>OZ010786.1:507229239-512029239 GCA_963932465.1 Maratus speciosus | reverse complement strand
GATATTTATATGTCTAATTTTTATCAAAAGGTACTAACTAAATTTTTATTTTATTAAAAGGTAATATTTTATTCTATTAAAATGTACTTATTACTTTTAGGAATAATTCAAAAATTACTATTTAAAACACGGTTTGACCAAACATCATTATTACACTGTATTAGGCAGAAATGAGACTTAAATTAATAAAATGAAATGAAACTAAATAAATGATAATTTAGAAAATATTTTGAAACTTTCATGCTCAATTAATACGCTCATTTCAGTATTCATTTGAAGTTTTGAATTTTTTGGAAACCATCTTTTACATCTTAAAATTAACCATCATGTCGAATTCCAAGTCCTGCCACCTCTCTCAACATAAAGGGCTATGTTGAAACAGGAACTGTCACCATTAATTTGCCAACATTAATTTGAAATCGGTTTGTTATTTCCTAATATTCCACAGAAACGTAATTTAAAAAGCTTTTAAAGGCCTTTTATAGAACGTTTGTTGTTCCTGTAAAACCCAGGTGGTAGAATCATCGGCCTGTGTAGGATCAGAGACTGTTACCATTGATTCGCAACTACTACTTTTATAATCGGCTTATATTCCCTGAAATTGCATAGAATCATAATTTAGAACTTTTTTAGAATGCTTTTCACACATCCCCTTCGCTTCACCCCTTTTTAATTAGAATTTATTTTCGACGTTCCTTCGAGGGCATTTATATTTTATAAGTAACTACCATGTCATATTTAAAGTTTCTAGCCTTTTCAGTATCACGGAAATCGCAATTTAGAAAGTTTTTAGCTCCTGCAACCCTCTGGTGGTAGTGGAACAGACATAAAATATAGCTTATGTTTGAGCAGGTTCTATCACCAAAATTTGTCATCATTATTTTTTTAATCGGTTTTGTAATTTATAAGTTTGCTTAAAAATTGTAATTTATAACGCTTTTCACTCACTTCATTTTTTTAAATTTGAAATTTTCTTTCGACTGTTCTTAGAAAGCAGTTGCATCTTGTAAGTAAATACCATGCCATACTTCAAAGTGTTAGACCCCTCAGTTGTGCAAAAAACGCAAATTAGAACATGTTTTGCTTTTCCAACCCTCAGATTACCATCTGAGGGTTGGAAAAGCAAAACATAACAGCAACATAAAATATAAACTATGTTATAGCAGGGACTGTCACCATTGATTTGCAACCATTACTTTTGAAATAGCTTTGGTATTTCCATAGATTGAGTAGAAATCGCAATTTAGAACCTTTTTAGGACGCTCTTCGCGCATTTTTACCCCTTTTTAAATTTCCAATTTTTTCGAAACTGTTCTTAAAGATCATTTATATCTAATAAATATGTACCTTGCCTAATTTTAAGTTGCTAGCCCCTACTGATCACAAAAATCGAAATTTAGAACGCTTTGTTGCTCCTGCAACGTTTTGGTGATAGTGATACCGACATAAAACAGCGTCTATGTTAGAGCAGAGGCTGTCAACATATATTTCCTACCATTACGTTTGAAATCAGATTCATTCTTCCTGAGATATTGCCGACAAATCGACATTTAGAACGTTTTTAGAACGCTTTTCGCGCATTTCGCTCCTGCATCTCCTCTGGGGTAGTGGAAACAGATATAAAATATAGCCTATCTTGGAGAAAGAGCTGTCACCATCATTTTTACACCATTATATTTGGAATCGGTTCAGTACTTCCTGGGATTGCACAGAAATCGCAATTTAGAACTTTTTTTACAACGCTTTTTGCGCATTTTGACCCCCTTTAAAATTTCGATTTTTTTAAGAAATGTCCTTAGAGATCATTGATATCTTATAACTAACTACCATTCCAAATTTCACGATTCTAGGCCCTTCCGTAACGCAAAAGGCGCAATTTAGAACGTTATTCTCCTGCACCCCTTTTGGGGTAGTGGCCCCGACATAAAACATCGCCTATGTTGGAGCAAGGGTTGTCACCATCATTCTGACCATTCACCATTATTTTTTAGATCGGTTTGGTATTTCCTGAGATTGTGTAGAAACCATCATTAGAACGTTTTTTAGAACGCTTTTCGCGCATTTTCACCCCTTTTAAATTTCGAATCGTTTAACAACTGTTCTTAGAATTCCTTTATATCTAATAAGTAGCTAATATTTCAAATTTCATATTTCTAGGCCCTTCGGTAACGCAAAAATCGCATTTTTAGAACGCTTTTTGCTCCTGCACCCCGTTTCGGGTAGTGGCACCGATTTAAAACATAGTCTATGTTGGAGCAAGGGTTGTCATCGTCATTTTGACACCATTATTTTTTAAATCGGTTTAGTATTTCCTGAGATTGTGTAGAAACTACCATTCAGAACGTTTTTTAGAACGCTTTTTGTGCATTTTCACCCCTTTTAAATTTCGAATTGTTTAAGAACTGGTCTTAGACATCATTTGTATCTTATAAGTAACTAATATTCAAAATTTCATATTTCTAGGCCCTGCAGTAACGCTAAAATCACATTTTTAGAACGTTTTTTGCTCCTACACCCCCTTTGGGGTAGTGTCACCGACATAAAACATAGCCTATCTTGGAGCAAGCATTGTCACCATCATTTTGACACCAATATTTTTTAAATCGGTTTGGTATTTCCTGAGATTGTGTAGAAACTACCATTTAGAACGTTTTTTAGAACGCTTTTTGTGCATTTTCACCCCTTTTAAATTTCGAATTGTTTAAGAACTGTTCTTAGACATCATTTATATCTTATAAGTAACTAATATTCAAAATTTCATATTTCTAGGCCCTTCAGTAACGCTAAAATCGCATTTTTAGAACGTTTTTTGCTCCTACACCCCCTTTGGGGTAGTGGCACCGACATAAAACATAGCCTATCTTGGAGCAAGCGTTGTCACCATCATTTTGACACCAATATCTTTTAAATCGGTTTGGTATTTTCTGAGATTGAGTAGAAACTACCATTTAGAACGTTTTTAGAACGCTTTTTGTGCATTTTCACCCCTTTTAAATTTCGAATTGTTTAAGAACTGTTCTTAGACATCATTTATATCTTATAAGTAACTAATATTCAAAATTTCATATTTCTAGGCCCTTCAGTAACGCTAAAATCGCATTTTTAGAACGTTTTTTGCTCCTACACCCTCTTTGGGGTAGTGGCACCGACATAAGATATAGCCTATGTTCTAAGTTGGACTAACACCATCATTTTGATACCATTACTTTTGGAATCGGTTCGGTAGTTCCAGAGCTTACTTCCTACAAATAAACAATTTTTCCCTCTTTATAATAGGAGTAAGATAAGATGATGATGATGATGATGACTAGCAAACCCCGCGGCTTTCCTCGCGTAATATTTGAAATATGCCAAGTGATATTTACATGTCTAATTTTTATCAAAAGGTACTAACTAAATTTTTATTTTATTAAAAGGTAATATTTTATTTTATTAAAAGGTACTTATTACTTTTAGGAATAATTCAAAAATTACTATTTAAAACACAGTTTGACTAAACATCATTATTACACTGTATTAGGCAGAAATGAGACTTAAATTAATAAAACGAAATAAAACTAAATAAATGATAATTTAGAAAATATTTTGAAACTTTTATGCTCAATTAATACGCTCATTTCAGTATTCATTTGAAGTTTTGAATTTTTTAGAAACCATCTTCTTACATCTTAAAATTAACCATCATGTCGAATTCCAAGTCCTACCACCTCTCACAACATAAAGGGCTATGTTGAAACAGGAACTGTCACCATTAATTTGCCAACATTAATTTTGAAATCGGTTTGTTATTTCCTAATATTCCACAGAAACGTAATTTAAAAAGCTTTTAAAGCCCTTTTTTAGAACGTTTGTTGTTCCTGTGAACCCCAGGTGGTAGAATCACCGGCATAAAATATAGCTTGTGTAGGATCAGAGACTGTTACCACTGATTCGCAACTATTACTTTTATAATCGGTTTGTATTCCCTGAAATTGCATAGAATCGTAATTTAGAACTTTTTTAGAATGCTTTTCGCACCTCCCCTTCGCACCTCCCCTTCGCTTCACCCCTTTTTAATTCAAATTTATTTTCGACGCTCCTTCGAGGGCATTTATATTTTATAAGTAACTATCATGTCATATTTAAAGTTTCTAGCCTTTTCAGTATCACAGAAATCGCAATTTAGAAAGTTTTTAGCTCCTGCAACTCTCTGGTGGTAGTGGAACAGACATAAAATATAGCTTATGTTTGAGCAGGTTCTATCACCAAAATTTGTCATCATTATTTTTTTAATCGGTTTGGTAATTTATAAGTTTGCTTAAAAATTGTAATTTATAGCGCTTTTCACTCACTTCATTTTTTTTTAATTTGGAATTTTCTTTCGACTGTTCTTAGAAAGCAGTTGCATATTGTAAGTAAATACCATGCCATACTTCAAAGTGTTAGACCCCTCAGTTGTGCAAAAAATGCAAATTAGAACATGTTTTGCTTTTGCAACTCTCAGATGGTAGGGACAGCAACATAAAATATAACCTATGTTATAGCAGGGACTGTCACCATTGATTTGCAACCATTACTTTTGAAATAGCTTTGGTATTTCCTTAGATTGAGTAGAAATCGCAATTTAGAACGTTTTTAGGACGCTTTTCGCGCGTTTTCACCGCTTTTTAAATTTCCAATTTTTTCGAAACTGTTCTTAAAGATCATTTATAGCTAATAAATATGTACCTTCCTTAATTTTAAGTTGCTACCCCCTACCGATCACAAAAATCGAAATTTAGAACGCTTTTTTGCTCCTGCAACGTCTTGGTGATTGTGATACCGACATAAAATAGCGTCTATGTTAGAGCAGAGGCTGTCAGCATCAATTTCCTACCATTACGTTTGAAATCAGATTCGTTCTCCCTGAGATATTGCCGACAAATCGGCATCTAGAACGTTTTTAGAACGCTTTTCGCGCATTTTGCTCCTGCATCTCCTCTGGGGTAGTGGAAACAGATATAAAATATAGCCTATCTTGGAGCAAGATCTGTCACCATCATTTTTACACCATTATATTTGAAATCGGTTCAGCACTTCCTGAGATTGCATAGAAATCGCAATTTAGAAAGTTTTTTATAGCGCCTTTTGCGCATTTTGACCCCCTTTTAAATTTCGATTTTTTTAGGAAATGTCCTTAGAGATCATTGATATCTTATAACTAACTACCATACCAAATTTCACGATTCTAGGTCCTTCCGTAACGCAAAAGCCGCAATTTAGAACGTTTTTTGCTCCTGCACCCCCTTTGGGGTAGTGGCACCGACATAAAACACCGCCTATGTTGGAGCAAGGGTTTTCACCATCATTTTGACGCGATTATTTTTTAGATCGGTTTAATATTTCCTGAGATTGTGTAGAAACCACCATTAGAACGTTTTTTAGAACGCTTTTCGCGCATTTTCACTCCTTTTAAATTTAGATTGTTTAAGAACTGTTCTTAGAAATCCTTTATATCTAATAAGTAGCTAATATTTCAAATTTCATATTTCTAGGCCCTTCGGTAACGCAAAAATTGGATTTTTAGAACATTTTTTGCTCCTGCACCCCCTTTGGGGTAGTGGCACCGACATAAAACATAGCCTATGTTGGAGCAAGGGTTGTCACCGTCATTTTGATACCCTTATTTTGACACCATTATTTTTTAAATCTGTTTGGTATTTCCTGAGATTGTGTAGAAACCACCATTTAGAACGTTTTTTAGAACGCTTTTTGTGCATTTTCACCCCTTTCAAATTTCGAATTGCTTAAGAACTGTTCTTAGAAATCCTTTATATCTAATAAGTAGCTAATATTTCAAATTTCATATTTCTAGGCCCTTCAGTAACACATAAATCGCATTTTTAGAACGTTTTTTGCTCCTACACCCCCTTTGGGGTTGTGGCACTGACATGAAACATAGCCTATCTTGGAGCAAGCGTGGTCACCGTCATTTTGACACCAATACTTTTTAAATCGGTTTGGTATTTCCTGAGATTGTGTAGAAACTACCATTTAGAACGTTTTTTAGAGCACTTTTTGTGCATTTTCAACCCTTTTAAATTTCGAATTGTTTAAGAACTGTTCTTAGACATCATTTATATCTTATAAGTAACTAATATTCAAAATTTCATATTTCTAAGCCCTTCAGTAACGCTAAAATCGCATTTTTAGAACGTTTTTTGCTCCTACACCCCCTTTGGGGTAGTGGCACTGACATAAAATATAGCCTATGTTCTAAGTTGGACTAACACCATCATTTTGATACCATTACTTTTGGAATCGGTTCGATAGTTCCAGAGCTTATCTCGGACAAATAAACAATTTTTTCCTCTTTATAATAGGAGTATAGATAGATAGATAGGACCGGGGGACCGTATAAAAATTTAAATTTCATAATTTTTAAATAAATGATTTTCTTGACCTAAATCGCTTTAAAAATAATTCTTTACCTCATTTAAAACATTTTTGTAATTGGAACTATATGTCTATGACTAATGGTTTAGGAATTAGCCATTGGAAACCGTTGAGACCGGACACCCTGTATATATACACATATAATTTCTCTTTGAGGAAGACGAAATTGCTTTAAAATTTGCAAATAATGTATGAAATATAAATATGCATGTGCGTGTTAGGAGGGGGTTTGGGGGGGGGGGGGTTGTTATACTCTTAGTTGTTATTACTGCAGAATATTAGAGCTCTGGTAATTTATTTATTTTATTTTTTTAATTATTTATTTATTTATTTTTTGCTAGAAACTAAGCCCTGTGTATATATATTGTTACAGATATTTGAATCATATTGATGTGCATTTGAAACTAATGAATTTAAAAATTGAATTTTGATTATTAATGAGGATCAATGATTTTGCAACCTGATATAGTGTGCAAAAAGTATTAGTCACATATTGATTTATTGAAAGTATGATAATGATTCTTACTTTTTTTTCCTTTCTATTTTTTGAAAATTTTAATTCATTGTTAAATCTGTATATCTCCATAAATTTTCTTTCTATTGTTTCTTATTTGTATGGAGAAATGTTATATTCCATGTGTTTTATAAGATAACATGGAAATTTTAGAACTGAAGTTGTTTTATTTTTTTCAGTTTTTGCTGAAATTTTGTATATATGAAATAACGATATTGCTATAAGTATATCATAATGTAAAAAATATGTATAGTACATATTTTTTTTCATAACAGAATTAGTTTAATTATAAAGTAATATTTTTGTATTATTTTGAACCTGAATAAGCATATTGACATTCGAATTTTTTTGAAAACTTATATCTAGTAATCGGACAATGCAAATTTTGTTAAAAGTTTTGATGTGTGACTTTTGTTTAGTTTATTTTGTTTGATAATTCTAGTCATTTTATTACTACTGCTGTGCCATCATATTCATATAATTCATTTTATTTTACAATAGTTTAAAAGTTTTCGTTTGTACTTTTACGCATTAAAAATTATTCGCGAGTAAGTAAATTCGCGAAAAATCGCGAATTTACTCAAGTATTTGAATGTAAACAAACATATCGCGATATTATTTAATAATTATGTAATTTATATTTAACTCCAATCAGAGTTTGAACAAATTATTTTAAGGAAAGTGATTTCGTTCAATTTACTGTCGAAGATCTGCTTTTAAAAATTTATTTGCGTCATATTCCGTTCGTTTAACGCATCTATTTATTTTCTCACGGCTGGTCGATCTCCGATCTTGTCCGCCACATGACGTTTCAGTTCTGCTCTGCTCTGATTGGCTATCCTTCAAATGGAACAAATTTACGTAGAAGACCCTTGACCGTAAAAGACCTTTTACAGTAGAAGACCGTTGAATACAAGAAACGCAACTTCGAAAAGACTGAAAACGTAACTGAGCCATCTGGGGGGGCTGCCCTGTAAGTTCGCGGTGCTTTCGACATAGGAGGAAAGCAAACATTACAGGATGAAGCATCGTGTGCCAAGAATGAAATACTGTCAAGTTGATATGCGCGCGCATTCCAGATGAAAACAGTCGGGGAAGAACCAGGTTTGGCAAGTTTTAGACAGCATGACGGTTTTATCCGGTTTTAACCATGGTTTTCACCGTCACGTCCAAAACCCCTTTTTGACATAGTTTTTGACAATGACTGTCAAAAACTTAAAACTGAGTTTTAAATTGTTTTTACAACAACTTTAAATTTACAATTTCTCATAATTTTTAGTTTTAGACACTTAAATAAAATTTTTGACAGTTTTAGACATTAAAAATCGCATATCCTGTATAAAACTCGAAACATGTTTTTGGTTCGACAAGTTGCTTTGAAAATAGAAAGTAATTGCAAGCTATATAATATAGAATAAAAAATAATTTTAAGTATCGTTACATTAAAAATATAACTAATCAAACAATGAAATACTTTAATTTTTAAAAATGAAGTTACATTTGATTAAGGATTAATGCTAGACTTACAGCTACAAAGTTGAAATAATATGCTCAAATAAGAATTTTTTTGTAACACTAGAAAGACGGCGAGCGGTCATTCTGACCGCTACCAAATGAATATATCTTGGTTCGAACCAGATTTTTTTTTTTAAACTAGTTTGGTAGGTACAAAGAATTAAAATCTAGTTAAATAAATAAGTTAAAGATTTAAAATAAAAATTCTGGTGGGAAATATTTTTATGAAATTTGAGTAAAATTGCCCGTCTTTCTAGTGTTAAGCTATTTTATAATGTATGAAAATAAAACTTAACATAAATAAAATGTTCTGAATAATTAAACTGAAACTAAGATAATAAAATGGAGATATATATGAAAATATTGAAATTAATAAAACATCTTCTAAAGTTATTGATTTAAAGAACGTTTAATTATATTAATTTCATATTTTAATTCATTTAATTACTCAGAGAACATTTGTAATGCAATTGTGATTTATAATTAATGTTCATGTACAAAAACAGACACTTTTAGAATCATTAAAAATAGACCGAAATGCGGCAGCACAGACAATCACCTCATATAGTTAAAGGCTGAAATTCCAGAATTAGTTAAAACTCGGTTCGCATATTAAAATGCAAATGGTTTGCCAAGTCATACCTTTGCGGAAAACACCTGCAAACCTGATTTTAATGGTTGACTCGTAGGTTTACCACTGTGGATTCCTGCTCCCAGTCCTTCAAGTTTTCATACCTTTGAATGCAGGAAAAGACAATGAAAAACCTGAAAATGATAGACAACTACTAAAATCGCGTTTGCAGGTGTTTACCACCAAGATATGACTTGGCAGACCAATTGCATTTTAACTTGCTAACCAAGTTCTGTCTAATCCTGGAATTTCAGCCTCCAACTCGATGAGGTGATTGCCTGTGCTGCTGCCTCATGGCCGGAAATCTAGGTAACTTATTGTCAGTCAGTAAACAGTGGCCACTTAAGCTTTACACAAGCTTTTTTTTTAAACATAAATTAGATTGCTAATTTTTTTTAATAAAAAACTGAACATATCATAGTAATACAGATATGCATTACTTTGTAAAATGCATTTAATAGTACACTGGTGTCCAAAATTAAGGACCAATCATAAAATTCAAATTTTCAAGTACGCGAATACTCAAAAGGAAATAATATAATTCAAATAATTACTATCTTTGCAGCACAGCTAGTCCATATAACATCTCATTCATGTCACACATGGTCACAGGTGTTACAGTCACTAAGGTGAAGCAAAAAAATAAGAAATTCCACACATCTCATAATGAGTCTCAAATGATCACTATCTGTGACTCCACTGAGATGTCACTGTGGCTGCTGCTTTGAGACAAGTCACCATGTGACTTTACAATATAGTTACACTGTGACTCTCATGTGACTGTCATCTGTAGACTCAATTTCAAAGGCATCGTGAACGCTTCATTGTGATAAGTTACCAAATAATGTCACATTAAAGTCACATGCAGACTTTCAGGTGACAGAGAGAATACTGTGAAGTCACCGTTGTTCTCTTTTGTGAAAAGTCGCGATGTGACTATAATGTGATATTATTTGATGACTTATCCTAATGCAACATTCATGATGACTTTGAAATTGAGTCTAAAAATGACAGTCACATCAGAGTTACAATGTAAATACATTTTAAAGTCACCTGGTGTCTCGTCACAAAGCAGCAATCACATTAAAGTCTCAGTGGAGTCATATATAGTGATCATTTATGACTCATAATGAGACGTGTGGAATTTCCTATTTTTTGTTTCACCGTAGTGACTGAGACACTTGTGACCATGTGTGACATGAATGGGATGCTATATGACTAGCTGTGCTGTAGGGATAGTAATTATTTGGATTATATTATTTCCTTTTGAGTATTCGCTTATTTAAAAATTAGCATTTTCTGACTGGTGCTTAATTTTGGACACCAGTGTACTTTCAACATTTTTAACTATTTTTCCGAGCATGACAATTTACAAGTTA
Organism: Maratus speciosus; assembly: GCA_963932465.1. Taxonomy (NCBI): domain Eukaryota; kingdom Metazoa; phylum Arthropoda; class Arachnida; order Araneae; family Salticidae; genus Maratus; species Maratus speciosus. Next base: position 512,018,786 of record OZ010786.1, on the reverse strand, counting down.
ATTAGAATTTTGATACATAATTTTATTACAACTTAAATATAGTGTAACTAAATAAAAATAATTTATGCAACATATAAATTATTATTTAATCAGTTTTTAGCTTGATTTAATATATAAAACATCAATGATTGCTTAAAAAAATTGTGAATAAGGTTTTTGACACTTTTCGACGGTTTCTGACATTTTTGGACAATTTTTGACACTTTTCAACGGCATGTCAAAAACCCAACCCTGGCAAGAACACGTTTTCCCACCGAGAACTTCCTTCAATTCTTGTTTGTTTGGTAGCCATCTTCTTTGACTCCACGTGGCACATACGTGCTAGTAAAAGTGGTGGGTAATATTCAAATTTTAAATGATTTTCAGCCAAGATCAAGCAAGAATTTCATAATATCAAAAAGTCAAAAAGCACGCACCTTTTTTTTCTGTTTTGGAGCAAAGCGAGTGCTCGCCTCGCTGCGATTCATCGCTGTAAATTCCCTTTTTCAGCGCTGCTCAAAGCGCCGTCTTCGTCAGATCGCAGTTTACATTGGCCCCATGAGAGCTTTCTATCTTATCGTTCAAGATCTTTGTCCGTAGTTTGGCGAAAGAGAGGAAGAGCAGCCAGCTCTATCGCCTCGCCAACCGTTGTCCAAGGTTTTTGTATTCGTCTGAGCTTGAATGTGAAATAGTGGCGGTCGAAATACACTATATGGTCATTAATGATCGGACACTTTCAATTTTAGGCTTTTTTTTTTTTTTAATATTTAATTTTTAATATTTAATTTTTAATATTTGTCGGATTTTTCTGGAACTTCAGGATTTTTAAGAATTTGTTCGACTTCCTATTTATCAACGGCGATTTGATCAGAAGGACAATTAGGGAGCCAACAAAAAATCAAAGAATAAAATAATGTTTGGGATCAAACTGTAAAATAAAATGCACGAAATGATCTATCGCTATAGATTACAAATATATGGATATTGTACAATATATGTTTTCATTTGTGGAAGAATAGAATGTATATTCATGGATATATATCGATTTCTTTTTAAAGTTTATATATAATATTTTATATTTTCGATTCTGAAATATCAAATATTCTGTTACTAAGGTCAAAGCTATCCCTTTCAAGTTATATATGAGCTATATATTCCTTCAAATTTATTTAGCTTCATCTACGTGAGAAGTTTAAATAGCTAGAACCTATTCGCATCGGAAATGCTTCTTAAAAAATAATAAACTTATGAACAAAATATATTTTAACTCACACCAGGTAATTTTAATAGATATGAACTTAAGTAAAAGATTATAATCCTCATTATAATTAATAAATATTTTTCTGGATGTGTCAAGTAACGTCTGCAAGTGCGGATGTTGAAGTTGATTTGTCTCTTACGACGAAAGGGGCTTTTTCGGAAAACCTCCCTTCTCCAGTCAGACCACTACTTTGGTAAAAGGGAGAAAGCGTAGGCAGCTCTATCGCCATCGCCTCGCCAACCGTTGTCCGAGCTTTTTACATTCATATGAGCTTGAATGTGGCCATTAATGATCGGACGCTTTCAATTTTAGGCATTTTGTCGTATATTTAACGATATATATGTCGAAATTCTTTGGAGCTTCAGGATTATGATGAATATATTTGACTTCATATTTATCAAAGGCGATTTGATCAGAGGGACAATTGGGGGGTCAACAAAAGATAAAAAAAAAATAATAATTTTTGGGATCACTCTGTAAAATAAAATGCATGAATCGCTATAGATTACGAATATATGGATATTGTACAATGTATGTATTCATTTGTGGAAGAATAGAATGATTATTCATGGAGATATATCGATTTCTTTTTAAAGTTCAAAATACCAAATTTAACGCCAGTTTCAGAGCATTTGACAAAATATAGTAGAAATAATACGGTGTAACTAGAATGTAAATATATTAAACAATTGGTGAAATATAAGCAGTTGAATGAAACATTTTTTATCTGCGCATGCGCGAACGATAAAAACTTTCTTTTTTCGTAATTTGATAGTCAACTCTACGGAGCAACTCATGAAGAAAAGCCAGTCAAATATCGTGAAAATTCAGAAAGATATCGGTAATATAGTGTGAGCGAATTTTTAGTTGCTCTCTAAAAGCTGCTGAATGATAAGGGAATTCCCACAAATTATCATTTTTTATTATCTGGCTTTCAGCAAAAGAGCTTGTACTTAATGAATGTCAACGAGAATATTTGGAAGAAATGCTTAGATTTTGTTACATCTTTTTTTCTTGGAATAGGCTCGTTCTGACGATTTTTCAAGAAGAAAAATCGTCAAAGTGCGAATTTTTAATGAATCCATAAAAATTTTAAATTAAAGAAAGTAAAATTGAAAACGACAATTAAAAAAAAATCCCTTATCATTTGGATGTTTTGATAACAACTAAATATTAGTTCCGTCTATTGCCGATATCTTTCTGCATTTTCAAGATATTTGAATATCACATTTTTATGATTTGCTCCGTAGAGTTAACTATCAAATCACGAAAAAAAAAAAAAAAAAAAAATCGTGCGCGCATGCGCAGATAAAAATTATTTCATTCAACTGCTCACATTCCATCAAAATATTTAATATATTTACATTCCAATTACACAATATTATTTCAAGTACATTTGTCAAATTTTCTAAAACTGGCGTTAAATTTGGTAAAGAACCCTGCAAGATATAAACAAAAAACATGCAAAATTTTCTTGAACTTAAAAAAAAAAATCGATATATCTCCATGAATATACGTTCTATTCTTCTACAAATGAATACATATATTGTACGATAGCCATATATTCCTAAGCTATAGCGATAGATCATTTCGCTAATTTTATTTTACAGGCTGATCCCAAACATTATTCTTTTTCTTTGATTTTTAGTTGCCCCCCTAACTGTTCTTCTGATCAAACACGGTTGATAAATATGAAGTAGAACATAGTCTTCGTAATCCTGAAGTTCCAGAAAAATTCGACAAATATATCTTTAAATATTCGACAAAATGTCTAAAATTGAAAGTGTCGGATCATTCATGGCCATATAGTGTAGTCTCTGTGTGGGTGTTGGGGGAGGTGGGGGCGAATGATAAATTTAGAATGATTATTGATTGCTACTTCAACGTAAAAAATAAGACAACAATAGCAATTTTTTCTATTGGTGAAGAAGAGGGTATGTTGTAATTTAAATAAATAGTTATTTATTATTTTAAACAAAGTAACAAATAGAAAAAAAACAAACTTCAAAATTTAAAAAATGTAAATATTGAACATTTGTATGTTTAGGAGGAGAAGGTAAAAAAAAAAAAAAAGAAATCCTTTTTTTTTTGGGGGGGGGGGGGACAGAATTAGAATCAATAATTTATATTTACCTCAAAGTAATAAATGGGAGAGAAAAATTTAAAAAAGTATGACTTCTAAAAAGTTATGTTACGTGCTAGAGAAGCAAAAGAGAAATCAGATTTTTTTTTTAATTATTATTATTATTTCCTTTTTTTTTTTTTTTTTTTTTTTTTTTTTTTTTTTTTTTTTAAAGACAGGGAAGCATTTTGATGAAAGATTATTTATTGTTACCACCAAATCAGGAAATAAACAAATAGATCAAAACAGTAAACAAACAAAATTTAAAATGTGTGCTAAAGCAGCAAGAGATAAATCAGATTTTTTTTTTTTTTTTTTTTTTTTGTCTTTAATATTTTTCTTTTCGTTTCTTTCCTTCCTCTTTTTTTTTTTTTTTTTTTAACATTAAACAATTAGGACTATATTTTTTTTATTTACTTATCCTTTCTGAAAAGCAACAAGAAATTTTAAGTCTACGAAAAAAAATTAGCGTGCTGGGGGCGGGGGGATTGAGAAACTGGGAAAACATTAGAAAGGGGGGAGTGTCTTCAAACTATTGATCATTCATTTGTCGCATATATGTTATAAATAGGAAGTTTATTTATTTATTTATTTGTTTTTTATGAGAGTTGAAGATTTTGAAGTGCGTGCTGGAGGAGCAACGAAAGGAAGTGAAGTTGTGGGGTTATCGAAAATTTCAAGGGAGAGAAGAATTTAGATGATTTGTCAAAATATGATGTATTAGTATTGCAAAGTCACAATTAAAAAAACTTGAACAAAATATAAAAAAATGTGAAAATTTATTTAAATTAAAACTTAGCAATTTTAAAGATTTTAAATTTTGTGTGCTCGAGAAGGGCCAATATTTTTTGTCTAAAAATCGAGATGACGATAAAGATAAAGGTTTGACACACCTAAAAGGAAACTGATTTAATTGGACGCTTTGACTTGCAATTAATCAATTGCACATACATATTTGAATAATGCTCAACACAGTATGCAATTACGCTGCATGATAAACTAAATTGAATCAGCAGTAATAACAGCTGCGTCTCAAAAAGCATATTCCATTAATTAGTAAAATAATAATATTTATTGCAAAATAATCTTTATTTCTGGTTTTATTTTAAAAATAAGTTCTGCAATTTCTTGGTACGTTACGATTAATAAAATTACTAAATTGGGGGAAAAAAAAGAAATTTTTTTTATTTATGTTTCAATTATATGTATTGGGAAATTAAAAGTATTTAAATCTCAAAAAGCTTTTAGTTTTAAAGCAATGTATTAAGTGTAAACCTCGGTAAAATAATATTTCATTTATCTTCTGCACTTGATAAAATTTCGGGGGAAAACAAAACATACTCTTTGCTCTGGGAAAGGAATATGGTTACTGTTTGCTATGCGTATGACGTCACAACCGAGAAGTTGTGCATATTCCGTACGTAGCCTTGGATTCAGCACCACGCCAACCGTTAGTCTCGCGCCAAAGTCCGAAAAAAGCGGCCGTGTGGGACACTGAGAATTTTGTAGCCCTATTTGAATGGGGCGCATCTTAACCCATTAACGACGAGTCTCTTTTTTAATTTTTTTTTTTTTTTTTTTTTTTTTTTTTTAATCCGCGGTCTGAAATCGCAGAGATAACCTTTATAGGAGTTTCTCAGTTTCGGCACGCGGTAAAGCAAGCTGGTGTGGAGTCCCCCTCGCTAGTTTCCGAGCACGGGCTCTTCCTATGAAGTGTCCCGCGATTAGGAATCGATGATGCGACGGTGGCTTTGCATCAGGTCGAACCTGTTCCGACCCCTCTTTCGAGTTGTATTGAGCCGGGTTGCTTGGTCGGCGTTCGGACGTTGGTGTATGGGATTTCGGGGGACCGTCATTGACCAACATGAGTGTTGGTCCGTGGTTCCCCGAGTGTGCAATGCTCCAGAGGAGGCCAGAGCGGGACAGTCCTGCTTGGGACCCTATTGAGGAATTTGGTGCCGGTCTGAATGGCTGGCCCGTCCTCGTAGGTCATTCCCTTGTAGTGGGTGCCGTGGCGGTCCTTTTGGAGGGCACCGTGTGATAATCAGTAATGATTAAGTACACGTACGTAGTTTGCCTTACCCTTACATTTTTTTAAATTCTTCGACACCGTTTTTTTCCACATTGTAATTTTGATTTATTTAATTGCTCAAAATTTGAGATTAGATAATGTGTAAATTTCCAAACTGAAATACCGGTACTCAATTTTAAAAGTTTTGTTCGCCTTACATGGCAAGTTTTCTTGCCTACCGGCTTTAATGTGTTTAACCAAAGCTGGATAAAAAGAATATCCAGCTTATATATATATCTAGCTTTGTCATAAACCTCATTGTCATGACAATGACATGCTTCCATTCCATTGAATTTGAGGTGAGAGAAGAGTTTTCACTCAAGAACTACAAATGAGTGACGAATGAAGAAGCGCTTCTCTTTCTTTCCCTGCTTGCCTTTTAAATCTGAGTCTGGCCGTTCGCAGAGAAATGTTCTCTTTTTCCTATCACGCAAAATTAAAAAAGCTTTAATTATAACAAATTGCTATGGGTTCAAGAAGATAAGTAGTTTTTGGAAAAGAAAACGAGGTGAATGGATGGTGGATGAATGCAGTTACATGTTGCCTATGTGACCAGGGTTCGTACAAGTCCTTGAATTTCCAGACTAAGAAATTCTACGGTACCAGTATTTTCTTATGGAAAATCTCTGCTTAAATAAGGCGAAATTTCCTCCTTTTAAACTAGATTTATTTTTCTATAAGAGAAATACTGATATTTGGCCTTGAAAATAACGGTACCCGTACGAACCCTGCTGATTAACAGAAATTCTTTTACAGAAATAATTTATAGCGTATAAACAATTGTATAATTATGTTCATAACAAAATAACAACCAAGCCTGAAAAATATATTAAGATTTTAACCCCCCTGTTCTGTTCGGTACTATCTGACACGAAACAATTTTCAATTATTTTAAAAAAATGATGGTAAAAAACCTTTTCTACACATTTCATGTTATTTCTTAATGAGTGTGATATGTTATCCCAATGTAAATATAGTTTTTTTTTTCTTTATACTTACCTCTGTATTTTTTTAAATAGTACTTTACATTCGCATAGTAAATGCGAACAGAACAGCAGGGTTAAACATGTGGGCTGTTCAGTAAGAAACGAACAAAATGCCCTGCGCGTGACGCTTACATAAATACTAATATTTATTAATTTATAAGTTGTTAAGATATAAAATTTAAATTAACGAAAAAAACCCTACATTTTCATATTAGCATAGTTGTTTTAATTTTAGGATACAATAGCAGTGTTAAAACAGCAGTAGTATTATCGAGGCTAACGAAAAAGACAGGCTATTGCGGTGCATTCCACTTATCTTTTTTTACAGACCGCTGGAGTCACGTGATGTTAGAATCCACCAATGCAGGTGTACGAAATGAGCATCACGTCACTCTAGCGGTCTGTAAAAAAAGACACTTATACACCGCGGCAGCCTGTCTTTTTCGTTAGTCTCGTGTAATATGTAGAAAAGCAGTTCCACACGTGATATGGAATGGACCTTTAACCCCTTGAGGGACGGTGGGATATATTATATCCCACCTACGATTAATGAAGATTTGCACGAGAAAAAAATTATTTTATTTAGTTTTCTAACATTGGTGGAAAACAGACCTAAAATTGCTTTTCGTTATTTTGTAATAAAATTTTTTACAGATTCCTTTGTGAATTTGACATTACAGAAACACAATTACTTGCCCCCTCAAGGGGTTAATAGGTTTAAAAATCTCCACATTTTAAACCCTAGGCTTTAGTAAGCTGCCTTAATTGACAAAATATCTTGTGCGCGACACTTAAATAAATACCTATATCTATGTATTAGAAGTTCTTAAAACATAAACTATGCATTAAAAATAACTAAAACCTCTACTTTTTCATAATAGCATGGTTGTTTTAATTTGAGGATATAATAACATTGCTAAAACAGCAGAAATCCATCTGCAACACTTGCCATAGAATGACCGATGTATGCTTCTGCAGTAATGTGGAGTGAGGAGGAGCGTCCACATGTCGGGTCGGGACAAAAGGATTCAGATGATTGTTTATTTATCGTTACTTTCAAGCAACAAATAAGGGCGGAGTAATAAACGAAATAATAATAAAGCATTTTAAAGATTAGCTGTGCGTTCTGAGAGGGAGGGAAGATTAGAAGATTGACTATTACACACGTCGCACAATGATATCGGCCAAAGTTCCACCCAATGTTGGCCAATATTTCGAAAGTCGCTGAATGCCGTGCGTAAAACTTACAATATCTGCCGATATTCACATATGTAGCTTAAACTTGGTTTTTAAAAGAAAGCATTCAAACGAGTTTTTTCATTACCCCCTACAAAAGAAAGCCACCGGGCAGGTTACTGTACTCTGAAATGACGTAGCTCGAGTAGTCCATGAAAACTATTTAGCATGGTTGCCATATTTTCCCGTCTATCACTTTCCCCTTAATACATTGCGTATTAGCTTGGATTTCTTGTTTCTTCCTTCGAAGCCGGTAATAAAAGGTTGAACGCGCGTTGCTTGTCTTTTTATAAGTTAATCGTATTTTGTATATGTGTATTTTATAAAAAAATTGATGTGTGTCACTGTTAGGAAGTATGCCTTACAGATGTTGTGCCGTAAATTGCAATGGGTACTATAAAAATGGCCCAAAGGTTCCCGTATTTTCTTTTCCAAAGAATGAAGACCTAAGGCGAAAATGGTTGCAAGCAATTTGCCGAAAGGATTTTGTTGTAACTCCAAACTCAAGAGTAAGTTGATACTTATTTGTAACTTTTCTTTTTTTCTCTCTCTCTCTTTTATGTTTTATAACTGTTTGCTCAAATTATTTCTATTAAAAGCAAAAATGAAGGTTCCATTCCTTATGTTATCGCAATTGTTTACTAACGAAATCTAATATTGTGAGCTGAACTATTATAAAATTTCATAACAAAAATTAATTTTTATGCAATATTGATCAATATCGCTTAAAATACACATAGTAAATTCTTTAATTTTCATGCATATAACCAACTTAGTCGTAAAATTAACCAAATACTATTTCGATTGACAACCATTTGCAGGGCTCCCAAATGGTCCGCCAACTGAATACCAATAAATTTTAACAGAAAATTTTATGGTAGGTTTGCGCTAGAACTAACTTACAAAGGTGATTCCGGGGCGGTTTGTAAGAAAAATCGAAAAAGAAAATTTTTCTAAAATAATATTGGTATTCAGTTGGTGGACCATTTGGGAGCCCTGCATTTGGCGCTTTCTGGCGAAATTTTCCTTCTGTTCAATGTTTGTTTACAACTACCAAGTTCACTTTTTTCTATGTTAAACAAAGCTTGTTTTAAACTCTATTAAATTATTTTTTAAATTGCATCTTTTATTTAAATCAGATTTTTTAAAATTTAAATTAGATTTTTTAATGATATTTTCTATGCTCCATATGTATTTTTTTATTGTATATATATGTTGTAATTTATGTATAGTGTTGCTCAGTTCTGTCACTTTCAGAATTTTCAAATTTATATGAATTAATTCGGCATTTTATAAAAGATTTCAGAATTTTAAATGCATTTTAGAATTTAAAAAAATTATACCAGTTCAGATAAAATCTATGTAATTACATTTTTTAATTAACTATATATTATATATCAAAACATAATTAATAATTATTCATGTATAATTTGTATATTCAGATTTGTTGATGATAATTTGTATTGGTTTATAAAGGTTATATTTTGGGGAGGGTGGGGTGGAATGGGACAGTAGATTTTTCTCTTTAGGTATCATTCTAAATATTTCATCAATTACACATTGGATGAAGTAATGGTACCCCAATGTTCAGTTGAAAAAGTTGCTGATCTGCGTAAGCTTATAATTGTATAAAGAAAAATATTATTTCAAGAATCAAAAGTAAATTTGCTTCATATACTTTTACTTAAACATACTTTTGCATCTCTGATTCATTTTGGATTTTTTTTATCTTAATTATTAAAATGAATTATTAACAAACATACATTGATTAAAGAATATATAACTCTTCAAACTTTATTATGTGAGCGTTTAGTTATTAATCTAGTATTAAAATATTTTTGTTGAACAGTTTAAGTGTCATAAAACTTTAACTAATTTATCATTTAATATTAATATATGTACTATATCATATAGTACTATAACTGTTGTTATATTATAGCATGTTTAAAAGAGAAAAATGTAAGAAATCACTTTTACGTAAGTGCATTTTAAAGTTACATATTTGAGAATATTTTAATTTATTACCACAGAAAATAGGTTTAACTTTTAGTTTGTTTATATGAGAAAAATGTAAAATCATATTCTCACATAAATGTATTTTTACCTGTGAGTATCATTGTCTTTAGTTATTGTGACATTGTTTGAATAAAATTTCTATTAATATTATTTTGTGTCCTTATTGTGAAAGTGTTGGCAGATACCTTTTAAGTGTTAGAGAGTTGAAAATAACACTTTTAAGGATATTTAAAGATATTAAGAAATGCATACATATAAAATGTATTAATCAAAAACCTAATTTTAAGAACAAATTTTAAAAAAATTCCATTTTTAAGTTGTATTGCATATTTTGTAATATGTTTATGACGATTGTACATAAAATGATAAGATGCATGCAAAATGCAAAACTTTTAAAAAGTCTAAGATTTATTTCGATTTCATTTGAACGGAATCTAAGTTTTTAGGGTGTTTAAAGTATTATGTTGTATGAATTTTATTTTTATTTCTTAATGTTCAATTTGTTTAACTTATTTGTTACAAAAATTTAACATTAAATGTAGAAGGAATTGAATGAAATATATTAACATCTGTCCCTTCTCAGGCTTAAGTAATGTAGGAAATAAATTTTGTTTTTTTAATTTGTTCTCCAAATTAGGCTTTTGTTTAATATGACAAGTTTTTTAATAACTACTGCATTCAGACGAACACATTTCAAAATTAATGGATCGTACCATCACCAGGCTTTGATTCATGCGGTATCTTATCACAATTTCACAATTTGTGATGTAATTTACCTATGTATAATTCAAAATATTTCACCAGTGCAGTAATGCAGGTTGCTGTACTTAGGCAAGCAAAAAAAAAAAAAAAATAAAAACGTGAGAAAAAAAAATATATACACATTTTATCTCATGTTTGTATTTTATTTTATTTTTATTTCAATAAACACATATATTGTAAAAATATTTTTTCTATAAAACTATTATACACATTTTTCTCATGTTGCTATTTTTTTTACATAAAAATATATTGTAAAAATATTTTCTTTCTTATAGTATAAGTATGCATTTCTCATGCATTTCTCCAATGCACTCCAAAAAATAATCAGAGCTCCAGAAAAAGAAAATATATATATATATACATATTAACATGCATTGAAATGCTACTGTTAAGTAGTTCTCAACTTCTCAGAAATCGGCAATTGCTATTAAAAGAAAAGAAAAAAAAAATATATTTTAATTTTGCAATTTTTTTATTTGCTTTAATCATAATAAAAATGTTTCCACGGAGAAAAAGCTGAGCAAAGTAGTAAAATTCTCTTCTAGCCAAGTATATTAGAACTCAATATCGTTCGCGAATTCAGCGCCGACTTCTACAGAGGTCTACTCCAGCGACGTCACTGATTCCGTGCGGAGGCTTTCTTTTGTAGGGAGTAATGGTTTTTTGCGTCACTTATGACATTATAATATACAAATAGTACTCTAAACCATCAAATTTAACACGTAAGTGTGCCGTTTTTCTAAAACTTGATTTTTTTTATTCCTTATTTGTGATATTTTATTTAAACCTGTCATTAGTATAGTTCTGTTAGCGTAGTTTTGTTTGTTGCAATGTTGTGAAAATGATATTACTATACCAACATTCAGAGATCTATGTGGATATTCAGCATATCTGAAGAATTTTCTAATCTTGAACAAAGTGAGCAGAAAGTTCTGAAGGACCGCCCATTTCTATAGTTTTCGTCGTAGAGTATTCGATGGAGACGTCTGCTGTGAAATTTGCATTATACAAAATTTTTTGTAGCAATCTTTAGTTATTTATGCAAAAAAAAAAAAAAAAGTATTTGAAATATTTTACATAGAAATCTGTAGATATTGCTATAGAAAATTTTCTTTAAAACAATTTATTTAGAAATTTATATAGATTGTAATGAAAATGTTCTGAAGTAGCATTTCTTATTACAATCTATTGATAGTGCTAAATAAAAACTTTATAAGGAAATCTGCAATCATTACTTCAGAATTATTAGTATTTCAAAGAGTAATGTACGGCCAATAACGATGTTAAAATACAACACTTTTTAGTTTTATGGGGGGGGGGGGGGAACTAAAGTTGCTTTCTATACATGATAATGTATTTTACAATTTAAAAAAAAGGTCAATTTAGGTAATTTGTTTAAGGGAATCTAGTTTATCTTTATAAAATCCTTTCGAATTTCAAACTTTTAGAAGAATTTTATTTTTTATGTTTGAAAGAATACAAGTTTAGTTTCGAAAGTAGGTCACTAGTTTTTAATTAGACATTCATTATTCATCTAACTAATAATAATTATACTTATATACAATAATAATAAGCTTATATGACTAATTTATGTGCATCATTATTTGCATTATGTATATAGTGCACCAATTTTTGTAGAAATGTACACATATTGTGACTTAAAATTAATAATATATATATATAAAGAATTTAATTTCTTACAAAGCAAATTTCAAAATAATGGAGTTATCTTTTTACAGTTTGTGCATGTGGAATACATAATTTTTAAGACAGCAAGCTTTAAAATTTCTTACCAGCTTCGAATCAATTTCATTTAAAATTTCTAAAAAAACTTTAAAATTAAAAGTGATATTTAAATAAATCTTTGTTGAAAGAATGTAAAAAAAAAAAAAAAAAAATCGATTTCGATTGAAAGAGTATGAGAGAATTCAATTATGGTTTTGTCAGATTCAGGCATTCTTTTACGCTCCTTAACAGAAAATTCAACTCCCACCACATTTTACTGAAAGCTTCTCTTGAACATATTTTTACATGCTTCAAACAATAACAGGGTCAAGAAAGAGTCTTGTACGTTAAAAAGTTGCCCTGCGTCTGGTGGGAAGGAAATCGCAAATCTGGGAGAGTCGTTTTAAAGAATAATTATTTATTATTACAAAAAACGAGAAAGATTTTCGAAAGGTTGCTGTACATGTATATGTTATCACTATGGGGGTGATGGGAGTCTGGCACTTGATATCCTATTTCTATAGGGAGTGGGGGGGGGGGGGAGATCGTCATTTGATATCGTTATCATTTTTGATCCAACTTTAACTTTCCTGTTTTGCTAATTTTTTTTTTTTTTTTTTTTTTTTTTTTTTTATCAAAATAGTCTATGAACCTGTACTTAGTCTGTTATAGATTTTTATGAAAATACAAAGGTATTATTATTAAAACCGTTAAATAATTATAAAATCATTTTATTCCAAAATATGGATTATCACATCGTTCGGCATTCCTATTCTTCTGCGATATGTTGATATAATGCGTTGTTAGAGAAACCAGGATCGAAGTAATACTTGTTATGTTTACTAGTAAAACGAGTTGGAAATTGCACGTCAAACGTGGCAAATGAGGTGCGTTCATACTATAACTAGTTTTATAAATAATTTTTGCATTGCATGTTGTACTGAATGTATATTTTAGTGCACTTCCTAAGTACATATCAATTTCATTCTATTCGAAAAGCTGAAACATCATTAAAATGCACTTGACTATTTTTTCCCATTGGTCGTAACGTAACGGAAATATTTGACTGCCCCTGTAATTAAACTATGCATCTAATTTTCATAAAATTTGAAATGACTCGACAAAATTTTGCAACAATTATATATTTAAAATTTCAGACCATTCGGTTGAGTAGTTTTTGCTTTGTTATATGCGGACGGATGGACAGACAGACAGACGAACCGAACGACGGCTATAGGTGATACGTATTTATATAATTTTGAACGCACCTGAAAAGGGGAAACATGGTGCTCATCTGTTTTGTTGATAAGAAGTTCTTTTTACACCCTCCCCGTCAAGGTGATAAGTGCAAGAAGACAAATTATTGCTGAATGTATTGTCTAACAAAAAACTATAATTTTAAATAGTATTTCCTTAAAGTATTATTTGCTATAAAGTTATTTCATGTTTAATAGTAATCTTTTATTGGCTTCTCTCCATTTAAATCAGTAAAATATGCGAAAAATAAATGCATATATGTAAATCATTGCATACGTATTAAAATAAAAAGAAGAAAAAATTGTAAAAATAAAAAGAATTTTTAGGCACTTATAGCGATATCATTCGGGCGCGATGAGAACGGTCGAGAAATGATAATGTATGATATCGTAAGGGGAAGGGGGTTCCAAACTTTCAAAAAAGTTGAAAACTTTATATATGCACAGCACCATCAATAACTTTTAAGCTGGGAAAATTTCACGTTAGGGGATAGAGGAGGGGGGGGGGGAAGCAATTTAGATGATTATTTGTTTTTCAACAAAATGACAAACACAGCAAATTTTGAATTAAAGCATTAAAGAATTTTAATTTTCTGTAGTGGGAAAAAGGAAGAAATGTGAATCTCAGTGGGAGGGAGTTTAAATTTAGATAAAATTACAAGATAAACGATAATCTGCCGAAATCCGGACAATTTTTATCCATGAAATGGGGATCTTTTTTAATATTTTACAAATAGGTTGTTAAATTTTGATAAACTTAAATGAACTTAATAAACAGTGTTTAAAATGGCTATATTGACTTCCCTTTCCAGTTTCATAATCAAGAGGTGGTTTATGGGATGCTCTGTCGCAATATTATAATTAAAACCATATTCAACAGAATGCGTACAATACATTACATTAATATTGACAACTAACTACTCCCCCATCCACGACATGTTTTTTTAGTTGTGTTAGTATACATTTTTTATCGAATTAAATACCGAATTTCGATGACTTTATAGAAAACAATTAGCAAAATGTAAGGGCTCTTTCTCCCTCCTCCCCCAACCACAACACGGAAATAAAAGTCTGAAACAAAGCATCCATCAATATTGCACTAATTCTTTATATAATGTTTACTGTTATATAAATATATAGGCGTATACGTACACGCTGTATAACACGGGGGGTCCCACGCCCCTGACCTAGGCTCTCACAAGCCCATTTGCCCCCGCTCGGAGCTACCCGAGAGACAAACCCCTCGAAGCGTCCCGAAGGTCATCGCCAGGATTGCCCCATCAAGGCAGCCCTCATGAAAGCTCCAGTCAGACCGACACACTGCCCAGCGCACGTCACGTCGGTTATTCCCAAAAGAGAGATGATTTGGTCGCATACGACAATCCTCACCACTCAGCCAGAAGAGCCAAATTATCCCTTCTCTTGGTTACCCGGCCCAGTACGCCCCGACAGACCACAGGAACCGAACACCTATAAAGGAGTCGTGCCCATGAACCTGCACGAGGTTTCCCGAGCCGGAGTTACTTTACGGAGGGCTCACAAGATTAACTACCATTTTCCGGCAAAAACATATATGCGACCCAACCGATAGAATGTGAAGTTTCAGAGTCGGAAGTTCCGGTGTGAAGTTCCCAGCGGTCGGTCGGAAGAATAGAGACGGAAGGGAGTCGGAAGTCGGTATGAAGTTTCCAGCGAAAGACCCTGGAGGGGCGGTGAAATCCCCCTCTGCACGTAAAGTGTTCGTGTTCCGGGCTTTTCGCCCAATCTCCCCACTCGACCGACGGAACCGCGTACGCTCTGTATAAGCTGAAATAAATTTAAATTCATACGAGTCGAACAACAACAACAAAAAAGGTAATAAATAGTCTGTGTATTATATAATATAACACAGATTGCGTAAGCAGAACTAAGATTTTCCTCATCAGTATTCTTAACTTAGGAAAGCAAAGAATTTGCATTATTAAATTTGTTAAATTAAGTTATTGAAAACAAAAACTAAAAACATTTTTCTTTTATTTCCATCTGCAATGTTTAGTGTATGTGGCACTTAAAGAATCAATTATCATACAATTATTATTTCTTTCCTATAATTCACAACTAATTTAATCTGGCTTATAAATTGTGCCTAATTTTATACTTCTCCGCCATTTGCTTGTGCTTCTGTAGATATGAACAGTAGATGTTAATGCTTGAAAGAGCGTGGTTTAATTGGGAATGAACCATTTGCAGATATTTGCGCCTTCCGGAATCGCAGAAAATTTGCAATTAAATAAGGCTAAAACTTGTATGAGAAAAAGAAATTTTCACGCGTATTTTAAGCTTGTCGCACTGCAGTGACTTAAGAACTTATGAAATCACTTTGATTCTTTTAAATAACTCGGGCCAGACAAATTAAGCTATTATTTCTTTTATAAAACAAAATGATAATTCAAGTAACTCATTTCTCCCACTGTCAGGATTTTTATTACCCTTTTTTATTTTTTGCCCCCCCCCCCCCCCTTAATTCTATTGCTACCATCCAGGTCTTAGTTTTCTCTCCAGTCATTGCTCACAAATTCTGATCCCGGGGATGTGTGGAGTTGTCCACAGGGGCCTCGGTCAAAAAGTTATTCGAATTCGAAGTCGAAGCCTTCGTCTTCTTTATTTCTCTGTTTCTCTATTTAAATACCAATACTCTCGTGTTGTGTGTCAAAAAACAAGGGATTACGTAACAAGCGCACAATAGCGTAAAAATTTGCAGCTTTCTCTAAATTGGACTTTGATAAAATATGTTTTCTGTCATCTTAGTTATTCATTCATTCGACGATTCACCGCTGAACACAACACAATTTCACCAGCTTTTGACACTTTCGATCCAATATCAAAGAAAAATCGTTTTGAATCGCTTTAGAAATACACGCAAATTATAAATACACACATACTTTCACTTTATTTAATAAGAATTCTGCGAAATGCAATTTTTTTTTTTTTCCCCGATGAACTAGAGTGCTATTTTGAATCCCAGTGGAAGTAGATGAATGTCTTTAAGGAGGTTAATAATTTTTGATATTTTTAAGCGGTAAGAGAAAAATGTACCTTGTAGAATTCAGTTATTTTGTTTTTGTTACTTCTTTTGAGCCTCTTTAAAATTATCAATCGATATTAAAATTATTAATCGAAATAATTTTAATTGAATTATCGATTTTATGTGTTGAAATTAATAAATAAATAAACTCGATTGCTTTATTTATTAAATAAAATAAATTATAATAAACATTTGAATAAATAAATATATTACCGAATTTTTAATTATCGAACATTGATTTATGTATAACATTTCTGTTTTACAGCCGTCACATTTCTGATTCTCTTAACAGGAATGCCCGATTTAATTTTTATACTTTTAAAATATTACTTGAAGATAATTCCACTACTCTAATACTAAATTTATCGGATATAAGCCATACAGTCAATCAGGGTAACTTTGAACCACGGGATGTAACTTTGCACCACCTCTTATTTTTCAATATTTTTGACTCTAAAACACTAAATAAACTGCAGAACTGTGCTCTGTTGGCAAGGTTCTAAACTGGGATTTCTATTCTTTATTTTAGAAAATAAATTAGCAACATTATGCGCAATTAAATGCATCATCTAACTATTTTTGTAAAGTACTGTTTTCAAATTAATTTTGAATGCTGTTTTGAAGTTGTTGTAATCCAATTAAATTTTCATAGTAAGTAGCAATATTCTCATTTATAAGACATATTATTATCTAAATGTTGTAAATGTGTTAATATTTTGTGATTATTCATTTATTAATAGTTAATAAAATGTAAAATAAGAAGGCACTAACATTTTACCCCATTTTCAGGGTAACTTTGAGCCGGCTCAAAGCTATACTTATGCTTATAATTTACTAATTATAGGTGCTACTGTCAAAAATTTCCCATATTTGCACGTATATCTTATATAAATGCCGAAAATGAACATTAGATATAACATGTAAATATTTTCAGAAATATGTGTAAAATACATAAAATCCATTTAAAGGCGTTTTTCGGGGCGGAGCTACTCCAATTTGACATTTCATACATTCGACATTTTTTACTCTTGTTTGAATAATACTAGTACTAGTCGTATTACTGTAACTATGGATATATTATTGAGATTAAACATTGAAAATTGTTTTCCGCTGCATTTTTATGTTTTATATGAACAATAAAGAGGTTTTTTTTTAATTTCTAAATGTTCATGGTTCCCTTATTCCACTTTTCTCATGCCTGATATTTGTTGCAATGTCATAAATTATACAAATGTTGTGATGTTGGGAAATGTAAATTCGCAGTTTTTACATATCTGAAAACATTTTTTGGGGTTTAAAGTTGTCCTGACTACAATCCTTTTTTTATAATGAATTATTTTATATAAAAAATTATCATATGGTGCAAAGTTACCCTAAATGGCTGGGTAACTTTGAACCAGGCTAAATGTCCATTTTTTATTGCTTTTATCCTTATTATTCCTTAATTTTTGATTGTCAAACAATAATTTAGGATCATTTCTTCTCTTTTATGCTCCTAGTTGCGACAATATCCTTCAAATAAGAGTGTGGCATATGAAAATAGAGAAAATGCGGATCAAAGTTACCCTGAATGAATGTAGTAGTGTCTCTAAGTTAATTTAGAAGATAAAATAAGAATATCTTCAGTGTAGATTTTAATCTAATCTTAAGTAGTGCCACGGCCAAACTCCATTCTTCCTATACGGCAGTAACAAAAAGTTGAAATCCCTTTGTTTTCGGGGAATCGGGGTTTCTCTCGGGAGAATCGTAAGGAGCGCTTTTACACTACTGTGTCTAATGAAGAATTTGCCTTGCACGGTTGTGTTTTCTTTAGGTTTAACTAAACTAGAATTGTGATTTTTGATTTTTTTTTTTTTTTTGTAAACACCTTCTCATTGCTGTGTTCCATACTCTACTCATGATTCACTAAACAAATTCCAGAAACTTGTTTTCAGGAATTTTCTTCAAATTTGGAGTACAAACTGTTGAAAGAAAGAAAAAACTTGCCGATTCTTTAAAATAATGAAACATGAAAAAAAATATGTTAGTTATTTATTATTAGTTTTTGTTTCCCTGTATTTCATGGCCAGAACCTAGAATATATAAATTTACTAAAAACTGTTCACAATGATCACATATCCATAGCTGCCAACTTGTACGGATTTTTCTTACCACTAAAATTTTATAGAAATTTTTTACTTATTTAAACGTTAAAATTGCGGGGATTTCAGTGATTCAATTAGATAATATTTTCTATTAAATTTTAGTGGTATGAGAAATCCGTACAAGTTGGCAGTTATGCATATCTATATTTTTCTAAATTAAGAAAAGCGTAAATATCCAAGTTTTTTTTTTTAAAAAGAGGAGAAAAAAATCGAAAGAATTTGATTGCCGGATATTGGTGAAATGACCCTCTTGCTTCTTTTTTTTATATATATATTATAAAAAATGTAAATATACTTTTATTTTTATCGTAAACTTATATAGGATGGCTGTCCAGAATTAGAATATTTAATTTTATCATGTGATTTTATAATTTTTCTATAAGATTGTATAGTTAAGATTAGCCCATATAAAGGTTAAATTTATTGAAAATCGTTCGCCATGTACTGACACACACACACACACACGCACACACACATATATATATATAAATCGAATTGAGTTGGTTGACGGATATTATCATGAAGACTTTCTTTTTTTTATATATATTATGAAACATGTAAATATATTTTTATTTTAATCTTATACTTTTATACTATAACTTTCGAGAATTAGAATATTTAATTTTACATGAAATTTTATAATTTTTATATATGGTTGAACATTTCAGATCAACACGTATAATGGCCAAATTTATTGAAAATTGTTTGCAATGTACAGACATAGATATTTTCTTAATAATTAAGAATCATGTAAATAAATATCCATGTTTTGAAAAAAAAAAAAAAAAAAAAAAAAATCGATATGAGTTGATTGCCGGTTATTGGCAAAAAGACTTGCTAATTTTGTTGATATTATGAAACATGCAAATATCCTTTTAATTGTATTTTAGTTTTATACCACCAGTGTCCAGAATTAGAATATTTAATTAGATATGTAATTTTGTTATTTTTCTACATGCTTCAATATTTCAGATCAACACATATAATGGCCAAAATTGAAAATTGTTTGCAATGTACATATATCGATATTTTTTAAATTAAGAATCGTCAAAAATAATCAATGTTCTGAAAAAAATAATTCATTATGAGTTGGTTGCCGGATACAGGCGAACTTGCTTATTCTCTTAATATTGTGTAAATATTTTTTTATTATAGTTTTTATAACTGCCTAAAATTCAAACATTTGATTTTATAATTTCCCCTGTTTTTTATTTATTTTTTTTTTCAAAAAATAGTAGAAACCTATAATTATTATTATTTTTCTATTTCCCTGTACACTTCATTTTAAGTACCTCTAATGTTTACTATTATCCAAAGTTGTCCGCAATCAACTTTATATACCATATATAAAATTTTAATTTGCAATTTAATTTAATTTATTTATCAAAATAAAACGGTGTCTCAAAAAAAAAAAAAAAAAAAAGGCAGGTACATCTAAAATATTTAAAGAAATTTTCTAGCCTATTTGTTGTTGCTGCAGTTGCTTGGATCAACCCCCCCCCCCCTTTTTTTTTTTCACTTTACAGAGTTTAGAAACGACATTTGCAGTTATTAAAATAATTTCGCCACATTTGTATTTCTTATTAAGCGACTGAAGAGTGGAGATGCCTATAAGAAGCTTTTGAAAATGGTATCTCCATCCCCGCACACTATTTTTGCATTATATATTTTATATAAGCTGCATTTACTCTAAAAATATACACTATATTCCTATTTATACAATTAGCAAGATATGCGTACATATACTTTGATTAGAAAAAGCAAATTTAAAATCTATTGTACATTCATATCTAATATAAACACGAATACGTAAAATCACTCGGTTAGTAGTGTAACATGCAAGATTCGTACATGTGGGCGGGGCTTCCTATTTATACAAAGAAATTTATGCGTACTTAGTGTGAATTTTAGTACATTTATTCTAAGAAGTCAGTGGTTAATTAATTCTTCTCATTTTGGAAAGATGATTCAAATCTCGTTGTGAATAAGTTGGAAAGTATTGTGGAACTCGACATTATTTGAACTAAATTTACTAAAGTAAAAAAAAAAAAAAAAAAAAAAATAATAATAATAATTATAATACAATAATAATAATAATAATTCCGTTCTACTCATGAACATTTTTTTTCTATGTATTATTAAGGTAATTTCCCAAAGGAAAATACCGTTTACTTCTGTGCTTCTTTTTATTATTATGCGTTAAAAACTATTCTATACGGGGTTTCAGGCAGAGCCTGCCTCGTTGGGAAAAAAAATAAAAAAATAAATAAAAAATAAAATAAAAATAAACAGTTTCAATTTTTCACTTAAAAATAGCAAGAAGAAGCTCATATATTTATTGCGTTTGTTATTATGTCTTATTTTAAACATTTCAATATTTCTTTTTCTTTTTATATGTTTAAAAATTGTCTTACATGTGAGGTTCTGAGAAAAATTCTTAGATTAGTTTATTTCATGATTAAATTTTCTAATAAAAAATAATAAGAATAAAGCGGATTCTGGCACGTCTTTTCAAAAGTCCTAACCCACCCTGTATTTTGTTCTGTGGGCGTCCACACTTATACCTATCAAAGCATTTACAATGTACCTAATAATGCCATTTTCTTTTTAATCACAAATAATTCAATAAAATGTTAGGAGAAGGAGTTTATAACAATTAAAAGTGAAAAACTTCCACAAAAGTTTATATAACACTTTTTATAATGGAGGTTGTCACGCCTTCTTCCCAGATTTAAATGCATTGTATGTCAATATGCCTTTAGTCAATATTTTTAACTTTTAAAGTGACATACCTACATTTCTATCTACTTATAATAAAATCTGTGTGCAGGAAACTGTAGGTAACCATGCCGCTGCGAACCACTCTGGTCTGCGAATGGACCGTAGCTAATCGCCATATTAGTCTTAATGCAAAACATATCTTAACATATGAGAGCAAAATGGTAATTTTTTTTCTACTTGAAATCATGTCTGTTCAGCATATTTTCACATAAAACACGTGTATCATATCCATTTATAATGTATTAAGTTCTAAATTAAAATTAAGCTATTATAAACATCGAAATCAGATCTAAACAAACGATACTGTTGCCATTCAGATTCAAATTCCAGCAAATCTACAAACAAATCAATGACCCTTTGAACGCTTCATTAAAAAAAAAATATACAGGTTAACGCCGATGCTGGTTTAAAATAATTGTAAAAGTATATTAAAAACCTTTAAATATTTTAACTTTGTTTAAAACCTTCAAAAACTATCCAATTAAGTTCCAAATTTAAGGGCCAAATCAACAACAACAACAACAAGTTCTAAATTAAAAATAACGGATAACTATCGCCATCTGGTGGAGAAAAGATATAACTTTCACTCTAGAAAGGTCAGTGCAAGCACACTGCATTACAAGTATTTTTAATTTATTCAGAATGATTATTCTTTTGCAGAATTTCAGATTTCCAGTGACATTTGTTTTTTGTCTTATATGACAAAGTAAAAATTATCCGAATTTGAATATCTAAAACATTCAAATGCATTTACAATAAAGAATTATTTCAATGGCACTTTAGCATTATTTAAAGGGAAATTAAAGAGACAATTTTTTCAGTACCGAAGGCTGCGAGCCGCACCTCTGTAGGCCGTTTTAACTCCCAATATATTAGGAGCTTATGTTTCTTGCTAATTCTTTTGGCGTCAACTGTCTGTTGTAATCGTACTTTTTTTTTTACAAAGCATTTTATCAGATTTGAAGACATTGCAAATAAAATGAATATTTCTTATCGGTACAACATATTTTAATTATCTTGCAGATAAAAGTATGAGTTTTAACACAATTTGTAGCGAAAAAAAAGTCACGCTAAACAACAAATTTTTAATGTAGAGAGAACCTAAACAAGCATTTTCGTCATAGATTGTGTAGCTAGAAATGGCGCGTTTAAGCGATGGTGACTAAATTGTAATTTACACAATTTCTAATCATAAAAAGTCAAAGGATAATATTTTTTTGTTAACAAAATACATGAGGCACTTTTTTTTTAAGTCAGAAAAATATTTTTTAAACTATTGTTTTGAAGATTTATCATTCACTTTCCGTCATTTTTGACGGGGATTATATACTAGTAATATATATATAATAAGGAAACTTTGTAAAATTATTTTTACTTCTAAATTGCGTTATTCGTCTATATATATATATATATATATTGAAATATAGTTCTGTAAAAAAAGAATTATAAAATACGGCTTTTTTTAAAAAAAAAAAATTATCTTTTTCTGAATTAATATTGTTAAAATTTATGAGGACAAGTTATCATTTATTCATTTCTGTCCTCAAATATTAAACATGTATTCTTTCGGAAGATATATAGTTCTGAAATAACACTAAACTTAATATTTTTCAATTTTTCTTAGCTTTCTTTTTTTTTTATTTACACATGAAAATGAATATATATATGTATGAATATGCAATATATCTAAATATATATATTAAGATAATTTTTTATTATACTAGGGGGCTCTGCCCCCTACGAGCTACGCTCGTCAACCCCCGTTCAGACACAGCAGACTCTAACAGCACGATAATTTGATCGGCTTTAAAAAGATTTCGGAAGATTGAATTATAATTTGAATCTGAGAAATATAATCTGACGTAATTTTCACCAAACATTTCTTTTTCTTTTTATAATATTCCCGTAAAAATACTTTTACTAGAAATGAAATATTATGATCGTCTTAAAATATTAAATAAATGTCTCGAGAAATTTTTAAATTTAAACTGTTTAGCAATATTATTTTTTGTTCATTTTATGTAACAAGTGTAATGTGACGTAAATGTGACGTAAATTCTCCTATTTAAGACTTCTAACGCATGTTTATGAATTTATTATTTTACAATATTCTGTCTCTTTTAAAATTCACGTGTAATTATAATTTTTATGACGTAATTTTCAATGAATTCCTGCTTTTTATATTTTCTGTTTATAATAGTCACGTAATAAATTTTTAATTTGAAGTAAACATTATTGTTTGCGCTGTTTATACAACTGGCAACAGTTTAAATTAATAACATTTTACTAAAATTTGTAAAAAATATATCTCGAAATGCTGAAAATTTGAATTTAAAATTGAAATAAAACCTCAAAAAATGAGTCAAATAAGAAAAATAAATACAATCTGCACACCGGGAACTTATAACGTATAAAATGATCTAAAGATGATTAAATTCTCATGTATACTTTTTCTTCCAATAAAACTTTTTTAATGGAACGATTTTGTCTAACTTTAGCATTAAATATCTCTTAAAATAATTCTTCGATTTGAAAACTGTCTGCATCAGTGTGTTTATCAAACATTTCTCTATAATACCACCGATTTCCATATTTTTGTATGCAACAGTTTTTTTAATATTAACGATGAAAGGCCAAGCTTAAGCATTCAAATTGGATGTGGATCTACCCGGAATATCTACGCAGATTGTTATTGGTCCATTTCCAAATCAAAACTTTTTTTTATATATAGAAGGATTTTTTAATATCTATTAGTGATTATAAGCACATTCCCTGGACAACCTTAATGAAAATGTACTTTAGGTTCGTAAACTAGAGTGGAATTATTAACGAAAATTCGATAGTTCATAAAATACATGTTGATGTTGACTAAAACAAAACCATCTCAGAGCGAAAAGAATGTAGTACAGGAGATCTTTTTAATCCTTTGCTATGAATTGTAAATGTAACATAAGTATACTTATAACAAATTTAAAATTATATTTAAATATTTGTTTTAATAATTTACAAATAAACCGTTAAATTTTGATAAACGTAATAACTTAATAATCAGTGCTTAAAGTGGCCCTACAGACTTCTCTTTCCAGTTTCGTACACAAGAGGTGGTTTATGGGATCCTCTGTCCAATAATTATAATTAAAACCATGTTCAACAGAATGCATACAATACATTAATATTGGAAAATAACCCCCCCCCCCCCCTTCCACGAACTATTTTTCTAGCTGTTTTAGTATATATTTCTTATTGAATTAAAAACCGAATTTCGATGAATTTATAGTAAACAATTAACAAAAAAAAAAAAAAAAAAGGCTCTTTAACTTTCTTTACTACAAGGGAAAAAAGTCTCGGACAAAACATCTATCAATATTGCACTAAAACTTTAGAAGTTTTTTACTGTTATATGCTGTATAAGCGGAAATAAATTTAAGTTCATATGAGTTGAACAACAACAACAAAAAAAAGATAATAAATAGTCTGTGTATTATATAATACAGGGTGTTTATAAAGTCCCGGACCCATTCTGATGTTTAATAACTCATAAAATAATAAAGATAGATTAAAATTAATAACATAAATGGTTAGATAGACTCAAAAAGTTTCATGACCCTTGTCAATGAACTTCCACGTGTGCCCCCTTCGTCGCACGGAGAATATCAAGTCGATAGTCAATTTCACGCCAGGTAGCGGCAAGCATGTCGGCATCTACAGAGGCTATTGCGGTTGTAATTCTGGCTTTTAAGTCATCAATTAGACATGTTGGAAAACTTCGTATTTCCACAACTAGAACAGCTTCAGCCACATGTCATTTTGCAACAGGATGGTGCACCACCTCATTGGGGTACCATCGTTCGTACTTCTTCTTTGAATGACAATTTTCCAGGAAGATGAATTGGCCGGGGAGGTCTAATTCCTTGGCCACCCAGATCACCTGATATAATGCCGCTGGACTTTTTCCTTTTGGGATTTGTAAAGGACAATGTTTACAGGAGGAGAGTGTCGAACATTGATGACTTAAAAGCCAGAATTACAACCGCAATAGCCTCTGTGGATGCCGACATCAGTATTTTCTCATCAGTATTCTTAACTTCGAAGAGTAAAGAATTTTCATTATTAAATTTGCTAAATTAAATTATTGAAAAGTAAAACTAAAAAAAAATTTCTATCATTTCCATATTCAGTTTTTAGTGTATGTGACATTTAATAAATCAATCATCATACAATTATTATTCCTTTCTTGTAATTCACAACTGATTTAATCTGCTTATAAATCATGCCCAATTTTATATTTTCCAGCCATTTGTGCTTCCGTATATACGAACAGTAAAATGCTTGAAACAGTGTGGTTCACTTGGGGCTGAACCATTTGCAGAAATTTGCGCCTTCCGGAATCGCAGAAAATTGGCAATTAAATAAGGCTAAAATTTTTGTGATAAAAAGAAATTTTCACGCGTATTTTAAGCTAGTATCACTGCAGTGGCTTAAGAACTTAAGAAATCCCTTTAATTCTTTTAAATAACTCGTGTCGGAAAAATTAATAGGTACTTTATTAAATATAATAAAATGATTATGAAACGTCATCCCAAGTTGGAATATTTCTCCTCATATATATCTCAGTACCAAAACTCCTGTGTTGTATGACAAAAAACAAGACGTTATATAACTAGTAACTACCGCAAACTACGCTAAATTTGCAGCTTTCTCTAAATTGGACTTAATTAAAACATATTGGACAAAATATGTTTTCTGTCATCATCTTAGTTATTCATTTATTGGACGATTCAATGCTTAACACAACATAAATTCACCAGCTTTTAATACTTTCGATCTAATATCATAGAAAAATCGTTTTACATCGCTTTAGAAATACATGCAAATTATAAATATACATATACTTTCAGTTTATTTAATAAGAATTCTGTGAAATGCATTTTTTTTTTTTTTCTTGGATGAACTAGAGCGCTATTTTGAATCTCAGTGGATGTAGATGAATGCCTTGAAAGAGGTTAATAATTTTTAAACGGTAAGAGAAAAATGTATCTTGTAGAATTCAGTTATTTTGTTTTTGTTACTGCTTGTGACCGCGCCTTAAGCGGCACGTATACGGGTCGCTCGTCTCCAAGGGGAATAAGGTTTTTCCGCGATAATTTTCTGAGATTAAGCAAGTCAGAAAAATCTTTTATAAAATACTGGTGTCTACATTTAAGAGACCGTATCTACGTTTAAAAAAACACGCCTCCGGCAGCCGCCATCTTTGTGTCAGCGCTCAGGCCTAGGGGGCGGTGGTTTATCCTACTGAACTAAATAACTTGAGATACATACTTATTTTAATTTTTTGAAAGTAAATATAAGACTTGGCATAAATTCGTCAACAAAACATTGGCAATTTTTTTAACAGTTTTTAACCCTTTTAGTGCGGGAGTCGACATAAGGGTCCGAGTGCGGGAATGCTAAAACGAGGCGGATATAAGTCTGCCAGAGGTAAAACAATTGAGTAAATCTTGTTGTTTTGTGGTTTTCACTTACTGTGAGTTAAACAGAAACGTTTCCTGTTGTTTTTGAATAAATCGCTTTTTTGGTCAAAATATTCCGCACAGGGAATTAACCCTCCACCCCCCCCCCCCCCACACACACACACACAAAGAAAAAAAACAATTCCGCACTGAAAGGGTTAAAGTAGATTTCATAAGAAATACTACATATTACATTCTCCCTATGTTGGAATTTTTGAAAAAAAAAATTGCAGATCTACGCTGATCATGACCCATAACCCCCCCCCCCCTAATTAAAACCTTTATCCATCTATCTATCTAACTCTATATATATATTATATAACATTTTTTATGGGCACGATAACTTCCAAAATTCTGCACAGATCTCTTCCAAACTGACACAGAAAATGTCGGTCAAGTTCATTAATAGGCAAAATTGGACCAAAGGGGTGGAAATAGGGAGGGTTTTGTGAAAACCGAAAAAAACCCCACAATTTCTTAATTATAATACATATCAAAACAGTTTGAAGTTATTATTACTTCTAGAAAAAGGGTCAAAAATTTATTCACAGATTTTTGATAAAATTTAAAATGGGCTCAAGAGTCGAAAAAAATTGGGTTTTAGGGAGAGAAAAAATCGTAACTTCGTCAATTCGCAAGATATCAAATTCACTTAAATTTATTATAAATCGGGGTTGGGGGTTGAAGAAGAAAAAAAATCATAACTTCACCAATTCACAATAAATCCAATCTGCTTAAATTTATTATACAGTAGACGCTCGATTTTACGAACCTCTTTTTTACTAATTCTTTGTTTTTACGAACTGATGTACTGGTCCCGACCAGCATCCCATTGAACTAATGTTATTCCCATTTACGAACTTTCAATTTTACGAACATATTATATGAGTCACTCGAGTTCGTAAAATCGAGCGTCTACTTACATCTTCTCAATATTATCTACAACTTTTATATTGACAAGTTTTTGATAGGACCAACTCTTACAGCAAATATAAATTAAACAAAAACAGGTGTTGAAGAAACAATTATCGTATTAAGGTTGTACTCAAATTCAAACTGCTTATTTTCTGCTTCATTTTTAAATTTATTTTTGCTCTCGAACGCATCCAATTGGCAGGTTCTCTTATTCAGAAATAATATAATGTGCCGTATATTTCTGTGTTTTTTTCTTTTTTTTAATAAAGGCAGAATATACTTTAAAAAATGCTGTCAAAGTGACATTTTGAACAGAATTTCCCAAAAACTATGGTGCTGGAAACGACAATAATGGTCGTACTGAGAAACAATTGTTTGTAAATCAAGTTGTAATTAATTGAATGAAAAATAAAAACACAAGTCGCTTATAAATCAAGCAAGTTTCATGTTTTTACATTTAAAAATGAGTCTGAAAATGTGTCAGAAAATTTCGAGTTGTTGAGCGTGAAAATACATTTTTTTTTTTTTTTTTTTTTTTTTTAACCGGCCAAACCTGATTTTAGGACGAACTAGATTGGCCTAGGCCAAACTAGTTTATCCTAATGCGCATCGGATAAACTAATTTTCTTCTAGGCCAAAATAGTTTATCCTAACGCCCATAGGATTAACTAGTTTTTCCTAGGCCATACAAGTTTATCCTGACGCCCGTAAGATAAACTAGTTTTTCCTAGGCCAAACTAATTTGACCTAACGCTCATATGATAAACTAGTTTGATCTGCTATTCATTGGTCTGAACTAATTTATGCCAGGCCGATTTAGTTTATCCAAGGCTAATTCAATTTGACTTGCTTTTATTGATCCCAGAGACCGCTTCGGCGCCAACCTTCTAGTTTATCCTGGGACAATCTAATTTATCCTAAGCCAACCTTATTTATCCTAGGCCAATTCAATTTGATGTGCTTTAATTGATGCCAACCAATGTTGAGCACAACCACAAAAAAAAAAAAAAAAAAACTAATTCAGAATTTAACTCAGTTTCTCAAAAATGAGTCAAGTTCACCATCAAATTCAAAAATTTTCAAACGAATTCGGTCAACTCAAACACATCTGTGGAAGTGAGCGAAGTTTACTAAAAACTCGTTTATTTATATAATTTTTTTAATATAATAGAAATTTAGAGTCCAAATTTACAAAATTATGTGAGTAGTCTTTTGGTTATTCTATGTAAGGTGCACGACCAATTTTCCTTCCCGACACTCGGTCCGGGGCTTGGTTTTGGGATTACTTTTTTCAAGAGGATCGGACCGAGAACGAGCCGTTAATTCCCAAATTGGCTCAACCGAGCCCAGCAATCTGATTGGCTAAAACTGATATTTATATAGCAGAAAATTATATTTATTTTCTTATGAAGTAGTGTAATGTAATATAGAATGCAATTATAATGACTTAAATTGATTTATTTTGTTAAATTTGATCAAAATCACAGTAAAGTAATCCAAAATATTGATATTAACGAAGGATCAGATTGCTGAGATCGGATGAGTCAATTTGGGAATTAACGGCTCGTGGACCGAGATGGACTGGGACTCAATTTTTTTCCGGCTTAATTCGGGACTGGACTGCATTCTTCTTGAGGTCTGCACAGGCAGAAATTTTCAGTCTAATTTCCAACCCAACTCATATGAAAATAATTTGGGCCGGCAAGATCTCTGGTCTGTTCAGTAACAAGTAATATAAAAATTTTGTTTTTAAAGTCAATTCCTACTTAGGCCATCAAAGAAAAATTTAATATAATTAAGCTAATATGAGTTTTTGTTGCATTAAAATATCTCAATTTGTTGATTTTCTATAAGCAAGTAGGTTTACAATGGAACTCTATGGGAATTTGGCGAAATATTACAGATATCGCCAAGTTGGCGTCACTTTTGGCGACTCATTTTGGCCGCCAAATTTGGCGATATATCGCCAAGTTGGCGACAAACTTGGCGGTATTTGGCGACAGAACAGGCCCCCCCCTACGGTAACCCTTATTGAAAATACTTTCATTGAAATTCAATAACCAATGGCGGCCATTTTGTTTCCCATGCAAAACTAAAATTAATTAATTAAAATTTAATTAATTAATTAATATTTGAAAAAACTTTATTAATATCAATTGTCATCCAGTACAAGTTTAAAAAAATTTATTTCAACCTGATAGGATGAATAATGAGTATTTTATTAACGATTGAAAATTTGTACAAGATAAATATATAAATATATAAATAAATATAGGGAGAGTGTGAGCTAATAGTAGGAATTGAAAAATATCAGTAACATTTGGCCCGACACAACTTTTTTTTAATGCACGTATTTTTAAATCGCTATTATTCCACAATTAAAATTTATATATTTATTATTTATTTTAATTTTTTAAAGATGAGTGGATGCATTTTTAGGTAATAAAAGTAAAGTACGATAAAACCTGAGAAAAATAACCTGTCTTTGATGAAATGCCGTGTTTAACAAAAAAAAAAAAAAAAATGTTGATCTATTACTACTTATTAGTTTTTACTAGTTTTTTTAAACATATTTCCAGTTGTTAAATTATGAGTGTGATGGACGCCTGCGCGCACAGTGTGGCTGGTCGAGGCGATCGCAGTGCTCGCAGTGAATGTGCTGTGAATTATAATTACCGACTTTTCAATTTCAAGAGCGGTGCGCCAGTCCTTCCGTACAAGTGCATTCACTATATTATGTATCTCTCAGGGAAAAAAAGGAATAATCTTGCGGATTTAACGAACATTGATTTATATCTAAATAATTTTCATAAAAGTTATAAATGCAATACTTTCATAAACGTTTACAGAAAAAAAAGAGAATTTATAAGTTTCATTCCACTTTTAAATGTTTTGGGGAGAATTAAGTAAAAACGTAAACAGACCTAAGAACCTTACAACATAGCTGCCAACTTGTACGGATTTTTGCTACCACTAAAAATTAACAGAAAATTTTGCCTAATTCAATCGCCGAATTGCATTTAATTTTGATAATTAAATAAGTCAGAAATATCAAAAAATTTTTAGTGGTAGCAAAAATCCGTACAAGTTGGCAGCTATGTTACAATAAAAACTTGTTCACTTGTACAGTTGATTGCAAAGCCAAATTTCAATACTTCAGTCATAAAAGAAGTGGTCCCTCGAAGGAGCCAAAATTTTCTTCTTCTTCTTGTTCTTCTTCTTCTTGTTATTATTATTATGATTATTATCATTATTAACCATTTGGAAAATGGTTATTGTTCTCGTCAGGGTAGGAAATCAAAAGCATATCTAAAGCTTTTTATTGGTTTAATCCGCATTTTATTCGTTTTCTGATTGGTCTATACAGTAATCTGTATTACCCTTTACTTTCAACAGAGATGGATACCTTCTATTGCCACTATGACAAAAAAGTAATAAAAACTACAAAAAAAAAAAAAAGAAATTAATAACTCAGAAACAAATTGAGATACAGCTTTCAAACAAATTGCATTTAAAAGTACATTTTTGCTCTATACGACGGTGTAAAAAGTAATATTGTGGGATGTTTAGAAGTTTAAGAATGAAATTTCATTTAAAATTGGTTGTCAGATTTCTTGGAAATCTGACGATGGAAAAGCCTTTTCCCGATCAGCCAATGAAATGCTTGGATAATACGTAAGTTTCAGATGGATAATACGTACGAGTCGCAGGTGATTTTTGTCGCTTGGAATGTTTACGTGTAATAAAACTATTAATGTTTAATTCATGGCGTACGTAATGTATGATCAACTTCGATTTTTTATGTCTTAAATTTTAGTCTTTGAAAAAATCATTTTCCAAATGGTCGTTGTGATTTGTTAAATTGCTTTTTTTTTATGTTGTGGGCAAAAATTTATGAAATGCACAACTGAAAAATAAACGGTTAAATGAGCAATATTGATTTATTTTGTAATTTTTTATGAAGATGGTGCGGTGTAACAAGCAATAAATGATCTCATAAGACATTTACGGCCGATAGCGTGAAATTAAGTCTTTTGGATATCTGTAACTCCAACTTTCATTTGTTACTTTTTATTTTACATGTTGCGTAACAAATTATTTATATATATCAAAATTATGTAATATTTATATTAGTATATGTTCAATCACTGTAATATGTATATAAATACATCGATATAAAATGGCATTATTATCACATATATTCGTTTGTAAACGCGAATACAGCAAATCTTATTAAATAATGAAACATTTATGAGTAACGGCGTAGGCGGGACTTGGTGTTAAAACGACTTAAGCTAGTGATCGGATTGTATTAAAACCGCTAGTAAATATTCCTATTACCCAAGAAAGAATATTTTCCGTATTTCGATAAAAGCCACTTTTTTTTTTTTTTTCTTCCAGAAACGTGACGTGGATTTCCATGAAATGAAAATATGGGGCAGAGTTAACGGAAACCTATTATTTTGCCATATATTTCTTTCAAATTCAGAGAGTAGACATGCATTTTTTTTTCAATTTTTCTACATATGTGAATGTATGTTATATACCTTCAAATTGTGCAGATAATATCCCACATATATCTCGACATACATGTGTGCAAAAACGAAAAAAAAAAAAAAAAAAAAAAATTAGCAAAAATGCACCAAAATTTAAAGAGCATTTTGCAGACAAATTTCTTTTGAACGCATCCCTAAGCATTTTTTTTTTCCTTTACGGATAGTGTACAAAAGACAATTTTATTTAAATATATTTTTTATGATATTTTACAATATCGATTCAATATTTATTGGTTATATTGGTCTGCAATCTTATAATACAGGAATTAATTGAAGTACCGAGATTTGTTATTGTATTTGACTGTATTTTAAATGCATTTCCTTTCAAATTATGAGATTTCGAGCTGTTTTAAATTGTAGGATGCAATACGAGGAACGCATTAACTAGTTGCTCTATACAGAGTCTTCAAAATATCCTATAATTTACTTTATATGGGTATTTATTGATTTATGCATTTTTCAGTGGTTGCGTCTCATACATCTCACTCTGCGATTTATCATAACATGTAAACTATTTTCTACTGATTTTATAATTCTGAATTTCTTACAGTGATGTTTACTGTACAAATGAAAGCATATCGCATTTGTAGTTGCAGGAGTTAGATATTCTAAAAAGTAATCTGTAACCTAAGCAAACACCTTAAATTTAGCTAAACAAAAACCCATTAATGGAATCCGACGTATCGTTGTTTCAAAACGAACGGAACAGCTCAAAATAGATAAAGTTCAAATATTCCAGACCATACTCTATCATCTAAAAGAAAAAGATAGAAATCAACAAACTCTGCGCTCAGACACAATTTTAAAATTCTGCTATTTGAAGCCACGAATTATTAGATTTGAAAGAGCGTCATGAATACTTATGCCTAACATAGCCGCGATAAGTTTCTTTTCTCGAGGATGAGTAAGAGCTGGAATCGTCACCTTAGCGTATGATATAAATAGATTATTGGCACGTAATTCGCATAAAAAATTTATAAAAAAGGAAAATGAATTTTAAAATTTTCAAACAGTTTTTCAGTGCAATATTATCGCTGTTTTTAGTGTCATTAAAATGATTTATAAAAATTTACTAATATTTAAAAAATAAATATTCATCAAAGATAAAGCCAAAATGCTTACATTGTAGTGAAATTTTAAATTCAAATTTATGATTAAAGTTTGTAACGTAGGACATTTATTTCTAAAGTGATATAAATATTTCATTCCAACTATAAAAATAAATTTTAATATAGTTTTAAAGAATCTAAAAATAAAATTAATTGAAAAATCATCGATGTAGAATTTTCAAAAGTATTTTCATAAATATGTGGAAGATGCAATTGCAGTTACACGATTGTAAAAATACTACTACAGCAGAAAAGAATTCCATTAATTAAACATCTCACACCGGAATAAATGTAAAAAAACGTTTTATTAACTAAAACAATAAAAATTCTATTTCATACTATGAACTCAGTTGTCTCAAGAAAAATTGCAGTGTAATTCTGCAATTGTAATAGTAATGTAGTCTGTTTGGCCACGAGCGCCTGGGGAGAGAACGACTGCTAACAGTAGAACTTAGAAAAAATTCTCCTTCCCTTTCAAGCTAGCTGTGGAGAAAAGGGAAAAACTACTGCGTTCTTCCCTCAGCCTTATGTAGCTTTCCCTTTTCACTTGCATTTGTTATTCGATTATGGAAATTGTTAAAATTATAAACAGCGAAGAATGCTAAATCTTATAATTGAACAAAAAAAAAAACAAAAAAAAAAAAACATCGAATTTGCAAAAAATGAAATGTTTTCAAAAGGAAACGATTAAAAAAAAAAAAAAAAAATAGAATTATAGTAATGGCTGTTATTTATCTGAAAATCTTTTGTTAGATAAATCTGAAAAAAATGTTTTATAGCTTCCTATTTTATTATTATTATACTTTAATATATTTTTGTAACAGATTAAAAAAAATAAATTTTGTCAATTCTGCATATCCTATACTCTTTATATCTTATTATTTTTCTTTTGCTTGTGGGTGTGTGAGGGGGGGGGGGGGGGGGGTAAGCTTACGTAAAATTTTACTTTTAAAGAATTTTTGTTCTTTTTTTTTAAAAGATATTTTATAATATCTTACTGACATATTATTAAATGGTTTTATGAAGGAAAATGACTTAATAAAGGAAAAGTTTAATTATTGTAATAAAATTTGAAAAATTAATTTAAAAATTATTAAGAAGATTTTAAAACAACACTTCTTTTTAATTTCTTACAACATTCTCTTTCATATTTTTAATTCTATGTGTGCTCTATAGCTGTAAGGACCAGATATCCGAATAATTAATTATTTAACCCTTTATGCCCCGACGCTACTTTAACGTACCATTAAAATAACTTGAT
Organism: Maratus speciosus; assembly: GCA_963932465.1. Classification (NCBI taxonomy): domain Eukaryota; kingdom Metazoa; phylum Arthropoda; class Arachnida; order Araneae; family Salticidae; genus Maratus; species Maratus speciosus. The sequence continues at coordinate 511,984,032 of OZ010786.1, read as the reverse complement.
ATAAAATATGCATCGATTAGTAGTAGTACATTTTAGAATGAGTTATAGGTACTTTACGTTATCTTATTCCAAAAGCATTAATGGTTGAAGAAAACAAAACTATTTTTAAATGGATTTTTTTTTTTTTTCATTTGCATTTCTTCAGCTTTCTTGACGTTGAAAGTTTGAGGGTGAAAAGTTTCAGTTCGGAATTATTCCTATATTTCTATTGTAAGAGTATACTTGTCAGTGGTGGAAAATTGGCGCAGAGGAGGAGCCTATTGACACCACTAAATTTTAGTGGTATTTTTCGCCTTATCTAATGACAGAATTTCTGCGTTTTTTTTAAGGTGAAGAATACTATAAAATTTTAGTGGTGTCAATAGGCTCCTCCTCTGCGCCAATTTTCCACCACTGACTTGTACATTTTCTAATTCTATAAAATACTAAAAAAAATATTTAAAATAAAAGATTTGAATGAAGTTATAAATATTGCACAAAATTCCTATAAATACAGATTTAATTAATTGACTTTAAATGGCAAAATCCTTCTACAATTTATCAAACGATTGTGTAAATCTTCTAATGTAGATTCAAAAGCTCACAAAAAATGTTTTGGCAGATGAAATTTTCATGAATTCATAATTGGGACATAAAGGGTTAAAAAAATAAATGAAATGTCATGACATGTTGTAAAAATAATGTACAAATGACTATTTGCTTAATATTTTCTCTCTATTCTAAAAAAAAGTAACTACCGCTGTCACCGCCGCCGCCGCCGCCGCCGGTTTTGAATTTTTTGTGACCGGAGGTCTTTCTTCGTTAATATTAAGAAAAATAATGCATACAAAAATATGAAAATCGGTAGTATTATACAGAAATGTTTGATAAACACGCTGATGCAGACAGTTTTCAGATCGAAGAATTATTTTAACAGATATTTAATGCTAAAGTTGGACAAAATCGTTCCACTAAAAAAGTTTTATAGGAGCAAAAACTGTTCATAAGAATTTAATCATTTTTAGATCATTTTATGCGTTAGAATTTGCCGGAGTGCAGATTGCATTAATTTTTTTATTTTGACTAATTTTTTGAGGTTTTATTTCTATTTTAAATTCAGATTTTCAGCATTTCTAGAGATATTTTTAACAGATTTTAGAAAGTGATATTAATTTAAACTGTTGCCAACTGTATAAACAGCGGAAGCAATAATGTTTGCTTCAAAAAAAAAATATTTATACATGTAAATAAATTAAAAATTTATTTACACGTGACTATTACAAACAGAAGAAAACATTTGGAATTAGAATTAAATAATTATGTACAAAAAGCAGGAACTTATTAAAAATTATGTCATAAAAACTATAATTACACGTGAATTTTAAGAGAGAAAGGAATTTGTAAAGCAATAAATTTATTAACATGCGTTATAAGTCTTAAATAGAAGAAATTACGTCATATTTACGTCACATTACAGTTATTACCTAAAATGAACACAAAATAATATTGCAAAACGGTTTAAATTTAGAAATTGCGCTAGACATTTATTTGATATTTTAAGAGGATACTTTTCAACTATTTTTGTTAGGAAAGCGCAAATAATATTTAATTTCTAACACAAGTATTTTCACGTGAATATTAAAAAGAGAAAGAATAGTTTGGTCAAAGTTACGTCAGATTAAAAACGATTAATTTAAAATGTCTCATTTAAAAGAACTTTCTTTTCACTTTGTTAAAAAATACCAGGAGACAAAGACTCTGTTTACTTAATTCCTTTTATATTAGCTTATTTTGAAATGTTGTTACACGTGCCTACGTCATCAAGTTATTTTTATTTCGACGTTTTATTTGTATTTTTATTAATGTTGTACTAATTTATTTGTTTTTTCGTTATTTAAAATAAAAATTATGTCAATTTGTATAATTTGGCGAGTGGTTTGGCGATTTATATAATTTGACGAAATTGGTCGACGGGATAATCAAGTAGTACCGCAACGGATTTGGCGTTAAAATTCCCCAATCAAAGAGAAATGAATAGAAATCCGTTTATAGAGAGATCGCCACTGTTTTTTTAAATTGTAATTCAATCTTTCGAAATCTTTTTAAAGCCGATCAAATTAGCGTGCATTTAGAGTCTACGGTGTCTGGACGGGGGTTGGCAAGCGTAGCTCGTAGGGGGCCGAGCCCCCTAGTTATTAAAAAAAATACTAAGCAAATTCTCATCAACAGTTAATTTATATTAAGGAAGATCCTGTCTTTAATTTTATGAACCATGAGGATTGTCCATTTAAAAATCGAGTTAATTGAAAAACATGTCGAAGTTTTAGCAGTTTAATCACAGTGATATATATATATATATATATATATATATATATCACTGTGTACCACACACACATATATATATATATATATATATAGGAAAAGAAAAAAGAACTTATAAAGATTGCAATTCTGGAAGGGAAATTTCATTTAATGTCAAATAGATGCAGTAAATTAAACGGGAAAATTGATATTTTCGTCCTTATGTAAGTTTAAAAATTTAACCCCCCCCCCCCCTCCTCTTCCTACTTAATCTGCTAAACGTAATCGTTAAAAAATATATTATCTCATACCTCCTTCATAAAATCATTTAATAATAAATTAAAAAAGTCATTGTAAAATATTCAAATCAAATTCCTCAAGCTGGAAATTTTGACATAAGCTTGCAGAAAAAAAAAAAAAAAAAAAAAAAAAAAGTAGGCTACGATGAGGTTTGTGCTAATCTTAACAAAATGTTAAACATTTACGACTATTGGCCTTATTTAAAAAAAGAATTGGTAATCACACAGAAAGTTAAATCATTAATATATAAAACTTAATAAAAAATTAATACTGTAAAAATTAATTTTCCGAGGTAAAAAAGAAAAAAGAAAAAAAAAAACAGTATTTCGTGGACACAGATTTTTGAATATAGTTATATATAATATTAATTGCCAAATAACTATATTATATATAAATATAATGCAGAATTGACAAATCTACTTATTTTTTTAAAAAACATGTTAATATAAATATATATGTACAATAAAATATTATAATATTAAAATATGAAGCTATAATTATAAAAATAATTTTTACAGATTTATAATATAAAAGGTTTTTATATAAATAACAGACATTCTTCCTTTTTATTTATTTCCTTTTAAAATTATGCTACAGTGAAACTTGGATAATTCGAATTTGTTTAATTCGAAATTTCGGGTAATTCGATTTTTTTGCGCGGTCCCTGGAATTTTGCATTAAAATAATGTAAAAAAAAATCCTGGATATTTCGAATTTTATTATGGATAATTCGAATTTTTTGTACGATTGCCCTTAAAATTTTGCAGTAAAAATTGTTCCTGAAACTTTTTTGAGCATAATATTTTAACAGTTTATTTTAAAGTTTCTTTTTTGAAGGTCAGTCTGATATTGAAGATTCTATTTTTGTATCAATAGATAGGTTGGAATCATATGCTATGACTCAAAGATTGCACTGAAAGAAGCAATAAAAAATATTTGACTTTTATCTTTAAAAGTGATGAATGATTGAACTAGTAAAAAATATCTGATTCAATGAAAAAAATGTAGCAGTATTCTTAGATAAAGTTTATGTGTTAAATCTTTCATCGTGGAGTTAATATTTTTTTAATCTCTTCTTTTTGAGAAAATATACCTAATTCGAATTTTTGGATATTTCGAACTTTTAACTGGTCCCTTTAATTTCGAATTATCCAAGTTTAACTGTATTTATTTTTGAAAAAAAAAAAATCATTTTTTTCTGAGAATCAAATTATAAAGTTCAACATTCGACATTTTTTATTTATAATTTTAATGTTCCGATAATCCGATAATAAATGTAAGCGAAAAGGGAAAGTACACAAGGTTGAGGGAAGAACGCAGACTGTTTTCTCCCTTTCTCCCCTGTTGACACGGGAGCCAAATTTTTTCATTTTTTATTTATAATTTTAATGTTCCGATAATCCGATAATAAATGCAAGCGAAAAGGGAAAGTACACAAGGTTGAGGGAAGAACGCAGACTGTTTTCTCCCTTTCTCCCCTGTTGACACGGGAGCCGAATTTTTTCATTTTTTATTTATAATTTTAATGTTCCGATAATCCGATAATAAATGCAAGCGAAAAGGGAAAGTACACAAGGTTGAGGGAAGAACGCAGACTGTTTTCTCCCTTTCTCCCCTGTTGACACGGGAGCCGAATTTTTTCTAAGTGCTACCAAAGAAAGTGAAGCGTGAAGAAGAGAAACTTTCATAGACGCAATGTAAATCCCCGACCCTCAGTGAAACAGTGCAAACAGCTAAGCGGTAGAAGCCGCATAAAGGGGCGAAAGATAACGTGGGGTTTACTTGGCGCGCTTTTGCGTGATCGCCAGTAGCGATAAATATCAAAATGTGGAGTTACGCTGTGCTCACCGCTGTCCCCTGTCCGCGCGAAAGCAGTGCGCTACCCTCCCCCTCTTTTCGTGGATGGAGCTTTTCTCCGAGGTAGAAACCCCTTGAAGGTCAAAGATCGTAGAATACGTTAGATGAATCTGATAGTTGTTATGTTAGATTTCGAGTGAAAGTGGAACTTTCGATACGTAAAATTTATTATTTTACAGAGTGCTGTATCACTGAAGATTTTTCCATTGTACGTATTCATCGGCTATCTATTAGCAATACAGAAAATATATCATAACAACAGAACATGAACAGATCATATTAAAAAAAAACCTGTCCCAAACGCTGTTAAGTCACAAGTCAAACTGACCAAGAAATGTCGTTTTGAATTCTCGCGCGGCGTTGGCGCGATGGTGTTATCTTAGGTTTACTACAAGAAAGTTTGGCGAATTGGTAGATGCAATGAAGAATGCCTATGATTGGATCTCCCCTTTGAGTGTGTTTCCTAGCAGAGCTGTTTGCACTGTTTCGGTTAGTTACGGTTTCCAAAGCCTTCCCTTCTTTTCCTCTACGTTCTTTGGTGCTACTATTAGAAGTCGTTCTCTCCTCAGACGCTCGTTGTTTGGCCCGGTGTTCCCAGTTATAGTTCTTTTCGCCCAAAATTAGGGTTGTAGTATTTTTTGTAGTATTTTGTTTAAAAATAGTATTTTATGGTATTTTCGGAAAAGACATGAACAAAATTACAAAAATTTAAAAGATAGAGAAATTTGATATACGTCAAACTAATTATCTGAAAATCTTCCATCTGCGCACACTAGTGAGCATTGTTTTTTTTTTTTTTTTTTTTTTTTTTTTTTTTTTTTTTTTTTAAAGCAAATCAACGTTTTACCATTCGGGATGATATTTCTGTGTTCTACCCTACTTTGGGACTTGATGGCATTGATCAGATTCATAGTTTTCAAGTTTAATCGTGAATAAATTATACACTAATTTAATATTAATTTAATTAAATTACATGAATTTAAAATTCATTTTTTTTTTCATACAGTCAACAAGTAACGTTGCCAAACACATAGGCAAAAGCAAATGTTGCTAATCTGAAAAAGCAATATAACAAAAACATCAGTTTCTCTGTTAATTTATTTCCATGGAGATTATATGAACATAAGAAATGCATCGATAATGGAAGTTTATTATTAAATAAGTAATAAGTAAGTGTGTTGATTAAAATATTTCTTATACATATATTTTTTAGAGGATTTCATAGTCATATTTAATTTAATGTTGTTATTGATTGATTGATTTTTATAATACTAATTAACTCCGGTAGGTGGCGCCAAAGTCAAATTTGTAGCGTAGTATTTTGTAGTATTTTTTTTAGAGGTAGCTCAGTATTTTTCGTTTTAAAAATCTGGCAACACTAGTTTGGCCCTAATTTTTGACCCAAAATTTCGACTCCCAAACCAGAAACTAGCGTCTCGGTGTAGTTCTGCTCCGTAAAGGGATCGTAGTAACTGGATTCAACTAAGTCCAATCGAAGTTAGATTTGGCGAAGTATTGTTCGTTTCGCAAAGCATAAAAATGTTATATCGAAAACAATTTACTGAGTTTTGGTTGTACTTTAATAAATAATGTCAAATTCATTACTTATTTATTTTATAGGGGTAACGTAAAAATTTAAAAAAATTATTTGAAAAGTGTAAAAAGGGCCATCATTTAAAATGTGACGATGTAAATATTGCATCATAGGCAGTTGAAACTTGAAAAAAAATCAGTAATAAATCATTTAAACATAATTAATAATTATGTGTACAGTGGCGGTCAAAATTATAAAGACAAGGCAAAAATGGACAAATGTTGGATGCACTAGGCGGACAAATTATGCAGATTTGATGGCTGGAAATCAATGAAAAATATTTTTATAAGTTTTTATGGAAATATGTCTAAAATTCATATTCATAAAATGTATTATGGATTTTGCAACCATGTAATATGGACAAAATTATAAGAACAATTGTATTTGTGTATTCTAAAATGTAAAATTTGCATGTTTTTTGTTCTGCACACGGAATTCCCAGATGATATAAGTGTAGTAAGCGTTTGGGATAATCATATTTTGTTTTTCAGTCATGTCGCAAGGCACAAAGCTTTCGGAGTTTGAGAAAGGGAAAATGGATGAATTTAAAATTCAGTACTTTCTGTACGTCAAATTGCGACAAAGCTTAATACATCAAGAACGGTTATTTACAATTATCTTTAAAATCCCGGTAAATATTGAGGGAAAAGACATACAGGTTGGCAATCTTCTGTTTCTGTACGTGAGAAAAGAATGATAATAAGGCGTGCTTGCTTCAAAAAACAAACGTCAACAGAAAAAAAAAACGTGAATTGAACTTAGAATCAAATACTAGAACTGTTCGACGTGCTTTACAAAAAGAAAAAAGGTTCACCGTGGTAAACGTATGTCACGATCGTCTCTTACAAATGTTCATACGAGACTGAGAGTGGAGTTTGCCAAAAATTTGCAAAAGTAGGTAAAAAAGTGGATAATGTTGTCCTTTCCGCTGAGAAAGTGTTTAATTTGGATGGACCAGATGGTTTTCGCAACTTCTGGTATGATCTCCATAGAGAAAAAGAAATTTTCTCAAAGCGTACATTTTGAGGTGACTCAGTAACGGTCTGAGAAGGTTTCGCAACTGATGGAACTACTCCAATAGTTTTTGTGCAGGGTAGAATGAATTCTGAGAGTTATGTTGATTATTGGGTGATAATCTTTTACTAGAAGCACCGACGAGTAGAGACTATTTCTTTCAGCAGTACAATACCTCAGTACAAGTCTCCCAAACTTCAAAATCATGGTTTGATGCTAATTTCATGAAACAGCATATTTGGCCGACCAGAAGCACTGATCTGAATCCAATGGAAAATGTGCGGTGTATTTGGGCCCACGAAGTATGCAAAAATGCTATACAATATGAAAACAAGCAAAAGCTCATGTCCTCCATCGAAAAAGCCTGGTCAAAAAATTCCATGAAAGTTCTTAAGGTACTCTCAAACTCCATGACGTCAAGACTGATTAAATTGATTGAAAAGAAGAGGGAGATTATTAATTATTAGTGTTTCAGGCAAAAACATTCATTGTCCTTATACCGTATTCCCCCGCATTAGCCGGCATGCCGGGAAAAATCGAGGTACACCAGCATGCCGGAAAAACTCGTATTTACCGGCATGCCGGAAAATATGAGGTTTCGCTACTGGAGGACGGGCGGTGATTTATTTTGGTTTTTCTAACAACATTTTTCCTTTTAAGAAAGTGATGGAAGGGTGGTGCAGCAGTTGGGCGTTTGTCACCACTAAATTTTATTAGTGTTCTTCGCCTTGAAATGTCTCAGAAATTCTATCTTGAAATAAAACGAAGAATACTAATAAAATTTAGCGGTGTCAATTAATTATCTGCTGCTACACTGTTCCATCACTGTTTTAAGGTAAAAAATCAATACTTATTTTTCTCTCTGTCTCTCTCTCTCTATATATATATATTCCTTTATATTTATTTGAATATTAAATTCCATTTATCTTACTAGCTAAGTCGCCGGCGTTCTCCGGGCCCGTAATAATATGCTAAAATGAACCTGAAATTTGTACTGCAAAATCTCATAAAAAGACCCAATCTCGAACCGAACGAACCTTGAAACGGATTCCCACTGCCTACAGTACTGTTTAGCAAGCGTTCTGCTCACGCACTGCAAAATCTTGTCAAAAAATAAAATAAAATTCTCTAATCCTTTAGTTCCATATTCCACCACCAGGGGGCAGACTATATTCTTAATAAAACTGTTTTTGAACAAAACTCCGTTAAACAACCTACCTGTAGATGTATTAGTCAAGGGGGTGGCGGACTTAAGCAAGAATTTAAGATATATGTTGAAATTACTATTCGAAAATAGTAGTATGTACACTTTTGAATTTTTATATTAAATTTTAAATAAGTAATATTTATCCCAGGACTCTATCGAAAATCCGCATCTAAAACGGTAGAAAACGAAACGGATTTAAATATTTGATTGCGCCCCCTAAAAAAAAAATTACTAGCAAGGATTTAAGATATTTGTTGAAATTACTATCCTCGCTTTTTCCGGCATGCCGGGAAAGACCAGTGACTAATATTCAAAAATCTGGTCTCCCTCGAATTTTGCGGCATGCCGGCTAATGCGGGGGAATAAGGTAATTTTATCCAATTTTTACAATGACATACATTGTTAATTATGGCAAAACATTCATATTTTGCATTTTCCGATGTTTTGCATTCTGCAATGATTTCTAGCATAAAAAGGCATTTTATATTTAAACTTCACTTTATTTAATTCAGAAATAATTTTTTTTCTGTGCAATTTTCAGTTGTTCTTAAAATTATGACCACCACTGTATAAATAATAATTATGCATAATTAAATATACATTAATGCAATAATAATATTATTAATAATAAATTATAATAATATTATATTAGTTAATAATATTATATTAATTATATTATATTCATATTAATAATAAATATATTAGAATTATATTATTAATTTTATAATTATTTTTAAATTAATATTTAACATTTATTATTGGATATTATAATTTTATTGTATATTATTATATATTATATAATATATATATAATTTATATTATATATTATATATTATATATATATATATATATATATAATAAAGATGAAACCACAAACACATGATCAAATGGAAAAATTCCAAAGATGAACAAGACATGAACGCAGGAAAACGGTATGCAAAGCAGGAAATCATGAATAACCGACAGAATCAGCAGAGGTGCTTGCTGGTTAATTCACAGTAAAGATGCGTTATTTCATCCAATTTAGTTGGCATTAAGCCTAAAATGACAAAATTTAGCACCTAATAGCGCATCATAAAATAAAATAAATGACAAAAAACAAGAGATCCCAAGAAAGATACACCCCACACAGGATATTAAAAACCATTAGAGCACAGCACCTCAACCACACACCAGGATCCAAAACTGCAGAAAGTTGATTCACTATATCAAAGCATGTGAGGGTGCAAACATATCCAGGACCACTAGAACACGTGGGCTGCAGTTGCTGAAAACCAGAACACCGCTGCAAACTGGTGTAAAAAAGGGAATTCAACAAAAATGTTCAGTGATGCCGTCCACACCAAAAAAAAAAAAAAATAAAATAAAATAAAATAAAATAAAAATAATAATAAAAAATAAACCAATTGAAGAAATCAAGAAATGATCCAGATGAACTTTCACCTAAAGCAGAATGAAAAAATAGGAATAAGCACTGAGCAAATACAAAATAAAATAAACAAGTACATAAAAATAAGTAAATAAAAGGGCATTGATTAAATTAACTAGTTTAAAAACAAATATTATAAAATAAAAAATGAGTATATAAATAACATTTAAAAAACAATGAGGATTATTTTAAGAAAGTAAAATATAGCCCTGTATTGTGTATCAATATGTGAAAATTAATGAAAAATGTGATGTCAAATGCATGATACCCCTATTTTTTTTTAATATAGCCATACAATATGTAAGCACACATACATACACATATACATGCCCACACACATATAAATATAAAAGGTTTTAAAACCTTTTTTAGCATTCCCGACGTCAACCCTCTATAATGGTATTTTTATTTTTTATTTTTTTTATATAATAGTTCATAATGTATGTAAAATATACACACACTCTTTTTCTTTTAATATAAATTTTTGTGTATGCTTTTATAATTTTTTTCAGCAATCGACATCCCACCCTCCATAATAGTTTTTTCGATTTTTTTAAACATATTATATGCCTATACTGGTAAAAAGCAGAAAAAATGAATATTAATATCTGAGCCAAGCAGAAATAAAAGAGACGGGATAATTATAAGACATTGCTAATTGCTTTAATTTAAAAATGTTAGACTGAAAGAATTGGGAGGAACATAAACGTTTGATACGAAGATATGATTGAGTAGAATATTTCTGTACACCTAGTTACATGGGTTTTTGTAGTGTAAAACACACAGCTGATAACTCATGTGTTTGTTGGCCACCGTTATTTTCGAAAACTTTTCTTCGCCTTATTCAACTGAGATATCTCCGAAATGAAAAGTCACATTTTTCCGTTCTGAAATACTGGTAGCCAAAAACCGTAGCATGTGACTTACACTACAAGTACTCATGGAAATAGCCTATACTGAAATATGTAAACAGGAATTAAAATTAGTAAAATTAATTACATTAAATGAAAAGCCATTACGTTTATCATAAATATTGAATGTTAGGGTGTTATCAGGGAGAATATTAAATTTAACATCCGTAAAATTGATGCTAGAATTATTTGAATAAGAAGTGCTAAGTTCTAGATTAGAAGGGCATTTTACCGGAAGCTATATAGAATTATTATCATTAACAGAAAGAATAATTATATCATCTATGTATCTGTAGAGCAATATATTATTGTTAACAAATTTTCTTTCATAAAAGTAAAGATATAAATCGGATAACATGCTCGATGAAGCAGCTCTTTGTGGTTTGCCCCGTATTTGAATAAAAAAAAAAGCATTGACTTGGAAGATAAAATTATGAAATAGTAGAAAATTAGTCAAAGATTTGAAGCGGCCAGTATCAATATTATCAGGTAAATTTAATAAAGGGAAATATTCTATAATAAAATAAAACATAGGTATTTATTATTATATTAAATTATTTTATACTTATTATTTATTATATAATAAATATATTATTATAACATTATTATTATTATTATTATTATTATACAGGATGGTCATAAAAAACTTCCCCGATATATGCACCCCTAGTGACCTAACCGCTCAATCAATTGAAAGGAAATTTCAGATCTAGTTATTTGAAGGTATGCGCTTGAGATCGTGATGATTTAAAACAATAAAGCTCTCACGGTTACGACAGTGAAAAAAAATTCAAATTTTTCGAATGGCAACACATTTTTTTCCTGCGCAAATTCATCAGCGCATTGAAAAACCATAAATGGCGTTGGACCGATACAAGTGTGACCAAAATTGTCGGTGTAATATCCTGGCACTCAATCCCAATCAGATCCTATGTAACGTAATATTCAGCACTCTAAAACAAATTATTACATTTACATTTACAGAAATATTCATTTAATTCCTGTTTAATTTTGTGTTAATTGTCGAAATTATTAGAAATAAAACGTTAAGATAAATTAAGTTATAGACAATGTCTATGATAATGAGTGAAATTTCAAATGTTTAAATTGAGGTTTGTCTATAAATTATACAAATTAAACTAACTTTACTTTGGAAATATGTTTCTACTTCACGATTTCAATATTAAGTTTTAGTATTTAGAAAATTTCCCTTTTAACATTGTAAATCACGCTTTTATTAAATTTTTCATTATTTCGTTAATAAATAGTGAAAGAATATGCCTTTTTAAAAACAATTTGGTTTTCGAGCTCATGAGTGTGACAGTAAAATAATGTAGGAAAGAGAAATAGCAAGCAAACATTGTTGAATGCAAAACGTAAACAAGCGATCATGCTGCCTTTTTTGTGGTGGCGCTTCTTTAGCACGGTGCTTCGCCGCCAGCTGACACTTAGTTCGAAAGTCACAACCAAAGACTTTCAAGATACATAGACCGGCAAACTGTCAGTTTAACTGAGGATTTTTGATCACAGCTGTTGTACGGCAGTATATTTGTTTTATATTTTAATTTATCTAAGAAAATACTTTTATCAGTGTATTTTTTCATTGCGGATCATTAAGTATTAGTCTACCCTATTTCATTTAGGACTTAAAAAAAAAAAACCTTATTATTCCTCATTTTTTTTTGTTTTTTTCATATAGCAAGTAAGTATTTCAATAAACACATCCTCCAAGGATAAAAATATAGTGTTACTTTCGTTAATATGTATTTTTTAATTACTTTTTTGCATAAAAATTAGTTTAAAAAACGTAGATTCCTTTAAAAGTAATTTAAAGTTTTGTAAATTACTATATTATGTTGCAGTTTCTATCTTTAATCTGAACTTCCCTACCAGTTACTTTTGTAAGTCAAACTTAAAAAAAGGTGAAATTATAATCTTTAACAATCTGTTTCCATATAAATTTCGCCTTTATTTAGGTTTATAAGGCATGTTAAAATTAGATACTCTTTTTCAAACATACCATCCATAAAATTATTAATAAATTGCTTTATTTAACTTTATTACCGAAAATTCAATATTTATAACGGATATTTAGATATAAAAAATAGCTTCATGTATAAAAATATGCCATAAACTTCATATATATTGATATAAATTAATTTTTAAGCCCATTCTAGCCATAGCACTTAATGGTAAATAACCACAGCTGACGTACAAACCTCGCGGTTCAGGTGAGTATATACTTCATTATATATATTACTTCATATGGCTGCCATGATTTCGCATGGTTTTGAATGGGAATTGCCGGTCTATGTACATCTTAAAAGTCTTTGGTCGCGACTCGATATTAGCACTGTATCGTCTGAAGTCCTTATTTATTTCTATGTTCATAGTTTTCAAAGATGAAAGAGAAATCTAGTGCTGTTTGATACTTTCTCACCTGGTATTACGCTATAGAAGTTAGTTTAAATTATTTGGTGACTAAGAATCAGTTGAATGCTTTTTTCTAATGCATTTGAAATGATGTTTGATGATGATATAAAAATTAAAATTCTGTTTATACACTCATAGAAAAGAAAGGGCAGATAGGATTTGTTTGAAAATACATTTTTCATGAAAGGTCGTGCAATATAAGAATGGTCTATTAGAGCCAATGGAAAATAGTTAAAACTGATCGTAGTAAATATCGTTGAGATAAAATACATGCAGCGATGGGTTTTTTTTTTCGAAACTAGTAAGATAAAGAATAAATTTCTTGCCAATCGTTAGCAAATATTTAACTTATTTCTTTGAAATTATTACAGTTTCCAGAATTAAATAAAAACATTTTAAAATGTAGCCTTCTGCGTCTGCAAGAAGAAGAACATGACCCTGTTTGGGTATTCAAATTAATATAACTATTAGTTTGCTCTAATAATTTTGCAAAATATAATAAAATCTATACTCAAATATTTTAAAGTAAATAAACACTAATTGAAAAAAAAAAGAATTAAGGACTCTTTTCAGAGAGCCTCTTCTTTTTTTGAATCCCCATAGCAGGGACCATTTAGTTCTGTTTTCTTCTTATGATCACGCGTTAAAATATATCCATAACGGGATTTTCAAGAGTATTCTGCTTCCCAGATATAATAAGAATATTAAACTGTTTCCGTTTTTCATTATAAAAGAGCCGGTAGAAGCTTATTTTTGTGTTTTTAATATGCCTTATTTGTTACATTTCTTTACTTTAAACACATTCCAACAAAGTTGAAAAGTGTTAAAAAAAAACAAAAAATATTAAACTGTTTCACTTTTTAAGTGCATTCGTTATTATATAAATACGTAGCACCTATAGTCGTTGTATGTTCCGTTTGTCTGTCTGTCTGTCCTCATAAAACAGCTCAAAAACTACCCAACCGAATGGTTTGAAATTTAATATGTATATAATCGGAGCAGAATTTTGTCGAGCCATTTCAAATTTTATGAAAATCCAATCAAAACTTAAAAAGATATTATTAAAAGTTTTCTTCATTCTATTAAACCCTATCATACGTAAATAATTTAATGATATCCCACAATAGTTAATGATTCTAAGTTGTCATGGTGATTATATCAGATTTAAAATGGAGTCGTATTATTCTCGCATTACTGAATTTAATATATATAATCGCAATAAATTTTGTATTCATGCATTTTTGCATAAGAGTGCAACAGCTATTGCACTCTTATACCATCTATATACTGTTATCTTTGCATAAAGATCTAAATTTTTATAAAACTAGTTATAGTAGGAACGCACCTCATTTGGCACGTTTGACGCGCAATTTCCGACTTGCTCATTTTAAAAGAGCCGGTCGAAGCTTATTTTTGGATTTTTATTATGTCTTATTTGTTTCATTTCTTTATTAGGTAGCTTTCATTACAAAAAGCTACCTATTGCAGTCGTTCCGAGGAAAGCGATTTCAAAAAAATTTTGTATATTTTCATCGATCATGACCCCCAGACACCAAAACCTTCCTCCGTTCAAATGTTGATATCTATCTATATTATAAAGGACAAACATATCTGTGCGTAACGCATACGTCATTTTGCGAATGGCAACACTTTGAAATTGGCAACACTTTGAAATTTGAAATGAAATTTCGGTTTTGCAATTTTCGCTACTGCAAATTTTTAAACTTCTAAACACCGCACACTTTCAATTTTTACACCTTCGTACAGGGGAACAAATGTGCTTTTAAATGCAATTTGTTTGAAAGCTGTATCTCAATTTATTTTTGAGATATTAATTTTTTTGTAGTTCTTAATGCAAATTTTGTAATCGTGGCAACTGAAGTACTCCATTTATATTGAAAGTAAAGGGAAAATAGTCATGGTTTATTATTTTTATTGATTATATCCTTATTGATGCCACTTTCATATTACAAATAAAAGTAACTTTTTTATAATTTTTGAACAGAAAATGACGTCAGACATCAAACAAAACACACATTCTTCTTCATAAATCAGTTACATTTCAATATTTTTACATTACGCTGATACCGAGTTTGAGACGCTAGGTAAACCGATTCAGTGAGTAAAAATGATGTCATATTTAAAACAAAACGATCATTTTTTCATAAAACTAAACATTTGACCAATGCTAAATGGCCAATGAGATGACAACTAAAGGCAAATTTCTGAAATTTTTTTTCGCGGGTTCTGAGATTAGAACTTAAAGTTTGTGCGAAAGTTCACATGAAAAGTTGTATCGGACAAACGTGACTTTAAGTTTGGAAATACATTCATTAATAATCTATTGCGCGTTAAAATACTTTCAAATTGCGAATTTGAGTGGTGCGTATGCAAATTATGGGAATTTGAAAATAACGTACAGTTTAGATTTTATGGAGTAAAATTTTATGATGCGACAAAGCGAAATACTTTTTACTGATTTTTCATCCCGTAAAAAGAAACATAAGAGCCTCAATCGATAACTTCATCATAATTACTCATCTTGATTACGTATTCTAATACAAGTTTAATTTTTCAATAATTTCAGCAGTTGAAGTTTGTGGAAATAATATTTTGGTAATTTTAGGTTAAAAATATATTTGTTTTCAGAGTTAGACAACCAATGTAAGATGAATTTTTTATTGTAATTATTTTTGTAGGTTCATTATAAATTCGATCTGACAGTTCCTTTCTAACATTTTACTTCGTCGAATTTCGACGGGTTGCAACTCGTATATATAAAAGCCGTTCTCTGTGTGTATGTCCTTTATACAAATCTTCAATTTTAGACCGAATTGCACGAAACTTGCTGTTTATACGTTTTAGAACGTGGAAAAGATCACTGCCTACTTTAAAAAATCATCAGACCAATATTTATCTCTTTTTTCTGCGATCTTTCATAATTTAACATTATAGAAATATCTCCTTTTAAATATTAAAATTCAAGTTTCTTTCCTGTTGCCACAAAAAAAAAAAAAAAAAAAACAGCTCAAAAAAAAAAAAAAAAAAAAAAAAAAAAAAAATTGATAACTCGAGTATTTTGTTTTATAAGTCAATAAAAATTCGGATTGTCTCACTATATTTTTGCTGTTTTTGAAATTGACGTCATTCAAATAAGAAAATGCACATTTTTCATATATTTATGTAAAATTTTTAACTAAGCATGTTTTAAAATGACCTTAGTAGTACTTTAGTTGAATGTTAAAAAATCTATTTTAATGAAGTCGTTTCAATATCAAGAAATCAATTAAGGAAAAAGATAATAGTAAAAAAAATCGTTTGCTAGATATGACATCAATTTCGTGAGTATAATTTCAAACTGGTTCTAAAAACTGGATGCTATAATTTATTCCATATTTCTTTGTAATCTTTAATTATATCATTTAGATAAATGTTTTAATACCTGAAATGCAGTGATAACATTCTACGATTTGTATCGAATACGGTTATATAAAATACGATTTTTCTACGATTTATATTAAATAGAAATTATAGCTACTATTTTTTAGGGTAAGCTTTTTTTCTTTTTTAAACAAAATTTCATGACTGACAGACTTTTCTGTTAGGTGTTGAAATAATGGGATGCATGATGTTTAGAGATCAAATTGCAGTAAAAACGTAATTTATGGTATGGTTAGGTTGTTGCCACCAACAATATGGTGCTAGGCGTTACTCATACACTGTTAAAAATTTCCGTAAAATAATGATCCGCTGTTTGTATATTTGACATTCACTTTACCATTTTACGAGAAAATTGTAGAAAGGCGATTAATTTACAAATATTTCGTTCGACCAATGATAAAAAAATTACCGTTTAGCAGTGATTCCTGAATACGGTAGGACGAGAGTATTTTTACGAAACGTTACTTTTGGATCTAGCCAATGAGAACGTTTCTCGTTCAAGAATCTAGATTCTGGTTCTGGAATCTGGAGTGGCAACAAAACAACAGAAATTTGTTATTATTATGGGGGGATATGTTATTATAATCTGAACGCTGCGCTTCCTTTCTACAAAGTAGCCGTATTATCTGCATGAAAAGTAAGTTCTTTTATGTTATTTAAATTTATTTTACACGATTTATTTGTAAAGTTAACTTATAAGTGTTTAAATATCTAATTTAGATTTATTACCTCTTGAAAGTCTAACGCAGACTTTACACTTCGCGAAAAAATTTATATCGATCACACCTGTTTTGATATTTAATTAATATTTTTAAAATCGCTCGATTCAAAATTTCATTTCATATTCTGTTGTTGACTATTTTTCGCGTTACTCTGGAAAGTTTCAATTTTATAAGCTTAATATTTATATTTTACGCTGTTTCTTCCTGAATCGTAGGACGAAAACAAATCGTAGGCTGGTATGTCGTTCTACATTTACGACTTTGTAAAAAAAATAAATAAATAAATAAAAAAATAAATGCCATCCTTATGAATTAATCGGCAAAAAATCTGTGATTTTTCTTCAATTTTTGTGAATAGGTGGGAATAATAAGGAATAATAAATCGCCTGTTCTTGAAAATTTCCTGAAAATGCAATCTTTGTATTTGCATTGAAAAAAAAAAAAAAAAAAAAAAAATATATCCTGGGCTGGATAATTCTGCACCCCTCTCTGCCCATATTATTTCACACAAGGTTTGCAATCTAATCTCCTCCTGTTTCCATCCAAGGACATTCCTATACTGGTAACTATGACCTTGACCTGTACTGGCCTTCCCATCCCCTGACATTGAATGCTAGAACAAAGTTTTCTTGCATGCCACTAGGAATATTAAAGTATGAATATTTTTAAATAATGAGGGACTGGGACCCCCCCACCCATCCCCTTCTGTTTTTTCAGAAAAATAAAATTCTAACTTTTAAAACTGGTTTACATTTTATAAAAATTATTTAATGTCTTATATTGAAATTAATATACTTATCTGAACTATTTCATTTGTCAATATATTAATATTATTAGAAATTTAACATTTACAAGGCTTGTAAATATCGTGGTAATTTCGAAATTATATAAAAAAAATCTGATATTTTTATAATTCAATATGTATTATTATCTATCTGATTTTTAAAAATAGTTAACTTAAGGATTATTATATATGTTTTCAGACTTAATTTAAATTAGAAACTAAAACACACCGCACTTTGCATGAAAACATAATAAAAAATTATATATATTCTGAAAGTTTTTTTTTTCTTTTACTTATGTAACAAAATTGAAGGTCAGCTATAATAAAAAAGATATGACACTCTGTTGTGCGCATGCACACACATACATGAAAAAAACTATATGATTTATTATCAACTATTTTTTTTTTTTCTAAAAAAAGGCATTGCCATTACAAAAGCTCTCTTTATCTATAGAATGACACTATAACTGTTGAAAGGGCACTATAATAACTGTTGAAAAATTCATTTAAACTTATTTTAATTGAAAGTACCAAATATATGAAAATATAAAAAACATATCAGTCACGATCACGATATTTCAAAAATAAATCTATCAGATGTTTTGTGATTGACATATCATCTAATCCTGACCTTTTAGTATTTTTAATTATTAAAATACAGTGTCTACTAATGAAATTTCCCAGTTCTGCCGTTTATTATAATTGTCTGATTTAATACAAGGAGTCTAAAATCATTCCCCTTGGTTGATATTAAATTTGAAAAATTCTGGTGTAACGATTTCTAGATGATAATTTGTTGTTGACAAAACAATTTTTGGAATTAATACTAAACTGAAATCTGAAATTTATTTTATTTCTTAAAAAAATTCTTGAAAAATGTAATTTGGTATTGTTTTCACCGTCTATTTAAATAGAAAATAATATGCTTTTTAAATTTTAATAAAAATGACATCAGCAATCATATAATCTTCATTATTTTCCCTTTTCTGACAATGAAATAATGCAGTTGCCATCTTTACATAAAATACATTAAAATTTAGAAATTTTAATTTTTAGTTATTACAAGTTCCTCAAGAATAATTGTTTTTTTTTTTTTGTTGTTTTTTTCAATCTGCAAATTATTACATTCTTGGTATTGGTAGTTTTAAGTGGAAGGGGGTAAAAGGGATAATTACCCGCTTCGAAATATTTGAAATTTCACTAATTTTATACTTGACTAAAATGAATAATATTTGCTTAAATCTTTCTCAAGCTCAAAATGAGACACATTTATCATTGGATACTTTGGCTAATTAAAAAAATACGTGTGGAAATAAAATTGTATTGATTACTTCTCAGATGGGCTACAGGGTTCGTTCATATATATAGATCTGATATTTATTTTCAAAATATCAAGATTTTTGATATTTTCATATTACTTGATATTTATTTTCAAAATATCAAGATGTGCGATATTTTTCTATAGTTGATATTTATTATCAAAATATCACTGTTCAAGAGTTTTTTCATATTTTCAGTCAAAACAAGTGCAAATGAAATTTCCAACTGTTATTGACTGTGTTGTTCTGTAAATAAAGAATTTTTGTCTGAGACAGTGACTTTTTTAGCCGGAGAAGAAAACAAATATCTTTTACAAGCTTTATGTTTGAATTTTTACTTTTAACTGTAGATTATGAGGGACATAAGTTAATATCAAAACATACACTGAACACGGGTCGATGCAGGTTTTTATTTTTGGGGCCTATTTAGTGAAAAGTAAAATTTATTTTTGTGAATTTTATTATATTTTTGTTAAAAATAACATTTTATAATGAAAGGTGAAATCCAGTTACTCAAATTCGAACCAAGAATTTCGTAACAAAAACTTTTCAAATCCTCTTGCTAAAGTTTTTGTTTTTCGTGAACTGGTTTTCTTTATAAATTACACATTTGAAAGCAGTTTTTTTGCAAAAGAATGTTATGAAGGGGGCCTATTTTATTAAAAGAATTTTTGTGGAGGGGCCCATTTTATTAAGTTAATTTTTGTGAAGAAACCCATTTTATTAATTTAATTTTTGTGAAGGGCAGGGTTGGCACGGTTTAAACCAAGTGGTTTTAACCATGGTTTAAACCACGGTTTAAACCAATTGTTTTTTTGTTTTTTTTTTTGTCAAAAAACCATTAGGTTTTTTAGAAAAAATCTAATATAATATTTTCTCTTTTTCGTAATTTAATTGTTTTAAATTATTGATAGAAGTAATTTCTACTTTTAACACTTCATCTCAGCAGTCAACATGAGACATAATGAACCTAGGTCATATTTCTATGCATGTAGAATGAAAATTAGCATGTGCTGATGAACATATCTGGTACCCTAAAGATTTTTTCTTAAAACATGTGAAATTAGAAAAGATAAAATAGATAAATAATATTCAATATTTAGTATAGAATATTTTCATTTAAAAAATGCAGATTATTTACAGCAGTTAATAACAAAATACAATGATCTTTAAGATTTTGGTTAAGTTGTAAAAGAAAATTTTATGGATTGGGAAAGATTATCCTTAAAGAATTTAAAAGAGTAATTTAAGATATCAAATTGAATAACACAGCTTGCAAAAATTGAGTGCTAGTAATCAGGGTTGGAAAAAAACCAGGTTTTTTTTGTAAAAAACAAAAAAAAACCGGTTTATTTGGTTTAAACCAGGTTTTTTTGGTTTAAACCGGGTTTTTTTAAATATAATTTCCTATTGCATACAGATGCATATCTGTTGATAAAATAAACATTTTTGAATATTATATAAGTAATATAATTTTTAAAAATATTTAAATTAAATAATTACAGTCAATTATATAGAAAATTGAAATCATTTCTAATTTAAACACTATTAGTAACAGCTATGTCTTATGTTCAAAGTAAACTGCTCTACACAGTGAAACATTGATACCTTGAAAATCGTATGAAGAATCCTTTGATTAATAATATAATCAACCAATAAACATTTGATGCAGTTTCATGAATATAATATATCATTCTATGGTTATTATTTTTATTTTTTTAATATTGAAATACTTCTGGTTATTTTGTTTTCTGAGTGATAACTCCAAGTGTCCAAGTCAACATTTTTGGCCATTAGATTCAGCAACTAACAGAAAAGATTGATTGGTATTATGGAAATGCTATAACTAACACTCAATTTTTGCAAGCTGTGTTATTCAATTTGATATCTTAAGTTACTCTTTTAAATTCTTTAAGGACAATCTTCCCCAGTCCCAATCCAGAAAATTTTCTTTTACAACTTAACCAAAATCTTAAAGATCATTGTATTTTGTTATTAAACTGCTGTAAATAATCTGCATTTTTTAAATGAAAATATTTTATGCTAAATATTGAATATTATTTATCTATTTTATCTTTTCTAATTTCATACGTTTTAAGAAAAATCTTTAGGGTACCAGATATGTTCATCAGCACATGCTAATTTTCATTCTACATGCATAGAAACATGACCTAGGCTTATTATGTCTCATGTTGACTGCTTAGATGAAGTGTTAAAAGTAGAAATTACTTCTATCAATAATTTAAAACAATTAAATTACAAAAAAGAGAAAATATTATATTAGATTTTTTCTAAAAAAACCAAATGGTTTTATTGACAAAAAAAACCAATTGGTTTAAACCGTGGTTTAAACCATGGTTAAAACCACTTGGTTTAAACCGTGCCAACCATGCTAGTAATAGCATTTCAATAATACCGATCAATCTTTTCTGTTAGTCGCTGAATCTAATGGCCAAAAATGTTGACTTGGACACTTGAAGTTATCACTGAGAAAACAAAATAACCAGAAGTATTTGGATATTAAAAAAAATAATAATAACAACCATAGAATAATATATTATATTCATGAAACTGCATTAAATGTTTATTGATTGATTATTATATTATTAATCAAAGATTTCTTCATACGATTTTAAAAGGTATCAATGTTTCACTGTGCAGAGCAGTTTACTTTGAACATAAGACATAGCTGTTACTAATAATGTTTAAATTAGAAATTATTTCAATTTTCTATATAATTGACTGTAATTATTTAATTTAAATATTTTCAAAAGTTATATTACTTATATAATATCCAAAAATGTTTTTTTTTTTTATCAACAGATATGCATCTGTATACAATAGGAAATTATATTTAAAAAAACCCGGTTTAAACCAAAAAAACCTGGTTTAAACCAAAAAAACCTGGTTTAAACCAAATAAACCGGTTTTTTTGGTTTTTTACAAAAAAACCCGGATTTTTTTTCAACGCTGGTGAAGGGGCCTATTTTATTAAATAGATTTTTGTGAAAGTGCCCTAAATAGGTCCCAAATTTTGCCTGGATCGAGCCCTGCTGAAAGATAAACTGTCTAATTTAGATACTCAGTTATATAGACAGCTTCAATAGAAAAGAATCTGTTCTTGTATTGATTTAGTTCAGTTTAAACTGTATAGCATGTTAAGGAATAAAAAATAAGTTAAGCTTAAATTTATGTTAAAATTTTAAATTAAAATAATATTTTGTATTATAATTTTTGATTAGTTGATACTGAATCCTATAGCATTTTCTTTTCTTTTTTTATGTAAGTGTATAAAGCAACTTGTTTCTGTTTTCAATTAGTTGATCTTCAATTTTGTTCTGAGTAAAAAAAAAAAAAAAAAAAAAAAAAAAAAAAAGGAAAAGAAAAAGAAAAAGAAAAATGCACTTTTAGTTTATTGTTTAAGTTTCCATGTTAAGTGCAATATGTTTTAGTTTCTAATTTATATTATGCTTGAAAATATTTATTATCAGCAGTAAGTTGACTATTTTGAAAATATCGGATATTTTTGATATTTTCGAAAATATCATGATATTTATGAACCCTGAATGGGCAGAACAAAATCCAAATAAACTTTTATCGGTACTTTTCCATTATAGGCACCATGGTGAGATAGAGGAAATTGGACTGTCGAAAGAATAAAATTATTTTTTCTAGTTACTTATTTACTTTTTCATTAATACAAACAATTTTTTCAATATTTTATTATTTTGATTATTTTATTATAAAAACCCATTTATCTATTCTTATATACAAACAAAAGTGAATTTTATAGATAAAATCTATAGTAATAAATAGCAATAATAATAATAATAAATAGATAAAAATGTTTACAAATATATATACTATTTATTAAACAAGCAAAAAATATCAAGTTTGTTTTCATTGCTGTTTATATTATTTATCATGAAATCACTTTCTGAAGCCTGAATTCTGCCAAGCTTTTTTTTTTTATGTCAATGGGAATAAACTGGAAAAGTACATTTTTAATACCTCCCCCCCTCCTCCCTCTTTCCTAAAGAAAATTCTGAAAAAACATCCCTGCAAATCCCCAGTTGAATTTTGCTGTTTCTGTCGGCGTCAAATGACATGTTTAGATTTTGATTTGTGATATATTTTATTTTTAATTTTTAGATTACAAGAATATCAAATCAATTACTTTTAAGACATATTTTTATGCTATTAACTTTATATTTGACACCACACCAGTAGAAATAGTGTTCATATAGTATAGTATACATCTTTAATTATAGCCGCTTTAAGAATATTTTCTGAAAGCTGCTGTAATTTTATAGGAAAATGATGAAACAGAGAGTTCTCACTCTCCCACTCTTTTTTTTTTATTATTATTATTTTACTTTGGTATTCAATCTGAAAATTTATGCTTGCAGATATGAAAATTTTGATCTGCTTTCTTAAAGTTTCAGAATATTTTTATAGCAAAAATTCTTGTGATATTGTATTTTCTTCTCTAAAATCATATTTAATGGATGATTACATGTCCTGATAATATTTCTGTGAGTTTAACAAATGTATTCAAGTTAAAATTGAATGAAATTTAGTAAAAGAGGAAATAACTAATTTTCAATGTCAAGATTAATAATCAAATTATCATTTGAAGATAATCTTTTCATATTTTTTTATTTTCAAAAATTATTTTAAGGCATCAACTTTGACAATACTTTCTGAAGAATTCTTTAGTTTATTTGTATAAACTTGTACTTTCCTTTGTGTGGTTTGTGTATAATTACAGTAGACTCCCTCAAATCGGCACAGCATAGGACCAGAGGTTGTGCAGGTATTAGAATTTTGCAGATTTCTGGTCACTGCTTTGTTTACATTTTTTAAACAGTAATTTGAATGTAATAATGCTATCGAAATTATAGTGAATGCTCGCAGTATAGTAAAATGTTAAAACAATTAAGTAAAGTAATAAACTAAAATGATAAAAAGTAAGATAATTTTAAAAATGGTGAATAATTAACAATGTACATATACATAATAAAGATGAGATACATTTTCCTTGAATTATCAATGAAACTTGCCCCATAAAGGTATCCTATTAATTCACATCAAAATCATAAGGTAAGGACATTTTATTTTGGTTTTAGCCAGTCTTAATAACCAAAAAAACTTGATTAATACATAAATATATTGGGTAAAAAGATGATGATTACCAGTGATATCTGCAATATCTTGATTTTTTTTTCAGAAATAAATTTATACTTTCTTCATGAAAAACCATGAGTTCAGCCATATTATCGAGAATTACATATTAAAATACATATGGAAGGATATATAACTAAAAATGTCTGTAATTTTGCCCCCACATATGAACTGCAAGTTTCATTGTTTACACATGTGATGATGTGCGGATTTTAGGCATTTGTGGATTTTAGGGTTGAAGATTTGTCATTTGAGGGAGTCTACTGTATATATTTTAATTTATATTAACAAAAATTTTGGAATTTAATTTATGATAAATATATGCAGTATTGGTGATAGAGTAGTTCTGAAAATACCCAGCTGCAACTCGTTACATAACATGTAGCTAAACAAAAAGATGTAGCAACTAAATAAAATAAGTAGGGATATAGGGGGAGAGCGGGGTACAGTGGACCTAGGTACACAGTCGACCACCCCTTATATATATATTTTTTAAAGCTTTTCTTTTAGGCTAATTGATTACTTATAGCCTTAAGAGCACATAGTTAGGTGAAAATGAACCATTTTATCCTGACTGGTCGTTTTAAGCTTATAAAAGTAAAATTTTTCACCATCATACTTTTATTTAATAATTAAAGGTTACAGATAAATACGATAAAACAGCTTTTTTGTAAAGGTAAGATACTTGTTTTAATTTAATTTTAAAGTTAATATACTTAAAAGAAAGCTTTAAATAATATTTTTATGAGAATGTATTAAACTTCAACATGGGGCACAATGGTACACAATCCACTCTGTTACTGTAATGCAGAATTTTCAAAATATTTAAAAATAGCTTATTCTCTTCTCTACAAAGAAATATTGTTTTAAAGTAATTATTCAATTGCAAAATAAAGTAAAAACAAAGAAAAATGTCAATTTATTTAACATAGTAAGAAATATTTTGATTTGCATTCACTGCTTTTAAAAAATATAAAAGTATCTGTAATAACTGTAGCCTTTTATTACTCATTTTAGATGTAACATAAAACAAATTTGGAATCAAAATTTTATGATTAATAATCTGTTGTTTATATCAGTGTTATAAAATCGCCCTCAGCCCCAAAAGTATTTCAGGAAAATTTCTGGCTTATAAGTACTTTTAGTTTCATTTGCAAATTTTAATGTATGATCTGATGACTTTATTTATTTAATAACTTCACCTTATTTGCAATTGTTACTGTATCTTAATCTGTTATTATTTAAAATATACAATAATTTTCTTTTGATAATTTTTCTATTTTGTTTTTTATATGTTCTGTTTGAAAATGTTGCTTGCAAATTTGCATTATTATAGTATTTTGGAGGTAGAGTGGAGATAAAGAGGGGCTAAAATAATAAAAAATAAATTTATATTGTATTTAAAATAATACTTAATAGTGGACCACTGTACTCCAGTGGGTGGACAAGTGTACTCCGCTTCTGGGGAACACTGGTCTACTTTATGAACGTATGCAAAATTTTTTTTTCTGAAAAATATATGCGAAACTATATTCTGAAAAATTTCTGAGGCATGTAAAAATGTTTAAGGAATGTTCAAGAATATTTTCAGGCAGATTTGACTTTCCATAAAGGGAAAAAAAAATATAAACTGCAAAAGTGGTACACTGTGCCCCAGTCTCCCCTATAGTGATTTGCCCAAACACTTTTTTTTTTTTTTTTTAAGGAAAAAAGCATAGACTGATCATTATTGTTAGTTTTTTTAATAGAAATAAAATTGAAGACATTAAATTTTACATTTTATTACTTATTGATTAATTTTTTTTGTAAGAGCTTCATGTATAATTGTATTATTTTAAATACTTTAATATTAGCAATAAAACAAGTTTTTATTATCAAATTTACTAGCATAATTTTATCTGTAACATATGTAATTCATATACAATTTATCTGAAATAAGAATTCCTTATTTACACTGTTAAATGTACTTTGTAAATGTTATTTTATTTTCAAAAACTTTTTTTAGTACACCCCCCCCCCCTCCAAAGAAAAAAAATTACATTTTATACTTTTACTTACACTTAGGCATATCAAACTGATTTTCTGTTTGTGAATATAGTAAGCGATTTTAATTAATATATAAAGAATATTTTTGACTTCCACTTTTACATCCAAAGTTCATCAGCCCAACTCGCAATGCTCTATTTTCCCTATAACTAATGAAGTATCTCCAGAAATAGACATTAGTCAAGCAAATTTTGTGTGTTGAAATGTACTCATGATTTAAAACTTGAAATGTGATAGTATTATATGTTTCAGTTTATTAAAGTTACAATGCTTAATTCATGGTGCTTAAACATGCAACAAAAGTATTTTTATTTTATTGACATCATTATTGACTAGTGTTGATTCTAGAATAAAACTGCTGCCAAGTAGGAATTAAATAAAAAAAAGCTCGGTATTCACAAAAAAAGGTACTTTTGTGTTCCGTTCAAAAAACATAATATTTAAAACTTGTCTGTTTAGAGCTCCCTGTTATCTGTAAAATTTTGTGATATTTTCCCAAACGATTGGTGAATTTTGTGATATATTCCTGAAACTAGCCTGAAACTTATTGCCATTTATCAATGAATTTCACAATTTTTTTTTTGTTTTTCACAATTGCCAACACAGCTAGTTTCTGGATTTGGTCCCACAACATATTTTGAAACTCGTAGGGTTTTTTTTTTTTTTTTCATGCAATTGCCTGACGAACTTTGCAATTTTTTTTTCTTCACAATACTGGTTGACAAATTTCACCCTTTTCCTGCTACCAAATGAATAAATTTACAATTTTTCTTCCTGTAATTGCCTGATAAATTTCATGATTTTTTCCTTGTTTCCGATTATTAAATTTCGCATTATTTTTCGTGACTTGCCGCTTCATCTTCTGACTGATTGGAAAATTCATGGTTTTTCCCAGCTAATAATATGATTTAAATAATTAAAATTTAGTTAATGTTAAAATATTCTTTAAAAAATATATGGAATGATCATAGATTTAGCTAAATATACTAGAAGCTTGTGTATACCATAGTAATTTAATTAAAAATGTATTGAATTTCATTAGGGACTCATATATAACATTATCAACTGTTTAGTAACTTTGGAACCCCCCCCCCCCTTCCCTCTTTCGGATAGGGGAGAGGGGGGCACATGTGAACAATTTTTACATTTTTGACTATTTCTCAAAATTGTTATAAGCTATAGAACCAAAAATTGATTTATATGAATATTTAGAATTTGTTTGTTCTTTTGGTGAAACTTTTGGATCCATTTATCAAGAATTTCTAACTTATATCATCATTCTAAAAATTGTCTAAATTTGTTCACATGTGCCCCGGTGGAGAGGTAGTAGTGAACATAGCTGGGGTACATGTGAACACATGCATAAATAAGACAAAAATAATTTTTGTGAATAAAAACTATGATAAAAACTAATTAGATGCCCTCTTTCTGGCTGTGTGAATAAATCAATAAATGTTTCAACATAGATACAAGAAATTATTCGTAAAATTGTACACTAATATGCCTACTCCTGAGTCACATTTAATTGTTATCTAACTCCCAGTAAATTAAAACTGTGAAGCAATCCTAAAAACATTGAATATATAGCTCAATGTTTGACAAGGGTAATTAAATTTTAAACTAAAAAAACAATATGCATTCACAGACTTGAAAAATACACTTGTGAACTGTTCACATCTGCCCCCATATGTTCTGTTCACAAGTGCCCCATCTACCAACTTCAGCCTAACTTATAAAAAAAGGATATTTTTAATTGAAAAAAGGAAACAAAACTTTTTGTAGACTTACCCAATTAATGCCACTATTGAATGCAATGCTGATATTCTTCTTTAAAAAATGTCTTGAATGAATTTTTACTTCAATAACTTAGAAGATTTTTTTACTTCACACCTTCTAAAACAAACAAATTACAACTACCGTATTTTATGGAAGAAACGCCGCACTCCTGAAATTGGCCTGAATAAGCTTAAAAATATCGTAATCGCCGCACTCCTTGTAAACGCCGCATCCATCGGAACGCTACTTTTGTCGACAGCGTCACATTGACCTAACTTTAATCAAAGTTTTCTGAGCAGTGTAGGATGCCTCGTTTTTAATATCTTAAGATGTCTGAAGTTTTATTTAAAATATTTAAATCCTATTTTAAATATTTTTATGAATTTTTAAATTAAGAAAACTCAGTTGGCATTTAAAAAAAATCGTAAACGCCGCACTTGGAAAAAAATTAAAATTTAAACTCGTAAAAGCCGCGGCGTTTCTTCCATAAAATACAGTACCAGAAATCAAAATGGCCTATTGTTCTGAAAATTCAGTCAAAAGATGGTACTACTACTACCATCAATCTGATACTTTTTGGGTTCAATTGAAGACAAATGAATAAAATATCACAATTATATATATAAAATAACTTTATATCAAATGAATAACACTTAAAAGAAATAGGTACTATTTAAAAGTATTTAATAATAGCTTTTTGTTACATAATGCATTCAACAATATGTCCTCTTGCACTTACCCCTGCAAATGGGGAGGGAAGGGGCAGGCAAAACTTCTATCAACAAAACAGGTGAATAACATTTTTTTTTTCACTTTTCTTCACTAGTAAACACAAGTATAATTTCAAACTTCAGAAATAGTTTCTCAAACAGCGGATTATAGATGCATACACATATGACAATAGAATAGGAATGCTAAACGTTGGAGTATTCCACATTTTGGAATTAAATAATTTTATTGTCATTTAATGATTTTAATAACTTTGTATTTTCGTAAAAACAGATAACAGACTAAAAATATATATCAGACTATTTTCATGTAAAGAACAAATCAAAAATTAAAAGAGAAAATTTTGTTCGGATAAAAAATGATAACAATATGAAAAGACAAATCCCTCTTCCCCTAGAGATATCTCACAATATCATGTGCCAGACCCCCTTCCCCCTAAAGTGATAACATTTTATATGCATATCCTGTTATCAGACTGTTCATCTATTTGCTTTTAATTGTTCATCAATTTGCTTTTGATTGTTTATTTATTTGCTTTCAGGATTTAATTGGTGAAGTTTTCTGCTACTGCTCAATTTAAAGTTTGCAGTTTCGATAAGTCTTCATAACAAAAAATGTGGTATGTATGGTTATGCTTAAAGTATTTTTAAATTGTATTCTAGAATTTAACATTTTGATTATATTAAACTTTGTAAAGTTGAAAGAATTTCAATTCCTTTTTGTCCTT
The DNA here is from genome assembly GCA_963932465.1 of Maratus speciosus. NCBI lineage: Eukaryota > Metazoa > Arthropoda > Arachnida > Araneae > Salticidae > Maratus > Maratus speciosus. Next base: position 511,954,279 of record OZ010786.1, on the reverse strand, counting down.
TTAGTAGTAATTTAAAAAGTGGTATATATATATATATATATATATATATATATATATATATATATATATATATATATATTCTTAATGTCACTCTCCCTCTTCCGTACGGACTGTCATACTGATTTATTATCTTAATCTGCAGACCTTAATTTGGGTGTATATTTTAAAGTTTTTGACATGACATGTCAAAACTGACAAAAAGTGTCAAAAACCTTATACACATTTTTTTAGCAATCATTAGTGAAATTTTATATTAAATCAAGCTAAACACTGATTAAGTAATAATTTTATATGCTATATAAATAATTTTTATTTAGTTATTCACTATAATTAAATTGTAATAAAATTATAAATCATAATTCAAATTATTTGTCAACTGTCATGCCAGAAAAAAATGGCAAAAAATATTGAAAATACTATTAAATTCATTTTTCAAAGTAATTCTTTATTACTATTAAGTGTACAGTTTATTAGATAAAAATTTAGCTAATTTATGCTAAAAAAAAAAAAAAAAAAAAAGTGTAAAGCTAAAGCGGCCACTAAGCAATGACTGATCAACGGATCATAAGTTACCTGGATTTTTAATGATTCTAAAAGTTTGTTTTTGTAACTTAAGGGGACGAGGGACATCAAAAATAATTTTTTTTATTTTTTGTAAATTACACTTTAAATATTACTCAAGGGTACATTATATGCATTATGGCATGCATTTATCACAAAAAAATATATATATTTTTTAAATGGTATTTTTGAGAAAAAAAGTGGAATTTTAGTAAAATTCCACATTTTTCTCAAAAATACCATTTAAAAATTTTTTTTGAGATAAATGAATGTCATAATGCATATAATGTATGAGTATTATTTAAAGTGAAATTTACAAAAAATAAAATTTTACGTGTCGTCTTAGAAATCTTCGAAAAGCCCCCTGCGCGTTCCATATCAATGAAAATCCCCAATATTTTTTATAGAAGTTTGGTTTATATATATATAAATAAAACTCTGCATCGAATTTTATATGTTTGAATTTAAAAAAAAAAAAAAAAAAAAAAAAAAAAAATGAAAACTTTTGAAATTTTTTCAAAAAATTTTCAAAATTTCATTTTTTTTAAATATTTCTCAAGGGTACATTATATGCATTATGGATTGCATTTATCACAAAGAAAATATGAAAAAAATTATTTTTGAGAAAAAAGTGGAATTTTACGTTTTAGAAATCTTCGAAATGCCCTCTGCGCGTTCCATATCAATGAAAATTCCCAGTATTTTTTTTATATATATAAAAGTTTGGTTTATATATATATATATAAAACTGTGCATCGAATTTTATATATTTGAATATGAAAATATATAAAAAAAATCAAAATTTTTTGAAGTTTTTTCGAAAAAATTTCAAATTTTTCAATTTTTTTTTGTTACCGTTTTATTCAAATATATACAATTCGATGCACAGTTTTATTTGTATATATAAACCAAACTTTTATAAAAAATATTGGGGATTTTCATCGATATGGAATGCGCAGCGGGCATTTCGAAGATTTCTAAGACGACACGTAGAACTCTGTTTTTTTTTTCTCAAAAATAAATTTTCTTCCTTTTGTGATAAATGCATGCCATAATGCATATAATGTATCCTTGAATATTATTTAAAGTGAAATTTTCAAAAAATAAGAAATTGATTTATATTGATTTTAAGGTCTCTCATCCCTTTAAAACTTTAGATATAAACCACAATTGCAACACAAATATTCTGTGAGTAAATGATTTATAATATGAAATCAATGTAATTAAACATAATTAATCAATAACTTAATAATTAATGAATTGTAATTAATCAATAACTTAAAAGAAGAGAGTTTGTCATTTTCAATATTTACGCATACATAATATGTGTATATACATGTACAGGCATGTGTAGTTTCAGTTTAATTATTTAGAACAATTTGTTAATGTTAAATTTTATTTTTATGCATTATACAATAGTCCCTATTTTTTTTTTTTTTTTTTAGTTTGTAAATGATGAATAGAGGAAAGGAGCTCGGACATAGCTACTTGAAATAAAGACAAATTTTCTAAGATTTGTGATTGCTTTTGAAACTGAATCTCCACCATACCCTGATAGTAACTGATTTGTTATGCTGTCAAGAACCCTCATTAAAAGGGACGCAAAGCAGGAAATAAATCAATGAAGAAGTGAGACAGAAGGTAAGTTTAAGATATTTCTAGTGCAAGCAGCTTTACTCCTAAAGGGTCTTTTTGGGTTAGTAAAATAATTTGGAATGGTGTATTGCTTCAGAAATTCTTTATTACTTTAATAAATATAGAATAATAATTTTACAATTGCAATTTTCATAGCACTTTGCTCTTGTCTTCTTCTCCAGAGAAATGCCTCTGTTATTAGGATGGGGTGAGGGGGGGGGGGGAAGTTCTCAAATTTCAAAGCAATAATAGAAAAATTTAAATGTTATTTTATTATATGCTATTGTTGTTGAATTTTATTTGTGTTGTAAAACCAAAATCTGTGAATAATTTCACAAGATAACATACATTTTATTTTCTCTAAATCAGAAAGTTGCTGTTTTTTGGGGAAAAAATTCTCATTATTAGATTTTTGAAATTTTGCCAAAAAATTTCATTGTATATTCTGTAACACGATTTTCTAATTTAAATTTTATTAGCTTGATTTTAATCAGTTAATTTTTATATTTGATTTAAGTTTAACAGTTTGAAGAAGTTGTTATATTTTGAATTTAGATCAAGATATTTTGTAATAAATATTTTGTTTTGCCATAAACATGTTGCACATTTTAGGAGTTGATGAGGGAAAGGGGGCATAAATCCATGCTTAAGCTTTTTTTAAAATCAAGTGTTGAATTATAAAATAAAAGTGCTAATAGAGAATTTAAGCTAAAATTTGTTAAATGATTAATGTATCTATTTGACTATTAATAAATATCTAAATTTGTTAGGAAATATTTTCATGTGAATTTTTCAGTTATTAGTAAAACAGTGGATTAGTAAAACAACTTTCTACTAGGGGAAGGAAATTTTTAGGCTGAATATAACGCTTTCTAATGTATTTTTAATCAGAGTGAGAGAATATAGGCAAATACAGTTTGAAAATTTTTTTCAGATCTTGCCTTATATTTTAGGAAATTGAATAAACTATTCTCTTTTTTTTTCTTTCTTTTTAGTATTTTTTGTGCAAACTTTGAAGTTGTTACTAGATAATCATTTAATCAATCATTTCCACACTAATTGATACTCATTTTGTTTCAAAGGGTATTAAGGATTTTTAATTTTCTAAAGTTTATAAAGTTAATTTATTCATAATTTGTGGTGCGCATTTGCCCTTGCACATATGATTCAAAAACAGATGTTTTTTACTGGCAACTAGAAATTTTTTCTCTCTGTTTGTACAAATGTATGTGTGCATGAGTGTATGTGAAAAAGACTTTGAATTTTTTTTTTTTAAGTTCTTTGTTTGTATTTAAAAAAAAAAAAATATTTAAATGAGGTGAATCCAAACAAAAAAGGAGTTCTTTTGAAGGTCTCTTCAAAAAGTTCTTTACTTTAACTCATTGAGGCACAAGAAATTGGCTTTGTAATGTTGAATTCACATCATAATTTTCTAATAAAATTTTCTGATACTAAGAAAATGCAAATTTACAGCTTTTTTCACCAAGTTTATAAAAGTGCAATTTGATATGTACAACATGATGATGACATACAACTTAAATATGCCCATTTGTAATAATGAAAAACAAAACTTTGGCTATTGCAATTATCCTTATTATTCTGGAAAAGTAGTATAAATAGTGAAGAGATAAAAATAAGGTCATTTGAGGTAAAGTAATTGCAAAAAAAAATTTAATCTACAAAAGAATTACATAGAACACCCAAACAGACATTGCTCCCAGCATTTCAAAAACACTTTTAACAATAAAATTGCAAATTATTACTTATAATGGAATTTTAAAACACTTATTTCACTCCATACCAGGGGTTTTTCTAAAGAAACATGAAGTAGAGACCTCCTATTCTCTTTTGTGTACTGAAGTATATATTCCTCATTTAGATCCAAAGAAATTTGTAATTTGTTGTCTTGTTCAAAAATTCTGACCTAAGATCCAATTCATATAGTTTGTTACTATTACTAATTTAAATTCGATAAACTTTTTTTCTTCTAAATTCGTAAATCATCAATAACTCTGTTGGCAAGACTTTTAATTGTAGTTTCGGGTTTACATTTCTATTTTTTCACGTCACTTTAAAAATTCCTTGTATGGCAATTAGTATAAAGTAAACATAATATCCTAAAGTTGTTTATTTTCCTTTTACTATATATTAATTTATCAAATTAAATTAATTTTTAATAAGTCTTATAGTTCTACAGCACTATATTGTTTTATTGTCAAATGTTACATAAGAAAATGTAATAAAATTATCAAAAAAGTAAAAACAGAATTGCTATTTGTTTGCTAAACCTAACATCTTAACTTTTTTTTTTTTTTTTTTTTTTTTTTTTGCTATAAAATATAACTATTAAGTTATTTTGTGTTAAAAAATGCAGAAAGTTAATTCTAAGTGTTTTATGCAATATAATAGATAAATAAGCTGAAAATAAGTTCTTATTTACTTTAAATCTAAAGTTTTTCTCATCATTACAACCAAGTTTTCTCATCCATGATTTTAAAATGACTACAAAGCATAATAATATAACAAAAAATATTTTATTATTCATTATTAAATTTCTGATAATTCTAACACACTAATTATGTAAAACAATTGGGGAAAAAAAGTTTGTATTTTTCATGAATTTAATTTAAAAACCTGCATATTTTACCCCCACTTGATCCTATGCAGTTCTTTTTTGTGGGAATGTACTGCTCAAAGAATGCATTGAGCTAAGGGTTATGGTTTCTGTTAGTCAGCTTTCCTCTTTTTTAGCCTTAATTTGGTTTTATAAAACTTTTTCTATAAATTACTTTTGTATTTTCTTAAAAAAGTTATTTGAATGTATTATATCAAAGTATCATTATACTATAGCCAAGTTTAATGCATTTAACTTTTTCTTTAAGGTACTCAATGTTGATTAACCCTGTGTGTGAAACAAAGTACAGCAAATCAGTTGGCATAGTTAATTATAGTTCTGTAATATGTCCAAGCCCATGCAAATTTTTATAAAAAATAAAATGCATTTATGTGTAAAAGCAATTTGTGTGTATAAATATATAACAATGCGTTATAATATAATGTAATTTATTTACTGTAATAAATATATTTCTATATTTTAATTGATTGTTTTGATTATTTGTGATTCACAATAATCTATTTTTTTTTATTTACTAAAAACAAGTATCTTGATTTTTAAGTATGTTTTTTTCTAAATACTCGTACAGCAATATTTTTATTGCATTTTAACTGATTTAATAAAGTCAGTTTTTAATTAATATGTAGAAGTTTTATTAAATAGTAAAAATTCATAAATTTATTGTATTCATTTTAATTTATCATTCTTTTTTTGTTTTGGTGTAGAAAATGACATTTTATTTAGTAATTTGTAACTTATAAATGTTTTTATAGTCTGCTAAACTTCTACATATTATTTGTGAAGACCCATTAAGTAAACATGTATTCCACTTGAGTACTAAATGTAAATTCATACACTTCAAAATGTCTGATTGTGCTGTAACTAATTAAGTCATTCAGGAAATAAGTTGTGAATATTTAGATATTGTCTTTAGTTTTTTGTATTTGTTTGTCTAAGCTTGTTAAAAAAAAATTATGGTAAGTTTTCGAATGTATAGATATTAAAAAATATATATTTTTTTAATATCTATAAATTACATTTAAAAAAGCACAAATATAGCAATTTGTATATTCTTTCTGCATCAACTCGAAAGCTAAATATTCATAACTTATTGTACAACCTTACTATTCATAATTGATTTCATTAACCCTTTAGGCTCCAATGGTACTTTAATGTACCATTAAAATAATTTGTTATAAGATTCATTTAATACATTGATTAGTAGTAGTACAATTTTGAATGAGTTATAGATACTTTTCTTTATCTTGTTCCAAAAGCATTATTGGTTGCAAAAAACAAAAATATTTTTAAATGGATCATTTCTTTTTCATTCTTTCTCATCTTTTCAGCTTTCTTGACGTTGAAAGACTGGTGAGGGAGGGAAGGGAGTTAAGTTTGGAAATATTTCTATTGTAAGAGCATTATAATTTGTACATTTTCTAATTCTATAAAATACTAAAAACAAAAAACATTTTAAATAAAAGATTTAAGTGGAGTTATAAATATTGCACAAAATACCTATAAATTCAAATTTAATTAATTAATTTTAATTGGCAAAATCCTTCTAAAATTTATTAAATGATTGTGTAAATCTTCTAATGTAGTTTTAAAAATTCATAAAAAATGCTAAGATGAAATTTTCATGAATTCATAATTTCAGACATAAAGGGTTAGAAACCCCAACACACTGTAATAAACTTCTCAATGATACTGTAAAAAATATATGCTAAGTTAACTATATACAGAGTTTCTAAGTCTATTATTAGTATTCTAAATTTTAAACTATATACTAAGTTTTGCAAGAAAAACAAAACTCTATTTTTCCATTAAAAAAAAAAAAAAATTACAAAAGTTTGATTTGCTGGACAGTGGCAGTTTTAAACATTTAACTGAAAGTAAGAAAATTTAGATAGATTTGTATGTTGAGAAAAAAATAAAAATTCTTAATTTCCAAGTAAGTAACAAGAATCTCGGCAGTAATTATAAAATTTTGGTCAATTTTATTAATTTTACATTATTCTTTGGAAATATATGAAAATTTTAAGTACATTGAAGTTCTTGTTTAATAAATATAAATATTATAATATGAGCAAAATCCCATGTTATATCATGGATAATAATCTATATTGTATGATTAAGAAATTCCAGTGTAGTGCAGCAAAGAATTTATTGTTATATGGCCAAAAGAAAAGTTGGCTCCTGATCAGGCATAATCAACATTATGTACTATTATCTTTTTATATTTTTTAATATTTATTTATTATACAAGAACTGCTATTTCTTTTTTTAAAGACTGTGTATGTATACATTTGTAAAGAATAAATCGATTTAACCAATTTGACACATTTTTACATGTACTTCCAATATTCTTGTTAGATGAAAATCAGAATTTTTATTCTCCATTTATTACATACATTTTTAATTTATAGTTTTATGACTGTAAGATATATATGTATGAACTTTTGATTATTTTGTTTTTAATGTAGTCAAAAAATCACACATATATATTGTAAGGGTTTATAACAAACTGAAAATATGGTTAAGTAACTGTTCTAAAAATTATAGTCAAATGACTGAACATATCCAAAGTGTTGCTGAATTTCACTGACAAATTCAAAGGGATGATAGTGGTTATTTAACTGTATTATGATTTTATTAACACATGATTGTAAAATATCTATGTATGATCATTTGATTGCATTATGGATTTATTAGCATGTACCTGTAATATATACAGGGTGTTGCCGAATTTGGCCTACACATTCAGAGGGCTGATAATAGGTATAAAGAGGAGGAAAGATTGACATAGAGCATGATGTGGTCACAAACCACATTAAGTGGGAGAAAACTGCAAAAATAGTTATGAAGAGTGCAACATTGAGTGGAACAAATAAGTAGAAAAATACTTATTTGACTTAAGCAGGATTACAATGCAGTACAGTTAAACGTCAAAGGATACGAGGCGTTTTTATAGGAATTATTTGAAGTTTCGTGTTTAAAGGTCATTGCACAGAAATCCTTCTGTAGATATCTGCTGTGCAATTATCTTTGTGGCTCCAACTTCGAAAAATTCCTATAAAAATGCCTTGTCATGACCTTTCTGATGTCGAACTGTTATGCATTGTAATTCTGCTTAGGTCAAATAAGTGTATTTCTATTTATTTTTTTCACTGACCATCAGACCCTTCATTACTATTTTTGCGATTTTCCCTCACTCAATGTGGCTTAGAACATGGAGTGGTTGCATGGCAATTTTTCATCCTCTTGATGCCTACGATCACCCCTCTTTATTTGTCGGTCGAATTCGGCAACACCCTGTGTATTTTAAGGTCATTATTAATAAATCCATAATGCAATCAAATGACCGTACATGCATATTTTACAGTCATGTATCAATAAAATCATAATATGGTTAAATAACATTTTTTAAAAATACGGTCAAAAATCCATACCATGTATATTTCATGGTGAAATGCAAATTTATTCATAATATGGTTATATAACCGTTTTCTAAAAATATGGTCAAATGACCAGTTTGACCCTTTTATACAATTATGGTCAAATGACCATATATATATATTTTACGATCATATGGCAATATACGTATAATATGGTTAAGTAACCGTTATCTCTAAATACGGTCAAATTTCCGGACAGAATGCTACCGTTCAAATGACCGTTTTCTGACGATGAAATTTTTAATAGTGTAGATGTGTCTTTTCTTCATAATATTGCATTAATAGCAAACGGATATATATTTCTTAATTGGGTTACAGGTATATTTAAAAATATCTGCGTGATTGAAAATTAATTTAAAATGGATAAACAATCCGTAAATTGAGATAAGCTTTTCAAACAAATATTATTGAAAGTACTTTTTGTATTCTATTAGATGTTGGAATAATCAAATGTGCGATGTTTAAAGGTCAAATTGCAGTAAAAGTTAAATTTATGGTTGGGTTAGGTTGTTGCCACCAACAATATGATGCTAGAGATACTCACAGTTCATCAATGTCTTTACTTTATAATATTGCATTAAGAGCAAACAGGTATATCTTTCTTAATTGGGCTGCATGTAGAGATGAGATTTCCACGTTTTTGCACACCGGTATATTCTTAAAGAAAATGTTGTTCTATTAAATCAAGAGAGTGTTCCGATTAAATGAAATATCATTTTCTCTAACAAAATACTGTTGTGAAAAAACGTGGAAATCTTATCATTGGCTGCATGCAAATCAAAAAATATCCATGATTGAAAATTGCTTTAAAATAAATTCACATGAAAAAATTGAGATAAAATTTTCAAATAAATTTCATTTCACAGAAACTTTTTCTATTCGACAGTGTGAAAAACGAAATTGTATGATGATCATACGTTAAAATTTTTTTTAGTAAAAGCAAAATTTATGGGTTAGGTCATTGCCATCATCAGTATAATGTCACAATTGGCATTGTGTTTGTAGGTTTTTTTTTTTTGTATATTCTGAAGATGACTCAATGAAAGAGTCGAAACATGTACATTTTTAATGTTTTTTTTTTTTTTTTTTTAATTGAAATGACGCTTTTTAAGCAAATAATTGCACTTTAATATATGTTATGACATTTGTTTGGAATATATATTATTATGGTATAGTTAATAGTAGACGCAATTAAGACTATATATACTTATACTAATATTATAAAGAGGTAAAAATTGTTTATTTGTAGGAAGTAAACTCTGGAACTACCGAACCGATTCCAAAAGTACTGGTATCAAAATGATGGTGTTAGTCCAACTTAGAACATAGGCTATATCTTATGTTCGTGCCACTGGCCAAAAGGGGGTGCATGAGCAAAAAGCGTTCTAAAAATGCAATTTTTGTATTACTGAAGGGCCTAGGAGCATGAAATTTGGAATGGTAGTTACTTATAAGGTACTAATGATCTCTAAGGACATTTCTTTAAAAAATCGAAATTAAAAAGGGGTGAAAATACGTGAAAAACGTTCTAAAAAACGTTCTAAATGTCAATTTTTACGCAATTTTAGGAAATACTAAACCGATTTCAAAAATAATGGTATCAAAATGATGGTGACAACCCTTGCTCCAACATAGGCTATATTTTATGTCGGTGCTACTACCCCTAAAGGGGTGCAGGAGCAAAAAAAGTTCGAAATTGCGATTTCTGTGTTACTGAAGGGTCCAGATGCATGGAATTTGACATGGTAGTTACTTATTAGATATAAATGATCTCTAAGAACATTTGTTAAAAAATTCGAAATTTAAAAGAGGTGAAAATACGCAAAAAGCATTCTAAAAAACGTTCTATATGGCGATTTTTACGAAATTTCAAGAAGTACCAAAGTGATTTCAAAAGTAATGGTTTCAAAATGATAGTGATAACCCTTGCCCCAATATAGGCAAGATGTTATGTCGTTGCCACTAAAGGGGGTGCAGGAGAAAAAAAAAATGTTCGAAATTGCGATTTTTGTGTTACTGAAGGGTCCAGATACATGAAACTCGGAATGGTAGTTACTTAGAAGATACAAATGAACTCTAAGAACATTTATTAAAAAATTCGAAATTTAAAATGGGTGAAAACGCGCAAGAAGAGTTCTAAAAAACGTTCTAAATGGCGATTTCTGCGCAATCTCAGAAAGTACCTAACCTATTTCAAAAGTAATGGTTGGAAATTGATGATGACAGCCCTTGCTCCAACATAGGCTCTATTTCATGTCGGTATCACTACCACCTAGAGGTTCCAGAGGCAAAAAACTTTCTAAATTGCGATTTTTTGTTACTGAAGGGCGTAGAATCCTGAATTAGGCAGGGCAGTTATTTATAAGATACAAATGATCTCTAAGAACATTAACTAAAAAATCGGAATTTAAGATGGGTGAAAATGAGCTAAAAGCGCTCTAAAACACTTTCTAAATTGCGATTTCTACGCAATCTCACGAAGTACCGAACCGATTTAAAAAATAATGGTGTGAAAGCGATGGTGACAGCCCTCGCTCGAACATAGGCTGTATTTCATGTCGGTGCCACTATCCCAAAGGGGGTGAATGAACAAAAAATGTTCTAAATTGCGTTTTTTGTAATACTGCTGGCTAGCACCTTGAAACTAGGCATGGTAGTTACTTATAAGATATACATCACCTCTAAGAACATTTCCTAAATAATTCGAAATTTAAAAGGGGTGAAAATAAACGAAAAGCGTTCTTAAAACTTTCTAAATTGCGATTTCTACACAATCTCAGGAAATATCAAACCGATTTCAAAAGTAATGGTTGGAAATTGATGATGACAGCCCAGGCTCCAATATAGGATCTATTTTATGTCGGCGTCAATACCACCTTGCGGTTGCATTTTAAAGAACGTTCTAAATTGTGATTTTCGTGATATTGAAGGGGCTAGTAACTTGAAATTTGGCATGGCAATTACTTATGAGGTGTAAATACTCTCTGAGAAGAATTCCTTAAAAAATTGAAATTTAAAAAGGGTGAAAATGAACGAAGAGCGTTCTAAAATTGTTCTAAATAGCGATTTCTACGCAATCTCAGGAAATATAAACCGATTTCAGAAATAATGGTTTCAAATTGATGGGGACAGTCCCCGCTCCAACATAGCCTATATTTTACGTTGTTGTCACTACCACCTGGGGGTTACAGGAGCAAAAAATATTCTAAATTGCGTTTTTTGTGTTACTGAGGGTTTTTAACCTTTTAAATTTGGAATGGTAATTACTTGAAAGATGCAAATGCTTACTAAGGGGCATCCCACACTAAGGCGACACGTAAGGCATGTCGCTTGAATTCGCTGGAAAAACTGGTTTAAAACAGGTTTCAAACAACTTAGTTCTTAGTTTAGACTGGTTTTTGCGCTACATGTTGCTGCTACATGTCGCTTGTCGCCTTAGTGTGGGATGCCCCTAAGAATTGTCGAAAGAAAATTCCAAATTTAAAAGGATGAAGTGAGCGAAAAGCGTTCTATAAGGTTCTAAATTACGATGGTTATGCAATCGTATGAAATACGAAACCGATTTAAACATAATGGTTGCAAATTGATGGTGATAGAACCTGCTCAAACATAAGCTATGTTTTATGTCGAGGGTTGCAGTAGGAAAGAACTTTCTAAATTGCGATTTCTGTGGTACTGAAGAGGCTAGAAACTTTAAATATAGCACGGTAGTTACTTATAAAATATAAATGTCCTCTAAGAACATTCGAAAATACATTCGAAATTAAAAAGGGGGTGAAGCGAAGGGAAGGAGCAAAAAGCATTCTAAAAGAGTCCTAAATTACGATTTCTATGGAATCTCAGGAAATAATAAACCGATTACAGAAGTTATTGGTTGCGAATCAAGGGTGATAGTCCCTGGTCCTATACGGGCTATATTTTATGCCGGTGTCACTACCACCTGGTTGGCAGGAACAACAAGAAAGCATTTGAAAACATCTAAATTCCGTTTTCTATAGAATATTAGGAATACCAACAGATTTCAAGGTTAATGTTGACAAATTAATGGTGACAGTCTCTGTTTCATCGTTTTTCGAGACATTCTATTTCAACTCTGTTTCGGCATTTTATGTTGGTGCCACTAACATCAGAGAGGTGGTAGACTGTTAGACAAGAAGCTTGGAGTTTGACATGATGGTTAATTTTAACATGTAAATGTGTTAAGGTGGTTTCTAAAAAATTCAAAACTTCAAATGAATATTGAAATGAGCGTAAGAAATGAGCATAAAAGTCTCAAAAGACTTTCTAAATTATAATTTAATTGGAATTAGTTTTTGTTCTTCTTATTAATTAAAATCTCATTTCTGTCTATTGCAATTTTATAATGAAGTTTAGTCAAACTGTGGTTTAATTTGTAATTTTTTAATTATTTCAAAAAATGTTCTTCTAATAAAAAACAGTTATGCAAAAATCACTTGGTATATTTCAACTATTACGCGAGAAAAGCCGCGGGATTTGCTAGTTTTATTTATATTTCTTATCGGTCTTTTTAACGATTCGTGGACGGGAATGCACCAATCTCAGTTATTGTCATTACCGTATATTTCATTTTAATGTATTTTACCCGGGAGGACCTTCATTATTGACACGAGCGAAACCGGGTAGATCTGCTAGTATATATATATATATATATATATATATATATGTATCTGATCTTTGTCACACTGTAACTCTCGTATTTATGAACCGATTTGGATAAAACTTCGTTAATTTTAACATGTAAATGTGTTAAGGTGGTTTCTAAAAAATTCAAAACTTCAAATGAATACTGAAATGAGCGTAAGAAATGAGCATAAAAGTCTCAAAAGACTTTCTAAATTATAATTTAATTGGAATTAGTTTTTGTTCTTCTTATTAATTAAAATCTCATTTCTGTCTATTGCAATTTTATAATGAAGTTTAGTCAAACTGTGGTTTAATTTGTAATTTTTTAATTATTTCAAAAAATGTTCTTCTAATAAAAAAACAGTTATGCAAAAATCACTTGGTATATTTCAACTATTACGCGAGCAAAGCCGCGGGATTTGCTAGTTTTATTTATATTTCTTATCGGTCTTTTTAACGATTCGTGGACGGGAATGCACCAATCTCAGTTATTGTCATTGCCGTATATTTCATTTTAATGTATTTTACCCGGGAGGACCTTCATTATTGACACGAGCGAAGCCGGGTAGATCTGCTAGTATATATATATATATATATATGTATCTGATCTTTGTCACACTGTAACTCTCGTATTTATGAACCGATTTGGATAAAACTTCGTGTATACATAGTACATACCAATGTCTCGACCGAGTTCGTTGACCAGCTTCATCCGCCATTTTTTTTCAAAATGGCGGCCATTTAAATTTTTTTTTATTTTAGATATCGTACCAAAAATTTGAAAATTAAAAAATATTTTTTTCTTATGTGTTTGACCTTGATACAAAGATTCTGGAGCAGTTTTTGTTTCGTTTATATCTTAAAAAATGGCTGACTTATAGCACTTTGAATTTCTAGCGTGGCTGACATTTTGAAATGACCTGATTTTTGTCACGCGATAACAGGCGTATTTATGAACCGATTTGGATGTACCTGGGTGTATACATAGTACATACCAATGTTTCGACCGAGTTCGTTCGCCAGCTTCATCCGCCATCTTGTTTCAAAATGGTGGCCATTAAAAAAAATTTAAATTTGAAATGACGTGCCAAGAAATTGGAAAATGAAAAGATTTTTTTTGTATGTGTTTGACCTTAATACAAAGATTCCAGGATAGTTTTTGTTTCGTCTGTATCTAGAAAAATGGCTGAGTTATAGCATTTTGAATTTCTATTGTGGCTGACATTTTGAAACGATCTGATATTTGTCACGCAATAACAGGCGTATTTATTAACGTATTTCGATGTAAGAAGGCATGTGGATAGTATATAGCAATGTCTTGCCCAAGTTCGCTTGTCAGCTTCATCAGCCACCTTGTTTCAAAATGGCGGCCAGTAAATAATATATATATATATATAAAGTTAGGTGCAAAAAAAAAAAAAAAAAATTAGAAATTGAAAAAGGTTACTTTTTTAAGTATCTGACCTTGATATAAGGATTCCGGAGCATTTTTTGTTTTGGCTTTATCTTAAAATATGGCTCAGATATAGCAGCTTGAATTTCTAATATGGGTAACATTTTGGAAAATCTGATTTTTTGCCTGCGACAGCATTCGTATATATAAACCGATTCCGATGTGAGTGAGCATCTGCACAGGAATTACTAAGGTTTCGACCAAGTTCACTGGTTAGTGTCATCCACCATTTTGTCTTAAAATGGCATGCACTTCAAGATATTGCCGAATTTGGCAACCAAATATAAGTTACTTTAAATAAAAGCAGCTTGGATAAAGCTGACTAATTTCGCGAAATTCTCATTCATGATGATTTAGTATTAATAAAAATTAGTATTGAATCTCCTATAATCGGTTTCCACTAAATTGAGCTTTGCGCGTTTGAATAATATAAGCTGGCTTTTTAAAAATAAGGAATATGAAAGCTACCTCTTCCTCTCGGCACTGGCCGGAAGGACTTTTTTTTTTTTTACTTTGACATGTTTTAAATTTGTTTTACCCGTGAGGGTCTGAGAAAACTCTTAAATTAGTTTATTTCAGGTTTACTTCTGTTCTAAAATCCTACCCCTCCCTGTATTTTGCTTGGTGGGCGTCCACGTGTATACCTATCAAAACATTTTCAATGTAGTTGATAAATAATCATTTAATTTTATTATAAAAATTTTAGAAAGAAGGGCTTATAACAGCACTTCAAATTGAACAGTTTCGACTTTAGATAAAAATGTTTCTAACACTTGTTATGTAACACTGTCTCTGGTTGCCACGATTTCTTCCAAGATTAAGGGCACCGGGAAAGCAAAATTCAACCAAGAAATTGATTTTTACTTTTTTATACAATTAAATAGTTTAAACTTTTATCTTTCCAACGATGTGTCACACATGTTTATATATATATATATATTAATGGCCATTTAAATCTTTAATTGACTTTTTCTCAAAACTTGGGTTTTCATGTTTATGTTCCTTTTTTTTTCAATTTCTATTAAACTTAGGAACTCAGATTTTTTTAAAATTTTTATATTATGCTATATTGTATACTTTAACACAGTTGATTTAATGATTTGTTGAGAATTACTTATTTTAGGCAGTGAAATCTTACCAAAAATGCTAATTTAAAAATGACTTTCAATAAATAATTAATTTTGAGTTTCCCTTAGAAAGAAAATAGTCTGTTAAAATACGTAAATCATGTTATTCTAACTGCTCTAAAAAATCTAGACCTCTATCTTTCACCATGCCTGAGAAAAAGGTACATAAAGTTGGTGAATTTAACATGGCGGAGATACGGCTTTCCCGGTCCCCTTAAAATGATTTATCTCAGATTGCATTTTATCATTGTTTGTCATAGTAAAACTGATATATTTGAATTTCTATAAAATATACAGATATGGGACTCTGTACAATTATTTCTAATATATGGATTAAATAACACTTATTTTATTATTATATAATGATTATTTTTTTTATTAATATTGTTGTTGCTGTTCTTTTAGCTGTTGTTGTTGTTGTTGAAAAAATTTGTAAAAATACAGCTCTTGTAATGAAATGAATTCATAAAAATGACTCTTTTCTTTTTAAAGAATATAAATTTTTGTGAATAAATTTTTTTAGAAACTATCAAGTCAAAATTAATACTTATTATTTTCTGTGCTCAACAATGAAAAATGCATTATTTCAGACGAAATATAAATTTTCAAATGTCGATAAACTTCATATTTTTAAATATATAATTTTTTTAGAAGTCAAATAGGAAATAGAACGTATATATGTAAAAAATATATATTTCAATCATAAAAAATATTAATAATATATATATATATATATATATAAGCTCTATATCTAAAGTTGACACGACGTATTCACCTTAATAAAATAAATAAGCAATATGAATACTGAATTCACAATACATTTTTTTACTAACTATGTGCAAACATACATAAGTTTTAAAAACATTTAAAACAATCAAGATGTTAAAAATATTGGTGTCAGAAGATGTTATAAACTCGAGCGATTTCAACTAAAACATTAGTCGTCATCAGGGGAACTATGAGGACTCCAAGAGAACAGTTTTTTTTTTCTTCCGCGAAATGAAACAGTTCCATCGTTTTATCTTAGAGAACTGTTGGAAGAAATATGTTCTTGTTTTTCATAAAATTTCAAATGTAAGAAGTAGAGGTCGACCGAAAATACGGTTTCAGTTTCGGCCCAAAATTTTGAGTTCCGCCGAAAATTCGTTATCGGCGAAAACGCTGTCGAAAATTCGGCCGGACCGAAAATTTACAGAAACTATCTGTATTCCAAAAATATCGTTTCTTCTTTTGGAAATTTTCGAGATTACTCATTGATTTCAGCTGTATCGGCTGAAATGAGACACTCTTTATTTATTGCTATGAACTTAATTCTTTTTAATTATCAGTCATGACTGACTCAAGACGTGAGTGCAAATTATAAAGCAAGAAATGCATATATGACTAAAATTAGAAGAAGCTTATCACGTGCTCATTAAAAGCTGCAGAGTTAACATCAATAGAAAATTTTTAGTTTGAAACCGCAAAAGTGTTTCGAATACTCTTTGAAAAAGTTCTAGTATAACAGATGATCATTTACAAAAATCCTTATAGAAGATAAATCGATGTATATGTCGTAGGCTAGCCTGATATTTTTCAGGCTTATTGCAAAGAGCCTAGAAAGCGTTAGGCTAATTGAAAAATGACCACTTATTATCCTATCAGGGTGATATTTTTAGCTCACAGGCTATCAAAGCCTAAGAGCTTATGGGCCCGCCGATTCTGTATGTACGTGTGTACGTACGTATGTACGTAACACGATAAGTCTTGATAGAAATATCCGATTTGCTTCAAATTTTTTTTTCTAGGTTCATTCTGATAAGGTGCTTCCCTGATTAGTTTTTGGGGTTCATTGGTTAAGGATAAAGGGGGAAAAGGGGGCTAGCCCCCCCCCCCCTTAATTAATATAAATGGGTTTTTCATGCAGAAATATTCGATTTCCTCCAAATTTAATATACCAGTTTATTGTGTTAAGGAGCTTCCCTGATTAGATTTGGAAGCTCATTATTTAAGTATAAAAGGGGAAAGGGGGCTATCCCCCTTAATTTAGATAAATCAGTTTTTCATGATGAATTATTCGATTAGCTCCAAATTTGGTATACCGGTTTATTAAGTTAAGGAGCTGCCTTGATTAGATTTGGAGGTTCATTAGTTACATATAAAGGGAGGAAAGATGGGAGCTTCCCCCCCCCCCCCCGGAATTTAGATAAATGGGTTTTACATGCAGAAATATGCGCTTTGCAATAAATTTGGTATACCGGTTAATTATGTTAAGCTAGATTAATTATGTTATGCTCCCTGATTACATCTGGAAGAGTATTATTATGTATAAAGGGGGGAAAGGGGGGCAATTGCCTCTTCCCTTAATTTAGATAAATGCGTTTTTGATGTAGAATTATTAGATTAGCTCAAATTTGGTATACTGGTTTATTATGTTAAGGAGATGGCTTGATTAGATTTGGAGGTTCTTTAGTTAAATATAAAGGGAGGAAAGGGGAGGGGCTGCCCCCCCTTTAATTTAGGTAAATGGGTTTTTAATGCAAAATTATTCGATTTGCTCCAAATTTGGTGTACCGGTTTATTATGTTAAGGATATTCCCTGATTAGATTTGGAAGTTCATTAGTTAAGTATAAAGGGAGGAAAGGGGGGCTAGACCCCCCCCCCCTTAATTTAGATAAATGGTTTTTTCATGCAGAGTTATTCGATTTGCTCCAAATTTCGTATACCGGTTTATTATGTTAAGGAGCTTCCCTGATTAGATTTGGAGGTTCATTAGTTAAGTATAAAGGGAAGAAAGGGGGGCTAGACCCCCCCCCCTTAATTTAGATAAATGGGTTTTTTATGCAGAGTTATTCGATTTGCTCCAAATTTCGTATACCGGTTTATTAAGTTAAGGAACTGCCTTGATTAGATTTGGAGATTTATTGGTTAAATATAAAGGAGGGACAGGGGCTAGTGTCCCATTAATTTAGATAAGTGAGTTTTTTTTACAGAATTATTCGATTTGCTTCAAATTTGATATACCAGTTTATTACGATATGGCTTCCTTCATTTGATTTGGAGGTTCATTGGTTAAGTATAAAAGGGGGGAAAGGGGGGGCAATTGCCCCTCCCCTTAGTTTAGATAAATGGGTTTTAATGCAGAATTATCTGATTTAGTTTAATTTTTTTTAACCTGATCCAAACTTGAAGGTTCCATTTGAAGTCAACACGAAAACCGACCACAACCAGGTTTCGGATTGAGTTCAATTAGAACTTTCAGGTTCGGATCGGGTTGCCGGTGGACGGAGATTATTTTGTATGGCTTGCTTCCGGTTATGTATCTTTGGAATATTTTTGTCGGTTATCAAATTTGATTCGAGATTTCGGGTTTTTTCAAATGGAACTCTCAGGTTCGGGTCGGGTTGCATGTAGACTGAAATTATTTTGTCTTGCTCGGATCGGGGTACGATCTGTTGTAATTTATTTTTCGGGTTTGGGTAGGGTTATGCGTTAATAAACCTAATGAAAAGAAAATTGCCCAGTTAAACTGATGGCATTGAGCTCACAGGCTATTCACACTAATTGTATATTATACTCTTATTTCAAAGAATAATGCCCCTGGAAAAATAAATGAAGGAATTAGACCCCGTTGCCCCCCTTTCTACTTAACCAAAGAACCTCCAAATCTAATCAGGGAAGCTACTTAACATAATTAACTGGTATACCAAATTTCAAGCAAATCAGATAATTCTGCATGAAAATACCATTTCACTAAATTAAGGGGGGAGTATTAGCTCCCCCATTTCTCCCTTTATGCTGAACCAATGAACTTTCAAATCTAATCAGAAAAGCTCCTTATTAGAATGAACCCAGAAAAAAAATTAAACTAAATTAGATAATTCTGCATGAAAACACATTTATCTAAATTAAGAGGAGGGGCAATTGCCCCCCTTTTCCCCCTTTTATACTTAACCAATGAACCTCCAAATCAAATGAAGGAAGCCATATCGTAATAAACTGGTATATGAAATTTGAAGCAAATCGAATAATTCCGTATGAAAAACCCATTTATCTAAATTAAGGGGACTCTAGCCCCTGTCCCTCCTTTATACTTAACGAATAAATCTCCAAATCTAATCAGGGAAGCTCCTTAACATAATAAACTGGTATACGAAATTTGGAGCAAATCGAATAACTCTGCATAAAAAACCCATTTACCTAAATTAAGGGGGGGGGGGGGGTAGCCCCCCTTTCCTCCCTTTATACTTAACTAATGAACCTCCAAATCTAATCAAGCCATCTCCTTAACATAATAAACCAGTATACTAAATTTGAGCTAATCGAATAATTCTACATGAAAAACGCATTTATCTAAATTAAGGGGAGAGGCAATTGCCCCCCTTTCCCCCCTTTATACATAATAATGATCTTCCAAATGTAATCAAGGAAGCGGCTTAACATAATTAACCGGTATACCAAATTTATAGCAAATCGCATATTTCTGCATGAAAAACCCATTTATCTAAATTATGCGGGGATAGCCCCCCCCTTTCCTCCCTTTATGTGTAACTAATGAACCTCCAAATCTAATCAAGGCAGCTCCTTAACTTAATAAACCGGTATACCAAATTTGGAGCAAATCGAATAATTCATCATCAAAAACCGATTTATCTAAATTAAGGGGGGTAGCCCCCCTTTCCTCCCTTTATACTTAAATAATGAGCTTCCAAATCTAATCAAGGAAGCTCCTTAACACAATAAACCGGTATACCAAATTTGGAGCAAATCGAATATTTCTGCATGAAAAACCCATTTATATAAATTAAGGGGGGGGGGTACTAGCCCCCTTTCCCCCCTTTATCCTTAACCAATGAACCCCCAAAAATAATCAGGGAAGCACCTTATCAGAATGAGCCTAGAAAAAAAAATTGAAGCAAATCGGATATTTCTATCAAGAGTTATCGCTTTATGTACATGCAGAATCGGCGGGCACATAAGCTCTCAGGCTTTGATAGCCTTTCACCCTATGAGCTAAAAATATCACCCTGATCGGATAATAAGTGGTCATTTTTCAATTAGCCTAACGCTTTCTAGGCTCTTTGCAATAAGCCTGAAAAATATCAGGCTAATTGGAACAAGAGAGATGGATTCTCCAATTAGCCCGGCTCTTTGCAAAGAGCCTAGGCTGTTTGCAAAGAGCCGGATTTCTCAATTAGCCTACGACATGTATACATATTTAAAACATTTTTTAATTAGATGAAATTCGTATTATTAGAAAATCATTTTGTGTCGTTGATGAATTAATTGCATTTTATTTCATATGAAAATTAAAAGTTTGTGTCAGAGGCACAGAGAGTCAACTTGGGCCACACGTATAATTAAACGTATAAATTTATGTATATATTAAATAATTAAAAAAAATTCGGACATTTTCGTTTGAGGCCGAAGGTAGGTAGATTACCGAATTTCGGTCTTAAAAAGATGTTTCGGTCGATCCTCAGTAATACGAAATCGCATAATTATTTCCAAAAATTTAAAACTCTCCCACCACAAACAATATGCAAAATATGTAGTTAGTTACAAATCAATCAACCGTTAATAAATCAATCAACCATCAATATAAATATGTTAAATAAAAAAAAAAAAAAAAAAAAAAAATCAACTGATGTTCACCATCAATAAATACTAATGCCTTGTTTTTTAATCAACAATAATAAAAATATCTAAATGTCTTCTCATCTCGTAAATGAGATTTATTCTAAATTTTTAAAAATTTTAAAAACGGCCTCGCGCCAGGAGTTAAAGTAGCAGAAATCGCCGAAGATCACTATTTACAATAAGCCTTTTTCTATACTGATCATTTTAGTGGTTTAAATACGTAATTCGGTCGCATGTCTTACATTTGAATATTATTTATATTTTATTGTTTTATTTGTTGATTGATGAATGGTTTAATTTCGTTATCTCATATATGCTGGAAACAAATGCTGAGCTATTTATATTAATTTAAGTACATACGGATTTATCTTGCGTAATCGTCTGCACGCGATAGGCATACAGTTTTTTAAAAATCATAACTGAAAGGTATTTCAAAAACAATAAAAATTTAATAAATAGCGATACATTTTACAAACAAATCGCAATGCAGTTTTCAAAAAAATTTCATTTGAAAGTACATTTTTTTTTCTAATTCGACGATTTAAAAATTGAAAATTTGCGATATTTGAAGTTTAAAAAAAATGCACTAAAAGTTTAATTTAATCGTCCGCTGTTGCCACCGTCAAAGTGACGTCAGCGTTACTCGCAGACATGTTTGTCTTTTATATTATAGATATGTTAAATAATTCAAAAAAAAAAAAAAATCAACTGACGTTCACCATCAATAAATACTAATGGCTTGTTTTTTAATCAACAATAATAAAAATATCTAAATGTCTTCCCATCTCGTAAATGATATTTATTCTTTATCGTGAAGATTGAACGTAAAATCAAATTCGACTTTTTTTAAGTTATAATTTAAGTATTTAATATTAAATTTACTGTTATTATGAAGAAAGTATATTATTCGTTATTGAAATGATTAATTTTAAATGTACGTGACGTTTAAAATGTCATTTAATAATTCAGTTTTACCAGTAACAACATGTTCCACTTTTCTGTGTGCTATACACAAAAACAGAGAAAGTTGAATTTATTTTGGTACCACATATTTACCCTGTAATTATTCTTTAAAGTGGATATATATTTTTTAAATGAAATGTACAAGTAATATAAAAATTTTGTTTTTAAAGTCAATTCCTACTTAGGTCATCAAATAAAAATTTAATATAATCCCTTAAGCTAATATTAGTTTTTGTTGCATTAAAGTATCTCGATTTGTTGATTTTCTATAAGCAAGTAGGTTTAATATGGAAGTCTATGGGAATTTGGCGAAATATTGGAGGTATCGCCAAGTTGGCGACAAAATTGGCGGTATTTGGTGACAGAACAGGGTCCCCCCTATCGTAACCCCTTTATAGATATGGAGATCTCCCATATAAAACTAAAATTAATTAATTAAAATTTAATTAATGAATTAATATTTGAAAAATTTGTATTAACATCTATTGTCATCCAGTACCAGTTTTAAAAAAAATATTTCAACTTGATAGGATGAATAATAAGTATTTTATTAACAATTGAAAATTTGAACAAGATATATAAATAAATAAATATAGGAAGAGTGTGAACTAATAGTAGGAATTGAATAAACTTTCAAAAGTATGTATTAAGAGATAATTACAATCCACGTTCATATCAACTGAATAAATTATTTGAAAATAGCACAGTGGCTTAAAAGAAAAAAAAAATCTAAAATATTTAAGGAAATTTTCTAACCTTTTTGTTGTTCTTGCTGTTGCTTGGATCAAAACGCAATGTCGTTTTTACAGAGTTTAAAATCGACACTTGCAGTTATTAAAATAATTTTGCCACATTTGGGTTTCTTATTAATAGAGTCAAGAGTGGAGATGCCACAAAGTAGCTTTTGAATATGGTATCTCCACCGCCCGCACGCTGTTTTTGCAATATGTATTTTATATAAGCTGCATTTACTCTAAAAATATACGCGGTATTCCTATTTATAGAAT
Source organism: Maratus speciosus (assembly GCA_963932465.1). Classification (NCBI taxonomy): domain Eukaryota; kingdom Metazoa; phylum Arthropoda; class Arachnida; order Araneae; family Salticidae; genus Maratus; species Maratus speciosus. The sequence continues at coordinate 511,931,197 of OZ010786.1, read as the reverse complement.
TAGCAAGCTATGCGTACTTTGATTAGAAACAGCAAATGTATAATCTATTGTAGATTCATTTCTAATATAAACACGAATACATAAAAACATTCGGTAAGTAGTGTAAAAGCAAAATTCGTACATGTGGGCGGAGCTTCCTGCTTAAAAGAATAAAGTAATTCCTAATCGTGCTCAATGCAGTGGTGGAAAATTGGCGCAGAGGCGGAGCCTATTGACACCACTAAAGTTTTATGGTATTATTCAGTTTAATAAAAACTCAGAAATTTGATTATTAGATAAGAGGCAAATTACTGCTATAGTTTAGTGGTGTCAATAGGCTCCACCTCTGCGCCAATTTTCCACCACTGTCAATGTGTCAATTTTAGTACTTTAATTCGAAGAATCGAGGTGTTAATTAGTTCTTCTAATTTTGGAAAGATTATTTAAATCTCATTGTGAAGTAAGTTGGCAAGTATTGTGGAGCTTGACATTATTTGAAATAAATTTACTTAAGTAAAAAAAAAATATTATTAAATATATCTCTTGGTTCTGCTTTCATCATCTGAATCCCAAAGGAAAGTATCGTTTATTTCTGTGTTTCTTTTATTATTATACAGCGAAAGTCTGCCTCGTTGGCAAAAAAATAAAATAAATAAAAATTAACGGTTTCAATTTTTCGCTGAAAAATAGCTCGTAGAAGATCATATATTTATTATGCTTTTTATTATGTCTTATTTTACACATTTCGACATTTCTTTTTTCTTTTTATATGTTTAAAAATTGTCTTGCATATGATGTTGATTAATATGAGAAAAATTCTTAGATTAGTTTATTTCATGATCGTTCACAAGTATACCTATCAAAACATTTACAATGTACCTCATAATGTCATATTCTTTTTCATCACAAACATTTCAGTAAAATGTTAGAAGAAGGAGTTTGTAACAATTAACAGTGAAAAACTTATATAAAAATTTATGTAACACTTTTTATATGGAAGTTGTCGCGTTTTCTTCGCAGATTTAAATGCATTGCGTCTCAATATGCCTTTAGTCAATATTTGAACTTTAAAAGTGACCTATGTACATTTTGTAAAATTATTTTTACTTCTAAATTAAGTTACACGACTATAGATAAATTTTTTTTTTCATTTTTTTTTTTTTTTTTGTAAATATGGTTTTATAAAAAAAATCATAAAATATGGCTATTTTCTTTAAAAAAAATTTTCCTTTTCTGAACGAAAATTGTTAAAATTTATGAGGGCAAATTAATATTATTTATTCATTTCTGTTCTCAAATATTAAAAATGTTTTCTTTTGGAAGAAATATAATTTTGAAATAACGCTAAACTTAATATTTTTCAATTTTCTTTTTTTTTTATTTACATATAAAAATGAATATATGTATACATCTAAATATATATATTAAGATAATGTATTATTATTTTTTTAAATACCTATTAGTAATAATAATAACATTTTCCTTACACCTTAATGAAAATATACTTTAGGTTGGTAAACTAGAGTGGAATTGTTAACGAAAATTCTTTAGTTTATAAATTACATGTTGATGTTGACTAAAACAAAACCATCTTAGAGCTAAAAGGATGCGGTAAACGAGATCTTTTTGATGCTTTGCAATGAATTGTAAATGCAACATAACTATACTTATAACAAAATTAAAATTAAAAATTATTTAAATGTTTGTTTTAATAATTTACAAATAGGCCGTTAAATTTTGATAAACTTAAATGAACTTAATAAACAGTGTTTAAAATGGACCTACTGACTTCCCTTTCCAGTTTCATACCCAAGAGGTGGTTTGTGGTATCCTCTGTCCCAATATTGTAATTAAAACCATATTAAAAAAAAAAATGCTTACAATACATTACATTAATATTGGCAACTAACCACTCCCCCATCCACGACATGTTTTTCTAGCTGTGTTAGTATACATTTTTTATCGAATTAAATACCGATTTTCGATGACTTTATAGATATCCCCCTCCTCCTCCCGCCCACAACATGCAAATAAAAGTCTGGGACAAAGCATCCACCAATATTGCACTAATTCTTTATATGTTGTTTAATGTTATATAAATATGTAGGCGTATCCGTACACGCTGTATAAGTCGAAATAAATTTAAGTTCATAGGAGTCGAACAACAACAACAACAAAAGGTAATAAATAGTCTGTGTATTATATAATATAACACAGATTGCGGAAGCAGAACTAAGTTTTTCCTCATCAGTATCCTTAACTTAGGAAAGCAAAGAATTTTCATTATTAAATTTGTTAAACTAAGTTATTGAAAACTAAATCTAAAAACATTTTTCTTTTATTTTCATCTTCAATTTTTAGTGTATGTGACACTTAATGACTCAATTATCATACAATTATTATTCCTTTCCTGTAATTCACAACTAATTTAATCTGGCTTATAAATTGTGCCTAGCTTTATACTTCTCCGCCATTTGTTTGTGTTTCTGTAGATATGAACAGTAGATGTAAATGCTTGAAACAGTGTGGTTTAATTGGGACCGAACCATTTGCAGAAATTTGCACCAATCGCAGAATCTCAGAATGTTTGCAATTAAATAAGGCTAAAACTTTTATGAGAAAAAGAAATTTTCACACATATTTTAAGTTTGTCGCACTGCAGTGACTTAAGAACTTTTGAAATCACTTCGATTCTTTAAATAACTCGTGTCGGAAAAATTAAGCTATAATTTATTTTATGAATTAAGAGGATGATGAGCAGTCATCCAAAGGTGAAATGGTTCTTAATAATTTGAATACCAACACTTTCGTGTTGTGTGTGTGTCAAAAAGAGAAGGTGTTAGGGGCATCCCACACTAAGGCGACACGTAAGACATGTCGCTGGAATTCGCTGAAAAAACTGGTTTAACAGTTTTGAAACAACTAACTTAGTTCTTTGTTTCGACCGGTTTTTGCGCTACATGTTTCTGCTACATGTCGCTTGTCGCCTTAGTGTGGGATGCCCCTTACATAACAAGCGCACAATAGCGTAAACATTTGCAGCTTTTTGTAAATTGTACTTTATGATTAATATGATTTCTGCCATCTTTGTTATTCATTCAATCGACGAATCACCGCTGAGCACAACAAAATTCACTAGCGGCAGAGCGCAACTTTTCAGCCCAGGCATTGTTTTCATGCCAAGTATCGGCATGAAATGAAACCAGAAGAATTTAATTTCTTGTGTTGAACTAATTTATAGGATTTTAAAAAGTTTTAAATGCAAAATATAAATTAATTTTTTTTAATTGTAGTTTAAAAATATAACCTTATTATTTTTTTTAAATCGAAAAATAAAGGTATATTACTTTTATGTAAATTATTTCACTTAGTTGATTATTTGTCAGAATTAATTTAAATGAATGTAGCTTTTTTTCTTTGCATAAAAAATAATTTATTTTCTTTATCAAATTATTGAAAAATTATGAATGGGTATGAAAATTTGTCTTCAATAAATCGTACTATTTTTTATAAAAATCATTTACAAGGCCAACTTAAATTTAACTAAATTATTGAAGGTAATTGATAGTTAAAAGGATTTATATTATTATTTTTTTTTATCCTACTTTATCTTTTATTAAGTATAAATTCAGAATCTTATTATGAAAAATAAGATCTTCCAAGGTTCTTTAAATTAAACTTTTCTTATTTCTTAACAAGATGAAAAATGAATTGATTAAAAAACTCTTCATTAGAAAATAATAATAGTTATGTGTTCCTTCTGTGTTTAGCATTAAAACTTTCAATTTTTTATATAACATCATAAGCTAGTAAATATGAAATTAAATTTCTTTAAAGCTAAATAATAATAATAAAAGTTTTGTAATCAAATATTTAGTTATGTACTTAGAAGTATATGTGTAGTGTAATGTGTGTATAATTTCCCTTGTGTGCGATTTTCATTCATAGATGGCAGGACCAACCAGCTTTGGGACCAGCGACCTATCTTTTGCTGAAAACTGGGCCTTTGCTGAAAAGTTGCACTCTGTCGGTAGACGCTTGACAAAATTTCACCAGCTTTTGGCACTTTCGATCTAATATCAAAGAAATATCCTTTTGTATCGCTTTAGAAATACACGCAAATTATAAATACACATATACTTTCACTTTATTTAATAAGAATTCTGTGAAATGCAAAGTTTTTCTTATATTTTGGATGAACTAGAGTGCTATTTTGAATTTCAGTGGAAGTAGATGAATGTCTTTAAAGAGGTTAATAATTTTTGATATTTTTAAGCGGTAAGAGAAAAATGTATCTCGTAGAATTCAGTTATTTTGTTTTTCTTACTATTTGTGACCCTCTTTAAAATTATTAATCGATATTAAAATTATTAGTCGAAATAATTTTAATTGAATTATTCATGTTTTACATATTGAAATTAATAAATAAACTAGCAAAAGGCATGCTTTGTTTGGATTCGCGAAGCGTTATTTAATAAAATAAATATTTGAAAGTAACAATATTTTTTATATTATTTTTGCATCTTTATTAAGCAAGAACGTTATTTTATGTTTTGGCGCATTTTAATTTTAGAAATGTAAATTCAGCCAAATAACTAAGAATTTCCTCGGAATTTTTATTTCCAATCGTTGTAATTCACATCAAATAATCTTTAATAGCAATCTTAGAATAATATATTTGAAGAGAGCTTGAAGAAAGTTACTTCTTCAAAATCCTATTTTCTGGAAAAACATTTGAAATCGGCCCTGGTTGATACTAAGAATTATTAATTCTAAAACTTTTCAGTCTAATTTCTCCTTTTTTTCTGCATGTTAGCATACGAGAATTTTTGATATTGTAGAATCTCTCGTAAGGAAATTTTCTATTGAATGCTAAACCTTGAAGGGTTTTCACTCTCGAAAACGCTACGTTAAGCCGACTGATATCTCTTTATCCCCAATATCTACTACTGCTTTATCTAATGCTAAACCTTAGGATTTATGAATTGTAACTGCAAAAGCTAACTGCAGAGGAAATTGTTTTCTTGAGCAATTTATATTTCCATTTTTTCCAGAATTTAGTTTTTTGTGGAATCGGAACGCAGCCATTCTCATAAGTTGAATGACTGTAGTTTTCAAATTTAACCATGATTATTCGCGGCAACTGGTCTGGTGGCCAGTGATTTTCTTTAGAAATAATATCTGCAACATAGCCTAAAGACCGTTTACTAAACCTTTTTCGGCCCACAAATTAGAACGTAACATTACTTTAGACCCAATTGATAAAGTAAGAAATAATTGCTACAAAATATTTGTTGAGTTTCATCTTGCCGGAAGGATGATGATAAAAAAAATATTTTTGAAATGGCGAAGAAAATAACAATTGTCCTTCCAAAAGAAAATCACTTCCTTGATTTTTGTCACTGTAAAGAGGCCTGTCGTTTACTGGAGGTAATTGTTTGATATCTCCAAATAGATATAAGAACATTCCACCAAAAGGTTCATCTTCTTGGCACACTACTATGGCACTGCACTACGTAATCGTAAATCTATTTTTCGCAAAAGGTTGCATCCAATCATACTTATTTCATCCATAATTATGAATTTACAATTTCGAAACTCCTCCTGCAGTTGACCAATCGAATATGGACTAAGATCTCTTAGCTTTTGATTTAGTCCCATTAAAAGTTTTGAATGAATCGTTGATCCATTTATATTGACAGCGGCAACACCAGTTGGTGTAAGCAATTGAAAAGAAGATGGACCAAATGTTTCATTTAATCGAGCAGTGAAGTAATGTATTAAAGTACTTTTTCCAGAACCTGCTTTTCCTTGGACAACAATTCTTTTTATTGGCATTTTTCGCCTATGGCCTTGCAAGAAATTGAGCTGTTCTTAAAAATATTTATTATTTTTTTCTGTTCATGGGAAAAGACGAAATTTGGCAAATTAGAAGGAACAGTGACACAACCACTTTTTTCACTCTCTTTCACCTTTTCATTTTGAATAAAATTCATTAATTTATTAAGCAAATCTTGACTTTGAATGGTATGCCAGTTATACCTTATATCAATGTCCCTTCTGTCCTAATCTAATTCATCCTGTGCATTATTTTGTCTTGAAGCGACATTCATCCAGTCAAATGGTTGATCTATTTCAGTATATTCAATTTCTTCCTCATCTTCTAAATTTTGCAACAGATATTCCAAATCTAATCTCTGAATTTCATTATTCTCAAAATGCTGTTCATATATAACTTTCCATGAAGTATTATTTGGATTCATAATTTGAAAATCACGCCAAGGAATGTGCAACATAACTTATTGCTTATAGAAATCTTCATTATTTACAATATTGGGATCATATTTCAATTTCGGTATAATTCTGGGGATAAATGTTTTTTTCTGACACTGAAATTTTCACCGCGTTTATAAACGTTTGTGAAATAATTCTGCAAGGACATATTTTCAAATTTCACTGGGCGTTGCTCGTAATTGTCTAAAATATTTAAAATGGATATGCTTCCATCCTCCTTATTCATATCTATTTGTTCCCATGCGTTCCTTGCTAAATTAATGGTGACAAACTGACGAGATGACTATACAAAAGCCATCCCATTAATATCTAAAATATTTCCTGGCCAGAATAATCACGTTCAGCACACATTTTTATTAAAATCTTCTGAATTATCTGTTGAACATTTGCGTGATTCTTGAAATTTTTGTCTGATGAAATCTTTCATCCCTTCTGATCTGGGTTCACCTTTGCTAGCATATTTAGCAATACATCTTAGAACTGCGTGAATGGAAATGACTGCTTGGGAATCCACGTTTGCTTGCCAAATTTTTAAAATTTGTGGGCTATGACTGTTTAAATAAGGACAATTTTTTTTAAAAATGTATTCGAGTTCATTAGTAAGAAACTGAATTTTACTTTCGTGAGAACATTCTTTGGGAAACTTGAAACGGCATGTGACTTCAGAAGAATCTTTTTTATTTCTCTTACAATAAGCTTTAGAACATTTATGCATTTGTACTGCATGTATTATGTGATTATAGTCAGCAGCTTCTTCAGGCACATCCGTAAAATGAAATTTAGATGGATGTATATGATAAACTTGATTAGGATCTGGTTACCAAGTCGATATGAATTCGTCAAAGTATTTTACAATTTTACGTATCTTTTCATCATCATTTGAACTAAGATTGTTTACATCAGGAGCATCTTCAAACCAGAAAAGACCATGCATATGAGGACTACCTCTATGTTGAAACTCAATACGAAACCAAAAGTCCTTGACTTTTAAATATTTCTTGAAAAAATGTTCCATAAAAAAATCCAACTGCTTATGAAAAATGTAAGCAACGATCAAAGGATTACAATTCAACAATTTTGATTTTCTGATTAATTCAGAATTTTGGTTTCAATTAGTGTAAACATAGTCTGCATTAATAATGTGATAAATTTCAGGCCAGTATAAATCAGCTGCACTAAGTGTAATGAAAACAGTAGGAATTCCCAATTCGTCAAACATATCTAACAACTCTCGTGATCTGATAAAACAATAAGAGCTCGATGATCTTAAATTAGCATTGAAAGATAAAATCGACTTGTACATTGTAGGATCTTTCTGCAACCGTTCCTGGAGTTTTTCAACTGTTTCAACATCATGTAGGCGAGAATTTTTTTAGTACAAATAATTCAATTTTGTAATGCTGTTTTACGCATTATGCTATTGAAAGCAAAAAATCTAAATCTTGGATGCCGTGCAAATCTTCCATCATCATATATCATGAGAAATTTAAAGTACACTTTTGGTGTAATTTTATAATTTCTAGCATCTCTAAAATCACCTCTTCCTGTTGGAAATAGCGTAGGAAAAGCTCTACAAATATATCCATCACATGAAAATTCATTTATAGGCTTAGTATCTATCTGAGGCCAAGGAATGACACTGCATTCATCATTTCCTTCTTTAATATCTAACATACTATTTATTGCCTCTCGATTACATCTGAAAAGTCACATTTGGGGCTCCGGATTCATATATATTATTTGTCTCTGGACATTGATCATCTACAGAATTCAAAGTTTTTTCAACTGATGGTAAATAAATCTGCCGTTGCTCTTGACTGAGTATTATTCGCTGAAAAATATTTTCATTTTTGGGTAAACTTTGCAAATTATTTTTATCAATAGTAATATAACGATACCAAGGATTATTTTCCTTTAGCTATTCTAAAGCAGACTTAACGTTTTCACGACTTACTATAAAATCTTTGAATTCTTCACCATCTTGTCTTCTAACAAGGATGTACTGTGATATAGTATCTATGGAATGAGGTAATAAAGAACAAAATTCTGTAATATATTGATGAAAATTAATAACTTGCCCACTGTATCCAAGCTGACCACCTTTAATGCGATAAACAGTAATAACTGGACGAACTTGGGCAAATAATTGCTCCTCAACGAAAGTTAAGTTCTTCAATATTTCCGGTTGTGGACCTGGATCCATATTATTAGCTAAAGAAAAATATTTAGTTCATTATTTACTATAGATTTATGGCAAGTCTTACAAGATCCGTCTGATTGAATATGCATGTCAAACCAACGTCGATTACAAATTTTACAAAAATATAATTTTTTTTGTGTGCATCTTCGAAATTTAAAGCATATTTCCGAGCACATGCATTATTTGTCAGAAGAGATTTGTCATGTCGTCGTTTTTTTGCGCTGGTATCTAGCCTCTTGCCTTAAAGCTAAACCATGTTCGCGTTCTTTTCGACCAGTAAGTGTACGTTTTCTCAGCATTCTTTATAATATAACTAATACATTCCATAAATTGTTTTTAAACGGTCAACATATTAAAAATAATTGTAATAGTAATTACTTCTTAATAGTATATATGTTTCATTTGGTTAAATTTTCAACCTTCGAATTCGAATAACACTTTATATAACGAATTTAACATTTAATTTTATTTGTTGCCACTTTACAAAAAAAAAAAAATCATAATATAATTCTTTTAAAATGCGTAAGTTTCGTCTGCGTAAATTATTTCACATGATAAGAATAAGTTGTGTATTTGAATTCTTAACACTAAAAAATACTTAATTTAATTAAATAATTGAATTTTCACAAATTTTAATTCATTAAAAATATGCTATAATTTTCCTAAAAAAAGTATTTAAAAAATTTCACATAAGAAATCGTGAAACTATTATAAGATTAAAAGGAATGAAAGCCAAAATATTCTCCAACCAATAATCTTCAACCAACCTTAATAAAGTATTGTATTAAAATATATTTTTTCCTCTCAAATAACATACATTTTTAATATAAGAAAGTTTAATGTAAGTAAAGTTTTAAGCTGTAGCCATTATTACGATAATTCTTTTACCTTACATATTACGTATGCCACGCTGCAATATTAAAAAGCTGTAGCCGGTATTACGATAATTCTTTTGCCTCACATGCAAATAATTAGAGATATACATATTATGTATGCCACGCTACAATATTAAAAAGTCCAGCGGGTATTACGATAATTCTTTTACCTCACATGCAAATAATTAGAGATTATTTAATTCCGCTTAATTATTGCAATTTTTTTTAGATAAACGCAAACATTTTATCACAAACTCCAACAAAACTTTTTATTCTATTTATTCCTTATTCCAGATAAGATACAGCTTTTGCGTCTCCTGCCATAGTAACACAATAAATTAAATTTTATTAAAAAATGAGCAGTAGTAGAAAAATATTTTACTAAATCGAATAGTTATTTTAATTTTGGTTTTAGAATTCAATTCATGAACTCCCGTGCATAGAACGGGTTAAACAGCTAGTTAAATTTAAAAACAGTTTTTGAGGTATTTTGGCGAATAATGAAAATATATTTTATTTATTAAATTAATCATGATTCTATTTATAAGTACTGACTCCATGATTTATTAATTTTTCTTCAGAAAATATACGTAATTTTTTTTTTTTTTTTTTTCTTGCAAAAATGTACCCGTAATGGAAAAACATGTCAAATAAATTAATTAAAATAATAATTTTTTTTGAGGTTATTCTGTAAAAAAAATAACATTGTGCAAATCTACAGGTCATAATGTATTTTTAAGTTTAATTTCAAGTCAAAATCCTGAGTAGTTTTTTTGTAAAGTGTACAACAAAATGTAATTTGAGTAGACTAGTAGAGGATTCGCTTCGCTTATCCTAATAAACTCGATTGCTTTATTTATTAAATAAAATAAATAATAATAAACGTTTGAATAAATAAATAAATTACCGAATATTTAATTATCGAATATTGATTTACGTATAACATTTCTGTTTTACAGCCGTCACATTTCTGATTCTCTTAACAGGAATGCCCGATTTAATTTTCATACTTTTAAAATATTACTTGGACATAGTACCACTACTCTAATACTAAATTTATCGGATATAAGCCATAGTAGAGTTTCTAAGTTAATTTAGAAGACAAAATAAGAATATCTTCAGTGTGGATTTTAATCTAAGCTTAATTAGTGCATATGTTTAGAGGAATGATTACCGTAAGCTTAATCTTTATTAATTTGTTAATTTTTTAATCTTAAATGCAAAAATAGCTAATTAATAATAGTTACTATTCTTTAGATATATAAAAGAAACGGACGATAGTGTGTGTGTGTGGGGGGGGGGGGACATAATAAAGTTATTTTGTTCTGACTGAAATGCATTTTACATGAAATTAAAAAATATATATATATATTCATTTTTCCAAAGTAGTGCGAACGTAAAATAAGTTCAATTCCGATGAATGTATCACACTGAAACGTAATTTTTTTTATGAGTTGCATGAGCAATTACCCAAAAATCATTCATGGCGCTATGGTGACGAATCCCGAAGTTGTAGCTAAAATGGCGGATTTCTCAACTTCCCGGGGCGTCAACGTTCAATCACCCTATATTCAGGGTTAATACACTAAATTGCTGGCGAACATTGCCCAGCGTGTATCCCACTGAACTAAAAGACTGGAGATATACTCTTAATTTAATTTTTTGGAAGTAAATATAAGACTCGGTATAAATTCGCGAACACAACATTGGCAATTTTTTAACAGTTTTTTAGGTAGATTTCGTAAAAATACTACCTATTACATTCTCCCCTATGTTAGTATTTTTGAAAAAAATTTGCAGATATACGCCGATTATGACCCATAGAACCCAAAACCTTCCCCAAGTTAAAAACTCTCTCTCTCTCTCTCTATATATATATATATAGAGGAAAGCTAGCTCTCGCGGCGGAACCTCGAGCCTTCGCCCGGCGACATAGGCCCCTCAGGGCCCAGACATGCACACAGCTGACACGGAGCAGTAACCCTCCTTAAAGAAGTTTCTCTGCCGTGCACCCGCCGTCAGCGCGTGGTCGCCCAAGGACTTCGCACTGCCCAACGCACGTCACGAAGCCCTGCGCCCATGAGTTAGACATCCGGTCGATGCGACAGAACCTCCTACCCAGCTAAGAAGAGCCAGATGGTTCCTTCTCTTGGTCCCCACGCAGTTCACCCCGACGACCCGCAGAGGACGGAACCTACAAAGGAACCGAGTCCACGGGCCAATGCCGAAGATCCCTACGAGGGGGTTGCTTTACGGAGGTCCCTCAAGATCAAATACCATTATCCGGAAAAGACATTTTTGAGGAACAACCGATAGGGTTAGTCGGGAAGATTATTTTAGAGCCCCTAGCTAAAACCCAGGAGGATGGGGAAAATCCCTCCGGACGTAAAACGTCCCTGCTCTGGGCTTTTCGCCCGACCCTTCCACCTCGACCAGCGGAACCACTCGCAAACTCGCTGGGAGTCAGAAGGACCAGACTAGGTACCGTTAGCGACCCCAGGTGGACACGGAAAGCTCCACCTAGACGGGATAGACCCCGCCTCGCTAGGGGTTGGATGACAGGCCCCCCAACCAAGGGCGGAGGAGCCGCGGATGGCGGGTAGGAGCCCGGCCCACCTCTAACTTACCTCACGGTCGCCGAGGGTTCCTGAGCACGAATGCCCCTGACCCCGTGCAATAGCGTCCGCTACATTGTTAGTCGCCAAAACACAGTTTCCGTCGAGTTCTGCGAACGCAAATAGGCCGACGAAGTTGACTCACGATTTGCGGACCCAGCCAACGACTTTCGCTGTGTTCCGAGACTCCAAGACGAACCCGGGAAAGGCCAGGAGGCGGTAGGCCGGCATTCAGAACTAGGCGGACGAACCGCACGCGAGCTCCTTCGCGGGCACCTACCTCCCGACCCAAACCAGGCCCGCCCCACCGACCCGGGGCTGTGCGTTCGAAAGTTATGTTTAGAAACCGCTATGACCACACCTCCGATCGCGGTAACCTTTGGAAGCGCATAGACACGCTGGTCATGAGTCGGACCAATCGTTCGCCTGAGAATCAAAGTGCCGCCGCATTAGTCGGCGAGCCTCCGGTCCGGTTCCCGACGGGGATGGAGCACGACAGCGGACCTGCCGGCCGACCCCCTCCCATGGGGTACGGCGTAACTTCGGGAAACCAGCTCCACGCTGGCCTCCCTCCGCGACCGCTCCTTGGTCAAACGGGGGTACCGCAGAACTCCACCCACCTAGGGGGCGACACACAACTACCTCCGCTACCGGAGCTTTGGCGGGATGAGCCACGCTAGGTCAAAAAGTAACCTAGGCGCTGTCCGAAACCCTTGCCCTTCGGTCGCTCCGGGAGTCCCTGCATGGCGTTCCCGCGAGCGCCGTCGTCACTAGCGAGCCCCAAAGACGGTTCTGCGAGGTCCACAATTTCCTCTCAGACTCCCTCTTGGTCAAAAGGTGGACAAGGCCCTACCGCATTTGCTTACCCTTTGCCCAGAGTCACCACCCGGTCGAAACCGGCTCTGGGATCGAGCTATGGAGCGTCGCTACCGGGCTCCCCACGAGAACCGTGGTCCCCGGAGGGTGGAGCACATGTCGGTCACCGAGATGACCCTCCAACCTCATACGCAACGTCCGTTACCCGTGGCCGCCGGACCCATTGCCTCTCGGCGCCGGGCCTCTCGAGGAGGCTGCGGTTCGTCCTTGTCCCGCCCCGTCTGGTTTGACACTACAAGCGCTGCCGGACTCCGAGTCACCTCTCCCACTGAAGGGAAGGTGGGGCAAATTCGGGTACCATAAATATTTGTTATTCTGAAATGCAGTGAAATGGGAAAACAAACTTGGATCACCGTTTTTAATATAAAATGAATCTTTGGCTATAATAAAGCACATTCTATTCAATAAAAAATATAATTGATTATATAAAAAAAACAGCTTTTGCCACACATATGCAAAAATTCGGTTTTACTCTACTGGTTGGGTAAAACCGGGCATTCATTTAAAACTCTTGGAAAACTCATTTTGGTCAAATATTTTTGTTTAATATAGTAAAAAAATACATTTTTATTATTTTGAACAAAAAGAAATTACAAACGTGTTCTTCCATGTGTAAAAAAAAATAAAATCGGTGGCAAATTTTCTACGTTGTATAGGCCTGAAAATCTTAGAGTTCTTTTAGCTGCAAAAATCACAAATGAATTTGTCATCATATTCATCTGCATTACTACATACTTTTTCGCCCATCCGTGGCATTTTAAACGTTGTATCCTAACTTCTTTCAGTTTAGAATGAGAGTAAAGTTCATTGCAAAACATACAGGTTTCATTATCTTCTTCTTCTTCTGAAGATGTCTCCAGAACCTTTTTTGGTTTCTATTTCTGTTGATTCTTAATTTCTTTTTTCTTTTAAAGAATCTTCTTTTTTTTCGTCTTGAAATTTCGTTTGGCTCATTTTTTCTTAATATCTGTTTCGATTTCTTATTTATAGGGAATTCAAAGAAATCAAAATAACGGTTTTTCCCCTTCTTTTGTCAACTCTTTTCTCGATTCTGAAGCCTTCCTTGGAAGGAATAACATTTTAAGCGAAATTAGAAATTCAGATTGCTAGGCTACATAGCCTGAAGATGTCGAATGGATAATTTTACTAATGTATTCTGTAGATGTAACATTTTGGGTCACTGATGACGTATGTGATGGTGATGTTAACTGCTCCATGTAGAAGCAGCTCGACGTGAATGAATGTTGTTAACTGCTTGGTGTGTGATGTCAACTCTTTTAGGTTTGGAAGAGCTCTATTATCGTGTGATGCTTCAGAAATATTTATTGCTGAAATTATGCCAGCCTCTGGCTGCATAGACTTAGGTGTGTTATCATGACTTTCATGGGTTTCTCTATCGTTTCCGAAGGACCAAAAAGATGGTCTGGGAAAACATCGTTGTTGTAGGGAAAAATCCCTGTTTTCTCAAATCCTCTGATTGCAGTATTTACAACTGCTGCTCTTGAAAATGCAGCTTTAAATAATTTTCCAATTTGGTAAATTATTACAGATCGCGCAGTGTTGGAAAGTAACCACTTCCTCACCTCTTGTTCTTAGTATGAATTTAGAGGTGCATGAATGACACATCAAGGGGCTAAAATCGATGTGTTGCGTAAGGGGAGAAGCATATGATAAATACATTGCTTTATCTTACTGGATTCATTAACTGGATGTTTTTAGTATGAGTTGAATGCCTATGAAGAATTAAATGTACAAGCTTTTCAGGATATAAATTGCAAAAATCTATACATTTTTTAACCAAATAGTGGAGACCTATTTCGTAATCCATCCACTCCTAATATATACAGCAAATGAGTCTGGGAAATCATCATCCATCAAGAGAAGGTCTGCTTTTGTTTGTTTAATATTTATTTGAGAAAAAAATCTTGTTACAGATTATGTAGCCCAGTTATATGGGATTGAGATTTTATAGATTATTTGTTAATTAGGACACATTATTTTATTTAGAGAATTTACGAAATATATTTTGAATTTTATGTAGGCCTATAACGCAAGTTATTATACCTCATATTAGAATGTTATTTATTAGAAATTAATAAGCAAAATAAAAAATTGTACTTTAATTAGTACCATTATTTTGTTCATTAATAATTGCAGTTTATTTAATTTAACCCTTAATTGCATGAATTAATCTTTTAGAATTGCGTTTTTTATTTTTATATTAAGGATTAGACACCAGAAATCTTAATATAGATTTTTAAGTTTATTTAGTAGCATATTTTTGTAATTTTTATAGGATTAATATTTCTATACAAATATAGTGGTTGTAAGAACTTAATTTATGTATTAAAAATTAAATAAAGAGGTGATGGAAATTTACATTACTATGCAATTAAGGGTTAATAAATAAGTTAAAAATTAGTCCCACTATTTAATATAAAACAAAATCAAAATTAACGTTTTCATTATAACTAGATAGATTTTGAATTATAAAGTAACTTAACAGCATTAAAAATGCAATTTAAAACTCCATGCTAATTTATTAGCTATACTAAAAAATCATTCCATGAGTGTAGGACAAAATCGAGTATACCCGGTTTTGACACACTCTTAAATACCCGGTTTTACCCCAACATGACACAGATTTTAAAACTTGGCTTCACTAGTCATAATACTATAGGAAAAGATCAGTAAAAATGTTACAATATTAGCAGGAAAGCAAATAATTAGATATAGTACTCACCAATATTTAATATGCTGAGAAAATAGTGTTTATACGCATAAAACCTAGACTGAAACAAAACAATTTTTTAAAGAGTTTTTAAAACTAAATCCTTCACACAAAAAAGGGCCGCACACAATAGCGTATCGTTCAGCTACAAATGTCGTAATGGTGATCGACAAGTAATTTCTGGTGTTGGCAGATAGAAAGAAGTACAACTGGAGGAGGAATCTGCGCTACCTGGTTTTGTACAACTCTCCCCTATATATATATATATATATATATATTAGGGTGGGCCGAAAAAAACTTTTTGATTTTCGATGATGGGTAGTGCGGAAAAGTGGCCATTAGTGGCATCAAGTTCACACAAAAAATTTGAGATTTTTAGGACAATTCCTATATTTGCCGCTTTTGGCTTGAAGTTTTGCTAAAATGCTGATTTTTGAGCTTTTTTAGCAAAAGTTTTAAAAATGTTAAATTAAACTTATTTTAATTGTGTTTACTTGAAAAGGGATATTTAATGTGCCAAATGTATAAATAAGCTCTGATAATGTATTATTTAATTGGTATGTGTATTTTAAATTAGCCGATTTTTATGCCTTTTCGCGTATAAGTGAGCAAAAGTTGCATGTACTGTTTGAATCTTTCAACGGTTTCTCTCTTTTGTCTTGTTTATGTCCATTGGTCTTCCTTATTTTTTTCGATGCTTTAAGGGTCATATATTTGGGTGACGGGCAGCAGAATCCCTCAAAAACAGATCTGGATGGAGAGAAGGGGGTGAAGTGAAAACGTAAGTGAACGCAGTGACTCATCGCGATGTTGGGGGAGCGAAGGAGAAAATAGAAGAGGGTAGAAAGTGCGATAACGGGTGCTTATTATTTTTCAGTGCTCAGTTTCCCTGCGACATTTGTTCAGTGTAAAAGTAAAACCTTTTTCTCGTGCGATACAGTGCTTTTTGGATCGTTTAACGTGCCATTACTGTGTTTTATTCGTTTTATTACGACGAGTTTAGAAATGGCTTGTGCAAAAGGTCATGGCCATGTAAAGACACGTGATAGCGTGAAAAGTAGCCTTTTTGGGGCACCATGCAAATTGAAAGACTTGCAATCGCCAACTTATGCTGACATCATGCGTCACTACTATTGGCTGCGAAGCGATATAGAAGAAAATCGAGATATTTATCTTCAACCAGTGGATGATATTATTAAAATGGTAGGTGAAAAATTTTCCGAAATCTGGATAAAAGCTTCCATACCAGTGGTTTCCCAACGAACAATTAACGAAAAGATTAAAAACTATTACAATAAGTGTAGATCATTGGAGAAATCCTGTAATAAAATGGGCGTTAAAGGCAAGACAATCCGCGAAGATTTCGTAAGAAATGCGGGAACCTCTCTCTTTGACATTGTAGCTTGTAAGTGTAGAAACTTGAACAATTGTAGCTGCGACATCAGGCGTAAAGTTCCACATCGAGAGGTGAACTTCTTGAAGGATCAAAGAACTGTTCGAAAAATGTTTATCGGAAATATTGATTTAAAAACAAGCAAAACTCTTGCAAAGAAAATATCGCGGAAAATAAAAAGGGATACAATTTCAACGAGGAATAGTGGTTCTGCGACAAAGCCTTCAACGAGTGGAGTTTGATCCAGATGGAAGATAGATATATTGTTGGAAGATTCAAATAGTGGGAGCTTTCAAGCTAACAGTTCGACTGAATCTGAATTTGAACCAGGCCCTTCAAAGCCAGATACTCCTAAACGCATATCCCTATCTCACACAGCGTCCGCCGCATTTAGGACCGGTGTATCAGAGATGGAAGCTGCGTTAATAGCTTCATCTGTGCTTCAAGATGAAGGAATTGTGACAGAAAAAGATAAGAATCTCGCCATCGATAAAAACAAGGTAGAAGAGAGAAACATAAATTTGGAAAGAAGATACAGGAGGAGGAAGTTCTTGAAGGAAGGAAAATTAAAAACATATTCTTTGATGACAGAAAGGATAAAACGATCATGATAGAAAAAAAGGAAACAAGCGACACCGTCGAGAGAAAGGCGAGGAACATATCACCTTGTTGTCTGAACCTGGTTCGGAATATTTGGGTCACTTGACACCTCGTTTCAGTCACGGAAAAGAAATAGCAAAATCCTTATATAATTTTCTATGTCAGGACAAAGTGGACTTTTCTGAACTGGTAACACTCGGTGTGATGGCACCGCTGTTAATACAGGAAAACGCAATGGTGTCATTGCCTGTCTTAAAAAATTTAAGAAGAGAGCTGCAACATTTTATATGTATTCTTCATGCAAACGAACTTCCACTCCGACATCTGCTGTCTAAACTTGATGGTGGAACCACGGGACCTAAGTCCTATGCCGGCCCAATCGGTTCTAGACTAACAGGGTGCGAAAATCTACGTTTCACTTCTTTCGAACCTATTGCTGTTTCATGGACATCAGAAATGGAAAAGACTGAAGATCTGAGTACAGATCAAAAATATTTATTTGATATTTGTGCAGCGGTTTCAAGCGGATAATGTCTTCGAGAGCTGGAAAACAGAAAACCTATAACAATTGTGCAATCGAGATGGATCACAACTGTCTGCAGAATTCTACGATTGTACATTAGTAGTTCAAATCCTGATGAAGCGCTTTAATATCTCGCGCGGTACGTGATAAAAGTTTATGCGCCCGTGTGGTTTTCTGTAAGGAAAAGGGCAGGTTGCGCGGACGGGCCTAGACATCTGTGGCAGATTATTCAACTTTCGACGTTTCTACCAGATGAGCTAAAAGAGACAGTCCATTCAGTCGTACAGACAAATTGATAGTATGGCCATCCCGAGAATTTACTGATAGCAATGGCAACCGATGATAGCATAGATATTAGAAGAATGGCATGGTAAAGAATAAAAAAATGCCGCAATTTAAAAAAGATAAAAACCAACAAAATGCGAGAGTTTCAGGTTCCAAAGCTGAACTTTAAGAGGCTACTTCAGTCAGGCGAAAAGACCCGTTCGCTAATGCTAATCCAATGGAAGAAATTTATAAAGATATCTCGGTTGCATTTCAATATTTTTAAATGATTTCTTTGCACTGAATAGTTGAGATCGGTCTGTATGCAGGCCGTTTTATACTTTTTCGATTTTCATTACAGATTTTTTTTATGAAGATATTTTCACTTTCGAAACCGGTTCCGAAAATAAAAGTGTCCCCATAAAAAATATCCGTAAACAAAATCGAAAAAGTAAAAAACGACCTTTGTACAGATCAATCTCAGCTGTCTAATGCAAAAAAAAAAAAAAAAAAAAAAAAAAAAATCATTTAAAAATATTGAAATGCAACTGAGATATCCTTATAAATTTCTTCCATAGGAATAACATTAGCGGACGGGTCTTTTCGCCTGACTGAAGTAGCCTCTTAAAGCAACGGATGATTCCATCGACTGGGTAGCCACCGAAATCAGCGAGCCTCCTATAACAAAAACTCTTTCATTAGAAGAAATTGAAGAAAACGTAATTTCAGGATCCATGTTAAATAAAGCATTAATCTGCTTTACAAGTCACTCCCAGGCTGTGGAAAGAGTCGCTAAAATTGTTACAGAAGCTACATCAAAGGTATGTGGAAGTGAAGAAAGAGATGCCTTTATTAGAGCAAAACTGCAAGCGCAGAAAAATATGCCAAAATTCATTTCTAAGAAGGGCTTCGTAACCTAAAAAGGTATGCACTTTGAATATATAATATTCTGTGGGTAGGAGGGCGGGTGGAACCAGCAGTACCTCCTCGCGGTGAGTTCTGGGTTGTTTCGCGTTGGTACCGAACGCAAAACAGGCTAAAAGCTGTACATTTTAAAAGCACGTAGCACAAAAATAGTGCACAATCAGAGCATATTTAAACATTTGGCACATTAAATATGCCTTTTCAAGTAAATACAAGCAAAATAAATTTAATTTAACATTTTTAAAATTTTTGCTAAAAAAGTTCAAAAATCAGCATTTTAGCAAAACTTCAAGCCAAAAGCGGCAAATAAAGGAATTGTCCTAAAAATCTCAATTTTTTTGTGTAAACCTGGTACCACTAGTGGCCACTTTTCCGCACTACCTATCATCGAAAATAAAAAAAAAAGTTTTTTTCGGCCCACCCTACTGGACATAGCTGATCAACTTTTAAAAAGTCAAAAAAAAAAAAAAAAAAAAAAAAAAAAAATATATCTAAAAGCGAAAAAGTGGCATCCCTGCAATTTTTAGCGAATGACTGACGACATTCCTGATTTTTTTAGAAATTGTTTAATACACAATAATTTTCGTGATTTTTCCCCCAAAATGCACAAATAATACACAATAACACATAGATCAATTAATTCTTTCTAATAAAAATCAAATAAATTTTTCTCAGTACCATAAATATACTTCAATAATTTTCAAAAAAATTCAGCACTACTTACTGATTTTAAACACAACCATGAATTATTTTTCAATACTGTATGATTTTTCTTTATCATGCTTCAATAATTACAATTTATTTACGAAAAAGATTTTTCTCTTTTCATTTCAATAATTGTTTCAATATTTCAAATTCTCCTAAAGTAATTGCAAATTTTTACTGAATAAATGGAACTTTTTCTACTAATAATAACCTGAAATTCCCTATACACACAGTATAAGCTACACTTCAATTATAAAATATTGTTTCATGACAACATTTTTTCTTTTTCAAAATATAAATTCGCTGAGCCATACACTTTTTGGGAAAAACAAGTCAGAAATAATTCATACAATTCATTGGTACCAAGATTAATTTTTAGAATTTATTTTAAAGTTAGCAAACATGAGTAACACGTTTTTTTATTATTTTTTTTGACTAAAAATACCACTATAATAAAATAATATTAACTCCATATAACGGGTAATATTAACAATAACTCCAGAAAAATCCTGAGAGTCATGGAAACTACGTAAGTTAAAGAATGTTGTATGTTGGGCAGATCCAGGTCCATATACCGGTACCAACTTAGCTACCCAGACAACATCCAATTGGAGGGGAAATAAATGGTAATATTAGTAATTACCTGAAGGTAATTGGAGGTTAACTACTCCTCAATTACTGTACCTGAATTATTATAGTGGGTATTTAAAAAAAAAACATTATCATTTATAAACAAACATTTGTGATTGTAATCATATAATAATGGTCCTGGCTATTCCTGATAATTAACCTAACCTTAATTATCTTAAATTGAGGCGGGAGGAAACACATCTCCAAAACGCCCCAAGCTGCGTTGTGTAATTTTAGTGAAGAAATAGCGTATAGACCGCGTAGTTATATCTAAATAAAACCTATCTAAACTACGCATAAATAACATCATAAAGAAGACTGTTACCTGAAATAAAACTTACATTAGAGAAAAACAGTGGACTCATGTTGTATTAAAAACATAGCCAAAAATTAACAATAAACAGAAGTTTATTTACAGTTAATTTACATATTTACAAAAATAAAATAAACAAAATAGAATTGTGTCACAAGACACCAGCGTTCCAAAAACGAAATTGAATTAGTAATTGCATTAAATTTACCTTTTAAATTATCCTTACAAATATTACTTAATTGCTTGGGTACCATAAATTGTACATCCCTAACGCAACATAGATTATTAAAACAATGGGAATACAAAACATTAAATAGCACATACCTTCTGTAGAGGAGGATTACTCGTACCTTAAGGTTTCACTTAAATCCATGGCACACTGAATGTTTTTTTTACACTCTATGAAAAGTTCACTAATTTAAATCATTTGATGATGTAAATAATGTCCGAGGACTATCGATCTTAGGGCCATCCCTTAACGGGAAAACACGACCCGAATAAATCGTAATCATCGTAAAATTTCCTTTTAAACACTTAGGAAATCTGAGCTGGACTCAATCCTTTAAAACCATCCTGGTTTGAGAGCTGGAACGCATCTCTTTAAAATTATCATAGTCTGGGAGCTCGCCTTCATCTCTGTTCAGACATCATAGTTTCGGATCTCGCATCAATCTGTTTATAGTTTAGGAAGCTGCATCGATCTCTTTAAGACATCATGGATTGGGATACTCGCTTGCAACTCCTATTTTTAAGTTATCGTGGTTTAGGAGCTAGCAGAAATCTCTGTTAATATATCATGAATTGGAATCTTGAATCGATCTCACTATATTTTAAGTCATCATGGAATGGGGAACTCACTTGCAACTCTTTTATTTTAAGACTTCATAGTTTAGGGAGCTGCATCCGTCTGACTATAACTTCATTCTTCAGTTACGAAATCACCTCGTGGTGACAATAAGGAGTAGGGTCCTCTGCCCCCTTCGTCGCATGGTCGGTCAGCCTTGCTGATCCCCTCTTCTTTTTTCAACCTGCAAACCTCTGATTGGGTATTGCACTTTTTCTGGGGTATACCGTACTCCGCCCCCTGAGCGTCAGCGATCGTAGGTTCTGGACCCCGGGTCTTCTTACCTCGCCTGTGTGAAAAAATTAATGATTCGCGGGATTCCGCGAAAAAAAAGTATAATATATATATATTTATACATTCTCGGAAAAATCGACTGTTAGTGCTATAGTACAAAACTCGCGAAATTTCAGGACAGATTACCGCATTTTAGGACATTTCGGGACTTTTTTCCATTTTTCAAGAATTTCAGGACAAGTACAACACCTGTAGCGTATTCTAGCGATATCAGTGACCGATGCTGAGAACGTATTAGACCCGTCATTGGACCAAGAAATTTCTTTTAATACAATGAATAAAATATCTGAACAGAATGCACATAAAAAAATTCAGACGTTTTTATTTTTTCGTGTGTACCTTTTCATTGTTTAAAGTTTACGTATTAAAAAAAATAAAAATTAAGCAAGTTAACGTAACGAATTCGAGTTGAGTTATCTTCATAGAGTTAGAGCCTTAGAGCAAAGGGTCGTGTCGATAGCCAGTATAAACATTTTAAGAATGGGGTTGTCCATTGGTGGGCCAATGCATAAGTCTAGCGGAGTGGGCCAAACTATGCCAGTCCGCCCCTGCTCTAGTATAATATAAATACTAAATATTATTAATAGTATTATTAATAATTTTGTGCAATATGTTAATCATGGATTAACAATTATTATTAATGAACAATTATGATTAACCATTTAAACATAATAAATCATTTAAAATATGATCATGTAAAAATCTCCATCGCCATCATAGCCATTTGAAAAGTGAAAAAATCGCCAACATCGATCAAAACAAATAATCTAAACAGACCTTTCAATCAATCAGCGCAATCGAGAACAATCTAAACTGACAGCACTTGCGCTTGTGCTTCGTCTTAAGGCTTGTTATCCGTCAAGAAATATTCCGCACTTTTCCTAAAAAGAAGCTAGTTGCCTACCCCCACGGACTTGTCAAATGGACTATTACTGTTAATTACCGTGAAGTCCATTCTACAAAATTAAAAGCCTCAGTGGTAGGGAGAGGATTATTTTGGACAGTGATTCTTTTTCAGCTTTTATAAACACGACATCAAATGACTTTTGTTTTTAGACGATATAAGAAAATAGTTTTAAATATGACTTTTCCTTCATTTCCATTTAATGCATTTCGTATGCAATAATTTACTTTTTTAAAAGCTTCTTTCTCTTTTAATATTCACGTGTAAATATAAAATTCAAATAAAAGCATTTGGCGATGTTATTATTTGAGTTTTTTTCTAATGCAAAAAAATATTGCTAGTAGTAGGGCAATAATTGAAAACATTTGATAGAATTCTATTTAATAATTAAAAAAAAATTAATCGAATCACACAAAATTGCATATTGATCATTTAAATTCATTTAAATTTTTTAAAATAAATAATTTATAATCTAATAACCTCTTAATATTTATTTTCAAAAATAATTTTTACTACAAAACTTATATTTTGTATTTTTAATATTAAAAAAGACATTTAATTTGTTACAACAATAACAGTATTGCGGAGCTTTAAAGTTTCATGATATTTTTAAAATACTTTAATAAAGATTGTAATCCTGTGCAGTAAAGATTAAATGAATATATGAATCCGTTTTAAATGAAAGACCCTCAAGGTATAAAAAAGTATACTGTACATTTGTTAGTCTGTTAAAATAATTAATTTTTATTGTACCAGATTATCTCGTTTATTAAAATTTTCAAAAACGATTAGCAATTGAAAACTTTAAAGATCGGCAATATATATATATTTTTATTTAATAAGTTAAATATCTTTTAAAATAAATATTATTTCTCAAAATACATTAAGCAAATCTCATGATCGTTTCCCATTTTCCAATTTTGTAATATTAGATATAAAATTTTAATAGAAATTTTGTGTATTTTGCATGCTTTGTATTGAAGTTCTTTTGTAGAGCTTGAAGAGGATTGAGGTCAGATTTAAATTAGTTGTCTTTGTTATACACGACGGCCAATTTGGTTGCCATTGATGCCCAAACTCTTTGGACACATTTTCAATATATTATATATTTAAAATATTTACATATCCTTCTTCCAAATTGTTTAACATTTGTTGATTTCCAGTTATTCTTGTAGATTTTTCTTCGCTCTTTTGACACATTTATAAAGTTGACCAGATTTTTTAATTTTTTCCCCCTCGACATTGCTAGATGATAATGAGGAAATGCTTAATTTGAACGATGAAAATAGATTTTAAAATACTTTCTGTACTAGCAATATTTACTAGCTTTGCTACACAATGCATTTAAACTATTTTTGTTTAGAGTGTTTATTTGTTCAGTTAATAAATTATATTGTTATTATATTATTATTCATTTTATATATATTATAATTTTATATTTATTACATTATTATTAATTTTATTTCTTATGTAGATAAAATTAATCATATGTAATTTATTCAAATTATTCAAAATAGTAGTCAAATTATGAAATAGATTTTATTTATTATTCTATAAAAACAGACGCAGTATAGGCTAATGTCAAAATATTGTACATCAAACATTTTAAACAGTTCTAAGAAGATAAGTGCGTGACACGCATAATGATCAAATCACATATTTTGCATAAAAAATACATTTCATCAAAAATACCATTAAAAAGTCTCCCCAAAAATACCGTATCATACATATTTTACATACATTATACATATATCCTATCGTATAGCTGAGGTTTTATCTGGTCTCATTGGAATTTTGTCGGAATCTCTTCTTTCTTCATCCCCCTTTCCTTACTGTATCATAGATGTATTACATACATTCTACATATATCCTATAGCTGGTCTTATAGCAATCTGCATAAGTAGCATCCTGCATCCCCTCCCTTCTTTTTTTTTCCACAAAAAATATTTTAGTTGCAATTAAATTCATATTAAATTTATCCTCATGCATTTAATTTAAATGCGATTTTTTTTTCTTTCTTTTTCTTTTTTTTTACTTTTTTAGAAGGTTTGTACATTTAAAACTTTGTAGTGATCTATACAAAAGGATTCTGTACCAAAAAGACAAAACTATTTAAAATACCTGAGCAATGTTTCAAAAAAGGACAAACAAAATTTCTTTTAAAGCAATCAGAATTCCTTTTAAAATGTGAATCAACAAGTAGAGGGGTGACGGCAATACTACTTTTACAAGGTTGGCACCGGAGCAGAAGTTGGGATCAATAAAAGTACGTCTAATTGCATTGACCTAGGATAAACTAGATCGGCCTAGGATAAACTAGAAGGTTGGCACCGGGCGGTCTTTGGGATCAATAAAATCACGCCAAATTGAATTGGTCTAGGATAAACCAGTTCGGACCAATAAATAGCAGGCTAAACTAGTTTATCCTATGGGCGTAGGATAAACTAGTTTCGCTTAGGAAAAACCAGTTTATCCTATGCGCGTTAGGATAAATTAGTTTGTCCTAGGCCAATCTAGTTTGGCTTAAGATCGGGTTTGGCCGGTAAAATAAACATTTTTTGTTCATCTCTTCTACCTATGTATTATTAGTTATGTATTTCTTTTCCAATGTAATTTTTATTTTTTAAAACTTAGAAGTTTGTAGCAATCTTTATAACTGACATATCTACTAAAAGAATAACTCTTTTTGCATTAAAAAATCATTATAATTTTTTATTAAAGGTGTTTTTCACAAGTACTTTTTAATATTAGAATCATATTTTCAAAATTTTCCTCAAAAGCAAAACAATCTCTAAAAAAGTTTAAACTATATACTGTAACTGATAAACATTGCAGAAAGTGCCGAAAATCTATTTTTCGTGAAAATTCGGTTATATTAACTTAAGGCTACGCTGCATTGAAACTCCCCGATTGCGAAATCTCATGTTAGCCTATGGGAAAACTTTCACCCGCGATGACTCATTACCTAATATAATTATTAAAATACCGTTTTCACCATCAGAAAGTAGAAGTCATATGCCGATGATGAGCGTTTTTAAAAATGATCTACACAAATTTCAAGTACATAAAAAATCCCTATAGACTTTGGAATTTCCATTTGATTAAATCTTATCATCTTCTTAAACATACATAAAATTTACGTAGATAATTTTTAAAAAACGCACATCATCGGCATCTGACGTCTACTTTCTGATGGTGTAAACTGTATTTTAATAATTATATTAGGTAATGAGTAATCGCGCTTGAAAGTTTTCCCATAGGTTAACATGGGATTTCGAGTTCTGGGAGTTTCAGTGCAGCGGCCCCTTAAATAGGAAAAGCCTGTGAAATATACATTATGAGAAAAATGCATTTTAATACTGGAAAAGATTGCGGTGTTTATGGGCAGCATAACATTAAAAAATTCGTACATTTTGATCTCATTGTCGTATTTACATGTTTTTCTGCTTTATTATTCTAAAAGCTGTAGCGTATTTTGTAAAACTGTTAGAAAAAACAAACTGTTGATAAATCACAAAACATTTCTTTGCTCTATCAAAAATCATATAATTCCAACAAGCTTAAGATATTCTCTATGAAGAGAACAATTGTACTACGTCGGTATACATCATAATTTTTTAAAAATAAAATAAGAAATATTGCATTTGTGGAAACTATTTGTCATATTAAATTGTTAGTTAATTTTTGCACATTATAATAAATAGTGTTGATGTTTTTCCCTGAAGGGATTTAGAATTATTATGAATTAAGTTTCATGGATCATGCAATATTTATAATATTAAATATTATATAAATTGCGCATTTAAGTACTCCTGTATGAAAATAATAGAAAATGATATTTATTAAAGTAGATGTATCTTTTTCTAAACTTTATTTCATTTTGCTACATGTGGAACATTAATTTATATCGTTACACCTTAAAAATGATACACTACTGATTATAATACTTTCTTGCAGAATATTATATAGATATATATATGATACAATATGTACAAAAAACCATAAACTTTTCCAATATGGATGTCTGATTTAATATTATTTAAAAAATACTTCATAAAATTTATACATAGTGAAAAATTATGTAAAAAAAATAATAAAACACTGGCAAATTATTAGCAAACATATAATTGCAATATGAGATATATCTATAGTATCTGTAATGCTTACAGTAAAATATAATTTATGACCTCATTGTGTCATATTTTATGGACAATAAAATATTTAATGTGACAGATGAGAGCCATACAATATCAAAGTATGAATCTTACTAAGTTTCTTAACTATTATAACTTAAGATAAAAAAGTTGCTGCTCAATAAAGAGAAAAATAGAATGGTTTAGTATTTTACTTCTATGAATTCATATATTTTCGTTGTTGATTTCATGTCTTTCGTAAGAAGAAGAATATAATGAAAATCAGCATTTCACTCAATAGATACTTTTATTTTTTCTACGTTATATGTTTTTTCTACGTTATACGTTTATCTGCGTGATTATTCTACAAGCTGTAGCGAATTTTATAAAACTGTCAGAGAAAACGAAATGTTGATAAAGCACAAAACAATTCTTTGCTTTATCTAAAATTAGGTACCAATAAGAAGAGGCAATTCTCTATGCAGAGCATAAGTATATCATTTTTTATACATAATCATTTTTTTAAATAAAATAAGAAATATTGCATTTGTGGAAGGTTTTTTTATATTACATTGTTAGTAAATTTTTGCACATTATAATGTTGTCGTTATTTTTTCCTCAATGCATTTAGAATTACTATGAATAATATCAACTTTTGTAGAATATTTCTGTACAGGTTTTTCATTTGGGCACATGCGCTGGGAAACCTGCAGATATTTTATTTTTGGCAATACTATATCGAGAGTTTCTTTGTTCAATTGGATAGATTATCATTTCAAAATATAAAATCATAGAAATTTGGGGGTGTACGTTACGTAATGCAGCGGGGGCCCCACAACATTAGTTTCCTATGGAAAATTTTTCGTTTAAATACAAAAATTTATTCAACACTAATTATAGGTATATTTATGATTATCACAAGCCTGGGCTTCGTCACGGATCAGCTAATATAATATATAGTTACTACCGTATATTCTACCGTATAGTTACTACCGTATCTAGGCATTATCTAGACCTGATATTAACAAACCTCTTTTTAATAAACTTCTTAAAGATTATGAAAATGCATTTAAGATATTATTTTCATTGTATGGAGATTTTCAACCAACTTATTGCAAATTTTAATTGCATTCATGTAAAAACATGTAATTATAATGTTATGATTCTAGGCTAGTATTTCGGACCTTTCGAAGCTAATTTATATGAATGGCAACGTTTTTTCATATTTATCGTTTGCATTTTCATATTTTTAATTCCTTTTTTTTGCCTAGGATATATGAGGTCGATGTATAGTGGCAATCTTCTTACTTTTTTTATTTTTGTTAATTTTTTTTCTGGCGCCGCATTTAATTTAGAAATGTTGTTCCAAAAAGTGTTTTCAGAAAACAAAACAAAACAAAAAATAAAATAAAAATAAAGCCAAAAAAAAAGAAAAAAAAAAAAACTGAAACTAAAATCGAAAAGGCACGAAGATACCCGGTTACGCATTAACCACCAAAGCATATTAAAAACAATAATAAAAAAAGATACAATATAAATGACAAATTTGAAAAGAATGCTGTCATTGATTTAACATTAGCTTGCGGATGTCTCCGCATTTTTAGCATAAGCATTAACTATAAGTTTGCTTGAAGTATTACAACATATCTAGTATATTAATAATACAACACATCTAAAGTATTTATTAACCCTTAAATGCCTGATTTGTCCAAAATCATTGTAATCATGTTTTTCGGCTTTCATTTTTTAAATAAATCATGGGAAAAATACTTAAAAAAATCATATTTTGTTTTAAGTATGGTTTACGGCTAAAAAACTGTTTGTTACTAATCGGCAATATTGGTCGTTAATTGAAAAAATAATGTTCCTTGATAAAATTCTATAATATTAAACACACAAGTATTTTAGGAACTATAATAAGAAATAAATTTTATTTGCTCACTGCAGAACAAAACATGGTATTTCGTAAGCTTCCAAACAAAACAAAAAGAACAAGAAGCAACAATTGAAAAAATAAATCCATCTTTATTCTTAAACAGCACAAGTATTGCCATCTACATATTGAAAATCGAATTAATAATATTTTCAGAATGTATTTTATTGACAACATTAGGCATTATAGCTTCAATATTATTTTAATAGTATTTTAGAACCTAAATTGGGTATGTTGCCGAAAAGCAGCATCCAAGCACTATTGTCATTATGGAGGTGAAATTTAGAGACCTTTTGGAAGAAACTGTAAATCGCCGTGGCTACTATTTAGAGACTTGAAAGACACACATGCAGCATTGTATAAGTATGGCATATTTCACTTGAAAAAATTAATTCAGATTAGGCTTTTTATAATCTCTAATATTCAGAAAATCATACGACTCTTTAGGAGAATTACAGGATTCCTATGAAGCATTTATCAACAATTATGTTCTGTTCATACCGATCCAGAGTGATATCCATTTGATGCTTATCCAATTAAAGAGATTGGCTGTGATACTTTAAGGTAATCAGGTGAAACTCTTTTAAATTGTGATTCAATAAAACAAATGTAGAATATTTTGAACAACTAGGGGGCTCTGCTCCCTACGAGCTACGCTCGCCAACCCCCGTTCAGGCACACCAAAATGCTAAAAGCACGCTAATTTGATCGCCTTTAAAAATATTGAATTAAAATTAAAAAAGAAAAAAAACATTAGCGATCTCTCTATAAACGGGTTTCCATTCGTTTTCCTTGGATTGGGGATTTTTAAGATCAAATCTGATGCTGTTAAGAGGTACAATGGCTGTTTTCGTATTTAATTAAAAAAATTAGTTAAACATTTGAAAATAAGCTAATGTAAAATGAATTAAGTAAACAGTGTCATTGTCTCCCGGTGTTTTTTAACAGCGCTATAAGATAGTTCTTTTAAATAATTCATTTTAAATGTATCGTTTTAAATCTGACGTAATTTACACCAAAGTTTTATTTCTCTTATTAATATTCACGTGAAAATACTTTTGTTGTTAGAAGGAAATATTATTTGCGCTGTCTTCGAATTCACGATAATAGTTGGAAAGATCATCTCAGAATATCAAATAAATGTCTTGTGCAAATATATTTTTTAATTTAAATTGTTTTGCCATATTTTTTGGCCATTTTAAATATGATGTAATTTCCTCCATTTACAAGTTTTAACGCATAATAATGATTTTTTTATTTTAACATTTTGTTTCTCTTTTAAAATTTAAGTGTAAACATGGTTCTTATGACGTAATTTTTCTGCTTTTAACATGTAATCATTTAATTCTAATTTTAAAGTTTTTTTTTCTGTTTATAATAGCCACGTGTAAACTTTTAATTTGAAGGAAATATTATTCTTTCCACTATTTTAAAAATTGGCAAAAATTTAAAATAATATCCTTTTCTAAAATTTGTAAAAAATATCTCTGGAAATGCTGAAAATTCGAATTTAAAATGGAAATAAATCCGCAAAAATTGAATAAAATAAAAAAGATAAATGCAGTCTGCACACCGAGAACTTCTCATGTATACAATGACCTAAGAAGGATTAAATTCCTATGTATAGTTTTTGCTCCTATAAAACTTTTTTAATGGAACGACTTTGACCAGATTTAACATTAAATATATCTTAAAATAATTATTTGATTTGAAAACTGTCTGCATCAGCGTGTTTATTGAACATTTCTCTATAATACCACCGATTTTCATATTTTTGTATGCAACAGTTTTTGTAGTATTAATGAAGGAAGACCATGCTTAATCATTCAAATTGGATGCCGATCTACCGGGAATATCTACGCAGATTTTCATTGGTTCATTTCAAAATCAAAACTTTTTTTTTATATGTAGAAGGATAGCATGTTATTTCAGTTATTTTTACACGCTTTTTTTTCCTTTTGGGTAAATTTAGTGTTTGTTTGTTTGTTATAAAATAAATATTTTTGAACAGGTTATGAACAGGTTATGAACTTAAACAAAATTTCTCTGTCGTAATTCGCTTTATGAATATAACGTAATGATCGCATTGAAAATCAAAATTCGAGTCAATAGTATAAAATTTTATGTAAAGTATAAATAGCGAATCGTATTTCTGTAAATATTTCACTTTATATTATTCATGCATATTTTGTTGCTTCTTGCTTTACATAATTACTCAAAATTCTAACTATGCATTCTAAAAAAGAATGTCATTTTGTAATATAATTAAATAAAATTTATTTGAAATGTTATTGATTATATAATAAACTTATATGAATTGAATTAAATCTATAAAAGAAAATTGTGAAGCCTTTTACTAATGTATATTTTTATGTTTCCCTTCTAGTCTATATTATTTTTTTATAACTTTGTAAAAAGGAAATCCTTGTTTTAAAATATATTGTTCATATTTAAAATATGACAGTCCAACAATATTTAGATCAAAGATTATATCTAAATTACAGGAAAAATTATTTATCTACACCTAAAACATAAACTAATTTCTTTCATAGAAACGAAAAAGTTGTTGATAAAAATCAACATTCAAATACTCTAAAGAAAGTAACTGGAAACTTCTGTGGTAAATAAATAAATTTTAATAAAACGTTACACATAAAGCCTAGAAATAGAATTTAGCTAAATTGGAAAACAAATTCAGTACATTTCTTAAGTAAAATCTTTAAAAATCTTATAAATAAGATTAAAAAAAAAGATTAAGAAAAAATAATAATAACATAGCAATGTACTTCAAGCTACCGCATTTTCATCTCTAAAAAATCAATATTTACTTTTAAGAAATTTTGATTAAACTATTCTTTAATTTCAAAAGATGTTTTATCGAAAGGTTGTTTAATATTCTAATGCAACCACATAAAAACATATTTGTATAAGAGTACTTCAAAGAAAGGTTTCAAATTAAAGATGGAATGAAAAAAAGGTGATTTAATTAAATCTTTATTACATAGACAGAAAATTAAGTTTATGGAATAAAGTAATTTACCTTTGTACATATACAATGAAATTTCTATTAGATTAATTACATATTCATTGAAGTTTTCATTAAATTAATTATGAAAATTAAATTTTGTATTAAAAAAAATATAGAATAAAATGAAACTTCATTATAAAAATAATCTTATTAATACATACTGGACAACTGCACCATAAAATATAATAAATAAAGACACAATGTTGCTTATTGGTACACAAAACACGAACTTTAATAAGCTAAAAATTAACTTCTACGTTTCGAGCTGTTTCTACAGCCGTCTTCAGGAAATTATGATGGTAAAAAGGCTCAAAAATCACAGACGAAAGCTTCCTGTGCAAGAAATAATTAGTCGAAACTTGACCAATGATTTAAATACAAAACTGTAGTGTTGCAATCTAGTGAAAATAAATAATTATTAATGAAGTGAGATCAAATGAATCCAAAAGGTCGATTTAAGAAATCACGAGTGGCCGTCATCTACACAAAAGGGACAAAACCACGTTCAACTGAGTTTTCATTCAAGTTTTGGCAGCATAATACAAGTTTAAGCTGAAAATATTGTAATTAGATGTAGAATTATGACTTTATGATATTGTGCCAGATTTTTGGGATATTATAAGATAAATTATCGTTACAAGGTTTATCTTCACGTGCAATGATTTCAACTGATTCTCTAACTTTACTTTCAAATGGGTTATTGCACGGAACTATAATTTTTGCTTCAGCAAAGTTAATATGGCAGACTTCATTAGCTAAGTAGAACCTAGAAAGAGCTGTATTCTGTTTACGATGTTTAATGTCTCTGCGATGCTCCATAATCCTTACTGATAACTTGCGTTTTGTCATGCCGATGTAGACTTTTAATAATCTTATTCGTTATTATAAGCATTTTTCAAAATATAGATACTACTATAAAGATTTGAATTAGAATTTATATTATATTTTTATGGCTTTATTTTAACGTTGATACGATTTACAAAAATGGGTTTAGAGAACTTTCATTCCTTTTAAAATATTTCCTCGCAATATGAAAAATAAGTGCTTTTTATTCTACTCTGTAAGATTAAATCTATTTCGCCAGATTTTTATAATGATTAGCAAGTTAATCATTGCAAAAATATAAAAGATGCTACGGTAATTGAATGAGAGAGATAGGAAGGAAAATTAAATCTGACAATCTATTATAATATTTTATAGCAACTAAAAACAAGAAAGAAAAATCATGCGTCAAGCAAAGATTAGGAAACACTTTCCAACATATTCAGTAAAACTTTTTCTCTTAATAAAGTAAAAAATAATACTAAAAAAAAAAAAAAAAAAAAAAAAAAAAAAAAACATAATACATTTGAAAACCTATTTCAGCAATTATCGTGAATATTTGGAAAAGTTTTCAAATCCTTTTTTGAAACCCTGTATATGGTCTATAGGTTTGCATAGAAATTTCACTGTATGCTAATATTTAATTCAGTTAGGAAACACATAACGCAATTCAAAATTCGCTTTCAGGAATTTCCGTCGATAAACGGAAATATACTCGAATTCTTTTACGCAGCCCTGTATATGAT
Source organism: Maratus speciosus (assembly GCA_963932465.1). Classification (NCBI taxonomy): domain Eukaryota; kingdom Metazoa; phylum Arthropoda; class Arachnida; order Araneae; family Salticidae; genus Maratus; species Maratus speciosus. The sequence goes on along the minus strand of OZ010786.1, from coordinate 511,897,571 downwards.
CTATAGAATTTATACACACCAAGTAACATGCAACAAATTAGTTAAATTTGAAACCGCATACCATGGCTGAAAACGCGCGCCCAGCAATTTTTACAGTTGCAGACAGTACTGTAATCTAATTATTTTCCGTATACATGTAAATTAAACTATAAAGTGCTATGCACACTAAATTCTATATTGAACTTCTTGTACTGCATCTCAGTGATACACATCAATTTTGATATGTTTGAAATAAAATAACCTTATTAAAATATATTGCCAGTGATTTTCCCCCGTAATCCATAATCTAACGGAATTCTTTTGAGTGTACTGTAAACGAACTATAAACGTTACACATTTCATTTTTAAAACCAAACATACCATAGTAAACCCGAATAACATTTAAAAATTACATGACAATCCGATTATATTTACGTGAGTTACAGCTTGGACAGACAGGAAGACGGACAGAGAGTCACAAAAATTGAATTCATTTATTGAATATGTTGGAAAATATTAAAAATATTTATTTTTAAATGTACTCAAAAATTACAAGAGAATTTCCCTATGATAATTTAAAAGAAACTGATACTTGCTGATTCAGCAAACTTTGCAAAATCATAAGCAAAAAATTAGAAATGCGAATTTTCAATTTTTATATAGTTTTTGAAATAACACGAGTGACGAGTTAACGTAAATGGTGATATAAACTACTGAGATAAACAAACAAATGTATTGTAAATTTCACAGCTAATTTATACTAGGACTTCCCTCAGAGGGATTAGTCTGAGCGATATTGCCGAGAACATAGATTTAATAATAACTTGTTACAAGTAAAGAAAATGAGATACTATCTTTACTTCTCCATATACTGGTTACTAATTTAAATGATGTAATATCTAGATTAGTGAACCTGAAAAAAAATCCATATCAATTTTAAACCAGCTCTTCCCTCTGTTAAGGGCCCTGGCAAGAGATAGAATAGCCTAGAAAAGGAACACATTTACAAGTACTTTCAGACAACCTATTCGCTGTTTCATACCGACATTTTTGCATTTTTAAAAATACATACATAAACCAGTATAATACTTCTTCAGTTTTATTTTCATAGTCGTTTATATCATTTGACAAAAAATCTCACCTTCTTAAACTCGAATTGCGTCAAGCTTTTTTAAAAAAGCAAAGTCCATATAACAATGAAATTCTATGAAGGGAATTAAACACATGGTAATAAAGCATTTAGGGGAGCGCAATTGATAAATCGTCAAATATTGCTCTTATCGCCATCTTTCGTAATGCATTCTTTTAATTTAAAATACACACATTAAATAAATTTATAAACACGATTTGACTCATTTAATTAAAAATAATAATAAGTAAATAAATAAAAATAATAAGAAGAGATAATAGCATATGTCAAAATCTTTATTTCAACATCAACACAAGTTACACTTGCGGGGAAAAAAGGCGGCCTTTGACAAAAAATAAAAATAAAATACTCTTGGAAAAATCTAAACAGGGCTAAAAAAAATGTACCGTGATTAATTCAAATATTATAGGAATATTCCGTAATCTGGTTTTCAACCAATATCGTATTTTAAAAAGCTTCGCTTAACTCCAATTAAATTTAATTGCAGTAACATTTTATTTTTATTTATTTATTTATTTTTTTTGGGGGGGGGAGGGGGGGGGGGGCGAGAATGCGAGATTGCATATATTTACATTTAAATTTTAAACTGTCGTTTATGTAACGGTTGCTTGTATGAATAATTAGCACCCTGATGATCAAGCTTCACTCGAAACATATGTAAAAAACTGCTTGTGTGGTATGTGTGCTTAAAGCCATTATTATTTAGCTATTATATCTCCCGTCCGTTATAACAATGTTGCTGTTAGTATTACTCTTGTTTGACGTCAACCTTGCCTGTGTATCTGAATACGAATTATTGGCCATTTTTTATGCACGAAGAGTGGTTATAACATAATTGTTTCATTTTGCATAGCATGTACCAATTGCAATATCTGGGAGCACGGTAGTGCGTCCGCCAAGTTCGCACAAGCCGTAAGCTACCTTTTCCTGAACCATTTCGGCATACTTTTCACCCCCTCATAACATCGTTTTATAGAGAGATGTAGAAATTTTTCTTTTATACGCATGTTCGTATGGTCAAACTGAACTAAGGTTCCACGATTTCATGTTTCTATATTTAGTAGTTTTCGAAATATTAAATTCCGAAAAAGCGCTTTTTTGTCACTGACTCACTTCGCATCATCAAATAACTAAGGTATTTCTAAAAGTCGTAGAATCATAAAACTTCACAAGTAAGTAGGGTTTGTAGCACAATTAACCAGAAAAATTTGAAAACACAGAATTTCCGCCTCTAAACCCTTAAAACAGGGGGTGTTCATTTGGCCGTAAACAGTTCCTTCACATTCAATTGCGCCAATGTTGGTCGCCAATACACGATTACAGAGTTTTGAAGGGGTCACGTAATTTCAAGCAGAATAAAACTTTATATATATGCTTTTCCAAAGATGTTTGTTAAATAGAAAAAAAAAATGAATATACCTAAAAATTTTAATCAGTATAGGTTATGATATATTTACGATATTAAAACAATAAAACATTTAACAAAATATAACCGCAATTCGGTATGTTTCCGATATAGTAACCTTGGCGAAATACAGAAAATAGCCTTGACGAGAAAAGAAATTTGATAACGTATTTTCTGGCAACCTATTTACTGTGTCATATACACAAGCAATTTTTTCCATATGTATACAATTTATTTAATGTAAGGAACCCGTTTATTTATTTTAATATACCAACATAAATAATTTGTATATAAAAAATAATATTTTATACATGTATAAATAAAATGTTTATATGTATGTAAATACATAATATAAATAACATAAAAGTTCATCAGGTTTGTTTTCATAGTTGTTTATATCATTTGGCAGTATATCTCAGTTTCTGAAGTTCGAATTGCGACAAGATTTAAAAAAAAAATGCCAAGGTCCCTATAGTAGAACAATATCCTAATTCTATATGAAAGCTTTTAAAAATCTCCTTTTAATTAAATGAAATGTGTAACTAATAAACTGTCTTTAACGATATGCGACAGATGCGGCGTCCGAAGTCCGCTGCTAATGTTATTATATTGTATTATTAGCCAACTTACTGTTAATTTATTGTTAATTTTAAATCTGTAAAAGAAAGATTATAGTTATAGATAAGATATGTTGGTCGCCAAAACCAGATTACAGAAAATTAGCCTGAGTTATAAAGGTGTTACATGAGTTCAAGCTGAATGAATTTTTATATGCTTTTACAAAAATCTTAATAAGGCAAATCTTTCAGTTTATCTGTTCATCTTTCTATCTTTTACTTCCTTAAAACAAATTTTATTAACCGGGAGGCGTCTGCACAGATCTTCACCTCATCGAGTTGACGGCTGAAATTTTAGGATTAGTTAAATATCGATTAGCGTATTGAAATGTAACTGGTCTGCCAAGTCATATCTTTATGGAAACCACCTACAGACCCGATTTTACGGGTTAATTGGTGGATTTTCCATTGCGTTTTCCTGCACCCATTCCTCCATATTTCCAAACTTTTGGATGCAGGAAAATACAATAGAAAACCTATCAGTTAACCACTAAAATTAGGTCTTCAGATGGTTTCTACCAAGATATCACTTAACAGACCAGTTGCATTTAAATATGCTAATCTAGTTTTAACTAATCCTAAAATTTTAGCTGTAAACTCGATGAGGTGATGATGTGTGCAGACGCCTCCCGGTCTATTATAAATGTCGGGATTCTAATCTCAATAGCACTCTGGTCAATCTGACAATTATCCCTACTATTTATGGAACACTATTCCTTTAAGTGCGTTTTAGTGATGTTAATGAACTTATGCATATGCATCATACATATTATACATATGCATATAATACGTTATACATTTGCATAATATATATTATAGGTATGTGTATAATACATAATACATATGCATCATTATGACGTCAGAATAAACAAAAAAATTTTTGTCGCCAAATTTGAGAATTGACATGATATATTACCAAATTCGGCGAAACTTTGCTAAATGTCCTCAAGCTTGGCGAATATTTGACGTTAGTGGCTATTTTTCAATGAGTTAATTATTAATGCGAGCCATCTATTTTTATTTTTCCGCATATCATCTGAATAGTTAAATGATATAACGTACTAATATTTCCAAAGTGCAAATAGTTTCGTCACTCCCCAAAACCTCTGCTATTGTTATTATATTGTACGGTTATTATACTTACTGTGACTATGTTGCTAATCATTACACCGGTAAAACTTCTGTATTATATAAAGAGAATTTACGGAAACTATTAAAGCATTGAAACTGCCAGTTCTCCTTATGATCATTATAATTCTATGTAACATGTTAATCGATATGTAAGTTAGAATGAATCTTCAATAATCCGGTTCCTCGCATTTTAGTTTTCAGGTTTCGAATAAAATTAACTAAAATCTTAAAACCATGGCGCATTGACTAATTCTTCAACACTATCAGATGAGAAGAATGATAGATTTTCAAATGGATCATGGCAGTGATCCGGTAGACCTTCTATTCTTCCGTAATCGTGTCTATTGAAAAGTTAACGTGAAACAAAAAGATATTAGCATCAATATGGTTTAATGCAAATGCAGATATTGTCAAAGGATTTCATAAGAACCATTTCACTTGTACCCAGTCGTATCAGTTAAAATACAACAATTGGTAGTGAGCCCAATTAGAAAAGATTACTTAATATGATTAAAAATTTCCGCATTAGAGAACGAATCGTAACTGCTAAGGAAACATGCATAAGTGAGTTAAGAGATATTTGTCACAAAAGATGGAATACATAACAACACAAAATATATGATGTGCTTCCATGATCGTAAAGAGTTTTTGATTTCTCTATCAAAAGCTTCCGACTTGGCGAAAGAATGGGCAAGTAAATTAAATTATGAATAACCGTAACATGATGCAACGTTTAACATGGAATTAATACGGATACTGCTTGCTAGAGGCGGCTAGTACTTTAATATAAAAAGAAATAAAGTATACATTTGTAAAGCTCAATAAAATAAATTTAGGTATTTTTATATTACCCGGGCGAAAGTGGCAAATCGCCGAATACTATTCCCAACTCCATTGTTCATATTGCATTCATTTCATTTAAATATATATACTTTTCAGTCATCTCATTTAAAATAGATGCATTTCCCTCATTTTATTTCATATAATATGTAACATAGAAATAAATAAATAAATAAATAAGATATAATAACATAAACCAAAATATTTTATTTGAAAATCAAAGCATTGTTTCTAATTTACACATGTAAAAAATGAAAACTGCTATTGGCGAAAAAACAAAAGTCTAATGAGGAGATTTGCTCCCGGGTAACATAAAAGTACCGAAATTTAAGTTTTTTCATATTAATATAGTTTAGAATAACAAACTTGAAAAAACTTACAAAAAGTAGTGATATCCCAACAAAAAGTTTTCGGTAAAAAAAAAAAAAAAACCGCCAAGTTCTCCTTAATGTTTCGGCCAGAAAAAGTAGTGATATCTGAAGTTCGCACAAGTTAAAAGTCAAACATCCCAAATCTTTCATTGAAAATGGCTTCCTGCGACTTGGCCGTTAATGCCTTCGAGAGAGTTTTTCAAATTTTAAAATATGTACAAATAAGCTACATGGCAACTACATTTTTTGATTATTTTAGGCATTTTATGGCACAGAGTACAGAAAAAAATACACATTTGAAAAAATCATTTAAACAACTTCAGTCTATTTAAACGCTTAGAAGTTAAAAATAACAAAATACTTGTATTCAGGAGATAATATCCCTAATTGCTAAAACATAATTAGTATCATCTTTTAACAGTTTATAAATCGAATATCTCATAATGTATGCAAACAAACTATAATAAATGTTCAAACGAAAAAATTCTCTTTCGTCAACACACAAGATTTCAATATTATACAATAAAATATAATGTAACATATTGTGAGATTTGAAGTAAGTAAATTTTGTTTTATTTCTTGATTTTTACGTTAATGACTTTAGCTTTAGACCGTACAAAATGGCAATTACACCTCAAGTGGACTAAATGATCTGTAATCAAAGCTAATGTTTGTTGAAACTGAATGGTAGTTATCAGAAATCTTTTACTTATGTCTTTATGTGAATTTGCCTCTTTGCATTCTAATATTACTTTTAATTTTTAAATAATTCATAAATGCGTAATTTCCAATCATTAATTTTGAAATGTTGTAGCAGGCATTAACGGCCAAGTCGCAGGAAGCCATTTTCAATGAAAGATTTGGGATGTTTGGCTTTTAACTTGTGCGAACTTCAGATATCACTACTTTTTCTGGCCGAAACATTAAGGAGAACTTGGCGCTTTTATTTTTTTACCGAAAACTTTTTGTTGGGATTGATACTTTTAAGTTAGTCAAGTGCAGGTGATAAATTGACAATATTTTTTCCATACTATATTCATCTTGCATTCATTTCATTTAAAATATAAAGCTTTCATTCACTTCATTTAAAGTACACGTTTTTAACTAATTCCACTGTACTTTAACAACATTACTTTGCATTGGAGTTTTTTTTAAAGCTTTATGCAGTTTTGGCTTCAGAAAGTGAGATTTGTTACAAAACGATACAAACCTGACAATTTATTACAAACCCGATGAACGTTTATGTTTATGTTTTATAAATAAATATAAAACTTTTTGTCACAGATGTCACATACGCACCACGTTGGCGCGATTTTTTTCTGACGCCAATTTGGCGAAAACCTCGTTTTCGAATACCAGTTACATATGTATTTTTTAAAAGGGAATAACAATAAATAAAAAAAGTTTAATTAATAACTATAGAACAAAACAAATTATACAATTTAAAAGAAGAAAATAAAAGTAAATAAACAATTTATTAATAAATAAACAACATCTAGGTTACCCTCAAACAAAATAACGACACTTTGGCGCCAGTTAAGTACCCCGGTGCGTATATGACATTGGCGTCAGAAAAAAATCGCGCCACCGTGGTGCGCATGTGACATCTGTGCGTAAATGTCTTGTTTACACTAAATTAATTGTTTAAATCTTTAAAAAATTGCTTGGGTACTTGAAAGAATGAGTAGGTTACCAGAAAATATGCATGAAAAGTTTACTTCTCTCGCCAAACCCATTTTCTTTACCTATAAGATGCCTATTCTGGAAAAGTACAAATTTCGGTACTTGTTAGTTATCCCGTCGACAAAATTACTGTCGCCAAATTGTAAGATTAAATGCCAATAATGTGGTTGATCGTAAATGTCAGATTCACTTGACAACAAGTGTTTACGTCATCAAGTGATTTTAATTTCGACGTTTTATTTGTATTTTTATTAATGTTATATTAATTTATTTGTTCTTTAAAATATTTAAGTTATTTAGTATTAATATTAAGTTATTTATTTTAAAAAAAAGTTCCTTAAAATAAAAATTATGTCAATTTGTATAATTTGGCGGGTGGTTTGGCCATTTATATAATTTGGCAAAATTGGTCGACGGGATAACTAACAAGCACCCAAATTTCATTTAAAATATTAAAAAGATAAAAATAAATAAATTAGGAATAAATGATGCCACATATAAAAATTGTTTATTTAAACATAAAATAACTGTTTCAAATTCTCACACGCAAAATATAAATGTTGGTTGCTTTTGGCGATTAAAAAATGCTATTGGGTAGATTATCGTAAAATCTGAAATCCTACGTTATTATGGCTTTTTTCTTTGAAATAGAAAAAAAAATCCAGATTTATTTTCCTGTTTGATTAAATTTAAATATGTTTTTTTGCACTTTAATATTAGTGCAAGCATATTCTCTTTGCTCCATGCGCTATAATTCGGTTTTCTACGAAAACATCCAGCCGGTGAAAATGACATACACTAAATTTCCGTGACGTATGTAGATAAATTGTGCTTTTTTATCAGTTTTTTTAAATATAATGTTTAAACGAATTGGAACTTATTTTTCATAGTACGTGCATTCAGTAGGTTACCCTCATAGGTACCTTCTGGTAAAACCAGAACCGAAATCCGACAAATATTTTTTGAGTTATGCTTGACGAAAGATTTTACGAAAGGTTTTAATATCCATCGTAGCTGTTTTTGACCGGAAAGTAATACTGCGTTGTGTATTAGTCTTCGCTTCGCCCAGACAACAAATTGAATAGTGATGAATAAAGTTCAATTACATGCAACTGAATATGTGACTATGTTATTGCATACTTTGCCTATATTTTCTGTAACTGCATAACGATTACAAAATCCGTAAATAGTGCATATATTTTTCATTAGGTAAAAAAAAGAAGAAAAAAATGTAGATTTCGCAAGCCTTTATCAATTTCCAGATAAGAAGTCTTTTAACGAGTGATAATGAAACCTGCGGTAAAGTTACTTCTCAAATCCGAACTGCCTATTCACATTTTTTTAGTTAAATTTTCTTCACAAATGTATCAAAGTGACCATTGCATTTATTAAGAAACTATGTAATTGAATTCTTTTGCCGTTTCTTGGTAAAGACGGAAGACTTTTCAGAAAATCCTGTCAAAGTTGCCGCTTTGAACCACATTTCTGCATGTAATTGTGAAAAGGAAAATGGTATTACCCTGAGACAATAATCTCTTGTAAACCGAGATTTAATTCCTTTTTCGGAAAAAAAAAATGTTTCAATTACGAATTACTTCAATAATTGTCCATTTAAATATCATGTGTTTCTGAGTAAAAGGGATTCTAAAAATGTGTCAGGAAATTTCGCGTTGTTGAGCGAGGGAAAAAATATTTTTGAGAACCGTATAAAGAGGTAATTTCTGTATTGAAATTTATTTTACGCCAGATTTGCGTACCTCAAATGCCTATGACTGAAACAATTAGAGAGGTAGGAAGTAGGTGAACTTTTAAAAACAATGAATGAAAATGTATGAAAGATGTTTAAAAAACAATGAATGAAAATGTTTGAAAGATGTTCATTCATTATATCGCTTTGATCAAAACCCTATTATATGTAACGGAACTATTTTTGCAAATAAAAAGCTATTCAGTTACAAACCACTTTAATAACTATCACTTCAAGTATCATGTGTTTCTGTTTAAAAATGAGTCTGAAAATGTGTCAGGAAATTTCGTGTTGTTGAGCGGGAGAAAATATATTTTTGAGAACCGTATTAAGAGATAATTTCTGTATTGAAAAATATTTTACGCCACATTTGCGTACCTTAAATGTCTAGGACTGGAAAAATTAGAGAGGTAGGAAGTAGGTGAACTTTAAAAAACAATGAATGAAAATGTTTAAAAGATTCTCATTCATGATATCACTTTGATCAAAACCCTATTACATGTAACGGAGCTATTTTTGCAAATAAAACACTGTTCAATTACCAATCCCTTCAATAATTATTCGTTCAAATATCATTCGCTTCTGTTTAAAAGTCAGTCTGAAAATGTGCCAGGAAATTTTGCGTTGTTGAGTGGAGAAAATATATTTTTGAGAACCGTACTAAGAGATAATTTCTGTATTGAAAGTTATTTAATGCCACATTTGCGTACCTTAATTGCCTGCGACTTGAAAAATTAGAGGGGTAGGAAGTAGGTGAACTTTAAACAACAATGAATGAAAATGTTTGAAAGATCTTCATTCATCATAACGCTTTGATCAAAACCTTATTACATGTAACGAAGCTATTTTGGCAAATAAAAAACTTTGTGCTGTAAATAAGGCTCAAAATAAAATCTGATAAAAGTTGTTTAATTCAAATGTGGATAAAAGAACATAATGAAGAACTTCGATCTGATGGGGAAGTTAATATCATTGTGTCACATATGAAAAAAATATACTATACATTGTGAAAAGAAGTTTGAAATTGATCAACGCCTAAAAATTATAATTCAAATTTTGAAAGAGAGTAGTAGAAGCGATTATTCAAAGGTACAAACATATTTGACAAATCGAACATTCTCAGATGGGAAAAAAATTCTACAGAAAGAATTGTCTTTGCTTTGTACTTGTGCCAAGAAATGATTGGGAGTAATATACCATTTAACAAACTGAATAATATAAAGCGAAAAAAAAATTCTAAAGAAACTTATTGTATTTACCAGTGAATATTTGATGAATCGTAGCTTAAAAAAAATATGGAACTGTATTGTTTTATGAAGGCATACAAATTTAAAGGATTAACGAGATTATAAATTAAATTGAAAATAATGCTATATGGATAAATGTAGATGGAACAACTGGGAGTTGTGTTCGCTATGTAGCACAGATTATTTGTGGAACAATAAGCATTGAACTTTCTCCTCCGCATATCACATATTGTAGAAAACTCCAAAAAGTTAATCATTCTGCTATTACAAGGTTCATCATTGATTGATTTCGTGATACGTGGTTTAGCAGCGATACGTTATATGAAAAGTATCTTGTATTTATTGGTGATGCTGCTCCATATACGGTCAAGGCTGCAATATTGATAAAAGTATTCTATACCAAGTAATCTATAGGTTCAAGCTCTTCATCATGTCGCCGAATAAATATGCGAATGAGTAAATAAAATCATTCGTTTCGTTAAACAAATCTTACTTAAATTACCAATGCGATTAAAAATGTATAAGGAAAAATATTCTGACTTTCTCCTACGACCAGAACCAGTATTAACGAGATGAAAAACCTGGATTCATGCTACTTTATTTTGTTGAAAAAAAAAAAAAAAACCCGCAATGCGATCACCAGAACCAGTATTAACGAGATCGGAAACCTGGATATATGCAACTTTATTTTATGGGGGAAAAAAAACGTAGTGCAAAACAGAATGTGGTTAAAACATTTGAATTTTAAGATTTTTTTGCGATTTATATAGCGAAGGATATTTTTTCACACAATAATGTTAAAAAAATGTCATCTATGATTCAAATTCGTTTTTCGTCGTTATCCGAGACCTAAAAAAATAAAAATAAAGGCGTAATATGATTCTCAATGATACAGTTACAGATATAGAGAAAATTAGAGATCATATAGCGTTAATCCCTGAAGAAATGGGACAAAAAAATAAAGTATAATGAAATAGAAAACAGGAATTCTGCTTTTTCAGAATTTAGTGTCGCCCCCGATGAAAAGAAAATATATGTATATATAAATAGCACAAAATATATTTAAATTTTATGACTTAAAGCATACGCTTTTATTTTATGTAAAATGACGTCATTCACATTCGCTTAAGAATTCCACATTTACGATCCACTCTTAAACATCTACAGTAAAGCATGCATAGGACATCAGTATCGCAACATAATACACAAATGCAACAAAAATATGCCGCCGTTAAAGAAACTCTAAAAAAACCCGGTTATCTAATGATTCATAGGCCTTCATGTGTTTGTAACAATATAGAAACTTAAAATTAAATATAGTTTATAATAGCTCCATGTTTTAACAGAAATCATTCGTTTATATATTTTTTTAACATAGCACGTATTTTAATAATATTTTCTTTCGGTTGTTATGAGAAAATGGCAACAAAAATATATAATTACTATTTTAGAACTATTTTTCCTTTACTTTCTACAGAAATGGAGTATTTCTGTTGCCAATATTATGCAAATAACTCTAAAAACTACAAAAAAATTAATATTTCAAAAATAAATGAAGATACAGTTTTCAAACAAATTGCATTTGAAAAGTGCCGGATTGAAGTAATGTGATGGCATACCAATGCTGGCCTGCTGTTGGCCATCACTGGTGGGCCAGCTGCATTCGGCTTGGACACTTTTCGACAGGTTTAAGTAATGGCACCCTTGCACATTACCGCTGATAGCACTGCTGGCTGCCATCTTTTTTCTAGCTGACGGCCCACTGTTTCTTTCTTTGCTGGGATATATATACTACAAATTCAGTATTTTTCAAGATTAAAGTGATATATAGCTTCATTAACACTTAGAGGTCTGAGCTATTTCAACCGCATATATCCCACTGGACTGAAAGTAATTGGCACTTTCCATGATTTTTTAAAAAATACTTGAAAGATATGTATTTTAATATTTTTTTTTGTTATAAACTTCAAACTGTTCTTATTCATAATCAAGGAACTATTTAAATGTACTAAAAAGTAATATTTAACGAGGAATTATTGCAAAAAAGCATGTTTTATTAGGATGAGCGAAGCGAATCCTCTACTAGTCTACTCAAATTACATTTTGTCGTACACTTTACAAAAAAACTATTCAGTATTTTGTCTTGAAATTAAACTTAAAAATACATGATGACCTGTAGATTTGCACAATGTTATTTATTTTATTTTTTCTTTACAGAATAACCTTAAAAATTTATTATTTTAATTAATTAATTTTACATGTTTTTCCCTTACGGATGCATTTTTGAAAAAAAAAATTAAACACGAATATTTTCAGAAGAAAAATTAATAAATCATGGAGTCAGTACTTATAGATAGAATCATGATTAATTAAATAAATAAAATATATTTTCATTATTCCGCAAAAATATCTCAAAAACTGTTTTTTAAATTTAACTAGATGTTTAACCCGTTCTTTGCACGGGAGTTTATGAATTGAATTCTAAAAGCAAAATTAAAAATAGCTATTAGATTTAGTAAAATATTTTTCTACTACTGCTCATTTTTTTAAATAAAATTTAATTTTTCATGTTACTATGGGAGCAGACGATAAAGCTGTATCTTTGGAATAAGGAATAAATAGAATAAAATGTTTTGTTGGAGTTTGTGATAAAATGTTTGCGTTTATCTAAAAAAAAAAAATTGTAATAATTAAGCGGAGGTAAATAATCTCTAATTATTTGCATGTGAGGTAAAAGAATTATCGTAATACCCGCTGGAACTTTTTAATATTGCAGCGTGGCATACATAATATGTATATCTATAATTATTTGCATGCGAGGCAAAAGAATTATCGTAATGCAGGCTACAGTTTTTTAATATTGCAGCATGGCATACGTAATATGTAAGGTTAAAGAATTACCGTAATACCGGCTACATCTTAAAACTTTACTTACATTAAACTTTTTTATATTAAAAATGTATGTTATTTGAGAGGAAAATATACATTTTAATAGAATACTTTATTAAGATTGGCTGGAGATGGCGCATATTTTGGCTCTTATTCCTTTTAGTCATATAATAGTTTCACGATTTCTTTTGTGAAATTTTTAAAATACTTTTTTAGGAAAATTATAGCATATTTTTAATGAATTAAAATTTGTGAAAATTCAATTATTTAATTAAATTAAGTATTCTTTAGTGTTAAGAATTCAAATGCACAACTTATTCCTATTATGTGAAATAATTTATGCAGACGAAACATACGCATTTTAAAAGAATTATATTGTAAATTTTAAACAAATAAAATTAAATGTTAAATTCGTTATATAAAGTGTTATTCTAATTCGAAGGTTGAAAATTTAACCAAATGAAATATATTTACTATTAAGAAGTAATTACTATTAGTATTATTTTTAATATGTTGGCCGTTTAAAAACAATTTATGGAATGTGTTAGTTCTATTATAAAGAATGCCGAGAAAACGTACACTTACTGGTCGAAAAGAACGCGAACATGATTTAGCTTTAAGGCAAGAGACTAGATACCAGCGCAAAAACCGACGACATGGCGAATCTCTTCTGACAGATAATGCATGTGCTCGGAAATATGCTTTAAATTTCGAAGATGCACAAAAAAAATTTAAATTATATTTTTGTAAAATTTGTCATCGACGTTAGTTTGACATGCATATTCAATTGACTGATCTTGTAAGACTTGCCATAAACGTATAGTAAATAATGAAGTAAATATTTTTTCTGTAGCTAATAATATGGATCCCGGTCCACAACCAGAAATATTGAAGAACTTAACTTTCGTTGAGGAGCAATTAATTGCCCAAGTTCATACAGTTATTACTGTTTATCGCATTAAAGGTGGTCAGCTTGGATACAGTGAGCAAGTTATTAATTTTCATCAATATATTACAGAATTTTGTTCTTTATTACCTCATTCCATAGATACTGTATCACAGTACATCTTTGTTAGAAGACAAGATGGTGAAGAATTCAAAGATTTTATAGTAAATCGTGAAAACGTTAAGTCTGCCTTAGAATAGCTAAAGGAAAATAATCCTTGGTATCGTTATATTACTATTGATGAAAATAATTTGCAAAGTTTACCCAAAAAGGAAAATATTTTTCAGAGAATAATACTCAGTCAAGAGCAACGGCAGATTTATTTACCATCAGTTGAAAAAACTTTGAATTGTGTAGTTGATAAATGTCCATGGACAAATAATATATATGAATCCGGAGCCTCAAAGGTTTTCAGATGTAATCGAGAGGCAATAAATAATATGTTAGGTATTAAAGAAGGAAATGATGGATGCAGTGCCATTTCTTGGCCTCAGATAGATAATAAGCCTATAAATGAATTTTCATGTGATGGATATATTTGTAGAGCTTTTCCTATGTTATTTTCAAAAGGAAGAGGTGATCTTAGAGATGCTAGAGTTCGTAAAATTAGACCAAAAGAATACTTTAAATTTCTCATGATATATGACGATGGAAGATTTGTACGGCATCCAAGATTTAGATTTTTTGCTTTCAATAGCATAATGTGTTGGACAGCATTACAAAATGGAATTATTTGTATCAAAAAAATTCTCGCCTACATGATGTTGAAGCAGTTGAAAAACTCCAGGAACGGTTGCAGAAAGATCCTATATTGTGCAAGTCGATTTTATGTTTCAATGCTAATTTAAGATCATCGAGCTCTTATTGGTTTATCAGATCACGAGAGTTGTTACGCATACTGCGGAATTGGGAACTCCTACTGTTGCCATTACACTTAGTGCAGCTGATTTATACTGGCCTGAAATTTATCGCATTATTGATGCAGGCTATGTTTACACTAATTGTAACCAAAATTCTGAATTCATCAGAAAATCAAAATTGTTGAATTGTAATCCTTTAATCGTTGCTTATTTTTCATAAGCGGTTGGATTTTTTTATGGAACAATTTTTCAAGAAATATTTCAAAGTCAAGGATTTTTGGTTTCGTATTGAGTTTCAACATAGAGGTAGTCCTCACATGCATGGTCTTTTCTGGTTTGAAGATGCTCCTGATGTAAACAATCTTAGTTCAAATGATGATGAAAAGATACGTAAAATTGTAAAATACTTCGACGAATTCATATCGACTTGGCAACCAGATCCTAATCAAGTTAATGATATACATCCATCTAAATTTCATTTTACGGATGTGCCTGATGAAGCTGCTGACTATAATAACTTAATACGTGCAGTACAAATGCATAAATGTTCTAAAACTTATTGTAAGAGAAAGAAAAAAAGATTTTTCTGAAGTCACTTGCCGTTTCAAATTTCCCCAAAAATGTTCTCACGAAAGTAAAATTCAGTTCCTTACTAATGAACCCGAATGCATTTAAAAAAAAAACAGTCCTTATTTAAACAGTCATAGCCCACAAATTTTAAAAATTTGGAGAGCAAACATGGATTCCCAAGCAGTCATTTCTATTCACGCAGTTCTAAAATATATTGCTAAATATGCTAGCAAAGGTGAACCCAGATCAGAAGGGATGAAAGATTTCATCAGACAAACAGTTCAAGAATCCCGCGATAGTATCAATGTTCATCAGATAATTCAGAAGATTTTAATAAAAATGTGTGCTGAACGTGATTATTCTGCCCAGAAAATATTTTGGGTGTTAATAGGATGGCCTTTGTATAAGTCATCTCGTCAGTTTGTCACCATTAATTTAGCAAGGAACGCATGTGAACAATTAGATATGAATAAGGAGGATGGAAGCATATCCGTTTCAAATATTTTAGAAAAGTACGAGCAACGCCCAGTGACATTTGAAAATATGTCCTTGCAGAATTATTTCACGAACGTTTATAAACGCGGCGAAAATTTCAGTATCAGAAAAAAACCATTTATCCCCAGAATTATACCAAAATTGAAATATGATCCCAATAATGTAAATAATGAAGATTTCTATAAGCAACAAATTATGTTGCATATTCCTTGGTGTGATTTTCAAGTTATGAATCCAAATAATACTTCATGGAAAGTTATATATGAACAGCATTTTGAGAATAAGGAAATTCAGAGATTGGATTTAGAATATGTGTTGCAAAATTTAGAAGATGAGGAAGAATTTGAAGAAATTGCATCTACTGAACTACATCAACCATTTGACTGTATGAATGTCGCTTCAAGACAATATAATGCACAGGATGAATTAGATTTGGGCAGAAGGGACATTGATATAAGGTATAACTGGCATATCATTCAAAGTCAAGATTTGCTTAATAAATTACAGAATTTTATTGAAAATGAAAAGGTGAAAGAGAGTGAAAAAAGTGGTTGTGTCACTGTTCCTTCTAATTTGCCAAATTTCGTCTTTTCCGATGAACAGAAAAAAAATAATAAATATTTTTGAAGAACAGCTCAATTTCTTGCAAGGTCATAGGCGAGAAATGCCAATAAAAAGAATTGTTGTCCAAGGAAAAGCAGGTTCTGGAAAAAGTACTTTAATACATTATTTCATTGCTCGATTAAATGAAACATTTGGTCCATCTTCTTTTCAATTGCTTGCACCAACTGGTGTTGCCACAGTAAATATAAATGGATCAACGATTCATTCAAAACTTTTATAGGGACTAAATCAAAAGCTAAGAGATCTTAGTCCATATTCGATTGGTCAACTTCAGGAGGAGTTTCGAAATTGTAAATTCATAATTATAGATGAAATGAGTATGATTGGATGCAGTCTTTTGCGAAAAATAGATTTACGATTACGTAGTGTTGTGCCTTCGAATTAAGATGAACCTTTTGGTGGAATGTTCTTATATCTATTTGGAGATATCAAACAACTACCTCCAGTAAACGACAGGCCTCTTTACAGTGACAAAAATCAAGGAAGTGAGTTTCTTTTGGAAGGAAAATTGTTATTTTCTTCGACTATTCAAAAATATTTTTTTTATCATCATCCTTCCGGCAAGATGAAACTCAACAAATATTTTGTAGTATACTTTATCTAATTAGCAATGGAGAATGCACTACTGAAGACTATGAAATATTAATGAATTGAATCTTACAGTCACTTTCAAAAAGCGAACAGCATTTATTTAAAGATGCAATTAGGCTGTTTTCAACGAATAAAGACGTAAAAGAATATAATAATGAAAAATTAAAAGAACTGCGTCCACCTCTTGCATTGATTCAAGCTCTTCATAATTTTACTAAAGCAAAGTTGGCCGAATCTGAAATGACAAACGGATTTGAACCATTTCTTACTTTATCAATTGGGTCTAAAGTAATGTTACGTTCTAATTTGTGGACGGAAATGGTTTAGTAAACGGGGTTTTACGCTATGTTGCAGATATTATTTATGAAGAAAATCACGGGCCACCAGACCAGATGCCGCGAATAATCATGGTTAAATTTGAAAACTACAGTCATTCAACTTATGAGAATGGCTGCGTTCCGATTCCACCAATAACTAAATTCTGGAAAAATGGAAATATAAATAGTTAAAGAAAACAATTTCCTCTGCAGTTAGTTTTTGCATTTTGCAGCTACAATTCATAAATCCCAAGGTTTAACATTAGATAAAGCAGTCGTAGACATTGGGGATAAAGAAATATCAGTTGGCGTAACGTACGTAGCGTTGTCGAGACTGAAAACCCTTCAAGGTTTAGCATTCAATTGAAAATATCCTTAGGTGAGATTCTACAATATAAAAAATTCTCGTATGCTAACATGCAGAAAAAAGAAGATATTAGAATGAAAAGTTTTACAGTTAATAATTCTTAGTATCAACCAGGGAAGATTTCAAATGTTTTTCCAGAAAATAGGATTTTGAAGAAGTAACTTTCTTCAAGCTCTCTTCGAATTGTAAGATTGCTATCAAAGATTATTTGATGGGAATTACAAAGATTGGAAACATACCTGTTTCAAACCATTTGAGAAACCACCAGAGGCCATTGTAAAATGTAAAATCATCTTTAAAAGAGATTTTAGTTAAAAATGAAAAAATATTTTGTAAAATTTTGCTTCGAAAATATTTTTATTTATACCAGTCTTATATTATAAATAAAAAATTCCGAGGAAATTCTTAGTTATTTGGCTGAATTTACATTTGTAAAATTAAAATGCGCCAAAATATAAACGTTCTTGCTTAATAAAGATGCAAAAATAGTATAAAAATTATTGTTACTTTCAAATATTTATCTTATTAAATAACGCTTCGCGAATCCAAACAAAGCATGGCTTTTGCTAGTAGTTAAAGAAAAAGTTCCGCATAAGAAAACATAATTTTTTAACCCTTTCACTATCAGTGCGTCCAAATGGAATCATGACATTCCTTATTTTTTTTTTTTCTGTATATCCGGATGCTCCTATATTATTTCAAATAACGGGAATAAAAGTTATGTATAATCTCAATAGACAGAATTTTTTGTTTCTCTTCAATAGATGACAGCATTATGCAAGAAAATGGTTTTAATATTTCTGATATGAGATCAGTTCATTTCGCAAAAAGTGACATGAATAACATTCTTTTATATAGACTTTATAATTAATAAATGTTTTTATTTTTTTATATTGTATTAAAATATGCTTCAATAATTTATTTTGTCTAGTTTATATAAATATTTTATTAAATTTTATTTATTATTTAATTTATAATTTATTATTTTTATTATTATTTAGATTTTAATTAAAAATTGAATTTTTTTTCTTTTATTATTTCTTATATTGAGCATAAAGTCAACCTATTTTAAGAATTTCAGAATTTTGGCATAAACAGGTAATGTAATGGACTGAAAGGGTTAATACAAAGTTTTACATAGACTTGAATAAAAAGTTACCCAAATGTTGTAAAAATATCTGAAAATAGATTTTATTTGTATGTAAACATTATTTAATAAAATTTTCTTTTGTGTGGTACATTTCAAAGTACAAAGAGCAACACCACAATGTTCACAATAATTTTGAATTAAGCTCTGATTCTAGATATTTTCATATACTTGATTCTGTTTAATGCCGCCATGTATTTTTCTTTTCAAAATAAAGGGTTCGTAGATAATATGTGAAAAGACAGTGATCGTAGATATAGTAGGTATTTTTATAGATCAGAGAGTTAAAAGCTGACTCCGAGAGACTCTCGGGCTTAGTTCACTTCACCGAAAACGGCACCCCGAGTGACACTCGGGCTTAGACCTCAGTGTTAACGGATAGGGCATTTACTCACTAGAAGATATAACATCATGTAATAACACTATAAATATTACCTTATTACATCAGTAGATATTGAAAGGACATTTTCCTTTCGAAAAAACATTATTGATGATCGAAGACAATATTTCCCATTGTGTAACTTGGTAAAGTTTATATTTATATATTGTAACAGAAGTTAATTTTGGTGAAGGAAAACATTTCAATGTATTATTAATTCTCATTCCCTAGAGCTACTTGGATATTGGGTTGTTGATTTAAGCTTCTCGTAAATGTTTGATAGTCTTTACACGATATTAACATAGAAAGTATTATAAAATTTATGATTAAACTGCTTTTTGCATAGCTTTTTTCAATTCTTTGGTGAATATCTAAAATAAAGTGCTGAATTTTCAGATATTCTTCGTAACTATAATCGATTGCCCAAGACAAATATTAACATTATTCTAAAGTTTCTTGTAATATGAAATTATTAATGTATCATAATGTTTATAAACTTCTCTCTTTGCAGCTTATGAATCTTTTTGTACAATCTTTTAGGAAATTTTTATGTGTAAAAAAATTTATTATTCTTATCAATCTTTCG
The DNA here is from genome assembly GCA_963932465.1 of Maratus speciosus. Taxonomy (NCBI): domain Eukaryota; kingdom Metazoa; phylum Arthropoda; class Arachnida; order Araneae; family Salticidae; genus Maratus; species Maratus speciosus. The sequence continues at coordinate 511,877,630 of OZ010786.1, read as the reverse complement.
GATTTTTGCATGATTAGATAAACATGATTATAACCAATTACCACAAGTATTATTATTTTTCACTTTTTTTAAGGAAAGGTGATCATAATATATAGTATATATATTATATATAGTATATATAGTATATATACTATATATATATAAAGGACTCATAATATATAGTACTTTACTTTGGACAAACATCACTTTTGAATTTTAAAGTAATTAATTAAATGCTCTTTCATTAAACATTTTAACATTTTACTAAAGAATTCCTTAATTTTTATTAAAAAAAATGATATTATTTGAGTGATGTAAAAAATAAATTAGAGAGGAGATCTTAATCTTTTTAAAGTCGATTGACAGTTATGAAACAAAGTCAAGTCGATTATAGAGAGTTCAGTCAGTGTGTTTATTTTCTACATTTTCTTAGTGTCAGAGTAAATTTTACATCCAATTTAAAAAAATATATATGTCGTAGGCTAATTGAGAAATCCGGCTCTTTGCAAACAGCCTAGGCTCTTTGCAAAGAGCCGGGCTAATTGGAGAATCCATCTCCCTTTTTCCAATTAGCCTGATATTTTTCAGGCTTATTGCAAAGAGCCTAGAAAGCGTTAGGCTAATGGAAAAATGACCACTTATTATCCGATCAGGGTAATATTTTTAGCTCACAGGCTATCAAAGCCAGAAAGCTTACGTTCCCGAAGATTCTGTATGTACGTGTGTACGCACGTACGTACGTATGTACGTAACGCGATAACTCTTGATAGAAATATCCGATTTGCTTAAAAAAAATTCCTTGGTTCATTCTGATAAGATGGTTCCCTGATTAGTTTTTGGGGTTCATTGGTTAAGGATAAAGAAGGAAAAGGGGGGGGGGCTAGTCACCCCCCTCTTCATTTATATAAATGGGTTTTCCTTGCAGAAATATTCGATTTGCTCAAGATTTGGTATACAGGTTTATTGTGTTAAGGAGCTTCCCTGATTAGATTTGGAAGCTCATTATTTAAGTATAAAGGGGGGAAAGGCGGGCTACCCCCCTTAAGTTAGATAAATCGGTTTTTCATGATGAATTATTCGATTTGCTCCAAATTTGGTATACCGGTTTATTAAGTTAAGGAGCTGCCTTGATTAGATTTGGAGGTTCATTAGTTACATATAAAGGGAGGAAAGAGGGGCTATCCCCCCCCCCCGTAATTTAGATAAATGGGTTTTTCATGCAGAAATATGCGATTTGCAATAAATTTGGTATACCGGTTAATTATGTTAAGCAGCTTCCCTGATTACATTTGGAAGATCATTATTATGTATAAAGGGGGGAAAGGGGGGCAATTGCCTCTCCCCTTAATTTAGATAAATGCGTTTTTCATGTAGAATTATTCGATTAGCTCAAATTTGGTATACTGGTTTATTATGTTAAGGAGATGGCTTGGTTAGATTTGGAGGTTCATTAGTTAAGTATAAAGGAAGGAAAGAGGGGGGCGACCCCCCCCCTTAATTTAGGTAAATGGGTTTTTAATGCAAAATTATTCGATTTGCTGCAAATTTGGTATACCGGTTTATTATATTAAGGAGCTTCCCTGGTTAGATTTGGAGGTTCATTAGTTAAGTATAAAGGGAGGAAATTGGGACTAGACCCACCACCCCTTAGTTTAGATAAATGAGTTTTTCATGCAGAGTTATTCGATCTGCTCCAAATTTCGTATACTGGTTTATTATGTTTAGGAGCTTCCCTGATTAGATTTGGAGGTTCATTAGTTAAGTATAAAGGGAGGAAAAGAGGGCCAGACCCCCCCCCCCTTAATTTAGATAAATGGTTTTTTGATGCAGAGTTATTCGATTTGCTCCAAATTCCGTATACCGGTTTATTATGTTAAGGAGTTGCCTTTATTAGATTTGGAGATTTATTGGCTAAGTATAAAGGAGGGACAAGGGCTAGTGTCCCCTTAATTTAGATAAATGGGTTTTTCATACAGCATTATTCGATTTGCTTCAAATTTGATATACCAGTTTATTACGATATGGCTTCCTTCATTTGATTTGGAGGTTCATTGGTTAAGTATAAAAGGGGGGAAAGGGGGTAATTGCCCCTCCCCTTAATTTAGATAAATGGTTTTTCATGCAGAATTATCTAATTTAGTTTAATTTTTTTTCAACCGGATCCAAACTTGAAGGTTCCATTTGAAGTCAACCCGAAAACCGACCACAACCAGGTGTCGGATTGAGTTCAATTAGAACTTTCAGGTTCGGATCGGGTTGCCGGTTAACGGAGATTATTTTGTCTGGCTTGCATCGGGTTGTAGTTCTTTGGAATATTTTTGTCGGTTAAGATTTGGTTCGGGACTGGTTTCACGTTGACTTCGAATGGAATTTTTAGGTTCTGGTAGCGTTGCGTGTCCACGGAAAATAATTTGTCTTGTTCGGATCCGGTTATGGATCTTTGGAATATTTTTGTCGGTTATCAGATTTGGTTCGGGATTTCGGGTTTTTTCAAATGGAACTCTCAGGTTCGGGTCGGGTTGCATGTAGACTGAAATTATTTTGTCTTGCTCGGATCGGGGTACGGTCTGTGTTAATTTATTTTTTGGGTTTGAGTAGAGTTATGCGTTAATAAACCTAATAAAAAGGAAATTGCCCAGTTAAACTGATGGCATTGAGTTCACAGTCTGTTCACACTAATTGTATACTATACTCTTATTTCAAAGAATAACGCCCCTCGAAAAATAAATGAAGGGATTAGTCCCCGTTGCTCCCCTTTCTATTTAGCCAAAGAACCTCCAAATCTAATCAGGGAAGTTACTTAACATAATAAACTGGCATACCAAATTTGAAGCAAATCAGATAATTCTGCATGAAAAAACTATTTCACTAAAGTAGGGGGGGGGGTATTAGCTCCCCCATTTCTCCCTTTATGCTGAACCAATGAACTTTCAAATCTAATCAGAAAAGCTCCTTATTAGAATGAACCTAGAAAAAAAATTAAACTAAATTAGATAATTCTGCATGAAAACCCATTTATCTAAATTAAGGGGAGGGGCAATTGCCCTCCTTTCCCCCTTTTATACTTAACCAATGAACCTCCAAATCAAATGAAGGAAGCCATATCGTAATAAACTGGTATATGTAATTTGAAGCATATCGAATAATTCTGTATGAAAAACCATTTATCTAAATTATGGGGACACTAGCCCCTGTACCTCCTTTATACTTAACCAATAAATCCCCAAATCTAATCAAGGCAGCTCTTTAACATAATAAACCGGTATACGAAATTTGGAGCAAATCGAATAACTCTGCCTGAAAAACCCATCTATCTAAATTAAGGGGGGGGGGGTGTAGCCCCCCTTTCCTCCATTTATACTTAACTAATGAACCTCCAAATCTAATCAAGGCAGCTCCTTAACATAATAAACCGATATACGAAATTTGGAGCAAATTGAATAACTCTGCATGAAAAACCCATTTATCTAAGTTAAGGGGGGGAGTCTGGCCCCCTTTCATCCCTTTATACTTAACTAATGAACCTCCAAATCTAATCAGGGAAGCTCCTTAACATAATAAACCGGTATACCAAATTTGGAGCAAATCGAATAATTTTGCATTAAAAACCCATTTACCTAAATTAAGGGGGAGGGGTTAGCCCCCCTTTCCTCCCTTTATACTTAACTAACGAACCTCCAAATCTAATCAAGCCATCTCCTTAACATAATAAACCAGTATACCAAATTTGAGCTAATCGAATAATTCTACATGAAAAACGCATTTATCTAAATTAAGGGGAGAGGCAATTGCCCCTTTTCCCCCCTTTATACATAATAATGATCTTCCAAATGTAATCAGGGAAGCTGCTTAACATAATCAACCGGTATACCAAATTTATAGCAAATCGCATATTTCTGCATGAAAAACCCATTTATATAAATTAAGGGTGGGGGGGACTAGCTCCCCTTTTCACCCTTTATCCTTAACCAATGAACCCTAAAAACTAATCAGGGAAGCACCTTATCAGAATGAACTAGAAAAAAAAATTTGAAGCAAATCGGATATTTCTATCAAGAATTATCGCGTTACGTACATACGTACGTACGTACGTACACACGTACATACAGAATCTTCTGGAACGTAAGCTCTCTGGCTTTGATAGCCTGTGAGCTAAAAATATCACTCTGATCGGATAATAAGTGGCCATTTTTCAATTAGCCTAAAGCTTTCTAGGCTCTTTGCAGTAAGCCTGAAAAATATCAGGCTAATTGGAAAAAGGGAGTTGGATTCTCCAATTAGCCTGGCTCTTTGCGAAGAGCCTAGGCTGTTTGCAAAGAGCCGGATTTCTCAATTAGCCTACGACATATATATCATAAAGTGATATAGGATTACCATTATAGAAAATTCTTTAAATATATATATTATAATTTACTTAAACCTAAATTATTGATGATTCTCCATTAGCTACTGGAAAAGGTAAATTCTGCCGCAATTCGTAGAGGCATTTTAATACCATAGAAAATTTTCGCAAATTTTTTTTATTTATATTATGTCTTTAACCAAGCGAAACAAGGTTTTATATCTTATTACTCCGAATTTTGATTTCAAATAATTACTTGGAAAAAAGCCACATATGCAAATACCATGTTAATAGACTGCTATTTTCATTTCGTCATTGAAGTAAATCGACTCGTATTAGAAAAGTCGAAAGATAGTTAAGAAAAAATGATTGTACTTATTATAAGAAAACTATTTTAGAACATGTTGATAATGCAGCATGGAAAATAAGTGCACACTAAAATGAACAAAATATCAATTGTAAGACAAAATACAGTGCATTGTTGCAACAGAAGGAGGACTAATATAAAAATATCAAACTTTCTTCTAAAAGAGAAGCAGGAGGTATTATAGAGTGACCTTAAAAGATAAATCAGATTTTGCAAAAAACATTCCAAGTTTTGAAAGCATCAGAACCAAGAACGTTTCTAACATTAAAAAAAAAAAAATCTCCAATGCACAAAGCTTAAAAATCGGAATGAACCAATCATTAAGTTACAGGGATTGTCTTTGAAAACTGTAAAAGCCAAAGAAAATTTAATTGTTGAAAAAGAGGTGTCACAGAGGAAGATCACAGAGAAAGAATCCACACAATTTTCCGTTTTTAATTTACTTTTTAATTTATTAATTTCACTTGTTGAAAAATGGTTGTTGTATGTACAGAAAGATGAAATTTTGAAAGTATGCTGTATGTTGCATTTAATGTAAATTCTTGTATGATAACTAGGGGACTCTGCCCCCTGCAAGCTACGTTCGCCAACCCCCATTCAGACACCGCAGAATCTAAAAATCAAAAATCATGCTAATCTGATGGGTGTTAAAAATATTAGAGACGACTAAATTATACTGAAAAAAGCTGTGCAGATCTCCCTGTAAACGGGTTTCCATTCAATTCCCTTTGATTGCAAAAATTTAAGGGCAAATCAGTTGCTGTTAAGACATCCAATCGTTGTTTTCGTTTTTGATTAAAGAGGATCAGTTAAACATTTGAAAAGAAGCTAAAATAAAATGAATTAAGTATTCAGAGTCTTTGTCTCCCGATATTTCAAAACAATCTCTATAACAATATCCTAAATCATGTGACTATCATCAACAGTTCCCGGCGGAACACTTCGTTTTTTATACTCTACGTGCCATTTTGATACTTTAATGTTATCCAGGCACAGGTGATAAGTCGCTAAATATTATTCTATCCCCATCATTTCATCTATATTATAATAGTTTAAGTCATCAAATGCCATAAACAAATACGGTCTGATTCCTTCGCCTTTCATATGAAGGTTTGGCACAAATGTCATGTACGCGTCATACATCATAATTTGGGGAACGCATCAACAGCATAAACAACAGCATCCGGCTTACCATATCAAGCAAAATAACGATACTTTGGCGCCAGTTAAGTGCCCGTTGCGTATATGACATTGGCGTCAGAAAAAAATCGCGCCAATATGGGGCCGTAACTGGCGAGTTGCAAAAAAGATACTGGCGAGATTTGCACCCTGCTTTTTTAGAAAAAAAAAGCAGGGTGCAAATCTCGCCAATATCTTTTTTGCAACTCGCCAGTTAGAATTTTTTTATTCTTCGAGTGGTAAATTAAAACATTGATTTGAAATTGAAATTAAATGTCATGGTTTGTTACATAATTTAATATTTCGCCAGATGTCGCATGTTTGGGATGATTTTTTTTTTCTTTTTTTATGAAAATTTGGCGAAAACGTCGTTTTCTAATACCAGTTACATATGTATTTTTGGTACTACTTAGTTATCCCGTCGACCAAAAATCTATCGCGAACTATAAGATTAAATGCCAATAACGGTTGATCGAAAATGTCACATTCACTTGACTTTTAGCAAGTTACACATGTTTACGTCATCAGGTGATTTTTATTTCGACGTTTTATTTTTATATTTATTAATGTTATACTAATTTATTTGTTCTTTCGTTATTTAAAATAAAAATTTTGTCAATCTGTACAATTTGGCGAGTGGTTTGGCGATTTATATAATTTGCGAAATTGGTTGACGGAATAACTACGTTGTACCGTATTTTTTAATTATTTTCTATTATTTTCAAAAGGAAATAGCAAAAAAATAATTAATAACTATAGAACAAAATAATTTATATAAATTTAAAAAAAAAATAAAAGTAAATAAACATTTATTATTAAATAAACGACAATAGCCATGTCAATCAAAATAATGCCATTTTTGCGCCAATTAGGTACCCCAGTGCGTATATGACATCTGTGCCTAACATATATATATATATATATATATTAAATAAAGGAGTGAAAGCCATCAACTTAAATGTTTCATTTTTAAATGAAAGTTTTGTATTAAATAAAATGATAACGAAATTTAAAAAAAAGCATTGTTCTTAGCATAGATTTAAAGGAGGCCAAACAGGTCGCCAAATTAATTCAAAATAGTAAACTTTTCTGAATTATGAAAAAAGAAAATATCTGTTATGATTAAAATTTGAGTTGTCACCATTAGATAAATGTATTCAAAATTAGAAAAAAATTAATATTTCGAAAACTAATTCGAATTAAAAAATTCTAATACCAGTTTTGAGATCTTTGGATCAATAGGATTTTTGGTGTTAATTTCATCGCAAAGTATTCCATATTTTAGGAGAAATCGCCGTGAAACATAATCAGTTGTTTAATCAGTCGATTCAAAGAATCGACACACATTTCAGCCGTTTCATATATTCGTTTCATAAATTCGTTTCATTAGGGTTTTATATATACTAGGGGATCGAACCCGAGCTCCTCGGGTTACAGAGTATAGGTAAAAACAATTCTTTTTTTTCTTTTTTTTTTAACTCTAATTATTATTTTTTTACATGTAATATATATTTTAGATTATCCACTAACATAAAAGAGAATTTTTATATGAAAAATATCAATTATGCAATCAAATAAAGTTTTAAAATTTATTAAAAGCGTTACTTTCACATGCCAGGAGTTCTTAGCCCAAGATTTTGCGACTTAAGGCTGTCTTTCCGATCATTTCAGTGCTTTAAGCGCGTGGTTCAATCCCATGTTTGTTAAATTTGTTTCTTATTTACATTATTTTTTATATTTTTCTATAGAGGAAGTTTTAATTTTGCTATGGGACATCAGACGGAAACAAATGCTGACATTTTTACATTCTTTTAAAGGCAAGAGGATTAATATTTCATAATCGAGCTACACGTGATAGAGATACATTTAAAAATAATTCATGCTTGAAAATCTCTCTCTCTCTATATATATATTACGCTATCGCACGTGGCACAGAAATCTCAATTATTTGTTAATTGTTTAATGGCAACCCCCGAATGAAACGCATCTCATTGGTTATTGTGTAATAGTTTTCAAAAGGGAATAACAATAAATAAAAAAAAAGTTTAATTAATAACTATAGAAAAAACAATTTATATAATAAAAAAAATAAAAGTAAATAAACAATTTATTAATAAATAAACAACAACATCCGGGTTACCGTATCAAGCAAAATAACGACACTTTGGCGCCAGTTAAGTACCCCGGTGCGTATATGACATTGGCGTCAGAAAAAATCGCGCCAACGTGGTGCGTATATGACATCTGTGCCGTCTTTTATTTATTTATTTATTTATTTATTTATCGAACAACAAACATACGACTTCATCTCATTTAAAATACAACAAATAAATAAATAAATAAAGGTACTTTTCCAGTATAGGTACTTGGCGAAATAGAGAAAAGGTCCATGGCGAGGAAAGAAATTTGGCAACGTACTTTCTGGCAACCTATTTAATCAAAATATTTTTTTCGAATAAAACTACATAAAAGTTGCCATGATCACAAAGAGTTTGTACTTTAATGTTAGCTAGGCGCAATTCTCGCCAATGTCATTTTTTAACTCGCCAGCACATTTTTTTTATTTTTCGAGGGGTAAATTAAAACGATGCTTTGATGTTGAAATTAAATAGTTTATGGTATTATTTATTCTTTTTCTTTTTTAAAGATATTCTTTTTAAGTGAAAGTCATGAATTTTAAACGCTTCAGTTTTAAACTAAAGCTATCCATTTTAAATAAAATGAGTGAAAGGATTATATTTTAATCATGAAATATGAAAAACGGGTACAATGTTTGGCGATTTATCACCTGTGGCCGACTAACATAAAAATACCGAGTTCTTGATTTCTCTATCAGAATCTTCCTCTTTGGAGAAGGATCGAGCAAGTAAATTAAATTATGAATAAAAGTAACATGATACAATGCATAGGATACATTTAAGGGAGACCAAACTGGTCGCCACGGGCGGATAGTTATTTTAAAAACAATAATAACTCAGTCAATTAAGATACAATTTTCAAACAAATTGCATTTGAAAGTAGGTTTTTTTCTCTATTTTTATCTAAAAATTGAAAATGCGCAATATTTAGAAATTTAAAAAATCGCTGACATAGCAAGCATTTTAATTTAATTTTTTTTTCAGGTTTTATGGGAAAATGACAACAAAATATACAGTATCTCCTATTTTCGACTATTTTCCGTTTACTTTCAATGACTTTCAATAGAAATGGGGTTCTTTTGTTGCCACGATTAGAAAAATGATATTAAAAACTACAAAGAAATTAATATCTCAAAAATAAATTGAGATACAGCTTTCAAACAAATTACATTTAAAAGAGCATTTTTTTCTTCATACAACGGTGTAAAAATTTAAAATGTGCGACGGTTAAAAGTTTAAAAATTTGCAGTAAAGAAAATTGCAAAACCAAAATTTTATTTTAAATTTCAAAGTGTTGCTATTCGCAAAATGACGTATGCGTTACGCACAGATATGTTTGTCCTTTATAATATAGATAGGGTAGATATAAATGCCAGATATACGTAAGTATAGTCTCGTTTTTAAAATTTCCAAAAAAGCAGGTATGCTTCACTAGCAAAAGAAACCAAAATATCCAGAATACTATCAAAAAAGAAAAATCTTCATCTTTAATGAGATGTCGATTATTGGTCTACAGCTTCTGAATAAAATACATCTTCGTTTGAAAGAAGCTGTTTTACGTCCCCTAAAAAAGAAATGACCCAGCCTGCGAAACTCTTGACCGCCAATCCAATTTCTTCTTTAAAACGAAGATATATTTTATTCAAAAGCTGGTGATCAATAATCGACATATCATCTAAGATGAAGATAAAAAAGAAAAATCTTCATCTTTGATGAGAAATAGATTATTGATCTGCAGCTTTCAACTAAAATATACCTTCGTTTGATAGAAGGATTTAGATCTGCTTATAAGAGTTTCGGAGATTTGGTTATTTATTATTTTAGGGGATGTAAGACAGCTACCATCAGTTGTGGATAAACTAATCTATAATCTGCATTCTGCAAATGATGAACAACTATTCTGAAAATTGTCAATTATCAGATTTGAGAGTTATTTTCAATGGGCAACAAACCATGGAAAATCTGACGACAATTAAGCTTTAATTCGACAAATCCTCGACTCTACTGACACATCTTGTAAGTGATGACCAGTGGAATAAGCTTCTTATTCAAAGAATGGCTCTACAGCCTTGAAGGAACTAGGACGCTTTAGATATGTCATGGCTATTTTCAACAAGGCATAGAGTAGATGATTACAATAAAGAGTGCTTGGGCTAATCTGGTCTCGTAGTTGCCTTCATCTTTGTTCGATTATAACAGTAGATGCTCCTATAAAGCCCCAGATGATGTTGCACAGCTACTTCCTCCGATTTTATAACTATTCATGAGGTATCGAGTTATGCTACGAAAGAATACGTATGTGCACTGAACTTGGTCTGGTAAATGGTTCTATTGGAAAAGTGGAAAATATTATGCATAACAATTGTCGACCTCCAACCTAGTTTTCCTCTCAGCTTTTGATTTAATTTAAGGGGACGGTGGACTTTAAAAAGATTTTTTTTTTCATCATAGAGATATGAAATCTTATGGAAATATATAGTTCACACAAATATATAGAACACCTTAAAAGAAATTTCCAATCTTATAATTTTAAGATTTAAAGAAAAATTAAATTTTAAAACGAAATTTTAAAATGCTCCATGCGTCTTAATTTTTTAGATATTTTTTCAATTTTACATTTTAATCACTTAAAACTCTATCCCAAAAAAATCTGTGCATAGATTTTTTAATCCCTTGAATAGTTAATTTTTAGAGATTTTTTTTCTGAATTCCATATCGATTTTCATCAAAAATTTTCCCTTTAATAAGTTTAATGTCAAATTTAATTATCTTAATGAAGTCGAATTTTAAAATGCATGCACAGTTTCTTTGTAAGCAGCATCAGGATTCTTCCTTATAAATTTCAGGAATTTCGATCAAAAATTACGACGTATGGAGTATTTCAAATATCTAAAGACGTTGGAAATTTAGTTTCGTAAACAACAGATTTAAAGCATATTGAAGGGCATAAAAATTGTTTGTGTTCAAAATTCAAACGAACGCTTGTAACTTTGCGAAAAATAATTGCATCTGCCGGCGGTTTTTCGCAAATGGCTCTGAATAAACTGGTGAATAATAATATGCACAAAAATATTTTTTGATTTTTGGGTCAATTTTTGCTCAAATAAATATCCACCGGTCCCCTTAAAAACTACAAATGCCTATGAATAAAATTAAGTTATCACCAAAGTTAGGTTCAGTAGAGCGAAAAAGATTAACGACTTGCTGCTTGGGAATTGTGCTGATTTCCCCAACTTTTGAACGAAAAATGAGAATGTTTTACATGGAATTGAACATTTCTGAAAATATATCAACCCATTTATGCCTATATGCATTTATGCTTTGGTCTTATGCCCAAAGCTTTTGCTATGCCCAAATGCTTTTGCTATGCATTTCTTCTACTTTATTATGCATTTATGCTTTGGGTCGATTTTTGCTCAAATAAATGTCCACCGGTCCCCTTAAAAACTACAAATGCTTATGAATAAAATTAAGTTATTGCCAAAGTTAGGTTCAGTAGAGCGAAAAAGATTAACGACTTGCTGCTTGTGAATTGTGCTGATTTCCCCAACTTTTGAACGAAAAATGAGAATGTTTTACATGGAATTGAACATTTCTGAAAATATATCAACCCATTTATGCCTATATGCATTTATGCTTTGGGCTTATGCCCAAAGCTTTTGCTATGCCCAAATGCTTTTGCTATGCATTTCTTCTACTTTATTATGCATTTATGCTTTGGGTCGATTTTTGCTCAAATAAATATCCACCGGTCCCCTTAAAAGCTACAAATGCTTATGAATAAAATTAAGTTATCACCAAAGTTAGGTTCAGTAGAGCGAAAAAGATTAACGACTTGCTGCTTGGGAACTGTGCTGATTTCCCCAACATTTGAACGAAAAATGAGAATGTTTTACATAGAATTGAACATTTCTGAAAATATATTAACCCCATTTATGCCTAGTTTCCCCTTTTTGGGACGCTTCGAATGTTAATAAATTTGTATAATTTTCTTCTTCTTTATAACATGAAAACTGTATGAAATAAGTATCTATAACTGTGTTTATCTGTTACCGAGAGATGACAGCATAAGATGGATATTTATTTGCTTAAATGAAGGCTTTTTCGGTGTTTATACATTTTTCATTTTTCAAGATGGCAAAATGTAAAAAGTGAGTTTATTTGTATTTTTTCTATCAAAGATCCAAATAAATAAGTCATAATCTTACAAGGAGAGGGCCGACCTTGTTAATCACCGATTTTGATTATTTTAATATATGTTGTAGGGTAGAGACCCCTTAGTGTCAGGTTCAACGGATTTTATCCAACGCTCCTTAGTTCTTGAGAAACCGGGGGTCTAATATTAGTACACAACTTAAATACTTACTTTGCAACCGAAATGCTTGGTTATTCGTAGCTCAGTTGGTATGGAGTTTACCGGCTGATCTGCGGGCCCGGGTTCGATACCCGAATGTGCTACATTTTTTTCTCATTTTTTGCTTTATAAATATACTTGTAATTATAATTTAATAATTTCAATTAAAAATTTTAATATCATACATTAATTATAATGTTAACAAACCTAAATTTATCATTTCCTATTTGTAAACTATTATTTCTCATCCTTTAAAGAGGTTTAAAAAGAAATTGGATCTATTATTGAATGATAATAATTCCAAAATCGTGACAAAATCTATTGTGTCGCCATCTAGTTTTGATAAAATAAAAGAATATTCAAACAAAATAAAAATAAAAGCAGAAACAAAGTAATGGGGAAAGCAAAATAATTGAAAGCGCAAGCATACTTATTGAAAATTTAAAAATCTTTAATATGCAAAAAATCGGTTGTAATTTAATTCTGATGCTAATTTTTGATATAATTATGCTTGTTACTTTAAAAACAGAATAATAGTATTATCGCATTGACTTCCTTTGTTAAAGCAATGCGTAAATGATGTTTCTTTAAAATCACGAATTGGCATAATTGCTCAATATCATTGCATCGATAAAGAATATATGACAAACACTTAAAAAGCGATTTAAAAAAAATTAACAGCTTTATGATGTTTTATTACAACTATTTAGTTAAAGGTAAAAAATTAAATGGGTTAAAATTATAATTGATATAAAATATTAAAAATTTTAATTGACATTGATGTTATTAAGTTATATTTACAAGTATATTTATAAAACAAAAAAGGATAAAAACAAATGCAGCGCATTCAGATATCGAACCCGGGCCCGCGGATCAGCCGGCAAACTCCATACCAACTGAGCTACGACTAACTCAGCATTTTGGTTGCAAAGTAAGTATTTAAGTTGTGTACTAATATTAGACCCCCCCCTCCCCCCCAGTTTCTCAAGAACTAAGGAGCGTTGGATAAAATCCGTTGAACCTGACACTAAGGAGTCTCCACCCTACAACATATATTAAAATAATCAAAATCTGTGATTAACAAGATTGGCCCTCTCCTTGTTAGCGTGTATACTTCTTTGAAGTACATATTTTCTTAAATTGTGAAATTATATGTTCAAACCTGTTTTTTGTGAATTTTTGTAACTTACAAAATACAGGGCGCAAGGCACGAATAGGTACATATTTGTATTAGCCATTTTGGGGACCGTTATTTATGTAAAATCTTTTTCCAGATTATTATGAAATAAATTGTTTTTAAGCCTTAAACACAATTATTCTTAATTTATTATTAATAATATTTATAATGTTATTATTCGCTGTAAAGAAATAAAGATTTTTTTAGTAGTTCATAAAAATACTAATTATAGTTTATAATGTACAATCTAAAAGCTTATTTCATATAAATTTAGACAAAACATATAATTATGCATATTATACTATTACAAATATAATGATTGTAGTATTTAGTACGCATACATTTTATCAAATAAATGCAAAAAAAATTCAGCGTAATTTTTTTTAGTATTTTTCCAGTTCATTTTGCGACATTCTAAAGTGATTTTACGGTCAAATTTGAGGAAACAAAAATTCAGGCACAAATGGGTTAACTATAATAATGATGAAAAGCCCCTAGATGTGTATCTTTATTATGCAAGGATTACTTAAAAAATTATAATAACAGTCAATAATAATTATCATTATCCTAATATCATAATTATCATATCGAAGTATTTACGAATTTTCACACGCTTTACTGTAATTCAAACATAAATATTTTGCTCCTTTTAATTATTTCAATTTGTACCCTAAATAAAGGAATTAAAGATAGCATTTCATTTTCTTCATTTATAAGAAGTCATCTATGTGAGAAATGAACGCCCGTGTCTTTACTTGTTAAAAGTTAAATAAATCCACCTTCTCAGCAAAATTACCGAGACTACTTCCTATAACGGAGGTCCTGGTAAATTTAAAAATACACCAGTTGTATTTCCAGACCATTCTTGTCATTGGTGTATAAATTACTTGTTCAGTCGCTTTTATTTTCTAACTTGAAAACATCCTTGTAATTTATATAAATTTCTATGCATTTCATTTAATATTTGTTGAATTACATATTCAGACTTAAATTTTTACATATACATTATTTTCTGAGTAAAAATGTATAAATATTGTAGCAAATTACTCGTAAAAGTATTTTAAATGAAAAAAAAATCGAATTTGTATTAAAATGCTCATTTGTATTATCAATTTATATATTTTATTATTATTAAGAAAAGCAAAATGAATTATCTTTTAAATGCGTCATAAAAAATCATAATATGCATCTTACATTAAATAATGAGCCTTTGCCATGTTTAGTATTCATGAAACTTTCTCATTATTTATTCTCATTTGCTTTACAGACATAAATTGGGTTAAGGAAAAAAATAATTAAAAACCTAAACATAACCCTTATTATGAAGTTAAGAAACTGTTTTTACTACTTCAAAAAGCCTATTTGACAGGTAAGGTTTTATTTACGCAATTACTTTTACTTTAAATTTAAAAATAATAATTAGACAATGTATGTGATTAAAAAGAAAGACATGATTTCTTTTAAAAACGTTCCTTTTTTTCTGGAAATTTTTTTAGCAAGAGTTAATTAAAGCTTATTGTCAAAAGCTCTGCAAGTCGTGAAATCATATTTAGAAACATTAAAAAATTTTCCAACCATAAAAATCAATTTCAAATGTGTATTGAAAAACGGTTAAGGATTGATTCTTTGCTGATATAAAATTATTGATATTAAGAAATCCATTTATTGGCGAAGTAAAGGTCGTCTTTTCATAATTTTTTATAAAAATTTTGTGATTTATATTTTTAGAAACTAAATATTTTAATGCATTTATATTGTTTTAACATCTGATAAAATAAAACTTCAATAGTAGTTTTTAAAATATAATACAGGGTGATTACAATTAAAGTTGCACTTTCAAAAGGCCGTAAAAAACAGAACCACTGGTCAGAATGATCTGATATTTCATCTGAGCATACGTGAAGCAATGACAATTAGTTTTGCGAAAGAAAAAAAAAAGTTCAAAAGTTGACCAAAGATGGCGCTGTACTCGTCACAAGATCTTAATTAAAAGACGTGACATGCGCACCGCACATTACACTTGTGATAAAAAGAATGGAAACAGAAGTTCCTGTTATTCTGAATCTGAGAAGGTAGTCACGACTCTATAACTGTAGGTTCGGGTTCCGCTTGTGAAACATTTTTACAAGAACGGTGACTGTGTGGCAGTTGCATTGAAAAAGTTCAGGACTTTAAAGTGTTTAAGAAGCGCCTCTGGCCCGGCGATTGCATTCAGTCTGAAGAAGATGATTGATAAATTGGAAGAAGAGACGGGTTCATTTGACGTGAAATGTGGCAGAAGGAGTAAAGTAAATGATTTGGCGTCAGTGGAGGATGTGACTACAGCATTTCAAGAAGTATCAAGCAGTGCATTGGGAAGTGCATGCCACGGTGAATTTCCCGAACTTTAGACAAACCTGTCAGCATGGTCCGAAAAATTTTACGAAACATCCTACAACACCATCCATATAAAATTATGCATGTTCAGAAATTGTTTCCTGCTGACCTCTCAAAACGAGAAGCTTTCGATCTGCAATTTCTTGCTCGAATGGAAGTGGGTAATGCATGACATTGGAGTATTTGGTGAAAAAACAAAGCCCATTAGCCTTTTCCAAGGCTCTGTCAGTACTCAAAATTGCAGAAAATGGACAAGTGAGAATCCGTTACAAATGCAACCATTGCCTCTTCATTCTGCAAAGGTTACTATGTGGTGCGGGTTTACGGCAGCATTTATCATTGCCCCTTCTTTTTCGAGGAGATTGGTCCTTCGGGTCCTGTCACCCGTACAGTCAATGGGATACTTTATCAATCTGTTTTACGAAACCAACTCATTCCACAGCTGCAACAGCGCGGATGTGTGGATAGCACAATTTTTATGAAAGATGGTGCTCCTGTGCACATTACAACACCAGTGAAGCAACTGTTGAATCTGCATTTTGGAAATGACAGAATTATCAGTAGACATTTCCCAAAAGTCTGGTCGCCATGATCACGTGACCTGAACCCTTGCGATTTTTGGCTGTGGGGTTACCTAAAACATGCTGCACAGGAGGCGTATTGAGAGATCCACTCGATGCAAACTAATCAAGAATCCCATAATTATGCGATTAATTATAATTAAATTAGTCTGTTTTTAACTGTTTTTTTTTAACATTTTCTTCTTTTATACTGCTACTGGACATTACATTACACAAATATATCATTAAAAGTTGTTATCTATGCTTTACAAGCCGATGGTACGTAGACAACGCTGCCGTCATTATGTATGTCCAAAACGTCCGTGTCTTTAAGGGTTAATATTTCGTCTAATTACCGACGATTTTTTTTCAAAAATCATTACCAACAATGCTTTTACACTTCTGCTACGATAGGTACCTCTAGTGCTCTTCAGTACCTTTTCTGAATGTGCGCAAATAGAAATTTGTGTGTAACGGAAAAATGCGCTTTCCTCATAAACTATGTGACCTTGGGTAATCGCTATAGCTTTCCGTCAAGGTTCAAATTAATGTCTACTACCTCTAATTTTTTCATATAATTTTAGTTTCAATAGATTCGGAAAAAGAGGGGTGGAGGAACATAATTTTTCACTACATTTTCGACGATATGTCTGAAAATATAACACCTAAAATAAAAAGAAATGTATTTTTGAGTTTAGCGTTACGAAAGCTTGCACACGATATACAAAAAAAATATGTTTTTTTCAAGCAACTTAAATAGCACTTTTACTAAATATATTTATGAATATTTAATAATCTGTAAATATGTGGGTCAATAGTCTTTATTACTTATTATATTTGAACTTTCCACGTTCCGTAGTTTACAAGTAAAATGGCAGTGACAGACAGACAGACACAGGAGTGATCTTACAATGGTGCTGTTTTCACTTTGTAAGCACGGAACCCTAAAAAGGCCGCAGACGTGTCCAAAAATAACTTTTTAATAAAGCTAATTTCGTGTAATTTATAATTTTGTATTAGAAAATTGTGATACTTTGAGAAGTTTCTAATTATGCTCTAAAATTTTTTATGTGTTCTGAATTTTTTTTATAATTTTTTACATGCTTAAAATGATGTAGACTAATATATGTGTAAATATTTTCAAAATCCGAGTTGCTGAGTCATATAGGGTTTATGAGAACTCGATATAATAATACAGTTAAACTGAATAACACCGCTTAGTTTTTGATGTATGGCTCTATTTTTACACTTTCCGCTATTGAAATACGTGATGAGTTTTCCGTATTTTCTCGTGATGAGTTTTCCATATTTTCTCTATCTACATACGTTGCTATTGACATCTTTATAAACAAATTTAGTGTAATATAATAATTTTAACTGCTTTTGACTTTTCAAAATGCATGTGGGGCATTCTCACAATCTTTTGACTTTTAGGAAAAAAAAATCTGTCGAAATTAAACTTGCTAAAATAACATTTTAATCTGATAGATGAATGCCTTAATGATTCAAAATAAAGAAAAAATGGTCTACAACGAAAAATGTTTTATTTAACTGAGGTTTAAGTTAAACTTGCGAGTTTAATTTTCCTTACCATTTTACCCTTATAACTTTTTATCTTCTTCTAAATTTTTACTTATAATGAATTTGCGTAGTACCCACAGAGCATTCAAATAAGAAATAATAAAAATGTAGTACTTTTAATACAGAATTTTTGTATAACATTGTCTTAAAGGGGTGTTAAAAAAGGGAAGGTAAGGTAAAAAAAGGGGATGGTATAGGAAAAAAGGGACGAAATGGTAAAAAAAGGGACGGTAAGGAAAATTACCACCTATTTTTAGGAAAATCATGTTAAGACTAAGTGATAGCCACAATGATCATTGGTTTTTAGAAACAGTTGTTAACATTGGATTAAATTATTATTATTTTTTTAATTTACCTTGAAAAATGCAGGAATAAACCTTGGGGACGGTAAGACTAGCAATAAAGGCACGATCTTGAAATTGATATTTAAATGCTGATTTAAATTCTGCAGTAAATTTCCTGTCAAAGAATTTTAGACATTCTTTCTCTAACATACTTCTGCATGAGAAAAAGCTTGAAAAAAATTCTGTGACTGCATCTGAAGCGATTTAGCAAGAGGGACAGTAAAGATGAAAAACCCAGTGACAGAGTTCAAAAAATAATATCAACCGTAAAAATGTGTGTAGGTTAATTTTTTGCTACATATTTATATAAAACAATTGTCCCAGTTTCGGAAAAAATTACATCGAATTACTTTTATTGAAACAATTTTATACAGACAGCTCCAAGCTTAAAAATCAGCATCAGGGACATGGGACGGTAGAGGAGTTTCCGTGGTATTTGGACCCCCAACATCGTCCAAAACTTATTTATCTCGTTAATATTGTTATGTAATCATGCAATGGGATGTTCCCCAGTATATGAAAAAAAAAACACGAAAAAGTGTATTGAATAAAAAAATATTATTCAGGGACATGAAAGTCAAAAGATTGTGAGAATGCCCCAAATATGGTAATAGCTGAAGCATTTTGAAAGGGTGTGATTTATAACAGTCACCTGTATCAGCATTTTTTATTATTTTATCTACCACTATTTCAAAACAAAAATCTTCGTAGGAAATTTCCAGTAGAAGTCTATAACGAAGATTATTGTTTGAAAATAAAGGCGGACAAGAAAAAAAAAAGTCACTTGTGGCAATCTTTCACCAGAGATTTCTCATGAACCATGATAGCCGATGAACTTGATAACAAGAAGAAAACGCTGGAGCCGTACACACACGGTTAATAGACAAATGAAACGTCAAAGCCGACTTGGTTGGACAGTGTAATTAACTTGCCGTCTTTAGTGTTATTTCTTTATCAAAAAGCAATTTTACATGAAGATTTTTACCGTGATCTCCGTTCTGATTTCATATTTGTTCGCGTAACTCGTCATTTATTATATCTGTTATTATAATGTTCAGCAAAATTTCTGCTGGTCGTTTCATATTGATTATAAGCACGTTGTCAAATGAGACTTGCTGTTTTTTTATATTTCACTAATATATAAAAAGTTTTCTTTGTCACTTGTTAAATGGTTAAGAAAATGACTAAAATTTCGTATCTATTTTGTTTAACATCTTCGGGACCATGGGTGCATATATGCATCTTCATAAGGTGCACACAGCACTTGTCATTGATACTGGTAAACAATAAAAGTGTTACTTCTCTTAATTAAATAACGAATTTTCATGATTAATAAAATAAAGTTAATTGGTTAAAAAAACTGGTGCCAACCGAATAAAATTTGCATAAGAGATGCTGGTCCCGAACGGATTAGATATGATAATGCTAACTAATAAGAGTTAGCATGAAAATGCCTATCGACCATAGCAAATGCTACTTATAATTTATATATACAGTCAAACTCCCCTTTAACGAAGTCCATATTTAACGAAGTTTTCTACTTAACGAAATTTTTTGCTGAACCTTGACTTTGTTCACTTCTAGCATGCAAATTAATCTCCATATTACGAAAAATATATTATATAGAACGAAGTTTTATTCCACTTTCGTACGTGTACAACATCTAAACGGAGAGGTTGCTGTTCCGATGAATGTATGAATATATTTCAGTTGATTGTATGAAAATCAAATCATTTATACATTTAATCATTTCCATTCAAAAGAGGAAATGCTACAAGCCTTCGATTCAATAAAAAGGGTATTCCAGTTTCACGAAACTATTAATATGAATATTTGGGATACTTGCAATAGCGCGAAAATTTTTATGAACAGTACATTTTCTATCAGAAACCTGTACAATGTATTATTACAGACTTTTTTAATGTTAAGAATTCGAAATACGGAGAAAAAATACGGTATGCTTCAGTTTTTGTTTACATCTGTTTATTATGCGTTTTTCTAGACTTTATTCTAATTAAATTTTTCTCATATATCTACATTACATAAGACAAAAGTTACGGTCCGAATTAAAATACTTTTTTGCAATATATCATTTTAGGTGTATTTTTCATTTTATGCATGTGTATTTTATAATAAAAAGTTTCCTGAATTTGAATTGATTTCTACTTAACGAATTTTCTACATAATAACGTTTAAGTGTAACGATGAGACTTCGTTAAGTTTCACTGTATACCCGTAAGGCATGGTGACGTCACGGCGACGTCGTTGTGAAGTCACACTGTGATTTTGTGACCGTCGATGTGACGTCACAGTGACTAGAATGCGAGGTCGTTATGGCCGTTTTAGAGGACGTTTGTGACGTCACATTGTGACCACTCTGTGAAGTCACGGTGTGACAAATTTGTGAAAAGTGTGTCATTTGTGACTATTTTGGCATTAACTTTGTGACGAACCTGTGACGAAAGCGACAATGCTTTGAAGTCACATTGTGACCAATTTGTGAAATATGTGTCATTTGTGACGAACTTGTCATAAACACTGTGATTTCAAATGAAAATCAAATTTCAAATTAATTGCTTAAAAGACGCAAATAGTGAAAAAAGATTCCATGCTGGGACTCGAACCCGGGCCATCAGTACAGCACTCTGACATTCTACCGACTAAATCACATGGAACGATACCCAGGCTGGAAAATTTCTCACTATTACATGTTGGCAAGGCTACAAACGCAGCAAAAGATGAAATATTTAGCGTGAACCACCCACATGATGCAAACACGAAACTTAATTAAATCCAGCATTGATTGAAATTATATTAATACTTGGACATTTTTCCAGAGAGAACCATTCGCCTTGCATACAATATTTCAAATGAAAGTCAAATTTCAAATTAATTGCTTAAAAGGCAATTTTAATTTGAAATGCTGTATGCAGGGCGAATGTTTCTCCCTGGAAAAATTTCCAATTATTAATATAGTTTCAATCGATGCTGGATTTAATTAAGTTTCGTATTTACCCCATGTCGGTGGCTCACGATAAATATTCCATCTTATGCTGCGTTTGTAGCCTTGCGAATATGTAATAGTGAAAAATTTTACGGGCTGGGCGTCGTTCCATGTGGTTTAGTCGGTAGAATGTCAGTGTGCTACACTGATGGCCCGAGTTCGAGTCCCGGCATGGAATCTTTTTCACATTGTTGGCCTTTGCGCCTTTTAAGCAATTAATTTGACATTTGATTTTCATTTGAAATATTGTATATAAGGCGAATGATTCTCTCTGAAAAAATTTCTAAGTATTAATACAGCGATGAATTTTAAAATAAAATTTTGCTGTAAATATAAAATCTTATCTTTTTACCGTACTTTTTAGCAAAATATCGCTACTTTGGAGTCCTATTCTTCTAAAACATTTTACATTTTTCCACTTAAAAAACAATGCTTATCAACTGACATATTTTTTTATTAAGTTCTATGCTTGATATTTAGAATGTGTAAGTTTTTTAATTTGTTTTGATTTGTCATTGCTTTATTAAATACGAACATGGAAACTAACGGATATTAATACAACTATTATTTATAGAGCGGCATGATAAGCGATATTTATTTAAATTTTTTATTCCCGTGTATATTGTACTTTGTGAATATGAGCTAAATAGATTTGGTATGTTTTATAGGAAAAGACTGATCTGGGAAATAGAAAAAAAAAAAAACAAAACAAAACAAACAAAAAAAAAAAACGAGTAAGAAAAATCATGCGTTAAGCATAGATTAAAATGTACTTTCCAACACTTTCTGAATGCTTTAACAAGACATCGTAATTTAGGGAAATGACGTAAATAAGATAACTAAGTAAACATTTTAGAAAACGCATAAAACATTTGAAAAACTGATTTCAGCAGTTACCGTCCATAGGCAAATATGTTTTCCAATTCTTTTAA
This sequence comes from Maratus speciosus, assembly GCA_963932465.1. Classification (NCBI taxonomy): domain Eukaryota; kingdom Metazoa; phylum Arthropoda; class Arachnida; order Araneae; family Salticidae; genus Maratus; species Maratus speciosus. Next base: position 511,855,297 of record OZ010786.1, on the reverse strand, counting down.
ACAGCCCTTATTTGATCTGTAGGTTGATACACTGCAAAAAATGAAGTACTCAAAAATGAGCCAACCGACGTACTCATATTGAATTGAATATTTTTGGATCAAAAATGAACTTATGCTTTCTCTATTTTGAAGCATCACATGTTATCAAACCCAAACAAACAAATAGTTTTGTACCCTGTAATGGTTCATTTCATTTATGGCGGCATAAATGATGTTTATTAATGTAAATATTAAATTATGCACAGCATTTTAAAAATAATTGCTTGGTGAAAAATAATGTTCTTGTCATAAAAATATTCGATTTGAGTATCTTGTTAAGAATTTTGCTATTTTTCTTGATAAATAATCAATTAAACATTTCTTGTTAAGAACTTTGGACGGGAAATAAATGTCAGTACATTTTTACTTTACATTTTACGGGTTTTTTTTTGGAGGGGGGGGGGCAGTACATAACGATTCATATTTGATCACAACCATGGAATAAAAAATGAGTACACGTGTTTCTCAACTTTGAGTACATTTGGATCGGAGCTATTTTGTGCATGTGACGCATTTAAAATTGAGTACTTTTTACTCAATTTTGAGTACCCATTTTTTTTAAGTGTATATATACTATATAATGGAAAAATTTAGTTTAGCAAGAAAACGCCTAACAGGTTGAAATTCATTTTCAGCAATTTATACTAATGTATGGAAACATTCTTGAATACCTTTGTACAACCCTGTAGTTTACCTAAAATCTTTATTACACGCCACTATTTAGTTAAAATTTAATTCAAACTAAGACACTCTTAAAACTGCTGAAATCACATTTCCAGAAATTATAATATATAGACGGCCATGTATCCAATTCTTTACGTGACCCTGTATATCATTTTATCTATATTCTACAATTATTTCTTGGTAAATTAAATGCAGTTCAGCGAAAAAAAGCATAACTCATTTAAAAACCACCTTTAAGCAATTTGCGCCCATACCCAGTAATCCTTACGAATACTTTTGTGTAGCCTTGTATAGGAATTATAGCATTTATATACATCATACACTATGCATAAATATAGTGAATCATAAAAGTGCATATCATAATTAAAAATACATTTCCAGCAATCATCGCTAATGAACAGTACTTCGGATACAATATGGTATGTGAAAGATTTTGTGTGTCCCTGTAAATGCTATATACGTATTATTCTTATTATACATGAAATAATTTATAGTATGTAAACCTCAGCGACATACATCAATTTCATTATATATGAAATAGATTAACATAATTAAAGTATGCCGCAAACAATTCCCTCCACCTCTATATCATTATGTATTTGAATTCCTTTTTTAGTCCTGTAAATGAACAATAACTATTCTTTGCATCGCATAGTCAACAGAATGCATATTTTAGTGCACTTCATAAATGCATATAAATTTTATTCTGTTTGAAAGCGTGCGTAAAATCATAAAAAATCATTTGAAACGACTTTTTCCCATAGGCCGTAATGTAACGGAAAACTTTTGGCTGTCCCTGTAAATGAACAAAGCATGCTACAAACTTCATTACAAATAGGTACCGTGCGATGGTAAACGTCAATACCATCCAAAAATTTCAGGGCAATCCGAGTATATTTTCGAGAGTTAGAGTGCGCACAGACTGCTAGACGAACAAACGGAGAGACAAACCGAAGTCATAAGCACTTTTCAACTTGTGTCCTACATTATGTATCCTGTATTATATGAACTTTAAAAAAATATATACTAAAGCAGTTTAATCTATAACTTCCTATCAGACATGAAAAATACTTTATTTCAATGCTTAAATATCATATTTTACTTTTTAGTGCCAATAATTACCCGAATCATACACGTAGAAAATTAATTTACAATAGAAGAAAATTTAATAACCCATTCAGAATTTCTATAATTAAATGTTTGATTAAAATCACAAACAGAAAAAATGCTTACATACAATTAAAAAAATAAATATACCAATTTGAAAAATTTAAAAAATAATAATTTGTATTTATAATTGTACTGTTAAACAACAGCAAACTACAATAGATAAATTAAGTGCATTATTAGATTTAACAATATCTCAAAAATATTTCCATATGGTATAAGGAATTCCTATTATTTTATAATTTTGGCAAATGTTAAATCTGAAAACATTGGTTTGAAGATTTAGGATTTTAAAAGATAATTTAAAATATTATTAGCACTAAAAGAAAATTCTTTCAAATGTTTCACTACTGTAGTATGTTAAAAATACATTTTCCCAGTATAATGTTAATTTCTAATCTGAAACAGTTTCGTAATCTCATGATAATCGAACATCATATTTAACCCCAAAATAATAATAACTATAAATGTTAGTAATCAAAAAATAGTAAGAAGCCGATAAAATAATTCCAAATCATTGTCGTTCCATACATTTTTAATCTCAAGTAAGAGTAAATTAATGTTTATATTAATTCCAGTATGAATGTAGGCATGAATGTCTCTGCGCAGTTTTTTTTTTTTTTTTTTTTCAAGCGATGGCAGATTAAAATATTTTTCTTCACAGTTATCAAATTGGAAAATAACGCTTCTGACAGTTAAAGATCAGTCTCTTACAAATATAACTATTTAACTCATAATATACAACCAGGAATAAAATATTTAAATTAAATAAAACTTACATGCACGTTCCATTAATATCCGTGTATCCTAAAATGGTCATTTCCTTATCTTAAATTGTTGTAGACGTGTTGTTCTAAAACAAGTGAACTATTTCCCGCGTATTCTCATATTTATTTTTCTGTGCGCAGACGATTTTCGAGCAGATGGTTTGTTACAGATTGTTTGTTTTTGTATACAAGAAATATGGAATTTGAAAGCGCAGAAATTTTCTGAAAGTATCATTCATTAAAATTTTGTATTTGAAGAAATGTCCAATGTATTTAATCTTTTCTTTTTATCCGTACCAAATAATTCAAGTTAAAATGTATTGTAAAGTTCCTTTTTTCTAAATAATTATAATAATAATATTCATAATTAGAGTTTATTAGATAAAACATTGTTTAAATTTTTAAAAGGTGTAAAAATAAATTTAATGTATTAACGACAACCCTCCCCCCCTTTTTTTCTATTTTTTTAAAGTAAAGTTTGTTTTCCTTTATTTTCGGAAAATGCTAATTTTATTTTAAAAGTCTGAAAGAAGTAGAATTTATGACTTGAATACAAATTATAAAAATATTCTAAAGCAAGAAATGCATAGATGACTAAACTCTGAAGACTCTTTCTACATGCTCATTAAAAGGTGCAGATTTAACTGTAATAGAAAATTTTTAGTTTGAAACCACAGAAGTGTTTCGAATAATTCTGGTCGGTAAAAAAAGAAAGAAAGAGTGAAATTTTCTCCCAGCAAACTAAATATATAAAGTGTATAAATTTAATATTCGTAATTGTAAATATATTATCCAAATGCTAGATAAAATTGAAATCATGAAAAAGGTATACATTCACTGTCTTAGATATCAAATTGATAAAATATAGCCTAAAAATTTAGTTTATTAATGCTTGTATCGTGCACTTTATTTATTATCCCCCCCCCTCCCCTTTAGTGACGGAATTTACCATTTGCTATCCACTAATATATTTTCATTCCTTATGCCGCTGTAACTCGTGGCTGTTTAAAATATTTCTCTTCATTTTCAAAGATTTTTGAAGTTCATATTTTTTGTCACACTGTGACTTACAATATGCTGGTTTTTTTGTCACATATGTGACGTGGCGTACGTTACATAGCAGTGACATAACAGAGACGTCACAATTTTTTTTAATTGCCAGAAAAATATAATTTTACAAAAAGTAACATGTTTTGAAGAATTTTCGTAAGTTTTTAAAGTTTTCTAAGAAGTTCACATTTCAGTCAAAATGTGACATCACTGAGTGGTGGCATTTCGGTCACAGATGTGACGTGACCACAGTGACTTGCAGTGACGTCACAGTGACGTCACCGTGACCATGCATGCTATGAGGGTATATATATATATATATATATATATAGTTTTCTCTAAATCGTTTCTCTTATAGTTAAGAATATTTTTTTGTTAGGTTGAAATCTCAAATTTATTCAAATCTCAATTTCTTTAAATGTTTTTTATATTAAAATTAATTAAATTTTATTTAGTCACAAAGAAAAGTTATTTAAAATTAAAAAAAAAAACTGCAAAATCTATTTTTAAATTATTCCTTTTATGTTGTACTTCAAATTTTACAACATTTTGTTCAAAAGCCTAACACTGTATTGAAAATTAATGGTTCATTAAATGATGACAACCCATTTTGTTTGCTTAAGCTTTTTTTGTTTCTATGTTTGTTTAATACTATCCCTATATTAAACTGAAAATTATTTATAAGATTTTTTTTTTTTTTTTTTACAAAACACATGTAAACGTATCTTTAAAAAAATTAAATTTAATAAGTATTATCACCAGCTACTATTTAAATTCAAACAGAAAAGTTCTGTAATGTTTAGGGGAAAAATTAGATTTTATGAACAAATAAAGTAAAAAATAAAACAGAAATGAAGAATATTTAAATCAGAATACAATTTCATTGCACCTTTTCAGTAAAAATATAAAGAGTTTTACGAATACTCTTTACGAAATAAAAAGACATGAGAACATGGAAAGGTACTGCAAGACAACATTCGTTAAATAAATAAGTTACTGCATTTTCAACGTTAAAAAAAAATCATTAAAGAAAATTTTACAAAATAAATTTGGATTAAGCTATTCTTCAGTTTAAATTTGTTATTTTTGTAAAAGTTGCTTAATATTATAATCAATAGCTTAAAAACATCTTTTCATAGAGCACTTTAAAGAGTATTTTCTAATTAAAGATTGTATCAAAGTAAAAGGTAATTTAATTGAACCTTAATAACATTACATAGACAGAAAGTTACTTTAATAGTATAAAGTAATTTAAGTCAGTGACTTTGCATATACAATGAAATTTCAATTAGATTAATTATAAAAATAAAATACACCTTTTTCCGTTTCAACTTTTTTAATCCTGAATAGAATATATTTCCCTTATTAAACAGTCTTGGAGATTATTATAAGCATTTTTCAAAATATGCTTATTAATATCAACTGACTTTAATTTGAATTTAAATTATATTTTTGTGGCTCTTAATTTAACAATATTGATTGGATTTACAAAAATGCCTTTAGGGAAGTTTTATTCCTTTTAAAATGCTTCTTCATATTTTGAAAAAGTTTATCTTTCTATTTTGGGAGATTAAAGTAAGTTAATCATTACAAAAATTAAAAGGATGCTTTAGGAGTTTCATGGGAAAGCCATGAAGGGAAATTAAATCTGCTGATCTGAGATAACGCTTTCATAGCAACTAGAAAAAAAAGGAATTATTATTAAATTGAGAGACTTACAAGAAAATGTTTCTATCCATTAAAATAAGAAGATATACTTTTTTTTTCTTATTTTAGGGACTCATTAACGAAAAAAAAAAAAAAATGTGAATTTCGATTTAAAAGAAAAAAAAAAAGCTATTGAAACTACTTATCATAACAGATGGCGTAACATAAACTAGAAAACAATCTGCCATATTACTGATTTTCCTTGCAGAGCTTAAAAATGAAAATTTGTTACTTTGGATAAAAAACTTTTTTAAATACCCTGCTGGCTCGGCCTACAGGCGAAGGAAGATTTCGAAGTTAAGTGTCAATTTCAACAATAAAACTAAATGATGATTAGAAATGAACCCACTTAAGCAATTTTATCTTGCCGCTTTTGAAGAGTTTTTATTTCATTTTTATATAAGAGCTGGTTTTATCAGAATCATGTTAAGACGATATTAAAAAAATATACTTTTCCATGCTCAACAACTCGAAAATTTCTGGCGCATTTTCAGATCCATTTTTAAAAGAAAAAATATGAAACTTGCTGACGTGATTTTTGAAGATATTTATAAGCGACCTGTGATTTTATTTTTCGTTCAATTAATTAAAACTTGATTTATAAACAATTATTTTCTCAGTAGGACATTTTCCCCCCCAACACAATCGCTTCGGAAAATTCAATTCAAAATGCCCACTTTTAAATCATTTTTTGAAATACATTCTGCCCCTATTAAAAAATAGATCATTACGGTACATTATTTAGTTTCTGAATAAGAGAATCTACCAATTGGATGCGTTTGAGAACAAAAATGAATTTATAAATGAGTCAAAAAATAAGCAGTTTGGATTTGAATACACCCTTAACACGATGATTTTTTTCTTCAACCGCTATGTATTTTTAATTTTATTTTGCTGTAAAAATTGATCCTATCAAAAACTTGTCAATATAAATGTTGTAGATAATATTAAGAAGATATATAATAAATTCATGCGGATTTTATATCTTGTAAATTGACGAAGTTATGGATTTTTTTCTTCTTCAACCCCCTCCCCCTTTTAGTTTCAGTTTTTTTTTGCGGAACGAATTGGTCCTATCAAAAACTTGTCAATATAAAAGTTGTAGATAATATTAAGAAGATTTATAATAAATTTAACTGGATTTGATATCTTGAGAATTGACGAAGTTATGAATTTTTTTCTCCCTAGGAAAACCCATTTTTAATTTTATCAAAAATCTGCGATACATAAATTTTTGGATCTTTTTTCAGAAGTAACAAATACTTTAAACTGATTTGATATGTACAAAATTTAAGAAGTTGTGGGTTTTTTCGGTTTTCACAAAACCCCTCCCTATTTCCATCCCCTTGTTCCGATTTTGCCCATTAATGAACTTGACCGAGATTTTATGCCCCTTGATTTTATGTATCACTTTGGAAGAGTTTTGTGCAGAATTACGGAAGTTATCGTGTCCATAAAAAGGTATTATATATATATATATATATATATATATATATATATATAAATTACTGAGGGTGGTTTTGGGTTCTAGGGGTCATGATCGGTGTAGATCTGCAAAAAAATTTCAGAAATTCCAACATAGGGAAGAATGTAATAGGTAGTATTTCATACGAAATCTACCTAAAAACTGTACTATTAATTATGCCTATCGTTTTTGGGGCACGATTTTAAACATTGAGATCCATAAACATCGTTTTTTTATTAGCATTATTTTTATTAAATGAAAATTTTGCTTGCCATTTTTATTTTCAAAATACTACAGGTGAGAAGGAGAATAGTTCTAAGCTTCAGTAGCTTATTATTAAGAAAATGTATTCCACTAACAATGTGATACAGATGTCAGAAATATGAGAACTTAGCAGCTGACTGCCTCAAAGTTGCCAAAACACATTGAAAATATGTATAAAAAATATTTTGTTTAAAATAGCGTAGAACTATTAAAATAGGCTGCAAATTGATTTTCCGTGTAGAGCAATATGTAGCCGAAAACTTTTGAATGACCCCGTAAATGAAAGATAAATGCTTTTCACACCATATTGTACAGAAAACATGCTTTATTGCCCTTTTTTAAAAGCATACAAAGTTCATTATGTTTGAAATAGAGTAACATCATTAAAATACACCGCAGATGATTTTTTCCCATTGAGCATATCGTAACGGTATTCTTTTCAGTATCTCTGTAAACGAACTATTATACATGCTACATACTCAACTTTCAATAGAGACTACGTTATAGTAATTTTCATTGACATATATGAATCATATGGCAACGCGAATATATTTATGGTAGTTAGAACACGAAGACTTAGGAGGCAAAAGATGATGATGATGAAAAGATAAAAGATGAAAAAATGAAAAGGGAGACAGACACACCGGATTCATAAACACTTTCCAAATTTGTTGGATAGTGTTAAAAAAAAAAACATATACAGGCTTAACAAAAAGCTGAAATGAATTTGAAAGTGATACTTACTTCTATTTTTCAATTATTCATGATCGTTTCTTTTAAATACCCACCAGACTAAAAATCAAAAGTGATTTTTTTCTGTTGAGGCCTACATTTTTAGATATAGAAGAAGTATATGGAATAGACATTTATGAATCCAATCATATTTTTAACAACAGAAACAAAATAAAGACTGATTAGCTACTCGCCTCCAGCGGTTATTTATTGTCTAATTAATTTTTATTGAGTATCTAATTAGATAAATATATCACTTTTTTCTCTATAAAATATATCCTACTATTTTTCAAATAATTAGATATTTCCCTTCGGTTTTATTTATTTTTACTTACAGTTATTTTAGAGTGCAAAAATTTGTCTTATGTCAATAAGTCAGACTTGTGCCTACACACTATCAGGCAAAAAGGGAAACATGTGAACAATGTCCATTTCGTCTAATTAACATTTGATAAAAATCATTTACTAATCATAAATAGTTGATAGGATTAATATCAGCTGATGACAAATTTTGAAAGATAAAAATTCACTTAGGTCAACTAAGTCGGGTTTTTGCTTCAAAAATGTAGGGAAACATTGTGCAATTGTAGGATAAATATTAAGAACGGAGTATATGTGAGTGTGTGTGCACAAGCGGACAGAATCAAATAAAAATCTTTTGAAAATTGTAATTATTTCATAGGATTAATATCAGCTACTGACAAATTGTAAAAGATATAAATTGACTTCGGTCAACTAAGTCATGCTTTTTCTTCAAGATTGTAAGGAAGTTGGGGGGGGGGGGGGTGGTTACATTTGAACAACACAGCACATGTGAACAACACCTATTTCATCTAATGAACATCAGATAAAAAAATAAAAAAATTGTAAATAGTTGATAAGATTAATATCAGCTATTGACAAATTTTAAAAGATCAAAATTTACTTAGAGGCCAATTAAGTCCGGCTTCTGCCTCAAAGCTGCAGAGGGGTAAATGGGGGCCAGTTTGAACAACGGGTCACGTGTGAACAACGTCCATTTCGTCTAATTAAAATCAGATAAAAGTACTTTAAAAATTGTAAATAGTTGATAGTATTAATATCAGCTATTGACAAATTTTAAAAGATAAAAATTGGCTTAGGTCAAGTAAGTCCGGCTTGTGATTCAACACTATAGAGAAAAAAAAGGCGCATGTGAACAACGTCTATTTATCTTATTAACATCAATAAAAAAAAATTCCAAAATTGTAAACAGTTGATACGAATAATACCAGCTATTGACAAATTTTAAAAGATAAAAAATTGACTTGGTTCAATTAAGTCAGGCTTATGACTCAAGACTGTAAAGGAAGAGGGGCATACTTGAACAACGGGTCTGTTATGAACAAAGGGGATGATATGAACAAAGTACATTTCATCTATTTCCATCAGATAAAAAACTTTTAAAAATCGTATGTAATTGCTAGGATTAATATCAGCTATTGAAAAATTTTAAAAGGTAAAAAGTAACTTATGTCAATGAACTCAGGCCTGTGCCTCAACCCTGTAGGGGAAAAGAGAGCGCATTTGAACTACGGGATACATGCGAACAACGTCCCATGTCATCTACTTAACATCAGATAAAAAGATTGAAAATGATTTTAAGATGTAGCATATAAAGTGTTTTTGTCGATTTATATTTTAGAAATTTTTTCTCCAGATGAAGGTTTTAAAGGTTAAACGAAACTTCGAGATTTATTTTATTCATATGTTTATTTTCCATCTTTTAATTTGTGAATAAATAGTACGTTGGATAGCAACACCTTTTTTATTTTGCATCAGATAAAAACTTTTAAAAATTGTAAATAGTGATTAATTTTACCTATAGACTATTTTTAAATTTTTTTATCTGATGTTAATTAAGTGAAATGGATGTTGTTCACATGTGCCCCTCTTTTTTTTTCGCTACATTGAAAATAAAATAATGTTTTAACTTGAAAAACTACCCCTTACTTTTTTATGGAGGAGCTTCTGTTTAAATTTTGATGAGTATTTGTTTATATAGCTTTCGAAAATTAAATTATTTTAATTTTAGGTACAAAATGAAAACAACTGAAGTCATTTTTATATAACTAAATACAAAATGTTTAAATCAAATACGAAAAGTTTAATTAAACTCAAAGAGAAAAAAGTCCTTCCGGCCAGTGCCGGGAGGAAGAGGTAGCTTTCAAATACCTTATTTTTAAAAAGCCAACTTATATTATTCAAACACACGAAGCTCAATTTAATGGAAACCGAATATAGGAGATTCAATACTAATTTTTATCAATACTAAATCATTATGAATGAGAATTTCACGCAATTAGTCAGCTTTATCCAAGCTGCTTTTATTTAAAGTAACTTATATTTGGCTGAGATGTTGATGTATACTATCCACATGCTTTCTCACATGGAAATAGGCGAATACGTGTGTTATCGCGTGACAAATACAAGATCGTTTCAAAATGTTAGCCATACTAGAAATACAAAGTGTTATAATTCAACCATTTTTTAAGATATAAACAAAAGAACAAATTTTCAGAAACAAAATCTGCTCCGGAATCTTTGTATCAAGGCCAAACACATAAAAAAATCTTTTTCATTTTCCAATTGTTTAATACCTCATTTTAAATTTAAAATTTAATTTTTTTTTAAATGGCAACCCTTTTGAAACAAGATGGCGAATAAAGCTGGCCAACGAACTCGGTCGAGACATTGGTATGTACTAAGTACAGACCAAGTAACATCCAAATCGGTTCATAAATACGCTTGTTATCGCGTGACAAAAATCAGGTCGTTTTAAAATGTCAGCCACAATAGAAATTCAAAACGCTATAACTCAGCCATTTTTTTAGATATAGACGGAACAAAAACTGTTCCGGTATCTTTGTATTAAGGTCAAACACATACAAAAAAAATCTTTTTCATTTTCTAATATTTTGGTATCTCATTTTAAATTTAAAATTTTTAAAATTTTTTTAAATGGCCGCCATTTTGAAACAAGATGGCGGATGAAGCTGGCCAACGAACTCTGTCGAGATATTTGTATGTACTATGTACACACCAAAGTACATCCAAATCGGTTCATAAATACGCCTGTTATCACGTGACAAATATCAGGACGTTTCAAAATGTCAGCCACGCTAGAAATTCAAAATGCTATAACTCAGCCATTTTTTGAGATATAGACGAAACAAAAACTGCTCCCGAATCTTTGTATCAAGGTCAAATACATAAAAAAAAATATTTTTTCAATTTTCAATTTTTTGGTACCACATTTCAAATTTAAATTTTTCTTAAAAATTTAAATGGCTGCCATTTTTAAACAAGATGGCGGATGAAGATGGCCAACGAACTCGCTCGAGATATTTGTATGTACTATGTACACACTAAAGTACATCCAAATCGGTTCATAAATACGCCTGTTATCACGTGACAAATATCAGGACGTTTCAAAATGTTAGCCACGCTAGAAATTCAAAATGCTGTAACTCAGCCATTTTTTGAGATATAGACGAAACAAAAACTGCTCCCGAATCTTTGTATCAAGGTCAAATACATAAAAAAAATATTTTTTCAATTTTCAATTTTTTGGTACTACATTTCAAATTTAAATTTTTCTTAAAAATTTAAATGGCTGCCATTTTTAAACAAGATGGCGGATGAAGCTGGCCAACGAACTCGGTCGAGACATTGGTATGTACTATGTACAAACGAAGTTACATCCAAATCGGTTCATAAATACGCCTTTTATCGCGTGACAAAATTCAGGACGTTTCAAAATGTCAGCCACGCTAGAAATTCAAAATGCTATAACTCAGCCATTTTTTAAGATATAGACGAAACAAAAACGGCTCCGGAATCTTTGTATAAAGGTCAAATACACAAGAAAAAAATATTTTTCCATTTTCAATTCTTTGGTACCACATTTCAAATTTAAAATTTTTAAGAAAATTTTAAATGGCCGCTATTTTGAAACAAAATGGCGGATGAAGCTGGCCAACGAACTTGGTCGAGACATTGGTATGTACTATGTACGTACCGAATTACATCCAAATCGGTTCATAAATTCGAGAGTTACAGTATGACAAAGGTCAGATATATATACATATATAGGGATATATATATATATATATATATATATATATATATATCAACTTTTGAACGGAGGGTGGTTTCGGGGTCTGGGGGTCATGATCGATGAAAATATACCAAAATTTTTTGAAATCGCTTTCCTCCGAACGGCTGCAATAGGTAGCTTTTTGTAATGAAAGCTACCTAATATGTAAAATTATTTTTGAATAACTGCGGTAATTTTGTAATTTTTCCGTTTTCGAAGAAAATTAATAATCTTTAAGACATATTCCCTGATTAAAAATGTCTATCAAAAAATGAAATTAATTTGTCGTTCAATTTCTTGCTTAATTACACTCACGTAAGTTTCATGTTCTTAACACTCATGCAAGTTTCTACTACGAAAGATTTATGAAGAATAAACATTTTTTAATACTTTAAATGGTTATAATTCCATACATTTATTCAATAACATTTACTAACTAGACGAAAAACAATTTTGATGAATAACCGTTGGGAAATGCTTTATGTAACCACAGATTTTTTTTTCTTTTCATTTTAAAAATGAATCCGAACTAATCAAAAGAACAATGTAAACTTTTATATATAGTAAAAAATGAAAAATCATGCATTAGTCGAAGATTGTGAAACTCTTTCTAACGCTAACAAAGTATTGTGAAAAAATTTCATTTTTTCATGCAATGAAGTCGATCAGAGTTCATCCTGTAACCGAGTTCTTTTGTGTGTCTCTGTAAATAAACTACAAATGTTACGCATTCCGTAATCTGTGAGAAACTTGTTACGGCAAACCTCTATGCTGATTTTTAGTATTATATTTGAAGTAGCATAACATTATTAAAATTCATCATAAGCGATTTCTACCCACATATAGAAATGTAATGGAATTCTTTTGTGACCCTGTAGACGAGCTATAAACGCTACGCATTCTGTAAATACCGCACTTTCCTCCTGGTTGAGCATGTTTCAGCCCACCTGAAAGATATATATGAATTTAATTATGTTTTAATTATTGTAACATTATTAAAATACACCGGAAACGATATTTCCTATTGTACCATGATGTAACCTAATTTTTTTGCTCGTCTTTTTAAACGAACTGTAAATGCAGCACACTTTACTTTCAATGCCGAATATTCTACCTTAAATCACAATAAAGTGTAAAAATTACATGACAATCCAAGTATATTAACGAGAGTTACTCTGTTAAAAAAAAAAAAAAAAAAAAAAAAAAATCCGTTAAAATACGGAAATTGCACTGGCATCGAGATGCCAGTGCTATTTCCGTATTTTAACGGAATTTTTCCCGTAAATTTTTTGAAAAAAAGAATTTTTTCCTGGAATTTATGGAAAATTTTCCGTTAAAATACGGAAATAGTACTGGATTCTCGATTGCTAGTACAATTTTCGTATTTTAACAGATTTTTTTTTTTTTTTTTTTTTTTTTTTTTTTTTTTTACAGTGTAGGGTACGTCGATACGAACAGTCGGACTGATAAATAGACAGACAAACCAAATTCACAAAAACTTCACTTCTCAACTATTTTAGAAAATGTCAAACATATAAATGTGAATGTGTGTATGTCATGTACTTGTATCCATATTAAAAGGAGATATAAGCATCGCATTTTTAAAAAAAAATCATTGATTTTCGGCACCCATCCTCTTAGATGTCTGGAACAAAAATTACCAACTCATAGAGCATAAAAGTGAACCTGTTGGTCAGCATACACTTGTGGGGCCAAATGTCCAGCGAAAATCGGTGTCCCAAATGCTCTGGATACCACTAATTTCTTACAGTTTATTTCGCCATCTTTAATCGCAGATAATTCTGCCATTAGATAACACGAAGAAAACTGCTTTAAAATATTAGTGATCAGACTATTTGGAGTCCCAATTTACAAGGGACAACTGACAACACTAAAATACACCCAAGCCCAATAAGGAGCTATTTATTAGAAAGTGTAACAGAATTTGAAGTTTGATTAAATTCCGTGCATTAGTTTTTGAGATATACCTATTGCGAAAATCATGAAAAATGCTGTAGAGCAGCGCCCCTGATTTACACGAAAATTTAATCAGCAACACATTACGTCAAGGTCTAATAGAATATGAAGTTTGATGAAATTTTACGCATTAGTTCTTGAGCTAAAATCGTGTAAATCCTGAAAAATGCTGCATAGCAACGCCACCTTTTGGGCGATTTACACCAAAATCTAACAAGTAACAACTTATGTCATCGTCTAAGTGAATCTGAAGCTTCAGGAAAATCTATGCATTAGTTCTTAAATTAGAGCTATAGAGGAAATCGTGAAAAATTCAGCATTGCAGCGTCGCCTGTTGAAAGATTTACACCAAAAATTAGTCAGTATCAATTTATATCAAGGTCTAACTGAATCTAAAGTTTTTTTTTATTTCCGTGCATTAGTTCTTGAGATAGAGCGGTCACAAAATGTTTGCCACATACAGACAGTCAGATACACAGACAGACATTTTCTAAAAAATGTCAATTTGTGTTCAGAACTTTCTGAAACACATAAAGCCGTCTGAAACCGGAAGCCGAAATTTTTCACGAATCAAATACTCTCTTCTTGTAAAGACAGAAGAAAGTAATTTAAAAAATATGCCGAAAATAGGTTATTGAAAAATTTTCGATACAAACAACGCATCTCTTTTACATTCTTTTTCTAAACCTAGTAAACGATTCGCCTTACTTAAATGTTATTGCTCTCTTTCACTCTTGCGTCTCTTATATAAACAAAATTTTAATCTGTACTTTAAACATTGATTTTGTTTCTTCTTCAGCATACATTTTAACTTATTAAATATATTTTAACACAAAAAAGAAGTTTGAATTAGTCCTGAAAAGAAAATACTTTTTGTCGCTTTTCTCCAGAAAAAATTTATTTAATTTTGAGTATTTCTGAAAATACATTGAATTTCGCATCCAGGACGATATCCTTTTAATTAAAACTACACTATACATTATTATTAGTTGTAAAAAAGTAAATAATAGTTAGAAAAATTACTATTATCATTAAATTAAAAGTTTGACTATTTATTGTAATATATAATTTTGTTTTTCTCAATAGTTAAATAATTCGAAGGGATACCTATAACTTTCTTTTTAACACTTTCCAACAAAATTGACGAATGCTTATGAATTCGGTTTGACTATATGCCTGACCAATTCGCCGTGCTCTAACTCTCGTAAATAAACTAGGATAGCCATGTAACTTTATGTTACTGAGATGTAGTATAGAATGTTCGGTACTGAAAATTAACCATTGTACCATTTCAGTTCGTTTACAGGGACATGCAATGGAATTCCATTACATTATGATCTATGGTCAAAAATCGTTTATGGTGCATTTTATAATCGTTACGATGTTTGAAACATTATGCGAGTGGTATGCTTCACCGAGATGTCCTACAATGTGCTTTTCCAAGAGTATAGAATAAGCAGCACTTATAGTTCGTTTAAAAGTGCGCTCAAAAGAATTCTATCGCATTATGATCTATGAGGAAATTACATTATAATGATACTTCAAACATAATGAAAATAAAAAAGAGTAAAGCGCACTACAACTACGTTATTTTCTATAGATTATGGAGTGCTTAACCTTTATTGTTCAATTACAGAGGAGCTCAAAAGAATTTGGTGACACGACTCTCTTTGATCGATAATTACTAGGAGTGCATTTTCCGCTGTGGTATGCATTTTTTAACTTATCGGGTGTCCCAGAAATGACGATGATTTTAAAATTCAATAACTTGCAAACGGTGAGAGATATTTAAAAAAAATCTTGCAGGAATGTTATGTAAGATGTCAGGAGTTTGTATGCTGCGATTCTGAGTTTTAGTTGTAAATAGCATCGATAGATGACGCTGCAGGAAATAACTGCTAAATCCAGGTTCGATTTTTCGGCCTCTCTCTCCATGCGAAAAAAGGAGATTAAAATGTATTGAATGAATCCGAGATACCAAAAATCGGGTCTGGACTGAGCACTTCTTGCTCTCAGCGCTATCTTTAAAATTCGAACTAAAATACAGAATCACAGTAAAAAAAAAACTCCTGACATCATACATAACCCTCCTGCAAGAATTTTTTAAATATCTGTCACCGTTTGCAAGTTATTGAATTTTAAAATCATCGGTCATTTTTGGGTCACCCGGTATCTAATTTTTAGTACATTACGTGATGTGCATAAATTCCCTAGAATACATCAATGGAAGACAGAATTTGTACACATTAGCGCATATGGGTAGCAATTGCTGAAAATAGGGTTTTACTGAGTTATGAGTTTTTAGCTCAGAGGCTATCAAAGCCTGAGAGCTAATGCGCCCGCCGGTTCTGTATGTATGTATGTATGTACGTACGTACGTATATACGTAACGCCATAACTCTTGATAGATATATCCGATTTGCTTCAAAAAAAATTCTAGGTTCATTCTGATAAGGCGCTTCCCTGATTAGTTTTGGGGGTTTATTGGTTAACTATAAAGAGAGGAACGGTGGGCTAATCCCCCTCCCCCCCCCCTTAACTTAGATAAATGGGTTTTTCATGCAGAATTATGAGATATTCTTCGAATTGTATAGTACCGGTTAATTCTGATAACAAGATTCCTTGCTTAGATTCGAAGGTTCATTGTTTAAGTCTAAAGGGAGGAACGGGGGGCTAATACGCCCTTAATTTAGATAGATAGGTTTTTCTATCCGATTTGCTTCAAATTTCATATACCTGTTTATTCTGATAAAGCGCTTCCCTGATTAGATTTGGAAGTTCATTGGTTAAACATAAAGGGGGGGAATGGGGGTCTAATACCCCTTAATTTAGATAAAGGTTTTTTTTAATCTGATTTGCTTCAAATTTGGTATACAGGTTTATTTCGGTAAGGCGCTTCCCTGATGACATTTGGTTTGGAGGCTCATTGGTTAAGTATAAAGAAGGCAAAGGGGGGCAGCCCCACCTAATTTATTTTTCGAGGGTATTATTCTTTGAAATAAGAGTATAATATACAGTTAGTGTGAATAGCCTGTGAGCTCAATGCCATCAGTTTAACTGGGCACTTTTCTTTTTTATTTAATTTCCTTCTTCACCCATCTTATTTCTTTCTATAAAAAATGAAAGATTTTAATAATGTCATGTTATTGTTCGAAATTTTTTCATTATACAGGGTGATTAAAAAAATGTTTACAAAATGACATGGCAAATTAGGCATACAGCAAGGACAAAAAATCCCATTGGAACATAGGATCGCAAACCACTAATTTAGTCCAAATATAGGATGTTTTATTCTAACTGAACCCTAGTTGACGATAATAATTAGAAGAAAAATAAAAACTTTGCAATGAAAATGCAACGATATGTACCTTGTTTTGCGTGAAATGTGATAGCAACACGAAAAGATCTGGAAAAACATGTTGCTCAAACAATCGATGATACCGTATGGATTGATAAAAACAGTCCAAAATGTGGGGTGTCAAGTGCATACTGCTGGCGCGTATAATGCAAACTTCAACCATTTGTTAAATGTTTTATTATAATATACAGTAAAACCTCCCTTAAGCGACTACGTTCCGTTCCAACTAAAATTGGTCGCTCTTAGAGGTGGTCTGTTAATGGAGATCATGTTTAAATCTAGATTTTAATTGTTGAAAAAAGGTAACAATTAATGTTACTTAAATTTATTTTTCACATTAGGAAAAAATATGAAAATTTATGTATAAAAAAAAAAATTAATTGCATAAGTTAATTACTATAGAGTTTAAAAAATGAATACATTGATGTTTGCTTTGATTTTACTTTTTTATCTTTTATAACTTTTATTTCCAAGTCATTTCGAAGTTCAGTAAAAAAATGCTTTTTTTTTCTTTTCTTGACGGGAACAAATAATGACGATGTTAGACTTTACTCATTAAATACAACTATTTGTTGGACTGTATCTCTATTTATTAAAATCACAATACGATGAGCGAACACTCTGGTCGCCATCTTACTTCACAACAACATTATCTTCTATTCCGTTCACTTCACATTTTCAATCCAGAGGAACTCGCGACGCCCTTTTACGGGACTTATAAATTCTCTTTTTCAACAATAAACATTCTCCCCCGGATTGAAATGTACAAATTTCAATATCTCAGAATATTTTTACAATAAAATAAATCTACATAGAAATTTTACATAAAAATTCCTACAGCAAACAAATATACAGAACATAACAAAAATTCAAATATACAATAATTTAATAACTATTTTGTTTTTAGTTATGAATAGGAAGGACAGCTATTTTTGCAATTGAACGCTTTAATTCGCCTGATTTAGTGCGAACCTTTACTATCCTGACCTTGCCATCTGATCCTGTATAAATTTCACTAATGCGGCCTAACGCCCATTTACATACAGGCAAAAAATCTTCTTTTACTAATACCATTAATCTTACTGTTAAATTATCTTTTTCCACTACCCATTTAGATATCTGCTGTAACGTATTTAAATAATCTAACCTCCATTTTGCCCAAACTGTCTGGACGACCCTCGTAGTCTTCTACCAACGGTTTAATCGATTGATATTAGTATCAATTAACATTGGTTCAGGTATAGCATTGATGGATCTCCCGATCAAAAAATGACCTGGAGTCAAGACCTCAAAATTATCAAAATCGTTAGATAAAGGTGTGGTCGAGAGTTCAAAATGCCCTCTATCTGAGTAACTATAGTTTCAAACTCTTCGTAATTAAACCGGAAATCACCTATCGCTCGTTTAAGGTGATGTTTAACTGATTTCAGACCTGCCTCCCAAAGTCCTCCGAAATGGGGAGATTTAGGAGGTATGAATTTCCAGTCAATCTCTTTAGAAATTAGATAACTTTCTAAAATTTCATCTGGAAAATTTATCATTTTGTAAAACTTTTTCAGTTTGGAATTTGCCCCCACGAAATTCCTAGCATTATCCGTAAAAATCTTAGAACATTTCCCACGTCTAGCCATAAAACGCTTAAGAGTGGCAATCAGAGCATCTGAGGTTAAATCCGAGAGAAGCTCTAGATGAATGGCTCGAGTTACAAAGCATATGCAAACGCAAATAAATATTTTGTTCAATGAACCCTTGAGCTGATTTTTATACGTTACATAAAATGGACCACATAGATCTAAACCGGTACAATTAAATACTGGTGACTCATTAATTCTTTCATAAGGTAATTCACCCATTAGCTGAGAGCATGGAGTTGGTTTTACCTTAAAACAAATAACACAAGAATGCACCGTTTTTCTTGCCAAATTTCTACCCCCTAGAGGCCAAAATTTTAATCTAACAGAATTCAAGAGTCCTGGGGGACCAACATGAAAAAGACGCTTATGCATAGTAGTAAAATAAATCTTACTTAATTTAGAATTTTTCGGCAAAATAGCAGGATGTCTCTGCTCATAAGATACGGAAGTTTTGTTGAGCCTTCCGCCAACACGTAAGATTCCCTTATCATCTATAAAGGGATTTAAAATATTAAGATTACCTGTCACAGCCTTTTTACTACATAAACATTTTTGTGATACTCTAGTCAAAATGGTTTCAGCTTCCTTGACTTCTTCAAAAATCAAGTTACCCTTTCTTTTATCAGCATTTCTACAGTTGTATATAAATCTGCGAACAAAGGAAAAAAATATGTAAAAGTTTATAATAGTCATTACTAAGATCAAAAAAGTTATCAAAAAAGGATAAATTCTCGGTGGCTAGAAATAAAGTCGTTTCACAGTTATTTTTCCTTTCGGAACATTTCATTTCACTTAAATAGTTCTGACTTTCACTTTCAGTTAGTAAGTCACTTTCAGAAAAAGATGATTGCAAATAATTCGAGGAAAATTCTGGATCCATCAAAAATTTGGGACCTGTAAACCACTTGGAATTGTTCACAAGGAACTCCGCACTTATTCCTCGTGAAAGAAGATCTGCTGGGTTGTATTTACCTGCACAATGAAACCATGTTTCTGGTTGAGTTAATCTTTGGATTTCATCCACACGATTGGCAACCAAGGACTTCCATTTTCTGCTGTATTCTTTAATCCAGAATAAAGCTATTTTTGAATCTACCCAATGATAGATTTTAGAAGTATTTTTACGATCAATTACCCTTTTAATTTCTGATCCTAAGCGAGCTGAGAGTAAAGCACCAATCAACTCTAAGCGTGGCAAAGTTATTCTCTTTACTGGGGCAACTCTGGTTTTAGATGCTATGAAACTAACAGAAACTTAATCGTAATCTTGCACTCTCAAATAAATAACAGCACCATAAGCCTTTTGACTTGCATCAGAAAAGAAGTGAATTTCAACATTGTTTGTATCAGATGACAGGAAAACAAATCTAGGGATTTTAATTTGATTTAATTTAGAGAGTTCTGAACACCATTGTGTCCATTTTTCGCAGATGTCAATGGGCAGCTCAGCATCCCAAGACAGCTTGTGGATCCATAAATCTTGGAAAAGACATTTAAGTCTTATAGTAAATGGAGATAGAATACCAGTAGGGTCATAAATTCTTCCAGAAGTCTGTAAAACAAACCGCTTAGTGTTTTTCTTATTCTTCAAAAATTCTATTAAACTCGAAATGTCTATGCTAATAAAATCTTGTTCAACATCCCATGATATTCCTAATACTTTCAATGAATTTATAATTCTATGATTTTGATCAAATGGATAAATCTCGAACCCTTCTTTCTTCCACCGTTCTAGTAACGATTTGTCATTTGTTAACCATTTTCTCAAATTAAAACTAGCTTGATTCATGATTATCTTAGCCTCATATGAAATCTTCAAAGCTTCTTCAATATTATCGGAACCACTCACCAGATCGTCGACATAAAGACAAGTATCGAGAGTTTCAAAAGTTTCTGGATATTGATCCTTAAATTTTCGTATATGCTCTCTTATTGTGGCAGCTAGGAGAAATGGGCTAGCATTTAATCCAAAAAGTAAACGTTTAAAACGATACACTTGAATCAGACACTTTATCTGACAGATCTTCAGTAACTTCCACAAAGAGAAATCTGACTGCATCTCTGTCCTTTTCTGATAATGGAATTTGGAGAAATGCTTTCTCCACATCCGCTAAAATTCGTATCTTATTCAATCTAAAATTAACGAGCAACTGAAAAATACTAGGATTTAAATTGATACCAGGCCACAAACAATCGTTTAAAGAAAGTCGACCTACGTCGTGAGAACTAGCATCAAATACAATGCATGTTTTCGTGGTGACACTATCTTTTCTAAAAACTGCTCGATGTGGCAAATAGAATATGGGTCTGTCTGGTTTAGTTGAATCTAACACTTTTTCAATAATATCACAATCAAGATATTCTTTCAAAATCTCTTTATACTGAGAGAACAAATTATCATCGTTTCGCATTTTATTAAGTAAATATTTAAATCGTTTTTCAGAGACCTCATAGTTATCGTTCAAATTTGTCCAATCCTTTTTCCACGGAAGGACTACTTCGTAACGATTATCTTTACAGGAAACTGTTTCTGCAAAAATTTCCAATGCCTTATCTTCATCATTACAGTAAGGATCATCCCTAATTCCAACCGATTCTAAATCGAAAAATTTACTTACTTCTTCTTCTACATTGCAAATTAATCCACAATAACTATCATTATTATCAGTATTTGAATCAGAGATGCTACCTCCCACCACGTACCCAAATACGGTATTCTGCAAAATGACGTTAGAACTTCTTAAGCGAATTTGACCAGTTCGCAATAATTCATAGAAACATTCAGTCCCTATCAAAACATCTATTTTATTAGGTTCATTTAATTTTGGATCTGCCAATCTCACATCTTTAGGCAGCTCGGAAAATGGAAATCTAAAATAATGCCCTGGTATAAAGTTGGTTATTTTTGGAACAATCAAAAAATCTATTGTTCTCTTATAATCAGCCTCATTCGAAGCAGTGGCCCTAATTTTCCATTTGACACTTATTTGAGAATCATTCAAACATGAAACAAAAACATTAAATTTCTCCCTTCTAATTCCTAATAATTTTGCAAAGTTATCAGAAATATATGAGTAATTTGAGCCGACATCTATTAATGCACGCGCAAGTATGAATTCACCAGACACATTCTTAATATTAATTAAAGCAGTAGATAAAATAGTGGTTTTTCTCCTTTGACACGAATTATTTACAGAAGTGCCTACGAAATCACTGTTCCTATTTTCAAAACACTTAGCTTCGGGATTTAAGCTGTATTTTTCATCCTGGGAGGGAGCAGATGAATTCGGAATCATATCTGGCCCCCCCTGATGACTGCTGACTGAACTCCATGTCCAATGGTGGAGAATTATTTATTTTTTCTCCTTGTATGTGAAGGAGAGATGAATGACGTTTAAAACAATACCTACACGAATAATTGGATGTACAGTTTCTCGCAGAATGGTTTGAGTTTGATAAACAGTTGAAACATATTTTGTTTCTTTTTACGAATTCAATGCGGTCATTGACAGGCATTTTCTGAAATGCATTGCATTTAAATAGTGAATGTGAATCATTTTTGCAACAAATGCACTTAGAATTCTTCGCACTAGTGTAAAATGATGCCGCCTTTTCTTTTGGTTGCTTTTTTTGACTGACGGTGTTAACGTCTGTTTTAGAAGCTTCCAAAGTTCTGGCATGATTTTTTAGAAAGGAAATCAACTCTGAGATTTTCGGCAATTCATCCTTTTTGGATTCTCGTTCCCACCAAAGTTAGAAGAACAATCTAATTTCTGAATTAACACGTATGCGAATATGGTTTCTGAAAATCCCTCTATTTTTTGCTCGAGAACTTCTAATGACCTAATGCATTCAGTTACATTGTCCATTAGTTTTAAAATAGAAGACGGATTGTCAATTTGCATGGAGGGAAAAGACATAAAACGCTTCAAATGCGCAAATACTTGATTTCGTTTATTCGAATATCTGTCTTCTAAAAGATTCCATGCTATCGCATAATTAGCATCAGTAATTGGTATCGATTGAATGATCCTTAAAGGATCAGCATGCAGCGATAATTTCAAATAAGAAAGTTTTTGCGAAGCTGATAAAGCTGAATTATTATGAATACTAGAAATGAAAATGTCTCTAAATGATAACCACTCATGTAATTGCCCACTAAATGTTGGCAAATTTAATTTAGGTAAGCGAATTGTTTCGCTAACATTTTCTTCGCGTTTCGTTAAAACTGGAGCTAACTCACTTAATTTTCTTTTTACAATTAAATATATTTTGTCTATATTCTCTTGAATAGATTGTTGTTCAGATATATATTTATCATCATCTTTATCGTCACAAAGTTGAAAAATTTTCCTAAATATCTCTGCAGATTCTTTTTCGAACGCAGACGATTTTTTCTCGTAAAGTTTCAACTCAATTTTATCGAAATCACTTTTATTCGTAAGCTCATTTGTAGCCTTAGTTACGTTACATTTCAATATTTTTTTTTCTTTTAAAATATATTCCATATTTAAATAATATATCAGAACAAATACTAATTATAATCAAGCAATAAAGAGGTCAGAACTTACCCCTTTTCATCGTATTCAAGACCGATATCAACAACACTTAGTTCTTTTTTAAATAATGTTCACAAAAATATAGATGCAAAATGTTCGAAGCTAAATTTTTATTAACATGATATATTTGGCGAAATGAACTACTTATCCATAGACTCCTTCGCGCTCGTACGACCACAAAATGTTAGACTTTACTCATTAAACACAACTATTTGTTGGACTGTATCTCTATTTATTAAAATCACAATACGATGAGCGAACACTCTGGTCGCCATCTTACTTCACAACAACATTATCCTCTATTGCGTTCACTTCACATTTTCAATCCAGAGGAACTCGCGACGCCCTCTTACGGGACTTATAAATTCTCTTTTTCAACAATAAACAGACGATTTCATTAATTTATGTATTTTGTTGAGAGTTTCTTGACAGAATAGGGCAGGGAAGTTTATTGACCGTCATTTTTAATTTGTCATCAGAGTTAAATTCATTTCGCCTAAAAAGCCACAAATGTATTTAAACACTTAAAAGTTACCGGAATAAAATAATTTTAAACTTAGTTTAGAAGTTTGATGAATGATGCGCTCTCCGGAATTAATTTTCTAATAAAACCTTCTTCAAGCGACCAGGAAAAAACGGAATTTGTTCCATTTTCTTCAATGAAATTGGTCGCTCATGGAGGGAGTTCAACTGGTATGGTCTCTGAATGGAGGTAAAATTAGTATTGAGTCTATTGGAATAAATTTCGTTCCATGAAAAAATGGTCGTTCAGGGAGGTGGTCACTTAATGGAGGTGGCCGCGCAGGAAGGTTTCACTGTACTTCAGTTTTCTTATTTCCGTCAACCCAAACTGAGTTAGGATGAAAGCCCTGTATTTGTAACTAAATAAGTGGTTTGCGACCCTATGTTCCTATGTGATTTTTCATCCTTGTTGTATGCCTGATTTACCATGGCATTTTGTAAACTTTTTTTGAATCATCCTGCATATGTCTGAGGCATAAATTTTCGTTTTTTTTCTTTTCTATTACTTTTATTTGTTGTCTGTTCCCTTGAGTCTTACATGACGGTATTTCATTGAAAATATCGAAAAGTTTAATAATTTTTAAGAATTCTTAAAATTGGGAAGGAAAGAAGTTCAATAAAGTTACATCCTTCAGAGGCAGAGAATTAAAACTTGATTTATCCAGGAAATTATTATTATGGAAATTTTCAGAAAAGAATAAATGACTGTTGAAAAGTTTCTTGAATGTGCATACTTTGTTTTCCAGGTTCTTTTCTTGGAAAATGTGTTAATTAAACCTATTTGTCAAACTATATTAAAAAATGATCTATTAAAATGAAAAATATCTGTTCTTATCCGTTTATTTTCTGAATTGATAGCTAGTATTCAGAGGTGGGGTAATTTATAAGGTTGTACGGTGATATTGATATTTAATATAAAAAATTAATAACCGTCTAATTTAACAAAAAATAATGGTCTTGATATATTTTAACTATATGCTGAGATTTTTTTAACATTTATCAAATAAAATTTACACAGTAAATAACAGAAACTATAGCATAATACATACTTTATAGTAAAAAAATATTTTTAAAGATTTGAAATATTTGGAAAAGGAATTTACATGCAAAGTTTCTATTTTTAGCTAAGTAACGGTGTTATAATATAACATATTTTTCTATTTTCATGTGTGGTTAAATTGATGTTTATTTATAAATAACTTTTTACAGTTATAAAAAATAATTACTGATTATCAAGTTATTCAATAAGTCCCGTTTCAAATATGTATGAATAACGTAAGTTAAAACAAAATAATCGTTTTTATATATGTATCTATGTATTTGTGTGTCTTGTAATGGTAAGAGGATTATACCATATTTAATTAATCCTTATTTGAGATATAAAAAAATATATATATAGGATTTTTTCTGTCTAAAATAAAAAATATAGTTCAATAAGGTTTCTGTTTTTATTCAAGCAAAAGGGGTATTATTTAATTTATTGGTTTATTTTTATGTATGAATATATTGATGTTTGTTTTTATAATAACTTTTTTAGTTAAAAATAATTACTGATTATTGCATTATCCAATGATCAGTCAAAACTGTATCAAAGTATCATCCTTCATAGGCAGAGAACTGAAACTTGATTTATCCTGAAAATTATTATTATGGAAATTTTTAGGAAGGAATAAATGACTGTCAAAATGTTTCTTGAATGTGCATATTCTATTTCGCAGATTCTTTTCTTGGAAAAATATGCTAATTAAAACTATCTATCAAACTGTATTACAAAAGGTCTATTACAGTGAAAAATATCTCTTTTCTTACACATTTATTTTCCGAATTGACAGCTAGTTTCCAGAGGTTGGGTTACTTCTAAGGTTATGCGATCATATTGATATTCAATAGCAAGAATTAATAATTGTTCAATTTAACAAAACAAAAAGGTCTTGATATAATTTAACCACATGTTGTAAATTTCTTGATACTTGATAAATAAAACTTATACAGTAAATAACATAAACTATAGGAGAGTACATACTTTTAGACAAACGCTATTATAAAGATTTTAAGTGCTTAGAAAAGTTATACATTTATAATGAAAGTTTCTGTTTTTATTCAAGCAAAAGGGGTATTATTTAATTTATTGGTTTATTTTTATGTATGGATATATTGATGTTTGTTTTTATAATAACTTTTTAGATAAAAAAATAATTACTGATTATTGCATTATCCAATAATCAGTCAAAACTGTATCGAAAGTCATATCAAAAGTGTATTAATAAAGTACATTAAAACAAAATAATCGTTAATGTGTGTATGTGTACATTTATGCGTCTTGTAATCTTCAGAGGTTTATTCCCAATTTAATTAACCCTCAACTCATGAGCCAAACTGTAAAGCAAGATAAAGTACACATAAAGAAGAAATTTTTTGTTAGCAATGTGAGATTAGAAAAAAAAAGCGTTGGCGAAAACAAGAAATGCTTAGGTAATGAAAAGAAGCGTTTTATTCACATAACAGTTACAGTAAGTGCAGAAATGTGCCACTACCAACATTAATACAGGCCTGGCAATGTTTATCAAGTGATTGGCGTATCCTTTTAAAGATTCCATGTGTTTCATGAACAGTTGAAATAGCTACTGGAAGTCTTGAAATGAGGTCTTCGTCAGAGTCAATTAGTATATCGTTGTTGAGATAACTGGAATTTACAAAAGGGTACCCCATTCGCTTGCTGGATGCTACAAGCCTATATCGATGTTGGTGCTGGCACATTTGCGCACTTGCTATAATTGTTATGTCAATGAAACGCTTGTGTTCATTTCTTCCATATTTCTTGTTTTTCGCCAGCACTTTTAATTTCCGACCTCACATCGCTGTACAAAAATTTCTTCTTTATGTCTACCTTACCTTACCTTACAGTTTAGCCCATGAGTTCAAGAATACCCTGTTTTATAGCTCAAAAGCGTTCTACTAGACAAAAAGTTCTTGTAGTTCAAAATTAGAATAAATTCGTACAAAATGTTTTTGTAAAAGAAAAATGGTTGATAGCGTGTTTTTTCACACTTTAAACCAATCACGAAATTTAATAAAATATTTTTTAAACTGAGTTTAAACCTTCAAAACTTCACGGCTTTATGATACATAAGTGTAAGGCAGCTACATACGTGTACTTGACCACTGCTTGTCACCACACGGTACATAAGTGTAATACTACACAAATCACAGAAACACTATGACTCTTATAACAAAAGATAATATTTACGCAAAGGTCAAAACTCGATGTTAAATGTGGGAATACATATTATAAATTTTTATAATCTTCTACGCTACTAATTTAAGATCTGTCTCTAGTACAACAAAACTAAGATCATAAAAACTAAATTTGACACATCGTACATACACTAAAATATTATTATCGGACATATAGACTGAAATAGAGTAAAATATTGCAGTACGTTTTTCTCACCCACTACCGATGATTCTGGTGGCCGTGCGTTTTAAATATGTAAAGTAGTTAGGCATTGGGAAAAAAAGATACCCCCCACTACTATTTCCGCCTGAAACTATCTTATGTAAATGCTACTGGTACCAACCGACTGGTAATAAAATCTGCAATCAAGTGTTAAGCATGGATTAAAAAGAGTATGTGAACAGTGTGCAGTCGAGAAAAAAAGAAAGTAAACACCCCTTACTAACTCTGCAAAGTTACTGGTACCACACGATTGGTAATAATGTCTACTTTTAAATGATGTATATAAAATTTCCATAGGGGCTATCTACATATTAAAACGAACCATAACTTTATTTTTTTCAATAGCAGTATACAATTCTGACAGCATAAATGAACTCTACACCCTTCAATTAGCCTAAAAACAAATTTTTATGCAATTTGTACGATAAATTTCCGAGAAATTAATTATTTTAAAACGAGCGTATTTTACAGGATGTATTCAAACTGAAGTTCGGTATTGGATTGTTGACCGAGAGAGCACCCTTCTTGATCAAAGCATCTTAAGCATAACTCAAGCAGTCATTGAAGACTGTTAGATTACAGGATAGCATAAGAAATTTCAAAATATCTAGTCACATCTAATCATAGACGGCCGTTTAATCCATCATTTTGCCGTTTTTTAAGCATAGTTTAAAACTACTTGGAAGAAAAATGTGAAATTTTGGATTTCCATAAAGCAGGACTTAATAAATCTAAATCCATCAAAAAAATTGTAGATTGCAATTAATATTTTTTTCGAATATTAATTTCATAATTCATTTCACAAAATTATAAAAAATTGCAAATTCAACGTATTTATGTTTCGGTATTTTAGTATTATTGCGACACAAAAGATTTAGGAGTTATTTTATACATTAGGGGTATAATTTCAGGATATATTAATGAAAATATGAAAATATAATTTAACATTAAAAGCACTAAATTTTGAATGTTTATAATTCAAAAACATATCATTCAAATGATTTGAAATTTGGTGACCAAGCATAATTTGAACCGAAGATTTGAAGTATCTTGTTAAAATTGGGTATTGCCATCGACAAAAATGAAGTTTGGGTTCGTTTCAATATGTAGATAGCACCCTAATCAAATTTTATATGCAACATTTAAAAGCAGACTTTATTTCCAATCGTTCGGTACCAGTAACTTTCTTTTGCGATAATTTGTTGAGGAGTTAGTAGGGGGTGTTTACTTTTTTCCCCACGACTGTACCTATTAAAAGTCATGCGATTTTTGCTTATAAGAATGATAACACCTACTTCTGTCATTTTATTAAACTTTTTTGGATCAAACCACACCGGAAAAAAGTAATATTTACGTATTTTGTTTTAAACCGTCATAGAGCTATAACGAGCCAGGGTTTGAAAATCTTAACGTTAAAGCCATATAACAAACATTAATTTAAATCTTCCCAAGAAGATTGCAGAATACCGCAGTTTTATATTTATCTTTCTCTTTAAAAGGATACTAGAGATACATTAAAAAATTATTGTTGGCAAAATTTTGAAAAATTATGCATTCTTTTAGTAATTTTTTTTTCATAAATATGGTCAATGACTCCATTATCTGGCACAAAACCTATTTTGAAAATACAATAACTGACTCAATTCATTTCCAAAGACAAAAAAAGGTTATTTCGAGAAATTTATGCTTTAAAAATACTTTAATCTTTGTTATAAGAATAAAACTTAAACCCCATTTATATATGATATCATACTATAGACGGATGTGTCTTTTTTCATGTTTTAAATTATCATTAATGCATACATTCAATAACTGCCATTTATGAACCACTGATTGATAACGGGTGTCTGAAGCCGGTAGAGCAATTTAACTTTTAATGGTATTTACTACCAGATAAATTTAGCTTTCAATTATGCTTTTTTAACAGTACAAATAATAGATTTCATTTTTCTTTAATATAACAAATATGTGGCTCCTCTATCAGGAAATCAAATTCCTGGGAACCATAAACTGGCATTCCCCCACTACGTTGAGCTAAATTAAATAACTTGAAACTATAAATTATATCATAAAAATCTTTTAACTAATTTCTACAAGTATAAATTTTTTTAAAATTTTAGGACTGTTGTATTACAACTAGATTAAAAAAAAAATTACCTTA
Source organism: Maratus speciosus (assembly GCA_963932465.1). NCBI lineage: Eukaryota > Metazoa > Arthropoda > Arachnida > Araneae > Salticidae > Maratus > Maratus speciosus. The sequence continues at coordinate 511,825,637 of OZ010786.1, read as the reverse complement.
ATTTTAAAAATAGATGGTTGCCTCAAAATGGCATTTTTTGTGTTCTCAAAAGTTCAGTCCTCATAGACCGGGAGATGGAAGCGCAGACAATCACCTCATTGAGTTCACGGCTGAAATTCCTGTGTCAGTTAAAACTCGATTCGCATATTAAAACGCAATCGGACTGCCAGGTCATATCTTGGTGGAAAACACCTGAAAACCCGATTTTAGCGGTTGATTCGTAGATTTACCATTGTGTTTTCCTGCTCCCGGTCCTAAATGTTTTCATACCTTTGGGTGCAGGTATGACCCCAATGGTAAACCTATGAGTCAACCACTAAAATCGGGTTTTTAGATGTTTTCCACAAAGATATGACTTTGCAGACCAGTTGAGTTTTAATATATGCGAATCGAGTTCTAACTGATTCTGGAATTTCAGCCATGAACTCGATGAGGTGATTGTCTGTGCTGACACCTCCTATTCAATCATTAACTATCATTAATTTCTTGGCCTACTATGGTGAATATACTGACTCCAAAATAAAAACAAGTGTCTAAGTTTGCATGAAATAACAATACTTTGCAAAATTCTACAAGAACATGCTTATTTCAGTTAGTTTTTTTGCTGAAGTATCAGTTACTGGTTTGGTGTCAATAACTGGGAGTTTTTCAGGATGTATCTGAAATGCCTCAACAAACTTAGAGAGATAATAGTACTCATGAAGACGAACAAAAAATGCAATGGAACATGGGGTCACAAATGACGTTTAAAGGATGAAAATCGAGAAAATGCGTCTGGAAATGGACAAACTGAGACAAGAAAGAAACGCTCCAGAAAATTATTTATTGCACAGAATAGTTACAACACAGCTCGTGATGCCCAGAGAAAGAAAATATTTTACAACAATTGTTCAAAGTGTCTGCCGCGGACATTATTACAGAGAGTATATCTACGGGGGAACGACTGTCGGACACGCTCGAACACTTCTGGAGTCCTGCATACGTGGATAACTGATCACAGAATAGTTTGGCTTTCTTCCAAGTTTTTGTTATCTCTTTCTGACCAGATATGCAAAAAGTGAAAGGAAAACCAGCTTCGTGCTACTAGCCAGTTCTGCAGAAAAGCAGCATGCGAGATATCGATATTTTTATTAGTTTTGCGATTTTCACCCTTTAAACGTCGTTTGCGACCGCATGTTCCATAGCATTTTTTGTTCGTCTTGATGAGTACTATCACCCCCCTAAGTTTGTTGAAGCATTTCAGATACACCGTGTATATACTTGTTGTGTTTGGAAGACAGAAGGTGATAGGAATAATATTGTAAAGATATTTTGGATATTGAAATTCCAAATCATTTTTTTAGTATCGATCGTATAGTGTATATTTAACATTTTGTTGCGGCCACAAAAGACCACTTTGACACAACAGTCATTAATTAAAGAAAATCTGAATTTATTTATCATACATTTGGAAATTAAGAACAAAAAAATAAAAAGGTAAAAGCATTACCTGCATTGACCCGAAAGAACAGAAAAATGATGGAGACATTTGCAGAAAGAAAATAAACAAATGAAAAATCTTCCTTGCAAATTTTTTTATTTGTGAAGCAATTTTTTTGCAGAACATAGCGTATTATCATAGAGTACATATCTTATTCTTTTAGATGTACTTTTTTTATGATCAACACATACATCTACATTCTTACTAAGGAAAATAAAATATTTTTTTCCTTTGGGGAGTGTGGAGGCACAGGCATTTTAGATGATTTTTTTAGCATCGCAATTCTACGACTCAAAATAAAAGCATGATTTGAATAAAAATAATAATAATGCCGTCAACAGAATTTTTTATCCACATCCTATTGAAGAGTCAGAAGTAACTGATCAAAGAATCTCGCCACAAAAAAAAGACGACACTGTGCAGCCGAATTACACAATCAAAGAAATATTCTCGCATTTTTAATATTTCTTACTGTAGACACGAAAATCCATTTATTATTTTTTTGTAGAAGGGAAAAAGGCATCCATCCATTCTCTGCGTTCGTTGATAGAACACTCATGCAGGCGCAGACATAATTTCTTCGCAGAACGGCAAGAAAAGGCAGCCATTCTGCATTGAAATCTCAACTCAACTACACTGCTGAATGCGCACGAGATCTCCGAGAAGAGGAGTAAAGGGGGTTGCTATAATCCTTGAAACACGGCAACTTTGGCTGAACGAACATACAGGCGCCCTGCATTGGCATAAATGTAATGCTAAAGAATATAAAAAACTGCTTTAAAAAAAGGAAATTTGATAGATTTCACAGAGATAAGATGCCAAACAGTAGTAAAGAGTTACAAATTTTGAAATAACGAATTAAACTGATTTAAATATTATTGGCTAAGGGGTGGAGCTTCAAAAGGATATGACTTCACAAATAGAAAAAAAATGGAACTTTCCAGATAATTTTTTTACCGGAAGTACAGCTTTCAAAACGACGTTTATGATTTTAAAATGGATGAAATGCTATGCCAGAAAGAAAAACTTACAGGGGAAAGTTGAAAAAAAAGGGAATTAAAATAATTTTGGAATGCGAATATTAAAATTAAATGAATACAAGATTAATAAAAATATTTTCTAAATGAAATTAAATAAAATATGGCAGTGGTTCTAAGTAACCACAACAATACTATATAATATTGAAGTTAAGTATGGCAAATTAAAATCCTCATTATGTTTAACGCATTAAATGTGGTTGGTAATTTTTTACTTAATGTACGTAAATGATACTTTAAAATATATTTGTTACATTTTAATTTTTATAATACAGTGCAATTTTTTTTAAATTTGAAATAAATAAATTAGATTTGTATCGTTTTGCCATCATTCGTAACAAATTTCTAAAAGTTTCGAAACTTTAGATTTTTTATTTAAGTTCAAAATATATATATGTAGCGAATAATGAAGAAAACTGTATTTTGATTGTTTTTAAATAAAAAAAAATATTTTTATGAAAAGCCCTATCTTTAATTCGTTTAATATAATTAAAATGCCGGTATAAAAATTTCGAAGACGACTTAACTTTTCTGAAATTTATTTTCCCCTTTTTTCCGCAATACCTTTATTTGTTTAATTCTTTTAAAGTTAAAGTAAAGTTAGCGAAAAACTTTTAAAAGTTTTTACAAACTTACTTTAAAGTAATTCGTAGAATCTAATCTGCATTATTATTCTATAGTTAAAAATAAAATAAATTTTTATTGCATTGTATATTTTTGGAAATTTATTTTAAAATTTATTAAGGTTTGACTTTCAAACATATTTTCGGAGAAATTTAATTTTTCATATAAAAATTATTATTAAACATAACCAAAAGCTCATGAATTGAATATGGACCTCTCTAAATTTTTTGCGAATATTTGCTTTGAAAAAACACATTTCAAAATTACTTCAGACGTAAATATAGTTTTAAGTCTCTATATCAAATGGAAATCTTAAATGAATTTTCAATTGTAATTGAAAAATTCATGTGATAAATATAAATCATAGTTTAATTATGAGTTACAAGCGGCGAATTCTCAAAAACTTATTTTTCTTTTAATCTTATATATTTATTTTCCCATTATACTCATATAACCATACTAAAGAGTGGCTTAATGGTTATTTCATTTTATTATTATTCGTGAGGTTTGTTTTCCATTATAAAGTTTTCAATTACTGTCTTGCACCGTACAAGAGATTTTTAGGAGAAGTAGTATACCGAGCGGGGGTTGCACGCACCATTACCTAATCGAGTTTACGGCTGAAATTACAGGATTACACAAAACTTGAATAGTATATCAAAATGCAACTGGTCTACCAAGTCATATCATAATGGAAAACACCTGCAAAACCGATTTTAGTGCTGACTGGTAGATTTAAAACTGTATTTTCCTTCTCCCACACTCTCAGAAATAACCGTAAATTTATGAGCGTTTGGCCTTTGATTTTCACGGGAAAAAGCCTTATTTGATGAAATAAACGGCCAAGTGCGAGCATTACTTGAGCACAGAGGGTTCCGTAGAATAAATATATGAATTTGTAATTGTATTATAAGAAAAAAAAAAGTTGCTAAAAGAATACTAAGACTTCTTAAAAAACTATATAACGTAGTGTTGGGTATAACTGTATATATTAGAAAAGTGTAATCGGGTATACCATGAAAGTTCAAAGAGATATATGGAACAATATCAAATATAGCTATTCGTATAACTCTTTTTTTAATATTATCCTAATCTGTTTATGATGAACTTAATTCGGTACTGACAATAAAGGCAGTGCATAGTTAAACTTCATTTGGCATTTCATGAAACTAAATTCAGCGTAGTAATAACCTTTATTTCTACAGTGTATCTAAAACAAAACCTTTGTTCAAAGTTTAAATTTGGCATTGTGCTAAGCGCGCTTCGAATTGAGGTCTCAAAGTTGCAACGCCACCTTGGTCAGTGCCGTGTTTTTCCAGATAGGTGTTTAATTAACTTTTAAAGTCACTCGAGGCGTATTGAGAGATACAATCAATGCAAACTATCGTGGATCTCACAGTATTTATGCGATTCATTCTAATTACATATTTCGAGGGAGATGACCTTAAAAAACGGACACCTAATTTTAATTCCAAAACAGACAAATGGCACCAAGAATATTTAATCAAAATTTTCCTTTTATAATGTACGTGAAAATAAGCAAGTTCGCATTTTCTAATAAATTCGTTTATAAATTCTGGTGTCAGTTCATTATTTCATAAGTTTATAAATAGAATTACTCCGTGCCGGAAAGGATTAAGTGGTCGCAGGACTCTTAAAGCTTCAAAATTTAAGAAATTTTAATTTTTTTACATGTTAAACTCCTATCTTTTCTGAATATTTTGATATAATTGTTTCCATGAAATTGCCATTAGAACAGAAGTTTTGGCTTTTAGAATTATACCCGCTCAATAGCTGAAGCGGCGTTTCCCAAACTTTAAAATCATTATTTTCAAAATGGCGTTTTTGGGTATAACGCGCAGGATACCTCAAAAACTTCTGAATATTTTTCATGAAATTTTCAAAACATATATTCCATGTTATTCTGTATAAACTGAACCTAAAATTTCCTTTTTATTGTTCAAAAAAATATTTTTTTATGTGATTTTACTGTTGAAATTTTTAAAATTTTGTACTAGCTAAATGCAGCATTGCCTTAAAAATAGAAAAATGCTTTAAATACAAATTTATTTAAGTTCAGGGAAATTATTACAATCTGAAGTATAAGTAAGCACCAAAATTTTCATTCTAGTTGCAATATTTATTTTGTAATCCTGCGCGTAAACTGTTATGCCAATTTTTTGTTCGACAAAATGTCCCTATAAATACTAATTCTGTATCTTGCAATTTTTTAAATACATGAAACGAAAGAACATACTTATATCTTTCATTCCAATTAAAATTGTGTTTTAAAATCATAATACATTTTAAGACATTAAATGTTGAAAATGGTCTTTTTTTCATTTTTTACACTTTTTAGAGTCCCGAGACCCTTTAAATTAGTATGTTTTTAATAATTTGACGTTTATTGCTTTTATACTGTTACTGGACATTACATTACACATATATATCATTAAAAGTCGTTAACTAGGCATAGAGTACGCCGCCCTGTCTTTGTGTATGTCCAAACTGACCGTACCTTTAAGGGTTAATATCTCAGCTAATTACCGATAATTTTTTTCGAAAATCATTATCAACAATGCTTTTATTCTTCTGCAACGATAGGTATATTCAGTGATGCTCAACAATTTTTCTGAATGCCCGTATATCGAAATTTGTGTATAACAGAAAAATGCTAATTACGCAAAAACTATGTGACCTAGGGGAATCGCTATAATTTTCCGGCAAGGTTTACATTAACGTCTACTACCTCTAATTTTTTCATAATTTTAGTTTCAGTAGATTCGGAATTAGATGGGGGGGACATATTTTTGCGCTACATTTTCAACAATATCTTTGAAAATATAATACCTAAAATTAAAAGGAATGTATTTTTGACTTCAGTGTTTCAAAAGCTTTCACAGGATACCCCACATGATATACAAAGAAAAGATTTTTTTTTTCAAGTAGCATAATTAGCCCCTCTACTTTTTTACTAAATATATTTATGAAAGTTTATTAATCTGAAAATATGTGGGTCAATGTTCTTTATTACTTACCCGAATATGAACTTTCCACGTTCCATAGTTTACGATTAAAATGGTTGTGACAGACAGACAGACGGACAGACACAGGAGTGATCTTATAATGGTTCCGTTTTTACTTTTTAAGTACGGAACCCTAAAAATGGTCAGATGCACTAAAAAAATACGGTACGACCCCATGCATTTCCCTGCGCTAGGGTGTAACCCTTCATTTTTTGTCATGTTTCGAAAAAAAAATGTCACTTAACCGCGACCGTAACATATTTTTTAACCCGCCAAAAAAGCGATTCTGTGATGATTGTCTAACGTGCTACGTGCTACGGAACAGTAAGTAAAGTGTTATTGTGTTTTGAAGTGCATTATATCTTTGCCCTGTAAAATTACGGGCTGCACAAAATGATGGGCATAGATTTTTTTTTTTTTTTTTACGGGGTATGACTGGAATTTCTGTTGCCGGCCTCTGCCCGTAATTTTACAGAGATATTTTTAGATACTTAGAAACTTAAGGACAATCCACATATCCTTGCAGTTCTAGCCCATCTGTTAGAAAATATACGGTACAACACCATACATTATCCTCCGCTAGGGTGTACATGTTAACACAAAATCATGGGCATAGATTTTTTTTTTTTTTACGTTGTATGACTGGAATCTCTGCTGCTGGTCTCTGCCCGTAATTTTACAGGGGTATTTTTAACAGTGCAGTCTTCCAAGCTTTCATGCATTTCGGTGCGGGAAAACACAATGAAAACCTACCGATCAACTCCTAAAATGGGTCTGCAGGTGATTTCCACCACTTTGTAGACCAATCTTACTTTAATATGCTAATCGAGTTATGCCTAATCTTGGAATTTTAACCCTTACTTAGATAAGGCGACAGACTGTGCAACCGCCTCCCGATCTATAGGGAATGTCTTGTAGCTAAAGATTAAGCATGTAGATTTATACACTCCGTCAATCTTTGTGCATCATATTAAATTTGCGATGATTCCTTGGCAGTAGAGTTTATAGTGGTATTTTGTCAATTTAACTTTTCAGAATACTGAATTTCATAAATAGTTAAAAATGGTTTTGAATGTTTATTAATGTACAAATCATTAACATTTTCTTTTTGTGTCAAATAGTATATTTCATTTTCTTAGCTCTACATTTTCATACGTGTTTACTTTAAAATATTGTCTCGCTTTAAAACTGTCCAATATCACAAACTAGAAGATTTTTTAAATTGTTTAAATTCAGATTAGGAGAGCATAATAAATTAAAATATATATATATATATATGACATTAAATTAAGAATTTTGATTCTAAAATTCCCTAGAAATGGAACTTATATTCTAATGAAAGCATTAAGTGTTCTTTTTTTAAAGCATTTCATGAAGTACATAGAAAATATCAGTTAATAGTATTTCTGTAAATAAATTATATTTACTCTGTATTAAAAAAGATGCTTTAGAAATCGAAAAGTTTTATGCCGTTTTTTACTAATGGAACAGAAAATTTAATAAAACTTAAAACTTAAAAGCTAAATTATAAATTATTTTTTATTAAGACTCTTGTCTACAAGTAATTTTCATGTCTATGAAAAATATAAGTAAACTTTAATTAAATTTCTTTTTACTTTCACTTAAGTATTTAATACACTAATAAGCTTGAATAAAATTATGAATTATTTTATAGGTTGCGCTTTTTAATACTAAACGAGACTTTCTTGAATTGTTTACTCACATTGAAGAGATTTTAAAATTTTTCTTTAATGAGAATTTTGAATTTTTATCTTTCCTGAAATGAGTCGAAAATCAGAATATAAAAATGCTTGAATTAAATAGATATGACCTAACTGTATTTTATTTATAAGTTATTAAGAAAAAATTAATAATGAAGCATTTTGTATATCATTATGACTGGAAGCCTATTGCTATGAAATTTCTTAATTAAGGCTGTGGTTAAAGATAAAAACGTAAAAGTGTATACTAACGTAAAAGCCCATAAAGTGTGGAAGATAAGAACCAAACATTACAAACACTCTATACACAGTACACTAGAAAAAACATTTATCACTTTTAATATTTCCCGAAATAATAAAAATAAATGGAAAGCATCGATAAGCATCCAACCTTCCATGTTTTTTGTTTAAAGAAATATGATTGAACCAAAATTTTTATTTAATAAAGGAAGTCAAATAAGTGTTAAAAGGAAACAATACATTTTATGTTAAATAAAGTTTCTGGTTCAGAAAGTGTTCATTATAATTTAAAATAACCGGAATATAGACAGCTATGGTACGCATAATACACTGGCCTCCAAAAGTTAAGGTACAGGGACTGGATGCTTTCGATTGCACACGTTTTGTCGAATATCTACAAAAATTATTGGCGAATTGTTCTTGAACTTCTGGGATGAAAAGAACATGTTTGATTTCATATTTATTCGTGAAGATTTAGTTGAGAGGCCAATTAGGGGGCTAATAATAAATTTAATAATAAAATAATATTTGCGACCACCTATGTAACAGAAAATGCTGGAAATGGTTTGTCACTGTGTTAAATGATTATTTGGGTCTTGTTCAACATTTGTGTGCATTTGTGTAAGCATAGGACTCATATTCGTGAAGATGTTATTGTGTCTGTGAAAAATTCAAAAATTTTTTTGCTTATAGTATACAGAGTTTTCAAGCAAATTTAACACAGCTTTTCGAAAACTTGCCAAAGAATAGTAGCAACAGTACACTGCAATTAAAACATGAATATATTGAATATTTGATGAGATATGGTCATTTTTATGAGAATTTTTAACTGCGCATGCGCGGAAGATTTCAAAATTTTTATTTCATAATTTGGTAGTCAGTATTTTGGGGCAACTTCTATAAAAAGTCCAGTCAAATGTTGTGAAAACTTAGAAACTTATAGGGAGCTGATTGAAAAGTTGTGGAAAATCCCTTATAATAAAGCTATTTTTAGGAAGCAACTCACTATATAGACCCTATCTTTGTGAATTTTCGCTATATTTGACTGGACTTTTTATATAAGTCGCCCTAAATAGCTGACTACTAAATTATATAATAAAAAATTTAGGATCTTCCACGCATGCGCAGTTAAAAAGTATTTTATACAAATGCCCATATCTCATCAAATATTCAATATATTCGTGTTTTAATTGCAGTATACTGTTGCTACTGTTCTTTGTCAGGTTTTTGGAAAGTTGAGTTAAATTTGGTTGGAAACTCTGTATGCTATAAACAAAAAACGTTTGAATTTTTCACGAAAACGTTAACATCTTCACGAATATGAGTGCTATACTTACACAAATGCATACAAACGTTGAACAGGACCCAAATAGTCATTTACCACAGTGACAAATCATTCCCAGCATTTTCGTTACATAGGCGATCGCAAATGTTATTTTATTATTAAATTTATTATTAGCTACCTAATTGACCCCCCGACTAAATCTTCACCGATAAATATGAAATCAAACATATTCTTTATATCTCAGAAGCTCAAGAACAATTCGTCAATAATGTTGGTAGATATTCGACAAAACGTGTGCAATTGAAAGCATCCAGTCCCCGTACCTTAACTTTTGGAGACCAGTGTACATTGAATCACCCACTCTGAAGGAGCATATACACCGTTGCATAGAAAAGTTCTATCAAATTGGTTTAGGCAGCTAAACTGTCTGTGCTTTCCAAAAATTATTTGAGCTTGTTTACAGCTACCGAAGCTTCTGTGTTATACTGCATATTCTATTAGATATAGTGCACAGAAAATCGTAACTAATCATTTTTTAGTGTCATAGCTGTTATGTAATTTAAAAAATAATAAACGATGGATTAAAGAAAAAAGTTCCCGACATCTTTTCGGTAAGATTGTCGCGGCACAATTTAACACCGTGGCTGATATTGCGAACAAATTGCATCTTTTGTACTGCTTTTTACAAAACTTTTGCGTTTTTAAAAGAAGACTGTTACTATTTAAACTAATGTTACACCGTTACCGGAGCAGCTTCCCACATGCCCCTGTATTACTCAAGCTAGAGACTGTCATTCAGAAATAGGGCTGCTATATCCGCTGACTTGAAACCGACTTTGGAAAAATCATTTGAATGGCAAATAATTATTCGCATTTTATGCAATCGACTCTATAGTACCGGTCTGTCTGTGAGATGTTCTACAAAATTTGTAGACAAAAAGGGAAATTGATCGTTTGGCGTAAGCAAAAAAAAAAAAAAAAAAAAAACAAAAAAACAAAAAAACATAGAAATTGTACAGTTAACGATAGGAAAAAAAATTCTATTTTCCGTTGTATCGATATTTAATCTCTACGAATTCGATGGGATGAAATACGTTCGAAGTTGGTGATTTGAAAAATACCAAAGCATCCATATTGTCAAATAATTTGGGAATTCAATTCCCATTAAGATATGAGTCAGTGTTACTTCATAGTAAGAGATGACAATTACATGTATAGTCCGCGCACGATAACCTGGCACTTAAAAGAGATACTGCCGGAAATAGCTACAATTTTTAATCCAACAACATATTTTAACGAAATGCAAGTGCACTATGTTAGAAGCTCGCTCAAAAACGCTTCAAGTGATACCACATTGATCATTGTACGTTTTATATGTGCCCAATAAATGTACGTTAATAACAGAAATAACATATATGCTTATAGAAATTAAAGTTCTATGCTTTTTCACAAATGAAATCTAAACTGATATTCGTAGTTCATAGATATCAGTAGACCCGTGCGGGGCTTTCGCACTGAAAATCATTAAGATTGTTTGCCGATACGTTTGTCCACTTATTACTTACCCATCATACGTAGTATAGGGTAAGTTTTATAATCGTTTAAAAAAAAAAAATTTTTTTGACGGATTTACACGTTTCAGACACAGGAGATTCCGAAAGACACATTGTTTGAAAAAAATGCCACCCGCCTGTCTGTCCGTGTGTCTGAGTGTGTCTCTGTAAACGCCCTATCTCCCGAATAAATTGAGATAGAGACTTGAAATTGCGTATGTACTTAGAATGAATGAGAAGAATCCTATTAGATTTTAATAACTTCGATTATCCGGAAAAAAATTTTGGACTCTTGAAAATATTCGTTCTGATAAAAGGTATATAAAAATTTTCGAAATTGTTTATTTTATGGAATGAATATAAAATACAATAAAAAACATAAATTTTGCATAAAGAATGAAGTCAATTGGATAATTAGTTGTCTAGATATTTGTAATAACATTTTCCACACTCTTCGATTTTTCATGACACTGTATTTCATTCAAATTTCAGTTCAAAGATATTTTTTAATTGGAAATGAGACTCTTAATCAGACGCAGTAAACTGTTAGTTAATATGATTATCATTTTTGGAGTTATAAGGATGTTTCTTTTACACAATTCAGTAATAGAGCATTTAAAGTTTATAACGTCATCCAGCCACGATTTTAAACACTTTATCTACAGAACCAATTGAGATAGAGGCTTTAAATTTGGTATGTACTAAGAATGTAATAGTGCGACAAAGCCTATTCAATTTCAGTAACCTTAGTTGCCCGGAACTATTTTTCGGACTTTCGAAATATTCGTTCTGACGATGCGTATATAAAAAAATTCGGAATTATTTCTTTTAAAGAATGAATGTAACATGAATTTTACATAAAGAATGAATTCGATCGGAAAATCAGTTGCCTTGATATTTGCGATCGTAATTTCCACATTATTTTATATTATGCCTATCCATGATGGGTAAGTGTTACGGTGGCCCCCGGACTAGTTTTTAAATAACTGCAATTTTTTAATCTAACGACATGTTTTAACAGAATGTGATTTTAGTATTTCAGAAGCCTGTTTAAAAACTTTCGAATGACACCTTATTGACCATTGTGCGCTTTGGATGAGTAATAGGGATGTTGACAACAAAAATAATATATAAGATATTGCTCGTTGGTAGTAATTATTGTCACTTTACTTAATAAATAAATTGGTCTAAATTTACGTCACGTATCGGCCAAGCAATCTCTAGCAGACTGTAGATCCTGCGTGGCCATTTAAAACACTCCATATCAGACAAATTTAATTATGCTCAAAATACCACATTTTAACATGATGTTGCACTGTAGAGAAAATACTGCCAGTTTTCCGATAGGAATCGGAAAAATAGTTGCCCTTATCGTACCAGAATAATTTCCGACCCAGCTCGGAATAAAATCCGTAAAAATAAGGAACTAGTCAGTAAAACGGTAATTTACGGATTTTATTCCGATTTTACGGATTTTATTCCGAACTGGGTTGGAAATTATTCCAGTACGATAAGGGCAACTATTTTTCGGATTCCTACCGGAAAACTGGCATTATTATTTTTACAGTGTATCTTCGAACCAAACTAGATTTCCCTCCTTTCCTTTCTTCGTAGATCTGATGAGGGGATATTATATACTTATTAATTTATCATTATGTTTGATTATAGGTGCAAAGTTATCGCAAGAATAATAACATATGTCCTCCTGACCCAAATACGAATCCTTAGAAAACTCTTGTTCTGAACTTGGTAGAAAGGTTATTGAATATGAACCGTAGTCCAAAAGGGAGTTTCGGGAGATGTTTATAAATGTTTGGTATCGTTGTTTGAGAGAGAAATACAAACACATAGATTATATCCTTTATTGTTACCACTAAATTTTGAATGTAATTTTTGCCTTAATTCATGGAAATATTTTGGTTATTAAATATCTACTTCCTTTAAAAATCTCACTTTTTTAACGATTTTTAGTTTTTTCAGCTTTCGTCTGTCCCTTTTCGATTCTCTGAATTTGATTCGTAGCACTGCGGCAACCTCATTGGCTGCTGAAGTTGCACGTCAAATCCCACAATGACTTTTCTGTTGCGCTTTTTAGTCTGGAATTCAGGTTTCTGACAGTTCCGCTTACTTCGGAATTCGTTCCTCTGACCACATAATTTTTCCTAGTACATACTTTAAAATTAATATTACACTTAATTTATACCCCAATTAAAAGAATTTTGTGATTAAATTAAATGTACACATTTGATATATTTAGTCTATGTTTTGTTGTACATATGAATAGATTTAAACAATGTTTTTTTCACTTAGAATTCATGAGTTTTTTCTTATATTGCTTTTATCTAAATGTTTCACACTGTGGCGACTGGATTTTTTGGGTTTAGCAGCCACAGGCTTTTTAAAAATTTTCGGAAAGTACACGTATAATGCAGACTATGCTGGAAATATGTGCAGTTGTTTTGAAGACAAAGGGCGTTTCAAAGAAACATTAAAAATGCATTTCTTCCCTATTACTGTTAAACCAGACCATTATAGTATTTTGTTTCCAAAATAATTGACCCATGGGTTAATGTTTCATTTATTTCTGTAATATCTGAAGACCAAATGCTTAATGATTTTAAAGATATTTAACCATTTCCGGCACAAAATACATCTGTTGCTAAAATGTTAAAATTATTAAATTAAACAGAATTTGAAAGAAATTCATTTGAAAATCGGTAAGATTTATTTCCAGTACATAATAACAGGTAATTTTAATTAAAAAATTCCGGCGACATTGGGGCATTGGCGGAATAACATTAAGCGGGGTAAAATTTAACCCACCGTGCCGAAAAGTATTAAAACATATTGACTTGTAAGTGTGTCCGCAAAATCTTACTGCTCACAAATATTACAAATAAAATTTCATTTTATAAGATAACATTAGCATAAATATTGATTTCAAAAAATTATAAATTTGTTATTTATGTCGAAATTAAAAAGCTTACTTATTCACATAATAGAATTAATAGTAATAAGATTAATAGCAATTGTAGCAATTATAATTGAAGAGCTAAGTGGAAGAACATATTAAGTAGCAAAAATTACATTTGAAGAAATTTGAAGTGAAAGTTTTTGCTGTAAATTTTAATGATTTATTTTCTATTTGATACCATGTGCTTAAAATATTAACAGGTATGGTACTAAACTCTCTCAGAAAAACTTATTCATATTTAACTTTCAAATAATAAAAATTATTATTATTATTGACATTATTAAATATTAAAATATTAAATATTAATGAATAATGTCTTAAATCTTCAAGACTAAATGGAATCTTAGTATTTTAGCTTCACCATGTGATAGGATACCTCATAACGCTTTCATTCAGAAGATAAAAGTTTTTTTAGAAAATGTAGCATAACATGTTCATCCACTCAGCTCTTCAATTGTAATTGCAATAATAGTATAATAGCACTAATGTATAATAACAATTATAATTGTAATTGTAGTAATAATAGTAACATTTTATGTTTTTTTATAGAACATAAACGTTTAACATAAACATCAATCCTGGATTTTTGGTTATATGACATTTTCATCTTAAATGTCCGCGTTTAATGGAGGCCACTAACATTTCTGCTTTCAAACAATAACGCACTAATATGTTGTGGTAAACATTTAGTGGTCGTAAAGCAAGACAAATTGACGTCATAAATTATTTTTAAGAGGAAGCGTAACAGGCTACTACAGACAGCTCATAGTTCTATGATAAATTCATTGCTTTAATGCTATAGATTATGATGTGGAATACATTATCCTAGCATTTTAACATTATTTATAGTCATTCAATGAAAATTATTGAATTTAATGTGATTAAATACACTATTACGACTGAAAACCATTATATTTATAAGGAAAATATGTTTACTTAAACGCTTTTATTTATCGTGGGATATTTACAATAGAGTTTGAAATATGATATTATTTCCATAAAACTGTTATGAACCATAGAAAATGAATATTTTTCTCTGTGTGTATGTACAGATGCAGATATTGATTTTTATAACTTCTTAACTTCCATGACTGTATCTATACGCCTTGCATAGCCGCTAACTCAGCTCACTCACCTTGAAACAGACCTTAAATGAACTTGAACAAGTTCATAGGCTACGATTTGTTTGTCCCCAGTATTTCTGAATAGTAATATTCACCTTATTAAATTGCAGAAATATGCCGATGCGAAAAACTGTGGCTTTGCAGAGCGAATTACCCCAGATTTTGATGGAAGTTAAGAGGTTAATCTGTTTTTATTTGATAACCTAAAGATGTTTTGCCTGAGTGTTAGTAGGTTTGATTATATAACAGAAATTGCATATAATTTGGTTACGTGTTTGAATTGCAAAGGAATTGTATTTAAGATACCAAACAACTGCTGAACGTAGAACAAGTGTAAACAATTTAACGATTTCGGCACTTGCCGTCTTAAAAAACCTCTACTTTAAAACCACATTTCTCATTATAATAATATGAAAGTATGGTCTAAAAATAGATAGCATTGTTGAGTTTAGATTATAAAAAGAGTGTGACTGGAAAGTCAAAAACAATAAGCAACTTTCTTTTGATGAAAGTTTTATGCAAGCATGTGTATATGATTACTCTGAATGTCTAAAAATTTTGCTCATAGATTCTGCTTTATTAATAAGGTACTTGAACCAAATAGGGCCATTTTAAGGATTCAAATGACAATAAACTGTGCTATATGCGAATTAAAATTTAAATTATTGTTGGATGTAATTTTATATATATTTGTTTACAATATTAATACACTTGTCGATATTTAATTATGGGCAGGAGCGTTCAAAACAAAAGACACTTTAAAGTGCCTTTATTCAGGTATCTTCCTACGTTCGCAGTACCTTTTTTTAAAATATACAATATTGAATAAATACAAATATTTTTAGTTCAATTCCAATACATAATGATTATAAAAAATAAAATCTTAGCATCATAACATATTAAAAAATTGTTTTTTCTTGCCATTTTTTTAGCGAAATTTCATGCTTACGCCAGGCAGCGTACACTCAATTCAGCTAAATACAGCTCCAAGTAAAAAAACAATATATATAATAATTCGTTTCATTTGTATTTGGAAATGCATTTAGCTTTATTTCAGTTTAGTACAATTGAAAAAACAACAACAACAACTACAAAAAACAACGGTTGATGTTTTAATAAATTTGCATGTTATTAAGTAAAATTAAAAGTATGAAAGATTAAATTTCGAGTGAATATTGTATTTTTGTAAAATTATTTTCATTATTCAAACTATTAGAATACTAAAGTAGGTGGTTCAAAAAATTATAATACTTATGAATTTTCCTGATTGGTTCAGAAGGTCTCATACATTAAGCATAAAATTAGCTTTTGCGGCACTTCTGTACTTAAAATATTCTCAGTCAAGTGTTAACAGAGCAATAAAGTAGAATTTTTACGATTTTGAAAAGAAGCATCTAATTAGCGGCCGAAAGCCAAGCACTCCGTTTTAGAAGTGTAAAATATTTGCCTAGAAAGTGGAAAGAACACGGTGTTGATGTGAGTAAATCTACAACACTAAGACGTCTCCATAAACTTGGATTTCAATCTCGTGTACCAAAGATAAAGCCCCTCATGAACAGTGTTTCCAGATTGGGGACTTTTTTAATTCAGATTATTTGACTGTCACCACTTTTTTAAAATAGCTATAGTATAATTCGCTTATTTTTCAGAATTATTAATCTATTTTTAAATAGGACGGATATTTCTATTTCAAAAAAGCGGTGACAATCAACAATCTGGGGACGAAAAAGTCCCCAATCTGGCAACACTGCCCATGACTATTAAACACAAAAGAGAGAGAGAGTGAAATAGTGCAAAAAATGTTTTTTATGGGGTCTAGATGATTGGAAAAGATAGTGTTTGTGATGAGAGTGTGTTTTGCGGAACATATGGCGATCAAGGTGTTCGTGTATGGCGAATGAAGCAAGAAGTATATAACAAGGAATGCATGAAACGATCAGTGAAATTGCAGCCAGTGTAATGGTATGGGCTTGCATGACTGCGGATGGTTCTGAAAGGCCATGTATCGTTAACGAAAGGATTAATTCTGAAATAGTATAGGAAGATATCGTTGAGAATTTCATGATACCATCGTCGGAAGATCTGTGTGGTGACAATTGTATTTTCCAACATGATTTAGCACCTTCACAGGGTCATGTATGGGCTGAAAACATTGTGAACCTCTTGTAGCTAGCTTGGAAAAGCGAGTTCATGCTGTTATAAAATGTAAAACTGATGCTACAAAATGTTAAAGAACTTTTCCTTTTTTTAAAAAATCACGTATTATTTACAATGCATTATTCTAATATTTTGAACCACGTAAATGGTTATTCTAATATCTTGTTTTTTTTTCAAGAGTGAATAGTTATTTTAATTTTTTGTATTATTTTGTATTATTATTTTAATCCTTTAATATTCATGTTAAACGATTCTAAAAACTATGTAGATTCTTACAATATTAAGTTTTATCCTGTATTACTTTTGTATAAGCGATACATAAAAAAAATTCCTTTTTTTCCTATTATTCTAAGTTTTTGACTTGGAGCTGAATATTTCATTTTCTATTGTACTACTCGCTAGCTACTATTACACTTACCTGGCACTGAACTAGGAGTTTTATAACATCTTTAAAATCAAATGAAATATTTCAAAATGTGTCAAACAATACATATAATTTTATAAAAAAAAATATCATTTTTTATATTAGTGTACCTATGTAGTAACTACATTATCTTATAGAGCTCTGATTCTAATTCAAAACGTAGTAAGTGATATGGAAATCATTCTGACAAATTTTCATTGAAATAAGTTTAAATCATTTTATGTAATGAAGTTTATCGCACTTCTAAATAACAGAAAAAAATCATTTTCCAGAAATCGTATTTAAGGATTTCTTATCTATATTATTTCTATCTATAAAATTAATCTAAAAGTGTCAATTATGGATCATTAGTTTATGTAAAATACATGAGAAAGTCATGCATAGAAACATTGTTTACATTTCTCCTGGCCTTCCTACTCATTTCCCGTATTTGTCTCATTGCTTCCTGTTTATTAAATTGGCCATAACTCCTCTTCTAGTAATCGAAGAAACAAAATTAAAACATATTTTGAATTGCAAAATGTTGCTCCTTCAAATAAAACAATAAAAACGTTTTAGAAAATTTTCACCGAAATGGCCATTTAAATGTAGGCAGATACTTTAAAAATATGTGTTTTAAATAATGCCATACATTTCTAAATACATAATTAAATTTGCAATATATATACATTTAACGCCTGAATTAAAAACTATTAAAATACTAAATAAAATAAAATAAGACAGACTCGAGCACAGTTAAAAAATAAAATTTATAAATTACTAAAAAATACTAAAAAATAATTTAAATTACAATCAGTAAACATTATATTACTTGCGTATTATCAAGACTGATAAACTTGCGTATTATCAAGAGACTGAGATCGGACAAATCGATTATAATTACGAGAGCCGATAAGGGTAGAACTACAGTTGTTATGAATAGGGATGCTTATGATTCAAAGGCTCATGAGCCACTTGACGATGTAACTACTTATTCTGTTCTTAAGATAGATCTGACACCCTCCATTCAACGTAAGATGAACTTAATTATTTTCAAGTTTGAAAAGCTTAAAAAAATCTCCCTAAACTCTGCTTCTAAACTGAAATGTTACACCGGGCTTGCCCCACGTTTTTATGGGTTAACAAAGATTCATAAGCTATTTATCCTGCTCCGTCCCATTATTGATTTTTCTAAATCCCCTTTTCTTATCTTTCTAGTTACTTATCCACGTTTTGTAAACCTCTTTCGTTAAACTCTAGTTACAGTCTTAACTCGCCTTACAAATTCCTTGAAGATTTACAGTTTTGTTTTCCTTATCGATTATATCAAGGCTTCTCTCGATGTTGTTTCGCTGTTTACTTCAATCCCTTTCGATCTGGTCTGTAAAGTAATTAAATATATCTGGCCCACTCCAGCACACCCTGCTGATTTTAATGTCGAAGAGATTGTTGAACTGGTTAAGTTTTGTTTGACCTCAAACTGTTTTGTACTTAATGATTGCTTTTATAGTCAAATTTCAGGTACTGCTATGGTTCCCCCCTCTCTGTTGTAATTGCTGAACTTGTAATGAAGGATATTGAAAATGCTATTAATTCTGCACTTGGTCCACGTATTAATTTTCGGAGACGTTATGTCGATGATATTTTTTGATAGTGAAAAAAGCAGGTTTAAATGATATTCTCACGATTTCTAATTCTATTGGTAATCCTATTAAATTTACGGTTGAAATTGAAAATAATGCTGAATTACCATTTCTCGGCATTCTAATCCGCAGTTAAACAACTAATATTTCTCAATCTACCATCATTACAGTTTACAGAAAACCTACATATACTGGTCAATATACTAATTTCAATTCAGTATGTCCTTTCAGCCAAAAAATAGCTGTTATTAGACCTAGTTATATAATCCTTCAGGGACATTAGATATTGCAGTTCCAGTAATGACTTTGAAAACGAGAAATGTAAAATATATCCCGATTTGGTTAATAATAGCTATCCTATTGGCGTTGTTAAAAAAATCTTTAAAAATTCTTTACATTTTGTAAATGTTACTCCCCCCTCCCTTTTCAACGTAGTAAACAAAACTTTTTTATCTGCATTATTATAAGAACATTTATGACGAAAGTTCTAGCATTCTAAAATTATTCAACGTTAAGGTTTCTTTTAAACCAATTAATGAAGTGATTTCTTTTTCAGTAAGCATAAATTTCAATATGATGTCTAAATTACCCGGAATTGTTTATGTTATGCCGTAATTAATATGTTCTATAAACACGCAAAGTTAAAAAACATAAAAATTTCAAAAAATGTCCACAAATTTGGCCACCACTGTATACAATTTAAAATATAGAATATTTTAATATACATTCTAAAAAACCGTTGAATTATCTCCAACAGCATACAAAGATTGTAAAATTCAATCAGTAATTTACGCTGATTTATATGAAAGTTAACTTACTGTTTTCAACAAACACATGTCAAAAAATTAAGTGCTTTGAAAATGACAATGAAGACGGCACCGATTGCGGTTGAAAGTATCCTCGCATGTCAAGGACACATAAACTGACAGCCATATGCTGCCATTTGTTGGCCGGAGACCATTCCCTACCAGATGTAGGCTGATGGCCTTATTAAGAGCCGCTTATTTGATAGAACTACCTTATATTTCAAACGCACTATCCCATTTTGAATTTAAATTTGAATATATTTCAGCAAAAATTTCGATTTTTAATGTAAATTTGAAGGTATTATGTATTTTTTCCAAACGTATTTAGATTTTATCTATACATAACATTTTTTCTGGGAAAAAAAAAGAAATAAGTTGAGGTTCATTCCAAAATTATATTCATTAATCTGTAAAATTTTATTTAACAATATTAAGTAGTTCAAGAGATATTTTGAGCACTTATTTTGAGCATTTATTTTTTTAAAAAGCGCATTTTGAAGGAAATGGTTAAATTACCCCTTTTAATACTTGCGTACAGATGATGAAACAGAAAACCATGGGAAAGAAGACATCTAAAAATCCCCGTGTTGCCCGCCCCCCTTTTTTTCCACAAAAATAGAGTAATTTGGTTGCCATCATTAGAGAAATGTCATAAAAAATAATTAATATCTCGAAAACTAATTAAATTTTAAAGTTCTAATAGAAGTTTTGAAAGATGTGGATCAATACTGATAAGCGGAGTTATTTCATCGCCAAACGTTCCACATTTTAGGATAAATAACTGAGAAACATAATCAGTCGTTTCATAAAATCGTTTCATAAATTCCTTTCATAAATTGTTTCATTAGGATTTTATATATATAGGGTGGATATATATGTTATTATTAAATCATATAGGTAGCTAATTTAGCCTGATTAACTACAAATGCTTTTTCATTACTTCGATTGCAATAAGTATAATTTTCGTAAAGAATAAGATCTATAATAATAAAGATAGAAGTTTGTGTGTGTGCCTGTGAAGATCGCTGCGCATAGAGATACAAAATTTCACAAAAATCTACCTCTATATCTGCAGTTATACACCTTCAAGAGAATTTTTTTGTTTTTTGATCAGATTATCTTACTTTAATTTCTTTATTTTTTTCACGTTTCGCGGTGATGTTTAAACATTAGCGAAAAAGATCCGGTTTCAATTTTCACAGGAATCAATACAGTAATATTCGTCCTCTTTGCAGTAACGTTTGTTCGAAATTCATACAACAATTTAAAAAAATTTTGCGAATGCCATTTTTAAAGTTTTTTTACATTTCACGGCGATTTTTTCCTTTTGAAACTTTTAACCTAATATAATTTACGTATTACGTAAATTACTCGTATTTACGTTTTTCCCCTGTGGTTTTGAAATTTTAAACGATTTTTAAAGCGGTTTTTTGTGATCCGCGACGATTTTTGCAATTAATATAATAAATTCAGTTTAAAACTAGTCCACTATAGTAAGTTTTGTCCTCTGGAATTTTTGAATTTTTGGCGATTTTTACGCATTGATAAAAATAAACCGGTTTCAATCTTTATCCCCACTATAGAAATTTTATCATCTTTCTAATAAAGTTTAATCAGTTTTAGTACAGCGAATTATTTTTTTTTTCACAATTTTACTGTTTTTATGCGTTTGGAGGCGATTTTTTGACATTCGTAAAACAAATCCGGTTTTGATCATTTAGCCCATTGTAGTTAATCTTTTTCAATTTTTAGCGATTTTTTAAATCTGAATTTTAGTGTTTTTTTCCGTTTCACATCAATTTTTCCACATTAGTAAAAGGAATGCGTTTTCAATCTTTTTGGAATTTTCCCAGTTCCAAGGATTTCTTGTTTAAAATATATTAACATTTACTATTATATACATAGTATATATATTTTTTCTGTAAGCACTTACACGAACTCTTCAGAATTTTTTTTTCTCAGTACCTTCCCAGATACCTTTATCGTATTTTTTTTTTTTTTTTTTTTTTTTTTTTTTTTTTTTTTAAAGGAGGTGGGGGCGGCGTTTCACATTATTTAGATTTTCTCCGGAATTTTTGGTCAAAGTTGGAAGTTTGGTACTAAATGTGAGAAATTAAATTGACATTCGAGGGTTTGCAGTGTTTCTAAATTTTTCTACACTTCTTATCACTATTTCAAGTAACGATACTTCGTGCCAGATATCTTTAACCTCGGCAATAGAAGTTATTTAAAAAAAAATATATATATATCATTTTAAAATAGTGGTAGAAAAGTGCGAAAATTTTAGGAATGCAATCACTCTAATAGAGTGTCCTTAGTTCGTTTGGATAGGGGTTCCTTTTAAAAACATAAAATCATACAAATTAGAGGGTGTACGCTTCCACAGGCAGTGAGACCTGTCGGAAGTGGACACCCTGTAATTTGTATGATTTTATTACATACAAATTAGAGGGTGTACGCTTCCAAAGGCAGTGAGACTTGTCGGAAGCGGACACCCTCTAATTTGTATGATTTTATTACGTACAAATAAATTTTAATTTGTATATAATTAAAAAAATAATCATAGTTTAAATTTTCATAATATAAAAAATTATTTAATAATTTTTTTTTAAATACTAAATCAAAACAGGCCGAAAAGTGCATTGATGTTAAATTCGTTTGGATAGATATTAATTTAAATATATGAAAACAAATTCGCTACCAAAAGCAGTGGGGCCCTATATTAGGTTCGTTAGGAAAGATTTTTGTGTAAAAATATAAATTAACACAAACGGAGCATGTGCAGCACATTTGGTGTACACTGCTGAAGGCAGTTGGGCACAAACTCTAGGTTCATTCGGATAAATTGTCTTTTTAAATATAAAATCACACAAATTCGAAGATGTTTTCTGCTGATGGCAATAGAATCCCAATAATAGATTCGTTTGGAAAGTTTTTCGGTTAAAAATTCAAGATTGATTTTAGGTATATTTAAGACTTTTAATTTATTATCAAGGTACCGGGTAATGCCGGGTGGGCCAGCTAGTTAAGTAATGTAAACGAAAAATTTCAAACTGACATACTACTCTATTAAAACCATAAGAATTAATTTCGCTTGTGTGTATAACCCTATTTTATATTTTTAAAAATTTCAATTTATTATTCCGTTGTAATAATATTTACTATTTTATAATACATTTTCGTTTTAATCCCAGTTTTTGTATTGTAATAAATAACTAAAAATCCGTATTCTGAATACCTCCTAAGAATAGGCGTGAAATAAACAACGATGCAGCGTTTTATTACTTTATACGTTTCATGAGTAATAATACAAGCTTGCGATGGTTGTGTTGTTTAACTTTTGATAATTGATTTTTATGTATTTTTTAGCACTGAATCCGAAAATGACCTTCACTTTTTACCATCACGTCAGGAATTTTTGTGAATAGTAAATGTCAATGGTAAAAAGTAAAAAAAATAGAGAACATCTGATAATAAAAGATACAGGAAATGGTTGTGTTTCTTAACTTTTGGTAACTGAATTTTATATATTTTTTATCGCTGAATTCGAAAATGACCTTCATTTTTAACCATCAATACATGAGTTTTTGCAAATCGTAAATTTGAGAGTCAAAAAACAGCAAAATTCTGGTACTATAAAATAGATGTGATGGTTTTGTTTTTAAAATTTTTATAAATGATTTTTATGTACTTTTTAACACTAAATATGAAAATAGCCTTCATTTTTAACCCTTACTCCAGAATTTTTCACAAATCTTAAATTTGAAAGTTAAATATTAAAAAAAATTGCAAACAATCTTGACGTGATGGTAAAAAATGAATGCCATTTTCGGATTCAGCGCTACAAAATACGTAAGAAACAATTATCAAAAGCTAAGCAACATGACATAACCCAAATTTGCAGGCTTGTGTAATTTAAAATACTATACTACGCATTTCTATTATTTTATGAATCACATAACAAAAAGCTGAATTTTCTTTGAAACTTTTTGTAATAAATTACGGGAGATTATTGAATATACTATTGTTTGAATAGTACAAGTTTCTTAAATGAAGTCATTCACATAATATAGAAATTTAATTTTTAAAAGAAAAACAGTCTCTCTAAAGTTAGCTTGCTTAAATTTATTAAAATATCAACTTTACAATTTTCTTTTCTTTATGATGTACTTTTCTTTAGAAATCGGGTTTGATGGTTGAAAAACTTTTGAACGGTTCTTAATAGGGTTTCTCTCTCCCAAATAGCTTTTGACACGCGGCTTTAATTAACTCTGCTAGAAAAATGCCTGAAAAAAGCAAAATACAACAATAAAACGCTTTCATAAGAAACCTTATTTTTTTCTCCTTCATAATGATTTGCATTTTATTGCTTTTTTTTTTTTGCTGAAATCTGAAATTCTAACAATGGAGTATTATTATCTTTGTAAATAAACTCTTACAGGCGTAATTAACATTTTAAAGCAATCCAGAAAAAAAAACTGCTTTTTATTTCATAATGAAAGTTAAGCTTTACTTTTAGAATATTTACTCACTTTGACATCTGTTAAATCTTCAAAAAAGAATAGAATGAGAAGATTATATGCTTATTTAACAAAAGAATATTCTAACTTAAACGTTAATGCGCAATATTTTTTTAAGAAGAAGACTTATTTTAAAATTATCGATAATGGATATATATATATTAATTTTCCTGAAAATTGATATGGATAATAACTGCTAGGAAAATAAGTTAAAATACATTATAACCAATTTAAAAACTGCAAAATATCCGAATCCAGTGTGAAAGTTCTATATTTTTAGATTCTGATCAGACGATAGTTAATGAATGAACTAAATTAAAATCTAAATATATGTATTTATTTCATATATACCCTTATCAGACTAGAATTAATTTCGCGTTGAAAAGAAAACCAATCAATCGTAAGGATTCAAACATGCTATAATAACTCTCGAAATTTTCAATCTCAAAATTAATTGCATTTTTTAAAAATTTTCAATTACATTTCTACAAGTGTGCGAACAGAACTACTGACTTTTGTAGATAAAATGAATAGAAAGGAAAATATACAGATTATTTTTTTTATTATTATTAACGACATTTATTCATTACAATCGAAAAGAAAAAATAGTTGAAATTTTTATTTCCATTTTGAATAGACAGTGAAAAATATATTTTGATTATGTTACATTTGTCAAGAAATTTCGATGAAATAAAATCACATTTTAACACGTTAAAGCTACATGAATCAGCTTATAACAAAAAGCTAAATTTTCTTTGAAATATTTTGCAATAAATTACCGGAGATTATTGAAAATACTATTATTTGAATAGTCAAGTCTCTTAAATAAATCCATTCACATATTATAGAACTTTAGTTTTTAAAAGAAAACAATTTCTCTAAAGTTCGTTTCCTTAAACATATTAAAGTAGCCACTTCACAGTTTTCTTTCCTTTACGCCGTACATTTCTTTAGAAATCAGGTTTGATGGTTGAAAAACTTTTAAACGGTTCTTAATAGGGTTTTTCTCTCTCAAATAGCTTTTGACACGTGGCTTTAATTAACTATGTTAGAAAAATGCCTAGGTAAATCAAAATACAAAAATAAATTAAACATTTTCTAAAGAAAACTTATTTTTTCTCCTTCAGAAAGATTTGCATTATATCGAATTATTTTTTTCTGAAATCAAATATTCCAACAATGGATATATACTAACTTTGTGAATAAACTTTTACAGGCGTAATTAACATTTTAAAACAAATCCGGAAAAATAAACTGATTTTTATTTCATAATGAAAAGTAAGCTTTACTTTTAGAATATTTACTCACTTTGACATCTGTTAAATCTTCAAAAAAGAATATAATGAGAAGATTATATGCTTATTTAACACAAGAATATTCTGATTTAAACGTTACTGCGCAATATTTTTTTAAGAAGACTTACTTTAAATTTATCAATAATGGAATATATATATATATAAATTTTCCTGAAAAATGAAATGGATAATAACTGTCAGGAAAATAAGTTAAAACACATTATAACCAATTTAAAAATACAAAATATCCGAATTTTTTTAAAAGCTATACATTTTTATAATAAGACAAACAATAGTTAGTTAAATTGATAGATAGAATTAATGAACTTATATTAAAATCTAAATATGTGTATTTATTTCATATCTACCCTTATCAGACTAGATTTAATTGCCGGTTGAAAAGAAAACTAATCAATCATAAGGATCCAAAGATATCATAATAACTCTGGAAATTTTCAATTTTAAAGTACTTGCAATTTTTTTTTGTTAATTTTTAATGATATTTCTACAAAGATGCGAACAGATCTACTAACTTTTGTAGATAAAATGAATAAAAAGGCAAAATATAGAGATTATTATTTTTATTATTATTAACGACATTTTCTCATTACAATTGAAAAGAACAATTAATTGAAATTTTTATTTCCAGTTTGAACAGACAGTGAAAAATTTATTTTGATTATGTTACATTTGTCAAGAAATTTCGTTGAAATAAAATCACATTTTAAAATGTTAAAGCTTCATGAATCAGTTTATAGCAACAAGCTAAATTTTCTTTGAAAATTTCTGTAATAAATTACCGGAGATTATTGAAAATACTATTGTTTGAATAGTAAGAGTTTCTTAAATAAAGTCATTCCCATAATATAGAACTTTAGTTTTTAAAAGAAAAACAATCTTCCTAAAGTTCGCTTGTTTAAACTTATTAAAGTATCCTTGTTCACAGTTATTTTTCTTCACGCTGTTCATTCCCTTAGAAATCATGTTTGATGATTGAAAAACTTTTAAACGGTTCTTAATAGGGTTTCTCTCTCTCAAATAGCTTTTGACAAGCAGCTTTAATTAACTTTTTTAGAAAAATGCCTGAGAAAAGCAAATAACAAAAATAAAACATTTTCTAAAAGAACCTTATTTTTTGTCCCCCAGAATGATTTGCATTATATTGCATTTTCTTTTTACTGAAATCTAAAGTTCCAACAATGGAGTGATATTAACTTTGTAAATAAACTTTTACAGGCGTAATTAACATTTTAAAACAATCCAGAAAAATAAACTGATTTTTATTTCATGATGAAAAGTAAACTTTACTTTTAGAATCTTTACTCACTTTGACATCTGTTCAATCTCCAGAATAGAATGTAATGAGAAGATTATTATCTGTACCTTGGAACAAAATGAGCCAATGTCCAAAATTGAGAAATTTGAGTTAAATACACGAATGAATTCAGGATGTGATATAAAGTAATTGTTAAAAGGTCCAAAGTCCTCCAAATATTAGATCATTGAAAACAAAATATTTTGCCGAGGCCAATGTTACGTACTGCTAATGTAAAAATGGCCAATTTAAAATGTAAAAGAAGACTAAATCAATGTAACATTAGATTGTAGTGAGAAAAGCACTACTGAATTGAAAGGTACAACTTCGTAAAATAATAGTACAGAAATCGTAGCAAGATTCTTAAAATTCCTCAAACTTAAATTGGGTTTCCTGCTATTTGAGAAAAATGGACATTGGCCCTTTTTGTTCCATGGTACAGATATAGTATTTAACAGAAGAATATTCTGATTTAATCGTCAATATGTAATATGTTTTACGGAAAAAGGCCTTTTAAATTTATCATTAGTGCATATATTTATTAATTTTTCAGGAAAATGAAAAGGGTAATAATTGTTAGGGAAATAAGTTCAAACATATTATAACCAATTTAAAAACTACAAAGTTTCCGGATCCAGTGTGAAAGTTCCACTTCTTTAGATGCGTTCGTAATATTATATAAATACGTAACACATATAGTCGTCGTCTGGTCTGCCTGTCTGTCCGCATATAACAGCGCAAAAACTACCCAAACGAATGGTTTGAAATTTAATATATATAATTGTTACAGAATTTTGTCGAGCTATTCCAAATTTTATAGAAGACGCATCAAAACTTAAAAATATATTAATAAACGTTTTCTTCATTCTATTAAATCCTATCATACGTATTTAATTCAATAATATCCCGCGATAGACAATGACTCTACGTTGCCATGGTGTTTACGTCCTATTTAAGATGGAGTCATATTATTTCCGTATTACTGAATTTAATATATTTAATCGTAACAAATTTTGTATTCATGCATTTTTGCATAAGCGTGCAACAGCTATTGCACCATGATCTAAATATTTATCAAATTAGTTATAGAACGAACTTACCTAATTTGCCGCGTTTGACGTACAATTTACGACTTGTTAAATTAATTATAATGTGCTTAAAGTTATTTTCCTAATAGTTATTGTCCATTTCATTTTTTAGAAAAAATAATAAATACGAGTACAGTCAGTATCGGTTATATGGTCACCCATGCGGTCCTGAAAAATATGACCTTATAAGCCGGGTGACCTTATATGCGGTGTAAGCAGGAATTTTATTTTAGTCAATAAAATATTATTAATAAGTTAGTTATATTAGTACAATAATGTACAGTCGTGGAAAAAAAAGTAAACACCCCCTACTAACTCCTCAGCAAATCATCGTAGAAGAAAGTTACTGGTACCGAACGATTGGAAATAAAGTCTACTTTTAAATGATGTATATAAAATTTTCTTAGATGGTCATCTACATATTAAAACGAATCCAAACTTCAATTTTTTCGATGGCAATGCCCAATTTTAACGAGATATTTCAAATCTTCCGTTCAAACTATGCCTAGACACCAAATTTCAAGTCATTTGAATGATAAGTTTTTGAATTATAAACATTCAAAATTTAGTGCTTCTAATGTTAAATTACATTTTCATATTATTTATATCTCCCGAAATTATGCTCCTAATGTGCTAATTTTATTTGTAGTAATAATACTAATATACCCAAACATAAATAAGCTGAATTTGCAATTTTTATAATTTTATGATATGAATTATGAATTATGAAATTAATATTCGAAAAAATTATGAATTGCAACCTACAATTTTTTGATGGATTTAGATTTATTAAGTCCTGATTTATGGAAATTCAAAAATTTCACATTTTTATTCCAAGTAGTTTTCAAATTATGCTTAAAAAACGGCAAAATGATGGTTTAAGGGGCCGTCTATGATGGAAGTGAGTAGACATTTTGAAATTTATTCTGCTGTACTGTAATCTAACACGCTTCATTGACTCCTTGAGTGGCGCTTAAGGTGCCTTGATCAAGGAAGGGGCTCTCTCGGTGAACAATCCAGTACGGAACTTCAATTTGGATACAGCCCTTAAAATAAGCTCGTTTTAAAATAATTAATTTCTCGGAAACTTATTGTACGAATTGCATAAAAATTCGTTTTTAGGCTAATTGAAGGGTGTAGAGTTCATTTATGCTGTCAGAATTGGGTACTGCTATTGAAAAAAACAAAGTTATGGTTCATTTTAATATGTAGATGCCCCCCTAAGCAAATTTTATATACATCATTTAAAAGTAGATATTTCCAATCGTTCGGTACCAGTAACTTTCTTCTACGATAATTTGTTGAGGAGTTAGTAGGGGGTGTTTACTTTTTTTTTTCCACGACTGTACAAAAAAGCTATGAACATATAATTTATAAAACAAGAGGTATAAACAAGAATTGCTTTACACTTAAAATTTCGAATTGATGAGTATACTTGTAAAAATAATCGTTTATGCAGGTTTTTTTTTTTATCGTAGTTGTTAAAACTACTTTTTCTTATTCACGAACACTTTTAAAATGTTCCTTTGTGCCTTTGGGATTGGTAAAAGAATATCTGAATGTATTTAGTGCTTTGAAAACTTCTGCTCGCGTTGTTGGTTCAGCTTCGAATTCACTGTCATTATCATCGTTTCCATCAGTGTTTATATTTAAAATTTCCGAAACTATTTCCAGTATAGAAGCTTCACCATGGACTTTACCGATGTCACGTCAGCTGCGGATATCTAAAAGAAAAACACCAATATGCGTGAAGAACATTTTAACACGGCTTTCTCTTCGTCCAATAACCAGTGTTTTTCGTAAGGCACATACACGCAAAGGCGTGACTGTTGCCACTCGTGGGTAAAGTCCATTAGTAGTGATCTCATTGTTAACAACAGTTATATGTCAGTTCATCATGTATTGTGCAAACGAGATTCCGTAGTTCTTGTGCAACTTCAAATAGGGACACATCATCACCATCATCATCATCATTATTGTTGTCTTCGAATGATAATTCTTCACATTCTGGAAGCCAAGAATGTCAAAAACAATTTTCAATGGTCTTCATTGATACGATATTCCAAATCTTTTCTACGTAACACATGGTATCTAACACAGTCATGTAAAACTTTTTTTTTCGATCAATGGCAGCAAGAACGCCTTTTAGAAGCAGCTTTCGATAATTTATCTTAATATTTTTAATAATCCCTTGATCTAATTGTTGTGCCATACAGGTTCAGTTTGGAGGCAAGAAAACAAGTTAAATCAGATTTAAATTGGGAATCATGTAATGTGCGGTACAGTTGTCTGCGATTATAGCTACTTGTCTGTGCAAATTTTATCGAAACGCCGAATTTCTGTTTCCCAAATGATTATTGTCATCCAGGACTTTCGGTTCGCATCGTAAGATACATGCAAAGATTTGCAGTTTTTTAAACAACGAGCTTGAGAAATTTATCAATAACTAATGGAGTCAATTCGTCTGAACCATCCATCCATATTCGATGCTAATAAAACGGCCAATCTTTTTTTGCTTACCTTCCTACCACTTCATTTTCCGTTCATAAAATAACGGTTTTATCTGGCAAAACATGAACAAAACAGCCCAAGTTCATCAAAATTAAAAACATCTCAAGGTGGAGATTATCTAGGAGAGGAAACCTATTGAGAATGTCACTTAACAAGTTAACAGCCATTCCTTCGATTCTTTGGCAGTAAAATTCGGTTTTCCTAGTTGTGCAGTAATTTTCAGAGATTCTTCTTTTACAATAATCCATGTACTGGAACATTCTGCAATCTGGCACATTTTATCCAAGTGACAAGATCTTTCTCAACATTCTCAAATGTTGAAACATGTTCTCGCTTTCTCTTTTGGTTTATCTTCTGTTTAACAAGATTTGAACCCTAAGACATTATTCAGTGTCGCTCTCTATTCCATCAGTTTTCGCGAAAGCTGCTTTCGATACATTCGATTTTTCAAAGTTTTCTACCATTTTTTTTGTCAAATTTTTCGTTTTGCTAACATCTCGTATTCACAAATGACAATTAACAAATGAACGAAGACTTTACATGCAGCGATAAGTAATGAAAAATACAAAAAACTAAAAATGCGGGATTTAACAATTCTCTGCATGGAGGATCATTTTCATTCGGTCGCAAGGGGTGATGGCATATTTTCCAAGAATCGGTATCTAATCCGACAGTTGAAGGAGAAATCTCCAGAGCTTTGGAAACTCTTACCGACAGGAAAGAGTTTCTCTTATAGGCTGCAGCCGGCAAGAGGAGTTCCCCTCATCTCCTCCCCCGAGTGTCGACGCGCATCTAGTAACGTGGTATGCAATGTCATCACGATCTCTAAGGCTCCGTTTAAAAAGGAAAAGGTCTCCCTCTAATTCTAAAGCTATAAAAATCTCAACTGGCATTTCTTTACCATACGGAAGTTCGTACTTGTGGATTTTAGAAAAAGCACGGGAAATTCAACGATTGAAAAGGGG
Organism: Maratus speciosus; assembly: GCA_963932465.1. Lineage (NCBI taxonomy): Eukaryota > Metazoa > Arthropoda > Arachnida > Araneae > Salticidae > Maratus > Maratus speciosus. Next base: position 511,793,870 of record OZ010786.1, on the reverse strand, counting down.
AAGATTGACTAGAAGTAAAGAAGTTCCTCCTTCAGGAGGACCATCCACTTCTTTCTAAAGCTATTAAAAATGAAAAGCACCGCGTGGCCAATACAAAGAGGCTGACAGTGGAAGATACTTGAATATGAATGATACGTCTATTCGGCACTTTACACCCTAAGAAAGGGAAGGAAAAAGCATAAAACTATAAGATATTTTACAATAAAAAGGGAAACAAAAGATGACCATATGACCATATATCCGATAGTAGCCATTGAAAACTGACCATATAGTCGGTGTATTGTAACACATACTACCTATTCAGTCAGTCCGGACTTACAAAAAGTGTCCTTATAAGTGGGTGACCATATATCCGGTACTGACTGTATATGCATTATTGGTAAATTTAAAATAAGGATTTTCCGTAAAAAATATAGCATATTAAACTTTAAATCAGAATATTCTTCTTATAAATACACATATAATCTTCTCATTATATCAGGGTTCGTACGGGTACCGTTATTTTCAAGGCCCAATATCAGAATTTTTTTACAGAAAAATAAATCTAGTTTAAACGGACGAAATTTAGCCTTATTTCAGGAGAGATTTTCCATAAGAAAATACTGGTACCGAAGAATTTCTTGATCATGAAATTCAAGCACCCGTATGAACCATGTTATATTACTTTCTGGAGATTTAACAGATGTCAAAGTCAGTAAAGTTTTAAAAAGTAAACCTTAACTTTCATTATGAAATAAAAAGCAGTTTTCTTCTGGACTGCTTTGAAATGTTAATTACGTCTGTAAGAGTTTATTTACAAAGTTAATATAACTCCATTGTTGTATCTTTAGATTTCAGCAAAAAATTATGCAGTAGTAATAACTATTACTATTATACTGTCCCTGCAGAGCATGTGGGTAAGGATTTAAATCTTTATTTGACTGGAAACTAAAATGCCCATGTTTCTTAATAAGTGTAAAAAATTTGGTCTAATGATCCTTGTGGCTTAACGAATAAGGAATCGGTCTCTTAAACCGGGGATTGCTGGTTCGAGGGTATTTGTCTTTTTTTATTGAATCGTATACTGAAGCACAGTGTTTTACTGGAAGCCAATAGGTATTACCGCAGCACTTCTTGCCAGAGCTCAGCGTTGCTAAAAATTGGATTGGAAAAGGCATCAAAATATTTCCGACTGTAGCTTTGAGAACGCCAAGGATTTTTTTTTATTTTTAATCTCATGAGCTATTTTTGTATTATTTACATCTTATTTATCCACTTATATTTTATTTCATTTCTATTACTATTGCACACATATTTAGATTTTAATATAATATAATTCTTTGAATCTATCGATTTAATTAACTATCGTTTTATCGAAACCTAAAAATGTAGAACTTTTACACTAGATTCGGATATTTTGCAGTTTTTAAAATGATTATGATCTGTTTTAATTTATTTTCCTAACAGTTATTATCCTTTTAATTTTTTAAAAAAATTAATCAATATATTCATTATTGATAAATTTAAAATAAGTCTTTTCCGTAAAAAACATTGCATATTTACGTTTAAATCGGAATATTCTTCTATTAGATACGCATATAATCTTCTTTTTATATTCTTTCCGGAGATTTAACAGATGTCAAAGTGAGTAAAGATTCTAAAAGTAAAGCTTAACTTTCATTATGAAATTAAAAGCAGTTTTTTCTGGATTGCTTTAAAATGTTAATTACGCCTGTAAAAGTTTATTTACAAAATTAATATCACTCTTTTGTTGGAACTTCAGATTTCAGTAAAAAATAATGTAATATAATGCAAATCATTCTGAAGGGAAAAAAATAAGGTTTCTTTAGAGAATGTTTTATTTTGTATTTTGCTTTTCTCAGGCATTTTTCTAAAAGAGTTAATTAAAGCCGTGTGTCAAAAGCTATTTGGGAGAGAGAAACCCTATTAAGAACCATTTAAAAGTTTTTCAACCATCAAACCCGATTTCTAAAGAAATGTACGGCGTAAAGGAAAGAAAACTGTGAAGTGGATACTTTAATAAGTTAAAACAAGCGAACTTTAGGAAGATTGTTTTTCTTTTAAAAACTAAAGTGAATGACTTCATTTAAGAGACTTGTACTGTTCAAAAAATGGTATTTTCAATAATCTCAGGTAATTTATTTCAAAAATTTTCAAAGAAAATTCATCATGATAGAAATGTATAGTATAGTAGTATTTAAAAAAAATATTACTCATGTAAAAATACACAGCAATAAAACGCTACATCGTTGTTTATTTTATACCTATTCTTAAGAGATATTCAGAACATGGATTTTTAATTATGTATTACAGTACGAAAACTGGGATTAAAACGAATAGTAATATAGTAAATATTATTACAACGGAATAATAAATTGAAATGTAATTTACTAAATATAAATTAGGGTCTCACACACAAGCGAAATTAATTCTTATGGTTTTAATCGAGAACTGTATCTGTTTTTTTGTTTATATTACTTCACTAGCACAGCATTGCCCTGTACCGTGATAATAGCTTTAAATATACCTAAAATCAATGTTGAATTATTTCATATTTTTACGAAAAACAGTCAAAGCGAATCTAATGTTGGAAGCTCCACTGACTTTGACCGAAAACATTTTCGAAATTGTATAATTTTATATTTTGAAATGAATTCTGAGTGTGCTGGGCACGCCCATTTGTCTTGATTTATAATTTTGATAGAAAAAGGCCTGCATTTAAATGGCCGTTTTGGAGAAAATCTTCTAAAAGGTTTTTATTATTTTATTTGAAGGAGCAATGTTTCATGATTCAAAAACTGTTTAATTTTATTTCTACGATTACTAGAAGATTAGTTATGGCAATTTAATAATAAGGAAGCAATGAAACAAATACCGGGAGTGAGCAAGAAGGCCAGGATAATGTTTATATGTATGATTTTCTTACGTTTTTCACATAAAAACACTAATAAACCCCAATTGACACCTCTAGATTAATTTTACAGATAAGAAATAGTATGGATAAAAAATCTTTAAATGCGATTTCTGGAAAATCAATTTTTTCGTTATTTCTTTGTACAATATACTTCATTATATAAAATGTTTTAAACATAGTTCAGTGAAAATTTGTCAGAATGCTTCCCGTATTACTTACTATGTTCTAAACCAGAATCTAAGTTTTATGTGATTATGTAGTTATTTTATAGGCACTTGTGCATAAAAAATGGTAATTTTTTAAATACAAAATATGTATTGTTTGACATATTTTGAAATATTTCAGTTGATTTTGAAAATACTGTAAAACACCCAGTTCAGTGCAGTGGTAAGTATAATAGTAGTAGTACGAAGGAAATTGAAATATATTTATTTGAATTGAGAGTAAGCTGTCTGTCGCATGCATGAAATTTTGCTAAAAATTTTGCAAAACCTCCAATTTTTAAAAATGTTTTGAAGATATTGCTAAGATGTTATGTTTTTTTTTATCATTCTGTATTGTAATTGAACTAAACAAATGTGCATTTATTCAATATTGTACATAAACAAGTTGGAAATTGCACATCAAAGGAGGCAAATTATGTGCGTTCGTACTATTACTAGTTTTGTAAATATTTTTTGCACCGCATATTGTACTGAATGTATATGTTAGAGCACGCCATAAGTGCATATCCATTTCATTCTGTTCGAAAATCTATAACATCGTAGAAATGCACTTGAAATATTTTTTTCCCATTGGCCGTAATGTAACGGAAAACTTTTGACTGTCCCTGTAATTAAACTATACATCCGATTTACATAAAATTTGAAATGTCTCGCCAAAATTTTTCACCAATTATATATTTAAAATTTCAGAGAATTCGTTTGAGTAGTTTTTTCTCTGTTATATTCGGACGGATGGACGGACAGACAGACGGACCGAACGACGACTATAGGTGCTACGTATTTATATAATTACGAACGCACCTAAAAAAGCGCTCCGAACGTAGGCAGATACCTGAATAAAAACCCTTTAAAGTATCTTTTGTTTTGAACGCTTTTGCTCGTAATTAAACAGCGACAAAGGTATACTTGATTTAATATTTAAAAAAATATGCATAAATGTTACATGCACACTGTAAAAAAAAAAAACAAAAAAAAAACGACATTTTTACAGTACAAAGTACTGTTCATCTCGTGCACAAACTCGATCACAGTGAATGTGATGTATCTTTCTTTGGTTTCCTGACTATATTAAGATGGAAAATACAGTAGTTGCGTAAAATTAACAGCACAATGTGCTGGCAATTTGGACGCCAGCAGTTTGTGCTGTTTAAAATTTGCGTCTAAATTGCCAGCACATTGTGATGTTTATTTTACGCAACTACTGTATTTTCCATATTAATATAGTCAGGAAATCAAAGAAAGATACAGCACATTCACTGTGATCGAGTTTGTTCTGGCAAATATACAGTGGTTTTTTTTACAGTGCAAGGATATTTCAAATTTTAATTCCCATATAAAACAGTTTATTGTGATCTGAAACCTTAAAATCCCGTTATTTGATTCAAGTACCTTATTGGTAGAGCAGAGTCTTTGAGCAAAATTTTTAGATATTCAAAGTAATTATACACGCTTACCTCCATAAGACTTTCATCATCAGAAAGTTGCTATTTTTTTTTTTTTTTTACTTTCGAGACACACTCTTATTATAATCTAAACTCAATTATGATATCTATTTATAAAGCATACTTTCGTTTAATTATAATAAAAAATAAGGTTTTAAAGTATATGTTTTTTAAGATAGCAAGTTGTAAAATTATTTGCCATTGTTCCATGTTTGACAATTGCTTGAAACCTTAAATATAATTCCATTATGTTCTCTAATATTTCGTCAAATTTTCATAGACTTCCATTGTAAACCAATACGGTTTACTTGCTTACAGAAAATCAACAAATTGAGATATTTTAATGCAACAAAAACTAATATTAGCTTAAGGGATTGTATAATTTATATTTAAGGGAGCCCAAGTAAATTAAATTATGAATAAAAGTAACATGATGCAATGCTTAGCAAGTTTTCCCAAACATAAATTTTATGGGAGACCAAACTGGTCGCCAAGGGTGGCTAGTATATAAGAATATTTCAATACTTTCTTTTATTTGTTGTGTGCTTCCGTTAATAAAATACATAATTTGTAATAGGAAATCAAGTTATGAGACAAATTTAGAATTTTACAGAATAAATATGTAGTATTTGTTTTCACTCAAAGTAATCTATTATACACTTTTGTTTGCATTTTGCTTGCGCTTTTAACGCAGCAAGATTATGAATTCTACGTATTAAAAGCACTTGAGCTGTAACTGCTTCTTCTTGCACCTCACACCAATTAATGCACTTGGAGAGCATAGTCGTCACTTCTGCAAGACTGATTCATGGATCATCATTCGCGGAATAATTTGATCCCGGTTCCTCTGGATTCAAAACATGTTGAATAATTTCATCATTCGTTAATTCTTCATAACCAATACCATTATTGTCACAATTAAGCTAGTTTGTGATTACATCCGCAGAAATATTTTTTAAAACAGGGTACGTTTGACACCAAGTTTTATATCTCCGAATCATCACCAGGTGTTTCAGCATATTGTGTCCTATCAATAATGTTAGGCTCCAGTTTCTCCAAATTATTTGCGAAGTCTCATTAGCCAAATTGTATATGGAATTTTTGATATTGTTTTGATATTTTTATTTTTATTTTTATTATTATTTTTTTATGCCTAAGTGGAAAAAGATCATCAGATCACTAGGATCTGGTGTAGACCTTATTTGCTCCACCCGGTAAGTTCCCCGACATGTGGGGATTCACTACACATAGTTCCAGTCCTCGGACAAAAGGCACATGCCAACGAGAAAAAAAATCCATATTGCAGGATTTTCGCTGACGTCAGACAAGTATTTTTCGCAGAATGGCACCATCTCACTCGAGTTTACTGCGCATTTGCGTTTTCGTTGTTCATTTCTGATTTTTTTTTAAAAGGGAGGGAATGGCGATTGTTAGAGTATTGATAGAGTGACGGATAATTGGAAGTTTACTGTATACATTTATGGCAGTTAACGTATCAACCGTCGCTCGGTGGCGTGGTCAGTAAGCGGAGGCTGCTGTCACTCTGAGGGCCCGGGTTCGAGTCCCTGGGTAAGACATGGATGTAATTGTGAATGTCCCTTCGTAGTTATATAAATATATGTAATGTAATGGAAATAAAAATTGTTGTGACTTATTGTTGTTTCTATGTATAATAAGGATCATTTTAGGCGACAGCCATCGTAGCTATAGGCCTCAAAGCAATCTCCACTTTGCTGGACTTCAAATGTCAAATGTCAAAAACGTATCAACCATGCAACGCGTATAGATACGGTCGCGGAAGAAAAGGATTATAGAAATCATTATATCTGCATCAGTACATGCATACAGAGGTAAATATTAATTTTCTCTGGTTCATAACAATTTTGTGGAAAAAATATATTTCAAACTCTATTCTAAATACTCCACTCTAAATAAAAGTGTATAAGTAAACATGTTTTCTTTATAAATATAATGGTATTTGAACGTAATAGTATATTTCATCACATTAAATTCAACAATTTTCATTGAATGACTATAAATAATGTTTAAATGCTAGAATAATGTATTCCGTATCTTAATCTTTCACATTAAAGCAATGAACGTATTATAGAACTATGAGCTGTCTATAGTAGCCTGTTACGTTTTCTCTTAAAAATAATTTATGGCGCCAATTTGTCTTGCTTTACGGCCACTAAACGTTTACCACAACATGTGAGTGCGTCATTGTTTGAAAGCAAGAATGTTAGTGGCCTCAATTAAACGGGACATTTGAGATGAAAATATGACGTAAGTATAAATACAGGATGATTGCTTATGTTAAACGTTTAGGGTCTATAAAAAACCATAAAATATTATTATTACTGCAATTATAATTATAATTTTTACTATAAATTTGTGCTATTATACTGTTATTTCGGCTACAATTAAAATTGCTACAATTGCTATTAAGCTTAGTACTATTAATAGGGCAATTCATACAAGTGTCAACTTTGATCAAAAATATTTTTTTAATAATTTTTTTTAATTAAGTTAAAAAATATATTGAACTATATTCCAAGTTTTCAAAATAATGTTTTAGACTCAAAACTTTTATTTTATTTGCAACTGGCAATTGTCCAAATAAACAAAATAGCTGAAAAGTAAAATGCTTGCAGTTGTGTGCAAATAGTATTCTTGAAGAACACTTGGAAAAAGAAGGTAATTGTTGTTTGTTTTACATTTTTTAAATAAATGAATGCATGTAGTATAATATTTAATAGTTTACAATAGTCTTAAAGCAATTTTCTTGATAATAATGCATGCACAATAATGTCTTGTGTTGCGTAATTCTGTCACATGTTTTTGTGCATTTTTTATTTCAAATAGTAGGTAATCGTGCTCGATATGTTTTTGAAAATACTATCAATAGAGAATACATAGTTATGTTATGTACGTTCATTCTGAAATTTATTAGTTTAATCATTTTTTTAAAAAAAATAAACGTTTAAGAAACTTTCTGTCATTCCGTCACGTCAAATGACAGTTAATAACTTCAAACCTAGTACAGATAGGTTGCTCTAAATTTTAATTTTGTACTGCTTATACATCATATTTAAGAAACGTATTAGTTTAAAAACTGGATGTTTTCCTAATTCACAAATGTTTCCAGTTTTAAGTAACAGGTTAGAGTCATGGTTGCAAAAATGTCATTCCGTCACACAATAAGAAATTACTCAAAAATGAAAGAATAAAATCTGTATAAAAATTGTTTCAGATATTTTTTTAATCTTTTAGTCAATAACAGTCATGTGCAAACTGAAAATTAATTTTTGTGTGAAAATAGCTTCAGGGGAATTGCTTTAGCTATAATTCTACAACTCAAAATGTCATTCCGTCACATATGGAATTGCCCAATATGATATATATTAATATTAATTACTATTACTATTATATGAATATGTAAGCTTTTTCATTAGGACGTAGTATAATAATAGGTTTATAATTTTTTGAAAATGACATTTATGCTAATGTTATTTCACAAAATAAAATTTAGTTTGTAAAACTTGTCAGTATAGTAAGGTTTTGTGGACACACTTAAAAGTCAATATGCTTAAATTTTTTTTCGGCATGGTGGTTTAAATTCTGCCCCACATAATACTATTCCGCCAATGCCCGAATGTCGCCAGAATTTCGGAAATAAAATTAACTGTTATTATGTTCCGGAAAGAAAATTTTTACTGATTTTAAAATAAATTTCTTTGTTAATTCTGGTGTAATTTATTAATTTTAACATTTTAGCATTAAATGTACATTGTGTCTAAAAGGGTTAAATATCTTTAAAATAATTGAGAATTTGGTCTTCAGACATGTTTTTACAGTCTTGTAACATAGAAATAAAGAAAAGATTAATCCTTGGGCTAATTACTTTGGAAACAAAATGCATGTAATGGTATGGTTTAACAGTTATAGAAAAAAGGAAAGAAAAATTATGCGTCAAGCATAGATTATGAAACACTTTCCAACATATTCAGAATAATGTAACAAAACTTCACCGTTTAATAAGTTGAAACATGATGTCTAATTGAACCATTTGGAAACGTATAATATATTTTAAATCCCAATTTCAGCAAGTCTCATCTACAGTCGGAGAATTATCCGAATTCTTTGAACACTCCTGTATATGATAATATATATATATATATATATATATATATTTGTATCTATTAACTCTATGCAGGCAAAAATTCAGTTCAGTTAAGAAATACATACCTCAGTTGAAAATTCCCCTTCAGAAATTTCCGCTAATAAGGAGAATGGTACGTGGATTCTTTTGTGCTGCCCTGTATACGAGGTACAAAAATTTATACACAATGCATGTATGGAAAAAATTTATTAATTTAAAAGTGCATATCGAAATTGAAAACGCACTTCCTGCAATATTTGCTCAAAGAATATAAAGTAAGACTTATTTTGTCTATCTCTGTAAATGAGCGACAAATGCTACGAATGCCCTCCCTACTCTATAGTAAATATCTTGTAGTGAAATTCAGTAATTTATATCAATTTAAATACATTTGAAATAGCATAATGTCATAAAAATGCTCTGAAAGCGATTTTTCTCCATTGACCATAATGTAACAGAATTCTTTTGAGTGCCCCTGTAAAGGAACTTTTAATGCTACACACTTCATATTCAATACCAAACGCGCCATGATAAACATCATTAATTTATATAAATAGCATAAAAATCCGAGCATAGTTTTCTGAGTTAGAGCGTGGATAGACTGACAGACGACCAGACGACCAGACAAACCGAACTCATAAACACTTTTTAATTTTGTTGCAACACTGGAAATAGATTAGTTACGATTTTCTGTACACTGTATCTAGTTTTAGTCATTCTTTAAGCAGTATAACACATAAACTTCCGCAACTGTAACTGTGCCGAAACATTTTTTCAAAGCAAGTCTACAGACAATTTGAAAAGTTGCCTTTACCAGCTTGATAACGGCTTATATGCACATTCAGCGTGGTTGATGCGATGGATTATGTATACCAAAGCTGTCTATATTACGATTTGTTTAAAGTTTAATAAAAATTTTATAAACCAGAAGCTTTATTTAACATAATGGGTATTGTTTCCTTGTAACACTTATTTAACTTCATTTGTTAGTAAAAATTTTGGTTCAAACATATTTCATTTGAAAATATACGGAAGGGTGGATGCTTACCTCACTGTATGTGTGCTTACGTTCATATAATACTTTTACTTTTATATATTTAACCACGGCCTTAAGCCGTTCGGGCCTGGCGTACTAGAAATAGTACATGTCTTTTTATTGAGGATTATTTTGTCTTAAAAATTACTTTTGTTATTATCAACATGTATTAATAATAGTATATGTCTATCTATTTCTTATTATAACTTCATTATATTTTGGCATTTAATAATAATAATAATAATAATAATAACATTTTGCCTAATTCTCTTTGCACTGCTGGCGATTCTTTAACTTTATACATATATTTCACTCTTTAAATTTAAAATATCGGTTACATTTCTAAACAAACCACGTGTGACAAAACGCAAAAAATATTAAAAAGTTGTAATATCGGTTAAATCTTGTTGTAATATGACACAACTTCTCACGAACATATGAGCCCATACAGTGCGGTATGAGCTAAGAACCAAACATTACAAACATTTCATCACTTTTGATGTTTTTCGAAATATAGAACTTCTCCAAAATCTCCTCCTAGGCCTATTGTCCTATGAATATGATTTGAATAATACGCAAAATAACTACATTCGTTAGATTTCAGATAATGACATGTTCGTTAAACTTCAGTAAATCAATTTGGAGAGCTACCATTAACATTATTTACGTAAAAGCAATTTTTTTCTCAAAATTGAAAAAATAATTGGACCCGAAATGATTAATTGAGAAATTTCATAGCAATATATTTTCAGTCATAGTGATATGCAAAATGTCTCATTTTTATTTTTCTTCTCGCTAATTTTATAAATAAAATACAGTTAGATCATATCTATTTAATTCAAGCCTTTTTGTAATATGATTCGACTCTTTTTAGCAAGAAAAAATTCAAGATTCTCATTGAAGAATTTTAAATATTTCTTTAATATGAGTGAATGATCCTAGAAAGTCTCGTTTAGTATTAAAAAGCACAACTTATAAAATAATTCATAATTTTATTTAAGCTAAGTGGTGTATTAAATCCTTGAGTGAAAGTAAAAAATCATTTAATTAAAATTTACTTATATTTTTCATAGACATGAAATTTAAGAATCTAAAGTAAATATAATCTATAATTTAGCTTTTAAGTTTCATTAAATTTTCTATTCCATTAGTAAAAAATAGCATAAAACCTTTCAATTTCTAAAGCACCTTTTTTAATACAGAGTAAATTTAATTTATTTAAATAAATACTATTAGCTGATATTTTCTATGTGCTTTATGAAAAGCTTTAAAAAAGAACTACTTAATGCTTGCATTAGAATATAAGTTCCAGTTCTCGGGATTTTTAGAATGAAAATAGTGAATTTAATGGTATATATACACTGGTTTCCAAAAATTAAGGAAAAATCACAAAAAGAGTGATAACTCGTTCAAAAATTAACCTATCCGTATGAAATTTGGATATGTTGTTAACTAAAAGATGCTGATTAAAATTACAAACTGCAAATTAGTGGCGCAGCAATCGGATTGCGTCATCTCTGAGGAGCATAAAAATGCATGTTAGAGAGTACGGCTTTTGGTGTCGCTCTGATTATGAGATAAGAAAACTGAGATAGCCAATTCATTAGTATGACCTCGAGGTATCATTTGTCCGCATAACTGCGATATAGAGCTATTGGAAGACTGGATGTAGGCCAAAGTCAGACAGAGGTGGCCAGATGGCTAAATGTGAGACCTTCTGTTGCTCATAGGCTTTGGCAACAATTTCAAACCCCTGGTTCGGCCTCCAGAAGGTTCAGCGAAGGACGAGCAAGAGCTACTACAAGCACCGATGACCGATATTTGCGGTTATGTGTACGAAGGAATAGAACAACAACCCCCCTCTCATCTTAAATCCGTCCTTGCTGCAGCCACTGGAAGGTTGATATCAACGTCTACTGTGCATAGAAAGCTTCATGAAGGTAGTCTTTACGCGATGCGACCAGATATTTGTGTGCCGCTCACCCCATGTCCCCGGAGGGAACGTTTAAGGCAGGCACGTCAACATGTCCACTGGATGGCTGATCAATGGCGGCGTGTTCTCATCACAAATGAGTTACAGTTTAGCCTCCAAAGCGATAGTAGGCATTGTTTGATTAGGAGAGAACAGGGAACGTGCTATCATCCATCAATTATTTGTGAAAGAGATTCGTATGCAGGAGGCAGCGTCTGTGTTTGGGATGATATCTCTTTGGGCGGACGTACAGGCCTCCATGTCTTTCCACGTGGAACTGTGAATGCTCACGTCTATAGAGATGACATTCTTAATGCTTATGTGCACCCTTATGCCGGTGCAATAAGTAATGATTTCCTGTTATAGGACGATAAAGCTAGGCCGCACAGGGTTCACATCGTAGAAGATTATCTTCAGCACCAAACAATTCAGCGGATGGAATGGCCAGCGCGATCACTGAACTTGAATCTCATCGAGCATCTTTGGGATGCTTTAGAAAGATGTGTATCTGCTCTCAATCCCCCTCCTCAGACCCTTGCCACGCTTACAATTGATTTACAAGAGCAATGTCTCGCACTTCCCAGCGAACTTATCGATCGCATAATTGACAGTATCATACTTCACTGTATGTACTGTATTGCTTCTAGGGGTGATCATACTCCATATTAAAGGTACTTTTCCTATACCAAACTGAGACTTTATTTTGTTTATTTTATAATTGTATTAATTTCTGTAACACCACAATCGTCTGGTAATTTCTTTTAACGTTATTTTATCCCTTACTATGTGTTGTAAATTGTTTCTCTGTTTTATTAAAATCTCCTTGTAACATTTTGAGTAATCCTTACTTTTGTTGTTTTTCCTTAATTTTTGGAAACCAGTGTACATATTTTTTTAGGTGCGTTCGTAATTATGTAAATACGCACCTTATAGTCGTCGTCTGGTCCGTCCGTCCTTCTGTCTGTTCGTCTGTCCGCTTGTCCGCATATAACAGCGCAAAAACCACCCAACCGAATGGTTTGAAATTTAATATATATAATCGCTGCAGAATTTTTCGAGTCATTTCAAATTTTATGAAAATCGAATCAAAACTTAAAAAGATCCTAATAAAAGTTTTCTTCATTCTGTAAAATTCATTCATACGTAATTAATTCAATGATATCACATGATAGTAATGATTCTAGGTTGCCATGGTGATTATGTCCTATTTATAATAATTAAAAATAAGTATAGGGTGCCCATAAAAGAATGTCCCAGTTGTAAATTTTAATAGTATCAACTGTAAGCATTGCAGAGTGTTGCTTCAAGGTTACAAATAAAGCATTATTCAAACAGTTTTAGATAAGCGCATGCGCGAGTATTGCTTTGCTGTTGACTCGCTTGCAGTGCTACATACGCAAAATGGCGACTCCTGTAGGTAAAGCGTTGTTGCTGGGCTGAAGATTTAAAGGCCGTTAGAGCATGCGAGTTTTTCCATTGGGGTTTTATAAAAGATCGTGTTTACGTTCCGCCGCTATGTAATGACTTGCCAGAATTGAGACACAGAATTGAAGAGGCTATTTCTTTCATTACTCCGGACTTGGTAAAGGAAGTATGGAAAGAACTGGACTTTAGATTGGATGTATGCCGTATAAATAAAGGTGCACATATTGAACATTTGTAAGAAAAACTAATTAGTTTACCTCCAAGTTGGTGTATGATTTGATGTAAATAGTCTAAATTAAACTGTTATAACATGCCATTGAAACTGGGAAATTTTTATGAACACCCTGTATATTTTTTAGATTTATTATGCTTTCCTAATTTGTATTTAAACAATTATCAAAATCTTCCACACTGTAAAAAAAAAATCTGCAGTTCTACAGATGTAATGTAATGTTCAAGCTTACTAAACTTTCATCTGTAACTGTAGCAAAAAAGCTGCAAATCTGCAAAACTAGTTTTTGTAAAGCTACAGAAATCTGTAACTTTACAAATGAATCTGCTAAAATTGCAGTAATGTTACTAAAATTTTATCTGTAAACCTGGTTGCAGTTACATGAAAAGTTCTAGGCATCCCAGTTTCCTAAAACATTCTTAGTAACTTTACAGATTTTTTGATTTTCGGCGCAAAAGTATGTCTGTTACATGAATTTTTGTTGTTGCCGTTACATAAAAAGTTCTAGGAATCCCAGTTTCCTAGAAAAACTTTAGTAACTTTACAGATTTTTTTTTACAGTGTAGTTTGTGATATTACACAGTTTTGAAGAGAGGCAATATTTTAAAGTAAACACATATGAAAATGTGGAATTAAGAAAATGAAATATACTATTTGACACAAAAAGAAAATATTAATGATTTGTACATCAATAAACATTCAAAAGCATTTTTAACTATTTATGAAATTTAGTATTTTGACCAGTTAAATTGACAAAATACTTGTACAAACATTCAAAAGCATTTTTAATTAGTATTTATGAAATTTAGTATTTTGACCAGTTAAACTGACAAAATATCTCTATAAACTCTACTTCTAATGAATCATCGCAAATGTAATATGGTACACAACGACTACCGGAGTGTATAAACTAGAAAACAGGAATTCTGCTTTTTCAGAATTTAGTGTCGCCCCCGATGACAAAAGAAAACATATGTATATAAATATAGATACAGTAGAGCCCCGATTATCCGAGTTAATCGAACGTATACCTTTGGAATGGATCATTTTCTTCTGATGGACTGATGGCGTCGATTATTATGAACAGTCATTATAAATGAAGTGTTAGGTGAAGATGAAAGAGCAGTCGTTAAAAGTTAGAACTCTGATTTTCTGGTCAGAATGGGAAAAAAGGGCCATAATTTTTTTTTTTCAAAAAAATATTTTTTCCAAAAAAATTATGACCATTTTTTTTTCAGTCTGACCAGAAAATCAGAGTTCTAACTTTTTACGGCTGCTCTTTCATCTTCACCTAATACTTCATTTATAATGGCTGTTTCATAGTAATGGAAGCCATCAGAAGAAAATAACTCGGTGAAAGCCGAAACTCCGATAATCGTGACTCTACTGTAGTTCAGTTTTAAGACTTATAACACGTGATTTTATTTTGCATAAAGTGACATCATCCATATCCGCTGAAGAATTCATCATTTGCGATCCAGTGTTAAACAACATCTACAATAAAGTACGCTTAGGACGTCACTATCGCTGAGTAATACACAAATCAAAAAAAAAAAAAAAAAAAAAAAAAGAAAAAAGAGAGATTTCGTCATTCAAAAAACTGGACAAAAAAAAAATCGGCTATCTAAAGATTCACAGGCCTTCATTTGTTTGTATTATTAATATAGATATTTAAAATTAAATTTAGTTTCTAATAGCTCCATGTTTTATCAGAAATCCTTCATTTATATTTTTTCAAAATATCACGTATTTTAATTAATTTTTTTTTCAGTTTTTATGGAAAATGGCAACAGAAAGATATAATTGCTATTTTTCTTTCACTTTCTACAGAAATTGAGTTCTTCCGTTGCCAATATTAAGCAAATGGCTCTTAAAAACTACAAAAATAATTAATATCTCAAAAATAAATGGAGATGCAGTTTTGAAACAAATTGCATTAAAAAGTAATTTTTTTTTCAAAAACTGTGGTATAAAAATTGAAAATGTGCGATGCTTAGAAGTTAAAAAATTGCTATAGAGTATTTAATCCTACTGCTTTGTTTTACGGCTGGCTTCTGTAAGGTAACATTATTTTTTGGAGACTACACAAAATAAGCTGGGAGAAAGAAATAGTATACCGTACTGGTGGCTAATAAATCTACATCATTCATCATTAGCTACAGGACATTTCCTATATACCATTAGGCGGCTGCACAGACTATCACCTCATCGAGGTGAGGGTTAAAATTTCAAGGTTAGACAGAACTCGATTAATATTTTAAAATTCGTCTGGTCTACTAAATCATATCTTGGTAGAAACCACCTGCAGCCGATTTTAGTGGTTGATTGGTAGGCTTATCATTGCGTTTCCCCGCAGACAACCGTAAGAAAATATGGCTGACTGGGAGCAGGAAAACACAATGGTAAACCTACCATTAAGCCACTAAAATCGGTTTTGCAGGTGTTTTCCACCACGATATGACTGAGCAGACAAGTTGCATTTTAGTATAGTAATCGAGTTCTGTCTCATCCTGCACTGTAAAAAAAATCTGTAGTTCTACAGATGTAAAGTTACATGCATACTAAACTTTCATCTGTAATTGTACAAAAAAAGCTGCAAATCTACAAAACTAGTTTTTGTAAAGCTACAGAAATCTGTAACTTTACAAATGAATCCTCTAAAAATACAGTAATCTTACTAAAATTCTCTCTGTGACCCGGGTTGCCGTTACATGAAAAGTTCTAGGCATCCCAGTTTCCTAAAAAAATCTTAGCAACCTTACAGATTCTTTGATTTTCTGCGTAAAAGTGTGTCTGTTACATGAATTTTTGTTGTTGCCGTTACATAAAAAGTTCTAGGAATCCCAGTTTCCTAGAAAAACTTTAGTAATTTTACAGATTTTTTTTTACAGTGTGGAATTTCAGCTGTCAAATCGATGAGGTGATGGTATGTGCAGCCGCACTAGTACTTCTACTAAAAATCTCTTCTACGGTGCAAGACGATATTCGAAAACCTCATAACGGAAAACAAACCGTACGAATAGGAATAGAAGGCAATAACCATTAAGCCACTTTTTAGTGTGGTTGTATGAGTACACTGTAAAAAAAAATCTGTGAAGTTACTAAAGTTTTTCTAGGAAACTGGGATTCCTAGAACTTTTCATGTAACGGCAACAACAAAATTGCATGTAACAGACACACTTTTGCGCCGAAAATCAAAAAATCTGTAAGGTTACTAAGAATTTTTTTGGAAACTGGGATTCCGAGAACTTTTCATGTAACTGCAGCCAGGGTCACAAATAATAGTTAAGTAAGATTACTGAAATTTTAGCAGATTCATTTGTAAAGTTACAGATTTTTGTAGCTTTACAAAAACTAGTTTAGTAGATTTGCAGCTTTTTTCGTACAGTTACAGGTGAAAGTTTAGTAAGCATGTAACTTTACATCTGTAGAACTACAGATTTTTTTTTACAGTGTATAATGAGGAAATAAGTATATGAGAGTAAAAGAAAAAAAAAGTATTTGAG
Organism: Maratus speciosus; assembly: GCA_963932465.1. Classification (NCBI taxonomy): domain Eukaryota; kingdom Metazoa; phylum Arthropoda; class Arachnida; order Araneae; family Salticidae; genus Maratus; species Maratus speciosus. The sequence continues at coordinate 511,776,957 of OZ010786.1, read as the reverse complement.
AATTCGCCCATTGTAACTCATAATTAAACTAAGATTTATATTTGTCACAGGAATTTTTCCATTACAATTGAAAATTCAGTTGAGATTTATATTTGATATAGAGACTTAAAACTACATTTATGTGTGAAGTACACTGTAAAAACAATCTGTAGAGTTACTAAACTTTTTCTAGGAAACTGGGATTCCTAGAACTTTTTATGTAACGGCAATAACAAAAATTTATGTAACAGACACACTTTTGCACCGAAAATCACAAAATCTGTAATGTTACTAAGATTTTTTTAGGAAACTGGGATGCCTAAAACTTTTCATGTAACTACAACCAGTGTTATAGATAAAATTTTAGTAAGATTACAGTAATTTTAGCAGATTCATTTGTAAAGTTACAGGTTTCTGTAGCTTTACAAAAACTGGTTTTGTAGATTTACTGCTGTTTTTGTACAGTTACAGATGAAAGTATAGCAAGTATATAATTTTACATCTGTAGAACTACAGATTTTTTTTTTTTTTTTTTTTTACAGTGTAATGTTGAAATGTAATTTTCAAAGCAAATATTCGAAAATTCTTTTAGAGAGTTCTTTATTTAATTCATGAGTATAGTGTATAATAATAATTTTTATATGAAAAATTAAATTTTCTGAAATTATGTTTGAAAGTCAAAGCTTATTAACTTTTAAAATATTTTTTGAAAAATATACAACTCTGCAATAAAAATTGATTTTATTTTAAGTTTCAAAATAATAATGCAGATTACATTCTACGAAAATAAGTTTATAGAAACTTTTTAAAAAGTTTTTAGTTGACTTTACTTTAACTTTAAAGGAATTAAACAAATAAAGTTGTTCTGGGGAAAAAAAAGGGAAAATAAATTTCAAAAAAGTTAAGTTGTCTTCGAATTTTTTAAAGCCACACTTTAACTATTTTAAGCGAATTAAATAATGTGATATAAAAATGAATTTTTAATTTAAAAACAATCAAAATACAGTTTTCTTCATTATTTGTTACATTTATATCCTTTTAAATTTGAATAAGAAATCTATAGTTTCGAAACCCTTAGGAATTTTTGACAAATAAAAGGATATACGAGACAAATGTAATTTATTTATTTAAAAAAAAATGAACTGTATTATAAATATTAAAATGTAACAAATATATTTTAAAGTTTCAGTTACATATATATTAAATAACAGTCAGCGGTTCATAAATATTAGTTATTGGATGTATGCATAAATGATATTTTAAAACATGAAAAAAAAGACACATGCATATTAGGGTGGAGCGAATTTTGTTTTCTTCAAATCAAAATTGGGCGGGGTGGGGAAGTTGCTCTATCAGATCCTCATCTAAATATAAAATATCTTTGAAAAATATTAATGTAAAATAGTGCCCCAAGGTCATTTAATATTGAGAAAAAACGTAAAAGCGCTCGCCTGTTGAATATTTTTTTTTTTTCAAATCAAAATGGGGTGGTGTGGGAAAGTTGCTCTACCATATCCCATTCTGAATTTAAAATATCTTTGACAAATATTAATATTAAATACTGCCCCAAGGTCATTGAATATTGAGAAAAAATGTAAAAGTTGTGCATTTTCCCACTCCCCCCCCCCCCAAAAAAAAATTACAAATTATTAATATTAATTTAATTTAAAAGGATGATCATCGAAATATTATTATTATATATTTATTGTAAAATTATGTAATATTTATATCAAATTCGCTTTTATTATACTAACTCAACGACTATACTTTTTAAAAAATATATATGAATTTTGGATAATTGTAATTGTTTTATATTTTTTACTTAACCTATGTAAGAAAATATAATTTGAAATTATTCTTAAAGAACTGTAGTAATAAGGTAAAATAATTTACTATTACAATTTACAAGCAATGAACTTACCATTTTATAGCGGTCCATACTGTTTTTTGGATTCAAAAATTGGCATTTTTTTTTTCGGGACTCCAGACAAGTTTTAATAAACCCATCGTGTCTCAAAGGACCACAAAGAGCAAAAAAAGCCTTCGTAACAAGTTTCACACATTTTTCAGTGGCTTGATTGTGATAAGGGAAGAGTATTATCTTAGGTAAGACGTCTTCCTCTATTGCGTTTGGATTTAGGATACACTTTGTAAGAATGTTATGATCTAAGAGCTTAGTTAATGGTGGTTCTGTCACGGCCACTTCAGCCCAATTTATAAAATCGATATAGTCTTTGGCTTCAAAATTAATCTCAGGTAACTTGAACGTACGTAAAGAATTTCATGACTTTCGAGATTTTATAATTCTGCGTAGTGCCAACACTCTTTCATATTATGTAAGAGGTTAAGTAAAAAAATATAAAACAATTACAATTACCCAAATTTCATATATTTTAAAAAAGTATAGTCGTTGAGTTAGTATAATAAAAGCGAATTTGACATAAATATTACATAATTTTACTATAAATATATAATAATATAATATTTCGATGATCATCCTTTTAAATTAAATTAATATTAACAGTTTGCATATTTGAGGAAAAAAATGGGAAAATATACAACTTTTACGTTTTTTCTCGATATTCAATGACTTTGGGGCAGTATTTAATATTAATATTTTTCAAAGATATTTTATATTCAGAATGAGGATATGATAGAGCAACTTTCCCACACCGCCCCATTTTGATTTGAAGATTTTTTCTTTCTATAAGCGAGCGCTTTTACGTTTTCTTTTTCAATATTCAATGACCTTGGGGCAGATTTAAGATTAATATTTTTCAAAGATATTTTATATTCAGAATGAGGATATGATAGAGTAACTTTCCATACCGCCCCATTTTGATTTGGAGAGAAAAAAAAATTCATAGGCATCCTAATGCCACCTTAATGCATATATGGTATGATGTCTTATATAAGTAAGGTTTAAGTACTTTTTTATAATAAAGATTAAAGTATTTTTAAAGCATAAGTTCCTTGAAATATATTTTTTTTAATTTTTGAAAATTGAATGTCAAACACTGTTTCACTCTGTGTGAGTTACTGGTCTTTCAAAAAAGGTTTGATGTCAGTTACTGGAGTTATTGACCATATTTACCAAAAAATAATTTTTAATAATGGAATGCATAATTTTTCAAAATTTTGTCTACAATAATTTTTTTAATGTATCTCTAGTATCATTTCAAAAAGAAAGATATGTATAAAACGGAATAAATTTAGAAATAGAAATTTAAATTATTCTACCAGCATCAGACATCAATTGTCAGTTAGTGGTTCATAAATATCAGTTATTGGATGTATGCATTAATGATAATTTCAAGCATGAAGAAAAAAAGACTCCCTTTGTGTGAGTTACTGGTTTTTCAAAAAAAGTTTGATGTTAGTTACTGGAGTTATATCATATTTATGAAAAAAATAATTTTTAATAGTAGAATGCATAATTTTCCATTATTTTGTGAATAATAAATTTTTAATGTATCTCTAGTATCCCTACAAAAAGAAAGATAGGTATAAAATGGATTTAAAATTTTGTAATAATGATTTAAACAAGACTTAAGGTGTCAGTTACGGGGGGTTTCACTCTATATAAAGTGAATTAATTGGTGAAATTAAATGGAAAAATTAATGAAAGTCATAATTCATATTTTTAAAAATATACATTTGTTAATGCTTTTCCTAATTAAAAACATGTGTTTAAATTAAAAAAAATTATGTTTAAGTCCATTCGTTGTATTGCGATCAAATGAAACCATATTTTTACTATAATCACATATTTTTCTTGGGAAGATTTAAATTGAGGTTTGTTACGTGGTTTTAACTTTAGCATTTTCAAACGCTGGCGTGTTTTAGCTATATGAAGTTTTAGGAATAAATATGTAAACAATACTTTTGTCCGGTGTGATTTTATTCAAAAAAAGTTGAATAAAATATCAAAAGTGTTTGTCATCTTTCGGATAAGCAAAATTCGTACAACTTTTAATAGGTAAGCTGTTCACATACTCTTTTTTAATTCATGATTAATATTTGATTGCTGAATTTATAGCCAATCGGTTGGTATTAGTAGAATTTACATAAGAGTATTTCAAGCAAAAATTAGTAGTTTAGCAGAGTATCATTTCTTATGCCCATCTTCTTTACATATTTAACCCTTTCGGTCCCAAATTATGATTTCATGAAAATTTCATCTTCTAAAGCATTTTCCGCGAATTTTTGGAACTACATTAGAAGATTTACACAATCATTTAATAAATATTTGAAGGATTTTGTCAATTAAAATTAATTAATTAAATTTGAATTTATAGGGATTTAGGGCAATACATATAACTCTACTCAAATCTTGTATTTCAAATCTTTTTTTTTTTAGTATCTTATAGAATTAGGAGATGTACAAATATAATGCACTTGCAATAGAAATATGCAAATATTTCCGAACTGAAACTCCCACCCCCACAATATTTCAACGTCCATAAAACTGAAAAAGACGCAAATGAAAAAGAAATCACCATTTAAAAAATATTTTTGTTTTGTGCAGCCAATAATGCTTTTGGAACAAGATAAAGTAAAGTTCTATAACTCATTCCAAACGGTATTATTACTAATCGATGTATTAAATGGATTTTATAACAAGATATTTTAATTGTAGTTTAAAGTACCGTCGGGGCATAAAGGGTTAAAACGCACAACCACCAGGACCTTCGATAGCCGGTAAAAAAAACCTACTGCATTATTTTACTCTACTTTAGTCTATGTGTCCGATAGCACTATTTTAGTCTATGTACGATCTGTCAAATTTAGTTTTCATGATTTCAATTTTTATCTACTAGAATCAGATCGTAAATTAATAGCGTAGAAGATTATAAAAATTTTCAATATGTGCTGCGTCTTTAAAATTGAGCATTGACCTTTTGTAATAAGAATAATACTAAATAATTAAAGACACACAACCTTGCTTAATGTTACACAAAACACGAACTTTAATATGCTAAAAGATAAATTCTATGTTTCGAGCTGTTTCTACAGCTGTCTTCAGGAAAAATAGGATGATTAAATAGCTAAAAGCTCAGAAATAAAGGCTTCCTGTGCGAGAGACAATTTGTCGAACATTGACTAAAGATATGAAAACAAAAATGTAGTGGTGCCATTCAGTGAAAATAAATACTTATTAATGAAATGAGTCCAAATAAATCAAAAGTTCAATTGAAGAAACCACGAGTATTGCCATCTACGCATGAGGGCAGAATCACATTCAACTAAGTTTTCATTCAAGCTTTTGGCAACATGATTCAAGTTTAAATTGAAATATTGCAATTAGATACAGAATTATTTGAAATATTGCAATTAGATACAGAATTATTTCAATTTAAACTTGAATCATGTTGCCAAAAACTTGAATGAAAACTTAGTTGAATGTGGTTCTGGCCCTCATACGTAGATGACGACACTTGTGGTTTCTTCAATTGAACTGTTGATTTATTTGGACTCATTTCATTAATAAGTATTTATTTTCAGTGGATGGCACCACTACATTTTTGTTTTCATACCTTTAGGCAATGTTCGTCAAATTTCTCGCACAGGAAGCCTTCATCTCTGCGTTTTTAGCCATTTAACCATCCTTTGTTTCCTGAAGACGGCTGTAGAAAGAGTTCGAAACGTAGAATGTATCTTTTAGCTTATTAAAGTTCATGTTTTGTACCATTAAGCAAGGTTGTGTATCTTTATTTATTATATTTTATGGTACAATTGTCCAGTATATGTTAAAGAATAATACTGTTTCTAAAATTTTGGCAGTAGCACAATTGTGTACCATGAAACCGTGACGTTTTGAAAGGTATAAACTTGGTTTTTAAAATATTTTATTAAATTTCGTGATAGGTTTAAAATGTGAAAAAAATCGCTAACTAATTTTTTTTTACGGAAAACATTTTGTAGGATTTTATTCTAATTTTGAACTTCAAGAGTTTTTTGTCTTGTAGAATACTTTTAAGCTATATACATGGAGTTCCTTCACTCATGTGCCAAACTGTAAGGGAAGGTAAAGTACAGAAAAAGAAGATATTTCGGTATAGCAATTTGAGGTTGAAAATGAAGAGCAATGGCGAAAAACAAGAAATGCATATGAAATGAACACAAGTGTTTTATTGACATAATGATAACAGCGAGTACTCAACTGTGCCACCACCAACATGGATACAGGCTTGGTAGCATCTAGCAAGCGATCGGAGTACACTTTGATAGATTACAGTTATCCCTTTATCTATTGACGGTACTTATAAGTACCATTAAAATAACTTGTTATTAAATTCATTTAATGCAATGATTATTTGTAATACAGTTTAGAATGAGTTATAGTTGCATTACTTTATCTTGTTCCAAAAGCATTATGGGTTACACAAAACTAAAATATTTTTTAAATGCTGATTTGTTTGTCTTTGTATATCTTTTTAGCGTTCTTGGTGTTGGATTGGGGGGGGGGGGGAGGATTTTTCAATTTGAAAATATTTCTATATATCTATTGTACGAACATTATATTTGTACATTTCCTAATTCCACAAAATACTAAGAAAAATATTTAAAATAAAAGATTTGAGTGGGATTATAAATATTGCACAAAATCCCTATAAATTCATATTTAATCAATCCTTCTAAAATCCTTCTAAAATTTACTAAATGATTATGTAAATCTCCTAATGTAGTTTAAAGCATTCACGAAAAATGCTTTAGAAGATAAAATTATGATGAATTCATAATTCAGCACATAAAGGTTTAACTGATCAACGAGACACCAAATGACTCTCATGAGGACCTTATTTTAAGACTTTCAGTAGCTACTGCAACTGTTCATGAAACACCTGGAAACTTCAAAAGGGTACGTCAATCACTTGATAAACGCTGCCGGGCCTCTAGTGATGTTGGTAGTGGCACATTTGTGCACTTACTGTAACTGTTATGTCAATAAAACGCTTCTTTTCATTTTCTAAACATTTCTTGCTTTCGCCAACACTTTTCTTTTCCAATCCCACATTGCTAACCAAAAATTTCTTCTTTATGTGTAATTTATCTTGCTTTACAGTTTGGATCATGAGTTGAGGGACACCCTGTATAGAAAATGTTTTGCACGACAGAAAACAACCAGCAGAATGTTTTAAAAAATATCAATTATCGATTAATTAAATTTGGGACAAGTTTCTGAAAATTACAAAACACACAAATGTACACATATACACATTAAGGATTATTTTGTTTTAATGTACTTTACTAGGGGTGTTACCGCGCCCCTGCTCGGTACGCCCCTTCCCTCCCCCCACCGCCTAATCGCTTCGGGATTCCATTCGGTATCACGAAGCAATCCCTATTTTCTAGCCAACCCCAGACGTAATTGTTTCGCGTTTCCATTCTGAATCGCTTCGCGATCCCTTATTTTCTATGCATTCAATTTTTAGATTCCACTTGGTAAAAACCTTCCTCCCCCATTCCTGACAATTTTATTTCCGTATCTCCAAGTACATAATCATTAGAGCTTACAGAGTTTCATAATTTTAGTAAATAAGAGTTATTAAATATAAAATTATATATATAGTGTTACGAATATTGTAAGTAGTTAGTGTTTGTGCTTAAAAATAATGTAAATAGTTTAATTAAGCTCTATTCATAAACTAATATTAGTTTTTGTTGCATTGAAATATCTCAATTTGTTGATTCTCTGCAAGCAAGTAAACCCTATTGGATTTCAATGGGAGTCTATGGAAATTTGGCGAAATACAGAAAATAGAGCTAAGTTGGCGTTACTTTAGGCGACTAATTTTGATAGTCAAATTTGGCGATCTGTCACCAAGTTGGCGACAAACTTGGCGACAGAGCCGGGTGACCCCCCTTTGGTAACCCCATGTCGTGTTTACCCCATGTCGGTGGCTCACGATAAATATTCCATCTTGTGCTGCGTTTGTAGCCTTGCCAACATGTAATAGTGAGAAATTTTCCGAGCTGTGTATCGTTCCAAGTGGTTTAGTCGGTAGAACGTCAGTGCGCTATACTGATGGCCCGGGTTCGAGTCCCGGCTTGGAATCTTTTTCACTATGTTGGCCTTTGCGCCTATTAAGCAATTACTTTGAAATTTGATTTTCATCTGAAATATTGTATCCAAGGCGAATGTTTCTCTCTGGAATAATTTCCATATATTAATAAAAAATTATTTTTCTAGCAAAAAAAAAAAAAGTTATAAAAACAAAAATAAATATATCCATACATAAAAATAAACTAATAAATTGAATAATACCCCTTTTGCTTGATTAAAAAATCCCTGCCGGCCCGGCCTACAGGCGGTGGTAGATTTCGAAGTTAAGTATACTAATTTCACAAACAAAAACCAAATCATGATTAGAGATAAACCCAATTTAACAATTTTATCTGACCGCTTTTGGCGAGCTTTTATTTCATTTTTATATAATAACTGGTTTTATCAGAATCATGTTAGTGCGGTATTAAAAAAAAAATATTTTTCCATGCTCAACAACTCGAAATTTTCTGGCATAACCCCAGATTCATTTTTAATATGAAAAACATGAAACTTGTTGACGTGATTTTTGAAGAGATTTATAAGCGACTTGTGTTTTTAATTTTCGTTCAATTAATTAAAACTTGATATATAAACAATTATTTTCTCAGTAAGACAATATTTTTTGTTCCTAACACAATTGCTTCGGGGAATTACGTTCAAAATGCCCACTTTGACATCATTTTTTGAAATATATTCTGCCTCTGTCAAAAAATCGATCATTACGGTACATTATATAGTTTCTGAATAAGCGAATCTACCAATTGGATGCGTTTGAGAGCAAAAATAAATTTTAAAATGAGTCAGAAAATAAGCAGTTTGGATTTGAATACTCCCTTAATGCGATGATTTTTCCAACACAATCCGCTTTGGGAAATTCGGTTCAAAAGGCCCACTTTGACAGCATGTTTTAAAATATATTCTGCCTCTATCAAAAAATTGATCATTACGGTACATTATATAGTTTCTGAGTAAGAAAAGGTACCAACTGGAAGCCTTTGAGAGTAAAAATGAATTGTAAAATGAGTCAGAAAATAAGCAGTGCGGATTTGAATACACCCTTACTAAGATGACTTTTTCCTGCAATCGCTATGGATTTTTAATTTGTTTTTGCTGTAAGAATTGGTCCTATCCAAAACTTCTCTGTATAGATGTTGTAGACAATATTAAGAAGATATATGATAAATTCATGGGGATTTTATATCTTTTGAATTGACGGAGTTATGGATTTTTTTCTTCTTCAAACGCCCTTTTTGTTTTCGTTTTTAATTTTTTTTGCGGTACGAGTTGGTCCTATCAAAAACTTGTGAATATAAAAGTTGTAGATTATGTTAAGGATATTCATGATAAAATTGATTGGATTTGATATCTTGAGAATTGACGAAGTTATGAATTTTTTTCTCCCCCAAACCCTATTTTTTGCGCCCCATGAGCCCATTTTTAACTTTATCAAAAATATGTGATACATAAATTTTTGGCCCTATTTTTAGAAGTAATAGAAACTTTAAACTGATTCGATATGTCCAAAATTTAAGAAGTTGTGGGTTTTTTTCGGTTTTCACAAAACCCCTCCCTATTTCCATCCCCTTGGTCCGATTTTGCCCATTAACGAACTTGACCGAGATTTTATGCCCCTTGATTTTATGTATCAGTTTGGAAGAGATTGGTGCAGAATTGTAGAAGTTATCGTGTCCAGAAGAAAGTGATATATATAGATAGATACATACATACATCGATAGATAGATAGATAGATAGATAGATAGATAGATAGATAGATAGATAGATAAAGTATTTTAGTGAGGGTGGTTTTGGACTCTAGGGGTCATGATCGGTGTAGATGTACAAAACTTTTTCAGAAATTCCAACATAGGAACGATCCCAATAGGTAGTATTTCATACGAAATCTACCTAAAACAGAAACTTTCAATGTAAATTGTGTAACATTTCCAGGCATTTAAAATTTTTAAAATAGTGTTTGTCTTAAAGTACGTACTCTCCTGTAGTTTCTGTTATTTACTATATAAATTTTATTTATCAAGAAATTTACAACATGTAGCTAAAATATATCGAGACCTTTTTGTATTGTTAAATTAGACGATTATAAATTCTTGCTATGGAATATCAGTATCATCGCACAACCTTAGAAGTAACCCGACCTGTGGAAACTAGCTGTTAATTCGGAAAATAAAGGTGTAAGAAAAGAGATATTTTTCACTTTACTAGATCATTTTTTAATACAGTTTGATAGATAGGTTTAATTAACACATTCCTCTAAGAAAAGCATCTGCGAAGTAGAGTATGCACATTCACGAAACTTTTCGATAGTCATTTATTCGTTCCTAAAAATTTTCATGATAATAATTTTCAGGATAAATTAAGTTTTAGTTCTGCCTTAAGTTTTTCCTTTAGTCTGCCTTAAGTTGAGTACTACATTTGAACGATGTAACCTTATTGAACTATATTTTTGATCTATAGAAAGAAAACAACCTGTAAAAAAACTCAATTAAGGATTAATTAGGTATAATAAAAGTCTCTTACGATTACAAGACACACAAATACATAAAAATATGCATATATATAAACGATTATTTTGTATTAACTTGCTTTATTAATACACGTTTGATAACGAGCCTTGTTGCATAATTTGGTAATCAGTAGTTATTGTTTATTACGATAAAAAATTATTTATAAATTTTTAAATGCGTAACTTTTCCAAATATTTAAAAATATTTCTTACCCTAAAATATGTATTGTGCTATAATTTATGTTATTTACTGTATAAATGTTATTTTTTAAGTATAAAAAAATTCTGTATATAGTTAAAATATATCAAGACCATTTTCTTTTGTTAAATTAGACGATTATTAATATTTGATATGGGATATCAATGTCATCGCATAACATCAGAGGTAACCCGACCTCTGGAAACTAGCTGTCAATTCGGAAATTAAATGTGTAAGAAAAGAGATATTTTTCACTTTAATAGATCATTTTTTAATACAGTTTGATTGATAGGTTTAATTAATACATCTTCCCAAGAAAAGAATCTTCGAAATAGAGTTTGCACGTTCAAGAAACTTTTCACCAGTCATTTATTCTTTCCTAAGATTTCCATAATAATAATTTTCAGGATAAATTAAGTTTTAGTTCTCTGCCTATGAACGATGTAACCGTATTGAAATATATTTCTGATCTATAGAGAGAAAACAACCTATAAAAAAATCTCAATTATGGATTAATTAGGTATAAAAGTCTCTTACGATTACAAGTCATACAAATACATAAAAATATGCATATATATAAACGATTATTTTGTATTAACTTGCTTTATTAATACACGTTTAATAACGATCCTTGTTGCATAATTTGGTAATCAATAATTATTGTTTATTGCAACAAAAAATTATTTATCAATTTTTAAATGCGTAACTTTTCCAAATATTTAAAAATATTTCTTACCCTAAAGTATGTATTGTGCTATAATTTTTGTTATTTACTGTATAAATGTTATTTTTTAACTGAAAAAATTCTGTATATAGTTAAAATATATCAAGACCATTTTCTTTTGTTAAATTAGACGATTATTAATATTTGATATGGAATATCAATGTCATCGCGCAACATTAGAGGTAACCCGACCTCTGGAAACTAGCTGTCTATTCGGAAAATAAATGTGTAAGAAAAGAGATATTTTTCACTTTAATAGATCATTTTTTAATACAGTTTGATAGATACGTTTAATTAACACATTTTTCGAAGAAAAAAATCTGCGAAGCAGAGTATGCACATTCAAGAAACTTTTCGATAGTCATTTATTCTTTCCCAAGATTTCCATAATAATAATTTTCAAGATAAATTAAGTTGTAGTTTTATGTTCACTGTAAAAAAAAAAAAAAAAAAAAAAAAAATCTTTAATTCTACAGATGTAATGTTACATGCTTACGAAAATTTATCTATGTCTATGAATGATACAAGTATAACTTTATTGAACCGTATTTTTCATCTATAGAGAAATAACATCCTGTAAAAACAAAAAAAAAGTTTCATTTAAGGATTAATTAAATATGGCATAAGCCTGTTACAATTACAAGGCACACAAATACAACTGCAAATTCTCAAACACAAAAATAAACACATTTTACAACAATTTTTGTTACCAAATTAACAACACATTAATGTGTTGCGAATTAGAAAACTTCATAGACAAAATATTTTTTGTCTTGTGATTGTGTTTTTAATATGTTCACTGTAAAAAAAAAAAAAAATCTTTAATTCTACAGATGTAATGTTACATGCTTACGAAAATTTATCTGTACACGGTACAAGAAAAATGCAAATCTACAAAACTAGTTTTTGTAAAGTTACAGAAATCTGTAACTTTAAAAATGAATCTGGTAAAATTACAGTAGTCTTACTAAAATTTTATCTGTAACTCTGGTAGCGGTTACATAAAAAGTTCTAGGCATCCCAGTTTCCAAAAAATTCTTAGTAACCTTACAGATTTTTTGATTTACAGTACAAAGTGTATCTGTTACATGAATATTTGTTGCTGTCGTTACATAAAATGTTCTACGAATCCCAGTTTCCCAGAAAAATTTTAGTAACTTTATGGATTTTTTTACAGTATTGAAAACGTGTTGCTATCTATAAATGTGTTCTTAATATGTTACAAAAGTGTTGCTGTCTAAAAATAGTTTTTCTAATTGTGTTAAAATCGTTTTGTAAATAGTGTTGATCAAAATATTTTCTTACAAAAGTGTTGTGCTGCACAACACTTTGTCACCAAATTAACTACACACTGTAAACACCACACAATTTAGAACACTATAAAACAACACATGCAAAAGATTTTCAAAACACTTTCTACAGAGTGCCTTTAAAATAACACACACACATACATTAAAAACATACTATTTATTATTAATTTATAGCACAGTTTAAAAAATGAATGATTTGAAATGTTTTGAAAACACATTTCATCCTCTTGTAATTTTTAATAACACTTTTTGCACAATCTTTTTATTTGGCACAACACGTCCGCAACACATTCACACCGCAATCGAAAATTTAGAAGTGTTAATTATTATGTTCAGCTAGTGTTTCAAAAGTGTTTCATGAATTTGCAGTGTACATATATACATGCATATATATAAACGAATATTTTGTTTTAACTTACGTTATACATACATGTTTGATAACTGGCTTTTTTGGATAATTTGATAATCAGTAATTTTTTTTTTTATAACTGTAAAAATTTATTTATAAATAAACATCAATATAATCACACATAAAAATAGAAAATTATAATATATTATAACACAGTTACTTGTCTTAAAGTAGAAACTTTGCATGTAAATTCTTTTTCCAAATATTTCAAATCTTAAAAAATAGTTTTTACCATAAAGTATGTATTATGCTACAGTTTCTGTTATTTACTGTAAAAAATTTATTTGTTACGTATTAAAAAATCTCAGCATATAGCTAAAATATCAGGTTCAAGAATGATTTTAGTTAAATAAGTAGTTAGTAAAATATGACGGTTATTAATTTTTGCATCAATATCATCATGCAAACTTAGAAATTACCCCGTTATCTGGATACTAGCTATTAATTCAGAAAATAAATGTATAAGAACAAATATTTTTCACTTTAATAGATCATTTTTTAATATAGTTTGACAAATAGGTTCAATTAACACATTTTCCAAGAAAAGAACCTGAAAAACAAAGTATGAACATTCAAGAAACTTTTCGACAGTCATTTATTCTTTCCTGAAAATTTCCATAATAATAATTTCCTGGATAAATCAAGTTTTAGTTCTCTGCCTCTGAAGGATGTAACTTTATTGAACTTCTTTCCTTCCCAATTTTAAGAATTCTTAAAAATTTATTAAACTTTTCGATTTTTGAAAGAAATACGGTAATGTGAGACTGAAGAGAAGGTAGAACAGATAAAAGTAATAAGAAAGAAAAAGAAAAAGAAAATATGCATCAGACGTCATTCGAACAGTTACTTGACATTATTAAAAAAATTCATTTTTTATACAATGATATGAGGTGTCGAAATAAGGAAATAAAAAAACCCCGCTTAACTCAGTAAAAACTTATTTCCAGCAGTTGCTCCTCATATGCGTTAATGTGTATAAATTATGTTGTCCACCCTTGTATTCTAGAGAATTTATACACATCATGCAATACAATAAAAATCAGATAAGTTTAAAAATGCATTACACAGCTGAAAAGACACTACCAGTAATTATCGATCATAGAGAGTCCTGTATCCGAATTATTTTGAGCCCCTCTGTAAGTGAACAATAAATGTTACTCCATAATCTATAGAAAATATGTTATAGTGTAGCTTGATATTTTTTTTATTTCATTATCTTTGAAGTATCATAAAACCATTATAATGTGATTTTCCCCACACATCTTAATGCATTGGAATATATTTGTTCGTCCCGGAAAACAAACTATAAATGCTACTTAATCCATGTTCATACAAAATCATGTTCTAGGACATCTTAGTGATGAACCGATATTATGGTCGATACTCTATAAAATAATTGTAGCTTACATAAATTATCAAGCTATAGTTATATTTATGTGAATATTAATGCCATATTATATTTATATGTGTAATTATTATTAATAATTATTAAACGTAGTGGAAGTTTTGTATATCTTAATAATATTTCACAGCAGAAACATACATTTCGACACTCATTATGTTTGAAAATCTTAACATCAATAAAATGCACAGTAATCATTTTTTTACCATAGACCATAATGTAACGGAGTTTTTTTACGTGTCCCTGTAAATAAACTGAAATGCTACACACAAAACTTTCAATACCGAACAATCTATACTAAATCTGAATAAGTTAAAATTTCCATGGGTGTCCTGGCATATTTACGAGAGATAGAGCAATTCTAACCGTGTAGAAAGACACAAACCAAATTCACAAACACTTTTCAACTTTATCGGAAGGTATTAAAAAGTAAGCAGCAGGCATCCCTTCAAATTATTTAACTGTTAAGGAAAACATAAACATATATTACAACGAATGGGCGAATTTATTGACAATATTAATTTATCTAATTGCCGTTTTTTAGGTGCGTTCGTAATTATATAATACGTAGCAGCTATAGTCGTCGTCTGTCCCGTCCGTCAGTCTGTTCGCATATAACAGCGCAAAAATTACCTAACCGAATGATTTGAAATTTTAAATATACAATTGTTGCAGAATTTTCTCGAATTATTTCTTCAAATTTTATGAAAATCGGATGTATTGTTCAATTATAGAAACTGTCAAGAGTATTCCGTTACATTACGGCCAATGGAAAAAAATGTTTCAAGTTCATTTTAATGATGTTACACCCTTTCAACCATAATAAAATTGATATACATTTATGAAGTGCATTGAAATATACATTCCGTAGAATATGCGGTGCAAAGAATATTTAGTATACACGTACAGGGCACACAAAAGAATTCCGTTACATAATGATATAGGGGAAACATTGTTTGCGGCATATTTTAATTATATTAAACTATTTCACACATAATGAAATTGATCTATGTAGCTAAGATTTACTTCAAGTTACTTCTTGTATAATAGAAAGTGCATAGTATTTACAGGGACACACAAGACATTTCTGACAGTATACTATACCCCAAATACTGTATATTAGCTTTGATTGCTGGAAATGAATTTTTAGTTGTGATTTCAGTTTTTAACTTTAACTAAATTTTTGCATATTTGTGCATATAAAGGGCTACACAAAAGAAATGGCAAGAGTTACTGAATATGAACGAAAATAGCTTAAAGGTGGTTTTTACCAGAATTCTGCATTTTTGCGCTAAAATACATTTAGCATACTAAGATATGTTTGTAGAACATAGATAAAACGATATACATAGCCACACAAAGAATTAGATACACGACCGTCTACGGTCGATAATCTCTGGAATGTGCTATTTTACTCATTTTAAGCGCGTTTTAATCTTAATTAAATTTTGACAAAATAATAGATTGTATAGAAAGATAGTATGAAAGATACAGGGTGTACAAAAGTATTCAGCTACGGGTTCATTGGTATAAATTTCTGAAAGTCAAATTTCAATCTATTGTGCGCTTTTAGCACTTTCCAACATAATCGAAAGTGTTTATGAATTCGGTTTGTCTGTCCGTCTGTCTATCTGATCTCGAACTTCCGTTAATATTGTTGATTGCTCTGTAATTGATATATGTATTTGAGATTTAATATGCTATGTTCGGTATGGAAAATAAAGTATGTAGCATTCATAGTTTTATTTTTATTTTTTTACAGAGACACTCAAAGGTATTCCATTACATTATGGTCTATGGGGAAATGTCGTAATTATATAAATACATAGCACCTATATTCGTCGTCTGGTACGTCCGTCTCTCTGTCCAACTGTCCGTATATAAAAGCGCAAAAACTACCCAGCCGAATGGATTGAAATTTAATATATATGATAGTAGCAGAATTTTGTTGAGTCATTTCAAATTTTTTGAAAATCGAATCAAAAATCAAAAAGATAATAATGAAAGTTTTCTTCATTCTATTAAATCCTATCATACGCAATTAATTCAATGATATCACATGATAGGAAACGATTCTAGATTGCCATGGTGATTACGTTATATTTAAGATGGAGTCATTATTATTTCCGTATTACTGAATTTAATATATATAATCGCAATAAGTTTTGTATTCATGCATTTTTGCTTTAAAGTGCAACAGCTATTGCATCAAGATCTGAATATTTATAAAGCTAGTTATAGTACGAACGCACCTCATTTGCCACGTTTGACGTACAATTTCTAACTTGTTATTTCTAAAGATAATTCATTGTGTAGTATTAATTCAATTTCTTTTTTTAAAATGCTCAACATTAAATAAAATTTTGATGGTAAAAAATATAAAAAATAATTTCTTTTCCGGAGTAAGTTAAACATTTGTTTTTTTAACCCTTAACTGGAAACATTAAAATCCCGTGCACAAACGGAAACGTGCCGTCTGTGAGACTGCTAAATTAAAAAGAAATGCTATAAAATTTTAAAAGGAAAATAACTCTTAATAATTTACCAAATAGTGAACTTAAACACTTAATATTTAATAGAATGTATTAACAGGACCAATTTTTTAATATGACAGCATAAAAATAAGTTTTGAATGTCGGAGACAGAAAATATTTTGAAATTACACATTATTGTTCAAAATATAAAATTTTCGTCATAATAATTAAATAAATGCTAATATTTTTATATATTTCGGTACGATATGAATTAGAAAAAAATATTACACAGTAAAATTAACAAAACATTTAATAGTAAATATTGCAGCATGTTCTAAATATCTGCATTTTTTATGCATTTTTGACAATGTTGAGTCCCCTCCGTGTTCAGAATTTATATATTCATCATCTGAAATACCTTCAATATCGCTTATGTCACTTACTACTTCATCAAACAATCTCAAAGCAGTTTCTTCAGTCTTTTTTAGCTCACAGGCTATCAAAGCCTGAGAGCTAATGTGCCCGCCCGTTCTGTATGTATGTATGTATGTATGTATGTATGTATGTATGTATGTATGTACGTACGTACGTATGTACGTAACGCGATAACTCTTGATAGAAACATCCGATTTGCTTCAAAATTTTTTCCTAGGTTCACTGTGATAAGGCGCTTCCCTGATTAGTTTTGGGAGTTCATTGGTTAAGGATAAAGGGGGAAAAACGGGGTTAGTCCACACACTACCCCCTTAATTCAGTTAAATGGGTTTTTCATGCAGAATGATTCGATTTGCTCCGAATTTGGTATACCGGTTTATTATGTTAAGGAACTTCCCTGATTAGTTTTGGGAGTTCATTGGTTAAGGGTAAAGAGGGAAAAACGGGGTTAGTCCACCCCCCCTTAATTCCGATAAATGTGTTTTTCATGCAGAATGATTCGATTTGCTCCGAATTTGGTATACCTGTTTATTATGTTAAGGAACTTCCCTGATTAGTTTTGGGGGTTCATTGGTTAAGGGTAAAGGGGGAAAAACGGGGTTAGTCCACCCCCCTTAATTCAGATAAATGGGTTTTTCATGCAGAATCATTCAATTTGCTCCGAATTTGGTATACCGGATTATTATGTTAAGGAACTTCCCTGATTGGTTTTGGAAGTTCATTGGTTAAGGATAAAGGGGGAAAAGGGGGTTAGTCCACCCCCTTATTTCAGATAAATGGGTTTTTCATGCAGAATCATTCGATTTGCTCCGAATTTGGTATACCGGTTTATTATGTTAAGAACTTCCCTGATTAGTTTTGGGAGTTCATTGGTTAAGGATAAAGGGGGAAAAACGGGGTTAGTCCACACCCCACCCCCTTAATTCAGTTAAATGGGTTTTTCATGCAGAATGATTCGATTTGCTCCGAATTTGGTATACCAGTTTATTATGTTAAGGAACTTCCCTGATTAGTTTTGGGAGTTCATTGGTTAAGGATAAAGAGGGAAAAACGGGGTTAGTCCACCCCCCTTAATTCAGATAAATGTGTTTTTCATGCAGAATGATTCGATTTGCTCCGAATTTGGTATAGCGGTTTATTATGTTAAGGAACTTCCCTGATTAGTTTTGGGGGTTCATTGGTTAAGGGTAAAGGAGGAAAAACGGGGTTAGTCCACCCCCCTTAATCCAGATAAATGGGTTTTTCATGCAGAATGATTCGATTTGCTCCGAATTTGGTATACCGGTTTATTATGTTAAGGAACTTCCCTGATTAGTTTTGGGAGTTCATTGGTTAAGGATAAAGGGGAAAAAACGGGGTTAATCCACCCCCCTTAATTCAGATAAATGTGTTTTTCATGCAGAATGATTCGATTTGCTCCGAATTTGGTATACCGGTTTATTAAGTTAAGGAACTTCCCTGATTAGTTTTTGGGGGTTCATTGGTTAAGGCTAAAAGGGGAAAAACGGGGTTAGTCCACCCCCCTTAATTCAGATAAATGTGTTTTCCATGCAGAATGATTCGATTTGCTCCGAACTTGGTATACCGGTTTATTATGTTAAGGAACTTCCCTGATTAGTTTTGGTGTTCATTGGTTAAGGATAAAGGGGGGGGGGACAGGGTTAGTCCACCCGCCTTAATTCAGATAAATGTGTTTTTCATGCAGAAAGATTCGATTTGCTCCGAATTTGGTATACCGGTTTATTATGTTAAGGAACTTCCCTGATTAGTTTTGGGGTTCATTGGTTAAGGGTAAAGGGGGAAAGGGAGGTTAGCCCGCCCCTCTTAATTTAGATAAATGGGTTTTTCATGCAGAATGATTCGATTTGCTCCGAAGTTGGTATACCGGTTTATTATGTTAAGGAGCTTCCCTGATTCGTTTTGGCGATTCATTGGTTAAGGATAAAGGGTTAGTCCACCACCTTAATTTAGATAAATGTTTTTTTTTTTTGCAAGATTATTCGATTTGCTCCAAATTTGGTATACCGGTTTATTATGATAAGGAGCTTTCCTGATTAGATTTGGAGGTTCACTGGTTAAGTATAAAGGGGGAAACGGGGGCTAATTCCCCTTCACTTATTTTTTTGAGTGGCATTATTCTTTAAAATAAGAGTATAATATACAATTAGTGTGAATAGTCTGTGAGCTCAATGCCATCAGTTTAGCTGGGCACTTTTCTTTTTATTATCTCTGTACCGTACCCGCTTTGACTGCTCCTCCATATCAATACCCCAGAGCAAAAAATTACATAAACGGAAACATGCCGTCCCAGAGACTGCGTTGAAAATAAAATAATTTTTCTTTCAATAACTAAAAATGCACAGGTGTTGCAAATGTGTGCGGGAGGCAGAGGACCAGTAGCGTAAGGATTAGATCGTGTGATGAGACTGGGGTCGCGTTCATTTTTGAGTAAAAGGTAGATATGTAGACAAAACCGTCTCACAGACGGCACGTTTCCGGTTAAGGGTTAATATTAAAATAAAGTTAATAAATTACAATTTATGCTGAAGTAGAAACAAAATCAATGTGTAAAGTTAAGATCAAGATTTTGTTTATAGAAGAGACGCAAGGATGAAAGAGACCAATCTACATAATAATGGACAAAAATGTTCCTCAGCAGAAATGTTGTCAACAGCAAACGATTAAATGTCGCTTTTACTGTAATTTTTAGGTAGATTTCGTATGAAATACTACCTATTACATTCTCCCCTATGTTGGAATTTCTGAAAGAATTTTGCAGATCTACACCGATCATGACCCCTAAAACCCAAAACCACCCTCAGTAAAAAACTATATCTATCTATCTATCTATCTATCTATCTATCTATCTATCTATATATATATATCACTTTCTTCTGGACACGATAACGTCCACAATTCTGCACAAATATCTTTCAAACTGATACATAAAATCAAGGGGCATAAAATCTCGGTCAAGTTCGTTAATGGGCAAAATCGGACCAAGGGGATGGAAATAGGGAGGGGTTTTGTGAAAACCGAAAAACACCCATAACTTCTTGATTTTTGTACATATCAAATCAGTTTAAAGTTTTTATTACTTCTAAAAATAAGGCCAAAAATTTATGTGTCGCAGATTTTTGATAAAATTAAAAATGGGCTCAAGGGGCGCAAAAAATAGGATTTTTGGGAGAAAAAAATTCATAACTTCGTCAGTTCTCAAGATATCAAATCCAATTAATTTTATTATAAATCTCTTTAACATTATCTACCACTTTTATATTCACAAGTTTTTGATAGGTCCAATTCGTGCCGAAAAAAAAAATTAAAAAAGAAAACAAAAAGGGGAGGTTGAAGAAGAAAAAAATCCATAACTCCGTCAATTCACAAGATATAAAATCACCGTGAATTTATCATATATCTTCTTAATATTGTCCACAACATTTATATAGGCAAGTTTTTGATAGGGACAATTCTTACAGCAAAAACAAATTAAAAATACATAGCGGTTGAAGAAAAAAATCATCTTATTAAGGGTGTATTCAAATCCGAACTGCTTATTTTCTGACTCCTTTATAAATTCATTTTTGTCTCAAACGTATCCAATTGATAGATTCTCTTATTCAGAAACGATATAATGTACCGTAATGATCGATTTTTTGATAGAGCCGAAATACATTTCAAAAAATGACGTCAAAGTGGGCATTTTGAACGGAATTTCCCGAAGCGATTGCTTTAGAAACGAAAAATATTGTCTTACTGTGAAAATAATTGTTTATATATCAAGTTTTAATTAATAGAACGAAAATTAAAAACACAGGTCGCTTAAAAATCTCTTCAAAATTCACGTCAACAAGTTTCATATTGTTCCTATTAAAAATGAATCTGGAGTTATGGCAGAAAATTTCGAGCTGTTGAGCATGGAAAAGTATTTTTTTTAATACCGCCCTAACATGATTCTGATAGAACCAGTTAATATAAAAATGAAATAAAAACTCGTCAAAAGCGACCAGATAAAATTGTTAAAGTGGGTTTATCTCTAATCATGATTTGGTTTTTGTTTGTGAAATTAGTATATTTAACTTCGAAATCTACCTTCGAATTTATCTAAGCGATTGTGTTAGAAACGAAAAATATTGTCTTTCTGAGAAAATAATTGTTTATAACTCAAGTTTTAATTAATTGAACGAAAAAGGAAAACACAGGTCGCTTATAAATCTCTTCAAAAATCACGTCAGCAAGTTTAATATTTTTTCTATTAAAAATGAATCTGAAAATGTGCCAGAAAATTTCGAGTTGTTGAGCATGGAAACGTAGTTTTTTGAATACTGCCTTACCATGATTCTGACAAAACCAGATGTTATATAAAAAATGAAATAAAAACTCGTGAAAAGCGCCAGATAAAATTGTTAAAGTGGGTTTATTTCTAATCATGATTTAGTTTTTGATGGTGAAATTAGTATGCTTAACTTCGAAATCTACTTCCGCCTGTAGGCCGGACCGACAGGGATTTTTTTTAAACTTTCAAACATCGCACATTTTCAATCTTTACCCCGTCTAATGGAGAGAAAAAATCTCATTTACAAATGACATTTGTTTGAAAACTGTATCTCAATTTACTCATTTTTTATGTTTTTAAAATTATTTTCAAGGAAGATTTTTTTAAAAAACATCTATCTCTGTGTCAGGCAGAATATTACGAAAGATAAATCCCTTTTCCTTTAAGTTGTAAGCCGGCAATTTTTCGAAAATGAGCACTAAATTTACGTTCACAAATGCCACTGCAAATTAAAACCTGATCACAACCAATAAGAAGCAACCATGCTTGGATTACATCTTCTTTTTTTCGTCCGTACAAAATTTCCGGTACCAGTAATAATTTCTGTCCCCAACCTACAAAAACGTATTTTTACGTGTTCCGCACACAATGTGTTAATATTAATGGTTCTGGATTCGTTTCCAGCTAATATTTTATAAGAAAGTTAAAACTTCATCAATGAAATAAAGTAATAAGATAATATAAATAAAACAGGAATTTAACAGACATGCAATCGAACTACGCTCTTAAGAAGCCACAATAGTCCAGGGTTGCAAGTGCGGCGTTTTTTTAATTAAAAAATTTCGAGATCATACCGGAAATTATGAAAGTAAAATTGTTATATTAAGCAATCTCGAAATGTTTGTCGTTAAACAAACAAAAAAATATTACAGGCAATATCTGGTCTGAATGTGGATTTTCGGAAATAAAAAAACGCCAAATTGGCAACCCTGAACTAGTCACTCAGAGAAACTCGAACGCTAATGCTAAGTCTACGGGTGCGTTATTTTCAAATATCTCGCTTGAATTTTAATATTTTTGAATGATTGTTTTTTGCATGGGATAGTTGAGGACGAACTACAACCAGGCTAGTTTTTACTTTTTCGATTTTGGATATAGTTTTTTTTTTTTAATATTAGGATAGTTTCAATTTCAGAACCGGTTCAAACCGGTTCCGAAAGTGAAAGTAACTTTTTAAAAAATCTGAAACCAAAATCGATAAAGTGAAAACTAGCCCGGTTGAAGATCGTCCTAAGCTATCCTATGCAAAAAAAAATCATTCAAAAATATTAAAATCACAGCGAAAATTTTGAAAATACCACTCCCATAAACTTAACATTACCGTTTTCCTTTCTTTCCGTGATTGAAGTGGGCTTTTAAACAATTGAAATGAACAGAATTACAAATGATTGCTGCAAGTGACGAAATCTTCAAGAGACGAAGTGGAGATTTCTTCGGCTACTAACTCATTCAAAAGTATCGCTTTTATTAAATTAAATTTTTTTATTTGAATACAAAATCTATACTTTTCAAATAAAAAGGCTTTTTGATGTATAATCTTAAAAAATCGTTTTACCTTATATTCTGTAAACCGAGAGGTTCGGTTTGGATCCTGCAGTAACATTAAAATAAGGAAAACCGTTTACAGGTTTTAGAAGAAGAATTAAAAATAAATGTGTTCTGTGGATAAAAAAAAAAAATAATAATAAGCTATTTTCATCATTTTTTAGACAATTTTTATTTACAATTAACATGTATAAACTGCAAATTTTTCAAATTAGATGTATTTTGAACTGAAATATCTACAGCGATACCGTCGTGAGATTGCTTTAAGTGAGATTGTCCATAAAAAGAACTAAAATTATTGCTTGTGTTCGTTTCCTTTTGTTGTGTATATTGAACGTCTAGATACGCCGAATATTCCATTCATTATAAAGACGTACGAGATAAAAACAGTTAAAGTATGTTTTAAGTTTCTTTTTCTTTTTTCTTCGTTTCTTTCTTTTTTTTGTGTGTGTATATTGAACATCTAGGTATAATGGAAATTACACTCCTACAGAAAATGTCCGAGTTAAAGAAAGTTAAAGAAAATTTCATTCGGCTAGATCCCTTACATTTCTATAGAGTTTAACATTTAGTGTTAACGGAACCCGATATAGTGAAACTGATCTTCTTGGAAGGTTTTCAAAAACGATTTGTGCATTGTGAGAAAACGTTTTGTTCGGATGATGCGCATGTACTATCATTCGCGTTTACATATTTGACATTTTCCAAAATAGTTAAGATGTGATTATGAATTTTCGTATCTCCGTTTTCTAACGCTCATAAGTATACTTGGATTGTCATATAATTTGTTTTATTTCATTAAGATTTATTGTAGAGTAATCGGTCTTGAAAATAAAGTATGTAGCATTTATTGTTCGTCTACAAGGACAAAAGAATTCAGTTACATTATGGTCTAAGGAGAAAAATTGTTTCCGATGCATTTTAATAATGTTACAATACTTTTTGATAGAATAAGAGGGACTGCTCAGACACGGAAACACTTTAGAGCATAGTGTCCCTCCTGGTCTCCTTTGCTTAAGGTCTTTAAAAATACAATTTTTAGCCAGAGGTGAAGCCGCCATAAACGCGACAGTGGGAGGTAATTCCATAAATTTCGAGTCGGGGTCGCACCCGCCAGGCGCAAAAGAACCTAATGCGACAGAGGGGCGGATGAGAGAAGATAGCGGAGTGTAATATTGGTTCCGTTTTATTACTTTGTCGTGATATAATTTAAATAATAAGTCCAGGTTCTGCAAATAAAATTCTCGCTAGAAGCAAGAGGAAACTAGTCTGAAGTAAACATTACAGTCTTTTTAAAATCTTTAATTGAACAGATAAAGTTTAAGTCAAATATAGGAATGTGGGTAGTACCTTAATCCTCATATAAAGACAAAAAGTCTACATCTTTGCAGGCAGGCGGCCAGGGAAGAAATGATACAAAAATCTGCAAATTTTTCTTTAAGTCTCTTGGTATACCACGCAATGAATATGCAAATATAAGAGCAATGAATCATCAGATAACCGTTAAAAAGCATATTGATAATTTTGAACGTAATGAAAACCTTCATAATTTAGAATGACTAAAGATCAGACAAATAATCCGTTGTTCAAAAATTTCAATAACCTACGGGAAAGAAAATCTAGACAAAATAATACAAAGAAACTGATGCTTCGTTCGTTATGGATCCTTGAGAAATTATTGCATAAAGAAAACATATAATGAACGTTAAAGGAGCAAAGTTATCTCGGCAGCTGGAACATTTTTTTTTAAATCTGACTTCACTGATTAAAGTATGGTTGACTAAAAATGGGACTTTGCGTTGAAACATTTAACTGCAGAAATGTTTAGTTATATCTGTTATTTCTTTATAAGAGGAAAAATGGGGTTTAAATAAAAGTTGGTATAAATTTAATAAATGAATGATAGAAATGGATATTTAAAAAACTAAAACAGCTAATTAAAAATTTTATGTCATTTCTGCACCACATACATCTCTCCTTTCTTCAGAAAGGAAAATTGTATAATATGGGAGGAAAGATCATGTGCTCTCACCAATGTTACGTACTATATTTGCACTGAAAATAAAATCTATTGCATACCCAGACTACGTACTTAGTATTGAAATATCAAAAAGGTGTTTATAGATGTGCTTCAATTTGTTTAGTAGAAGAGTGCGTGTAAGTATATTATGGTACCGCTTCTGTTGGAGATGCCGCGCGTTTTAAGTGCCAGCGTTGCGTGAGCTCACAGTGGAAGTGGGCATGACTTGCCGTGACCACCTCACTTTTTTTTTCTTTTTTTATTGTTCACCTCAATGATACATATCAATTTCGTTATGTTTTAAGTATGTTACAATACTTAAAAAATTGATATGCATCATTGAGGTGAACAAAAACATGCTTTCTCAGGAGAAAGTGTGGAATGTATAGAATGTGTCGCATTTATTGTATATATACAGGGACACAAAATAAATCCATTGCATTTTCATATATGAGTAGAAATCTCTTTGTGATGAATTTTAATAATGTTACTTCAAACCTAATATTGAAAAAAATATCATCGAGGTTTAACGCAACATAATTCCCACTGATTGTGGAATGCATGACGTTTGTCGATTACTTACAGACACACACAAAATAAACATTCTTATCGATTTCGTTGCATGAAAAAATGAAATTTCTTCATAATATTCTGTTAGCGTTAGAAATAGTTTGACAAGCTGTGACTAATGCATGATTTTTCCTTTTTTATTATATGAAAAAGGTCACATTGCTCTTTTGGTTAGATGGGATTTAATTTTGTTTTAACATGAAAAGAAAAAATATTTCTTGTTACATAAGGCATTTTCTAACGTTTGTTTTTCAAAATTGTTTTAACTTTCGTTTAATTTTTTCTTCGTTTTCTTTATTTGTGTACATTGACCGTCTAAGATATACTGAATATTCCACTCCTGATAAAGATGTACGAGTTAAAGAAAGTTTTAACGATCATTTCCTTTTTTTCTTCGTTTCCTTCTTTATGTATATTTAACATCTAGATATAATAGAAATTCCACTCCTACAAAATATGTTCGTGTTAAAGAAAGTTTCATTCTGCGAGATTACTTACATTTCTATAGAATTTTACATTTAGTATTAACGAAACCTGATTTTTCCTAGAAATTCCTATGAGAACAGAAGTTATGGCTTATAGAATTGTACCTGCCCAATAGCTGAAACGGTATTTCCGAAACTGTGAAGTCGTTTTTCTCTAAATAACGTTTTTATGAATAAAGCGCAGCATATCTCAAAAACTTCTATATATTTTATCATGAAATTTTCAAAACGTATGTTTCATGTTAGTATATATGAATTGAACCTAAAATTTTCTTTTTAGTGTTCAAAACATTGGGGTTTTTTTTAGGTGATTATACTGCTGAAACTTACAAAATTTTGTAGTAGCTATATACAACTTTGTATTAAATATGTAAAAATGCTTTAAACACAAATTTATTTAAGTTCAGGGTAATTATTATAATCAGAAGTATAAGTTAGTAACAACATTTTCCTTCTAGTTGCAATTATTTATTTTTTTGTAATCTCGCGCGTAAACTGTTATACCAGTTTTCTGCTCGTCAAATGTCTGGCTCTTTGGGTACCCATGTAAACGCTAATTCTGCATCATGCTATTTTTTATATACATGAAATGGAAGAACCTTCTTATATCTTTCATCCTCAATAAAAAATGTGTTTTAAAATCATATACATTTTAAGATATTAAATGTTAAAAATGATATATATTTTTTTCCATTTTAAGAGTCCTGAGACACTTTAACCCTTTCTGGCACACTGTGCCCGGGTCGGGATACCTAATTTTAATTATAAACTTACAACCGGCACCAAGAATATTTTAGTAAATTTTTGCTTTTACAATGAACATTAAAAGTAACATATTTTTAATTTCTAAAAAGTCATTTTAAAGTTCCGGTGTCAGTCAATCATTTCATCATTTTACAACAAAAATTGCCTGTGCCGGAAAGGGTTAAAGAAAGTTTTAACGATTTTTTTTCTATTTTTTCTTCGTTTCCTTCTTTTCTGTAAGTTGACAGTTTAAATGTAGTGAATATTCAACTCCTGCAAAAGATGTACGAGTTAAAGTAACTTAAGAAAATTTAAAAGCTCGGCTTGTTTTCATTACGCTAGATTACTTACATTTATATAGTGTTAATGAAATCCGATATAGTTAACCTGAGTTTCTTGGAAGATTTTCAAAAAATGATTTATGCCATTGTGAGAAAATGCTTTGTTCAAATAAGACACAGATAAATTTATTCACATTTGTATGTTTGACATTTTCCAAAATAGTTAAAGTTCTTCTCAACTGCTCTGCTCAACAAGCGCAACAAGTTTTGGCACATTTACGCATTAATTTTTTTAACGGAAAGATATAAAATTCGAAAGCCTGACCAAGGAAGCGATTTGAAATCAAACTGAGTTTTTCATTTATTGATACAGAAATTACCTATTGAATTATAAGCTATTTTGATCACGTGACAAACAAGTTTTCGCCCTTTCTTGAGTGGTAATTCTAGGTTCGCGCAGAAATTCGGTTCAAAACGCCCCCTTTGACTCTATTTTCTGAAAAATGTATTGCGTTTGCAAAAAACGAAAAAAAAAAATAGCTCGATTATATAGTTTCTGAACGAGAACACCTGCTAGTTTCAAGTATTTCTGAACAAAAATAAGTTAAAACTTATGTCATAAAGTTACCCTTTTGGATTTGAGAACAGCCTTAAGAAGTGGTGTGGTTATGAATTTTCGTGTCTGCGTGCTCAAACTCTCATACATGTACTAGGATTGTCATGTAATTTTAATATTTTATTAATATTCATTCTAAAATGTTCGGTATTGAAAATAAAGCGTGCAGAATTTATAGTTCCTTTACAAGGACGAGCAAAAGAATTCCGTTACATTATGGTCTAAGGGGAAAACCGTCTCAGATGCATTTTAATAATGTAACAATACTTATGAAACTGATATGCGTCATTGAGGTGGACAGAAACATACTTTTTTAGGAGAAAGTGTGGCATATATAAAATGTATAGTATTAATAGTTCTTTTACAGAAACACAAAACAATTCCTTTGCATCATCATATATGGGTAGAAATCATTTGCGATGCATTTTAATAATATTACGCTACTTCAAAAATAATATTAAAAGCTATCATTGAGATGTACTGTAACATGTTTCCCGCAGATTATGTAATGCGTGATATTTGTCCTTATTTACAAAGACGAACAAAAAAACTCGGTCGCAGGATGAACTTTGATCGATTTTATTGCACGTAAAAATGAAATTTCTTCATACTGTTCCGTTAGCATTACAACGAGTTTCACAATGTATGACTAATGCATGTTTTTTAATTCTTAATTATGTGTAAAGGATTACATTGCCCCTCTTTGGATTAGTTTGAATTTATTTTAGTTTTAAAATGAAAAGAAAAATCTCTCGGGTTACATAATGCATTTCCTAACGAATCTTCTTCAAAATTGTTTTTCGTCCAGTTATTACAAGTCATTGACTAAATGTATTGAATTAGAAACATTTAAAATATAAAAAAAAAGTTTATTCTTTATGATTTATTTTAGTAGAAACTTACATGAGTGTTTCATAGAGAAATCTTTTTTTATGAAGAAATTTTCATTTCTCCAGTTTTACTCCCAGATTAATTGGTGTTTGGCTGAAGATAGAAAATTTTCTTTCTGTCTTGAAATCCATTTAAAAATATTAAAAACTTTTTAAAGAACTACGAATATGAAATTGAAGTTTATATTTTTTAATTTTATGTTCATCGGCTCTAATTAAGTAAGAGATGGAACGACAAATTAATTTCATTTTTTGAGAGACATTTTTTATCAGGGAATGTTTTCTGAAGATTAGCAAATTTCTCCAAAAAAGGGAAAACTACAAAATCACCAGAGTTATTCAAAAATATTTTAATATATTTTCGCTTTGAGTTTAATTAAACTTTTCATATTTAATTTAAACATTTTGTATTGAATGACATAAAAATGATTTCAGTTGTTTTGATTTTGTACCTAAAATTAAAATCATTTAATTAACGCAAGCTTTATAAATAAATACTCATAAAAATTTAAATAGAAGCTGCTCCAGAAATAAACAAGGAGTAATTTTTAAAATTAAAAGATTATTTTATTTTCAATGTAGCGGAAAAAGGCGAACACGTCTACAACATCCGTTTCATTTAATTAATATCAGATAAAAATCATTTAAAAATTGTCAATAGCTGATATTAATGTGTAACAGCTATTTATAATTCTTAAAAGACTTTCATCCGATGTTGATTAGCTGAAATGGACGTTGTTCACATATGAGTATACCCTATTTTTCAAATGTGCTCTCTTTTCACTTACAGTGTTGTAAAAAAGGATTGACTTAATTGACGTAAATAAATATCTTTTAAAATTTGTTAATAGCTGGTATTAATCTTATCAAATACATACAATTTTTAAAAGACTTATATCTGATGTAAGTAGATGAAATGCACGTTGTTCATATCAATCCCGTTTTTCAAATGTGTCCCTTTTCCTTAATAGGTTTTAGGCACAAACTGACTTATATGATTTAAGTCCCTTTTTATCTTTTAAAATTTGTATAGGCTGATATTAATCCTATCAACTATTTACAATTTTAAAAGTACTTTTATCTGATTTTAATTAGATGAGATGGACGTTGTTCAAACTTTCCCCCTTTGCCCCTCTACAGTGTTGAGGCACAAGCCTCACTTAATTGATCTAAGTCAACTTTGATATTTTAAAATTTATCAATAGCTGATATTAATCTTATCAACTACATTTACAATTTTTGAATTTTTTTTTATTCGATGTTAATTAGATGAAATGATGCTTTTCACATGTGCCCTTTTCTTCAAATGTGCCTACTGTTTCCCTACAACGTTGAAGCAAAAGCGGAACTTAGTTCGCCTAAGTTAATTTTGATCTTTTAAAATTTGTTAATAGCTGATATTAATCCTATGAACTATTTGCAATTTTCAAACGATATTTATTCTGTCAGGCTTGTGCACACACACTCACATGTGCCCCGTTCTTCAAATTTGCCCCCTTTCCCCCCAGAATTTTGAAGCTTAAGCCAGCCCGACTTAGTTGACTTAATTGAATTTTTATCTTTTAAATTTTGTCTTCAGCTGAAATTAATCCTAACAAATGTTAATTAGATGAAATGGACGATATTCATATTTTGTTCCGTTTTTTCCTTATAGTGTGAAAGCGCAAGTCTGACTTAATTGACATAAGACAATTTTTAAGGTCTAAAAATACTATAAAAAATAAATAAAACCGAAATAAAATATCTAGTTATTGGACTAATAGTACAATATTTTTATAGACAATAAAATGATATATTTGTCTAATTAGATAATAAATATTAATTAGGCAATACATAATCGGTAAAGACGAGTAACTAATCAGTCTTTATTTTATTTCTGTTGTTAAAAATATGATTGTATTCGCAAATGTTTGTTCCAGATACTTCTTGTAGATCTGAAAATTTAGCCCTCAATAGAAAAAAAGCCCTCGTGATTTTTAATCTTGTAGGTACTGAAAAGAAATCATCATACATAATCGAAAAATATAAATTTTTTATTGTATTACTTTCATATTCATTTTAGCGTTTTCTTATGCCAGTGTATGTTTTCTTTTTTGACACTTTCCAACAAATTTGGAAATTGTTTATAAATTCGGTATGCCTGTCTCCAGTCTGTCGTCTGCTTCCTAAGTCTTCGTGTTTTAACTCCCATAAATATACTCAGATTGCCACATAATTGATATACAGAGGTGACCAAAAATGTGGACATCTTTTGAAATTTTGATGTTTTATAACTTCGCGTGCTTATAAAACATATTATTTTTCACTTAAGTACAAATGTTTATATATCAAATTCAAGGAAATTTGATGTAGAATTTATTAAAAAAACAGAATTAAAATATCTGCATTACAAAAAAAGTTACACTTACTTTACTCTGAAATGGAAAAACAATTAGTCATGAATGCTGAAGTATATTGTAATAAAAGCTTTCTCGCCAATCACAATGACTGTTCTGAGACCCAATCAAATGTCAGTAGCTAAACTGTAGCAAGTTTTCATTTGAAAGCGGTATTTTGCTGGAATGAATTTGAAGAATGGTGAATATAACTAAATTGAATAATTTTTGTTTAAATATTTCTATTTTTTTAATGCAAATAGTTTAAACAATGTCATCAACAACAAGAACTGATTGGACACCTAAAAAAGAAGCAGAAATGTCATTTTGAGAGAAATGGCCTCTTTTATTATGAAATTGTAAGACAGGTTGGTAGATCAGTCACTTTATCTAGCGTAAGAAAGTTGTGATTACGTTATGAAGAAACTAAATCAGGGATAAATAAGGCAAAATCAGGTCGAAAAAAATGCACAAGTGCTTCTGACGATAGAAAAGTAAAAAGAATATTCCTCCAGGAAAAAAATAATTTCATCAGATGTTATTAGATGTGAAATGAGTGCAATGGGTATTTCAGTTAGTTCAAGAACGATAAGAAGAAGATTAGCAGGTTTTGGACTAAAAGGTTGAATTCCGAGGAAAAAAAAAACATTTTTAACTCTTCAGCTACGCAAGAAATGAGTGCAATGGGCAAAAGAACATATTAATTGGTCAGAAAATCAGTGGAAGCAAATAACCTGAAGCGATGAGAGTAAAATATCGCTCTTTGGTAGTGATGGGCGAAAATATGTGAAACGTAGAGTAGGGGAAGAGCTGTATCCTGATTGCATTGAAGCAACTACAAAGAACATAACAAATGTCATGATTTGGGCCTGTATGTCTGTAGATAGTGTGGGCCACATTCAAGTGATTGATAGCATTCTGAATGTAAAAATATACATCGAAACTGTCCAAGAACTGAAACTGATACCTTCCATCAAAGATCTCTTCCCCCAATGAAGCACCATTTATCTTTCAGCAAGAATTAAGCTCCATGCCATACGGCAAAAATATGAAAAGAATGGTTTAAAAATAAAAGCATACAATTATTACCCTGGCCAGGAAACACCCCTGATCTGAATCCTATTGAAAATTTGTGGCGACGTTTGAAAATCATTGTACAAAAAAGCGTCCATCTAATAAAACGCCACTTTTTGAAGCTATAATTGATTCTTGGCATCATGTGATTAAGGATGAACTCCAAACATTGGTTCTCTCAATGAAAAGACGCTGTGAAGCTGTAATAAAAAACAAGGGTTATCCTACTAAATATTGAATATGTATGTGTAACTTTAAAATACATTGAAATCTAAGATAGATCTTATTTTTTGTAAGCATAACATTTTTTATAATGCAGATATTTTAATTATGTATTTTTAAATTAAATTCTACAGTAAATTTCCTTGAATTTGATATGTAAACATTTGTATTTAAGTGAAATTTATTATATTCTTCAAGCACACAAAGTTATAAATAAAACATGAAAATTTAAAAAAATGTCCTCAATTTTGGCCACCACTGTATGTTAATGAAGATTACATGGCATATTCTCTATTGAAAATGGAATTTGTGGCATGTATAGTTCCTTTACAGAGATACTCATAAGAATACCGTTATGATATGGCCAATGGGAAAAAACCATCTCCGGTGTATTTTAATGATATTACACTATTTCAAACATACTGAACAATATTTGCTTCCCAGAAAGTGCAATAAAACATGCTTCCTGTATAATATGGTGTGTAAAGCATTTATGATTTACGGGGTCACTGAAAAGATTTCGGTTATACACTGGTCTACAGGAAAAATCTGTTTGCAGTGCATTTTAATAATATTACACTATTTTAAACATAATAAAAGTTTTACACATTATTCCAATGTGTATTAGCAATTTTAAGGCAGTCGCTGTTAAGTACCCATATCTCTGAAATCTGCAATATCGTGTTGGTCAAATACATTTTCTTATTGAGCAGCTACTGAAGCATAGAACTATTCTTCCTCTCACCAGTAGTATTTGGAAAATGAAAATGTCAAGCAAAATTTTCATTTGAATAAAAGCAATGCAAATATATATAACAAAGAAAAGTGCCCATTTAAACTGAGGGCATTGAGCTCACAGGCTATTCACACTAATTGTATATTATACTCTTATTTCAAAGAATAATGCTCTTCGAAAAATAAATTACGGACGGATTACCTCACTCCCATTTTTTCCATCTTTATACTTAACCAATGAGACTGCAAATGTCATCAGGGAAGCGCCTTATGGAAATAAACTGGCATACCAAATTTGAAGCAAATCTGATAAAAAACACATTTATTTAAATTAAGAGGGTATTATCCTCCAATTCCCCCCTTTATATTTAACCAATGAACTTCCATATCTAATCAGATAAGCGCCTTATCAAAATAAATCGGTATACCAAATTTTAAGCAAATCTGATAGAAAAACACATTTATCTATATTAAGGGGGGGTATTAGCCTCCCGTCCTCCCCCCTTCAGCCTTAAACAATGAACCTTCAAATCTAATCAGGGAAACGCTTTATCAGAATTATCCGGTATACCAAATTTGAAAAAAAAAAAAAATCTAATAATTCTGCATGAAAAACCCATTTATCTAAGTAAAGGGAGGTTAGCCCCCGATCCCCCCTTTATACTTAACCAATGAACCCCCAAAACTAATCAGGGTAGCGCCTAATGAGACTGAACCTAGAAAAAAAAATTGAAGCAAACCGGATGTTTCTACCAAGTGTTATCGCTTTACGTACATACGTACATACATACAGAACCGGCAGGCAGACTTTGATAGCCTGTGAGTTAAAAAATATGTTTATGTATTGCAATGTTTAAAATCGTGGCAAAAAATGATAGGCGCGGTTAGTAGTACAGATTTTTAATTTTTTTCAATTCAAAGTAACAAAGGATCGAGGTGCATAAGTCGAGTTTTTGCCACATGAAATAGACTAAAATTCGATTATGTTATACAGACTTAATTATTTTGACAATAATTTTTGTATTTTGTTCGGATTTATATGACTTACACACTCTCAAAGTTCGTATAATTCGTAGTTTTGATGAAAAATATGCAATTTCTGCTATTTTTACCTTAATTATATATATGAGCGCAATCCTGCAACACTTTCTTATGGAATATATATATACACATCACACATATATATACACACATACACATCAAAGTATACGAAATTCGTTAAAATAAAAGTGTTGCAAGGTTGCGCTTATAGTAAAATATTAAAAATAGAGAGTAAATTGATGGTAAAAATACCAGAAATTGCGTGTTTTTTTATGAAAACTACGAATTATACGAACTTTTAGCTTGTGTAAGTCATATAAATTCGAACAAAATACAAAAAATATTGTTAAAATCATACAATACATACCTTCTAATATTAAAAGTGAAATAATTAAGTCAGTATAACATAACTGAATTTTAGTCATATTTCAAAGGCTAAAAAAGTGGCTTTATGGATATTGATCCTTTGCATTTTTAAGCTCTTCAAGAACAATCTGCAATATGGCGGATTGTTTTCCAGTTCCTGTTACCCCCTCTGTTGTGTTAAGTAGATTCATAGTAGACTAAAATTCGATTATGTTATACAGACTTAATTATTTTGACAATAATTTTTGTATTTTGTTCGGATTTATATGACTTACACACTCTCAAAGTTCGTATAATTCGTAGTTTTGATGAAAAATATGCAATTTCTGCTATTTTTACCTTAATTATTTATATGAGCGCAATCCTGCAACACTTTCTTATGGAATATATATATACACATCACACATATATATACACACATACACATCAAAGTATACGAAATTCGTTAAAATAAAAGTGTTGCAAGGTTGCGCTTATAGTAAAATATTAAAAATAGAGAGTAAATTGATGGTAAAAATACCAGAAATTGCGTGTTTTTTTATGAAAACTACGAATTATACGAACTTTTAGCTTGTGTAAGTCATATAAATTCGAACAAAATACAAAAAATATTGTTAAAATCATACAATACATACCTTCTAATATTAAAAGTGAAATAATTAAGTCAGTATAACATAACTGAATTTTAGTCATATTTCAAAGGCTAAAAAAGTGGCTTTATGGATATTGATCCTTTGCATTTTTAAGCTCTTCAAGAACAATCTGCAATATGGCGGATTGTTTTCCAGTTCCTGTTACCCCCTCTGTTGTGTTAAGTAGATTCATAGCTTATTTATTATTTTATTATTATATTTTTTATGAAATCGCTATTCACATTTCTTTTTTTTGTTGTTAATAAAGAGTTCCTAAAATAAGAAAAAAAAAAAAACGTATATCTTCTTGTTTTAATCAAAAGAGAATTTTTCTTGTAAGTCTCAAGTATTTAATATTAATTCATTTTACTTTTAGTTGCTATGAAAGTTCTGTCTGAGATCAGCAGATTTAATTCCCCTTCTAAAATTTCCCATTAAACTGCCAAAGCATCCTTTTAAATTTTGTAATGATTAACTTACTTTAATCTATTAAAATAGAAAGAAAAACTTTTTCAAAATATTAAAAGACAATTTTAAAGGAATAAATGTTCCCTCAAGGTATTTTCGTAAATATAATCAATATTGTTAAGTTAAAAGACACAAAAATATAAATTAAATTAAATTAAATTCTGCAGATATTTATGCGTATATTTTGAAAATAGTAATAATAACAACTGAGATTGTTTTTAGAATGTAGTTCATTTTATTCTGTATAAAAAAAAAAAAAAAAAAAAAAAAAAAAACCTGAAAAAGAAGTATTTCATTTTTTATAGTTGGTATAGTATATCATTTTTTTTATGATATTTTATAATAAATGTTTCAGTGAATGTGCAATGTCATTTGCCTAATTACTTTATGCTATAAGTTGCATTTTTTGCCTATGTAATGTCATTAAAATTTAATTAAATTATCTTTTAATTTCATGGGATCTTTAGTTTTAAACATGTTTCTCAAATACTTAATTCAAAGATATTTTTATGTACACTGCTCAAAAAAATTAGGGGAGCAAGGAAAAAAGTGAAGAGAACAGTGCAAGACAGCCATGTATGGGCATAAAATGGATAGTACACGCGTATCAATGCGCAATATAGAAAAAAAAAGACGCAAAAAAAAAAATTGTAAGGGAGCTTTTATTCTTTGAAAAGATGGAAAGAACATGAAAAGATGGTTTGGGACAACAATTTGGTTTCATGTAAATGATAAAAAATGTATTGTTTAGAAGTGATACAAGATTTTTAATATGGTGTGTGGTCTCCTCGAACAGCTAAGACTGCTGCACACCTGCTTTCCATGGATGCGATGAGGTTATCGATAAGACTTTGGGGAATACTTTTCCACTGCTCAAGAATTGCAATCTCCTCGTCCCGGACAGTAAAAGGAGGACTTGATCTCGCAGCAATGCATCGCTTGAGTACGTCCCAAACATGCTCGAACGGATTTAGGTCAGGAGAGCATGCTGCTCATTCCATACGCTGTATTGTTTTAGCTTCAAGCATGTTTTCCTCAAGATGAACTGTATAAAGTCTGGCATTATCATGCATGGAAAGAAAGAAATCTCTAATTGCTGCAACATAAAATACGACATGAGGTCTCAGTATCTCGTCTGTATAACTTCAGACCGTCAAAGTGCCATTCCGAATGATATGCAAGCCCGTACGCCCACCTATGCTGATTCCAGCCCATAGCATCAACTCACCTCGTCTGTAATGTGATCTTTCACGAACAAATTTGAGATTATTTTGAGTGCCTCTTTCTCTCCATGCCACACATCAGGTGTCACATCGAGACCGAATCGGGACTCGTCTGTAAGCAGAATTTGTCACCAACAACGTTGCCTCCAAACTCGATGTTCTGTTGTCCACTTTCTTTGGGCCGCACAGTTGTTTAAGATCAACGGAATACAGACCATTGGCTTACGTGCATAGAGACCACCCTGATTAAGCCTATTTTGGACTGTTTGGCTGAACACTCTTCGTCCTGAGGCCAAGAACAACTGTATTTGCAGCAGATTAGCATTGCCCGTTCCGTCTCGACGAGCTGTTAACAGGATATATCGGTCATCAGTTTCTGTGGTAGCACATGGACGACCTTGCCTTGTCGATGTCTATCATTCCATGTGTATTGGGATCGATTCTACAGCCTTGCACTGACACTTCTTGCGACCCCAACAGCGTCCGCTACACTTTGTTGTGTTTCGCCAGATTCAACTATCCCGATAACACGCCAAGTCATGGAGTGTTGTAAATCACATTGTTGTGACCTTTTCAACTTATCTGTTCTCAAAACACAAGCTGTGCAATTGAATTTCACAAATGAGACAGTGAAACAGACGTTTCTGCAATAATCCCGATTTCTGCCCTTATCTCCTTTTACTACTTTTTGACGTCATAAACTTTAATTTCCATCTGAAGTTTTTTTTATCTGTTTTCTACTACGCTTTAAATTGTACATGTTTTATTTTATGGTACTTATCGGTGTAAATATTTGCGCAATTCTGTTAAAGCCAGGTGCTCCCCTAGTTGTTTTGAGCAGTGTAGTTGCAGTAGAATATCAAGCAACTTTTCTAAAATCCTTTAAAACATCCTTTAAAATTAAGGAATAATTTAATCAAAATTTCTAAAAAGTAAATATTGATTTTTTTTAATAGACGAAATTGCAGTAACTTGAAGTACGTTGCTAGGTTATAATTTTTTTTTTCTTAATCGCTCTTTGAAAAATTCTATAAAAATTTACTGAAGAGATGTAATGAATTAGTTTTCTGATTTCCTAATTTCCATTTCTATTTTTTTAATGTTATTTTTAAATACATATTTTTTTAATTCCTAAATAAAATTTTAAGTTTCATCCTGCAAAATATCTGCGCATATTAATATTTATTAAAAAATATTATTTTCCTCAAAAAGGTTTTCGAAAGAAATGTGTTAGGTATTTATAAATTATTTTCCATTGAATTTGGCAATAACAAACTTTTATAAAAACCCAATTTTATGGCCAAGTTTTAATCATGGAGCAATTAAAGCTTTAAAGAAAAGTAGATTTAAATTTTTTTATATTTAACTAAACAGATACAATTTAAAACAAGGAAGGAAAATCATGCATCAAGAATAGATCATGAAAAACTTTCCAACACTTCCAGAATACGTAAACAAAATTTTGTCTTTAACAGGTTACCCAAGTAAATATTTCAGAAAACGCATATCACTTTTTGAAACCATTTGAGCGATTATTGCACATAACCGGAAAGGTATTCCAATTCTTTTGTGAAGCTCTCTATATGATCTGTGTGTATGCGAATATTCTAATGCTGAGGTAAATAATAGTAATAATAATAATAATAATAATAATAATAATAATAATAATATAATAGTAACAATAATAATATAATATTAGTAATAATATAATAATAATAATAATAATATAATAGTAGTAATAATATAATAATAATAATAATAATATAAATAATTATGTATAATTAAATATTATTTAGCATTTAGTTTAGTTAGAAAAAGCATAACACAGCTTAAATTTCACTTTTATTCATTTTTACCAATAGACGTAAACGTACTTTTATCTTTTGTACAGTCCTGTATATTAACTCACAGATTTTTCTAAGCATCACATATTAAGCTAAAATTTAATTCAGATAAAAATCCACTTAAAACTACTGAAATTAGACTTCCAGAAATTACTATGCATAGGCGACCATGTATTTTTTTCATAGTCCTGTATATGATTTTATTTAAATTCCGAAAACTATAATTATTTAAGTTCATTAAAATTTTTATCTGAGATCACCAGATTTAATTTCACGTAATATCTTTCCCATTGAACTTCCACAGCATCTTCCAAGCAGAAAAATACTGCTTTCCAAGCATCATTTTTGTAATGATTAACTTATATTAATCTTTCAAAATAGAAGGAAAAACTTTTTCAAAATATGAAGAGGCATTTTAAAAGGAATAAAACTACCCTAAAGGCTTTTTTTGTAAATCTAATCAATATTGTTAAATTAAAAGACACAAAAATTTAATTTAAATTCAAATTAAAGTCTGTTGGTATTATCACGCATATTTTGAAAAATGCTATAATAATCCCCAAGACTGTTTAACAAAGGAAAGATATTCTATTCGCCATTAAAAAAAGGAAAAAGGTGTGTTTTATTTTTATAATTAATCTAATAGAAATTTCATTGAATGTGCAAAGTCACTGATTTACATTACTTTATACTACGAAAGTAACTTTTTGTCTATGTAACGTTATTAAGGTTTAATTAAATTACCTTTTCCTTTGATACAATCTTTAATTAGAAAACACTATTGAAAGTACTCTGTGAAAAGACTATTTTTATGTTATTGATTTTAATATTTAGCAACTGTTACACAAATAAGACTTTTAAATTAAAGAATAACTTAATCCAAATTTCTTTTATAAAAATTTCTTTAATCAAAAACTTTTTTAACAATGAAAATGCAGTAACTTACTTTCTTAACGAATATATCTTTGGAGTGCGTTTCTGTGTTTTCATGTTTTTTATTTCTTAAAGAGTATTCGTAAAACTCTTTATATTTTTACTGAAAAGATGTACATGAAATTTTATTCTGATTTAGATATATTTCATTTCTGTTTTTTACTTATCGTTTATTTGTTCATAAAATATAGTTTTGGTTTCGCAAAACTTTCCAGAACTTTTATGTTTGAGTTTAGGAAGTAGCTGATGGTAATACAAATTAAATTTCATTTTAACAAAGAACATGAAAGAAAAAAGATACTGTATTTTGAATTTTGTAACAGAAAAAGAAATGTTATAAATAATTTTTAGTTTAATTTAGGCATAGTATTAAACAAACATACAAACAAAAAAGCCTTAAGCGAACAAATAAACAAAGAAGAAAACAAAGTGGATTGTCATCATATTATGGATCATTAATTTTCAACATAG
Source organism: Maratus speciosus (assembly GCA_963932465.1). Lineage (NCBI taxonomy): Eukaryota > Metazoa > Arthropoda > Arachnida > Araneae > Salticidae > Maratus > Maratus speciosus. The sequence continues at coordinate 511,736,583 of OZ010786.1, read as the reverse complement.
AGTTAGGTTTTTGAACAAAATTTTGAAATTTTCAAGTACAGCATAAAAAGAATATTTCAAAAATAGACTATGCAAATTTTTTATTAAATTTAATTAATTTTAATAGAATAAATCGTTTTAAAAAAGTTTGAAATTTTAATAAAATTGAGATTTAAGTGTAACGGCAAAAATTTCTTAGTTATAATAGAAACGATTTACAGAAAACAATATATATATATATATATATATAAATTATAAATAACATTTGCTATGGACTGTAAATAAATGTTGTGATTTCTCTTGCAATTTCTGTTATAATTTTTCAAGCATCGATGCTGTGAGATGCAATTGAAGCAGAAGTGAAGTAAAAATCTAATTCTTTCTGTCACGTGCACGACGCAGCCAATCGCAACGCGACTTTACAGCAGTCTTAAAGACAGAAGCTTGTAAATTTTACAGCAACTGCGTTGGTAGCCTGTGTTCCAGCAACTTTTGTTGTAAAATACAGAATTTTGTTTTTACAGGGTGGTAAATAGATATTTTATTTCAAGTGCTATCATTTAGCATTATGATATTTAAAAAAGATGAACACGAAATTTTAGTCATTTTCTTAACCATTTACGAGTGATAAATTAAACAACATTTTTTTTTTTTTTTTTTTTTTTTGCATTAATGAATTATAAAAAAAAAAAAAACAGCAATTTGCATTTGGCAACGTGATATGCTTGTAATAATTGTGAAATGGGCAGCAGAAATTTTGTTGAACATTTTAATAACAGGCGTAATTTATAACGAGTCACGAAAACAAAAAATGCTGACAGCACAACGGAGACCACGATTGAATTCGTCATGTATTTTTTTCACTTTTAAATAGATAATAATTTTTAAATAGCGTTAAAGATTGCAAGTTTATTGCTCTGTTTATCTAACTATGCTTTTACGATTCATTAGTTTATTAAGCCTCTGCGCACGGCTCCAGCGATTTTTCCTTTTTTGCAAATTCATTAGCTACTATGGTTCATAAGGAATCACTGCTGAAGGATTGCCAAAAGTTACTATTTTTTATTATTTTGCCTACCTCTATTTTCAAACAATAATATTAGTGGTTTATTTTTATTTAAAATTTTCCATGAAGGTTTTTTGTATGAAAGTAGTGGTTAATAATATAATAAAAAATAATGATACAGGTGACAGTTATAGATCCCATCCTTTTAAAATGCGTTAGTTATTGTACAAAATGCATTTTGAAAAGTCAAATGCAATTGAAATTATTCTATTACATTATAGTTTTTTATAAAGATGTAAAAAGTCTCTCTATTCTAAAAAAAAGTAACTACCGCTGTCACCGCCGCCGCTGCCGGTTTTGAATTTTTTGTGACCGGAGGTCTTTCTTCGTTAATATTAAGAAAAATATTGCATACAAAAATATGAAAATCGGTGGTATTATAGAGAAACTAGCTGACCCGCCCGGCGTTGCCCGGGCCTTAATAATATTCGTAAATGAATCTCAAATTTTTATCGCAGGTGCATACAGAGGGGAGTGGGAGTGGAGACTGCAAATTACCAGGGCCCGACTCTTGTTCAGTTCCAAAGTTGTGTAAATTCACAGGTTAAGTTTTTTCATTTTTATATGTGTCATGCTCTTTTTATTCCGAATTAATTGATGAATTCAATTAAAATTTAATTATATTTTCAATAATTTAATTTTTTATTTAAAATCTTTTGATGAAAAAGCAATTACAAATACAACATAAACATATACAACATAAAACATACAACATAAATACAACATAATAATTGAAAAAGAAATAATAAAATTGTAAGCAAATATTACTATATAGAATGTTTTAAAAAGTACCATCCAGCAAATTTATTTTCTAATAGAGTAAAGCCTGTTTCTAATGGAATCCTGCAATAAACAAAACAACAACAACAAAAAAAGTTACAGCTCCCCTCTCTCCTCAAAAATGTTATTATGCTTTGTTCAATTTAAATAACCTGCATAAAACTGAATTTATCACTGGTCGTTTCCGTCTAAGCAGGTTTTATTGTATCTTACTTCGGGAGGGCTCATACAGGGCCTGTTTACGGAATAGGCCCGTGAAGCCCGTGCTTACTCACTAAAATAGAAAAGGGCCCCAATTGTACTGTTCAAAACTAAGTTTTAGAAAAAAGAAACTCAGTCACTGTAAAAAATACATTTTTTTCTTATGAAACTTTTTTTTTCTTACTATATGGCAGTTTGTAAATAACAAAAAATACTTTGAAGTTCACATATTCTCAACTATAGTTCCATATTTGTCATTTACAAAATAAATTGGTCATTTACAATTAATCATATAATAAAATACTTTTATATAGGTAATTTTAGTTTAATATTAAAAATGTTATTTACTCTAAACTTTGATGGTAAAATTTCAAATTATTTAAGCATACGAAAATGAGATTTAGTAAATAAAAAACCAATTTGTAGAGTAATAGGGGGCCCCCTGTGTGACGTCGGGCTTCCCCCATTCCTAAGTGTTAAGCGGGCTCTGGGCTCATAATAATATTCTTAAATGAACGTGAAATTCGAATCGCAGATCCGTACAGAGGGAAGTAAACAAAATTACTTGACGTCATGACAACATTTTTAAATTTCTTGCTGCTCATTATAATTCGCATTTCCAATATAGTGCTTTGCAGAAATTGCACGTTTTACTCAAAGTTCCACAGTTGTGCTCCCCGGAACGTTTAAATCAATAATTTGGATTTCAGAAGCAACGCGTGCACTCTGCGGTTATTAAGCCTATTTTAGCGATCGCTTATGCTCTGTATTTAACTTTATTCCCGATTCAATCTATTTCAATTTTCTGTTCTTAATTCGGCTACTTCCTCACTTTCAAGTATTCACCGAGATCTTTTACGGGACATTTCAAATGATATTTTGAAGCTCTATAATTGCAGCGAAAGAGGGAAACATCATGGAGCATTTTCCTCTACGGCGAAATGTAAATAAACCCGATCGCCCTCTAAATCCTGCCAAAAGACTTTTCACAATAACCAATGAGATGCGTTTCTCGGGCGTTGCCTTTAGACAATAACAAATAATCGCGATTTCCGTGCCACGTACGTTAGCGTAATATATATATAGATGTTTGATAAACACGCTGATGCAGACAGTTTTCAAATCGAAGAATTATTTTAAGAGATATTTTATGCTAAAGTTGGACAAAATTGTTCCATTAAAAAAAGTTTTATAGCAGCAAAAACTATACATGGCAGTGTAATCATTTTTAGATAATTTTATGCGTTAGAATTTGCCGGAGTGCAGATAGCATTAATTTTTTTTATTTTGACTGATTTTTTGAGGTTTTATTTCTATTTTAAATTCAAATTTTCAGCATTTTGAGAGATATTTTTTACATAATTTACAATATGGTATTAATTTAAACTGTTGCCAACTGTATAAACAGCTCAATCAATGTTTGCTTCAAATTAAAAATTTATTTACACGTGACTATTGTAAACATGAAATATAAAAAACAGGAGCTCATTGAAAATTACGCCATAAAAACTATATTAACACGTGAATTTTAAAAGAGGAAGAATATTGTAGAATAATAAATTCATTAACATGCGTTAGAAGTCTTAAATAGGAGAAATTACGTCACATTACACTTATTACGTAAAATGAACAAAAAATAATATCGCAAAACATTTTAAATATAAAAATATGCGCGAGACATTTATTTGATATTTTTCAACTATTTTTGTTAGGACAGCTTAAATATTTCATTTCATAACAAAAGTATTTTCACGTGAATATTAAAAAGAGAAAGAAAAGTTTGGTGAAAATTACGTCAGATTATAAACGATATATTTAAAATGTGTTATTTAAAAAAAACTTTCTTTTCGCTTTGTTAAAAAATACAGGGAGACAAAGACTCTGTTTACTTAACCCATTTTATATTTTGAAATGTTTAACTAAAATTATTTAATCAAATACGGAAGCAGCCAATGTATCTTTTAATAGTAGTTGATTTGGCCAAATTCCCCAATCAAAGAGAAATGAATAGTAGAAACCCGTTTATAGGGAGATCGCCACTGTTTTTTAAGTTATAATTCAATCTTTCGAAATATTTTTAAAGCCAATCAAACTAGCGTGCTTTTAGAGTCTGCAGTGTCTGAACGGGGGTTGGCGAGCGTAGCTCGTAGGGGACTGAGCCCCCTAGTGTTACATATAGATAGAGATAATACAGAAAAATCATGCCGTATTTCAGTTGCGGAAAGTGTAAAAATGAAGCTGGGAGTAAGCTGTGTTATTCAGTTTATTATTATGTCATGTTCTCATTAATGTATATTCTGGACTGTTCAGTTTGCACAAATGCCGCATAGGTCTTCGTTTTATCTGCGGATAAATCTATATGCAGAAGAAAGCCTATATTTAATTACTTTCAATTCCGGGAGAGATTACACTTGGAGACTAATATGAAAATCTGCAAGTGTAATGAGAATGTCTTCTTTTATCCCTAGACTAGCTGTTTAACAAGTTCTACGCACGGAACTTCGTGAATTTAATTCTAAAACCCAAATTAAAAATAACGATTCGATTTAGAAAAATATTTTTCTACTACTGTGAATTTTTAATGAAGTAATAATTAAGGGGACGGTGGAGCTTAAAATCCTTAAAAATAATTTTTTTTTTTATTTTTGAAAATTTCAACTTAAATATTATTCAAGGGTATTTTATATACAATATGGCATGCATTTATCACAAAAAAATTAAAAAAAAAATATTTTTGAGAAAAAAATGGAATTTTACGCGTCGTGTGAGAAATCGTGGAAATGCCCCATGCGTCTTCCATATCAATGAAATTCCCCAATATTTTTTATAAAAGTTTGGTTTATATATATATAAATAAAATAGAACATCGAATTTTATATACTTGAATTTAAAGGTAAAAAAAAAAATTCCAAATTTTTTCGAAAAATTTTCAAAATTTTTCAAAAAAAAATTTTTTTAAACCTGCAAATTCAAATATATATAATTCGATGCTCTATTTTATTTCTGTATATAAATCAAACTTTTATAAAAAATATTGGGGATTTTCATTGATATGGAACGCGCAGGGGGCACTTCGAAGATTTCTAAGACAACGCGTAAAATTCCATTTTTTTCTCAAAATAAAATAAAAAAAATTTTTTGGGGGATAAATGCATGTTATAATGTATATAATGTACCATTGAATAATATTTAAGTTGAAATTTACAAAAAAAAAAAAAAAAAAAAAAAAAAAAATATTTTTAAGGATTTTAAACTCCACCGTCCCAAGCGCAATCATATAATCTCTAAATATTTGCATGTGACGTAAAAGAATTATCGTAATACCCGCTAGAGCTTCTTAGTATTGCATCGTGGCGTACGTAATATGCATATCTCACATTGGTTAGAACTCGTGCGAATACGGGTTGAACATAAAATGAGACAAAAATTCATTAAAAAAAGTATTTAAAATTTTCGAATTTTTTGCCCCGATCGTTCATGGGCCCCCTCCCAGGAACCCGTGTTCCAAATTTCGTAGCCCTGCGCCTTGTGGTTTCCGAGTTTTTGAGGTTACATAGATACGCGCACGGATTTTAATAGGATACATTTACACGTTAAATAAGTTATAATTAAATTTAAAAAATCAAAAAACCCGACTGCATAAAAAGCGAACTAATTAATAATTTCTGATCAATGTGAAAGTATTTTTTTTATATTACTTACCTATTTTTTATTTACTTGTACTGATGACTTTTAAGTTGTGTTTAATTGTTAGTTCCTATCTATAAACACTGTTTTGATGAGGCCTATAGATGTCTATGATGGTTAGACTTGGAGTAAAGCTAGAGATCCTACGTACACAACTTCCAGGTTGTGTAATATTTAAACGGAGCTTCTGACTGTAAAAAAGTCAATGAAACATCGTTTTCATTTTAAAAGACCACCCTATATACCACTCAATAGGGTGTGTAATTTTTCGTCTCTACCGCCATTTTGAATTTATAAAAACAAAACATAGCCTATAACCATCGGACGGTTAAGCTGAATCGATAGAGACCTCATTTATTAAAATCCATCCAGCCGTTGTGATGTTTCGAGGGTATAAAGAAATCCACATAACCAGATACGCGTGAAACACATAACCCTTCTTGGCATTCGGGTAAAAAGCAGAAAATCAAAAAAATGATGCAGGATGAGATGTAGCAATTTTATTGAACTAGAGCCATTTTTGAATTTTTTAGATATAGAATTTTTTAGAATAGAAAATTTTTCTATTTAGAGTGTGTTTCATAGAAGAACGTCTGAAAAGAACAATCCCAAGAATAAATTTCCAATGTAGGTAGATGCTTTTTTAATACTTTCTCAAACTTAAATTTTTACTTTAAATAAATTCATTTCATTTCAGATAGAGATCTCTGAGACTAACATGAAAATCTCCAAGTATAAAAAGAATGCCTTCTTTTATCACTAGATTTACACGTTAAAAAAGCAGAAAATGATAAAAGGATGCAGCATGAGACATAGAAATTTTATTGAACTAGAGCCATTTTTGACAATTTTTCCTTTTTTAGAGTGTATTTCATACTAGAAGGTCTGAAAAGTACGATCCATAACATAAATTACCACTTTCGGATAGTATTTTTAATATTAGGTAGATGTTTTTTTAATATTTTGACAAAGTTAAATCTTTGTTTTAAATATCAGATACATTTCCTCAGTTCAGGTAGCAAAATCGAGATAGATTACTGAAACTTTATTTTTCTCAAAATTAAAACTTTGAATAGAATAAAAGAATAAAATAAGTAATAAAATAATGGAACAATGGAACAATGTGAGCAGCTGAATGGACTGCCTAGTTGCGTTGCATTTCTATATTATACTAAATGTGCTATTTTTTTAAAATCTTTTTTATGGTGCAGATTTTTTTAAAAACATTAAAACTATTTACTTTGCAATATGTAGGATGAAACCGCTATTTATTGACACCTAACCAATAACCGATACCTCAGCAAAAATCTAATGCAAATAAGACTTTTCTTGTAAAATTCTGCAAAGCAATACCATCTTATTGTAACTTATTTGTCTTAACTGTTACAACTCATGTGTCAGTTATAGTTTTTCAAAATAAGGATAGAGCTAGTAACTGGTGTTATTGATAATATTTATGAAAAAAAATTAATTATCAATGCAATTTTTCCTAATTGTGTCAATGATAATTTTTTACTGTATCTTTACTATACTTTCAAAATAAAAAATAAGTTTAAAATATATTTAAAACTTTGTAATAGTGATTTGAACAAGAAATAATCTTTAAGGTGACTGGGGATTTCACCCTATTTGTGGGAATAATATGCGAGATAGCCATTGAAAATATGAGAATTCAAATTATAAATACATTTCTCATTTACTGCTATTGTATAGCAATTGTTATTTGTCATACTTATTAAGAGGCTGAATAGGATTTATATTTGTTTAATGTACAACTCTCATGTGTCGCATAAAATGTTTTGATGACCGTAAAAGAAGATGAAATAACGTCATAAATAATTGTTATTGTGAGCATTACAAATGCTATAAAGATGTCATAATACCATTGTATGTGTCACTAATATAACACCAGTATTATTTTAGTATAATGTGCCGCCTTGCATTATTTTCTTGAATATTTTAAATATCAATTCGGATATCTTTTTTTGAGAAATATTAATATGTTTTCCTGCATATTAAAGGCAAAATATGGACATTAGTTCTTTCTTAATTGAAGAATAGAAACTATTAGCTTTTTTAAAAGGTAGATATAAAATCATCTGCGAGTACTCAAAAATTGGAACTAAGGTAAAATACAAAAAACAATTACAAATAACATAGATATCTAGAGTTCATGGACATTATTTGTAAACATTGCATAATCTAAAAATTTATTTTTTATATAAATTCTAAATCCATTTATAAATGAAACATTAGGCTAAGGTGCCCTATTATCGTCCCTCAGTCACTTTTAGGCCCTTGAAAGTTGTAATTTTCAGTGAAAATATACAAAATTTGGATATTTCATAGATTAACTACCCACTCACATAGAAACATAGGCAAATATCGCACAAAAAATTTTAGCAATGCGAAAAATTGTTTTTCTAAAAGTATCTAAAAAATGCAAAAGAAACAAAATGGTCCCAATTTCGTCCCCCCAAAAATACAATACGCCGAGGCTTAACTTATAACTAAATAAATATTTATTTCTAAATGAGTAAGTAATTTAATTTACATTAATGTAAGGCACAAACAAATGTACTAATTATCAGTAGAATAATAAAATAACATGAGGAAAACATGAGGAAAAAATTTAAAAAAAATGTCATGAAAAAGTATTCCTAATTTCGTCCCCGGGACGAAAATAAGAATTGCAAGGGGACGAAATTGGGACCACACTACTTACCAATATGACGGAACTTCAGTTCCCGTAAGATGAACTGAGCATCCCAAAACTCACCGTATGCTACTATCAGCATCTTACCAACGTAAAATACAGGCAATGAATAAGAAATAAATACTTACAGTACAGTAAATAACGTTCCATAAACGACGTAATAAGAACTCAAATCATCTAAAAATAGGAAATTCGCCGTCTTTAATTTATGTATGCGTCTTGGCGAACGAAACTTTCAACACCGACACCTTTTATCTCCCGTTCCCTGTGCCTTGCGTCATAAGGGGCGCCACTTTTGCAGAAGCGGAGAAGTTAAGGGGGACGAAATTAGGAGAGGCGAGGAAATATGGGCACTTTACCCTGTAATACGTAAACATTTACAAATATACGATACTAAATCATAATTTTCACAAATGCGTGTTTCGTTTAATCTAATAGTAATCTTAATGTATAAGAAAATGTTATGTGTATGCTTTACATACAGAGGATAATATAATTTATTTTCACAGCATGAATCTAGAATGTTTTGTGAGTTAATTACCTTTCCGTCGTTTCTAACAGGGTTTTTATGATTATTCTAATTTTAAACGAATGAAATCTATTATATATATATAATCCAAACGGAAATTTCGTTCCGAACGCCGAGATTTCGAGTTCTACCGCATGGATTTTTACGGAACTTATACCGTTAGATAGGTATCGTTCCAGGGGAGGTTTTAAGCTATACCACATCATTCTACCTAGATTAGTTATAGAATTATTACGGAAAATTCTGTTATATTGGACTTTGTTACTTCATATTTCCTTAAATATCTGGGCTCCTATTGGTCGTAGAGCTTAGATCTCGCGCCAAAAGTAGCTCCGAAGCACCGAAGCAAAATTTTCCCCGCGATTATTTTGCCGTCTTCCGATTTCCTCTAACTCTATTAGGGGCCCGTGTAGAGCCCCTTTAAAATATTTTTCGTAGTAATTTCAGCAATTATCTTAAACTAGCAAACACCGCGGCTTTGCTCGCGTAATATTTGAAATACGCCAAGTGATATTTATATGTCTAATTTTTATTAAAAGGTACTAACTAAATTTTTATTTTATTAAAAGGTAATATTTTATTTTATTAAAAGGTACTTATTACTTTTATGAATAATTAAAAAAAATTACTATTTAAAACACAGTTTGATTAAACATCATTGTTACACTGCATAAGGCAGAAATGAGACTTAAATTAATAAAACTAAATAAATAATAATTTAGAAAATATTTAAACTTTTATGCTCAATTAATACGCTCATTTCAGTATTCATTTGAAGTTTTGAATTTTTTAGAAACCATCTTCTTACATCTTAAATTTAACTCTCATGTAAAATTCCAAGTCCTACCACCTCTCTCAACATAAAGGACTATGTTGAAATAGGAACTGACACGATTAATTTGCCAACATTAATTTTGAAATTGGTTTGTTATTTCCTAATATTCCCCATAAACATAATTTAGAAAGCTTTTAAAGTCCTTTTTTAGAGCGTTTGTTGTTCCTGTGAATCCCAGGTGATAGAATCATCGGCATAAAATATTCCCTGTGTAGGATCAGAGACTTTTATATTACTTTTTATTATTACTTTTATATTTGTTTTATATTCCCTGAAATTGCATAGAAATTGTAATTTAGGACTTTTTTAGAATGCTTTTCGCACCTCCCCTTCACTTCATCCCTTTTTAATTCGAATTCACTTTCGACACCCCTTCGAGGGCATTTATATTTTATAAGTAACTACCATGCCATATTTAAAGTTTCTAGGCTTTTCAGTATCACAGAAATCGCAATTTATAAAGTTTTTAGCTACTGCAACCCTCGACATAAAATATAGCTTATCTTTGAGCAGGTTCTATCACCAACAATTTGTTATCATTATTTTTTTAATCGTTTTGGTATTCGATAAGATTACATAAAAATTATAATTTATAACGCTTTTCGCTCACTTCATCTTTTTTAATTTGAAATTTTCTTTCGACAGGTCTTAGAAAGCAGTTGCATCTTGTAAGTAAATACCATGCCGTACTTCAAAGTGTTAGATACTTCAGTTATGCAAAAAACGCAAATTAGAACATGTTTTGCTTTTGCAGCCTCAGATGGTAGTGACAGCCACATAAAATATAACCTATGTTATAGCAGGGACTGTCACCATTGATTTGCAACCATTACTTTTGAAAGAGCTTTGGAATTTCCTGAGATTGAGTAGAAATCGCAATTTAGAACGTTTTTTAGAACGCTTTTCGCGCAATTTCACCCCTTATTAAATTTCCAATTTTTTCGAAACTGTTCTTAAAGATCATTTATATGTAATAAGTATGTACCTTGCCTAATTTTAAGTTGCTAGCCCCTACCGATCACAAAAATCGAAATTTGGAACGTTTTTTTGCTCCTGCAACGTCTAGGTGATAGTGATACCGACATAAAATATCGTCTATGTTACAGCAGAGGCTGTCAGCATCAATTTCCTACCATTACTTTTAAAATCAGTTTGATTCTTCCTGAGATTGCTGACAAATCGGCATTTAGAACGTTTTTAGAATGCGTTTCTCGCAGTTTGCTCCTGCATCTCTTCTGGGGTAGTGGAAACAGATATAAAATATAGCCTATCTTGGAGCAAGATCTGTCACCACCTTTTATGCACCATTATATTTGAAATCGGTTCAGTATTTCCTGAGATTGCATAGAAATCGCAATTTAGAACGTTTTTTACAACGCTTTTTGCGCATTTTGACCCCCTTTAAATTTCGATTTTTTAGGTAGCTTTCTTTACAAAAGAGCTACCTATTGCAGCCGTTCGGAGGAAAGCGATTTCAAAAAATTTTGGTATATTTTCATCGATCATGACCCCCAGACCCCGAAACCACCCTCCGTTTAAAATTGATATAATATATATATCTGACCTATGTCACACTGTAACTCCCGTAATTATGAACCGATTTCAATGTAATTCGGTGTGTACATAGTACATACTAATGTCTCGACCGAGTTCGTTGGCCAGCTTCATCCGCCATTTTGTTTCAAAATGGCGGCCATTTAAATATTTTTAAAAATTTTAAAACTTGAAATGTGGTACCAAAAAATTAAAAATGGAAAAATATTTATTTCTTATGTATTTGACCTTTATACAAAGATTCCGGAGCAGTTTTTGTTTCGTCTATATCTTAAAAAATGGCTGAGTTATAGCATTTTGAATTTCTAGCGTGGCTGACATTTTGAAACGTCCTGAAATTTGTCACGCGATAAAAGGCGTATTTATGAACCGATTTGGATGTAATTCAGTGTGTACATAGTACATACCAATCTCTCGACCGAGTTCGTTGGCCAGCTTCATCCGCCGTTTTCTTTCAAAATGGCGGCCATTTAAAATTTTAAAAAAATTTGAAAACTTGAACTGTGGTACCAAAAAATTAAAAATGGAAAAATATTTTTTTCTTACGTATTTGACCTTTATACAAAGATTCCGGAGCAGTTTTCGTTTCGTCTATATCTTAAAAAATGGCTGAGTTATAGCATTTTGAATTTCTAGCGTGGCTGACATTTTGAAACGTCCTGAATTTTGTCACGCGATAAAAGGCGTATTTATGAACCGATTTGGATGTAATTCAGTGTGTAGATAGTACATACCAATTTCTCGACCGAGTTCGTTGGCCAGCTTCATCCGCTATTTTGTTTCAAAATGGCGGCCATTTAAAATTTTTTTAAAAATTTAAAATTTGAAATGTGGTACCAAAAAATTGAAAATCGAAAAATATTTTTCTTATGTATTTGACCTTTATACAAAGATTTCGGAGCAGTTTTTGTTTCGTCTATATCTTAAAAAATGGCTGAGTTATAGCATTTTGAATTTCTAGCGTGGCTGACATTTTGAAACGTCCTGAAGTTTGTCACGCGATAAAAGGGGTATTTATGAACCGATTTCGATGTAACTTCGTTTATACATAGTACATACCAATGTCTCGACCGGGTTCGTTGGTCAGCTTCATCCGCCATCTTGTTTAAAAATGGTGGCCATTTAAAATTTTAAGAAAAATTTAAATTTGAAATGTGGTACCAAAAAATTAAAAATTGAAAAAATATTTTCTTCTTATGTGTTTGACCTTTATAAAAAGATTCGGGAGCAGTTTTTGTTTCGTCTATATCTTAAGAAATGGCTGAGTTATAGCATTTTGAATTTCTAACGTGGCTGACATTTTGAAACGTCCTGATTTTTCTCACGTAATAACAGGCGTATTTTTGAACCGACTTGGATGTACCTTGTGTGTACATAGTACATACAAATATCTCGACCGAGTTCGTTGGCCGGCTTCATACGCCATCTTGTTTCAAAATGGCGGCCATTTAAAAAAATAAAAAAATAAAAAAATTTAAATGAAATACCAAAAAATTGGAAAGTGAAAAAGATTTTTTTTTGTATGTGTTTCACTTTAATACAAAGATTCCGGAACAGTTTTTCTTTCGTCTATATCTAAAAAAAAATGGCTGAGTAATAGTATTTTGAATTTCTCTTGTGGCTGACATTTTAAAACGACCTGATTTTTGTCACGCGATAACAGGCGTAATTATGAACCTATTTGGATGTAACTTGGTCTGTACACAGTAGATACCAATGTCTCGACCGAGTTCGTTGGCCAGCTTCATTCGCCATCTTGTTTCAAAAGGGTTGCCATTTAAAAAAATTAAAATTTAAAATTCAAAATGAGGTATTAAACAATTGGAAAATAAAAAAGATTTTTTTATGTGTTTGGCCTTGATACAAAGATTCCAGAGCAGTTTTTGTTTCTGAAAATTTGTTCTTTTGTTTATATCTTAAAAAATGGTTGATTTATAGCAATTTGAATTTCTAGCATGGCTAACATTTTGAAACGATCTTGTATTTGTCACGCGATAACACACGTATTCGCCTATTTCGATGTAAGAAGGCATGTGGATAGTATACATCAACACCTCGACCAAGTTCGCTGGCAAGATTCATCAGCCATCTTGTTTCAAAATGGCGACCATTAAATTATAAAATATATATATATTTAAAGTGAGGTGCAAAAAAATTAGAAATTGAAAAAGGTTTCTTTCTTAAGTATTTGACCTTGATATAAGGATTCAGGAGCATTTTTTGTTTGTCTTTACCTTAAAAAATGGCTCAGATATAGCAGTTTCAATTTCTATTGTGGATGACATTTTGAAAAATCTGATTTTTTGCATGCGACAGCACTCCTATATATTAACCGATTCCGATGTGAGTGAGCATCTGCACAGCAATTACTAAGGTCTCGACCAAGTTCACTGCTTAGCCTCATCCACCATGTTGTCTTAAAATGACAGGCACTTTAAGAAATGTTACTTTAAAGAAAAGCAGCTTGGATAAAGCTGACTAATTTCGCGAAATTCTCATTCATTATATTGATAAAAATTAGTATTGAATCTTTTATATTCGGTTTCCACTAAATTGAGCTTCGTGTGTTTGAATGATATAATTTGTTTTTTTTTTAAATAAGGATTATGAAAGCTACCTCTTCCTCCCGGCACTGGCCGGAAGGACTTTTTTGGAAATGTCCTTAAAAATCATTGATATTTTATAACTAACTATCATTCTAAATTTCACGATTCAAGGCCCTTCCGTCACGCAAAAACGGCAATTTAGAACGTTTTTCTCCTGCACTCCCTTTGGGGTAGTCTCACGGACAAAAAACATATCCTATCTTGGAGCAAACGTTGTCACTATCATTTTGACATCAATATTTTTTAAATCGGTTTGGTATTTCCTGAGATTATGTAGAAACTACCATTTAGAACGTTTTTTAGAACGCTTTTTGTGCATTTTCACCCTTTTAAATTTCGAATTGTTTAAGAACTGTTCTTAGACATCATTTATATCTTATAAGTAACTAATATTCCAAATGTCACTTTTCTAGGCCCTTCAGTAACGCAAAAATCGCATTTTACAACGTTTTGTGCTCCTGCACCCGCCTTGGGGTAGTGGCAACGACATAAGATATAGCCTGTGTACTAAGTTAGACTAATACCATCATTTTGATACCATTACTTTTGGCATCGGTTCGGTATTTCCTGAGATTATGTAGAAACTACCATTTAGAACGTTTTTAGAACGCTTTTTGTGCATTTTCACCCCTTTTAAATTTCGAATTATTTAAGAACTGTTCTTAGACATCATTTATATCTCATAAGTAACTAATATTTCAAATTTCATATTTGTAGACCTTTCAGTAACGCAAAAATCGAATTTTTAGAACGTTTTTTGCTCCTGCACTCCCTTTGGGGTAGTGGCACCGACATAAGATATAGCCAATGTTCTAAGTTGGACTAACACCATCATTTTAATACCATTACTTTTGGAATAGGTTCGGTATTTCCTGAGATTATGTATAAACTACCATTTAGAACGTTTATTAGAACACTTTTTGACATTTTCACACCTTTTAAATTTCGAATTGTTTAAGAACTGTTGTTAGACATCATTTATATCTTATAAGTAACTAATATTCCAAATTTCACATTTCTAGGCCCGTCAGTAATGCAAAAATCGCATTTTTAGAACGTTTTTTGCTCCTGCACCCCCTTTGGGGTAGTGGCACCGACATAAGATAGCCTATGTTCTAAGCTGGACTAACACCATCATTTTGATACCATTGCTTTTGGAATAGGTTCGGTATTTCCTGAGATTATGTAGAAACTACCATTTAGAAAGTTTTTAGAACGCTTTTTGTGCATTTTCACCCCTTTTAAATTTCGAATTGTTTAAGAACTGTTCTTAGACATCCTTTATATCTAATAAGTAGCTAATATTTCAAATTTCATATTTCTAGACCCTTCAGTAGCTCAAAAATTGAATTTTTAGAACGTTTTTTGCTCCGGCACCCCCCTTTGGGGTAGTGGCACCGACATAAGATATAGCGTATGTTCTAAGTTGGACTAACACCATCATTTTGATACCATTACTTTTTGCATCGGTTCGGTATTTCCTGAGATTATGTAGAAACTACCATTTAGAACGTTTTTTAGAACGCTTTTTGTGAATTTTCACCCCTTTTAAATTTCGAATTGTTTAAGAACTGTTCTTAGACATCATTTATATCTTATAAGTAACTAATATTCCAAATTGCATATTTCTAGGCCCATGAGTAATGCAAAAATCCCATTTTTAGAACGTTTTTTGCTCCTGCACCCCTTCGGGGTGGTGGCACCGACATGAGATATAGCCTGTGCTCTAAGTTGGACTAACACCATCATTTTGATACCATTATTTTTGGAATAGGTTCGGTATTTCCTGAGATTATGTAGAAACTACCATTTAGAATGTTTTTAGAACGCTTTTTTGTGCATTTTTACCCCTTTTAAATTTCGAATTGTTTAAGAACTGTTCGTAGACATCATTTATATCTTATAAGTAACTAATATTCCAAATTGCATATTTCTAGGCCCATGAGTAATGCAAAAATCCCATTTTTAGAACGTTTTTTGCTCCTGCACCCCTTCGGGGTGGTGGCACCGACATGAGATATAGCCTGTGCTCTAAGTTGGACTAACACCATCATTTTGATACCATTATTTTTGGAATAGGTTCGGTATTTCCTGAGATTATGTAGAAACTACCATTTAGAATGTTTTTAGAACGCTTTTTGTGCATTTTTACCCCTTTTAAATTTCGAATTGTTTAAGAACTGTTCGTAGACATCATTTATATCTTATAAGTAACTAATATTTCAAATTTCATAAATGTAGGCCCGTCAGTAATGCAAAAATCGCATTTTTAGAACGTTTTTTGCTCCCGCACCACCTTCGGGGTAGTGACACCGACATAAAACACAGCCTATGTTCTAAGTTGGACTAACACCATCATTTTGATACCATTACTTTTGGAATCGGTTCGGTAGTTCCAGAGCTTACTTACTACAAATAAACAATTTTTTCCTCTTTATAATAGGAGTATAGATTATTGGTTAAGACCGCCACCATCCCGATTCATGTATCTACGGAAAGGTTGCATGAAGGAGTTTCGTTCAGATACGCTTTCGTTAAGAATAGAGTGCGCTCCCTGGTGGTGGAATGTGGAACTAACATAACGCGATATTGTTAAAATTAGGAAATCTAACAATGCGATCTGTTTTAAACTTTGAGATAGTTCATAACACATAATCTATTATCTATTCTATTATATATATATAAAATCTATTATCTATTCTATTATCTATTATATATATAAAATCCAAACGGAAATTTCGTTCCGAACGCCTAGATTTCGAGTTCTACTGCATGGATTTTTACGGAACCTATACCGTTAGATAGGTATTGTTTCAGGGAAGGTTTTAAGCTATAACACACTATTCTACCTATATTAGTTTTAGAATTATGACGGAAAATTCTGTTATTTTGGGCGATAAGGTTACCATTTTATTTCTTGGCGAAATTCATCGTTGATAAATAAAATTGAAACGGCTATTAAACCTCGAAAAATAAAAGAAAAACTGTTACTAATTTTATTTAAATGAAAAAAAAAAGAAGAAGAAAATCCGTTTTAATGAGTGATAATATTAAAAAACGGAAACATTTAATCAAAACCTGAAAGAAATATATGTAATGCTTAAAAATTAATTTAATAAGAAATATTACACTTGATACGCAATATTTGGCTCTTTATCGCTTGCGTTAGATACGGAAACGAATCTGAAAATTTGATTAGATGAAATTTTAACGACATTTTCTTTCTGTTCTGTTCTTTTCTTTTTTATATATCTAATTGTCCCATCACGCGACTTATAGAAGAAACAAGCAGATGTAATTGTGAGTCACATGTGTAATTACTATTTGTTTCTTTACAATTTTTTATTTTTCTTTTGTCGCCAAACAATGTGATTTTAAGCCAAAAATGCATAAGTGTGACATTAGCTTGAGGACGTTCTCACAAATGGTGTTTTTTTAGGTGAAAGAGATCATTTTTTGAGTACATTTTCATATTCAATTGTAACTTATATAGATATCAGTTAATATTTTAAAAATGGAATCGAATACTTAAATTTCAGTGTGAATTTCTGCCACACATACATATTGTAAAATAATTTCATACTTTTTAAAATGTTTTTCGCCGTAATTCCGAAAGCATGTGATATTTATAAGCTCGAACTCAGATCAACGAATATTACCCATTTTATTTAAGCAAATATTATCTATTTTCTCAAGTCATTTCGCCAATTTCATTTATAGGAAAATTCACAGATTCGAAATCTAGGAAATAAAGCTAATTTTTAAGGAAATTTATGTTTTAATATGTTATTACTATGGAAAATTTCAACATTTTGAAAAAAAAAAATTACAAGTCTTTTGTAATTCGTCATTTCTTCTTCGTCTTTCTTCGTACTTTCTCCTCTGTTATGTAATATTTCAAATGATATTGGACTAATTTTCGATCATCGATTCACCGCAAAATCGCATATCTAATATAGTATATAAAATAAAGTCTGGATTAGGGGGCTAATTAACGCACAGAGCAAACTACTGAACCTAAAATCTTGAAAATCGTGGTAAAAATAGTTCTTCTGACATAAACTTCTGCTAAGAAAGGATTTTCTAAAGTGTCACACCTAATGGTTTTTGCACGGGGAGGGGAAAAAATCGAATATCAAAATTATGCGTAAAATGATAGCATATTTTAATGTAGTTTTGTATGCTGAATCGAATGCTACCAAATAAATTTTTATAAGTCCAACAGTTCATGACACATTTCATATTTTTCTAATTTGGCGGTGTCTTTGGCATCTAAACCTCAAAATATCTATCATTACATCCGTTACTCTAGCAACGGAAAAAATTCAAATCAACCCTTTTGGCTAAAAAATAAAAACGGCTCTATGAGTTTGAAATAAAAATGCAAGCATCTTAATTTTTTTTTCAAAAAATAGTGATTTTATGTAAAATAAAAGGGGAAAAATTACTGAGAATTTAGCGTTATAAAACAAAAATGGATAAGGTACTACTTAAATATTCCGTCGCTCAAAAATCTATCGTCAAACTATAAGATTAAATGCCAATAATGGTTAATCGTAAATATCAAATTCACTTGAATTTAAACAACCTCAAGTGATTTTAATTTCGACGTTTTATTTGTATTTTTATTAATGTTATACTAATTTATTTGTTATTTCGTTATTTAAAATAAAGATTATGTCAATTTATATAATTTGGCGAATGGTTTGGCGATTTATATAATTTGGCGAAATTGGTCGACGGGATAACAAGTAGTACCAATGAAAATATTTAAGTATGAAAGCAATGTTTGTAACGACTTAAAAATTATTTTCATATATATAAACTCGGTTTATGGCGT
The DNA here is from genome assembly GCA_963932465.1 of Maratus speciosus. Classification (NCBI taxonomy): domain Eukaryota; kingdom Metazoa; phylum Arthropoda; class Arachnida; order Araneae; family Salticidae; genus Maratus; species Maratus speciosus. Next base: position 511,717,790 of record OZ010786.1, on the reverse strand, counting down.
CAGATGCAGTCATTTGAAGAATCTACAAGAGTCTTTTTCCATTTTTTTCCGGTCATAGGTTCCTCAATGAAAGAAATTGGAATTGGAATAATATTGTGCGATTTATAAATTGCTCCTCGATAAGAAGAAAAAATGGGTACATTTATAACAATCGTGCGCACATCTCGCTGATAGCATTTTTAAAATTCCCAGTAGCAGTAGTTACATTTTGCGTATGTAAATTAAAAATATTTTTTTTTTTGCTTTTAATTAGGGCATTATTTCCTGTTATTGTTTATCTTTTCAGTTTTTTAAATGAAATTAGTATAAGGCATGCATTTTAAATGAAATGAGTGAAAGGTTTGTGTTTTAAATGAAAATAATAAAATAAGAATATGCTATGAAAACAATCTTTATTGATTTATTACCTGCGCCCGGCTGACATAAAAGTATCACAAAAGCCACATATTCACTTTTCTTTGAGTAGTTGCTCATGAGAATTCAAGTTAACCTTCCGTAATCGGATACTTCACATATTGGTGTATTAGCTTTAATGTTGAAAGCATCGTTTTTGTTTGAAGCGAAAACTTTACTATGAATTCTATTACACAAAATCGCATCATCATCATCTACTATATATTTACGACGGAAATTTGTATTTCATTCCGATTGTTTATAATACTTTCGTAGGATATACCACAATTAGTTAGGTGATAATTTTGGAAAGGTTTTAGCGTATACATATTGTTCAAGGATACTTAGTTATAGAGCAACAGTAAAAGTTCAAAAATTAAGTGAACCTGATTATGAAAGTTTAGCGTTTTTAAAAAAATCTACAGAACATATTTTGTTACAAGTGGCCCTGTTGCATGACTTTTAGGAATGGTGTTAGTATATACGATTTCATTATATGCTGATTAGTTACAGAGGTATTAATTCCTGTTGTCAGAACGGTCTCATTACCCGACCATAAGTGCGCTGTTTATAATCAACTAAAACAATTACTTCTTAATTGCTAAATTTTGTCCAACGCTTAAGATAACATTATATCGCAATAGCGTTCGCATCGTTTTCAGTAATGTGCAAGGTCAAGCTGAAGATCCATATTGTTTAAAATACAAGTTCAAATTCACCATTTAGTTTAATCCAAGGTTCATTTGGAAATATTGACCAGCGCAGCGGGCATAGCCTGCTAGTAATTTAATATAATAAATAATGAAATAAGTGCAGATAGCACTGTCATAAATTGTCTTCCGATTTAAAAATAAGAGTAAATTAAATAAGTCCTGTAAACGGTTTATTTATGAAAACACGGGTATTATGCTAAGTGAAATTAGGCTGAAGATATCTGTTTTGTCACAAAAATAATAAAATAAATAAATAAATAAAAGTGTCACTAAAATATTGAAATCAGGGATAACCTATATGTACATTCTGTTGTGCAAGTATCCTAATTCGCTGTCAAAAGTAAATTTTTACATCTTACATTGTCACTTAAAAATAGTAACTTATATTAAGGTTATACCAATTTTTGTAGTAAAATTTAACTACAATATTTACACTGGTATAAATGCAAATCATGTCGGTTATTTCGTCAGTTATAATTCTTTTAGATAATCATTATTATTTGTTTTAATTTATGACGCTTAAAACAACGTGAGATGAGGGATATATTATCTATTTTATTAAAAGAAAAAAATTCGTTTAAGGTCTCTTTGCTCAACCAATGACGAAAAAGCCTCTTCGAAATTTGAATCCCAACGGGGAGCGATGATGGAAATACCTAAAGAGATAAAATATTAACCCTTTCGAGTCCGATTTCTGTTTTCAATTTTGATATATATTTTTTTCAAATTTGAGAACGGGTAAGTAACTAGGTAAAAAAATGTCTAGTTCAGGATTCAAACAAGGGATCTCTTGGCTGAAACTGCCAATGTTCTGCCAACTGAGCTATCCCGGTCGAATCTAGAGGACCTAATTCACACAGCTAACCTTATTGATCATAGCATCTGGTTTGATATATAAATCAGCTCAATTGGATAAATCGCAGGTAATGGAACTCGAGCAAACGCTGGTAACATCCGGGTCACCCGTGTTCCCCAGATTTATTCGGGATAGCTCAGTTGTCAGAGCATTGGCAGCTTCATCCAAGAGATCCTTGGTTCAAATTCTGGCTCGGACATTTTTTCACCCAGTTGGAAAATTGCGACTCATATGACTTTTCAATGTTGTTGAAAAGCGTCAAAAAGTCAAAAAACGTGTTATAAAGAAGAAAAAAACTTAATTCTATTAGTAGGAAAAAATTGAGCCCCTCATTTTAGATCATTAGAAGGTGAAAAATTGTTTGCTAAATAAGTAGGTTTTCTTTTTTTTTCGAATCTTACTTGGGAAATTGCAAGTTTATTGTGCATAGTACAAAAACAGTCCCTGTTTTATTTTATCATAATATAAATGCTTTAAAATGATTATGTCCTTTAAAAATATAAATCACAATGTTCTTATCAAAAAATTATTAAAATAGTACCTTTACTTCACTAATAATTGAATTTCTTAATACCAGTAATTTTATATTAGCAAAGAATCAATACTTGAGCATTTTTTTCTTTTAATACGTACGAGTATTTAAAATTGATTTTTATGGCTGGAAAATTTTTTAATGTTTCGAAATATGATTTCACAACTAACAGAGTTTTTGACAATAACATTTAATTAACTCTTGTTTAAAGAAAGTCCTACAGAAAAGAACTAATAAGTCTTTCTTTTTAATTACATGCATTGCATAATTATTATTTAAAAAAATTAAAGTAAAAGTAATTGCGTAAATAAAACCTTACCTGTCAAATTGTTTTTTTTTTTTTTTTTTTTTTTTTTTTTTTTTTTTTTTTTTTTTTAAGCAGTAAAAAAAGTTTCTTAACTTCATAACAAGGGTTATGTTTAGGATTTCTATTTTTTTTCTTAACCCAGTTTATATTTCTAAGGCAAATTAGAAAATAATCAGAAAGTTTTATGAATACTAAGCATGAAAAAGGCTCATTATATAATGTGAGATGCATATTATGATTTTTTATGACGCATTTAAAACAGAACTTATTATGCTTTTCGTAATAATTTTAAAATATATAAATTGATAATACAAATAAGTTTTTTAATACAAATGCAAAAACATTTTTTTTTCATTTAAATAACTTTTATGACTAATTTGCTACTAAATTTGTTGATTTTACTGAGAAAATAATGTATATGAAATAATTTCAGCCTATAAGTAATACATCAAATATCGAGTAAAATGTATAGAAATTTATATAAATAATAACAATGTTTTAAAACTAGAAAATTAAAGCGAGTGAAAATGTTAATTTACACATTAAAGACAAGAATGGTTTAAAGATACCGCATGATTTTCTAAGATTTCCTTCAAAGGAATTAACCCGGGCTATTTTGCTGAGAACAAGGATTTATTTAACCTCTGTCAAGTGAAGGCACAGACGTAGATTTTTGACGTAGATAACTTCTTATAAATGAAGAAAATGAAATGCTATCTATAATTAATTTATTTAAGGTGCAAATTTAAATAATTAAAATGAGCAAAATATAAATGTTAGAATTACAAAAAAGCATATAACAATTCATAAATTTTTAGGTATTATGATAGTTTTTTGAATAATCTTTTTTGTATTTTAGAAAGTTGGTGGAATCAGCACAGGTGCCAAGATGCAAGTCGTTAATCTTTTTCACTCTACTGAGCCTGACATATAACAAACCTACTATGGTCTCTTTGGCTTCGTAATCTACTAAGGCATCAGTCAAGGTTAATCCTTGTCACTTATATACGGTGATAGTGTGTGCAAAATCATATTAGTAATTGAGTTCTTGAACATTCAATATGTAAAGATTTCCATTCTCTTGCAAATCGAAGTTTTGGCACTAACTTATTCTTATACCACAGTCATTTGTAAATTTTAAATTACTAGGGGGCTCTGCCCCCTACGAGCTACGTTCGCCAACCCCCGTTCAGGCACACCAAAATCCAAAAAGCACGCTAATTTGATTGGCTTTAAAAATATTGAATTAAAATTTAAAACAAAGCAAAAACAGTAGCGATCTCTCTGTAAACGGGTTTCCATTCGTTTTCCTTGGATTGGGGATTTTTAAGACCAAATCTGTTGCTGTTAAGAGATACAATGGCTGTTTTTCTATTTAATTAAAAAAAAATAGTTAAACATTTGAAAATAAGCTAATGTAAAATTAATTAAGTAAACAGTGTCATTGTCTCCCGGTACTTTTTAACAGCGTTATAAGATAGTTCTTTTAAATAATTCATTTTAAACGTATCGTTTCAAATCTGACGTAATTTACACGAAAGTTTTATTTCTCTTATTAATATTCACTTGAAAATACTTTTGTTGCTAGAAGGAAATATTATTTGCGCTGTCTTCGAATTCACGATAATAGTTGAAAAGATTATCTCAAAATATCTCGCGCAAATATATTAGGTAGATTTCGTATGAAATACTACATATTGGAATCGTTCCTATGTTGGAATTTCTGAAAAATTTTTGCAGATCTACACCGATCATGACCCCTAGAACCCAAAACCACCCTCAGTAAAAACATTATATATCTATCTATCTATCTATCTATGTATCTATCTATCTATCTATATATATATATCACTTTCTTCTGGACACGATAACTTTCGTAGTTCTGCACCGATCTCTTACAAACTGAACCATTAAATCAAAGGGCATTAAATATCGGTCAAGTTCGTTAATGGGCAAAATCGGACCAAGGGGATGGAAATAGGGAGGGGTTTTGTGGAAACCGAACCCCCCCCCCCCATAACTTCTTAATTTTTGTACATATCAAATCAGTTTAAAGTTTTTATTACTTCTAAAAATAGGGCCAAAATTTTATGCATCACATATTTTTGATAAAAATAAAAACGGGCTCAAGGGGTGCAAAAATAGGGTTTTGGGGAGAAAAAAAATTCCTTACTTCGTCAATTCTCAAGATATCAATTGCAATTAATTTTATTATAAATCTCCTTAATATTATCTACAACTTTTATATTCACAAGTTTTTGATAGGACCAATTCGTACCGCAATAAAAAAAAAAATAAAATCGAAAACAAAAAGGGGGTTTGAAGAAGTACAATATCCATAACTCCGTCAATTCAAAAGATATAAAATCCCCATGAATTTATCATATATCTTTTTAATATTGTCTACAACATCTAGACAGACAAGTTTTGGATAGGACCAATTCTTTCAGCAAAAACAAATTAAAAATACATAACGGTTGAAGAAAAAAATCATTTAAGTAAGGGTGTATTCAAATCCAAACTGCGTATTTTCTGACTCATTTTACAATTCATTTTTGCTCTCAAAGGCTTCCAATTGGTACGTTTTCTTACTCAGAAACTATATAATGTACCGTAATGGTCGATTTTTTGACAGAGGCAGAATATATTTCAAAAAATGCTGTTAAAGTGGGCATTTTGAACCGAATTTCCAGAAGCGGATTGTGTTGGAAAAATCATTGCATTAAGGAGGCACTCAAATATAATCTGCTTATTTTCTGAGTAATTTTTAAATTCATTTTTGCTCTCAAACGCATTTAATTGGTAGATTCCTTTATTAAGAAACTATATAATGTACCGCCATGATCGATTTTTCGATAGAGGTAGAATATATTCCAAAAAATGATGTCAAAGTGGCATTTTGAACAGAATTTCCCGAAGCAATTGTGTTATCACATTCTTCTGGACACGATAACTTCTGCAATTCTGCACAAATCTCTTTCAAACTGATACATAAAATCAAGGGACATAAAATCTCGGTCAAGTTCGTTAATGGGCAAAATTGACAAAGGCGATGGAAATAGGGAGGGGTTTTGGGAAAACCGAAAAAAACCCATAACTTCTTAATTTTTGTACATATCAAATCAGTTTAAAGTTTTTATTACTTCTAAAAATAGCGCCAAAAATTCATGCATCACATATTTTTGATAAAATTTAAAATTGGCTCAAGGAGCGCAAAAAATAGGGTTTTGGGGAGAAAAAAATTCCTTACTTCGTCAATTCTCAAGATATCAAATCCAATAATTTTATTATACATCTCCTTAATATTATCTACAACTTTTATATTCACAAGTTTTTGATAGGACCAATTCGTACCAAAAAAAAAAAAAAAAAAAAAAAAAAAAAATGAAAAATGAAAACAAAAAAGGGGGTTTGAAGAAGAAAAATTTTCATAACTCCGTCAATTCACAAGATATAAAATCTCCATGAATTTATCATATATCTTCTTATTATTGTCTTCAACATTTATATAGACAAGTTTTTGATAGGGCTAATTCTTACAGCAAAAACAAATTAAAAATACATAGCGGTTGAAGAAAAAAATCACTTTATTAAGGGTGCATTCAAATCCAAACTGTCTATTTTCTTACTTATTTTTAAATTCATTTTTGCTCTCAAACGCATCCAATTGCTAGATTCTCTTATTCAGAAACTATATAATGTACAGTAATGATCGATTTTTGATTGAGGCAGAATATATTTCAAAAAATGATATCAAACTGCGCATTTTGAACAGAATTTTCCGAAGCGATTGTGTTAGAAACGTAAAATATTGCCCCACTGAGAAAATAATTGTTTATTAATCAAGTTTTAATTAATTGAAAGAAAAATAAAAACACAGGTCGCTTATAAATCTTTTCAAAAATCACGTCATACGATTCATATATATATATATTTTTTTTATTAAAAATGAATTTGAAAATGTGCCAGAAAATTTCGAGTTGTTGAGTGTGGAAAAAATATTTTTTTTAATATCACCTTAACATGATTCTGATAAAACCAGCTATTTTATAAAAAGGGAATAAAAACTCGTCAAAAGCAGACAGATAAAACTGTTAAAGTGGATTTATATCTAATAATGATTTAGTTTTTGTTGGTGAAATTAGTATACTTAACTTCGAAATCTACCTCTGCCTGCAGGCCGGGCCGGCAGGGATTTTCTTTAATTTAAATTGTTTTGCCATATTTTTTGGCCATCTTAAATATGACGTAATTTCATCCATTTACAAGTTTTAACGCATAATAGTGATTTTTTTATTTTAAGATTTTGTTTCTCTATTAAAATTCAAGTGTAAATATGGTTCCTATGACATAATTTTCCTGCTTTTAACATGTAATCAGTTTTTTTTCTGTTTGTAATAGCCACGTGTAAATAAATTTTTAATTTGAAGTAAACATTATTGTTTGTGTTGTTTGTACAATTGGCAACAGTTTAAATTAATAACATTTACTAAAATTTGTAAATATATCTCTTGAAATGCTGAAAATTTGAATTTAAAATAGAAATAAAATCTCAAAAAATGAGTCAAATAAGAAAAATAAATGCAATCTGCACACCGGGAACTTATAACGTATAAAATGACCTAAAAATGATTAAATTCTCATGTATAGCTTTTGCTCCAATAAAACTTTTTTAATGGAACGATTTTGTCCAACTTTAACATTAAATATCTCTTTAAATAATTCTTCGATTTGAAAACTGTCTGCATCAGCGTGTTTATCAGACATTTTTCTATAATACCACCGATTTTCATATTTTTGTATGCAACAGTTTTTTTAATATTAACGATGAAAGGCCATGCTTAAGCATTCAAATTGGATGCCGATCTACCCGGAATATCCACGCAGATTTTCCTTTGTCCATTTCGAAATCAAAACTTTTTTTTATATATAGAAGGAAACCAACATGCTGAGAGGAGAACTGTGAGGAGGTGGACATATATAATATTTTCAACAGCTACGACAGAACCATTTACCAGAAGAAGTTCGGTTAACATATTTTTTCGTAGTATATCTCGACAACCCATGGATATGTATAAAATATCACGAAGTTTCTGGGCGACATTATCTAGGGCTTTATAGGCACATCTAATGTTATGTCGAGCAAAGATGAAGGCAACTATGTTGCGAGATCAGCACAAGCACCAATTATTGTAATTATCAACTCGATCTCTTTTTGAAAATAGTCTTATGGCATTTCTGAAATGTCCCAGTTTTCTTCGACTCTTCGAGGCTGTATAGTCTTTCTTCGAATAAGAAGCTTATTCCACTGGTCAACACTTACAAGATATGTGTTAAAAGAGTCGAGAATTTGTCGAAATAAAGCATGACTAGAATCAAATTTTCCATGGTTTTTTGTCCATTAAAAATAACTCTGAAATCTTCAAATGGATAATTTTCCGAATGCCTACTCATCATTAACAGAATGAAGATTAGAAATTGGTTTATGCAAAACTGGAGTAGCTGCATATATCTTCTAAAAAAATATATAACCAAGCCCCGAAACTCTTGGCTACATATCAAGTCCCTTCCTTAAAACGAAGATATATTTTATTCAAAAGTTGCAGACTAATTATGGACATTTTATCATATATGAAGGAGGCAATCCATTTCAAGTGGTCTAGAAAATCAGATATTCGATGCTTGACCATTTTTAAAAAATCTGAAATTTTTTGTACAACAACCCTAACATGATGGAAGTTCAAAATTACTATTATTTTAATTTTTGTTTGTGCATGGCGGCCATCTTTGTTTCATCGTCTACAGCAATTTTCGTACAAGAAGGGTTTACGGAATTGTAAAAATTCATCGTTTATTTCTCCAATTCAAGTGCGGATTAAAGCAATTTGTACAGAATACATTGGGCTAAAAATTTGGTAATAGAGTAGTTTTCGAAAATAATTGAAAAATGGTGAAATTAGCATAAAGTTTCAGTTTTTTTCCAAAATTTGTCCGTTTATGAAAGGAAATTTTTCTAGCAAGGAAAACTGTGAACATGACAAAATTTGTTTTACAAATAGGCCGAAAGTACTTGTACTCACACGCCAAGTGCCAGATCTGGGACTTGCTGTCTCTTTGCTAAACAAAATCCCAAATTCTTCAAAAATGTCAAAAATCGCACTTTTGAGGCTTTGATATCTCTGGTGGGGCACGAGAGAAAATTTTGAAGTTCTGGTTTTTGACAGTATTGTATGGTAGTGTTATGCACAAGAAATTTCAGGATCGAGATTTGACTACAAGCTGAGATATGGCAAGGGAAACATATCAAAACAATACTGCCAAACTATTGTTTTGTTGTAGTCACAGCTAAGTATTTATCTCAGAGTGTCACTTAAATTTATGTTTTTGATTATCTTTAAATAATTGTAACAGAAAATAAAGCTCTTTGCAAAGCTTAGCAATTAATTAAAAAAATAATTATGTCTAAGGCCATACATTTTGTATGGTTTCAGTATTTTTTGTAAGTAATTTTAGTAACTAAAAGAAACCTCAGCACTTTTACATAAAGAAAAAAATATTTTTATACAAGACCTGAGACAAAAAAAGAATAGGGAAAGAGGAAAGCTGTTAATGTTGTCATACTTTTTGAGACATGATCAAACGTGTCAAAACACATTCTTGCTTGTTGGTTTAAAAATTTTGATCTTTCTCAAAATTGAATTTGTAGGAACCAAGTCTTGTCATCTGTTGATAACTTGATTGAAGATCTTGGCCCTGCTGGCTCATAGAAATAAACTTTGAAATCACAAGTCTTGTGATTGTGCAAGTCTCACTTCATTAATAATTCCTAGCTTACTTCTAATGCAAAAATGTCATTTTTCTGCTGTATTAATTTTGAAAGAGATTTGGATATGTTTACTTTCTGAAAATTACTTGAGGCTCATGCATGGTAACATCGTATAATGTTTCATTTATAGGAACATGGTTATGGTAGGAATAAGTTTCAGGGACAGGCAAGCAGCATTAAAATTGTGGTTTTGAAACCAACAAGCAGGAATGTGTTTTGACACGTTTGATCATGTCTCAAAAAGTATGACAACATTAACAGCTTTTCTCTTTCCCTATTCTGTTTTTGTCTCAGGTCTTGTATAAAAATATTTTTTTTTTCTTTATGAAAAATCTGAGGTTACTTTTAGTTACTAAAATTACAACAAATATTACTGAAATCATACAAAATGTAGGCCTTATAGTCCAGGCAATAGGGAATTTTACCTAGCAAAATTAATGGTAGTACTAGAAATCGGCTTTCTAGATGTTTTTTGGGTCGCTGAATCCGAATTTGTAACTTCCCACCCAAATTTCCCCCGGTTATCTCCCCAAATTTTGGTAAAAAGCACCCCCAAAAAAGTTGTTATTAAAAAAATCAATTTTTTATTGTTTTAGAGAAAAAGTATCTAGAAATTCAGGAAGTAGACAAAATATCCAACAAATTAGATATATGACATTATGAGTTAGGATGAAGGGGAAGGAGGGATCTGCCTCGGAACATGCGCGCGGTGCTGCGTAAACTAAGTTGCGCAATTCCACTTAACCACTCACACGTTTACATGCACCCTCCCATCTCCCCTCCGAACTTTCTCTATAAGGTTTACTTTAAGATTTTTGGGTCGCTGAATCCAAATTTTTAACTTTCCCCCATAAATTTCCCCCCTGAAACTCCCCCAAATAGTTGTTTTTAACTTAAATTTCTTATTGTTTTAGGGGAAAAACATTACAAAATTCAGAAACTAGACAAAATTTGCAACAAATAGGATATATGACATTATGAATTAGGATGAACGGGGAGGGTGAGGGCTGCCTCGGAACATGCACTGCGGCGCTACGTGCACCAAATGGTGAAGTCCAGGCAATAGGCGATTTTATCTGGCAAAATTAATGGTAGTACTGGAAATCGGTTTTCTAGATGTTTTTTGGGTCGCTGAATCCGAATTTGTAACTTCCCACCAAAATTTCACCCGGCAACCCCCCAAAAAATTGATTTTTTGAAATAATTTGGTTTTTGAGAAAAGCGCGCGAGGAATGTTCCGAGGCAGCCCCCTCACTCCCTGTTTATCCTACGTCATAATGTCATATATCCTATTTGTTGCAAATTTTGTCTAGTTTCTGAATTTCGTAATGCTTTTCCCTAAAAGAATAAGAAATTTAAGTTAAAAACAACTATTTGGGGGGGGGGATTTTGGGGGTAAGTTAAAAATTCGGATTCAGCGACCCAAAAAACTTAAAGTAAACCTTTTAGAAAAAGTTCGGAGGGAAGATGAGAGGGCTAATGTAAACGTGTGAGTGGTTAAGTGGAATTACGCAACTTAGTCCACGCAGCACTGCGGCGCATGTTGCGAGGCAGATCCCCCCTTCCCCTTCATCCTAAGTCATGTCATACATCTAATTTGTTGAGAATTTTGTCTACTTTCTGAATTTCTAGATACTTTTCCCCTAAAACAATAAAAAAATGGAATTTTTTAATAAAAACCTTTTTTGGGGGACTTTTTACCAAAATTTGGGGGGGGGGGGTTGCCGGTTGAAATTTTGGTGGGAAGTTACAAATTTGCATTCAGCGACCCAAAAAACATCTAGAAAGCCGATTTCCAGTACTACCATTAATTTTTCTAGGTAGAGTCCCTATACGGTCTCTTTTTAAGCTTTGCAAAAGGCTTTGTTTTCTGTTACTATTATTTAAAGATAATAAAAAAAATAAATTTAAATGACACTCTGAGATAAATACTTACCTGTGACTACAAGAAAAGAATAGTTTGACAGTATTGTTTTGACATGTTGCCCTTGCCATATCTCAGCCTGTCGTCAAATCTCCATCCTGAAATTTCTTGTGCATAACATTACCATGTAATACTTTCAGAAACCAGAACTTCAGATTTTTATCTCGTGCCCCAACAGAGATATCAAAGCCTCAAAAGTGCGATTTTTGACATTTTTGAAAAATTTTGGATTTTGTTTTAGCGAAGGGAAAGCCAGTCCCATATCTGGAACTTGGCGTTTGAGTACAAGTACTTTCGGCTTATTTGTACAAAAAATTATGTCATGTTGACAGTTTTCCTTGCTAGAAAATGTTCCTCTTGTAAACGGACAAATTTTGAAAAAAAAAACTGAAACTCTGAAAATTTATGCTTAAATTTCACCAATAAGGATTTATTTTCGGAAACTACTCTATTATCAGATTTTTAGCCCAATGTATTCTGTACAAATTGCTTTAATCCTCACTTGAATTGGAGAAATAAACAATGAATTATTTACAATTCCGTAAACCCTTCTTGTGAGAAAATTGCGGCAGGCGATGAAACAAAGATGGCAGCCATGCACAAACAAAAATTAATAAAATTAAAATAATAGTAATTTTGAACTTCCATCATGTTAGGGTTGTTGTACAAAAAATTTCAGATTTTTTAAAAAAGGTCGAGCAACCAGGGCTGGACCACTTGAAATGAATTGACCCGAAGATTTTCTTTTTTGATAGTTTTTTGGGTATTTAGCGTTTCTTTTCTAACGAAGCATACCTATTTTTTAGAAATTTCAAAAACGAAGGAATGAACTTATGTATATCTGGCATTTATATTAACATAATAGTACTTACATCAGCGGTTCCCAACCTTTATTTATATGTGACCCGTTCGCAACCCACCTAATAAGAGTTTGAATCTAATATCAATATGGAAATTTTGTATGACCTCTATAAGCTATAGGCTATCTTATCCTATGAAAAAGGTAAATTTTCGTACAAAGGAGGAGGCGCTATAAACAAAAACAAGAATTGGTAATCTCAACGGATATAAGTTGAATAATGATTAAAACAACAAATATAATGAAAAATACGTATAATTATTATCAAACATAACTTCAGAATATGTGAATTTTGTGGTATTGGTGTTTACCTATGAGAGCATCTATATCAGAGAAAAAACTGTTTAATTTTAATCTTAAGAGTGTACACTAGTCTCACAAAAAGACCCGGATGATAATGTTAATTCTATGGAGAAGTTATTTTCAAATATCTCGCTTGAATTTTGATATTTTCGAATGATTTTTGTTGCATTCGATAGCTGAGGACAATCTACAAACGGGGTAGTTTTTATTTTTTTTTTGATTTTGGTTATAGTTATATTATATTAGGATAGTTTCAATTTCAGAACCGGTTCAAACCGGTTCCGAAAGTAAAAGTAATTAAAAAAAACTATGAAACCAAAATCAAAAAAGTAGAATCCATCCCGGTTCTATACTTGCAAATCAAACGTGGCAAATGAGGTGCGTTCGTACTACAACTAGTTTTATAAATATGTTTTGCACTGCAAAATGTACTGAATGTATATTTTAGTGCACTTCATAAGTACATATCAATTTCATTTTGTTCTAAAGGCTGTAACATCATTAAAATGCATTTGAAATAATTTTTTCTCATTGGCGGTAATGTAACGGAAAACTTTTGACTGTCATTGTAATTAAACTACACATCGATTTTCATAAAATTTGAAATGTCTCGATAAAATTTTGCAACAATTATATATTTAAAATTTCAAACATCCGGTTGCGTAGTTTTTGCTCTGTTATATGCGGACGGGCGGATAGACAGACAGACAGACGGACCGAACGACGACTATAGGTGCTACGTTTTTGTACAATTACGAACGCACCTACAACGCAAAGGAAAATTGTGCAGATTCATTCTCTGTGCTCTTTCTCTGCGAAACCTTATTTTTAGCAATAAAAAAAAATGTTTTTTGGCTTTTACAGTTTTCAATGACAATCCCTGTTGCTTAATGGTTGCTTTATCGCGGTTTTTAAACAGAGAAGTCTTTCTGCATTGCAGATATGTTTCTAATGTAAGAAACATCCATGTTGTGATGATTTCAAAAATTGGAATGTTTTCTGCAACAACTGATTTTTTTAAAGATCACTCTAAAATGCCTCTTGCTTCTCTTTCAGAAGAAAAGTTTGATATTTTTATGGTAGTCCTCCTGGAATTTTTATTGCAACAGTGCACTATATTCCATTTTGCAATTGGGAATTTGCTCATTTTACTGAGCATTTCTTTTCCATGCTGCATTATCAACATGTTCTAAAATGATTTTCTTATAATAAGTACAACCATTTTTTAAAAATATCTTTTGCCTTTTCTGATACGTGTCGTTTTATTAATATACGGATATTGTACCGGCAATCTAGACACCAGTACCATTTCCGTATTCTAACAGAATTTTTTTTACTTAAATTTTGTGAAAAAACTTAAAATTTTCTGAAATTTACGGAAAGAAATTCCGTAAAAATACGGAAATAGTACTGGCCCCTCGATTGCCAGTACAATTTCCGTATTTTAACGGAATTTATTTTACAGTGATACACATGCTTCAATGATAAAACGAAAATATCAGACAGTCGACAAAGTATTCGCAAATGTGGCTTTTTTTGTTTATTTCTTATCAAAATGAGAAGTAAATAGGTATGAAACCTCGCCTCACTTCCTCAGACATAATAAGTTTTGTTTGCAAAATTTTTCTATGGGATTAAAATGCCTCTAGGACTTGTTGCCGAATTTACCCTTTCTAAGCTAATGGAGAATCTTCAATAATTTAGGTTTAAGTAAAACAGAAAATATGTATTTAAAGAGTTTTCCATAACAGTAGTGTCATATCACTTTATGATATGTTTTTTAACAAATGGATGTGATAGTTACTTTGCCACTAAGGAAATGTAGAAAATAAATACACTGACTAAACTCTCTATAAACGACTTGGTTTTGTATCATATATCTGTAAATTGTCTTTGAATAAATCAATATCTTGTCATTAATTCATTTTTTACATCACTCAAACAGTGTCAATTTTCTTTCATAAAAATTAAAGAAATTATTCAGTAAAATGTAAAATGTTTAATGAACGAGCATTTAATTAATTATTATAAACAGAAAAAGTCGTGTTTGTTCAAAATAAAATATGATATTTTATGAGTTGACACCTTTCCTTAAACAAATAATGATAAATAATAATAGTTATAGTAATTGGTTGTATTAATTTTTATCTCATCATACAGAAATCCAAAAGATCACTAATAAATATAAAAAATTCATAAGAGTAATACATTTGTTTACAAATAAAAAAGTCCTAAAAGAATGTATAAAAAACTTCATTAGCTGCAAAGAGAGAAGATTATCAACATTGTGATATATTAATAATATCACAAGAAACTTCAGAATAATGTTAATATTTATCTAGGACAAAAGGCAATAGTTACAAAGAATTTCTAGATAATGAATACCTTATTTTAGATAGTCACCAAAGAATTGGGAAAAACCATGCGAATAGTAGCTTTTTCAGAAATTGCATAATATTTTCTGTGTTAGTATAGTGTAAAGATTATCAAGCATTTACGATAAATTAAGTTAACAACGCAATACCCAAGTTGCTCTAGGGAACGAGAATTAATAAGACACTTAAATGTATTCCTTCACCAAAACGAACTTCTGTTACAATATATAAATTATAAACTTTGTCAAATTACACAAAGGGAATTTTTGTTTCTGACAACCAATTAATTTTTAGGGAGAGAAATGACCTTTCAACATCTACTGATGTGATACAGGAATAATTATAGTATTATTACATGATGTTATATCTTCTGAAAAATAAATTAATTCCCTCTCCGTTAATTTAGCTATAAATCTCTTTAATCTTGAAAAATACAGAATTTTTAGTTTATTTTTTTGTTGAATTTTTGTTGTACATTTTGTCCGATTTCTCCAAGGACTAACGATATATGATCTCTAACTTTCTCTATGTCTATAACTGCATCATTGAGAGACTTATTACGCCTTTATTATTGTTTATAATGTCTTTGATAACCAGGAAAATTATTTTGAACAGAGATGAAATATATTTTAAACATTACTGTGAGAAAAATTATCCTTAGCTATATAAATTGCAAAACAGTCTAAACAATCACATGTTTTATCCCCCATTGTGTTTGACATTGCTTTTATTTTCCATAAAATACAATTGAATCAATAAAGTTTTCCTATCTCATTAATACTGGTTCTGGTAGTAGAGGAAGGTCAGAATAAATTTTCTTATTAATTTTTTAATCGCATTGCGGTTTTTTCTCCACAAATAAAGTAGCACGAATCCAGGGTTATTATCTTGTTAATTTTGGTGATTTTGATAAAAGAATGGCAGAATATTTTTCCTTATAAATTTTTAATTGCATTAGTAATTTAAATAAAATTTGTTTAACGAAATAAATTACTTTTCTTATTGATTCACAGATTTTCTTGATTTGTTCGGCTACGATATGAAGAGCGTGAACTAGTAGAACCCATGTAATATTTATAGTTCGTTTGCACTCGAAAGAATTCGTTACATTATGGTGTTCGGGGGAAATCGTTTTTTTATCAAATATTTTAATGAAGTTATTCTATTTCAAATATATTGAAACTGGGGAACACTGCAAGGAGTTCACTATAGAATTCAGTGTGCATAGCATTTCATCGTTTAATTTACAGGTATACGCAAAATAATTAGGTTACAGAACTTTCTATGAGTGTGAAAGTTGCTGGGAGGTCGTTTCAGTCGTGGTTTGTGACTTTAAATTTAACTAGTTTTTTCCATATTACCTCGTATGTATAAATTCTATGGGTCATATACAAGGCTGCACAAAAGAGTTCGAATACATTTTCTTTTATTGACGGAAATTCGTGAAAGCGAATGCGCAGATGTGTTATGCGTTTCCTACTGAACTAATGCTCAGCATATAGTGAAGTATCTACACAAACTTATTGACCATATACAGGGCTTCAAAAAAGGATTTGGAAAATTTTCGAAATATTGACGGTAATTGCTGAAAAGGGTTTTCAAATGTGTTGTGGGTTTTTCATTTTTTTTAGCTATTATTTTTCAACTTATTAAATTAGAAAGTTTTATTGAATATGTTGGAAGCGTTTCCTAATCTATACTTGACGCATAACTTTTCTTTCTTGTCTTTAGTTGCTATAAAGTATTATAATAGACCATCAGATTTAATTTTCCTCCATATCTTTCTCATTCAATTTCCATAGCATCTTTTATATTGTAATGATTAACTTGCTAATCATTAAAAATATGACGATTTAGACCAATGTCAGACGGGCGTCTTTTTTGCTTAAGTATTATTGCTTAGGTATATTGCTTAAGTATTATAAGCACAATGGTACAGCATTGTGAACGGATAACACTTAAGCAAAAAAACAGCAAAAAAGACGCCCGTCTGACAATGGTCTGAATCTTACAAAGTAGAATAAAAACTAGTTATGTTTCATATTGCAAGGAAATATTTTAAAAGGAATGAAAGCTCCATAAAGCCATTTTTGTAAATCTTATCAATATTATTAAAACAAAGGCCCAAAAATATAATATAAATTCTAATTCTTGTCTGCAGGTAATGTATATTTTGAAAAATGCTTATAATAACCAATAAAATTACTTGATTATCATGGAGTTTAATTTATTCGATATTAAAAAAAAAATGTAAATTTATTTTTATAGTTAATTTAGTAAAAACTATAATGAATATGCATTTAATCTAATAGAAATTTCATTGAATATTTAAAGTCACTAACGTAAATTACTCTATACCGTAACCCAATTTTCTGTCTGTGTAATAAAGATTTAATTAAATCACCTTTTCTTTTCTTTCCATCTATAATTTAAAACTTTTCTTTGAATTACTCTTATACAATGATGTTTTTATGTGGTCGCATTAGAATATTAAGCAACTTTTCAATAAAACATTTTTTGAAATTAAAGAAAAGTTTAATCAAAATTTCTTAAAAGTAAATATTGATTTTTTAGAGATGAAAATGCGGAATTTGAAGTATATTGCTAGGTTATTTTTTTTTAATCAGTATTTATAAGATTTTTTTAAGATTTTACTGAAGAGATGAAATGAATTTGTTTTCCAATTTATCTAACTTCTATTTCTAAGTTTTATTTGTTATTTTTTAATAAAATTTATTTTATTTATCACAGAAGTTTTCACTTTCTTTCTTTAAAGTATTTAAATGTTGATTTTTATTGAAAACTTTTTTTCGTTTCTATGAAAGAAATTAGTTTATGTTTTAGGTGTAGATAAATAATTTTTGCTGTAATTTAGATATAAACTTTGATATAAATTATGTTGGACTTTTATATTTTAAATAAGAACAGTAAATGTTTAATCAAGGATTTAATTTTTTTTAAAGTTATAAAAAAACTAATATAGAATAGAAGTGAGACATCAAAAGGCAAAAAATATATACATTATTAGAAGGTTTCACAATTTTTCTTTTACAGATTTAATTCAACTCAAATAAGTTTATTATGAAATCAATATTATTTCAAATAAATATTATTTAATTATATTATAAGAAGACTGACTTTTTTCTTTTACAAAGTATAATTAGAATTTTGAGAATTTGTAAACCAAGAAACAACAAAATATTCAAGCATAATGTAAAGGGAAATATTTACAGATAGATGATTCGCTATTTATACTTTACATAATATTTTATATGATTGACTGGAATTTTTAATTCAATGCGAGCATTATCGTCTACAAAGCAAATTACTTCGGGAGAAATTTGTTCAAATTCATAACCTGTTAAACAACCTTTATTTGAAACAAACAAACAAATAAACATGAAATTTGTCCAAATGGGGAAAAACATGTAATAATAACTGAAATAACACTTACTGTTCCAAATAATTGAATATTTGTTTTATTGAATCACAATTAAAAGAGAGACCTGTTACAAAATTTGAATGTCACCCAGACAAGATTGAATGAAAAGCAGTTCAGCTATTTTTGAAAGTCAGCCTATGTTGATTTCGTTTCAGCTGTGATAAGTGAAAGTATTGCAGCCAGTCTCTTTCCTTGGATATGCATCAAGTGGCTATCACACTGATTTGAGCTGATTTAATTTTTTAACAAAGAAAAAGCGAAATATTCAAGCATAATATAAAGTGAAAGATTTACAGAATGATGATTCGCTATTTATACTTTACATAATATTTGATACGATTGACTGGAATTTTGAATTAAATGCGAGCATTATCGTCTACAAAGCGAATTACGGCAGAAAAGTTTTTTTCAAATTCATAACCTGTTCAAAAAAATTTATTTTGAAACAAACAAACAAACAAGAATGAAATATGTCCAAACGGGGAAAAGTATGTATTAATAACTGAAATAACACTTACTGTTCAAAATGTTCAACATTTGTTTTATTGAATCACAACTAAAAGACAGACCTGTTACAAAATTTGAATGTCACATAGACAAGACTGAATGAAAAGCAGTTCAGCTATTTTTGAAAGTCAGCCTATGTTGATTTCGTTTCAGCTGTGATAAGTGAAAGTATTGCAGCCAGTCTCTTTCCTTGGATATGCATCAAGTGGCTGTCACACTGATTTGAGCTGATTTAATTTTTTAACAAAGAAAAAGCGAAATATTCAAGCATAATATAAAGTGAAAGATTTACAGAATGATGATTCGCTATTTATACTTTACATCATATTTGATACGATTGACTGGAATTTTGAATTAAATGCGAGCATTATCGTCTACAAAGCGAATTACAGCAGAAAAGTTTTTTTCAAATTCATAACCTGTTCAAAAAAATTTATTTTGAAGCAAACAAACAAACAAGCATGAAATATGTCCAAACGGGGAAAAGTATGTATTAATAACTGAAATAACACTTACTGTTCAAAATGTTCAACATTTGTTTTATTGAATCAAAACTTAAAGACAGACTTGTTACAAAATTTGAATGTCACATAGACAAGACTGAATGAAAAGCAGTTCAGCTATTTCTGAAAGTCAGCCTATGTTGTTTTCGTTTCAGCTGTGATAACTGAAACTATCGCAACCAGTCTGTTTCCTTGGATATGCATCAAGTGGATATTACATTAGATTGGTGTAAGCTGAACATAACTGTTGATAAATGTTTCATTAGAATTCTGTAATGCTACTAAAGTATCGTATGATTTTCTGAACATTCGAGATTATTAAATGCACAATCCGAATTAATTTTTTCAAATGAAATATGCCACACTTATACAACGTTGCGCTTATTTCTACCAAGTCTCTAAATAGTAGCTACGGCGATTCACTGTTTCTTCAAAAAGGTTTCTAAATTCCATCACCATAAAGGAGAACACATGTTAGATATCTTGTAAAACTTAAAGAAAGCTTATAATGAAGAGCTTATTCTAGTAATGCGGAGACATTCGCAAGCTAATATTAAGTCAATGAAAGCTTTCTTTTCAAATTTCTCATATATACACTGTCAGAAAAACTCGTCAATATACACTAAATTATTCCTCATGTTTTTACAAATAATTTTCGTACTCCTAGAAAACATGTTTTATTCGTGAGCGCTTCCAAAACATCTGAAAATAAGGGTAAAAATTCCGTTCATTCCTAGCACACATGTGCGTTCTATTAATACTAAAATCAGAATTTATTTAAAACGGAAAAAACAAAAATTATATAAATTAAGACTTATAATTTAAATAAAAACAAGAAAATGTTTTCGAATTTAAAAATAAATAGCAATTACTTTTTTCACTCATTCAAAAGTACTCACAATTTTTCTTTCTTTTTTTTTTTTTTGAAATCGAATAATGTGAAAAAATTTTTTTTAAATAATTTTTAAAGTTTCTTATAAAAAATATTCGTATTTAAAATATATTTTAAATGAACACATTTAATTTAAATTTTAAATAGAAAAAAATCGATTTTACTCAAAAAAAAAAAAAAAAATCTTATCGAATAAAAATATAATATTCATATTTTACACTTAGAAATCTACTTAAAAATATTTATAATTAATATTTTTATCTAATTTTAATACTAAAGTGTTACAACAACAGCCACAATCTCATTAAATACGAAATCTTTCCAAAATTAAGTATTTTTTTCTTCATGCGAAAGACCTGAAAATAGCATTGAAAATATAGGAATTCATAGAAGCAAATAAAGCTAATTAAATTAAAAAAAAAAAAATAAAAAACCCGGCTGCGTAAAAAGCGAACTAATTAATTATTTCTCATTAATGTGAAACTATTTTTTTTTATATTACTTACCTATTTCTTTATTTACTTGTACTGATGACTTTTAAGTTGTGTTTAATTATTAGTTCCTATCTATAAACACTGTTTTGATGAGGCCTATAGATGCTTATGATGGCTAGAGTTGCAGTAAAGCTAGAGATCCTACCTACAGAACTTCCAGGTTCTTCCCGCATTTAAACGGAGCTTCTGACTGTAAAATAGTCAATGAAACATCGTTGATAGACCTATCCGATGATATGCCACTCAATAGGGTGCGTAAAAATTTTATTTCGTCTCTTCCGCCATTTTGTATTTTACGGCCGCCATTTTGTATTTTATGGCCGTCATTTTGAATTTATAAAAACAAAACCTAGCCTATAACCATCGGACTGTTAAGATGAATCGATAACGACCTCATTCATTAAAATCCATCCAGCCGTTGGGATGTTTCGAGGGTATAAAGAAATCCACATATGCAGGTACGCCTGAAACACATAACCCTTT
Organism: Maratus speciosus; assembly: GCA_963932465.1. Classification (NCBI taxonomy): domain Eukaryota; kingdom Metazoa; phylum Arthropoda; class Arachnida; order Araneae; family Salticidae; genus Maratus; species Maratus speciosus. Next base: position 511,696,381 of record OZ010786.1, on the reverse strand, counting down.
TTGGCAGTACAAAATACAAAACCATTCTATTTTTCCCTTTATCGTGCAAGAACATTTTTATCTTAAGTCATAACAGTTAAGAGTGTCAGTAAGATTCATACTTTGATATTGTATAGCTCTCATCTGTCATATTAAATATTTTACTGTTCATATGAAAAGGCACAATGATGTCATAAATTATATTTTACTGTAAGCATTAAATATACTATAGATATATTCCAACTATATGTTTACTGATATTTTACCAGTAATTGTTTCATATAATGTTTCACCATGTATAAATTTTATGAAACATTTTTAATTCATATTAAATCAGCTATCCATACTTGAAATGATTATGATTTTTTGTACTTATTGTATCATATACATATAATACTCTGCAAGGAAATACAATAATCAATAGCATTTTATTTTTATAAAATGTTCTAATGCAGCAAAATGAAATAAATTTTAGAAAAATATACATCTACATTAAGCCCTTCGGGATGAGCGATTTTTACAGAATTTTTAATCTTTTATCACCGGTTTTTCAAAACATAAAGTTTTACCTAATTGAAATGGGAAAATGCTCGGATTAAATAAGGCAAAATTTTCAATGAAAATTTACTGGTGAGAATAATTACGGATTCTGATCAACTTACTCAATACGTATACCGGTCGCTTGTACCCAATGGGTTAAGAAATATCATTTTTTTAAAGACAAACTATATTGTATTATTAAGACATATATTTTCATGCAGGAGTATTAAATTCTAGCCTTTATGTATTATTGAATTTTATAAACTTCGCATGATCCGTGAAACTTAATTCATAGAAATTCTAAAAACATTACAGGAAAAAACAAAAACGATATTATAACGTGAAAAATTAACTAACAATGTAATATTAAAAATAATTTCCACAAATGCAATTTTTCTTATTTTATGTAAAAGAAATTATGATGTATACCGAAATGGTATACTTATTCTCTGTATAGAAAATATCTTCATCTTGTTGGTACCTGATTTTTGATAAAGGTAAGAATTGTTTTGTGATTCATCAACATTCATCACAGTTTTACAAAATATGCTACAGCTTTTAGAATAATAACGCAGCGAAATATGTATAACGTTTAAAAAACAAACAACGAATAAAAAATAAAGTTATCTACTTTTTAAATGTTGATTCTTATTATCTTTTTCTTCATGCGAAAGACATGGAAATAACAATGAAAATATATAAATTCATAGAAGTGAAATACTAAACCATTCTATTTTTCCCTTAATTATGCAACAACTTTTTTATCTTAAGTCATAATAGTTAAGAGGGACGCAAGATTCATACTTCGATACTGTATGGCTCTCATCTGTCACATTAAATATTTTACTGTCCATAAAATAAGACACAATGAGGTCATAAATTATATTTTACTGTAAGCATTAATGATACTACATATATCTCATATTCTAAATATACGTTTTCTGATATTTTGCCAGAATTATTTTTTACACAATTTTTCATCATATATAAATTTTATGAAGCATTTTAAATTAATATTCAATCAGATAACCATACTTGAAAATTTTATGATTTTCTGTCGATATTGTATAATATACATAAAATATTCTGCAAGGAAATACAATAATCAATAATATTTTATTTTTATAAAATGTTCTAATGCAGCAAAATGAAATTAAGTTCAGAAAAAGAAACACAGTATTTTATTTTACAATATTATGTAAAAAAATGATCAATATTTCGATTATAAATGTAATGACATTATATTTAAAGACGAAATGATAATTATCTTCATTGCTATTTGAGAAATTGAAGAAAACCGTTCAAGTCAATTTAGAAAAAATCTTAACCATTTTTGTTCATCTAGTTTTGACTCTCTTTTTAAAGCATTGTTTACTCGTATTTCCATCATTGTTTTTCAGTATCCAGTCCTATCTCACATAATATATCGCGTTTTACCCCAAGAGAATGAGAATAAAAAAGCGAAACATAAAAGTGCATTTTTAAATGCCAACAATTATCTGGGAAATAAATCTTAATTAAATATGCTATACAGAACAATATAAAATATTTCACTAACTTTAAATGTGTTGAAAAAATTGAAAACTTGCAAATATAATATATGTATTTACATAATATTATATTTGCAGTTTGTTTATTATATATATATATATATATATCAAGCAGGACGGTCGTTCTGCCAAGCCAAGCTGAAAAAAATGCTAACCCCGCCAAACAAACAAACGCCAAGAATAACAGCAAGACACCGTAACTGCTTATTATACTGATGACAACTTCTCCATGTTAAATGGACGAAATATGCCAGCGTAAAATTTCCCATATCAAAAGAAGCAATCATCGCAGAACAATAAAACCAACACCAGAAGGACCTAATAAAGAAGATCTTCAATTTGAGATCAAATGCATCCTCATAAATTAATTATAAACAGAGATATAGATTTTTTAAAATAACGTCGAGATAATGAAAATGACAGATTTATTTTCTTCGTCACAACTTATGTTTCAATTGAGGTAGAGACTTAAATAATGGACAGAAAAAAGTAAGGATTGAATTTTTGGATAGATATTTACTCAATCTAAGTGCTTTTATAAAATTCAGCTTTAAAAACATTAATTTTCTATTCATAATTAGCGAAAAACTGTTAATTAGTTCTAAAGTTTACAAATTATGCCAAATAGCGATAAACCTGCCAAAATATTTTAGAAATCTTATACTTTTCTTTTATATTATCCTTTTGCATTGATTTCATCGAAGATAACTATGGCTGAGATTCAGATAGATTTTTCGCTGTTAGCGAAATGAGTTTGACCAATCAGAAGCCTGCATGTTTGAGAATATTTGCTGTTTCTGGATCCCGGTCTATGTCATGAAAGTTTTGAGTCATTTTTTTAGTGCCGCGGATGAAGTGCAATGTTTGTAGAAATGTAGGCTAGGATCCAGATACATTTTTCACTGTTAGCGAAACAAGAATCACCAATCAATAGCCTGCATTTCTGCAAACAGCGAAAAGTTCACAAAAATGCAGGCTTCTGATTGATGAATCTCGTTTCTCTAACAGCCAAAAACCTATCTAGATTGCGCCCAATGGAGGATATTCCAAATATGGGTTCGAGGCTGAAAGAAGTCACGTGATACCGGTAATTTATCCAAGGAACTTCTAACTGATAAGAAGGGAAGATACTACTACTTTGCCTCATGAACCGTTTCATTGGCTAGCGGGGATTTACATTACACGTCTACGGAGCCTTCCCTTCTTTACGATAGAAGTTTTTATCTTGACCACGTGATCAAAATGTAGATGGAATATCCTCCATTATGTTGAACACAATTTTGCATTTCCACATCCAGGAAGGGTATTGATTGTCATAACAACAATACATATTCGAAACTATTTAAGGCACTGATTCTGAACTCCTTTGCTATACATTTCGATATTAAAGAAGTTGTTGTTTCCATAGTAACAGTACTTTTCTGTATTGCTTTCTCTAAAACACAAATATAGAAATTTAACAAAGAGCGCTCAGAATCAACACCATAACAGAGAGCCTTTATACATAAGAGTGGTGATATATGCACAGGAAGCATGGTCATTTCAAGTTTCTACCGAAAGTATGGCTACAGCGTCTAGAATACCTGGTGTGGAAATATGCTATCCAAACAATGCTAAAAATTTGTATCCCTTAAATGTGCGACGATACTGCTAAAATCCCAATTATCGATCACAGCGACATCTGCGGGATTTAGTATTACATTATATAGACTAGCGATATCTTGCAGTTTGAGAAAATATCCTGCAGATGTCGCTGTGATCTGTATATTTCAGCAGCATCGTTGCACAGTTAAGGGATAAAACATTTTAGCACTTTTTTAAGTATTACAGGGATAGCCAATTTCCACACTATATATTATAGGTGCTATAGTACGGCAATCCACTTTCTTGAATAGAGGCTATTATATCTACGTTATGATCACGTGGTCAAGGCAAAAACTTCTAACGTAAAGAAGGGAAGGCTCCGTCGACGTAATGTAAATCCCCGCTAGCCAATGAAACAGTTCACGGGAGAAAGCAGTAGTAGTTTCCTGTTTCCCTTCTCATCAGTTAGAAGTTCTTTAGGCAAATTGCCGGTACCACGTGACTTTTTTAGCCTTGAAACCATATTTGGAATATCCTCCATTAGACGATACGCGCCTGGACGAGCTTTATTAGACTAGGGAAATAATTCAATATGCATTAGCCTGACGATAATGACACGCTCGCAAAGACCTTTAACGATTTGTTTTTATCAATTCTACCAATAAACATTTATTGCCCATCTGTCGCTACTTCGTTATAGCGACACACTTGTTCCTAATTGGATCCCGGCCTTAATGTATCAAAATACGGAGTTTGCTTTCTGTACTATTCCTGAGCTCAGTTATAACGTCTAGAAATATAGGTCGAGATCCAGTTACATTTTTGCAAACAGTGAAAAGTTAGCAATAATTATGGCTTCTGATTGGTCAATCTCGTTGCGACAGCAAAGAAATATCTACCTAGATCATGGTCATGGTGTGGAAACCGGCTATTCCAGTAATACTTTAAAAATTGCTAAAAATTGAATCCCATAAATATGGAAAAATACTGAATGACAAATGTCGACAGCAGCAACATTTTCTAGATCTTCTCTGAGCGAAACGTTTTCTCATTTGATGTCTTTTGAAATAGTTACGTTGGAATTACCATATGTCTCTGTGATCGACATTCATCGTTCAGCCTCGTTCAACATTTATTGGATACAATTTTTTAGCACCTTTTAAATAAGCCGATTTTTAAACTATATATTCTCGATACTATAGCTCCGTTATAGGCCTAGATTATATGTTGTAGAAATCGACTATCCCAGCAATACTTAAAAAAGCGAGGAAATAGTGAATCCCTTAAATGTACAACGATGTTGAATTCCAAACAGTCATCTGCAGGATATTTTTTAAAGAAGAAAGAGACACGTGTAATGCACCGCTATAGCGTCTAGAATGCATAATGTGGAAATTTGCTATCCAAGCAGCGCTAAAAAGTTGTATCCCTTAAATGTGCAATGACGCTGAAATCCAGGGAGCTGATCGCAGCGACATCTGTGATATACTTTCAAAGTAAACATCGTATTATTACAGCGGGCTTGACGCCAAGCACACAGGTCAGATGTATGTTAATAAAATGTAAAAAAAAAAAAAAAAAAAAAATGCTACAGCGTCTAGACCAAATTATAGCGCCTAGAATATATAGTGTGGAAATTGGCTATCCCTGTCATACTTAAAAAAGTGCTAAAATATTGTATCCTTAAATGTGCAACGATGCTACTGAAATATACAGATTGCAGCGACATCTGCAGGATATTTTCTATAACTGCAAGATATTGCTAGTCTATAAAATGTAATACAAAAATCCCGTAAATTTCGCTGAGACACTTGGGATTTTAGCAGTATCGTCGATCATTTATGGGATACAAATTTTTAGCGTTGTTTAATAAAATATTTCCACACTAGGTATTCTAGACGCTGTTACCAAATCGTCATAAAGTTTTAGGAAATATCCTGCAGATATCGCTGTGATCGACTCATTGGATTTCAGCATCATTTAAAATTTAAGAGATCCAATATTTTAGCACTTTTTAAAGTATTACTGGAATACCCGATTTCCACACTATATATTCTAGGTGCTGTAGCACCGCGGTAGCCTGTCTTTTTCGTTTACCTCAGAGTAGATATACTGTTAAAAATCTGGGGCACTTGCTGCATCGTCACTCCATCGCTTTTATAGGAAACTGTAACTTGACTATAATATGGGGCCTTCTCATTGGTCAGAACAGAAATATTCTATAAAAGTGGTGGAGTGAGTATGCAGCAATTGCTGCATATTTTTAACAGTGTATAGAGGAAGTCATTTGTAGCTGTTCCTAAACTGTGGCCAACAACATATAAGGCCAGTTGATAACATCACACGAGTTGATTATCTGTACACGGCAATGGACACAAAAAAAATCGGCGCGCAGCTTTGTACTAATCATCGTGTAAAGATGATCCAACTCTGAGGCTAACGAAAAAGACAGGCTACCGCGGTGGGTCCGATTCTTCTTTTTTTACAGACCGCTGGAGCCGCGTGATGCTCGAATGCACCAAAGAAGGTGCTTTTCAAGCACCTTCTTTGGTGCGCATCACATAGCATCACATGAGACAGATCACAAAAGAGCATCACATGACTCCAGCGGTTTGTAAAAAAAGAAGAATGGGACCCACCGCGGTAGCCTGTCTTTTTCGTTAGCCTCGATCCAACTCCGTGTGACTTTTAAACATCATGAACTGGCCTATTATGTCATTGGTCGCGCTAACACCCTCCCTCCTGCGTCCATCGTATATAGCGGCATCTTGTACTGGAGACTGCTAAATGGGCTGCTACACTGCTAAAAATATCGTGAAAAATTACCTCTGTTTATAAAGGCTATCTATTTTCTGACCAATGAGAACGCTACATAGACGCATATGGATCGTACTCATTGGTCAGAAAATTGATAGCCTTTAAAAACAGAGGTAATTTTTCTCGAAATTTTTAACAGTCTATCGGTCAAAATCAAGAGAGAAAAGGGCAGAAGAGAGGGAAAGAACTCGTTTTTTTTGGCAACTAGTTTTTCACACGGGAAGATTGACATGTCTGTTCCTCTCCTTTCATAACTTCATGGTGGTGAAATAAGTCAAAGCCTCCTAAATATTTGAGAAAGTCTTGACTCGCGTCCCGAAAACATCACACAAAGCAGGCAAAGCAAAGAAACAAAATCATTCATTGGCTCGTGAATATGAACGAGCCAATGAATGATTTTTCTTCTTTGTTTTGCCTGCTTTGTGTGACGTTTTCCTGACACGTGTCAAGGCTTTCTCCAATATTTCAAGGGCTTTGAATAGGTCGGGATCAAGATAGATTTTTCGCTATTAGCGGGATGAGATTGATCAATCAGACGCCTGCATTTTTCCGAACTTTTTGATGTTTGCAGTAAACACCGAAAAGCCTGCAAGGATGGAGGCTACTGATTGGTCAATCTAATTTTACTAACAGAGAAAAATTTATCTGGATCCCGGACATTAACTTTGGTTGGTTAAGACAATTTTGAATAAAATCAAATCAGGAAGCCAATGTTTGTTAACTTTTCTGGTTAGTTCAATTGAAATCTTCCTCGTCTATTACTGAAAACTGAGTTACCGTACTTTGGACAAATAATTGAATATGAGTACACGACTTGTGCATATGTCACCACTCTAACACAGTGTTGCCAGATGGGCTACTTTTTTAATTCAGATACTTGATTGGCACCACTTTTTTGAAAAAGTAAAATGCGCCTTATTTAATGACATATTAATAAAGGCGAAAACAAAGGGAATTTTACCGTTTATAATAAGTGCTGGCAATGAAGAAATCTGAATTAAAAAAAAGTAGCCCACTGGCAACACTGCTCTAACATATAAATGTTCTCTGTTATGACCATAATTCTAAGTGCAGTTGGTTAAATATGAGTATCTGGGCATTAGACAAAGCAATAGTGGCCCACCATGGTTGAGTGGATAAGACACCATGCCGCTAATCGCTTGAGAGCATAGGTGGAAGCAGATTCGAATCCCGCCGTGATCCGCATGTGATATGATGTATGTGTTCAATAAATTAAACAAACAAACAAGCAAGCAATAGTGAAAGGTACAGTTGGCATGGAAACAACGACTTCATTAATTCGTATAGAAAATTAATGAATAGTAGTAAATGACCCAAGTTTAAAATGTAGGCAAATGGTCTGGAAATATCAATGGCTCCCATCTAGTATTTCACAAAATTAATTTAATAGATTCATATGATATATAACTTGATGCAACTCTTAGCTAATGAAAATTCTGCAACAAGACTTATGTAGGTAGATTTTTGAATGAATAATTCAGAATTCTGAGAACAAAACGAAGTTCTTAAGGGCTCTTCCTCACCCTCCCCCCCCCTCAAAAAAGGAAATACGATAGAAAGGTATAAGAATTAGGCTAGCTTCAATATGTCTGTGATCTTTTGTCAGAGTTCAGAAAAAGAGTCTGGGCATGAGGATGAGGATGGGATGAGGATGGCCGCCCAGGGAAACCATTAAAGAAAAAACAAATTTGACGAACGATAAGACTATAGATTTTAGGCAATTTTTAACTGAAAAATATTTAATTCTAATGTATATGCGGCTTTAATAATAGACTATTAAAGATAATCAATTTAGGGGAAATTTTATAGTAAATTAATATCCTCACATTTATGCAAATAGGTATGGATAAACAGACTTGAGTAAAATTACATATTTATTCTTTCTTCTCTGTAACACGATCTAAATGAAGATGAAGTTATATGTACAGTTTATATCTTTAAATTTTTAGATTTTTTTTTATCAAAAATGTTCCTTTATTATGTCTAGAATTGCTAGATTTACAGATCTTCGATTCTTTAGATGCCTGCGGGGTTTCATTCTCGGATTAACCGTAGGTATTTGTAAAGGTAAATTTATTTTGCAAAACCGTCAGCAAAAAAAAGTTAAAAAATACAATTAACTGACAGACTAACTGTAAATATATATTTTATTTCGACTCTGTTTTTTACTAAATTTTCATCTTTCGTAGAAAATTTTAAGGAGATATAAATTGAGAAAGACTGATACTTTCAAAGAAGAAATTGACTTTCCTTACTTTTAAATTATTAATCACTATAAAAAATGAATGATAGGTAAACAAAATGTATAATATTGTGTTTGCTGCCTGCTTATAAAGGCTATACAAGGACTAATTTTAATTTGAGCTAGTAGAATTATTTCAATTATATATCATTTGTTTTTAAAAAAGAACTGATATCTACTAAAAAACAACTTTTCAAAAGTAAAAAAAAAAAAAAAAAAAAAAAAAAAAAAAAAAAAAAAATGTGAAAGTTATGGCTAAAAAATAGTGTGATATCAAATTTCCAAACTTATATTACGGTACTTATTTAACATTTTTTGATAAAAATTTACCATATGTAAGTCGAGTACTTAAGTATGCGTTGATAGAAAGCCTTTTCTCCTTTACTAAATACATCATAACGTGTTTCTGAAAATTAAATTTTTTTAAATTATGCATGATGGCCTTGGCGGCCATCTTTCCATATTTTACACAAATTTCTAAGCACTCAACCTCGTAACATATTTGCATTATTAAGAATTTCGAACTTCTAGTTTTAGCTACAGACAGATAAATTAAGAAAGTTTTTTATTTTGAAAAAACAAATTAATTTTTACTTCTTTAACTAATTAATTAACCCCTCTCCGAGAAAAGAGAATCATAAGATGAAACCTGAAGTTACTTCAGCTTTATTTTTAGACACAAATTTTTAGGCACTCATTTCCATAAATTAAAAGAATAAAATGTTTGCTTTAGTAACAATTTCGAACTTCCAATCTTAACAATGAACTTGTGTGCTTAGAAATTTGTGTAAAATATGGAAAGAAGGCCGCCAAGCACATCATGCATAATTTAAAAAAATTTAATTTTCAGAAACACGTTATGATGTATTTAGTAAAGGAGAAAAGGTTTTCTATCAACGCATACTTAAGTACTCGACTTACATATGGTAAATTTTTATCAAAAAATGTTAAATAAGTACCGTAATATAAGTTTGGAAATTTGATATCACACTATTTTTTAGCCACAACTTTCACATTTTTTTTTTTTTTTTTACTTTTGAAAAGTTGTTTTTTAGTAGATATATATATACTAATAAACTTAAAAGAACAAGTAAAAATTAAATTTAAAAAATCAAAAAACCCGACTGCGTAAAAAGCGAACTAATTAATTATTTCTCATCTATGTGAAACTATTTTTTATATCACTTACCTGTTTTTTTTTTTTCTTCTATTGATGACTTTTAAGTTGTGTTTAATTGTTACTTCCTATCTATAAACACTGTTTTGATGAGGTCTATAGATGTCTATGAAGGTTAGAGTTGCAGTGAAGCTAGAGATCCTACCTACCGAACTTCCAGGTTGTGTAACATTTAAACGGAGCTTCTGACTGTAAAATATTCAATGAAACACCGTCTTCATTTTGAAAGACCTATCCAATGATAGGCCATTCAATAGGGTGCGTAATTTTTTTCGTCTCTACCGCCATTTTGTATTTTACGGCCGCCATTTTGAATTTATAAAAACAAAACCTATTTTATAACCATCGGACGATTAAAACGAATCGATAGAGACCTCATTCATTAAAATCAACCGAGCCGTTGGGATGTTTCGAGGGTATAAAGAAATCCACATACCCAGATACGCCTGAAACACATAACCCTTTTTGGCAGTAAAAACATACACAAATACTGGTACGGAAATATCGTAAAGGTCAAATTTTATATATATCATTTAAAAGTAGACTTTATTTCCAATTGTTTGGTACCAGTAACTTTCTTCTAGTTTAATTTGTTGCTGAACTTGTAAGAGATGCTTACTTTTCTTTCCATGACTCTATTTCTCACTGCATTTAAATGTGCTAAAAAAAAATAAATTTCCCAAAAACGTTCCAAAATTTCCGTAATTCTAATCATTATTGTTAAATTATAATCCACAAAATATAATTCAAATTTTAATTAAAGATATTATAAGTATATTTTGAAATTTTTTTTATAATAATCACGAATATTATTATAAAAATTTATTTTATTTTATTCAATATTCAAAAGTAAAAGCTGAATAAAGAGTACTTTATTTTTATAATTAATTCAACGGAAATATCACTGAATATCCGTAGTCACAAAGTTAAATTATCTTATACCATGAACGAAATTTCTTTTGTCTGTGTAATTTAATTATGGCTTATTTAAATTACCTTTACCTTTCGTGCTATCTTTAATTTGAAATCTCTCCTTAAGATACTTTATATAAAGATGTTTTTATGTGGTTGCATTATAATATTAAGCAACTTTTTCTAAATTATTCTTTGAAATTAAAGAATTGTTTAATAGGAAACCTCTTTAAGATAAATATTGATTTTTTTAGTAGAAATTGTAATACTTTATTAATTTAAAGAATATATTTTTTAAATAAATTTTTGTTTACATTTTTTTTCATAGCTTGAACAGTACTTGTAAAGCTTCTAATTTTACTGAAAGCACGCAATTATTTTTTTTTTTTTCATTTTTTAACGATTTAGCTAATTTCTATTTTTTTTCTATGTATTTGTTGATAATTTTATTTTTGAGTAATAATATCCTGAACTTGAAAATCATGCAAGTTAAATATTACTTTTTGTTTTTTAAAGGAAGAAAAACTTTCACTTAACATAAACAATTTCCAGTTTTAATTTGGACATAGTTAAATTAATGGATATTGATGAAAATTACAGTGATTCTTACCGAAAATCACAAAATATAAAAATTTTATTCTTCTGCATTGAATTTAAGAAAAAAAAATATTAATATTTTTATACTTAATGTGTCATTTTTATTATTTTAATTTTTAACATGTGTTAATAGAACTAAATTATTATCCTTATTGAATAATTTTAACATAAAAATTGTTATTATTTTCATTGCTGAAGACTGAGTGTTTTACTTTTCAGTATTTTCTTCAAGAATTATTAAAATTTTCATAATTATCTTCTTCCACATCGTAATACAGTGAAACCTCCCTGTGCGACCACCTCCATTAAGCGACCACCTCCCTGAACGACCATTTTTACATGAAACGAAATTTATTATCATAGGCTCAATACTAATTTTACCTCTATTCAGAGACCACCCCAGATGAACTCCCTCCGTGAGCGATCAATTTTTTTAAGAAAATGAAACAAATTCCGTTTTTTCCTGGTCGCCTGAAGAAGGTTTTATTAGAATAATAATTCCAGAGAGCGCGTTATTCATAAAACTTCTAAACTAAGTTTAGAATTTTTATTTATTCCGATAACTTTTAAGTGTTTAAACCCCTTTGTGCCTTTTAAGGCAATGAATTTAGCTCTGATGACAAAGTAAGGATGACAGTCAATAAACTCGCCTGTCCTATTCTGCCAGGAAACTCTGAAAGAAATAGATAAATTGATGAAGTCGTCATAATTTTTTCCCGTCAAAGAAAAAAAAATTGCATTTATTTACTGAACTTTGAAAGGATTTGGAAATCAAGGTATTTATTTTTTAAACGATGCAATAATTAACTTATGTAATTAACTTTCGTTTTAATACTTAAATTTTCATATTTTTTTCTAATGTGAAAAATAAATTTAGTAACATTAATTGTTACCTTTTTTCAACAATGAAAATCTAGATTTAAACATGACCTACATTAAAAGATCACCTCGCGGAGCAACCAATTTTTTTTTGGAACGGAACGTGGTCGCTTTAGGGATGTTTTACTATATATGCTTTCCATCATTGCGAAACGGAATAAAGAATATTTTAATTAAAAATTTAAGAACTCGTATATTTTATTGTGAGCTACGAGAACCCACAGAAAATCAAAACGCATTCTGCCATAAAATTCTCTTTTTTAATTCCTTAATACATAGTGTAAAGAAAAGTAATGTAATCACGATTTGTGTGTATTTGAGTGAACATAATATCTTACAAATGATACTGAAGGTACAGCTCTTATTTATTTGGCGAATATACCAGGAGCCATCAATAAGGTTTTGCCCTAACACTGAAATAATTAAGTAAAATTTATGAAATTGCTACATTGTATTAGTCTTTTTCTGTACAGTCACCGTGCCCAGTAACGAATTTCTGCAAACGGTCTTTCAAAAAGAGGGGGGAGGATGTCTTCCAGGAGGCGCGATAGTTGACCCAAACGGGGGCATTTTTCTAACATTTGCCGACCCCCACATGAGACTTGTTGTTGGAAAGGCCTGTAACAACTTATTCATGTTATATACCCACCGAGCCCCTTTCTCCAAATTTGGCTCCCCACCGCGGGGCATGAACGGTGTCGGAAAAATTTAGAAAAGTACCCTCCCCGGAGGCCAAATTGGAGGGAGGTGCTTGGGGTTGCATAACAGGAATAAGTGGTCTCATGCCTTTCCAACAATATGTCACATGTGTGGGTCGGGTAAAGTTAGAAAAATGCTCCTTTTTTTGTCTACTATCTCCCCTTCTGGAAGACATCCTCTCCCTCTGTTTTTGAAATACTGTTTGCAGAAATATGTTACTGTGCACGGTGAATATATAGAAAAGGACTAATTCTATGCAGCAGTTTCATAAATTTTACTAAATTATTTCTATGTGAGGGCAAAAATTTATTGGTACCACTTCTTATAGTGTGTCCCAAATTTATCTTTACAAATTTGATCCCCCATGAAACTTAAACGAAATCAGATTAAAAAAATCTGCACAAACGACTTCACTCGAACTGTTGACCAGTCTCCTTGCACAAACGACTTTCTTCGAACTGTTGACCATTCCCCTTGCATAAATGCTTTCATTCTAACGATTGACGATTCCCCTTGCAGAAACGACTTCATTTCAACGGTTCACTATTCTCCTTGAATAAGCGATCATCTAGGTTACATATAACCCTCAAAGGTGGCGCAATGACTATCTAATTGTAATTGGTTAATCACCACTTCCTTAACGATCAATTTTGGCCGAAGTAGAAGTTAGGAAAAGTAAGGCTTGTGAGGTGACAAGAGGCTCAGAAATAACTGCTAGAATCACATGATAAATGATAAAAAACAAAAGCCTTTAACTACAATAAGAATAAGGGTAAAGCGTAAAAAGGCTTAATTTAGATCTTTCTCAATGTAAAAATAAATTCACCTGGAGTATAGCAATGAGCAAAATTTTCATTTCTCCGTTACTAACACCTATAACGCATCTCATCTTTACGTCCATGATTGTTTTACAGTTTTTTAAAATTAGATACACAGTTAAAAATTTGCAGCATTCTGTCCAGTCATTCGAACGTTTTTTGAAAAAACGGTTTCATAACCGTAATTTAACTATACTCTGACCATAAAATGGCCAATAATATGGTCAGAATAGTGTTAAATCACATTTGTGTAACCGTTTTCGGAAAAAAAAAACGGTGAAATGACTTGACAGAATGCTGCAAATTTTTAACAGTGTATTTTACACAGGTAAAACTTGAAGCGTGTTATTATATCGCCAATGACTAACAAGCTTATTTTTCGCAATAGTTTTTTTTATTGCTGTTGCTAATTGTTGAGCTGCTTAGCAACAGTTAATTTTATAAACACGGATAAAAACCCATTTCTTGTGAAAATAGTTATTTATAAAATGAATCCAAAAATCTGCAATACTGCTCTTAGAAAGTGAACATGAGATTACAAAGCACTGAATTAAAAATAAACAATGCATCATAAAATATAAGAAAATTAATTTCTGCCGTCTACAGCTGCGTAAGACTACGTATATGATTTGTCAGAATTAGTGTCAGTCTTTTTCAGACTCTCTCATTATTTATATGAAAAACATTACTTATTATTTAATTATTTACATTTAATGTTCGGTTATGCTACACCACTTTTTTATTCCCATTATAAATTTTGAGAAAATTCAATTACTTTTGTAATAAATATTCTGTGACATCGTTTTGTACTTTACTTGAAGAATGATCCAATGGCTTAGAAATTTAAACTTGCATTTCCATTTTTTTTTTTTTTTATTACGAATTGATAAAAAGTTACGAAATTAGAATAAAAAGGATTTTAATTTTTTTAAGGAATTCATGGAGATTTTTTTTCCTGTTATTCTTGATAATTTTAAGTTACGTTTCCAAAACATGTGTAAGAAAAAAATATAACTAAAATCGGCATTTTAATTTTCCTTCCTATAATTGTTATTTTATTTACGAAATATCTTTAAAATTTTGATAATGAGTAACTTGTTTTAATCTTCCAAAATCAATGAAAAAAAAATTCTTTTTCATAAAACGATTAAACATTTTAAACTAAAAGAATGTTCCCTAAAGGTATTTTCGAAAATCTAATCAATTTTGTTAAATTAAAAGCCACAAAAATATAATTTAAATTCTAATTAAATTATTTAGATATCAATCAGTACATATTGAAAAAATATTTATAATAACGACTGATTTTTTTTTTAAAATAATATAATTCATTTTATTCCATATTAAAAAGCAAAACACAAAATGAACAAAAAATGAAAAAGGAGAATTTCATTTTTATAATTTATCTTTTTAGTTTGTGTGTTGTTATAATTATTATTTCCCTTACACATTTTGGGATTACCGATTCTTGTTTTTTTTTTTTTTTTTTTTTTTTTTTTTATCGATAGTATATTCTTCATGCGAAAATTTGCTTTTTACGTAGGATAGTATAGTCGATAGCTTATAGTGGTCATATAATAATTTCCCTACTGATATACCCCCTTATATTAGGTGGGTCGCGTACCAATAAAATTTGCGAACCGCTGCTCTAATGGTTTAGAAATTTAAACTTGCATTTCTATTTTCTTGATTACGAGTTTGTAAAACGTTACCAAATTACAATAAAAACGATTTTAATCTTGTTAAGAATATTATATAGATTTTTTTTCATGTTATTCTTGAAACTAAAAAAAAAAAAAAAAAAAAAAAAGAAATCTTATATTTCTTTGGAAACGTTGACTGAAATCGGCAGATTTAATTTTCCTTCATATATTTATTATTTAATGTCCGAAAAAATCTTTCAAATTTTCGTAATGATTAACTTGCTTTTATCTTCCAAAAAAGAATGAAAAATATTTCTTTTTCATAAAACGATTAAACATTTTAAACGAAAAGAATGTTCCCTAAAGGTATTTTCGAAAATCTAATCAATTTTGTTAAATTAAAAGCCACAAAAATATAATTTAAATTCTAATTAAATTCTTTAGACATTAATGAGTATATATTGAAAAAGTACTTGTAATAACAACTGAATTCTTTTTTTATATAATGTAATTCATTTTGTTCCATATTTAAAACAAAAACAAAAAAATAACAAAAAATGATAAAGGAGAATTTCATTTTTATAATTAATCGAACAGAAATTTCAATGAATGTGCAATGTCACGACGTAAATTACTTTATGTCATAAACGCCAGTTTTTGTCTGTGTAATGTCATTAAAGTTTAATTAAATTATCTCTTAATTTAATGGGATCTTTAATTTTAAACATCTCGCTCAAGTACTGAACTCAAAGATATTTTTATGCGGTTGCTTTAGAATATAAAGCAATTTTTCGATAAAACATCCTTTAAAATTAAGGAATAGTTTAATCAAAATTTCTTAAAAGTAAATATTGATTTTTTTAAAGATGAAATTGCGGTAAATTGAAGCAGGTTGCTATGGTATATATTTTTTCTTAATCGAATTTTGTAAAATTCTTTAGCTTTTTTTAAAAATTCCTAATTAAATTTTTCAGTTTCGTTCTTCAAAGTTTTTGGACATATTAAAATTTATTCAAAGCTACTCTTTTCTGCGAAAGAGGTCCTCAAGCGAAATGATTTAGATGTTCATAAATTATTTTTCATTTAATTTCCCTACAGATAAACAAACTTTTATGTAAATACAATTTTATGGTAAGTTTTAATCATGAGCAAATCTTTAAATAAAAAAAATTAAAATTTTCTAAAAAGTTCTAAAAAGAATACAATATAAAGCAAGTCAGAAATTGTACGTCAAACGTGGCAAGTGAGGTGCGTTCGTGCGAAAGCTAGTTTTATAAATATTCAGATCTTGATGCAATAGCTGTTGCACTCTTATTCAAAAATGCGTGAATGCAAAATTTATTAGGAAATTATGCATATTATATTTCGTGATATCGAAATAGTATGATTTTATCTTAAATAAGAAGTAATCACCATGACAACCTAGAATAATTACCTTCCATGGGATATAATTTAATTAATTACGTATAATAGGATTTAATAAAATGAAGAAAACTTTTATTAATATCTTTTTTAAATTAGATTCTATTTTCATAAAATTTGAAATGACTCGATAAAATTCTGCAATATTTATGTATATTAAATTTCAAACCATTCGGTTTAGTAGTTTTTGCACTGTTATATTCGGACAGACGGACGGATCTGACTATAACTATAGGTGCTACGAATTTATATAATTACAACATTTCCCAATAGACCATAATGTATTGGAATACTTTTGAGTGTCTCTGTAAATAAACTATGCTACATACTTCATTTTCAATACCGAACATGGCATAGTTAATCTCGATAACATCTATCAATTACAGAGCAGTCCAACTGTATTAACGCATGTTAGTGATCGGACAAACAGACGGGAAGATAAGCAGAATTCATAAATTCTTTTCAACTTTGTTCAATAGACGGAAGCATACTTGAATACTTTTGTACAGTCCTGTATTTTACTGCTATCTTTATATACACATTACTATTTAGCTAAAATTTAATTGACTAAAACACGCTGAAAACTACTGAAATCACACTTCCAGAAATTATCATCCAATTCTTTGCGTGGGTCTGTATATCATTTTATCTATACTATACAAACTTATCTTAGTATACTAAATACTGTTCATCGTAAAAATACATAACCCATGTAAAATCTATTAGTAGGAGAGCTGTTGAACATTTTTGAGTAGGTATTTAAGGCACCCTGAAAATTTGTGCAGCACTTCTTTTGTAATGCCTGAATACAAAATCGAATGTCTGGCTGAAGGATCGTGGCCCAAAACCTGTGCCAGACACGTGTCAAGTGCCATTTTTTGACACTACCCCCAAAAAGTATTTGAGGCACGCTGAGATTGAAACAGAATAATATTTATACTTAGAAAAAAATATTTTGAAAATGACAGACACTTTAGTCGGCCCAAAAACTGTGCCATACACGTGTCAAGTGCCATTTTTTGACTACCCAAAAAATGTATTTGAGGCACGCTGAGATTGAGGCACAATAACATTTATGCTTAGAAAAAAATATTTTGAAAATGACAGACACTTTAGTCGGCGCAAAAACTGTGCCAGACACGTGTCAAGTGCCATTTTTTGTCTGGCACAGGTTTTGGGCCACGATCCTTCAGCCAGACATTCGATTTTGTATTCAGGCATTACAAAAGAAGTGTTGCACAAATTTTCAGGGTGCCTCAAATACCTTCCCTAAAATGTTTAACAGCTCTTGGACTATATCTGCAGTGCGGCGCAAAAGGTTAAGCACAACGCAAATATTTTAATAAAAATAAAATTATACAACGGAATGCTTTCAAATATCCACTGTAGGTGAATACTACGATCCTAAATATATATCTGAAGGTTCGAAAAAAATCATCGTTACGAAAATCAGAAATTACAAGAAAACAGATTTTGTGATGTCGCAAAAGTTTATGCACAAATGAGATTTTATGCAAATATCTCTTTAAACATAATAGGTGGAGGATCGGCGAGACTTTTTTCCTAGAGTATAAGGTGTAGAGATCGCTGTACGAGTAATATCAAAATGTCGAAATCTCTGCCGCTCTCGCCTGAAGAAGTTGTAGAAGTTTGGAAGCTGAAAGTAAATCATTTTTGCAAATTTCGCTTCTTTTGAATCGGTCTAAAAGTGGTGTTTATAGCGTTTTGCAGCGTGGAAAACAATTCAAAAATGTATATTGCTCAGAAACGTCGAGTAAAATCACATTTTGTGAGGATAGAAGAATTAAAAGATTGGCTTTAACTAGATATTTGCCTCTTAATGAGATAAAAAATCGACTTGGCTCAAAAATATCACATGGCATCATATGCAGACGAATAACAGAATCAGGATTCATCGAAAAACAAAAATTATCTCGTCAGCTTTATCTGAAACAGTGTCACAAACAAGCAAGACTTGAATGGGCAAAACAGCACATGTATTATCGTGATGAAAGTATTAGTGTTATTTTTTTCTGATAAAAAAATGGAACTTGGATGGTCTAAATGGCTTCTCATTCTTTTGGCGTGCCTTGTGAAAAGATCCGAAGAGCATATTCAGCAGGCAACAACGTGGTGATTCGCTCATGGTATGGGGTGCTTTTGGCTGTAATGTACAAACAGCTCTTTGCTTCCTAAATGGCAGAAAATATTCACAAAAGTATCACGAAACTCTGATGGAGCATTTGTGATCGTTTGGAGAACTCCTAGGTGGTCCCAACAGGACCTTTCAGCAAGACATCGCATCAATACTCACTTCTCGTTGCCCAAAAAGAATGGCTTAGATCTCAGAATATCAGTGTGATGAACTGGCCAGCACTCAGCCCAGATCTCAATCCTATAGAGAACATCTGGGGAATCCTCTCACGTGACGGCTAGAAGAAAGAGAAGCAGTATTACCCAGTGCAAAAGCTCAAATCAGCGATTGAAGAAGCCTGGTACAAACTCGCTCCCAAAACCTTTCATACTCTCGTGTTATCAATGGAAAATCGAGTATTCGATCTCATCGGGTGCATTGGAAGCACCATAGACTGCTAAAGGACTTTTGTGCCTTGTGAAATGGATATATTTCGTTTTTGTGTATAAACTTCTGTGACATCACAATTTTCAATTTTTTATAATTTATTATTTTCTCTACAATGAATTGTTTCGAAATATGAATTTGTAATCAAATTGTTTAGATACAGTAAAAATTTCAAAGCATTCCGATGTATATTTTTCATTTTATAAAAATATTTAGTTTGTGCAGAAACTTTTGCGCCGTACTGTATAAGCTGTTTTCGTTCATATTCGGTAACCTTTACGAATTCTTTTGTGTACCCCTGTATATGATCTACAGCATATGTACACACAACGTAATATTCAAATAGTTAGTTAAACTTAAAGACTCATATCACAACTAAAAATGCCCTTCCAGCACTAATCGCGAATATACAGTACTTCGGACCTAGTATAGTATCCGAAATCTTTAATGTGTATATGTAAGTACTACGCACATTCTATTATACAGAAAGTAACTTCTAGTAAACCTTAGCAACATATATAAATTTCATTATATGTGAAATAGTTTAACATAATTAAAATTCGCCACAAACAATGTTTCCCCTGTACCATTATGTAACAGAATTTTTTGTGAGGCCCAGTAAATGAATAATAAATTTTCTTTGCACCGCATATTCTACAGAATGTATATTTTAGGGCACTTCATAAATGCATGTCAATTTCATTATGTTTGAAACGGCGCAACATCATTAAAATGCACTTGAAATTATTTTTCCCATTGGCCGTAATGTAACGGAATAATTTTGACCGTACCTGTAATTGAACTATACATCCGATTTTCATATACTTTTTAATGACTCGACAAAGTTCTGCAAAGATTATATATATCCAATTTCAAACCATTCGGTTGGGTAGTTTTTGCTCTGACAGACGGGCAGACGGACGGACCAGACGGCGACTATAGGTGCTACGTATTTATATACGAACGCACCTAAAAAGAGACAAAATTGAATTCACATTTTACATTAAAAATGAAATCATTCAAAGGATTTTTGGTACAAGTTAATTAAATAAAATTATTTTTCAAAAATTAAGTCGAATCAAGAAATGCTATAAAATAATACTGCATTAAAACACTGTAGGGCTAGTTCGTCAAGCATATACATACAGTGCTCAGCAAAAGTTTAGAGAACGATAGATTATGCTTCTGTACTGAGAAGTATATAACGAATTGTTGTAACTCAACTGTCATACATTACTAGGGACTTATCTTTCATACACAAACAATAAATTTTAATTTATACACTTTACATAATATATAATGACAAAAAATATATATAAATTTAATATTGTGGCAAAATTATAGACAATTTGTCTGTTAACTGAAAAATATCCATAAATTAAAATCGAACTGCATCTACATTGTCTGCTATTAATGCAAAAATATGAGTTCCCATCGAAGAAACTAAATTCTGCCTCACTTGGGGGTCTATTTCGTACCAAACACGTTCAGCAGCAGATCGAAGTTCATTTACAGAAGAGTATTGTCAAAAAATTGCATAAACCGTATGAGATATGATGCCACAAAGATTTTCGATTGGGTTTGCCAGACCAGGCCAACACGCGGGCCAATCGAGAACAGTAATATTTTGAGAGTTAAACTAATTTTTGTATTTGTATGCAACATGAATAGACGCATTATCTTGCTCAAGTACATACTTTGGAAGAGCTAAAAGTTCACCAAATGGCTGTAAATTGTTTTCCAATGTATGTATGTAGTCTTATGCTGCTTGGCGACCATTGAGAAACTCCAGAATTAAAACAAAGTGAAGCCCAAATCATGAGCTCTTTCGAGGGCGGTGTCCTTAAAAAGGACAATAACATAAAAGATTAATTTACTTTAAATGTGTTCATATATGAGAATTTTGAAAAATAGCAAACATTAAAGGAAACTATGTTAAAATAAACTTTCCAACACAGAAACTGCCAAAATAAGAATATGGAGACACCGTAAAGGCTGCTTCTTTTTTATGCTTCGATCTAAGTATATTAATCATTAGCCGCTCGAGAGATTCTTAACCCATTTATGCCCAGAGTACCATTTTTGGGAAGCTTCGAATTTTAATAAATTTGTACAATTTTATTCTTCTTTATAACATGGAAATTATATCACATAAATATCTATAAATATCTTTATTTATTACCAAAGGATGACAGCATAAGATGGATATTTATTTGCTTAAATGAAGGCTTTTTCCGAGTTTATAGGTTTTTCATTTTTCAAGATGGTGAAATATAAAAAGTTTGTGTTTTTTTTTTTTTTTTTTCTATCAAGGATCGAAATAAATAAGTCATAGTCTTAGCTTCTAGACTTCTTTGAAATACATATTTTTTTAAATTGTGAAATTTTATGTTCAAGCATATTTTTTTATGCATTATTTGTAAGGTACAAAATATAGAGCGCTAGGCAAGAATAGGTACATATTTTTGTTAGCCATTTATGGGACAGTTATTTA
Organism: Maratus speciosus; assembly: GCA_963932465.1. NCBI lineage: Eukaryota > Metazoa > Arthropoda > Arachnida > Araneae > Salticidae > Maratus > Maratus speciosus. The sequence goes on along the minus strand of OZ010786.1, from coordinate 511,674,426 downwards.
TGTAAAGTCCGTTTCAAGATGATTATGAAACAGATTGTTTTTAAGCTTAAAATGCGATTATTCTTAGTTTAATGTTACTAATACTTATAATGTTATTAATCTCTGTAAATCTCTTAGCAAATTTTTTTTTAGTATTTTTCCAGTTCATTTTGCATCATTTTAAAATGATTTCACCTACAAATCTGATAAAACAAAAATTCAGGCACAAATGGTTAAATTCAGTCAAACTGAGCTATCCGTTTTTTCTCCCGTCTGTATGAGTTTACCCTATTTCCCTTAATCATTTACTTAGTTTTTTATTTATTTTATCTTATTTATTGCGATTTGTTCGTTAATATATGGTGTATTTAAAATGTACCTTTACACTAAAAAGCTGATTAAAAATAAATAAACAATGATATGCACTTACGGATTTTTATTTTCCCATAAAGAAAATATAAAAAAAAATAAACTTTTTATGAATGCTAAAATTCATCTTAATAATATAATATAAAATTACATAAATTATTCAATACCTAAAAGATGATTAAATAATTAAAAATATGTTAAAAATCGAACACTTTCAGCTAATATTAAGCCATCATCAGAATTTTAAAATTTAAGCAGTTCTTATGAACGCTAGTTGTCCCAACATTAGTTGTATCAAAGTTTTTTTTTTTTTTTTATAAAATGAAGTGTAAACTAGATTGGAAGAGGATGTCCAATACCATAGTCAACTATATCTCCAAACATAACACGTTTGGACTTCTTTTTATGGGGATACGTGACAAAAATTGTATACCAATCTCCAATTCGTGACACTGATGAACTGAAAAGACAAATTACAGCGGCCATCCAGACTGTTGATTCGTCAACGTTTCACAAAACGTGGTTAGAAATCTCGTATAGACTCGAAGTGTTGTGGACGAATAGTGGTGCTTACATTGAAATCGCGTGGCAAATAATAATAATAATAATAATAAGAAGAAGAAGAAGAAGAAAACAACTTTATGGAATATAAACAAGTCGAAAATTGTACATCAAACGTAGTAAATGAGGTGCGTTCTTACTGTAATTAGTTTTATAAATATTCAGATCTTGGCACAATAGCTGTTGCACTCTTACGTAAAAATGCATATGCATACAGAATTTATTAGGATTGTATATATTAAATTCAGAATACGGAAATAATAGGACTCCATATTAAATATGTCTTAATCACCATGACAATCTAGTATCATTATCTATCATGGGATATCATTGAATTAGTTGCGTATGATAAGATTTCATAGAATGAAGAAAAATTGTATTGTTATCTTTTAAAGTTTAGATTCAATTTCTATAAAATTTGAATTCACCCGACAAAATCCTGCAACGATTATATACATTAAATTTCAAACCATTCGGTTGGGTAGTTTTTGCAATATTATATGCGGGCAGACGGACGGATCAGATGACGATTATAAATGCTATATATTTATATAATTACGAACGCACCAAAAAAACTTATGTGCATGTCATTGTTTGTTTACTGCTAATTATTTTTTAAAAGTGTAAAGATTCATTTCGGAAACTCCGTGCTTATATGATACACTTTAAAAATTTTGTGAATATCATATGGGTCACTTTTAAATGCTTATCAATAGAATTCCTTTATTTATATGTTGCCTTAAATGCTAGACAGGATCATAATGAGTTTTACAGAATTTCGTCTCATTTGATGGTAAAGAAAAAAAAGTGGTATAAAAAGTGATATTATGTAAATCTTTATTATTAGTGTTGTTAAAAATCTTGACGTTTAAAAAATGTCTAAACCAGATAAGATACCCCCCCCCCCCTCTTAATTATCACAAGGAATATTTATGTAAAATTCAAATAAAACAACCTCTTAAACAGACTGTGAAAATGTTCTTAAGTTCTTTGCTCAGAACTTTAAAGCAGTATTTTAATTATTGTAAATTATAATTACATTTATCTAAAAGAAAAGTAACGTGTTACGAGTTAAAATCAAGGAGGACGGTCGTTCTGCCAAACCATAAAAAAAAAATATAAAAAAAAAATAACCCCGCCAAAGAAACAAACGCCAACAACCGAAAGCAAGAACAGCGTAACTGCTTATTATACTGAAGACAACTTCCCCATGTTAAATCGACAAAACGCGCCAGCGTAAAATTTCTGATATTAAAAGAACCAATCATCGCAGAAAAATAAAACGGAAACTAGACGAATCTAATGAAGAAATTCTTAAATTTGAGACCGAATCCGTCTTCATAAATATAAACAGAGATATAGACTTAAAAAATGTCGAGATACTAAAAATGATCAATTATTTTTCTTCGTAAAACATTTTAATTAAAAAAACATACAGAATTAAATAATGGACAGAAAAAAGTAAGGATTACATTTTTGGACAGATATTTACTCAATCTACGTGCTTTTATAAAATTCAGTTTAAAAAAATAAAATTTCTAATCTTATAAAAACATGTGTAATAATCACTTATAAACAAATTAAGTTAAATATTTTTATTTTTATTTTATTATATTTATATATTTTATTATTATAATTTATTTTATTTTATGGTTGCAATATTTTCATTATGCTTCATGTCTCGTGACATTGTTTACTATATTATTGTTTTTAAGTTATGTGAAAATATTTTCTATTATGATTGATTTTGAAAATGTCGCCGATTGGGCGATGAAACGATCGTAAGTCTTAATAAAGATATTCTATCACTTTTTATAGCATTATTTAACTTAATTTCTAATCTTATTAGCAAAAAACTGTTAATTAATTTTAAAATTTACAAATTATGCAAACACCGATAAAACAGCCAAAAAATACGTAATTATCTACATTATAATAGCACAAATCAAATAAGGTAAGACCAATTCGATTTTAATATACCCATCGGCCACTTTTCCTTATGATTATTTTTTTTAAATAAAATTGGATAAAAGTTACATTTTTAGAAAGATCCTTAAAATAAAATTAATTTTTGAGAGAAGAGGTACTTTCTAAAATGTATGCATTAAGAGTTATTGACATTTAAAGTTTCATTTCTAATGTACACAATGCTTTTGAAAAGGAATTGAGTTGAATGTGATTTTTATATTTAAAAAAAGAGTTGCATCGTTCGCGTGCTGAGAGACAAATCTGAAAATATATTTGACGTCATTTTTCTCTGAATGAAATTCGGTTTTAGCATTTAATGCTTGTTTGTTTCTAGAGCGTAATCTTCGAAACTACACTGTTAAAAATATCGTGAAAAATTACCCCTGTTTTCTATTTTTTGACCAATGCTTCATAGGTTTTTATGTAGCGTTCCCATGGGTCGGGAAATCGATAGCCTTTAAAAACAGAGGTAATTTTTCACGATATTTTTAACAGTGTACTATGTTAAAAATCTGCAGCATTTATTGCATAATCACTCCATCGCTTTTATGGGAAACTGTTACTTGACTGTATTATGGAGCATTCTCATTGGTCAGAATAGAGAAATTCTATAAAAGAAGTGGAGTGACTATGCAGCAAATGCTGCATCTTTTTAACAGTGTACACTGATAAAAATCTGCAGCTTTAGCTGCATAGTCACTCCCCCGCTTTTATAGAATATCTGTAATTTGACCACTGAGAATGATCCACAGTGCAGTTAAGTAATTGTTTTCTATAAAATCGGTGGAGTGAGGAGCAAGCTAAGGGACTGGATGCTTCGATTGTACACAGTTTGTCGAATATCTACAAAATTTACTGGCGAATAGTTCTTGAACTTCTGGGATGTAAAGAATATGTTTGATTTTATATTTCTCGGTGAAGATTTAATTGGAAGAACAATTAGGGGCTAAAAACAAATTTAATAACAAAATAATATTGCGATAACCTATGTAACAGAAAATGCTGAAAATGGTTTGTCACTGTGTTAAATGATTATTTGGGTCCTGTTCAACGTTTGTGTGCATTTGTATAGGCATCGCACTGATATTCATGAAGATGTTATTGTGAATGTAAAATATTCAAATTTTTTTTGTTTATAACATACAGAGTTTTCAACCAAATTTAACACAACTTTCCGAAAACCGGACAAAGAACAGTAGAAACAGTATACTGCAATTAAAACATGAATATATTGAATAATTGGTGAGATATGGGCATTTGTATGAAATAATTTTTAATTGCCCCTGCGTGGAAGATTTCAAAATTTTTATTTCATAATTTGGTAGTCAGCAATTTTGGGTAACTTCTATAAAAAGTCAAATATTGTAAAAACGTAGGAAGATATAGTGAGCTCATTGAAACGTTGTGGAAAATAAAGCTATTTTTAGGAAGCAACCCGCTATATCGCCAATATCTTTGTGAATTTTCGCAATAATTGACTGGACATTTGATATGAGTTGCCCTAAATAGACTACCAAATAAAATAAAAATTTTAGAATCTTCCACGCATGCGCAGTTAAAAATTATTTTATAGCAATGCCCATATCTCATCAAATATTCAGCATATTCATATCATGTTTTAATTGCAGTATATTATTGCTGCTGCTCTTTGTCAGGTTTTCGGAAAGTTGTGTTAAATTTGGTTCAAAACTCTGTATGCTGTATATGTATATATAAAAAAACTTTAGGATTTTTCACAGACACAATAACATCTTCACGAATATGTGTGCTATGCTTACAGAAATGCACACAAACGTTGAACAGGCCAAAATAATCCTTTAACACAGTGACAAACCATTTTCAACATTTTCTGTTAAACAAGTAATCGCAAATATTATTTTATTATTAAATTTATCATTAGCGCGATAATTGACTTCCCGATTAAATTCTTCCCCGAGAAATATGAAATCAAACATGTTCTTTACATACCAGAAGTTCAATAACAATTCGCCAATAATTTTGGTAGATATTCGACAAACCGTATACAATCGAAAGTATCCAGTCCCTGTTCTTTAACTTTTGGAGGCTAGTGTATTAATGGTAATGTTAACGCAAATGTATGAATTCATAGAACTCAAATACTAAACCCATTTCCTTTTCTCTTTCATTGTGCAAAAAACGTTTTATCTTAAGTCACAGTAACTAAGACGGTCAATAGGATTCACAATTTATATCGCGCGGCCTTCATCTGTCACATTAAATATTTTAGTGTCCATAAACTAAGACAAAATGGTGTGATAAATTACATTTTATTGTGAATATTACAGACACTTTAGAGCTCTTATATTCCTATAATAAGTTTATTGATGCTTCAACAGTATTTTTTGAGATAATATGTCAGCTTGTTTAAATTTTATTTAATATTTTACATCTGATATTCACACTCGAAGTGTTTGAGATATACAGATATTAGTATTATTCAAAGATATATCATAATCTATAGGATTTTACATGAGTTATAAAATTTACATGGCTCCTCAATGTCTGTAGTAAATTAAGTTTCAATATTAAACAAAATTTATAAATAACATATCGTTTTCATGCGGGTGTATTAAAACATAGAATTCACGGAGATTATTAGTAAATGTAAGTTGTATGAAATTTAATACATAGATTTTTAAGACCAATCTTGTACAAGTAAAATAAATGAAAAAATAAGTAAAATACAACAACTGATGGACATTCACGATAATTTGGGAAAACTTTCGTTTATGATAGAAATGAAGATCCAATAATTACCCAAAAATAAATTTGTTTTACCATTTTGGGGAGAATTTTACAACAGGGAGAGGAGAAAAATAAGTTTTTTTTTATGAAGGACAATTGGGGTATCATTTCTTATGTATTTTTAAATTCTTAATCGAATGACACCGTACGTATGTCGAAAAGATCATTTATTACAAAATTACGGCAGGTTTTAGGGATACAAAATCGAAAGGTATACTCCAGTACTGGTAAAATAGGTTTTTACAATGACAACTGATGACCATTCTCGAAAATTTGGGAAGAACATCATTTTGGCTCCAGAAATGAAGATCCGATGCGCCCTAAAAATGAAAGTTGTTTTACCGTGTTTGGAGAGAAAAAAGGGGGAAGTTTAACTTGGGGGAAATTAATTTATTTTAATTGGGTCAAGTGAGATTTCGTTTAGCATTTATTTTCCAAAAATCTGAATTGAATGACACAATCCGCAAGTCGATACGTTCATTCGTTACAAAGTTAATCAGGTTTTATGAAAACCAGGTCATGAATGGTTTTATGAATACACGGATTTTGACAGCTTTAATGACCTTAAGAGTGACTCAGATGATACTGATTTTCATTTTTGATATTTTGAGAACATTTATTAAGTTTGAGATTATTTGATATGATATAAAAAATATGTTTTGAACATAACATAAATGTGACAAAGCTGTTCTCAATAATAAAGTATAATTTTCGACTTTGTATTCACAAAACCTACAATAACTTTGTAATGAACGATCTATTGACGTGGGGTTGGTGCCATTCGATCCAGAATGAAAATAAGCTTAACAAATGATGCCCCATTTGACCTAATTTAAAACATTTGAATACTCCACCATCAGTAAAAATTCCCACGACCCCACTGCGCACTCCTAGCGCACTGTCTACTAAATTTAAAACTAAAGAAAAAAAGACTTTTTTTAACTGGATTAAACTTTATATACATATTTACAGTAATTAAATATCTACTAAAAAACAACTTTTCAAAAGTAAAAAAAAAGCCAAGCAAAAAAAAAAAAAAAAGAAAAGAAAAAAGGGGAAAGTTGTGGCTAAAAAATAGTGTGAAATCAAATTTCCAAGCTAATATTATGGTACTTATTTAACATTTTTTATTAAAAATTTACCATATGTAAGTCGAGTACCTAAGTATGCGTTGATAGAAAGCCTTTTCTCCTTTACTAAATACATCATAACGTGTTTCTGAAAATTAATTTTTTTTAATTATGCATGATGGGCTTGGCGGCCATCTTTCCATATTTTACACAATTTTCTAAGCACACAAGTACATTGTTAAGATCGGAAATTCGCAATTGTTGCTAAAGCAAAGATTTTCTGCTTTTAATTTATGGAAATGAGTGCCTAGAAATTTGTGTCTTAAAATAAAGTTGAAGTAACTTCAGGTTTCATCTTATGATTCTCTTTTTTCGGAGGGGGTTAATTAATTAGTTAAAGTAGTAAAAATCAATTTGTTTTTTTTTCTTCAAAATAAAAGACTTTCTTAATTTATCTGTCTGTAACCAAAACTAGAAGTTCAAAATTCTTAATAATGCAAACATATTACGAGCTTGTCTGCTTAGAAATTTGTGTAAAATATGGAAAGATGGCCGCCAAGCCCATCATGCATAATTAAAAAAAATTAATTTTCAGAAACACGTTATGATGTATTTAGTAAAGGAGAAAAGGCTTTCTATCAACGCATACTTAGGTACTCGACTTACATATGGTAAATTTTTAATAAAAAATGTTAAATAAGTACCATAATATTAGCTTGGAAATTTGATTTCACACTATTTTTTAGCCACAACTTTCCCCTTTTTTCTTTTCTTTTTTTTTTTTTTGCTTGGCTTTTTTTTTACTTTTGAAAAGTTGTTTTTTAGTAGATATCAGTTCTTTTTCTTAAATAGATTATATATAATTGAAATAATTCTACTCGCTAAAATTAGTCCTTGTATAGCCTTTATAAGCAGGGAACAAACACAATAGTATACACTTTGTTTACCTATCATTCATTTTTTAGAGTAATTAATAATTTAAAAGTAACGAAAGTCAATTTCTTCTTTCAAAGTATCAGTCTTTCTCAATTTATATCGCCTTAAAATTTTCTATGAAGGATGAAAATTTAGTAAAAATCAAATAGAGTCAAAATAAAATATATATTTACAGTTAGTCTGTCAGTTAATTGTTTGTTCTAACTTTTTTTTGATGACGGTTTTGCAAAATAAATTTATCTTTACAAATACCTACGGAAAATCCGAGAATGAAGCCCCGCAGGCATCTAAAGAATCGAAGATCTGTCTAAAGAAGTAAATCTAGCAATTCTAGACATGATGATGAAACATTTTTGATAAAAAAAATCTAAAAATTTAAAGATATAAACTGTACATATAACTTCATCTTCATTTAGATCGTGTTATAGAGAAGAAAGAATAAATATGTAATTTTACTCAAGTCTGTTTATCCATACCTATTTGCATAAATGTGAGAATATAATTTCGTATAAAAATTCCCGTAAATTGATTATATTTAATAGTCTATTATTAAAGCCGCATAAACATTAGAATAAAATTTTTTTGCAGTTAAAAATTGCCTGAAATCTATAGTCTTATCGTTCGTCAAATTTGTTATATGTTTTTTTAATACCCAGACACCTTTTCTAAACTCTGACAAAAGATCACAGAAATACTGAAATTATCCAAATACTTATACCTTTCTATCGTATTTCTTTTTTTGAGTGGGGGGAGGGGTGAGGAAAGGCGCTTAAAAACTTCGTTTTGTTCTTAGAATTCTGAATTAATCATTGAAAAGATCTACCTACATAAGTCTTGTTGCAGAATTTTCATTAGGTAAGAGTTGCATCAACTTATACATCATGTGAATATATTAAATTACTTTTGTAAAATACTAGATGGGAGCCATTGATATTTTCAGAGAATTTGCCTACATTTTAAACTTAAATCATTTACAACTATTCATTAATTTTATATACGAATTAAAGAAGTCGTTGTTTCCATGGCAATCTTGTACCTTTCACTATTGATTGTTTGTTTGTTTGTTTGTTTTATTGAACACATATATATCAGATCACGTGGGGATCACGGCGGGATTTGAACCCGCCCCCACCTACGTTCTCAAGCGATTAGCGGCGTGGTGTCTTATCCACTCAGCCACGGTGGGCCACTATTGCTTTATCTAATACCCAGATACTCAAATTTAACCAGCTGCGCTTAGAATCATGCTCATAACAGAGTACATTTATATGTAAGAGTGGTGACACATATGCACAAGTCGTGTACTCATATTCAAGTTTTTGTCCAAAGTACAGTAACTCAGTTTTCATTAATAGACGTGGAAGATTTCTATTAAACTAACCAAAAAAGTTTTAAAACATTGGCTTTCTGATTTGATTTTATTCAAAATCGTCTGAACCAACAAAAGTTAATGTCCGGGATCCAGAGTGTTTACTGCAAACATAAAAAGTTTTCAAAAATGCAGGCTTCTGATTGATCAATCTCATCGCGCTAATAGCGTAAAATCTATCTTGATCCCGGCCTATTCAACGTCCTTTAAATATTCGAGAAAGCCTTGACAAGTCAGGAAAATATCACACAAAGCAGGCAAAACAAAGAAGAAAAATCATTCATTGGCTCGTTCATATCCACGAGCCAATGAATGATTTTGTTCCTTGCTTTGCCCGCTTTGTGTGATGTTTTTGTGACGCGTGTCCAGACTTTCTCAAATATTTAGGGGGCGTTTGTTTATTTCACCACCATGAAGCTATGAAAAGAGAGGAGCAGACATGTCAATCTTCCCGTGTGAAAAACTACATAAAAAACGAGTTCTTTCCCCCTCTTCTGCCCTTTTCTCTCTTGATTTTGACCGATAGCAGCCCATTTAGCAGTCTCCAGTGCAAGATGCAGCTATATATGGCGGACGCAAGGGGGAGGGTGTTAGCGTGACCAATGACATAATAGGCCAGTTCATGACGTTTAAAAGTCACACGGAGTTGGATCATCTTTACACGATGATTAGTACAAAGCGGTGCGCCGATTTTTTTTGTGTCCATTGCCGTGTACAGATAATCAACACCGTGTGACGTGATGAGCTGGCCACACTTAGGAACAGCTTCAAATGACGTCATCTACTTCGAGGCAAACGAAAAAGGACAGGCTACCGCGGCGCTACAGCGTCTAGAATATATAGTGTGGAAATCCAATCAGTCGATCACAGCGATATCTGCAGGATATTTCCCAAAACTCCAAGACAATTTGGTCTAGACGCTGTAACATTTTTTTAAACGTTTTATTAACTTACATTTGACCTGTGTGCTTGGCGTCAAAACCGCTGTAATAATACGATGTTTACTTTGAAATTTGAAAATATATAGCAGATGTCGCTGCGATAATCTCCCTGGATTTCAGCGTCAGTGCACATTTAAGGATACACTTTTTAGCGGTTCTTGGATAGCAAATTTCCACATTATGCATTCTAGACGCTGTAGCGGTGCATTACACATGTCTCTTTCTTCTTTAAAAAATATCCTGCACATGTCGATGCAAATGACTGTTTGGAATTCGACATCGTTGTACATTTAAGGGATTCAATACTTCCGCGCTTTTTTAAGTATTGCTGGGATAGTCGATTTCTACAACATATAATCTAGACGCTATAACGGAGCTATAGTTTCTAGAAGATATAGTTTAAAAATCGGCTTATTAAAAAAGTGCTAAAAATTGTATCCCATAAATGTTGAACGAGGCTGAACGACGAATGTCGATTACAGCGACATATGGTAATTCCAACATAACTATTTCAAAAGAAAACGTTTCGCTCAGAGAAGATCTAGAAAATGTTGTTCCTATCGCCATTTGTCATTCAGTATTTTTCAATATTTATGGGATTCAATTTTTAGCACTTTTTAAAGAATTACTAGAATAGCCGGTTTCCACACTATGACCGTGATCTAGGTAGATTTTTCTGTGTTATCGTAACGAGATTGACCAATCAGAAGCCAGAATTTTTGCTAACTTTTCACTGTTTGCAAAATTGTACCTGGATCCCAGCCTATATTTCTAGACGCTATAACTGAGCTCAGGAATAGTACAGAAAGCAAACTCCGTATTTTGATACATTAAGGTCGGGATCTAATTAGGAACAAGTGTGTCTCTATAACGAAGTAGTGACATACGGATAAAAGCATGATTGATAAAAACAAATCGTTAAAGTTCTTTGCGAGCATGCCATTATCGTCAGGTTAATGCATGCTGAATTATTTCCCTAGTCTAATAGAGATCGTCCATGCGCGTATCTTCTAATGGAGGATATTCCAAATATGGGTTCGAGGCTGAAAAAGTCACGTGGTACCGGTAATTTACCCAAAGAATTTCTAACTGATAAGAAGGGAAACAGGAAACTACACTGTTAAAAATATCGTGAAAAATTACCTCGGTTCTTACAGGTTCTCTATTTTCTGACCAATGAGAACGCTACATAAACGCCTATGAAGCGTTCTCATTGGTCAGAATACAGATAGCCTTTAAAAACAGAGGTAATTTTTCACGATATTTTTAACAGTGTACTACTGCTTTCTCCCATGAACTGTTTCATTGGCTAGCGGGGATTTACATTACGTAGACGGAGCCTTCCCTTCTTTACGCTAGACGTTCTTGCCTTGACCATGTGATCATAACGTAGATTGAATATCCTCTATTCAAGAAAGCGGATTGCCGTACTTTCGACAAAAGCTTGAAATGAGCATGCCTCCTGTGCATATATCACCACTCTTATGTATAAAGGCTCTCTGTTATGGTGTTGTTTCTGATACAGCGCCTAGAATACCTAGTGTGGAAATATGCTATCCAAACAGTTCTAAAAAATTGTATCCCTTAAATGTGCGACGATACTGCTAAAATTTCAAGTGCCGATCGCAGCGACATTTGTGGGATTTTCGTATTACTATTATTACATTGTATAGACTAGCAATTTCTTGCAGTTGTAGAAAATATCCTGCAGATGTCGCTGCGATCTGCATATTGCAGCAGTATCATTGCACATTTAAGGGATACAATATTTTAGCGCTTTTTTAAGTATTACAAGGTTAGCCGATTTCAACACTATATATTCTAGGCGCTATAGTTTCTGAGCGCTGTTGGTTAAATTTCGATATTCGTGTTTTAGAGTGAGCAATAGAGAAAAGTACTAAAACTATTGAAACAACAACTTCTTTAATATTGAAATGTATAGCAAAGAAGTTCATAATCAATGCCTTAAATAGTTTCGAATACGCACTGTTGTTATGACATCAATACCCTTCCTGGATGTGGAAATGCAAAATTGTGTTCAACATAATTGGCCGCAATCTAGATAGATTTTTCGCTGTTAGCGAAACGAGATTCATTAATCAGAAGCTTGCCCTTTTGCGAACTTTTCGCTGTTTGCAGCAATGCAGGCTATTGATTGGTGAATCTCGTTTCGCTAACAGCGAAAAATCCATCTGGATCCCAGCCTAAATTTTTGTAAACATTGCACTTCATCCAAGGCACTAAGAAAATGACTCAAAACTTTTATGACATAGGTCGGGATCCAGAAGCAGCAAAAATTCTCAAACATTCTGGCTTCTGATTGGTCAAACTCATTTCGCTAACAGCGAAAAATCTATCTGGATCTCGGCCATAGTTTTCTTCGATGAAATCAATGCAAAAGGATAATATAAAAAATTTTAAAAGACTTCTAAAATGATTTGGCGGGTTTATCGCTGTTTGGCATAATTTATAAACTTTAGAATTAATTAACAGTTTTTCGCTAATTAAGAAAAGAAAATTTGTGTTTTTAAAGCTGAATTTTACAAAAGCACGTAGATTGAGTAAATATCTGTCCAAAAATGCAATCCTTACTTTTTTATGCCCATTATTTAAGTCTCTACCTTGATTGAACCATAAATTGTGACGAAGAAAATAAATCGGTCATTTTCAGTATCTCGACGTTATTTTAAAAAATCTATATCTCTGTTTATAATTAATTTATGAGGATGCATTTGGTCTCAAATTGAAGATCTTTTCCATTAGGTCCTTCTGGTTTTGGTTTTATTTTTAGCGATGATTGGTTCTTTTGATATGGGAAATTATACGCTGGCATGTTTGGTTGATTTAACATGGAGAAGTTGTCATAAGTATAATAAGCAGTTACGGTGTCTTGCGTTTTATTCTTGGCGTTTGTTTGTTTGGCGAGGTTAGCATTTTTTTTTCAGCTTGGCTTGGCAGAACGACCGTCCTGCTTGATTATAACAAATTAGTTTCATTTGGTTAACCACATAGCCAGTATACTATTTGGACTATACTGTGGCCAGTATACCGTGTGGATACTATGTGGACGAACACCAGAGCTTACAAAAAAATTCGTTCTATTCTATACGAAAACAAACAACGAACGACTGTTGCCATAGAATCAAATAAAAGTTCTAATAGATGAGCACGCCAATGCTGGTGTTTTGCCATGGTTTCCAAGATAAGCCATAACACCCCCCCCCCCCCCCTAAAACAACGTAAACAGCAATGCTTTTTGAATACTTATTTAATCTTTATTACTAGTTCCAAAATGATGTTATTCCCAAATTTTTGTGAATGGCCATCAGTTGTTAATGTAAAAATGAATTTTACCTGCATAAAGTATAATTTTCGACTTTGTATTCATAAAAACTCCTGTAGCTTTGCAACAAATAATTGTATAGTCTTGCGGATGATGTTATTCGATTCTGAATTAAGAAATATATAAGAATCGATACCCACTTGACATACTTAAAAAGATTTGAATTTTCGCACCTGTCCCATTGTGCCTCCAAAAGATGGTAAAACAAATTAATTTTTTGGGGGACTCACTGGATTTTCATTTCTAGTACCAAAACGAAGATCTTCCCAGTTTTTTGTGAATGGCCACTAGTTGATTCAAAAAGACACTATTTTATCTGTATTACTCTGGAAATAACCTTAACAATGTCTAAAAATTGACTAATATTATAATATGAAAAAAGGATTTCAATAAGCACAACTTTTTTATTGTCTGGGTCAATCCATTTCAAGTGGTCCAGCACCGATTGCTCGACCATTTTTAAAAATTCTGAAATTTTTTGTACAACAACCCTAACATGATGCAAGTTCAAAATGACTATTATTTTAATTTTATTAATTTTTGTTTGTTCATGGAGGACATCTTTGTTTCATCGTCTGCAGCAATTTTCTCACAAGAAGGGTTTACGGAAATGTAAATAATTCATCGTTTATTTATCCAATTCAAGTGCGGATTAAAGCAATTTGTACAGAATACACTGGGCTAAAAATTTGGTAATGGAGTAGTTTCCGAAACTAACTGCTTATTTGTAAAATTTAAGCATAAAATTGCAGTTTTTTCCCCAAATTTGTCCGTTTACAAGAGGAAATTTTTCTAGCAAGGAAAACTGCCAACATGACATAATTTTTTTTACTAATAGGCCAAAAGTACTTGTACTCACACGCCAAGTTCCAGATCTGGGACTTGCTTTCTCTTCGCTAAAAAAAATCCCAAATTTTTCAAAAATGAGAAAAATCGTACTTTTCAGGCTTTGATATCTCTGGTGGGGCACGAGATAAAAATCTGATTTTTTTTTTAATAAGATTATTTTATGGTAGTGTTATGCACAAGAAATTTCAGGATGGAGATTTGACTACAAGCTGAAATATGGCAAGGGCAACATGTCAAAACAATACTGCCAAACTATTGTTTTGCTCTAGTCACAGCTAAGTATTTATCTCTAAGTATTATTTAAATTTATTTTTTAGATTATCTTTAACTAATAGTAACAGAAAATAAAGCCTTTTGCAATTAATTTAAAAAATAATTATGCCTAATTCCTACATTTTGTATGGTTTCAGTAATTTTTGTTGTAATTTTAGTAACTAAAAGAAACCTCAGCATTTTTACATATATATATATACTAGCAGCCTTCGCCCGCTACGCTGGTCGGTTTCTACGAACGAAACTTTAATCAAACTAAATATATTGGTGTGTTTGATATTGTGTTTTATAGCAATATATACATTTATCTCCAATAATCTTCCGCATTGCTGAAAACAATGTGAACGCCATTATGGTTTTATATCTTCTAATGTCTCAGACAAAATTTGGACTTTTAAGAAGCAAATCCTTTAGTTGATTATTTACAATTGAATATGGAAAAGAACGGAAGAATCACATGTAGCATATTAAAATCACCCCTGAAAATTTAAAAATGCAAATCTCATCAAAATCCGTTTAGTAGAACCTTCTAATAAGACTATTTTTTTTATAATCAGGTTCACCAGATTATAGAGCATTCACCTATAATTCTATAGCAAAGCAATGTAGAACAATATGTGTTATATTTTAAAACCTTTTCTGAAAAGTTATCTAACAACCAGTGCTAATTCCATCGAGCTTAACTCAGTAGAACCTTTTAAAAAGGCTAACCTTTCCAAATAGGGTTCACTGAGTAAAAAACTTTCGCACATAATTCTATAACTAAAGCAACGCAGAAAGATGTGTGCTATATACGAAACCCTTTCTTGCAAATTTATCTGACTAACAATGCAAGTCTTCTCAAAATCCATTCAAAAGAACTCAAGTTATAAGTGGTCGGATCGCAATTGCTCTTTGTATTTTATATGTAGAGTAGATAGTTAAATATATTTTTCATAATCGCGTTAACGCGTGATTGTAGAACTTTCAGGAATGTAGCTTTGGCTATACGCCGTAGAACTTCTAAATTTTTTCAGAAACTCTACACACCCTCTATAGCTATAACATATATACTCTCTAGTATATATTCTCTGCCTTTAGATATTATCCAAACTTTTTTTACAACTACACCACTGAACGTCCCTCATAGCTCCATAACTAAAAGTGTAGAATAATGTGTTAAATATTGAAACAATTCCTGAAATATTACCAAACTGTGTAAACCCAATTAAAATACTTCCAGTATAACTTTAAATAAAAGGTAATCTTTCACAATGGTGTTCACTTAGTGTTGGAACTTTCTCTTATAATGTGATTTTCTGCAATCTGATTTATTGTCCAGTTTGTGCTTCAGAAAAAACAATAACCCAGAAGAAAACTTCACTACAGAGAAGTACCAACTATGCAAGAAGTACCAATCATGCAAGAAGTACCACACATGCAAAAAGTAGTAACCATCCACAAAACATTCTCTAACTAATAGTGTTAAGTCCCATCAAAATACATCCAGCAAAACTCAAATTATAATAGGGTGAAAGGAAAGATAAATTTGCATTTTATATAATTACAATAGATGTATCTTTAATAATTGCGTTCACCTTACTCTATAACTTTTACAATATCTCTATAACTGAGCAACATATAATAAAATGTTACATACTAAAACCATTCCTGAAAAGTTATGTAACGGTGCCACTTGGATCAAAATCTGTTCAATAGAATTTTTTTAAAGGCTAACCGTTAATAATCAGGTTCACTGAATTTTTTAACTTTTTCCTTTATCTCTATAACTAAGCAACGTAGAACACTGTGTATACACAAAACCCGTTCCAAAAACATTACCTAACTAATAGTGGCATATCCTACCGAAATATTATAAACAATCGGAATGAAATGCAAATTTCCGTTTGAAATATGTAGTAGATGATGATGATGATGATACGATTTTCTGTATTCGCTTCATACGCAAACGATGCTTTCAACATTGTAGCTAATACACCGATTGGCGAGATCTCCGATTACGGAAGATTAACCAGGAATCCCATGAACAACTACTCAAAGAAACGTTAATATATGGCTTTTGTGATACTTTTATGTTATCCGGGCGCAAGTAATAAGTCAACAAAAATTGTTTCCATACCTTATTCTTATTTTATTATTTTCATTCAAAATATAAACGTTTCACTCATTTCATTTAAAATACATGCCTTACGCTAATTTCGTTGAAAAACTGAAAAGTGAAACAATAGGAAATAATACCATAACTTAAAACAAAGAATTGTTTTTAATTTACATACGCGAAATGTAACAACTGCTATTGGCAATTTTTTAAATGCTAATGGTGAGATTTACACACGGCTGACATAAACGTACCCATTTTTCTTCTTATCCAGGAGCAAACGATAAATTGTTATGTGTTATTTCAATTCCAATTTCTTCCATTGAAAAAAATGGTACTTAGGTATTATGTGGACAATGAGATAGATCGCCAAAAATGGTTGATATTGCCAATTACGCATAAGACAGTCATTTAACATTCTTAAATACACAACCTTGTTAAAAATGGCAAATTGTTTAAAGTACATAAATAAATAAAATTTATAACATAAAACTACATACTATAAACTATAATTTAAAAAACTATAATAATAAATTAAATTTAAAACTGTAACAAATAAACTATCAAATGGACAAAAAATAAGGGTTGCAGTAATTAGTGTAACTGTCTTGTATCTGACATAGCCCGGATGTAAGTACCAAAAAATTTAAGTCGTACAAACTTTGCTGTAATTTTTAATATTTTCGTTTTATAATGTTAATTTCTCAGTGGATCGCTTCCTTGTATTTTAAATAAAATCAATATTTTTCTTCTTTTTTTCAAGGCGTTTGTATTTATTATTTTTTTTCAAACTCATATAACCGTTTTAATTCTTTAACGAAAAGAATTAACAAAAAGATTTAATTTGAAATTCTTCCGTTGCTACAGTAACGGATGTGCAATGTGAATGAATATGGATGAATTATCACTTCTAATGTTAGATATTTCGAGGTTTTGACACCAAAGACATCGCCAAATTAGAAAAACATGAAATATCTCACGAACTATTAGACTTAAAAGAATTTGGTTAGTACCATTCTATTCGCATACAAAAATACATTAAAATATGTTATCAGTTTAAAAATAACTATAAAATCGGATTTTTAAGGAATTTTTTTAAACTTCGTTCTATTTTTTACCCCCTTTAGGGGTGGAATTTTAGAAAATCCTTTCTTAGCGGCACTCTATGTCATAAGAAGTATTTTTAAACCAAATTTCAAGATTTTAGGTTCAGTAGTTTGGGCTGCGCGTTGATTAATACAAAATCCAGACTTTCTTTTATATATATAGATATATATATATACAAGACCTGAGACAAAAACAGAATAGGGAAAGAGAAAAGCTGTTAATGTTGGCATACTTGTTGAGACATGATCAAACGTGTCAAAACACATTCCTGCTTGTTGGCTTAAAAACCACAATTTTATTGCTGCTTGTCAGTCCCTGAAACTTGTTCCTACCATAAGTATGTTCCTGTAAATGAAACATTATGCGATGTTACCATGCATTAGCCTCAAGTAATTTTCAGAAAGTAAAGATACCCAAAGCTTTTTTGAAAATTTATACTGCAGAAAAATCACTTTTTTTGCATAAGAAGTAAGATAGGAATTATTAATGAATTGAGACTTGCACATAGTGATTTCAAAGTACATTTCTATGAGCCAGCAGGGCCAAGATCTTCAATCAAGTTATCAGGAGATGACAAGACTTGGTTCCTACAAATAAAATTTTGAGAAAGATCAAAATTGTGGTTTTTGAACCAACAAGCAAGAATGTGTTGAGACGTTTGATCATGTCTCAACAAGTATGACAACATTAACAGCTTTTCTTTTTTCCTATGTTGTTTTTGTCTCATGTCTTGTATAAAAAATTTTTTTCTTTATGTAAAAGTGCTGAGGTTTCTTTTAGTTACTAAAATTACTTACAACAAAAATTACTGAAACCATACAAAATGTATGGTCTTAGGCATAATTATTTTTTTTAATTAATTGCTAAGCTTTGCAAAGGGCTTTATTTTCTGTTACTATTATTTAAAGATAATCAAAAACATAAATTTAAATGACACTCTGAGATAAATACTTAGCTGAGACTACAACAAAACAATAGTTTGGCAGTATTGTTTTGACATGTTGCCCTTGACATATCTCAGCTTGTAGTCAAATCTCCATCCTGAAATTTCTTGTGCATAACACTACCATACAACACTCTTATAAAAAAAAATTCAGATTTTTATCTCGTGCCCCACCAGAGATATCAAAGCCTAAAAAGTGCGATTTTTGACATTTTTGAAAATTTTGGGATTTGTTTTAGCGAAGAGAAAGCAAGTCCCAGATCTGGAACTCGGCGTGTGAGTACAAGTACTTTCGGCCTATTTGTAAAAAAAAATATGTCATGTTGACAGTATTCCTTGCTAGAAAAATTTTCTCTTTTAAACGGACAAATTTTGGAAAAAAAACTGAATTTTTATGTTTAAATTTTACCAATAAGCAGTTAGTTTCGGAAACTACTCCATACCAAATTTTTAGCCCAATGTATTCTGTACAAATTGCCTTAATCCGCAGTTGAATTGGATAAATAAACGATGAATTATTTACAATTCCGTAAACCCTTTTTATGAGAAAATTGCTGCAGACGATGAAACAAAGATGGCCGCCATGCACAAACAAAAATTAATAAAATTAAAATAATAGCCATTTTGCACTTCCATCATGTTAGGGTTGTTGTACAAAAAATTTCAGATTTTTTAAAAATGGTCAAGCAACGAATTGATGATTTTCTGGACCACTTGAAATGGATTGACCCGTTTAAAATATTAGTCATAACTTATATCAAAATGTTATATTTATGCTTTATAAGCAGAGCTCGTTTTCGCTGCTCAAGACAAATCCTGTAAAAATAGACCACAGTTTTACTGTTTTAGTTTTAATAATAAGACCACAGATTTGAAAAGTGATCCTAAAGCACGTGTAAATACGATCATTAGATCAAATAATCTCTATATGGGGCATTCTCACACTCTTTTAACTTTCATGTCCCTGAATAATAATTTTTTATTTAATACACTTTTTTGTGTTGTTTTATTTCATATACTTGGGAACATCATCCGATTGCATGAATGCACAACAATATTAACGAGATAAATAAGTTTCGGACGATGTTGGGGGTCCAAACACATGGAAAACTCATCTACCGTCCCTTGTCTCTGATGCTGATTTTGAAGTTTGGAGCTGTCTGGATAAAATTGTTTCAATAAAAATAATTCAATGTAATTTTTTTCTGAAACTGTAACTATTGTTTTATATAAATATGTAGTTAAAAATTAACCCGCACATAATTTTAGGGTTGATATTATTTTTTGAACTCTGTCCCTGGGTTTTAGATTTTTTTCCATCCCTCTTCTAAAACTGTACAGAAAATCACTTGAGATGCAGCGACAGAATTTTTTTCAAGTTTTTGCTCATGCAGAAGTATGCTAGAGAAAGAATATCTAAAATTCTTTGACAGGAAATTCACTGCAGAATATAAATCAGCATTTAAATATCAATTTCAAGCACCGTGGCTTTATTGGTAGTCTTACCGTCCCCAAGGTTTATTCCTGAACTTTTCGAGGTAAATAAATAAATAAAAAAAAATTAATCCAATGTTAACAATTGTTTCGAAAAATCAATGAACATTGTGTCTATCACTTAGTCTTAACACGATTTTCCTAAAAATAGGTGGTAATTTAACTTACCGTTCTATCCTTACCGTCTCTTTTTTTACCATTTCGTCCCTTTTTTTACCTTACCGTCTCTTCTTTAACACCCCTTTAAGACAATGTTATACAAAATTTCTGTATTAAAAGTACTACATTTGTATTATTTCTTATTTGTATGTCCGGTGGGTACTATGCAAATTCATTATAAGTAAAAATTTAGAAGAAAATAGTTATAGGGGTAAAATGGTAAGGATATTAAACTCGCAAGTTTAACCTAAACCTCAGTTAAACAAAAAAATTTTCGCTGCTGACCATTTTTTCTTTATTTTGAATCATTAAGGCATTCGTCTATCAGATTAAAATGTTATTTTAGCAAGTTTAATTTCGCCAGATTTTTTTTCCCCAAAAGTCAAAAGTTTGTGAGAATGACTCATATATACCTCTCGTATATTGTATGATCTATGGTAGCCGCGAATTTAAATGTACTGGGTGGTTCATCTGTTGGTTCTTTTTTGAACTATGAATAATTCACAGGATATTTGTGTCAGCTGTCATGTGTCATGCATGTAAGAACTGTCAAATGTATGCCATTTGTAATTATGGACTCGTTGCCAACACAACAATTGTGCAACGGCACATACTGCGCACCAAACCATCAACTTATTATCGAGAAATTTTCAGATCGTGTAATTTCAAGAAATTCTGATGTGAATTGGCTGCTAAGATCGTGCGATTTAACCCCAAAGGATTATTTTCTTAGGGGTTTCTGAGAAGTAAAGTGTACGTTAATGCCCCCTCCCTCCGCACAATCCAAGACCTCAAACGTAATATCCGGGCTGAAATTTTGGCCATAGATCCTCTCATTCTGGGAAAATTCATCAAAACTTTTGATGTTCGGATGATGGCATATAAGCGGAGCCACGTTGGCCACATGTGCGATATTGTATTCTATGCATAAATGGTATAGACCCACCTTCCATGTTCAATAAAGAATTTTGATTTTTACTCATAAAAAATGCGTTTTCTTTCATAATAAAAAGAAATAAACAGATGAACCACCATATATGTTTATCTTAGTGTGCAGTGTTTTGCAAGATATTGTCATATTTAATTTAAATATCCAACATTCTATGACGGATAAAGCTACAGCCTTCGTCCAATGTCTCTGAAAAACATATTAAATTATCTTCGGGCCTTGTTGTTTTGAAAATATGATTGCAATTTTAAAAAGTGCTCATAAAAATATTTTTTTATATTAACAAATATTATAGATTTCAAATTAATATTTTGTAAATTCCAAAGAAGAAAAATTTAATATTTATTTTTTTTTTCGTGCTAAAAGAAAGTGAAAAAAAAAGAATGTAAAAACAGTTATTATTTCAAAAGATACATGGCTAAAATTTAAAATTTTCATTTTGAAAAAGATGGTTTTTCTTTTAAAGTTAAAAAAATGATAAGGGATTTTCCACAAATTGTCATTTTTTATTAACTGGCTTTCAGGAAAGAAGTTTGTACTTAATGAATGTCAACGACTAGATTTAGAAGTAATGCTTAGATTTTGATCCTTCTTTTTTTCTTGGAATAGGCTAGTTCTGGTGATTTTCCAAGAAGATCTAAAGCATCCATAAACAATTAAAAGTAAAAGAAAGAAAAAATGAAAAACTACAAGTTATGGGAAACCACTTATCATTTAGCTGTTTTTTGAAAACATCTAAAAAATCAGCTCAGTCTATCGCCGATATCGTTCGGAATTTTTACGATATTTGACTGGCTTTTTTTATGTGTTGCTCCATAGAGTTTACTATCAAATCACGAAAAAAAAAAATTATCGTGCGCGCATGCGCAGATAAAAAATATTTCATTCAAATGCTCATATTTCATCAAATATTTAATATACTATTTACATTCCTATTGCACCGCATTATTTCTACTACATTTTGTCAAATTTTCTGAAACTGGCGTTAAATTTGGTTAAAAAAACCCTGCATGACATAAACAAAAAACCAGCAATTTTTTTTGAACTTTTAAGAAAAATCGCTATATCTCCATGAATATACGTTCTATTTTTCCCTAAATAAATACATATATTGTACAATATCTATATATTCGTAAGCTATAACGATAGATCATTTCGTGCATTTTATTTTATAGGGTTAAACATTACTATTTTTCTTAGATTTTTTGTTGGCCTCCTAATTGTCCTTCTGATCAACCGTTGATAAATATGAAGTAGAACATGGTCTTCATATTCCTGAAGTTCCAGAAAAATCCGACAAATATATCTTTAAATATTCGACAAAATGTCTAAAATTGAAAGTGTCTAATCATTAATGGCCATATCTATTCTAATAAAAGAACAAATCGCTCTGCGTGTGTATGAGTTTGCGTCTGTCGGCGATGGCTAGCGAAATCTACACCCCGTAGAATTCTGAAAATTCAGGAATGATTAGTCCAAGACAGGTCCTGATGCACCTAAGGCTCAGATGTTTAATTTTTTAAGGCCCGGGGCCCCTGGGCCCCTTTAAGTTTTTATGCACTAAATTGTTAATAAAATGTCTCTTTTCTATCCGATTTTCTTCGTTTTTGGGGTGAATTCTCCTTTCAGTTTCTGCCCCATCTCTACATTTCAGTTAAGACCTCGGCACCCTTACAAGGTGCCCAGTACAGGGCCCCTTGAAGTTTGAGTGCACTAAATTGTTAATAACATACCACTTTTCCATCCGATCTTCTTCGTTTTTGGGGTGAATTCTCCTTTCAGCTTCTACGCTATTTCTACATTTCAGTTAAGATCCGGGCACCCTTGCATGGGGATCGATACAGGGCCCCTTCTAGTTTTAGTGCACTAAATTGTTAATAAATTGCTTCCTTTTATCCGATTTTCCTTTTACAGATACTTTCTCAATTTAGTTATTCTCACGTTTCTGCATTTCAGTTAAGACCATGGGCTAATCTAATGTCTCGTAGGCCCCGGTCCAGGGCCTCTTGAATTTTTTGTGTGCCATGCGTTTTTCACACCCTAATTTTCTCACCTTCGTAAGTTTAAAGTTGAGTCTTGAAGTCTTCTCCCTAGACCAACACTCACATATTTTTATTGGGTCTCCAGGGCCCTTTTTTAAGTATTTCCCCAATTTTTTACGCATTTCTTTCAAATTATATTCTAATGATTAATTGATACCCTATGCTTAATCTTGACTAATCGAAGAGCTAAAACGCTAAATACTAAAACGTTTTAACATGTTTTCATGTTAGGGCCCCTTTCTCAACTATCAGTTGGTCCCTTTTGTGCACCCTGTTATAACTCCCTTAAAAATAGTCCGATTCACTAGCTTTTTTTTCTAACAACATCTTAGGTTCTCCAGCTATTACATGAATGACAGAAAAAAAAATCAGACTTCAGCTACCACCAATTTTGAATATTAATCGCCTTCTTTGGCCCTTGGTTAAGCTTCTTTAAAGATGATCCGAATGCCTTGCAATTTTCTTTAACATAGTTCTATGCCATCATATGATTACTTTAAAAACTACTAAAAAGTATATTTATACCAAACTACATGCCACTTAAGTCTCTAACCCCTTGGGATCCGGTACAGGGCCTCTTAAAGCTTTTGCACCACAAATTGTTAATAGATGGCCCTCTTAATCTGTTCTTCATTTTTGGAACCATTTATTTTCAATTTATTTATTCTCCTATTTCTATATTCCAGTTAAAATCCTGGGGCACCCTAGGGTCCCGTAGGACTCGATCCAGGGCCCCTTGAACTTTTTGTTTCCATGCATTTTTCATCCCTTAGTTTTCTCACATTCTCATTGCATAATTTTAAAATTGAGTTTAGGACCCTTCTTCCTGGACCAACACCTTCATATTTGTATTGGGGACCTGGGGCCCTTTTAAAGCATTTACCCCATTTTGTGCGCATTTCTTTAAAATATTATTCTAATGATTAATTCACACCCTATGCTTAATTTTGAATAATTGAAGATCTGAAACGCTAAGTGCTAAAACATTTAAACATGCTTTCGAGTTAGGGACATGCTCTCAGCTATCAGTTGGCCCCTTTGGAGACCCCTATTATAGTTCCCTTAAAAGTAGCCCGATTCACTAGCTTTTTTTCTAACAATTTCTTATGTTCTCCAGCTACTGCATTAACGACAAAAAAATTTTAGACTTCAACTATCATCAATTTTGAATATTAATCGCCTTCTTAGGGCCCTTGATTCTTTTAAAATTATCCGAATTCCTTTCAATTTTCTTTACCATAGTTCCAGAGTCCTCTGATCACTTTAAAAACGACTAAAAAGTGTCTTATACTAAACTACATGCCACTTAAGTCCCTTTCCCCTTGGGACCCGGTACAAGGGCCCTTGAAGCTTTTGCACCATAAATTTTTAATAAATTATCCCTCTTAATCCGATCTTCATTTTTGGAACCATTTTTACATTTAGTTATTCTCCTTGTACTATATTCCAGTTTAAATCCTGGGGAACCTCAGGGTCCTGCAGAGCCCGATCAGGGGCCCCTTGAATTTTTTGTGTGCCATGCATATCTTACACCCCAATTTTCTCACCTTCTCATTGCATAATTTTAAAATTGAGTCTTGAACTCTTCTCCCTAGACCAACAACCTCATATTTTTATTGAGGCTCTAGCGCCCCTTTTTAAGCATTTAACCCATTTTTGCGCATTTCTTTAAAACATCATTCTATTGATTATTTCATATCCTATGATTAATTTTGACTAATTGAAGATCTAAAACGCTAAGTACTACAACATTTAAACATGTTTTCATGTTAGGGCCCTGCTCTCAACTATCAGTTGGACCCCTTTGGGCTCCCCTGTTATAGCTCCTTTAAAATTGGTCCGATTCACGAATTTTTTTCTCTAACAACTCCCAGGCTACTACATGAACAACAAAAACAACAAAAAAAATTTGCAGACCTCAGCTGCATCCCATTTTGAATATTAATAATACAAAGGCCGTCTTCTTGGGGCATTTGTTGCAGCTTCTTTTAAAACTATCCTACTCTATTGCAATTTTCTTTAACTTAATTTTAGCGTCTTTCAGCTACTTTAAAACCACTACAAAATTTTCGTATACCCAACTACATTCCAGTTAACAACCTGGTCCCCAGGGCCCGGTCTTTCTTTATACCTCCACCTTTTTCGAATATTATTCTCCTTTTCCAGCATCAACTTACGTCTACTCACTACAGCCGTAAATTAAAAATCGCGTTACTTTAAAGGTAACTTTAGATAAGGGATTTCGTACGTTTATCGACACTCGTGTTATAATGCTAACAGTAATTCATGAAATTTACAAGGGGAGGAGGCATCTTCCACCTCTTGGGGGCGCGTTATTTCCTCGGGTTTAAGGGCCACTTTCAACGGGATTTGCTTCCTTCAACTTACATTACAATTCACTACTTTCTGTATTATGAAATTTTATCTTAGACTTTAGTTAGCAACATTTTCTAACATTAATGGCGCATTATTTTTTTAAAATTCTATTGGGCATGATTCCTACGAAGTTTGGCTCACTCAACTTGGTTTTCGATTGCCTCCGGCACGTGCGGGCACTTCCGGTAAATGCTGCCACAGGTAGCGAGGATCTAGATTATAGGTTCGTTCGGAAAGAAGTTTGAAGTGAACACACAGGCCGCTGCAGAAGGAAATGGGGCCTCCGAAATTAGGTTCATTTAAAAGAATTTCCAAAGATATAAAATCATACAAACTTAAGTTTTGTTTGAGTTTGTTATTTACAAACCCGAGCAACGCCGGGTTAACTTATATGGTGCTATTAACTTATATGGTGCATATATAGGCGTTTGGAGTGTATATACGAGGCATATATATATATATACATAAGTTTGGTGATGATCTTGGAGAAATAATAATTGTAATCTTGACATAATTATAATTGTAGGCTATAACAAGGAATCATCCTCATTTTTGTTTATAAAAACATTTAACAATATATAAAACATATATAAAATACTCAAAAAATGCCGAGACACTTAAATAAAATGAAGATAGATAGAAGTATAATTTTGACTAAATAAGATGACTGCAAATGTAACCTATGAAACGAAAAAAAAAAGAATTTTATCCTGAAATTTATTACCACAAATAGTTTGGTGCTTTTAGTTTTGTTATAGCATTTGTATTTAAAGTCAAAATCATTTATTAAATCCTACTTAATTTAAATATAAATCATGAATGTAAAATTTATAACGCTAGTGTGTAACACAAAGATACTGAAGTTTGAATTTTATTGAACTAGATTTTGTAATAGTAAGCTTAATAATAGTAATTAAGTAAAGTCTAGAAAACATACCAGTTTCACGCCGGTTTTTGAAATCCATTAGTTAAAATTTTGACATATGTTTCCTTCCTTTACGATCAAGGATGAAGGAAGGACACCTATATTAGTTGATATCAAGAAATTTAATTATTAATTAAGGTTTGACCAATAATTAAAATTCTTAATAACATGAATTTCATTTTCGCTGATAATAAATTCCTAAGCATATTTTCATTGGATTTTTTAACGGAATTTTTTTATTAGGAAATTGTTTAATGTTTCTAATTCGAGTTTGGAAAAAAGACTAAAAAAAGATTAAAAAAACCATTAAAAGAAAAAATCAAGTGTCTTTTTTTATTTATAAATTACATGCATTATATATATATATATATATATATATATATATATATATTAGTATATAACCCCGTCAAAAATGACGGAATGTTGATTTGTGTTTCATTTTCATAAGACTTCACATAAACAAACAGAATGAAGGTTTTATTATTGAATTTTTATTGTTTGTATTGTAGAAAAGTACATTTTAAAAATGACAAATGATTTCTACATATACGAATGATGAGGATGTTTTTTTACTCAGCATTAAATTTCTGAATAGTTCAACAATTGGACGAAACAAACAGCAGTATTTATCGCAACAATAATAATAATTAGCAAAGTGAAACACTATTTCTGATGATTTTACAAAATATTGAAATTAAACATTCAGTGCGTTAATTTTTATATATATATATATATATATATATATATATATTATTTTTATACAAAGAATGAATCTTAATAATGAATGGCTCAATCAACCGTTTTGCATTAGCAGTGGGTCAAAGCACAGAATTATCAGATAGAGTTATTGTATTAGAACTCTGTGGGATCACAACAGTTGTTTTACTCGTTAATGGTGCTTAGCGTTTCGTTTCTAAATATATATTTGGCGCCATTTATCATCAAATAAATCGTCAAAAAAGTAAAAAAAAATCGTCAAAAAAATTAACAAAATGTTCCTTTGTTTATATAACAAGGGAACTTTTTGTTAATTTTGTTAACAGAAAATATGCAGGATTTAATTCAAGATAAATTTTTTAAAAGCTTCATTTATATAAATTTAAAATTTCATTCGGTATAAATAAAACAAAAATTAACAATTATCATTATTTCTTTCGTAAAATTTTAATTTAATTTTACGATTTTTTAAAAACTTACCTTATATCCACATGAAATTGTCTTGCATTGCAAATAAAATTTATATTTCATATCAAATGTAGTTAAAATGTAAGGAATATACAATATCATGTTATGTACTACATATATTAATTATTTCAATGAGATATAATTTCGATTTTTAACATAATAATATTTGAACATAACTTAGGAGTGAAAAAAATTGTAATTTAATAGTGAAAAAATATTTTTTAGCCATATACTAATGCAATCATGACAACATCTTATATTTCAAATACATCTAGAACTCATTTATAATACAAACAAAATTAAAAGAAAAGCGTATAAATGTTAAGCTCCTGAAAATTAATAAAAAATAAATTAAAATTCTATTAAAGAAATCATAATAATAATAATATTCATTTTATTTATATTGAATGAAGAAGCTTATAAAAAATGATCTCGTTACATTATTTACATTGTTGAATTATATCATTACGTCCTGCATTTTTTTTTATAAGAAACTCTAATTTCAATCAAAAAATTTTTCATTTATATTGATTGCGATAGATGGCGCCTAAATAATGTTAACAAGTTGAGTGCCACGGTGACTAAAACTGAAGCTGAAAAATTTACAATGTTTTAAGTAATTTTTAAGAAAGTATAATCCCGTAATAAATAAAATGTAAGTAAATTTTAAATACATTTTTAGTAATTACTAAAGACAATATATATACAGTATAACCTCTTTTATCCGAAACTCTTTTAACCGAAACTCTTGGTTAACCGAAATCCAATTGTAAAGATTTTTTTGTT
This sequence comes from Maratus speciosus, assembly GCA_963932465.1. Classification (NCBI taxonomy): domain Eukaryota; kingdom Metazoa; phylum Arthropoda; class Arachnida; order Araneae; family Salticidae; genus Maratus; species Maratus speciosus. The sequence goes on along the minus strand of OZ010786.1, from coordinate 511,645,938 downwards.
ATTATTATCACATTCCTTGAGTGCAAAATTCATTTGAAAGCATTTTTTTTTTTAACTATCATATTCCTTCTGTGCAAGCGGTCCTTTCCGAATTACAAGTACATATAAATATTTTCGATCCCCTTTCTAAGAGTTCCTTTGAATTTAACTTGAGCTCCCATAAGCTGCGGAGTTAAATGAAGAAAACGAACAAATTAGCAATTCAGAAGCTTTTGAATGTTTTGCAAAATGTTTGGCATAGCTGGACTAGCAGAAAGACTGTGATACTGGGGAACTAATAATATTTAAAAACTCCGTGACAGAGCTTCAAAGCAAAAGCAATAGAAACTGCAACAAACAAAACATTGTGTCAAACCTTTGTGATATATGTAAAAGGTACTTAATTTCAAAATTAAAATTCAGTTAATTTATTCTCGTTTCTATTTCGCTATTGCATAGCTGCCAACTTGTACGGATTTTTGCTACCACTAAAATTTAATAGAAAGTTGTGCCTAATTCAATCGCCAAATTGCCGTGAATTTTGATAATTAAATAAGGAAGAAATTTCTTTTAAATTTTAGTGGTAGCAAAAATCCGTACAAGTTGGCAGCCATGCTATTGCTTTATTTTTTTTAAGCACTTGTTACCATAATAAGAAATATTGCATATATTTCTCCTTAATCTAAAATTGAAGCATTCTCGATTATCCGAAAATTTCGATTTTCCGAAATAGGGTCGGTCCCAATTACTTCGGATATTCGAGGTTCTACTGTATATTTAATTTTATATCATATTTTAGACCGTCAGTCATTCGTGAATGACGCGTTATAAACGGAAAGTTCAGTGTCAGTCACCGTTGACTGACGTGGTGCTTAACGTGTTAAAAATAGACGGAATTTTCTGTACAGTTCAGGCCGATGGCGATAGTGTAACGAATACAGTTTCTACTTCCGCGTCAACTAACTTCATTTTTCAGAAAATCATGAGTTGGTATGAAAAAGTGAAAAACTCATTTCAAAATATTTAAGGGCTTTAATAATGTTTTTTTACAAATATTTTAATAGCAGAATCAGAAATTAACCTGTATATATAATTTTTTTTATGAAATGATGCAAGAGTCATTCATTTGTATCTAGATTTGGAATTTGTAGTTCTAAAATGTCAACAGTTTTCGTTTATTTATATCTGGTTATCCGTTATTTTTAATTTATAGTTTAAAATATTATAATTGGATAGTTTTTGAATGTTTTGGAGAAAATAAAGATGAATACATGTGATACAAAGCCGATTACGTGTATATTTTGATAAGAGCAATAAGCACGGCCTGCTGAAAAAATAGGCCTAACATGGCCGCGATAAGCTTTTTTCGAGGATGGGTTTGTCCCGGATTCGTTACACTGTGTTTTATTGCATATACATACATACATACATACATACATACACACATATATATATATATATATATATATATATATATATATATATATATATATATATATATATATATAACCATTAATAAACATTACAGACCATCATCAAAAACAGCAATATTGTGAATGAATTGACAATAAAAATGGATGCCACAAACCTATAATATAGAACTGTATGTATAAAATAAAGTGCCTTATACTTAATTACAAGAATTAATATGGAAGAAAAAAAGAAGAATATGGATTCCGAAAAAATTGAAAAACTTATATATTGAATTACATTTTCAAGAGTACAGAATTCAATGATATAAGCAAATCGGTTGTTTTCTGTGAGAGAAAAAGCTAAAAGCTGAAACATTTTTTTCTCCTGTACCCAAATAACCAATATAACCAAAAGAATAGTTTCAAGATGAAAACAGAACATTATCAAATGGCATGAAATGGAAAAAACACTACAACCCATTCAATATTTAATTTATAGCAATAGAAATCTTACACAACATACCGAATAAATTCCCAGTTGATTTTCAAAATATTTTCCCGCAGATGGAATCCAAAAGCATGATAAGATTAAGGTGAATGAAACAGTTAATTTAACACAGAAATTAAAACCTATGATTCAGTTAATTCATTTTGAAATACCGTGATAAATTCAATTAATATAATGTAAATAGAAAATAATAACATTATTTAAAATACCTAAAAACAATTTTAACTTGTTTAATATCAATTTTACAATATTGCCAATAATAAGCATTCAATACCACCTGGTGTAAAAAATTAAAATTATTACTTTAATAGAAGCTTTAAAAAGACAAAATTTTGGTGCTGCCATCTATTATTTTATTTTAAAACTATTATTATTATTCAAATGTCACAAAAAGATGAACCTAATAAAAGCTAATGAAATTAAAATATATCAACTGCATTACTACACAAACCTAATATAAAAATAATACCATACTATATATCATTATTAAAAAAATTTAAATAAATTAAATGTTAATAAAATGCTTTCAATATATTCTATTGCCAAACCCATTTAATCTACACTGAGAAATTGAAAAATTTTTTTACATTGATAATACATAGAATATAGCTATATGCTATAAAATAAAATAAATTATATATAATAAAAATATAAAAAACCTTAATAATTACTATTACATATAAAAAATGAACAGAAAAAAAATAAAAAATGGATGTTTATAGAAGATTGTCAGATTCTAAAAATCCCAATAGCCTAAAGATAACAAATATAGTATGTGAGTTATCTTCATATTAGCCATAGAAAAGCTAAAAAATATGATTGTGACAATCAAACACATTAAACCGATATATATATATTTAAATCGAAGTAAAAGTAATTGTACTAATAAAACCTTACCTGTCAAACTGATTTTATGTAGTAGTAGAAAAAAAAATTTTCTTAGCTTCATAATAAGAACTATATTTAGTTTTACGAGTTTTTATTTTCTCTTACTCAATTTAAATCTCGGAAAAGGATTAGAAAATAACAAGAAAGCTTTTGAAATATTAAGCAAAACAAAGGATTACTCTTTAACTTAAAATGCGCATTAAACATTTTTGTGACACGTGTGAAAGAAGTATTTTTAAACTGTTTTTATCAATAAAAATAAAAGTAAAAACTGTAAAAAATCTTTTAATACAAACAGAAAAATTATGTAACTTGATAGATTTCAAACAAGCTTAAAATTTAATTTGTGAAAACAAAACAAATTTTATCAATAATTTGCTAATGGTTATGTTGATAGTCGTATTCTCTTTCCCCTTTAGGATAAAAAGTTAAATACATAACAATACAAGAATTTTTTTTTTTGAAATATAAATCATTTAAAATTAGAAAATTTATAAGAATGTATTTATCAATTTAGAGATCAACGGGAAGAATGATTTATTGGTCGTCATTTTATGTTTTTTAAACGCGTTTACAAAATTAATGAAACATGGATACATATCAATTTTCATCATGTTTATAGATGCCGAACCTTCCAACGTTTTTCATGTCAGATAATGAAATTTTGAATCTAAAATTTTTACAAAAAATGAGATAAAACAAATTATCCCATAGAAGCAATAAATAAATTCTGTATGATGAATGAGCATGAATGTACATGAATGTACAGTCCGTACAGTCCGAGTACAGTGTAATGAGCATGAATGTACAGTCGAACGAGCACGATAATACACGCATTGTAAAAAAAAAAAAAAAAAAAAAAAAAAAAAGAATAAAAATGCACGTGCAAAACGGTTCATCATTGAAATTATATCAACCCTCGGAGTAATAAGATTGGGTCAACTTGACCCCATCTAAACATTTTGCAGATTTTTTTTTCACTTAGAATATGTCTGTTAAAATTATTTTTTTGGAATTACCATATAAAAGTCTGTTTCATGATAATGTCTACTTTGTAAGTTTCGCACAGTTAAATTTCTTTGTTTATTTGTAGAAATTGGGAATGGTGTCACATAGAGACCACCTTAGGCAATCAGGGAATAAATGAAAGCTCTCTATAACGTTTCAAGAAAAAAAAAAAGAGAATGTTTGGCTTACTGCCAAATGTAGTTTACTTGATGGTGCTGTGGATATAGCGTTGTCAGGCAAGAGAGTGTAGGCGCATCCCTCGTTTTGTTATTTCTTTGTTCTTGTGCGTTCAGTTGTGTGTAAATTTCGCTATTGAATCAAATGAATCATTGCATCGTATGAACATTATAATTACGTATGTGGGCCTAAATTATCTATAGAGTCACTCCTTTTTAAATCTTATGCATTTATGCAATATTTTGATCTTACAAGGGAGCCACTTTTGGTGTTGCTCGCATCTAGCATTGAGACCTGGTGCATTTTAAAGCCCTATATTATGAAGTTTGAGAATCGAAAAATTTTTCTTTTAAAATAATATTTCTTGATTATACAGCAGCATAACTTTCTGAAAATGCAATTTTCGAGACCAATTATCGGACTATTAACATTGAATTTTTTTAAAGAAAAGCATTTAAAAATAAAAATTAGTTAATAATAAGTATAAAATATTGAAAAATTTTTGAAAATTCCTTCAAAAACCCACGAATTTGATTTTGAAAAATTGCAACTTTACATTCATATTTTTGGCGGGGAAACAGTTGGCGTTTATTTTCCAAAGTAGAGCTTTCCGGCAACCCTAGCCAAATGTCATAACTGAATTTGTAATAGCTAGAAATTGCAATGTCCAACCTATTTCGCCACAGTAATTTTTCTAAATTGTGTAAAAATATTAATTTATTTTATGATTACTTTTACCGAAGGACCATTTAATATAGCAACATTTCATTTTAAACGTTCGAAACTTTATTTCCTTCGATTTCAAAAGAAAATAGTTTGTTTATTTTGTATTTCACTAAAAAATAGTTTTCAATGATCTTCGAAGCTTTTATAGAATTATATTTATTACTTGTATTTTTATCGTCTGCATAGAAAAAAATAAAAACCCAATACTTGTTTCTTATGCTATCAATTATAAAAAAGAAATCGCAATCTGATATAATTCTAGTAATATGTTCTGCACATTCTCTTTGGGTAAAGCGGGCGGGAAAAATTGTAGTGCCCTATTTGGCGACTTAACTCACTTTTGGCGTGAAATAAACAAATAAATATGTAATAATAAAAAATTAAAAGTATAAAAAAGTATATAAAATATTATTTTAACAGAGAAATTTTTTCGGTTCTCTAACTTTTATGTATGGGGCTACAAAACGCACCAAGTCTCGATACTAGGTGCGAGCAACACCACCTTGTTAGTACTGAGAGGGTTAAGGACCACTCCATGTCACGTGTGCGAGAGCGTCTCTACATATTATTGCTCTTTTTTACAATGTTATTATATCTTCAAATTAAAACAACTATTCTAAACTGAAAATCTATGGTTTTCTGTTATTTTTAATGCCTAGTTTATTTTTAACAACTTATAAGTAGATATATGTACTGTTGTAAGAGTCACGAGTAGAACATTTTGTCTGTTTTTGATGGAAATGGATTGCCACTGAAACGAGTAGATTACTTAGTTCTACGGTTTGAAATGTGGAGATTTTTAAACCTATTAAAAACGGGCAACTTACACAGGTTTAGGGTTTAAAATGTGGAGATTTTTAAACTGATTAAAGAGCTGTTCCGTAAAAAGTATAGTCCTGCTTTTATACATATTACTGCTGTTTTAACCCTTTCAAGGGCAAGGTACTTGTATTCGTAAAATGTTCAAATAATTTAATGACACCAGAATTTACCAGAGAATTTATTTGTAAACAAGTAAAAGTATATATTCGCGTACTTGATAAAGCTGAAATTTTCATTATAAAATTCCGGTGCCGATGTGGCGATTAGGGATTAAAATTATGTGATGCCGTGACGGCATCACCGCTCTTCAACTGGTTAACAACGGTATTGTATCTTCAATTTAAAACGACTATGCTAATGTGAAAGTTTAGGTTTTTTTGTTATTTCCCATGTATATTTTATATTCTAACAACTTATAAGTTAATAAATGAAGGTATTTATGGAAGTGTCACGTGCAGGAAATTTTGTCCGTTTTTCATGGAATGGTCCTTAAGATTTTCACGTTTCTTTCGAGATTCAAAAGCAGGATCACGGGTAGTACTAGCAAAAATCTCTCCATTTCAGTGTGATTTTCTAAGTAATGTTAGTAAAATTAGGCAAAAAATACATTTATTTACAAACGCTGTTTTTTACTGCGATAATACTTTTACATTACATCTGTCTGTTAAAATGTAGAAATTTATCAGTTTTACTAGACAGAATCACCAAGAGGAGAATTCCCACTGAAGAAAATTCAAGAGGATGTCCAGAGACCTTGAAAAAATGAAAGAAGAAGGGTAGAGTTCAGGACGTCTCAAATATTGCCCTTGTAAGATTTCCGCTTGACCCAATGAAATGAATGAGCATAGAAAAAACTTCTTTTTTTTTTGTTTCGAACCTTAAATCGAGACCGTAGGAGATATCAACAAGCCCTTTGAGGTTTCTTATTGCACTGTGAAAAAGAAAAGGTTGATTGGTGCAATAGTATTTTATGGCCCAAAGTCGCTTTAAGGACATGTTGTGCCAGGGAAGAGTGGAACAAATCACATATGTTGAAAAAGTTGTATAAAACCTTGTCATAAAAACATGGTGAATAAAAACAACACAGTTAAATGAGCAAAGCAGTGTGATTATATATGTAATTAAAATCTCTCAATAGGATGGCAATGCTATATTCAAAAATGAAAATTCTCACGGTTAAAATCCCTACAATCTATAAAGTAATGATTGGTCAATAAAACAAATTGGAAGATGTCGAAATACAACATAAAACCAGTTTATTTAAACCACTGATTATTAAAAACCATTGTAAAATCACTTAGGTTCAGATTCTTCAAATACACTACTTTCTTCACCGGCATTTGAGTCATAATTCTAAGAGTCTGATTTCATAGCTTCTTTCACATAGTGGAGCAGCTGTTTGGGATCTTTCATATTAGTGAGAGATGGACTAAGACATGAGTTTTTGTTTTTTTTCTTCACAGTGAAAGATTGTGAAGATGCTTGAGTAGAGGTTTTTCTTGACACTTTTTTTTGTGGACACCATTTTTGTTTTGCTTTCTGTGTTGGAGAAACATCAGATTTTTTAAATTTCGTTTGCAAATGAAACAGAAGTTTGTTCATGCTTGAGTTCGGTTTGTTTTATAGATATTCTTAATGGTTTTTGTGATTGACGAAAAACCTTTAAAAAATCTGATGTTGAATCTTCTAAAACATCAAAAAAAAAAGATCTTTTAAAAAGAATCTTTTAAAACATCAGAATCATTTAAAAAAATCTGATGTTGAAGAAACGTCAGATTTTTTAAATTTCGTTTGCGAATGAAACAGTAGTTTGCTCATGATCGAGTTCGGTTTGTTTTATAGATATTCTTAAAGGTTTTTGTGATTGACGAACAAAAGGGTAATAATAATGTATAGCCAATTATAATATTCTATTTTTAAAGTTTCTGATAATTTGGGAGAAACTTCTAATTTCGGCATAAGTCTTGTACTAGAAGTATAGTGCATATTACATTGTTTTTCTTTATAGTGCTGGATGATGGTGCCCCAGGTGGATTATTTGGTGGAAAACAGTATTCATTTTGGGTGAATATGGGCCTTACATTTTTAAAGCGTTGTTTTAGTAAACTAGAGTAAGAAACCTCGACAGATGAATTCATCATGTTTGTGAGCTTCAGGATAAGGAAGTTTTTCAGTTATTTTAACAACAAGTATTTCTTTTTCACGGATCCAGTTTGAACAACAGCGAGAATATGCTGCATGTTCAGATTTTTCGCATTGTTAACCGTCATGGCTGGATTATGCACAATGTGTGCAGATAACGGAACCACGACAGGTAGTTATACTATGGTCATAATGCTGACACATAAAATAACGGAGAGGGTTGGAAATATACTGCCGTACAGCACATCTCAGGTAGGCGGCTTTAAAACTAGTTGGTAAATTCCGGCTACTGAAAGTTAGAATAATGTGCTTGTAGGAAGCGCCCATTCCGAAGGATAGTGATATGGCGTGCATATATATGCTATTTTGATCTTTTAAATTTATTAGAAGTTCTTCTTGGTTGGAGAATAAAAGCTTTCTTTCTAATATTACACCATGGGTCGTATTTAAAGTTTGGTGTGCATGAACAGAAACAGAAAAGGAACATATTGCTGTGCAATTTAATAAAAATTGTGAGTGTTTGGCTAAAGAAACCTTAACCAGCAAATAGCCAGACTGCATTTTTTTTCAGCGAGTAACCATTTCCGAAAACTGACTGGAATGTTTTTTCAATAAAAAATGGCGAAGTGCTCTTAAACGAACTATCTGACAGACTGTCAGTACGTGTAATTATAAAAAAAGGGATTGAATAAATTGTTCTGTATAGCTAGTTGTTCTCCACAAGGAAAAGAAATACATAGAAGGAAGTGAAGTATTTCCATCCAAAGTATTAAAAAAATTATAATTCAGACTCCGGTAGCACTACCCACTACCCATACCAACAAGAGGATTCACATTCGTAGAACAGTGCTAACGCCCAGTGCCAATACGTTCACAAGGCAATCCTATGTCAATCTACACCCTTAACGGGATGGCTAATAATCGACCGCTCACTTGATAAGCATTAGACAGTGAAAATTTAGCTAACAAGTTGATTGATGCATACGGGGCCAATATGTACCTCCTGCCTACCTGAAACAAAGACCATAGTAGAGTGTTGATTTCCCTCAAATGCCAGGGTCCCTCTTTCCAGGAACAGGGGTCGCCACGCACGGCAAACACGTGGGTGATTTACGATTCTCCATAAGTCGATATAGACTTGATGATACGGGCTTATGTGTAATTACCCTCTCCTCCAAGAGGTAACCACAATGATAGTGAAACAACGAGAATAGAATAGCCAAGAGAAATAAGTGTAAAACTGAAAAAGAGGAATATCGTTCAGGTGCCCGGTTTTGTGAAGCCCGCGAATACCTAAAAGAGACTTCCCCTGGGGAAGGAAATGAAAAGGGTAGTATGTGCAATCAGTGGCTCGAAAAGTGCAGTGATCATTACGATGTTAGCAGCATTTTTTCTGGAAAAGGGTAAAATATTAATTGCATTACTGTACGTCGTTCATGTTTTTTTGGAATTAGTAGTTCTTTAGAGTTTTTTGACTTCAATACTGTGATTTTGTCTGACTAAAAGACCAGTCTAAAGAACGCGAATCTTAAGTTATGACTGAGTATTTTATGTTAATCTCAGCAGTGAGATATTTAGAGCAGTTAATAGTAGTAATTAGTTTTATGAATTGTGTATTTTTAAGATTTTATTAATTTCATGTGTACTATGAATACCCGTTAATACGAGGATTTTCATAATTCCCATGCTTCTTGTATTAACGGTGTTTGACTGCATGTATTGCTTTTAGATGTGTTTAGAAACTAGGATTTATTTCTTTTAAAATAATATTTTTTAATATTCATACTTTGCTTTCTCAGAAACCGTAAAAGAAGCATTATAAATTAGTTTATTATCCATGAATAGGTATCTTTGCGTATAACCGTGAAGCCTTTGATTCCTTTTCCTTTAAAAAAAATATGAGTCATTGCACTCTACATTCTGATTCGGCACCCGTGTGCTCCGTACTACTACGATTTGGAATTCCATAACTTTTACTACGTACTAAAAGTTCTTTGGCTACTTATTGATAATGAAATACCCCGCTTGATTCCTATACGAAATTGGATGAGGAATCGAAATAAGATATTTATTTTTATCAAAAGTTTTATTTTGTTAATAAAAAATGTGAATTAATAAAAGCGTGTCTAAAATAAACCCCGACCATTTGGAATTTTGGTTGGTGCGAATTCGCACCAGTTTACAAATCACGGGTTAAAAGAATTTTGAAAATAACACGGAATTCAAATACAATATTCAACACAGAGTAAAATCTCGTTACAACGAATTACTGAGGAGCACTGATTAATTTCGCTATACTGAGAAAGTTGTTAAATTGAATTATTTTATAATGAAAAAGCATAAGAGATTTTTCTTTAAGCAATCCAAATATTATTCGTTAATCTGGAAAATTTGTTAAAGTGAGATTCGTTGTAACGAGATTCTACTATATATATATATATTTTTTTTTTTCAAATATAAATGACTTCCTGATTCAGATTATTTTATCATTGAGTAACATGATTCTGGAAACCGGATAATTTAAAAAACCTTTTTGGTTTACAGCTTATAACACATTCTGATTCTTGAAAAATAACCACTTCTACGTTTAGAAAATCCTTTGTTGAAAACATTATTAAAGGCGCATTGATTTAATACTGAACCAGTATACTTTTTCAACGTTCTCATGGATGTTTTCTTTTAAATACATTTGTATCCGAAAATTAATTTTGCGAATTTATGAATTGCAAAATTCTACATTTAAATAAGACGAAGATTGCTTCTAAGAAAAGAGGTATTTAAAAGTGAGCAGCGCATGAACGCTGTTTTTTATTACGTTACATATTACTATAAATTATTCAATATAAAAGACTAAATATAAAAAAGATGGCTATTAAAAGTATTCTTAAAGTTATGACTTTAATAACGGCACATCCTTCTTTTGTCTTAATATTTTTACTCATACAATTATTTTATTATCAGCTCTAATCAAATATTTTATAAAATACCATAATAAATATATTAAATAGCTCAAAATGTGTCATATGAGCAAAAAATGGATTATTCTTTAAGTTAAGACTTTACTTTCTTTAGAAAATGACAACGATTAACAAAAAAATTATCTCGATTCTCCGAATGTGGGAACGGTTTAGCGAGAATGAAGATGCAGTACATGGTACATGATAAATTTGCTTATACAAATTAAATGCTGTCGATGGTACTGAACAATCATTTTCTCCAATAGAAATATTCGAGCGCACCTGCTTATGTAAATGACTTTGATTGCGATTGTCCAAAGACTGGAAAGAAGTTCTTCGAAACGACACTGGTGGTGGAATTTGCCTATCTGTCCTTGTTAACTCATTAGCAAAATTGAAGCATTTCAGCAAACTGTGTAAATAAGGGAAAATGTACTGGTAGTTCCCAAAATAATGAAATATTGACAGTCGGAGTTTTCAAAATTCTGGAAATTTCGAAATAATTTCAATATTCTAGATTATTAATAACAATTATAATTAGGCTGAAAACGAGAATGTTTCACTCTGATATTGAAACGAGTGAGTGAAAAATATAAAAACAAAAAAGCAAGCTTAAGAGACTAATTATGTTTTTCCTAGAAAATGTCTATTAAGTTTTATTTTTTTCTCCTGTAGTTATGTTTAAGAGAGCAGATGAAATAGAAATAACATCCAATAACTGCATAAAATTTTAATATTTTACATTCTATTTTTTAGTATCTTAACTTTTGACTTTCCACAACAGCTCTATTGAAGCAATTTTCGACTTTTCAATTGTTTTTAGGTTATAAATTAGGTTTTAAATAAGAAAAAAAAATTATGAAATTTTAATTGGTAGCTTTTGCTTTTCTATGATTATGCTACCTCAAATGGAATATTCATTGTCACAGGAGATATAATTCCTGGACAATTTTTACCCACATCTAAAACTAACGATAAATCGTGGAAAAATGTCAGTACTACTCATATTTTACAAGTCATGGTAAACAAAATCATAGAAAACATCAAAAGGTCGCGAATCAAAAGGAAAACGGGAGTTTTGTAAGTTTCAAAAATCACCTAATTATATAATTAAATAAAATAAGATGTTGCTTAGATATCAACATCTTTATTAGTCGCCCTCACCCAAAAAAAGAAGAAAAAAAGAAATGTGCCTTAACTTGCCTCTGACGATTTTTTCGAGAATTAGGGAGCAAAGAAAGAAGCATGGAGAACTGGAGTTTTAAAACCTTCCTGATTTTATCATACTGTCAGTGTTGACATCTGCCAATTGATATATTTAACTGAATTACTTAATAAGTTACAGTTCCTTTTTACAAAATAACGTAATAAGTACGAAATAATTTGGGAAAATTAAGTAGATACAAAAGTCTCATGTAAACATCGTGTTGAATTAAAAGTTAATTTATCACTGGTGTGTAGAAAATTTTTATTATTTTTCTTTTGTTTGCTTTAAATTCACCATTGCACTTCATGATTAATGAAACATAGTTCATGCAAAAAATTATCTTTATTTTCAAAATAAATCTAACCGTGTTTTTCAAAAGATAAAGAAAATCCCCCTTTTGTTGGAAAATTGTTTGATTGCTCCAATCTTTAAAGCAGCATCTCAAATGATGTGTATCTATGGTTAAATGTCAGTAAGTTTATTTTTTCATCAGTTTTATAAAGAACGGTTAATGAATAAATAAATTAGACAATAATAAAAAGCTACTGTTGACCTTAGTAGGTTCAATGTGAACAAAAGACAAGGAAACTGAATAGGAAATGTTGATTTAGTATTCAATAGAAATTCAGTTTCTTTCAAATAGTTTAAATATAATTAAATTTACATATGAATAGTTTAATTCTATAATATAATAGAGAAGAAGAAGTACAAACTTGATTTGGATTTCAGTATTAAGCTAAAATTTAGCACACTATATTATTTTAATTTTCCTTCAGAAGAAAAATTATAATAAGTATGGGATTTCGCTTAAACAAGAACTTTATTTTACAATATTAAACAATTCTTTCTGAACAATAGAGATTAATATATATATATATATATATATATATATATATATATATATATATATATATATATATGTATATATTACGAAATAATTTAGTGGGTTAAGTCGAACAATCACGTCGTGCTTTTTACGACATATTACTGGATTCGTACCACCTTTTAATCAGCCGTTGGTGAGGTTGTATAGCAGGCGTACCACTTAGCGCAAGCATCGCTAGTAGAGATGTCAACTCTGTGGAAATTTAGCAGCTGTGGAGGGATGATAAGATTGGTAGAGTCCAATCAAAACTCATTTATTCATGATGAGTACAAGGCAGATTAAGCAGCATGAGTGGTGAAAGAAGTAAAGGCTTATGAAGAAATCTGGGGTTTTCCCAATAAGACATAGAAACGCAGTCATGGGAAACTGTTTATTCCATCAGAATATACCAAAATTAAACAATTTCTACAGGATGAGAAATCAGAGCCATCCCGCTTGAGCATGAATTAGTTATTCATGCGAAATAGATGTTAAATAACGAAATGAATATTCTACATGACTTAGGACACCAAGTAACAGATTATGTAAACAATCAAACAGCACAAAAAATCTACTCCTGAGCTGATGCTCTAGCTATTTATTAGAATGCGCGGAGGAAATCCGATTGAAATGAAAACTTCAGGCTAACCAAACAAAATCACGAACGAGACTCGAAGTGAAACTGCGATCCGTCACTCAGCCAATGGAGAGCGATCGAGGAACGTCACAGAAAAGAATCCCGGCACTGGTAATGGAAGGATTTCGATGTAAAAAGTTATCGCCCAGCTGGCGGGAAAATGAGATGAAATAGAATAAAAATATAAAAATGGCTTTTATAAACATTCGAAAATAAGTAACTGCGTTCAGAATATTACAGTTTGGCAGGCGATAAAAATTAATGAAGGGATTAAAAGTTTAGATTACGTTTTGGAATAAATCTGTTATTAAGATACGCGTTTTAAACTTATAGGAATTTAACTAGAAATAAATAATAGAATGTATTAAAAAAAAGGGAAATAATGAATATGCCGGCAATTTAGAATAATTTAAATGAATAGTAAAAGTAAAAATTTTTATATAACACATATATATATATATATATATATATGAATGCTTTTATGTATTATAATTAGCTATTAACTTACATTTATTGTTTTACAATAGAATTTACCTTAAAAAGTTTTTATTATTTAAATAGAATGTGCTTCCTTTATTTTTTTATTTTACACGTTGCAACAATCATATGCCTATTTTTCTAAATGGTAAAATAAAATTTTATTAATTTCGTTTGTGTGTTTCGAGTAAATTATGTGTATATGGCATTCTCACAATCTTTTGACTTTCAGGAATAAAAATCTGGTGAAATTAAACTTGCTAAAATAGCATTTTAATCTGATAGACGAATGCCTTAATGATTCAAAATAAAGGAAAAAATGGTCAGCAGCGAAATTTTTTTATTTAACTGAGGTTTAAGTCAAACTTACGAGATTAATTTTCCTTATCATTTTATCACAAAAACTTTTTATTTTCTTCGACATTTTTATTTATAATGAATTTGAATAGTACCCACAGGACTTTCAAATAGGAAATAATAACAATGTAGTATTTTTAGTACAAAATTTTGGTATAACATTGTCTTAAAGGGGTGTTAAAGAATAGGATGGTAAGATAAAAAAAAAAGGGGGGAAGGCATAGGAAAAAAGGGACTGTAAGGAAAAAAAGGGATGGTAAGGATGGGACGGTAATGAAAATTACCACCTATTTTTAGGCAAATCATATTAGGACTAAGTAATAGCCACAATGTTCATTGATTTTTAGAAACAGTTATTTACATTCAATTAAATAAAAAAATATATGTTTAATTTATCTCGAAAAGCACAGGAATAAACCTTAGGGATGGTTAGACTACCAATAAAGCCACGATGCTTGAAATTGATATCTAAATGCTGATTTAAATTCTGTAGTACATTTCCTGTCAAAGAATTTTAGACATTCTTTCTCTAGCATTATTCTGCATGAGTAAAATCTTGAAAAAAATTCTGTGACTGCTTCTGAAGTGATTTTCTGTATAATTTTAGAAGAGGAACGGTAAGAAATCTAAAAGCAAATGACAGAGTTAAAAAAATAATATCAACAGTAAAAATGTATGCAGGTTAATTTTTTGTTACATATTTATATAAAACAATAGTCGAAGTTGCGAAAAAAAATTACATTGAATTACTTTTATTGAAACAATTTTATGCAGACATCTCCAAACTTAAAAATCAGCATCAGGGACACGGGAGGGTATAAGAGTTTCCTGCTATTTGGACCCCTACCATCGTCCTAAACTTATTTATCTCGTTAATATTGTTATGAAGTCATGCAATGGGATGTTTCCCAGTATATGAAAAAAAACACAAGATTATGTAAAATAAATAATAAATAAAATAAAAATAATATACTGTGCTGAAATAAAAATCATTATTCAAGGACTTAAATGTCAAAAGATTGAGAGAATGCCCGTATATTTTTAAATAATTGAGATCTTAAGTTGTCCATATTATAAAAATTCTATTCAGCAGTATTCAAGTAATGAAACATGTAATGTAGATCCCCAAGTATTAGGTTAACTTTTAATCACTATCATCATATTTCGCACTGGAGGTATAAGCATATGGGACATTAAATTTAAAATACATTCTAAAACACTAAAAACATTCAACGTGAGCCGATATTTGAACATGTATCTCTTCACATAGTTGAACACAACGCTTTACGAAAAATAAAATGTCGCATGAACATTTTCTTTGAAGTGTAATCTCAAACTCTCAACATCAGTTGGATTTGTAACGGTAAGCGCGTAATTCTAAAAGAATTGCCATGGTATTAATCCAGTTATATATACGAGGGGGTAATAAGTTTTTGTCCTCACATAGAAATAATTGAGTAAAATTAATGAAATTGCTACATTGTATTAGTCCTTTTTTATATAGTCACCGTGCACAGTAATACATTTCTGCAAACGGTATTTCAAAAAGCGTGCGGATGATGTATTCCAAAAAGCGCGATAGTAGACCCAAAGGGGGTATTTTTCTAACTTTTACCGGCTCCCACATGTGAAGCGTTGTTGGAAAGGTCTGTGACCACTTATTCATGTTACGCACATCCTGAGCCCCTCCCCTCCAATTTATCCTCCGGGGGCACTTTTCTAAATTTTGTGGGCACCATTCATGCAGACCGGGGGAAAATTTGGGGGGAAGGGGCTCGGGGGTGAATAACATGAATAAGTGTTCACCGTCCTTTCCAACAATATTTCACGTGTGGTTGTCGGCAAAAGTTAGAAAAATGTCCCCTTTGGGTCTACTATTGCGCCGCCTGGAATGCATCCTCTCCCATCTTTTTGAAATACCGTTTACAGAAATAAGTTACTGTGCACGGTGAACTATATAGAAAAGGACTAATACAATGTAGCAATTTCATAAATTTTACTCAATTATTTTTATGTGACGGTAAAAAATAATTGATACACCCTCGTATACACTGGTGGGCAAAACTTAAGTACGAGTCACAAAACGCCAATTTTCATTCACGCAAATACTCAAAAGGAAGTAATATAATTCGAATTATTACTATCCCTACAGAACAGCTAGTCCATATAACATCTCATTCAGGTCACACATGGTCACAAGAGTCACAGTCAGTACGGCGAAACAAAAAAAATTCCATACGCCTCTTTATGAGTCTCAAATGACTACTATATGTGACTCCACTGACAGGTCACCGTGACTGCTGCTTTGTGGCGAGTCACCAGGTGACTTTACACTGTCGTTTCATTGAGACTCTCGTGTGACTTTCATCTGGAGACTCAATTTCAAAATCATTGTGAACGTTGCATTATGATGAATCACCAAATAATGTCACATTAAAGTCACATAGTAAATTTCTGTCACATGGCTTTGACAAATGGTGACAGAGACCCTATTGTGAAGTCACCACTGTGGAAAGTGGTGAAAAGTAACCATGCGACTTTAATGTGACATTATTTGGTGATTTATCATAATGCAACGTTCACAATGACTTTGAAATTGAGTCTCCAGATGAGAGTCACACAAGAATCTCAATGAAAGGACATTGTAAAGTCACCTGGTGACTCGCCACAAAGCAGCAGTCGCAGTGACCTGTGGAGTCAGTAGAGTCACATATAGTAGTCATTTGGGACTCATAAAAGAGACGTATGGAATTTCCTACTTTTTGTTTCGCCGTAGTGACTGTGACTCTTGTGACCAAGTGTGACCTGAATGAGATGTTATATGGACTAGCTGTTCTGCAGGGATAGTAATTATTCGAATTATATGACTTCCTTTTGAGTATTCACGTGAATGAAAATTGGCATTTTGTGACTCGTCCTTATGTTTTTTCCGCCAGTGTATATTGATGTTCAAACGTTAAGTATCACCACAAATAATTTTCGATCTCTGAAATTGATTGCAAGTGCTGAAAAAAATCTAATATAAACATCTGGTACAGCGAGAAGTTCCCTGCCATTTTGATTTGACAAAATGTTTCAAATTTCACTGTCACTACAGCGAACCCAAATATGATATCTTCAGTTAGTCTCATTATTGAACTCCTGGAATCGCCTATATAACTCCACTGAGAAGTCATTCTGTCTGTTGTTTTGTGACGAGTAACTTTACAATGAAGTCATCTTGTGATTCTCATTTTACCGTTACTTATGATTTCTATTTCAAAATCATTATAAGCGTTCAATTGTGATATACGTAGATAGATAGTTGCATTGTGTCTCAAATGACGTCACACAAGAGTTACAAGATGACTTTCCTGCAGGGTGACCATATGGTACCACCTGAGAGTTATAATGAGATAAATGAAAGAAATCATATCTCAGATTATTTGAGGGACTGTGATATTTGTGATCATTCGTAAGGACAGGGAGATGATACATCAAATGACAGTTCTGCTATGGTAGTAACTATTTGAAAAAAAAGTCCTTCATATACTTTTTTGGTGTTTCAAAATTAGCTCTTGTGTTTGTAAATTAGCATTTTATATTGAAGTTTGGCGTAGCACAGTTGAGGTTTATTCGAAAAGAGAGAAAAACGTCCAGGTATACATGGTATACATGAGTTTCCGTGTTCGATCATGTAAATGATATAGTTATATATCGAATGGATGAAATTAACGCAGCAGTTCCCAATCACGTCCAAAAAAAGCAGTGATACATGACAGCCAAGTACCGTCCTTATAGCTCAATAGATAGAGAATTGGCACGTCAAGCCAAGGTATCCAGGTCCTGGTCTGGACATTTTTCGCATTGTTGAAATAAACGTCTACTGTGCTACTCCAACCTTGAATATGAACTATCCAGTCGAAAATAATTTCCTTACCTTTCTTAGTTTTTCTCGCATATTGTGTAACTTTTGGGTACCATTGTGTGTACTTGTTGTATTCTAGGAATGGTTAATTTTTAATCAATATGAAAAAATGAACAAGTTTTGGTGCTATCATAAATGTGATTTATTATGATTATTTGCATTCCTCCTTAATTATCCAACAAAATTTTATTATAGGAGAAATTGCTTTTTGATGAGTGTAAATTCTCTTCGTGAAATAAGAAAAATATAAAATAGCTATCTGTTCTTTATTTCAGACAGTTTAACACGATACTCACTGGAAGTTGTTGTCTTGATATCCATGTTCACTATGTTTAAGACGTGAACGGAATTACTTCTTTAACGTTAATGAAGTGATTTAAATGCAATATCAGACCCACTATTATCCAGTACGCATATGAAAAGGTGACAATGCTATTTTAGTCAAAAATTAATTTGTTATTGGAGGAGCATGTTACATCACGAAGTATAACATTGTTTTTAATGCATTTTTCGCTGATTCAAGCTTTTACCAATGCATATAATTTTTGCAATTCAATTATTGCTAGAGAACCCAATAGCTTCGTTAGTAGCACGACGCATCAGCATGCTAACACTCCCCAGTTCGATTCCAGGCTGCGAATTGGTTAAGATTCACTCAATCTTTCATTTTTCAAGGCAAATAAAATGTGTACCAAGTTTAGTTGGAAATTAAAAAACGAGGGTCTCGTGTTGGGCTGATCACGTGACCTTATATGCCGCATATGCTGCACATATGCTACACAGCAACTTAGGGCCTATGGTCAAGAAAACAGGACTGGTTATAATAGCCCAGGATTCTTATTGGATTGTATCGCTGCAGGTTATGTTTTTTTGATGTTATAGTTCTTTCATTGAAAAAGGTCACAACTACAAAAAAAGTACATTTTTTAAATAAATGCACATGAAATATTTTTTTGTATGTGTAAAATCCTCAGGAATCATATTTAACAACGATAAATTCCTGTTTTAATAACTAAAGGAAAAGGCAACTCCATTATGCGGAAGAATGTCAGTTACGATTTGATTCGCGAGTGAGACAGTTAATCTGGTCTTGCTTTTACAGCAGGTAGTCCTGATATAAAATTTTTTTATAAACTACTATGAAAGTAGTAAAGTGCGAGTATTACTCGCGTACAGAGGATTCCGTACAATATAAATATATACTTTAGTAACTGCATTATTTCAAAAAATCGTTGTCAAAAGAATAATAAGATTTTGTAAAAAAACTATATAACGTAGAGTTGGGTATAGCTGTATTGTATATACTGGAAAAGTTCAAAGAGATATATGAAAAAAAATACTATCAACTACTAAATAGCATCAAATACTGCTATTCTGTATAAGACTTTTTTTAAAATCTTATCCTAATCTTTTATGATGAGATTAATCCGATGCTGACAATAAAAGTAATGCATATATAAACTTCATTTGACATTTCATAAACTCAAATTCAGCGTAGTAATAATCTTTTTCTTTTACAATGTACCTAAATATAAACACTTGTTTAAAATCTAAACTTAGCATTGAGCTAAGCAAGCTTCAAAAGGAGGTCGCAAAGTTGCAACGTCGCCTTGGTCCGTGCCGTGTTTTTCCAGTTTGTTTTTTAATTAACCTTTAAAGACATGGGCGGCGTATTGAGAGAGCCACTCAATGCAAACTAGTTTCGAATCCCATAGTAATTATGTGATTAATTCTAATTATATTAATCTGTTTTTAACAGTTTGACGTTTATTGCTTTTATTCTACTACTGGGCATTACATTACAAAAATATATCATTAAAAGTTGATATCTAGGCTTTAAAAGCCAATGGCGCATAGAGTACGTCGCACGTGCCTTTATGTATTCCAAACCGTCCGTGTATTTAAGAGTTTATATCTCGGCTAATTACCCATTTTTTTTCGAAAATCGTTATCAACAATACTTTTATACTCCTGCGACGATTTGTACCTCCAGCCCTCTTCAACTCCTTTGATGAACGCCCGCACATCGAATTTTGTGTGTAATGGAAAAATGCGTTTTTTCAAAAAGTTATGTGAGCTAGGTTAATCGCTATAGTTTTCCTGCAAGGTTTGAATTAACTTCTACTGCTACTGATTTTTTCCATAATTTTAGTTTCAGTAGATTCGGAAATAGAGAGGGGGGATGGCATATTTTTGCATTACAATTTCGGCGATACCTCTCAAAATATAATACATTAAATTAAAATAAATATATTTTTAAGTTCGCCGTTCCAAAAGCTTTCACGCGATACCCCACACGATATACAAAGAAATTTTTCTTTTTTACCAGTAACTTTATTAGCCCCTCTACATTTTTTTCTAAATATATTTGTGAATGGTTATTAACCTATAAATATGTGGGCCAATAGTCTTTACTACTTCAGCCAATTTGAACTTTCCGCGTTCCATAGTTTACGAGTAAAATGGCTGCGACAGACGGACAGACAGACAGACACAGGAGTGATCTTGTAATGGTACCGTTTTTACTTTTTAAGTACAGAACCCTAAAACGGATTTGGAAAAGAAGTTTATAAAGAAAGACTACCGTTACGAAAAAGAAATACTGATTTTACTATTTTTCTGCAGTTTTATTTTATAGAACTTCCGAATTGTAATATGTGGCAGTAAAAATAATAGTGATATATTATTTTTTATGGAAGAAATACACAAGTAGTTGTCTTTTAAATTTATAAACACAAAATTAAAAGTTATTTTACTGGCTAAATACAAAACTGCATTGCATAAAATGATATTATAAGTATTTATTTTATCTAAATATAGGTATTAGAATCTGTATCATCTGTATTAGAAGGAGCAGGTAAATTAACATTAACTCTTTAGTCGCTATATCGAATAATAGAAAAGAAAAATTTGCAAAGTTCTTAAATAAAGATAAGTGGAAGCGGAGTAAGGGCGTTCTATGGTCAAGAAACTAAATCTTGTGGAAAATCCCAGTCGACCGTAAAGAGTTCCATACGTGGTACAATATCATTAAAAAACAAGAGTGTTGTTCAGAGCGACAGTACAAGCTCTGTACACCGCTCTGCTAGGATATTCTGAGGGATTTACGGGTTTACCCAATTTAGCGATTTTTAATGGTGTGCCACCCCCTTCACCCGTTCAAAATTTCGAAATTTGTTATGTCGCTTAAAGTAATCTTTATGCACTTAAAAATAATTTTACATGTTTTAAATCGGTATTAAAATTTAGAGGGCGGTTTTTAAGTTCTAAATTTACAGTGTGCTACAACGATTAAAAAATAACGAAAACTTTTACAATTTTTATTTTAATAGAGCAATTTCAAAATCGACGAATCCTCTAACTCCGCTTATTTTCGATGAATCAACTTCACATTTTTGAAAGTTAATGGTCATATACCCAAGTAGCACAGTTCCGTTTTTAAATCGTTGAAAAAACGACAACACACATCGTTGGAGAAACGTTATTCTTTAACGTTATAAATTCGAAAATATGTCTCGTTGATTCGATTATTTTCCAACGGTAAAAGTACCTGCATTTTCAACGCAATAACAACCGTTTTTAAAACGTCAATGAAAGTTGCAATACCGTCGTTAGTTTTACCATTTTTTCAACGGCATTTTAATGCCGCAGAAAACGTTTAAAAATAGGAATAAGTCCGCAATATTGTATTGTTAATAGCACTTTTTACAACGGCATTTTAATGCCAGAAAAAACGTTTTAATATAAGGGAAAATCAGAAACATTAAGCCTATTAATCAATTTCCGAATTCCCCTGGCTAATGTTAAGTCTATGGCCGTGTAATGCACTCGTATATTAAAATATCTCCCCAAGAAATTAATATTTCTATTTCTTTTTTGTACTCTTCTCAAAAGATGTTTTTTTTTTTTTCTCAGTTCTTAAAATTTTTCTAAAATCTATGCTTAATTTAATATTTTATGTGTTAAAAGATGACGAACTACGAGTAAAGTTTTAACACTTGACATAAAATTAAGTATATATTTTTTGATATACTTTGACTACTAAGGAAAAGAAGGGCATCCTTTAAGAAGAGTACGCAGAAAAGAGGTTTAAAATATTAATTTCCTGAGGAGATATTTTAAATATAAAATGTATCACACGCCCAGACTTAACGTTAGCGAAGGGAATTCGGAAATTGACAAACAGCCTTAATATAAAATTACCTTTTTCGGTAAACTTTCTTATATATATAATTATAAACAGCAAAATTATTTTTTTCTAACCTGTTGTAAAAAGTTTGTAACAATTTTCTGTTCCATGGAAAGACAGATTAATTTATTTTTATTAAGCTTGGTTTTTCCCATACTATTTTTTCTTTTAACTAAACCTGATTTATTTTTTTAAGAATATATTTTTTTTCTTTTTAGTAAATAAATGTAAAAAAAAAAAAAAAAAAAAAAAAAAAAAAAAAAAAAAACACTTTTTTTTAAACTTTTGAATTATTAAATATAAAAGAAAAAGCTGTCAAAAATATCTCTAGAACTTTTTTTATATCCATTTTTTCAGTAGAGTTCTAGATTTTAAAACATCTTTTAAATATGTGTTTCACTCTTCTTTTCTAGACATAACATTTAATTATAGATGTAATATTGTACTTTCTAAAAAAATTATAGTACTGTATAAGTAATAGTCTCAGTAGCATAAGTAATAGTTTTTTTTCTAATTTTTCTTCCATGTTTTTATTAATTGCTAATTGTATTTATTATTAGCCTTTATTGCAGTTTGAATAAAAAAATATGAATGATTAATTAATACTCTAAACAAAATAAATTTAGCATTAAATCTGAAAAATAGCTTCTGCAATAAGCAGACCTGCATTAACAAAAAATCCCGTGTCAAAACTAATATAAAGAACTTATTACCAGTTTTATTTTTCCAAACAACACAAATTTGTTATAAACCATGCTAATTAGTTAATGATCTTTTTTTCTTCTACATGTGTCATTTTAAACAATCAATTAATAAAATTTCATATTCTTCACTTTCAACATGAAAATAGCAGCTTTGTTTAGGATTGTTTTTATGTGTCAGTTTTTAAGAAAGGTTAAAAATTTTGATGGGTATCAATATTTTGATATTATATAAAATGATTTTTTTTTCTTCACATACATTCAGATTTATTACAGGTACATTTGTACTTGAAATACCTGAAATCAATCTTAGAGATCAGATTATTCCCATTTAAGCAACCAATAAGTCCAAAAAACAATCGTCATTGTAAAATTAATTTCAAATGTTGTAAAAGATTATTATTTGGAAAGAGTCTTGGCCAAATAATTGACATGCAAGTTTACCAGCCATCTTTATGTTCTCATGTCTCTTTCACGAAAAGAGGGGCAAAAAAGCAATGATAAAAATTATGAGTTTCAAATTTTAGGTAAGTTGGTAGCAAAAACTTATTATTTTAGAAATTACTGCTTTTCTATCTCAATTCAAATAAAAAATATCTTAAAATAAGAGGAGGGAGAAAAAAAGGCTTCTAAAATAAGCATGTGTGCAGAATTTTAGTTAACAACAACAACAACAAAAAAAAACCCTGCTCTCTTTACAACACTGATTACTTTCTGACGACACATCTTAGGACCAGGAAAAAAACTAGAAAATTCATGTTATGTTGTTCAATTAAAGCTCAATTACATTTCTTAACACTTCCAATGTTGAGCTGTCTGGCCCCATTGTATTAAATGTCAGCATTTAAATGATAAGTGTTTTATCTTATAAATTTTCAAGAATTAAAACTGTAGTATTCCACTTACATAATTAAAAAAAAAATGAATTTTCAATAAAATAGTAAATAAATTTTAAAACATATCTTTTGATGGCAGGTTTCTAGAAGAAAAATCTGATTATTTTTAAATGTAATATGCAATTAAAAAAATAAAATAAAAATTTCATTGATAATTTACCAAAATTAGCAACTTAAAAAAATAAATTACATACATTTTTTTATTTACATTACTAACAACTGAATCATATTCCATTAAAAAATAACACCTCTCCTTTTTTGGTTTTATTGCAGAGCTAAAAAGAATAATAAAATTTTTATAGACATGCATGTAAATTTACTTAGAGTAAGGCTATTGCAAACCAAAATTCCAAAAATATTATCTAAAAAAGAGAAGTTTTAAAACTTTAACTTTAGAAAACTCGTGTATTGAGGTCACTCACAATACTTAAAATATAAATAATTTACATAACATACACTCTTTTATAAAATATTGCACTCATTTTGGATCCAAGCACTATCTTCAAAAGCATTAGCATTATTATTATTATTATTATTTTTTTTTTGCAAGTTTATGTTTTCCAAATTGCTTCAGTAATTATTATAAAAATATTTAATTTTTCTCCGAAAACAATACTGTCTCGTCTTTATCCAGTGCAATAAACTCGAAACTTGGAAATTATTCAATAAAACGAAATATTGTTTTGTAGAAATCGTTGAAAAGACCTGAATATTCGTTTAATTATTTTTTTTTCTCTTCTGATTATTAATGTATTAAAAAAAAAAAATCACAAAAATCTCCATTTTAGCAGCTACAAAGAGTAAAAAGTAAATCATGAACATGTATTTTCTCTTATAAAACCTTTGTGTACTTACCTATAATTATGTACATTTACATTATTTTACTATGTGCACAAATAAACAAATGAAACGTTGCAACTAAAGATCTTTGAATTATCTGAATCATTGAAATATGTAATTTTAATTCTCACACCAAAATTTTATAAGTTTTTTTTTTTTTTTAATGTATTAATTACTCTCGAGATTCAAGCTAACAAGGAAGGTTTAATATAAAGAGCTTTATGATTATAAGGTAATTAAAAAAAATTCTTAAAAAAAAACAACACATTTATTAAATTTTATTTTTTAGAATATTATTTCTGCATTGCAATGTTGTTTGTTCAATATCAATTAAAAACATACCACAGTAGAATATGTTAATGAAAGCACTAATGAATATTTTTAAAGCTAATTAAATGAAATTTGAAAATATACTTACATATTTCAATGATATTAAAAATTTTACACTTAAAAAAAATATTAAAGAATTTTATTCGGCTGTACGTACAAAAAGACAACATAGTTTCTATCAACATTTATTTAAAAAATAAAGAAAAAAGTTACAAGAAAATAGATTTCAGTTTCAGAATATATATTTTTTAATAGGTCATATTTTAAGAATAATTAATGCAGTGTTCTACTATATTTTCATCAAAGGATTCTTCTAATTTAGCCCCAACAGCATCTGAAAAGAAAAGTGATTGTGATGAATTATAAAATTATGAACACAGAACATAGGTAAGAATTGGGAACTGCATAAAATTACTTGACAGCAGCAAGTGCATTTTTTGAACAGACGAGTGAGTTTTAAGATCACGGATGGTGAACCTTATTTTTGAATGTGTGTATCAAAATCCACAAACAACATTTAACAACACTGCAACATGCAAAACATTTAATTAAACAGTTATTACAGCATGTGTGGATCAAATTCATTTGTGAAAAGATCGCGAATAAAAAGCAAATTTCGTGAAAAGATCGCGGATAAAACGCAACTTTCAAGATAAAATCGTGGAAAAAACACAAATTTTGTCAAAAGATCGCAAAAAAAAAACAAATTTCGAGAAAAGATCGCGGAAAAACACAAATTTCGAGAAAAGATCACGGAAAAACACAAGTATCGAGAAAAGATCGCGGAAAAAACACAAATTTCGACAAAGAATCGCGAAAAAGAATCACAAAATTCTTCAAGTATCCGTAAAAGTGCAAATTTCGTGAAAAGATTTTGCAAAAGGTCACGAGAAACGTGAATTTCGTCAAAAGATTGCGAAATTCGTTAAATGGTCGCAGAAGAATGCATATTAGTTAGTGCCGAGGGGGGGGGGGTCCCCCTCAAAACTGTAACCTTTCTGAAAATTTCCTGTGAATTTATTTCATTGCAATTAACAGTAAAAATAAAATTTTTCAAGTGAGTGTAATCATATCGAAATGTAAGTAATATATATAAGTAAATTACAATGTTGATAGTTAGAAAAAACACAATTTTGTATGGAGCGTGCATAACTTTGTTACTGGCCAGAGAAAAAAATCGGTGTACTGGCCAGTGGCCAGCAGGTAAAAATGTTAATTTTGACCTATAACACACACATATAGATTAGATATACATATATATAGGTATACACATATATGTGTATAAATATTGTATATACATATATATATATACATATGTCAGGGACCTGTTTAAGAAGAAATTGGGTCCTTAAAGGACCCTTCACAAAATTTTTCATTTCAAAACAGGATCCTTCAAAAAAATTTTCATATCAAAACAGGACCCTTCACAAAACTTTTCACCTTAAAAAAGGACCCTTCACAAAAAAAAGTTCGTAAAAATAGACCTTTTACAAAAATTTTCAGCTTAAAACTAAAATCTGGCCTGTCACTTTTACATATATAAAGAAAATATAGGTATTTTACATACATATATCTTCTTAAAAACATATAAAAGAGAACCTGAATATCACGATAATTTTAAATTCACAAAACTCGGACTAGATTTTTCACAAATATTAAAAAGTTCTTCACAATTTCACAAAAAACAGGACCCTGAGAGAAAAATCTGGACAGACCCCTGTATGTACTAGTGTGTATATATAACACTGGAGCCCGGCTAACTGAAAAGTACCAAAATTAAGTAACAAGACTTTTTTTTTTTAAGTTTATAATAATAATAAAACAGCATATTACATCTATGAAAAAAAGATATGAATTCTGTTTTCTAATAATTCTGGAAAAAGACTTGAAACAAAAAGCTAGGGCAGATAGTTTTATTATATGCTCAAGGACATGCATCCTGCTTTTTTATCTTTTCGTTACTTTTTTCAATTTGTGAATGTTTTGTTTATACATAATAACTTTTGTAAATCCTTCTGCTAAAGTGGGTTTCTGGTGAGCATATTTTGTTTAAATATTAAACATTTTAATAAAAATAATCAATGAAAAGTATATTTTTATGAAATGGAATTTTGTGAAAGGGCTTGTTTTATTAACAGGAATATGGTAAAGGAGCCTGTTTTAAATGGATTTTTGTGAAAGGGCCTTGAATAGGCCCGAAATATTACATAGATCGAACCCAGCATTACTAGTGCACTCACGCTATTTAGCAGTAAAATTACAAAATATAATTTAATTCACATTAAACAACTTTATGCTGTTAATGTAAGAATTATTATAGAAAGCAGCAATCATTTTAAACATAAACAAATTTGATATCACAAGCAGTGATAATAGGGTTGAAGAAACGGTTATAATTATTTTTAATTTGTTTACTTTTTATATCTTCAGAACTTTTAAAATAATGCTGCTTTTTAAAAACATTCAAAGTTCTGAATTGTATAGAACATATCATTAAAACGATGTATCTTATTTATTAAAAACACCAAATCATTTTACCTACCTTCCGTAAATGATAACATTTCCGTAAATGATAACAACATAAATGATTGATTCCGTAAATGAGACAAAAAAAAACTTAATGATAGAAACATTTAAAAAATATAATACATTACAAATGTTATAAAAAGATCTGTCTTAACTTACTTTTTCTAGAGATAAAGGTGATTTATCCAAATCACCAATCCAATGGCTTTTGGCTTATCCAAACTCAGCTAAAAACAGCGTGCGTGTATTAGGTTTAAGCAATGGCGGATAAATTTCGTCTTCGTTTTGTTTGCTTCTGAGAAGGTGGATTGGTTGGGAGGTTGGCGAATCGAAAGATATTCAGGTCGCGCAGCGTATTCTGAAATGAGTTGAGGAGATCCGACGTTGTTTCAACGGATTTTTCACTTTGTAAAAATACCTAGTAAATCGTTGGAAAATTGAAAATTTTCACTGAACTACAGGGAAATAGAAAACGGTTAAAAAGCCTATTTTAAAACGACGAAGATATAACCGAAATATCTCAACTATAAAACAACGTCTTTTAAAAGTGTCTTCTATCACGGAATAAATTTCCAAATTCTTTAGTCTAAAATATTACGAAATAAAATACTTTTTTTCAACGGACATAAAATAACGAAACCAATTTTCAACAGTTCCGACTTATTTTCAACGCTATAACAACGTCAAGTGCTACCTGGGATATTTCTTTAGTGAAGTACGGATTTTTTCAAAATATGTCTGGGGACAGACGCCGCGTTGGGACAGATGCCGCAGAGATTGTGTAGGCGAAACTAGCGTTCCCTAGACCAATTTTAGAAGTTCGTAGTGCTCCTCTGTGCTGTGTGATGTGTTGTATGCGTTTCCACCGCTTAATTGTCAGTATTTACATATTTATGCCAGTTTGTATGGCTCGAACCTGCGGGATAAGTTGCTAAAATTATTCTAATGAAGTTTTATTACATATGTTAAGAAAAATAAACAGAGGTTTCATCCCAAAATCGATTACAACTATAGAGTAGATCCTCGTAGAATACAGACATATGCTCGCCTTTCTCTCACGTCGCTCAGATGATACAAAATGGCGTCGCACCTTTCCCGCCACTATGGGACAAATGCCGCACCGAGGTTGAGAGACAGATGCCGTAAAATATATTTTTGTTTTTCGGTTCAATAAATTCATCACTGCGATTTAAGTAGAACTTACATTTAAATGAATGTATATTAGCGCATTCTGCTACTTATCAAAATATTCTCAGCAACAATGTTGGTTCACCATGAGTGAATAAGGAAAACGTAGGCCGTTTACAATTCTCACCATCTAAACTGTTAAACAAAATATCTCCTACCCCAATGGTCAAAAGACCTATACAGCCAAGTAAGAGAAAGTAAAAGGATGTAAATATTACAAGCACATAGTTTATAAACAATAGAAAAGAAGAAGGAAATGAAAAACAAAAGAAACTAGAAAGCGTCAAAGAACGACAACTTCACGCAAGTAAAATGTATTAAAAAAGAAAGGGAAAGATCAACTTCAAAAAGATCAATCAGAGATCAACGACAATGGGTAAATTGTTCCTCTTATGGATTCTGATGGCAGGACTGGTTTGGAATTTGATGACTCTGCATATGCTGAGTGGCTGGAGTCTTATCAAGGAGCAAAGTCTAAAGCGGTCAGGATTCAGTGCATCAAATTCAATCGATATCTGCAAGAAAAACGCTTACTTTACTTTTTCAACGTGTGGTGTGATTGGGGGAGAATTCAAATACAAAATGAAAGAATGAGAAGAAAGACCAAAGATAAACAGACTAGGGTCTAAATTGAATAGAACTAATAATCACATTAAAAGCAAACTGCAATGTTCGCCTGGATGTAAACCAGTGATTTATATCTTTTTTGGAATTATGCTGTCTGTTGTTTCTCGTAATTATGCTATCCATTCATGTAAGTTCAAATGATTTTATTTTCATTTTCACTTTTTGTCTTAAGTTTTGTTTATAAAGATTACACTTTTCACACAACTTTTCACAATTTAGTGATATATATAATTTTTGTTAAGTTTACTGATATTTATTTTCATTTTAAGCAGTTTGAGAAAATAAAAATGTGATTTGCTTGAAAAAAAAAAATAAACAGTCTAGCATTTTTCCGCATGCGGCATCTGTTCCACACCCCATGCGGCATCTTATCCAGCGCATAAAAAATGATGTTAAAAAAGGACCTGTGGGAAAATAATTATGCCTACTTTATTAAGAGGATTTTAACTTGTTTAACATAGAAATTAGATTCTAAAGGGTTTGGATCAATGATTTCTGGTACTTAGTTTGTTATTTTTTTCTTTATTGTACATTTTACAAGAAAAAAAAGAAAAGCTGCGTCATCTGTACCCACTTTACTATACATCATATTCCTTCTTAACTTTAAGTAACGAAATATATGATTGAAAGTTTACATTTTACTTTGAATTTATGCCATTTCACCAAATATGCATACTTCATAAAATGACTGCGTGTGTTATTAGTTTTTGAGCTGCAAAAACTAACCCGTTTTATCTCATTGTTTATGTCTACGATGAATTTTCGTGTCTATCCTTTGACCTGTTGTTTGAAAGAACCAATATGGTGAAGCACCTTCTCATATCAGATATCTAGCCGTTATATTTTAATAACAAACTAAAAATATATATTCTCTTTTATACCTTTATATATATATATAACAATTCAATCCTAATGAAATATTACATAGCAATTGTATTTCGAAAATGAAAAAAAAAAAAAAAAAATCCCAACAAAGACTTTAGTTTTAGTGTGTTAAAAAGGTGTTACCCCTTTACTCCCCTCCATTCATATAACTCGTGTGAATCACTTAATCAGTGCAGTAAAAATACAAATTTTGTTTTTGAATTAAAGAAATGAATACAAAATTGCAAAACTTTAAATAAAAGCAATAACTAAGGCATTTTGAAAATTAAATATTTTATCTTTGTTGTTCGAAAAATATCTTTAACCTTGGTTACAATCTATTAAAAATTTTCGATACACTTCAAGAAAAATGAATTAAAGGTCGATGATTTAATTTTTCTTAATTTGCATGATAATAAAACAAAATACATACCAATTGTATTTCGAAAATGAAAAACAAAAATCTTAACAAAAGTTTTAGTTTTAGTGTGTTAAAGTGGTGTTACCCCTTAACTCACCTCCATTCATATATCTAGTGCGAATCACTTAATCGGTGCAATATAAAAAAAACAAATTTTGTTTTCGAATTAAAGAGATGAATATAAAATTGCAAAACTTTAAATAAAAGCAATAATTAAGGTATTTTGAAAATTAAATATTTTATCCTTGCTGTTCGAAAAATATCATTAACCTTGGTTACAATCTATTAAAAGTTTTTTGATACACTTCAAGAAAAATGAATTAAAAGTCGATGGTTTAATTTTTCTTAATTTGCATGATAATAAAACACCCTTTTCCCATCTAACCAAAAGAGATTCATTATTTTATTCAGCCACCGTGTTTTTGTTTTTTCTTTATATCAGCCTTTATAAGAAAGAAATCTGTGATTAAAAAGATGAAATTTTCTTTTTTAATCTTATTTTACAAAGAAAAAGTCTAAATGGTTAAATAAATGAGAATATAATTAAAAAATGTACTCGTCTTTTCTCAAAATCCGCTCAAATGAATGAATATCTAAATTAGATTTAAGTCTGAATGTCGGTTTACGCTGCTTAAATAGTTTTAAATATATTTATTATTATAACTGAAACGAAGAAATATTCTTGTTATGTAAGTAATAAACTCCAAATAACGATAATTAAAATTCAAAATATTTGAAACCAGAATAAAAAAAAAATCTATTGCTTTATGTGACAGAACTTTTTTTTATTAATAATTAAATTAATACATTTTAATTTTCAATTACCTTCAAGCAGATATTCATACTGGATTCGCACATACATACATTCTTTTCTTTCCCGTATTCTTTCATTTGCACGTCTCACATACCAAAACTGTAACTACATACGTGTTACATAAGGGAAAAGTAGGCTAGAACTGCATATCTTATTATTTAGTATTTCTTGAAGTCAGAATTTCCAGCAGAATTTAATGTAATTTTACGTAAATACTTTGTTCATATCCTTGTACCATTGCATCCTTTTAAATACGTTATTAGTTCATCACATTTTTATTTATAAATAATTATTTATAAATAGTTAAATCATCCAATCTTACATTATCGGTGGGTAAAACAGCATGCAAATGGAGAAAGATTAGACTTTATTTTAAAGTGTTCAGTTTATTGTACAACTTTAAATAAGAAAAAAAAAAAAAACCCTAACAATGTTTAAATTATAAAAATAAAAAGACAAAGGATAATGACGTTTTGAGAAATTGCAGAAAAGAATTCGCCTCTTTATCACCTGTATAAAAATATGATAATCACTCTAGTCCACATAGTTTTCATTGCCTTTCTTTAAACCTTGTTTAGGGACTCTTCAGTTATTGTTTACAATGTATTTTTCATCTCACGTAGCATTTCTAGTTTTACCCCCATGAAAATGTTGATAGGAAAGCAAGATGTAAAATTGCCATTATAAATACTAGCAACAGTTTCACTGTAATAAAAAATCTTTATTGAACATGCTACACATTATAATATAAGAAGTTTAGTAATTTCATATGTGTTCATATTTAAGAAGAGTGAAATATAGAAAAAAAAACTAAAACTAAAATGCAATTAATCTATTAGGCTGAATTTTATCATCAATTTTTATCCGCATTGAAGTGACGATTCGATGTTGTTACATGCGAGAATTTGGCTTCTTTCGAAGTCATAAAGCATTTTCCTTCCCCCCTTCGTCAAAAAAAGTTTTTGTTAACTTAACGAATGCAATCAGAACCTCATAATCGTATTCAAATGCTTTGGTAATTTATCTGCAAAAATATCCATTAATATATAATCACAATTTCAAAATGTTTATGTTGTTCTAACTCTAACCTAAATTTAGCAAAATACATATTTAAAAACAGATGCTACATATACATATATATATGTGTATATATATAATTTTGTAAACTATTACTTTAATGTTAGTTGGAATATGAGATATTTAATTTTAACCTAAAGATTTGTGCATTTACCTACCAAATACGAACTTCTTTTTAGGGTTTCATTCATCTCACGAAACATTTATAGTCTCGATTCTCTTCTGTCCGTCTGCCCACCACAGCGCTCGTACTCGGAAACTATTTAAGTTACAGACTTAAACCTTTATCTACTGGCGGTACTTATAAGTACCATTAAAATAACTTCTTTTAAATTTCATTTAATGCATCGATTAGATGTAATACAATTTGGAATGAGTTATAGATACATTACTTTATCTTGTTCCAAAAGCATTATGGGTTACACAAAACAGAAATATTTTTAAAAGGATGATTTCTTTTGCTTTTGCATCTTTTCAGGTTTCTTGGTGCTGGAGGAGGGGGGGGGGGAATTTTTCAATTCGGAAATATTGCTATATTTCTATTGAAAGAACATTAAATTTGTATATTTCATAATTCCACAAAATACTAAGAAAAATATTTAAAATAAAAGATTTGAGTTGGGGTATAATATTGCACAAAATACCTATAAATTCAAACATAATTAATACATCTAAATCCTTCCATCTTTCTAAAATTTATTAAATGATTATGTAAATCTTCTAATGTAGTTTAAACAATTCACGAAAAACACTTTAGAAGATAAAGTTTTCATGAATTCCTAATTCACCAGATAAAGGGTTAAATTTTCTTTTTTACATAGAGCTGAATACCCCCTGTCATACCAAAATCATAAAATTTTGAAAAGAAATGTTATATTCTTTTAATTAGGCGAATTCGTTCTTTCTTTCGATTTTAAAGCATAATCTGAAATTCATCAAATATGGCAGAGGGCTTATAGCGCCGTGGTAAAGCGTGCATCTACCACATAGTAGATTGTGTGCTCGAATCTGCCAGGTGGAACTTTAAAATTTGGATTTTTATTATTACACCTCATTTTCAGATGTATTTAAGAAACAGATGCCATAAATTCCCGGGGCTGCCATCTTGGAATTTTTCTTTGTGTGAAAACCCCTTTTCCGCCAAGTAGTAAATATCGCCAAGTACCGGTTTATATGCATGTTTGGCTTAACGAAAATAAATAAAAAAAATGAAAAAATACTCAAAATGTAAAAAACTCGTAAGGCAGCAAAATATACATAAAATTATCAACATATCTTAACAGACATCTGCTTTCTTGAAAGCTCCAGCACTAAATACCTGTCATAACATCACCGTCATTTTACAAAATAGGCTTATGAATACGCATTGACGCACTTTAAACAAACCTTCTTTTTTCGTCAAAATTTCCTCATATTTCTTAATTACTTCAGCAAGAGCGTTTAAATTGACTACAGAAACCATAGTCAATCAAATACATCCAATAAATTTAACATAAAAATAAAAAGACAGAACGATACAACACTATATCAAACCACATCCACAAAATCCTAAGCGAAAATGAGCTTCACAGGGGATGCCAGAACACAACACGCCAGAACACACACGTCACACGGGGTTCCACATATCGATAACGATCGCCAAGAAATCTCAAAACATTCAAGATGGCGGCCATCTGGGAATATACCGCATCTAAGCCGTATTTAATTAAAAGAAAATTCCCTTTTTTGCCAATTTTATATCTTATTTTATTTTTTTTGCGAAGCGGTAATTTTTAAAATCTCCTTTTTTTATAACAGACAGAGATAATTGAAATAAGAAAGAAAGAAAAAAAAAAAAAGCCGGAGAATTATTCACTTATATATATAAAAAAAAAATGCACATTTAGTAACAATTAATGTTTAAAATGTCAGACGCTATAATTAAATCCAAATTTAATGAATAAAAATTCTTCAGTTTTATTAATTAAATCCAAATTTAATGAATAAAAATTCTTCATTTTTATTAATTAATTGAGATACGAAGGAATACATATTCGAATAATCTTGAATAAATATTTTTGATTGCTGCTGCCATCTACTGCCAATTTTTTGAAATAATGCACTTCTATGGACAATGTTTTTAAAGTTATCATTATAAGCATAAATTAGAAAATGAAAGGTTTTTTCTTTTTTTTTTTTCGAATTTTAATAAATGTTAACATCTTTTTTGGCGCCATCTTGTGAGTGTTTGAAAAGTGAAAAAATTAATATGAATTTTTTCAGAATTATTTAAGCATTTAAAATATGTTCTAAATAATTTTTTGCTTTTAAAATTTTTATATTTTATTCATATCCTCGCTAATTTTTTAAAGATGCTGAATTTAAAAATATTCAGGATTTTTAAGTTATTTGCATAATTGTGCTTGAATGTTTTTAATTTGACTTTAAAATATTTTTTTAATTATTTTAAAATTAAATGTAATGGAGTTGTTTTAAGGATTTAATATTTATAAATTAACAATTTTGATTTATTAATTTAAGGATAAAAGGTTTTAAAAGATATATTAAGAGAAAACCCTTTGTGCGATCTGCGATCACACTTACCCACGTGTTTTCTTTTTGTGTCGTTCCTATTATTTTGTATACCCTGCTGCAAAACGTTTCCTCAAAAATCTTTTAGAAAATTAAAAGATGATTATTCCAAGCTATTTTTATGAATTTAATAAATATTTATCAAGACGATGCTTTTAGAAATGTTGTCTTCTTTCCTAGTCAATGAATCTCAATTGATAAATTTTGAAGTTAAGAAAATAATTTAATCCAGGCTTTTAACCAGCCAACTTGAATGATGCAATATATGCATTACTGAATCCCGCAGACACAGGTTTTCTCACGAATACATGTTTATGATTTTATTTATGAGATTATTCAATTTTAATTTTTAAAAATGCAATAAAATCATTTTCTATTTTGTAGTCATATAAGAGTTCCTTAACATTTTATCAAATATTTACTTAATAAACTGACATTAATGCAGGCATCATTACAGTAAGCACTAGTTCTTATTGAAAATGGAGAATTTGACAGTTAAACTTGCTGTATTTCCATATGATTAATTGAATAATTAATTTTGCATTTGGTATTTTAGTGCAGACAAGAGATTCTGCTCTCAAAACGACGGGAGGGGTTAGAAGCGCCCTCAACCATAGTAGAACAAATCCATTTTGAAAAAAAATGAGATAGTCCGTTTAGAAGGTGAATATAATCAGTTTTAGCCACTCCCACAGTAAACCAAGTCTGTAAATAGATGACATATATGCAGAGCTTAATTTCTAAGAAAAAAAGTACCGGAGCCCTAATATTATGTGGTACCGGTACTACAATTGTACCGTTTCCCCGCACCCTTCCCCCTCTGTCACTCCAATCTGCATATTTATATTTCGTACATTATTTGCAAAATTTAAAGCATTTCTTTTCTTTAGCAAAGTAAAAAAATTTAAAATATCAATCAGTATATACTTAACTGCCAACTATTCCACTTTTTAGTTATCATTCCTTCCGAATCGTAATCGTTGCTTAGTTCTAGTGTTAATTAATTGCAGAATTCAGCGATTAAATATGGTAAGGATTATGATTCGAAAATAGTGTTAACACTAAAAAGGAATAGTTCGTAGCTATGCATTTTTGCATAAAAATGATTAGCTACAAATTGCACTGGGTTCCGGAGCTCTGTATTTATGAGCTCCGGTGAATTCCGACCAATATTTAAATATGTACTAAAAACAGAGAAGTACCGGAGCTGGGCTCCGGTGGGCTCCGGTGCAAATTAAGCCCTGCATATATGAGAAAGTATGCGCAAGCAGACTTGGTTCAATGTGGGAGTGGATAAAACAGATTTGATGCATCTTCTAAATGGACTATCTCGGTTTTTTTTTTTTTTTTTTTTTTTTTTTTTCAAAATGGACTTGGTCTACTATGATTGTGAGACCCTCGTATATTCAGAGCTCAGATAATTGGTCTTGTATAAAAACCCCAAGCAATGAACCAACCATTTCATATTTTAGCTGGATGATATCAAGTATGTCGGCGTAACGTTAATACGACATAATTGTAACATCTTATCCATAATGGCGGCGCTATCAGAATTTGAAGTTCCAATTTCTAATTTCAGATCAGATGAGCAAAATAAATAAATAATAAGGTGAGGGGTCTTATTTTGCTGTTGCATATATTTAAATTCTGTCTTTTTGACAAATAATCCCTTTCTTTCATTAACAATATGAAAATAGACAATGAAGGATTAATTTTTTATTAAGATAAACATCTATTATTATTATTTAAATCATTAACAATGTTTTGGTCTTTAAAGTTTTAAATTTCTAAATTATTAAAGAAAAACCTTAATCTTTAAAAGGAATTTTATAAAAGATAGAATTCTTTCAAATAAACTCATTTAATAGTCTTTATATAATTTTACGGTGTTTATTTTAACATTGTTTATTTTCTGTCAAAATTGGCTTTTTTGTTTGGAAACTGTTAATAAAAGGTTAATAGAGTTTCTCTATGCTGCAAAGCTTTCGACAAACAATTTTAATTAAGTGTTGCTAAAAAAATAATAAGAATTACGTCTGCAAAACGTGGGAAAAGTACATTTTCAAGAGAAATAATTTGTTTTTTTAATAAGATTCTTTTGGATTATATTGAAATGTTTTTGTAATTTTTTTTTTTTAACCATTTGGAAAAATGGTTATTGTCCTCGTCAGGGTAGGAAATCCAATGCATATCTGAAGCGTTTTATTGGTTTAATCCGCATTTTATTCGTTTTCTGATTGGTCTATACAATAATCTGTATTTTTCTTTACTTTCAACAGAGAGGTATACTTCGGTTGCCACTATGACAAAAAAGTAATAAAAACTACAAAAAAAAAAATTAATAACTCAGAAACAAATTGAAATACAGCTTTCAAACAAATTGCATTTAAAAGTACATTTTTTCCCCTCTATACGACGGTGTAAAAAGTAATATTGTGGGATGTTTATAAGTTTAAGAATGCAATTTCATTTAAAATGGGTCGTCAGATTTCTTGGAAATCTGACGATGGAAAAGCCTTTTCCCGAACAGCCAATGAAATGCTAGGATAATACGTAAGTTTCAGGTGGATAATACATAAGTTTCAGGAAATCTGACGAGACGCAATACGTGCAATAACACTATTAATGTTTAATTTATGGCGTAAGTAATGTATGATCAAGTCCGTGCGATTTTTTATGTCTTAAATTTTAGTCTTTGAAAAAATCATTTTCCAAATGGTCGTTGTAATTTGTTAAATTGCTTTTTTTTACGCTTGAGCAATAAAAATAAAAAAAAGCTTTATAAAATTCATTTAATTATGTGAAGATTTAAATGATAAATTTTGAAATTTTTAACTTAGTACACACTTTTAACGTTAATACCTGTTTAAAAATCCTTAATATTTAGGAAACTAGATTTTGAGGTCCAGAAATCGTCGCCTGGGAGCAAACAATAGGATATCTAGTAATAACCGAAACTGAGATGTCTGTCTTACTGCTATGTAAAACTGAGTCTGCATCTAGTGGCACAGTAGGTAATATTTATGAAACACATCTGAGATACAGTAAACACAGTTATTCATAGCAGTAAGTCAGATATCTCATTTTTATTAACACTTTCCAACATAGGTGAAAAGTGTTTATGACTTTGGTTTGTCTGGCCGTCTGTCCGTATGACCGTCTGTCCACGCTCTAACTTCCGTAATTTTACTCGGATTTTCATGAAATTGATAAAGGTTATTTAGAGTCGCCCAAGCATGTTTGGTATTGTATATGAAGTATGTAGGATTAATAGTTTAATTACAGGGGCACTCAAAAGTATTCCGTTGTATTATGGTATATGGGGAAAAATCGTTTGCAGAGTATTTTAATGACATTACGCTATTTCAAATGTATTGAAACTGATATAAATCACAGAAGTTTACTATGATCACGTTAGAATAGGGCATTCATAGCATTTTTTTCTTCATTTACAGGGACACACAAAAGAAATCGGTTACATTACAGTATTGTCTTTGAGAAATAATTGCTGGCGTGTACGGTTTAAAATTCGGCATGCGCTTTTCAATTTATTTATTTATTTAGCATCTTAGTCGTTATATATAAATTATGTACCTACAGGGCTGCACAAAAGTATTCACGTACCGTTCTCCTTATTAGAAGAAAATGCTGAAGATAAATTTTCAACTGAAGTACATGTATCTCTTAAGGGGTCTCAGGACTCTTAAAGCTCTAAAATTTTCGAAATTTTAATTTTTTTATATGTTAAACTTCTATGTTTTCTGAACATTTTGATATATTTGTTATCTTGAAATTCCCATTAGAACAGAAGTTATGACATTTAGAATTATACTCGCTCAATAGCTGAAGCGGTGTTTCCAAAACTTTGAAGTAATTTTTCTCCAAATGACGCTTTTGGGCATAACGCGCACGATATCTCAAAAACTTTTGAATATTTTTGCATGAAATTTTCAAAACATGTGTTTCATGTTAGAGTCTGTATAAACTGAACCTAAAATTTACTTTTTATTGCAAAAAGAAAACATTTTTTTATGGATTTATATTGTTGAAATTTTCTAAATTTTGCATTAGCTAAATACAATTTTCTATTAAAAATATAAAAATGCTTTAAATACAAATTTATTTAGGTTCAGTGTAATTATTGCAATCTGAGGTATAATTAAGCATCAAAATTTTCATTCTAGTTGCAAAATTTATTTTGTAATAGTGCGCATAAGCCGTTATGCCGATTTTCTGCTCGTCAAATGCCTGACAGTTTAGAGCCCCCTGTAAATGCTAATTCTGCATAATGCAATTTTTCAAACATTTGAAATGAAAGACCATACTTGTATCTTTCATTCCCATTTAAAATTATTTCTTAATATCAAATACATTTTAAGATATTAAAAGTTGAAAATGGTTCTTTTTTTCATTTTTTCCAATTTTAAGAGTCCTGAGACCCCTTAAGTGAACTAAATTTTGGCACGCATGTAGTTAATAGATTTAAATCTGTATATGCTATACAAAGCTGATGAAAAAATTTGGATACTTTTCCAATTGTGGACGGGAACAGCTGAAGTTGGGTTTTGAAATGCGTTATGCGTTTCCATAGGGTTGAATTAGACGTTTATTTTTTTAAAAGGTGCAGTTTTGTTACATTATTCTGAATGTATTGGAAAGTGTTTCATAGTCTATGCGTGATGCATGATTTTTTTCTTGTTATTACTAGATGTACTACTGTTGCTCTGAGGCGATGATATCTTGACTGACAGCGATGACCACCTCGGGAACTCAGCTTTCGCTTTAGAGTGTTAGTGCAATCCCGAGGGGTAGACGATATCTGGACTGACAGCGATGACCACCTCGGGAACTCAGCTTTCGCTTTAGAGTGTTAGTGCAATCCCGAGGGGTAGATGATATTTGGACTGAGGTAGCGAAGGGGATAAGGAGGTGTATAGTAAATTTTGAAAAAATTTATTCAATAATGAATATCCTGTTTACAAAATTTTTTGTGGCTCTGTGGCTTTTTCTTTCCGTGAGTGAAATACCTGCTTTTCTAAGGAATTCTCTTAAGGAATATTTTTGCAGAATGTAACAAAGTAACAGCAAAATAGTAAACTGCACGAGGGGAATCGGAAAACAGTGATAAATATAAAAAGGAATTAAATGATATATTTAGCAATGTATAACTATATTCCATTCCTTTCGGTTTTCTGTTAAGAGACTGAAAAAATAAAATAAAAAAAAATTTAGAAAGGGTTATATTTACTTAGGCATATATTTCTTCTGCGAAAAATGCTTGAACAATTTTCTTTAATAAATTTCTTTGCAAATAAATTTAAAAAATTTAAAAATCTATCAAGATTTAAACGTTATGCAATCGCATCGCTAAAGTAACGAGAAAGATCATGGAGCATTTATGCGTGATGGGTAAATCATTTAATACAAAAAGCTTTTAAAAGGCAGCTTATTTAATTTGAATTAATTGATTGGAATTTAGGTGACAGAATGTTTTTGATTTAGCGAAAAAGAAAGCCAAAACTGTCAGATTGAAATTTTAATCATATGTTTTATTTGACAATGAATATCATACTTAAAAATCCAAGAAACTGTAGCATTACTGCAGCTAATAAGAATTTAAAAAAAAGACCATTGGTCATTCATAGCTGCGTAAATCATTTAAAAATTTGTAATCACCTTGTAGAACAGATACAGCAAATGCTCGAAAAACGGAAAATATATAAACAGAAGAAAAAGTGAGAAGGTGGATAACTGCTTACATATTTTTGATTTATTTTACGCATAAAAATATTTTTATTTAATCGATTTTTATATAAAATATTTTTATTATGCAAAATTTAAAAACTATAACGACATGAATACGGTGGTATCTCGATTAATGGCGGTAATCTATTC
Source organism: Maratus speciosus (assembly GCA_963932465.1). Classification (NCBI taxonomy): domain Eukaryota; kingdom Metazoa; phylum Arthropoda; class Arachnida; order Araneae; family Salticidae; genus Maratus; species Maratus speciosus. The sequence goes on along the minus strand of OZ010786.1, from coordinate 511,604,930 downwards.
AAAGATTATCATCGTTGACCGAAACCTTCGTTATCGAAGGGCAATTACAATCTCAATAACATTGAACTGAAAATTTATTAATTTAGCCAAAATTACATTATGTAACAAAAAGCACTTTCAATATTTAATGAAAAAAGCGTCTTTTTCATTGAAAAAAAAAAAAAAAAAAAAAAAAAAAAAAGGAAAAAAGAGAATGAGGAACAACTACAGCTGCTAAGTACGTATTATGAACCCCAGAATATCTGAATGTAGAATAGATTTAGGAGTTTTATGCTTTTCATAACATTAGTTTTTACATGTCAACCGAAACTACTCGTATGCATAAATATTTAAAATAAAAATGTTATTCATTTTATGAGAATAATTATTCAAAACAACTTTCAGTGGATGTTTTTACATAAGTGCCGCTGCATATAGACCATATTTGTCTTGAAATAATTTCTATAAAGTATGCAAAATTATTCTAATGCTAACCAGAACAATGCAATAGTATTTAGTAATAAGAAAATGCCTTTCTCTTTTTTTTTTTTGTTTTTGTAATCTTTAAAAAATATATTCTTCACATTTATTTGTTATTTAATCAGACATCATACCCATAGCGCCATCTGGTAATGACTTAGATAAACCAGTTTAATTAATGCGCCCCCGCCACTGCCTTTTTTTTTCTTTGGTGGATGTGTATGAATGAATAACATTGAGAAAAAAATTCTTGAACTAAACAAACAAACAAACAAAAGTCAGTGGTATGGAAATGAAATGGAATTTATTATTAATATTAAGAAAATTTATTTTTCTATCATTTGGATTAAGATTTATTAACACATTTCATGATTAATGTATTAACGATATAATATTTGTTTTTTTTCCTGATTTGTAATAGAAATAATGCAGTACATATATTTTTTTAATAAAGCAAGTTTCTTTTTTTAAGAAATTGTTTATTCCATTTCTTCCGCAAAGAAACATTTTAAAGGGACTTTGTCAGTGATTGAATATTGTTGATCATCCTGTTTTCTTCATAGATAAAAAACGATTAATGAATTGTTAAATTAGAAAAAAAAAAGTTAAACACTGATCTTGATCTTTTGAATGCAAGTTATGAAAACAAGAAAAACAAAAATAAAAGCTACAATTTTTATTTAGGATTCAATACCAATTCACATTTTACCAGTTTTTTCAAAAAGATTTAAATTTACAAATGGATAAAAAGTTTTCTAGTTTAAAAAAGTAAGAAATCAATCTATCGAATTCTGAATTAGAAATAAAGTTTTTGTGTTCAGTGTGAGAAAGTAAAATATAAAAACGTCACAAATATTGATGCAAAAATTACTTTAAAATATTTTTAATTTTATTCTGATTGAAAGTTAGATCTTTCAGAATACAAGGTGTTTTATAAAATATGGTCGAAACTTTAAGAAGTGATAGTACAAATCCAAACAAACAACTTTCATGAAAGAATGCATGGTCGGAATTAAAACACAAAGTAGATAGAAGGTGCAAAGGTGATGTTTTTATACAAGGCTAAAACACACAAAGAATGATTAAATGACAAAAGCAAGTTTAATGACATGGGATTACAATTAATGTTCAAACAGTGACCGGCAGCGTCTATGCACGTGGTACAATGGCGAAGAAAGAATCGGCGAACTTTCTGAAAGACAATAGGCATTAGGGTGGGTCGAAAAAACCGAAATATTTATAATAGAAATGTAATAGAGTGGAAAAGTTGCCTTTTGTAATAAAGAATAAATTCGTAAAATATTACACTGATCGGTTAATATCTTTTACCGCCGCAAGGGGGGGGGGGCAAAAATTCCAAAAATCGCAAAAAAACATGTTTTTTTCAATATTTTTTTAAAAATTATCCAAACGTACGAATACAATTTCTAATAGGACGCAATAGCTACATGAAGATATAAGTAACGTCCCGGTAAATACTCATTATGATAAAGGCATATCTTTTACTGCCGCAAAGGGACCATATTTAAAAAAGAAATTGTAAAATTGTAAAATTTTAAATTTTTCTAAATTTTTGTAATTTTTATAATATGTCTATAAGTAAATAAATTTACTTCATATAATATGTCATAAATTTTGTTACCTATTTGTTATAGACTGGAAAATAAAAACGGTAATCATTCATTTTTCTTGACAATCGCTTCATCTACTGCTGCTTTGCTGCATATCAGCAGTTTATATCCGAAAAATCACGAAAAGGATATATAATGAACAAAATATTTTAGTATTTTATTAATTAAAATACTGAGATGTTTAACCGAAATGGATTAAATAAGCTTAAAATGAAGAAGTATTTAAATAATTTAATTTTATTATATGACTTGCTTCCAAACAAAGCCATTGTTCCTCGAGAGGCCGAAATTGATCATATGTGATCCCCTCTGTGTTCTGGTCCACAAGCTTTACCAGCACTTCAGAGACTAATTTAACGCATCTTTCTTCTGACTAAGTGGGACAAATAAAATTATAATAGCTGGTATCTTTAATCGAACATTTTAAACTCAATAGCGTCGTTAGATCGTCAGTTGTTAGACAAACCGTAACAAATGGTTTCGTTAGTTTACAGTTTTGCCACTCGATTAAATCCATACAATTTTAAGCTTCAAAGTTAAAGTCTGGAATGACGAGGTGACGAATAGCACTATTCGTGTCCACAGAACTTCATGCTTTGGCACTTTTCTTTATGGCTGGGGTCCTGCTGTCCTCTCCTTCATATGCTATCATTCCAATGAGGCTATTTTCATGATTTGCGAAACAGGTATTTCGTGAAATTACAGGAAGTATAATATTTCGTAGATGATATGGCAAGTAACGGGGGTTACTAATTATAGTCCACAGAATCTGAAAAACACGATGGATTCATTTTAATTGTGAACAAACTGATGTAGTACACTTTCAGGATGTACTCAATGAGCACATCCTGAAAGTGTACTGCATCAGCCGATTTCCAAAATTGAAAATTGCCAAAGCACGAAGTTCTGCGGACACAAATAGTGCCATCCGTCATTTTGTCATTCCATACTTGAACTTTGAAGCTTAAAATTGCATGGCTTTAGTCGAAAGGCAAAACTGTAAACTAACGAAACCACCTGTTACGGTTTGTCTATCGACTGACGATCAAACAACGCTGGTGACTTTAGAATGTTCGATTAAAGATACCAGCTATTATAAATTTCCTTGTCCCACTCAATCAGAAGAAATGAAATTAGTCACTAAATTGCTAGTAAAGTTTATGGATCAGAACAGAGTGAGGATCACATTTCGGCCTCTCGAGGAACAATGGCTTTATTTGAAAGCAAGTCATATTATGAAATTCATTTACTTTAAATACTTCTTCATTTTAAGTTGATTATATCCGTTTAGGTTAAACACCTGCGTATTTTAATTAATAAAATGGTAAAATATTTTGTTCATTTTATATCATTTTTGTGATTTGTGGTATATGAACTGCTGATATGCAGTAAAACAGTAGTAGATGAAGCGGTCGTCAAGAACAATGAATGACTACCGTTTTTATTTTCCAGTCTATGACAAATAGTTAACAAAATTTATGACATATTTATAGATATAACGTACATTTATTTACTTTTAGACATATTATAAAAATTTAGAAAAACAGAAAATTTGAAATTTTTACAATTTTTTTTTTAAATATGGTCCTTTTGCGGGGCAGTAAAAGATATGGTTTTATCATAATGAACATTTAGCGGGACATTTCTTATATATTCATGTAGCTATTGCGTCCTATTAGAAATTGTATACGTACGTTTAGATAACTAAAAAAAATATTGAAAAATACATGTTTTTCGCAATTTTTTGAAACTTTGGCCCCCTTGCGGCGGTAAAAGATATTAACCAATTGGTATAATATTTCATGAATTTATTGTTTATTAGAAAAGGCAACTTTTCCGCTTTACTACATTTCGATTTTAAATATTTCGGTTTTTTCGACCCACCCTAATAGGCATATCGCATAACGCACCCCTGCAGAGGCCAAAAGTCTGCGAAACGAGATTTTCTGTGATTAACAGTTGCACACTCGGATCAGCGGCCTTTTCTGCATTAATCTGGGAGAAAATTTGCATACGCGTTCTTATTCTTCCCCATATCACATTTGCATGCTATTAGTGTCGTTCTTCTTCTGATAACTCGCAACAGGATTTAAGCTTTAATGTTTGATTGTCTAAGAGGGATTGCTCAGACAAAGAACCAAGTCTATAGAGCATAATGTCCCCCCCCCCCCCCCCCGGTAACTTTTATTAAGTTCTAAAAAAATAGAGTTTTCAGCCAATACTTGGCCTAAGCCTAGTCCGCCAGGCCTGGGCCTCACGCGACAGAGGGCAGGACTGAGGAAGAAAAGATCAATGTAACACAACAGGCTCTGCCCTCTGGGTCACAAACTGCCCTCTCGGGAGGCGGGCGAGGAGAATGAGTCAAATGATTGCTGCTGCGAAGAATGTGTGCTGGAACACACTAACCCGGTAATTCTCCGTCAACTTCAACCTCGCATTTCGAGCTTAACTCTCGGTTGAATGCGAAATCCAATTCTCCGTTTACCCAACCTGACGAAATTCGAGGTAAATACTAACCTGGTGTTGACTTATTCAACCCAAGGTTACTATATCTAAAGGTTGCGCCATTTCACCCCGTAGCCAATAGGGAGCGGCTCGCTGCTTGACGTCACTGCGCGTGCTAAGATGAGTTTCCCAATTGACTTTGCATTAGAAACGCGCTATTTTTAATTAAAAAATATCAGTAGACATTTTTGTGTGAAAAGAAGCTTAACGATTAAAACACATTCTATATACATAGGACAAACATCACATCTAAAATTTAAACTATTATCTCTTTTTAGCTCTTCGAAATTAATTGTTAAATTTGCTGTCTTTTTCATTAAGTTTAGTTTACTATTCAATATAAAAAGTTCATTTACATAAAAAAAAATAAGTGTAAAATAATATTTTTATAAATAAAATCTTAAAGACCTACAAAAGCAGAAAATTTAATGGTTACATGACTGCAGATAATATTTTGTTAATAATTTTTAATATAGTATATTTATAATATTCGATTGGTATTCAATTTGAAATCTAAGATAATTCTAATATTATTATAATTTCCATATGTCTTTGATAAAAACCCATAAAAAAGGTTTAAAAAATAATAAATTACGTTTCAGCTTCATAGCAAGATTACACAAGATTGAGTTTTGAATAATTAGATTTAAATGACAAATAAAATAGAAACTTTAATAAGTAAACATATGAATATTTAATATTTTTAAACGGAAATATTTATACGGTATAATTATATGGTTTGGTGGAAATAATTTTTGAAACTTGGATTAATGTAATTTATAAATACATTACCAAAAGTTTATTTAAAATAATAATTTAATGGTATATAATATAAAAATTAATACATACATAATTAAAAGAAATTAAGGTAAATTATTGCGTGAAAGTGAATTTAACGTTTAAACTAAATTTTTACATCCAAATAAAATGCCATATATAAAATTTAAAATTACATCAATTCAGCTTTTTAAAACTTAATTTTAAATGTTCTATTGTTTTCTTCAGATACAGCTAATGTGGTTAACTATGAAATTGATTTATTGTTTTATATAATAAAAATGAAGACAGCAGTATTTATAAAGAAGATTTAAAATGCAAATAATAGAAATTTTAATTTTTAAATTGCCGAATATTTAAAACTGAAACATTTATGCGATATAGAAAGGTTAAAATTTGAAATTCAGAGCACTATCCGTTTATAAATACCTTCCAAAAGAGTTATATAAAATTATATTTTAATGCTGTATGGGGGTAAAACTATATAAAAATATTTTAATAAATAATATATTTTATGTTTTTACCCTCAGAATATGCTTTCATTTCCAGCATTTGATTTCATCACAGGGTGCATTTTGAAGATGCATTTTAATGTGTTGTCCTTTATTTGCTGTTTCTCGTACTGTTTTATCATGCAATCAAAGTTGACTTACTCCACATTTTGCTTTTTTTGGCAGCCTATCTCTTTTTTATTTCTGATGAATATATTTGATTAAAATGCTTCAATTGAATAAAAGTCCTAGTTTTCACAAATGTTTTTATAATGGATATAGTAACTTTGTTTTAGAGAAGCAATTAAAGCTTCGTGTGAGGGCAAACTGCCCTGGGTGTAAAAAAAAAAAAAAAAAAAAAAAAAAAAAAAAAAAAAAACCAATAAATGTTTACTTCACGCCCCTGTCCCTTTTAAAGATCGACTGAAGCTAAGAAGCAATAAAAACACCCTATCGTAGAAAAGAAAAAATACACGGCTATTTCATTTGAAGAAAAAAATCCCCTCTAAATCGTTTTATTCCTAGAAAAAAAATACTTTCGTTAAAGAAAAATGTTTTATTTTGAAGAAACGTGCTCTCCTCTGACCAAAGATACAATTTTTTTTAGCGTAAATTCTATTTTAAATAAGAAAATAGGTTATTTTCTGTTGCAAGAAACCTCCTTAGCACGCGCAGTGACGTCATGCGTACCGAAACCTTGATACCAGAAGTAAAGGGTAATGGCACCCCCCTGACTCAACCAAGCTCTGGTAGGTAGGTTACTGAACCGCGCATGCCTAGTAGAAAGAAAGATGGCGGTCATTTTAAATTGTGCGCCGATGCTTCTTTTTTTAAAACAAAGCTTTTTGGAATTTACTAATTAAACGAAGCATTAATTATTAAAGATGGTATTATAAAAGAATGTGTCACTTACATTTTTCCCCTTTTTTTGGATATTTTTGCTCTATGAATGCAAAATTATACTAATTTGTGTGTGGTAAACGAAGCTTCAAATTTTATTGATTTACAAAGTATTTTTTGGTGGCGCCATCTAACAAATCTAAACGGAAATATGTTCTTTCAATACCAATTTTGTAAAAATATATGATTCAAAACTCTTTCTTTCTCTCTCTCTTTTTTAATAATAATGAAAAAATAGAAAACAAATTTTCCTCTATTTGAGTCCCTCGTTCACAGTTGCTTAAAGCATGAATTTTCTACCGAATTGTGTACATGTGATCAATTGTTCATAATAGATAAATAATTATTTTTTTATTACATACTTAGTAAGTTTGAAATAATGATTTTTGTTTTAAAGAAACATTTTTTCGGAAGATTTTTTTTTTAATTTCGCAATGCATCAAGAACATTAATACATGTTCTCGGCCTTCTTCTAAAGTTATTAAACATGATCTCTAGAAAAATGTGTAATAATCAACACAGGATTTTCTTTAAAAAGGCCTCGTTCTTTTTTTCTTTTTTTTTCTTGCTACCGGCATGCTATTTTATCCAATATATTTTAATTGAATCTGTACAGACATTTGTTAAATAAAATATATATGCATTAGAAATAATTATATGAAAATATCTTCATATCTAATATTCATTGTAAAAAATAAATAAATAAACCTATTGCATTATTTACTTTTATTCTACTTAATACCACTAGTTTGATCAGATAATTGTTTATTAAACTTACATTAAAGAAAATGATTTTTTTAATCAAGATTTTTTTTAATCAACTGTTTTTTAAGAATTTTATTGTTAAGAATTTTATTGAAACTTTTGTTCTGTAAACGAACAAAATCATGAAATCAAAATGGTAATTGCACATTTACTCATAAGAATTTTTTATTTAAAAATTAAACATGATAAGTATGCATTTCCAATTTCAATACTGCCTTTAGTTTCGTTATTGAAAAGAAACAGATTAAGATGGTGTCAAGGAAGGACAGAACTCGCAGAGAGGATTACTAGGTCATGTGACTCCTTTGGCCAATCAACTACGCATATTTCAGCCGAGAGTTGACTAACTCAGGTCGACTAATCGCGGCTTGAAAGTTATCGATGAATTCGAAATATTAACCGGAGGTTAGATTTGTCAACCGAAGGTTTCTCAACTGAGAGTTGAACCGCGAGTTAAAGGTTGGTGGAGAATCGACCGGTAAGAGTCCAGAATCTTTATGGTTATTGGTAGTTGCGTTTAGAAGCCTGCTTTGCGTTCTTGCAGCGGAAGATCATAAAGAGAAACCGGCTGGCTGTTCAGAATAGGCAGTGACCACAGGTAGGCGGACCACATATCTGGAATTGAGATCCAACTACGTTCATTTTAACCGCTTAACTTTAATATACGCTATTGGAGCTGGAGTTATCGCGGCGGCTGGCACCAGACCCTACCCTCCAATATGGACCAAGTTTCCAATTGCGCCAGCACCTGTGCGTTTTATTTTCGACCATGAATTTTATGATAAAATTTTTTATTTGCATGTGTACTATCACCTCTTAAAGCTTTGCCCATCTTTTATGAAACACCCAGTATATGTCTGCTGTTAGTTATATAAATATAGCGTTTACGTGGAAGTGCATATTTTTTGTTTTTTTATAATCTTTTATGACAAAATTGAGCAATATTTATATTTGCCATAATGGAAGTTACACTGTTTTAGCTCTATAAGTTGTAAGTTTTTGAAAAATATGTTAAACAGAATGATAATCACACGGAAAATAAAAAATAAAAATTTATAATCGTTTGTAGCCACATTTTCGGAACCACATTATCTATACTAATAAAATAAGGTTTCGCTCTGTATGTGTGTGTCTTTTTGCAATGGCTATCAGTATCTACCCCACGTACATGTCTGGAAATTTAGATGATATAGTCCGAGGCAGGTACTAATGCATCTAATGTTCAGAGTTATAAATATTTGATAATTAGCTAAGATATTTATTAAAAACTCATCAATTGGACAATAATAATAATAATAATAATTCTTTCCCTCAAACCTCAAGCAAAATAGATTTGAATCCCGCCGCGAGGCTTGCATGGCGGCCCAGTCAAAACGCTCTATACTATGGACTTCTAGATTTGTAGAATGATCATAAAAATAATGGCAATTTTCACTTATTGCCTAAAATTGAGAAAACTAATCAAGATATCAATTTGAAAATTTCAGAGTAAATGTAGAATATTTTTTACATCTGAATATCCATTATTTTTTTAATTATCGGTAGTTTTTCTTATTTTTTTTTACAAAAAAACTGAAGACGGAACTACAAATCTTCGAAGAAACAACAGACAGGGACGAATATTCATTAAAAATTTAAATAAAAAGAGATCCATTTGAACAAGTAAACCGACCCTCTATCTGATTTGGGTTATAAAATGGAATTATTTATTATACGTTGACAAATGCTAAAGCATAATTTAAAAGCACGTTATCAATTTAATCGAAGTTTATTACTGTGTTCTGCGTCAAGAGTCTCTTGATATGAGTTAAGAGTTCGTCAACAAGGGTCTCTCCTTCTGTATTTAAATTTAGAAGTATATTTTCCTAAATATAGACTTCAATTGCAACCGTTTTCGAACTTTAACGGTGGATTCTTTTCTCGGTTCTATGGGCCCGATTTAAACGGGAATTGATTCATTCAACTTCGCTTTAGACTACAGTTATTGCCATTTTCGAACATTAACGGCGCAAACTTTTTTCGGATTCTGTGGACCCTATTTCATAGGGAATTGATTAACTCAACTTAGCTTACCATTCTCTTACGGTTTTTACTTCCACCTTCCACCGTCAGGGAGCGCATTCTTATCTCGTGTTTTATGGTCCCAATTTAAGCGAGGTTTGTCACAGTTACCTTTCTTTTCGATTGTCTTACAGTTTTTAGTCCCACGTACCACCTTCGGGTAGGGGCATTTTCAACACGAGTTTTTATGGGCCGAATTTCAAGAGAATTTCTTTCTTTCAACACAAACTTATGATTTACTTCGAATTTTCCGTCACGTGCGCAGCACTCCCACTATACGGTGCCATAGGCTTCGGAGACCCATGCCGGCGGTTCGTTCGTAAAGAGGTTTGTTTGGAATGCACTGCTTAGCACTCCCAGCGTACGCTGTCGAAGATAGCGAGGATCCATCCAGAAGTTCATTTTGAAAGAGATACGTTTGAATCGAGGTTTTAATTGGTCAGAGATGCATTCTTAGCACGTTTGGTCTGTTTTGCCTAAGATAGCGGAGACCCACCTCAAAGGTTTATTTTGAGATATTAGTTTTTTTTTTTTTTTTATGAAAGAACGTTTTAATCATTTGCGATTCGTTTGGGAAAACGCAACTGGGTGGAGTGTGGTAGTGATGGTGGGGGGATCATATATATACATACATGCATAACATATATATATATATATATATATATAGAGAGAGAGAGAGAGAGAGAGCATTTGTGTTCCTATGTGTTTAGAAGTGTTTTCTATATGTTGATTATATTATCTATTGTGTATTGAAGACAATTTTTTGCGTCTTCAAAGTTCGCCGGCAATGTTCAAGCATTACCAAAAAGGCGATCCTAGTATAAAATTATATTCCAATATAGTAAATCGTGTCTGGTTTTGAATAAAGATTATTCAAAATCCGTACAAAATTTTTTCAATATTTTTCAACTTCATTTTAAAGTAATCTTTCTTTTTTGAAAAGTGCTGATTATCTATTTAGTAAACAATTTTGGAATTAAATCTTTGCCGTCCAAACTTATAATTTCTATCCCAGGCAGTTTTCGTTTCTTTTTTTCTAGGCCAAAAAATAATGTAGACAGTTTTCAACTAAGTCAAGAAGTTCTTTTGCAGTAACAAAAGCCAAGAGTGTGCTAAACCGCCATGCACTTGGTAACCGGAAGAGAGCCAAAAAAAAAGTCATTCTATTTTCTTTCATTTGTTGTATCATATGTTCGAATTATATAAATTAATGTTGATAAATATGTAATTATTTGATAAATAGGTATTAATTATGATGTCTTGCACGGGCCAAAATTTTTAGGTTAGGTTTTTTTTGGGAAGGGGGGGGGAGGGGGCTAGAGTTAAAAAAGTTTTTAAGTATTTATGTTTTTATTAAAGCTTTTTAATTTTGTTATTTCTTACGATTACGCGTACTAACCAAATGCTATTTGTTCGACTTCACACATTAAAGAAGGTTACCCGTAATTGAAATTTTCATTTTAAAGATGTATAAATCGCGATTAACTTCTGATCGCCGTATTATCAAAAAATATCGATGCACATAATTTTCAGGTTAGTGTTTGTCCACGTAGATATTATACATTTAATGTTGACATACAATTCATGTTGACAAGTATGTAATTATTTGATAAATAGGTATTAATTAAGATGTCTTGCACGGGCCAAAATTTTCAGGTTAGGTTTTTTTTAGGGGTGGGGGCTAGAGTTAAAAACGTTTTTAAGTACTTATGTTTTTATTAAAGTTTTTTTCTATTTTGTTATTTCTTACAATTACGCGTACTAACAAAATTCTACTTGTTCGACTTCACGCATTAAAGAAGGAGCCCGTAATAGTAATTTTCATTTTAAAGATGTATAAATCACGATTAATTACTGATCGCCGTATTAGCAAAAAATATCGATGCACATAATTTTCATGTTAGTGTTTATCCACGTAGATATTATAAATTTAATGTTGACATACAATTAATGTTGACAAGTATGTAATTATTTGATAAATAGGTATTAATTAAGATGTCATGCACAGACAAATATTTTCAGGTTAGGTTTTTTTGAGGGGTGGGTAGCAAAAAATATCGATGCACATAATTTTCAGGTTAGTGTTTATCCACGTCGACAATATATAGTGTTATATATATATATATACATTCAATTTTGCATATGATAAGCTGTTCCTCCCAGTTATAGTGGTAGTTGTTTCATTGATTTATCGGGCACAAATTGCGCAGGACCTGTTATAGTAACTACTCTTTCAACGATTTATAAGGCGCGAAGTATATAGGGTTCCGCTATATTGATTGTAAATTTAATGACTTATGCGGCAGAAATTTCACACGGATCCATTATAGCGATCTTCGCATTAAGGATTTATGGACACAAGGTCCGTACACAGCTTCGTTATAAGGTGTTACATGCAACTTAATTTTTCTTTTATTTTATCAAAAGAGTCAAAAGTATGTAAAAGCTAGTAAAGTCTCATTTATCAGGAAATTAATAAAATTAAACTTTAATTTCTATAATCTTTTCTCAAAACAATAAAAAAAACCATTTTATGATAAATATTTCTCATCTGCTGAATTATTTAAAAATATCTGTAAAAATTTAAAAGAAATCAAAATACTCTGAAGCAGTAACTATTTTACGTAACGTTATTAAAAACTGTTTAGGTATCACATCACAAACTTTTTTTTTCTTTGAATAGAACATTTTCTTTAGAAATAAGATTTAACGGTTGAAAAACTTTTTAATAGTTCTTAATAGGGTTTCACCACTTTACATAGTTTTTGACAAACAGCTTTAATTAACTCTTCTTGAAAAGGTCTTAAGAAAAAAAATATTTAAAAAGCGTATTAAAAGAATTTTTTCTTTCAAAATCATTATTATATTGATATTTTTTCTTTTCAAATCAAAAATTTTAACAAAAGAGTAATAGTTGCTTTAAAAGAAATTTTCGCCTCTCAGATAATACCTGTAAAGCAGTGGAAAAAATCGTATATTAATTACATTATGTGCGTTTAATATCTGAACATTTAATAAATGTATCCTGCATTAAATCACCAAACAGAAAAAGATTTATATGAGGGCTAATTAACATAAAAAAACACTTATTTAAAAAAGCGCGTTATAAATAATTTTTACTTACTTTGATAGATAAAGTATATTATTTGTTAAAGAAAAGCGTTAAAATAGATCCTTAAAAAGAGTGATATTCTGTTCTTTCTTTGCAGTGTTTTTGTATAATGATTGTGGACTTTGAAACATCTAAATAACGTTCAAAAATCGTTTTAGAAAATTTTAACTTTAATAAAAAACTAGTATGTTGTGGCCATCACAAAACTTTCTTCTATATAGGGGAGACTACGGACGGTTGACCATACGGGAGGCTTGACCCACCCCTCAATTTTCATATTTAAAAGAATTTTAGTGTTTTATGAATAGGTGTTAACCAATGCTATTAAAATGCTCAAACAACAGTTTTCGTTTCATAGAGATAATCGAAATAGTTGTGGAAAAAATCAATTGTGAAGCGTTTTCAACCTAAAAATTGTGTTTTTTAGAAATATTTTGTAAGCTTTTTTCAGATAAATCATATCATAGAAATTTAAGTAAGTAGATTTAGTAAGTAGGTTGCAATGCAGATATATCGAGCTTTCATTCCAGGCATAAAGATTGTACAGTAACTTAGGTTTAACATAACAATGTGCTATTCTTTAGAAAAGGTCTATATAGGGAGGCTTGACCCAGTCAATGAGAGAGAGGGTTGACCAGATGATCGAGGTTTCCTTAAGGGGGTCGGGGACACATTTTAAAATAATTTTTATTTATCGAGTTAAAATTCTGAATTTTTTTGCGATGATTAACCTTCTCATTTGTAAACAAAATCACATGATAAATCTTCTCATAATTTAAAAAAAAAAATTAAAAAATAAAATTTATTAAAAAAGTGGGGTAATATAAAATCCTTATAACTCGAAATATTATTTATAGAATTTCAATTTTTTTTTCATTTAAATAAACAGAAATATACAAATTTTAATTTTGTTTCGGCATTTTTAAAAATATTAATTTATAAAAAAAAAAAAAAAAATAGTGGTGCAACTTTTTTTTTTTAAATCATATTTTGATAAGTAAATATTTTTTTTCAAATATGCTGAATCAAAATTAAATTAAAACAATTGAAAAAGATATGTTCCAAGTTTTAACCCTTTACCTTTAACGTTTCTCGAGTTATAAGAATTTAAGTACGAGAAATGGTGAAAATATCTATCATGAAGAAAAACGCATTTTTACAAAAAGTCGTTTCCGTGACAGCCATTGCTTGGAAGGTAGATTTTGAAAACAAACCAAAGCGAAAAAATTAATATTTTTTGTTCTAATTCGGATAGAAACAGGATTTAAATGTCACTTTAAGCAGGAAAAAACAGAGAAAAGTTTAATGAAATAAAATGTTTTTGGAAAATTTGAAGATTTTGTGTCCCGGATCCCCTTAATTAAGTGGTTTTGGAAATCTTCTTATTATACACTGTGCATAATGAAAAGCTAATGGTTATATATATAAAAGAATGTAAATTTATTCTGCAAGGCTACAGTAAAACGGTGTGATGACAAAGAAAATGTTTACAACTGGGACTAAAGAAAGATGTGAAAAATTACTAGAAAATAAGATAGTTATAGGAACATTTTCCCATTTAAATATTATTTACAATAGGTAAATAGAAACAGTGGTAAAGACTAGAAAGGACTAGAAAAGATGAAAGCAGTAGTCCTAACCCTTTCAGGGGCGGTGGTGTGTTTATAAAACCACTTACTTTTTAATTCCGAAACGTTACAATGACATCAGAATTTTGCTAAAATCTTTGCCGTTTAATATGTAAGTGAAATATAGCCTTTTTCTTATTTCCAAATAAATTTCTTCGTAAATTCCGATGCCAGTCATTTATTTCAACTTTTTAGTACTGAAAGTACTTTGCCCCTTAAAGGTTTAAATCATGTTAATGATAAGTTAAGTGCTCATGCGGCTGCAAAAGAACATAGCATCGATCGAAAAACTTTCGGAAGGTATATAGACAAATTTCACCAAGGTCAATACAGTGAGATGAAGCCATACAGTGAGATGAAGCCAAACTCTGTGACAACTAGAGTTGTCAAGTCGAGTGTCACAAAAAATAGGACAAGGAAACAAAAAGAAAATAAAAAGGCGGGAGAGTGGCTCCTAAATCCGGACATAATATCATGAAATACTGTGAAAACGGAACCTATCTCTAGCATAATACTGCCTTAAATGTTAAAATTTCATTGTCCCTGCTGTACAATAGGGTGTATCGATTTTTAACTTTTTTTTTTGTTTCCAAATTCCAAGTTGATAAAAAGTTGCTACTAGACACCACAACTTACCACAAATTTTTTTGGATTTTTAAAAAAATGTTTAGGTCTCCCGCACAAGGCCTAAAGTTTAGAAATTTTACTTAAAAAAGTAAATTTTTACAAAATTAAAAAAAAAAAAACCTAAAACACCTTTTTTTTTAATTGCAAGTTAAAATTCCACTAACAATAAGCATGAAAAACGATAGAAAATGTATTTCAAAAACTTAGCACAACATTTAGGTCTCCCGCACAAGACCTAAAATTTGTTAATTTTGACGAAACTTTCGTAATTTATAATGTAAATAAACCATTTTTTTTTCGTTAAAAACACCAGACTTAAGTGTATTTTTGTTACAGGAGGCATAAAATGACACAATATAAATAAATAAATATATATATACATATATATATATATATTTAACTACATATATATATATATATATACATACTACATAAATAATATATAAATGTTGTATACCTTAAAAAAGATAGTTTAAAGATGTAAATTGTTTGATAAAGGTGTTGAAATAAACTCTATCGTTATTTGTGATTACTATTGTTTATTACAAATGTATAAAATATTATAACGTGGAATAAAATGTAGTATATAAGTACAAAATGTTGCTGATGTATTTTCATAGAACATGAGCGCAGTTTTCTTGTTCTATTTCAAATTAACTGACTTGTTTAAATACTCGTCCTTTCATCTTGTCTTCAAAACCTGAAACGAAAGTTATATACAGTATTTACGTAGGCCTACAGATTTTTACAAAATTATAGAAATGATCCGCAATGAATTTCAAATATTATATGGAAGACAGTAAGATAAAGATGTTATTTAAAAACATTAAAAATCAAAGTAGTACAAAAAACACTTACTTACATTTTAATCCTTCACTGAGGTTTTGTACTGGCTCTTGGTCTCGAACGTAGGTAGCTCTTTACGGTCTTCCAGTCTGGCACGAATGAAACCATCTCTTTCGATCATCTCACACACTCGCTTTGAAGCTTCTGTGACTTCTTTTACAATTCGTTCCACAACTTGAGTGTGAGAAGGAATTGTAAATTCAACCCTTCCACTTTTTCCCGTTTCCGCAATTAACTGTAACACTTCTAGACTCATATCGGTAACAAGAGGGGGTTCGGTTACTGAAGTGGTTTGCTAGTCAATCATATCTATATAGTCTTTAGCATTAAAATTGTTCTGAGGTTGTTTAAATATCCTTACCCCTTTCTTTTCTGTTTCACGAGCTTTCTAGATTCTCTTATAAGCCAAGACTCTAATATGTTTTCGTTCGTCAAACAACATAGCTATTAAAACATGCTCTGGGAGAGCCATGAATGCGTTTCTCTGTAACGTTGCATGGACGACATGTTTTAGTTCGTCTTCCAAGTAATTGCTGAAATGAATCATTTAAAAAAAATTAATGGAACCCTGCGGGATTTTGGGATTGCACTTAATTGAGAACCATGATGGTATGTAGACTTTCATTTTGAACTCTGCAAGCTTTCTCAGCTCAGGGGTCGGATCACCCATGGCTACATACAAACGAAGGATTCGATTTGCCAGGGTAAGCCACCTGGCGTGCGAGATGTTTCCGGGATTTCGTCTGGCCAACTCTTCTGTACATGTACCTGTTGATACGGCTTTGGATATTTCGTACAGATACTTTTGGTCTGTGCTCAACTCTTTAAGATCAACTTCTGGTATATCGCTTTCAATTGCAACAAAATTGACACCATCCAGATTTTGGCAGCTTAGAAGTTGTTTACCATAATAGGCCCGCTAAATGTGTTTGGTCCAGAAGTTGGCCCATCAAGAGCAACCATAATTTTTTTAAATGGTAATTCATTCAAATGTAGTAGACACACAACTGCCTGCAGTGGCTGTTGTATTTTATTTTCAAATAAGGTGATAACTCCATTTGAAGTGCCTGTGTTTGCTGCCGTACCATCACAACCAATAGCTTTTAGTTTTTTAAGATCGACAGTTTTTTCTTCACAATACTTTACCAGTGATGTAACTATTTCCTTTCCTCTTCCATTTATGGGAGTTACATGACCGAAATACTTGGATCCAGGTTCTTCAACAATAGATATGTGTTCTTACATTAAAGATTTTCGGACACTTTTACCAGCTACAATTTCTTTTGTTATGGTTTCATCTTTACGACCGTCAAAGTAAATGGCCAACAGATCGGAGGTTCGAGTTGAGCTTACTTCTTTACGAGACTTAAGTCTTTCACGTGCTACTTTTGATTTATCGATTACTGCTTCTTGGTTCTCCGCAGTAACGACATTTAAGTCTCCAAAAGTGCAATAGCTAACTGAGCTCCAGCTCTACTAGAAATGCCCCTGCGGTCACAAGCTCGTGAAAACAAAGACAAGCGTTGTGGCAGTTCTTGTTTTACTTCTACACTTGAAACAATTTTTTGACTCGTATCAAGTACATTTATTTCAAAATCACTATCTTGACATGGTGTGTGAGACATTGAATCATCTGTACTATCACCAGAATCAATGTTATCAACAGATTTCAAGTTTTCATCCTCAGTCTTTTTTACAACTACCTGCATTAAAGCTTGTGACCTAGATTTTCTTTCTAATCGCTTTTTAAGCTTTTTAGTCTCGTTTTTGTCACACTCTGCATTTGACATCAATCTAGGACCACATTGGTCGAGCAAAAACTCGTGTTCTAGTGCCGGGACTTATTTGTCAATAGAGCAATTACAGTTGCTGAGGTCACATTTGCAAGTAAAAATATCAAACAGTGCAGTTTCAGTTTTTGACTGAAAGCTAGTTACTGCCTCTTTGTAGGAGTTAGGATACTTCCTTTTAGGCCCTGAACACTTTTTAATTTTCCCAAGCTGCTCATGCAGTTTTAAAACCATAAATATTGTGTTTTTGGTGCCACAAACAGGAATTGAAGCTCTTTTCCATATTTCCTCAAGTTTTAAAGGAACTCTTAACGCAATTACCTTCTTTGCAGGCTGATGTATTCGCTCTTGTTTCATTTCAATGCGTACCCACTCAGAATACTTCAAAACATCCACCTTGGTTGGCAGAACATTAAACTCACTCACATCAATAGGTTGCCCGATAACCGGCCTGTCGGTAGTTTGTCTAGTTAGATGCGGTTTTTTACTCATAATGAACAACAACAACACTCACTCAATTGTTTCTTACAACAAGACTATCGCACTAAAACACAACCGTAATGCTCGCTCGCAGGCAGACGACTACTGACAAGTCTACGCGGTGATTCATAGGTGTCGCGTCACCGCGGCGCGACAGTCTTGCCTTCCCCCACCCCATCGCTTCAAGTTGACGCTTGACGTATTGAAATGTGATTTATTATTTCACTTATTTCAACAATTCCAATCAAGCCTAACGAGGCTTTAGTTACATTTAATTTTTAAACCAGCAACAACACAAATATCAAAGCACTGAAAAATGTTCAAAAATTGGCTGAAATTTACGACTTTTAGGCCTTGTGCGGGATACCTAAATGTTGTGCTAAGTTTTTGAAATACATTTTCTATCGTTTTTTGTGCTTATTGTTAGTGAATTATAACTTGCAATTTAGAAAAAAAGTGTTTTAGGTTTTTTTATAATTTTTGTAAAAATTTACTTTTAAAGTAAAATTTCTAAACTTTAGGCCTTGTGCGGGAGACCTAAACATTTTTTTAAAAATCCAAAATTTTTTGTGGTAAGTTGTGGTGTCTAGTAGCAACTTTTTATCAACTTGGAATTTGGAAACAAAAAAAAAGTTAAAAATCGATACACCCTACTGTACAATTATACCTGCTCAGAGAAAATCCTGTTTAAAGCAAAATTTTTCTCCTCTGACTTGCGATTGCGTCTAAACAGGTTTGTATATGTATCATATTTAAAAAAATATATATTTTTTTATAATAATTAAAGCATGTTGCATAAAGTTATTTTGTTTTTTTTAAACTAATTTTATTTCTCTTCACAAATATTGCAATGTAAAACAAAGTGGGTCAAGCCTCCCATATAGTGGGTCAACCCTCCCATATAGTGGGTCAACCCTCCCATATAGTGGGTCAACCCTCCCATATGTGGGGAGCCTTGCCCCGTTATTTTTTCATAATCAAAATTAATCATTTTTCAAATTTCTTATATGTTACACTTATGTAGAAATTTTATTTTGATAACTGATTATATAACGAAGAAAATGATATACAAAACTTTATTCTACGTTCGATATTGAAAAAATAAAAAATCATCTTGTAAAAAGTGGGTCAACCCTCCCTAGTCTCCCCTAAATCACGTCAATTAAATAATTTAAATAGTACAAGAAATTACACCAACTTAGCACCAATTCATATCAAAGTATATCTGAATTTGAAGTTTGATGAAAATTCGTGCATTGGTTATTGAACTAGAGCAATAGGGGAAATTCTGAATAATGCAGCATAGCAGCGCCACTTGTTGAGCGATTTGCTCCAAAACATAAACAGCACTAATTCACATCAAGGTATACCGGAATCTGAAGTTTGTTGAAAATCAAAGCATTAGTTCTTGAGATAGAGCTATTGCGGAAATCACAAAATATGCAGCATAGCAGAGCCATCTGTTGAGCGATTTACACCAGAATTTATAAAACGTCAATTTATGTCAAGGAATAACTGAATCTGAAGTTTGATGAAAATCCGTGCATTAGTTCTGGAGATTGAGATAGTGTGGAAATCGTGAAAAATGCTGCATAGAAACGCCACCTGTCGAGCGATTTACACCAAAACTTAAACAGCTCTAATTCATATCCAGGCATGCCTGAATCTGAAGTTTGTTAAAAACTCAAGCATTAGTTCTTGAAATAGAGCTGTTGCGGTAATCACAAAAATGCAGCATAGCAGCGCCACCTATTGAGCGATTTACACCAAAATGTACAAAACGTAAATCCATGTCAAGGACTAACTGAATCTGAAGTTTGATGAAAATCCGTGCATTATTTCTTGAGATAGAGCTATTACGAAAATCGTGTAAATGCTTCAAAATGCAGCATAGCAGTGCCATCTTTTGAGCGATTTACACCAAAACGTTACCAGAACCATTTCAGATCAAGGAATAACTGAATCTGAAGTTTGATGAAAATCCGTGCATTAGTTCTTGAGATAGAGCTATTGCAGAAATCGCGAAAAATGCAGCTTAGCAGCGCCACCTGTTGGGCGATGTACACCAAAAACTAATCAGCACCAATTTATATTAGGTACTACTTGAATATAAATTTTTATTAAATTCCGTACATTAGTTCTTGAGATAGAGCGCCCACAAAATTTGTGCCACATACAGACAGAGAGACTCACAGACTCACATATTCGCAGACAGACATTTTATAAAAACATGTTTTTCGGAATCTCTGACCTCTAAAACGTGTAAATCCGTCGAAAACCGGAAGTCGAAAATTTTTACGAATCCAATACTTTCTTCTTGTAAAGATAGAAGAAAGTAAAAATTCGATAAATATTTCCTTTTACTCATAAAGTATCCTCTCTTATCACTGATCAATACACTTAAAAGGGCGATTCTCAAAAGGTGGGCACTGGACACACTCATAACTTTAAGCCTTTGAAACATAACTTTAATTATCATTGACTTTATTTTTCTTTTTACACTGAGTTTTTAATTCTATTCAGAGACAGTAAATGATATAATTTATTGTAAAAGCTTTGTATAAATATCTTAAAATTTTATTATTTTATGCTAAAGAGGCCAATTTCGGACATTCATAACTGTAACTGCTCCAATGTACCACCAAGAAAAAGAGTTTTAACTTTTTTCCAGGTGGTTCTAATGGTAAACAACGAATGCATAAAGGAAACGGATGATTTTTTGATAATTTCGTTAAGAGATGGCAGGCTGATTTATTGCTTTTTTGAAGATAGAAGGACTTTTCTATAAAGAATTTTTCTGTATTTTGTTATGTCCGAAAGTAACGTACGCGACAAAGCATTTGATTTTATTATTGTTATCAGGGCTTAATTTGCGCCGGAGCCCGGCTCCGGTACTTCCCTATTTCGGGTAAATATTTAAATATTGGTCGAAATTCATCGGAGCTCATAAATATAGGGCTCCGGAGCCCAGTGCATTAGCGCTTCCGAAATACCGAAGCCTAAACTATGCTTTCCTTTCCCTTCCATCTCCAAGTTTTGCATTATTTTCTACCAAAAAACTTATATGTGACATAATGTGTCTCACACGTAGGAGATGGATATTAAACGGGATCTTTATCTATCAGTATCTTTATTTATCTACCAGTCTTCGGTCTTCGGCGGGCTCTACTTCAATCTGTCATAAATTCAGAATTTAAGTATTCATGAATAGGGGGAAAAAAGAACTTTTCCTCCTTTCTAATGCTATGTAGATCAGAATGAAGGGGAAAGAAAAATCATGTTTTTCTATTCTAATGATATTTAGAAAATTATTTTCCATTCTTCAGCATATAAATATTAATTTCTGTAAATTTCCTTAATTTTTTCATAAAAATGCATAGCTGCGAACTACTCCTTTTTTCTGTTAACACTATTTCTGAATCGTAATCCTTACCATATTCAATCGCATAATTTTCCAATTAATTAACATTAAAATTAGGCAAAAATTACTATTCGGAAGGAGTGATAACTAAAAAGTGGAATAGTTGACAACTAAATATATGCTGATATATATATTTAAAAATTTTGTTTTGCTGAAGAAAAAAAAATGCTTTAAAATAGTGTATTAAATAAAAATATGCAGATTGTAATGACGGGAAGGGGGGGAGTACAATTTTTAATACCGGTACAGCAGAAAATTAGGGCTCCGGTACTTTTTTTGTTAGAAATTAAGCCCTGATTGTTATTACTGGATAACAAAAAGTTAATTATATATATATATATATATATATACACATACAATTATAGGACACATTTATTACATTCTTAGTCTTAAGAATTTTTTAAATACTAAAGCAACGTCCAAAATCTGTAACGTACACAACTGCTAATTAAATGCTTTAATAATTAATTTTCCAGAATAGTTGCTGTCTTTTAATGTTTGTGTATAATTTTGTAGACATACTATTAAAAATATTAATATATTATATTTATAGACAAAATACTATAATATTAAAGAAAAATTGGCCTTAAATTTGAAAATTTTAAAAATTACATATTGTTAGCGTTTAATGATCCCACCTTTTGAGAATCTCCCAAAAATCTATTGCAAACTCTCTAGCATTTAACCATTTTTATAGTACAGGGAACCAATAAAAGAAATCCCCAGTTTTAAATTTTAATAGTATCAGCTGTAAGCGTTGTAGAGTCTTTGTTCAAGGTCACAAATAAAGAGTAACTCAAACAGTTTTATATAAGCGCATGCGCAAGTACTGTTTTAGTGTTGACCCTCTTGCAGTGCCACATACGTAAAATGGCGATTCCTGAGCGTAAAGCTTTATTGCTGGGCTGAAAATTTAAAATTCATTAGAGCCATGCGAGTTTTTCCTTTGAGGCTTTTTTAAAAGATCGTGTCTATGTTCCGCCGTTACCCAATGATTTGTCAGAGTTGAGACACAGAAGTGAAGATGCTATTGTTTCTATTACTCCAGACTTGTTAGCCGAAGGGTGGGAAGAATTGGACTTTAGGTTGGATATCTACCCTATATATATAAAATCCTAATGAAACAAATATATGAAACGGATATATGAAACGAATTTATGAAACGGATATATGAATCGACTGATTAAACAACTGATTATGTTTCAGGCGATTTCTCCTAAAATATGGAATACTTTGCGATGAAATTAACATCAAAAATCAGCATTGATCCACAGATCTCAAAACTGGTATTAGAATTTTTAACTTCGAATTAGTTTTCGAAATATTAATTTTTTTCTAATTTTATATACATTTTTCTAATGATGGCAACTCAAATTTTCATCAAACAGATACATTTTTTTTTCATATTTCAGAAAAGGTTGACATGGTAACCCGGCTATTGTTGTTTATTTGATAAAAAATGTTTATTTACTTTTATTTCTTTTTATAAATTATATAAATTATTTTGTTCTATAATTATTAATGATTTTTTTATATTTCCTTTAGAAAATAATAGAAAATAATTAAAAAATGTGGTACTACTTAGTTATTCCGTCAACCAATTTCGCCATATCATATAAATCGCCAAAACACTCGCCAAATTATTCAAATTGACATAATTTTTATTTTAAATAACGAAAGAACAAATAAATTAGTATAACATTAATAAATATAAAAATAAAAAGTCGTAATAAAAATCTCTTGATGACGTAAACACATGTAACTTGCTTAAAGTCAAGTGAATGTGACATTTACGATCAACCATTATTGGCATTTAATCTTATAGTTTGGCGATAGATTTTTGGTCGACGGGATAGCTAAGGAATAATACCAAAAATGCATATGTAACTGGTATTTGAAAAAGAGGTTTTCGCCAAATGTTCGTAAAAAAAATCACGCCAAACCTGCTGTGCGTATGTGACATCTGGCCAAATATTACCACTCGAAAAAAAAATGCTAACTGGCGAGTTGAAAAAAAGCTATTGGCGAGATTTGCATCCAGCTAGAGTAACAGTATCAAGAATTCTTTGCAACCATGGCAAATTTTATGTAGTTTTATTCGAAAAAAAATTTTTAATTTTTTAATCAAAATGGAAAACTTACGGTCCATTATTGGTGCGATTTTTTTCTGACGGCAATGTCATATACGGAACGAACACTTAACTGGCGCCAAAGTATCGTTATTTTGCGTGATATGGTAAGCCGGATGTTGTTGTTTATGCTGTTGATGCGTTCCCCAAATTGGTGTTGTTAAAAAATCGGGCCAATATGGGACGTATATGACATCTGTGCAAAACTTTCATATGAACGGCGAAATGATCAGACCGTATTTGTTTATGACAGTTGATGACTTGATCTATTATAATATAGATGAAATGATGGCGATAGAATATTATTTGGCGACTTAGCACCTGTGCCTGGCTAACATTAAAGTACCAAAAGGGATCCTAGAGTATAAAAAGCGAAGTGATCCGCCTGGAACTGTTGATGATAGTCACATGACTTACGCTATTGTTATAGAGATTGTTTTAAAATACCGGGAGACAAAGTCTCTGTATACTTAATTTATTTTATTTTAGATTCTTTTCAAATGTTTAACTGATCCTTTTTAATCAAAAACGAAAAAAATCATTGGATGTCTTCACAGCAACTGATTCGCCCTTAAATTTTTTCAATCAAAGGGAATTGAATGGAAACCCGTTTACAGGGAGAACTGTACAGCTTTTTTCAGTATAATTCAATCTTCTCTAGTATTTTAATACTCATCAGATTAGCGTGTTTTTAGATTCTGCAGTGTCTGAACAGGGGTTGGCGAGCGTAGCTTGCAGGGGGCAGAACCCCCTAGTGTGTATATAAAAGTATAACTAAATGCGCCTATTGAACATTTGTAAGAAAAACTAGATTATTTTACCTTCAATTTTATGTATGATTTTTTGTAAATTGTCTAAATTAAACTGTTATAATATACCATTGAAACTGGGACTTTTTTTCATGGATACTCTGTATATTTATACCGTCTGTTATTTACTTGACTATTTTTAAACATTCTCACTGCTCATAATAGATATTTTATATGAAATTATAGTGATCTAACAATACTATTCCTTTTTATTGTAACTCACCCTTTTCATATAAAATTGCTGCCTACAGGTTTTACGTTAAACGTGTCTTCGAAGTTTGTTTGGATAAATACCTAAAAAACGAGATTAGTATAATAAAACAGATTGCTATTTAGAATGGTTTCCCTCCTCAATAGATTAATAGATTAGTTAATCAAACAAAACAATTATGGCCAAATAATGAATTAAATTTGAGCAAGTCTATTTATTGCACGTTTGGTTATATCCCACAGCTTTATGAGAGATAGAGATATGCTTTACTAAAATATAATATTAATTTAATAGCTAAACCTCCAACAAAATTGAAAGAATTGATTCATAGTAAAATTGATCCAATTCCCGATTATGAAAAAGCACGAGTTTACATAATACCATTCAACACAGAACAACATGACAGTTTATTTTATATTGGTATGACATCTCGAAAATTTAAGAAAGATTAAAGAGCCCTTTCCTGATATCAAGTTTAACAAACCAAGTACAGCTTTATCCAGATTGCATCAAAAAGAAAATATTAAGATAAACTTCGAAAAAGCTAAAATGATCATTTCAACATCTTACCATTACTCTTCAATAATCCGTGAATCCATTGAAATTTTACTTAGGAGTGATACTGTTTGTAACGATGTCCTTTCGTGTAATATTCCAGCGATTTGGTATAATATACTAAATATTTCTAGAACTCCTGATAATATGAACTGATCTTTTCACCTCTCAGCAGAGAAATGAATTGAACTTCGCTTACTATTTTGTTTTTGCTTTTAAAATTCGTTTCGTAATCCGTCAGTCATCAGTTTCCCATTGAAAATGAACGCGCGTGTGCTCGCAAGATCTCAGGTTTGCATTAAATAATATTTTTATATGTTTGTGTGACCTTTTAAGTAGTTATAAGTATGTTGTAAAGCTTATTAATAACAAGGTGAAAATTTCATTCACGACACTAGTTTTTTAATACAGTGTTTTGACTCTTTTATTCCAATTAAAATTTTTATTTGAGTTTTAAGAGTTTATTTATTTTAAGAGGAAGGGCCAAAAGAGGGTAAAGGACTGAAAATATAACACATTGTTAAATTATAACACATAGTATCCGCAAATCGTATAAAATTTCTAGTTTTACTATTTTAATTTAAGTAGTATTTGAATGCAAGCTGTTGTGTAATTCACCAAGTATTTAATAAATAAAAAATACGCAACTTAGCTTCATGATTATCTTTTACAAATAATCCTTTATATAAAGTATTTCATTCGCGACAAATAGTTTTTTAACAAAAATAGAGGAAGAAGCTGGTATTTTTATTCCAATTAAAATTTTTATTTCGGTCTTTAGTCTTTATTTATTTTATGAGGATGGGTCAAAGCACAATAAAGGGCAGGAAAAATACCTTTTATATTAATAACTAAATAAATTAATGACATTTTATTCTGTTCAATTTTAATTTCTATAACCTCTTTCTAAAATACTTGAATATAAGTTCTTGTATAGTTCGTTAAACTGCTACATAATACAGTCGAACCCGGTTAATACGCGATCCCGCTTAATACGCGGATTTTTTCAGATCTCTTGAACATCGCCCATAAGGCTAATGCAAAAATATCACGTTTAATACGCGATAAACTTTCGGTCATTTTAGGAAAAAATCACGCTTAAGACGCGAGCGAATTCATTGATATGAGAATTCCTTCTCTCATCTCGAGTATTGCCAATTTTGCGGATTTTCTTTATTGATATAAGAAACACTGTTTCCGATTAGTATTATTTACTTTATTTAATAACATATTAATTAAGGCGAAAATTACTAATAAGAAATATTGGTAGATATTTGAATAATACAAAAACCCACTAAATTATCAAAACTGTAATTCTGCTTTGATCCCGCCTCTTAACATTATTTGTTTCTTGCTTCGTGTACGTTTTTACTGTAGTAGAGATATATCTAGGCCAGTTCAGGTTACTCAGATACGTCATAAAAATTATTATGATTAGAGATGATCATACCTGTTAGTGGGGTTTTGAATGTACATTATATCACTGCTATGTTTTATAATGCATATTATAAACAACAAAAAAGGAAACTCGTAAAGATTAAACACATACGACTGTGGTTTGTTTTCTTTACTGTTTCCTATGCTTACAATAAAACAATATTTTTTACACAAAGATTAAAAAAGCTAGATTTTTCTTATATTAAAACGACAAGGACAGATTATAATGATACTCATTATTACAAGTATTAAATATGATTTTAAAAACTGGGTTGTGCTTCAAAGATTTACTTTTTTTTTTTACTCTGATAAGAAAATTTAGTAAGAAAATTAATTTTGTTGTTTTATTTCTGGTAGCAACATATTAATCGACAATAAACCTTAAACCAATCGACAATAAATCCATATTTATTTTCCGTTGTTAATCCAGTCGCCCCTATAAAAGAAACAATGAGCAAAAGTGCGATGAAATTAAATTTTAATCCAAATATACGTAAAAGACACAATTTTCGATCGTAAAACATATAAATGAAAGTTCTAAAGTTCATTTAGACTATTAGATGTTGCAAATAAGCCCATTTCCTGCACCATTATACAAATCACGTTTAATACGCGACTTTTGCCCACTCCCTTGAAACGTGTCTTAACCGGGTTCGACTGTACATTACTTTAAAACGATATGTTGTTCACTAAATGGGTGCACAGTATCCTTAGTTCCGCTTACGCTATTATATTGAATAAAATATCAGAAAGATTTTGTGAAAAATATTACGTCTATACCAAATAGATGGCCATTTTTGTTCTACTATATGAAATTTCACATAAAATCCCAACATTTTCAAAATATTTATAGATAGATAAAGTCTAAAAATCTATCCCATGCAACCGACTTTCAGAAAAGGTTGTTCTTCTTTCCCGAGACACAGATTGCATAGGAAATTGTCGGTTAACAATGTGAAAAAAAACTATTTTACGTAATCTTGTTAAAAATTATTTAGGTATCACATCACAGATACTTTTTCATCGCATATTTCTTTTAGAAAGAAGGTTTTAAGGTTGAAAAACTTTTAAACAATTCTTTATAGTGTTTCACTGCTTTACCAGGTTTCGTACTGGGTGCTCACATTCTTCCTATTGAATGCCAGCATTTCTATAAACAAAATTTCGCTGCGAGTAATCGAATATTACACGTTACGAAATTTTCTTTATAGAAATACCGGTATTATAACGGAAAAATGTAAGCACCCGTACGAGCTCTGTTTACATAGCAAAGCAAACTATTCTGAAACAGTCACTATTTTACGTAACCTTATTAAAAAATGTTTAGTTATCACATCACAGACTTCTTTTCTTTGCATCGTATATTTCCTATAATATAAAGTCTTATGGTTGAAAAACTTTTAAATGTTCTTTATAGGGATTCACTGCTTGACACAGCTTTTGACAAACAGCTTTAATTAACTCTTCTTGAAAAGGGTTTAAAGAAAAAAATCCTCAAAGAAATATTACGAAATTTTCTTTATAGAAATACCGGTTTTAAAACGGCAAAAATTTAAACACCCGTACGGACCTTGATGTTTACATAGCCACACAGAATATTCTGAAACAGTAACTATTTTCCATAACCTTATTAAAAATGCTTAGGTATCACATCACAGACTTGAAAAGGGTTTAAGGAAAAAAAGTCCTTCCGGCCAGTGCCGGGAGGAAGAGGTAGCTTTCATATTCCTTATTTTTAAAAAGCCAACTTATATTATTCAAACACACGAAGCTCAATTAAGTGGATACCGAATGTAGGAGATTCAATACTAATTTTTATCAATACTAAATCATTATGAATGAGAATTTCGCGAAATTAGTCAGCTTTATCCAAGCTGCTTTTATTTAAAGTCACTTATATTTGGCTGCCAAATTCGGCGATTTCTTAAAGTGCCTGCCATTTTAAGACAACATGGTAGATGAGGCTAACCAGTGAACTTTGTCGAGACCTTAGTAATTGCTGTGCACATGCTCACTCATATCGGAATCGGTTGATATATACGAGTGCTGTCGCAGGCAAAAAATCAGATTTTTCAAAATGTCACCCACTTTAGAAATTGAAACTGCTATATCTGAGCCATTTTTTAAGATAAAGACAAACAAAAAATGCTCCTGAATCCTTATATCAAGGTCAAATACTTAAGAAAGAAACCTTTTTCAATTTCTAATTTTTTTGCACCTCACTTTAAATATAATTTTTTTTTTAGTTTAATGGCCGCCATTTTGAAACAAGATGGCTGATGAAGCTGGCCAGCGAACTTGGTCGAGATATTGATGTATACTATCCACATGCCTTCTTCCATCGAAATAGGCGAATAAGTGTGGTATCGCGTGACAAATACAAGATCGTTTCAAAGTGTTAGCCATGATAGAAATTCAAAGTGCTATAATTCAACCACTTTTTAAGATATAAACAAAAGAACAAATTTTCAGAAACAAAAACTGCTCCAGAATCTTTGTATCAAGGCCAAACACATAAAAAAAATCTTTTTCATTTTCCAATTTTTTAATACCTCATTTTAAATTTTAAATTACATTTTTTTTAAAAAATGGCAACCCTTTTCAAACAAGATGGCGAATCAAGCTGGCCAACGAACTCGGTCGAGACATTGGTATGTACTATGTACAGACCAAGTTACATTCAAATCGGTTCATAAATACGCCTGTTATCGCGTGACAAAAATCAGGTCGTTTTAAAATGTCAGCCACAATACAAATTCAAAATGTTATAACTCAGCCATTTTTTTAGATGTAGACGAAACAAAACCTGTTCCGGAATATTTGTATTAAGGTCAAACACATACAAAAAAAAATCTTTTCATTTTCCAATTTTTTGGTATCTCATTTTAAATTTAATTTTTTAAAAATTTTTTAAATGGCCACCATTTTGAAACAAGATGGCGAATGAAGCTGGTCAACGAACTCGGTTGAGTTATTTGTATGTACTATGCACACACCAAGGTACATCCAAATCGGTTTATAAATACGTCTGTTATCACGTGGCAAAAATCAGGACGTTTCAAAATGTCAGCCACGCTAGAAATTCAAAATGCTATAACTCAGCCATTTTTTAAGATATAGACGAAACAAAAACTGCTCCCGAATCTTTTTATCAAGGTCAAACACATAAGAAAAAATATTTTTTCAATTTTCAATTTTTTGCTGCCACATTTCAAGTTTAAATTTTTCTTAAAATTTTAAATGGCCGCCATTTTTAAACAAGATGGCGGATGAAGCTGGCCAACGAACTCGTTCGAGACATTGGTCTGTACTATGTATAAACGAAGTTACATCCAAATCGGTTCATAAATACGCCTTTTATCGCGTGACAAAATTCAGGACGTTTCAAAATGTCAGCTTCGCTAGAAATTCAAAATGCTATAACTCAGCCATTTTTTAAGATATAGACGAAACAAAAACTGCTACGGAGTCTTTGTATAAAGGTCAAATACATAAGAAAAAATATTTTTCCATTTTCAATTTTTTGGTACCACATTTCAAATTTTAAATTAAAAAAAAAAATTAAATGGCCGCCATTTTGAAACAAAATGGCGGATGAAGCTGGCCAACGAACTCGGTCGAGACATTGGTATGTACTATGTACACACCGAATTACATCCAAATCGGTTCATAAATACGAGAGTTACAGTGTGACATAGGTCAGATATATATATATATATATATATATATAACCAATAATTAAACATAACCTACCACCATCAAAAACCGTAATATTATGAATTAAAGCTGCAAGTATATATAAAAAAAAAAGATTAAATTATTTATAAGAATTATTATGGAAGAAAAATAAGAAAGTGGACACCGACAAATAATGGAAATGCTTATATATTGAATTACGTTTTCAAGGGCACAGAATTCAATGATATAAGCAAAATGGTTGTTTTCTGTGGGAAAAATAAGCTATAGCTAAAAGTTATTTTCCCCTGTGCCCTAACAACCATTAAAATCAAGTGAATTGATTAAAAATGAAAACAGAATAGAAATAAATAATATGAAATGGAAAAAACAATAAAACCTATTTAAATATTTATAGGATATAAAATGAAATAATAAACACCATACCGATTAATATTTTAGAATAAATCCACGCTCACATGGCACCCATATCGTAAAGATTAAGGTTAATAAAACAGTTAAGAAATCACAGTAATTGATACCATAGGATGCAGTTAATACATATTGAAATAAATGTTAAATAACTTTTAATATAATATAAAATAATATAAATAGAAAGTAATTACATAATTAAAATGCACTATTAAATTAATTAAAAACCGTTAAACATTATCGTCAAAATTTAGCTAAAAATTCCCCCTGGTGTAGTAAATTATAACTGAAATGTAGCTGGAAGAAGTAAATCTAGAACTTATCGAAAAAAAACACAAATTGAGGTGCTGCCATCTAGTATTACATTTATGATTTAATTGTCAAAAGACTTGCTTCAGTTGTAAGCAATTGAATGTAACAATTGTTTTATTAACAGCAAAACCAAAAATATCCTTATATATAGATAATTATAAACTGAATATAAACCACACAATGTATTAAAAAAAAAAAACTATTGTTAATAAAATTTAAAAAGCATACAAAATATTCTATTAGCAAATTTATTTAAACTACACTAAGAATTTAAATAATTCTAGAACAACGATAAAATATAGCATATAGCTATATGCTATAAAACAGAATAAATTCATTAATAATTAATATAAATAATTATTAAAAATATAAAAATCTTTAATAAAAACTATTTTATATAAGATAATTATAAAATGAACAGGAAATAAAAACATATGGTAGTATAAAGAAGGTGAACTGATACTTAAATTCCAATTACCTAAAAAGCACAAATATAGTGTGTGAATTATTTTATACATCCATAAAAATCCTAAAAGTATGAATGTGGGACATTCAAAAACAATAATCCGATAATAAATTATATAACACTAGGTGAAAATAAATAAATATTAAAATATTAATAAGAATAGAGGAATAATAATAAATATAATTACCCAATTTTAATCCATACAGTATAACTTTATTTATATTAAATATACTTATATGTATATTAATCACTATAAAAATGGCATACTATTAGTAATTAATATGATATTGTCCTTATTAAATTAAAATTTATAACAAATGATTGTAAATAAGATTAAACAGTAATAAAGCTAATAATTAATGAAATTCACCAATTACATATAAAATATCAAATCAACATCCATATAAAATACGTATTAAAAATATAGTAATAATACAAAAGCCCCATTTTTTTATATATAAATTAACCATTGCGTATTATCCAGACAACACCACCCTCCTCCGTACTCTAACATCTACCCACCCATCCAACCTATAATAATTTTTTTATGTTATTTTACAATTTTTATTTTTTATAGAGATTTTTTTATTTTATAATTTTTTTGTAATTTTGTTTACGCATGTGTTAATTTGTTTTAAAAGATCATGTAAGAAAAATACTAATTGTATATTAATGAATATATGAATTTTTTTGGAAAACCATGATTTAATGCATCATAAATTAGTTTTTTAATATTATTGTTAATTAGAGGAGAAGAACATAAACATTTTATTCTATATAAATGATTAAGTATTATATTTCGAAATACAGAATGATGTAGACAAGATTTAAAATTTGTAAATGTATTAACTTTGAATTTAAATTCTTTACGTTTGTCATATAAATCTGTGATTGTTTTGTTGTCTTTTATTGTAATTTTAAGATCTAAGAAGTTAATTATATTGTTAGATAAAAGGTTTTCCGTTAATTCCAAATTAGTGGGATAATCTACTGGAAATGGAGTAATTGCAGAATGATCAGTATTAATTAAAATTATGTCATCAATATAACGATATAAATGTAGATTATTATTAGTAAAATTACGTTCATAATGATATAAGTATAAGTCTGAGAGTAAACTGGATGTACAACCGCCTTGTGGTATACCGACATGCTGTAAATATAAAGTGTTATCTTGCAAGATATAATTATTATAGATAATGAAGTTAGTTAAAGATTTAAAATATGCAATATCAATATTAGATGGTAATTCCAGTTTTTTATAATACTTTTTAAATAATGCATTTATAATTTTATGTAAATCTAATAGGTCTATATTATTAAAAAGATCTTTGAAGTCATATGTTGTTATATTATATACACAATGAAGATTTTTTAAAATATTGACAAGTTGATAGCTATTTTTTATACAATGTGTATTATCATTGTTTGTAGTAAGTACATATAATTGATTAAGAATTTTTAAGAGAAGTTTATTGGCTTTATTATTATATGTATTGCAACCAATAGTTACAGTCCTAAATTTAATTGGAGTTTTATGAAATTTGGGAATAAGAACTAAATATGGATAATTAAAGTTAGTAGATAAAATATTTAATAGTTTATAATAACTTCGAATTTTACGATTATTTACAATTATATTGTCATTAGTTTTTTTAAATGACTTATTAGAAGAAATACAATTTGTAAGAAGTTGGTGATAATAAGATTTACAAATAATAGCATAATTATTAGGAGATTTATCTACATATGTAATAACGTAGTTTTTCTGTAATTTAGTAATTTGTTGGAAAATATGCTGTGTATTAATAGAAACCAAATCAGCCATATTATTTTTTAAAGCCATAGTTAATTTTTCAATTACTAATATTTACCACTGATTAAAATATTCAATAGGCTTATTATAAGAGATAGAAATTTTATAAATAAAAATATCAATATCATGTGTAAACTGTTTGATAATAGATTTAACATTAAATTTAGATGGAAGTCTATATTTAGTACCATAACCCATTAGTTGTTTCAATTTAAAATCATTAACAATATCAAGATTTCCAGTGATTATATGTCCATGATCATTGTTTATGTATTTTTTTAGAGTGGGGTCATTGCATTTACACGGAAAATTACTTGCAGCAGATGTATTTTTTGAAAATGTATTGTAGTTAAAAATCTTTCTACCAATTGTATTAGGATATTTAAAGGTTTTTGAGATATGAAGATTATTAATAGGAAAAAAACAATTTTTATCATTAATTATAGAATTGATATTAATTTTATTAAATATGTGATTTGAAAAAGTAATTAACATTTGAGTATTCATGTTTTGAATTTTATGTTTTTTTTTTTGTAAATTAATATTTAAAAGATTAACCCTAGACATAATGAGGTCAAAATAAATATCTGAGAAATGTTTAGAGAAAGATTTACTTAGAAATACATTTAAATGTTGTACAATCTGTTTCTTTTTAATAGCAAAGATGTGTTTTCGAATTAACAACCAGTTATAATTCTCTAAATATTTTCTTTTGAAGATCATTTATATGTTTAGTGATAGATGTTTTGGAAACTACAACTGATGATGAACCCTTTCCTCGTTTATTACGTGTTGTTTTACTATTTAAATTATGATTAAGAGTAGGATAAATTGGAGAATAATCAATATTGTTATTTATAGATGTGAAGACTTTGACAGGTCTGTTAAATACTTCACTGTTAAGTCCATAAGGATAAATTGTGTTGTAATATTTCATAAATGATGATTCCATATAAAGACGTTCTGATTTATTTTTTAGAATTTGAAGAATTTCAATTGTCGTATTTTTAAATTGATGTATATGAAAATGTTGAATTTCAGCTGTAGATTGTATATTTTTTGCTTTGTTATTATTAGAGTCTGAACAATGATGATTGATACGTTTATGAATTGGACCTGATGTTTCACCAATATATTTCATATTACATAAGTTGCACTTTATACTATAAATCACATTAAATGCTTTACAAAAGCTTGAATAATTAGGATCTGAGATAATTTGTGTCTGAGAAGCGTATGGACATGTCTTGCACCGAGCATCATAACACTTACGAAAAAATAAAGGACGAGGGGGAGAGTATAAATGGTTGCTGGATGACGATCCAGGAACAACCCAATTATTGTTCCTGTACCGGGCACTACACTGCATAGATGCTAAGTGTATCTTGCCAGGATCGAGATGTTTACTAAAAACTGCCATATAAAAATAATGTTTGGAAATTGCAATAATTGCCATAAAAAAGAAAATTTAATAATATAATAATTAATTATTTAATTAAATTAGTCTTGAATAAATAATAAATCTTGAGTAAGAATAATATATACAATATTTACAATAATAGAAGCAGAACATAAAAACAATCTTCAAATTTACCATAACCAAATAATGATAACCCTTATTTCGTAGACTAAAAAAGCAAGATACCACTGGACCCATTGATAACAAGTAAGGCAAAAAAAGATCCGCATCTAACATCAAATCCCAGAACAACATTAACCTTGCAAAGACATCCAAAACGCATTCCCAATTAATTTCTCAGATCAAAGTAATATGAATTTAAACTTCTAAAGCATATTAACATTAAATCTATGAACAGAAATAATTATTACTACCATATTGATGTAACGATATAAAATGATCTCTCTTCAGAATTATGTAAAGCTATAGCATAAATAGAGAATATATAGAGAGAATATATAGGACAATATCGTATACTAACCACAAGAAAATACAGATAAAATCATAACTAGAAAATTAAATAACATTAAATAAAGCAATGCAATGATAGGAATGAAAAAATTAATGGAATCCTTAAAAAAGGTATCAGATAACTACATAGTAGAAATCATATTGATAATACACATAGACAGTGCGCTATTGCAGCAATTATCTAAGCGTATAATATTTAAAAGATTGCTAAATCATTTAGCGACCTGGGAATATATATGAATATATATAAGATACCAAAAGGAAAAAATACTTCAAAATGAATTATTGACATTCAAAATGAAAAGATATTTAAAAACATCGTAAAAAGCATACATTCATAATTACTTGCGCAAATGCATCATAGTAATTTGAATGCTAATATATAACCAATAATTAAACATAACCTACCACCATCAAAAACCGTAATATTATGAATTAAAGCTGTAAGTATATATATATAAAAAAAAAGATTAAATTATTTATAAGAATTATTATGGAAGAAAAATAAGAGAGTGGACACCGACAAATAATGGAAATGCTTATATATTGAATTACGTTTTCAAGGGCACAGAATTCAATGATATAAGCAAAATGGTTGTTTTCTGTGGGAAAAATAAGCTATAGCTAAAAGTTATTTTCCCTGTGCCCTAACAACCATTAAAATCAAGTGAATTGATTAAAAATGAAAACAGAATAGAAATAAATAATATGAAATGGAAAAAACAATAAAACCTATTTAAATATTTATAGGATATAAAATGAAATAATAAACACCATACCGATTAATATTTTAGAATAAATCCACGCTCACATGGCACCCATATCGTAAAGATTAAGGTTAATAAAACAGTTAAGAAATCACAGTAATTGATACCATAGGATGCAGTTAATACATATTGAAATAAATGTTAAATAACTTTTAATATAATATAAAATAATATAAATAGAAAGTAATTACATAATTAAAATGCACTATTAAATTAATTAAAAACCGTTAAACATTATCGTCAAAATTTAGCTAAAAATTCCCCCTGGTGTAGTAAATTATAACTGAAATGTAGCTGGAAGAAGTAAATCTAGAACTTATCGAAAAAAAAACACAAATTGTGGTGCTGCCAACTAGTATTACATTTATGATTTAATTGTCAAAAGACTTGCTTCAGTTGTAAGCAATTGAATGTAACAATTGTTTTATTAACAGCAAAACCAAAAATATCCTTATATATAGATAATTATAAACTGAATATAAACCACACAATGTATTAAAAAAAAAAAAACTATTGTTAATAAAATTTAAAAAGCATACAAAATATTCTATTAGCAAATTTATTTAAACTACACTAAGAATTTAAATAATTCTAGAACAACGATAAAATATAGCATATAGCTATATGCTATAAAACAGAATAAATTCATTAATAATTAATATAAATAATTATTAAAAATATAAAAATCTTTAATAAAAACTATTTTATATAAGATAATTATAAAATGAACAGGAAATAAAAAACATATGGTAGTATAAAGAAGGTGAACTGATACTTAAATTCCAATTACCTAAAAAGCACAAATATAGTGTGTGAATTATTTTATACATCCATAAAAATCCTAAAAGTATGAATGTGGGACATTCAAAAACAATAATCCGATAATAAATTATATAACACTAGGTGAAAATAAATAAATATTAAAATATTAATAAGAATAGAGGAATAATAATAAATATAATTACCCAATTTTAATCCATACAGTATAACTTTATTTATATTAAATATACTTATATGTATATTAATCACTATAAAAATGGCATACTATTAGTAATTAATATGATATTGTCCTTATTAAATTAAAATTTATAACAAATGATTGTAAATAAGATTAAACAATAATAAAGCTAATAATTAATGAAATTCACCAATTACATATAAAATATCAAATCAACATCCATATAAAATACGTATTAAAAATATAGTAATAATACAAAAGCCCCATTTTTTTATATATATATAAATTAACCATTGCGTATTATCCAGACAACACCACCCTCCTCCGTACTCTAACATCTACCCACCCATCCAACCTATAATAATTTTTTTATGTTATTTTACAATTTTTATTTTTTATAGAGATTTTTTTATTTTATATTTTTTTTGTAATTTTGTTTACGCATGTGTTAATTTGTTTTAAAAGATCATGTAAGAAAAATACTAATTGTATATTAATGAATATATGAATTTTTTTGGAAAACCATGATTTAATGCATCATAAATTAGTTTTTTAATATTATAGTTAATTAGAGGAGAAGAACATAGACATTTTATTCTATATAAATGATTAAGTATTATATTTCGAAATACAGAATGATGTAGACAAGATTTAAAATTTGTAAATGTATTAACTTTGAATTTAAATTCTTTACGTTTGTCATATAAATCTGTGATTGTTTCATTGTCTTTTATTGTAATTTTAAGATCTAAGAAGTTAATTGTATTGTTAGATAAAAGGTTTTCCGTTAATTCCAAATTAGTGGGATAATCTACTGGAAATGGAGTAATTGCAGAATGATCAGTATCAATTAAAATTATGTCATCAATATAACGATATAAATGTAGATTATTATTAGTAAAATTACGTTCATAATGATATAAGTATAAGTCTGAGAGTAAACTGGATGTACAACCGCCTTGTGGTATACCGACATGCTGTAAATATAAAGTGTTATCTTGCAAGATTTAATTATTATAGATAATGAAGTTAGTTAAAGATTTAAAATATGCAATATCAATATTAGATGGTAATTCCAGTTTTTTATAATACTTTTTAAATAATGCATTTATAATTTTATGTAAATCTAATAGGTCTATATTATTAAAAAGATCTTTGAAGTCATATGTTGTTATATTATATACACAATGAAGATTTTTTAAAATATTGACAAGTTGATAGCTATTTTTTATACAATGTGTATTATCATTGTTTGTAGTAAGTACATATAATTGATTAAGAATTTTTAAGAGAAGTTTATTGGCTTTATTATTATATGTATTGCAACCAATAGTTACAGTCCTAAATTTAATTGGAGTTTTATGAAATTTGGGAATAAGAACTAAATATGGATAATTAAAGTTAGTAGATAAAATATTTAATAGTTTATAATAACTTCGAATTTTACGATTATTTACAATTATATTGTCATTAGTTTTTTTAAATGACTTATTAGAAGAAATACAATTTGTAAGAAGTTGGTGATAATAAGATTTACAAATAATAGCATAATTATTAGGAGATTTATCTACATATGTAATAACGTAGTTATTTTGTAATTTAGTAATTTGTTGGAAAATATGCTGTGTATTAATAGAAACCAAATCAGCCATATTATTTTTTAAAGCCATAGTTAATTTTTCAATTACTAATATTTACCACTGATTAAAATATTCAATAGGCTTATTATAAGAGATAGAAATTTTATAAATAAAAATATCAATATCATGTGTAAACTGTTTGATAATAGATTTAACATTAAATTTAGATGGAATTCTATATTTAGTACCATAACCCATTAGTTGTTTCAATTTAAAATCATTAACAATATCAAGATTTCCAGTGATTATATGTCCATGATCATTGTTTATGTATTTTTTTAGAGTGGGGTCATTGCGTTTACACGGAAAATTACTTGCAGCAGATGTATTTTTTGAAAATGTATTGTAGTTAAAAATCTTTCTACCAAT
Source organism: Maratus speciosus (assembly GCA_963932465.1). Taxonomy (NCBI): domain Eukaryota; kingdom Metazoa; phylum Arthropoda; class Arachnida; order Araneae; family Salticidae; genus Maratus; species Maratus speciosus. The sequence goes on along the minus strand of OZ010786.1, from coordinate 511,565,931 downwards.
TGTATTAGGATATTTAAAGGTTTTTGAGATATGAAGATTATTAATAGGAAAAAAACAATTTTTATCATTAATTATAGAATTGATATTAATTTTATTAAATATGTGATTTGAAAAAGTAATTAACATTTGAGTATTCATGTTTTGAATTTTATGTTTTTTTTTGTAAATTAATATTTAAAAGATTAACCCTAGACATAATGAGGTCAAAATAAATATCTGAGAAATGTTTAGAGAAAGATTTACTTAGAAATACATTTAAATGTTGTACAATCTGTTTCTTTTTAATAGCAAAGATGTGTTTTCGAATTAACAACCAGTTATAATTCTCTAAATATTTTCTTTGAAGATCATTTATATGTTTAGTGATAGATGTTTTGGAAACTACAACTGATGATGAACCCTTTCCTCGTTTATTACGTGTTGTTTTACTATTTAAATTATGATTAAGAGTAGGATAAATTGGAGAATAATCAATATTGTTATTTATAGATGTGAAGACTTTGACAGGTCTGTTAAATACTTCACTGTTAAGTCCATAAGGATAAATTGTGTTGTAATATTTCATAAATGATGATTCCATATAAAGACGTTCTGATTTATTTTTTAGAATTTGAAGAATTTCAATTGTCGTATTTTTAAATTGATGTATATGAAAATGTTGAATTTCAGCTGTAGATTGTATATTTTTTGCTTTGTTATTATTAGAGTCTGAACAATGATGATTGATACGTTTATGAATTGGACCTGATGTTTCACCAATATATTTCATATTGCATAAGTTGCACTTTATACTATAAATCACATTAAATGCTTTACAAAAGCTTCAATAATTAGGATCTGAGATAATTTGTGTCTGAGAAGCGTATGGACATGTCTTGCACCGAGCATCATAACACTTACGAAAAAATAAAGGACGAGGGGGAGAGTATAAATGTTTGCTGGATGACGATCCAGGAACAACCCAATTATTGTTCCTGTACCGGGCACTACACTGCATAGATGCTAAGTGTATCTTGCCAGGATCGAGATGTTTTCTAAGAACTGCCATATAAAAATAATGTTTGGAAAATGCAATAATTGCCATAAAAAAGAAAATTTAATAATATAATAATTAATTATTTAATTAAATTAGTCTTGAATAAATAATAAATCTTGAGTAAGAATAATATATACAATATTTACAATAATAGAAGCAGAACATAAAAACAATCTTCAAATTTACCATAACCAAATAATGATAACCCTTATTTCGTAGACTAAAAAAGCAAGATACCACTGGACCCATTGATAACAAGTAAGGCAAAAAAAGATCCGCATCTAACATCAAATCCCAGAACAACATTAACCTTGCAAAGACATCCAAAACGCATTCCCAATTAATTTCTCAGATCAAAGTAATATGAATTTAAACTTCTAAAGCATATTAACATTAAATCTATGAACAGAAATAATTATTACTACCATATTGATGTAACGATATAAAATGATCTCTCTTCAGAATTATGTAAAGCTATAGCATAAATAGAGAATATATAGAGAGAATATATAGAGAGAATATATAGAGCAATATCGTATACTAACCACAAGAAAATACAGATAAAATCATAACTAGAAAATTAAATAACATTAAATAAAGCAATGCAATGATAGGAATGAAAAAATTAATGGAATACTTAAAAAAGGTATCAGATAACTACATAGTAGAAATCATATTGATAATACACATAGACAGTGCGCTATTGCAGCAATTATCTAAGCGTATAATATTTAAAAGATTGCTAAATCATTTAGCGACCTGGGAATATATATGAATATATATAAGATACCAAAAGGAAAAAATACTTCAAAATGAATTATTGACATTCAAAATGAAAAGATATTTAAAAACATCGTAAAAAGCATACATTCATAATTACTTGCGCAAATGCATCATAGTAATTTGAATGCTAATATATAACCAATAATTAAACATAACCTACCACCATCAAAAACCGTAATATTATGAATTAAAGCTGTAAGTATATATATAAAAAAAAAGATTAAATTATTTATAAGAATTATTATGGAAGAAAAATAAGAAAGTGGACACCGACAAATAATGGAAAGGCTTATATATTGAATTACGTTTTCAAGGGCACAGAATTCAATGATATAAGCAAAATGGTTGTTTTCTGTGGGAAAAATAAGCTATAGCTAAAAGTTATTTTCCCCTGTGCCCTAACAACCATTAAAATCAAGTGAATTGATTAAAAATGAAAACAGAATAGAAACAAATAATATGAAATGGAAAAAACAATAAAACCTATTTAAATATTTATAGGATATAAAATGAAATAATAAACACCATACCGATTAATATTTTAGAATAAATCCACGCTCACATGGCACCCATATCGTAAAGATTAAGGTTAATAAAACAGTTAAGAAATCACAGTAATTGATACCATAGGATGCAGTTAATACATATTGAAATAAATGTTAAATAACTTTTAATATAATATAAAATAATATAAATAGAAAGTAATTACATAATTAAAATGCACTATTAAATTAATTAAAAACCGTTAAACATTATCGTCAAAATTTAGCTAAAAATTCCCCCTGGTGTAGTAAATTATAACTGAAATGTAGCTGGAAGAAGTAAATCTAGAACTTATCGAAAAAAAAAAAAACACAAATTGTGGTGCTGCCAACTAGTATTACATTTATGATTTGTCAAAAGACTTGCTTCAGTTGTAAGCAATTGAATGTAACAATTGTTTTATTAACAGCAAAACCAAAAATATCCTTATATATAGATAATTATAAACTGAATATATATATATATATATATATATATATATATATATATATCAATTTTGAACGGAGGGTGGTTTCGGGGTCTGGGGGTCATGATCGATGAAAATATACCAAAATTTTTTGAAATCGCTTTCCTCCGAACGGCTGCAATAGGTAGCTTTTTGTAAAGAAAGCTACCTAAAAATCATTAAAGAAATATTACGAAATTTTCTTTATAGAAATACCAGCATTCAAACAGAAAAATGTAAGCATCCGTACGATCCCTGTTTACATAGCAAAACAAATTATTGTGAAACAGTAACTATTTTACTTAGCCTTATTAAAATATGTTTAGGTATCACATCACAGACTTCTTCACTTTTCATCGTATATTTCCTATAAAAAAGAATGTTTTATGGTTAAAAAACTTTTAAATGTTCTTTATAGGGTTTCACTGCTTGACATAGCTTTTGACAAACAGCTTTAATTGACTCTTCTTGAAAAGGGTTTAAAGAAAAAAATCATCAAAGAAATATTACGAAATTTTCTTTATAGAAATACCGGTTTTCAAACGGCAAAAATGTAAGCATCCGTACGAACCCAGTTCACATAGCCACACAGATTATTCTGAAACAATAACTATTTTCCATAACCTTATTAAAAAATGCTTTGGTATCACATCACAGACTTGAAAAGGGTTTAAGGAAAAAAATCATTAAAGAAATATTACGAAATTTTTCTTTATAGAAATACCGGCATTCAAACGGAAAAATAAATCACCCGTACAATCCTTGTTTACATAGCAAAACAAATTATTCTGAAACAGTAATTGTTTTACTTAACCTTATTACAGTATGTTTAGGTATCACATCACAGACTTCTTTTCTTTACATGGTATATTTCCTATAAAATAAGGTTTTATGGTTGAGAAACTTTTAAATGTTCTTTTTAGTGTTTCACTGCTTTACATAGCTTTTGACAAACAGCTTTAATTAACTCTTCTTGAAAAGGGTTTAAGGAAAAATCATTAAAGAAATATTTTATATGATATTGATTTTTTTTCTGAAAAGAAAATTAAAAACAATGCAATAATAGTTCCTATAAAAGAAAATCTCTCCTGACAAATAATAATTTTGATGCAACGAAAAAAAGTTCAATTATCTACTTTGTATGCAGTTAATTTCTGTATTTTGTTAGCAGTACACTTATATTCAATCAACCAACATAACAAAATGAGGTTTGACAGTATTTAGGAGTAATTTAGGATAAAAGTCATCTATGTTTTAGATGAGGTGTGTTAATGTTTTTAGAATGTTCGAAAATTAATAATAACGCTTTCTCAATCGAAATATAAAAATAAATCCATCAAAAAATCTTTTTTTTTCACTCACTTTTTTCAGCGCTTTTGCTCAAAGACTATTAAATATTGTTTTCTAACATATTAACAGCCATTCACACTTATAAAGCTTTTTTAAAATAAAAATTTTCTAATTCAAATTTTTTTATGGTCTATATCTTTGAAACATTTTCAAAAATGTTCATGATGCTTCAACAAAAATTACAATAAATAAATATATAAATAAATGAACAAAATAATACTATGACCTAGTTATTCTACCTTCTTATTGCCTAGTTATGACACTTTGAATTTTGTCTTTTTGCGCTTTCTACTCCTAAAACGAAAAAAGTCTATTTTGATACCGGAAAACACTGACAATTCATAAAATTTAAAGTCTATTTGTTCTATTTCTGGGGATGTCGTTTGCATCACAGACGAGTCGGTCAAATAGCTTTCAAGTCGCCGCGAGACAAGAAAAATTAGACGATTTTGCTTAGGGCTGTGCATATATAATGTTACAAATTTAGGAGGGGGGGGTGGCAATTGATATCGTAAGATATCTCTGGGGGGGGGGGGAGGGGGTTCCTAAATATATAGTTATCCTTTTTGATCCAACCAATTTTTTTTTCAGTAACTTTTTCTTTACATCCAAATAGTCTGTTACCTTTTTTTTTATTATTATTATTTTTAAGTGTTTTTATGAAAGCGCAAAGCTATTATTAAAGCCATTAAATGTTTGTAAAATCATTGCATTCCAAAATTTGGAATACCGCAGCGTTTGGCATTCTCGTTCTTCTGCCATATGTGCATATAATTCGCCGTTAGAGAAATCAGGAGAATAATATGTAGGAAATTATACTTGCATTTACAAGTAAAGAAAGGCAAAGAATGTTGTCCACTGTTTTGTTTATAAGATCTGCTTTAAGCCACCCCTAGCAGGGGCCAAGTACAAGAGAACAATATTACTTTTGAATGCATTATGTAACAATAAGTTATTATTAAATACTTTTAAATAGTAATTAACTCTTTTAAAATATATTTGATATAAATTTATTTAATGTATTGACATTTTATTGTCCTCTTGAATCCGTCTAATAAATGTATAATCATATTCGTATATCAGTGCAAGCGTACAAAAAAAGAAAAGAATCTAAAAATAAAATGATTTTTAGGCATAATATCGATATCATCGGGTGTGTGTGTGTGTGGGGGGGGGGGTGGTAGACGAATGATAACGTATGATATCTTAAGAGGGGGAGGGGGTCCAAAATTTACAAAATGTTGATAACGTTATGCAAGTACAGCCCCTATATATGTATTTTTTATCTTGAAGAAGTATGTAATTTATCGCTTTTTAGATTTGTTTAAAATCAGGAAATTAAGGATATATGTTGCATAAAAAAATAATATTCTAATTCTAGATTAATTTTAACACAATTATTCTAAATTGGTAAATAAATCATATTAGATGTAAAATTTCAACTGGGCGAACCGGACCAGGATTCGAACCAGGGATCTCCTGGCTGAAGCCGCCAGTGCTCTACCATATCAGATGGTAGAGCACTGGCGGCTTCAGCCAGGAGATCCCTAGTTCGAATCCTGGCCCGGACATTTTTCGCCCAGTTAGAAATTTACATCTAATATAATATTCTAACATTTTCATGAAAAATAATGCAATGCTAATTAGATTAATAATTATTATATCTTTTTATTTTAAATACCTTTATTGTTTCGAATTGAAGAAAACTGATGTCACTAAGTTTAAATGTATTCAATTAAATAATGTACGACAACAAATATATATATATATATATATATATATATATATATATATATATATATATATATATATATATATATATATATATATATTAAAGGGGGGCGGTTTAGATAAAATAGAAACTACGAAGAATGTCAGAATTGGAATTGAAAATAAAAGTAAATGACTTTTAGAAAAAATATTTGTACTCTTTGTAAAGAAAATTTCATTATTATTTTTTAAATCTTGCTTGAAATAATACCAACACATTTCATGATTAATTGATAAATAAATTAATGTTTGATATTTCTGTATTTGCAAAAGAAATAATGCATTGTGCATTGATAATAATAATTATAAAAAAATGTATTTTTTTCATAAATTCTCTGCTAGATTTTCTTTAAAAAATATTTAATAAAGGTTTATCAATGATTAAATAATGTTTATAATCAATAAAAAAAAATAAAATAGTCTTGACCTTTTTCGGAAGAAAGGAAAAATGAAATAAAGGATGAAAAATTGTTTTAGATTAAACAAAAATCCTTCTTTAAATTTTATCAAATGTATTTAAATTTACATATAAATAATATTTTATGAATTTACATAATTCAGCTTATAATTTATAAAGATTCCTAAATTATATTTAAATTTAAAAGTGAGAATTAATATTTTTGATATGTATTTTTTTATCAATGCTTAAAAGAAAAGATAAAAAGGAAAGAACAAACCGAGTTGATGTACACAAAATAATTAGTTTTAACAAATTTTAATTTCATTGTTATGAAAGATTTGTTAAATTGTAATTAAATCAATTGTTTATTTTACAGAATTTTTTTTTCAAATTTTAAATTTAAACTTGTTTTTACGAATACTTTAAGGCTGTTCTCATATCCAAAAAGGCAACTTTATGATATAAGTTTTAATTTATTTTTGTTCGGAAATGGGTGGAACTATCAGGTGTTATCGTTCTGAAACTGTGTAATCGAACTTTGTCTTCCGTTTTTGCAAACGCAATAGACCTTTCAGAAAATAGTGTCAAAGTGGGAGTTTTGAACCGAATTTCTGCGCGAAAGAAGAATAACCACTCAATGGAGGGTGACAAACGTCTTTGTCACGTTATCAGAATCGCTTATAACTCAATAGGTAATTTAGTTATCAAAAATGGAAAACACAGTTCGATTCCAACTCGCTTCCATAGTCAAGACAAGCCTTCCAATTTTATATCTTTCCGTAAAAAAATTAATTTGTAAATGTGTCAAAACGTTTTGTGCTTGTTGAGCAGAGCAGTTGAGAACAGTCTTAAATCGCAGATTGGAATTTTTTTACACAATTTTAAATATAGTATTCGAAAATTTGTGTTAGACATCTACAGTTTTAATTTTTATATTATCAGCATTTTCATTATTATACTTTAGGAGCTCAAATTTTTTTCCTATCTATTTTTTTCCTACCTGATCTACAGTTTGCTTCTTCAAAAAGAAATTCTGAATTATTATATTTACTTTTGAATCTCGTAATGTATAAGGAAATTGCACCAAAATATAAACGCATTTTTAAATGCGTTATATAGTTTGCTTAAACAAAACTTAATCATTCAGCGGGAATGCTGAAATTTTTTTTACGATTGATCACATGTCGCACTTTTAACGACACAACTGTTTCATATTGTTACGCGCGCCGGTTCAAAACACTAATAACACTAATGTTTCATAACACTAATAAAATAGTTAAAACTTTATATATAGAGAGAAAACTAAATGTTAATAATATTTACACATAAAAAATACCCAGAAGAATACATTTAACGAATATATATATGTATCAATTATGAATCATAAAACATTAAGTTTATTTTATAAAAACTAGGTGGCTCGGCAACCTACGAGCTACGCTCGCCAACCCACGTTCAGACACCGCAGTCTCTAAAAGCACGCTAATTTGATCGGATTAAAAAAGATTTTGGAAGATTGAATTATAATTTACAAAACAGTGGCTATCTCCCTATAAACGGGTTTATATTCATTTCTCTTTGATTGGTGAATTTTAAGGAAAAATCAGCTGCTGTTAAAAGATACAATGACTGTTTCCGTCTTTGATTAAATAAAAGTAGTTAAACATTTCAAAATAAGCTGATATAAATGAATTAAGTAAACAGAGTCTTTGTCTCTCGGTATTTTTTAACAAATCGAAAGAAAATTATTTGAAATAAGACATTTTAAATGTATCATTTTTAATTTGACGCAATTTTCACCAAACTTTTCTTTCTCTTTTTAATATTCACGTGAAAATACTTTTGTTAGAAATGAAATATTATTTTGCGCGGTCCTAACAAAAATAGTTGAATATATCATCCCAAAATACCAATAAATGTCTAGCGAAATTTTTATATTTAAACTGTTTTGCAATATTATTTTTTGTTCATTTTACGTAATAAGTGTAATGTGACGTAAATGTTACGTAATTTCTCTTATTTAAGACTTCTAACGCATGTTAATGAATTTATTATTTTACAATATCCTTTCTCTTTTAAAATTCACGTCTAAATATAGTTTTTATGAAGTAATTTTCAATTAGTTCCCGCTTTTTATACGTAATTATTTAATTCTAATTTGAAAGTTTTTTCCTGTTTATAATAGTCACGTGTAAATAAATTTTTAATTTGAAGCAAATATTATTGTTTGTGCTGTTTATACAGTTGGCAACAGTTTAAATTAATACCATTTTCTAAAATATGTAAAAAATATCTCTCGAAATGCTGAAAATTTGAATTTAAAATAGAAATAAAACATTAAAAAATGATGCAAATAAAAAAAAATGCAGTCTGCACACCGCGAAATTCTAACGTATAAAATGATCTAAAAAGGAATTAATTACCATGTATAGTTTTTGCTCCTATAAAACTTTTTTAAATGAACGATTTTGTCCAAATTTAGCATTAAATATCTCTTAAAACAATTCTTCGATTTGAAAACTGTCTCCATCAGCGTGTTTATCAAACATTTCTCTATAATACGGCCGTTTTTCATATTTTTGTAAGACATGTTTTTCTTAATATTAACAGAGAAAGACCTCCGGTCACAAAAAATTCAAAACCGGAAGCGGCGGTGACAGCGTAAGTTACTTTTTTTAGAATAGTGAGATATATATTAGTAATGAATTAATGAGGGAAACAAATACACGAAAACCTTTTTTATTAAAAAACATCGATTATTTACAAAAATTGATCTAGTTTTATCTTTTATCTTTTTTGAAAAACTCTTTTTTTGCCAAAAAGGACTTTTACTACGTGCAGCTTCGTTTTGTACCTTGTGTTACTCTATATTTCTCCATTTTGTTTTTTCGTACAAACATACTTCCTAAAAAATCTTCAATTGATTTTTCTGGATTGGTTTGAAATATATATTGAGTAACTTCTCGAATTTTCAGTTTTGGAAAGATTTCTGCTAAATACTTTTTCTTTAATTAAGTTAAAGGAAAAAAAAAACTGAACGTAAAATATATCAATTAAATTATTTCAGAAAGGAATTTATTAAAGTCCTCCCGGCCATTGCCCGAAGGAATAGGTAGCTTTCATATTCCTTAGTTTTAAAAAGCCATCTTATATTATTCAATCACATAAAGTTCAAATTAGTGGAAACCCATTATGGAAGATTCATATTAGTTTTTATCAAAACTGAATATGAATGAGAATTTCTGGAAATTAGTCAGCTTTATAGAACCTGGTTTTATTTAAAGTGATTTATATTTGGTCGCCAAATTCGGCGATATCTTGAAGTGCCCACCAATTTAAAACAACATGATGGTTGCAACAAAGCTAACCAATGAACTAGTTCTAGACCTTATTAATTCCTGTGCACATGCATACTCACATCCAAATCGGTTCACATCGGTTTACAGGAGCTGTCGCAGGCAAAAAATAAGATTTTTAAAATGCACCCACTTTAGAAATTGAAACTGCTATATCTCAGCCATTTTTTTAAGATAAAGACAAAAAAAAAATCTCCGGAATCCTTGCATCATGGTAATACCCTTAAGAAAAAAAAAAACTTTTTCAATTTCTAATTTTTTTGCATCTCATTTTAAATTTTAAATTCAAAAAATTTAAATGACCGTCATTTTGAAACAAAATGGCGGTTGAAGATAGCTGACGAACTTGGTTGAGGCATTGCTATGTACTATGCACGTGACTTGTCACATTACAAATTGGTTAATAAATACGCGTGTTATCGCCTCACAAAAATAAGATTGTTCCAAAATGTCAGTCACATAAGAAATTCAAAGTGCTATAACTCAGTCGTTTTTTAAGATATAGACGAAACAAAAAATGCCCCGAATTCTTTGCATTAAGATCAAACACATCAGAAAAAATCTTTTGCAATTTCCAATTTTTTGGTACCTCATTTTAAATTAATTTTTTTTTAAAATTTTAAATGGCCGTCATTTTGAAACAAGATGGCGGATGAAACTGGCCAACGAACTCTCTCTCTCTATATATATATATATCAACATTTGAAAGGAGGGTGGTTTTGGGGTCTGGGGGTCATGATCGGTGAAAATATACAAAAACTTTACGGAATATCTTTCTTACGAATGGCTACTATAGGTAGCTTTTTGTAATGAAAGCTACCTAAAACCTAAAATAATGAGTTAAGGATGCTTGTCACCCAGCTTCCGATTTCCACTCACTAATAGGAAGTCTACGGGCATTTGATGAATTCGTATATTTAAAATATCTCCTCTGGAAATTAATATTTTTACCTTCTATTTTTTGTGCACACTTCCTAAAAGATGTCTCCTTTTTCTTAGTTCTCAAAATATTTCTAATGTATAGGCTTAATTTTATATGAAGTGTTAAAATCTTACTCACAGTTTGCCCGCTTTTAACACATAAAATATTAAATTCAGCTTAGATTTTAGAAATATTTTGAAAACTAAGAAAAAAAGAGACATTCTTTAAGAAGAGTACACAGAAAAAAGACGTTAAAAATATGAATTTCCCGAGGAGATATTTTACATATACGAATGCATCAAAAGATCATAGATTTAACATTACGGAAGAGAATTCCAAACCTGAGTGACCAGCCCCCTTAAAAGTCGTTGACATATCCATCTATACCTCTTTCTTTTTTGATAACCATAGAACGCTGGGAAAAGAAAGGCATGTTGACATATTTATTATTTTTCGCCGTTTAAAGCAAATAAATACAGCCTTAGAGACGCACAAAACTTTAATGGAAAGAGATAAAACCAGTTTTACTACAAATAGGTAAATTCAGTTAAGGGGCTACTTCAGTCACCTGGAAAGACTCGTTCGCTAATGTTAATCCAATGGAAGAAAATTTTTAAAGATTCTCGTTTACATTTTAATTTTTTTAAACGGGTTTCTTTTGCACTGGATAGCTGAGATTGATCTCTACATCTGCCGTTTTTTAATTTTTCGATTTTTCTTTGCAGATTTTTTTCAAGAGGATACTTTTATTTTCCAAACCGGTTCCGAAAAGGAAAGTATGCTATTTAAAAATATCTGCAAACAAAATCAAATTAAATTTAAAAAATCAAAAAACCCGACTGCGTAAAAAGCGAACTAATTATTTCTCATCAATGTGAAACTATTTTTTATATTACTTACCTATTTTTTTTTAATTTACTTCGATTGATGACTTTTAAGCTGTGTTTAAATGTTAGTTCCTATCTATAAACAGTGTTTTGATGAGGCCTATAGATGTCTATGAAGGTTAGAGTTGCAGTAAAGCTAGAGATCCTACCTACACAACTTCCAGGTTGCGTAACATTTAAACGGAGCTTCTGACTGTAAAATAGCCAATGAAACATAGTCTTCATTTTGAAAGACATGTTCAATGATATGCCACTCAATAGGGTGAGTAATTTTTTTTTCCTCTCTATCTCCATTTTGTATTTTACGGCCGCCATTTTGAATTTATAAAAACAAAACCTATCCTATAACCATCGGACGGTTAAGACGAATCGATAGAGACCTCATTCATTAAAATCCATCCAGCCGTCGAGATGTTTGGAGGGTATAAAGAAATCCACATACCTAGATACGCGTGAAACACATAACCCTTCTTGGCAGTCGGGTAAAAAGTAATATACGCTCTTGGTTCAGATCGATTTCAGCTAGTAAATGCAAAAAGACTTGTTTAAAAATACTGGAATACAAACGAGATATCTTTAAAATATTCTTCCATAGGATTAGCATTAGTGAGTGGGTCTTTTCAGTGGTGTTATTAATAAAGAGGAGACATATAGTTCAGAGTCTAACGGATGAGAGTGAAGTAACTGAGAAGGTTGTTACAAGATGGCGGCTGTTTTTTGAAATCGGATCAACAGTTTCTGATTACCACCAGGACAAACTTCGCACCAGTAAATTTGAAAAGAAAATTCCGTGTTATTTAAGGGGGTCCGGTACATATTTTCAAAATATTTTATTTATTGAATTAAAATTTTGAAATTTTTTATGATAGTTAACCATATCAGTTGTAAATAAAATCGCATGATAAAACTTTTCATAATTAAAAAAAAAAAAAAAAAAATTTGTTAGTTTAAAATCGTTATAACTCGAAAAATTATTTATAGAATTTCAATTTTTTTTCATTTAAATAAACAGAAATATATAAGTTTTAATTTAGATTCAGCATTTTAAAAAGTATTAATTTTTTAAAATAATAAAAATATTTAAAGTAAAAATTAGAAAAAAAATTATGTAACTTTTATTAAAAAAATCATATTTTCAAAAGTAATATATATTTTTTAATTTGCTGAATCTAAATTAAAATAAAGCTATTTGAAAAGACATGCTCCAAGTTTGAACCATTTATCTGTAACGGTTCTTGATTTATAACAATTTAAATATGAGCAATGGTGAAAAAACTCATCATGAAGAAAAAGGCAATTTCACAAGAAGTCGTTTCCTTGACAACCATAGCTTGAAAGGTAGATTTTGAAAACAAACCAAAACGAAAAAATTAATATTTCCAGTTCTAATTAAGATAGAAACATGATTTAAACATCATTTTAAGCAAAAAACGACAGAGAAAATTTTAATCCAAAAAAAAAATTTTTTTTTTGAAAATTTGAAGATTTTTGTGTCCCGGATCCCCTTAAACGCCTTATTTATAGAAATATTTCCTGAGAAATTTGGTGAGAACTTCTTTTTGTTTTCACTGGTGTCAGATTTCCCAGGTTTTATAATCTTTTTCACGGACACAGACAGTAGGTTGTCTAACTTGTCACAACATGGTGGAAACACACGGCCTGACTACGGCCAAAATAAAATTTTACCATTAAAAATGAATATCGGTTTCTACCATTATTTTTTACTGATATTTTGCATTAATAAGACGTTTAAATAAGAAACAAAATTCTGTATAAATTTACAGGTGGATGTTTCCGCCGGCGGTGATCAATTGAAGTTGAATTACAGTTGAAGAATTACAGTTGAAGCTTCACTATTTTAAGGTTATGTCGGTTCCTTTTTATTACAGTCAATCAGGGTAACTTTGAACCACGGGCTGTAACTTTGCACCGCCTCCTATTTTTCAATATGTTTGACTCTAAAAGACTAAATAAACTCCAGAACTGTGCTCTGTTGACAAGGTTCTAAACTGGGATTTCTACTCTTTATTTTAGAAAATAAATTAGCAACATTATGCGCAATTAATTGCACCATCTAACTATTTTTGTGAAGTAATGTTTTTAAGTTAATTTTAAATGCTGTTTTGAAGTTGTTGTAATCCAATTAAATTTTCATAGTAAGTAACAATATACTCATTTATCAGACATATTATTATCTAAATGTTGTAAATGTGTTAATATTTTGTGATTATTTATTTAATTATAGTTAATAAAATGTAAAATAAGAAGGCACTAGCATTTTACCGCATTTTCAGGGTAACTTTGGGCCGCCTCAAAGTTACACTGGGGCTTATAATTTACTGATTATAGGCGCTACTGTCGAAAATTTCCCATATTTGCACGTATATTTTATATAAATGCCGAAAGTGTGCATTAGATATGACATGTAAATATTTTTACAAATATGTGTAAAATACATAAAATTCATTTAGAGGCGTGATTAGGGGCGGAGTTACTCAAATTTGACATTTTATACGTTCGACGTTTTTTATTCTTGTTTTAATAATACTAGTACTTGTATGTATTACTGTAACTATGGATATATTATAGAGTTAAAACATTGAAAATTGTTTTTCACTGCATTTTTATGTTTTATATGAACAATAAACAGGTTTTTTTTATCTCTAAATGCTCATGGTCCTCTTCTTCCACTTTTCTTATGCCTGATATTTGTTGTAATATCATAAATTATACAAATCTTGTGATGTTGGGAAATGTAAATTCGCAGTCTTTACATATCTGAAAATATTTTTTGGTGTTTAAAATTATCTTAACTACAATACTTTTTTTATAATTAATTATTTTATATAAAAAATTATCATATGGGGCAAAGTTACCCTAAATGGCTGGGTAACTTTGAACTAGGCTAAAAATCCATTTTTTATTGCTTTTATCCTTATTAGTCCTTAATTTTTTATAGTCAAAGTATAATTTAGGATCATTTCTTCTCTTTTATGCCCCTAGTTTCGACAATATTCTTCAAATAAGAGTGTGGCATGTGAAAATAGAGAAAATGCGGCTCAAAGTTACCCTGATTGACTGTAATAGTTCCAAGGTCTTTTCAGGTGACTGAAGTGCCCTCTTAAGGAGTAACAACAACCTTCAAACTGTTTTATTGCCGTATTTGATAACGGATTAAGAAATATAAATTTTTGTCATAAATTTTTTAGGCACGCGCTTATTGGCGGTTAAGCAAATTACTCTCAAAATTAGTGTATTTCACACGATTATTGTTATATTTAAACGAATTCAAAGACATCTTAAAATGGACATCCATTTTGACTAATGGGACTAATAATCTGATTCTCTAAACATCTGTCTCTTTCAGTAGGAGATTGGAAAGCTTCTTCCATTAAACATTTTGTTTATACACTTTATTTTCGAAAAAAAGAGTATATATGGAGAGTTCTCTATTTCTTTAAACGAATACAATTATCTAAATTCATAGAACCTTTATGAATGCAATGAAATGAGAACTATGCGAGCTAATGCTTTCACGAGGCGACACTAGTACTACATTTTTAAAGTTCTTTCTGTGAATCAGTTTGGCATGTTTTAGAGTTTGAATTAGTGTAAATATAGGTTACATGTCCCATCTGGTTAGTTGCCCTAATCATTACATTTCAGCTATTGGACGAGTGCCAGGTCTTTAAATGCATATAATTTATATCATTTTTTTTTTTCAAAATGAATGCAATAGGAATTAATGAGGTAAGTTGGTACGATAAATATAAATAGCTTAAAGCGGTACAGTCGGGTGAAATTAAGTCATCTCAGTTTTACTCAGTTTGAGAAGTTTATTGGCAGGGTGAAATATTTAGCTTCAAGCCAGTAGGGTAAGAACCCATTACGATATCTCCATATTAGCAATTATGTGTTTAAAAGTTTATTTTACCACATTTTTAGCCCCGATATGCTATTTCTTTCGTCCAGCAATTAAAGTGTCGTCTCCAAAATATAATGTTCCGTTGTATAAACCTGCCGTAAAACAAAGCAGTGGTATCATTGCACTGTTAAATACTCTACTACAATTTTTTTAACTTCTAAGCATCGCACATTTTCAATTTGTATACCGTCATATGGGGAAAAATGTACTTTCAAATGCAATTAGTTTGAAAACAGAACCTCAATTTTGAGACCTGCACCTACTTTTGAGATATTAATTTTTTTATAGTTTATAAAGAATTTTTTTCAATGTTGGCAACCGAAGTACTCCATTTCTGTAGAAAGTAGAGGGAAAATATATGTAAAACAGTAATTATGTCTTTTTGTTGCTTCTTTCCCACATCAACTGAAAAAAAGTAATTAAAATACGCGCTATTTAAAAAAAAAATGTAAATGAATGATTTCTGATAAAACATGGAGCTATTATAAACTATATTTAATTTTAAGTATCTATATTAATATTACAAACAAATGAAGGCACATAGATCATTAGATAGCCGAGTTTTTTGTCAACTTTCTTGAATAACGACATCTTTTTTGGATTTGTGTATTATTTAGCAATAGTGACGCCATATGCATACTTTACTGTAGATGTTGTTTAAGACTAGATCGTAAATGACGAATTCCTCCTCCGGATGCGAATGACGTCATTTTATATAAAATAAAAGCATGTGTTTTAAGTATTAAAACTGAAATATGTTTTGTATTATCTGTATTTATGTACATTTTTTTTTTCATCGGGGGTGACAATAAATTCTGAAAAAAGTAGGATTCCTGTTTTCTAGTTGTTTGATCTTTTTTCTAGATTTCAAAATTTTTAGATACTATCACATTTGAAACTACTAAAACATTTTATATTATTATATGTCGCATATTTAATAATGATCTATTCATAACTAGTATATAACTCTCGTCAAAAATGACTGAATGCTGATCTGCGTTTCATTTTCGTAAGACTTCATACAAACAAACAAAATGAAGATTTTATTATTAAAGGGTTTGTATCGTAGAAAAGTACATTTTAAAAATGACAAACGATTTCTACAAATACAAATGATGAGGATATTTTTTTTACTCATTATTAAATTTATGAAAAAGTTCAACAATTGGACAAAACAAAGAGCAGTATTTATTGCAGCAATTATAATTATTAGCAAAGTGAAGCGCAATTTCTGAAGATTTCACAAACCATTAAAAGTTAATATTTAATGCGTTAAAGTTTTTTCATGTTAAAATACATTATTTTTATAAAAATGAATGAATCTCAAAAATGAATGGCTCCTTAAACCGCTTTCCATTAGGGGTTGAGGCAGCGCTTTTCTTCATGGATTAATGGAGCTTAGTGTTTCGTTTCTCAATATGGATTTGGCGCCATGTATGAACAATTAATATAAACGAAGGAACTTCTGTTAAAATTGTTGTTTTTAGGTGCGTTCGTAATTATATAAATACGTAGCACCTATAGTCGTCGTTCAGTCCGTCCGTCCGTCTGTCCGCATGTAACAGAGCAAAAACTACCCAACCGAATGGTCTGAAATTTCAAATATATGATTGTTGCAAAATTTTGTCGAGCCATTTCAAATTTTATGAAAATCGGATGTATAGTTTAATTACAGGGACAGTCAAAAGTTTTTCTTTACATTACGGCCAATGGGAAAAATTATTGAAAGTGCATTTTAATGATATTAGAGCCTCCCGAATGATCTGAAATTTTAAAGATATAACTGTTGCAAAATTTTGTCGAGCCATTTCAAATTTTAGGAAAATCGGATGTATAGTTTAATTACAGGGAGAGTCAAAAGTTTTTCTTTACATTACGGCCAATGGGAAAAATTATTGCAAGTGCATTTTAATGATATTACAGCCTTCCGAATGATCTGAAATTTTAAAGATATAACTGTTGCAAAATTTTGTTGAGCCATTTCAAATTTTAGGAAAATCGGATGTATAGTTTAATTACAGGGACAGTCAAAAGTTTTTCTTTACATTACGGCCAATGGGAAAAATTATTGCAAGTGCATTTAAATGATATTAGAGCCTTCCGAATGATCTGAAATTTTAAAGATATAACTGTTGCAAAATTTTGTCGAGCCATTTCAAATTTTAGGAAAATCGGATGCATAGTTTAATTACAGGGACAGTCAAAAGTTTTTCTTTACATTACGGCCAATGGGAAAAATTATTGCAAGTGCATTTAATGATATTACAGCCTTCCGAATGGTCTGAAATTTTAAAGATATAATTGTTGCAAAGTTTTGTTGAGCTATTTCAAATTTTAGGAAAATCGGATGTATAGTTTAATTACAGGGACAGTCGAAAGTGTTCCGTTACATTACGGGGAATGGGAAAAATTATTGCAAGTGCATTTTAATGATATTACAGCCTTCCGAATGGTCTGAAATTTTAAAGATATAATTGTTACAAAGTTTTGTTGAGCTATTTCAAATTTTAGGAAAATCGGATGTATAGTTTAATTACAGGGACAGTCAAAAGTGTTCCGTTACATTACGGGGAATGGGAAAAAATTATTGGAAGTGCATTTTAATGATGTATCAGACTATGCGCTTTATGAAGTGCAAAAAAGTATACATTCAGTACAATATGGGGTGCAAAAAATAATTATAAAACTAGTTATAGTACGAACGCACCTCATTTGCCACGTTTGACGAGCAATTTCCAACTTGTATAAATACGTAGCACCTATAGTCGTCGTTCAGTCCGTCCGTCTGTCCGCATGTAACAGAGCAAAAACTACCCAACCGAATAGTCTGAAATTTCAAATATGTGATTGTTGCAAAATTTTGTCGAGCCATTTCAAATTTTATGAAAATCGGATGTATAGTTTAATTACAGGGACAGTCAAAAGTTTTTCTTAACATTACGGCCAATGGGAAAAATTATTGCAAGTGGATTTTAATGATATTAGAGCCTTCCGAATGATCTGAAATTTTAAAGATATAATTGTTGCAAAATTTTGTCGAGCCATTTCAAATTTTAGGAAAATCGGACGTATAGTTTAATTACAGGGACAGTCAAAATTTTTTCTTTACATTACGGCCAATGGGAAAAATTATTGCAACTGGATTTTAATGGTATTAGAGCCTTCCGAATGATCTGAAATTTTAAAGATATAATTGTTGCAAAATTTTGTCGAGCCATTTCAAATTTTAGGAAAATCGGATGTATAGTTTAATTACAGGGACAGCGAAAAGTTTTTCTTTACATTACGGCCAATGGGAAAAATTATTGCAAGTGCATTTTAATGATATTACAGCCTTCCGAATGGTCTGAAATTTTAAAGATATAATTGTTGCAAAATTTTGTTGAGCTATTTCAAATTTTAGGAAAATCGGATGTATAGTTTAATTACAGGGACAGTCAAAAGTGTTCCGAAAAAAATATTGGAAGTGCATTTTAATGATGTATCAGACTATGCACGTTATGAAGTGCAAAAAATATACATTCAGTACAATATGGGGTGCAAAAAATAATTTTAAAACTAGTTATAGTACGAACGCACCTCATTTGCCACGTTTGACGAGCAATTTCCAACTTGTTTAAATAAGGAATATGCAGGACGCATTGATTTAATGAAATTCTTGCTAGCATTTAAAAGGTCAGTCTTACGGTTTGCTTTCCAATCGGAACTTTCTTGGGGAAAGAAAGACTACGTGGAAAAGAGTGATTATGATATTTTATAAAGTTGAGAAAGATGTCAGTTTCCTGTCTGCAGTTTCTCAAAATGTCATTATCATTTGTCTTAAAATGTGAAATCATTATGCTTATAATTTAAAATATTATTAGTTTTTTCCCATTTAAAATTGTAGAATAATATATGCGCTTTTAAAATGAAGTGTGATCTTTTTCCTTTTATGTAAGATTAACGTTTTACACCGCCAGTTATGTAAGATCGGATAATTTCACTTTTGATTAAAAAAAATATATATATATTTATTTATAAATAAAAATGCGATGGACTAATGACATATTTAAAATGATATAATGGTACAAGGATAAGTGTAAAGTATCAATTTAAAACAACGTTAAAAGCGCCAAAATATGTAAACTTTAAGCAGACTAGTTTCGGTAGCATTTAGCGTACCGTCCTCCGAGGACGGTATGAGGACGGTACATTCTGTTCGAAATTCCGTCTTCATATTATGGTCAATAATAAGATATGAAGCATTCTTACAAATTTTAACTTTCAAGAATAAAAATCTGGTGAAATTAAACTTGCTAAAATAACATTTTAAACTTATACACGAATGCCTTAATGACATTCAAAATAAAGAAAAAATGGTCAGCAGCGACGATTTTTTTAAATTTAAATGAGGTTTAAGTTAAACTCGCGAGTTTAATTTTCCTTAACATTTTATCACTCTTTTAGGTAGATTTCTTTACAAAAAGCTACCTATTGCAGCCGTTCGGAGGAAAGCGATTTCAAAAAATTTTGGTATATTTTCATCGATCATGACCCCCAGACCCCGAAACCACCCTCCGTTCAAAATTGATATATATATATATATATATATATATATACAGTGGACTCTCTCTATCTGAACACTCTCTAATGTGAGCACCCCGGTATTATGAACACTTTCCGATGATCCCGGTGAAACTCCATAGACTTAACTAAAGATGGATTCTCTGTATTCTGAACATCCTCTAATCTGAACACCCCACTATTATGAACGGTACTTTTCATCTCCATTCTACCCCACCTCTCTGTAAACTGAACGTGTGTTTGTAATCTGAATTCGGGGAATTCGCTCAACATGGAAATTCGGAGAAATTGTCGCAGAAGAATAAAAAGGTTCAACGAATTCGATTTAAAAATAAACAGACAAAATAGTTGCTAGATTTTAAGAATCTACCTGATGCTGCAATTTGTTTCCATAATTCAGATAAAATTTTCAGCTAATAAAACAAACAAAACATTATAACAAAAAAAAAAAAAGAACTTGAAAGAATATTTTTCAAACAGGTACGTCATTACTGTACGTGTTCTACATCTCAATGAACTAGAATATTCTTACAATTTTAATAAAAAAAAGTCCAGATATAAAACTATTGCCATTTCAGAAAAAAAAATCATGATAATCAAATAAATGAAATGAAAAAAAAAAAACAGTAAATTTTTATGCAAAGAGATACAAGAAAAAATAATATAAAAACCATGTCACGTGATTCCCCCTCTCCCGATCTGAGATAAAAATAGATATATTATGCAACAGAAATGCCCCACCCCCCAGTGGCAGATAAGAGACAACAGGAGTTAGAGGGGGGAATGGTCAAAAAGGGATTATGGTTTCTTTTCCGTACACATGGTTGGACAGTATTATCGCTTCTGTTTCTTTCTTCCTTTTTGCTCGGCAAAGGTAAAAGTTTTTCGCCGTTTCGCTATCGTTGCAGGGAAAGAAGCACAGCACTTACGCAGATATGTCAGAAAGAAGTACGAAAACGGAAAGAGTGAAGCTTCAGGAAAGATACAAAGTTGTTCAAAAATTAAATTAAAAAATAAGTCAAAGGAAAATTGCATCTGAGTTTGGAATTTCAGAAGGCCAAGTCAATGCCATCAGCAATAAAGAGAAAGAAATTATAGCCACTTTTGAAGCAAAAGAGCCTTTCTCATAGTGTAGAATCTTAAGATATATTCCTTCCACCTTAAGATCTATTTCTTTTCGAATTCGAAAAGAAAACAGAAAACGAGAACATAAACAATCACGTCTGGAAGTTTTTTTTGCCAAATGAGAACGAAGAATCTTCTTGTCACTGAACCCATGCTAAAGCCGATTGCTGCGCATTTTGCAGAAAATCACGGAATTCAAGGCTTTGGAAAGATAGTTGACTTGCTTCAAAAGTTGGCATAACATCGAATTCAAAATAATCAATAATGAAGCTGCAAACGTAAATATTGACACTGTGGAAGAATGGAAAAGAAAAATTCCGGACATAACGAAAGATTTCGATGCCTCTGACATTTTCAATGCCGATGAAACCAGCCTGTTTTTTTTTTTTTTTTTTTTTTTTTTTTAGAGCTTGTCAAACAAAACCCTAACAGAAAGATGCGGGAAAAGGTAAAAGAAAGACTTAGCATCATGCTCTGTGGCAGTTTTACGAGTGAGAAGCTCAAACATCTTGTGATTGGAAAAAGGGAAAAGCCACGATGCTTTAAATATGTGAAAATCGCGTCATTGCCTGTGCACTATAAATCAAGTCGAAAAGCCTGGATGACATTTACAATTTTCTCACAATAGTCGAAGGGCAGTAATGAGATGAGGAAGAGAGAATGAAGAACTTCTTTTTGTAGATAATACTAGATCACATACAAACATGCAGCTGAGCAACGTGAACCTGAAGCTATTGCCACCAAACTGTACTTCTATAATCCAACCACTGGACCATTGAGTGATCCAGCCCTTTAAAGCTTGGTGCCCGGTTAAATGTCCTTGGTGATAGAGGAGGAAAATTTGGTAACCGGACTAACGAAGAAGGTCAACGTCATGGATGCTGTTCATTAGATATCAACGGCTTGAAATGAAGTAACCCCCTATACCACCCAAAGATGCTTCTACAAAGCTGGATTCCCGAGTGAGAATGAACAATCAAGAATAAAGAACCAGGAATCAACAGCTGTGCGTGACTTGGGATCAATTATTCTGGAGCTTCATATTGAAATTTAACCCCCGAGCTTATCTCGAAGTCGACTCCAGCCGACTCGTTATCTCGAGCCTTCTGTTTTGCAACAACAACATTGTTAAAGAGCAAGAGGATAGTGAAGATGATGTCATATCGCGGCATTTCTTGCCGATATCGAAATACGGCATTGATATCAACGCTTAAAGTCGTTTTGCTTTTCAGCCCAATTCTGAGACTGCTCAGTATCGATGTTTGCTTTCTAGTTTAGCTACAAAATCTTTTCAGCTTTTAACTTACAAGCGTTTCGCTTTTCTGACGATATGACATCAACGCTTAAAGTCGTTTTGCTTTGCAGCCCAATTCTGAGACTGCTCAGTATCGATGTTTGCTTTCTAGTTTAGCTACGAAATCTTTTCAGCTTTTAACTTACAAGCGTTTCGCTTTTCTGACGATATGACGTCATACATTTACGAATTCCGCGCACCTGGAGATGAATAACTGAATTCCAACTTAAGTATTGCGTCATCGTGTCGATGACGTACGCTGGTTTCTAATTGGACGATTTCTATAACTTCATGTTTCACTGTTAGTTACGAAGTTGATTTCTGTTTGTATGGTATATATTGGAGCGACTTCATGTTCAGATTGCTCGTTTTTGTATGTTATATTCCAGTAATGTAACTGATATAAGTTAAGGCTCGATAAATGAGCTGTTTAAGTTCTTGGCCGAAGTTATGGCCGTATGCTGTTATATTTAATATCTTTAATCATGTTTTTAATTGGTTTTAATAAAGTTATGTTTGAATTATATCCTGACTTATTTCTGCATGTCAGTGGACACTTATTAAACTCTGCTTTAAGTTGTTGTGGCTTCTAGGCCTAATTTGCCCTAGCAGCCCGTTAGAAGAAGCATAACCAGAAGAGACCGATAAAACAAGAAGTACGATGCAATATGGCGAAGGGATTCAAGACTGTTGAACTATGCGGCTGAACATCACCCGGAAGCGTTTCTTTTTGTTAAACAACAAGATAGCATGTACACTGCACGTGCATTCACAATGCAAAACCAGACTAAAATTACTTACTTTTTTAAGTAATGTATCGGATTATGTTTTCAAGTAATGCACTGCATATATGTAATTGTATGATTTGTAAAACATTTTTCATAAGAACAAACAAATAAGTGATATGGTAGAGTACAGGCCGGACTGAATTTAGTTTGACATTGCATCAAATCCAAATTCAGCACCTCCATCTCGGTAACTGTCATGACTAACCAGGTTAAGTATTCTATACAATCTATAAACTCAATACATAGTAGTAGTAGTAGTAATGCATTTTCCAATTTCCTTCTATAATGAACACCCCCATAATCTGAACATTTTTGGTTGGTCCCATGAGTGTTCAGAATAGAGAGAGTCCACTGTATATATATATATATATATATATCTGAACTATGTCACACTGTAACTCTCGTATTTATGAACCGATTTGGATGTAATTCGGTATGTACATAGTAAATACCAATGTCTCGACCGAGTTCGTTGGCCAGCTTCATCCGCCATTTTGTTTCAAAATGGCGGCCATTTAAATATTTTAAAAAAATTTAAAATTTGAAATGAGGTACCAAAAAATTGAAAATGGAAAAATATTTTTTTCTTATGTATTTGACCTTTATACAAAGACTCCGTAGCAGTTTTTGTTTCGCCTATATCTTAAAAAATGGCTGAGTTATAGCATTTTGAATTTCTAGCGAAGCTGACATTTTGAAACGTCCTGAAGTTTGTCACTCGATAAAACGCATATTTATGAACCGATTTGGATGTAACTTCGTTTATACATAGTACAGACCAATGTCTCGACCGAGTTCGTTGGCCAGCTTCATCCGCCATTTTGTTTCAAAATGGCGGCCATTTAAAATTTTAAGAAAAATTTAAATTTGAAATGTGGTACCAAAAAATTGAAAATTGAAAAAATATTTTTTTCTTATGTGTTTGACCTCGATAAAAAGATTCGGGAGCAGTTTTTGTTTCGTCTATACCTTAAAAAATGGCTGAGTTATAGCATTTTGAATTTCTAGTGTGGCTGACATTTTGAAACGCCCTGATTTTTGCCACGTGATAACAGACGTATTTATGAACCGATTTGGATGTACCTTGGTGTGTACATAGTACATACAAATAACTCAACCGAGTTCGTCGGCCAGCTTCATCCGCCATCTTGTTTCAAAATGGCGGCCATTTAAAAAAAAATTTAAAAAATTAAATTTAAAATGAGATACCAAAAAATTGGAAAATGAAAAAGAGTTTTTTCGTATGTGTTTGACACTTGATACAAAGATTCCGGAACAGGTTTTGTTTCGTCTATATCTAAAAAAATGGCTGAGTTATAACATTTTGAATTTCTATTGTGGCTGACATTTTAAAACGACCTGATTTTTGTCACGCGATAACAGGCGTATTTATGAACCGATTTGAATGTAATTTGGTCTGTACATAGTACATACCAATGTCTCGATCGAGTTCGTTGGCCAGCTTCATTCGCCATCTTGTTTCAAAAGGGTTGCCATTTAAAAAAAAAAGTAATTTAAAATTTAAAATGAGGTATTAAAAAATTGGAAAATGAAAAAGAATTTTTTTATGTGTTTGGCCTTGATACAAAGATTCTGGAGCAGTTTTTGTTTCTGAAAATTTCTTCTTTTGTTTATATCTTAAAAAGTGGTTGAATTATAGCACTTTGATTTTCTATCATGGCTAACACTTTGAAGCTATCTTGTATTTGTCTCGCGATACCACACGTATTCGCCTATTTCGATGGAAGAAGGCATGTGGATAGTATACATCAATATCTCGACCAAGTTCGCTGGCCAGCTTCATCAGCCATCTTGTTTCAAAATGGCGGCCATTAAATTAAAAAATATATATATTTAAAGTGAGGTGCAAAAAAATTAGAAATTGAAAAAGGTTTCTTTCTTAAGTATTTGACCTTGATATAAGGATTCAGGAGCATTTTTTGTTTGTCTTTATCTTAAAAAATGGCTCAGATATAGCAGTTTCAATTTCTAACGAGGGTGACATTTTGAAAAATCTGATTTTTTGCCTGCGACAGCACTCGTATATATCAACCGATTCCGATGTGAGTGAGCATGTGGACAGCAATTACTAAGGTCTCGACCAAGTTCACTGGTTAGCCTCATCCACCATGTTGTCTTAAAATGGCAGGCACTTTAAGAAATCGCCGAATTTGGCAGCCAAATATAAGTTACTTTAAATAAAAGCAGCTTGGATAAAGCTGACTAATTTCGCGAAATTCTCATTCATAATGATTTAGTATTGATAAAAATTAGTATTGAAACTCTTACATTCGGTTTCTACTTAATTGAGCTTCGTGTGTTTGAATAATATATGTTGGCTTTTTTAAAATAAGGAATATGAAAGCTACCTCTTCCTCCCGGCACTGGCCGGAAGGACTTTTTATTTTCTTCTAAATTTTTACTTATAATGAATTTGCATTGTACCCACAATACATTCAAATAAGAAATAAAAACAATGTAGTATTTTTAGTACAAAAGTTTGGTATAACATTGTCTTAAGGGATGTTAAGGAAGGGACGGTAATAAAAAAAAAAGGACGGTAAGGGAAAAAAGGAATGTTAAGGAAATTAAAGGTATGGTAAAGATGGGACGGTAAGGAAAATTACCACCTATTTTTAGGCGAATCATGTTAAGACTAACTAACAGGCACAATGTTCATTGATTTTTAGCAACTGATATTTACATCGGATAAAAAAAGGGACGGTAAAGAATCTAAAATTTAGGGGCAGAGTTAAAAAAATAATAACAACAGTAAAAATGTGTGAAGGTTAGTTTTTTGCTACACATAAAAAATAGTCTCAGTTTCAGAAAAAAATTACATCGAATTACTTTGAAATTTCATTGGATGTCATCGTGCACTCAGTCTTTTGAGTGGTTTTAAAGATTCAAAGATGGACGAGAAACGATGGAAGACGATGCGCGCTCTGGTGACCTCAAAAATGGACGCAAACATTCAAACAGATTGGTCAGTTGACCCGTGAAAATCGTCGTCTGAGAATCCTTGCTGTGCTGAGCAGACAAACGTCAGTAGAAAAAGAATGTCAGATTTTTAATGAAACATTCTTCTTTGTCTATTTAGGCGTTTTGGACCAAGTACTCAAACCCGGGTTGTATCATCTCTCGTACTCATTCGACGTAGCTCTCTGTGCGTTTTATTTATTTAAAAAGTTCAAATCTGATCTGTAGGGGCAAGCTTTCAGAGCATGGAATCAGTCAAAGCAAAAGCCAGGATGACTCAAGCGGAATATATTGAAGGCTATACATTTTCTGACGTTATTGGTGACAAATAGAAAGTTTTTTGACGTAAGTTCGGTTATTTGTAGCCACACCTCGTACTAAAAAAGTTAGCTATAGAACAAAAAGTCGGTATAATAATAATAAATCCAGGTAGGCCACAAATTGGTATGCATGAATCTAAGTGATTCTAATAATTTAATAAATATAGTTCATTCTATTATTTTAGTTCTGCAATCCATTTCTTTAAAGATAGTAGGTTGATTAAGCTAACTTTTTACTGTCAGATACGGTGGATTTTTTTTCCATTTAAAAAATGTTTTGACTATTTTATTATCATTTAGGGTTTGTATTTACTGCATCTTTGATTCATATTTACTTCAAGATTATTTAAATATGCGAAAACAGAATGCACGATCGGAAAAATTAGGTTTATTTTACCTAATTATAACACAGTTCAATTATACCAAGCATTCTTTTGATCGAACGTCCCTAAAATAACCTCTTCTTTTTTTAAGAATGTTATTTATGTTGTGCAATATTTTACCTACGAAAATTAATCTTATTTACTTTTTTATGTGGATAACCCTTTTCCCCATGCGGAAAACATGCATAATGTCTGTGAAAATGTATGAATCTACAGAACTCAAATACTAAACCCATTTCCTTTTTCCGTTTATTTTTCAACAACGCTTTATCTTAAGTCATAGTAGCTAAGACTGTCAATAAGATTCATTGTTTTATATAGCACGGCTTTCATCTGTCACATTAAAGGTTTTAGTGTCCATAAAATAAGACAAAATAGTGTCATAAATTATATTTTATTGTGAGCATTATAGACACTATAGAGCTCTGATATTCCTATAATATGTTTATTGATACTTCAACAGTATTGAAATACTTTGCCACCTTGTATAAATTTCATTGAATATTTTACATTTATAGAATTTTATATTTACATTTGAAAAGTTTATGAATATGTTTTTAAGGCATTTAAATAAGAAATATAGATATTAATATTCTTCAGTAGTATATCATAATCAACTGGATTTCAAAGAGTTAAAGACTTTCTGTGGCTACTCAATATTTTTAGTAAATTAGGTTTTAAAATTATGTAAAATTCATAAAAAACATACGTTTTTACATAAGTCATTCAAACCTAGAATTCCTATAACAATGCATGATGCATGATATTAAATGCATGATGCATGAAATTTAATTCGTAGGCTTTTAAAAACAGTTTGGAAATAAACATTAAAATGTCTAAAAATGGACTAATAATATGGAAAAAAAATGTTTTCAATAGACATAACTTTTTTTTTTTTTTACATTAGTCACAATTTATACCAAAATATTACGCGTATGCTTTATATAGGGATTTAATCTCTTCCGTTCGTTTTGACTGTTCAAGTCACTAAAACATTGTAAAGAAAATCACAGTTTTAGTGTTTTAGTTTTAATGATATTTCCACAGTTTTGGAAAATGAACCTAAAACAAGTGCAAATACGATAATTAGATAAAATTAACTCTCTTATGTTGTACTTTCTGCTATAGTTGCGGATTTAAATGTCAATTATAATGTATGTTTTTTTCAAGATAATGTAATATTTAATCGAAGTATCTAATTTTATCTTAGAGATAAAGATAGAACTTTGCACTTTGTGCATTGTCTCTCTTATATATATATATATATATATATATTAATTTATTTTAGAGACTCTTAGTTTTGAGAGGATTATTTGAATATATGATTCTAGTACTAAAAATTACTCATTAATAACAAATTTTTCTTTTAAAAATATTAAAAAAATTCAAATTAATTTTTTATAAACACGAAAGAAAAATTCCTATTTATTCTTCCTTTATTTTGTGTTTTTTTAAAGATTTGATTAAAAAATAAACGAACATGCAAACACAATTATTATTTCAAATATAAGTGGTTGAAGTTGAAATTTTTCATTTAAAAATAGAAAATGATTTTTTAAATAATTTATATTTGAAATGAAATATATTAATAAGAATACAGTTCAAGAAAATAATTGACTGAATATTTATAAATAAACAAAAATAACATTTTGGGTCTCAGACCACATAAACGGGACTCTGAAACCTCCATTTTGCGTGAAATAATGAAAGAATCGATTTTCCATTATTTTGCTTGACATGAATTTTGACATACGTGGTATATTCTGTCAAACTACTGAAATGATCCAATACTCAAAGGGCAATATTGCAATATACCTACCTGCAAGTATGGCAGCTTCTCTGTACATATCAATTTCCAGCCTCCCGTTACTCAAAATCTACTATGAACAAGTGAAATCATTAAATTAAATCATTTTATTAAAACAATACGTAGTTCTACCTACATGTATTTTTTTATCTCTCTCCTTTTCGCAACGAACTTAATTCAACCCGTTCAGTTACCAAGATTTATGATTTCATTTTCCAGTTATTCAAAATTACATTCTGGCATAATTAATTTCTATTTCTTAACAGTCTTTGTTTGGAAGTAATCAAATACACAAAAAACCTAAGTGCAGCTGTCTTTTTAACATTACATTTTCTTTTATCGTATTTTATCTGAGTTGTAGATAAGTTATTCTTAATTGCAACTAGAATTTGACGGTTAAAAAGAAATAACAAAAGAATAAAATTATTTTATGTGAACTGCGCTTTCAAATATATTTCATTTATCTTAGCACATATGCTTTTTCTCTGTATTTTCCATACATTTGTTAAAATTTCACAATCACATTTAAGCTAATTCGTTGGTGTTAAAATAAATCAACCCAGACTTCATGTCGCTCTTACCCATGACATAAAGTAGGGTTGCTTTACATCCCGTGAGTGAGTGCTGAGGTGTGGCTGCCACATTATATTCTGCTAAACTTCCCACCAATGCTTTGGATAGTCTGGAAATGTCTTTTATTCCGGCGTCAAAAACTTCGTAAATTGGCGATAATGTACTACGTCAAGTCATGTGAATCAGTACGCAAAAAGTTCAGTTGGCTTTCTCCCGCTGTTGCTGCAAGGTCCGAAAAACGTGTATTTTTCGGAATTGTTTTCCGGAAACGGAAAAGAATATCTGAAAAATCTTTTTTGCATTTTGTTTATTACACTTTAAAGAAAAAAATGATATTTATAATAGCGAAATAAAGTTTGGTGTCTCCAGGAGACCCGCTTTCCGGAGATGGTGTCCGTTTGGTAGCAGTCCATGGTGATCTCCTTAACTCTGTCAAATGTTATCTGAAATTATAAAAAGCTTAAGGGGTCTCAAGACTCTTAAAATTGGAAAAAAGAAAAAAAAACATTTTCAATATTTAATATATTAAAAAATATTTGATTTTAAAACAAAATTTTAATTGTGATGAAAGATATAAGTATATTCTTTCTTTTCATGTATTTAAAAAATGCAATATGCAGAATTAGCATTTACAGGAGGCTCCAAACTCTCAGACATTTGAAGAGCTGAAAATAGATTACGCGTAAGATTACAAAATAAATTTTGAAAAACTTGAATGAAAATTTTGGTGCCTATTCATACTTCAGATTGTAATAATTACCCTGAATCTAATTTTGTATAAATTGTATTTTGTAGAATTAATTAATCCAAAATTTGCATTTAAAGCATTTTTTATATTTTTGATACAAAGTTGTACTTAGCTAATGCAAAATTTAGAAATTTTCAACAGTATAATCACCTAAAAAATATTTTTTTATAAATAAAAAGGGCATTTTAGGTTCGGTTTATACAGACTAACATCAAACATATGTTTTACAAATTTTATGAAAATATT
The DNA here is from genome assembly GCA_963932465.1 of Maratus speciosus. Classification (NCBI taxonomy): domain Eukaryota; kingdom Metazoa; phylum Arthropoda; class Arachnida; order Araneae; family Salticidae; genus Maratus; species Maratus speciosus. Next base: position 511,535,688 of record OZ010786.1, on the reverse strand, counting down.
TTCAGAAGTTTTTGAGATACTGTGCGCGTTTTGCCCAAAAACGTCATGACTTCAAAGTTTCGGAAACGCCGCTTCAGTTATTGAGCGGGTATGATTCTAAAAGCCTGTACTAATTCTGTACTAATAGGAATGTCAAGGAAACAATTATATCAAAATATTCAGAAAAGATAGGAGTTTAACATTTAAAAAAATTTTAATTTCGAAAATTTTAAAGCTTTAAGAGTCCTGAGATCCCTTAATGTCTTTATTTCGAACACTTAAAACTTGAGAGTAATCGTTCGGTTGTTGGAAAAATGGATTTTTAATAAAAGGACGTCCGTTCAAAGTTAAGGTATCGTTTATGAGAAAAAACAGTTATCAGCTATTGAGCGGGTATAATTCTAAAAGCCATAACTTCTGTTCTAATAGGAATTTCAAGGAAACAATTATATCAAAATGTTCAAAAAAGATAGATGTTTAACATAAAAAATTTTTTTTTTTTGGAAATTTTAAAGCTTTAAGAGTCCTTAGATCCCTTAATGTCTTTACTTCGAACACTTAAAACCTTAGAGTGATCGTTCAGTTTCTGGGAAAATGGATTTTGAGCAAAATGACGGCAGTTCAACGTTAGGATACTATTTATGAGAGAAAACTTTGAACCTTGATTGTTGCTTGACATTAGAAAAAAATCATCAAATCGCCAAAAGAAATGATTACGTTACTCTGTAGTGTAGAGAAGATTAGTTGAAATTTGTTCAATTTATTGTGATCACCGACTTCCAAAACTTTAAATATTCTTTTATACAGAAAATATAAACATTAGTCATGCAATATAAAATGCCATTTTTGAACCTTAATCCCTTAAAAATATATGAGGACATGAGTTTGAAAACAATTCACATTATAAAGAAAATCAAATTTTGGGAAATCCCGAAAAAACATTGGTTTTCATTGTAAACCAAGATTTTAGAATGTAAGAAATACCGATAAAACTAATTTTTTGCAGATTGTAGAGTTTTTTCAAAGAAAGTTCACCAATGGAATAGATTGATAGAGAAAACTCGAATTTTTAAATTTTGGATAAGACGAATTTTGAAAGTCCCGTCCTCATATGAAAAAAGCCCTTTACTGCATGCATTTCGTATTAAATTATTCAGAGTTGCCCTCTGTAAATTTACTTTTCGTAGTTTTTGTTTCTATTTCAATACATCTGTATGATGAAAATCCTAAAAACTTCAAGATACCTTTTTCAACTGCCACAACCTTTTATGTGGAACTATTCTTAAGGTATATTTATCAATATTAAGAATCGTATTTTCTGTGATTTAAATTGTATTTAAAAAAATAAAACAGTTAAATGAGTTATGGTTTTACTGTATTTTTATATGTCATGCCATTTTTAAAATTAATAAGCTATTTAGAAATTTGCTCTTTAAAGCTATAAAGCACACTTGTAAGAAAAATGACAAAAGAAGATGTTGCAAAAAGTTAAAAATTTTAGGAGAAGTAAGATTTAAATATGTTCTTCTTTTTTTTTTTTAAGTCATTTTTTAGGGTTTCGTTCATCTGACGAAACCCTATTCGTTTCGCGCCTCTGTCTGTCAGTCTGTCTGTCTGTCCGTCTGTCACAGAGCCCGTTCTCAGAAACTATACATGTTGGAGACTTGAAATTTTCCAGCTGAACACCACACATCATACGACAAATCATAAAATTTTGAAAAGGTCGTACATTAAACCGTTTGGACTCCCACATGTGTATTTTAAACAATTCTTTCTGAGTCTCTAATTAGGTTGGAGGCGTGAAATTTTGCATACTTATATCTGAACACCTCGCATCTAATGACAAACCATAAAATTTTGAAAAAACCGTACATTTAACCCTTTGAGCTCCCACATGTGTATTTTAAACAATTCTTTCTAAGTGAACCCCTATTTAGGTTGGAGGAGTGTAATTTTGCATACTTATAGCTGAACACCACATATCATGCGAAAAATCATAAAATTTTGAAAAAAATCGTGCATTTAACCCTTTGGGCTCCCACGTGCGTATTTTAAGCAATTCTTTCTAACTGAGCCCCTTATTAAACTGGAGATTTGAAATTTTGCATACTTATAGCAGAACACCTGAGGCCAGGCAACAAATCATAAAATCTTGAAAAAGTCTTACGTTTAACCCTTTGATCTACCACATATGTATTTTAAGCAATTATTTATAAGAGAGCCCCTAATTAAATTGGAGACATGGATTTTTGCATACGTATAGCTGAATACCTCAGACCACACGGCAAATCATAAAATTTTCAAAAAGTCATATTATTTACTCCTCCGGGATCTAACTTGTGTATTTTAAGCAATTTTTCTAACCTCCGCCCTCTTCACCCTTGGAGCACTTTTCTAGCTTTTGCCGACACCCCTTTGAATATTCTTCCATATTATGCACCATAGCCTTACATATTGTAGTTCAAGTTTTTACCGCCAGGGGAACTTACTTATCTCGTGTGCTATCTGCCCAATCCCGTCGACTAATATATTTACGGATAGTCTATAAAACGGAGTTTCGTTCGGATAGAGATTTGTTTAGAATAGAGTGCGGCCCTTGAAGCGAAATGTGGAACTAACAGATTTTTCAAAAGGATAAAGTATTTTGAAAGAAATGTTGAAACGAAACCCTCTGTGCGATCTGTGATCACACTTACCTACCTGTTTGAAGAATTGTTCTTTTCTTGATTAACACATTTTGGTATTTCTTTGTTACAGTAGATCACAAGTATCAATCGCTAAACAACAACGATTATATCGCCAAATTATAATACTTAGACATTATAATAATATATGATGTAAATGTGATTTTATGACTATTAAGTTCTTTTTATAGTCAAATATGACGCACACATTATGTATGTAAATGACATGCGCTTAAGATTTATATGACGTATTTATAACATATAAGACCAAATGTTATGTTCTAACTTTGTATATGGTGCATACAAAGGCGTTTGGAGTATATATACAATGCATATATAAGCTTGGTGGTGATGTTAAAATCGTAATATTAATCTTGGTATAATCGCAATTATGGGAGGCGCTTATGCAGACCCTTTACCTTTTTAAATAAAATCATTTAATAATATGCCAAAAATATATTATAAAACACTCAAAAAATCGTTCAAAGAGTACCGAGACCCACTCCTCAAAACGATAGTTATGCTGTATTTTTTTACTAAATAATATGATTTCGATTAAAGCTGCTAGTCGCTCAGCTTCCGAATTCCCGTCGCTAATGCTAAGTCTATGGGCGTAGAATACATTAGTGTGTTTAAAATATCTCCTCATCAAATTAATGTTTTTAATTGTTTTATTCTTTGTACTTTTCTCAAAAGATTTTTATGGGTTAAAAGCTGACGAACTGTGAGTAAAAACTTTATATAAAATTTCATTAAGTATGTATTTTAGTATTCATTAAGTATATATTTTAGAAATATTTTGAAAACAAAGAAAAAACAGACGTCCTTTAACACGCGGGAAGTCGCGCTTAAACAGGGTATGAACAACGGTTTTCGGTTTGTCACCAATAAGTGCAATTAATAATCGTCACCTTATTTAGTGGGAGACAATTGTTACAATTATGCGATAAAATAAGTTGAAGATTATTCTTCGAAAAATTGTGGTGACAATTGTAAAAACCGTACGCACCCGGGGTATGCCATACCCCACGCGACTCCTCCAGGGTTAAGAAGAGTATACAGAAAAATAAGTTAATAATATAAATTTCATTATTATAGATATTTATTACAAACATTATAAATAAACGAATGCATGAAACGCTAATAGACTTAACATTAGTGAAGGGGATTCGGAAGCTGAGTGAATAGCAACTTTAAGCGGTCTCTGGGCTCTTAAAGCTTCAAATTTTTCGAAATATTATTTTTTTTTATGTGTTAAATTCCTTTCTTTTCTGAACATTTTGTTATAATTGTTTCCTTGAAATTCCCATTAGAACAGAAGTTAAGGCTTTTAGAATTACACCCACACGATAGATGAAGCGTCGTTTCTGAAAGTTTAAAGTCATTTTTCTCCAAATGACATTTTTGGGTATAACGCGCAGGATGTCTCATAAACTTCTGAATGTTTTTTCATGAAATTTTCAAAACATATCTTTCATGTTTATCTGTATAAATTCAGCCTATAATTTCTATTTTATTCAAATAAAATATAATTTTAGGTGATTATACTGTAGAAATTTTCAAAATTTTGTATTAGCTAAATACAACTTTGTATTCAAAATATAAAAATGTTTTAAATACAAATTTATTTAGGTTCAGGGCAAGTACTATAATCTGAAGTATAAGTAGGTACCAAAATTTTCATTCTCGTTGCTAAATTTATTTTGTAATCCTGCGCGTAAATTGTTATACCAATTTTCTGCTCGTCAAATTACTGACAATTTGAAATCCCTTTTAAATGGTAATTCTGCGGTCTTGTAATTTTTTAAATACATGAAATGGAAGAACAAACATACTTATATTTTTCATTCCAATAAAAATTGTGTTTTAAAATCATAAGCATTTTAAGATATTAAATGTTGAAAATGTTCTTTTTTTTTCCAATTTTAACACATTGGCTGATAAGTTCCCGGTCTGACGCACAGATGGCGCCACAAATACATAATTAATATTCTGTTTAATCAGTACTAACCTTAAAAAGGTAGCTGTAAACATTTTATGACGATCTGATGGCTGCTTCAAAAGTTACAGTGCCTTTAGTGAAACAACTTTTTGTATTTTCAAAACAATCAGAAAAAAAAAAGAATTTCGTGTTTTGATAAAACATTGCTATTTGATGGAGAAAAACATCGTGAAAACAAAAGTTTGGCTTGATAAATGTTATCCGGACTCTGCACTAGGAAAATCGACCATTATTGACTGGTTTGCTGAATTTAAACATGGTCGTACAAACATCGATGATGCGCAACGCTCTGGTTGCCCAAAAGAGATGGTTATACCGGAATACATAAAAAAAGTCCACAAAATCGTTTTAGAAAACCGTAAAGGTAAGTTTCAGGGGATAGCTGACACTCTAAACATATCAAAAGAACGTGTAAGCTTTATTTCGGGTAAACATTTGTCTATGAGAAAGCTGTTTTCGTAGTGGGTGCCGCGTCCCCTCCCCCCTGCATCCTATCACAGGTCTTCGGCTACGATGCAAAATTGCACAAAATACATTTCGAATTGCTTCCGTACCCACCCTATTCTCCAGATTTGGCTCCCAGCGACTTTTACCTGCTCGCAGACCTGAAAAAAATGCTCGCCGGCAAGAGATTTGGCTCAAATGAGGAGGTGATCACTGAAACAAACGCCTATTTTGAGGCCAAAGATAATTCGTTCTGCAAGAAAGGTATTGAAATGTTAGAGAGGCGCTAGAATGATTGTATCGCTCTTAAAGGAGACTATTTTGATGAATAAAATCGAATGTGATAAAAAAGTTGTGCTTTCTTTATTAGACAGGGAACTTATCTGCCGATTTTTAAGAATCCTGAGACCCCTTAAAAACTACAAAGGAAAAAAAAAGAAATTTGTGCTGACGTGAATAACTCCTAATTGTTTGTATATAGTGGGAAATTTAAGACCTGTATTTTATATTGGTTATTAATTTATATTTTAGGATAGAAGTAATATTTATTAAAAATTTAACTAGAATCTTATGAAAATATTTCAAAGGTAAAAATACATATCATGATGTTATAATTTCAGTTATAGTATTTTAAGTTAACAAATATTATTTACTGAATTTTAATTGCGGTGGATATAAATTATCTATATTAAATTTATAATACACGCGTATTGCAATATTCTACTGAAGTTTTAATTTTATGGCACTAAATTTTATAATAGTAAAATTACGCAAAGCTCACATGAACTCCGCTCTAATGAAATCCAAAAGTCATGGACATTATGTGTTAATATTGTATGACGCCTGAAACTTAAGTCATAATAATCCTAAATCTGTTCACGAGCTAAACAATATAATGAACAAAAATATAACTAATAATTAAGCAAAAGATTTTTTTTTTAAATATAAAATACTTATTCAAAAAATCCCAACATGAGGAACATAGGTTTCTTCCGTGATGGTGGAGGATCAAGGAAGGGCGCCTATATTTGTTTATGTTAAGAAGTTTAATTATACATCAAGGATTGGACAGTAATTAAACTTCTTACTATCAAGAATTTTATATTAACTGATAATAAAATCCTAAGCCTATTTTTATTGGATTTTTAACTGATTGTTTTGGTTAGAAAATTTGTCAATGTTTGTAAATCGGGTTTAACGATATGCAAAGTTTTTGACAAACAGCTTTAATTAACGTTTGCTGAATAAAAACTCAAAGGAAGAACAAAAAAATTCATATAAACTATTTAAGGAAATTAAAAGTATTTATTTTATAAATAACATGCATTATATATATATATCTATATTAAATTGGAGTGAAAGTAATTACATCAATAGAACCTGATCATTGATTTTCAGTAGCAGTAGAAAACGCTTCGTTTAGCTTCATAATAAGAGCTATATTTAGCTTTATGAATTTTTTTTTTTTATCTTACCCAATTTAAATCTCGAAAACGGATTAGAAAATAATGAGAAATCTGTATGAATATTAAGGATTATTTTTTAACTTAAGATGTGCATTAAAATTTTTTGTGACTCGTGTGAAAGAAGTAATTTTAATAATTTTTTTAATAATAATAAAACGTAAAAACTGTTTTTTTATGTTTCTATTGATATTACGGCTGAGATTATTTAGAAGAAAAAAGAGAACATATGCAAAACATGCATTTTATCTAATTACCATAAAAAATTACTTGAAAGTCTGTAGCTGATATTAATCCTATAAACTGTTAAAATTTTTGAAGAAATTTTTAAGTAGAAAACGCTTCGTTTAGCTTCATAATAAGAGCTATATTTAGCTTTATGAATTTTTTTTTTTTTTTTTTTATCTTACCCAATTTAAATCTCGAAAACGGATTAGAAAATAATGAGAAATCTCTATGAATATTAAGGATTATTTTTTAACTTAAGATGTGCATTAAAATTTTTTGTGACTCGTGTGAAAGAAGTAATTTTAATAATTTTTTTAATAATAATAAAACGTAAAAACTGTTTTTTTATGTTTCTGTTGATATTACGGCTGAGATTATTTAGAAGAAAAAAGAGAACATATGCAAAACATGCATTTTATCTAATTACCATAAAAAATTACTTGAAAGTCTGTAGCTGATATTAATCCTATAAACTGTTAAAATTTTTGAAGAAATTTTTATTTGATGTGAATTAGATGGAATGGACGTGATCCCCATATCGCTCACCCGCAAGAAATGTGACACATCTCGCAAAAATTCATTTTGCGTTTTATTCCACTTATAGGTTTATCATAGGTGCGTACTGCTACACAAATAGTTTCATAAGTGTAGTTATACAGGAAATCGCTTTATTATGCTATATGTCCATTTGTGACCACATAAGAGAGGTGGATTGTGTGGGGAGTTAGAATTACCCGACATACAAAACCTCATCCTGCGTATTTATTCTTAATGGTTTTATGCTTTTATGCACGTTTTTATTCCTGCATTCAAACATAAGTGCTATAATTTCATGTTACAGTAAAATAATGCAAATTTTCTTTTGCCTTTCCCGTGCAATAAATTTAGTCGCGATGGGTCACTTTTCTTGTGGGTGAGCGATATGTTCAATACAAGGACTGTAAAAATACAACAAAAAATTTTCAAACATAAATAAATGTATGTGAATGACAATCCTTTAAAATTAGATATATTGCAAAACATGTATATGTTGATTTCGAGATCAACGGGAAAAATGATTTACCGGTTGCCATTTTAAGTCTTTTAAGTGCCTTTTAGAAAATTAATAAAATATAGATGCATGTCATTTTCCATTATGTGCATATATGCCAGCCTTCCAACATTTTCCGATCAGATAATCAAATATTGAATCCAAAATTCTACTTAATATATGAGATAAAATAAATTATCACATAGAAGCTATATTTGTTTTAATAATGTTTTATATTTGTTTTATAATTATTTGGACTAAATGTGTTTATTCAATTTGGAAGACGTAATGGAAGGTTAGCTGTCATGTACGTTGATGAAACTATGATTTATATCTCACAAAATACTTCTCCTCCCTGTTTCTTTTATCTTTTCTGACACAGTCTCCTAAAAATATATTTTAAATTAATTTACGATCCACGCTCAGTTACCTTTGTATCATACTCTGGAATCCCCCTCATGAAAACGTTTCGTTTAAGAAATATTGAAATTTTGCAGTATGAAATGTTATGAAATTTTTTTCTGCTGTAATATATTATAATAATAACTAATATGCCCAGTTGATTATAAAGCATTTCAAAATAAAGTTATGGAATATTAGACAGATACCAAAAGCGCAACGCAAAGATTTCCGATGATCCCGAAACGACATAAAAAATCGGTTCCGGATTTCTAAGTGTTAATACTTAGTGTTTCCAGACCCTGATTACGGAATAGGCACGAGAAAAATTTGAAGGGGCCCGAAATTGGAAAACAGGAGGCTCCAAAATTTAAATTGAATGCATTATATTCCAAAATTCTTATTTCCTTTCAAATTATTCACTCATTTAAATATATATATATACATTTAAAAAAATGTTTTTCATAAAAATCCAATTCTTTCATACAAAAGATCAGTTTCAACCACATTATCACAATTCCTCAGTTTATTTAACCAACTAAAGTCGCCAATTTATCAGTGAGGACTATCGTAAACCAATCAAAATCGAGAAAATGCAATGATATAATATTAGGTTGAGCAAAAAGTTCTGGGAAATTTTTAATCTAATAGTTGCAAGAATTTGTATCGTATATAGGAGTACCAGTGGGATATCTATAGGAGTTCAGGAATTTCGGCTCCAAAATTCCTATTGAACAGTATGATTTGCGTGTGTTGATCTGGAATTATTGGAGAAAAGGTCTAACGAATCTGAACGAATGAAGTTGAAGAAGCATGTCAAAAGTTTTTCGATTCAAAGGACCCGCCATGGTACTTCCAACAAATCCGGAATCTGGAAGAACGATGGCAGAAAGTCGTGGACTATGATGGTCTCTACTTTGAAGAATAGTCCTTCTTGTTTTTGTTGTTAATGTGCGCATAACAACGTAATTTTCACAAATTTCCCAGAACATTTTGCACAACCTAGTATATGTATCAAAAACCGTTGTAAGTTTTCGTAAAAACTCAAACAAATTATACTTAACCCTTTCTTATCATATAAATAAAAACATACATTTATTTTACTTAAATAGGTGTCACAAATAAAAATCAAAATATGTTGACATGTTTCGGTTTAATAGTAAAAACCGTAATCATAACACACACACATAATGAACAGAAATGAATGACACTGGGTACCAAAAATTGTTTGGTAAAAGATTTTTGGTACCCAGTGTCATTCATTTCTATTGATTATGTGTGTGTGTTATGATTACGGTTTTTACTATTAATCCGAAACATGTCAACATATTTTGATTTTTATTTGTGACACCTATTTAAGTAAAATAAATGTATGTTTTTATCTAGTATATGTAGTAATTTGAATAATATATGTTGTTTTGTGGAATTTCACGGGTTTGTCGATTTTTGAAAACTCTTCTTGAATGAAAGGGGTCTCCGAAGGCCGAAACAAATTGCGCTTCCCACAACTTCAGAAATTAATCCGGCCCTGATTGTTTCAACCTTTATTAATACGTATTGTTTCAACGTTTATTAATACATATTGTTTCAGCCTCTATTCATACACATTGTTTGAACATTTAGTAATACACATTGTTTCAACCCTTATTGATTTTCAAAGAGACAAAATTGAAGGGCCAGCAAACGAATCTGCACTTACTAAATTAAATTACAAAGTATATTATATTCCTAAGTGCAGTTTCAAATAATACACATTTTTTTTTTTAATTAATGACCTTAATGAATTTTGAGGTTAACAGCTGCATTCACATATTGAAGGGTCGTACGCTAAGGGATTTTTCAGGATATATATCACTATTTGTTTATAGAAAAATAAATCTAGGTTAAACGCGCGAAATTTCGCCTTATTTAAGCAGAGATTTTTCCATAAGAAAATACTGGTACCGAAGAATTTCCCGGGCGTGAAATTTCAGGACAAGTACGACCCCTGCATATTGTAAAAATTTGCTATTCTCTAAAGGATCAAATTTGATACATTAGTTCAACTTTATCTCCTTAATTCAGAACTTACTAATGTATAGTCGAACGAACACGTTCAAAATGAGCAATTGCACTTTAACCCTTTGTGACTCAATAACTCCGAATAATAACAAAAAAAAAATATTGAGTCAGGTTTTAGAATACATCATTTTAAGCATGTGGAAAAAGAATTAAAAAAAATTATAACATACTAATAAAAATTATTAAATAAAAAGTACATGGTCCCATCTGCGATAAAGAGAAAAGTACATATTTTCATAAACATTGTCAATTTTCAAATACAAAATTTTAAAGTAATCAAACTTACAATTGCAAAAAATCTATTTTTGTACATCTCTAGCCTATTTGACAAAATTCATCATGATTAATTTTGTAATAATAATATGAAATTGGTGAAATGATAAATAAAAATTTTGCATGAAAAAATAACTCCCTAACGCCGTCTGTTGACAACCATACAAACAGTTTATATTAACTGTTGTGTTGTGAGATAGCAGTAATAAATAAAATCGTTTTTCAAAGCCCACTGTATAAGTAACATTTACTCTTGCGTATATGTTGCAGATATGCGACGCAGTGATACAAAGGGTTAAGAAGGGTTCCTCATTTAATTTTATTAAATTTGTAACTATGTTTACGAGCAATAAAAGCAGGATTACGGCTAATTTGAGCAAAACATCTGTCCTTTTTAATGTGATTTTTCATCAAATTGTTGGGTAGAATTAGGAAAAAAATCTATTTTCGTACAAACGCCGTTTTTTCTCAACGATAATATTTATACTTTAGAATTGTCAGTGAAAATGTAGTAATTTGTAGTTTAATATTCCAGACAGAATTACAAGAGAGGGAGAATTCCTACCGAAGAAAATGCAATGGGGATCATGAAGTCATAATGAAATAAAGAAGGGAGAAATCAGGAAGTTTCAAATATTGCCTTTTCCAAAATATTTACGCCTGATCCATGTGAAGGAAGATGTTATAGAAGAAAACCTTTTTTTATATCCGAACACTAGGAGATATTAATCAGCCTTTTTATGTCTCTTATTGAACCGTGAAAATGAAACGGATATGTGAAATCAGTGTGATTGTATCTAAAAATCTGTCTAAAGAAAATGACTTTAACAAATGTAAGACTAAGTATTTTGAGGTAGATTTCGTAAGAAACCTATTACATTCTTCCTTATCTCGGAATTTCGAAAATTTTTTTGCAGATCTGCGTCGATCATGACCCCTAGGACACAAAACCAACCATAGTTCAAAACTTTGTTTATCTATTTATCTATCTGTATATATCTATATCACTTTTTTTGGACACGATAACTTATAATTCCGCACATATCTCTTCCAAACTGATATGTAAAATCAAAGTGCAGAAAATCTCGGTCAATATCGTTAATGGGTAAAATCGGACCAAGGGTGTGAAAATAGGGATGGCTTATGTGAAAACAGTAAAAAACTCATAACTTCTTAATTATAATACATATCAAATCAGTTTAAAATTGATATTACTTCTAGGAAAAGGGTCAAATATTTATGTATAACAGATTTTTCATATCATTAAAAATGGGCTCAAGGCGCGAAAAAAATGGGGTTTTACGAAGAAAAAAATTCACAACTTCGTCAGTTCACAAGATATCAAATCCAGTTGAATTTATTATAAATCTTCTTAATCTTATCTACAACTTTTATATTGACAAGTTTAGATAGGAGCAACCCTTACAGCAAAACAAAATTAAAAACAAAAATAAGGGGGACTGAAGAAGAAAAAAAATTCATAACTTCGTCAGTTCACAAGATATCAAATTCACTTAAATTTATTATAAATCTTCTTAATATTATCTACAAACTTTTATACTGACAAGTGTTTGATAAAACCAATTCTTACGGAAAAAAGGGAAGAAAAATTACCGTATTAATATGATTCTGATAAATCGAGCTCTTACAGAAAAATGAAATTAAAAACTATTGAAAAGCGGAAATAATAGATAAAATTGTTAACCCTTGTTTATCTCTACTCTTGATTTAGTTTTTGTTGGTGAAATTAGACTTAACTTTGAAATCTACTTGTGCATGTAGGCCAAGCCGTCAGGGATTTATTATTTTTATTAAGTTAACTTTAGCAGTTTGATATTTAAAGAAATTAACAGCAGTAATTTGTTTAATGAAATGTGTGTTTTAAAGATTTTTATAATTTTCATTAGTATTTTGACTACTATACGAGGACATTTATAATTCCGGTGCTTCGCGTATTGAGCGAGTTCGACTATATATACTGATTTAAGACGTATTCTAAAACTACTATTTATTTCTTAGAAAATGTACTTTTAAAATTAATTTTATTTTCTAATAACAGTATCTGCGAAAGAAGTGTTATGAATTATTTTATGATCCATTCTTAGTTATCTTTGCATATCCCCATAAATGTTATTATTACTTTCAATTTTTAAAAAAAAATGTTAAAAAAGTTTTAAAATAATGCATTATTTTTTTTATTCAGATTATTTTATCATTGAATAACTTATTGATGTAACTAGATGCTCTTGGAAACATTTTTGTTTTACTACTAGGGGGCTCTGCCCCCTACGAGCTACGCTCGCCAACCCCCGTCCAGGCACAACAAAATCCAAAAAGCACGCTAATTTGATCGGCTTTTAAAATATTGAATTAAATAAAAAAAAAAAAAACTGTAGCCATCTCTCTGTAATTGGGTTTCCATTCGTTTTCATTGGATTGGGGATTTTTAAGGCCAAATCTGCTGCTTTTAAGAGATACAATGGCTGTTTTCGTATTTAATTTAAAAAATTAGTTAAACATTTGAAAATAAGCTAATGTAAGATGAATTAAGTAAACAGTGTCATTGTTTCCCGGTATTTTTTAGCAGCGCTATAAGGTAGTTCTTTTAAATAATTCATTTTAAATGTATCGTTTCAAATCTGACGTAATTTACACCAAAGTTTTATTTATCTTATTAATATTCACGTGAAAATACTTTTGTTGTTAGAAGGGAATATTATTTGCGCTGTCTTCGAATTCACGATAATAGTTGAAAAGATTATCTCAAAATATCTCTCGCAAATATATTTTTCAATTTAAATTGTTTTGCTATATTTTTTGCCATTTTAAATATGACGTAATTTCCTCAAATTACAAGTTTTAACGCATAATAATGATTTTTTTTTATTTTAAGATTTTGTTTCTCTTATTTTAATATTTTGTGTAAATATGGTTCGGCACAGATATCATTGGCGCAATTTTTTTCTGACGCCAATTTCATATATGCAACGGGTACTTAACTGGTGCTAAAGTGTCGTTATTTTGCTTGATATGGTAACCCGGATGTTGTTTATGCTATTGATGCTTTTGCCAAATTGGCGTCGGAAAAAAATTGCGCCAATATGTATATGACGTATATGACATCTGTGCCTATGGTTCTTATGACGTAATTTTCCTGCTTTTAACATGTAATCATTTAATTCTAATTTTAAAGCTTTTTTCTGTTTGTAATAAGTCACGTGTAAATGAATTTTTAATTTGAAGTAAACATTATTGTTTACGCTGTTTATACAACTGGCAACAGTTTAAATTAATAACATTCTCTAAAATTTGTAAAAAATATCTCTCGAAATGCTGAAAATTTGAATTTAAAATTGAAATAAAACCTCAAAAATGAGTCAAATAAGAAAAATAAATACAATCTGTACACCGGGACTTATAACGTATAAAATGATCTAAAAATGATTAAATTCTCATGTATAGTTTTTGCTCCAATAAAACTTTTTTAGTGGAACGATTTTGTCCAACTTTAGCATTAAATATCTCTTAAAATAATTCTTCGATTTGAAAACTGTCTGCATCAGCGTGTTTATCAAACATTTCTCTATAATACCAACGATTTTCATATTTTTGTATGCAACAGTTTTTTTAATATTAACGTTGAAAGACTATGCTTAAGCATTCAAATTGGATGCCGATCTACCCGGAATCTCTACGCAGAATTTCATTGGTCCATTTCCAAATCAAAACTTTTTTTTATATATAGAAGGATATCACATAGCATAATCTTCAATTTGGTGATTTAAAAAGATACCTATATACCGGAAAAAATATATTTTCTTACAAATGCTGTTTTTTCTCCGCTGCAAAATTTTTGCATTACATCTGTCTGTAAGAACGTAGTAATTTGTTTGCTTTATTAGACAGAGTAATCAGACACGGACAATTCGCTCAGTGTTGCCAGATTGGGGATTTTGTCCCCATTTTGTGGAATTTTGAATCTCCAAGGGAATTTTTTGGAGACAAGGAGCTCGTGGGGAAATGTTTGGGGACATTAAAATTTTTGGGGAAAAACTTGGGGAAATTTATTCACTATTTAACGTAAAATTTACGAAAGTCATCTGACCACAGCACTGGATCTGCCTCGAACTTGATTTTGATTTGGAAAACGAAAATAAAATACAGAAATCTGAGATATCAATCATTATTCTCGTGGACGTGCTCGTCGTTTACAACGTTATAGCTTACACATATCACAGGTGCATTACGACTTACCTTGGACCATTCCCACCTGAATTTACAGATCACAGTGCGGCTGATTTTCCTAGTCATCGCAGATAGATATATACACATTTCTTTTATTATTATAGATTTATACAAAAGTAATAAACACAATTATTTAACTTTTTTTGTGTTTAAGGCTAGTTAATTTATGCTTCGTAGGATAACAGTAGAACTTGTTGCAAGAGATGTAACTGCATACTATAATCACATTGCTACGTTTATAATTGAACATTGCTCAATGAATGCAGCAGACCCCTTGTTTCTCATTATAAGAAACTTGAATGAAAACTCTGCGGTATTAAATAGCATAAACCTTCCCACTACTAAATCTTCAGGTCTTAGCCGAAACGTTCTTTTGCCGTGTTTTTTAAACGATTTAATGGAGGATATTCCGTTTACGTTATGATCAGCTCCGTTGTTAAGTCAGAAATAAGCAGGTGATGCCAACACAATCTTAGAGTCATTCAAATCTCAACTGACTAGAGATGGTCTAAACATTGAAAAGTTATTGGAATAAACGTAAATAGAGCTATCATAATAATTGGCCAGCATAATCCATATGCAACAATTTAAAAAGAAGTGTAACCGAACTTGTCGTTTTAAAATGTATCTCTCATTCTCTTCGTTTTGCTGCGAATATGCATGCAAAATTCTGCCAAGTTTTTTTTTTTTTTTTTTTTTTTTTTTTTTTTTTTTAACCATTTTTAAAAATGGTTATTGTTCTCGTCAGGATGGGAAATCAAAAGCATATCTGAAGGTTTTCATTGCTTTAATCTGCATTTTATTCGTTTTTTGATTGGTCTATACAGTAATCTGCATTTCCCTTTAATTTCAACAACGATGGATACCTTCTGTTGCCACTATGACAAAAAAGTAATAAAAACTACAAAAAAAAGTAATAACTCAGAAACAAATTGAGATACAGCTTTCAAACAAATTGCATTTAAAAGTACATTTTTTTCTCTGTCCGACGGTGTAAGAAGTAATATTGTCGGATGTTTAGAAGTTTAAGAATGAAATTTCATTTAAAATTGGGAATCAGATTTCTTGGAAATCTGACGATGAAAAACCCTTTTCCCGAACAGCCAATGAAATGCTTGGATATTTACGTAAGTTTCAGGTGGATAATACTTAAGTTTCATGAAATCTGACGGGTCGCAGGCGATTTTGTTGGCTTGCAATTTTTACGTGTAATAACACTATTAATGGCGTACGTAATGTATGATCAACTCCGTGCGATTTTTTATGTCTTAAATTTTAGTCTTCGAAAAAATCGTTTTCCAAATGGTCGTTGTAATTTGATAAATTACTTTTTTTTTTTTTTTTTTTTTGGAAATGAGGAATTTTTTTCAAAAAAAGGCTTGTTTAGGGGAAAAAATGTGAGTTTAAATTATTAATCATTGTTTTTACTGGAAAATAGAAAATTGAAAATTTACTGTTTTGAGTAGAAACTGCGTTGGGGAATTTTTCAGAAAATAAGACTGATTTGGGGAAAATTTCAGAAATTTTCGGGAAATTGATTTTAGACTATCTGGCAAAACTGAATTCACTATCAATAAAATGTTCCGGGACATCCTGTAGTCTTGAATGAATGACGGAAAGCAGGGAGAGATAAGGAAGTTTCAAATATAAATTTAATTACTTGAATTTTTATTCACATTGCTAACAAAGCGTAAAACCAGAGTGAAAAAGTATCGATCAATTTCCGTTTTAAATATTATTGAAAACAATAGCTGTTTAACCCGTTCTACGCACGGGAGTTCATCAATTTAATTCTAAAACGAAAATTAAAAATAAAAATCAGCATTCGATTTAGAAAAATATTTTTAGTACTATGCATTTTTTTACTGAAATTTAATTTATCGTGTTACTATGGCAGCAGATGATAAAACGTATCTTTGGAATAAGGGAATAAATAGAATAGAGAGTTTTGTTGATGTTTGTGATAAAATGTTTTTCTTTATTTTTTTAAAAAAAACGTAATAATTAAGCGCAATTAAATAATCTCTAATTGATTGCATGTGAGGTAAAAGAATGACCGTAATACCCGCTACAGCTTCTTTTCGCACTGCAGCGTAGCGTACGTAATAGGTATGTCTCACATTGCAGTAAACATTTAGAACTGGTTAGAACTCGCGCGATTACGGGTTGAACATAAAAAAAATTAGCAAAAATTCGTCAAAAACATAAAAAAAATCCATTTAAAAAATTCGAATTTTTTGCCCCATTCGTTCATCGCCCCCCTACCAGAAACCAGCGTGCCAAATTTCGTAGTCCTTCGCCCTGTAATTTCGGAGTTTTTAAGGTTACACAGATACGCGCACATCTTTTAATAGGGTAGATTATTCCAGGCTTAAACTTTTCTATGTTCGTATGGTTGCTTACTTTGGAATGCCACTATAACCAAAAAGTAATTATCGCCTTATTAAATTGCAAACTTTTAAGATTAAACAAGACGAAGTCTATTTTTGTGAGCAGACACATTAAAAAATAAGCACCGTACGGACCTTTTTTTTTCTTTTATGCTAAATATTACTCAATAAAAAGGGTGGAGGGATAAGAAGGTGATAATAAGGCATGCAAGAAGTGGATGATTAATGATTTTCCTAAAATTACCACGGCAATTAATAACGGCACGTCGTTTTTTTTATCTGCTTTTTGTTTTTACTCTCATGATTATTTTTTTATCAGCTCTATTTAAATGCTGTATAAAACACAATTACAATTGCATTAAACAGTTCAAAATTGTCATTGCGACAAAAAACTGCAATGTGTTTTTCTTTAATTTCATTTCTCTGAAAATTACAAAGCTGAGAAAAAACATTATGACGGTTTCGCGTGAATAACGAAGCAGTTTAATAGTTGTCAGGTTAGTCAATAGTGTAAAGATAGTTATGGTATTGAGTCATTTTGTCAAATATGTGTTCGAAGCCTATGTAAATGATTTTGATTGTGATGGTCCAAAGGCTGAGGAGAAATACCTTGGTACGACACTGGTAGGGAGATTTGATTAACTACCCTTGTTACCACATTAGGAAAGCTGAAGAATGATAGGGATATGTTTAGCAGGCGACAAGGCACTGGGAGTTCACGAATCTATGACGGATTGCCAATATGGGAGTTTTCGAAGTCCGGGAAAATTTAAAATAATGGTAATATTCTAGAATATTAATAACACTTATAATTAGACTGAAAAGGAGAATGTATTTCTTTAAAATATTATGATTAGAGTGTGTAAAATATAAGAACAAAAAAACTTAAAAGGTTGCTTTTCTTTTCCTAGAGAATATCTATTAAGTAATTTCTTCTCTTATAGTTATGTTTAAGTGAGCACATGAAATAATAATGAAGTAGAAATAAAATCTTATAACTGCATGAAATTGAAATATTTTATGCTAGAAGATTCAACTCTTCTACGAAGAATCTACATAAGCAATTTTCATTTTCAAATTGTTTTTAGATATTTAGCATCTAAATAAGACGGATATAGGGAATTTAAGTAGGGTTTTATAGTTTTTTTTAATTGTTATAGTATCGCAAACTACTGTGGACCTCGGTACTGAAGCAAAAATTCCTGGAAAATTTTCATAGGCATCTCTAAAACTATTATGCTAACGATAAAGCCTGGAAGAATTTCAGTATTGATATTTAAGGAGTCTTGCTAAACAAAAAATATTGAAATGTCACAGAGTGTTCACAACTCTCTTGTGCGAGGCTCTTTCGACAAGACGGGAGGCGCCAGGTCACGTGACATACTAGATAATTGATATTAAAGACTTTTTTTTTTCTCTTGTTCTTTAGTTTTGTAGTAGAATGCGGAATTTCGATAGCAGCTTGCACGCTGTATAGTTTTTTTTCTTGACCCTCCAAAAGTGGGAGAAATATGCTCCTGATTATAAAATATTAGCTTGTGTTCCTAGAGCGGAACAAGTGATTTTCAAGTATAAGTATTAATCAAATATTTCTTTGTAAATATGATGCATAAATGTAAATTATGTATATAGTCTGAGTATCAGTAATAATCTACAAAAAGTTCTCGTGACGATGATTATTTACAAATGATGAAAACAAAACTTTAGAATATGATACGTGAAAGTAACTCCTTTTAATGTGATTTTTTTATCAATTGTGATACAACGTGAAATTCGTGGACTACCTGAATATCTTCATTACAGGGTCGCGAGTCAAAAGGCAGTTTCAAAAGTTATAAAAAGTATCTACATTGAACATAATGTCTTGATTAGATATCATTACCTTTATTAGTTTCCCCCAAATCAATAAATGTGTCTAAATATATCTATGACGATTTTTCAAAAAATAAGGAACAAAACACAGGCGCACTCTAGAAGATGCATTGAGAACGGAAATGTTACAATTTCCCCGAGTTATCATATTGCCAGTGGCGCCATCTATCTGCGGCTATATTAATTGAATTAATTAATAAGTTAAATTTTTTTTTTTTTTTTTTTTTTTTTTTTTTTTTTTTTTTTTTTTTTTTTGCATTATAACACAAATAGTATGAAATGTATTTTAAAGTTTAAGCAGAAACAAAAGTATCATGTGAAATAAAATTTATTGTATTGAAATTAAAAGTTAATTTATCATTGGTATCTAAAAAAATTATATTCCTTTTTCTTTTCTTTAAATTCACTACTTCAGTTTATGATTAATGAAACATATTGCATGGATATATCTTTTCTTTATTTTCAAAAGAATTCTAACCGTGTTTTTCAAAAGATAAAGAAAATTACCCTTTTGTTGGAAAATTGTTCGATTGCTCCAGTCTTTAAAGCAGCATCACATACAATGTTTATCCATGATTAAATGTTAGTAGATTATTTTTATCAGTTTCATAAAGACAATTAATGAATAAATAAATTAGACAATAGTAAAAAAACGTCTGTTGACCTTAGTCGATTCAATGTGAAAGAAAGTCAAGCAATTTGAATAGGAAATGTTGATTTAGTATTCAATAGAAATTCAACTTCTTTCAAATGGTTTAAAAATAATTAAATTTACATATGAATAGTTTAATTCTTTAATATAGTTGACAAAGAGTAGTACAAAGTACATTTGCATTTTAGTATTAAAGTAAAATTTGCACACTTTATTTTTTTTAAGTTTGTCCAAGGAAGAAATTATAATAATTATGCGATTTTGCTTAAACAACTTTATTTTAAAAAGTTGAAAAAATCTTGATAAATAATATATATTAGCACATACGCACACACACATGTATATATATATATTTTTTCTATCATATATTGCACTTAGATATGTACAGGGTGGTATAATTAAACTTCCCCTATAAACAGCATCCTACAGCGCAAACGGATGAACGGAATGCAATGAAATTTAGTATATAGACTATACATGAGATGCGCTCACGGAATTTCGAAAAAAAAAAGTTCCAAAATGTCCACCAGAGGGCGCCTTTTCCGGAAAAACATTAAATTTAACACGATAAACTGCCACAATAAAACAGACGGTTTGACATTTTATTACTCACAAATTCTTGTTCTGGATTGTTAATATTGTTTCTGTATTCCGTTTTGGTCGTTTATTGTGTTAAATTTAATATTTTTTCCGGAAAAGGCGCCCTCTGGTGGACATTTTGGAACTATTTTTTTTTTTCCGAAATTGCGCGAGCGCATTTCGTGTATAGTCTATATACCAAATTTCGTTGCATTGCGCTGTAGGATACCGTTTATAGGGGAAGTTTAATTATAACCACCCTGTATATAGATTTATTATTTTATAATAAATTTACGTTAAAAGCTTTTCATATTTGAGTAGAATGTGCTTTCTATATTTTTAATTTTACACGTTGCAGACATCATTGGTCTATTATTGTAAATGTTAAGATAAAATGTTATGCTTTTTATTTGAGCGATTTGAGTAAATTACGTGTGTATTTTCATGTCTTCGACATCTTAAGGCGTTTATATTACAAAATTTATACTCAGCTAGAATTAAAGTAATCCCACTTTATTTGGTTGACTTTTGATCGATATCACCATATTTCGCGTTCGAGTGATAAATAGATCTCTGCACTTCCAATTTAAAATGTATTCTGAAACACGACAAATATTCAACGAGAGGCAGTATTCGAATATGTCCGTCCCCACATAGTTTAACTTCCAAATAATTGAATATACCTCCAAATAGTTGAACACAATTCTTTACCAAAAAAAAAAAAAAAATCTTTAACATTATAGGTGTCCCTTAAAATCAAACTTATTCTCAACTTACTCAACTTATTCTCAATTAACTTTATTCTCAAACACTCGAAATCAGTTGTGTATGTAACGAGCAGCGTGTATTTAAAAAAATGTACTATGGTATTAATGTACTTATATATACAATAGTGTCCAAATACTATGCAACATCACAAAATGATTATTTTCGATCGATAAAGTTGATTATGCGTAATCAAAAGAATGTACTGTAAACACCCTTTATAGCAAACAGATTTATTTTAAAATATATTTATCAATTTAATAAATATTTATAAAGTCAATTCTTTTATAAATGTTGGCTTCTTTCCTAGTCAATGAATGTGAATTGATAGTTTTTGAAGTTAAGAAACGAACTTAATCCAGGCTTTTAGCGAGCCATTTTCAAATGCGTTATATGAAATTCTCAATCCTGCAGATAGAGGTTTTCTCACGAATAAATGTTTATAATACATTCATAAGATTATTTAATTTTAATTTTTAACGGAGCAATACAATAATTTTCTATTTTGCTGTTATTTAACGTTTTATTACGGATTTATTTAATAAACTGACGTTAATGCAAACAGCATTCCAGACCAGTAAGCACTAGATTTCATTAAAAAGGCCAAATTTCATAGTTTAACATGATGTCTCTTCCAGGGCTCGAAATGGAAAAATCCACGAAACGGAACACTATTTCAAAATTATTGTCGACTTTTTTTTTTTTTTTTTTTTTTTTTTTTTTTTTTTTTTTTTTTTTTTTAAAGTACAGCAAAGTCTGGATTATCCGAGTCCTGCTTAACCGAATTTCCGCTTTAACCGAGTTATTTTCTTCTGATGGACTAATGTCTTCCATTATTATGATATAGCCATTTGAAATGAAGTGTTAGGTGAAGATGAAAGAGCAGTCGTAAAAAGTTAGAACTCTGATTTTCTGGTCAGAATAGGAAAAAAAAATTATGGCCATTTTTTTTCCCCATTCTGACCAGAAGATCAGAGTTCTAACTTTTTACGGCTGCTCTTTCATTATCCCCTAACACTTCATTTATAATGGATGTTTCATAATAATAGAAACCATCAGTTCATCAGAAGAAAATGATTCATTCAAAAGGTATAAAGTCAAAGGTTCGATTGAAAAAAAAATCAAACTTAGAACTACAGCTCATATTCAAAATATTAGAATAATTGAGAAAAAGTAATAAGAAAAACTTATTTTTCATTTATTTATTTTTGATACTAAGTAAATGCAATTAAATTTCTTATAAATTAAATCTGGAATGTTTAGATAAGTTTTTAACATTTACAAAATATAAAATACAGTATAATAAATTAGGTATTTCTGAAACACATCAAAATGTTAGAATAAAATTTAGATTGGTTCAAAATATTAGAATGTTTTATTTTACGCATGCTGGACAGATAATTACACCTGTTTATTTTCTATTTAATTTACATCAAAAATTGTTAATTGGTCCAAATCATCCAAGCAACCTCATAGCAAATTGGTATATAATTTTATATACCTTAGATAAATTCAAATAACATAAGTGATCGTTATTACATAATTCTAGTAGAAGAGCAACGCGAAGCATTAATAAAATTAAATTATAATTCGCGTCAAAAAGTAATTATTAAATTTAAATAATTACAAATAAAATTAAGAGTTTGCGTTGTGAATTATTTAGACGAACTCTTCCACTTATGAATTAAACTAAAATTTAAGCTGTAAAAATAAATTGACACACCTTAAACATTATCAATTAAATAATTACAGAAACTTTTTAAAACTTGCTTAAATATTTTATTTACATTGAACACAACTATATACAGAAATACATAATATTAATTAAAAAAAAAGAAAGCAACACTTTTGTTTGCTTCTCATTATTTTATGTATATTTAATCTTTAAAAAAAAAAAAGACAATATTTTCATTTACTCTTATTATTATATATTTTTCTTTTTGCTAAAAGAATAATTCTCTTTCATTTTTAAATTATCTTAATTATATTTAATTATTGGTTTTGTCGGATCTCAGATTACTCTCTACCATAAAATATCAGAAAAGGATATTTATAATTTTTCAAATGATTTTAAGTGGTAAAAGAAAAAGTTTAAAGTAATACCTTTTTTTATATACGGGATGGTGGCCTTTATTCATCAAATTCAGAGTTGTCGCGTTGCTTAGGATCATATCCATATGTCATCAGGAATTCGCTTCGTATCAGAGCGGCGATATCGGGATGGCAGGATGCATAGCTACGGACCTCTGTAGAACAATCCACTTTATTTTAACATCAGGAAGACATCCTCAATTAGGCTTGCTTAGGCTCACTCCGATATGTCCATCTCGCCTGGGCATTAATAGGGCTTTCGGGATTCATTGCACGGGCTTTCAGGAGAGCTCCTGCGTCCTCTACATCTTTTTTCAGACTCTCTTTTTCAAACCTTATTCTTCTGGCACACCAACTTCTGCAGTGGGTGTAACTATTTTGTCTAGTCCACTCTTATTGGATGTGAGAAGATTTTGCATTATCCTTCGATAGGCCTATTAGCTAACAGTCTGCTAATGGCCCCTTACATATACTTTAATATTATTATCTGCCTTAAAGTTTGGGTGGTCTGAAAAGCCATAAATTTATCCCAACACTTTTATTAAGGCCATAAATTTATTCCAACGTTTTTATTATTTTACGATTTCTAATTATACACCACTTTCCATTGGCTTGTCATAAAACGACACCATGGCGTCTGGCTATTTTTGTTATCTGAGATCCGAACTCTATTCAACATTATACATTCATTTTACAATACAACAATTTTTTTAAAATATACATTTAATATTTAAAATCAAATTAATAATTTTTGTATGAACTTACACTCCTATTTTACTTAAATATATAAACATTATAATTTTATACTCATAATTATATTTTATAAAAAATATTTATACAAACAGAAATAACAAATTACGCAATTTTACTTTGATTTAACCAACATGGTGCGGGAACATATCATTGTTATATGTTGCCCAGCATCTCTCCCGGTGGTCAGAAAAAAAAATAAAAACTGATTGCTGGTTTTATTTTTTTTTGTAAAGCATAAAAGAATGTACGTGTCCATATGACTGTGTATCTACACAGTTTTTGAGCTAAGACTGTAAAGTTCAATTATCAATGGTTCTGGTATATTTTATAAGAAGTTCTTCTATTTTTCATAACAGAAAGTTCAACACATGATAGCATAGTTGTCTGTTGACATTCACATTTATAGAAGACCTCTGTACTGAAAATCTGACGTCTTTCTCGAAGCCTTTTTTCTTTACCACACACATGTTTAATAATTTTGTAACTTTACAGTTTTAAGTGCCCAAAATACATTCAAAGCTATAATTTTGTATGAAACTAATATGCCGAAATAAACCTAATTACAAGAAAAATAATGGCATACACATTTGACATATTATTTCATCACATATAACCTTATGACACAGTGTTTCATTTAAAACACATTTTATACTGAATAAAAGTAAATACAATGCTTGTCATATGACATGTTATTTTTCACATAATTAATCTGATGTATTCAAATTATAATCAGAAAAATATTGTATACAAACTGGTTACATTATTTTATTTATTTATTTGTTACTTCTAACATGTATGATACGTCAACATATACAAGCTATTTCATCTCCTTTAATATATCATTACGTAATGTTCTCCAACTTTCAAAACAGGGTAGAGAAAAAAAAAAAGAGAGAAGAAGGAGAAGAGAATAAAACCAGTTTTTGACCGTCCCCGATCCTCCCGAAAAGTGGGGGTTGGTCAAGCTACTAATCACTTTCTGCGAGGTGATTTGTGCTGTGACAAAATTTTACGACTTCCAAAAGTATGTATTTAAAACCATTTCATGCTTGTAATTACCTTATTAATTAGTGTAATTTCTTGATATACTTTCTTCTTAACTAACTGTGCATGCCTGTATGTAATTTTTAACATAATCTATGCATAAACAGTGTATGTATTTGTATCATATCTAATGTAAACCTTCTGCTTTTTTTTATTATTTTCTAGGGGAAAATGGCGATTCTAGCATTTGAATTCTCCTGCCTCATACTGCAACTGAAGCGAGCGTGGCTTTTTATGCTGTCAGGTTCAAATCTAAACCAAATTGCCTTTCAGGATTTAAGAAAAAATGCATATAATTTTCTTTAACTGATTACATTGTATATTTTTAGACCTTTCTAACAAACACAAATTTTGATTCATGATATTGTTTACTATTAAAATGTAAACAACACGGAATTATGACTTCTACGGCCTCTCAAAATGCCAAATATGCATTACGCTGACCTTAAAAATGCACCTTCATTTAATACTATTAAATAGTGTTGTCAGAAAATGCCATTGACGAAGAAGAGAACAATTTTTTTTTGTCTTTAATAATTATTTATTTAGCCAACAATTCTATCTTAAAAGATTGTTAATTTTTCATATTTATTTATTTTTTTACTGAATGAAATAAAAATTTATTTATTCAAAATTTTATTTATCATTAACATTCCGTATGTGAATTCTAATGTCTAAACTTTAATGATATGTTTAACAAATAAAAGATACTAAATTATTATTATTAATCAAACATTAATAATTATTATTTAATTATAAAAAAAATGTAATTAATACCCTTGTATAATTTTAAAATTACAAAAGCAAATGATAATTACTACGTAAAATCGCATGTAGTAACCCATGAGTACTCGGCCGAACCAAAGAATTTCTGCCAGCAGAAAAGAATCTTTGTATACTCATAAATATCTACACCCAATTGTTACAGATTAAGTTTTTAAAATAATTACTGTACGTACTAGAAAAAAATTAAGTAAATAAATTTATTAAACCATACTACCTATTTTAATAAAAATAAGGCCCATATATATAAATATATTTATTTATTTATTTTGTTTCCTTATGTTAAATTGGCCAAATTATATATAAAAAAAAATTTATGAACTCACACACTCAAATTTATCAATACTATGTATATTTATATGTGTTAAATTTAGAATTGCATTTAATTCTAAGGGAAAGTAAAGAAAAAAAAATGCTTAAATTCTAAAATAACATAAATTTATAAAATATTTTATTTAAAAAAAAAAAAAATCTAATTTCTAGCTGATTTCAGCAAGATGTCATTTAATATTTATATTAAATAATTTTGCTTATACATTTTATTAATTATTAAATTCGCATATTTTTATATATACAATAAAAATATAGTAGTCTTACATAAAATTTTACACTACAACAATGTTATTAATTAATTTAACTTGAATTTAAGCCTACTTTAATTCTAATTGAATACCGTTAATAAAAGTAAATTAGCTTATCAAGTTAAATGTAATATAAACTATGTTTGTCTAATGTTAAATTCTGCTGAAAATTCCATAACTTTTAACTGTAAATGCTAATCGCTATACCTTTTGTTATTTATTTTGAAAACAACACGAACTTATATTTTTATTTATTATTTTTTTATTAAATCTAGGAACTATACACTGAGCTAGACACTCTATAAATGTGTAAAACCTAAAAATTAAAAGTTTTCCTAAATAAAACTCAAAATGCTGCTTTTTACAATATAATATTACTAATTTTATTGTTTCTGAGCATAACATCTAGTAATTATACCATACTTAATTTTTTCTTCGATTCCTTTTTCAGCCAAGAATCCTGAAGTTTATGTCCAAGTGATGACTATATATTGATGTATCTGTGAATAACTTTTCTACAAATATTTTGTTGGTGTTGGTGCATACCCAGCCGTAGGCCAAAATTGCACCCTATACAGAAAGCCTTTGGTGAGAAAATTTTAATTTTACTTCAATTAATTATTTGTTTATTTGTTTACTGTAATTTTATGTGCAATCATATTGAAATAACTTGCCTTGTCCATTGTTATACATATATATGTTTTTTAAAAACCAATGTGCTACACCAAAATCCTTTTTTTAAAATTTTTTTTATAACACTTTTGTTCATAAAACTTATCCCTGCTGTCTAAATTCTACACTTTAGCATATAAGTTGTACTTGAACTACCGGAATAAATCTTAGCACTTTTTGTATATTTTATTATATTTAGGCTTATAGTTGACCGCTATCCTAATATAGAGTGCACTAATAATTTATTCCTTGTCAACCGTATATTTATATAAGAAAAAAATATATATATGAGTATGCTATAAAGCTGTTCTAACTACCCTGAACCTAATAGCTTACACCTACTCATTTTAAAGAGTAATTCTGAAATTCTGTCATCTAAATTTTAAGGCTATTAGCAAAGGCTACCCTTATAGAAGACAGAAAAAATTCTCTTTTTTTTTTTTTTTTTTTTTTTTTTTTTTTTGAAAATTACTCCAACATTATTCACTATTAAATTAATTAAGTTTTAATGTTATTTGGCTTTGTTAAGATTTTATATTTTCTAATTCATATTCGAAAAGAAAAATAAATATAACTTTTGCCTGGAGAGAAATATTTCACTTCTCCAGTGAAGTTTTGTGAAGCACATTTCATAATTTTATAAGTATGTTTTCGGGTGCGCCCTGCACATTTGCTCAATATTGTAACCCTGAGACAAATTGGCGTTCCCATGTTCCTATCCTTTCTTATTATTATTTTGAATTTTAAAAAGGCAAGTTATTAATTTTGTTTCAATTTTTTTTTACCTAAAAGAGAAAAATTTATTTTTAAATTTTGAAAATTTTGAAATTTTGAAATTCGATTTATTATGTATTTTGTTTTATTTTTAATACCAATTCATATCCCATGGATAATATTGGGGAGGGGGGAAAGGGTAATGATCTTGTATAACATCCCCGTATAAGTTTGTATATGGTGTATAACCATATAACGACATATTTTTATCATAATAATGTGTTTGATACTTTAAATATGGGTCTACATTCTCAGAATATTTATTATTTTTTTTATAATACTTTTTAGTAGCCTTGTCACCCTTTTGACTCGTATTTTCATCTAATTTAAACCAACAATTTTCAGTTGAGTGTGATTTTCTCTGACAAATGCCACATTTATTTTTGTAATTTTTATCACCCTTAATTTTTCTCTGCGACCCCTGTAAATTCGTAATTTCCGCCTCTGTATGACCTGTTGCATATTTCGGAGCGTACAGCTGATCCATATGTCGTTTGATCGGCTCTATTGATTTATCTGGAACATATTGTAATAAATAATTAAAGTTTCTAAACTTTTTAGTAACTTCGTAGGGTCCTTGAAATTTTGGCTCTAATGCGCCTGGTTTTCCAATACATTTTAAATATACTGTTTGACCCAAATTTAAATCCTTTACTTTTTCGTATGCCTCTTCATCTATATATTCTTGCATTATTTTCTCCTGGTTTGCAAGGGATTGAATTTTGATTTCCTTCATATGCTGTATTCTGCTTTTAACATAAGAGTGGGTATATATTTCCTCAGAAGGAATATGGGCTGTGAAGGGATTTTTTATTTCCCTTGCGAAAAATAGCAGTGAGGGACTATATCCCGTAGCGCGGTGTTTCGAGGAATTATACGCTAGTTTAAAAAAATCCAGTCTTATGTCCCATTCCGTAGTGCGTTTCGACATAGCTACAATTGATGTTTTTAATATTTTATTGGTAACTTCACAAAGTCCATTTCCTTGCGCTCGGTATACACTCACAAATTTCCTTTGTATGTTTAAAGATTCCAAATATTCTTTCATAATTTCGCTTCGTAAATATTTTGCGTTATCAAAGATAATTTCTTTACACATCCCATAATTTGCAAAATATTTATTTAGTACATTTAATATAGTCTGTGACTCTACGTTTCGTAGGGGAACAGCTTCCAGGAATCTCGATGTCGAATCAATTATAATTAAAATGTATCTGTTTTTCCTTAACGTGAGGTTTAAAGGTCCAATGACGTCAGCATGCAGGACTGTACCGACTTCGTGATCTTTCACCATTTTTTTAACAGGGACTTTTATTGTCGTGTGTTGTTTAGATGTGAGGCACTGCACACAATTTGCACAATACTGTTTAATGTCTTTGTACATTCCGTGCCAAAAAAGCCTTGTTTTCACATTATCATAAGTTTTTTGAAATCCGAAATGCGCTTTATGAGCTTCTTCTATGGCTGCAATTTTTAATGAATCCGGGGTAATTAAAAGCTCCTTTTTATCTGAACCAGGTTTCAAAATTAATAATTTATTTTGATTTAAAGCAAATCTCTTCGTGCTTCTATTATTTTTGTCTTTTTCGATTTTATTTATTATAATTTTTAATTTTTCGTCTGCGTATTGCTCCGATTTAATATTTTCGTCTGTAAGTGCTATGTTACTTGCAAACAAATTATTTTGGAGTTCTCTGTCTGTTGTAAGATTATCTAAATTCCTGCTCAAATAGTCTGCTGGATTGTTAATTCCTTCGACGAATTCGAAGTCGAAATTAAAGTCTTGTAAATCTGCTACCCATCTGTTTATAATTTCCGATTTATCTTGTAAATGTAAATGCTGAGTTAGTGCTTTCGAATCAGTTAACACAGTAAATCTTCTACCTGAAAGCATATATTTAAAATGCATAATTTCTTCATGCACTGCTAATAACTCAAATTTAATACTCGGATAATTTTTTTCCGGTTCTCTAAGTTTTCTCCCGAAAAATTCAACAGGTAGCAAATAACCATCCTTTTCTTGAGCTATAACACCTGAAATTGCAACTTTGCTCCCATCCGTGAATAAGAAAAATTCCTTGTTAAAATCGGGGGGTCTGAGTGTTGGTTTTTGTACAATTTCTTCCTGAATTATCAGAAAAGCTTTTTCTGCTTCTGGACTCCACTTGAATTTAACTTTATCTTTAGTCAGCTCTATTAAAGGGTTAACTTTGTCTGAATAGTTGGGTATTAGCGTCCGAAAATAATTCGCTAAGCCCAATAAAGATCTGACTCCCTTTTTTGATTTTGGTCTGACTAAATTTTTCACTTATTCAATATTCTTTTTTGATGGAGAATATCCCATTTGATTCACCCTAAATCCTAGGAATTCTATTTCTGCTTTGCAAATTTGCATTTTTGAAGGTTCGATTGTCATGTTGTGATTTATTAATACCTGTAGAACTTCTTCTAAGGTTTTCGTCATATCTGCTATTGTGTTTGCAGATATCAACACATCATCAATGTAGTATGATACTTTGCTTTTGTCAAAATGTCCCAGAATTTTATCGATTACTTCTGCAAAAATTGCGCTAGAATTTCGTGTGCCAAAAGCTAAACGAAGCGGCATATGTTTTCCAAATTCCGTAATAAAAGCTAATTTTTTGCAATCTTCTTGTTTTAAATTTATTTGGAAAAAGGCACTATGTAAGTCTAGCACCGTATAGTATTTTTTACCGCTTATTTTTTGTAATAAGTCTTTTACGTCCGGCATCGGATAAGTATAAGGTTGTAAAATTTGGTTTAATAGTCTTAGGTCCGTTGCCATTCTAAACTTGGGTTCTGCATTCGGGTTATTACTCGGATTTTTCTTTCTAACGAAAATAACTGGAAAAGCATACTCGGAGTCAGTCTTCTCTATAATTTTAGCCTGTAACAATTGTTCAATTTCCCCTTTCGCATACTGTCTTACTGCCTGAGGCAATTTATATGGCTTAGCTTGTACCGGGAATTCATGATTCCATTGAAAACTTGGTGCGACAAACGCTGATTGCCCCAATGTTTGATAATTTTTTGAAAATGCATGAACATTGCCCATTAAAATTTTTCGAAATTTTTGTTGTACTTCCTCTGATAAATGGCTTAAATCGAAATCCGTCTCTTTAATTTCTGCTTCTCGCAATTTTCTTACATCTTCTATATTTAAATTATTTATTTCATAAAATGTCCCTTTCTCTATATTATCAGTTGAGTCATCTTGCTTGCACTCAAAGTTCTTTATAATTTCCCCCATTTTAGTTCCTTTCTGAATAATTAACTTTTCTAACAGATTATTCTTTATTATAATATTTATGTTATTATTTTTTTGGACTTCGTGTAACGAAGTCTCGCATGAAAATTTACTATTTTCTTGAATGGGGTCAAAAATAATCACATCTGACATATTTATATCCTCTGGGCATTTTAATTTTACAATTTTCGATTCTTCAGGTTGGAGAAAAATTCTATTTTTAGTAATGGCAAACATACTTTTATTTGAATGTTCCCCTGAATTACATGGCGTAATGTTATTCACTTCATAATTATTTACTTCACTTGCAACGTTTAAGTTAATTTGTTGATTTTTAAATTTTAAGGTTTTATTGCATAAATCCAAAATCATATGATTTTCTTTGAGATAATCGTACCCTAATAACATTTGGTACTGCCTATCAAAATCATCATTAGTGACATAAAATGTGCCTGTTGTGAATATACCTTTTAATCGAAAAGTTAATTTTACACATTGTTTAAAAAAAATCT
Source organism: Maratus speciosus (assembly GCA_963932465.1). Taxonomy (NCBI): domain Eukaryota; kingdom Metazoa; phylum Arthropoda; class Arachnida; order Araneae; family Salticidae; genus Maratus; species Maratus speciosus. The sequence goes on along the minus strand of OZ010786.1, from coordinate 511,504,144 downwards.
TTGAATTCGTTAAAGTTTTAATTTGGATCTGATTGCCCAAATATTTGATTTTGACGTTTGTATCTTTAATTTTTTTTAATAAAGAAGGTGATAAAAGGGAAACAGCAGCTCCAGTATCCAGTAACGCTTGTATTTCGACGCCCTGTATACTTAGTGATATAATTGGCAGACTATCTTTGTCTGCATTTGTTATATTTGCGATTGTTTTATTTATTTTATCGATTTCCGTCTCTGAAAATCCCGAATCTTGATCCGGTTTCACTGTTTTCTTTGCCCATTTTTTTTTTCTTTTTGCGCTTTTCAAATTGATACCCATTTTGATCATAATTCTCAGAAATATATCCAAAATCCCTATTTCCCGAATTCCAGTTAGGTTGTGAATAATCATACATCCCATAATGCGTCGGGTAATTAAAAGAATTGTAGTAATCATTATAATATCGTTCATAATCATTATAATGAAAATTGTTATTGAAATGGGGACCCTGATAATCATTGTGTTTATTAAAGAGTTTCTTATTCCGCGGAACACTATCATCTCTAATTGCATGGTTTTTTTTCTTTGATTTTTTTAGTTTTTCAATCTCCCCTTTTAATTTCTCGATTAGCTCTTTGTTTTGCTTACTTGATTCTATAATGTTCTCATAAAGATCTTTGTTTTCTTTATTTATTGCGTTAATTTCCTCAAACTTTGATTCATTATACGCACTTTCCATAAGTTTTGCTAACTCGCATGCCTCCTTGAAGGACCTGGGCGCATTTTTACGAACATCTAGTGCAATATCCTGTCTAATTGAATTTAAAAAAATCGACATTTTTAAGATTTCGATAAAATTCTCTTCCTTATTATCCACATTTTCGCCTGCACTTTCGATATAAGATTTTACACCCTTTTTAAACTCCAAAATGAAATCCTCTATCGTTTGACTTGCGGCCTGTTTTAAATTTAGGAAATTGCTCTGAGCATTAAGGAAGCTTAGTTTTGTACCAAATAACTCCACCAAATTATTTTTAAATAAATTATAATTGGTCTCGTTATATTTTTCAATCTGTTTACTTAAAATATGTTTTGCGTCCCCAGTAATTTTAGCCTTTAAAATTAATAATTTAGTTTCTTCCTGTATATCTTTCGAATTCAAAATATTATCAAATTCCTCTAAGAAAAATATAATGTTTTTGTTCTTTTTATTGTCAAATGGTGACACGAACTTAATACGTGTATCTATATCCAGCGTCTGAGTCATTTTTAAAAAATATTAGTAATCAATGTATACTTTTTCAAAATATCAATTCAAAATAGATCCTATACCTCTTAAAAGAATATTTTGCATCTCATACTATTTTCTCTATATTACAACATATCTATGAAAATATTCTAAATTGCATAAATACATAAAAACAACAGCACTAAAATTTAAAAAAATTTCTTAGGAGATGAAGTTGTTTTGTAGATTATTCTTTTACACACATAAATACCCCTAAAATGTTTATAATACACGTATATATAAAAAACAACATAATTTCATTTAACAGAAAAATATCTGTCTTTTTCTACAGAAACAACAATCTTATTTTATTGTTTTTATATGTAAATAATGTACTACTACTTCGTAGTACGACTCATAAATTTTCTTTCGTATCAAGGTGATACAATTTTAAAAATCATGATCTATTGACATTTCAATCATTTTTATACCAGACATATTATCAAATTTTACTTATTATTCTTATTATTATTATTTATACAGTATATAAAAAAAAAATTATTTTTACAAATGTGTCATCTGTAATGTGAATGCCATTATTTCTCAATGGTAACTGAGATCCAACCAAAAGAGAAAAGAGAGAGAAAAAAAAAACTGTAATTCCTAAATTTACCTATTATAAATCCCAGAATTATTTTTTTCATTTCCTTTTTTTTTTTTTTTTTTTTTTTTGCTAACATATATTATTCATTTTATTTATATAAAATTATTATATGTGTGTCATTATTGTTACAATAATAAAATTAATTTTAATAAAATTTTAATCAATTAAATTTACATACCTACGATATCTTTAAAATTGTGACATTAAAATAATACTTAAATTTATTTTCCTTTATTATTATTATTATTATTATTATTTCTAATGACCTCAGATGAACGTTCCTGAGTCATAGCAGGATTTTACTATGAAGGGGGGAGGGGGGGGGATGCTGGACAGATAATTACACCTGTTTATTTTCTATTTAATTTACATCCAAAATTGTTAATTGGTCCAAATCATCCAAGCAACCTCATAGCAAATTGGTATATAATTTTATATACCTTAGATAAATTCAAATAACATAAGTGATCGTAATTACATAATTCTAGTAGAAGAGCAACGCGAAGCATTAATAAAATTAAATTATAATTCGCGTCAAAAAGTAATTATTAAATTTAAATAATTACGAATAAAATTAAGAGTTTGCGTTGTGAATTATTTAGACGAACTCTTCCACTTATGAATTAAACTAAAATTTAAGCTGTAAAAATAAATTGACACACCTTAAACATTATCAATTAAATAATTACAGAAACTTTTTAAAACTTGCTTAAATATTTTATTTACATTGAACACAACTATATACAGAAATACATAATATTAATTAAAAAAAAAAAGAAAGCAACACTTTTGTTTGCTTCTCATTATTTTATGTATATTTAATCTTAAAAAAAAAAAAAAAGACAATATTTTCATTTACTCTTATTATTATATATTTTTCTTTTTGCTAAAAGAATAATTCTCTTTCATTTTTAAATTATCTTAATTATATTTAATTATTGGTTTTGTCGGATCTCAGATTACTCTCTACCATAAAATATCAGAAAAGGATATTTATAATTTTTCAAATGATTTTAAGTGGTAAGAGAAAAAGTTTAAAGTAATACCTTTTTTTTTATATACGGGATGGTGGCCTTTATTCATCAAATTCAGAGTTGTCGCGTTGCTTAGGATCATATCCATATGTCATCAGGAATTCGCTTCGTATCAGAGCGGCGATATCGGGATGGCAGGATGCATAGCTACGGACCTCTGTAGAACAATCCACTTTATTTTAACATCAGGAAGACATCCTCAATTAGGCTTGCTTAGGCTCACTCCGATATGTCCATCTCGCCTGGGCATTAATAGGGCTTTCGGGATTCATTGCACGGGCTTTCAGGAGAGCTCCTGCGTCCTCTACATCTTTTTTCAGACTCTCTTTTTCAAACCTTATTCTTCTGGCACACCAACTTCTGCAGTGGGTGTAACTATTTTGTCTAGTCCACTCTTATTGGATGTGAGAAGATTTTGCATTATCCTTCGATAGGCCTATTAGCTAACAGTCTGCAAATGGCCCCTTACATATACTTTAATATTATTATCTGCCTTAAAGTTTGGGTGGTCTGAAAAGCCATAAATTTATCCCAACACTTTTATTAAGGCCATAAATTTATTCCAACGTTTTTATTATTTTACGATTTCTAATTATACACCACTTTCCATTGGCTTGTCATAAAACGACGCCATGGCGTCTGGCTATTTTTGTTACCTGAGATCCGAACTCTATTCAACATTATACATTCATTTTACAATACAACAATTTTTTAAAAATATACATTTAATATTTAAAATCAACTTAATAATTTTTGTATGAACTTACACTCCTATTTTACTTAAATATATAAACATTATAATTTTACACTCATAAATATTTTATAAAAAATATTTATACAAACAGAAATAACAAATTACGCAATTTTACTTTGATTTAACCAACATGGTGCGGGAACATATCATTGTTATATGTTGCCCAGCAACGCAACAATATTACCTTATGAATATGGAGTAAATGGTAGTTAATATTTTGTAGCATCCCCTTTAGCTTTCATAACAGCGTACAATCAATCTTGCATACTATAGACAAGGTGTTTACAAACATTTTTATCAATATTACCCAAATAGATTTTATATGTGCCACTAACTCAGTTTTACTTGAAGGAGGATTTTCTAAGAGATTTTTCTTCATTATACACCGTAAGTTTTCAATAGGATTAAGTTCTGGTGAGTTTGGTAGCCCAGGAATTACCTTAATGTTGCGTGGGCGGAACCAATTCTTAGTTGACACCGAGGTATGCGGTGACGCTAAATCTTGTTAAAAGATGAAATCATCTTCAAATAAGTCTTCTGATGATGGAATCATGTATTTTTTCAAAATTTCTTGATATATCTGAGAGTTAACCTTTTAGTAGACGATGCATAACTTTCCAGGTGCTTGTGAAATCATGCAACCCCAAACCATGACACTACAGCAAATTTTATGGAACGTTTAAGGTATTCTTTATCAAATATTTCTTGCTAGCTTCATTCTCCAAACTGGAAAACCTTGACTACCGTATGAAACACAAAATATACATTCATAACTAAATAATATATTTTTCAAATCTTCTTCGCTCCATAAACGTCTTGATTTACACTAATTCAATCTTATACGCTTTTGTTTTGTAGTCATGAGAGGTTTTGTTTTCGGTACACGAGATTCAAGCTTAAATTTATGGAGACGTCTCAATGTTGTCGATGTAGAAACTTCAACTTCTTCTTCTTTTCATTTTCGGTGCAACAATTGCATACTTTTAAAACGCTTTTTCTTAACTATATGCTTCAGTTTCCTGTCATCTCTAGCAGCTGTTTTTGGTTTTCGGCCACCATTTCGGCGATTATTTTGAAAATTTCTATTTATTGAATATTGTGTTAGTATTTTACTAACGCTTGATTGCGAACAATGTAAATAATTCAGTATAAAATATTGAATTTTACCGAGCCGATACACAGCAACCATACGAAGTTTAATTGATTCAGGAATATCACTCACACGACCCATTTTAAGACGAAAAAGCAAACAAACTGCAAAAAGAATACTGATTTTAAATAAAATCGTCTGAATTTAATCAATGATGCCACCAGTTATGAATTGATGATAATTAAAGGAGAATTAATGTGAAATATTCTAACATTTTGAAACACTTGAATAAATATTCTAATATTTTGACTTTTCAAAATAATTTTTTTCCATTAATCTTTTTAAATATTATATTAATTTTAAGATAATAAATAAGTTTAATCAACAATAAGTTCTTAATAAAAATATCGTTTGCAAATTGGCATTAAAAGACATGAAATTACCAAACGATGTTTTCAATTTGTAAAAAAAGGTAATTACTCTAACATTTTGAATATGAGCTGTATATTCTGCTCTCAAATAATCGGCTGTATCAAATGCCAACCAATGAACCAACCATTTGATATTTTAGCTAGATGGCATCACTAGTATTGGTATAATGTTAATTTGACATAATGGTCACATCTTATATCATAATGGTAGAGTTGTCAGAGTTTTAAGTTCCAATTTTCAACTTCAGAGATCAGAAGAGTGGAAAATAAATACGTAAGATGGGGAGAGGTACAGTTTTGCTGTTAAATCTATATTTTATAATTTTCTCTTGTTGTGATAAATGATCCTGTATATTCATTATTAAGATGAAAACAGACAATAAATGCTAAATTTTTGTTAAATATAAACATCTATTATTATTATTTAAAACATTAACAAACATCCCTCTTTTAGAGTTATAAATTCTTAAATTACTGAAGAAAGAAAACCTTACTTTTTACCTGTCTGCCAAGAAGGGTTATGTGTTTCACGCGTATCTGGGCATGTGTATTTATTTATACCCTCGAAATGTCCCAACGGCTGGATGGATTTTAATGAATGAAGTCTCTATCGATTAGTCTTAACCGCCCGATGGTTATAGGCTAGGTTTTGTTTTTATAAATTCCAAAAGGCGACCGTTAAATACAAAATGGCGGTAGAGACGAAAAAAAGTACGCACCCTATTGAGATGCATATCACTGGATAGGTCTTTCAAAATGAAGACGATGTTCCTGTGACTATTTTACAGTCAGAAGTTCTGTTTAAATATTACACAACCTGGAAGTTGTGTAGGTAGGATCTCCAGCTTTACTGCAACTCTAATCATCATAGACATCTATAGACCTCATCAAAACAGTGTTTATAGATAGGAACTAACAATTAAACACAACTTAAAAGTCATCAATACAAGTAAATTAAAAAAATAGGTAAGTAATATAAAAAATAGTTCACATTGATGAGAAATAATTAATTAGTTTGCAGTTGGGTTTTTTGATTTTTTAAATTTAGTTTTTACTTGTTAAAACGTTTAATTTAGAAGATTGAATTCTTTAAAATTAACTTATTTAAAGATTATTATGTATAGTTTTACTGTGTCTGCTTTACATAGAAATCGACTTTAATGTTTGAAAAACATTTTAACAATGCTTAATAGGGTTTCGCTATACGGCACAGCTTTTGACAAACGTAAAACAATTTTAAATGTTGCTAAAAAAGTAAGAATTAAAGCTGCGAAAGAAAATGAAACAGCATTTTCAAAAGAAATTTTTGTGTTTTTTCAAATAAGATTCTTTTGCATTATATTAAATATTTCAATAGAATAATCAAGATTTCTTACGATAAAGCAAACGATTACGATAAATAAATAAATGGAAAAAAAAATGTAAAATGTATTTATTTATGTGAAAGTTTCAATGATAAATTTTGAAATTTTTAACTTTTAAAAAACTTCAAAATTTATTATTTGTTTAGAAATCCTTAAAAATTAGGAAACTATTTAAAAGTAAAATGGAATTCGGCGGTATAGAAAGTCGACATTATGGTAATTCTCTGTGCTCTGTGGTCGATGCTATATTTTCTAAGTGACGCATAATTTAACAAGCGTGCTAGAGCGCATGTTTTGTATTATTTTGATTTATTGTTTATTAGGGTCCGCTGTTTCCCAGCCTGTTGTCTTGGTTTTGATTTGGCTGATGCTGACGAGGGTTTTTTCCTCAAAGAGGAAAACACATATGCCATATTTTGTGGGTACCTCGGGTAGGTGATCGTGCTCTAGAGGCTACTTCAGTCAAACGAAAAGGCGCGCTCGGTAATGCTAATCCTACGGAAGAAATTTATAAAGATACCTCAGTCGCATTTCAATACTTTTAAATGAGTTTTTTTCATTGGATAGCTAAGATAAATCTGTATGCAGGCCGTTTTTTACTTTTTTGATTTTGATTGCAGATTTTTTTTTTTTAATGTGGATGCTTTTACTTTCGAAACCGGTTCCGAAAATGAAAGTGTCCTCGTTAAAAATACCTGTAAACAAAATCGTAAAAGTAAACAACAGCCTATGTACAGATCAATCTCAACTATTCAATGCAAGAAAAAATCATTTAAAAATATTTAAATTCAAACGAGATATCTTTATAAATGTCTTCCATAGGATTAGCATTAGCGAACGGGTCTTTTCGTTTGACTGAAGAAACCTCTTAAGGAATATTTTTGGAGAATGAAAAACGTAAAAAAATAACAAATGCACTTGGGAAATCTGAAAAGAAATCTAAAACTTTTAAACTGAATAATTTTTAAACAGTGTTAAATATTAAATGGAATTAAAAGATATATTTATCAATGTATAATTCTTTCCATTCCTTTTTGTTTTCATTTAAGAAGTGGGATAAATAAAATTCAAGGAAAGATATTTTTGTTATTTGTTCTTTCTCTTATAAAAAAAAAAAACTTGAAACTATTTTTCTTTAATCCTATAAAGAAGTTTAATTTTGAAAAAATTAAAAACTTTAAAATTTTAAATCTTACGGAATTGTTTCGATGCAGTAAATAGAAATCCAAGAAAAGATGACGGATTTTTCATTAGTGATAAGAAATTCATTTAAGTCAAAAAGTTTTTTAAAGCAGCTTAGGTAATTTACATGTTTTGACTGAAGATTGTTTCATAATACACATACAAGTTTTTCAATATTTATACAATTTATTTATTATAAAGAGGTCATTTATCAATTTTTATATGCAAACAGAAGTAAAGTCTGTATAAATAAAGCAACAATAATATATAAAAACAAATTTCTCATATATATAAATACATATAGAAAGAAGCATAGAAGTTTATGAGTTTGTTTTGAAAGCTATTTATATTTATTGGCAACAAATCTTACTTTCTGAAGCTCAAATTACGCCAAGATAAAAAAAAAAAAAAATGCCATGGCCTTTATACTGGAAAAGTACCGGTAAATAAGTGAGATGGATATTTTAATTTCATGCTTTAGTTGATGAGGAACTTCATATGTAAAAATCTATAATTTTACATGTGATAGAAATTCCAACAACATATCATTGATCACTGACAGCTGTGTAAATGATTTTAAATTTAATCTGCCGGGGAGATTTGTAAGATCTCCTGTGAAAGTGTCTGTCTACGCTCCGAATGGTCTCTCATACTCCAGATTCTGGAAATGCTCGGTAAACGGAAAGAAAGTATAAGCAAATAGTAAAAAAATAATTAGATGGGGAGTTTTTGCTTACGTAGTTTTTTTAAAATTTCGCATGAAACTATTTCCTTTAGTCAATTTTTTTTAAATCTAAAAATGCTTTATTTTGCACACTTTAAAGACAGTAAAGATTTAAATACAGTGGTACCTCGATTAAAGGCGGTAATCTATTCAAAGATTGTCGTCGTTGACCAAAACCTTTGCTATCCAAAAAGTGATTTCACTTAATATTTAATTGAAAATTGATTAATTTTTTCCGAACCCCTGGGCATCATTATATCACATAATAATAAAAAAAAAAATGATCGTTCAAATTTTAATAAGAAAGCTTCTTTTTCAGAATATAAGAAAGGACAGTCAGAATTAGGAACAACAACAGGAAAATACGTGTGTTATCGCTTGTGCTATTTCCTTTTTATGTGAATATTACAAAAGCATAGCTGAAACCCTGGATCATCTGAGTTCTAAATTGATTTAGGATTTTTGTGCTTTACACTGCGTTAGTTTTTAGCTTCGAACAAAACCATTCATTTATTATTATTTTTTATAAATATATAAAACATTTATTTTATGAGAATAATGATTTAAAATAACTATCGCTGGAAAATCTTTGGCACGCCCCTGTATATCAGCAATATTTTTCTTCTAATAAGTTCTCTAAAGAAAATTAAATAATTCTAATACTAACCTGAATAATGTAATATTATTTAAGAATTAAAAAATGTGTTTCTCTTTTTTTATTCCTTTAATCTCCATTTGAAAAAAGCGTTTATATTTCTTTATTGTTTAATCGGATATCATTCCCGTGGCGCCATCTGGTAATGACTCATACAAACAGTTTAATTATTCCTTCCCCATTCCTTCCTCTATTGTTCTTTGTTGGATGTGTATGAATGAATAAAAATGAGAAAAATTTCTTAAATTAAACACAAATAAAAAAAAAATCTGTGGTACACAAATGAAATGTAATTTATCATTAATATTAAGAGAATTTTATTTATTTTTATTTCATTTGGTTTGAGATTTACAAACATATTTCATGATTAATGAATTAACGATATAGTATTTAATTTTTTTTCTTTATTCGCAAAAGAATTAATGAGTATATATTTTTTTTTAACAAAAAAGGTTTCTTTTATTAAGAAATTGTTTCGTCCATTTATTCTTTAAAGAAGCTTTTAGAAGGAACTTTGTCAGTGATTAAATAATGTTGATCATTCTTTTTTCTCAATAGATAAAAAACTGTTAACGAATTAGTAAATTAGGGGGAAAAAAGACAAAAACTAATCTTGATCTTTTCCAGTACAAGATGTTCAATCAAGAAAAAAATAAATGCTACAATTTTTATTTAGGATTCAATGTCAATTCACTTTGTTCCAGTTTTTACAAAATACATTTATATTTACATATGAATAAAGAGCACTGTTGTTTAAAAAAGCAACAAAGCAATCTTCGAATTTCCGAATTAAAAATGAAGTTTTTGTGTTCAGTGTGAGAAAGTAAAATATAAAAACTCAACAAGGATTTATGCAAAAAATACCTTTAATTAATTTTAAGTTTATTCTGATTGAAAGTTTGATCATTTAGAATATATTTTTTCTTTTATTTATATAAGTATAGCATACATGTGCAAGTGCATATATTTTTTTGTTATAAATTTATGTGATAAAATTAAGGAACATGCATTTTTGTCATAATGAAAATTACATTATTTTGTTTCTATTTTAGAAGATTATCGTTTTAGAAAAATGTGTTAAAAAGAATAATAATCAAACGAAAAATAAAAATTGAAGCAATTGAGTAATCATTTGTAACCACATTTTTGGCATCACATAATTATATATATCTGAAACCTTGTCAAATATAATGAGGGAAACAAAAAATTATAAAACTGAAGAGAAATATTTGTGTGCCTGTGTGCTTAGTAGATTTTTCGATATTCTGATTATATTATCTATTGTATATTGAAGGCAATTTTTCTAAGTTCGACGGCAGTTTGGAATCATTACCAGATAGGCAATCCTAGTTTTAAATTTTACTCCAATATAGTAAACTATGTCTGGTTTTCAATAAAGTTTTTTTTCTAAATTTGTACAACAATTTTTCGAATTTTTGCAATTTCATTCTAAAATATATTTTCTTATGAAGAATGATGACTATCTTCTTTATTAATCGATTTCGGAATCAAATCTTTGCCGTCCGGGACTGATCTTTCATATCGCTGGCAGTTTTCGTTTCTTCTTTTCTAGTCCGCGAAATAAACGTAGATCGTTTTTCATCAAGTCAAGAAATTTCCTGCAATAACCAAATCAAATAGTGTGCTAACGAGCAAGGCACGTGCTAATTTGAAGGAGCCAAAAAACTGGTATTCTATTTTCATTCATTTGTTTGATTTTATTTCGAATTATATAAATTAATTTTAAGAAGTTTCTAATTCTTTGATAAATAGGCATTAATCTTTCACGGTTTTTTTTTTTTTTTAAGTCTTTACGTTTTGACAACATTTTATTTATTTGATGACATTTTACGATTACGCGTATTAACGAAATGCTATTTGTCCGATTTCAAGCGAGAACGAAGGACTCCCATTACAGTGATTGTTATTTTTTAACGGTGTATAATACAAAATTGAAAAATTATTGTCATATTAAAAAAAGATTCATTCATTAAATTTTCCGAATTAGCTTTTGTCTAGTGTGACGTTATGATGTGTTTGCCAATATATATATATATATATGTAACAATTTCGCGGAATCCGCTGCTCTTAATTACAGTCGTTTTCGTTTAATTGATTTATAAGGCGCGAAGGATATAGGGCGTTGTTATATTAATTGTTACAAACTTATGGGTCAGAAATTGCACAAGGGTCCATTACAGTGATTTTCGTATCAACGATTAATGGGCACGAACTACTTCGTTATATGGAAGTAACTTTTATATGCTCATTAGGTTTTCCTTATTTTATCAAGAACAGTAAAAAATTATGGAAAAAAACAAGGAAAGTCTCAGTTCATATGAAAGCAATTAACAAAATGTTTAATTTCTATAACCGCTACTCAAACTATTAAGAAAGATTATATCATAAGTATTTCTCATTTACTTAATTATTATAGAATATCTGTAAAAAAGGAAAAAAAATGTTTTTTTGAAACAATAATTATTTTACGTAACTTTATTAAAATATATTTAGGTATCACGTCACAGATTTCTTTTATTTTTGCATGGTATACGTATTTCTTTTAGAAGTAAGGTTTTATGGTTGAAAAACTTTTAAATAGTTCTTAATAGGGTTTCACCGCTTTACATAGCTTTTGACAAAGAGCTTTAATTAACTCGTCTTCAAAATGTCTTATGAAAAATGATTAAAAAAGTGTATTTAATAAAATAAATCGTTATTTTTTTCTTTCAAAATCTTTTATATGATAATCTTTTTTTTTTTTTTTTTTCGTAATTGAAAATTTCGATAATGCAGTAATAATCGTTTAGAAAAAAACCTCGCCTCTCAAGTAATAACTTCAGAGCAATGGTAAAAAATCGTATAGGAATTACATTATAAGCGGTTAATTTCTGAACATTGTATAACTGTAACCTGTATTAAATTACAAAACATAAAAAAGATAGATATCAGGAATATTTAATTAAAAAAAAAATACTTATTTAAAATGAAAAAAAAAAAAGGTTATAAGTAATTTTTTAGCACGTTTGAAAAGATAAATATATTATTTGATCAAGCTAAGCATTAACTACAGCAAAAAACAAGTAAGAAAAATCATGCGTACAGCATAGATTATGAAACACTTTCCAACACTCCCTGAAAGCTTTAACGAAACTTCGTTACTTAGGGAAATAAGATAAATAATAAATAACTAAGTAATAAAAAAATAACTAAGTAAGCATTTAAAAATCTGATCTCAGTAATTACCGTCAATAGCCAAATGTGTATTCCAATTCTTTTGAACAGCACAGTATTCGATCTGTATGTTGATATATATACAATATAATGGGAAAATTTAGTTCAGCAAGAAAATTCATAACAGGTTGAAATTCATCTTACAGCAATTTATACTAATAGATGGAAACATACTTGAATACTTTTGAACAGCCCTGTAGTTTACCTAGTACCTTTATTACATGCCACTATTTAGCTAAAATTTAATTCAAACTAAAACACGCTTAAAAGTACTGAAATTTCATTTCCAGAAATTATCACCAATAGGCAACCATGTATCCAACTCTTTGCGTGGCCCCTTTATATCATTTTATCTATATTCTACAAATATTTCCTAGTGCACTAAATTCAGTTCAGCGTAAAAATGCATAACTCCGTTAAACCCACCTTTAAGCAATTTATGCTCATACTCAGTAACCTTTACGAATTAATTTCGGTAGCTCTATATATGAACTATAGCATTTATACGCACTTTATAGTATGCATAATTATAGTGAACAAGTAGGTATGTGTGATCACAGATTGCACGAAGGGTTTCGTTTTATTTTCTTTTCAAAACACTTTACCCTTTTGAAAAAACTGTTAGTTCCACAATTCGCAACCAGGAGCGCACTCTATTTTAAACAAACCTCTATCCGAGTAAAAAGTGGAACTCAAATATGTAAGGCTGTGGTGCCTAATATGAAAGAATTGTCAAAGGTGTGTCGGCAAAAGTTGGAAAAGTGCTCCCCGGGTGAAAGGGTGGAGGTTAGAAAAATTGCTTAAAATACACAAGTTAGAGCCAGAAGGAGTAAATAGTATAAGACTTTTTGAAAATTTTATGATTTGCCGTGTGGTCTGAGGTATTCAGCTATATGTATGCAAAAATTCATGTCTCCAACTTAATTAGGGACTCTCTTAGAAATAATTGCTTAAAGAACATATGTGGTAGCTCAAAGGGTTAATCGTAAGACTTTTTCTAGATTTTATGATATGTCGCCTGGCCTCAGGTGTTCTGCTATAACAATGCAAAATTTCAAATCTCCAATTTAACAAGGGGCTCAATTAGAAAGAACTGCTTAAAATACGCATGTGGGAGCACAAAGGGTTAAGCGTACGGCTTTTTCAAAATTATATGATTTGTCGTTTGATGTGAGGTGTTCAGCTATAAGTATGCAAAATGTCACGTTTCCAACCTAAATAGGGGCTCACTTAGAAAGAATTGTTTAAAATACACTTGTGGGAGTGCAAAGGGTTAAATGTACGATTTTTTTCTAAATTTTATGATTTTTCGTTTGATTTGAGGTGTTCAGCTATAAGTATGCCAAATTTTATGCCTCCAACCTAATTAGCGCTCACTTAGAAAGTGTTACATGTGTTTAAAATACACATGTGGGAGCCCAAAGGGTTAAATGTACTACTTTTTTTTTTAATTTTATGATTTGCCGTTTGATACGAGGTGTTCAGCTATAAGCATGCAAAATTTCAAGTCTCCAACATATATAGTTTCTGAGAACGGGCTCTGTGACAGACGGACAGACAGACAGACAGAGGAGCGAGACGAATAGGGTTTCGTCAGATGAACGAAACCCTAAAAAAGCGCATATCACAATTAAAAATGCATTTCGAGCAATCATTACTAATATACAATAATTCGGATAAGATATAGTATCTGAAATCTTTTCAAATACACCGCAAACAATTTCCCCTATACCATTACACTGTAAAAAAAAATTTGTAAAGTTACTAAAATATTTCTAGGAAACTGGGATTCCAGGAACATTTTATGTAACGGCAACAGCAAAAATTTCTGTAACAGCATCTGTTACAGGAATTTTTCTTGTTGCCGTTACATAAAAAGTTCCTGGAATCCCAGTTTCCTAGAAAAATTTTAGTAACTTTACAAATTTTTTTTTACAGTGTACGAACGGAATTATTTTGTGTGGCCCTGTAAATGAACAGTAACTATTCTTTGCACCGCATATTCAACAGAATGCATATTTTAGTAGGCTTCATAAATGAATATCAATTTTACTATGTTTCAAAGAGTGTAAAACCATTAAAAATCATTTGAAACGATTTTTTCCCATTGGCCGTAATGTAACGGAAAACTTTTGACTGTCCCTGTAAATGAACTAAACATGCTAGAAACTTTATTTGAAATAGGGATCGTGCTATGGTAGAGGTCACTAACATCCAAAAATTTCAGAAAGATCCGAGTATATTTACGAGAGTTAGAGCGCGGACAGAGGGCCAGACGGCCAGAAAAACCGAAGTCATAAACACGTTTCAACTTTGTTGGAAAGTGTTAAAAACTATGTAGGAATTACATTATGTGCGGTTAATTTCAGAACATTGTATAACTGTATCCTGTATTAAATCACAAAACATAAAACAGATAGATATGAGGAATATTTAACCAAAAAAAAAAAAAAAAGATGGGTTACAAACAGGGACGGACAAAAGTTGAAAATTCTTAGGTGCCATGAAAAATTCTTAGGTGCCAGCGTGAATAATCATTTCTCTGACATTAACGCATTCGCTGCAATAATGGAACACAGGCTACTCATAATCGTATTCGGCTATTTTTGAGAGACCCATGTGTCATTTTGCAGTGAACAAGTTAACTATTCAAAAAAAAAAAAAAAAAAAAAAAAAAAATCAAACTGAGCAAAAATTTTGGGATAATACCACTTTTACATTGCAAAAATTAAATAGAAACAAACTAATAAATTGAACATTAAAGCAGTAGGCAAATTAATATCCTTACATTTAATTCTCGAAAAGAAATTATATACATAAATTAACAATGTTTTGAGATTTTGATTTGAAATACCATATGTCAATTTTGTGAGATATATATCTGTCAACTGCACATTTTCGTACATTCCACATAATGAAACATCATTTAATTTTTTTTCCCATTTCTGCTGGAGTATTTTTGGTTTTTTAATCTAAGTAGTGCCCTTTCAACTTGCGCTTTAGTTCGGCTTAACAAAAATTCTGATTTTTGGAAAAATAGGGAGAGTTGTTGCACCGGTGTGGTGTATTTTCTCCCACTGCAAATAATCGTGCTATTAAAAATAGGGGAGACTAGGGAGGGTTGACCATACGGGAGGCTCGATCCACCCATCAGTTTTAATATTTAAAAGAATTTCAGAGTTTTCTCACTAGGTGTCAACCAAATATACTGTAATGCTCAAACAACAGTCTTTGTTTCATACAGATAAACGAAATAGGTGTCGAAAAAATAAATTGTAAAGCGTTTTCAACCTTAAAGTTGTGTTTTTAAAAAAATATTTTGTAAGCTTTTTTCAGATAAAATATATCATAGAAATTTAACTAAGTAGGTTTTAAGTAGTGCAAAAATATCGAGTTTCATTCCAGGAATAAAGATTGTACAGTAAGTTAGACTTAAGGGGTTCCGGGACACAAAAATATTCAAATTTTCAATTTTTTTTTAATTGGATTAAAAATTTCTCTGCCGTTTTCTGCTTAAAATGATGTTTAAATCATGTTTCTATCTTAATTAGAACAGGAAATATTAATTTTTTCGTTTTGGTTTGTTTTCAAAATCTGCCTTTTAAGCTATGGTTGTCAAGGAAACGAGTTTTTGTGAAATTGCGTTTTTCTTCATGATAGGTTTTTTCACCATTTCTCATATTTAAATTCTTATAACTCGAGAACCGTTAAAGATACAGGGTTGAAACTCAGAACATATCTTTTTCAATTATTTTACTTTACTTTTGAGTTAGCATATTTGAAAAAAAATATTTACTTTTGAAATATGATTTTTTTTTAAAGTTGCACCACTTTTTTTGTAATTTTTTCGTTAAATATTTTTAATTTTTTTTTAAAATGAATATTTTTTAAATGCTGGCTCTAAATTAAAATGCATATATTTCTGTTTATTTAAATGAAAAACAATTTAAATTCTGCAAATAATATTTCGAGTTATAACGATTTTAAGTTATACCACTTTTTTCATAAATTTTAAATTTTAAATTTTTTTAGAAAAGCTATGAGAAGTTTTATTATTTGATTTTGTTTACAAATGATATGGTTAACCATCACAAAAAAATTCAAAACTTTAACTCAATAAATAATTTCTTTTTTTTTTTAAATGTGTCCCGGACCCCCTTAACATAACAATGTTCTATTCTTTAGAAAAGGACTATGTAGGGAGGATTGACCCAGTCAATGTAAGGGAGGGTTGACCAGATAGTTAAGACTCCCTTAATTAAGTGGTTTTGGAAATTTTTTTTATTATACACTGTGCATAATGAAAGGTTAATGGTTATACATAAAAAAGAATGTAAATTTATTCTTTAAAGCTACAGTAAAATGGAGTGATGGAAAAAATAATGCTTAAAACTGATTTAAGAAAGACATGAAGAATTGCTATAGTAACCATCACTGCAAGAAAAAAAAAATAATAAAATATAAATGGGAAAGTTGATATGAACTTTTTTCCATTTAAATATTACTTACAATAAGTAAATAGATAGAAAAAGTAGAAAAAGATTAGAAAGGACTAGAAAATATGAAAGCAGCAGTCTTAATCCTTTTAGATGCTGTGGTATGTTTATGAAAGCACTTAATTGTAATTCCCAAGTGCCACAATGATACCATAATTTTGCTAAAATCTTTTCCATTTAATATGTATGTGAAATGTGAAATATAGTCTTTTTCCTTATTTCCAAATAACTTTGTTCGAAAATTCCGTTGCCAGTCATTTTTTTTTAAACTCTAGTATTGATTGTTGCCCCTTCAAGGGCTAAAATACGTTAATGATAAGTAAAGTGCTCATGCGGCTGCAAAAGAACATAGCATTGATCGAAAAAACTTAGGACGGTAAGTAGCAAATCTCATAAAGATGAATACAGTGATATGAAGCCAAACTATGTGACAACTAAAGTTGTAATGTTGAGTGTTTCAAAAAGTAGGTCAAGGAAACAGAAAAAAGCCGGACAGAGGTTCCTAAATCCGGACATAATAATACATGAAACCCTATGAAAGAGGAACCTGTCTCTAACGGAATACTGTCTTAAATGTTAAAATTTCATTTCTCCTGCTGTACAATTATACCTGCTCAGACAGAATCATGTTTAAAATAAAATGTTTCTCCTCTGACTTGCGATTGCGTCTAAACAGGTTTCTGTAAGTATCATATTTTAACTAATATGTTTTTTTAAATAATTAAAGAATGTAGCATAAAGTTATTTTTTTAAACTGATTTTATTTATCTTCACAAATATTTATATATAAAAGAAAGTGCGTGAAGCCTCCCATATAGCGGGTCAACCCTCCCATAAGTGGGGAGCCTTGACTCATTATTTTCTCATGCATAAAATCAATCATTTTTCAAATTTCTTACAAATTACACTTATGTAGCAATTTTATTTTGATAACTGATTGTATAACGAATAAAATGATATATAAAACTTTATTCTACGTTAAATATTTAAAAAATAAAAAATCATTTTGTAAAAAGTGGGTCAACTCTCCCTAGTCTCCTCTAAATATTTTCGCACATGGAATTTTTTTTGGTTAAAGGAAAAAAAATAAAATTAATAAGTAGGTAAAAATGTTAGTCGCCATGAGGAATCTTTTAGTCGCCCGGGCGACCTGGTGCGCGGGGTTTGTTGGACCCTAGTTATAAATAATTTTTTGCACGTTTGAAATGATAAAGTATATCATTTGGTCAAGCTAAGCATTGACCCTTAAATGCCGAGTGTTGCTTTTCAGCAATATACCCAATTTAGGCTTCTAAAATACTATTAGAATAATATTGAAGCTATAATGCCTAATGTTGCCAATAAAATACATTCTGAAAATATTATTAAATCGATTTTCAACATGTAGATGGCAAGACTTGTGCTGTTTTTTTAAAAAAAGATAGATTTATTTTTTCAATTGTTGCTACATGTTCTTTTTGTTTTGTTTGGAAGCTTGCGAAATATCCTATTTTGTTCTGCAGTGAGCAAGTAAAATTTACTTCTTATTATATTTCGTAAAATATAGTGCGTTAAATGTTAAAGAATTTTATCAAGGAAAATTATTTTTTCAATTAAAGACCAGTATTGCCGATTAGTAACAAACTGTTTTTTTACCCGTAAACCATACTTAAAATAAAATATGATTTTTAAAAATATTTTTCCCATGATTTATTTAAAAAATGAAAGCCGAAAAAAATTATTACAATGATTTTTCAAAAATCAGGCATTTAAGGGTTAAATACGCCAACAATAATAAAAAAAAAACTGATTGTTGTACTTTTTTTCCAAGTATTTTTCACAATGAATATGGACCTTGAAACATCTAAATAATGTCCAAAAATATAAATTTAGAAAATTTTAAAATATTCTAAATTAAATAGAAATAAAACATTCTCATTGCTCAAAATACAGATAAATTACAATTTTATAAGTATTTTCTATATAAACGGTTTAATATATTAAAAAAGATTTATTAACAATGTATAACTTGATTGCCTAACACGCAAAGTATCTTAAAAATCTTCAGCAAACTGTCTAGTCATTCCACCGTTTTATAAGTTACGGAACCTTTGTTATATTATCAAGAGTTTTCATTGCTTAGATTAGAGATAAATTACCGCTATGCAAGCGTTTTCTATTTAAAAAAAAAAAAAAAAAGAAAAAGAAAAAGAAAAAAGAAAAAAAAAAACCTTTAAATGACTGGACAGTTTGCTGAAGAATTTTCATAGTACAGGTAAATAGCAAACTGCTAATTTTCGAATTAATCTTCCAATTTACAAAATTATTTCAAATGACATATTTTGCCATATTAAAAGCTATTTGCATCAATATAATTTCTTTTTGTAAAACTTAGTATATTCAAAATTTAATATGCTTCTTTATTCCTATAAATATATTTAGAAAAACATTATCTATGGCCTAACAAATAAATTGATAAAGTAAAACGTATTTATAGACCAAAATGAACCGAATTATGATACTTAGAATTTTATTTTCATATTTTTCCAGAATGTTTAATGGAAGGACGCGATTTTAATGCAGAGAAAATGGTTGTTAGTTTGGTCCTTTTAGGTAGCTTTCATTACAAACCTATTGCAGCCGTCTGAAAGAAAGCACTTCCGAAAAAGTTTGGTATATTTTCACCGATCAGACCCTCAGACCCCAAAACCATACCCCGTTCAAATGTGACATATATATATATATATATATATATATATATATATATATATATATATATATATATATATATATGCGATAACTCTCGTATTTATAAACTGATTTGGATGATATTTATTGTGTATATATTATATAAAAATGTCTCGACCAAGTTCGTTGGCCAACTTCATCCGCTATCTTGTTTTAAAATAACTTGCATTTAAATATTTAAAACTAAAGAAAATACGCAAAAAATTTACAAATCCAAATTTTTTTTTGCGTTTAAGTTGTTAGGCCTTGATAAAGGTATTCCGGAGTATTTTTCTGTTTTCTCTCTAACTTAAAACATGGTTGAGATATAGCAGTTTGAAATTCTAGGTGGTTGACGATTTGAAACAACAATTAAAGAAAATCAGGTATTAATTATGAGTGTTAGTGAACATTAGCTTCAAATTCTCGACTAAGCTTGGCGTCACTTGGAGAAACATCGCCAAATTTGACGGCCAAATCTAAGCAACCATAAATGATACCAACTTGGCTATAGCTTACTAATTTGCGAAATTCTCATTCAAATTTAGTATTGACGGATATTCCTTTATTGAGCCCCACCAGTGGCCGAGAGGTTCTGCTCTCGAAGCTGGTAGACGGGAAGTGCTGGGTTCGAACCCAATCGCGCCCGTTGGCCTAATCGTTCGGAGTTTTCGTGGTTTTCTTCGAATCTTGGATTTCCAAGCGTTAATACGGGTTAGGTTCCCTTAGAAAGACCCCCACGAAGGGCACCCCCCCCTTAGGGCCTGTATCCCCCGTGTTGATAATTGGCCGTCATAAACACAACCAACCAACATTTATCGGGTTCGTTGCATTTTAGCTTCTTAAAATTTGAGTAAAATTCGCAAAATTTTAAAATCAAGAAATAAGATTTTTTTTTAAAATCATCTAATCGAGTTCCACTAATTTTAGCATCGTGTGTTCGTATAAAATAAGCTATATTTAAAAAAAAAAATCAACGAATATGAAAGCTACCTTTTTCTCCCGGAACATGCCGAAAGGATTTTTTTTAACTCAAAAGTTTCGAATAAAATTAATTCTCAAAAAATAATTTTTACTTCATATAAAGCAAAAAACCATATTTGGATTTTCTAAGCGCGAAAAGCCAAAGTGGCAACAACAAATTTATAAAAATTAACTAATAATAAATAATAATTAGCAATAATGATAATAAATAAAAGTAATAAATAATAAATTAATGGTAAATGAAAATTAAAATTTTGAGCTTCGACCTTTTTTTAATTAGAAAGTTTCGAACAAAATTAATCCTGATTTTTTTTTTTTTTTTTTTTTTTTTTTTTTTTACTTTATAACATTTCCAAAATGTATCTTTTAAATAAAGCAAAAATAAAAACCTATTTGGAATGTCTAAACAAGAAAATGCCAATCGGGCAAACCTGACAGAAAACTCCGTAAGTTTTTGTCGTTTTCCTTGTTTTTATTGTTATATCATGGAGAATATTTTTCTAAAAAATAACACATAGTATCCATAAGCCATTTAAAATTAGCTTTCTTACTCTTTTAGTTACTTGGGTTCATTTGTATACGAAAATAAACTGTTGTACATTTCGTTAATGATTATCGTAATTTCGTTCGTTGCTATGAACTTCATTACTTTAAAATTACACAATTTTATTTCATAAATATTCAACCTTTAAAAAAATATTCCGATCTATACGTATAGATTCGTTGCAAAAATAGTGGAAGAAGCTACCACACTTATTTCAATTAAATTGTTATTTGAATCATAGTTACTATTTATCTTATAAAGGAGGTTTAACGGACAACAGACCATTGAAAAAATACCATTTATAATACAAGTAAAAAAGAAAATAATTAAATTAACGTTTAATTTTGCTCAGTTTTAATTTCCAATAATCATTATTCAAAATTATTGAAGAAAACTATTTTGAATTAATAATTTTCAATTATAAAAACATATTTAGGTATTACATCACAGATTTTCTTTTTTTTTTTCATCGTATATTTCCTTTAGAAATAAGGTTTTATGGTTGAGATACTTTTAAGCAGTTTTTTATAGGGTTTCAATGCTTTAAATAGCTTTTGATAAACAGCTTTAATTAACTCTTCTTGAAAAGTTCTTAAGAAAAAAATCGTTAAAGAAATCTTTAGTTTTTTCTTTGACGTCTTTTACTACAATATTCTTTTTTTTTATCAAATCAGAATTTTTAATAATAGAGTAATAATCACTTTAAAAGAACACCTCTCTTGTAAGATAATAACTTTAAAGGAATAGAAAAGAAATTCTATGTTAATTACAATATACGCGGTTAATTTCTGAATTTTTATTAACAATACCCTATATTAAACCAACCAACATATAACAGATGAGGTTTGAGAAATATTTAGTATGATAAAAATTATTTATTTTTTTAGTTTAGGTGCGCTATTTTTTTTAGAACTTTTGAAAAAGTAAAGAATAGTACCTTCTCAACCGAAGCATTATAACAGATCCATAAAAATATTCATTTCTCATCTTTTTCTTTTCGAGAGTTTTTGCACTGTTATATATTGTTCTCCAGCATGATAAAAATCATTCACACTTATAAAGAATTTTTTCCAAAAATACTAAATTAAAAATTCTATATGGTCCATGCCTTATAAGAACATTTAGGAAAAATCTCTATGCTTTAACAAAAACGACAATAAATAAAGTAACAATAATTTTAGAATAACCAAAACTTGCCTATGGCAGTTTGAGTTATGTATTTTAGTGCTTTCTGCCCTAAAAAATGGGAACGATTTTTTTGTACCTGAAAAAACTTAAAATTCATAAAACTCAAAGTAGCATTATTGCAAGATCCCCGAATAATAAAAATTGTTTTTATGTCTTTTTTTTATTGAAGACATACATAATTTATTTTATGTAAGCAAATTAGGGGCAAAAGTTAAAAAAAAATAATATTATAGTATTTGCCTGAAAAATAATGCAATGACAATAAGATAAGTATTAATCGTATAATTTTTAAAAATGCTGTCATTGTTTCGAATTCAAGAAAACGCGTGTCACTGACATTTAAACACATTCAATTAAATTAATGTGCGACAACAAATATGTGTACATTTTAACGGGTAGCTTAGATAAAAAAAAAATCAGAAAAAAATCAGAATATTAATTGAAAGCAAAAATAAGTAGCTTTTAAATTAAAACTTTTGTCATTCTGTTAAAAAAAAAAGAAAAAAGTTTCTTTCAAAATCATGCTTGAAATTTAACAACAGATTTCATGATTAATTAATAAATGAATTAATGTTTGACATATCTGTATTTGCATAAGAAATATTCTATTATGCTTTGATAACAATAATAATAAAATCATTTTTTTATTCATAAGTTTCTTGTTTCAACTATCTTTGCATTACTTAAAAAAAATGTTTATGAATGATTAAGTAATGTTGATAAAAATATTTTAATAATCTTAATAAAAAAGAAAAGTGAATAAATAAATTTAAAAACTATTAAAACCTTCCTTGATCTTTTTTGAAGAAACGCAAGAAGAAAAAAATGAATAAAAAATAATTCGGATTATATATTAATTTTTCTATTATATGTGCAAATGTATTTATATTTACATATGAATAGATTGTTCAGTTTTACATTTTATAAAGAATCTAAAGTGGTATTTAAATTTTTAAAAATGAGCATGTTTATACTTTTGGTATGTTTTTTAAATAATATATGCTATGAAAGTTAAAAAGAAAATTAAAAAAATTCAAGGTGATACACACAAAATAATTACTTGTAAGATATTTTAATTTTATTCTTATGAAATTTAGTTAGATCTGAACTAAATCAAATAATTATTTTTGAGACAATTTTGGGAAATTTAAACTTCAGACATGTTCTTTGAATGATTTAATACATAGAGTGGAATTCTCAAGCAATTTTAAATGTAGTATTTAGAAAATTCGTGTTAGACATCTCAATTTAAATTTATTTGCAATCAACGTTTATATGCTTACGAAAACAAATTCTCCGTTATTAAATTTGCTCTTGAGTCTATGAAAGTGTGTGAAAATTACACCAAAATAAGAACATATCCTTAAATATGTTATATAATTAGCTTCAACAAAACGTAACTATTCAGGGGGCAATTTAGAATTTGTTTCACAAGCGGCCGCGCGTCTTAAATTGTTATGAATAAATTGTTATGACGCAGGTATTTCGCTTGTTACAAACTCATGGTTCATAATACCAATAAAATAGATAAATAATTATTAATATCAGTAGAGAAACTATAATTTTAATAATATTTCAACACAGAAAAAAAATCTAGAAATATCCATTTAAAGAATGTATGTAGTAATTATTAATAATGAAACAATAAGGTATTTTATAAATGTATATATCAAACATGATTTAATGCAATAAAGCAAGAAGGGACTCTTAGAATTTTATCCTTTATCGTTTTCGACCTTTTTTCGAAAATTCCTTGTACGGAAGAGGACTTTATCAATGTACAGTGTTATCGTAAGTGTATCTTTATGGCACATTCTATATTTTGCCATTTTGTTTTATCGGTAGAAATATAATTTGCTTAAAATTTACAATTGATTATTCTATATTGTTGCGTAATATATATTAAATATCTTCTCGAGTTTTCAGTTATTCCAAAAATTCAATTTTTTTTTGACTTAGTAAAAAAAAAAAAAAAAAAAAAAAAAAAAAAAAAAAAAAAAAACCCTCAGCGTAAAACATATCATTTACTTTAATTCCGAAATAAATCTTTAAAACGTAAAATAATCAGTAAATGTATCTGCTAACTCTAACTCCCGCGCAAAATAAATGCATTAAAGACCCACAAAACAGATTTAGAAAACGGTAAATCCTGTTTTACTACGAAGGGGACAGTTTAATTGAGGGATAACAATGACCTTAAACCAGTTTTAGTGCCTTATTTGCGAAATGGAGTAAGAAATACCACATTTGTCATCAAATTTATTCTCGCGCGCCCGCTGGCGTGTAAAGCAAATTTTTCTCTTTAATTTAGTATATTTCATTCTATTATTATTCTTTAAAGCAAATTTCAAGCCAAATTTTCAGCCTCCTTTAGGCTGGGATGCATTTCTTTTTTTCCTTTATTATCAGAAAGAAAAATGGACGTAATGTTTTAGAATACTATTTTCATAATTTCATACTTTAAGCATAAAAGTCATAAAAATACATAAAAATCAAATTTTGAATACTTAATATAGAAGAACGAAGAGTGAAAATTTAATCATTAAAAATGAATGAAAAAAAAAACATTAAGAGGTTAACATTTTACATTAATACAATTCTCAAATTCCTTTAATGAATAATTTTATGCATGGTATGTGAAGCTGAAGTTTATCCTAGATTTCAGATATTTCTATAGGAAATGTAAAAGTTTCTTACTATTTAAACATGGACACGCACCTTAAAGTGGCTGGTCACTCAGCTTTCGATTTCCCCTCGAATGTAAAGTCTATGGACATTAGATGCATTCGTATATTTAAAATATCTCTTCGAGAATTTAATATTTTACTCTATTGCCAAGAAGGGTTATGTGTCTCACGCGTATCTGGGTATGTGGATTTCTTTATACCTTTGAAACTTCCCAACGGATGGATGGATTTTAATTAATGAGGTCTCTATCGATTCCTCTTAACCGTTCGATGATTATAGATGAGATTTTGTTTTTCTAAATTCAAAAGAGCGGTAGAGACCAAAAAACATTTTTACTCACCATACTGAGTGGCATATCACTGGATAGGTCTTTCAAAATGAAGACGATGTTCCATTGACTATTTTACAGTCAGAAGCTCCGTTTAAATATTACACAACCTGGAAGTTGTGTAGGTAGGATCTCTAGCTTTACTGCAACTCTAACCATCATAGACATCTATAGGCCTCATCAAAACAATGTTTATAGATAGGAACTAACAATTAAACAGAACTTAAAAGTCATCAATACAAGTAAATAAAAAAAATAGGTAAGTAATATAAAAAATAGTTTCACATTGATGAGAAATAATTAATTAGTTCGCTTTGCACGGAGTCGTGTTTTTGATTTTTTAAATTTATTAACTTCTATTTTTGTGCACACTTCCTAAAAGATATGCCTTTTTTTCTTAGTTCTCAAAATATTTCTAAAGTATAGACTTAATTTTATAGGAAGTGTTAAAATCTTACTCACAATTCGCCCGCTTTTAACACATAAAATATTAAATTCAGCATAGATTTAAGAAACATTTTGAAAATTAAAAAAAAAAGAGACATCCTTTAAGAAAAGTACACAGAAAAAAATGTTAAAAATATGAATTTCCCGAGAAGATATTTTAAATATACGAATGCATCAAAAGTCCACAGACTTAACATTAGAGAGGAGAATTCCGAAGCTGTGTGACCAGCTCTGTTAAGCTTATCTCACTCAAATATAAGCATGGAAGGCACAGATCCTGGTCGAAATCATAAAGGAAACTGGCGATGACTTTTTTCTTATTTTTTAGGTGGGTGGGTGGGGATTTGAATTTTCAGAACAGTTTTAATGTATTACATTTCATTAATCAATATAAATAATTAATTTTAATGTAAGTTAACGCTTTTCTCTTGGGAACCCCTAATGATGTCCCAAGGACTTTATTTCTTTTTTATTTAGAATAGTTCAATAAGTTATATCTAGTTAAGTGCATGCTTTAGAATTCTGCCATTTAGAATAGGAGGCATGTTTGAGATTACCAAATAACACTGTACTATATATGAAGTAAACATGAAGTATCACAGCTGATTTCTCTTGCTTCAGATTATAAAACTTCCAGAGCACAATTGTTCAGCAGTAAAATGCAGTTGCTTTGAACATAAAAACAACACTGTAAAAATGCAATAAAAACAGGAAAGGAGTAAGAGAAATCGCGGTGATAGATTTAGAACTTTGAATTTTTAATGCCACCAGTTCTTACTAGAATTTTAGAAAGACTTTTGTTATATTTTGTTGAACACGTCCTTTATTGAAAGTTTTCTAACTTTGTTTGTTTCAGTTACAGAATTAGTGTCGACTAGTCTTTAACAGTGGACCATACGATATTAATATAAATATATCATACAGAAATTATTTACGAACAGTAAGAAAATGCATTTACAAATCTCTAAGTAAACAACATATAATTGATACATAAAAAATAAAAATAAATAATACACCAATGCAAACAATTTAGTTATTTTCGCCACAGAAATATAATTTATTTTATAATTTTACAAAAACATAATTTTATATAAATATATAAAAAATATAAAATGAATTTATAAATGAATATATAATATTACATAAAATGAAATATAATATATATATGTAAGTATAATATTACATATATAATATATATATGATATGAGGATGTGAGTTTCAAAACTCGCATTATCCAAAATTTAAAAAAAATGTGATTTCTCTATCAATCTTTTGTACTGGTAAACATGCACGAAAAAAAAAACAACAAAAAAAAAAAAAAATCAATGGAATCTGCAAAAAAGTAGTTTTTCCTGTATTTCTGACATTGTAAAATCTTGGTTTATAATGAAAACCAATGGATTCATTTCGAGGTTTTTCGCTATTTCCCAAAATTTGGTTTTCTGAATAAGGCAATTTTTGAAACTCACGTCCTCATATATATATATATATATATATATATATATATATATATATATATATATATATATATATATATATATATATATGTATATAATATATATATATATATATATATATATATATATATATATATGTATATAATATATATATATATATATATATATATATATAATGCTTTTAAAATTTTTTTAAAAAACAAACAACCCAGTGCATCAGGCGCAACGCAACTTCTTATATGCACTAAGTGAATATAGCTCTATTAAAAGTGAATGATTATGAAAATGATTATGAAAAGAGGGTGCAAAACAACAATAAAAATCCATGAAAATTTATAACGAAAAAACAATAAACAAACCACTCCCTGCTCTTCAGAAAGTGGGAGGAGTGAAAAAAGCAGGTACCAAAAACAGAAATTGGATCCTCACGGGTTTCGCAAGATATGGCCAACCCACATACTCCAAAAGTATAAAAATAGATTTAAACTTTCAAAAACACAACATAACAAAGCTATTTAAAAAAAAAAAATAACGAATCAAAACTGCTTTAAAAACAAATATAACCAACCAATTCAAAATCCAAGAAAAACGATTTAGCTTATAAAACGTAAATAAAAATTAATAAAAATTCCAATATGACTAAATCATTAAGCAATTAGAAGTACTGAACATGTGAGAAGGCCATACCCCCACCTTTACCCATGAAGACCTGAAAAAAAACTTGCTACCTTTAAAAAAATCACTACGCTCCACTTCTTTCCATCAGCAGGAATTGCAAGCAAGGCCATAATCCAAGTTAGACCAGCGTCCTGAAGACTTGTCTTTCCATTATCCTCATAATCATTAATTTTATTTCCAAGTCACCGCAGTTTCCACTTGAAGCACATCAACATGCAGACGTTCTTAAAAAGACTTTAATCCACACCCTTCATATATTCAAGCAGCTACCTTGGCATCCATTACGATGTTTGGCCGCTTAGCTGTTGCCACTTTAGAAAACTCTTCTCAAGTTGATTTACATAATGAAAAATAAACTGGTATGGAAATAAATTATTATAAAAAAGATTAGCAGTAAATTTAAAAATCTGTGAACTCAAAAATTCTCTATTACTACAAACTCTATAAAATCTATTAACTTGTCCCACAATAATGTTAATAAAAACCTTTTTACTTAAATTTGAATACCAGTGTGGCATCGATTGAGTATTAAAATTAAAAAAATCCCGTTTATCAAAAAGCTTAATTAGTAAATTGCTAACTTTAATTAAAATGTCTAAATCCAAAAAATTAACATGTAAACTATGTTTTTGTCTGGCTATTTTCACGCTGTTTGATTTGCCACAGATGTCATATTCGCCAATGACAGAGACGCCAATGTCATATACGCAACGGGTACTGAACTGGCGGCAAAGTGTCGTTATTTTGCTTGATATGGTAACCCGGATGTTGTTGATGTTTTCGCCAAATTGGCGTCGGAAAGAAATCGCGCCAACATGGGTGACATCTGTGCCCTTGATTTATATATTGTGTGTTTAAACGTTCTTTTTTGGCGATTTAATATTATTAATAGCATTGTATCTTAACCCTCTGTATCACTGCTTTGCAGATTTTCAACATACACAAAAAGTCAATGTTATTTCCAGAGTAAGATTCAAAACACAATTTTACACAATTTTATTGACTGTTGCTATTTTGTAAAACTATTATTAACACAATCATTTAATAGAGTCTGCAACAGACAGCGATGTTAAGTTTATTTTTCATATCAAAATTTTATTTATCGCTTGATCAGTTGCATGTTATTTTTGCTGAATGTAACTTTAAATCGCGGAATTATTAAACTGGAAACGTCTAGAAGTAGTTTATATGCATAGATAAGTTCAAATTCTTTATTTAAAGACAAATGTTTAGCTAGGAAATTTACAATACGTGTACAAAAATGTGAAATATTGTTTGCTGCAGATATGCTACAAAGCGTAATTTCTACCCTTGTGATGTAGTTTTGAAAATATTAAAAGGGCAAGATATAGAATGTCTTTTAAGGATTACTTGTATTATGTTTACAGATGGGTGACAAAATAATACGAACACCTATGAAATAAGAGAAAAGCTTTATTAATAGGGGGTTGGATCACACTTTGACTTAATTACACATTGTATGCAACGTGAGATGGATTCATAGAGGTCATAAACAATATTTAAAGGAATATGAAACCACTCTTCCCGCATAGCAGTCTCTAATTCCAAAAGCGTAGATGGTGGAGAAAATCGAACAAGGAGATTTGACTCGAAATATCTTCACAAATTTTCAATAATGTTCAGGTCGGGAGACTGAGTGGGCCAAGCAAGATCTACTACTTCCTTTTCATGCTCATCAAACCATTTTTGGACGATTTTATCTGTTTGATTAGGAGCATTGTCGTCTTGATAAAGTGGGCATTCTCCTGGAAATAAAATCCGGACAAAAGGATGCACCTGATCCCCCAGAATATCGACAGAGTGAGCAGCTGTAACCTTTTCATACAGAGTAACAAGCGCTCAAGGCTACGACAAGATATCGCACCCCTTGCTATAAGGGAACCACCTCCATGCTTCGCAGTCATCAAGAGGCAGTCAAGAGAAAATGCTTCTGCGGGCTTCCTTCACACAAAAACGCGTCCAGTTGTCTGAAATATGGTGAAGATTGATTCATCGGACCAAATGACTTGTTGCCGCTATTGAGGAGTTCAACTTTTGTGTGTTTTACACCATCGGCGTTGCTGAAAAACATGATGTGATGTCACCAATGGCTTACGAATTGCAACTCTTCCATAAATGTTCGAAGCATGAAGTTCCCTTTGGACGGTTCTTGCTGAAATGGGATTCTGGCGATGACTATTTATCTCTGGCGTTACCTGGAATAAAGATTGCCTACGCTTTCGGACCGCTATGCGGGTCAGTTCTTTTTTATCCCTCTCAGAAAGCTTTCTTTTCCGTCCACTGTTGTACTTCGCAGACGACACTTTTCCGCATTTCGTGTACGGTATCATAATGGCTGACACAGTACTCCTAACACGCCCCAAATAACTGGTTGTTTCTATCACGAAGCAACCAGCGCACCACATTCCAACAATCATTCCTTTTTCGAAATCTGACAGGTCAGTCATTATTGAGTTTTTCAGAGCGTATGGTGAGCATATGAACCACTTATGACTGATATTGAGCGACTGATCCTTACCTTTCATAACCACTAGGTGATAGGATTGAGTGCAAACTGACATGCGCGTTCTGCCTCTTTGAAATGGCCTTATGCCTTTTTTATGCCTCATACCTCTGCCTCATGTCTTTTTTATATGTGTTCGTATTATTTGTCACCCATCTGTACTTCTGCTGAACAAAATTTTTGTAAAAGGGGAAACAATAGTCTGCTATCATGTCATTCCTAATATTATTCAATTTCCACAATTAAATTTCGACGGATTTAATTCAATTTTATTATAAATATGAAATGAGCATACTGGTAATGAATTTAAACAAGTCGAATTGTACGTCAAACGTCGCAAATGAGGTGCTTTCGTACTATAACGAGGTTTTATACCATACGAACCCGTACGAATTCGTTTGTGCAGACCTGTATATAATCTACAGCATTTTTATACACAATGTAATATGCAAAAATTTAGTTAGCCTTAAAAACTCATATCACAGCTAAAAATGCACTTCCAGCAATCATCGCTAATATACAATATTTCGGATACAGTATAGTATACAAAAAGTTTTGTGTGTCCCTGTAAATACTATGCACTTTCTATTATACAGGAAGTAACTTGTAGTAAACCTCAGCAACATATATCGATTTCATTGTATGCGAAATAATTTAACATAATTAAAATGCGCCCAAAACAAATGTTTCCCTCTATACCATTATGTAGCAGAATACATTTGTGCAACCATGTAAATGAATAATAAATATTCTTTGTATCGCATATTCTACAAAATGTATATTTTAGTGCACTTCATAAATGCATATCAATTTCATTATATTCGAAAGGGTGTAACATCATTAAAATACACTTGAAACTATCTTTTCCCATTCGTCCTAATGCAACGGAATACTTTTGATTGTCCCTGTAATTGAACTATACATCCGATTTTCATAAAATTTGAAATGACTCGACAAAATTATATAACAATTATATATTTAAAATTTCAAACCATTCGGTTGAATAGTTTTTGCACTGTTGTATGCGGGCGGACGGACGGACAGACAGACAGACTAGACGACGAGTACAGGATCTGCGTATTTATATAATTCGAAACGCACCTAAAAATGGAAAATACTAATATTCGAAGCTTAGAAATAATAAGAAGAAGCAATATATCTAACAGAAAATTACCTAACAACAAATATATCAATAAAAAATAACTTGGATCATCTCCTGAATACTGTGCAACAGTTGAAGCGGTGCATGTTTCAACAAAATCATTGAAAGACAGCAAAATTGTTCATTGAGGGTCATTCTTTGCCAGTGAAAGCATAAATCAACAGTTCGAAAGTATGTCAGATTTACAAAAACGTACATGGATACTGACTGACTTTGTTGTATCTGACTATAACTGCCATATTAATAGATTTCGTAAACAGTATTATGAGAAGACAAAATATACTACTGAAAAACAAAAGATAGCCTTTTTGCACATTCTAGCACTTTTTGATTTAATTATGTCTAATGATTGCTTATACGAACGTGTTCATGAATGAAGACAAAAAACTAAAAGGACGCTGAATTCTGCTGATTTTCGGCTTGAAGATGATGAAATCCTGCATGAAATTAATACCAAGTCCAATGCTAGCAGAAAAAAGCAGTTGCTTACAAGGTAACATTCAAGAGAAAAACCATAGAGGGATTACTGAGAATATTCTACTAAAACAAATGCATCTAGACGAAATTGGGCACTGCCCAAATTGAATCAGAAAAAATAATGCGTTGCAAATACCTAAAATATAAAGAACTTACAGAGATTGTTTATGAAAAATGTGGTATAAGACTTTGTTACAATAAAATGAACAATAATAAAAAAAATCCTCTAAATTAAAATCTTAAATATCTGGAATATTTTTTGAAAATTTGCACGATGTTGCAAAAAAAGCAACAAACTTTTTCAAGATACATTTTTATTTTTATGTTTAGTATTTTTAAAATTTTTATATCCTTGAAGTGGTGTATTTTAACATCTGAGTAAGTATTTTTAAAATCGGAGCTTTTGAGTTTCAAAGGGTTAAGTTTGTAAATGTAGTTTTCATTCAGTGCTAAAGTTCCAGTTGGGATTCGTCGTGCAGGTGTTGTTCCTTAACTTTCACAATGGAAAACCTTCACATTCAAACCTATATTTCAATGGTTACGATTATACAGGATGTATTTCTAAAGATCTGGTTTAGAACCGCCGCGCCGCCTCGGAAATACATTCCTGAATTAAAATTAGAATCAGCCCTGCACTTGGATTGAATGACTTTAACTTGATCACAAATGTAAGGCAAAAATTGATCTACTGTTTGGACGTTAGCAAAGGATAATCATTTTTAACAGTTATAAAAAAAAAAAGTAAAATTTGTATATCTCTTTTTCTTTTAATCACGTGCTCTCTCTCAATTTTAACTGTATAACTACGCACAATAAACCATTCTTTTTGCCCAAACAATATATACTCATCTTAAATTTCCTCGTTATTTCTGATACATACTCAATCATAAACTTGATTTTTCGCCTAAACAGATTGTAGAAAGTTCAATATTTAAACAATTTTTCTACTAGATAAAATTTGTCTTGGATTTTTTTCCTCACTCTAAAATTATTTTGGCTCACATAAATTGTCACATTTTATCTCTGGCCACAAAGAAATTTGGAAATTTCAATAAATACAACATTACAGGTCACCAAGCTTTTACTCACACGGTTGTATTTGAATTTTATAACTATAGTAATTGAAAAAAGTTAGGGCTAAAATTTAAAATTATTATTGCAGTACTCTTATTGTAGTATTTGGGGGTAAATTTATGCAATTTCTGTAAAACGAAATTAACTCGAAAAT
This sequence comes from Maratus speciosus, assembly GCA_963932465.1. NCBI lineage: Eukaryota > Metazoa > Arthropoda > Arachnida > Araneae > Salticidae > Maratus > Maratus speciosus. The sequence continues at coordinate 511,470,900 of OZ010786.1, read as the reverse complement.
GTTTGATGAGCTAAACATACGACAAAATATACGTAGTTTATTTTTATATTTTCGTACTTACATTTTTTTCAAAACGCTGGAAATTAAAACATGGACAGCGTAGAATTCTGGTAAAATAAAGCTGGTAATTTAAATTTTTACCAATAAATTTAGTTAGTTTTATAGTTTCAGATATTAGAGATTTAAAGAATTTTATAAGGGTAAATCTGTGAAATCTTTCACCATATAGTATATAGATACCTGACTTTAGCTCATCTGCATCGGTACAATCCTCGCCTTTTATGCATATATATCTCACTAATATTCTCTACATATTTTCAACTGGATTTAGGCTGCGATTGCTAGTCCAGCGGTGATACCTAATTTCTTTAAAACCACGGTTTTGATGATGACGGTATATGGATTGGGTAATATTATGGTGAAAAATACACTCGCCTAATATAATGAGAGGAGCTTCTGGTAATGAAATGCCATCAAGAATAACTTGATATGCCTCAGAATTTATTTTATTATTTATAAACGATTTCGGAGTTGTACCATTATGTGCAAAACTGCAATTAAGCAAGCTCACTTTATACCACTTATTGCCATATACCGCATTCATTTGAGCAAATTGTATTCGATCTGGCAGTGACGTGATTTGGATAGTTTAAATTATAGCAAGATAGTTACCATTAAAAAAAAATAAAACTAGAACATAGAAATTCTCTTTTTCAGAATTTAGTGTTGCCGCCGATGAAAAAAAAATATAAACATAGATAACACAAAACGTATTTCAGTTTTAATACCTAAAATACACGCTTTTATTATATAAAATTACGTCATTTTCATCTGTTGAATAATTTCCTAATTTACTTTCCTGTTTGATTAAATAAGATTATTTAAATACTTGAAAAAAAAAAAAAAACTAATGTAAAATGAACTATGTAAATAGAGTTTTTGCCTCCTGGTATTTTTTTAACAAAGAAAATTGTTATTAGAAAATTGTTTTAAATGATATTTTAAATGTTTCGTTTTAAATATGACGTAATTTTCACCAAAGTTTTCTTTCTCTTTTTAACCCCTTAATTCTCGCTCCCGTAATATTCGCGGGCTATGTGTTTTATTCAGATTGCTTGATTCCCATCAGTTTTATAAAATGGTGTAATTGGCTTTATTATGGTATCATTTTACTTGTCATTAAATAAGGTGAATCTTTCTTTTCAAAAAAGTGTGCCAATAAGCAATTTGAATTTTTAAACCTTAATTTAATGCGACCATTAAGGGGTTAATATTTGAAAATCATTTTGTTGTTAGAAAGGACATATTATTTATGCCGTTTTAGAATTCACAACAATAGTTAAAAAGATCATCTCAAAGTAAAACATAAATGTGTCGTCTAAATATACTTTGTATTTAAACTGTTTTGCAATATTATTATTTGACTATTTTATATATCATGTAATTTCTTCCATTTAAGGGTTTTAACGCATATTGATGAATTTTTTTGTTTCAAAATTTTCTTTCTCGTTCCACATTCATGTGTAAATATAGTTTTTATGACGTAATCTACTTACATCTATAAAATCCAAACGTAAATTTCGTTCCGAACGACTATATTTCGAGCTCTACTGCATGGATTTTTACGGAACTTCTACTGTTAGATAGGTATTGTTTCAGAAAGTGTTTTAAGCTATAACACACCGACATGGGGAAAACACGAATCGTGTTTGCCCCATGTCGGTGGCTCACGATTAATATTCCATCTTGTGCTGCGTTTGTAGCCTTGCAACATATAATAGTCGGAAAATTTCCAGGCTGGGTATCGTTCCATGTGGTTTAGTCGGTAGAACGTCAGTGCGCTATATTGATGACCCGGGTTCGAGTCCCAGCATGAAATCTTTTTCACTATGTTGGCCTTTGCGCCTATTAAGCAATTACTTTGAAATTGGATTTTCATTTGAAAAAGAAATACCTATGTATAGTTTTTGCTCGTATAAAGCCTTTTTAATGGAATGATTTTGACAAAATTTAACATTAAATATGTCTTTAAATAATTCTTCGATTTTAAAACTGTCTGCTTCAGCGTGATTATGAAACATTTCTCTATAATCCTACCAATTTTCATATTTTTGTGTACATTAGTTTTTTTAAAATTAGCGAAAAAAGACCCTAGGTCAGAAAAAAATCATGTACTGCGGGGGTGACAGCGTCAGTTGCTTTTTTTAGAATAGAGAGAAACATACAAGAAAACACTGAATTTATACATAGAGATAAAATAATAAATATCACAAAAAACTGACACTTTACTTCCAAAATAAAGGTTACCTTATCTTCAAAACGTTAAAGGAGACGTACTTTTCCTACTTAAAATTGATTTTTATGAAAACTATTCTGAAATTTTTGAAAATGCACAACTACTTGTCCTTTTTTTTCAAAATTGTGATAAGAAATCCATCGTCTGTGATGGCTTTCTAATTAAAATGTCAGAAACTGTTGTCTGAAAAACAAGAAAAGTGAAAGACAAAAATAACGACAGTATAAAGTATTAGAAGAAATAGAAATAAAATTGCTAAAGAGAATTAAAAATGTCTGGAAAACACCAATTAACTGCTATTTTTCTTAGCTTTATCATAAGGTAATTTGGCATAGATGCACAGCTGTCAATTTTTACACCTTTTTTTTTTTTGTTACCACAAAAAAATTAATAATTTATACTTTGATTAAATTCCAGAGTTCGACGTTTAAATAGGAGAAAATTTACAGTTAAATTTTAGTGGAAAAAAAAACAAATGAATTGTTTTTATTATATTAAGGAACCTATTGTGGAGAAAAAAGTATTTTTTAACTCTTTCCAACAAAGTTGAAAAGTGTTTATGACTTCGGTTTGTCTGGCCGTCTGTCCGTCTGTCCGCGCTCTAACTCTCGTAAATATAGTCAGATCGTTCTGAAATTTTTGGATGTTAGTGACCTCTACTATAGCACGATCCCTATATAAAATAAAGTTTCTAGGATGTTTAGTTTATTTACAAGGATAGTCGAAAGTTTTCCGTTACATTACGGCCTATGGTAAAAAATCGTTTAAAATGGTTTTTAATCATGTTAAATACTTTCAGACATAATAAAATTCATATGAATTTATCAAGTTTACTTAAATATGGATTCTGTAGAATATAAGATGCAAAGAATAGTTATTATTCATTTACAGGGCCACACAAAATAATTCCGTTGCAGAACGATATAGGGGTGGAGGGAATCGTTTGTGGCGTATTTTAATTATGTTAAATTATTTCATGTATAATAAAATTGATATACGTCGCTGAGGTTTACTATAACTTATTTCATGCATAATACGATGTACATAACATTTACAGGGACACACAACAGATTTCAGATACTATATTGAGTCCGAAGTACTGCACGGTAAAAAAACGATGATTGCTGGAAATGCATTTTTATATATGTTATGGGCTTTTATGTTTCACTATATTTATTCATAGTATATGGTGTGCATAAATGTTGTAATTCATATACAGGGCTACACAAAATAATTCATAATGGTTACTGGGTATGATTGCAGATTGCTTAAAGGTGGATTTTAAATGAGTTATGTATTTTTACGCGGATCTGCATTTGGTTTACTAAGAAATGTGTGTAGAACATAGATAAAAGGATATACAGGGTCTCTGAAAGAATTGGATGCATAACCGTCTATAAATGATAATTTCTGTAAATGTGATTTCAGTAGTTTTAAGAGTGTTTTACTTTGAATTAAACTTGAGCTAAATAGTGGTGTGTAATAAAGGTACTAGGTTAACTACACGGCTGTACAAATGTATACAAGTATGTTTTGATCTATAATATATATATCAACCTACAGTTCAAATACAGGGCTGTTCAAAGGAATTGGAATACATATTTAGCTACATACGGTAACTGCTGAAAACAGTTTTTCAAATGTTTCATGCGTTTTCTAAAATGTTTATTTAGTTCTCTTATATACCTTAATTCTCTAAATAAAGAAGATTTGTTAAAGCATTCAGGAAGTGTTGGAATGTGGTTCATAATCTATGCTAAACGCATGATTTTTCTTACTTGTTAATATTGAAAACAGTTAAAATTATGCCGTACAAAGGATTCGCCTCTTTTTTTCTTATTTTTTTAAATACTTCTTTTTGATTCTTGAAGTAATTGAACACTGTAAATATTTTAATTGAAAAATTTAATTTTTTTCTTATTCGTCGCTTTGTTATATACTAAGATTAATTTGACAAAAAATTACAATTTATTATAAGGGTGTTTATGAAGTCCCGGATCCATTTTGATGTTTAATAACTCATAAAATAATAAAGATAGATTAAAATTAATAACATACAGGGTTAGATAGACTCAAAAAGTTTCATGACCCTTGTCAATGATCCTTGTCAATGGATGGATGATCTTTTTGGTAAATTCTTGCAATTAATAAGCAGACGACATTTAGAAAAGTACAGATATTTAGACTGGAAAATGAAGTTATTTGAAATTAACCACACGCGCAGACGATATTTACAAAATAAAGATATTCAAACCTGAAAAGGAAAATGTATGAGTTATTCCATCAATAAATGCCATAAGTTTGTTTATATCTTCATTATTTTATGAGTTATTAAGCATCAAAATGGGTCCGGAACTTTATAAACACCCTAACGTATTATAGTTTACTTTCACTTACAGAGTTTTTTTTTTAATTTGATACAGAAGTTGTCCGATCCTGCGCAAGCTACATAAAAACATACTGCAAAAGTAAGACATAGAATTTAACTCCCTTGATCTTTCTAACCTCCTTTCACTTGTTAATTCTGTTGATCCTTCTATTCAATTTACTCTCGAAGCCGAAGAGAACAATTCTCTTCCTTTCCTTGACGTCTTGGTTTCGAAACACCCAGGTCGGTTCTCTATCCCCGTTTATAGTAAACCTTTCGCTGTATCTCTTCCTCCTCACGCTCTTTCAAATCATCCTCCTCAAGAAAAAGTGGCGTCCTTTTATACTTTTGTTTTTAAGGCGTTACGCATTTGTTCTGACTCTTCTGCTTTTAATAATGAAATCAATTATCTCAAATGTCTTGCCGTTGCTCGTGGTTTATAATCCCTCTTTGATTGATAAAGATCTGTATAAATTTAATAAGACTTAACGTCCTTTTTCTGATTCAAATAATCCTCCTAATTTTAACTCTATAGTTCTGCCCTTTTATTCCCCTCTCTCTTTTAAAATTGCTAAAATCCTTTCTCGTTTTAATTTTAAAGTTATTTTCAAACCTATGAATAAAATACAAATATCTTCTCTAAAAGATCCTGTTCCTACTGAGAACTAGTGGAGTGTTTATTTTATTCCTTGCTCTTGCAATTTAGGTTATATTGGTCAAACAAAGAGAGCTTTAAAATTCAGATTAGGCGAGCATCAGAGGTATATTGCAAATCAAGAAATCTCTAGATCTTCGATTGCTTCTCACTGTTGGTCTTCCAGTCATTGTTTCAATTTCTCCATGGCCAAAATTATTTCTTCCCCTGCCTCTCCCTTTCACTTAGAATTCCATGAAGCATATTCTATTTCTAAAAATTCTGATAATCTTGCCAATGATCTCTCATCCTCTCCCTTCTTCTCTCCAGCGTGGAAATTACTTTTGTAATTCTTTTCCCTCTTCTCTTTTTTCTTTTTATTTTGTTTGAAGGAAAAAAAAATCTTTTGATTTTTTCCTGTTTTATTCTTTTATATTTCTTTCTTTATTATTATTATTTATATTTATATTTTTTTAATTTACTTCTTTTCTTTTCTTTTTATTTTGTTTATTTCTTTCATTTCCATTTTTACCTATGAATTTCGGCAACACTTTCGCCTTTTGCATGTGATCCTTTCAGCTAGCGCCGTCTCTCGCATTCTTTGCAAGCTCTATTCTCTACCTTTCAGTTCATTTTTGGCCTTGTCCTCTTTCGGACACGTGCTTACTGTAGCTGATGACAAGCTGTTAATATTTTTAGCTCGAAACGCGTTCTTTGTATTGTTTTTATTTTATGGTGATTTTTTTACAAAGATTTATCATTTTAATATGTCCTTTGCTTATTCCGTAGTCATAAAAAAAGTAGTTAAACGCTCTTATTATTTTGATATTATTTCTTATTTAAAATGATAATCATAACAAAATAAGAATGTCTTTTAATTGGAATTTGCTAACAGTTTTCAATTGTGATTGTAATATTCTAACTCTCTAACTGTATAATTTTACGTATACTATCATTTTCTTTTTACAAATTTAATGATTCTTTTTACCTGAAAATGTTAATGGGAAAAACCTTTTGCTACTTAAAATTGATTTTTAAACAAATTATTCTGTTACTTTTCAAAATGCGCTACTTTTTGTTTCTTTTTTTTTTTTTTTTTTTTTTTTTTTTTTTTGAAAAATCAAAGTTGAGATAAGCATTCCATCGTGTCTGAAGGCTTCTTAATTAAAGTGTCAAAATCTATTGTTTTAAAAAAAGGTAGGTGAAATACAAAAATAAGGCATAAAGAAGCATATAGTATAGAAAATATAAAGTATTAAAAGAAATAGATTAAGTAGAATTCATTGAAGAATTAAAAAATGCCTGCAAAATATCGATTACCTGCTATTTAATTCAGCCTTTTAGAAAGTAATGTGTCATGTTTGCATTGTGTAAGTGACTTTAATTAAAATAAAAAGCTTATACTGTAGATAAAATCAAAAAAGATTTATAACTTTGGTAGTTGTTAAAGTTATCTCGAAATTGGATATTTTTTTAAGGGTGTTTTCAAATCGAAAAGGGCAACTTTCTGACATAAGTTTTAATTTATTTTTGTTCGAAAATGCATGAAACTAGCTGGTGTTGTTATCCAGAAACTATGTCATCGAGCTGTTTTTTCCATTTTTTTGCAAACGCAATAGATCTTTCAGAAAATAATGTCAAAGTGCGCGTTTTGAACCGAATTTCCGCGCGAAGGGAGAAAAAGCACTCATGAGCGGGCGAAAAACGGGTTTGTCACGTGGTCGAATTCGCTTATAACTCAATGGGCAATTGATTGATCAAAAAATGGAAAAAACAATTCTATTCCAAATCGCTTCCATGGTCAGGGTTTCCAATTTTATATCTTTCCGTTAGAAAATGAATTTGTAAATATGTCAAAACGTTTTTCGCTTGATGAGCAGAGCAGTTAAGAACAGCCTTAAATCTTTCACAAGTAATATTTTGTTGCTATTGCAATTTTTATAATAACGAGGGGTACCAAGTTAGGCTTCCTTGTTACAGAACATAGGTGAAACCGATTTTTATAAAACATAGCTGAGATCGACTCTAAGGGATATATTACATTTAATATTTTTTTAAAATAAATTTTCAAGTAGCAACGCCGAAAAGCATTTTTGTATAAAAAATATCAAATTATGGTTTCAAACTAATTTTTAAAACTTAAAGCGATACTTTCATGTTAGCCGGACATCATAAGCTAATAAAACGATAAAGATTTCGCTACTTACCGCAACTTTTACATTCTGATAATTTCAGCGGTTTAAGCACGTAATTCGATCACATGTCTGTTAAATTTGTGTTTTATATGTATTATGTTAAATTACATTATATTATTCATTTTTTTATATACATGTTTAATTTCTTTCTGAAAAATTAGGCGGAAAAAAGTACTTGATTATTTAAATTTTGTTAAGTATAAACTGTTTAATCTTTCGTAATCGGGCTGCAAGCGATAGAGATAGATTTCGAAATAATTCATGCTTGAAAATTTAAATGAAGATTACCAATTCAAATTAGCTCAAAATCGACGGCATGGAGAACGACACGAAGTTGGAAGATGCACAAAAATCTGCCTTGTTAACCCACGAGTGTAAGACTTGAAAAATCTTCTTGATCAAACTTTTAGATGCGTGTTTATACTGACTGATTTATCAAAGCGGCTTAATTAGAATATTACCGCACAAAACAACTGTGCCAATCAGATTCAGGAGGCTTCATCCATATTTAGAGAAAATTAAAATAATGACGGATAGGTGGCAATTTAGCGCATAAGTTTGTTAGAATTCGGACAACACGTTCACTACAAAAACTGGAATAATCTCATAAGAGAATTATTAGATACGAGGCTTGAAGAAGCACAGAAAGCTGCCTTGTTAATCACGAGGGCTACACTCGCAAAATCCTTTTGATCAAACTTTGATACCCTTATTTATACTGACTAGTATATCAAAGCGACTTAATTAATATATTACAGCACAAAACAACCACGACAATCACATTTAGGAGGTTTCATTGATTTTTAGCGAAAGTTAGAAAGAAAAATGACGGGTAGATGGCGCTTTCAAGCGCAAGTGTTTTAGAAATCGGACAACACGTTCCCAACAAAAACTGCAATACTCTCTTAACAGAATTATTAGGTACGAGGCTTGAAGAAGCACGGAAAGCTGCCTTGTTAATCACGAGAGTGAGACTCGGCCAAATCCGTTTTATCAAACTTCTACTCCCATATTTTTGCTGACTAGAAAAAATAAAATTTTTATGCCGACAAGATGCGTTTTTGCAAAATGTATCTTTTAATATACGTATATTTTTAAACTCATTTTTCAATTAATTTTCGGCAGTGAAATTACGCCTGAAATTATTGAATACTAAGTATGTGAATTATCACATTTTTAACTAAGCACAAAAACCAACAGAGTGAAAAATGTCCAACACGGGAATCGAATCCGGATCTATGGAATAACGCTCCAATTATCTACAATTTGAGTTCCGAGAACAATACCCAACCTTGAACCTTTCACTCACATAAGCTCAATAACGTTCCAATTCTCTACCTTAGTGACCACTGAAGAACATTGGGGTTGAGCATTGGTGTGTTATTCCAAGAATCCGGGTTCGATTCCCTGCTTGGACATTTTTCACTCTGTGGGTTTTTACTCTTGGTTAGCAATTTGATAATTTACTTAATTAATATTCAATAATTTCGAGGGTAATTTCCATGCTGAGAATTATACATATATGGGGCACTTTCACAATCTTTTGACTTTCATGTCCCTGAATAATAATTTTTTATTTATTACACTTTTTTGTGTTTTTTTTTAATTTCATATACTGGGAAACATCCCATTGCATGATTGCATAACAAATATTAATGAGATAAATAAGTTTTGAACAATGTTGGGGGTCCAAATACCAAGAAAACTCATCTACAGTCCCGTGTCCCTGATGCTGATTTTTAAGTTTGGAGCTGTCTCTATAAAATTGTTTCAATAAAAATAATTCGATGTAATTTTTTCTGCGACTGGAACTATTGTTTTATATAAATATGTAGCTAAAAATTAAACTGCATACATTTTTAGGGTTGTTATTATTTTTTAAACTCTGTCTCTGAGTTTTAGATTCCTTACCATCCCTCTTCTAAAATTATACAGAAAATCATTTCAGATGCAGCCACAGAATTTTTTTAAAGTTTTTTGTCATGCAGAAGTATGCTAGAGAAATAATGCCTGAAATTCTTTGGCAGGAAATTTACTGCAGAATTTAAATCAGCATTTAAATATCAACTTCAAGCATCGTGGCTTTATTAGAAGTCTTACTGTCCCCAAGGTTTATTCCTGCACTTTTCGGGGTAAATAAATAAAAAAAAAAAATAATAATCCAATGTTAACAACTGTTTCTAAAAATCAATAATTATTGGGGCTATCACTTAGTCTTAATATGATTTTTCTAAAAATAGGTGGTAATTTTACTTACCGTTTCATCCTTACCGTCCCTTTTTGTACTATTTCATCCCTTTTTTCCAATACCATCCCTTTTTTTTACCTTACCGTCCCTTCTTTCACACCCCTTTAAGACAATGTTATACAAAAATTCTGTATTAAAAGTACTACATTTTAATTATTTTTTATTTGAATGTCCTGTGGGTACTATGTAAATTCATTATAAGTAAAAATTTAGAAGAAAATAAAAAGTTATAGGGGTAAAACGGTAAAGAAAATTAAACTCGCAAGTTTAACTTAAACCTCAGTTAAATGAAAAAATTTTCCTTGCTGACCATTTTTTCTTTATTTTGAATCAATAGTATAAGGCATTCGTCTATCAGATTAAAATGTTATTTTAGCAAGTTTAATTTCGCCAGATTTTAACCCCCAAAAGTCAAAAGATTGTGAGAATGCCACATATGTGTTCACCTATGTTGGCACTTATCTGCATCTTATGTTTTGCCGCGGGGTTCTGTGCTCATGAAGTCTTTTCCATTTTGTGCTGCGGGTGCAGTCTTTTCGACATATCGCTCACCCGCAAGAAAAGTGACACATCTCGCAAAAATTCATTTTGCGTTTTATTCTACTAATAGGTCTGTCATAGGTGCGTCTTGCTAAACAAACAGTTCCATAAGTGTAGTTATACGAAAAATCACTTTATTACGTTATACGTCCATTTGTGACCGTAGAAGAGGGTTGGATGTTTTGGGGAAGTAAAATTATCCAACACTCCAAACCTCATTCTATGTCTTCGTTTTTAAAGGCACTTTTATGAGCGTTTTTAATCCTACATGCAAAGCTAAGTGCTACAATTTCATGTTACGGTAAAATTATGCAATTTTTCTTTTAACTCTCTTGTGAAATTTACTTTTTTCGAGATGTGTCACTTTTCTGCAGGTGCGCTATGTGTGAATGAGAGATGTTAGACTGGGAATCGTCCTCGTAGATTAAATGATAGAGCATTGGAGCGTTATTCAAAGGATACAGGTTCGATTCTCGGTTTGAAAAATTTTCACTCTGTTCGTTTTCCAGTTTAGTTAGCAAAATGATAATTCATGTAACTCTATCTTTCAATTTTAAGTATTTAAAAACCGCTGTAAACTTTGAAATCTACATTTGACGAAATTTTATCACTCCTAAAAATACTTCACATTTAAGAAGACAAATTTTTTAAACACACCTCGTCGGCATCTGACGTCTAATTTTTTACTCTCAAAACTATTTTGTTAAATATATTAGGTTAAAAGAAATAGCGTATTTAAAGAGAATAAGATTGGATTTTGCGACGTGAAAGTCTTTGCTGTGGAAGTTGTTACCACTTAAGATATTGAGCTCTTGCATATTTATTTAGAGTTAACTCGATTACCCATAATTTTTTTACGAATGCATGTATTAAACATTAACTCATATCACAAATCATGCACAGCACTATAGTAGCAAGAAGCATTCACTCTGAATAAATTCAAAAAAACGGTTGGGATTAATGAATTTTACAATTTTCACAAAATTCTTTTATGTTTTTTTTTAAAAATAAAGCTTAGAAAATTATTAATTTAAACTTATTAGTTAATATTTTTTAATATAGTGAATTTAAATTATTTTATTATTAAGTTCTGAACTTATGAATAGTAGAAAATGCAATAAATTATAATGCACTTACAAAATTTCAGTGCACTCAAGGCTAAACAAGAAACCAACAACTTCACCGCCAATAGTTTCTTTTCGCTTTTTTGCTTTATCGAAGATAAATAGCATTGCCTTGACCACACAATCCTTCTTCTGAACCATTATTAATTTATGCGCTATAAAGTTTTGTCCACGAGAATAAAAGGCTGAAAGTAGATATTTTTATTTTAGTTTTCCTCAATAGTTCAGTGTTAGTAAGATGAATGGATTATAAATATTTATCTCTTACGAAATGGATAACAATTTTATTTTGGCGTAAGTCGAGAGACATTTTTATAAAAATGTAAAATAAACTTTTTCTTAAAATAAGCAATAATTATACCTTTCTATTAAATCATTAACTTGTCATAGTCTTGAAATTGAAAAAAGTCCTTCCGGCCAGTGCCGGGAGGAAGAGGTAGCTTTCATATTCCTTATTTTAAAAAAGCCAACTTATATTATTCAAACACACGAAGCTCAATTAAGTGGAAACCGAATGTAGGAGATTCAATACTAATTTTTATCAATACTAAATCATTGTGAATGAGAATTTCGCGAAATTAGTCAGCTGTATCCAAGCTGCTTTTATTTAAAGTAACTTATATTCGGCTGCCAAATTCGGCGATTTCTTAAAGTGCCTGCATTTTAAGACAACATGGTGGATGAGGCTAACCAGTGAACTTGGTCGAGACCTTAGTAATTGCTGTGCACATGCTCACTCACATCGGAATCGGTTGATATATACGAGTGATGTCGCAGGCAAAAAATCAGATTTTTCAAAATGTCACCCACGTTAGAAATTGAAACTGCTATATCTGAGCCATTTTTTAAGATAAAGACAAACAAAAAATGCTCCTGAATCCTTATATCAAGGTCAAATACTTAAGAAAGAAACCTTTTTCAATTTCTAATTTTTTTGCTTCTCACTTTAAATATATTTTTTTTTTATTTAATGGCCGCCATTTTGAAACAAGATGGCTGATGAATCTGGCCAGCGAACTTGGTCGAGATATTGATGTATACAATCCACATGCCTTCTTCCATCGAAATAGGCGAATACGTGTGGTATCGCGTGACAAATACAAGATCGTTTCAAAGTGTTAGCCATGATAGAAATTCAAAGTGCTATAATTCAACCACTTTTTAAGATATAAACAAAAGAACAAATTTTCAGAAACAAAAACTGCTCCAGAATCTTTGTATCAAGTCCAAACACATAAAAAAAATCTTTTACATTTTCGAATTTTTTAATACCTCATTTTTAAATTTTAAATTACATTTTTTTTTTAAATGGCAACCCTTTTGAAACAAGATGGCGAATGAAGCTGGCCAACGAACTCGGTCGAGACATTGGTATGTACTATGTACAGACCAAGTAACATTCAAATCGGTTCATAAATACGCCTGTTATCGCGTGACAAAAATCAGGTCGTTTTAAAATGTCAGCCACAATAGAAATTCAAAATGTTATAACTCAGCCATTTTTTTAGATACAGACGAAACAAAACCTGTTCCGGAATCTTTGTATTAAGGTCAAACACATACGAAAAAAATATTTTTCATTTTCAAATTTTTTAGTATTTCATTTTAAATTTAAATTTTTTAAAATTTCTTTAAATGGCCGCCATTTTGAAACAAGATGGCGGATGAAGCTGGCCAACGAATTCGGTTGAGTTATTTGTATGTACTATGTACACACCAAGGTACATCCAAATCGGTTCATAAATACGTCTGTTATCACGTGCAAAAACAGGACGTTTCAAAATATCAGCCACGCTAGAAATTCAAAATGCTATAACTCAGCCATTTTTTAAGATATAGACGAAACAAAAACTGCTCCCGAATCTTTTTATCAAGGTCAAACACATAAGAAAAAAATATTTTTTCAATTTTCAATTTTTTGGTACCACATTTCAAATTAAAATGTTTATTAAAATTTTAAATGGCCGCCATTTTTAAACAAGATGGCGGATGAAGCTGGCCAACGAACTCGGTCGAGACATTGGTCTGTACTATGTATAAACGAAGTTAGATCCAAATCGGTTCATAAATACGCCTTTTATCGCGTGACAAAATTCAGGACGTTTCAAAATGTCAGCTTCGCCAGAAATTCAAAATGCTATAACTCAGCCATTTTTTAAGATATAGACGAAATAAAAACTGCTACGGAGTCTTTGTGTAATGGTCAAATACATAAGAAAAAAATATTTTTCCATTTTCAATTTTTTGGTACCACATTTCAAATTTTCAAATTTTTCAAATTTTTTAAATGGCCGCCATTTTGAAACAAAATAGCGGATGAAGCTGGCAAACGAACTCGGTCGAGACATTGGTATGTACTATGTACACACCGAATTACATCCAAATCGGTTCATAAATACGAGAGTTACAGTGTGACATAGGTCATATATATATATATATATATATATTGATATATATATTTATATATTTTGATATATATATATCAATTTTGAACGGAGGGTGGTTTTGGGGTCTGGGGGTCATGATCGATGAAAATATACCAAAATTTTTTGAAATCGCTTTCCTCCGAACGGCTGCAATAGGTAGCTTTTTGTAAAGAAAGCTACCTAATAAATCCCAAGGTTTTCAGAAATTGGTATTTTTATCTTAAAATTTATTTTACTCTTTTATATCATATAATGACTGAAATTATGTGTAATTCATTTATTTATTTATTTTTAATCAATCTTAATTTTGCTACTTATTCTAAAGAAAATTAAATTGTAAACAGCTATACATATAGAAGTTATATTTTTATTTCTAAATTTATTTTGCACTTTCTCTTAACACTCAATAATCAAGGAAATTTTATGTGACATATTTTTCAACATCCGAATCCAACAAAAGAAATTATTTGAACGTGTTATTAGACCAGACAATCTTAGTATTTTGAAGTTAATTACGCGCCAAAACTAAAATTCTCACACTTTGTATGACGTCGCGTTCCCAGGAAAAAAACATATATTAAAGACTTATCAATTGAAAAAAAAATTTAAAAAAATTAACTTTTCCTCACTTTTTAAGCTATGATGGCAACAAGAAAGGAAAAAGGTAAATGTAAGTATGACTTTGAAAGGCGGCCTTAACATGGAAGAGGGCAATATCATGTGCGCCCACATATTCTTGGACGTGATCTTTATCTCAAAAAGACAGCCGAGACTCGGTAAGAAAGGGGGACAAAACAATGCATCCCAAGCTGGACAGGAGCGATTCTCCTCCGAGCAGTTAATTTTACGAGAATTTTCAGACGAGTGTGAAGCTATCATCGTAACGGGGTTCCGGTCCCAAGGAGAGGGGCCTAGGAGTCATAGAAATACAAAATCCGTCCTTAATAATGGGGCCAAGCCTCAGACCTCACATAGTTGAACATTCGGCCCCAAAAAAGGCCCCTAAAACCATCACTACCAAGATCCGGCTAAATGATGACCAAAGATTCAGCTTGTTGCATATATTTGGGTAAGTGCTGATCTGAGCCATTTTTTTTTCTCTATCATGCTGGTCCCATATTCTTTAAATTTTATTCGGCGGGTTTTTTTTTTTTTTTTAATGAATAACTAAGAGCGATTTAGAACTTTTAATAAATATAAATAATAAATAAATAATATATATCTATGCATCTATATATAATTAAATTAAGTAAAAATAGTTATAAAGTTCATTAGCAGGCAGCATCTTCCTTTTTTGGTTTTCCAACACTCTCACCTCTGTTTACAAGTCCCTTAAATATTATTGCTTTTAAGGAATTAAATCAACAACAAGAAAGCAATAATATCATAATGTATAAGATATTAATTTATCAAAAAAATTTAAAACTTTATAGGGAATTTTCTGTTAATAAAATAATGTATGAACTTATACAGTATTTTTACCTGTTCTGTTTACCTGTCAGTCTACATATTCCCTTGTTATTATGGGGTTTATTTTTCAAAATCGCGCAAAACTACTTTCCTTTTAACAGGTAATCATATGAAAAAAGGTATTTAAGTAATTTGTATCAATTTTCTTATCTTTCTCAAACCAAAGTAATATATTTTAAAGGCTAAATTTATTTCTCATTTATCTATTACTATATAATTAGCTTTGTTATTTATGGGAATTTTAGATACTTACACATGTACCTCCCATTTCATTTTTTCAAAAATGTATCTTTTCAAATCAGAGTTTTTTCACATTCTACACCGTAAAAAAAAAAAAAAAAAAAAAAAAAAAAAAAAAAAAAAAAAAAAAAAAAAAAAAAAAAAAAAAAAAATACTGCTAGTTTTCCGGTAGGAATCGGAAAAATAGTTGCCCTTATCGTACCGGAATAATTTCCGACCCAGCTCGGAATAAAATCAGTAAAAATAAGGAAATAGTCAGTAAAACGGTATTTTACGGATTTTATTCCGAGCTGGGTTGGAAATTATTCTCTACGATAATGGCAACTATTTTTCCGATTCCTACCGAAAAACTGGCATTATTTTTTTTACAGTGTATCTATTTAGTATTTTAATTTGCAGTGGCATATTTCAAACCAGCGTTAAAACAATACGAACCATAGCTTGCTCTTTTGTGCCGGTTTCACAGGGCGACGATTGAGCTTCAAGCTTTTTAAATTAAAGTACCTCTATACTTTTCACACCTTCAACATCTTATACACTGTAAAAAAAAATACGACCAGTTTTCCTGAAGGAATCGGAAAAAAGTTGCCCTTATCGTACCGGAAAAATTTCCGACCCAGCTCGGAATAAAATCCGTAAAATACCGTTTTATTATTTCCTTTTTTTTTTTACGGATTTTATTCCGAACTGGGTCGAAAAATTTTCCGGTACGATAAGGGCAACTATTTTTCCGATTCGTACAGGAAAACTGGTCGGATTTTTTTTTACAGTGTATACTTTGTTGGGGATTTTTAATTAGTCGAATTAATGTTTTAGCTGATATTATTTCAAAAAAAAAAAACCCTCAGTTACATAAGAAAGTCAAATCGTGTAGAATTAAACATTAGTAAAAGCCAATGCTTGTTCATAAACATATTAAAAATATAATGTGATGACGAGAAGTGTTGAAAGAGCATAATCATTGCGGACTCATATGGAGCATCTAACTCGGCGTTTTTGCATGGATTACAGCCACTTTCGCACTTTTTATATTTTTGCATCAATTATGTGTGTTTGCTGTTTTGTTATATTAGCAATATTTGTATTTAAGCTGTGAACGTATTTATTTCATTGGAACTTGGAAGCTCCCGAGATCTGCTGTACACTGTTCGGCATTTTCCCGGTTTAGTTGAGTAAAGGCTTTTAATACACCGGACGACCACGACAGTTTCGAGTTTACTCATGTCTTTCTTTACCTTCTGTATTCTTTATCTTATTATATCTTTATTCTTTCTTTATCTCCACGATAATTTTTTCTATTTTATTTCATCAAAGCTAAAGAGAAAGTCTTAACCACAACTATTCTTCTAATTCGTAATTAATTTATGTCCATTAAAGCTGTACCCAAATCAATAAAATGCTAAATAAAGTTATTTTCATTTTAATTTTTCCCAATAATTCGGTGTTAGTATGGTCAATAGACTTTAATATTTATTTAATTAAAAAATATATTTTTGAAACATCTTTATTTTAAAATAAAAGTCAAAGATATTTTATGAGGAATACACTTTTTAAAAATAAATTTAACAATAATTATTCTTTGTTATTCAATCATTATCTTGTCAATTTTATATTTTAAAAATAAATTCTGAACATCTTAATAATTTATATTTTTATTTCTAAATTGATTTTGCATTAATGCTTTATCCTGAGTGACTATTTCTGAAAAATATTTACAACTACTTAATATAACTACAAAAAATCTTTATCTATTGTCTGATGAAAAGATCTAATAAACAAACAACTACTTTGCCAAGAATTTCATTTTCCGTTTCGTTTTATCGAGAGTAAAGTGAATAACCTTGATGACACAGAGCGAATCAGTTGCTGTTAAGTCATATAATGGTTGTTTTCGTTTTTGATTAAAGAGGATCAGTTAAACATTTGAAAAGAAGCTAAAATAAAATAAATTAAGTATAAGAGTTTTTGTCTCGCGGTATTTTAAAACAATCTTTATAACAATAACCTAATTCATGTGACTATCATCAACAGTTCCGACCGGACCACTTCGCTTTTTATACTCTAGGTGCCATTTTGGTACTTTAATGTTAGCCAGGCACAGGTGATAAGTCACCAAATATTATTCTATCGCCATCATTCCATCTATATTATAACAGTTCAAGTCATCAACTGCCATAAACAAATACGGTCTGATCCCTTCGCCGTTCATATGAAAGTTTGGCACAACTGTCATATACGTCCCATGTTGGCGCGATTTTTTAACGACGCCAATTTGGGGAACGCATCAACAGCATAAACAACATCAGGCTTACCATATCAAGCAAAATAACGATACTTTGGCGCCAGTTAAGTACCTGTTCCGTATATGACATTGGCGTCAGAAAAAAATCGCGCCAATATGGGATCGTAAGTTTTACACTTTGATTAAAAGATAATTTTTTTTTTTTTCGAACAAAACTATATAAAATTTCCATGGTTGCAAAGAATTCTTGGTACTGTTACGCTAGCCGGATGCCAATATCGCCAATAGCTTTTTTCAACTCGCCAGTTAGCATTTTTTTTTCGAGTGGTAATATTTGGCCAGATGTCATATACGCATAGCAGGTTTGGCGGGATTTCTTTCTTTCTTTCTTTTTTTTTTTTTTTTTCTGGAAAATTTGGCGAAAACCTCGTTTTCAAATGCCAGTTACATATGCATTTTTGGTATTATTTAGTTATCCCGCGACCAAAAATATATCGCCAAACTATAAGATTAAATGCCAATAATGGTTGATGGTAAATGTCACATTCACTTGACTTTAAGCAAGTTACACGTGTTTACGTCATCAAGTGATTTTTATTTCGACTTTTTATTTGAATATTTATTAATGTTATACTAATTTATTTGTTCTTTCGTTATTTAAAATAAAAATTATGTCAATTTGTAGAATTTGGCGTGTGTTTTGGCGATTTATATAATTTGGAGAAATCGGTCGACGGAATAACAAAGTTGTACCGTATTTTTTAATTATTCTATATTATTTTCAAAACAAATATTAAAAAAATAATTAATAATTATAGAATAAAATAATTTATATAATTTATAAAAAGAAATAAAAGTAAATAAACATTTATTATCAAATAAACAACAATAGCCGAGTTACCATGTCAACCTTTTCTGAAATATGAAAAAAAAAATCTGTTTGATTAAAATCTGAGTTGCCATCATTAGAAAAATGTATATAAAATTAGAAAAGAATTAATATTTCGAAAACTAATTCGAATTTAAAAATTCTAATACCAGTTTTGAGATCTGCAGATCAATGCTGATTTTTGGTATTAATTTCATCGCAAAGTATTCCATATTTTAGGAGAAATCGTGTGAAACATAATCAGTCGATTCATATATCCGTTTCATAAATTCGTTTCATTAGGATTTTATATATACGAGTTGGAACCCGTCGAAATTCGACGAACTAAAATGTTAGAAAGGAACTGTCAGATCGAATTTGTAATAAACCTACAAAAATAATTAAAATAAAAAATTCATCTAACATTGGTTGTCTCACTCTTAAAACAAATAATATTTTTAACCTAAAATTACCAAAATCTTATTTCCACAAATTTCAACTGCTTAAATTATTGAAAACTTAAACTCTATTAGAATAGGTAATCAAGATGAGTAATTATGAATAATTTATCGATTGAGACTTTTATGTTTGTTTTTATGGGATGAAATATCAGTAAAAAGTATTTCGCTTTGTCACATCATAAAATTTCCCCCTTGAAATCTAAATTGTACGTTATTTTCACATCCCCATAATTTACATACGCACCACTCAATTTCACAATTTGAATGTATTTTAACGCGCATCGATTATTAATGAATGTATTTCTAAAGTTAAAGTCACGTTTGTCCGATACACTTTTCATGTGAACATTCGCACAAACTTTAAGTTCTAATCTCAATACCCGCGAAAAAAAAAAATTCAGATGTTTGCCTTTAGTTGTCATAGTATTGGCCATAGTATTGGTCAAATATTTAGTTTTATCAAAATAAATGATCGTTTTGTTTTAAATATGACATAATTTTTACTCACTGAATCATTTTGCCAAGCGTCTCAAACTCAATATCAGCGTAATGTAAAAATATTGAAATTTAACTGATTTATGAAGAAGAATGCGTGTTTTTTTTTTTTTTTTTTTAAATGTCTGACATCATTTTCTGTTCAAAAATTATAAAAAAGTTACTTTATTTGTATTGTGAAAATGGCATCAATAAGGATATAATCAATAAAAATAATAAACCATGACTATTTCCCCTTTACTTTCAATATAAATGGAGTACTTCAGTTGCCACAATTACAAAATTTGTATTAAAAACTACAAAAAAATTAATATCTCAAAAATAAATTGAGATACAGCTTTCAAACAAATTGCATTTTAAAATAGCATTTTTTTTCTTATTCGACGGTGTTAAAATTTAAAATGTGTGATGTTTAGAAGTTTAAAAATTTGCCGTAGATATAATTGCAAAACCAAATTTTAATTCAAATTTCAAAGTGTTGCCATTCGCAAAATAACGTATGCGTTACGCACAGATATGTTTGTCCTTTATAATATAGATAGGGTAGATAGATGTATATCGTACCTTTAATATCAATAAAATGTCAAAACAAGTATTTTTTTCCTTAATTTTTTTATGACTTCATAATTATACAAATATTATGCGCCTATAGTTGTTGTCTTGTACATCCTTCTGTCTGTCTGTCCGCCTGTCCGTATATAACAGTGCCAAAAATACTCAACCGAATGGTTTGAAATTTAATAGATATAGTAGTTGATAGTATATGATAGAATTTTGTTGATATAATATGAATAGTTGATATAATATGATAGAATTTTGTCGAGTCGTTTCAAATCTTATGAAAATCAAAGCAAAATTTAAAGATATTAATAAAATTTTTCTTTATTCTCTTAAATCATATCGTACATAATAAATTCAATGATATCCCATGATAGGTAACGATTCTAGATTGTCACGGTGATTATTGTATTAAATCCTATGATACGAAATCAATTCAATGATATGCCGTGGTAGGTAATGATTCTAGGTTACCATGGTGATGACGCTCTATTATTTCCGAATATGGAGTGATATTACTTCCGTATTACTGAAATTTGTATATATATATATAACTGTAATAAATTTTACATTCATTTTTGTATAACTGTGGAACAGCTAATGCACTGAGATCTGAATATTTATAAATCTAGTTATAGTACGAACACACCTCATTTGCCATGTTTACGTACAATTTCCGACTTGTTTCTTAACATTTTTCTTAACAATTCAGCATTAACAAAATTAACAGATATCCATGTTTATTGAATTACACTGAATAATGACTGACTATTTCCATCAAATTATTTTTTAACTACTTTATATAACCAGAGATTTTACTTTTATGCTTTATCTGATTAAAAGATCTAATAAACCAACATCTTCAACACCAAGAATTTTCTCTCACTCTTTGTTTTATCAAATGTAAAGAGCCCTTGTCCACAGAATCAGTCTTCTGACCCATGATTAATTTATGTCCAACAAGGCACTGTCCGTGTCAATAAAATGCTAAAGGAAGGAATTTTTATTCTCTTCTTTGTCAATAATTCAGCTTAAGAAAGATCATTAGACTCTGACATTTATTAGTTGCTTAATAGAAAAAAAATCAGACTTTTTGTTTATCAAAGCGAAAGCAAAAAAACTTTGCTTTTGTAAAATGTAATTTTTGATAAGCATGTTGCAAAATACTTTTTTTTTTCTCGTTCAATCACAAACTTGTCGTTTATTCTGCACAAAAATAACAAATTCCAATATATCTGAAATTTTATGTTCATTTCAAAATTTATTTTCTACCAATACAATATATCGAATAATCATTACCTGTTTCTATGAAAGCTTTTTGAAATACTCCAAAATAGCTTTGCAATACCTTAGCTGCACACACTCTAAAAAAATCAGTGAATTAAACTTTTTTTTCGTTGTTCTTTTTTCGTTATAATACAGAAATTTGCCCATGGATTGACACATCTTTCCTCAAAATACCGAAACTTTACCGATCTAACATAAATTATTAGCAAAATCTTCCAATTTAAGCTGCATTTTCGTCAAATCACTGCGGTGTTCCGGCAATTGTGCTGCCAGCACTTTTTCGTTTTAGAATCGGAATTTTTATGTATGTACTTTCCTCCTCAAAATTACCGCAACCCCAAGAATTTATGAAAAAACTTCCCGAAATCCTCAATCAAAAGACATAAATTTCATCAAATAATAGAAAAATATCTTCAACTTACGGGAAATGTTCCGGCAACTGTGGTGCCTGTACTTCTTACGTTTTTTCACGAAAGCGTTTTTGAGAGTTAACGATATATGATGGCGTATTCTTCCCAGCGAAAACGTTTCCAGGAATGACCTTAGCTTGTATAGCTGACCCGAAAAGGGAATTTGTGGAGGCAATCCTGGTAAATCTTTCATATCAAGGCGTACCCGATCGCGGATTTGACATTGTTTATTTATCACTATCAGAATCATACTCAGCTTCATCAGGAGAAATATCCAAATCTCTGGATTCTGACCCAGATGAACCAATAATCATTTAACTCACTATCAGACACTGCTATTCATACGGGTCAAATGGAAACAAAATAGACGCCGATTCAATATAAAACTGCGCAAAGAAACAAAAAGACACAACTACGCACTATTCGATACAATACTCTTATCTCAGCAATACTGATTTCACCCTCTTGAAGAATTTTCCCTTGAAAAAAAAGGAACAGGCCGGTCTATATCTTTTCAAGATCACATCACTAATTTTCCCAGCTATTTATAAGTTCAGGATCATTGTTTAATGTAATTAAAACGCCAATACTGAAAAATATTTTTTGAAAGCGTATATATACGTAAGTGGTAATTAACACACATCTATAGCATGCAACATATATTTACGTCCAGGGTAGTTAAGGCGTTAACATAACAGAAAAAATACTTTTATATAATCTCTGATAAAGAAATCTAGTAATCCGATATTTCCATCCTAAGAATTTCTTCATCATTTTGTCCCTTAATTTTATAGGTAAAGAGAACAGTCTGGACCATAAACTTTTTAATAAAAATCATTTTTATGAAAGTGATTAATTTATGGCCTAGAACAGCGGTTCCCAACGTGGGCGTAAGCCCCACCGGTAAGCAATTCGAAATTTCTCACTCAAACATTCACTAACTTTCATTTTTTTTTATATTTTTTTGGAACAGAAATTTTAGAGGTTAAAAATGAATGGATTACAAGCAAATAATAATAATAAAAAACAGTTTTTCAAAAATTAAATTAAAAAAAATTCCCAATGAAAGGTTTAAAATAAAATTTACACCAGAATAATTATAATAATTTTTTCAAATAGTTTGAAATATTTTCAGATATTAAAAATCCATATAATTTTTCTAGATAAAAAGTACTTTATAATTTTTCGTAACGCTTTCGAATATTTATTAAATGAGCTTTTTACTTCTATTCGCTCTGCACTATGTCATATGAAGAAGCTTTTTTCACGTAAAAACTACTTAAAAGTAACATATAAATCTGACTGTATTGAACATATTTAACCTAAAAAACACATGAAATATCAAAACGAGGTATTACCAACTTTATAAATCTTAAATAGCATTAGAAAAAGAAATGGGTAGACAGTAAATATCTATGGTATCCTGCAGGAATCCTACACAGTAAATAAATTTACATGATGAAATATACATTTTAAATTTAAAAATCAGATAATGTACGGAAGCCAACTGAGGCGTTAAGAATCAGAATGTGCCAATGTCCAGCTATAATTTCTAGAAAAATGATTTAAAAAAATTTTCAGCAAATTTTTGCCTAACTCTTTTAAACAGTTTTTTAAGTGGCCAAATAAGACACAACTTCTTCAGGAAGCATAGAGAGATAAAGTTGGCAATGCCAGCGTGACCAAGTCCTCTCTTGCACTGTCATCTTGATGTACAAAATAAGTTCAACAATTTGTTAAACTGGCCTTATCACTTATATAGTTTCAAAATTAATCCCTTATACATATATGGTGTGGCATACAATGCTTTGACACTTCAAACTCATATTTCACAAAAATGTGGGATAGTCTACTCTGATTCTCAAAGCCTCTTTTAATGATATTGTGAAAGGGAAAACAGAGAAAATATGGTGTGATGGTGAATAAAGCTTACTTAAAATTGATAAAGATGATAATCTTGAAATGCTTCTTGAGTATTGCATTATCCATAGAAAGACATTTTAGTGTCAAAAGTTTTTTCACCAACTTTTAATGAACTAAAGGAAATGGATTGTTAAATATGTAATTGTTATCAATTTTAATGCTAAATGTAAGACTTTTTTCAAAATATTTTGTTAAGATTAAAATACAGACCGTATAAAACTTTACTTTAACATTGAGGGAAATTGGAAAAGTACAACAAAACTCTTTTTGTCACGAAGGCGAAAATGTATAGGCTCATTGGATATATGTAATTGTGTTAAAAACACATTTCTGGCACAAGATTTACCTCTTTGATAAGTTAAAAATTGTGAAATAAATAGTGTTTTAGAAACAGAGAACTTAAATAATAACAGACATAATTTACAATGTGAGGGGGTGAGGGCATTGTGATATTAACCCTTTGTACTCGAGAGGTGATTCTCACTGACCACTAGTGTCCCGCGTAAATGAATGCTCCAAATGCTCTGGACACCAGTATTTTAAACTAATTTTTCTCTCCTAATTGGTAGATCGTGGAATCGAATCCAAGTAGAGGATGATTTGAAAAAAAATGGAAATATTTACTTTTTAACATTTATTTAAACTGTGAAAAAAGATTTAATGAAAAAATCCAAACTTTCTTGTTTTAAAATTTAATTAAGCTAAAAGAAACCCCTTTCTTAAAAATCATTGAGCCTTTATAATAATGATTCATAAATCATTTTTTTTTTTTTATTGTAGAAAATAGTTTGAATGAAAAAATACAAATTTTCTATTTTTTAAAACTTAATTAAGTTAAAAAAAATAATTTTAATTTTAAAAACTCGTTTTCCTTTTTTATATCATTGAGCACAGAAATATGGTGCAGATTCTAGCGATAGGATCCGAAGTGTTGGAAAGGAATGTAGCATCCAAAATACTTTTGCTTTGATGTTGATGATATGACTTATCATCAATTACTTTTAAAAAATAAAAAAATTAATGCATAATTTCTTTCTCTAAAACTTTGTTTACAAAGAAAAGAAATATATGTGTTGTGCTAAAACCAAAGTATTATGCCGTGATTAGAAAATAAATTAAAAGTGCAAAATTACTTTTTTATTTATAATAATTCAGGTATAAACAATAATACCAATATATTATGCCGTGATTTAAAAATATAAAAAATAAATAAAAAGTACAAAATTATTTTTCTAAATATATGTATTTTGATTTCAATAATTATATGGCATTAAAAATTGAATTTAATAAAATATTTTAATAAGTTCTTATATAATGATTTCTAAACATTTTAATGAAAATTCTATTAGTTGAAATTTCCTAAAATTAAAGCTTTTGCAATAATTCTGTGAGCAGATGTCTCCAATTCTGCACATCACCCCAATGAAAAAGAGGACTTTCCCAATATTCGTTCTTCCGTAGGGAGCCATCTAGGAATGAGATACTAGCGCTCTGGACTTCGAAGCAGTGTTTACAAGTATTGCGATTACAGCGCAATGTGTTAACAGTTTTTGCAAATAAATTTTGAAACTTCTGTATAACATTTTTACAGCTTAACTAACAAACAAACCGTTTACCGCATAATTCTATTGATCTTTGTTTTTGAGATATTTAATTTTGAAATCAGGGTCTTATTCGCTGGACACCCTGTAGCTAATTATAACTAAATGAACTATATTCAAGAAACTGTTTTCAATTGCATAATCTAACTAAAGAAATTACCTTCATTTATGCGCTGACAAATAGACATAAGAAACCTACGTCTTCATAGACAGAATTTCATAACATCTTTGTTTTATCGGAGGTGAAGAAGACAGCTCAATCCACACAATCATTCTTCTGAAACTTCATCAATCTGTGTCTACAAGGTTCTGTCAATAAAATGTTAAACGGAAGAATTTTTATTTTCGACTTTCACAATAATTTAATGCAAGCAAGATTAGTATATATATTGCTATATGTATTTATTTGATCCTTTTATTTATTGTTGTTTAAAAGGAATAATAAAACAAGTCGGAAAGTCAAACGTGGCAAATGAGGTGCGTTCGTACTATAAATAGATTTATAAATATTCAGATCTTGGAGAAAAAGCTGTTGCCCTTTTATACAAAAATGCATGAATACAAAATTTATTACGATTATATGTATTAAATTCAATAATACGGAAATAATATTACTTCACCTTAAATATGACGTAATCACCAATGCAACCTAGAATAATACCTATCATGGGGTATCATTGAAGTAATTACGCATGATAAGATTTAATAGAATGAAGAAAACGTTTATTAATACTTTTTAAGTTTTGATTCGATTTTCAAAAAATATGAAACAACTTGGAAAAATTTCACAAAAATTTTATATATTAAATTTCATACCATTTCGTTGGGTAGTTTTGCGCTGTTATACGCGGACAGACGGAGAGACCAGACGATGACTATAGTTGTTACGCATTTATATAATTACGAACGCACCTAAAAAGTATTCAGATAGCTTTGTCGAAACGAAAATCGATTTTTTTAAAGATTGATATATTTTTTGTTGAGTAGAATTTGCAATAATTGTTCACTTTTTTTTTATGATTATTTTTTTTTATACATTATTACAAAAGAAATTTCTTAGTATTTTTAGAAATTCTATTTTTATTTTAATTTACTTTACACTAATGCTTCATACAGAATAATGATTGGCAATATAGTGGAAACTTTTAAAAATATTTAATCTGGCAAAAATATTACATATATTTTTTTATTAACAGTTCTAATAGAGCAGCATATTCTTTGACAAGAATTTTTCTTTCTCATTTGTTTTATTGGAATTAATGAGGATAAACTTGAAAACACAACTATTCATCTGGTACGCCATAATTTTATATCCTACAAGACCATGCAAATAACATGCTAAAATATACAATTTTTATTTCCTTTTTTTTCAATAACTTAGCTTTATGAATTTAAATAACTTTTATAATTAATACTTTCTTAATGGATTTTTTTTCTGATTTCTTTATCGAAATGACAGTCATGAAATTACTATATGAAGGATTTATAGTTTTATACGTAAAATTAACAAAATTATTTATATTTTTTATTCAATGATTAAATTGTCACTCATTATCAAGAAAGTGAGCTCTTAAAATTTTACATACAGTATATTTATTATTAAATTTATCCTTTAGTGTTGTCTTACAGTGAAGAAATACTGAATTTGTTCGTGAAACACATTTCAGCTGTTTAAATCAACTAAATAAATTACTTTATGCAGTTACTATTAGTGCACTTGTAAAAATGGCTGATATGTTTTTATTTTTATATTTTACAATGATATTTTGCATTAGAAAATCGAAATTTATATAATTTTTTTCAATTCGTAATATAACTAATGAAAATATCTTCCTTTATTCTCTGATGAACTAATATCTCTGATAAACTGTGAAAAAATTCTGAATTTGTCCATGAAACACTTTTCAACCGTTTAAATCAACTAAACAAATTACTTTATGCTGTTACTATTAGTGTACTTATAAAAATGACTAATGTGTTTTTATTTCTCTATTTTACAATGATATTTTGCACTAAGTAATCAATCACTGTATTTATGAAACTTTTTTCAATTCGTAATATAACTAGTGAATATACCTTCCTTTATTTTCTTATGAATATGGTGAAGAAATACTCAATTTGTTAGTGAAACATATTTCAACTGCTTAAATCAATTAAACAAATTACTACTATTAGTTTGCTTGTAAAAATCACTAGTATCTTTTTATTTCTATATTTTACAATGATATTTTGCACTAAATATACATAAACTACATTTATGAAACTTTTTTCAATTCGAAATATAACTAATGAAAATATCTTCCTTTATTCTCTGATGAATACAGTGAACAAATAATGAATTTGTTAATAAAACATTTTTTTAATTCTTTAAATAAACTAAAGATATTACTTTTATGCAGTTACTATCAATGTACTTAAAAAAATAACTAATATGTTTTTAATTCTATATTTTACAATGCTATTTTGCACTAAATAATCATTAACTATCTTTACGAAACTTTTTTCAACTCTTAATATAACTAATGAAGTTACCTTCCTTTGTTCTCTAATGAATTTGTTCATAAAAAAATATTTTAATTCTTTAAATCAACTAAACAAATTACTTTTATGCAGTTTCTATTACTGTACTTGTAGAAACTACTAATATGCTTTTTATTTCTATATTTTGCAATAATGTTTTTCACTAAATAATCATTAACTATATTTATGAATTTTTTTTCCACTGAGTAATCTAACTAAAGAAATTACCTTCATTTATGTTCTGATCAATAGACCTAAGAAACCTACATCTTCATCGACAGAACTTCACTACATAATATTTTTACTGAAGGTGACAAGGACAACCTTATTTTCATAATAACCCTTCTAAAACCTCATTAATTTTTGTCCTACAATGTTCTGTCAATAAAATGCTAAACGAAAGAATTTTTATTGCCGACATTCTCAATAATTTAGTGTAAGCAAGATCAATGTACTTATATTTATTGTTTATTTAAAAGTAGTAATAACAATAAAAAAAATCTTTATGGATGCGAAGGTCCCCCCCAAATTTTTTTTTAAAGATTAAAATATCTTTTGTTGAGTAACTATTGCAATAATTGTTTACTTTTATTCAATGATTAATTTTTTTAATGCATTCTTACAAAAATAAATTCTCAGTTCTTTAAGAAATTTTATTTTTATTTTTTAATTTATTTTACAATAATGCTTCTTACTGAATAATGATTGGCTATATATGTGGAAACTTTTAAACCTAATTAATCTAACTAAAAATAAGACAATTTTTGTTATCAAAAAGACGATAAAACGACATTTTCTTTGACAAGAATTTTTTTCTTATCCGTTTTACAGTCAATCAGGGTAACTTTGATCCGCATTTTCTCTATTTTCATATGCCACACTCTTATTTGAAGAATATTGTCGCAACTAGGAGCATAAAAGAGAAGAAATGAT
The DNA here is from genome assembly GCA_963932465.1 of Maratus speciosus. Lineage (NCBI taxonomy): Eukaryota > Metazoa > Arthropoda > Arachnida > Araneae > Salticidae > Maratus > Maratus speciosus. The sequence continues at coordinate 511,442,061 of OZ010786.1, read as the reverse complement.
CCTAAATTATTGTTTGACTATAAAAAATTAAGGAATAATAAGGATAAAAGCAATAAAATATAGATTTTTAGCCTGGTTCAAAGTTACATAGCTATTTAGGGTAACTTTGCACCATATGATAAATTTTTATGTAAAATAATTAATTATAAAAAAGTATTGTAGTCAGGACAATTTTAAACACCAAAATATGTTTTCAGATATGTAAAGACTGCGAATTTAAATTTCCCAACATCACAAGATTTGTATAATTTATAATATTACAACAATTACCAGGCATAAGAAAAGTGGACAAGAGAACCATGAACATTAACAAATAGAAAAAACCTGTTTATTGTTCATATAAAACATAAAAATGCAGTGAAAAACAATTTTCAATGTTTTAACTCTATAATATATACATAGTTGCAGTAATACATACAAGTACTAGTATTATTCAAACAAGAATAAAAAACGTCGAACGTATAAAATGTCAAATTTGAGTAGCTCCGCCCCTAATAACGCCTCTAAATGAATTTTATGTATTTTACACATATTTGTAAAAATATTTACATGTCATATCTAATGCACACTTTCGGCATTTATATAAAATATACGTGCAAATATGGGAAATCTTCGACAGTAGCACCTGTAATCAGTAAATTATAAGCATAAGTGTAACTTTGAGCCGGCTCAAAGTTACCCTGAAAATGCGGTTAAATGCTAGTGCCTTCTTATTTTACATTTTATTAACTATTAATAATTAAATAATCACAAAATATTACACATTTACAACATTTACATAATAATATGTCTGATAAATGAGTATATTGTTACTTACTATGAAAATTTAATTGGATTAAAACAACTTCAAAACAGCATTCAAAATTAACTTGAAAACAGTACTTCACAAAAATAGATGATTCAATTAATTGCGCATAATGTTGCTAATTTATTTTCTAAAATAAAGAGTAGAAATCCCGGTTTAGAACCTTGCCAACAGAGCGCAGTTCTGGAGTTTATTTAGTCTTTTAGAGTAAAAAATATTGAAAAATAGGAGGTGGTGCAAAGTTACACCCCGTGGTTCAAAGTTACCCTCATTGACTGTATTGAATGTAATGACGATAGACTTGAAAACGCAGCCGTTTTTCTGATCCGTCATTATTTTATATCCTACAAGATCATGCATATAAAATGCTAAAAGGTAGATATGTTAATTCCAGTTTTATCAATAATTCAGTTTTATAAATTTAAATAGTTTTTTTTTTTTTTTAAATTAGTGTTTACTTAATGGAAAACATTTTTTCTGACATCTTTACAGTAATTCAGGGTAACTTTGATCCGCATTTTCTCTATTTTCAGATACCTCACTCTTATTTTAAGAATATTGTTGCAACTAGTGGCTTGAAAGGGAAGGAATGATCCTGAATTATTGTAAGACTATCAGAAATTAAGGAATAATAATGATATAAATAATTAAAAATACATTTTTAACCTGGTTCAAAGTTATCCATCCATGTAAAGTAACTTTGCTCCATATTATAAATATCATACAAAAAAAGCAAGTTAAAAAAAAAGTATTATAGTTAGGATAACTTTGAAGAGAGAAAGGTGTTTTTTCAGATATTTAAAGACTCCTAATTTACATTTCCCAAGATTTGTATAATTTATGATATTACAACAAATATTATGCATAAGAAGAGTGGGAGAAGAAAACCATGATTATTTAGCAAAAAAGAACTGATTATTGTTCACATAAAACATAAAAATACAGTGAAGAACAATTTTCAGTGTTTTAACTCAATAATATACCCATAGTTACTTTAGTACATACTAGTACTAGTATTAATCAAACAAAAATAAGAAATGTCGAATGCAGGGTTGGCAGTTTGGTCTCCATTCTTATTCAGAAATTTAGTGTCCATACCAGAAATAAAGAATAGTATTTTATGCTTTATTTAATAAGAGAGATTTAACGATCACAGTAAGTAAAAATTCTACTTTGGAAATTTCCGGTATGAATTTAAAATGTTGGAATAAAATTTGAAGCCAAACTGGTATCCCTGGTCGAATGCAATGCATGTGCAATTTGAGTAGGTCTGCCCCAAATAACTACTTTAAATGAATTTTATATGTTTTAGACTTATTTTTGAAAATATTAAACGTTATATTTAAGGCACACTTTCGGCATTCATATATAATATACGTGCACATAGGGGGAATTTTTGACAAGAAAATGGTATTTTCTTATAACCATAAAATATGATTTTAATTTTTGTAATTTTTTTAATCATTATTTCACATAGTGTTTATGAACAGAATATTATACAGTATTTATCAGTAAACAATCAACCAATGCCTATCTTTGAGCCGGTTCAAAGTTAAACTGAAAATAAGGTAAAATGGTAGTGCCTTCTAATTTTACATTTGTCTGATGATTCGTAAATACATAATCGCAAAGTAATAACTCATTTATAACGTTTAGATAATAATATGTCTGATAAATCAGTATATTGTTACTTACTATAAAAATTTAACTGGATTACAACAACTTCAATACAGCATTTAAAATTAACTTGTAAACAGTACCTCACATTAACAGATGCATGATGCAATTGAGTATAATGTTGCCAATTTATGTTCTAAAATAAGGAGTAGAAATCCCAGTTTATAACCTTACCAACAGAGTGTAGCACTGGATTTTATCCAGCCTTTTGAACTCAAACATATTGAAAATTAGGCAGTGGTACAAAGTTACACCCCATGGATCAAATTTACCCCGAATGACTGTATTGAAATAAAAGTCGCGAAATTTTTATCTGAAAAAAAATATTGTTCTATATGTAAAATTTACTATAATTATTTACATTTTATTCAGTTATTATATTGTTACTGATTATCAATAAAATGAATTCTTTATATATTAAAAACTCTATGTTTATTTCACAATTTATTCTGAACTGTTGTCTTATATTGATGCAATAATGAAATTTTTTGTGAAACATCTTTCAACTGTTTAAACTAACTAAACAATTTACGTTTAACTGGTTACTATTATTCTACTTTTAAAAATAAATATGATATTTTTTATTTCTATATCTTATAGTGATATTTTACACTAAATAGTCATCGACTACGTTTATGAAACATATTTCATTTGCTTAATCTAACAAAAGAAGTTACATTTTTATTCTCGAATATACACCTAATAAACCTACAATTTCATTGACAGAATTTGCCTTGATTTTTTGTTAATCGAAGGTGAAGAGGACAGTCTTATCCGCACAGTCATTCTACTGAAACTTCATTAATTTGTGTCGCACAAGGTCTTGTCCATGTCAATAAAAGGCTAAAAGAAGGAATTTTGATTTTCTTCTTTCCCAATAATTCGGTATCAGTAGTATAAATAGACTGTTATATTTTTCACATCCTTAATTAAAAACACGTTTCTTTTTTTTTTTTTTTTTTTTTTTTTTTCCTTACCCGACTGAAAAAAAGGGTTATGTCTTTCACGCGTATTATCTGTGTATGTGGATTTCTTTATACCCTCGAAAGATCCCAACGGCGGGATGGATTTTAATGAATAAGGCCTCTATCAATTCGTCTTAACGGCCCGATGGTTACAGGCTAGATTTTGTTTTTATAAATTCAAAATGGCGCACGTAAAAAGTAGGGAGGAAAAGAACAATTTACGCACCCTATTGAGTATTAAGTGGCATATCATTGGATAGGTGTTTCAAAATGAAAGCGATGTTTCTTTGACTATTTTACAGTGAGAAGCTCCGTTAAAATATTATACTACCTGGAAGTTTTGTATGTATTGTGGATCTCTAGCTTTACTGCAACTCTAAGCATCATAGACATCTATAGACCCCATCAGAATAGTGTTTATAGATAGGAACTAACAATTAAACACAACTTAAAAGTCATCAATACAAGTAAATAACAAAAAATAGGTAAGTAATATAAACAAGTAATATAAAAAATATCCTTTAGGTCAATTCCTACTTAGGTCAATAAGACAAAATTTTTTGTTTTCTCCCATTCTTCTTTCCTGTTGAGAAGGGCTTAAAGTACCTTGATCAAGAAGAGGGCTCTCTTCGTTATTGAAAATTAATTTAATTTAATTAATGAATTAATGTTTGAAACAAAACTGGATTAACAACAAGTGTCATCCACTAAAAGTTTAAAAAAATTTTTTGAGCTTGAATGATGAATAATAAGTATTTTATTAACAATTGAAAATTCGAACAAGATATATATAGCGAGAGTGTGAGCTAATAGTAGGAATTGAAAAAAAAATAGTTTCACATTGATAATAAATAATTAATTAGTTCGCAGTCGGGTTTTTTGATTTTTTAAATTTAATTGTTTATTTAATTTTTTCTATTGGAACGAAAGGAGAAATATTTGCTTTATGAAGAATACATAATAAATTAATGTTTCTTGAGGAGTATGAACAAAAATTCTTTACATGACAACAACATTTTAGCCACGATCAGGAAAAACGGTAAATCAGCGAATGTAACATTACATGCACGACGTAGGTCTAGCAAAAACTATTTACTGATAAAAAATATTTTTCTTTTTTGAATTAAACATAGAACATATATTAACTTTCAGCAATTGCTTTTATTGGATCGGAAATTCGAAAAGCAAAATCCGAGAAACAAAGGGTTAAACCAACTAAACATATTACTCTGTGTAGTTACTATTACTGTACTATTATAGATTACTATCATGCATTTTATCTCCGTATTTTAATCACTGATTATATTTCTGAAACTTTTTTCAATTGCTTAATTTAACTAAATAAATTAATCTTTTATTTTCTGATGAATGGACCTAATAAACCTACATTTTCATCGACAGAATTTTCATACATTCTTTGTTTTATCGAAGGTGAAGAGGACCATCTTATCCACACAAACATTCTTCTGAAACGTCATTAATTTGTGTCCTACAATGTCTTGTTCATGTCAATAAAATGCTAAAAGGAGGAATTTTGATTTTTTTTCCGTCCCAATAATTCGGCATCAGTAATATAAATAAACTGTTATATTTGTCACTTCCTTAATTTAAACAAAGATTTTTTTCAAAGATTTTCATTGAAGTGAAAGAAGAAATACATGCTTTATGAAGAATACATAGCATATGAATGTTTCTTGTGTAATGTGAACACAAAGCCTTTCCATGACAGTAAAATTTTAGCCACAATCAGGAAAAACGGTAGATCAGCGAAATGGACATTACATATACGACGTAGGTCAAGCAAAAACAATTTAATGATAAAAATATTCTGTTTTTTTTTTTTTTTTGGATTAAATATATAACATATATTAACTTTCAGCAATTGCTTTTATTGGATCGGAAATTCGAAAAAAAGTTCGAGAATCAAAGGGTTAAACCAACTAAACATATTAATTACATGTTACTAAAATTTATTTTTCACATTAGGAAAAATATGAAAATTTAAGTATCAAAACAAAAGTTAATTATTATAGAGTTTAAAAATGAATGCATTGACAATTGCTTTGATTTTACGGTTTTATCTTTTATAACTTTTATTTCCAAGTCCTTTCTGCGTTCAGTAAATAAATGCATTTTTTTTTTTTTTTTTTTTTTTTTGGACGGGAACAAATAATGACGATTTAATTAATTTATCTATTTCTTTGAGAGTTTTCTGACAGAATAGGACAAAGGAGTTTATTGATCGTCATTCTTAACTTGTCTTTAGGGTTAAATTCCTTGCCTAAAAAGGCACAAAGGGGTTTAACCACTTGAAAGTTACCGGATTAAAAAAAAATTCTAAACTTAGTTTAGAAGTTTGGTGAATAATGCGGTCTCCGGAATTATTTTTCTAATAAAACCTTCTTCAAGCGACCAGTAAAAAACGGAATTTGTTTCATTTTCCTCAAAGGAAGTGGTCGTTCATGGAGAGCGTTCAACTGGGATGGTCTCTGAATGGAGGTAAAATTAGTATTGAGCATATGGAAATAAATTTCGTTCCATGAAAAAATGGTCGTTGAGGGAGGTGGTCGCTTAATGGAGGTGGTCGCACATGGAGGTTTCATTGTATATGCTTCATGAAGAATACATAATATATGAATATTTCTTGTGTGTGAACACAAATTCTTTCCATGAAAGCAAAATTTTAGCCATGATCAGGAAAAACGGTAGATCAGAGAATGGGAGATTACATGTACGATGTGCGTTTAGCCAAAACACTATTTACTGATAAAAAATATTTTGCTGTTTTGGATTAAACATAGAGCATATATTAAGGGATCAGGTACCTTTGACAGTGTCTAAAAATCATTTTTTTATTTAAAAGCTTATATTAAAATTTGGTTCTCATGAAACATTTTTAAAGAAACGCTATCACATTAGATGAGAAGTTATGTCTAAAACAGCTTGAGATCTTTTTATGTTGTCACGGGACAATTCAACATTTAAAGTCAATTTTCTCAAAACTGTAATTTTGGCCATTCCGCGCATGATTTTCAGGAAATGGCTAGATAGAATTTCATAAAATTTTGACTGAAGGTATAAATTTTATAGATGTACAAAATTACCTATTATTACGTTCATCAAGTAAGAAATCTAGAAATTATGTTTATTTTTATAAAGAAAATTTGTAAATTTTGATATTTTTTTCCCTTTAACACCTTGAGGGGCGGTGGGATATATTTTATCCCACCTGCGATTAATGATGATTTGCACCGGAAAAATTTTATTAAATTTTACTTTTCTAACTTTGGTGGAAAACAGTGCTGAAATTGCTTTTCCTTATTTTACAATAAATCTTTTTGCAGATTCCGATGTGAATTAAACTTTACAGAAACGCAACTACTTGCCCCTTAAGGAGTTAAGAACTAATAGTTATATATTTTTTTTCTGAGTAGGTCATTTTAAACACACATTATATCCCTACTCAGTAAAAAACTATTTACTGATTTAAATATATATATATATATATATATTGCTTTTTAGGAATAAACATAGAACATATATTTAACTTTCAGCAATTGCTTTTATTGGATCGTAAATTCGATAGAAATTCCGATAAACAAAGTGTTAAACTTACTAAACATATAACTTTGTATAGTTACTATTACTATTCTATTATAAATTACTATTATGCTTTTATCTCTGTATTTTACAATGATGCTTTAGATTAAATAAATTCTGACTATATTTATGAACCATTTTTCAGTTGCTTAATCTAACTAAAGAAATTACTTTTTTTATTCTCTAATATGAACAGACCTAATAAACACCTTCATCGACACAATTTCACTACATTTTTTTTTTTTTTTTGTTTTATCGAAGGTGAAGAGGATAATCTTATCCACACAATCATTCTTCTGAAATTCCATTAATTTGTGTTCTACAGGGTCTTGTCCATGTCAATAAAATGCTAAAAGAAGAAATTTTGGCTTACGTCTTTCCCAATAATTCAGTATCAGTAATATAAATAAACTATTATATTTGTCACATCCTTAATTTTAAACACCTTTTTCAAATTTCTTTATCAAAGCGAGAGGATAAAAAAATGTTATATGAAGACTATATAATATGTAAATGATTAATGTAGAGTATGAACACCATGATTGTAAAATTTAAGCAAGAAATTTGCGTCAAAGGTATTAAAGCAAAATTTTATCATTGCATAGCCCGCTCTTATTTCTTTTTTAGTCATCGCTCTTAATTATCATAGTGCACTGGTGAAAAGTAAACATATGTCTAAGTATAATAGTGGTCGCAACAACCCGAACAGTTAGTGGTCAAGAACAACAGTAGGTCAAGCAAAAAACAGTTTACCGACAAAAATATTTTGAGTTTTCGAATTCAGGAGAGAAAATATATTAATTTTCAGCAAATAAAAAGATTGCTTTTATTGAATCTGAAATTCAAATACACTTCCGACAAAAAAGGCTTAAACCAACTAAACAAACGACTTTTATGCGGTTACTATTACTATACATTTAGTAATTACTATTTTGTCATTTACTTCTGTATCTTACATAGTGTTGCTTTACACTAAATAATTATCGACTGCATTTATGAAACTTATTTCAATTTCTTAAACTAACTAAAGATGTTACATTTTTTGTTCTCTGATTAATAGACCCAAACAACCTTGATCTTTATTGACAGTATTATCCTACATTTTTTGTTTTATCGAAGGTGAAGAAGGCAGTCTTATCCACACAATCATTCTTCTGAAACTTCATTTATTTGTGTCCTACAAGGTCCTGTCCATGCTAATAAAATGCTAAAAGAAAGAATTTTGATTTTTTTTCTTTCCCAATCACTATCAGTAATATAAATAGAGTATTTCATTTGCCGATTCATTATTTGAAAACATTTTCTTTTTCACATTTATCTATCGAAGCGAAAGGGGTTTCAACATAAAAACATGTTTTATGATGAATATATATACTGTAAATAATAATAATAATAATAATAATAATAATAATAAAACTCCATTAAAATACGGAAATTGTACTGGCAATTGAGACGCCAATACTATTTCCGTATTTTAATGGACATTCTTTTCGTAAATTCCAGAAAAATTTCCATTGTTTCACAAAATTTCTTCGTTGTTTTTCCGATTTCCATATTTAAAAACTTCCGTCTCAAAGACAAAATATAATAATTTTTGAAGGAGAAACTTACATATTTATGAATTTGACACTTCGCTTTTTAAGGACACGTTTACATCAAGGTCAAAAATTACAATTTAATTAAAACAACACTAAATCAACAACACTTACTCTGACGGGATTCGAACCAGGGAAATGTCCTCTTCCAGATTAGTGCCCTCAATGTGAGTTGGGCCTAGTACATCAAGGTCAGAAAATCACAATTTAATTAAAACAAAACTAAATCAGCAACACTTACTCTAACGGGATTCGAACCAGGGAACTGTCCTCTTCCAGATTAGTGCCCTGAACGGTTATGCCACGGCTTCACAAACTACGTGTTTAAATATCGTTACTTATTTCAGATGTCTTTAATAAAGCACAGACAAGTTAAACAAGGAAGGTATTTTTGTAGAGATAATATTTTTCAAATGAGTATACAATTCTGAACACATTTACACACTGAACGTTATTCTGAACTTTTACACGTTTTTTCATTATAATTTTGAAAATTTAGCTTTGTAGTTTCATGCTTTATAAACGAAAAATTTTAATCTTTAAAATATTACAGGTGTGAAAGAATGTATTAAGAGCAATGACTGCTTTTTTTGCAATATTTTTAAAATTTTATTTTGATATTATTTTTATTTATTTATTTATTTATTTTGCAAGAATACTAACATATTATTTTCAAACATGTAATTTTTAAAATTTTTCAAATTATTTGTCTGATGTTCTACTATAAACTCAAATAAAGATAATTACTACATGGTATTAAAATAAATTTTCTTTATTGCTTATTAAATTTAGATAAACGTAAATAATTGCATTATTATGTTTAAGACATGTTTTAAATTTTATGTGCGAATCTGTTTAAGTGAATAGATTTAAAAAAAAAAATATTAAAATTAAAAATATATTTTTTTTCCTTTTAAAACATCCTAACAGAAACTTAAAAAAAATTAACAGCTTGCTGTAAAAATATTAACAGCTTGCTATTTTTGATAAGTCAAACATTATTTTAAAATCATAACGAAAAACAAACTGTAACATTTCATTTTTAACGGTCTCAAACTTAAAACGATATTAATAAGATTGCAATTTTTTTAAAATATCGTAAAAATAACTTTCCTTTTTATAAAAAAAAGGAAAAAAATATTATAGTGAGTTGTTTAAAAATACATATTAAATCTGACGCCATAATTTTTATCAGTTTTACTTGAAACCTCATGTAAAACATACCTTTTAGCCATTATCGGAAAATCATTGAATATATTTTCAATATAGAGCCATATTTAGCCAATAATGGGATTTCAATAAAAATAATATTACTGTAAAGACAAGTATATACAACAATTAATTACTTTGCTTTCCAAACAAAAGCAATTATTTCAAAACATCATTTGTGGAACATGTACAGTTTTGAAAGCAATACAGCAATATTTCGTAAAATTTAGAGAAAACTTACTGGATTTATACTTATTTATAATCTCAAAATGGCAATTACGGTAGTTGTACTGTTTTCTTAGAAAAATGAAACTATTCCGTAAAATTTTAAGGAAAAATTTGCGTATATTGACGATCTTTTTTTTTTTTTTTTTTTTTTTTTTTTTTTTACAGTGTAATATATAAATGTGTCATATATACAGCTTGGACACAAAGTCTTTCCATGATTGCAAAAGTTTAGCAAGAAATTTGCTTCAAAGATAGTAAAGCATAAATTTATCATTGCATTGTCCGCTCTTACATTTTTTTTTTTTTTTTTTTTTTAAATTATCGTGGTACATCTTGGAAAAGTAAACATAGGTCTAAGTATAATAGTGAAGTAGCGGGAAAAACTGTAGATCATTGAATGGTATATTTCACGCAAGATTATCGGTAGGTCAAACGAAAAACAGTTTGCTGACAAAAAAATTTGGATTTTTCGAATTCAGGAGAGAAGAAATATTATTTCAGAAAAAAAAAAAAAAAAAAAACAAACAAAAAAAAAAAAAACACGATTTTATTGAATCTGGAAAGAAATTCCACTATTAGTATAATTTCAGAAATTACTATTTTGCCATTTATTTCTATATTTTACAGGGATGCTTTGCACTAAATAATCACCGACTATATTTATTAAACTTGTTTCAATTACTTAATTTAACTAAAGAAATTACCTTTTCTATTCTCTGATGGTTAGAACTAATAAACCTACATCTTCATCAAAGGAATTATCCTACCTTTTTTTGTTTTATCTAAGGTGATTGGACAGTCTTATCAACATAATCATTATTTTAAATCTTCATCAATCTGTGTTCTACAAGATTCCGTCCATGTAAATTAAATGCTAAAAGAAGGAATTTTGACTTTCTTCTTTCCCAATAATTCACTATCAGTAATACAAATATTCCGTTATATTTGTCACATCCTTAATTAAAAATGTTTTTTTCAAATTTCTCTAGCATGGAGAAGGGAGAAAAACATGTTATATGAAGAATATATAATATATATATCTTTCACGTAGAGTGTGAACACAAAGTCTTTCCATAATTGTAAAATTTTAGCATGAAACTAACTAACTTCAAAGTTAGTTAAGCGAAATTTTATCATTGCATAGCCCTCTCATACAATTCTTTTATTATCAAGGTACATCGGCAAAAACTAAACATAGGTCAAAGTATAATAGTGGAGTAGCAGGAAAAAACTGGAGATTAATTAATCGGATATTACATGTACGGCCACCTGGAGGATGAGCAAAAAACAGTTTACTGACAAAAATATTTTGCGTTTTCCAATTCAAGCTAGAACAAATATTAATTTTCAGCAATAAAAATATGCTTGCATTAGATATGAAATTCGAAAGAAATTCCGAGCAAAAAGGGCTTAAACCAATTACTTTTATGTGGTTATTATTACAAGACGTTTAGAAATTACTATTATGCCATTTATTCCTCTATTTTACATTGATACTTTACACTAAATAATTATCGACTTTATTTATGAAACTTATTTCAATTGCTTAATCTAATAAAAAGAAAAGTTCCCAGTTAAACTGATGGCATTGAGCTCACAGGCTATTCAGACTAATTGTATATTATAGTCTTATTTCAAAGAATAATGCCCCACAAAAAAATAAATGAAGTGGGATTAGCCCCTGTTTCTCCCTTTATACTTAACAAATGAACCTCCATATCTAATCAGAGAAGCTCCTTAACATAATAAACCGGTATACCAAATTTGAAACAAATCAGATAATTCTGCATGAAAAACCTCATCGGTAAATTAAGGGGAGATCTAACCCTCCTTTCCCCTCTTTATTCTTAACTAATGAATTTAGAAATCTAATCAGGAAAGTTCCTTATCAGAATGAACATAGAAAAATAAAATAACCAAATCGGATAATTCTGCATGAAAAAACCGTTTAAATAAATTAAGGGCGGGGGACTAGCCCCTGCCCTCCACCCCTTTATGCTTAACCAATAAACCTCCAAATTTAATCAAGGCAGCTCATTAATATAATAAACCGGTACATTAAATTTGGAGCAAAACGAATAATTCTGTATGAAAAACCCATTTATCCAAATTAAGGGAGAACTAGACCCCTTTCCTCCCTTTATACTTCACCAATGAACCCCTAAATCTATTCGAGGCAGCTTCTTAACATAATAAACCGATATACCAAATTTGTAGCAAATCGAACAATTCTGCATGAAAAACCCATTTACCTGAATTAAGGGGGGAGAGATTAGCCCCTGCGCCCTCTTTATACTTAACTAATGAACCTCCCAATTTAATTACGGAAGCTCCTTAACATAATAAACCGGTATACCAAATTTGGAGCAAATCGAATAGTTCTGCATGAAACACCCATTTATCTAAATTAAGGGGAGGGGACTAGTCCCCCTTTCTCCCCTATATACTTAACTAATGAACGCCCAAAACTAATCAGGGAAGCGCCTTATCAGAATGAACCTATAAAAAAAAGTGAAGCAAATCGGATGTTTCTATCTAGCGTTATCGCGTGACGTACATACAGACATACATACGTACGAACGTACATACAGAACCGGCGGGCACATTAACTCTCAGGCTTTGATAGCCTGGAAGCTAATAACAAATGTTACTATTTAATTGACAGTATTTCCCTACATTTTTTGTTTTATCGAAGGCGAAGAGAACAGTCTTATCCATACAACCATTCTACCGAAAAATCATTAATATGTGTCATAACAAGCGTCTTGCCCATATCAATAAAATGCTAAAAGAATGAAATTTTGATTTTCTACTTTCCCAATAATTCGGTATCAGTAATATAAATAGAAATGTTATATTTGTCACTTCCTTAATTAAAAACACATTGATTTTTATTTTATATATATATTTATTTTTTTTTTGAAGCGGAAGAAGAAATACAGGCTTTATGAAGAATATATAATATATGAGTATTTCTTGTGGAGTGTGAACAAATGTTTTGCATTACAGCAAAATTTTAGCTACGATCAGGAAAAACTGTAAATAAGCGAATGGGACATTATATGTACGACGTACGTCTAGCAAAAATCTATTTACTGATAAAAATTTTTTTGCTTTTTTGGATTAAACATAGAACATATATTAACTTTCAGCAATTGCTTTTATTGGATCGGAAATTCGAAAAGCAAAATCCGAGAAACAAAGGGTTAAACCAACTAAACATATTACTTTGTATAAAAAGTGTTGAAGGATTGTACTTTATGTCGATATATTAAGAAAAAGAAACAATGTATAAAGGCACAAATGAAATATGTTTAAAAGCATTTCACCGTTGGCAGTAGAGCTGAAAGGTACGCCTTTCTGACTCTCTGTCCACCCCCCCCACTTTTTTTACACAATGTTTTAGTTTTACTTTTATTTTAAGCACTGAAGAGGAAATCTTAAGGTTTTGAAACAGCTGTATGCTTCTAAACATATTTTATTTGTGCCTTTATACGTTGTTTCTTTTTCTTAATATTACTTTGTGTAGTTACTATTACTGTTACTATTATAGATTACTGTTATGCATTTTATCTCTGTATTTTACAATGATGCTTTAGATTAAATAATCACTGATTATATTTCTGAAACTTTTTCAATTGCTTAATATAACTAAAGAAATTACTCTTTTATTTGCTGATAAATAGACCTAATAAACCTACATCTTCATCGACAGAATTTCTCTAAATTTTTTGTTTTATTGAAGGTGGAAGGGGACAGTCTTATCCACACAGTCATACTTCTGAAACTTCATTCATTTGTGTCCTACAAGATCTTGCCCATGTCAATAAAATGCTAAAAGAAGAATTTTGATTTTCTTATTTCCCAATAATTCGGTATCAGTAGTATAAATAAACAGTTCCATTTATCACTTCCTTAATTGAAAACACACACACACACACACATATATACACTATGACGCAAAAGTTTAGACAATGACGTCATTCAGCTTTAAAATGTAGAATTATGACGTCAGAATTACAAAAACCTGTAAATATATTCAAAAACTGATTTAAAATGCTATGTACAAAAGACAGTCGTTTTATTTGCTATAATACTAATTTTTTTCATAAAAATTCAAATGTGCTTGTCGCAAAAGTTTAGACACTATTCTAAATTTCTTTGAATATTCGCTGGCATATGCAAATTTAGAATCGATGATGTCACAAATTTGGAGTACTTAAGTTCTGCAAACGATTGCGCTTCATAGTCGACATGCCGAGAGCTAAAGAAATTCAAGTGAATGAGGTTTCAAGGATTTGGCAGTTGAAAGGTGAAGGGAAGAGCGTTTCTGAAATTTCTGCTATTATTAATAGGTCAAAAAAATCTATTTATCGAGTTTTATCGAGTGGTTCCGAATATAAAGCAAAATGTCGGTCTGGGAGGCCACGTGTGACAAATGTACGAGAGGATCGCCTGATACAAAGACTAGCGAGTACTCAACAAATGAGCGTACGTGGAGTTCAAAGCTCATCGGGACTCTCTGTATCAAAGGATACGATTCGTAGACGAATTTTGGAAAAAGGAACAATCGTTTATAGCAAAATGCAGAAGAAACCAGCTCTGAAACCACATCATAAGTTACAAAGACTTATGTGGGCTCGAAAGCATATGTCATATGGAGAGAAATGGCAGTCAGTCATATTTAGCGATGAAAAAAAGTGGAATCTGGATGGTCCAGATGGTTGTTTATCGTATTGGCATGACTTGCGGAAGGAACCTCGACGTTTTTTTAGTCGCAGACAAGGAGGGGGCTCGGTGATGGTTTGGGCAGCCTTTTGCTATAATGGACAAGTATCTCTGACCTTCACCAGTGGTCGTCAAACTTCACAGCATTATACACAGACATTAGAAGAAAACCTACTGCCATTTGCTGAGCTTCTAGGGGTCCTCAGTGGGAATTTCAGCAAGACAATGCTTCAATTCACACTGCAAAACATTCAAAATCTTGGTTTAATTCCCATAATATAAGAGTTCTCGACTGGCCAGCATGTAGCCCAGATCTTAACCCTATAGAAAACCTTTGGAGCATCATGTGTCGCAAAGTTTATAGCAACGCTAGACAATACTCTTCTGAAAATGAACTTAAGACATCTATTGAGAATGCATGGTACGATATCGATCCACAAACTATGCAAGATTTAGTTTCTTCCATGCAATCTCGTGTATATGACGTAATACATAAGCATGGATGCGCAACCAGGTTTTAAAAATTGTTTATTTCGATTTTATTTAATTTGTGTCTAAACTTTTGAGACAGCAGTTTATTTTTGTTACCATTTAATTTATTGCAATATGCACAATTCCACTTTTCTTTGTTATAAATATTGTTTATATGTACAGCACATTAATTTCAAGCAGTGATTTGAAAATTGAATAAATATTTTTCAAAGTATGTAAGAATTTCTTCATTGTCTAAACTTTTGCGTCATAGTGTATATATTTTATGAAGCTGAAGGAGAAATACGTTCTTTATGAAGAATATATAATGTATGAGTGTTTCTTGTGGAGTGTGAACAAATGTTTTCCATGACAGCAAAATTTTAGCCACGATCAGGAAAAAAGGTAGATTATGTACGACGTACGTCTAGCAAAAAACATATTTTGCTTTATTGGATTAATCATAGAACACATACATTTTAAAAAATTTCAGATAATTTCCTTAATTATTGTAAGCATTCGAAAAATTGCGAACCAAGAAAAACGAGTTTAAAAATTGTAAGTAACACATACAGGGACGTTGAACCGGAAGGCTTAAGGAAATTATGTAAGGTAAAACTAGAAGAGTCTGCGCACATTTCAAAAGAATAATAATAAAAAATATAAATATAAATTTTTTGCTAAATTATGCATGAATAATTTTGACTTCATTTGTTTTTTATGCATTTACATTGTTATTTTGTTGTTATGCTGTAATTTAATAGAACAGCAGTAATAAAACCTAGAAAACTATTTTTCGCAATCTCTCCTTACAGTGTAGGAGAGACTGCGCACATGGTTAGGAGAGATCGCGCAAATGAATAGAAGAAATTGTTATTAATAATAACTGCAATTAAATTTTTAACAATAATAATTACACTTAAATGACATTGTTGTAAGGTTTTTGTGAGTAAATATTATTGTATTAGGAGTGAAATTTTCAACCAAATGTTTAAATAATAATAATAATAAAAGAATTCTAACAACAGTTAAAGAATTTTAATTTAAGAAGGAGATTAAAATATTAGAAAAAGCAAGCCCAACTAAGTTTACAAAATAACATTAATCTACTTGATAGCATGTTTATCTTGAAAGTTACATCATTTTCATTTCCACAGTTTCAATTTATTTTGTTTGCTAACCGAAGTTGTCGTCCTCAACAATCAATGCACTTATTGTTGTAAATCATGCATCTTTCATTCAGTCACCTGCCACAAGCAATACATTGAATTCAGTCACTGGTCGAAGATATCTCCTAATACAGTTACAGATGTTCAAAGCACTCATCCTCATTGACCTTTGTTTTATTTCCATCAATTTTTTATCTCACATTTTTCTGGAAGCATCTTATTTTCAGCTGTTTTTTTTTGTCTTTTTTCATGTATATTTTGTGGATCAGTAACATTAGTTTCACTCTGTTTCCTTTTTGATTTGATGGCATTAAGTTACTTGGAATGGGTGAAAGCTTTTCCAAAATATTGTAGGTGTTATTAGAAAATATATTACAGTAAAGAAAATTAATTTATTTGCAAATTAACTGTTGATAAATTTAAAAAAGTATATAAATATTTAATTAATTTGTTAACAAATAAATTATTAATTTATTAACAAAAATAATTACCTAAAATTAATTTAATAACAACTGTATTGTTAATTTATTAGCAAAAGTTTTATCTGCAAAAGTTTTTTTTTTAATTAATTTGTTGCAAATTTAGTTTCAATAATTATGTGTTTTTCCAGATGTTATCTTAAAATTGATTCTTTCATATGTTTTACACGTAATTTGAAATTCATCTAAATTTACCAATAAGCTGCGTAATCTCTCCTAGCACTGAAACTTATGGGAGAAATGCGCCATCTCTCCTAAGTAGCAAATGTGCAAACTCTCCTATTTTTGTAGGAGAGGTTGCGAGGGATTTCATTTAAACAGGGCCACTTCTAAACTGAATTTTTGGAGTTCGCATGCTTAGTCTAGGTTAGTATCTAATACGGAATCGTTTAAGTTGAAAACATTTTGTACTACTGACATTCTATAAAAATTCTGACGAACAGTTATGAAAATTGCAGAACTTACTTTCGAAAAACAAAGCAAAATAGCAATGCTTTATCCAAGACACTTGGAACAATTAATGTGCACATTCATGTAGACATTGCACTAATGCTGCTGTACAACTACCTGGAGTCGCTGCGCGCGCGCACTACTCCTTCCTTCCCTTTCTTTGTGCGCGATCTCTCCTGACTTTACCTTACATATGTTTTATTATTTATCGAATCGTTCCGAAATTAGACAGAGTGTTCAAAGAATAGTAAGGCACTTCTTAAAAATCTGAAATTCCATTTTTTTGTCATTTTTTTAAAAATCAAAATGACAGGTACTGTGTCTCCTTAATTGAAAACACTTTTTTAATTTTTTTTTTTTTTTATCAAAGCAAAAGGAGAAAACATGTTTTAAGAAGAATAACAGTAGAAGATCTTTATAACGCATTTCTATATAATGCAATTCTCTTTATAACACAGATCTTCTTAAATTTAAACAATGAATTTTGCAGTTAAGAAGAACCTCGATTTCCACATGGTAAAATAAAAACTGCTACTCTCTAGAGGACTAAATTTAATAAATTAGCCCAGGTTTGTATTTTTAGTTTAGAACTTTTTAATTAAAAAATTCATTTTATTATAATAATATGTTTTGAAAATGGAGAATATAATGAATGATTTGGGTCAAGTTTTTTAACAATGGGTGAAGTTTTCAATATTATGCAAAAATGTATAATCTGCGCAACTCCTTGCCCTAAGGAATGCATTATAAAGATACACCACTGTAAAAAAAAAAAAAAAAAAAAAAAATCGTTTACAGTATTTTTCCCCGTAAATTTACGGGAAAAAATTCCGTAAAATACGGAAATAGTACTAGCGTCTGTACAATTTCCGTATTTTAACTGAATTATTTTTTTCAGTGTACTCTATAATATTTTTCATATGTTTCAGGCATATTTGGCTGTGTTTACAATTTAAGTTTAATGATGTGTGAAGTGTGATCTATGTATCACAAAATTCAGCATAATACACAACCTTGCGTTTTTAGGCTTGCGTTATAAATGTGTTCTACTGTATAATATATAAAAGTTCCATGTACAGCGTGACTACAGAGTCTTTCAATGATTATAAAATGTTAGTATGACATTTACGTCGAAGATAGTAAAGCAAAATTTTATCATTGCATAGCACCGCTCTTAGTCTTTTTTTTTTTTATCGTGGTATATTTGTGAAAGGTCTAAGTATATTGGTTTCTGTGCGATAAAATTTTGTACTCAGATAATATTTTATTTCTTCTTGTTAACTAAATTAAAAAATAAACAATATTATTTATGTAAACGTTAATTTGTCATTCATTCCTCACATAAATAAATTCTTTACATATTTAGAAATTCTATTGTTATTTCTAAATTTATTTTATATTGATGCTTTACACCAAATAATCATTGAACATTTCTATGAAATTGTTTTAACTAATCAGTAAAAAATATTTGTACCTTGGAACAAAAAGGGCCAATGTCCATATTTCTCAAATGGCAGGAAACCCAATTTAATTTTGAGGAATTTTAAGAAGCTTTCTAAGATTTCTGTACTATTATTTTTCAGAGTTATACCTTTCAATTCAGTAATGTTTTCTCACGACAATCTAATGTTACACTGATTTAGTTTTTTTTTTTTTTTTTTACATTTTAAATTGGCCATTTTTACATTAACAGTAAGTAACAATGGCCTCGAAAAAATATTTTGTTTTCAATGATCTAATATTGGGAGGACTTTGGCCATTTTAACAATTACTTTATGGCGCATCCTGAATTCATTCGTGCATTTAACTCAAATTTCTGAATTTTGGACATTGGCCCTTTTTGTTCCAAAGTACAGATATATAACCCGTAAGGCATGGTGACGTCACGGCGACGTCGTTGTGAAGTCACACTGTGATTTTGTGACCGTCGATGTGACGTCGATGTGACGTCACAGTGACTAGAATGCGAGGTCGTTATGGCCGTTTTAGAGGTCGTTTGTGACGTCACATTGTGACCACTCTGTGAAGTCACGGTGTGACAAATTTGTGAAAAAAGTGTCATTTGTGACTATTTTGGCATTAACTCTGTGACGAACCTGTGACGAAAGCGACAATGCTTTGAAGTCACACTGTGACCAATGTGTGAAATATGTGTCATTTGTGACGAACTTGTCATAAACACTGTGATTTCAAATGAAAATCAAATTTCAAATTAATTGCTTAAAAGACGCAAATAGTGAAAAAGATTCCATGCTGGGACTCGAACCCGGGCCATTAGTACAGCGCACTGACATTCTACCGACTAAATCACATGGAACGATACCCAGGCTGGAAAATTTCTCACTATTACATGATGGCGAGGCTACAAACTCAGCACAAGATGGAATATTTAGCGTGAGCCACCAACATGATGCAAACACGAAACTTCATTAAATCCAGCATCGAGTGAAATTATATTAATACTTGGAAATTTTTCCAGAGAGAACCATTCGCCTTGCATACAATATTTGAAATGAAAATCAAATTTCAAATTAATTGCTTAAAAGGCAATTTTAATTAGAAATGTTGTATGCAAAGCGAATGTTTCTCCCTGGAAAAATTTCCAATTATTAATATAGTTTCAATCGATGCTGGATTTTATTAAATTTCGTGTTAACCCCATGTCGGTGGCTCACGATAAATATTCCATCTTGTGCTGCGTTTGTAGCCTTGCCAACCAGTAATAGTGAGAAATTTTACAGACTGGGCGTCGTTCCATGTGGTTTAGTCGGTAGAATGTCAGTGTGCTATACTGATGTCCCGGGTTCGAGTCCCGGCATGGAATCTTTTTCACTATGTTGGCCTTTGCGCCTTTTAAGCAATTAATTTGATATTTGATTTTCATTTGAAATATTGTATATAAGGCGAAGGATTCTCTCTGAAAAATTTCTAAGTATTAATACAGCGATGAATTTTGAAATAACCTTTTGCTGTAAATATAAAATCTTATCTTTTTACCGTACTTTTTAGCAAAATATCGCTATTTTGGAGTCTTATTCTTCTAAAACATTTTAAATTTTTCCACTTAAAAAACAATGCTTATCAACTGACATATTTTTTTATTCAGTTCTATGATTGATAATAAGTTCTATGCTTGATATTGAGTTCAAGCTTGATATTTAGAATGTGTAAATTTTTTAATTTATTGTGATTTGTCATTGCTTTATTAAATACGAACATGGAGACTAACGGATATTAATACAACTATTATTTATAGAGCGGCATGATAAGCGATATTTATTTAAATTTTTTATTCCAGTGTATATTGTATTTTATGAATATGAGCTAAATAGATTTGGTATGTTTTATAGGAAAAAACTGATCTGGGAAATAGAAAAAAAACGAGTAAGAAAAATCATGCGTTAATCATAGATTATAAAATACTTTCCAACACTTTCTGAATGCTTTAACAAGACATCGTAATTTAGGGAAATGACGTAAATAAGATAACTAAGTAAACATTTTAGAAAATTCATAAAACATTTGAAAAATTGATTTCAGCAGTTACCGTCCATAGCCAAATATGTTTTCCAATTCTTTTGAACAGCCCTGTATTTGATCTGTAGGTTAATACACTGAGAAAAATGAAGTACTCAAAAATAAGTAAACCGACGTACTCATATCGAATTGAATATTTTTGATAAAAAATGAACCCATGCTTTTTCTATTTTGAAACATCACATGTTATCAAACCCAAACAAACGAATAGTTTTGTACCCTGTAATGGTTCATTTCATTTATGGCGGCATAAATGATGTTTATTAATGTAAATATTAAATTATGCACAGCATTTTAAAAATAATTTAAAAGTGCTTGGAAATAATGCTCTTGTCATAAAAATATTCGATTTGAGTATCTTGTTAAGAATTTTGCTATTTTTCTTAATAAATAATCAATTAAACATTTCTTGTTAAGAACTTTGAACGGGAAATAAATGTCAGTACATTTTTACTTTAAATTTTAGGTTTTTCTTTTTTTTTTGGGGGGGGGGGGCAGTACATAACGATTCATATTTGATCACAACCAATGAATAAAAAATGAGTACATGTGTTTCTCAACTTTGAGTACATTTGGATCGGAGCTATTTTGAGTATGTGACGCATTTAAAATTGAGTACTTTTTACTCAATTTTGACTTCCCATTTTTTTAAGTGTATATATACTATATAATGGGAAAATCTAGTTTAGCAAGAAAACGCCTAACAGGTTGAAATTCTTTTTCAGCAATTTATACTAATGTATGGAAACATACTTGAATACTTTTGTACAACCCTGTAGTTTACCTAGAATCTGTATTACACGCCACTATTTAGTTAAAATTTAATTCAAACTAAGACACTCTTAAAACTGCTGAAATCACATTTCCAGAAATTATAATTTATAGACAGCCATGTATCCAATTCTTTACGTGACCCTGTATATCATTTTATCTATATTCTACAAACATTTCTTGGTAAATTAAATGCAGTTCAGCAAAAAAAGCATATCTCATTTAAAAACAACCTTTAAGCAATTTGCGCCCATACCCAGTAATCCTTACGAATACTTTTGTGTAGCCTTGTATAGGAATTATAGCATTTATATACACCATATACTATGCATAAATGTAGTGAATCATAAGAGCGCATATCATAATTAAAAATACATTTCCAGCAATCATCGCTAATGAACAGTACTTCGGATACAATATAGTATCTGAAATATTTTGTGTGTCCCTGTAAATGCTATATACGTATTATTCTTATTATACATGAAATAATTTATAGTATGTAAACCTCAGCGACATATATCAATTTCATTATATATGAAATAGATTAACATAATTAAAGTATGCCGCAAACAATTCCCTCCACCCCTATACATTATGTATTTGAATTCCTTTTTTAGCCCTGTAAATGAACAATAACTATTTTTGCATCGCATAGTCAACAGAATACATATTTTAGTGCACTTCATAAATGCATATAAATTTTATTCTGCTTGAAAGCGTGCGTAAAATCATAAAAAAATCATTTGAAACGATTTTTTCCCATAGGCTGTAATGTAACGGAAAAATTTTGGCTGTCCCTGTAAATGAACAAAGCATGCTACAAACTTCATTACAAATAGGTACCGTGCTATGGTAAACGTCAATAACATCCAAAAATTTCAGGGCAATCCGAGTATATTTTCGAGAGTTAGAGTGCGGACAGACTGCTAGACGGACAGACAAACCGAAGTCATAAGCACTTTTCAACTTGTGTCCTATATTATGTATCCTGTATTATATGAACTTTTCAAAATATATACTAAGCTGTTTAATCTATAACATCCCATCAGGCATGAAAAACACTTTGTTTCAAAGCTTAAATATCATATTTTACTTTTTAGTGCGAATAATTACGCGTATCATAAACGTAGAAAATGAATTTACAATAGAAGAAAATTTAATAACCGATTCAGAATGTCTATAATTAAATGTTTGATTAAAATCACAAACAGAAAAAATGCTTACATACAATTAAAAAAAATAAATATACCAATTTGAAAAACACTAAAAATAATAATTAGTATTTATAATTGTACTATTAAACAACAGTAAACTCAATAGATAAATTAAATGCATTATTAGATTTAACAATATCTCAAAAATATTTCCATATGGTATAAGGAATTCCTATTATTTCATAATTTCGGCAAATGTTAAATCTGAAAACATTGGTCTGAAGATTTAGGATTTTGAAAGATAATTTAAAATATTATTAGCACTAAAAGAAAATTCTTTCAAATGTTTCACTACTGTAATATGTAAAAATACAGTTTCCCAGTATAATGTTAATTTCTAATCTGAAACAGTTTCGTAATCTCATGATAATCGAACATCATATTTAACCCCAAAATAATAATAACTATAAGTGTTAGTAATCAAAAAATAGTAAGAATCCGATAAAATAATTCCAAATCATTGTCGTTCCATACATTTTCAATCTCAAGTAAGAGTAAATTAATGTTTATATTAATTCCAGTATGAATGTAGGCATGCACAGTCTCTGCGCAGTTTTTTTTTTTTTTTTCAAGCGATGGCAGATTAAGATATTTTTCTTTACAGTTATCGAATTTGAAAATATCGCTAGTGACAGTTAAAGATCAGTCTCTTACAAATATAACATAAAACTATTTAACTCATATGTACAAATCAGGAATAAAATATTTAAATTAAATAAAACTTACATATACGTCTATTAATATCCGTGTATCCTAAAATGGTCATTTCCTTATCTTAAAGTGTTGTAGACGTGGTGAAGGTGATGTTCTAAAAACAGTGAACTGTTTATTTCCCGCGTCTTCTCATGTTTATTTTTTTGTGGGCAGACGATTTTCAAGCAGATGGTCTGGTACAGATTATTTGTTTTTGCATGCAAGAGATATGAAACTTGAATGCGCAGTAATTTTTTGAAAGTATGGTTAATTAAAATTTTGTATTTGAAGAAATGTCCAATGTATTTAAGCTTTTCTTTTTATTCGTACCAAATAATTCAAGTTAAAATGTATTTTAAAGTTCCTTTTTTCTAAATAATTATAATAATAATATTCATAATTAGAGTTTATTAGATATACCATTGTTTAAATTTTCAAAAGGTGTAAAAATAAATTTAATGGTAATAACGAGCCCACCCCCCCCCCTTTTTTTTCTTTTTTTTTTTTTTTAAAGTAAAGTTTGTTTTGCACAAATTTTGTATATTTCTTTTATTTTCGGAAAATGCTAATTTTATTTAAAAAGTCTGAAAGAAGTAGAATTTATGACTTGAATACAAATTATAAAAATATTCTAAAGCAAGAAATGCATAGATGACTAAACTCTGAAGACTCTTTCTACGTGCTCATTAAAAGGTGCAGATTTAACTGTAATAGAAATTTTTTATTTTGAAACCACAGAAGTGTTTCGAATAATCCTGGTCGGTAAAAAAAGAAAGAAATAAATAAATTTCCTCCCAGCAAACTAAATATGCAAAGTGTATAAATTTAATATTCCTAATTCTAAATATATTATCCAAATGCTAGATAAAATTGAAATCATGAAAAAGTATACATTCACTATCTTAGATATCAAATTGATAAAATATAGCCTGAAAATTTAGTTTATTAATGCTTGTATCGTGCACTTTATTTATTATGCCCCCCCCCCTCCTCTTTAGTGACAGAATTTACCATTTGCTATCCACTAATATATTTTTTTCCTTATGCCATGTAACTCGTGACTGTTTAAAATATTTCTCTTCATTTTGAAAGATTTTTGAAGTTCATATTTTTGTCACACTGTGACTTACAATATGGTGGTTTTTTTGTCACATATGTGACGTGACGTACGTTACATAACAGTGACCTCACAATTTTTTTTTAATTGCCAGAAAAAACATAATTTTACAGTAAATAACATGTTTTGAAGAATTTTCGTAATTTTTTAAAGTTTTCTAAGAAGTTCACATCTCAGTCACAATGTGACATCAGTGAGTGGTGGCATTTTGGTCACAGATGTGACGTGACCACAGTGACTTACAGTGACGTCACAACGACGTCACCGTGACCATGCATGCTATGAGGGAAGTTATCCATAATTAAACCCACCTATTCTAAAGTCGTTATTTTCAGATAACATCTGGAATCTTTAGATAGAATGTTCCGCAGTTCACCGCAATGTGTTCTGGGAAATTGAAATGAAATGTCGTGAAATGCTTTCTTTAAGATCTATTAAAGGTAATAGATAAAATGTATAAACTATCGTAAATGTATGTTAAATGTGCAAATCATTAGAAAAACGCCTTCTGGTGGCGAAATTTTGTAAATTTTTTTTCCCCTTAACCCTTTCGGCACTGAATTTTTTTAAGAGTTTAGGGAAAAATTACTTTTACGCTAACAAAATTAAAAGTAGCTTTTGAAATCACAGAAGTTACAGTTTACTTAAATTTAGTGAATGTGTTATTTACAGAAACCTGACGAATGTAGTTATGTTGCGTGTTTTTAATATAAAAATAGTCAAAGAAGAATTTTTAAAGACGTTTGAAAAATATCCTATTGCAACCAGATTAAACAAACATAAAAAAAATTCTGCAGTATTTTTTTTATCTTTTATCACAAATTACTAATTCGGAAAAGGAGTCCCTAATTTAAATTTAAAGAGTGAAATATATGTTTGAATTAAAAGAAACACCAACGGTTTACTAATAATTAATAAAACTTTTATTAATATTATTATTATTAAATGCTGAAGCATATGTAAAGTCATAATAGTAAATGTATTGACATATGCTATCAGTATTAGGTGCTGGAATTAGCAAAAATAATTTTTTTTCTTTCAAATATTGCAATTTAAAGTAGGAGCCTCATATGAAGATCAGAATTAATAACTTAAAGAAGTAAGATATAGACATGCATCGGGAGCCTATATGTAAAATAGAGTAGGATAAATGATTGCGTTAAATGCATGACTCGCCCACATTTTTAAAATAATTTATTTAACTCTTTTTAGCGGCCCCGAAATCAACACTCCGTAATGGAATTTCAATATGTATTTGATGATCAAATGATCTAATAAACCAGCATGTTCATCGCCGAAAAATTCCTTGCATTCTGAGTTTTATCGAGATAAATTGCACAAGTTTGATCACAAAATTTTTCTTCTGACCCGTGATTAATTTATGTTCTACACGACATTGCCTACGTGAATAAGATGCTAAATAAAGAAATCTCTATTTTCGTCTTCCCGTATAATTCAGCGTTTGTAAGATCAATATATTTATTTATATCTTGTTTAACAGGAAAACAAACAATTAAGCTTCTTTATGGAAACGAACACCGAAAACATATCTTAAATTAGGAATGTATTTTCTGTTAAGTTAACAATAATTATTTGTTTTTATTCATTAGCTCACAGGATATCAAAGCCTAAGAGTTAATGTGTCCGCAGGTTCTGTATGTACGTATGTATGTACGTATGTATGTACGTCACGCGATAACTCTTGACAGAAATATCCGATTTACTTCAATTTTTTTTTCTAGATTCATTCTGATAAGTGCTACCATGTTTAGTTTTTGGAGTTCATTGGTTAAGTATAAAGGGGGGGGGGTGCTAATCCCCCTTAATGAGGATAAAGGGGTTTTTCATGCAGAATTATACGATTTTCTTCAATTTGGTATACCGGTTTATGCTAATAAGGCACTTCCATGATTAGATTTGGAGGTTCATTGGGTAAGTATAAAGGGGGAAATGGGGTAACTAATCCCCCATCCTTAAATTAGCTAAATGGTGTTTTCTTGCAGAATTATCCGATTTGCTTCAAATTTGGTATGCCTGTTTATTCCGATAAGGCGCTTCCCTGATTAGACTTGGCGGCTCATTGGTTAAGTATAAAGTGGGGAACCGGTAGGGGAAGTCCACTTAATTTATTTTTCGAGAGGCTTCATTGTTTCAAATAAGAGTATAATATACAATTAGTGTGAATAGCCTGTGAGCTCAATGCCAAGAGTTTAACTGGACACTTTTCTTTTTATTTGTTATGTTGTCATTCTTTCTCTACAAAAACAATATATTAACTTTTTTATATTTTTTATTTCTAACTTTATTCTACTTTAATGGTTTACACTGAATGACTATTTCAACAAAACCTTTAAAACTACTAAATCTAGCGATAAAATAATCTTTTATACATTATCTAATTAACTGATTGAATAATAAAAAAAAAAACTTCATTGCCAATCAATTCCTTTTTCCTTTCGTTTTATTGACCTCACAAATCATTCTGCTAATACTATATGATTATTGTATATCGTACATTCAATATCAATAAAAGGCTAAAATATGCACTTTTGCTTAATTTTTAACAATAATTTAACTAATGAAGTTAATAAACTTCTATATTTATTAAGTTAAAAATAATATAATATATAAACTTCTTGAAATCCTTAAATTCACCTTACAATAAAAAGTTTAAAAATTTGTAAACACAAACGGTATTCAAATTACTTAACCGCTTAACCTACGATTTATGTTTCAACAGCCTTGGTCCAAAACTTATACTTTCAACGAAACTAAAACGAAGTCTTCGAGCCATTCCACGGTTTGGCAAATCGGTCCTAAGTTATACCAAACGCGCACGACTTACGGAATGTAAATACATGTGTAAGATAGAACTGGTTGAATTTTGTAGAATATTTGATAAGTAACTGCAACTTGTTGCAATAACTGTGATTAGGTTTATTAGTGATTCCGTTAGCCTTTACAGTAGCACCACGGCCCATGCCCGTGATATTTACATTTGGCTCGATCATTGTAACAGGGACCATGTCCGTAATATTTAAATTTGGCACGACCTATGTACTACGGGCCAAGCCCTTGATAATAAGTTTTGCCTCGAATACAAGACAACGTATCTCACACGTAGTTTTAGGTTAAGGGGTTAAAAGTGTTGTTTTTTTATTTTACAATACGATACATTTAAAAATCTGGTATTTTCGAACATATCATGCTCTTCGTCAGGGTTAAAAACAAAAGTCAGAGGCTGAATACTTTATACAGATGGGCTGATAATACTTTCGAACATATCATGCTCTTCATCAAGATTAAAAACAAAAGGCAGAGGCTGAGTCCTATATACAGATGGGCTGATTAGCCCATCTATAGAAAGGACTCAGCCTTTGAATTTTGTTTTTAACCCTGACGAAGAGCATGATATGTTCGAAAGTACTAGATTTTTAAATGTATTGTATTTTAAATAAATAAATAAATAAAAGCCCGTTAAGCAATTTGAAGATTGTTTGAGTTTACAGATTTTTAAACTTTTATATTTATGGCTTGCCGTAAAAAATAGCAAGTTTAATTTCCGTATCGAAAATGTATACGGAAAACAAAAACTATTGATGAAGGGTATCCTTTTTACTAAAAAAAAATAGCAATAATTATCTATGTTTTCAATCATTAAGTGGTGGCTTATTCTTGAGAGAAATGAACACTTAACAGGTTTATAAATTAAATTTTTACTTTCAAATGTAATTTACTCTTTCACACATCACATAATCACCATTTATTATTATAAATCCTTCTTTTGTTTTCATTTAATCATTAACATCGTACGTATTATCAATAAAATGATTCATAACAGATTAATTTTATCACAAATTTTCAATTGGTGTATAAATTGTAACAGTTGTAAATTTCCAAGTGGGTGAAAAAAGGCCGGGCCAGGATTCGAAGCAGGGATGCATTGGCTGAAGACGCCAATGTTCTACCAACTGAGTCATCCCGGATGAATCTGGAGGACTAATGCTCCGAACTAACCTTTAACGACCACACCATCTGGTCAGATATCTGAATTAGCTCAACAGAATAAATCGAGGGTTATTAGGTGCGTTCGTAATTATATAATACGTAACACCCAAAATCTTCATTCGGTCCGTCCGTCCGTCTCTCCGTCCGCATATAACAGAGCAAAAACTACCCACCCGAATGTTCTGGAACTTTAAATATATAATTGTTCCAAATTTTCTAGAGTCATTTCAAAATTTATGAAAATTGGATGTATATTTTAATTACAGGGACAGTCAAAAGTTTTTCGTTACATTATGGCCAATGGGAAAAATATTTGAAGTGCATTTTAATGATGTTACAGCCTTTCGAACATAATTAAATTTATATGCACTTACGAAGAGCACTAAAATGTACATTCAGTACAATATGCGGTGAAACAAATATTTATAAAACTAGTTATAGTACGGACGCAAATCATTTGCCACATTTGACGTCCAATTTCCAACTCATTTTTGGAGCTGCAATAAAGGCTGTGTTTACAGCGTTTCCAGAATGCCTCAGTTGGTAGAGCATTGGCGGTTTCAGCTAAGACAACCCCTGGTTCAAATCCTGGCACTGACTTTTTTCATCCGCTTTGAAATTTACAACTTTTATGATTCATAACAGATTTTAAACTACATTCTCTACATTTTTTAATTTTTTTTCTATTATTATTATAAAAATTTCATTTATTACTTTCTTCTATCTTCAATAGAAGAAAGTATTGTAATCGAAATTTTTTTCGACTTCCGGTTTTCGACGGATTTACACGTTTTAGGGGTCAGAGATCCCAAAAACATGTTTATAGAAAATGTCTGTCTGTCCGTGTGTCCATGTGTCCGTCTGCCCGTGTGTCCGTGTGTCCGTATGTCTGTCGCCATTGTACCATTAAAACGTGTATGAAGTTATGCATAGAATTGAACCAAATTTTTATTTTAAGTTTTTGGTAATGGCAAGCAGATCCTCTCTGAATTTGGAAAAAAATCGCCGGAAGGGGGCGCTGTAATAGCGATTTTTGTGCGATTTTGAATATTGTACCATCCAAAAATGTATGAAGTTATGCATAGAATTGAACTAAATTTTTATTTTAAGTTTTTGGATATGGCAAGTAGGTCCTCCCTGAATTTGGAAAAAATTCGCCGGTATGGGTGCTGTAATAGCGATATTTTTTTGATTTTGAATATTGTACCATTTAAAAGTTTATGAAGTTATGCATAGAATTAAACCAAATTTTTATTTTAAGTTTTTGGATATGGCAAGTAGGTTGTCCCTGAATTTGGAAAAAATTCGCCGGTAGGGGGCGCTGTAATAGCGATTTTTGTGCGATTTTGAATATTGTACCATCCAAAAGTGTATGAAGTTATGCATGGAATTGAACCAAATTTTTATTTTAAGTTTTTGGCTATGGCAAGCAGATCCTCCCTGAATTTTGAAAAAATTCGCCGGTAGGGGGCACTGTAATAGCGATTTTATTGCGCTTTTGAATATTGTACCATTTAAAAGTTTATGAAGTTATGCATAGAATTAAACCAAATTTTTATTTTAAGATTTTGGATATGGCAAGTAGGTCGTCCCTGAATTTGGAAAAAATTCGCGATAGGGAGCGCTGTAATAGCGATTTTTGTGCGATTTTGAATATTGTACCATCCAAAAGTATATGAAGTTATGCATAGAATTGAATCAAATTTTTATTTTAAGTTTTTGACTATGGCAAGCAGGTCCTCCCTTAATTTGGAAAAAAATCGCCGCTAGGGGGTGCTGTTATAGCAATTTTTGTGCGATTTTGAATATTGTACCATCGAAAAATGTATAAAGTTATACATAGAATTGAGCCAATTTTTTTGTGTTTGTTTTTGGTCATGGCACGAAGGTCCTCCCTGAACTTGGAAAAATTCCGCCGGAAGGGGGCGCTATATTTGCAATGTCTCTACCATTTTCATTATTGTACCATCAAAAAATGTATGAAGTTATGCATAGAATTGAACCAAATATTTTGTGTAAGTTTCTGGCTATGGCAAACAAGTTCTCCCTGAATTAAAAAAAATCTGCCGGAGGGGGGGGGGGGCGTTGTAATAACGATGTTTGTGCCATTTTCTTTATTGTACCATCGGAAAGTGTATAAAATTATGCATACAATTGAACCAAATTTTTTCGTACATGTTTTTGGCTTTGGCCAACAGGAATTTGGAAATATTGCGCGGTAAATGATCTCTGTGATAGCGATTTTTGTATGCTTTTCTTGATTTTTTGTAGTTCTGTTGTCCATCGGCGGCTCGCGCAGAGGCAGGAACTCGCTTTTCTCTAAGCCGGCTATTCGCAAACATCTGATATCAGCAGAATAAGGGAAAATTATTAATTTTAACAAATATCATGATATTGATTAACTCGTTTTTAGTCCGTTTAATTGACTGAAGCAGAAATTTAAGATGAAAATCAAAGTTGGTATAGTATTGAACTAAAAAATACATGCGTAACTAGTTTTTGAATTATTATGTATAAGAAAGAAGAAAGTTTAAGGATTGGCACATCCAACTAGTTTTTATTTCATCATTAAATTTATTTATTTTTTCCATCATCATCGTACGTTTTATAAAGATGAAGGATTCATAACATATATTAAAACTCTATTTATTATAAAATTTTTCTTCGATTATTTTTATAAATATTTAATTTATTTTTATTCCATCCTTAACGACGTTATCTCTCCCGTACGTTTTATAAAGAAATTCCATCATTAACATCTTACGTTTTATAAAGAAGAATGATTTATAACAGATTTTAAAGACTCTATACATTTTTTAAAATTTCTTCAACCGATTATTATTATTATTTTTTTTCATTTGGATTTATTGAATCATGAAAAATCGTGCGTATTACGACGAAAAATGCTTTATATCCGACTTTAAAGTTCTAAACATTTTTTAAATTTTCTTCGATTATTATTATAAATATTTCATTTATTTTTATTCCATCATTAACATCGTAAGTTTTATAAAGAAGAACGATTTATAATAGATATTAAATATCTCTACATTTAAAATTTTTCTTCGATTATTATTATAAATATTTCATTTATTTTTATTCCATCATTATACGTTTTATAAAGAAGAAAGATTTTTAACCGATTTTTAAACTCTATACATTTTTAAAAGTTTCTGCAACCGAATATTACCATAAATGTTTCATTTGTTTTTATTCAATCATGAATATCGTGCCTTTTTCAAAGAAAAATGATAAATGTTAAAACTATAAGCATTTTCTAAATTTTCTTCATAATGTTTCTTCTACCGATTATTATTATGAATCTTTCACTTGTTTTTAATAAATCATTAACATCGTTACGTTTTATAATGAAGAATGATTTGTAAGAGATTTTAAAGCTCTATACATTTTTTTTTAAATTTCTTCTCCCAATTATTATTATAAATCTTTCATTTGTTTTTATTCAATCAGGAACATCGTGCATATTATAAAGAAAAAATATTTTTAACAGATTTTAAACCTCTGTAAACTTTTAAAATTTTCGTCTAGACTATTATTTTGCATACAATAATCACTTAATTGTATTCCTCAAAGCTTTTCAAATAAATGATGTCATTAAATTACATTTATGTAATCTTTGATAAACAGATCGAATATATTTTATTTTCGAACTTAATTTTTAAAGAAGAAGTTAAATTTGTAACAGGACTTTTTAAACGAAAATAACCTCATTGGATAATCAATGAAGCGAATCCAAAATTAGATCTCGTATTTTTGAGTTATGTTTGGAAAATTACTGCCAATGCAATATGATTTTCAGCGATCAAAAATTGATTTAATATTGGGAGTTCCAAAATCTATGCCTACAAAATTCGTAAACTACTTGTCCCACTGATTTACTGTTTGATATCCGAAAGTACCATTTACTGAAAAATTGTACAACGTCAAAATTATATTTTAGTTTTGAAAATTTAATAATTTGTTACAATTTCTATGTGGGGCATTCTCACAATCTTTTAACTTTCATGTCCCTGAATAATATTTTTTTATTTAATACACTTTTTTGTATTTTTTTTTATTTCATATACTTGGGAACATCCCATTGCATGATTGCACAACAATATTAACGAGATAAATAAGTTTTGGACGATGTTGGAGGTCCAAACACATGGAAAATTCATCTACCGTCCCGTGTCCCTGATGCTGATTTTGAAGTTTGGAGCTGTCTGGATAAAATTGTTTCAATAAAAATAATTCGATGTAATTTTTTTTCTGAAACTGAAACTATTGTTTTGTATAAATATGTAGATAAAAATTAACCTGCACACATTTTTAGGGTTGATATTATTTTTTGAACTCTGTCTCTGGGTTTTAGATTTTTTACCATCCCTCTTCTAAAATTATACAGAAAATCACTTCAGATGCAGCGACAGAATTTTTTTCATGTTTTTGCTCATGCAGAAGTATGTTAGAGAAAGAATATCTAAAATTCTTTGACAGGAAATTTACTGCAGAATATAAATCAGCATTTAAATATATCAATTTCAAGCATCGTGGCTTTATTGGTAGTCTTACCGTCCCCAAGGTTTATTCCTGTACTTTTCAAGGTAAATAAAAAAAAAAATAATAATTTAATCCAATGTTAACAACTGTTTCGAAAAATTTATGAACATTGTGGCTATCACTTAGTCTTAACATGATTTTCCTAAAAATAGGTGGTAATTTTCCTTACCGTCTCTTTATTTACCATTTCGTTCCTTTTTTACCATTTCGTTCCTTTTTGTACCTTACCGTCTTTTCTTTAACACCCCTTTAAGACAATGTTATACAAAAATTCTGTATTAAAAGTACTACATTTGTATTATTTCTTATTTGAATGTCCTGTGGGTACTATGCAAATTCATTATAAGTAAAAATTTAGAAGAAAATAAAAAGTTATAGGGGTAAAATAGTAAGGAAAATTAAACTCGCAAGTTTAACCTAAATCTCAGTTAAATAAAAAGAATTTTCGCTGCTGACCATTTTTTCTTTATTTTGAATCATTAAGGCATTCGTCTATCAGATTAAAATGTTATTTTAGCAAGTTTAATTTCGCCAGATTTTTTCCCCGAAAGTCAAAAGATTGTGAGAATCCCCATATGTAGACGATCTCCCAAGCAGAGTTTAAATGTAGCCTTAATTCATAATTGACATTATTACTAATCAACTGCAAATAGTCACATTTTATACGGCAATTTACGGAAAATTTAGTTATTTGTTAAGATTTCTACATGTAGACGATCTCCTAAGCAGAATTTAAATGTAGCATTAATTAATAATTAACATTATTACTAATCAACTGCAAATAGTCACATTTTATACGGCAATTTACGGAAAATTTAGTTTTTTGTAAAGATTTCTATACGTAGACGATCTCCTAAGTATAATTTAAATGTAGCCTTAATTAATAAATTACATTAGTATTACTAATCTATTGGTACTAGTGACATTATATACGGCAATTTACGGAAAAGTCTGCAGGAGATTTAATTATTTTTCTCGACTGCACATGAATTGAGAAATATATATATATATTTATTTATTTAATAATTAACTTATCATAATTAAGTCATTTCTCCAACAGAATAAAAATGTGTCCAAGCAGGGACTTTATAGTATGTTAGTTACAGTTGGAAAAATACTACTCGCACGATTTATTTGATTATATTTATCTTGTGTTTGATTGTGTAAAAATAATAAAAGTTTATTTACGTATCTATTGTTCCTTAACCTGCGTTTAATCTGTCGAGCTATTTCAAATAACAGACCAGATGCCATTACCAAAAGTTTGTTTGATTGAATTGTGTTCGCTGGGATGCTATTCAGATATCTCAATTGAAGATCATTAGCAATTAAATACAAATTTTCTGGGTGTGAATCACGTTTTGGACACATTTTCACTCGATTGGAAAAAAATACTACTCGTATGATTTTTTAGCTCACAGGTTATCGATGCCTGAGAGTTAATGTGCTCGCAAGTTCTAAATATACGTACGTATGTATGTACGTAAGACGATAACTCTTGACAGAAATATCCGATTTGCTTCAATTCTTTTTCTAAGTTCATTCTCATAAGATGTTTCCCTGATTAGTTTTGGAGGTTCATTGGTTAAATATAAAGGGAAAACTGGGGGCTAATCTCCCCTTAGTTTTGATAAATGGGTTTTTCATACACGATTTGCTTCAAATTTGGTACACAGGTTTAGTCTGATAAGGCTCTTCCCGGATTATATTTGGAGGTTCATTGGTAAAGTATAAACGGGAAGTTAATTCCCCCTTAATTTATTTTTCGAGGTACATTGTTCTTTGGAATAAGAGTATAATATACAATTAGTGTGAATAATCTGTGAGCTCAATGCTATCACTACATTAACTTTCACACAATTATTCTAATTGGTAAACAAATCATATTAGACTTACATATTTACTTCTAATATCAATGCTATCAGTTTAACTGGGCACTTTTCTTTTTCTTTTATTATATTTGTTTTATTTTGTTTTTTGATTATTTTAAAATAACAAAAGTTTAATTACGTATCCATTGTTCCTTAACCTGCGTTTATTCTGTCGAGCTGTTTCAAATAACAGACCAGATGTCATTTCGAAATGGTTGTCTGAGTGAATTGTGTTGGTTAGGATGCTGTTCACATATCTCAATTGTAAGATCACTGGCAATTAAAGCTAAAGGTTCTGAGTGTGAGTTCCGGACCGGACACATTTTAACTTAGTTGGAAAATTATACTATTCGTATGATTTATTAAGTCATTAAGTATAAAGTTACCGATTTGAAATGGCGTTTTTAGGGGCGTTCGTAAATATATAAATACGTAGCACCTATAGTCGTCGTTCAGTCCGTCTGTCTGTCCGCCTGCCCGTCCGTCAGTCCGTCCGCATATAACAGAGCAAAAACTACCCAATCGAATGGTTTGAAATTTTAAATATATGATTGTTGCAAAATTTTGTCGAGCCATTTTAAATTTTATGAAAATCGGATCTATAGTTTAATTACAGGGACAATCAGAAGTTTTTCTTTACATCACGGCCAATGGGAAAAATATTGCAAGTGCATTTTAATGATGTTACAGGCTTCCGAATGGTCTGAAATTTTAAATATATAATTCTTGCAAAATTCTGTGGAGCCATTTCAAATTTCATGAAAATTGGATGTATAGTTTAATTACAAGGACAATCAAAAGTTTTGCGTTGCATTACAGGGAATGGGAAAAAAAAAATATTGCAAGTGCATTTTAATGATGTTACAGACTATTCACTTGTGAAGTGCAAAAAAATAAACATTCAGCACAATATGGGGTGCAAAAAATAATTATAAAAATAGTTATAGTACGAACGCACCTCATTTGCCACGTTTGACGAGCAATTTCCAACTTGTTTAATTCAGCGATGGTGATTTCACACCATAAAATTTTGAATAGTAATTTTTAATTATTTTGTTCGCAGATTGTTCATTTTTATGTAAAATAAAACTAACTATTTAAACTTTCTGGTCAGAATTCGAAATGTCTCAATAAAAAAACTGCTTTTCAAATCGTGCATTTCATACTTAATGACATAATATTTTGCAAACAGTTTTATTATGTTAATAAAATAATATATTAAAATTTAAATGCAGTAAAATTAATGTCTCATTCAATATTCTCCAACAGCTATTCTCCAAAAAGTATTTTTTTTTTAGAAAGGTATATTCATGTCAATAAAATACTTTACGATGAAATATTTATTTCCATGTTTCTCAATAATCCAGTGTTAGTAAGATCAATACACTTAAATGTTTATCGCTTACGTTCTGGGAAACAATTTTTACAACTTTGAGAAGAAAATGAAAAAAAAAAATCTTTAGAAGAATCTATATTTTGTTCAGTAAAAGTAAAATTACTTAATAATTTTTTTTTCCATCATCAACGGGCTACTCCACCGAAACAAAAGTTTATTCAGAATTTTTTTAGTAATTATGTTTTTTATTAGAATGTTTTTGACCTATCGGTTTACGATGAAAAATCATTGAGTTATTCTATGAAAGATTTTCCATGCAATTATTCTGAGTAAAGAAATTATTTTTTGAATTCTCAGATTCACTGATGTAATAAAGCAACATCTTTATATAGTCCAGGCTATAGGGAATTTTACCTGGCAAAATTAATGATAGTTCTGGAAATCGGCTTACCTTATGTTTTTTGGGTCGCTGAATCCGAAATTGTAACTTTCCACCAAAATTTCCTCCGGCAACGCCCCCCCCCCCCAAATTTTGGTAAAAAGCCTTCCAAAAAAGGGTTTTTATTAAAAAAATTTTTTTATTATTTTAGGGAAAAAGTATCGAGAAATTCAGAAAGTAGACAAAATTTGAAACAAATTAGATATATGCCATTATGACTTAGGATGAAGGGGAAGGGGGGATCTGCCTCGGAACATGTGACGCGGTACTGCGTGAACCAAGTTGCGCAATTCCACTTAACCACTCACACGTTTACATTTGCCCACCCATCTCCGCTCCGAACTTTCTCTATAAGGTTTACTTTAAGTTTTTTGGGTCGCCGAATCCGAATTTTTAACTTACCCTCAAAATTTTCCCCCCGAACATCCCAAATAGTTTTTTTTAACTTAAATTTCTTATTGTTTTAGGGGAAAAGCATTACAAAATTCAGAAACTAGACAAAATTTGAAACAAATAGGATATATAACATTATGACGTAAGATAAACGGGAGAGGGGGACTGCCTCGGAACATTTCCCGCGCGCTTTCTCAAAAACCAATTTTTTTCAAAAAATCAATTTTTTGGGGGGTTGCCGGGTGAAATTTTGGTGGGAAGTTACAAATTCGGATTTAGCGACCCAAAAAATATAAAGTGAGTCGAAATCCAGAACTAATATTAATTTTGCCAAGCAAAATCCTGGACTTCATAACTTAGTGCACGTAGCGACGCAGTGCATGTTCAGAGGCAGCCCTCCCCCTCCCCGTTCACCCTACATCATAATGCCATATATCCTATTTGTTGCAAATTTTGTCTAGTTTCTGAATTTTGTAATGAATTTCCCTTAAAACAATAAGAAGTTTAAGTTAAAAACAACTATTTGGGGGGTTTCGGCGGGGGGGGGAATTTTTGGGGGGAAGTTAAAAATTCGGATTCAGCAACCCAAAAAACTTAAAGTAAACCTTATAGAGAAAGTTCGGAGGGGAGATGGGATGGAGAATGTAAACGTGTGAGTGGTTAAGCGGAATGGCGCAATTTAGTTCACGCAGATCCGCGCGCATGTTCCGAGGCAGATCTCCCCTACTCCTTCATCCTAAGTCATAATGTCATGTATCTAATTTGTTGCAAATTTTGTCTACTTTCTGAATTTCTTGATACTTTTTCCCTAAAACAATAAAAACATTGATTTTTTTTAATAAAAACCCTTTTTTGGGGGGAGGGGGGTTGCCGGGGGAAATTTTGGTGGGAAGTTAAAAATTCGGGTTCACCGATCCAAAAACATATAGTAAGCCTTTTTCCATAACTACCATGAATTTTGTTAGGTAGAGCCCCTATACGGTCTTTATTGCCTGGACTAATAGTCATGATTTTCCCTTTTCCATTTGTTTTAACGAAGGTAAAGAGACGGCTTTGATCACACAATCATTATTCAGACCGTCATTAATATATGTCCTAAAAGTATTCTTATGTATGTCAATTTCAATACAAGTTTTAAAAATGGAATATTTGTTTGTTTTTGTCTTTTTTAGTAATTCAGTCTTTTCAAGATGAACATTTTTTGATATTTATAGTTTACTTAATGAGAAATAAATTTTCTGACTTCTCTTTTAAAGAGAAATTTGGAAAATAATTTTTGTACAGAATCCACTTTTTGATAAGTAAAACAATTATTATTTTTTTCTGTTGTTAAATTTTTCACAACAGCCTGAAAAGAAAAATTATAATATTTCTATTTCTAAAATTATCTAGAGGTTACTTTACATTGAATTCTCAATGACCTTCTTAATTTTTTAAAAACTTTTTGATCTAACTGATCAACACATCTAATAAACTAGCACCTTAGCTAAGAATTTCCCTCCATTTTGTTTCATTTTATGTAAGATAAAAAATATCAAACTAGACCAGTTATTCTTTCTTAAGATCAATGATTTTTTTGGTGTTATTTTTTTTTTTTTTTTACAACGATCGGGCAGCGTTAATAAAATTATTAAAGAAGATATATCATGGAAGACGATTGTATTCAAGAGTGACGCAGGCCTAAGTCTAAAATCGTAAGAATGGCTGAACTCATATATACACCTAACTCGAGATCAAAGGAAACACGAGAAGCCGCCCTTTCATAACTCAGCAAGTAGAGATCATATTGTTCTCATTTTTTAAAAAACAGTCTCATGTCCGAAGTCTAAGCCTATTCTGAAATTTTTACATTTCTACGTGCAGTATATTTTGAGATCTCGTTACCCATTTTTAAAGTAAATTCGATGGTGCAAAGGTGTCATTTCTTGTTCTCGAAAATGGCCTGGGCGATTTAAAAAAAATGATATATAATATGAATCTGTTTTAGATCAAGGGAATAAGATATAAATCATTACAGGAAAACTCTCGTTCGTTAAATAATCCGATTTTTCTTTTCCTCGAAAATGAGGCGGGCGATTTTTTAAAAATCAATATATAATATGAATCTGTTTTAGATAAAACGAATAAGACTTCCCTTGTTTTCATCAACAATCTTGTTCGTTATATAATGCGCATGAAAAATAGGACTATATTTCTTCGCCATTCTATGGAAATTTCATCGAAAATGCATCCCACACAGCACAAATTGGTAAATATGACATCCATATAATGTAAAGTACATCCATATACCATGTCCATAATTCATCCAAAGAATTCCATATTACATAGTATCTACGTAGATATTACCATCAGATGTCTCTCCGAATACATCCATATAGCGTTTGTTGGACATCCAGATCCGACATAATATCTATATAAAACGGATGTCTATGTCCATATAGATCATGTCCTAGACATAATATGTATGTATATATACATCATA
Source organism: Maratus speciosus (assembly GCA_963932465.1). Lineage (NCBI taxonomy): Eukaryota > Metazoa > Arthropoda > Arachnida > Araneae > Salticidae > Maratus > Maratus speciosus. The sequence goes on along the minus strand of OZ010786.1, from coordinate 511,402,261 downwards.
TCTATGTAATATGTACGTATATATACTACACATATCTATGTAATGTGTACATATATATACATCATATCTATGTAATGTGTACATATATATATGTAATATGGAACAGTATGCGTATACCCAGATTCTTCTGCTATCTTGTTTTTTTTTAATTACAAAAAATATTATACATGAAAAGTTTGATTAAAAAAAATATTTTAAAATATCAAAATTATTGGTAAAAAGCACAAATTATTAGCAATATTAGCTAAACTGTAATAACTGTATTTTAAATCATACCAACTGTATTCTGTAACTGCTCTGATGATAATAAATGTAGTTAACATAGGAAAATATAAGGAAAAAAATACTTTTTATTATCTTAAATCAACATAAACGCTTTATTTTTTAAAATTTTTTTTGTTATTTTACTTTCAAAAACACTTTGTCTCACATGAATATAAACAACTCTTTGCATCTTGAACAAAATATAAAAACATCATATCTTCTCCCTCCTTTTTTTTTTTCTTTTAAAACCAAACCAAATAGCGTAATTGCTCTGGTAACAAACAAGGTGGGAGTATGCGTAAGGTTGGCCCACACTATTTTTTTTTTTTACTTAGCGGCAGATTTTATTTATGCCCCAGACAGAAATATATAAATGTTTATTTCACATTATATTTACAATTTTATTTTATTATTACATGGGCATTTAAAAATAGTTTTAGCTAAATAATTTTTGTACTTACTTTTCTTATTGTGTAATATTGTGTTGTCATAGTTTGTAGCGTAAAATACTATTTTTGGAAAATATAATTTAGCGAGTAATGTGATTAAAAAACTAGTTCGTAGGGAGCGCCAGTATTATTATTGAGGTTACTTTAATAAACGTACTTTATTATCTCTTCTTTTGACATAGCAATGGGAGTCCTACCATACTCAGATTTTTTTAAATCTTCGATGTTGAATCCACAATCCTTGCAAAAGCAGCATACCGTCCAAGGGCACCTGGCACATTCCAGTTGCTTGCAGAAGATCACTAATGGTAGTTACTTATTATATAAAAAACTAAACACCTGTGATTTTTTGAGAGCATTCAAATTTGAAGATCTATCCCGGCACCAGCTGATCCACCAGATGCTCATCTCCACTGGTATACTTTGTATTTGTATTGATTGAGATACTGTTTATGGACGTAACTTCAAAAATAACACTAATAACACTACAGACTAGTATATTTTTTTAGATTACATTACTCGCAAAATTATATGTTTCAAAAAATAGCATATTACTCAACAAACATTTGTCAAAATTAGGACCTACTATAGTTTCTCATTACTTCTAATATACTATTTTGACCACTGAATTTATTGAATTCATTGATTTGTCCAAAACTTTATTATACACTCAAACTTTTGGTATCAAAACTTTTTCAATAAATGTAAATAATCATTCCATCGCTGACAAGACATGCAGATTTAACTTAAAATACATTGAATAGATAAAATTAAATTTATCAAAACAAACTTTTGAGAATAACAAACCTTTTTTATGAAACAATAAATTTTTAATAACGTAATTTAACAACATAATAAAGTAATGTTATTTTGATTGTTAAAAAAAAATATTTATTATTATTAGGCAAACTGTTAACTTATCCTTGTTTTCATTGGATCTAATTTGTTAGCGTTATTTTCTTTTATTCAAGACAAATTCACCCTTTGCAAGTTTTTATTGATAATAAACATTCTCTTTTTTTTTCCTTGCCAAAGCAGACTGTTGACCTCAAAAAGTGTTTGCACTATAATTATGCAAAATAAAATTTTATATTAACATTTAAAATATAAAACCGATGAGTAACGATGTAAGTCAAGTGCAGATATTACTATGATCAGTCAATTATATGATAGGGATAGAGAAGATCATAAAATTTGAGGAGTTAATCAAAAATTAATTATATGGCTAAAAATTTGTTTATAGTTTTTTAAAGATAAGGTTAAAAATCGTAAATGCTACAAAAAGCACCAAAATAGAATAGGAAATAAAAACCTGAAAAAAAAAAGAAATCAAAGGACTTACTTACATATAATCCTGCTCGATATTTAATCCAAATCTCAAACTGCATCATGCACCTACAGTAAAGTAAACATAACTTCTATTATTAGATTCAGTGGTTGTTGTAAATGCTAACTGTTTTGAATAAACAAATATGAATCTGCATCTTAATACAACTACAAATTTATAAAATTAAAAAACAAGTTGAACTTTCATAGTCTAAATTAAACCAGCCAAAAAAATGCATAAACATCTACATAACATAATGGCGTCGCCGTCGCGTCTGGCGTGTTTTCAAAACAACAGAAAGTTCCTGTTACCACACGAAAAAGTGTATCGGAAGTAAGAAATTTAACTCTTTTAGCGCTTTTTATAGAGGGCGCTGTATCTACCTCCATAAAGTGTTGGTATATGAACGTAATGTTGACGTTGTTTCTTTGACAATCCAGTTTGTATTTTAGAATGAACGTTAAGTCCACCTCCATATGTTGGTCTATAGATTGTTGGGATATGAATGTTATATGAATATAATGTGTTCAACCATCCATCTTACGGCTTTGAATGAACATCATTTTGATGTACATGTATGTATTCTAGATGTAAACAGCTCTAAATAAACGAAATATCTACGTGTGTGCTGTGTGGGCATGACACTGTATTCCTACACATGCTTTCTTTTTCATCACTTTTGGGGATAAAAATTTGTCCTCGCACTGGCCGAGGGGTTAAGGACAATTGTCCAGTGATCCCATGATCGCGAATTCGATACTTATTGATACTTATTTTCACGTGTAAATCTTTTTTTAAACGTCTTTTAATAAAGAATAGACCATTATTCTCAGTTCCTTTGTAATTTTTTAATTGTTGACAATTTGATGATTATTTCATCACGATTTTTAAACAGTAAAAATATTACCATAAATTTTATAAAAATACATTTAATTTCAATCATTTTACAAAAATTATCCATTAATAACTATTATTTGAATATAAATTACAATATCAGAAACGTAAAAAAATAATTCATTTCAGCGCTCATTTTTAAAATCTCATTTTTTATTATTATTATGACATTCAATAAATATAATCACTGACATCCATAATATTTTTTTATTATTATTTTCCTAGCATAAAAACTATTGGGATGTACTAATTCTTTTATAATAAATAATTACGTTGAAATGTTAGTCTTGCAACTTTTATAGATAGAGATAGTTTGCATAACGACCATAGCAGAATTGTGGTGTCGCCATCTTTTGACGGAATCGCGTACTACCTTGTTTCTCTATTCTAAAAGAAGTAACTAATGCTGTCACTGCCGCTATCAAAGAATTTTTTGTGACCGGTCGTCTATCTCGCGAATATTAAGAAAATTACTGCATACAAAAACATGAAAATGGGTAGTGTTATAGAGAAATGTTTGATAAATACGTTGAAGTAGACAGTTTTTAAATAGAAGAATTATTTTAAAAGATGTTTAATGTTAAAGCTGGATAAAATTGTTCCATTAAAAAAAATTTTATAGGAGCAAAAACTATGCATAGGTATTTAATAATTTTTTCTATGAATATTCAATAGAAACTTGCGGTTTGCAGACTGCATTTATTTTCTTAACTTCCCTATTTTTTTTTAGAGTATATTTCAATTTTAAAATAAAATTTTCAGAGTTTCCAGAGATATTTTTTACATATTTTAGGAAAGGTTATTATTTTAAATTGTTGTCAATTGTTAAAACAGCGCAAAGGATTATATATCCTTTAAATTAAAAATTTATTCACACGTGACTATTATAAACAGAAAAAAATCCTTTCAAATTAGAATTAAATGGTAACGTGTTAAAAGTAGGAAAATATTGACCATTGCGTCTTAAAAATTGTTTTTACACAAGCATATTTAAAATGAAAGAAAATTATAAAATAATCAATTATTTTGAAATTAGAATTAAATGATTACGTATTAAAAGCAGGAAAATTTTGAAAATTACGTCATAAAAATTATATTTACACGTGAATATTTAAAACGAGAAAGAAAATTTTTAAATAATAAATTCATTGCATGTGTTAAAAGTCGTAAATAGAGGCAACTACGTCATACTGGACAAAGTGGCCAAAAAATAATATTGCCAAACAGTTTAAATTTAAAAATATATTTACATGAGAGATTTATTCCAAATTTCGAGATGATATTTTAAACTATAATTGCTAATTTTAAGGTAGCACAAATAATAATATTATCTTTCTAACAATAAAAATATTTTCAGGTGAATGTTACAAAGAGAAGGGAAAGTTTTCTGAAAATTATGTCGGATTTAAAACTTTTCATTTAAAATCTCTTATTTAAAATAATTTTCTTATAGCGTTGTTAAAAATACCATAAAGCAAAGACGCTGTTGACTTAGTTCCTTTTACATTTGCTAATTTTCAAATGTTTAACTAATCTTATTTAATCAAGCATGAAAACAGCAGCTAACGGCAGCTGATATTTCAATCTTCCGTAATCTTTTTAAAGCAGATAAAATTAAGGGACTTTTAGAGTCTGAACGGGGGATGGCTAGCGTAGTTCGTAAGGGGCAGAGCCCCCTAGTTTTTCATTTTATGATTCTATTAAAAATAACCCTAGAGTTTCTTCATTAATTATTATTATTTTAAGTCCGATTTTCTATTACAGGCTATATAAAATTATTACATATATATATTATGATAGGAACAAGCGGGCTTCGCCCTTTATCTTACGGACATAAAAATCATGATTTTTTTTAGGGAAAAAGAAATAAAAACCTATTTGACAATGGGTTTATAAAGACACATTATGTATTTGTTATATTTCCGGGAATAAGGAGGGGGGGGGGGACTATTATTAAATATCGCAATTAGCGATCGCACATGGCAGATATTATTATGATAGAGACTAGCGGGCTTAGACCGCTATGGGGCCCTATGCGGCCCGCTTCCATAACTCAAGAACTACCTTTCGGACATCAGTGCAACTGATTCCAGACATTATAATTAACTTAATAATCACCCTATATAGCATTAAAGTAAATTTATGGGTTTATGGGTAGTACATATTACTTTTTTTAATCGTAATTTCTGGAGAAAAAATATTTCTGTTCCAAGCTTAGGTGCTGGTCCAAAAAGTTTTGAAGGTTGGGAGGGAGGGGAGGAGAGGATATGAAACTGCTGTTTGTCAAACAACTAATTTGGACAATTGCAGTACTCGGTCAACGAATTGTTTGTCAAACAGCAGTCTTATCTCTCCTTCCTCCCTTCAAAGGGCCCCACCAGTGGCCGAGAGATTCTGCTCTCGAAGCTGGTAGACGGGAGGTGCTGGGTTCGATCCCAATCGCGCCCGTCGGCCTAATCGTTCGGAGTTTTCGTGGTTTTCTTCGAACCTTGGTTCTCCAAGCGTTAATATGGGTTAGGTTCCCTTAGAGAGACCTCCACGGAAGGCACCCCACCCCCCTTAGGACCTATATCCTACGTGCTGATAATTGGCCGACATAAATACAACCAAATCCTCCCTTCAAGATTTTTTTCTCTAATTGTGCTCTGTTTCTGTAACTCGACAACTGTCTTTTGGATTTCAACGCAACTGATTCCCAACATTATAATTAACTTACTAATGGCACTTTATAACATTAAGTGAAATTATGTGTAGTGCATACCATTTTTTCAAATGATAATTTGAGACTTTTTAAAATTTCATTTCAAAGTATATCAGGTCCTATGGGTTCGATGACGACGGGGTTTGATTCCTTCAAATTGATATCGATGGCCTAACATATTTTTACCGCCAGAATGTGCTTTCCTACGGTTTTTTTTTCTCTAACTGTGCCCTGCTTCCATAACTTGTCAACTATTTTTCGGATTTCATTGCAACTGATTCCAAACATTATAATTAATTTAGAAATGATACTCTATAACATTAAAGTAAAATTTTGATTTATACGCACCACTCTTTCCGAATAATAATTTCAGTTTTCTTTTCATTTCATTTCAAATTATCTCGAGTTCTATGGGCGCAATAACGACGGGGTTGGTTCATTGAACTTGTTATCGATAGCCTTACATATTTTAGTCCAGTTTTTTACTGCCAGGGGGCGCTTGCATATCTTGAGTTCTATGGGTCAGTTCACAACGGGGTTTGGCTTATTCAACTTGGTTTTTGACGGCTTCATTCGGAAGGCGGTTTGTTTAGAGGAGTGCGTCCAATGCCCCATGAAAACTGGAACTATTGGTGCATCATCTATGTAAGGATTTAATAATTATAAATTAACAATTTGGATTTATTAATTTAAGGATAAAGTGTTTTTAAAGGAATATCAAATGAAACCTTCTGTGCGATCTGCGATCACACTTACCCACTTGTTTTTATATACAAACTGCTATAAGAAAAAATTGTAATAAAAATAGTAAAAATCAAATCGCATAAGTATTTTTTTTTTAATCATTTGATGGCTAACCTAAAAAAAGTAATGATATTAATACAAAAACCCTTAACGGTTTAAAAGTTTGTGGGGCAGCACTTTATCTTATGCTCTAAGAATGTTAAATATGGAACTTAAAAATAATGATATAAAATTTTGAGTGACGTTATGCTATTTCTTGAAATATATATATTTGTATTATTTATTTCATCGTTTTATTTTTGTTCTATTTATAATCGCATGTGCAAAAGTTAAGTTCAACATGAAAAGCTGTATAAAATTTTATTCGCTGTTGCTTTATCATCAACATCTCTCATAAATTCAAAATATGACTTTTAAAAGGTATGAAATAAAATTTAAGTGACGCCTTGATGTGGTTTTAAAAGGTTTTTTCTTTTAAATACAATTTAAATTATTTTTGATTTGGTTAAAATATATTTTTACGTTTACACAATACTTAAAATTTTCTAATTCACTCATAAAAATATCTCTTTTATTGAATCGATAGTATGCATTGATATGTATTTATGTTAATAAATTGATTTATCTTTTGTGTCACGCTATTCAAAATTGTGAGTAAAATTTATGTAAATGGTTTTTTTGAGTCAAACTATCCATTTTCATGCATTTCACTTAGTTTGGATACAATGATGCAAAAAAAACCATTTAAATTTTATATTATATCTTTTAAAACTCATATTTTGAATTTATGAGAGATGTAGATGATAAAGCAACAGCGAAAAGAATTTTATACTGCTTTTCATGTTGAACGTAACTTTTGTACATGCGACTATAAATAGAACAAAAATAAAATGATGAAATAAGTAATACAAATATATATTTTTTAAGAAATAGTATAACGGCACTCAAAATTTTATATCATTATTTTTAAGTTCCACATTTAAAATTATTAGAGCATAAGATAAAGTGCTGCGTCACAAACTTTTAACCCGTTAAGGGTTTTTGTACTGATATATATACTTTCAACTGAAATCAGTTGGCTTTTACATATTTTTTTTTTCATTATTTGAAACAACATTCCGGGTGAAAACAACCTATGTTTATTTATCTTTCAATTAGTCATTTACTTACCTTTGAATTACGAAAAATAATATTTTTAAATTTGTCTGTTACGTGTCTGCTAATAACTTAATAATTTGACATTTTGATCCATCGTTTAAAATGCAGTACATTATATTTTAATTTCGTTTTATGTTTACTGTTCATGTTATGGAAACTTTCTTTCGAAATTGATTAAATTGGTAAATATAAAAAAATTACATTTAGTAATTTTTTAAAAGTGTTTTGCATTGAATAATGACCTATTTAGACAAGCTTCTTCTTTAGGCCGTTTTTTCTCCTCTCTCACAGTGTTCTCTGATCGTCAGATCTGATGAACCAACGTCTTTATCGCCAAGAATTTCCTTTCTTTTGTATTTTATCGAAGGTAAAGAGCCTTGACCACGCAATCAATTATTTGACCTGTGATAAATTTATGTTCTACAAGGCTTAGTCTATGTCAATAAATGCTAAATGTAAGAATGTCTTTCTCAATAATTCAGCTTTATTGACAGTGTATTTTTTCTTTCTTTCTTGCGGAATGTAAAGTAATTCTTATGACTGGAGGAGAGGGAAAGTATTTTTTCTGAATAATGCACTTCTTGTGAAGTAAAATTAGCAGTACTTTTTACTTTCTTCTATCCATAATAGACGAAAGTATTGTATTCGAAATTTTTTTCACTTCCGGTTTTCGACAGAACTACATGTTTTAAGAGTGAGGGTTTCCGAAAAATACGTTTTTACAAAATGTCTGTCTGCCCATGAGTGTGTTCGTGCATCCATTTGCATGTGTGTCCTGTTTGTAACGTGTAAGATGTTATGCCTAGAATTGAACCAAATTATATATATACGTTTTTAGCTATACATTTATATATTTACCAGTTTTTCATCAGTTATTATTACATTAAAAATGGAATCTTTTACACATGTCTGTGTTCTTTAATAAATGCTGTAAAAGCAGTGATTCTTACTGGTATAATAAAAATAAAAAAATAGTAATATTTCTAAAAACGCATTCTTCATAAAAACATTCACGTCCAAAAATTCTTAATGAAAAGCTAATGTTCATTCTAAAAAGGTCTGAGTCTTTATAAGTACAAAAAATTGAAGAAAATTCACATTCTACCAAGGTTGTCAGTTACATCAGACGGTATTCACTCCTCTTTTTTTTGTTAGAGAAACGCTTTCACGTCCTCTGAGGCAGTTCACAATGAAAGGAGTTCTATGATTCTGGTCGAGAAATAGAATTCCTTTCATTTTGAACGAAAGATGTCTCAGAGGAGGGGAAAGCGTTTTTCTAACAAAAAAGTGGAGTGAATATGGGGATGTAACTCCTGATGTAACTGACAACCAGTCTGCTAATTCATTCAAAAATGCATTTTGTCTAACGTCAACCTGAACCCGAATTTTCGTACATAACTTTTTTTTAGCGAGATTTTCAAAATATAATTTTTCTTTCTTCCAAATATGATGGCATCACGAGATGCGTTGTAAATGACCACCATTTGCATCTAATCAACATTTAAATAGACGTTCCCTAATTCTAATTGTAGCTGACATCACATGCAGCCAAATCAAACCATTTTTAAACATTTCTCGTAATGTTATCATGATTCACACAGAACGTTGCACTAATTCCTGAAAGCAGCAAAACTTTTTTAATGACTAAATAGATACTATTCGGATGTGCCAATCCCAAAATTTTGTACTATCTCATACATGTTAATATTTCAAAAAGTTGTGACATTTATTAATACTTCTACACTACATCAACATTGATTTTCTTCTTAAATTTCCGCTTTATGTTATTAATCACAGTAAAAACGAGTTAACCACGAACATAATATTTCATTAAATCAATATTATCGTTATTCTGTTGTAGGCCCTTTCCATGGGAAAAGATCCCCATTTTCAACTGGGATCTGACGTCTATACTCAACATACGTACGAAGTTTGGTTCAATGATATGCATAATTTCATACACTTTTCGATGATACAGTAAGTAAAAATGGAACAAAGATCTCTATTACAGCGCCGCCTTCTGGCGGAATATGCACTGTTGAAAATAGTGCTGAAAGTAGTTCACTTCTGTTGCCTGTACGAAAGATATTAATCTCGATGGATACCACCACATTATTTTGAAAACCAGTTAACGAATATCCGGTATACCTTGAGTCACCACAGTTTATTTCAGTCACTGCTTTAATGCAAAAGTAATAGATGGATTTAAAATATTTAACCTCAACATGATACCCTTCTTAGCTCGAAGACTATCCATATCATATTCCAATTTAATCCACGAACTTTTTAGCATGCTAAAATCAAAAGTATCTGCAGCTGTTTGGATATTTTGTTTCAATTACATAAACTAATTTTATAGGGCTCCTAGAAAATGTTTCACGTACTCTTTCCACACATTCCTCACTAACGCTAGGGCGACCATTTTCAATAACTGAATTATTTAATAATCGTTTACGTGTTGTGCAGCGCCATCAACACACTATACCACCAGAAACATACTGTCGAAAAAAAAACCTTTTGAGTTATTTTATCTATTGTTGTAACTAGTTTTGCTGTAGGCCTATTCTTTTTCTTGAAATAAAATTTTGAAGTTGTGCGGATATTTTTGGGACACCGTGTATAATTACTGTACACGAAATTGACAAATATATAATCCGTAGATAGATGGGATTTCAAAGCTTTCTTAGTGTTCTGAAACACCGTATTTCTTTTTTATCCCAGTTCCATTTGTATCTCAAGTCTACTTTTTTTTCCATCTGGAGGACGTGTCTATGCTGACCCATTTTCAGTTCATTCAATTTTATAAGCAGTTTTAGATGAACTTTAATAGTCTACACTAGTTACAGGGAAAAACACGAACGCTGACGTTAAACCTATCGGATGAATCTTAACAGATTCATCTCTCTCATTTGAATATTTTTAAATAATGTTTTTTGCATTGGATGCTGTAGACCGATATATGCTGTTGTGTTATTGTACTTCTTTTATTTTTATTACAATATGAAGATAGTGCCACTTTTAGAACCGGTTCCAAAAGTGAAAGTATCCGCTTCTAAAATAAACTTGTAACTAAAATCGAAAAGTACACACGCACAATAATAAATATTGACTCCAGGTATCGAAAGAAAAAAAAATCAATTTAAATGTTAACATGCGAACAAGAAATATGTAAAGAACGCTCTCACAGTATTAATAATATTATCTTGAGAGTTACTTCCCGTGACTAAAATAGTTAGTTGTGTATCTTTCTTTATGAAAAGGAAGATTTTATCCTCACAATATTAGATAGCAGTTTTCCTTTCAATGCTATATGTGCAAGTTTAGCTCCCGCCGTCATACTTTCTTCTTTAGGTATCCTAAAACATTTGGAGCAATAAAAGGAAGAAAATAGAAATTAATTACTTTTTCAAATTTAAATAATTTGTGGATTGATTATGCTGTTTGCACGGTGCATCAGATATTTGAAAACACACGTTATAGGTGAAATATTCCCCCCTGCATATCATAGTTACAAATCTATTTCTGCTACATATAAACACGTCAGAACCTGGAATAACTAAGGAAATGAAGCGGCATGCTGTCATTGGCTCATTGTCTGAAGAACATTTCGATTTAGAGATTGCCACATTGTTGAAAGACGCCCGGTCCCTTCTCTTTAATGTAAGGAGAGAACTGAAAGCTGCCATGTTTCCTGTGGCAAACGTTTCATGCAGAAAATAATATTTTCAGCAATATGAAATCATCAAAACACCAGAATTTGTTAGTAAAGTCGATGGAAATCCTACGAAGTCGATAAGAGCAGTCTCTAGGGAGATGCAGTTTTATGAGGACAAAATGTGATGTCTGATTCATGAGAACCTTCGTTAGAGGTAGGACGTGATGAGGAGAGTACAGTGCTTGCATGAGGGAACCAGGAACTACTGCCTCACCACAGACAAACAACAACAGACAACAGCCGTAACAACAATAGGAGGCAGGAACGTACTTGTTTCCTTCCACTTTAAAAAACTTTGTCCAGGTTAAGAAAATGAACCGCAAAAAGAAGGTGATGGTGTAAAATCCAAAAGGAAGTTATGTCAGATACGTGCAGAAAATTTGCAGCCTTACTGATGATTCTGGGGGTCCTGAGAAGCGAAGACGATCTGATGCATCCACATTTCTTTCTTTAAGGTGCCAGGGTCAACGCTTATACCGAGATGTTAAAGCACTAAATTACTTCTATAACAACGTGGGAGGCGGTACGTTTATTAAAAAGTCTTTCGCTATCCCTTACGGCCGATACAAATAAAAAAATGGATGCTAAAGCATTCATGATGATGTCATCTTCAACTTGCTGGCTTCCGAGCTACCTAGATATTACCCGAATGGCCTATTACGTATGTTGCGTAGTTGAGAAGGACTCCGATATTCATCCACACACCGATGTTGCGGCCCTCAAGGCAGCCGTTGTGTATGTAAATATTCCCAACACCCATTTGATCATTACCTGCAGTCAGTTTTGACAGCCTGTAGAGGCAGTTATTGTGGCTAGTGGTGGTTTCACTGAATGATGTCATCCAGTGAGTATGTGGTCACTTGTACAGAACGTTAAAAAATGCCCTATCTCTACTGTATATTCCTATTTGAAAGCAGGAGTTGATTTGCTCACAAAGACCTGACGCATCCTGTATATTTTCGTTAAATAACTTCAGTTTTAGAAAACTGTTAAATATACAGAAAGTTTTGAACAAATTTTAGAAAACTTTCACAAAATTTTATATGCAAAACTAGTTATCCAATTGAAATCTTTATTATAGAGCCCAAATGTGCCCGTGGATGGCTAAATTATTCCTAGATATTACCCAAATGGCCTATTACGTATGTTGAGGGACTCCGATATTCATCCAGATACCGATGTTGCGGCCTTAAAGGCAGCCGTTGTGTATGCAGTGGCAAATGTTTCCAACACTCATCTGATAATTTCCTGCAGTCAGTTTTGAGTGCCTGTCGAGGCTGTTATTGCGGCTGGCTGTGGTTTCAATGAATGATGTCATCCAGTGTGTATGTGGTCACTTGTACAGAACGTTAAAAAAAAGACATTCTTTATCCCTAGTGTATATTCCTGTTTGAAAGCAGGCATTTGTTTGTTCACAAATACCTGACACATCCTGTATATTTTCGTTAAAGAATTTTAGTTTTAGAAAACTGTTTAATACAGAGAAAGTTTTGAAAAGGTTTTAAAAAACTTTCAAAAAATGGTATTTGCAAAACTAGTGATCTAATTGAAATATTTATTATATAGCCCAAATGTGTCCGTGAGTAATGCTGATGTCAGTTTTATGCTGATAATTCCTTACGATAAAATTTAGCCTTTACTGCAACACTTTAAACGGTTAAACATTGCGTATTTTCACCTTTTACATAGTCGTTTAAGCAAATGCCATTTGTTTGGAAACTGAATCGGAATTTGCCCATTTTTTACGGTTATGAAAATAATAATCAAGCATGGATTTTTAAAATATGCATTTTCTTTTGTGCAGGCGGGGATACCAAAAATTCAACTTAACACAATATAAATAGTTTAGTATTTGCCTTCTGCTAGTATTGCATAACGCTATTAAAACTTCATCAGTAAATAGATAAAATAATGGAATAGAAATAAAACCCAAATTTAAGATATGTTATCAAACTATAAAATTATCAAAATATAAAAGGCTGCTGTAGGTAGCGAAACTTTTGTCGGTTTCTTTGGCAACTAACTTCTGGTAATACGAAAGTATTGCTCTAAATAAATTAAAAACTTTATTTCAATAAGTAATCTCTAGTTTTCATATAAAAATGGCTTTGTTGTCCTTAGTTGGCAATCTACATAAGATGTCAAAATCTATTAGAATTTTTAAGTAAAAAAATAATCGCCTTAGTGCATTTAATATCAAAGTATGCCTCACGTACTTTTCTGGGTAATGAACTAAAACTACTAAGCATTTTAGCAGAAGTCGAAGAACCACCAGGAAATATTTGGATTTTTTTTACATCATTGTTTTTAAAACAACATTATTTGAAAAATAATCTTTTTATGCACATTCTTTTAGTTAATACACTGGGAAACGTTATCAAGAAAAATAATATTGAGTTTGAAAAAGATTGAATACCAAAATTTTGAATTACACATTTTTTTTAAAGCAAGATATACGAAAAGGGGGATTTTTTAAAAGAATGCATTTTTAGTAAGTATGACAAAACAAGTGTTGCCAAAAGCTCTCATAAAGTGTCAATTACTTTAAAGTAGTCGCCCTTGGCGACCAGTTTGGTCTCCCTTAAAATTTATGTTTGGGAAAGCATGCGCAGCATTGTATCATGTTACTTTTATTCATAATTTAATTTATTTGGACTCCCTTAAATATAATTTATACAATCCCTTAAGCCATTATTAGTTTTTGCTACATTAAAATATCATTTTCTGTAATCAAGTAAACCCTATTGGTTTACAATGGGAATCTATGAGATTTTGACGAAATATTAGAGATCGCCAAGTTGGGCACCACTTTTGGCGACTAATTTTGGTCTCCAAATTTGAAACTATATCGCCAAGTTGGCGAGAAACTTGTCGGCATTTGGCGACAGAAGAGGTCCACCCCTATGGTAAGCCCTCTTATAGGCATGTAGATGCATTAAATGCTGTTCAATAACCAATGAGATGCGTTTCATTCGGGCGTTGCCATTAAACAACTCACAATTAATCGTGATTTCTGTGACACGTACGATAGCGTAATATGCATATAATTAAATAAAAAAGTAAAAAAAAAAATAGATGTGGTAAAAAATACTACATTTTAACATCATTTGACAGCTTTTGAAGGTGCCGAGCAGAAAGTGAAATTTTAACGGCATGTTTTTGGATGAAATTTAAGTAACATATGCAGCCAGCAGCATCCAGGTGTCAGTTTTCTTCCCCAGTAATGGGCTTATTTCTGGCTATTTGGATGATAATTTTGCGATTTCAGGAGATTTACATATTTTTTTAGTATATTGGTACTTAGTTGAATCGGATACGAAATCAAAACTGTTCTGTAATGCTAAATATATGATCTACTTAAAAAATCAAAGATTAGAAAGTGTCCTTTTTGCGAAAGTCGATACGTAATCGAATTCCTTAAAGGGACAATTTTTTTGTCACTAGAAACTTTACGAAAACTACGGAGTCTTTCATAAATGTACCAATAGTAAAACAAAACATTTGTTGTTGTTAAAATATGAAAGAAAAATTACTAACCTGTACCGTATTCTTTATACAATTAAATATTTTTTATGAACTCTAAATATTCGTGGTTTGAAATTTGATTGGTACACATAGAGGATAATATAAATACTGTATTTAGTCACTTTATTTAGTTTTTTTAGCGTATACCGATCCTCATCGTAATGCCTTCTGTTTAGCTTGATAAAGTTAAAATCTCTGCGTCTTATTTTTTTGCTAATTCTCATTAATTTACTCATTTAGTTTTGCTTTTTTTTCATTGAAATGTATTGAATTTTTTATTTTTCTGCAGAAACTGGTGAATGAAATATAGTTTTAAAAGGTATTAACCATTTTATATATTTATCTCCGTTTATGACGTTTTTCAAATATTGTTGCAGAACACTGATGACTTTTTTTTCTTTACTTTTTAAACCTCAAATTTTATGCAACAGTTTATTGTAGCTCGATGAACTTTAACTATTTAGAAAAATGACCTTTCTTAATAACTTTTTTTTTTTTTTTTTTTTTTTTTTTTTTTTTGACAGAGCGGAAGTTTTAGCTTTTTTTTGAGCACATCTGCTTGTCTCACTTTTCAGCCATTTGTTTGGAAAAAATATTATATAAGATTTATATTTTAAATTTAGACAACAATCTGTTTAAAAACGCATTGCTCAGATTTTTTAATATTTTACTTAATAAGGAATTTGAAAATAAAATTACGTATAATCATAAATTAAAGGAGATGATTTTTTTCCTAGATTCCAACATATTCAATTAAAAAATTGAAAGTTTAACAATTTCAATTACTTAGTGTAAAAGATGTTTACAAACTGTAAGATGACTAAGTAAGATTCTAAGTCGGTCTGATCACTTCTACATGAACCAGTGCATAGCAAAATTTTAATTTATGAAATATAAAGGAAAAGAAACAAACCCTAAAATATTCATTATAATGAAAGTTCATTTTGCATTTAATAAACTACATATACAAAATAGCATTAACAAAGTAAAAAAAAAAAAGTTATTTATGTTATTAAACGGTACAAACTTGCACATGTCTGTTTAAGAAGAATACTTGAACTTTAAAATTCATATTCTTCTTTATTCAGTCAAAATTATTTTATCATACTTTATGGAATCCTTTTCCGTTACCATTATCATTAGCGAAAAATTGTCCTTAATAGTGCAAAATACAATATATAACGAATTAAATAATTATTAAGAGAAATAATTTTATTTTATCAGTCATAAAATATATCTTTAACAGTAAAATAAATAGTATTTGCACAATTTACTTTTCAAAATATATTACTTTTTATATCTTAATAGTAGATATAATTATTCCAATTCTGTTTCGAGACAGTTTCTTTTATTTCTCTATCTTTTCAGTAAATGAAGTCGTTCAAGGTTAATCTCTATGAGACAAATACAATAAATTATGTAAGACACTTGATTAAGATAATGCAGAGCATTTGCTTTGTCTCTGTTTTATCTGATCAAAAAGAGTTGTAGATTATTGCATTTGACCAATAAAACTATAGCTACAAGGAAATAGGGCATTATTTAAGTTTTATATTTAATAAAATCACGTTAAAAAACTGGAAAGTTTTTCTTTTTATCCAAATTCGAAAAGTGGAGTTTCTATATAAGCATGGTCATTAGTACATTTTACTGAAATTTCATAAATTAGCTGAGTTGTCTGGAATTTAGATTGCTTTTGAACTGTTGTAATATCGTTTTTATTCGGCACTGATTTGTTGGTCTTCCTCTTTGTACTTATAAATCTGTGCTGTTTAAAAACATATTTAGGTGTTTGCAACAACAAAATAAATAGAATTTTTACAATTTACTTTTCGAATTATATTACTTTTTATGTAAATAAAATAAAAATATTCTATTTCTTTTTCTTGATTGTTTCTTTTATTTCTCTGTTTTTTCAGCAAATAAAGTCGTTGAAAGGTTAATCTCTATGAAACAGTAGAATAAATAATGTAAGAGGCTTCATTAAGATAATGCAGAGCAGTTATTGGTCTCTTTTCTATCTGATCAAAAAGAATTGTAGATTATTTCATTTGACCAATATAATTATAGCTAAGACAAAATGTTGCATTATTTTACTTTTCCATTTAATGAAATCTCGTTCAGAAACTGGAAAGTTTTTTTTAAATCCTATTTAAAAAAAATAGAGTTTCAAAATAATCATATTAGTACATTTTGCTGAACTTTCATAAATAAGCGGAGTTGCGAGGAATTTAGATAGTTTTAGATATGTTGTAATAACATTTTTGAATTGCACTGATTTGTTGGTCTTCCTCTTTGTCCCCTTATCTCTGTGCTGTTTAAAAAATAATTGTTTAGGTATTTGAAAAAATAAAATAAATAGTATTTTTCCAATTTACTTTTTGAATTATATTAGTTTTTATATCGTAGTAGTAGATCAAATGATTTAGTTTCTATTTCGAGAGAGTTTCTTTTATTTTTCTATCTTTTCAGTAAACGAAGTCGTTGAAGGTTAATCTCTATGAAACAATACAATAAATTATGCAAGACAATTGATTAAGATAACGCAGAGCTTTTGTTTGTCTCTATTGTATATGATCAAAGAGAGTTGTACATTATTTCATCAGGCCAATAAACTATAGATAAGGGGAAATGGGCCATTATTTACACTTTTATTTAATAAAATCTCGTTTTCTTTTTTATCCAATTTTGAAAAGTACTATAGTTTCTAAATAAACATGGTCATTAGTACATTTTGCTGAATTTTCATAAATTAGCAGAGTTGCACGGAATTTCGATTGCTTTGTTTCTGTTGTAATATCATTTTTATTCGGCACTGATTTGTTGGTCTTCCTCTTCGTCCCTTAAACTCTGTGTTGTTTATAAAAAAAAAGTATTTGCAATAATGAAATAAATAGTATTTGTACAATTTACATTTTGAGTTATATTACTTTTTACCTCACCACAGACAAGCGCCACGTTAACTAGCCGTAACAACAATAGGAGGCAGGAACTTACTTGTTTCCTTCCACTTTAAAAAACTTTGTCCAGGTTCAGAAAATGAACCGCAAAAAGAAGGTGATGGTGTAAAATCCAAAAGGAGGTTATGACAGACACGTGCAGAAAATTTGCAGCCTTAATGATGATTCTGGGGGGTCCTGAGAAGCGAAGACGATCTGATGAAATCCACATTTCTTTCTTCAAGGGTGCCAGAGTTAACGCTTATACCGAGATGTTAAAGCACTTAATTACTTCTATATCAACGTGGGAGGCGGTACGTTTCTTAAAAAGTCTTTCGCTATCCCTTACGGCCGATACAAATAAAAAATGGATGCCTAAAGCATTCATGATGATGTCATCTTCAACTTGCTGGCTTCCGATCTACCTAGATATTACTCGAATGGCCTATTATGTATGTTGCGTAGTTGAGAGGGACTCCGATATTCATCCACACACCGATGTTGCGGCCCTCAAGGCAGCCGTTGTGAATGCAAATATTCCCAACACCCATCTGATCATTACCTGCAGTCAGTTTTGACATCCTGTAGTGGCAGTTATTGTGGCTAGTGGCGGTTTCACTGAATGATGTCATCCAGTGAGTATGTGGTCACTTGTACAGAACGTTAAAAAATGCTCTATCTCTACTGTATATTCTTATTTGAAAGAAAAAGTTGATTTGTTCACAAAGACCTGACGCATCCTGTATATTTTCGTTAAATAACTTCAGTTTTAGAAAACCAAAACTGTTAAATATACAGAAAGTTTTGAACAAATTTTAGAAAACTTTCACAAAATTTTATATGCAAAACTAGTTATCCAATTGAAATCTTCATTATAGAGCCCAAATGTGTCCGTGGATGGCTAAATTATTCCTAGATATTACCCGAATGGCCTATTACGTATGTTGTGTACGTATGTTGAGGGACTCCGATATTCATCCAGATACCGATGTTGCGGCCTTAAAGGCAGCCGTTGTGTATGCAGTGGCAAGTGTTCCCAACTCTCATCTGATAATTTCCTGCAGTCAGTTTTGAGTGCCTGTCGAGGCTGTTATTGCGGCTGGCTGTGGTTTCAATGAATGATGTCATCCAGTGTGTATGTGGTCACTTGTACAGAACGTTAAAAAAAAGACATTCTTTATCCCTAGTGTATATTCCTGTTTGAAAGCAGGCATTTGTTTGTTCACAAATACCTGACACATCCTGTATATTTTCGTTAAAGAATTTTAGTTTTAGAAAACTGTTTAATACAGAGAAAGTTTTGAAAAGGTTTTAAAAAACTTTCAAAAAATGGTATTTGCAAAACTAGTGATCTAATTGAAATATTTATTATATAGCCCAAATGTGTCCATGAGTAATGCTGATGTCAGTTTTATGCTGATAATTCCTTACGATAAAATTTAGCCTTTACTGCAACACTTTAAACGGTTAAACATTGCGTATTTTCACTTTTTACATAGTCGTTTAAGCAAATGCCATTTGTTTGGAAACTGAATCGGAATTTGCCCATTTTTTACGGTTATGAAAATAATAATCAAGCATGGATTTTTAAAATATGCATTTTCTTTTGTGCAGGCGGGGATACCAAAAATTCAACTTAACACAATATAAATAGTTTAGTATTTGCCTTCTGCTAGTATTGCATAACGCTATTAAAACTTCATCAGTAAATAGATAAAATAATGGAATAGAAATAAAACCCAAATTTAAGATATGTTATCAAACTATAAAATTATCAAAATATAAAAGGCTGCTGTAGGTAGCGAAACTTTTGTCGGTTTCTTTGGCAACTAACTTCTGGTAATACGAAAGTATTGCTCTAAATAAATTAAAAACTTTATTTCAATAAGTAATCTCTAGTTTTCATATAAAAATGGCTTTGTTGTCCTTAGTTGGCAATCTACATAAGATGTCAAAATCTATTAGAATTTTTAAGTAAAAAAATAATCGCCTTAGTGCATTTAATATCAAAGTATGCCTCACGTACTTTTCTGGGTAATGAACTAAAACTACTAAGCATTTTAGCAGAAGTCGAAGAACCACCAGGAAATATTTGGATTTTTTTTACATCATTGTTTTTAAAACAACATTATTTGAAAAATAATCTTTTTATGCACATTCTTTTAGTTAATACACTGGGAAACGTTATCAAGAAAAATAATATTGAGTTTGAAAAAGATTGAATACCAAAATTTTGAATTACACATTTTTTTTAAAGCAAGATATACGAAAAGGGGGATTTTTTAAAAGAATGCATTTTTAGTAAGTATGACAAAACAAGTGTTGCCAAAAGCTCTCATAAAGTGTCAATTACTTTAAAGTAGTCGCCCTTGGCGACCAGTTTGGTCTCCCTTAAAATTTATGTTTGGGAAAGCATGCGCAGCATTGTATCATGTTACTTTTATTCATAATTTAATTTATTTGGACTCCCTTAAATATAATTTATACAATCCCTTAAGCCATTATTGGTTTTTGCTACATTAAAATATCATTTTCTGTAATCAAGTAAACCCTATTGGTTTACAATGGGAATCTATGAGATATTTACGAAATATTAGAGATCGCCAAGTTGGGCACCACTTTTGGCGACTAATTTTGGTCTCCAAATTTGAAACTATATCGCCAAGTTGGCGAGAAACTTGTCGGCATTTGGCGACAGAAGAGGTCCACCCCTATGGTAAGCCCTCTTATAGGCATGTAGATGCATTAAATGCTGTTCAATAACCAATGAGATGCGTTTCATTCGGGCGTTGCCATTAAACAACTCACAATTAATCGTGATTTCTGTGACACGTACGATAGCGTAATATGTATATAATTAAATAAAAAAGTAAAAAAAAAAAATAGATGTGGTAAAAAATACTACATTTTAACGTCATTTGACAGCTTTTGAAGGTGCCGAGCAGAAAGTGAAATTTTAACGGCATGTTTTTGGATGAAATTTAAGTAACATATGCAGCCAGCAGCATCCAGGTGTCAGTTTTCTTCCCCAGTAATGGGCTTATTTCTGGCTATTTGGATGATAATTTTGCGATTTCAGGAGATTTACATATTTTTTTAGTATATTGGTACTTAGTTGAATCGGATACGAAATCAAAACTGTTCTGTAATGCTAAAGATATGATCTATTTAAAAAATCAAAGATTAGAAAGTGTCCTTTTTGCGAAAGTCGATACGTAATTGAATTCCTTAAAGGGACAATTTTTTTGTCACTAGAAACTTTACGAAAACTACGGAGTCTTTCATAAATGTACCAATAGTAAAACAAAACATTTGTTGTTGTTAAAATATGAAAGAAAAATTACTAACCTGTACCGTATTCTTTATACAATTAAATATTTTTTATGAACTCTAAATATTCGTGGTTTGAAATTTGATTGGTACACATAGAGGATAATATAAATACTGTATTTAGTCACTTTATTTAGTTTTTTTAGCGTATACCGATCCTCATCGTAATGCCTTCTGTTTAGCTTGATAAAGTTAAAATCTCTGCGTCTTATTTTTTTGCTAATTCTCATTAATTTACTCATTTAGTTTTGCTTTTTTTTCATTGAAATGTATTGAATTTTTTATTTTTCTGCAGAAACTGGTGAATGAAATATAGTTTTAAAAGGTATTAACCATTTTATATATTTATCTCCGTTTATGACGTTTTTCAAATATTGTTGCAGAACACTGATGACTTTTTTTTCTTTACTTTTTAAACCTCAAATTTTATGCAACAGTTTATTGTAGCTCGATGAACTTTAACTATTTAGAAAAATGACCTTTCTTGATAACTTTTTTTTTTTTTTTTTTTTTTTTTTTTTGACAGAGCGGAAGTTTTAGCTTTTTTTTGAGCACATCTGCTTGTCTCACTTTTCAGCCATTTGTTTGGAAAAAATATTATATAAGATTTATATTTTAAATTTAGACAACAATCTGTTTAAAAACGCATTGCTCAGATTTTTTAATATTTTACTTAATAAGGAATTTGAAAATAAAATTACGTATAATCATAAATTAAAGGAGATGATTTTTTTCCTAGATTCCAACATATTCAATTAAAAAATTGAAAGTTTAACAATTTCAATTACTTAGTGTAAAAGATGTTTACAAACTGTAAGATGACTAAGTAAGATTCTAAGTCGGTCTGATCACTTCTACATGAACCAGTGCATAGCAAAATTTTAATTTATGAAATATAAAGGAAAAGAAACAAACCCTAAAATATTCATTATAATGAAAGTTCATTTTGCATTTAATAAACTACATATACAAAATAGCATTAACAAAGTAAAAAAAAAAAAGTTATTTATGTTATTAAACGGTACAAACTTGCACATGTCTGTTTAAGAAGAATACTTGAACTTTAAAATTCATATTCTTCTTTATTCAGTCAAAATTATTTTATCATACTTTATGGAATCCTTTTCCGTTACCATTATCATTAGCGAAAAATTGTCCTTAATAGTGCAAAATACAATATATAACGAATTAAATAATTATTAAGAGAAATAATTTTATTTTATCAGTCATAAAATATATCTTTAACAGTAAAATAAATAG
Source organism: Maratus speciosus (assembly GCA_963932465.1). NCBI lineage: Eukaryota > Metazoa > Arthropoda > Arachnida > Araneae > Salticidae > Maratus > Maratus speciosus. The sequence goes on along the minus strand of OZ010786.1, from coordinate 511,379,955 downwards.
TATTTGCACAATTTACTTTTCAAAATATATTACTTTTTATATCTTAATAGTAGATATAATTATTCCAATTCTGTTTCGAGACAGTTTCTTTTATTTCTCTATCTTTTCAGTAAATGAAGTCGTTCAAGGTTAATCTCTATGAGACAAATACAATAAATTATGTAAGACACTTGATTAAGATAATGCAGAGCATTTGCTTTGTCTCTGTTTTATCTGATCAAAAAGAGTTGTAGATTATTGCATTTGACCAATAAAACTATAGCTACAAGGAAATAGGGCATTATTTAAGTTTTATATTTAATAAAATCACGTTAAAAAACTGGAAAGTTTTTCTTTTTATCCAAATTCGAAAAGTGGAGTTTCTATATAAGCATGGTCATTAGTACATTTTACTGAAATTTCATAAATTAGCCGAGTTGTCTGGAATTTAGATTGCTTTTGAACTGTTGTAATATCGTTTTTATTCGGCACTGATTTGTTGGTCTTCCTCTTTGTACTTATAAATCTGTGCTGTTTAAAAACATATTTAGGTGTTTGCAACAACAAAATAAATAGAATTTTTACAATTTACTTTTCGAATTATATTAATTTTTATGTAAATAAGATAAAATTATTCTATTTCTTTTTCTTGATTGTTTCTTTTATTTCTCTGTTTTTTCAGCAAATAAAGTCGTTGAAAGGTTAATCTCTATGAAACAGTAGAATAAATAATGTAACAGGCTTGATTAAGATAATGCAGAGCAGCTATTGGTCTCTTTTCTATCTGATCAAAGAGAATTGTAGGTTATTTCATTTGACCAATATAATTATAGCTAAGACAAAATGTTGCATTATTTTACTTTTCCATTTAATGAAATCTCGTTCAGAAACTGGAAAGTTTTTTTAATCCAGTTAAAAAAAAAATAAAGTTTCTAAATAATCATATTAGTACATTTTGCTGTACTTTCATAAATAAACGGAGTTGCCAGGAATTTAGATAGTTTTAGATCTGTTGTAATAACATTTTTGAACTGCACTGATTTGTTGGTCTTCCTCTTTGTCCCTTTATCTCTGTGATGTTTCAAAAATAATTGTTTAAGTATTTGAAAAAATAAAATAAATAGTATTTGTCCAATTTACTTTTTGAATTATATTAGTTTTTATATCGTAGTAGTAGATCAAATGATTTAATTTCTATTTCGAGAGAGTTTCTTTTATTTTTCTGTCTTTTCAGTAAACGAAGTCGTTGAAGGTTAATCTCTATGAAACAATACAATAAATTATGCAAGACAATTGATTAAGATAACGCAGAGCTTTTGTTTGTCTCTATTGTATATGATCAAAGAGAGTTGTACATTTTTTCATCTGTCCAATAAACTATAGATAAGGGGAAATGGGCCATTATTTACACTTTTATTTAATAAAATCTCGTTTTCTTTTTTATCCAATTTTGAAAAGTACTATAGTTTCTAAATAAACATGGTCATTAGTACATTTTGCTGAATTTTCATAAATTAGCAGAGTTGCACGGAATTTCAATTGCTTTGGTTCTGTTGCAATATCATTTTTATTCGGCACTGATTTGTTGGTCTTCCTCTTCGTCCCTTAAACTCTGTGTTGTTTATAAAAAAAAGGTATTTGCAATAATGAAATAAATAGTATTTGTACAATTTACATTTTGAGTTATATTACTTTTTATATCTGAGTAGTAAGATAAAATTATTCCATTTTTGTTTCGAGTTTCTTTCTTTTATTTGTCTGTCCTTTCAGTGAATAAAGTTATTAAAGGTTAATCTGTATGAAACAGTACAATAAATTATGTAAGGCACTTGATTAAGATAATGCAGAGCATTTGCTTGTCTCTGTTTTATCCGATCAAAGAAAGTTGTGCATTATTTCATTTGACCAATACAACTATGGCTAAGAGAAAATGGGTCATTTGTTACCTTATTCGTTTAGTAAAATATCGTTAAAGTTTTTCTTTTTATCCAATTTTGGAAACTGAAGTTTCTAAATAAGCATGGTCATTAGTGAATTTTGCTGAACTTTCATAAATTGGCAGAGTTACACGGAATTTAGATTGTTTTAGCTCTGTTCTAATATTTTTATTCGGCACTGATTTTTTGATCTTCCTCTTTGTCCTTTTAACTCTGTGCTGTTTCGAAAATTTTTTTTTACGTTTTCGCAAAAATAAAATAAATAATATTTATACAATATGGTATTTACAGTAAATGAAGCAGTTGAAGGTTAACCACTATGAAACAGTACAATAAATTATGTCAGACACTTGATTAAGGTAATGAGAGCATTTGCTTGTTTCTGTTTTATCTGATCAAAGAGAGTTGTAGATTATTTCATTTGGCCAATAAAACTATAGCTGAAAGAAAATGGGGCATTATTTAACTTTTTCATTTAATAAAATCTCGTTAAGAAACTAGTAGAGTTTTTCTTTTTATCCTATTTCGGAAACTGAAGTTTCTAAATAAGCATGGTCATTAGTAGATTTTGATGAACTTTCATAAATTGGTAGAGTTGTACGGAATTTAGCTCTGTTTTAGTATTATTTTTATTCGGCACTGATTTGTTTGTCTTCCTCTTTGCCCTTTTATCTCTGTGCTGCTTCAAAAAAAAAAATAAATAAAAATAGGTGTTTACAACAATAAAATAAATAGTATTTGTACAATTTACTTTTTTAATTTTTTTAATTTTATATCTTAGTAGTAGATAAAATTATTCCATTTCTACTTCGAGATTAGTTTATTTTATTTATCTTTCTTTTCAGTAAATGAAGTCGTTGAAGGTTAATGTCTATGTAACAGTACAATAAATTATGTAAGACACTTCATTAAGATAATACAGAGCATTTGCTAGTCTCTGTTTTATCTAATCAAAGATAATGTAGATTATTTCATTTGACCAATAAAACTATAGCTAAGGGAAAATGGTGCATTTGTTAACTTTTCATTTAATAAAATATCGTTAAGAAACAAAAATGTTCTTCTTTTTATGCAATTTTCGAAACTGAAGTTTCTAAATAAGCATGGTCATTAGTAGATTTTGCTGAATTTTCATAATTTTGTATAGTTGCACCAAATTTAGATTGCTTTAGCTCTGTTTTAATACTTGTATTCTGACCTGATTTTTTTTTAAATCTTTCTATTTATCCCTTTAAGTCTGTGCTGTTTCGAATTTTTTTTTACGTGTTTGCAACAATAAAATAAATAGTATTTATAGAATATTGTATTTACAGTAAATGAAGCAGTTGAAGGTTTACCACAATGAAACAGTACAATATTTTAGACATTTACATTAAAGACATTTGATTAAGGTAATGAGAGTATTTGCTTGTTCCTGTTTTATCTCATCAAAGAGAGTTGTAGATTATTTCATTTGACCAATAAAACTATAGCTTAAAGAAAATGGGGCATTATTTAATTTTTTCTTTTAATAAATTCTCGTTAAGAAGCTGAAAAGTTTTACTTTTTATCCAATTTTGAAAAGTTGAGTTTTTAATAAGCATAGTCATTAGTACATTATGCTGAACTTTCATAAATTAGCAGAATTCTCCCGCATTTAGATTGCTTTAGCTCTGTTTTAATATCATTCTTCTTCGGCACTGATTTTTTGGTCTTCCTCTTTTGCCCTTTAACTTTGTGCTGTTTCAAAAGAATAAAAAAAAAAGAACAGGTGTTTGCAAAAATAAAATAAATAGCATTTGTGCAATTTACTTTTTGAATTATATTAATTTTTATATCTTAGTTGTAGATTAAATTATTCTATTTCTATTTCGAGATTAGTTTCTTTTAATTCTCTGTTTTTTCAGGAAATGAAGACGTTGAAGGTTAATCTCTATGAAAAAGTACATTAAATTATGTAAGGCACTTCATTAAGATAATACAGTGAATTTGCTTGTCTCTGTTTTATCTGATCAAAGTGATTTGTAGATTATTTCATTTGACCAATAAAACTATAGCTAAGGGAAAATAGGGGCATTTGTTAACTTATTCATTTAATAAAATCTCGTTAAGAAACAGAAAAGTTCTTCTTTTTATCTGATTTTGAAAAGTGGAGTTTCCAAATAAGCATTGTTATATTTTTCTTAGCTTTCACAAATTAGCAGAGTCGCGTGGAATTTAGATTGCTTTATCTCAGTTGTAATATCCCTTTTATTCAGCACTGATTTGTCGGTCTTTCTCTTTGTTTCTTTAACTCAGTTCTGTTTAAAATATATATATATATATATATATATATATAAGCACAAAAAAATCAAAAGTAAAACTAAAAGTAAAATATAAAAATAAAAATAAAATCCATGCGATAAGCGCTACAGCTGCATATAACCACACAGATTATATATTTATTATATTATGCTTTCAATTGTTTTTATGCATTTGATTTATGCTTTGCGACACTCTGGCCGAAACCCACTGCCACTACTGAATAATTGTTTGTTGTAAATTGTAATTAATCTGAAACATTGCTGTGCTTTCTAAAATGCCCACCACTGAAGAGGCCACAGCCTTTTGTTGTTTTTTCTTGTTCAGGTTATAGCTGTTTAAATTTCTTGGATGTTTTATGGTTATACTTAGTTTATTTATGGTGCAGGATTCTGGGTCCAACAAACGCATTTAAAACATAATGTGCTATATATATATATATATATATATATATATATATATATATATATATATATTTAAGTGTTTCAATCAACAGAAAGTTAGAATCTGCACGTCAAATGTGGCAAAGGAAGTGCGTTCGTACTAATAGTTTCATAAATATTCAGATCTTGGTGCAATAGCTGTCGCACCCTTATGCAAGAATGCACGAATATAAAATGTATTACAATTATGTATATTAAATTCAGTAATATGGAAATAATACGACTCCATCTTAAATAGGACGTGATCACCATGGCAACCTAGAATCATTACCTATCAAGGTAAATCATAGAATTATTTACATATGATAGAATTTAAAGAATAATCACCATGGCATCTTAGAGTTATTACCTATCATGGGATATAATTTAGTTAATTACGTATGATAGAATTTAATAGAATGTAGGAAACTTTCATTAATATCTTCTTATGTTTTGATTCGATTTTCATAAATTTGAAATGACGCGACAAAAGTCTGCAGCGATTATGTATATTAAATTTCAAACCATTCGGTTGGGTAGATTTTGCGATATTACATGAGGACAGACTTACAGACAGACGGAGGAATGGGCCAGACGAGGACTATAGGTGCTACGTATATATATAATAACGATCATACCTAAAAATTGAATATTAAAGTTGAATTTATAAATTTCTTTTTTTCAAAATGCATCTATCTATTGAATCACATTAAATGTTTTAAAAATATTATTCTATTTTCAGTATTTATTTAGAATTTCTTTTCAAACTGTATGAATTTTAAAATCCCATAACACATGAAATCAGTTTGAGATAAATTTAACCCATTTCTAGTAGAGGATAATTTATTTTATTTCTTAGTTGTTCTTTAAATGATGTCGTTTGAAAGTTAATAATGATGAAACATCACAATAAATTATGTAAGACTTTTGGTTAAGATAATGGATACTATTTTCTTCCTTCTTGTTTTATCTGATTAAAAAGAGTTGTGGATTATTTGATTTAATAAATGAAACTAAAACTGAAGCATGAAAATACAAAAGAAATTGTGAATATAAGCTATGAAATTCCTTTAAAATATCCCAAGTGTTTTATTTTTATAAGTGCCTTGATGATTTTTTAAATCAGGTTGGCACTGTTTTCGCTTAAGAAAGTGAGATTTGTTGCCAAATAATATAAATAACTGAGAAAATATTATGCGTGTTTATGTACGTATGCAAAAGTTTTATGATTACAGGTATTAGATACATACCTAATTTTTGCATATTAAAATAAGTAAATCGCTTCTGCAGATAAATACATATATTGAATAAATTATATAAATAATGAAAGAATATCTTGCGTGTTGACGTCGGTACCATGTCAAACTATCCAATGTGAAAATAGTCACTTTTCAGGGAACGAAAAAATTGTTTTAATTATGGATTCAAAATCAGCATCAGGCGAAAATAGACAGTTGTTACATTTTTCCTGAGGAGTTTTATGTCCTACTTAAGTGTGCTATCAAGATAAATCATTTGAATACTTTTATTCGCCAAAAAAGCACATTGGATACACTGGAATGACTGGTTTTTTCTATATTTCTCAGCTGTCGTTGTTTCAAAATAAGAAATATGCCGTATTGGATAGTTTGACTTGTAAAACTTTTGCACTTTTTCTAGATTCGTTGCTTCAAAGTAGCGAATATGTCATATTGGTTGATTTGACTTGTACAACTTTTGCACTTTTTCCAGGTTCGTTGTTTCAAAGTAGCGAATATACCGTATTGGATGTAGCGAATATACTGTATTGCTTGTAAAAATTTTGTTCTTTTCACAAGTTCGTTGTTTAAAGTAGCAAATGTGTTGGATAATTTGAATTTTGAAATGTTGTACTTTTACCAGGTTCGTTGTGTCATAGTAGCGAATGTGCCACATTCGACAGTTTGACTTTTAAAATTTGGTATTTACATATTCAATAAAAAACACTTCAGAATTATCTTTAATATTTTTATTAACGAATTATATAGGCAATTAATAAACAAAAAACTTATTTTTAGACTGTGTAAGTTTTATATTTATAAGAAAATAAAGAAACAACCCTCAAACAAAGACACGAACAAGTACGTTAAGTTTCTTAGCCGTATTTCAGAATACCAAGTACTATGACCTTATGTAATTGGTGAAACCGATAGGTAATTTGCTAATACTATTTTTGAATAGTAATCATCGATTTATTTAATTCCATTTAAAGCAACTTGGAATATTTGCCTTTGTAGGAAATAGCGTATAAAACTGTATTTCGTCTAAAATTTCATGAAAACATTCAAGGATAATCCTTGTGAAATATGCTCACGTATAGTGTAGGCAGGTGTGCCTTCCTTATAATCAATAAACCTTTTCAAAGAGTGAGATTAAATCTAATGCCGTAAGAGGGCAGTACCACAAAATTTACAGCAAATAACTCTGCAATTTCCAAAAGACAAGTAAAAAACATCAGTCATCTAATTTTCTTTGTAAAATTACTATTGAACATTTAACATAAACTTTTCATTAACTTTTATAGACCTTTATAGTTGGGCTATGACTGGCATTCCAAGAGGCCCTAAATATACCGGCGCACTGTGGGGTATTTGAAGAATCTGGGCGGCCAAAAGTCGATTTCATAAAGTACAGCGCAGGATCGAACGGATGGATATAAGTTGAAACTGAATCATTGGGGAATCACGTGATGCGATTTTTATCTCCTTTAAGAGAACGATGACCCCCTGTTATCAGTTGAAACTGGAGTGTTGCGTTAAGTGTATGAGTGTCAAATCGTTCTTCATTGTGACTTCCTATTTTCGAATGTGAATAACTTTAGTTTTGGAAGTATTTAAAATCTAATCGTTATGGATAGAGACGAGGCAGGTATGTATCCTTATTATCATTAACTTTGAATTGAGAAAAAAATAGTTTTAGTATTTACAAAATTAATTTAATATAACGCATATTTTTCTATTATTTTTTTCCCTTGTTTCCCAATTCACGAAGGGTTTAGTTATATTTCCAAACGTTTCCAATCAAAGTTACTTATTGTACCAATAAATATACACCCTTCTATTTGTGTTTTCGTTTAAAGTAGTTCCACCTTCATCCCCTTTTTAAAATGAAGGCGATATAAATATGCTCTTCCAAAATTCTGAGTAAGCATACAAAATTACTATATATTGATTTTTAACTGATATTTATCATATAAATTTTAATATTAAAAAAATTGTTATGATTCATTAGAAAGTGATCACATTTGTTAATTTTTCAGTCATTCTGATTGAAATTAAATTTATATAATTTAAAAAAAAAAATTGCTTTAAAATATATTCATTCCCTTTTATCTTTTGTTAAGCACTTTTCACAAAATTGAAATAATTTATTGCTCATTATTAACATTTGTTTAGCTAAAAAATAAGTCGAGGCAATTTTCCATATGTTTTTGTTAAAAGTTAGTGAAAGATTGTGAGATTTTTTTTTTAAATAACGGATAAAATGATGTTATCTATCAAAATTGCATATAATTATTATGCATTCTTTTTTGTTCATATTTTGTATTTATTTCTATTTAGGGCCTTCGAATGTCAGAGTAATGACTCGAAAAGAATTTTTAAACATTATGCAACAGCAGAATTTGCCAAACATTAATCATAGATTAAATTTCCTTGAAAATTACCTTCTTAATTGCGATAATTTTGACGATGATGAAATTAAAAATCCCAAGCACAATTTCTCCCAATTTAAATCTCAGTTCAAGAGCAAATGGATCGAAGCCTATTATATGTTAGATAAATTTGTGAAAAATAATAAGGAATGGCTTGAAGGTACAGTAGAAATTTCAAAAAAAGTAAATCGACCAGGAAGGGCAGCAAAAGCTTTCACTGAATCAAGTATCAGGTCAAAGCGGAGAAAGTCTCAAAGTTTGAGGAGCTCGACGGATGTGGAAGTACTTACACATGCCGCTCAGATAAAGTTAGAAACCTCGGGGAAGAGAGATGCTGCCCATGTTCTAAAGGATTTAACATGTTCACCAATGCGAGCAACAAAATATAAAAAAGCATATTTGAGAACTCAGCAGACGGAAAAGAAAACACAAATATCGCCTTTACAAGCGTTATCATTATTCGCCGAAGCTAACCTTTCAAGTAATCAATACGAAATTATAAGACGATATCAAAAAAATGTATACCCTTGTTATAGTCTTCTACAACGGTCTAAAATTGATTGCTATCCAGACAAAGACTCTTTTAAAATTACTGAAACTTGCGCTGAAATTAATATTCAAGATTTACTTAATTTAACAGTGACACGATTATTCATTTATTTGAAAGAAGTTTTGGAAAGTTTAAAAGAAGATAAAAAAATGCATTAATTCTTATATATAAATGGGGCTGCGATGGATCGCAACAAGCACAATACAAACAAAAATTTGAGAGTGATTCCTCTTCCGATGAGCATATATTCCAGAGCTCGTTTTACCAATTCAGCTAATTTGCAGTATAAACAACAAGACTATCTGGCAAAACCATTGCCTTCATCACCATGTTATTGCCGGCCCATACGAATAAGGTTTGTAAAAGAAACAACAGAAATTATTAATGATGAGATTAATTACATAAAAAATGCATTAAAATCCGTACAGCCCTCAAAAATTACATTAGAGGAAAATACATTTTTAGTAAAACATAAAATGATACTTACTATGGTCTCTGGAAAAAATATGTAACGCAGTCACAAGTACAAAATCGACAATGCGTTGCTACATTTATGGACTGACATCCAAAGATTTTAATGATCTCTCTAAAAAGAAAAATGTGAAGCCAGAAACATTAGAATTTGGACTATCGATTTTGCATGCTAGGATTCGATTATTTGAAAATTTGTTGCATTTAGCTTACAAACTACCGATAAAAAAGTGGAGATTGAAATGCAGAAGACGAAAATGCTCTCGTTAATGAAACAAAATTGCGCATTTAAGAAAATTTCAAAACAAAGTTAAGTTTACTTGTATATATTCCTAAGCCTGAATATGGTAATACAAATGATGGAAATACGAGCAAAAGACTCTTTACTGACCCATCTCTAGCAGCAGAGAATTACCGGCATTGATGAAAGTTTAATATATCGATTTAAAGTTATTCTTGAAACCATATCCAGTGGCCACAAAATTCACCTTGACAAATTTAAGGAATATACAGAAAAAACACCAGAGCTCTACGTCCAGTTATATAAATGGTATCCAATGTCACCCACAATGCATAAAATATTAATCCATGGACCCACTGTGATAGAGAAAGCTTTACTACCAATAGGCCAATTGTCTGAAGAAGCAGCCGAAGCACGGAACAAACATTTTCGATTATTTCGCCTAAATCTATCGCGTAAATTTTCAAGAATTTCTTGTAACCGTGATGTTCTCAACAGATTGCTTTTGAGTTCAGATCCATTTTAACTGGAATGAGACCCACGATAAGAAAAAAATCAAAATTGTTCCTTAAAGAAACTCAATTATGTTACTGCCTATGGAATCTTCTGAAACCCGTGATCCAGAGGACTCTGATTATGAAGAAACAGATTACGATTCTGAATTATCATCTGATTAAAAGATCCCACATTGGGGATTTACAAACTAAATGTTCTTATCATAAATAATCTGTTTTTATAATTTATTCAATTATTGAACACATTATTCCATTTTTTATCATAATTATCATTTATTTTATAATACTATTTATCATTATTATCATTTATTTTATAATACTATTTATCATGATTATCATTTATTTTATAACACTATTTATCATAATTATCATTTATTTTATAATACTATTTATCATAATTATCATTTATTTTATAATACTCTTTTTCATAAATATCATTTATTTTATAATACTAATTTTGATCAATAAAAATCAGTACGAAGTTGCAAAACATCCATGATTTTTAATTTATTAAACACTATTTATTTTAAAAAATGCATTTATTTACTGCTTTAAACGTTTAAATTAGTTTAAAAGCAAAAAATAATTTTGGCCGCCCAGATTTGTGAAATACCCCACTGTGCGGCGTCCAAAAGTTAAGGTACAGGGACTGGATGCTTTCGATTGTACACGGATTATCGAATATCTACCAACATTATTGGCGAATTGTTCTTGAACTTCTAGGATGTAAAGAACATGTTTGATTTTATATTTCTCAGTGAAGATTTATCGCCAATTAGGGGGCTAATAATAAATTTAATAATAAAATAATATTTGCCATCACCTATGTAACAGAAAACGCTGGGAATGGTTTGTCACTGTGATAAATGAGATATGGGTCCTGTTCTACGGTTGTATGCATTTGTGTAAGCATAGCACTCATATTCCTGAAGATGTTAACGTTTTTGTGAAAAATTCAAAAGATTTTTGTTTATAGCATACAGAGTTTTCAACCAAATTTAACACAACTTTCCAAAAACCTGATGAAGAACAGTAGCAACAATATACTGCAATTAAAACATGAATATATTGAATATTTGATGAGATATGGACACTTGTATGAAATAATTTTTAACTGCGCATGCGCGTAAGATTACAAAATTTTTATTTCATAATTTGGTAGCCAGCTATTTTGAGTAACTTCTGTAAAATCTCCAGTCAAATATTTTGAAAACTCAGAAAGATATGGTGAGTTGACTGTAAAGTAGTGAAAAAAACCTTATAATAAAGCTATTTTTAGAAAGCAACTTACTATATCGCCCCTATCTTTGTGAAAGTTTTCAGTATTTGACTGGACATTTTAGATAAGTTGCCATAAATAGCTGACTACCAAATTATGAAATAAAAATTTTGAAATCTTCCACGCATGCGCAGTTAAAAATTATTTCATACAAGTGCTTATATCTCATCAAATATTCAATATATTTATGTTTTAATTGAAGTGTACTGTTGCTACTGTTCTTTGTCAGGTTTTCGGAAAGTTTTGCTAAATTTGGTAGAAAACTCGGTATGCTATAAACAAAAAACTTTTGAATTTTTCACAAAAACGTTAACATCCTTACAAATATGAGTTATATGCTTACACAAATGCACACAAACGTTGAACAGGACCCATATAGCCATTTAACGCTGTGACAAACCATTTACAGCATTTTCTGTTGCATAGCTGATCGCAAATATTATTTTATTATTAAATTTATTATTAGCCCCCTAATTGTCGGGCCGACTAAATCTTCCTCGAGAAATATGAAATCAAACATGTTCTTTACACCTCAAATGTTCACGAACAATTCGTCAATAATATTGGTAGATATTCGACAAACCGTGTGCAATCGAAAGCATCCAGTCCCTGTACCTTAACTTTTGGAGGCCAGAGTAATTTGGATTAAAACTTTATTTGGGAAGCATAAATCACGCTCTCATAATTTAAAGTCCACTGCCAATTTTAAAACACTAAAATTAACATATTTAGCATATAATTGTAATTCATAATTCATAATTTGTATTTTATTAATAATTATTCTAGTTTGTGTTATTAAAGACTAGTAGTCATGAAATCAACGTCTGACGATTTTTGCACTTTCCAAGAAGTACACACAATTTTTTTTTTAAATGAAAAAAAATCAAATGCATGTTCCAGAACGACCTCGTGAGATTTTGAAGATCCAAAGACTCGTGCTTATCAAAGATAACAAATTATCTTACCTATTCTTTTTAAGTATTATAAAAGCGAAAATTCAGTGGGTCGAGTTCAATACATAAGATACTCACACATTCTTAAAGATTATGAAGGTTGAAAATAAATATCAATAAATAAAACCTCTGGATATAAAAATATTGTATGATTGATGAAAAATGAATATGATTGAAGATGAATAATAATAATATTGATATAATAGAAGTATATTGATAATAATAGTGTATATAACAAACAACTTACAGCAACTCGATCAACATTTCTAAATGAATGTATATATATAAAATGTAACTGATATATTATACTGATATGTAAATATAAAGAATATCCCTTTAAGACCCAACCCGCACGATCGTGCAGGTTTGACATTCATTTAATTGTTTACTTCTGAGTCGTTTATAGTAAAAACTCGAATCGAACGATCATTCCGGTTTGCAGATAGAGTAAAGTATCATTTTTTATCAACAGGTAGTGGTTGCAGTCCATGTTTTACATTCTACAGGCATGACTATCTTTGTTTACAAATACGCCGGGTCTTAAAGGGATATATGAATAGCGAAAAATCGCACATTTAAAGACAGCTGGAAATTTTATAAACAGCGTGTAATGACACAAACATTTAAAAAGTAATAAGTAACATTTAACATTTAAATATCGCTACTCATTGCAAAGAGATTTCTATGATCGAGAAACTAAATAATAACAACTACGATAATTGGATTTTCAAGCTCGAAATGATATTGATCGAAAACTATCGCTTTAAATATGTTGACCGCTGACCCCCACTTCCACTCCTGATGATTCATGGCAAAAGAATAACGCCAAGGCGAAGACCACTATCAACCTTCGTATAGAGAACTCCCAAATAGTACACGTCAAAAATTTAAAAACAACTAAAGTAATACTGGAAATTTTGAAAGCCATACACCGACGCTCTACATTATCGTCAAAGTTGTTTCTGCTGCGAAAATTATATTCGGAGAAACTAAATGAGGAAGGTGACGTGAATTACCATATTAATAACATTTTAACATTGAAAGAAAAATTATACACCATAGGAGAACAGATTGCGGATTCGCATATAGTTGATCTCATTTATGTAGTTTACCACACTAGTATGAGTCGCTGATTACGGTCAAAGAGGCGCAGAGTGAAAATAATCTTACTTTATTCGTAAAGAATAAATTAACTAATGAATTCAGCAACTGTTGTGGAAATAAAAATACGGCTTCAAACACGCGTAATGCTGCGTATAAAGTAATAAGATCCCTGCCGGCCCGGCCTACAGGCGGATGTAGATTTCGAAGTTAAGTTTACTAATTTCACTAACAAAAACTAAATTATGATTAGAGAGCTTGACCGCAAAACTGAACAATAACTTGTATGAATTAGGACCTAGAGATGATCATGGATATAAGTATAAAGACAGACACAAAAATCTTGCGACAAAAAAATTGCAGATCCATTTGACACGAAAGATTAGGCCACGAAAACTTTAATGCAATTAAATATCTTATTAAAAACAAATTAGCAGAAGGGATAAACTTAAATTATTGTAAACATCATACGGTCAGCACCAAATGTATTGAGGGCAATCTAACAATTTCATCCTACCCGAAAACAGCGACGAACAGGTCTAAAGAGGTACTCTCGCTAATACACAGCGACATCTGTGGACATAATCAAACAGAAACACTTTGCGGGAAAAGATATTTTATAACTTTCACTGACGACTACAATCGGTTTACCATGATATATTTAATTTCACATAAATCGGAGGCTATAATAAAATTAAAGGAATTTTTAGCCTTAACTAAATATAAATTTGGAAAATTAATAAAAGCAGTAAGATCCAATAATGCTAAGGAATACCTCGGAGATAGCTTTGAAAATCATCTAACTGGAAAGGGGATTGAACGCCAAATAAGAATCCCGTACTGTAGTCCACATAGCGGCGTCTCGAAACACAAAAATCGCACCATAGTTGAGACGGCACGTATAGTATTGTCAGATGCGAATTTATCTAAACACTTCTGGGGCGAAGCTGTTCTCATCACAACATATCTTTTAAATCGCTTGCTCACCAAAGCAAATCACAACAACACAACTCCTTACGAACTGTGAAACAAAAAAAGCAAAACTTATCAAATATTAGAACCTTTGGATGTAAGACATATGCCTACATAGAAAAACCAAAAAGATCTAAATCAATAAAAAAGAATTTGAAGGGATTCTACTAGGATATGACAGCAGTAGTAAGAGACACATAATATATGCAGGGAGTAACAATGTAATCATATCCAGAACAGTGAAATTCATTGAAAGAGGGTTAAACAATAACCCTAAACCGTAAATATACTGTCTGCGAGATGGTTGCGCGTACATAACTACCTTTTACACAAAAATTAACGCATCCTCAATCTTATCACGCAATCTAATCCTTACACTATTAGTCCCCAGCCTCCCCCACCTATTTGCAACACCTGCGCATTTTTAGTTATTTAAAGAAAAATTATTTTATTTTCAACGCAGTCTGTTAGACGGCTTGTTTCCGCTTATGTAAGTTTTTTCTCTGGGTAACTGAAATGGCGAGGCTCTCAAGGCGGTTACGCTACGGTGTTAAAGACATTGAATAAACCATTTTGCGATGGTTTGATGAAGTAGGAAGTAACATAAGCGATGTTGAAAACATTTCAGATGATGAATTTATAAATTTTGAACTCGAAATGTGCTCAATGCTCCAAACCTAAATGTAATGATTGCATAAAAAATGCAGACCTTTAGTACATGCTGCAATATTTACAATTGAATGTTTTGTTAATTTTACTGCTTAATATTTTTTTCTAAATCTTATTGTACACAAATATATAAAAATATTTGCATTTTTTTAAATTATCATGTCGAAAATGTAATATTTTGAATCATAATGTGTAATTTTAAAATATGTTCTGTCTCCGACATTCAAAACTTATTTTGATGCTGTTATATTAAGAAATTGGTCATGTTAATGCAATTCTATTAAAGATTAAATATTTTTAATTTCACTATTTGTTTAATTATAAAGAGTTATTTTCTTCTTAAAGCTTTATAGCAGTTTTTAAAATTTAGCAGTCTCACAGACGGTTTCTGTTTGTGCACGGGATTTTCACGTTTCCGGTAAAAAGTTAACAAAGAAAACGAAAGTGACACACAGACGCCAACAGAAAACATCGCAATCTACCTAAACAATGACTATCAAAATAAAAATAAAGTTTCGCTGTAAATCGCCGCTTAACCCACAAAGTCGCAAAGAAACAACAGGGACTTTCCTCTTGACCGCTTAGGGATAAGTTCTAACATCTGTCAATACAAGAACCCAAAACTTGGGAAGATATATAGAACGTTAAATACACTCAAATTAAAAATAAATGGCTAGAAGGCGTCGATAAGGAAATTATGTCATTAAAGCAAAATAAAACATGAGAACTAACTAAGCCATTATCCCCGGGAAACGCGTTTTATGTAGTAAAGGGATTTTCAAGGCAAAAATGAACGCAGACGGTTCGATAGAAAGGTACAAAGCCAGACTCGTTGCCAAAGGCGACTTCCAGGAATATGGATAAGACTACGATGAGACATATGCACCGGTTGTGGTGCATACTACTCTCACAGAATTCTTAAACGCAGTCATTTACAAAAAGCTAAAAATTACGCACCTGCACGTAAAGACGGTTTTTCTCCATGGAGAAATCGATGAGGAGGTCTATATGACCCAACCGTCGGGTTACGAAGTAAAAGGGTAATAAGAGAATGTATGCAGGTTAAAATGGTCTATTTATGGCCTTAAGCAGGCCGCCAGGGCGTGGCATATAAAAATCAGCAAATCGTTGAAAAATCTAAATTTTAAAGAAAGCGATCCCAATCAATGTTTATACAAAAACGGGAATATTTCATACATAATTGCCTATGTAGATGACATTTTAGTCAATGCAAACAGGGAAGATATACGTGAAATACACGTAGAATTATCCAAAGAATACGAGATCAAAAATTTAGGCAAGGAATCACAATTCTCAGAATTAACATTAAGGAATTAGATAACGGGAACCTTGAACTCGATCAGGAAAATAAAATAGACGAAAAAACCAAAATTAAACTTAACCAACTCCAAATCTACATAAACACCCATGAGAACAAATTACAAGGTGCGTCTATAAAGTTTGGTAAATTGAAGCACAAAACAAATAAAGCAAAACATGAAAACAAAATACCCTTAAACATTGTCAAAGTTGACAGCTTTGTTTTCTTTATTCACTACATATTCAATCTTGCCAATGCTCCTATAAAAAGCAAGTACCAGACTGAGCATGGTAATTACGTTTTTCTTACAATAAAAGAAAATGCTCGTTAACTTTTTTTATTTTTTTTAAATTCAACTTTGAAACATCGAGTTTTAAATTTAGCATGATCGTTAGTACATTTTGCTTAACTTTCTTCTGAAAATTGGAGGAACTGGTAAAATTGTATGAAATGTACGTATCTTCAGATCTGTTTTATTGCTATTTATATTCGGCAGACATTTTTTACTCTTTATTTTTGTCTCTTTACCAGTCAGCTATTTTTTATTTTCTTTTTTCTAAGGAAGAAAGTATTTCAATTGAAAAATTTTTACGACTTCCGGTTTTCTAGACGTTTTAGGTTTTAGAGATCCCGAAAAACATGCTTTTACAAAATGCGCCCAGCAAACACAGAGCTATCGGTAAGCAATCGGGCGACAGCCTCTTGCCACTACCGGTGGTATTGGTGCGATACCGGTTGCCTCTACCGGTTCCGTATCTTTTTTGATACGCCGTGCGAATACGGCCCGATTCATGAGGCACGCAGCCGGTCCGGTATCGGCAGAAAACTATGCCGACAGCACGCCGATAGCTATCCATATGAATGCCGGCCGCAGCCCGACACTAGCTTAAATTGAAAAAAAAATCTGTTTTGATGGCAACATCTATGAGCCATCGTTGAATGTATATTTGGAAGAAACGTGTTTAAGCGTTGGGCGAGGCGGGGTTTGATCCATCGTACCCAGGGACAGGAAATAGACGCCTTCACCACTCAGCCACTGAGACTTGATCAGGGGAGGATTATATGAGGTCATAAGGGGAAGACATATCGATAAGTATTGGTTGTCGTTGAAGGTAAGTGGTAGATGGGAAAATTTGAATTTTGAAGTGTTTTTATTTTATTTTTTATTTATTTATTTGTAATTGTCTTACGCGCGTGTATTTAAAAGTTAATTTAATATTTAAGTGAATGAAATAAATACCTTAGCGAATTCGTTAAAGCAAACGAATTTAAGAATAATTAAGATATAGATATAATTAAGAATAATTAAGAATATATATATATTTAAGAATAATTAACTATTAAAAATTTTTTTTTATAGGTTTTGTTCAGTTAATCAAATTTCTTTTTTAGGATTTATAATATAATTACATGCGTTGCGTTAATTTACAAACTATATATTTTTAACATGGAAAAATTTATTTTAATAAATAAAAAGTTGGTAATTAATAACTTTTAATTAGAATAAGAATTCATTTTATGTTGTTTTGATGATTTAAAGTAGAACATATATTTAATGAGTATGTTGCTATATTAATTTGTTACTGATCAATATTTTTAATTAAAAAATAAAATAAAAATATTAATTTAATATATATTTTTTTCTTTTGGAAGACAACTTTAAATGGGGGATATTTCTGAATCTTTCTTATAAAATTAAGAATGCTTATTAAATAAAATAAGTGAATTTCAGAGGTTTTCCTCTTAATACAATTTTCTCTTTAGGAATTATAATGTAATTAACTGTGTTAATTCAAGAAATATATATTTGTAACATAGAAAAACTAATTTTAATAAAAAAATAAGTTGGTAATTAATTACTTTTAATTAGAATAAGAGTTCATTTTTTGTAATTTGATAATTTAATGTAGAACATATTTTTAGTAATTATGTAGCAATAAAGATCAACATTTCTTAATCATAAAATAAAATAGAAATATTTATTTATCTTTTTTTTTTTTTTTTTTTTTTTTTTTTTTTTTTTTTTTTTTTTTTTAGAAGTGTGAGATTCCCGAATCTTTCTTTTAAATTTTAATGCTAAAAAGTTGGGTAGTTTTTTTTATATTTTTATAGCTTGTAAAATAATTTTAAACACTTTTTTAATAATTTGATTTTTAGATAAAATAAGAAACATAGCTATTGCTTTTAAAATGAATATAATAGCTAGAAAAAAAAGTTCAATTAATTTATGAATATTTTTTTTCCTACGATTAAGTTTATAATGAATAATAATTTTAAGGAGCGATTTAAAAATCTCTTTTGATGATTCAAATAATTGTAAGTCCTTTTTAAAATGAATGCAACAACAACTTTTTTTAAATAAATAAATATAGGCTATTTTTGACATTTATTTTGTTTATCACTGTTAGAATTTTATATGAAATACATGAAATATACATATCTTATCAAAACTGAAACTCAAACCAAACAGAGAAAAAGAAAAAAAAGTGTCGGCTAAGACTAAAAATACCGAATTCGGACCGATGTTGGCAAATCTGATCGGACCACTATCAGAAATCACATATCGGTCCTGTGTCACTTGCCGGTGTAGTCGCTTGCCGATATATAACCATAAGGGGACCGATTACGGTAACCGGCAGTCGAAAAAGCAGATTCTTATGTTTCAATTGCCGACATGCTGCCGACGCTTCACCGAAACCACTGTGCCTATGCCGACACTTAACCGACAGTGCCAGCTGCGGTCCGATCGTGTGCCGAAAGGTATGCGTTTGCTGGGCGTATTTATGTCCTTATTTTTCCTTCGAAAAGTGTGCGAAGTTATGCATAGAATTGAACCAAATTTCATATATGAGTTTTTGGCTATGGCCAGCAAGTAATTGAATTTGGAAATATTTCATCGAAAGGGGGCGCTGTAATAGCGATTTTTTTTGCCATTTTCATTATTGTTCAACTGTAAAGTGCATGAATTTATCCACAAAAATGAACCAAATTTCATATGTATTTTTCTAGCAGGTCCTAGTTGAATTTCGTATATTCCGCCGAAAAGGGGCGCTGTAATAGTGATTTTGGTGCCATTTTCATTATTGTATCATCGAAAAGTGTACGGTGTTATACGTAGAATTGAACCAAGCTTTATTTATATGTTTTTGACTATCGTCGTCATGTTGAAAACGGTGATATTTCACCTCTGTGGTAGCTGTGATAGAAATGTTTGTGCAATTTTCTCGATTTTTCTCAGTTCCGTTGTTCATCGGCCGCTCATGCTGCGACGGGCATTTCGCATACAGCTAATCCGGCTATTCGCAACAGCTTGCATACAACAGCAGAACGAAAATATGGATTTTATTAAATATGATTGAGATTACCTCGTTTTTACTCCGATTGATACAATGAAGCAGAAATTTATGATGAAAATCAAAGTTAGTGTATTATTGAAGTTACAACATTAAAGTATTGACGATGATGTATTAATTGAATATGTAACAAATTCTGGAAATATTAATATGGACGAGAAAGAAAAAAAAATGGAATTGGCACATTTGATTACTTAAAAATATATTCGAAATTTTACAACACGAGAAAATGAATATTGAAGTGGAACATGGCATTTTCTTTTGTTGAAAATGGATCTTTCTGCTGAATCACATCAATTGATTTAAAGATAACTTTTATTTTATCTTATTTTTAGTAATTGCGCACATTTATGTTTCGAATTGTATTACTTTTTAAATCCTAGTAGTATTAGATAAATTTATACCATTTCTATTTCGGGATAGTTTCTTTTATTTCTCTGTCCTTTGAGTCAATGAAGTCGTTGATGGTTAATCTCGATGAAACAGCACAATAAATAATGTAAGACACAATCATTAAGATAATGGAGAGCATTTGCTTGCCTCTGTTTTAACTGATCAAAGAGAGTTGTAGATATTTTGATTTGATCAATAAAGCTACAGCTAATAGAGAAATGGAGCATGAAATGGTAAAATAAATTCTGAATGTAAATTATCAAATTCACGTATAATATTCCGTGTGATTTATATATCTAAAATAAAAACCTGTTCCGTTTGTCATGGGTTTTCTATTGAAACAATTCTTATAAAAATAATGGGGTCATTCCTTTTTATTATAGTAAACAGGGAATATCACCTGGCCTGCCGTTTAATATAACATACTGATCGGTGTGCTCCAAAGTAAAAAATAATTTTTAATTGAAAATGCAAAAGGTTTTTTTGCCTCTAATATACAGCTTGGTCCAAAAGTCCTTGACATATTTGAAAATTTAATATAAAATCAAGTATGGTTTGGACAAAAATGCGCCTCAGAATGAAAAGTTTCCTCGAAGGGAAAAACACTAGCTCAAGAATTCACCCATCGATGGAAAGCAACCTTAAATTATTTAAAAGAAGAATAAAAACGGAAAACACTCAGTTATAAATAATTTATTATGAGACATGTGAGTTTGTAGAAAGCATTCATTTTCGTCGCGCTACAAAAGGCGCACACATTGGAGTATGGTAATGGTTTGCACAAAATAACTGATCTGTATATGATTGTCTTGAATTATTTATGCTTCTCTATGGTAATTGTAGGTACGTCGCTACCTATGGACGAAGTTTGGAACTATTTTTTTATTCCCTTAAAGAAAGCTTTTTCATCGTGAGAAGAATTTTTGTACAAACCACACTCTTCTACTCTAGTATGGCAATTACTTGATTTTATATTAAATTTTTTAAATGTGTCAGAGACTTTTGGACTTTCGGTATTTCTTCGATTGCCCGCTAACAGTATTAAAAAGCATTTTTATACGAAACCGGCCCACTCCCCGGACTTCTCCCAACCTATGTGGGAGCAGCCACATGCCGCGTGCCACTCTGTATATGATTTGGAGGTGGCTGTTCAAAATTTTTGGGCCCATCTACTTCAGGACAACATGAGACGTCTAATCAACTGAATGACGGATCGTGTTGCGACATGTATTGCAGCAGGCAGTGGTCCGATGCGCTATTAAAGTTACACTGTATTTGTCTAATCTGACACACTGTATTTGTTTAATTTTCTTGATTTTCGGACCAAATTATTCTCTCATCTGTATCATTATGTGTATTAAATTTCATTTCAATGCTATCCTCCGTTCTTGGTGCACTATTTTCAATGTTCCTGAGCATATTTATTCATCGATGAAGTTTAATTTCGTTATGTAGTATAAGCCTGAAACAAATAGGATTCAAAACTTCAAACGATGATAAAAAACGGAAAAAAGGTCTATTCGTTTGCGGTTTTCGCTAAAATCATTCTTTATATCACAATTTTCTTAAAAACTTTTTTTAAAGGTTACGGTCAAAATTTGTCGACAGAGGGCGCTTTAGACTTTAGAGCAACGAACAACTACTTTTTTCCATTATTTTTTGTATGGGGTTAAAATTATTCTAAAGTTTAGACTTTAACTTACATTTTCAGCCTAAAATCAAAAACATTGGGATCGGGTAACTAGCGAAAATTGATCAGTGAACAGAGGGGGAGGATTTTAAACCCTCATAAACATTGAACAAACTAATCGATTTTGTTGCAGTTAGCGTGTAGGTCATTCCCTTGGTAATTATTTTATTCAAAGTGACGTACAGCTTTGGTGTCCTCTTTTTTGATAGAGGGCGCTTCCGATACATCTTCGAGATTGCAATGACATTTACTCCTGGGTGTTTTACTACCAGGCCAACTTACTTCCAGGAAGTGTTAGGGATGCAAAGACGACTCGGAATCACACAGGAATGTAACGTTGGAAATGCCTTTTTGCGAATTATGGTTAAAAAAAGTAGAGAAAAAAGCAACAGAAAGCAGCAGAGAAACAGGAACACGTTAATGTGACAGAAAACAGTTTATTTAAAGGTTTTATTAGAAAACGTGTTCGTAATTACGACCAGAAGTAATCCAGTAAGTTTGACAGCGGCGTCACATGGAATTCCTCACGCTCTGGAAGATTTCTGGCATCTCTGATAGCTTTATGGCAGCTACAGAAATACGAGCCGCGAGGTCTTCAACTGAAGGTACGTGAGTCTCATACACCCAACTTTTCAGTTGACCTTTTGTAATAAAACCTTTTTAATAAACTGTTTTCTGTCACATTAACGTGTTTCTGTTTCTCTGCTTCTTTCTGTTGCTTTTTTCTCTGCATCTTTTAACCATAACTCGCAAAAAAGGCATTTCCAACGTTACATTATTGTGTGATTCCGAGTCGTCTTTGCATCCCTAACACTTCCTGGAAGTATGTTGATCTGGTAGTAAAACAACCAGGAGTAATGTCATTGAAATTTTGGAGATGTTTCGGAAGCGCCCTCTATCAAAAAATAAGGACACCAAAGCTGTACGTCCTTTTGAATAAGATAATTACCAATTGAATGACCTACACGCAAACCACAAAAATCGATTAGTTTGTTCAATGTTTATGAGCATTTAAAATCCTCCCCCTCTGTTCACAGTTCAATTTTCGCTAGTTACCCGATCCCAGTGTTTTCGATTCTGGGCTTAAAATTTAAATTAAAGTCTGAACTTTAGAATAATTTTAACCCCATACAAAAAATAAAGGTAAAAAGTAGTTGTTCGTTACTCAAAAGTCTAATGCGCTCTATATCGCCAAATTTTGAACGTAAACTTTAAAAAATGTTTTAAGAAAATCGTGATATAAAGTATGATTTTAGCGAAAACCGCAAACGAATAGACCCTTTTTTACATTTTTTTATCATCGTTTGAAGTTTTGTACCTTAAACTTTAATGGCCCCTAGCTCCTACAGAAGACGTTTGTGCCCCATGGTTTCCTATTTAATAATGTTTGTCTTCATGTCTACTATCACCCCTCAAAGTTTGTCGGTCTGGTAGTGAAACACCCTGTATAAATTATATGGCAATCCGACTATATTTATGCGAGTTAGAGAAAGAACAGACCGCCAGACAAACACATGCAGACGACCAAACAAACAAAATTCAGAAAGATTTTTTAACTGTGTTGGGAATTGTTAAAAGGGAAATTTTGTAAATTTCTGACACAAATTTACAGAAATCACCCACACGTGGTCAGCCATCCTTGAGGCATGGTGCTAAAAATCCACGAGAAGAAAAACCATTTCCACTTGTTGCATCGTTAAAAATTTGAGAAATTTATCATACTTTTTAAACTGTACAGGAATTCCCAATAAAAGAAGTATGTACTATATGTATGCATTTAGAAGTACGTAGTTGTTAAAAGGAATTTTTGTAAAATTTTGACACAAAATTACAGAAATCACCCGCTTGTGGACAGCCATCAGTGAGGCATGGGTGCTAAAAATCCACGAGAAGAAAAACCATTTCCACTTGTTGTATCGTTAAGAATTTGAGAAATTATTCATTATTTTTTAACTGTACAGGAATTCCAAATAAAAGAAGTATGTACTATATTTATGTATGTAGAAGTATGTAATTGTTAAGAAGGAATTTTTGTAAATTTCTGACAGAAATTTACAGAAATCACCCGCTTGTGGACAGCCATCTGCAACGCATTGGTGCAAAAAATCCACGAGAGGGAAAACCATTTCCACTTGTTGCATCGTTAAAAATTTGAGAAATTTATCACTATTTTTGAACTGTACAGGAATTCCTAATAAAAGAAGTATGCACTATATGTATGTATGTAGAAGTATGTAAATGTTAAAAAAGGAATTTTTGTAAATTTCTGACACGAATTTACAGAAATCACCCGCTCGTGAACAGCCATCTGTGAGGCATAGGTGCAAAACATCTACGAGAGGAAAAACCATTTACACCACCCACCCGACTCAGGAAGCCACGTGGTATCAGTCGGATATGAACACCGGACCTCCAGTTTTGATACTTGAGAAATCACCTCTGCGTCACTAATATTTGTTTATATCACTGGAATATTTATCACTTATACTCTGTCACCCGTTTCCCCGCAGAATAGGTCTCAAAAGGGTTTGGAACTGGTTAAAAAATTGACTATATACCTTATCCGACGGCCGATTTTTAATGTACTCTATGAAGTTTTTGTGATTTTAAAGACAAATGTGAGATCAAACGGAAGCATTGTTTATAAATTATCGTGATCACTCACTCCATACGTACAAATCATAGTTATAGTACATTCCTTATACAACGTGTTGGGAAAATAAAAATTACGCACTTAATTTAAGGTTATTTAAATCCTAAAGGAAACCAGATACCTTATCTCTTATGCTTGTGATATGTATCGGAATTTTGAAAAAAAGTATATTTTACAAATTTAAAAGTGAAACTGAGAAACGTAGAAATGGTTAACTTGATGAATCATTGAAAAATAGCAACAAATTGTTTTTTGTTGATTTCGCATATTTCTCTGAATTGTTAATATACGTTGATATATCGTTAAAAATATGAGAAATTTATTATTATTCTTGAACTGCAGAGGAACTCGTGATAAAAGAAATATGTACGTGCCTTTCATAAATGTTTGAAATGAGCAACAGATTAAAAAAATATACCTTTAGTTACAGGATTGTGTGACAGTATATCATACGGTTTCATCTAGGCAATTATGATACGATCTTATGATATTTCCATATATATGCTTCACGTGATTATTGATTAGTGATGACCTACTTTCATTATCTTTACGCTTTGTATACATTCATCATTAGATCATGATGGGTTTATTTTATCGGTATAGAAATGATAATAGTAACGGCCATTGAAGTAGATTAATTATAAATCAAAACTTTATCACAATACGAATAACACTGGATATATTATGATTTTAACGTTTACTTGTTAATGCCAATTTCGAAAATTTAACTAACGTTTTTATTAACCAATAATCAGTAAAAAAAATGTAATCTGTTTACTTACAGATAAAATATTACATTTATTTATATTATTTATTTATTTAATGAAACTGTTTTATAATATGTTATGCTAAAGCAACTATCTTCTATAATGTTTGAGATATGGAATTGAAAGTCATTGCCAATTTTGTATTCACGTATTGCAGTGACGGAACAGAGGCGCACCAGTTGGGGGTTTGTCACCACTAAATTTTAATAGTA
The DNA here is from genome assembly GCA_963932465.1 of Maratus speciosus. NCBI lineage: Eukaryota > Metazoa > Arthropoda > Arachnida > Araneae > Salticidae > Maratus > Maratus speciosus. The sequence goes on along the minus strand of OZ010786.1, from coordinate 511,354,527 downwards.
TTCCTCGCCTTGAAAAGTCTCAGAAATTCTATCCTCAAATAAGACGAAGAATACTAAAAAAATTTTGCGGTTTTAGTTAATTATCTGGTGCTGCACGATTCCATCACTGTTATTGATGTGTGGTTTATAAAGGAATACCAAAACTTTTGAAGAGAATATGACTTTTACTTTGCCTGGTTCAACTCAAATAAAAAACTGAGTAGAGGCATCTTTTGATCTTTCTAACGCAACATATTTATAATGCCCCCGCCCAATAATAAAAAAAAAAAAAATTGAGCAGTTTTTCTTTTTAATACATTAACCCTTTATCTACTGACGGTACTTATAAATACCATTAAAATACCTTGTTAGAAAATTCATTTAATTCATCGATTAGTAGTAATACAGTTTAGAATAAGTTATAGATGCATTTCTTTATCTTGTTCCAAAAGCATTACCGTTTACATAAAACAAAAATATTTTTAAAAGGATGATTTCTTTTGCTTTTGCATCTTTTCAGCTTTCTTGGCGTTGAGGGGGGGGGGGGATTTTTCAACTCAGAAATATTTCTATACTTCTATCGTATGAACATTTTATTTGTACATTTCCGAATTCTACAAAATACTAAGAAAAATATTTATAAAAGATTTGAGTGGGGTTATAAATATTGCACAAAAACCCTATAAATTCAAATTTAATTAATCCTTCTAAATCCTTCAATTCGTCTAAAAGTCTTCTAAAATTTATTAAATGATTATGTAAATCTTCTAATGTAGTTTCAAACATTCACGAAAAATGCTTTAGATGATTAAATTTTCATGAATTCATAATTCAGTACATAAAGGGTTATTATTTTCTATAAAATATTGCATATGATTTTTTCACAGAAGTAAGTGAAATATTTTTCTAAAGTTTTGAATAAAAAATACTGTGCATAAGTCTTAAGTACTAGATTGGTGAAATTTATATTTCAAAGTTAAAAAAAAAAACTGTATAGAAAAAGATCCCTTTTATGCTCTAGATATATAACGTTTATTTTTTTTCTATAAAACATTTTAAAGTATTTCAGTATTTGTAACTATTAAATAATAAAGTCGTAATGTATTTAATAATATTTCAAGTAATATTATCCTTATTATATATATATATATATTTAAATTTTAAATTACATCTACTTTTTATTGTATGGAAATCATTGACAGATATTGTAGCTGTAAATATATATTTTTTTCAAAATAGGATAGGTATAAACTACATAAAATGAACTCTAAAGGTCACTGTTTACTTAAACATTGACAAATAATAATAATAATACAGATGTTACAAGTTTAAACGTGTACATTTTATATAAAGTTCCGACTACTTTTGGCCTGCAATCCCACAACCACTGGCAGCGAATATTTTTACGAATTTCCGTCCCATTCATTCAATACGTAACGTCGTTTGAAATAGGAGAGTCTATAATACTTGGGGTAGCTGTATGTAGATGTAGTAGTGCTTCAGACTAAACTTGTGTAAAGGAAAATATTTAACCTAGGTTCTAATTATTTTTAATAAGTCACTTTGTTCTTATAAGTGACTTTGTTTTAAATGAGTAGCTGGAAAATAGAACTTTCTTTCTTAGAAGAAAGAAATAATCAATAGTAAAAATAATAAAGCAGATATTACATTTTGTTGCCAATCCACAGCTCTGTCAGTATTAAATTTTAATCAGAGTATCACAAAAAATTTTGGTCTAGCAAAAATTATTTACCCAACATCTAATTACTGCATATCCATTATCAAAGACTCCATAGAAATTCTGTGTAAATGCAATGAAATATGTAACGGCGTACTATCATACAGTATCCCAAATATATGGTAAAATATCCTGAAAACTTAATCACCCAGTAATTTTCCTCTACATAGATTTATTCAGCAACAACTACTCCTTCTACTACTTTTTAGCCAGCCATTTAAAACGAAGCGATGTATGCGAACGGAGTGGTGTATTAAAACGAATGGAACAGCCGTTAAATATCTTCTTTTACGCAAATTTGATCCAAAGGACTACGACTTCTACTATTTTCCAGCTTTGAATATAAAACAATGGAACGCATTAAAAATGAATCGAACGACAGTTAAAGATTTTACGCTACACAAGTTTAATCCTAAACACTACTACTTCGACTTCCAGCTTCCTTAATAATTTTAAATTCTCTCATTTCAAACAGAGCGACGTATTTGAATGAAGTAAACGGCAATTACTGAAAATATTCCATGACGATGGCTGTGGAAGTGCAGAACGAAAGTACTTGGAAATTTAAATAAAATGTATATTTTTAAACTTGGAACATAACTTTATTATTATTTGTCACGTTTTAAGTAAACGGTGAACTTTTTAAAGTTCATATTATGCAGTTTATAGTTGAATCATAGTGGAATATTTCACATCTTTTTATGATTTTTATTTAGAATAATTATATTAAAAAACAACAGAAACATTTTGGAAATGTATGATCGTTTTCAATAGTATGAGATGGTTCTTTGTTATATTTACATTTACCTCTGTTTCATACCATTCATGTAATGAAACTTATTTTATAAAGGAATACCGACAATTTTTAAATAAAGTTGACAATGCCTCGTTAATTTATAATAAAAATTTCCGCCAGAAAAAATTTTTCATCTTTCTAAAACATTTAATGTACGAAAGTATACTTTTATTAATTTGAGCACATTTAAAAAGTAAACATTATTTATTTGCTACAAAATTTTTTACACAAGTAAGTGAATTATTTTTTCTCTAAAATTCGGAATAATAAATATTGTGCAACATTCTTCTGTAAAAATTGGTGAAATCCGATTTTTAAAATTAATACACTGAATAGAAAAGCTGCACTAACTATATAGCGGACGCATGATTTCTGAAGTATTTTTATTTGTAAAAGTTTTAATAAATTGTAAATTGATGAAGTATTTAATAAAGTTTTAACACTAGAACCACCAGCAAAAACATATACCTATAACGGTCAATGCGGTCCTTTTGACTGATGTGAATTACCATGATCAACTGTTGTTTACTAGACATATTTACTCTTAGTATCGTTTATTACCATCATTGCCCATATAATAATATATATTTCATAATTTTTATTATACATTTTTATATTTTATTATGTTATAATTATATTATATTGAGATTGATATATATATATATATTATTTATATTTTTTATTTTAAGAATATTTTTATTGAATTTATATAGAAATATTTTCGATGAGAAATCGAAATTGCTAAAAAACAAGAATAAACTTATTGAAAACAAATATTTATATTTATCCCCTCAGCAATACAATATTCAGGGTGGCAAGTGGTCAGGGAAAAAACACAGTAAAAAAAAAGAGGAAACTATCAGTATTTTCTTCTAGAAAATACTACGCATAATATAAAGTGATTAAAGAAAGCGTGTTTCTCTTTAACAAAATACTGGTATTTAACACCATTTTTGACTGTGTTTCTCAGCCCGCTAGATCATGAAAATTATAAAATGCTTGTAGATGTCATGGTCTAGAACTAGCTTTTTAGTCCAGGCAATAGAGACCGTATAGGGACTCTACCTAGCAAAATTAATGGTAGTACTGGAAATCGGCTTTCTAGATGTTTTTTGGGTCGCTGAATCCGAATTTGTAACTTACCACCAAAATTTACCCCGGCAACCACCCCAAATTTTGGTAAAAAGCCCCCCCCAAAAAGGTTTTTATTAAAAAATTCCATTTTTTTAATTGTTTTAGTAGTTTGAAAAGTAGCTAGAAATTCAGAAAGTAGACAAAATTTGCAACAAATTAGATATATGACATTATGACTTAAGATGAAGGGGAAGGGGGGATCTGCTTCGGAACATGCGCCGCAGTGCTGCGTGGACTAAGTTGCGCAATTCCACTTAACCACTCACACGTTTACGTTAGCCCTCCCATCTTCCCTCCGAACTTTCTCTATAAGGTTTACTTTAAGTTTTTAGGGTCGCTGAATCCGAATTTTTAACTTACCCCCCAAATTTCTCCCCCCCCGAACCCCCCCCCCAATAGTTGTTTTTAACTTAAATTTCTTATTGATTTAGGGGAAAATCATTACGAAATTCAGAAACTAGACAAAATTTGCAACAAATAGGATATATGACATTATGACGTAGGATAAACGGGAGAGAGGGGGCTGCCTAGGAACATTCCCCGCGCTCTTTTTTCAAAAACAAAATTTTTTCAAAGAATCAATTTTTTTTTGGGGGGGGGGGGGGGGGTTGCCGGGTGAAATTTTGGTGGGAAGTTACAATTCGGATTCAGCGACCCAAAAAACATAAAGTGAGTCGAAATCCAGAACTAGTATTACTTTTGCCAGATAAAACCCACTATTGCCTGGACTTCAAAATTTAGTGCACGCAGCGCCGCAGTGCATGTTCCGAGTCCGCCCTCCCCCTCCCCGCTCATCCTAATTCATAATGTCATATATCCTATTTGTTGCAAATTTTGTCTAGTTTCTGAATTTTGTAATGGTTTTCCCCTAAAACAATCAGAAATTTAAGTTAAAAACAACTATTTGGGGGGGGGGGGGTTCGAGGGGGAAATTTTTGGGGGAAAGTTAAAAATTCGGATTCAGCGACCCAAAAATCTTAAAGTAAACCTTATAGAGAAAGTTCGAAGTAGAGATGGGAGGGCGAATGTAAACGTGTGAGTGGTTAAGTGGAATTGCGCAACTTAGTTTACGCAGCACCGCGCGCATGTTCCGAGGCAGATCCCCCCTTCCCCTTCATCATAAGTCATAATGTCCTATATCTAATTTGTTGGAAATTTTGTCTACTTTCTGAATTTATAGCTACTTTTCCCCTAAAACAATAAAAAATGGAATTTTTTAATAAAAACATTTTTGGGGGGCCTTTTTACCAAAATTTGGTGAGGTTGCCGGGGGAAATTTTGGTGGGAAGTTCAAATTCGGATTCAGCGACCCAAAAAACACCTAGAAAGCCGATTTCCAGTACTACCATTAATTTTGCTAGGTAAAATTCCCTATTGCCTGGACTATTTGTAGAAAACTTCCGTGCCATTTGGTCGAGCACGACCACGCCAAATTTTGTAGAATTATAGAACTTTACAGTTTCTTGTAAGTGTTTATCACCAGTTTCAAATGTAACTGATGTGTGTCGGGAACTTAGAATTAAAACATATTTATTTTTCTTCCCTTGATAAACTCAACTTAATATAATCTTTGGCAAGAATTTGGCTGCTGTACAAAGACTTTTTAAGATTTTATGGCCTGTAGAATTTTGTTTTTCGTCCAAGATTGACTGTGCCAACAATGCTTGTTTTTAGTGACTTCATCTTTTCTGCAAGGGGCAGTGAAGTAAAGAAGTTATGTGTGCTAATGTTGTAACCTTTGTTGAAGTATGGACAGTTGCGACATCTACTAGGTAAACTGTGCATTAAAATTGACGGCGGTCATTTTAACCGTTTCGGCGGACTGGAAAATTTATCACTGGCATATCATTGCTTTTCGAATTTCAAAGAATACTTTTTAGTCAAAGAGGAGAGAAGTACCGCCCTTATGAGCTCCACCATGGCTGGCTAATTTCTCCGTAACATGGTAAGTTAGAGCTATAATTCTAATCTCTTTCTTTTTGTAAACTCGAGCTGTACATTATGGTACCTCGATTGTCGAAATCTGTCCAGTGGCTATAAAGTTTTAGGCATTTAAATTTCTTAATCTCGAACCGTTTTGTTTTTAGCATTGGCCTTGACCTTCTGAATTTCGACAAATTTCCCGAGCTTAAGAATAAACTTTACCAATATGTAAAATGAAACCTGTTAATTTTTTTATGTATATTACGTCTATATTTTTTTTATGTATATTATGTATATTACGTCAAGCAGATCGCTTTGACATATAAAACATGCATTTTTGTCCATAATTAAGTGGACTATGTAAATTATAATAATGGTTGTTTTTAAGCTTTGACTTGCCATCTTCGATGGAATGTTGAAACTGTGTTGTGTTTGCAAACATTTTAAATATATTTACGGAACTCATCTTCGTTTAATTTTGTCTTTTTTGCGTATAAAAATGTATAAGCTTTCTTACGGTATGTGCTTCCCACCTCCAAGAAAATCCGACTATAAATTCTTACTCTCCCACTCAAAATGTTATGGTCTTCCCCGATGGTTCACGCACTGTTACCGGAGTAGGTCGAGCTTTCTGCGTTACAAAAGGGAGTGAAGTGACTGATCGATTGTTCTGCAGGCTGGATAACAATAATTCCATTTTCCAAGCCGAACTCTTTGCCATCTTTAAAGCTCTAGAGTGGATATCTCAACAAAACCCAAAATCTTTAATTCCAATTTTTAGCGATAGTATTTCAAGCCTGCAGGCTATCTGTTCGTTTGGCTCAACAAATCCCCAGGTTATTGAGATTAAATCACATCTCAAAAATCTTCTCTGGAAAACCTATTTAAGCCACGTTTCAGCTCATAAGGGTATCCGGGGAAATGAAACGGCAGATATGTTGGCAAAGGAGGCAACTGCTAGATCATCAGTTGATTTTTCACTTCCAGTACCGCACTCGCACATCAAAAGACATCTTCGCTCTCATTTTATGAATTAATGGCAGGATTACTGGGATTAATCAGATAAGGATAGATATACCTATGATCTTGTCCCAGCGGTATCTTTGGATCTTCTTCTGCTCACTCCATCCACTACAGCTTTCCTTACTGGTCATGGTCCTTTTGAAACATACCTCTTTAAGTTTAAAAGAGCCCTTTCTACACTATGTGAGTGCGGTGATGTTCCTGTTGCCTCTCATTATTTATATAATTGCCCTTTAACAACTCGCTGGCATATCCGCCGTCCTCCTGTTCTTCCAGATGGTTGGATAGCAAATATTTTATCGCGCCCGACTTTGCTCTCAAAACTTAAAAACATCTTCAACTTCTTATGTAACCTTTCATTTTTACTCCATCACTGAGGCAGGGACTTGGAATCCCCCTTATTCAGTACCCAATGTCGGGTCGCAGAAACTTGTATAATATTGTCTAACTTTGTATATTATTGCATTATTTAATGTCCTTAAGTTTGTTTAACAAATTTTGCTAATGTAACATTTATTTATATCTCATATATACCACTCCGCCCTCTGTCGCTCGTAATAGCTATTTTTGTGGCATTTTGAAAATTGTACCATTGAAAAGTGTATGAAGTTATGCATAGAATTGAACCCAATTTTTTGTGTATATTTTTGTCCATAGCAAGAATATCCTCCCTTAATTTGGAAAACATTCGCCGGAAGGGGGAGCTGTAATAGCGATTTTTGTGCCATTTGTTTTTGGCATTTTGAATATTGTACCATCGAAAAGTGTATGAAGTTATGCATAGAATTGAACCAAATGTTTTGTATATGTTTTTGGCCATGGCAAGAAGGTCCTCCCTAAATTTGGAAATATTCCGCCTAATGGTGCGCTATAATAGCGATTTTTGTGTAATTTTCATTATTGTTCGTAGTTCTATTGTACACCGGTGGCTCTTGAAGCGATGGGAACTTTCCATCCTGATAAGCCGACTACTCGCGAACAGCTGATGTACAACATAATGACGGTAAACTATTGATTTTAATAAATATAATCATCGAGATTCACTCGTTTGTACGAGATTAATTGACTGAAGCAGACATTTAAGATGAAAGTCAAAGTTGATATAGTATTGAACTAATAAAAATGAAATATTGACATTTGTAACAACATTTTGAAGTATTAAAATATATGAGATAGAAGTAAGTTTTGCAATTGACACATCCAACTAGTTTGTTTAATAAGGAAAAACCTTCTTTTTCCTCTATTGAGTGTGTGTTCAGCATATGGGGGTGTATATCCACCCACATGCTTATAATGCACGCATAATCTTACCAAAATTTGCATAGTTGCTCCTTCCCATGAACTGTGACCTGTGTCTGTCTCTCGCATATTTATTGCTATGTCGTGTCATCTCCTTTAAGATTTGAGTCCGTTTTAGGTGAAAGAGATAAAAGTCACTATAAAGTTTTAATCATTTTATAGTCCAACTATTTTGCTTGATTAAGCCACAGGAATGTCTAAAGGTGAGAGTTGTATTAAAACAATCCACCAATATTGCTTTTTTTTTAATGAAATAAAATAACCAATAAAATGGTGATACCTATTTATAAATGCATGTGCCATTTTAATGCCCATTATAATACGCTTTTCACCTCAAATTTTCAGTTTAAAAAGTAAGATGCTCAGTATATACAATTTATTATCTGCAAGTACTACGAAAATTGTCATGCTTTCATTATAACACTGCATAGAGCAGAAAGATATCGCGACTAATATAGTTCATTATAATGTGCTTTTCCCTCAAATTTTAAGGTTAAAAAGTAAGATGCGCAGTATATAATACTTTTTATCTACATGTACTACGAAAATTGCCATACTTTCTTTATAACACTGCATAGAGCAGAAAGTTATTGCGACTAATTTAGACCATTACAATTTGTTTTCCGCTCAAATTTTAAGTTTAAAAAATAAGATGCGTAGTATATACAACCTTTTTATCTACAAGTACTAAGGAAAATGGCATGCTTTAATTATAACACTGCATAGAGCAGAAAGATATCGTGACTAATATCGAAGTGGTACATAATGAATAATGAAAGAAAAACAAGTGCAGTTTTACCTGACATGAGTGGTGTGTTATGAACGAACGGAATGACACAAAGTATTTTCAATTCTTCGTTAAATGTAGAAATAATATTTTCGGAATATAGTATAAGTAAACATTACGTCCTATATAGAATTTAAAATCCTTCCTTCCTTAACGATATGGAAATGTGTTTAAATAATTTGAATATTGGAAGTGAAATTCCTCTTTTATACGAAATTTGGGTTTCATCATTTATTTTAAATTTGAAAACATCGGTTTATTATAGAATAATGTATTGCAGCTGTATTGATGATATTGCATTATTAGAACTGCCAACTTATTTTTAAACGAAGCTATCAAAGAAACAATTTACTTAGTAATAGCTATGTGTTATACGTATATAAAAGTAAAAATGTTCTTTTATTTTAAGAAGGCGTAATAAACGTAAGTCCTACAGTAATGTATGTTTATATCATTATGACAGATAATTGATTTTATGAATTAGGGTATTTACAAAATTTTGACTTTCATATTCTCGGATTGTCTATTTATACACGATATAAAATGAAATATGCATTACGTAGGAATAAATATTTACGTGGTTGTAAATATCATAAATAAAAATAATTAGATATTTAGTGATATATTTTAAATCCGGAAAAAATGTTTTTTTTTCTTTTTATAGAATGACGTGTTGCAGTTTTTTTGATGGTTTTACATTATCAGAATTTGTAAAATTATTTGGAATTAAGCGAATTAATTAATGTACTATTGAAAATATTATGCATCTACTACATAACACAATGCCATTTTTCTGTACACAGTTTTTAACTTTAAAAGATAGATTTAATCAATGTTGTACCAGCGTCCCTGCATGATGTCACCGCACTGTAAAAGAAAAATTATAATGTTACTAAGTATTTTCTAGGTAACTGGGATGCCTAGACCTCTTTATGCAACCAGCAAAAAAAATCATGTAACGGATTCACGTTTACACTGTAAAAACAAGGGTTAATAAGTTACGTTAGTGCAACAACAAAAAATATCACTCAATTATAGGTAAACATTTGGTAAGCATATAGATTTCTGTAGCTTTCAAAAACTAGTTTTGTAGATTTACTCATTTTTTCTGTACAGTGTACAAGTTAAATTTTAGTAAGACTACAGATTTCTATAGCTTTTACAAAAACTAGTTTTGTAGATTTACATTTTTTTACAGTGTAGATGATTTAATTAACAACATTCTGAAGAGCATATTTAAAAATACAAATTTTTCATTTTTCATTACTACCAAAAGTACAGATTTCTCTTTAGTAAACTGAAATTACGGGAACACTGTAAAAAAAATCAAGTCTACAAATCTAGTTTTTGTAAAAGCTTCTGAAATCTGTACGTTTACTAGAATTTTGTCTGTACAATGTACAGAAAATATGTAAATCTACAAAAGTAGGTTTATAAAGCTACAGAAATATGTACGCTTATTAAAATTTTATCAGTAACTCGGGATATTTACATGATTTTTTTTTGTTGGAGTTACATAAGAAGTTCTGGGCATCCCAGTTTCCTAAAAAATTTTTAGTTACCTTACAGATTTTTTTCATATTTCAAACGTGAATCCGTTACATTAATTTCTTTTGTTGCAGATGCATAAAATATTTTAGGCATCCAGGTTACCTAAAAAATGCTTTGTAACCTTATATTTTTTTCTTACAGTGAAGAGAAGAATTTCTAATAATGCTTTATTAATTGAAATTCCTGATAAGAAGGTGATATAAATTGTTTTTAATGCTTCTGCTATAAGACCGTAAGGGCATCATAAGTATAACAACATGATTAATGCTGCACGCGGAGCCAACAAACCATGAAGTTATCTTGTACATACACATCCAGAAATAGCTTTTATAATACAGTGAGACCTCGATTTAGCATTATGCAAGGGGCCATACAGAAATGACGCTATATGGAGGATAGCGTTAAATCGCGGTAAGACAAAACAATACACTGAGCATAAAATAAAGATAAATTTAGGTAACATGCCATTTCTTTCTTTCTTTAGAATGGTTAAGATATCGGATTTCTAAATTATACTTTAAATAAAACTTATATTTAATAATGCGTCCTATTTTTAGCAATACAAATCTCATTCTCAACGAATATGACTTCAGAATTTGAAATGAACGAATTCTTTGTCTTTAAAGTTTGAATGGATTCTGCCTCAGAAGGTCCTCATTACTATTTTCTTCTTTAGCCTAGTCATCCGATTCTGAGTGCAAATGGAGATGCATAGTGCATACTGAGATGAATCAAACAACATGAAGCGCGTCTTAGGAGAGGAAACACATTGAAACAAAAAGAAAATATCTTTCTGTTTGGCGGCATATTTTTGCTAATTACAGCTAACGAAAATCCTCTAAGGAATGCTATGAGCTCCGTTTTACCACTGAAAGCAAATTCGAATCAGGTACAATGGGATCAGCGAGATTTTACGAATATGCGTGGATGTAAGAGATGATAGATTTCAAATATTTACTTGCAGTTTGTAAGAAGGACAAAGAAGAAGTAGATTCAGAGTCTTACACGGAAGAAAGTGTCTTTTTTTTTCATCAAAATTTCTATTTTAGAAAATATTCATCTGGTTTTTCTCTCTAGAAAGTGTTAAATGCGGGCAATATAACTTTAAATATGGGATGTTTTAACTTTACAAGTACGAGGTGGAACCCGTCGAATTTCGACGAAAGAAAATGTTTACTTAGGAAATGTTGCATCAAATTTATAATGCATCGACAACAATAATTACAATAAAAAATCCATCTTACACTTGTTAATTTAACTCTCCAAAGACATATTTTAACCTAAGATTAACAAAATACTTTTTTCATAAACTTCAACTGTTAAAATTATTGGAAAATTAAACTTTATTCATATACGTAATCAATAACATATAATCAAGGTAAGTAATTTTGATTAAGTTATCAATTGATGCTTGGTATTACGGAATGAAAAAATCAGCAAAAAGGATTTCACCTTGACATAATCATAGAATCCCCCCCCCCCTTTAAATCTAAACAAATCAAGTCATTTTCAACGTTTCACATCGATATTAACCATTTAAAAACATTTTAACGCACAATAGGTTATTGATAAATATATTTTCAAGCTTTAAGTCACGTTTGTCAACTATTACAACTTGCCATGTTAAAATTCCCACTCGTGATTTGAGGTCTTATAACAATCTCTGTACCTGCGCGTAAAAATTCCAGAAATTTATAACTTTTAGACGTATTCATGGGGAAATATCTCGTTTTATCAAATAAAATTATCGGTTTCTTTTAAATATGACGTCATTTTCAGTCGCTGAAATATTTTGCCTATTGTCTCAAACTCAAAGTCAGCGAAATGAAAAAATAGTGAAATATAACAGCATCATCAGGGAAATTGTGTCTTTTTTAAAGCGTAACGTCATTTTCTGTTCAAATTTTTAAAAAATATATTTTTAATTGTAATGAGAAAATGGCATCAGTAAGAATATAATCAATAAAGATAACTAAACCACTTTTAATAGAAATGAAGTACTTCAGTTGCCACGATTAGAAAATTGGTATTAAAAACTATAAAAAAATTAATATCTCAAAAATAAATTGAGGTACAGCTTTCAAACAAATTGCATTTAAATGTGCATTTTTTTCTGCATACGACGGTGTAAACATTTAAAACGTGGTATGTTTAGAAGTTTAAAATTTTGCAGTAGCGAAAATTGCAAAACCAAATTTTTATTTCAAATTTCAAAGTGTTGCCATTCGCAGAATGACGTATGCGTTACGCACAGATATGTTTGTCCTTTATAATATAGATAGGAAATTAATTGAAAAAATTAAAAATGACGTTATATTCGGGAAATCGTTAAATACGGCTTGCGTTAAATCAATGTTTCACAGTATTTGGGTTCTTTAGAAAAAAAGAAGAATTTAACAAATTAACAAAAATAATAATAAAATAGCAATGTAATTATGTTGATTTCAAAGGAAATGCTTTTTATAGTATAAATTAATAAAAGTATTTTATTAACAATCATAAATTTATGTAAATATTGAACATATAAAAAGTTCTTAAAGTTAGAACGCATTACGTTGAATTTTATGTAAAAATAAAGCAATTCTAAAAGGATCTGAATATATTAAAGACTTCATAAATAGAGAAGAAAAATTAATGCTACATGTAGAGTCAGTAAACCATGAAATATCATATACAAAATGATACGTAAAGTTTTCCGGCATATTTATGCGCTTTAGAAAAAGAAGATTTGATAAATTAACAAAAAAGTGTAAAATTATGAAATAAACGAGGCAGGTTTTAACGTAAGTTCATGTTTTTATTGAACATTTAGTAAAAACTTTTAGCAATAAACATAAATTAATTTAAATTTTTAGGAAATAAAAATATCTTTAAAGTTATTACTTATTAAAAAGAGTGTAATATACGCTGTAAAAAAAAGACGAATGTTTCTTAATCTACAAAAATATGAAATAATCACGAACGCAAATATATAATAACCTTCTCCGAGTCACTCAAGATTCCGAAAAGTGCTCCTTTATCTTTAGAAACCTCAAAAAACTATTTATTTTAGAAATTTATAGAAAAATTTATAAAAATAAATTTTTGTTAGCTGCCCGTAATTTTTGGAAAAGTTTCATAGTAGCTTTTATAATGCATTAATCAGTTCTCTGTACACGGAAATTCGGGTTTTCGGACTCTATCAATTCTAAAGTAAACATTTTCAGCTGCATAACTGAATTTATGCATGCAAATGTATCAAAATAATGTTAATTTTAATATAAATGTTAATGCTGTTAATTTTGTACATTTGTCTGTTAAACAAGTTTTCTGAATATCAAAATATTTATCAAAGAATAGATAGCATCTGAAAAAGTGATATTCTGATTTGATAAAACTGATTATTGCACTGTAAATGCTTTTCAGAAACGTTTCCGAAAATGACGGGCAGCTAATAAAAATTTATTTTTGTAAATTCATCTTTAAATGTAATAAATAAATAGTTTTCTGAGGCTTTTAAAGGCAAAGGAACGCTTTTTGTAATTTTCGGTGACTCGGAAAAGGCTATTGTACATTTTCGTTCTTGATTATAGTACATTTTCAAAAACTTAGTTTAGTGTAAATTTTGTAATAGTATTTATTCCCTAAAGGGTTTTATGTTGTGTATAATGCTAGATTTTTTAATTAAATATTTTATTTTAAATTTTAGAGCATGGTGAATGAGACAAGAAGTGATGAAATAGAAATAAAAAATATGAACCACGAAAGCAATATACAAATTATACGTAAAATTTTAACAAAGAGATAATAATCATTTTTTAAATTAACTAATTTTTAATTAGAAAATATATCTTTCAAATACACTTTATGCTTCACTTAAATGTTAAATGATTTCTTCTAACACAACTGTGTAAATATAAGAAAGAATATTTTTTGAAGAATGGATGCTTTTTATGACAAAATATAAACCAACACTATTTTGAGAATTTTCCAAATAACTCTACACCTGGTTATCTGCCATAACAAACTTTGAAAATGTAATCTGATAAACACATACAAAAACCTGATTTTGCATTCTAAGTATCTGAACTTTGTAAATGATTAGTGAATGCCCTACTTTCATTATCACAAGGATCTCAGAAGCTTGTCTTTGGATTCTACTGAATGCTTAAATGATAAGGAACAAAATTTTGAAGCAGACTAATTATATTTCAGAAGTTTAATCGAAATAGTATGGTTCATAAAATTGCGATTAATTGTCAGTGACTAGGATTAATAAAATATTTTTAGCGCAAAATAATCGTGTTAATTTAAAATTTTCTTCAGCAATAATGTTTCACAAAGAAAAAAAGTAATACCATATATTTTTAAATTGGAAATCATCATGGAATAGTTGTTCAAGGACTTCATTTATGTTTTCTTACTAGAGCATAATGAGGTTTAAATTTGAGGATATAAATAAAAAAAGGAAGAAAAATAATGCGTCAAGCATAGATTATGAAACACTCGCGAAAACATTACGAATTATGTAACAAAACTTCACAGATTAATAAGTTGAAATATGATGTTTAATTCAACCATTTGTCAACGCATAGGGAAGAGTAGCTGAAATCCTACTCCTCACAATGACATCATTTATAATTAGAAGAAGCACCTGTCTTCTACGTGCTGTTTTCAGACAATATTTAAAAAAACCAAAAAATTAGCTGTTTTGATCAAAGTTTTCCTTCTAAACGTAAGAAAATACTTTAAAACTAAAGAAAGTTGTTATGTTTTCATATACATATCTAAATTCATGTGTTTATTGCGCATATGTTTCACGCGGATTTGTATGCTTTTGGTTTTTATTCTTGCTCTTGAGGTTATCTGTTTTTAAATAATTGCACAGTTGTCTTGATTGGACCAATTTGAGTTGCTTATATTGTATCAGATTTACGATCATAAATTTGAAAAGTAAGTAATGCATTTCGAGGGCTGTATGCCTTGGACACTATTTTTTTTAAATATTTTGATAATTTATTGACTATCTCCATGCAAGTTTTTGAATATTTTAACTTTTCTTTTGTATATATATCTGGATCAATTTCTTTATACAATTTAGGCCTACATAAATATAAATAACCGGTCAAGTGCAACTATCACTCGCACCCATAGGGTTCCGTACAATAAATATATGAATTAGTAACTGGACATTGCATTACACAAATATATAATTAAAAATTGTTATCAGGGCTTTAAAAGCCGACGGCACATAGTGTACGCAACCCGTGTCTTCAAGGGTTAATATCTCGTCTAATTAAGTACGAAATTTTTCAATAATCATTATCAACAATCTTTTTAAATTTCTGCGACGATAGGTACCTCCCGTGCTCCTCAATCTCTTTACTGAACGCCCGCAAATCGAAATTCGTCTGTAATGGAAAAATGCGATTTCTCAAAAACTATGTGACCTAGAGTAATCGCTTTAGTTTTCCTGCAAGGTTCAGATTAACTTCTACTACCCCTAATTTTTTCAGAGTTTTAGTTTCAGTAGATTCGGAAATAGAGGGGGGGTGGGAAACACATTTTTGCATTACATTTTCGACGCTATCTCTGAAAATATAATACCTAAAATTAAAAGAAATGTATTTTTGTGTTCGGCGTTACGAAGGCTTTCACACAATACCCCACATGATATACATAGAAAAGATTTTGTGTTTCAAGAAACTTAACTTGCTCCTCTACATGTTTCCTAAACATATTTGTAAATGGCTAATAATCTATAAATGTGTGAATGAATAACCTTTATTACTTCAGCGAATTTCAACTTTCCACCATAGTTTACTAGCAAAATGTCTGTGACAGACGGACAGACAGTCAGAGGAGTGATGTTATAATGGTTTCGTTTTTACTTTTTAATTACAGAACCCTAAAAATATCTTTTACAATGTTTATGTAATAAATTTTGTTTCAATTTCTTTTACTTATTCCTGTCGAGGAGACAGACACTTCAGATAGATCCGCTGATTATCTTGCTATAGTGATTTCGGAGTCAGAGCTAGTAATCATCAAACCTACTAAAACTAATAGAGTAAAAATCACTGATGAAATCGACAGAGACAAACAGCCTGGAAGAAATAAATCAGTGACTGCAAAAGTTGTCAACTATTTAGGAAACGAAAAGGAAATAATAAGTTGTGAAGAGACTGACAAGCAAGAAGACTGCAGCTTCAACCCCTCCACTCCATCCACCCCAAAAAACAGTTAAATCAAACGACATAGGGGTCGAAAATCAGCTTTGTTAACATGTTCGATAGATAAAGTAAACCTTGAAGAGAAAAAAAACAAAAAAAAATGGCAAAAAAGAAGCTCTCAAAGCAAAAAAGCAATAGGAAAATCAAGTTTTAAAAAATAGGCGTAATTCAATGGTAAAGAAAACGTTGGAAGGGAAGAACTACAGACATAAGTTAAAGAAAACTTCTGTTGCAATAAAATGTCTGACAATTCAGAATCTGAAAAAGAAAATCAAAACAGTAATGATTGGTTTTGCATAATTTGTAAGAAAAATAAAATAGCTGCAATTATTCAATGTTCAGATTATCAAATATGGTTCCATGTTGTGTGCGCTGGAATAAAAATGAACAAAAGAAATTCATGTGTAAGCCTTGTATCACTTATAATATCATATTCGAGTAACTGGCAACTAGTTCCATAATTTCTATACTTAATTAATTATAACTTTGATTCATATTATGAATACATTTTGATTAAAAAAAAAAACCTTTCTCTTTCATACATTTGACTTCATTATATTTCTTTGCTGTTGTCTAGTTTGATTGTTTCATCAATCGCAAACTTTTCTTTTATTAAAATTAGTTACATTTCCTACTCATTAAAACAGCCTAATATTGTTTGTTCAATTTTAGGAGACTGGGTGTCCAACTTAGGCGACCAGTCTCTAAATTTGGACAACTTTTGACGAATTTTTCAAATTAAAATAAAACATAACATTTTGAAAAAGAAATTCTTCTAAAGATTTATTTAGTTAGTAGAGGAATATATTTACTATGCGTAGTGATATTTTGGAGATATTCCAAAATAGAGTGAGTTACACCTGTAAATAAGTGAAGTGATCCAAATTCGGCTACTCTCCCCTAAAACATTTGGAAACCTAATTTCAGCAATTCTCATATGCAGTCAAAAAATTATTTGAATTATTTGAGCAGCAATGTATAGGATATATGAACTGCATGCATGCAAAAATTTAGATCAATTATGAAATAACATACCTCAGTTGGAAATTCCCCTTCAGTAATTTTCTAGAATATTAATGCTACTCTCTTCATATTCAACACCAAACATGCCATGGTAAACATCATTAATATATATCAATTACATTAAAATCCGAGTATATTTACTCCAATTAGAGCGTGGACACACAAACCGCGTTCATAAACACTTTTTCAGCTTTGTTTGAAAATGTTAAAAAGAATAATAATAATAAAAAATGAACCAGGCATTGATAATAAAATACTTTCCATCTTTATCAGTGTACTGTTATTAATCATCCTCTTTCGACATAATGGAAATGAATTCTAAACAATCTGGTTGCTTTCATGTATGCACTATACACAATATTCAAAAATATCTGCAAAACTACTTTTACTTACTTTCAGCAGTAATAGTGGGACATTATTTTACTTTTGTAGGAACGCCTTCCTAAAATCCTTTTTAATGGAGTCCGAAACGCAAATGCTGTAGAAGCAGACCGAGGATGACTTGGTAAAGTTCTATTCAAGAGACAACGAAGATATATAAGTTATATGATGCGATTAATCTCGACAGAGAAAGATGGAAAGGATATCTCAGAACTACAGGGTTATTACAAATTAATCATCGGGTTTGATACTTACTACGTGCGAACTAGGAAATGTATATGTTTCCTTGACAATTCAAACTCGAGGGCGTTAACTACAGTCTCGCGCTGCATATGTGTCATACGCGTGTGGTTGCCATGGTTGATGCGAGAACATCATATTCAAAATGGCGACTGGACAGCAGAAAGCGATTTTTTTACTAGAATTTTCAAAATGTGAATCACTTATAACCGTTCAGAGAGCATTCCGGAAGGCATACAAATGCAAACCACGAACCCAACAAAGCATTCTGCACCGGTATCGACAGTTCAAATAAACTGGTTGTTTATGTAAAGGCAAAAGTTCCGGCCGACCAAGCGTTACAGAAGAAACTGCGAATCGAGTTAGAGAGAGTTTCATCTGTAGTCCCAAGAAATCAACAAATGGCGCTAGCCGAGAACTTTCCATTCCACAGCCAACTGTGTGGAAAATTTCTGCTGTCTAGTCGCCATTTTGAATATCACGATCGCGCAGAAACCATGGCAACCACACGCGTATGACAAATACGCGAAACTGTAGTTAACGTCCTCTCATTTGAGTTGTCATGGAAACATATACGTTTCCTAGTTCGCACGTAGTAACGTATCAAAGCCCGATGATTCATTTGTAATAACCCTGTGTTTTTATCGGTCGACGAAACCCAATGTTTAGTGGAAACTATGGAACAACAAGAAGATTTTTACCCAAATTTGTTTTTAATTTATAAACAATTTAAATAACTGAAAAAGCTTATTAATGAATAATAAATGTCGAACAATACAGAAAAAAACTGATTTATTTAATTAAGTTTCTTTACACATACGATAAAACCTACATTCAATACAAAAACGTGTGCTATTTTCAGTTGCTTGAAAAAAGCATTGTAACTGTACCCTTTTTTTTAAAGAACAATGTTCCCTTTTTGAATCCGCCCGGCGGCCCTTTTTTTCTAGATTCAACACTAAAATCATTACTCAAATTAGAATTTCATTCAGGACCAAGCATCTGAGTACGTTATACCCCAGGTACGGTATAACCGGTGTTGACTGCACTTTCATTTAAGAATGTAAAATCATACAAATTTGTGGTTCATTTACAAAAACAAACATAAGCATTCATAGCTATCTGTCGCAAGCAATTACGTAAATTCAATGATAAACTTATATAAACATGTGATTTTGTCTTAAAAGCGCTTTAGTTTGTTAAATGATTAGTGAATGCCCTATTTTCTTTATCACAAGCATCTCACGAGCTTATCGTTGTATTATATTGCATTGAATGTATTCTTCTCAAAACGATAAGGAACAACATTTTGAAGTAAACTAATTATATTGCAGAAGTTTATTTGAAATAGTATGGCTCATAAAGTGTCAAATAATCTTTAATGAATTTGATTAATAAAATATTATTAGAGAAAAGTAATCATGATATTATAACAGCTGTTTCAGTAATAATATGTTTATCGATATAAGGAAAAATAATAACACTATATATTCTGTAATCGGACATTATCATGCACCAGGTAAAATTGTTCTAGGACTTCGTCTATGTTTTCTTACTAGAACATAATGATGCTTTAGTTTGGAGATATAATAAAATATGAATGCACCAGGCATTGATAGTAAAATACTTTCCATCGTTATTAGTGTACTTTTATGATTTTTTTTTTTTGACATGATGAAAAATGAACTCCAAGAAAACTGGTTGCTTTCATGGATCTACCCTACACATTAAGCACGAATGTCTGCAAAACTACTTTTCCTTACTTTCAGCAATAATAGTTTAACATTTTTTAACTGTTGCATTTATACGAATTTTTTTTTAAATTTATAAACGTTTCAAATAACTGAAAAAGCATATTAATCAATAACAATTGATGAACAATACAGAAAGAAAACTAATTGGATGTGCCAATCCCAAAACTTTCTTCTATCTTATGCATCTTAATATTTCAAAAAGTGGTTATACATATTAATACTTCAATATTATTAGTTGAATAGTATACCAACTTTCATTTTCTTCTTAAATTTCTGCTTCAGGCCTTTAAACGAACTAAAAACGAGTTAATTTATATCATGACATTTGTTAAAATTAATAGTTTTTCCTTATTCTGTTGTTATCAGCTGTTTGCGAATTGCCTGCTTAGCAGGAAGCGAGTTCCCGCCACTGAACGAGCCGCCGATGGACAATAGAACTACGAAAAATCAAGAAAAGTATACAAAAATCGCTATCACAGAGCCCCTTTAATGCGCAATATTTCCAAATTCAAGGAGGACCTGTTGACCATATCCAGAATTATAAACAAAAAATTTGTTTCAATTGTATGCATAATTTTATACACTTTTCGATGGCACAATAAAGAAAATGGCACAAACATCGCTATTACAGCGACCCCCTTCCAGCAGATTTTTTTCAAATTCAGGGAGAACTTGCTTGCCATAGCAAGAAACATACACAAACAATTTGGTTCAATTCTATGCATAACTTCATACATTTATCGATGCTACAATAATGAAAATCGCGCAGACATTGCAATTATAGCGCCCCCTTCTGGCGGAATTTTTTCAAGTTCAAGGAAAACCTACCGACCATAGCCTTACACATACACAAAATATTTGGTTCAATTCTATGCATAATTTTATACAGTTTTCGATGGTACAATAATGAAAATTGCACAGACATCGCTATTACAGCGCTCGTTTCCGGCAGTTTTTTTTCAAATTCAGGGAGGACTTGCTTGTCACAGCCAGAAACATGCACAAAAAATTTGGTTCAATTATATTCATAACTTCATACACTTTTCAATGGCACAATAATGAAAATCGTACAGACATCGCAATTATAGCGTAACCTTACGACGAAATTTTTCCAAATTCAGGGAGGACCTTCGTGTCATGACCAAAAACAAACACAAAAAATTTGGTTCAATTCTATGCATAACTTCATACACTTTTCGATGGTACAATATTCAAAGGGGCACAAAATCGCACAAAAATCGCTATTACAGCTCCCCCTACCGGCGAACTGTTTCCAAATTAAGGATGGACCTGCTTGCCATAGCCAAGAACTTAAAAATTTTTTTGGTTCAATTCTATGCATAACTTCATACACTTTTCGAGGGTACAAAATTCAAAATCGCTATTACAGCGCCCCCTACTGGCGAATTTTTTCCAAATTCAGGGAGGACCTGCTTGCCATAGTTAAAAACTTAAAATAAAAATTTTGTTCAATTCTATGCATAACTTCATACACTTTTTGATGGTACAATGGCGACAGACAAACGGACAGACATACATTTTCTATAAACATGTTTTTTTAGAATCTTTGACCCCTAAAACGTATAAATCCGTCAAAAACCGGAAGTAGAGAAAAATTTCTTTTACAATACTTTCTTCTACTAAAGATAGAAGAAAGTAAAAAAAGAATAATTTAATAAAGTTTCTTTACATATTCGATAGAGAATTCATATAATACGGAAACGTGTGCAATTTTCTGTTGATTGAATAATAATAATAAAAAAATTTCTAACTAGATATCTCTCTAAAGCAATTTAGTAAACTGAACCTGATAAACTTGAACAATCATGTGGTTTTGCCTTCAAAGTGCTTTTGTTTGTTAAATGATTAGTGAATGCCCTACTTTTATCATCAGGAGCATCTCACAAGCCTATCTTTGGATTATATTGCATTGAATGCATTCTTCTCAAAACAGTAGGGAGCAACATTTTTAAGTAAGCTAATTATATTTCAGAAGTTTATTTGAAATAGTATGGCTGATAAATTGTGGAATTAGTTGTTAATAAATATGATTAAATATTTTTAGAGCAAAATAATTGTGACAATTTAAAAGCTTGTTCAGTTATATTATGTTTATAGACATAATACACACACACACAAAAAAAACATGTATTATACAGTTTAAAAAAATGTAAATCTATAAAACTAGTTTTTATAAAATCTATAGAAATCTGTAGTCTTACTAAAATTTTACCTGTGCAATGGACCGAAAAAAGTTGTAAATCTACAAAACTAATTTTTGAAAGCTACAGAAATCTGTATGCTTAATAAAGTTTACGGGTAACCTGGGATAATTACATGATTTTGTTGTTGTTGTTGTTGTTGCAGTTACATAAAAAGTTTTAGACATCCAGTTTCCCAGAAAACTCTTAGTAACTTTGCAGATTTTTTTCTTTATAGTGTAAACGTGAATATGTTACACGATTTTTTTTTTGTTGCTCATTGTAAAAAAAAAGGTCTACGAGGTTACTAAGAATTTTTTAGGAAGCTGGGATGCCTAGAATTTTTTATGTAACTGCAACAAAAAAAATTACGTAACATATTCACGTTTTCAGTATAAAAAAATCTGTGATGTTAGTAAAAATTTTCAAGGAAACTGAGATTCCTAAAACTTTTTATGTAACTGAAACAAAAAAAATGTAATTATCCCTGGTTACCGATAAAATATTAGTAAGCATAGAGACTTCTGTAGCTTTACAAAAACTAGTTTTGAGGATTTATACCTTTTTTCTTTACAGTGTACATATAAAATTTTAGCAAGCTTACAGTTTAGTAACAGATTTCTGTACCATTTACAAAAACTAGTTTTGTAGATTTACATCTTTTTTTTTTTTAACAGTGCAGTTACGTAAAAAGTTCTAGGCATCCCAGTTAACTAGAAATTCGGAGTAACATTATAGATTTTTTTACAGTGTATATAGTCGGGAATTATCAGAGAAATAGTGTTAAATGAGACTAGAAATAATCAGGCTTTAATTTTAGAATATGCATACAAAAGGAATAATAAAAAAATGCACCAGAGGCATTGATTGTGGGACACTTTCCATCATTATCAATATACTGTCACGAAACTTCACCTTTTGACATGATTAAAATGGAGTCTAAACAAACTAGTTGCTTCCACGAATGCATTATACCTATTATTCACAAATATCTAGAAAAAGTACTTTTACTTACTTACAGCCACTATACTGCAATAGTTTTTAACTTTACGATTTTTATTAAAATTTATAAACATATTAAATAATTGAAACATCATATTACTTAATGCAAAAAGTTGAGAAAAGCAGGCAAAAACGAGACCGTTTTAATAAAATTTTCTTTACGTAGCCAATAAAGCATTCACAGAATGCAGAAATATGTGCTATTTTCGAATGAATTACCAAGAACGTTGCAAATAGCTATCTGTCGAAACAAAATGCGTAAATAAATTCAATAAGCATATACAAATATCTGGTTGAGGATTCAAAGTCCTTTAGTTTATTAAATGATTAGTGAATGCCTTATTTTCATTATTACATTAATCTCACAAGCTTATCTTTGGATCCAACGCGTTGAATGCATTCTTCTTAAAATGATCGGGAACAAAATTTTCAAGAAAAGTTTACTTCAAATACTATAGCTTATAAAGTGCGGCATAATCGTTAATGAATATAATTTTTAAATATCTTCAGTGCAAATTAATTATGATAGTTTAAAAGCGTAGTTGAATAATTAAACGTTTATAGGTACAATGAAGTAAAATAATAATACCATTTAATCAATAGAGGGAAATTATAATTAAACTTGTTCTGCATTGACATCACATATAGATTTTGCTAAATCAAAACGATATTTCAATTTGAAGAATGACATTTATGGCACAAAATAATTGTAATAATTTAAAAGTTTATAAATTAATTATATGTTTATGGATGTAACAAAGGAAGATAATAATACCATTTATTCTACAGTTGGAAATTATCATAGAAATACTTTTCAAGGACTTTACTTATCTTTTCATACTAGAACATAATGAGGCTTTAGTTTGAGGATACGAATAAAAAAGAAATGAAAAAAAAATGCACCATATAATGATTATGGAGCACTTTCCAACGTTATCAATATATTGTAGTGAAACATCCCCTTTTAACATGATTAAAATGAAACAAACTGGTTGCTTCCACGAATGTATTATACCTTTTATTCACAAATGTCTAAAAAATTACCTTTTCTTACTTACACCCACAATACTGCAATAGTTTTTAACTTTAAAATTTATATATATTTATTAAATTTATTAAACGTTTATTAAACGTTTTTTATTAAACGTTATATAAATTTATTAAACGTTTTAAATTCGACGAGTAAATTTAACGAAAAATCTTATTGATTAGTACGAAATGATGAGAAGTACTGCAAAAGAAAAAAAAAAGAAAAAAAAACAGAATCTGTTTAAATTAAATTTTCTTTACGTAGCCGATAAAGACACAAAAACATGTGCTATTATTCTCAGATGAATTACCAAGAACGTTACAAATATTAATCTGTCGAAATGAATTGCGTAATTGAAATTTGATAAACATATACAAATATCTGGTTGTACATTCAAGGTGCTTTAGTTTATTAAATGAATAGTCAATGGCCTGCTTTCATTATCACAAGAATATCACCTTATCTTTCGATTATAGTTTATTCCATGATTTTTTCTTAAAATGCAAAGGAACAACATTTTCAGGGAAGCTAATTATATTTCAAAAGTTTATTTGAAGTAGTATGGCTCATAAAAGGCAGAATAATCGCTAATCAATAGAATTAATAAAATATTTTTTATTTTAAATTTAATGTGATTTTTAAAAGTGTATTTCAATGATTATATGTTTATAAATAATCTCCTGGCTGAAGCCGCCAGTGATCTGCCATCTGAGCCATCCCGGACGAATCTGGTCGAACTTTTTCACCCAGCTAACCTTAATGATTATAGCATCTGGTCTGAAACCTGGTTCAGCTCAACAGAATAAATCTCAGGTAATGGAACTCCAGAAATCGCTGGATACGAAATTACACTAGATTAATTTTAACACAATTATTCTAATTGGTAAATAAAACATATTAGATGTAAAATTCCAACTGGGCAAAAAAGTTCGACCAGATTCGTCCGGGATAGCTCAGGTGGCAGATCACTGGCGGCTTCAGCCAGGAGATCCCTGGTTCGATTCATTTCGATTCATCGGTTCATTCATTATTTCATTAACTATATAAAAAAATATATTTTTGTAAAAAAAAATAAAAATTTTCTAAGGTTAATGAATAAAAATAGTAATAACTAACAATATTACCATTGTAAATACTTAAAAGTTGTTCATTTAAAACACACATAATTGTTTAGTATCTTTACCAAATTTCATGACAATCCATACACACTTTCTCAAGATACCATGCACTAATGACTTCAGGAGTAAAAAAAAGAGCTATTTGGATTTCAACAATACATGAATTCTGTAAAAGTCTAATAAATTTCTAATGACAGCATATTACAAAGCACAATCTGTTTAATCAGTATCCAAAATTTCATGTCTATACATAAAAAGGTTTTGAAGATAGACTAATTCAAACTTTGAAGTTTTTCGTTAATTTTCGACGCGTTTAAAAGGTATAAGACCCCTTAAGTAACCAGCAAAACAAAATATTCTCAAACGAACCGTAGGCACTGCAGATAGGAGGGCGTTCGAGGCAATGATGTCAGGTTTATTGTTGCTACGCGGCAATTAGGTGGTCACCCGCCCGATGCCAGGTATGAAACCCGTTCAGTTGGGGCAACCCGGCAGGTAGTGGCCTGGCCATTGGTTAGAAAGAAAGAAATCTTGACTCACTACATAGCTCATTGTTTGATTACGTAAGCAAAATTAAAAGCATATTATGAAATGGTTGATAAATCTTTAAAACAATGTTTAGATCGACAAAGATGTTTAAATTCCCGTTGTCAATCAGCATAAATAATTTTGATGAATGATTCTCAAAAAAGAATGATTCACCACACAGCAAAATTCAATGCATGCAACAATAATAATAATTGGCAAAGTGAAACACAATTTTTTAACTTTTTTCAAAAGGTTAAAATGAAATATTCAATGTGTTATTATTATTTTTTAAATATATTATTTTTATAAAAAATGTTGGAATCTGAAAAATGAAAGGCTCACCAAATCACTTATCTTTAGGAATGGATAAACACAGAGGTATTACTCATCAGTTAGTGGAATTTCCATGCATCGATTGTTTCGTTTCTAAATGTTGATTTGGCGCCATCTATCAACAAAATATAATTCAAGATATTTTTTTAAAAGCTTCAGCTTAAAGTTTAAGCTTAAGTTTAAATTTTCATTCGGTATAAAAAATATCAAAATTATTATTATTTTCATGAAATTTTTAATTTACTTTATCAATTTTTAAGAGATTAGCGTATATCAACTTAAAATTTTCTTCCATTATAAATAAAATTAATATAATTTTAAAATGCAATTAAAATTTAAGGAATATGTAATACCATATGCTACATATATTAATTTTATCAATACAGATGAAATTTCGATTTTATACATGGCAACCTTTAAACGCATCTTTGAAGTGAAAAAAAAAAATTGTAATTTAATAAGAAAATGTGACAAAATAATTTTCAGTCATACTAATGTAATTATGATAACTTCCTATATTTCAATAACATCTGAAAAAAAAATGCTATAAATGTTAAGAAATGCTATAAATGCTATAAAATGCGGATAAATGTTAAGCTCTTAAAAATGAATAAAACTAAATTTGAATTCTTTGAAAGAAAGAATAATAATAATAATAATATTCTTTTTATTTACACTGAATGGAATTTTAAAATTATATAACCGAAGCTTTTAAAAATTTATGTCGAATTAAACCATTACGTCCTGCATTTTTCTTACAAAAAATATAATTTCAACCAAAAGTTCCTTCATTTATGCAAATTGCCGTTAGATGGTACCAAAACAATATTTAGAAATAAAGCATAATCTATGCATGGGATTAATTCAGTTGGTTTAATACTGTTACCGTTAAACACTATTTCTGAAAAAAGTACGCAAAACATACAAATTGTTTAACGAATTGTTAATGTAGGGTAAAACCCCCTGTACCTGACACACCTTACGCATTCTTTCTTGTTCAAATCACTATTATAATATTTTGAATCCATTTTATATTTATTTTTCTTTTTGAAAAGGTATAAATATTAAAAAAATACTTTTGAAAAAATTCTCAAAAATTATACATTGGATTATTATAAATTATTTTTTTTTCATAAATATGGTGAATAAATCCAGTAACTGTCACCAACCCTATTTTGGAAAAAGCAATAACTGACACAAAATGAACCAGTGCCTGACCCTTTACTTGCAAAGAATAAAAAAATATATATATGGGGCATTCTCACAATCATTATCAAGTAGGATCTTGGTGCAATATAATAAAAGCGTAAAAAATAGCAAGGTTAAAAGCACCAAAATTTTAAATTTTAAGCATACCGGTTTCGGTAGCATATAGCATACCTTCCTCATCACTGAGGAAGGTATATGCTACCGAAACCAGTATGCTTAAAATTTAAAATTTTGGTGCTTTTAACGTTGCTATTTTTTACGCTTTTATTATTCTCACAATCTTTTGACTTTTATGTCAATGAATAATAATTTTTATTTTAATTCATTTTTTTTTTGTTTTTTTTTATTTCATATACTGGGTAACATCCCATTGCATGATTGCTTAACAATATTAACGGTATAAATAAATTTTGGACGATGTGGTTTGTGCAAATACCAGGAAAACTCCTATATCGCCCCGTGTCCCTGATGCTGATTTTTATGTTATCTGTATAAAATTGTTTTAATAAAAGTAATTCGATGTAATTTTTTTTCAATACTGGGACAATTGTTTTATATAAATATGTAGCAAAAAATTAACTTGCAGACATTTTTACGGTAGATAAAAGTTTCTGAACTCTGTCCCTGGATTTTTCATCCTTACCGTCCCTCTTGCTAAACTTATACAGAAAGTCACTTCAGATGCAGCCACAGAATTTTTTTCAAGTTTTATTCAAGTTTAATTATTTTCAAGCAAATTTACTGCAGAATTTAAATCAGAATTTAAATATCAGTTTCAAGATGGTGGTTTTATTGGTAGTCTTACCGTCCCCAAGGTTTATTCCTGCCTTTTTCGAGGTAAATTAAAAAAAAAAAAAAATAATAATAATAATTTAATCCAATGTTAACAACTGTTTCTAGAAATCAGCGAAAATTGTGGCTATCACTTAGTCTTAACACGATTTGCCTAAAAATAGGTGGTAATTTTCCTTACCATTCCATCCTTACCGTCCCTTTTTTTCCCCATTTCGTACCTTTTTAGGTAGATTTCGTATGAAATACTACCTATTGGGATCGTTCCTATGTTGGAATTTCTGAAAAATTTTTGCAGATCTACACCGATCATGACTCCTAGAACCCAAAACCACCCCCAGTAAAAAACTTTATATATATATATATCTATCTATCTATCTATCTATCTATATATATCACTTTCTTCTGGACACGATAACTTTCGTAATTCTGCATCAATCTCTTCCAAACTGATACATAAAATCAAAGGGCATAAATTCTCGGTCAAGTTCGTTAATGGGCAAAATCGGACCAAGGGGATGGAAATAGGGAGGGGTTTTGTGAAAACCGAAAACCCCCCATAACTTCTTAATTTTTGTACATATCAAATCAGTTTAAAGTTTTTATTACTTTTAAAAATAGGGCCAAAATTTTATGTATCACAGATTTTTGATAAAGTTAAAAATGGGCTCAAGGGGCGCAAAAAATAGGGTTTTTGGGAGAAAAAAAATCATAACTTCGTCAATTCTCAAGATATCAATTCCAATTAATTTTATTATAAATCTCCTTAATATTATCTACAACTTTTATATTCACAAGTTTTTGATAGGACCAATTCGTACCGCAACAAAAAATTAAAAACGAAAACAAAAAGGGGGTTTGAAGAAGTAAAAAATCCCTAACTCCGTCAATTCAAAAGATATAAAATCCCCATGAATTTATCATATATCTTCTTAATATTGTCTACAACATCTATATAGACAAGTTTTGGATAGGACCAATTCTTACAGCAAAAACAAATTAAAAATATGTAGCGGTTGAAGAAAAAACCCATCTAAGTAAGGGTGTATTCAAATCCAAACTGCGTATTTTCTGACTCATTTTACAATTCATTTTTGCTCTCAAAGGCTTCCAAATGGTACGTTTTCTTACTCAGAAACTATATAATGTACCGTAATGGTCGATTTTTTGATAGAGGCAGAATATATTTTTAAAAATGCTGTTAAAGTAGGCATTTTGAACCGAATTTCCCGAAGCGGATTGTGTTGGAAAAATCATTGCATTAAGGATGCACTCAAATCCAAACTGCTTGTTTTCTGACTCATTTTTAAATTCATTTTTGCTCTCAAACTCATTTAATTGGTCGATTCGCTTATTCAGAAACTATATAATGTTCCGCAATGATCGATTTTTTGATAGAGGCAGAATATATTTCAAAAAATTATGTCAAAGTGGGCATTTTGAACGGAATTTCCCGAAACAATTGTGTTATCACTTTCTTCTGGACACGATAACTTTCGCAATTCTGGACAAATGTCTTCCAAACTGATACATAAAATCAAGGGACATGAAATCTCGGTCAAGTTCGTTAATGGGCAAAAGCGGACAAAGGGGATGGAAATAGGGAGGGGTTTTGTGAAAACCGAAAAAAACCCATAACTTCTTAATTTTTGTACATATCAAATCAGTTTAAAGTTTTTATTACTTCTAAAAATAGCGCCAAAAATTCATGCATCACAGATTTTTGATAAAATTTAAAATAGGCTCAAGGGGCGCAAAAAATAGGGTTTTGGGGAGAAAAAAAATCCTTTACTTCGTCAATTCTCAAGATATCAAATATAATAATTTTATTATACATCCCTTTAATATTATCTACAACTTTTATATTCACAAGTTTTTGATAGGACCAATTCGTGCCAAAAAAAAAAAAAAAAAAAAAAAAAAAAAACGAAAACAAAAAAGGGGGGTTGAAGAAGAAAAATTTTCATAACTCCGTCAATTCACAAGATATAAAATCTCCATGAATTTATCATATATCTTCTTAATATTGTCTTCAACATTTATATAGACAAGTTTTTGATAGGGCCAATTCTTAAAGCAAAAACAAACTAAAAATACATAGCGGTTGAAGAAAAAAATCATCTTATTAAGGGTGCATTCAAATCCAAACTGTCTATTTTCTTACTCATTTTTAAATTCAGTTTTGCTCTCAAACGCATCCAATTACTAGATTCTCTTATTCAGAAACTATATAATGTACAGTAATGATCGATTTTTTGATAGAGGCAGAATATATTTCAAAAAATGATGTCAAAGTGGGCGTTTTGAACAGAATTTCCCGAAGCGATTGTGTTGGAAACGAAAAATATTGCCCTACTGAGAAAATAATTGTTTATTAATCAAGTTTTAATTAATTGAAAGAAAAATAAAAACACAGGTCGCTTATAAATCTTTCCAAAAATTACGTCAGCATGTTTCATATTTTTTTTTTTTATTAAAAATTAATCTGAAAATGTGCCAGAAAATTTCGAGTTGTTGAGTATGGAAAAATATTTTTTTAATATCGCCTTAACATGATTCTGATAAAACCAGCTATTTTATAAAAAGGAAATAAAAACTCGTCAAAAGAGACAGATAAAACTGTTAAAGTGGATTTATATCTAATAATGATTATTTTTTGTTGGTGAAATTAGTATACTTAACTTCGAAATCTACCTCTGCCTGTAGGCCGGGCCGGCAGGGATTTTTTCCTATACCGTCCCTTTTTTTTACCTTACCGTCTCTTCTTTAACACCCCTTTAAGACAATGTTATACAAAAATTCTGTATTAAAAGTACTACATTTTTATTATTTTTTATTTGAACGTCCTGTGGGTACTATGCAAATTCATTATAAGTAAAAATTTAGAAGAAAATAAAAAATTATAGTAGTAAAATGGTAAGAAAAATAAAACTCGCAAGTTTAACTTAAACCTCAGTTAAATGAAAAAAAAATTTGCTGCTGGCCATTTTTTTCATTATTTTGAATCATTAAGGCATTCGTCTATTAGATTAAAATGTTATTTTAGCAAGTTTAATTTCACCAGATTTTTATTCCCGAAAGTCAAAAGATTGTGAGAATGCGCCATATTTTTTTTTTTTTTTTTTCATAGAATTTATTTCATATTTTTTTTATTTCATTTTATTTCTGAACTACTAGTACATATAAATATTTTCGACCCCCTTTCTTAGAGTTCCTTTGAATTTAATTTGAGCTCCCGTAAGTTGCGGAGTAGAACGAAGAAAACGAAAAAATTAGCAATTCTGAAGCTTTTAAATGTTTTGCAAAATGTTTGGCATGTCTGGAGCATCTGAAAGACTATGATACTGGTGAACTAATAATATTGAAAAACTCCGTGATAGAGTTTCAAAACAAAGGCAATCGAAACTGCGCAAACAAAACATTTCTTTCAAATCCTTATGATATATGTAAAAGGTACTAAATTTGAAGATTAAAATTCTGGTAATTTATTCTGTTCCCATTTTGCTATTGCTTTATTTTTATTAAGCACTTCTTACCATAATAAGAAATATTGCATATATTTCTCCTTAATCTTAAAATTGAAGCATTCTCGATTATCCGAAAATTTCTATTTTCCAAAAGATGGTCCGTCCCAATTACTTCGAATAATCGAGGTTCTACTGTGCTTTGAAGAATTTTAGAAGAATAAGCTTTTTTGATTTAGATTTTTGCTGAAGTGTCAGTTACTGGTTAGGTGTCACTGACTGGGAGTTTAAATCCTACTTTTGTATATGAAAATATGCTGAACAGACATGATTAGAGGTAGGAGAAATTATCATTTATTTGCCATATATCAGTATATTTTTTTCATTAAGCTTAACATGGCGTTTAGCTACGGTCGGTTTGCATCTCCAACTCAGTTCGTCCCATCAATGGTTACCTACACTATCCTATATTTGTATTGTATATAAATCGGTCAATCTGCAAGGACATCACTTATGATTTTTATCAGAAAAAAATGAGTTTTAATTTGAAGAATTACATTTTTAGATACAAATAATGGTGGTAATTTAACAGATTATTAAACAATAATATATTTATAAATATATTAATATCATTTATTTTATAGCTGGAAATTATCATAGAAACATTGTTCAACGTTATCATTTTTGTTTTAATAACAGAACCAAACAAGATTTTATTTTAAGGATTCAAATATATAAGGGATAATAAAAATAACAAATAAAGCGAAAAATGCCCAGTTAAACTGGTGACATTGAGCTCATAGGCTATTTACACTAATTGTATATTATACTCTTATTTCAAAGAACAATGCCCTCGAAAAATAAATTAAACGGGGATTATTCCCCACACCTCTGTTTTCGACCTATTTACTTAACCTCCAAATCTCATTAAGGAAGTGCCATATCAGAATAAACTGGTACACCAAATTTGAAGCAAATTGGAGAGAAAAACCCATTTATTTAAATTAAGGAGGTATTAGCCCCCGTTCCCCCCTTTATACTTAACCAATGAACCTCCAAATCTAATCAGGGAAGCGCCCTATCAGAATAAACGTATACTAAATTGAAGAAAATTGGATAATTCAGCATGAAAATCCCATTTATCTACATTAAGGGAGGTATTAGACCCCTCTTCCTCCTTTATACACTCTCAGAAATAAAACTCTCACTTTTGACGACTCAGCAATCCTTGAATTGTATTTCGTCTTTTTTTGACGATAATTTCCTTTCAACATCACGTGCCTTTAACTAAATGTAAACTCTCAAATATTTGACGAAAGTTTTTCCCCAGTCACGGTCTGACTCAATGTATTTTAAGGAAACAGTTGCTATACCTCCTCAAATCCTGCGATTTTAGCAAGCAGATATTTGCTTGTTTATGTTAGTCCTGTAATAATTTATTTTAAAACAGAACTTTTAGTGCTGTTCAGAAAAAAGTGAAATATATTGTTTCTTCATTAGTTATTTTTTTAGCTGTTAAAATTTTTAGGAATGCTTATTATTATTTTTATTTATTTATTTATTTATATTTTGTTGTTCGTTATGTTTTAATTCGAAAAGAATAAATTTCCTGTGTTCATGAGAACCATTCAAAAAGAAAATTTGGTCAAAAAATTTCAAACTTCCAGGATATCTCTTTTTTTTTTAAATTTATTTAAGAAGTATATTCTGTTTTCAATCAAATTAAAAATAAACATAATTGATCCCTCTCCTCTTTATAAATAGTAAAGTGTGAAAATCTTATCCACCTACTCAAAAGTGATAAAATCTCACTCAATATGCACTTTAATATTCGTTATTTGTGAGCAACAAATTAACCAGACCATATTCTAACCATTCACTGAGCAAAGAAAATTTCACTAATAAATTATTTAATCAAGCCATATTATAATTATTCATTGACCATGAGAAAACCATAATAATAAATAAGTCTTAGTTAAAACTTTCAGAAATTATAGCAGCACCGATAAAATTACAATCTACCTTATAAAAATATAAACACGTAGCAGAATTCATTACATCAATCTAAAAGCACATCTATACAAGTCCCCAATAGCGAGGTCGGAAGAGCAACGGTCTCTCACGCCATAGGCCTCGGGTTCAAATCACCACGAAGAAAACCGGGAGTGAATTTTTCTTCCCTCTGTCAATAAACACATGAGATTCCAAACTGTTCGATAGATGGCACCACCAGCCTTCTTTTTATGAAACTTTTGACGAAATTTATATCGTGAAGCAAGTGAAGAAAGTAATTTCATCAATTTGACAAAATATTCACTCGGAGCATTTCCCAGGAAATGGTTCCGTCAAAAACAAAGAAAATTTAGTGAAATCTGAGTATTCATTTCTGAGTATGTACTTAAACAAGGAACCGCCAATTGTAATCTGTGAAGCACCTTATCAAAATTAACCGGTATACCAAATTTGAAGTAAATCTGATAACTCCGCATGAAAAACCCATTTATCTAATTTAAGGGGGTTAGCACCCGTTCCCCGTTTCTACTTAACCAATGAACTCCCAAAACTAATCAAGGAAGCGCTTTATCAGAATGAAACTAAAAGAAATTGAAGCAAATCGGATATTCCTATCAAGAATTATCGCGTTACGTACATATATACGTAAATACAGAACTTTCAGGCACATTAGCTCTCAGGCTTTGATAGTAACGCTACCAGCAAGATCAACGTAATACACTTTACTACGTTTACACTTTACTACGTACTTACTACGTAATACACTTACACTACATGAGTTTTAAAATCCATAAATATTTTTAATTTATCGACACTATAAAATGTGACCCTGAAGATGGCTACAGTGTAGCTGAAACTTGTTGTTTTTAAGATTTTTAGCTTTTTAAATTTTATGATTTTTAAATGTTTTAAAGTTTTTTCTTATCTTATATGTCTTATCTACGTTTTTAAGTAAACTTCTTTGTGCATGTATCGAAGTTGAAGATTAAAACTACATTTTCTTGTAATATCAACAATAGTGCAATAGTTCTTAACTTTAGTATTTATATCATTTTTTTTTAATTTATAAACATTTAAAATAACTGAAAAAGCATATTAATCAATAATATATATTAAAAATAGAGAATGAAAAAAGAAATTTTTATTACGTTTCTTTACATATCCGATAAATAATTCATATAATACAAAAACGTGTGCCACTTTCATTTGAATGAAAAATAACTTCCAAACTAGTTATCTGTCGAAACCAATTTCGCAAATACAATCTGATAAGCATTTACAAATATCTGATTTTGCATCCAAAGTCTTTTAGTTTCTTTAAATGATTAGCGAATGCCCTACTTTCATTATCACAAGGATCTCAAAAGCTTATCTTTGGATTATACTGTATTGAATGCATTTTTTCTGAAAATGATAATAAAGGGCATTTTCAAGGAAGCGAGTTACATTTCAAAAGTATATTCTAAATAGAACGGCTTATAAAACGTGGAATAATGGTTAACAAATAGGATTAATAAAATATCTTAAATGTAAATTATCTGGGATATTTTAAAAGCATTTTAAATCGTAATATATTTATAGATATAACAAAGGAAAATAATAATATATAATATTATCAATAGTCTAAAGTTATTATTAAAATTATTTCCGAAGGGCATCGCTCTTTTATTGCTAGAAACAAATCATACTTTAACTTGAAGAATGAGAATAATAAAACTACTAACAAAATTAAGCAAGAGCAATGACACGCAAATCAATGATTATGCACCGTTTTCAGCATTATCATAATATATTTTTTTTTAACTTCATTTATGGACATGGTGAAAACAAACAAACAAGTTGTTGCGGGTTTTATGCAGGTTTAGCCATGAAATAACTAAGTAATCTTTTCATCTTGGGGATATTGACACTAGTCTAGATCCTAACGAACCCATTCCTGTCAGGAGACATCATGCTTTAAATAGGGGAAGGTGGCCTAAAATGATCCTAGCGGGCAGATGATCCATATAAGTTTTCTTCCAGACATGCCGCGTTATCTACAGGGTAACACATAAACTAGTTGTGCCAAGTGAAGAAGAAGCAAGGGCGGTATTCAAACGATCACAGTATTAAGGGTCTGAATAGAATTCTTCGAAAAAGTAGTTTTTATAACATCTGTTATAAGATAAGCACTAACTTTCATATTTATTTAGATATAC
This sequence comes from Maratus speciosus, assembly GCA_963932465.1. NCBI lineage: Eukaryota > Metazoa > Arthropoda > Arachnida > Araneae > Salticidae > Maratus > Maratus speciosus. Next base: position 511,318,799 of record OZ010786.1, on the reverse strand, counting down.
AGTATTTCATGTACAGAAATATGACTTGGTTTACTTAATAGAGTATGTTTCTAGATGTGCATTACACTTGATAAGTTTGTTACATTTCTCGAGCTGATCTAGTTATATGAAATAAAATGGACGTCCATGTTGCCGGTTAAAATGATCTATTATGTGGATCGTTTTACTATCATTTCATTGGCTGAAGAAAATCCTCTCCTGCGTCCTAGCCATAATGGGAGCCAAATGTGTGACTGCTCCAAACCTTTCTCTTTGAGTCCGCGTGTTATCCTACCGATCACAATTTTCAAATGTTCCATTTTATTGTTTTTTCAAAATTATTTGTGACACTTTTTTATTTTAAAATTTACATTAAATAAATTATGTATGCTATTTGATTGCAAAACTTTTTTTATTTCATTATGTATTGTAATAATTAATTTATATCCTTTATTTTGCCAAATGAAAATAATTTACAGTTACTTTTAAATGAAGGATCATTTTGCCCTTGAGTAAGGGTAAAATGATCTTTTGGACACTTTTTCAAAAATCTATTTTTTTTTTCATTACTCAATTTGGGTTTTAAATATTATTAAAATATGTTTAAAATGCAAAATATTGTGTAAAACATATTAGCATGGGGCCAAAGTTTCATTTAAACAGTTATGCTGTTTTACACAAGTTTTCACCTTAAGGGGATCACTTTCTTTTTCTTGTCTGAGAAGTTTTCTGTAGGCTCTAAAAAAAACTACACATACATCACAAATTTGTATGACATCCATATAATGTAAAGTACATCTAAATTACATACTACCTAGTCCATTATTAAATCCAAATGTTCCAAAATTACGTATTCTTCACGTAGATAATACCATGAAATGTCTCTCCGTATACACCGGTATAGCATTTTTGGACTTTCAGACCCAGCATTATATTTATTCAAAACGGATATCTATGTCTATGACACATCATGGACTAGGCATAAATTTTATGTATTATATACGATATAAATATAATATCTATATAATAAAGAAGCGTTTCAGGATGGAAGGAAAGGTAAACCAAAATTGAACAGTAAAACTAGCAGCGTATTCAATTAAAAATATATTAAATGAAGCATATATACAGGGTGTCCCAACTAAGATGTTACAAACTTTGAGAGGAGGTAGGGTACACCGAGACGACTCGGAATCGCATAGGAATTCGGGGTCGGAAACGCCTTCCTGACCTGGTAAGGGAGGATCATTTTAAGAATCATTTTACGAAAAGGTTCGTAAAATGACAAAATGATTGACTGACATCAGAATTTGTAAATGAACTTGTTCGAAAGTAAAAACTTGTATATTTAAGCTTTCATTATAAAAGTAAAATTTTATTAAAATATTCTCGGCGTCGTTTGTAAGCGCGAAATTACAATTAGGTGGTCCCTAAGTGGGATCACTGGGCTTGAAAGGGTTAACAGTCTCTTGAGAAACATTCCACATAGAACACTGCTCGTCTCATCCGCTCGATCCACTCTCGCAACACCAGGGACCAGTGTTACCAGTGGGCTACTTTAAAAAAAAAAACATTCAAATTTCTTGATTGACACCACTTTTTGGAAACGACAAAATTCGCCTTATTTAAAGACATATTATTCAATGCGAAAATAAGGAATATTTTATCATTTCAAAAAAGTGGTGCCAATCAAGAAATCTCAATTAAAAAAAGTAGCCTTCTGGCAACACTGCAGGGAGAAGGATGAGTGTGATCCGGCTTTTTCAATGCCTTTACTGGGTCAGGAAGGCGTTTTTGGAGCCGACATTCCTATGTGATTCTGAGTCGTCTAGGTATACACTACTTCCCTTCGAAGATTGTATATCTTAGCTGGGACACCCTGTATATAATAAATTTAATAATTTATTATTACCATAAACATAGAATTAAATTAATTTACTATAAATATAGAAGAATAGGTCATTAAAAGATAAAAATCATCTAATCCTCACTTGCACTGCCACATTAATCTGTCAAAATATTCTTTTTAAAAGAAAAACATATGTTCTTCAAAACGTATCGGCAGATTTTATTTATGCCCCAGACTGAAACATAACTAAACTAAACTCTGTGGCTATACAATCCATGAAGGATCTAGGCCAACAGTGCCCATCTCTGTTTTCTTGACACTGGGCACCGAGGTGCTATGCAGCATGTGCCCGGCCAGGTGGTCAACCTAACGCGAAACCTTCGATGTTTAGTTCCCAAGCAAGCTTGGTACTCATTTTATCGACCCCAAAGGGATGAAAGGCTGCGTGAACCTTGCCCAGTCGGGAGTCGAACTCTCGACCTGCGGTGCGGCAGTCAGATGCTCTGACCACTACACCTCTGGGCTTCTAGACTGAAACATAAAAATTTTTATTTAATTGCACATAATATGTACAATTTTACTCTATTATTACATGATGATTATTTAAAATATTTTCATCTAAATAATTTTTGCTAAATATTTGTTTATTATGTGACATTGCGTTTTCATCGTTTTAATTTAACATGATACATTTGGAAAATATAATTTTACTAGAAATGTGATAAAAATTATTTTGTAGTGAGCATGAATATTATTTTAGACGTTACTTCTTTTATGAACTTACTTCACTCTCTCTTCTTTGGCATTAACAGTGGGAGTCAAACCGTATTGCAAGATTACAAAAATTTAGTCCTTCGATCAAAAGATGAATCCATAATCTCCCCAAAAGCAGCACGTAGTTCACGTATATCCGACAAATTCCACTTGCTTGCAGAAAATTACTAAAGGTAGTCACTTATTATAAAATAAAACTACGCACCTATAATCTTTTGAGAGCAGGGGCGGTACGCTTTAGAGATTTTTTCAGGACAAATATCAGAATTTTTTAATAGAAAAATAAATCTAGTTTAAACGCGTAAAATTTCGCCTTATTTAAGAAGTGATTTTCTGTAATAAAATACTGGTATCTAAGAATCTTATGGTCTTGAAATTTTAAGAAACGTAGGATCCTTGTTTGAGAGCAATCAAGCTTGAAGTAAGATATATTACAGCAACAGCAAATCTACCAGACGGTAATCGCTATTGCGCTTTTCATGGATTGATATTTTATTTGTTTCTGGAAGTGAAACAATCTTAAAAATGAACGAAAACCCAACATAAAATTTCTGATTTTTAAAAATAAATATCAATTTTTTACAACTTCGATTTATTTATTTTACAGTTTCGTAAGTAACAATTTAGTATTTATTAGTATACTGTGTACATTGCATGTAATTAGTAATGTGTATCCATAGTTCTTTTCGTGTTTTGACGTTAACCCACATTCATCGCTTTCCCGCATTCATCGGGTTTTTTTTTTCACGCACCCCTTGCAAAAACGATGAATAGAGTATCTACTGTAATGGTTTTGGAAAAAAATCCTTAATTGATAAATATATTTAAACATGTAGCCTTTGCTGAAAAATTACCTATAAAATAAATACATCTAAATAATAACATAAATATTTATAAACAAATATTTGAAATGCGAAATCTTCTAATTTTTATGGTTCCGTACTTAAAAAGTAAAAACGGGACCATTATAAGATCACTCCCGTGTCTGTCAAAGCCATTTACCAGTCATCTATGGAACGTGGAAAGTTCAAATTGGCGGAAGTAATAAAGGGTATTTACCCACATATTTAAACATTAATAACCATTCACAAATATATTGAGAGAAAATGTACAGGGCGAATTAAGTTACGTGAAAAAAAAAGTATTTTCTTTGTACGTCCGGATAAAAAACGTATAAAAATTAATCAAATATCACAGAATCTTCTAAAATTCGCCGCTGCGTATGGAGGCCTTTTAAAGCAAATTTTAAAAATCTGGTACTTACAAATATTAGCAAAAAAATATCATATGCCGCTTCATGCTGGTTTCCACACCTACCAGTCTCACACGGCTACAGGCTACTATCGGCAATTCAGACACAATGCCTTTTTCTCCTGTCGAGAGCTTATAGAAAATCATCAACGGCAACTTTGAATGTATTGTGCGGGATTCAACCATTGGCGATCCAATTAAATACATTAGCAATTTCAGTACAGGTCCTACGTTTGGGAATTCCCATAGAGGACAACTTTCCAGTCTTCTATCAACCGAAAATATCCTCATCCATACCTTACCCACATCAAGATTATCTTTTTCTACAAGAAGGAGTTCCATCCACTTCAACAATAAATACACTGCTCAAAACAATTAAAGGATATTGCAGTTTTAGGTGGATTTTGTATCTGGTAAACTGTTTAGCTGATTGATACGTGGTCGACAGACATAGTAGGTTATATGAGAATAAATTACACATGTTTGGCAGAAAAAATGCATTTTATTGCGCATTTGTGTACTAAAGGAAAAAAACACAATTTGTGCATATGAGAAAAAAAGAATAAGAAAAGGTGTTTTCTTCAAAGAAAATCATTTTCAGTAGGGGGTATGGTTTCCACGGGCGGCCAGTAACGTTGAACACCTTTGAGGCATGGACTCAATGAGGCTATTAATGACGAGTTGGGGTATTCTGCCCCACTCTTCCAGAAGAGCTCTTTCCAGTTCTTGGAGAGTTTGTGGGAGTTGTTGGCGGCCAGAAACTCGTCTTCATAGAGCGTCCCAAACGTGCTCGATTGGATTCATGTTTGGAGAGCACGCTGGCCATTCCATTCAAACGATTCCTTTCTCGAAAAGGAAATCCTCCACCAGGTTTGCACGATGTGGCCTGCAGTTATCGTCCATTAAAATGAAGTTATCTCCAATTGCTGCAGCGTAAGGGACTACAATAGGTCTGAGGATCTCATCCTTATATCGGCGACCAGTCAGAGCTCCATCTCGAATGATGTAGAGGTCAGTGCGCCCGTCAATGGAGATGCCACCATACACCAACACTCCTCCACCGCCAAATCTGACACTTTCGTGCACGAACGCAGGATTATTCCTACTGCCACGGTCCCTCCAGATGAAAATACGCCTATTATCCGGATGCACAGAAAAACGGGACTCGTCAGAAAACAGAATATTGCTCCATTCATTTCTCCTCCAGTTGACATGCTCGGTTGCCCACTCCCTGCGGTCGCGACGATGCCTTGATGTTAATCTAACACATACCATCGGTCGGCGAGCATACAGACCTACAGCATGGAGCCGGTTTCGGACAGTCTGAGTTGAAATCGTGGTGCCTGTAGCCGAGCGAAGGTGTTGTTGGAGAAGAGTAGCGTTCATGGTTCGGTGTCTCCGAGCTGTTAACGCTAAATACCGATTTTCATTGGGCGTTGTTACCCGTCTACGACCTTGCCCTGGTCTTCGGCCTGCACATCCACTCTCCAAAAAACGGTTCCAGATCCTGGAAATGACACTTTGTGACACTCCAATGGCTTGCGCTACTTCGGCTTGAGTTTGGCCCCCTTCTAACCTACCAACAATTTTCAAAGCTTCTGAATCTGTCAAATGACTTCGCTGAGACTTCGTACTCATCGAAACAAAGCAATCACTGAATGCCGATCATCCTTGTCTTCATTCTCTTTTATCCAGTTGAAAGTCAAATTTCATTCGCTGCCGCTGAAGCGACGTTTTTGACGTCGAACTCAAAATTTGCATACTCCACAGTTTGAAAACCAGAAAAATTTGCATTTGTGATTCTCTTCTTCTATTTTCGGCAAAAAAAATTTCGATTATATCTTTATTTTATATAAAACTTCAAATATCCTTTAATTGTTTTGAGCAGTGTATATACACTGACGGCTCAAAATCAGATTCTGGCACAGCTATGCTTTCTGTGTTTATAAAGAAGGAAAATGCATCCATACTCATCAAATAAAGTTACAAATATCAAATTCAATTTTTCAAGTTGAACAACTTGCCATATTAGATGCAATATTATGGGCAGACTCCTCAGGGGACAGGAACTTCGTCATTTACACAGATAACCAGTCATGTCTTGCATTATTGGAGAACGTTTTTAGTACAGATTTTAGCACATCAAAAATTATAATAGCCTTACAGAAAACATCTAAATGAATTAAATTTCAATGGGTACGGGGACACACAGCTGTTAAAGGAAATGATCATGCAGATCAACTAGCCAAAGATGCTATAACAAATATTAAGGTGCGAGAAATATTTCATCCATACCCAGCTTCACACCTTAAAAAGAAATTGAAAAAAGAAACCATAGACAAATGGCAGCAACAGTAGGATTATGGTACCACTGGCAGATTTACTTACAAATTATGTCCAAAAGTATCAACAGGCTTCATGTTAGTACATAGAAACCTGCATATCTTCTCAACTAATCATGGACCCTTCCCGTCCTACCTATTCAAAATAAATAAAGCTCCGTCGGCACTGTGTACCTGTGGTGAAATTGGAAACTCCCTTCACAATGTGCTCAGCTGTCCATTAACATTAACCCTCCATATCCGTAAATCAGCCACAATAGAACATCACCATTGGTTCAAATTTGTGCTGAAATCACCAATGCTATATACTAAAATAATAGAATGTGTGCGGATACTAGAAAACAATCAACTAATTTTTCAAAACCCACAAATGCCAATAGATGAACAAGATTAGCATTAATGAACAGAAACATGAACTTCAGGCCAAACAGTGCCTAACTAAATCGAGAATATAAAATTTAGAAAACTCTTGTACGAGTACATAGAACAGCCATGCACTCAGGTTATCCATAACCTAAAAGTTATCTCACAACAAAACACTTGAACTCATGATAATAACTATTAAACTAATGCACCTGAGAATATGTAGAGACTTAAGAATATTTTATTCATCTGCTGCTATTAATAATTAATCAATCATATTCATGTTGAAAATAATACACATTTTCGTCTGTAAAGCGGTCAGCTCATCTGTTCTATTATTAATTTTATTATTACATTTATAATTACTACTATTATTATTTTTACTATTACCTTTAATTCTTATTGTTAAAACTATTGTTAAATAATATTGTAATTTTTTTTTCTTGAATAAACTTGCAACGCGGGATCTGGAAGCCTATGCCAATGGTGGGTTATCCCGCGTTGTAGAAAATGTAAAATGTAAAAGAAAGGTTTATTACTACTCTGAATTTGGGTTTATGAAATGCCAAATGAAGTTTAAATTTGCATTACTGTCATTTTCAGCACTGAATTAAGTTCATCATAAACAGATTTAGAAAAGATTAAAAAAAGAATTATACAGAATAGCAATATTTGAAACAATTTAGACTTAATATCGCTCTGAACTTTCACGGTATATCCATTTATACTTTTTTAGTACATACAGCTGCACGCACTTTTACCTTTTATAGTTTTTTGCAAAGTCTTATTATTCTTATAGCAACGATTTTTTGTATAATATATAGTTACTAATATTTATATTTATTGCACGTAACACTCGTAGTTGACCGTTTATTTGATATCGATGTTATTCAAATAAATGAAAATATACACTCCGTTTCTAACGAGATATGCAGATTTAACTCTAAAGCAGATAAAATAGGTAAAATGAAATAAATGAAAATAACCTTTTAAGACTAAGATAATTTTTCATGAAACAACAAAATTATAATAAGATAATTTAGCAGTATAATAGAGTAACAAATTTCCTTAACAAATTTCCTCGAAAATTATTTATTACTATAGTGTCGACATTTAACGTATCCTTATTTCCATTGGGTCTCATTTATTGACATGATTTTTGTTTGTTCAAGAGAAATGCGCCGATTGGAAGTTTTTATTGATATTATAACATTTTGGGTTTTTGCCAAAACAAAGACTGTTGACTCCAGCTAGTTTTTGCACTATAAACATGCATAATAAAACTTTTATTTTTGCGTGTTATTTACCTTAGCTAAAGTTTGGTGAAGTTGAGAATAAGAAACTAAACACAATCCAAAATGTTTGTGACATGTTATATACAAAATTAATATAGATTTACTGAAAAATTAACAGATTTGAAATTTAAAACCGATGAGTAACCATGTATGTCAAGTACAGAGATTTTTATGATTAGTCAATTATATGACAATAATAGAGAAAATAATAAAATTTTAGGAGTTAATTCAAAATTAATTTTATTGATAAACATTTGTTGGTGTTTTTTTATAATTAGGATCGTACTAAAAAACGTACTACAGTAAACAACACATCAGCTGTTGTCGTTAACGCTGTTTTACAATTAATAACTTTGTATCTGTATCCAGATTCAACTAAAATTTTATAACTGTATAATTTTATAAAATTAAGTATGGAGTAAAAAAGAACTCTGATGACGAAATTAAGTCAAAATCGCATTGGCGTATTGGCGTTGACGTGTTTACAACAATACAAAGTTCGATTTGCCATAAAAATAAGAGTGCATTGGAAGAAGGGTATTTAGTTCAAATATACCTCCATATTATGTGTGCCCTATGTATATAAAATCCGAATGAAACGAATTTATGAAACGGAAGTATGAAACGGAAGTATGAATAGACTGATTAAACAACTGATTATGTTTCAAGCGATTTCTCCTAAAATATGGAATACATTGCGATGAAATTAACACCAAAAATCAGTATTGATCCGCAGAACTCAAAACTGGTGTTAGAATTTTTAAATTCGAATTAGTTTCCGAAATATTAATTTTTTTTCTAATTTTATGTACATTTTCTAATGATGGCAACTCAAATTTTAATCAAACAGATGTTTTTTTTTTTCATATTTCAGAAAATGTTGACATGGTAGCCGGGCTACTGTTGTTTATTTGATAATAAATGTTTATTTCTTTTTATAAATTATATAAATTATTTTGTTCTATGATTATTAATTATTTTCTTTTATATTTCCTTTAGAAAATAATAGAAAATAATTAAAAAATACGGTACTACTTAGTTATTCCGTCGACCAATTTCACCAAATTATAGAAATCGCCAAAACACTCGCCAAATTATACAAATTGACATAATTTTTATTTTAAATAACGAAAGAACAAATAAATTAATATAATATTAATAAATATACAAATAAAACGTCGAAATAAAAATCACTTGATGACGTAAACACGTGTAACTTGCTTAAAGTCAAGTGAATGTGACAACCATTATTGGCATTAAATCTTATAGTTTGGCGATATATTTTTGGTCGACGGGATATCTAAGGATTACCGAAAATACATATCTAACTGGTATTTGAAAACGAGGTTTTCGCCAAATTTTCGTAAAAAAATTAAAATTACACCAAACCTGCGGTGGCCAAATCTGGTGGCGTATCTGGCCAAATATTACCACTCGAAAAAAAAAATGCTAACTGGCGAGTTGAAAAAAAGGTATTGGCGAGATTTGCATCCGGCTAGCGTAACAATACCTAGAATTCTTTGCGATCATGGCAACTTTTATGTAGTTTTATTCGAAAAAAAAAAAATGTTTGATTTTTTAATCAAAATGGAAAACTTACGGTCCCATATTGGCGCGATTTTTTTCTGACGCCAATGTCATATAGGGAACGGGCACATAACTGGCGCCAAAGTATCGTTATTTTGCTTGATATGGTAAGCCGGATGTTGCTGTTTATGCTGTTGATGCGTTCCCCAAATTGGCGTCGTTAAAAAATCACGCCTATTTGGGACGTATATGACATCTTTGCCCAACTTTCATATGAACGGCGAAGGGATCAGTCCGTATTTGTTTATGGCATTTGATGACTTGAAATATTATAATATAGATGAAATGATGGCGATAGAATAATATTTGGCGACTTAACACCTGTGCCTGGCTAACATTAAAGTACCAAAATGGCACCAACAGTATAAAAAGCTAAGTGGTCCGCTTGGAACTGTTAATGATAGTCACATGACTTACGCTATTGTTATACAGATTGTTTTAAAATACCGGGAGACAAAGACCCTGTATACTTAATTTATTTTATTTTAGCTTCTTTTCAAATGTTTAGCTGATCCTCTTTAATCAAAAATGAAAACAACAATTATATGTCTTAACAGCAACTGATTCGCTCTTAAATTTTTGCAATCAAAGGGAATTGAATGGAAACCCGTTTACAGGGAGATCTGCACAGCTTTTTCGCAGTATAATTCAATCTTCTCTAATATTTTTAAAACACATCAGATTAGCGTGTTTTTAGATTCTGCGGTGTCTAAACGGGGGTTGGAGAGCGTAGCTTGCAGGGGGCAGAGCCCCCTAGTTAGTCTATAAATTGTTCAGATATAAATATATTCTGGATGTGATTGACTCAACAATGCGGTTTATGTTTTACAATGGATGTCATCTTTATCTCCTATTATGTTCGTTTATATTATGTTGGTATGTGAACGTATCATGGATGCCAAGTGTTGAACAATCTAATTTATGTATTAGATTGGACATCGGTTTGATGTTCATGGATGCAATTTGGACGTAAAATGCTCAAAATAGTCGAAATATTTACGTTTGTGTTGTGTGGATATCTTTCCTTGATGATACTCCTTTTCCCGAAATGCTTAGAAAACTACTTTTACGTGTTTACAGCGCATTTTTTGTTTTTAAAAAGAAAACAAAAAACATATTTCAGTAGTTTATACCAGAAAAAAATTGCTCTAAACGTCAAAGTAATTTAATAAATAATAAATTTTGAAAAACAAAATACGATTTTTAAAACGTATTTTTTTTTTTTTTTTTTACATATCCGATAAAGCATTCATATAGTGTAAATTCGTATATTATTTCCAATTGAATTACAAAGAACTTGCAATAAAATTAATTTTACCTGTTTACATGAACAGTAAAAAACTAGTAGGTTGTGGCCATCACAAAACTTTCTTCTATATAAATCACGTCAATTAAATCATTTAAGTAGTACAGGAAATTACATCAATTTAGCAACATTCATATCAAAGTATATCTAAATTTGAAGTTTGATGAAAATTCGTGCATTAGTTCTTGTATAGAGCTATAGCGGAAATTCTGAAAAATGTAGTATAGCAGTGCCACCTTTTGAGCGATTTGCACTAAAATAAAACAGTACTAACTCATATCAAGGTATACCTGAATCTGAAATTTGTTGAAAATTCAAGCATTAGTACTTGAGATGCGGAAATTGAAAAATTGTATTGCGGAAATTGAAAAATGCAGCATAGCAGCTCCACCTGTTGAGCTATTTACACCAAAATCTATAAAATGTCAATCCATGTCAAGGACTAACTGAATCTGAAGTTTGATGATCATCGGTGCATTAGTTCCGGAGATTGAGCTATTGTGGAAATCGTGAAAAATGCTGCATAGCAGCGCCACCTCTTGAGCGATTTACACCAAAAACTAATCAGCAGTAATTTATATCAGGGACTAACTGAATATAATTTTTTATTGAATTCCGTGCATTAGTTCTTGAGATAGAGCGCCCACAAAATTTGTGTCACTTACAGACAGACGGACAGACAGACAGACGCACAGACAGACATTTTGTAAAAACATGTTTTTCGTAATCTCTGACCCCTAAAACGTGTAAATCTGTCGAAAACTGAAAGTCGAAAACTTTCACTAATCCAGTACTTTCTTCTTGTAAAGATAGAAGAAAGTAAAAATCCGATATTTTACTAATTTATGCCAAAAATGTTTTTTGCTAAAAAAGTCTTAAGTAATTGAGAAAGTATATTAACCAATAATAAATGCTAAAAAATATTAAAAAAGAATATGCTTTTAAATTTTCATTTTTCTTTATATATCTGATAAAACATTTATATAATACAGAATCGTAAACTATTTCAAATTTAATTACAATGAAATGTCAGTTAAACTACTTTAACCTGTTTATCGTAAAAAAGAAAAAAAAAATTGTAATTTATACCCCATTTTTCTTTTGTTAAGAATTCTCTTAAGTTACTGAAAGAGTAAATTATTCAATAATTAATCTTGAAGTGTACAGAACTTTTTATTTTGAATGTTCATTAGATACCCGTTAAAGCTTCATATAAAATAGAATCGTATACTTATTCCCAATTGAATAATGAAAGAATTTTCAACTAGTCATATGTAGAAACACATTTTGGAAATGCAATCTGATATAGTGCAGATAAAAAAAATTTGATTTTGCGTTCTAAATATTTTAATATCTTAAATGATTAGTGAATGCCCCACTTTCATTATAACAAGGATCTCACAAGCCTATCTTTGGATTTTATTGTATTGAATGCATTATTTTGAAATGTATAAAAGAAATTCCATTCTAGTCAGCTAATTATATTTCGAAAGTTTATTCGAACGGATCATAAAATGTGGAATAACAGTTAATGAATAGGGATAATAAAATGTTTTCATATCAGAATACTTATCATATTTTAAAAGTGTAGCATTAAATTACAAGGCGTTATTTATACATATAAGAAAGGACAATACTTTTAAATTTTTTGTATTGTCAAACGTTTTCAATAAAAGTGTGTTTTTGCATAAGTACTGACTAATATTAATGTGATGTTATAGATTAACAAAATAATTGTTTGACATGGCATTAAAAGTTATGTATTTTATTATTAAATTCTGAAATTTAATAAGGAATCTAAAATATTATATATTTATATGGTTAAATCGTAATTTTTAATTGTATGGGAAAGTTTTGCATGAAAATTTTAACATTTCGATTTAGCCTTGAACGCTTGAAATAATCTACATTTGTTGAAATCACATATACGGAGGCAGCTCCACCAATCATCCCGTCATCGAATTGAATCCTTAAATTCTAGGATTATCGTAATTTCCCGCGTATATGCCGCTGCTTAGTTAAGTCTTTTTCAAACCAGAAATTTTATTGAAAAAAAAAAAAGATGTTAAATAAGTGCTAAGTCACATTTTATTTAAAATAAATTCTGGTAGGAATTCGAGTTATCTGAGGTGCGGCGGATACGTGCGAGGTTGTGGTTGTTAAAACTGGAGTCGCATATTAAAATGCATCTGGTCTGCCAAGTTATATCTTGGAGGAAAACACCTGCAAACACGATTTTAGTGGTTGGCTGGTAGGTTTACTATTGAGTTTTCCAGATCTCAGTCTTCCATGTTTTCATACATTTGGGTGCAGGAAAACACAATAATAAACCTACCGATCAGCCACTAAAATCGGGTCTGCAGTATAGGTGCAGATTCACGGTCGCCAGTCGCTAGGTGCCGTCTAAATGTTTTGATTTGGCGACTAATTATTGGTGTTTAAGTCGCCATCTTTTGGAAATTTTCACATTTTTTCCTGAGATCATTTAACGAAAATCGCGTTTTTTTCCTCGATGCTTTGAAGAAATTCACGTTTTTATAGCAATACTTTTACTAAAGTCGCGTTTTAGGTAGATTTCGTATGAAATACTACCTATTGGCGTCGTTCCTATGTTGGAATTTCTGAAAAATTTTTGCATCTCTACACCGATCGTGAACCCTAGAGCCCAAAACCACCTTCAGTAAAAAACTTTATCTATCTATCTATGTATGTATCTATCTATGTATATATATCACTTTCTTCTGGACACGATAACTTCCACAATTCTGCACCAATCTCTTCCAAACTGATACATAAAATCAAGGGGCATAAAATTTCGATCAAGTTCGTTTAATGGGCAAAATCGGACCAAGGGGATGGAAATAGGGAGGGGTTTTGTGAAAACCGAAAACTCCCCATAACTTCTTAATTTTTCTACATATGAAATCAGTTTAAAGTTTTTATTACTTCTAAAAATAGGGCCAAAAAATTATGTATCTCAGATTTTTGATAAAGTTATAAATGGGCTCAAGGCGCGCAAAAAATAGGGTTTTTGGGAGAAAAAAATCATAACTTCGTCTATTCTCAAGATATCAAATGCAATTAATTTTATCATGAATCTCCTTAACATTATCTACAAATTTTATATTCACAAGTTTTTGATAGGACCAATTCGTACCGCAAAAAAAAAAAATTAAAAGCGAAAACAAAAAGGGCGTTTTAAGAAGAAAAAAATCCATAAGTCCCTCATTTCAAAAGATATAAAATCCCCATGAATTTATCATATATCTTCTTAATATTGTCTACAACATCTATATAGACAAGTTTTGGATAGGACCAATTCTTACAGCAAAAACAAATTAAAAATACATAGCGATTGAATAAAAAAATCATCTTAGTAAGGGTGTATTCAAATCCAAACTGCTTATTTTCTGACTCATTTTACAATTCATTTTTGCTCTCAAAGGCTTCCAATTGGTACCTTTTCTTACTCAGAAACTATATAATGTACCGTAATGGTCAATTTTTTGATAGAGGCAGAATATATTTTTAAAAATGCTGTCAAAGTGGGCCTTTTGAACCGAATTTTCGAAGCGGATTGTGTTGGAAAAATCATCGTATTAAGGGAATATTCAAATCCAAACTGCTTATTTTCTGTCTCATTTTTAAATTCATTTTTGCTCTCAAACGCATCCAATTGGTAGATTCGCTTATTCAGAAATTATATAATGTACCGTAATGATCGATTTTTTGACAGAAGCAGAATATATTTCAAAAAATGATGTCAAAGTGGGCATTTTGAACGGAATTTCCCGAAGCGATTGTGTTAGAAACGAAAAATATTGTCTTACTTAGAAAATAATTGTTTATATATCAAGTTTTAATTAATAGAATGAAAATTAAAAACACAGGTTGCTTAAAAATCTCTTCAAAAATCACCTCAACAAGTTTCATATTTTTCCTATTTAAAATGAATCTGGAGTTATGCCAGAAAATTTCGAGTTGTTGAGCATGGAAAAGTATTTTTTTTTTTAATACCGCCCTAACATGATTCTGATAAAACCAGTTAATATAAAAATGAAATAAAAACTCGTCAAAAGCGGCCAGATAAAATTGTTAAAGTGGGTTTATCTCTAATCATGATTTGTTTTTTGTTTGTGAAATTAGTATACTTAACTTCGAAATCTACCTCCGCCTGTAGGCCGGGCCGGCAGGGATTTTTTTTTTGCAATGCTTTGACGAAAGTCGCGCCTTTTTCGCGATCCTTTGGTGAAATTTGCGGGGTTTTTTTTAGATTCTTTGATAAAATTCGCTTTTATTCTGCAACCTTTTGACAAAATTCGCTTTGTTTCTCCGATCCTATGACAACTTTAGTATTTTTTCTTCGATCCTTTGATAAAATAAGTTTTTTTTTCGTGATCCTTTGAAGAAGTTTGTGGTTTTCGGGGCTTTCTTATAAATATATATATATATACATATGTGCGTATATATATATATATATATATATATATATATATATTACCTCTATCTTGCCCAACTTTATCTTCTATCTATACATAGCTTAAGATTTATATTACAATTAATTTATATCCAAATTAAAAAAAATTGTGTGATTAAATATACACATTTTATGTAATTAGTCTGTGTTTCTTTTGCACATATGTTGATTATTTTTCAATTTGAATTCCTGAATTTCTTGCCCATATAAACGTTTTTGCTTTTATACCTTTCTTTTTACAATGTGGCGACTGGATTAATTGGGTTTAGGGCAAACTGACTCCTTAAAAATTTGGGGAATCTGCACCTATGGTCTGCAGGCGGTTCAACATAAAATATGGCTTGGCAGAACAATTGCATTTTATTATGCTAATCGAGATTTAACTAATCCTGTAATTTCATCCGTCAACTTGATGGGGTGATGGTCTGTGAAGCTGACTCCAAGACTAACACGTTCTTTATTAGTAAAGCAATTGTGTGTGCAAGATCGAACAAGCAACGAACCCATAACTCTATAGGAATATGCGTCGATTTCAATTTAAATTTAAGTAGCAAGAATAACGAACAAATACTTTTATCTACTACTTAGCACATAAAAAAGATTTAGTAATGTTTGTTTGCTTTTCAAATTTTAAATGAAAATAGAATTTGGTGGCAATTTGACTGCATATAAAAATATTTCAAATTTTTAAACGCGTAAAGAAATATTTCTGGAAACGTTTTCAACGGTGAAAATGACATAATTTTTAACCCCCTGACCGTCGAGCAAAAGGGCAAAATTGTAATGTTTTTTCACTGTAATTTATTGAAAAACTGGGTTTTATCTGTAGAACTATATTAATATACATAATGCTTCTATTAAAGTGAAACCTATAACTTAGTGAACATATATATCAGTTCGCGGCAGGGAGAAGGATAATGCAAATATATTTTTTCAGCTAAAATGTTGATATTATTGCTACAACTGTACCAAATGATATCGCTTTATTATTTTTGCTTTATATATTTCAGAATAAAATGCCCGTGCTTTTTTGTTTTTGGAAAATTGTGATTTTTTTTTTTAGAAAAATATTATTATTATTTTTTTGTAATAGAAGGACTTATCTTAATAAACAGGAAAATAATTAAAATTACGCCAGTTTAGCGTAACCATAATGATATATTGCAGATATAGGAAATTAAATTTAAGTTTCGTTTTTAAATTGACTAATTTTTATCGGCAGGAATTTTCAGTTCATTTTAGGTAGCTTTCTTTACAAAAAAGCTACCTATTGCAGCCGTTCGGAGGAAAGCGATTTCAAAAAATTTTGGTATATTTTCATCGATCATGACCCCCAGACCCCGAAACCACCCTCCGTTCAAAACTGATATATATATATATATATATATATATATATATATATATATATATCTGACCTATGTCACACTGTAACTCCCGTAATTATGAACCGATTTCGATGTAATTCGGTGTGTACATAGTACATACCAATGTCTCGACCGAGTTCGTTGGCCAGCTTCATCCGCCGTTTTGTTTCAAAATGGCGGCCATTTAAAATTTTAAAAAAATTTTAAAACTTCAAATGTGGTACCAAAAAATTAAAAATGGAAAACTATTTTTTTCTTATGTATTTGTCCTTTATACAAAGATTCCGGAGCAGTTTTTGTTTCGTCTATATCTTAAAAAATGGCTGAGTTATAGCATTTTGAATTTCTAGCGTGGCTGACATTTTGAAACGTCCTGAATTTTGTCACGCGATAAAAGGCGTATTTATGAACCGATTTGGATGTAATTCAGTGTGTACATAGTTAATACCAATCTCTCGACCGAGTTCATTGGCCAGCGTCATCCGCCATTTTGTTTCAAAATGGCGGCCATTTAAATTTTTTTTAAAAATTTAAAATTTGAAATGTGGTACCAAAAAATTGAAAATGGAAAAATATTTTTTCTTATGTATTTGACCTTTATACAAAGATTTCGGAGCAGTTTTTGTTTCGTCTATATCTTAAAAAATGGCTGAGTTATAGCATTTTGAATTTCTAGCGTGGCTGACATTTTGAAACGTCCTGAATTTTGTCACGCGATAAAAGGCGTATTTATGAACCGATTTGGATGTAACTTCGTTTATACATAGTACATACCAATGTCTCGACCGGGTTCGTGGCCAGCTTCATCCGCCATCTTGTTTAATAATGGTGGCCATTTAAATTTTTAAGAAAAAATTAATTTGAAATGTGGTACCAAAAAATTAAAAATTGAAAAAATATTTTCTTCTCACGTGTTTGACCTTGATAAAAAAATTCGGGAGCAGTTTTTGTTTCGTCTATATCTTAAGAAATGGCTGAGTTATAGCATTTTGAATTTCTAGCGTGGCTGACATTTTGAAACGTCCTGATTTTTCTCACGTAATAACAGGCGTATTTATGAACCGACTTGGATGTACCTTGGTGTGTACATAGTACATACAAATATCTCGACCGAGTTCGTTGGCCGGCTTCATCCGCCATCTTGTTTCAAAATGGCGGCCATTTAAAAAAATTAAATAAAAAATAAAAAAAATTAAATGAGATACCAAAAAATTGGAAAGTGAAAAAGATTTTTTTTGTATGTGTTTGACCTTAATACAAAGATTCCGGAACAGTTTTTCTTTTGTCTATATCTAAAAAAATATGGCTGAGTAATAGCATTTTGAATTTCTCTTGTGGCTGACATTTTAAAACGACCTGATTTTTGTCACGCGATAACAGGCGTATTTATGAACATATTGGGATGTAACTTGGCCTGTACATAGTACATACCAATGTCTCGACCGAGTTCGTTGGCCAGCTTCATTCGCCATCTTGTTTCAAAAGGGTTGCCATTTAAAAAAAATTAAATTTAAAATTCAAAATGAGGTATTAAACAATTGGAAAATGAAAAAGATTTTTTATGTGTTTGGCCTTGATACAAAGATTCCGGAGCAGTTTTTGTTTCTCAAAATTTGTTCTTTTATTTATATCTTAAAAAATGGTTGATTTATAGCACTTTGAGTTTCTAGCATGGCTAACATTTTGAAACGATCTTGTATTTGTCACGCGATAACACACGTATTCGCCTATTTCGATGTAAGAAGGCATGTGGATAGTATACATCAACACCTCGACCAAGTTCGCTGGCCAGATTCATCAGCCATCTTGTTTCAAAATGGCGACCATTAAATTAAAAAAATATATATATATTTAAAGTGAGATGGAAAAAAAAATTAGAAATTGAAAAAGGTTTCTTTCTTAAGTATTTGACCTTGATATAAGGATTTAGGAGCATTTTTTGTTTGTCTTTACCTTAAAATATGGCTCAGATATAGCAATTTCAATTTCCATTTGTGGGTGACATTTTGAAAAATCTGATTTTTTGCATGCGACAGCACTCCTATATATTAACCGATTCCGATGTGTGTGAGCATGTGCACAGCAATTACTAAGGTCTCGACCAAGTTCACTGCTTAGCCTCATCCACCATGTTGTCTTAAAATGACAGGCACTTTAAGAAATTGCCGAATTTGGCAGCCAAATATATGTTACTTTAAAGAAAAGTAGCTTGGATAAAGCTGACTAATTTCGCGAAATTCTCATTCATTATATTGATAAAAATTAGTATTGAATCTCCTATATTCGTTTTCCACTAAATTGAGCTTCGTGTGTTTGAATGATATAATTTGGCTTTTTTTAAATAAGGATTATGAAAGCTACCTCTTCCTCCCGGCACTGGCCGGAAGGACTTTTAAAATTGAGGTTTTTAACACAATACCAACGTAATTGAAATTAGTGAAAACGACGTGAATTTGATGTAATCGTAAACTGTTTAGTTTTATAAATGTTAATGCGTGTTTCCTTTTCACAACTATGTTATTTTCATTTGTGGAAGTACATTTTACTTCCAAGATTAAGGCTTTTTGAATTTTAATAAAGTTATCTTTTTTCATTAATATCCTTTATCGTTTTGAACTTTAATTCCATTACTATCAGTCATTTGATGAGAAAAGTATGAAACGGACCACACCCCATTCATCAAAATTTCGTTAATTTTAAAATATAATTGCAGCGCTTATCATTATAGATTATTTATGGAAAATTGGTTTACTAGGCTATATCATTACAAATTCAAAGGAGCTGGTTCGATTCCGAAGGAAAATTTCGTGTTTTTTAAAAAATAACTTTAACTTTGACTGTGTCCAGGGTATGTTCGATGTTGTGTTATTAGATGTAAATTTCCAACTGGGCGAAAAATGTCCGGACCAGGATTCGAACCAGGGGTCTCCTGACTGAAGCCGACAGTGCTCTGCCATATGAACTATCCCGGACGAATCTGGTGGAACTTTCTTCGTATCCAGCATTTTCTGGAGTTGTATTACCTAAGATTTATTCTGTTGAGCTGAACCGGGTTTCAGACCAGATGCTATAATCATTAAGGTTAGTTGGGTGAAAAGTTCCACCAGATTGTCCCGGATAGCTCAGATGGCAGAGCACTGGCGGCTGAAGCCGCCAGGAGATCCCTGGTTCGAATCCTTGTCCGGACATTTCTCGCCCAGTTGGAAATTTACATCTAATATGATTTATTTAACAATTAGAATAATTTTGTTAAAATTAATCTAGTGTTGTGTTATTGCTGATGTTGTACTGATGAGACTGAGCATTGCACGGCGAAACGTTTATTTTTGTATGTTTGTGCTTTTAGTTAAATGATTTTGTGTATATTTTTAATTTATTTTCTCTTTTTAATGTAGTCAAGTCTGTGTAGTGTTTAATAATTAGTTTTAAAATATGAAAGTATACAATTTTGATTTCATTAGGATGAGCGAAGCGAATCCTCTACTAGTCTACTCAAATTACATTTTGTCGTACACTTTACAAAAAAACTATTCAGTATTTTGACTTGAAATTCAACTTAAAAATGCATTATGACCTGTAGATTTGCACAATGTTATTTTTTTTTTTTCAATTCCTACTATTAGCTCACACTCTCCCTATATTTATTTATATATTTATATATTTATCTTGTACAAATTTTCAATCGTTAATAAAATACTCATTATTCATCCTATCAGGTTGAAATAAATTTTTTTAAACTTGTACTGGATGACAATTGATGTTAATATTTTTTTTTTAAATATTAATTAATTAATTAAATTTTAATTAATTAATTTTAGTTTTGCATGGGAAACAAAATGGCCGCCATTGGTTATCGAATTTCAATGAAAGTATTTTCAATAAGCGTTACCATAGGGGGTGGGGGGGCTCTTCTGCCGCCAAATACCGCCAAGTTTGTCGCCAACTTGGCGATATCTGTAATATTTCGCCAAATTCCCATAGAGTTCCATTGTAAACCTACTTGCTTATAGAAAATCAACAAATTGAGATATATTAATGCAACAAAAACTCATATTAGCTTGATTATATTAAATTTTTCTTTGATGGCCTAAGTAGGAATTGACTTTAAAAACAAAATTTTTATATTACTTGTTTTTACAGAATAACCTTAAAAAATTCATTATTTTAATTAATTTATTTTACATGTTTTTCCATTACGGACGCATTTTTGCAAATAAAAAATGAAACACGTATATTTTCAGGAGAAAAAATAAATCATGGAGTTACGATTTCTTTTATGAAATTTTTAAAATACCTTTTTTATGAAAATTATAGCATAGTTTTAATGAATTAAAATTTGTGAAAATTCAATTATTTACATTCAGTTATAAAAGTATTTTTCTGTTAAGAATTCAAATACACATTTTATTCTTATTATCGTAAATGATTTACGCAGATGATACTTACGCATTTTAAAAGAATTATATTATGATTTTTTTTTTTTTTTTGTAAAGTGGCAACAAAAGAATTGTAAAGAAATAAAATTAATTGTTAAATTGGTTATATAAATATTTTGTAAAATTTTGCTTCGAAAATATTTTTATTTATACCAGTCTTATATCATAAATAAAAAATTCGGAGGAAATTCTTAGTTATTTGGCTGAATTTACATTTCTAAAATTAAAATGCGTCAAAGTATAAAATAAAGTTTTTGCTTAATAAAGATTCAAGAATAATATGAAAAAAATATTGTTTCTTTCAAATATTTATCTTATTAAATAATGCTTCGCGAATCCAAACATAGCATGGCTTTTGCTAGCTATAATTTTTCTATAAAAGACTTTTAATAAAGCAAATAAATGTATTCTTAATCACAGAAATAAGGTAACTCTTTTAAACATTTAATATTTAATATTTAATGCAATCCTCTAGCTTTAATATCATTTAATATTTCTTTAAAGAAAGAAAAATAAAACACATATTCTTTATTATTAAAGTATCGTCAATTTTATTTTTAAAAATATCAGAACCAGGGATCATAGCGATACTAAAAATTTCTCGCTTTGTTGCTGAACCACCTTTTTTTTTTTTTTTTTTTTTTTTTTTCAGTATCCTATTGCAGATGTTAGATGAATGCACCAAAAAAAAAAAAAAAAGAAACGCTGCCATATCCTGCAGAACTAACATTAGCGGCATTATAGCAAGTTATAATATACATAACATAAAGAGTTATATAGCTTAAATGCATAATTCGACCCCGATTATGGAAAATATAGCTAAAAAACATTAGAACAGAATTCTTCTTGTTTAAAAGTTTTTGTTAAATATTATTAATTTCCAGATATAATACTTAATGACACGTACTGGATTTTAACGAAATTTGTAAAATTCCAGCATAAGTCTTTTTAAAGACACCTTACGAAACTAGTTTATAGAGCTGTATTGAACTCTAAAGAATTATTTACAAGTTCTATAGAATACTATTTCTATAGAGTTTTGAAGATAATACTTTGGAATAATTTTAGAATACTTTTTCTAAAGAAAATGTTACTATTGAATTCTTAGAAGTTCTGTAAAAAAAATTTTCTACAGAAAATTTATCCTATAGAGTAATACAAACTTTATAGAAGATCTGTAGATTTTTTTTTTATATATGTAAATAAAATATATCTTTTGATTTTTTTAAAATTTATGTTTATTAATTTATTTATACCTATATATTTGAAGAAAAAAATTGCAATTCATTAGTTTAATATAATATTACTCCATTGCTTTAATATGATTATAATTTAATTCTAATAGATTGTGAGGAACAAATGTCATAAATTCCCAGGGCCGCCATCTTGGAATTTTTCTTGGCGTGAAAATTCCTTTTCCGTCAAATAGTAAATGTCGCCAAGCACCGATTTATAAGCATGTTAGACCTAACGAAAATAAACAAAAATGACGTAAATAATAAACAAAATTCGTTCAAGTGGTAATCACTAAACGTCGTGTGAGCGCTACGCGCACATTAACCGAAAAAAAAATCACTGGATTAAGCTAACTCCTTCTGCCGCGATCAGAAAAATGCACGAAACTCGTTAAAGTGGCAATCAGTAATGGTCGTATGAGCGCTAAGCGCTCATTAACCGAAAAAAAAAAATCACTGGATTCAGCTAACTCCTTCAGCTAACTGCAGCAATCACAAAAAAGCACAAAACTCGTTGAAGCCGCAATTAGTAAATGCACGTATGTTGCTGTGTACCAATCTCCGAAATGCATGAGAAATATGGAATAAACGACTAATAGAAAACATGACCATAAAATAAAGCAACAAAATATACATAAAATTATCAACATACCTTAACAGACATCTTTTTTGAAATCTCAAGCACGAAATATCTCCTAGCATCATCTTCATTTCCCAAAATAGGCTTATGGCTACGCATTGTAAACAAACATCATTTATCATTCAAAATTTTCTAATATTTCTTAAATGCATCAGCAAGAGCGTTTAAACGGACTACACAACGCCATAGTCAATCAAATACATCCAATAAATTTAACATAAAAATAAAAAGGCAGAACGATACAACACGATATTAAAGCACATGCACAAAATCCCAAAAGAAATCCTTCTCAAGCACAATCTCGCTGAAAAACAAGATTGCCAAAACTCGTCACGCCAGAACACACACGTCACACGGGTTCCATATCGATAAAGATCGCCAAGAAATCTCAAAACATCCAAGATAGCGGCCAAGAGGATATACGGCATTTAAGCCGATTGTGATTCGGTTGTTAATGTAATAATATATAAAATGAACTACTGATTTACATGTTCGTTAATTAATTTGTTTGTTTATTATTCCTTAATTTGTTGCCTAACATTCTAATCATTTTTTAATTTTTTGTTAATTTTATAAAAACATTCATCTAATTTAATAAACGTTATCCACTTTTATAATACTGCAATTTTTATTCAAATATTTTAATCTGAAGTATAGAATTTTTAAACAAATATGTTTAAAGTTTCACAAATATTTATTTTAACAGCCCCTATTTTCCTTAAATATGTTTTCCCAAGTTACAAATGGTTTCGGTGTTCTAATCCACGCAGTTGAGAAACTGTATACATAAATATATATGATTTCTATACGTGTTTAATGATTGGAACACAAATCACAAAAGAAACAAAGTTGAAATAGTGTAATAAGAGTTTAGAAACTGACAGCGGCCATACCACTGTACCATGGTGAGATCGCACCAGTTCGCGTCATATCACCAGAGAGAAACAGCATCGATCGCGGTTAATACTTGGGTGTGTGCCCTCCTGGGAACAGCTGCGTGTTGTTCGCGGAATTCGAATATTTTTATACAATATTTTAAAAGAAAGACTACATTTATTACCCGACTGCCAAGAAGGGTTATATGTTTCACGCGTATCTGGGTATGTGGATTTCTTTATACACTCGAAATGTCCCAACGTCATGTTGGATTTTAATGAACGAGGTCTCTATCGATTTGTCTTAACCGTCGGATGGTTATAGGCTAGGTTTTGTTTTTATAAATTCCAAATGGCGGCCGTAAAATACAAAAATGGCGGTAGAGACGAAAAAAATTTTTACGCACCATATCGAGCGGCATATTATTGGATGGGTCTTTCAAAATGAAGACGCAGTTTCATTGACTATTTTACAGTCAGAAGCTCCGTTGAAATATTACACAACCTGGAAGTTGTGTAAGTTTTACTGCAACTCTAACCATCATACAAATCTATAGGCCTCATCAAAACAGTGTTTATAGATAGGAACTAACTATAAAACACAACTTAAAAGTCATCAATACAAGTAAATAATAATAAAAAAAATAGGTCAGTAATATAAAAAGTAGTTTCGCACTGATGAGAAATAATTAATTAGTTCGCTTTTTAAGCAGCCGGGTTTTTTTATTTTTTTAAATTTAATTTTTACTTGTTTCTATTGATATTTTTATAGAAGCTCTATAGAGGTTTCTATTGCACTTTTACAGATATTTCCATAGCTTTTGGTTAAACTAGCTTATAAAAAAACGGGAAATAATTGTATTTGATAAGACTCTTTCTATGATTTTTTAATAGAATTCTATTAGAAGTTTTTGTAAGGGAAAATTTGCTGATTTTTTGATACACAGACACATAAAAAGTGCTGGAGAGTACAATATATGTATTTGGAAAAAAAAAATCTCTCCATCAAATGTCCATAAAAAAGATACTAAGCTTTTATCTATAAAATTATATATCTCACATTTATTCTCATACAGAATTTCATTTTATTTCAAACAAAATATTTTTTTGTCAAAATTTAATTGTTATAATTTTCTTTTAATTTTCTAAATAAAATTTCGTATTTATGACGCTAAGATCCATTTGCTTTACATATTTCATTTCCACAATTAACCTTCACATTTTAATCACTGAATTACGAAAATAGCAGCAACAACAATATATTAATATCAATATATCAAAACCTTAATTTAAATAAAAAGAAAAGTTATCAAAAATTCGCATTTTTTAAATATTTACTTTCATACTATCTAAAAGTTTACATTTTTTTTTTTTTTTTTTTTATGGAGTTCAGTATATCCAAACGATGGAATTTACAGATATTATTCTAAGCGACTTAGATAATTCTAGCATATCCTACAGCTTTATAAGAAATTTATTTCTTCTTTTATTTCCATAACAGGAGATGTATAATCTGTTTTTATATAATTTCGTCGCAACAGAAGTTCGTAATGACGTCATAAATAGAATAACGTAACTCATGCGTCAGGTAAAGGCTATCAGAGTATGAAATAGCTCAGAAAAAGCTTCGAAAACATTTACTTCATTTAATCTTGCTGACATTTATGAGATCAGCGAATTTTTCTAATATGAAAAATTAAAATAGTAAATTTAGTTATGGATGAAAAATTTCGTCATATTTAAAAAAATATATATTGTCACTATGATATTAACAAAATAATTTAATTTAGAATTTGTTGTTTTTATACGTTTTCTGGAGTCTAAACAAAAGAACAATAATACTGCAAAGAATACAATTTTTTGATAAATAATTTTTTATTAGAAATATATTTATTAAAACAAATATTCTTCTTATTTACTTTTTTTAAAAATATGATTAATATTCCTAACATTTCTATTAACGTTTACTATAGAGTAATCGCTACAGAGGTGTAAAGAGTTTATATTTTGTTTACAGCGACATTCAAGAGTAGTAGTATTCCGTAGCATTACTGTCAATGGAAAAGAATTGCTTCAAGTGCATTTTGAAGCTGTTGCTCTATTTCAGATATAATGAAGTCGATATGCATTTATGAAGTGCAGTTAAACATGCTTATTGTAGAATATGGAGTACAAATTATTTCTTATTCATTTACAGGGATTACACAGAATAATTCTGTTACGGAGAAAAATCGTTTGCAGTATATTTTAATGATGTTATTTTAATTGGAATTTAAGGAAATTCATATAGGAGGTGTTATATAATTTGCTTAGTGAAAAGTATTGTCTACATTGCATTTATCGTTCATTTACAGGGTCACACAAAAGAATTCTTTTAGATAGATAGTGATCTACGGGAAAAACTCGTTTGTAGCATATTTTAATGATGTTACTCTAATTCAAACACAAAGAAAATTATATAACAGGCGTACAATAACTTGTTTAATGAAAAGTACTGTTTACGTTGCATTTATCGCTCATTTACAGGGACACACAAAGAAGAATTCGGTTACAGAACAGCTTATGAGCGATAATTGCTGGAAGTGGGTTTTCAAACTTTGGTTTGCGTTTTTAATTTAACTACATTTTTCTATAGTACGTGGCGTGTATAAATTCTGCTTTTCAAATACAGGGCTACACAAAGGAATTCGTAAGTATTATTGGCTACATTAGTAAATTGATTAAGATTCGTTTTAAATTATGTTATACAGTTTCCCGCTGAACTATATTTAATATTGAATATTTAATACGTGATTTATCACATTGCTAACTAAGCGTAAAACCAACAGAGCGAAAAATGTCCGAGCCTGGATTGGAACACAGACCCCTTGGAATAACGCTCCAAGTGCTCCATTTAAGCTACGAGGACGATACCCTGTGTAGCATCTCTCACTCTCATATGTTGGTAAAGCCGTAACTACAGCACATGATTGAATATTCATCATGAGCACGCAATCCTACGGTGAAACATTAGACACAAATTAACCCAGCATTGGTAAGCATATATATATATTTAATATATTTATATAAAATTTATTAAATATGAAATTTTATAAATATATTAAATATGAAATTATATATAATTCACTTATTTATAATAGTTTGCAGACTATAAATAAATTCGTATACAGGGTCACGCAAAGAACAAAATGCTTTTCTGTTTATGGTTGGTAACTGCTGGAAGTGCATGTTAAATTGTGTTATGCATTTTTTACCTGAATTAAATTTTAGCATCACATTATAATACAAAAATCTTTAGATAAAATGCAGGGATGTACAAAAGAATTCTAGTGCAATATTATCTATTGGCGAAAATTGATAAATTTTCTCCCTGAACTAAATTTTAGCGTATTATAAAGTAGATATGGAATGCTATAGATCATATGTAGAGCTGTACAAAATAATTAGACTACTTTTTTAAATATGGAAAGTAATTAAGAACAAACAATCTTCTTGAAACACCATCAAAAATTTGTAATTGTAAATTTGTATTATACAAATTTTTGATGGTGTTTCAAGAAGATTGTTTGTTCTTAGTCATTCACACCAGTTTTAACTTATTTTCTTTGGAAAGTAATTGCTAAATTTGAATTCTAAAATTTGTTACATGCTTTCTAAAGTGTTTACATATATACCGTCTTTCATTTTATTTAACGGTTAAGGTGCCTGCCTACGTACGGAGCATTTTTTTCCAAAAAAGCTATATAATTATTTTTTAAACTTATTTTTACTAAGATTAGGACTAGAAAATGTGAAAAAAAGTAAAAAAAATATTTCATTTATTGAAAAACCTTTGGTAAATGGAGGAATTTATATTAAAATTTAGTGAAATTTGGCCCGAAACGCAAAACGCTCTAAAGGAAATTCTACTGTATGTACACTTCATATTTATGAAATTTGTGATGGCAATGAACTAAAATCTAAGAGATTCGTTAAGTATTTCAAAACTTATAGCATATCACACCTGTTTACATGTTAATTTTCATAAAATTCATCGATGTCATTCCTCAAAAACATCCATAAAACAAAAAATATTTATTCAAAATTTAAATCTTTAGCTCATTGCCTTCACAATAGTGTAAATAACATATATTTTAAATTGCATAGTGATATTCCAATAACTTTTTGAGAAATCATGTTTTGCGTATGGAATTTTCACCGAAAATTACATTTTCCAAAAAATGCATTTAAGTTTAGATTTATGTTTTACTACAAGAATTTACAGTAAAATGCATCTAAATTTCATGGAGCGTATTATTTACATTTCTTATTATTAAACAAATGCATCCAAAATCACGAAATTTCTCCAAACATACGATCCTTTAAAAGCAATTTAAAAATTTAAAAATTTTTAATTTTAAAGCCCTTTAAACAGCACTTTCGGTTTGAGTGACAGCTGTTGAGTAGTTTTAAAACCGCTATAACTCCGGATCTATTTATCGTACAGTAAAATCAAATACAGTTTTGGAAAGGTAAAGAGTTGGTCTTTAATAAAATAAAATAAAATAAAATTGACAATTTTGGTCGAAAATTGCATTTTCAACGTAGTCAGATACCTTAAGTGTTGTTACCGTTTTCTGGATGTGTTGGAATCTTTTTCAGGATTTTTCTTTCTTGTTTACACCTTCTCGCAGGACATGCCGATGATTCCATTAATTTACGATTATACTTATAGTGCTTTTCAAGAAGAGGGAGTGAGGGTATTCACAAGCTTTTTTAAAACGGCATAATTCAACATAATTAAATTAGTCAACGTGACTATAAATAGAAATTCCACAAAATTAAGTTAAACCGATAGTTATTGAAGCTCAGAACAAGAAAATAACTCGTGAATCCTTCTTTCACTGCTGCTGCTTCTTTTTAATAGTCCAGGCAATAGAGACCGTGTAGGGACTCTACCTAGCAAAATTAATGGTAGTACTGGAAATCGGCTTTCTAGATGTTTTTTGGATCGCTGAATCCGAATTTGTAACTCCCCACCAAAATTTCCCCCGGCAACCTCCCAAATTTTGGTA
This sequence comes from Maratus speciosus, assembly GCA_963932465.1. Taxonomy (NCBI): domain Eukaryota; kingdom Metazoa; phylum Arthropoda; class Arachnida; order Araneae; family Salticidae; genus Maratus; species Maratus speciosus. The sequence continues at coordinate 511,289,975 of OZ010786.1, read as the reverse complement.
AAAAGCCCCCCAAAAAAGGTTTTTATTAAAAAAGTCAATTTTTTTATTGTTTTAGAGAAAAAGTATCTAGAAATTCAGAAAGTAGACAAAATTTGCAACAAATTGGATAGATGACATTATGACTTAGGATGAAGGGGAAGGGGGGATCTGCCTCGGAACATGCGCCGCAGTGCTGCGTGGACTAAGTTGCGCAATTCCACTTAACCACTCACACGTTTACATTAGCCCTCCCATCTTCCCTCCGAACTTTCTCTATAAGGTTTACTTTAAGTTTTTTGGGTCGCTGAATCCGAATTTTTAACTTACCCCCAAAATTTCTCCCCCCGAACCCCCCCCCCCCCAAATAGTTGTTTTTAACTTAAATTTCTTATTGTTTTAGGGCAAAAACATTACAAAATTCAGAAACTAGACAAAATTTGCAACAAATAGGATATATGACATTATGACGTAGGATAAACGGGGAGAGAGGGGGCTGCCTCGGAACATTCCCCGCGCGCTTTTCTCAAAAACAAAATTTTTTCAAAACATCAATTTCTGGGGGGGTTGCCGGGTGAAATTTTGGTGGGAAGTTACAAATTTGGATTCAGCGACCCAAAAAACATAAAGTGAGTCGAAATCCAGAACTAGTATTAATTTTGCCGGATAAAATCCCGTATTGCCTGGAATTCATAATTTAGTGCACGTAGCACCGCAGTGCATGTTCAGAGGCAGCTCTCACCCTCCCCGTTCATCCTAATTCATAATATCATATATCCTATTTGTTGCAAATTTTGTCTAGTTTCTGAATTTCGTAATGCTTTTCCCCTAAAATAATAAGAAATTTAAGTTAAAAACAACTATTTGGGGGGAAGTTAAAAATTTCGGATTCAGCGACGCAAAAATCTTAAATTAAACCTTATAGAGAAAGTTCGGAGGAGAGATGGGAGGGCGAAAGTAAACGTGTGAGTGGTTAAGTGGAATTGCGCAACTTAGTTTACGCAGCACCGCGCGCACGTTCCGAGGCAGATCCCCCCTTACCCTTCATCGTACGTCATTAATGTCATACATCTAATTTGTTGCGAATTTTGTCTACTTTCTGAATTTCTAGATACTTTTTCTCTAAAACAATAAAAAAATTGATATTTTTTGATAAAAACCTTTTTTTGCGGCTTGTTACCAAAATTTGGGGATGTTGCCGGGGGAAATTTTGGTGGGAAATTACAAATTCGGATTCAGCGACCCAAAAAACAGCTAGAAAGAAGATTTCCAGTACTACCATTAATTTTGCTAGGTAAAATTCCCTATTGCCTGGACTATAACTGTTGTACGGAAAGAAAGAAACTTGGTTTTAATTTTTTTTTAAATAATTATAGATATCTGGTAACTATTCGTTTTTACAAAATGTATATTTTTATTATTATTAAGTACATTATTATTATTATTACAATTATTGTTATTATTATTATTATTATTATTATTATTATTAAGCAAATTAATATATTTTAATTTTAAAATGATATTTTTTTGAAGAACAAAAAAATTTCTTATAAACCACATTTGTAAAAAAATAAAAAATGTCACAAGATAATTACTTGCTGCATGTGACATACTTTCACTACCAATCTGAAGTCGATAGTTTAATTACAAACTTTTACAAAATGCCCAGCATTTCAAAAAACAATGTTGTTAGGAAAGCAAATTTAATATTCTTGGAAGAAGTATTTATTACAACTATAGTGCATTTTTTATGTTAAAACTTCTATAAGAGCACCCCAAATTTTTTCGCGAGCAGCGAATTAACGCGTTCACGATGCCGATATTCATATTTTTCGCTGTGAGGCGGCGCTCAAAAGCATATTTCGCTTCATCTGGCGCAATATGATTAGTCACTCATTCAGACGTTTATTCAGACGCTTATCATAAGTTATACAGACGCTTCACAAGCTTTTCACAAGCTTTTTTAATACGGCATAATTCAACATAATTAAATTAGACAACGTGACTATAACTAGAAATTCCAGAAAATTCCTAGAAATAATGAAAGTGTTGCCCTCTTTTTGAAAAGCACTATAAGTATAATCGTAAACTTATGTTAAGCGTCTTATTCAGATTCAGTCGCTTATTCAGACACTGTATGTAATGAACCGCCCCTCTCATAGTTATTGAATTGAACTCGAATATAACAAGCGGAGTTGATTGTGAATGTCTGAAAGTTCGTAAAGAGTAAGCAAATTACTTGGAGACATGATTGTATTGACTACATGTGTACGAATTTAATATAAAATGTCTTACAATCTAAAGAAATATGGACAACATGATATAAATGCATTTCTGTAATGTAGAAGTCACGAACTTAGTCAATGAATTTTTTTGAATGAAAACGAGTTTTCTGGCTTCCCGTCGTGAATGTATTAGGTTTATAATAATGAATTGTTTTTACTTCTAAATTTTTGAATATTCAAGTGTAACCCATCTGTAGTGCACGCCTCTGTAGCATAGTCGAGTGTGACCCACCTGTAGTACACGCCTTCTGTGGAACAGTAGAGTGTGACCCAGCCTGTAGTACACGCCTTCTGTGGAACAGTCGAGTAAGACCCACCTGTAGTACACGCCTTCTGTGGAACAGTCGAGTGTGATCCACCAGTGATGCACGCCGCTTGTTGCGACAGTCAAGTGTGACCCACCAGTGATGCACGCCACCTGATGTGCAGTTGAGCATGCCCCAACAGTGATGCACGCCGGCGTGAACGCGTTAAGCTTATTTGTGCGCATCGCTAACCTTTTCGCGAGCAGTGAATTAAGCACATTTGTGCGCTCCGCAAACTTAATCGCAAGCAGTGAATTAAGTCACTTTGTGAGGTTTGGAAGTGAAACGTTTATTTCTTCAATAAAACGCGAGAAGCATATATTTTTCTGTGCTGTGATTAAAGCTCACCGATCACACTTGGAAGCGGAATGCTTATTTGTGCATTAAATCCCGTTACGTCGGCTCAAAATTTATTTATATAAGATAACATTTATTTAATGACATATATTCCCATACAGACGGACACGAGTGCACCGCTGGCTAATCCTGGCAACGTGGCGTAGATTCGCGTGATCACCGCATTGCAGAGACCTACGTGAATAGCAACCAGGCCGGAGTGGCAGTAGAGCTGCTTGTTGTCTTCGTTGTTTTCCCTAAGTTAGCCAGTTGCTAACTGATATTTAGCTGAGTCGATATGATTGATATTCATTTTCTTTGGCTGGGAGATTCTGCGGTATCCAATGCCGCATGCACCGATGTCGGAGCAACTGACGGCATATTGCTTTAAATATGAAGCAACTTCCAACATTTAATGTACAACTTGTGCAAGTAACTTTTTGCGCGAATAAATTTAATTATTTTAAAATTTTTCTTTCTCTTTCAATTTTCACGTCTAGACATTTTTTCAATTAAAAAGTGTTTGGAAATATTATTATTTTGGCTTTTTACATATGAGAGTAATTTTCGTGATTAAATACTTTTCGAACGTAATAACTTAATTATTTTAAAGATTTTTTTCTCTTTTAACATTCACTTGTAAATATATTTTTCACTTGCAAAATGTTTGGAAATATTGTTATTGTGTTTTTAAATCTGCCAATAGTAATAAAAAAACGACCCTTTCGAAATAAATAAATGGCTATTCAAATAATAGAATTTTGAATTAAAAAAAAAGCTTAAAAACAATGAAACGAATTAAAGAAAAAAAATAATTGGACACTGAACGTTATAATTTATTCCAGTATGTTCCTAGAAAATATGGTTAAATTGCTACGCATTGTGCTTGATCCTATAAAACTTTTTTATTTAAACTCTTTTGACAGATTTCAACATTAACATGAACTTAAACTAATTCTTCGATTTAAACACCGTCTGCTTCTGCTTTTTTTTCTACATTACTGTATCATAAAATTACCTGTTTTTTACATGCAATAGTTTATTTTAATATAAGGCGAGAAAGAGTTACGATTACAATTACTTTAGCTACGGCTGCGACAAAGACAGCACAGTGTTTGTTACTTTTTTTTTTTTTTTAAACAGAGAGATACAGTGAATAGATTCAAACAGTTTGATCATTTTTTCGATCCAAAACATAGTTTTAATTATGAAAATTATTAGGAAATTCATATCCTAACAATTTATGAAATTTTTGAATTTCATACCCACATTAATTTTACTTACAAAGAATTATTTTCGTGAAAAAATTAACAATATGCTACGATGGCGCATTTCGATCATTAGTAATTTAGGTATAGAGCTATTCGAATTTTCGACGATCCATCGGAAACCGTCATTTCCATCCACAAAAAAGAAAATTTTTGATAAAAATCGGGAAAATTATGTAATTTTTTATGTTTCTTTTTATATGATGCTTATTTTATATTTTTAATCCCTATATGTATATATATATATTTTCTGATTACAATTTGTAGATTTTTGTCATTTTTCCTGTAATATCATAGTTTCACTTTTCTAAATTTATGGATAAACACTTTCCTGTTAATCTCCATAAGATTTTTGAAAAAGAAAGAAAATATACAGTTGTCCCCGGTACTTGAATACTAGAAACTAAAAAGAAGTGTCGAAACCGAGTGTTACTATTTGAAAAAATCATAATAAACAAAAGTTTAGAGCGTTTTGTAAGGTGTAAACAGCCCCAAACACTCATCCATGTAAAATACTTAACCCCTTGGGGACGAGCGACACGTATACGTGCCGGAAATAGGCCTAAGGATCCTCGTTTATCCTCACCAGTAAAATTTTACTGTAAAATTTGCCTTATTTAATCCGAGCATTCTCCCGATTTGAATAGGCACAATCTTCTGTTTTTTAAAACCGGTAGCAAAGTAATAAACATTTCGTAAAAGGCTCCCGTCGCGAAGGGGTTAATAGTAGACTTTATTAGCAATCGATTTTAGTAGCAATTTTTAAAGGATGATTTTTTTAACGGCGTTGAGCTGCAGAAATATTCGGCTGAGTTGTATTATTTTTCCGCGACAATATAATTAATTCTTTTACATTGGAATGCATTACCTATTACGTTTAACTATGGAAAATCATTGTAAAAGGAATATAAATAAAACAAATGGCGGTACTTATATGTTTTAAATATATAACAGATGAATAATTTACAACATTGTCAATTACTCATTCTATTGAAATTATTGTATATTGCAATATATAGGATACTAACTAAATTCCAAACGATGGTTAGCTGACCAGTGGCTGAGAGATTCTGCTCTCAAAGCTCGTAGACGGGAAGTACTGGGTTCGAACAGAATCAGGACCGTTGGCCTAATCGTTTGGAGTTTTCAGTGTTTTTCTCGATCCTTTCGTTAATAAGTGTTAGGAACTGTTAGAAAGACACCCCCCCCCCCCGGGACTATATCCATATTGTAGATAATCGGCCCTCATAGACAACGCTAACACCACCAATAGATGGTTTTTAAAATTGAAAGAGGTAATACGGATTGTTACATGGAAAAAAAAATTAACATAAACCCAACAGCATTTAAAAAAGGAAAGCAAAACTTTAAATATACCTAACATGTATAGTACATGTTATATATAAAACCATACATTTAACATGTATGATTAGAACGTTGTATTTTTAACAAAATTCAACATAGAGGAAAGCTATTTATGATTTACGTTTATCTGTCAATGCTCAAACTGGCTAAAATATAGTCTAACGGATAAGTGATTTTTACATGTTAATAATGTTAACTATAGAATTTTTGCCATTGAAAATGTAGTATGTACCACAGTTCTTTTAATAGAATGCACAATATAATTCAGTTAGATTGCGGCTTATGGGCAAAAATCGTTTAAAGTTTACATAAATTGCATATTTAGATGTCTAAATTAATTCATATGTATCTAATTTCATTTTACTTCATTTCATAAAAGATGAAATTTCTTAGTAATATTCTATTAGTTTTAGAAGGTGTTTCAAAATCTTTGCCTTAAGCATGATTTTTCGTCGTTGTTTATTTATAACAAACAATGATTTTGAGGTAATATTTCCGCAAAATTTAATCATAGACTATTGATAGCACATGGTCATTTTATATCACAAATCAGATAATTATTAAAATCGTACAATTTTAAACAAAATGCACAACTGGGCTTGCACTATCTTCGTCCTATACTCATTCTATATGCATTAAGAATTTATAAGAATTAAATATATTTTATCATAAAGGATTTTTATACGCACATAAATTTTACAAATTTTATAGTTTTTATTTCCTAATAAAAATGCCTTTAGTGTTTCTTTCGAAAAATAGTTGATTTACTTTACATGTAACAGGAAAAAGTTTTGTTGGAGACAAATAAGTATTTTACTTTCAAATTTATTCAAAAACACGTCATATAGTACTAAAATACCCTGTCACATTATACCTATAATAAAAGTTTTGTTTAAAATTTATAACTCCTATAAAATGTGAGTTATGACCTACTAAATAATTCAAAGAACAGCCCGTAAGGGAGCATAAAATTTGTAAGGTAAACATGGCTAGCAACTGCATGTTTTATTTTTCTTACATACTTATTATTTGAAATAATGCGTAGAATTTGAAACAATATCAATGCCTAAAAATTTTGTATTTGTGTATAGCTTTTAAAAATGCCCCTTCAAGACACTCAATGTGCGGAAATATATATTATGCAAAATAATTTCAGCAACCAGTTTATTAAGCCGATACCATTTTGTATTGAAAGTACTGTTAAATAGTTATTAATGTAAAATTTGTAACAGATATAAAAAGAGACTAAATGGAGCTGATCAATATATTGAAATGATGTAAAGCCATTATATTTGATGTAGCAAATTTTTATATATAATTGAACAAATCTGAGATAATAATCATATTTTTGTTTATTTTTATGTACATTAGTAAATATATAATTATTAGTAAACATATATTAGTACTAATAAATATATAAAACAATTTCATCTGCAGTTTATTAAGCCAATATGATTTTTTATTGAAAGTATTATAAAACAATTATTAATATTAATGTAAATTTTGTAAAAAAAGATGTAAACAGAAAATAAATGAAGCTAATGAATACCTTGAAATGATGTAATGCTATTATATTCGATGTAACAGCTTTTTTAAATACAATTGAACAAATCCGAGATAATAATAATATTGTTGTTTATTTGTATGTATATTAGTAAATATAAGGTTAGTTGGGGTAACTGGACCCACGAGGTAACTGGGCCATATGCTATTTTATAAAAAAAAACTGTTGGTGTTTTTTAAGTTTTAGCTTTTGTGAACAATGCCCCTTTATCTCTACTTCCTAAAACATCGTGTATCAATTCAATCATAACTCTCACTTTGCTGTGATAGGTTGTCAAAAATTTACGTTTCTTTTTTTAAAAACAACGTCCATATGGTTGAACTTCCTCTGCTTTTTATTAAAATATTGTAAGTACATTTATTAAACAATCTTTTTTTTTTTAAAGATTAGACATATAACTACATTAATATTATTACGTATATATACATATTTACTTCAAGTTTCAAATGTAAGCCCGGGTTCCCAGTTACCTCATAAATTTTTCAAGAATGGGGTAACTGGGGCATGTATCCGGGGTAACTGGACCATGTTGGATCTAGTTACCCTAATAATTATAAATAATTTTCTTTTGTGTTTTTCTTACTACGGGAAGTAAATTTCTCAATTTTTTTTTTTGCTCACAATAAAGAAAATGATAGAATACCTTATTAAAATTACGTAATGAAATTTAAAAAAAAAAGCATATTAAGTGGTATCAAACCAAATTTATTTGCCCCTTGAGAGGCGGTGATGCCGTTATGGCATCACTTAATTTTAATTCCTAATTGCCACATTGGCACCTGAATTTTATAATGAAAATTTCACCTTTATTAAGTACGCGAAAATATACTTTTACTTGTTTTCAGATAGATTCTCTTGTAAATATTGGTGTCATTAAATTATTTCAACATTTTACGAATGCAAGTACCTTGCCCGTGAAAGTGAGATAGCCAGACCTTGAAATTGTTCTATAATCAGTGGCCTCATTCTATAGGGAAACTTTTATAGTTCCTACCACTATTTTGAAAATAATATCTTCATCTCACCTTTCTTTAAGGGCTCTGGTAGAAACAATAAAATTTTCTCTATATAATGCGACCCCTGGATAAAGATAAGGTACTTACGTAGCCTTTTGTTCATAGATTTACCTTGCTATTTTTTCCTTAAAATACCCATGTGACTTTTATACTTATTATCTATACTAATGTACATAAGTTCTTACTTAAGTTTATGTTTTTGGTATAAATAAATCTAATATTTTCACTTTTAGTGCTTTTTTTAGACATATTGACAGCAAAGGTTTCCCTTACAACGCTGTTTATTGACATATAATTTACATGATCTGCCTGGTTTAAATTTTTTTAAAAGTTGTTTACACTTTTTGAAACAGGACCCTATATCCGATATGAAAAAATATAACGCGTGTAGAACATAGACCCCCTGGTCCAGTTACTCCTTTTTTGGGGCAACTGGACCCATGAGGAAAGAAAGATGATATATGCATATTTTAATATTTTTAAATATTAAAATGTAACTTTGAGCATTTCTGTCTGATAGAAGGAAACTAACTGAACACATTTACAGAAATTCAGACTTTAATTCAAATGAATATTAGCTTTTAATTGTCAGAAGCTCCAGAGTCACATTGTAAAATTATGGCCCAGTTACCCCAACTAACCTTATGTTAGTACATATATTAGTATTACCAAATATATAAAATAATTTCATCTGCAGTTTATTAAGCCGATACAATTTTGTATTGAAAGTACTGATAAACAATTATTAGTATTAATTTAAATTTTGTAAAGAAGATGAAAACAGAAAATAAATGGAGCTGATCAATACCTTGAAATGATGTAATGCTATTACATATTATGTAACTGCTTTTTAAATACTATTGAACAAATCAGAGATAATAATAATATTTTTGTTTATTTTTATGCATATTAGTAAATATATAATTAATAGTAAATATATATTACCATTAGTAAAAATATAAAATAATTTCAGCTGACACTTTATTATTCCGATAATTGTCTGTATTGGAATTGGTGAATAATTATTAATATTATTGTAAAATTTGTAAACAGATGTAAACAGAAAATAAATTTAACTGATGAATATATTATAATGATGTAAAGCTATTGGTTAGATGTAAAAAGAGACATCAAATTAAAAAATATTTGCCTGATGAATTATATGGCTTGAATGTTTGCCATGAATTATATTTCAAAATATTTGCCTCAAAATATTTGCCTTTCTCGTTATATTTTATTTATATATTTAAAAAAAAAAAAAAAAAAAAAAAAAAAAAAAAAAAAAAAAAAACCCAAAACATGATTTTGCGGATGTAACAGCTTTTTAAATATTATTGATAAAATAAGAGATAATCATCATATCTTTGTTTATTTTTTTTAAAGGACAATAGTAAATATACAGGGAGTACCTAAAAACATTGAGCTCTGCTTTTATTCCTTAAATATTGATTATAGACACACATTATAAATTACACAGTTACGTAAAAAATGTACAGAACTTTATGAAATCGATTAAAAATTTCAGAGAATTAAATTTGAACAAATAGAAAATTAAAATTTTTATACGGCTCCTGTACAAAAAATTTCCCAGTGTGTCAAATGTGCCATATACACTAATAAGGTTATGTACAAAATTTCAGCATTTTATCATAAAAAGTAGTATAGATATGTTCAAATGAAGTTGGGTTGCGGTTAATGATAAATTTGCACTTATTAACAGAAAACGTTGCAATCACTATTTTCTTTCGTAATTTGTGTACCATCCTGAAACGCTTTCATCCGACATGATTTTCCTCCTTTGCGAACCGAGCGACATTTTATGATAAAATGCTGAAAATTTTTACATAAACTTATTATTGCGTATGGCACATTTTATTCATTGGGAAATTTGTAAAACAAATGTTAACAGATAATAAATGAAACTGATGAATACCTTATAATGAGATAAAGCTATTATGTTTGATGTAAGAGCTTCTTAAATATTATTGAACAAATCGGAGATAATCCTTTGCTTATTTTTATGTATAATAGTGAATATACAGGGTGTCCCCAAAAAACAGCGAACTCGGCTTTATTCCTCAAATACTGATTTTAGACATATATTATGAATTACACAGTTACGTGAAAAAAGAGGTACGCAACTTTATGAAACCGACTAAAATTTTTAAAGGATTAAATTTGAAGAAATACAAAATTTACTATTTTTATACGCCCCCCGTACAAAAAATATTCCTCAATGTGCAAAATGCGCCACATACACTAATAAGGTTATGCAGAAAATTTCAGCATTTTATCATAAAATGTAGCAGAGATATGTTCAACTGAAGTTTGGAAGCGGCTAATGATAAATTTGCACTCGTTAACAGAAAACTTTGCAATCACTGTTTTCTTTCGTAATTTGCGTACCACCCTGAAATGCTATCATCCGACATGATTTTTCCTCCTTTGCGAACTTATATCAAACATCGAAAAGTGGTTTAACCTTTTATCGACTGCATTAGGATCTAGAGCAGTTTTTTTCATGTAATTTTTTTTTCAGTTACTACAATGAAAATTAAATGATATACATAAAGAAAATACTCACTCGTGAGAAATTTAATTCGTTAGAGGTAATTAATTAAAGTGATACTTTAAAGTACCGTCAGTACACTATAGCTAAATCATGCTCGTAACTGAAAATCCACATAGATATTTCAAATAAAATTTAAACTCTTAAAAATGCTAAATAACAAGAAGACACTAGCAAGTTAACAATAACAAATATTAAATTGACATAGTTCCATTTTACACATGAAAAACGAGTAAAAATTCGAATTTGATGATATTAAAAAAGCAATGTTTTTTAGGTTTCGATTTTGTTAGCAGTTCTTTAGCATTACTTATGCCTAGTTTACTCTAGTTAAGTTTTTTCCCTCTGTTATTAGTTTAGTCTTAGCATTAGTTATGCGATACCAATATTACAAGGGCAACATGTTCCATTGCATCTCGACATATGCAATATATGAATTTACATATGCCATTTCTAGCATAGAAACAATGAGTTGTGAAAAAACAACTTTTTCGATTTCCTATAAAAAATAATAATAAAAAAAAGCAGAATTGAAACACCAGTGAAAACATTACTATACCACAATTTAATTATAACATTATCAAGCAGATAAAAACGATGGACAACTACACAGACGAAAAGTAAACAATAAGTTGTTCTCCAGCACCCAGTGTATTGGCGGTACTTATAAGTTCCACCAAGTAATTCAACTTTTAAATCAAATACATACACTGTTAAATCAAATACATGCTGTTGCTCCTACCAGCCGATCTACAGTGTCACTGAGGGCAGTCGACCTGTCAGTCTGGCCGATCTGTGGGAAAGCTTGTCCTTTAATAGCTTCCAGAGCGCCACCTGCGTCACTACTGCTTACAGCGCCACCAACTTCTACGTGACTACCAACCAAAGCGCCCTCATCCAGTTTATTTTCTTTCCCCATGCACTGACAAGCGAGAGGCATAGCGCGCATGCGCTCGAGGGACGGACTTCGGATTGAAATACATTAGCTTGGAGTGTGTAAGAGAGAACTGAAAGGAAGTGGAAGACGAACAGAATGTTGTGATGTGCGCGGGAAGTAAGACGTCTCGGAATCTGTCTAGTAACTTTAGAATAAGAAGGTTAAAGCTGTATTTGCGAAATGGAAATATGATCTATTGAGATGTCAATATCAATAATGTAAATAACTCATATTGTACATAGTTAATTTGTAAATATAATTCACTTTAAAAGTTACCGATGTCAGGATCAAGTTTACAATGGTGCCAGTCTCATTTAATGTGGCATTACAAGCCCGGAGTTCCTATATATATATATACTAGCGAAATTGCCCGGCGTTGCCCGGGTACGTCAAAAAACAGCAGGAATTACGAAAAAGATCTGAAAATCACAATAAGATATCGCAAAAAAATTTTTAATCGCTTCTCAAATTTTGAAAGGAGAAAAAAAAAAAAAATGATATATTGTGTTTGAAGATTGCAAGTTGGTTCCATTCACTAATGTGGAAAAATAGTAGCTAATCGCTAAAATACACTAAAAATCACATACAAAATTCCCGAAAAATTCGAAAATTGCTCTACGAAATCCGAATAAACTTTATTGAAATGAGGGCAGAATGTACTTTAGGTCAAAAATAGAATGTCAAAAAATTGCAGCAGATCGCGAAGAAACGTAAAAATCGCATTAAAAATCACAAAAAGTTCAAAAATCACGAAAGTCAAAATTTACTATAATTGGATAAAAGTTTCAAGTCAAATTCCTTTGACCCTGTAGGCTCTCGTAAAATTTATGGTTTGGAAATCATGCTAAGCATTAGAACATGTTACTTTTATTCGTAATTAATTTACTTGGACTTTCTTAAATATAATTAATATAATCCCTTAAGTTAATATTAGTTTTTTTTTGCATTAAAATATCTCAATTTGTTGATTTTCTGTAAGCAAGTAAACCCTATTGTTTTACAGTGGAAGCCTATGGAAATTTGGCGAAATATTAGAGATATCACCAAGTTGGCGTCACTTTTGACGATTAATTTTGGTCGCCAAATTTGGCGATATATAGCCAAGTTGGCGACAAACTTGGCGTTATTTGGCGACAGAACTGGATCCCCTACGCTAACCCCCCTTACAGGCACAGAGATGCATTACATGCTGTTCAATAATCGCATGAAAAATGCGCTAAAAATTCAAAAATTGCTGTACGAATTCCGGATAATTTTTTTTGAAAAGAGAAGAAAATTTACTATATTGGGTTAAAAGAAAGAAACCGTATTCTTTTTCCTAATGTGGAAAAATCGAATTAATATAATCCCTCAAGTTAATATTAGTTTTTGTTGCATTAAAATGTATCAATTTTTTGATTTTCTGTAATCAAATAATACATATTGGTTTACAATGGAAGTCTATGGGAATTTGGCGAAATATTAGAGATATCGCCAACTTGGCGTCACTTTTGGCGACTCATTTTGGTCGCCAAATTTGGCGATATATCGCCAAGTGGGCGACAAAATTGGCGGCATTTGGCTACAGAACTGTGTCCCTCTACGGTAACCTCCTTATAGTAACGGAAATACATTAAATGCTGTTGAATAATTGCACAAAAATTTCGCTAAAAATTCAAAAATCGCTGCACGAATTCCGAATAAACTTTTTTGAAAAGAGAACAAAATGTACTACATTGGGTTAAAAGAAAGAAACCATATTATTTTCACTTATATGGAAAAATCGCCTCGAAACTTAAAAAAGTGTTAAATATCGCATAAAAAAAATCTAATCAAAAAATCGAAAATCGGTCTTCGAGGTGCAAAACTTCATATATAGACGAACCTTTTCCCCAAATTTTGTAGCTCTACGTGCGGTGGTCTCTTCAGTCAAATTCCTTTGACCCTGTAGGCTCTCTTAAAATATTTGGTTTGGAAATCATGCTAAGTATTAGATCATGTTAATTTTATTCGTAATTAATTTACTTGGACTCCCTTAAATATAATTAACATAATCCCTTAAGTTAATATTAGTTTTTGTTGCATTAAAATATCTCAATTTGTTGATTTTCTGTAAGCAGGTAAACCCTATTGTTTTACAGTGGAAGCCTATGGGAATTTGGCGAAATATTAGAGATATCGCCAAGTTGGCGTCACTTTTGACGACTAATTTTGTTCGGCAAATTTGGCGATATATCGCCAAATTGGCGACAAATTTGGCGTTATTTGGCGACAGAACTGGATCCCCCCTACGGTAACCCCCCCTTATAGGTATAGAGATGCATTACATGCTGTTCAATAATCGCATAAGAAAGGCGCTAAAAATTCAAAGATCGCTGTACGAATTCCGGATAAATTTTTTTTGAAAAGAGAAGAAAATTTACTATATTGGGTTAAAAGAAAGAAACCGTATTCTTTTTCCTAATGTGGAAAAATCGAATTAATATAATCCCTTAAGTTAATATTAGTTTTTGTTGCATTAAAATATCTCAATTTGTTGATTTTCTGTATTTCTGTAAGCAAGTAATCCATATTGGTTTACAGTGGAAGCCTATGGGAATTTGGCGAAATATTAGAGATGTCGCCAACTTGGCCTTACTTTTGGCGACTCATTTTGGTCGCCAAATTTGGCGATATACCGCCAAGTGGGCGACAAACTTGACGGCATTTGGCGACAGAACTGTGTCCCTCTACGGTAACCTCCTTATAGTAATGGAAATACATTAAATGCTGTTGAATAATTGCATAAAAATTTCGCTAAACATTCAAAAATCGCTGCACGAATTCCGAATAAACTTTTTTGAAAAGAGAACAAAATGTACTATATTGGGTTAAAAGAAAGAAACCATATTCTTCTCACTTATATGGAAAAATCGCCTCAAAACTTAAAAAAGTGTTAAAAATCACATAAAAAATTAAATAAAAAAAATCTAATCAAAAAATCGAAAATCGGGCTTCGAGGTGCAAAACTTCATATATAGACGTACCTTTTCCCCAAATTTTGTAGCTCTACGTGCGGTGGCCTCTTCAGTCAAATTCCTTTGACCCTGTAGGCTCTCTTAAAATTTTTGGTTTGGAAATCATGCTAAGCATTAGATCATGTTAATTTTATTCGTAATTAATTTACTTGGACTCCCTTAAATATAATTAGTATAATCCCTTAAGTTAATATTAGTTTTTTGTTGCATTAAAATATCTCAATTTGTTGATTTTCTGTAACCAAGTAAACCCTATTGTTTTACAGTGGAAGTCTATGGGAATTTGGCGAAATATTAGAGATATCGCCAAGTTGGCGTCACTTTTGACGACTAATTTTGGTCGACAAATTTGGCGATATATCGCCAAGTTGGCGACAAATTTGGCGACAGAACTGGATCCTCCTACGGTAACCCCCCTTATAGGTATAGAGATGCATTACATGCTGTTCAATAATCACATAAAAAATTCGCTAAAAATTCAAAAATCGCTGTACGAATTCCGGATAATGTTTTTTGAAAAGAGAAGAAAATTTACTATATTGGGTTAAAAAAAAGAAACCGTATTCTTTTTCCTAATGTGGAAAAATCGAATTAATATAATCCCTTAAGTTAATATTAGTTTTTGTTGCATTAAAATATCTCAATTTGTTGATTTTCTGTATTTCTGTAAGCAAGTAATCCATATTGGTTTACAATGGAAGTGTATGGGAATTTGGCGAAATATTAGAGATATCGCCAACTTGGCCTTACTTTTGGCGACTCATTTTGGTTGCCAAATTTGGCGATATACCGCCAAGTGGGCGACAAACTTGGCGGCATTTGGCGACAGAACTGTGTTTCTCTACGGTAACCTCCTTACAGTAATGGAAATACATTAAATGCTGTTGAATAATTGCATAAAAATTTCGCTAAACATTCAAAAATCGCTGCACGAATTCCGAATAAACTTTTTTGAAAAGAGAACAAAATGTACTATATTGGATTAAAAGAAAGAAACCATATTCTTCTCACTTATATGGAAAAAGCGCCTCAATTCTTAAAAAAGTCTTAAAAATCGCATAAAAAATTAAATAAAAAAAATCTAATCAAAAAATCGAAAATCGGGCTTCGAGGTGCAAAACTTCATATATAGACGTACCTTTTCCCCAAATTTTGTAGCTCTACGTGCAATGGTCTCTTCAGAACACCGTCGACACACTCACTCACTCACACACAAACTTCTTTCTTTATTATTATAGATATACTAGAACAATAGCCCACCAAAAATGACGGAAAATGAGATATCAAGATATATACAGTTTTCTCTATTTCGCCCCTGTACTGGAAAAGTACCCAGAATTTAATTTCTGTATTGGGCTATGTAAAACACTTTAAAACCGGTCAATTAGGAGCTCAGATAGTACAGCGTCGTCTTGTGGCGGTTATTTTTTAGTAACATCGGATTGAAGATGTAAAGACGTACATCTTCGTACATTGCACTTTAAATTCTGACCCATAGATTTTGAAAAAAAAAAAATTAAATGCACGGAGTTTAAATTAAATTCCGATGAACTCGATTATGAAAAATTAGTCGGTTTCAATAGGAATTTCGCCAAATTAGCCAGCTATCGCCAAGTTGGCGTCATATATGTCTATTTATTATGGTCGCCAAATTTGGCGATATTTCGAGAAATTTGGCGATATCTTGCTAAGTCGGTCAAAACTTGGCTCTATTGTGGCAACCTATTGTAGCTGCTATTTGTACTTTTCAACAATTATTAATTGTTGAAGCTTATACCAATTTCTCCATAGGGATCCTAACATGGCTGCGATAATTAAGGCGGTCCAATCGGAAGTGTGAGGGACACACAGAGACTTGGATTTTATATGAATAGATAATTATATAAAAAAAAAGGTTGTTGAGTTTAATATGAAATAAAGTAGAGAGTATCTAAAAAATTTTTGCCAGACAAGTATACAATTTAAAGTGCTATTGGTAATCGAATTGAATGTATAAGTTAATTCTTTTTGGTTGAAATAATATTCAGGATTTTATAATAAAAAAGAAATTAAAAACAACAGTTTGCCAAATTTCCTGAGTTGGTTTAAAAGAAAAAATAAATACTCTCTTTAGCATAAAAACGAAAACTTGTTAAAAAAATAATAAGTAGTTTCTTTTGTCACCTTTAAGAATTGAGATTACTTCGCGAAAACTTTAATATTTTCCCTCTAAGTTTTATTCATTTACGGATGAAAAACGTTCATGAAATGTAAAAAATAGCGCTTTTAGATTTAAGAACAGTCGTTGGCGTTAAATGAATCTTTTTATACAGGCGAACTCAAGTCAGAAATATTTATTTGAAAATTCAAAAAGAAGCTTTATAGTACTGAGTAAAATACTAAAGAAAGTCACACGCAAAAACAAGAGTTAAAATATTTGAATTCTTGAAGCATAAGTAATGTTCTAGACTTTGAAGAAACTTATCTTAGGATTCAAAACAGAAAAAGCTAAAGAAATTTGTGGATAGCATGAAATAAATATGGTACCCTTAATACTAACCGTCCGTTGCAAGGCTCGATTGATTGGATTCTACCCTTTCTAGGACGGTGGTCACATGACATGACCACCTAATTTTAATTCCAAACTGACAAATGGGACCAAGAACATTTTAATAACATTTTGCTTTATAATGTAAGCTTAGAAAAACAACTATTTATTGTCTTAAAAAATCCTTTTTAAATTCTGGTTTCAGGCAACCATTTCATCATTTTACGAAAAAAAATTTTCTGCACCTGAAAAGGTTTAATGCATCTTTTGGTTATTATCCAATATTAATCTAAATTTTTAATTCTTTGTTGTTACAGGGGCTTCTATAAATAGTTTGAATTCTACGCATTTATGATTTAATAGATTTCATTATTAATTATTGATTGCACTGCAAACATTGAGTTAATATCCAGATCATTTAGATAAGGACGCGCAATTTCCTGCAGTCAGTTAAACATTGACGACAAAAATCTGGTGGTTGATAATTAGTAGCCTACAGAAATAAGCTATCACTTTTGGATCTCATAGAACTGATTTACGTACTATAGCCAAAAATTAATAATCTTCATTCCCTATATATTTCCCTGTAAAAACTTTGATTTTTTTGTCTGTACATCTATCCGTGCACTAACTGCCGTAAATATACTACTATTGCCATGTATCTACTATATGTTATTTATATTTACAATAGCATAATCACTATTGAAAATGAAGTGTGTAGAATTTATTTATTGTTCGTTTACAAGGACACCCCAAAGAAATCCTTTACATTATGGTGAAAAATCATTTGCAGTGGATTTTAATAATGTTTCACTATCTCAAACATAATAAAAAATTAAATGCATGCCTATAATACACGAAAACATGGTTCTTGTAGAATATGAACTGCAAAGATTGTCGGGATCACACAAAAGAAATAATGAAATTTATTTATTTGCAGATAACAACTTCTTACAAACAATTGATCTCGTAATTTTCCCCATTATTACTTCATAATATGAAATTCTCTCTTGAAATATATTAAAATAAAATATTTCTTAATTTAGAACGAAACGCTAATTTAAATTCTATGCTGTATGTCACTGATGTTCCATAACAGAGTTCCCCTGTACATTTATTTGAGTGTAATGCTACTATATGCCAGAATGTTGGTGAAGATTGTGTCAATTGTATGATACATCTTTTTTAATTTGGAATCTTGAAGTGGTCGCTATTGTGAAAAAAAAATGACGGATTACCAAAGAACTCGGTCAAGACCTTGGTATGTGCTATACTCATGCTCAGTTACAGCCAAATCGGTTCATAAATAAGAGGGATACTGGATGATTTAAAAAAAAAAAAAAAAACAGTGGCACTCCGGGAGTGCCAATAGAAGTGAAAACTTCAACAATTACGTGTGTGTTTTTTTAATCGTCAGGAAATGTTTTATGCGTTGAATTGTGTAGCAGCACTAATGAAAGCATCTGGGGACGCGGCAGTGCCCCTGCCAAGTCTTGAAAGCACAGCCGTAAGCATATTTTTCTGGAAGCAACTCAGGGTACTTTTGACCCCCAATATCTTTGTGTTGGTGATTCCCAGAAACTTGAAACTTCGTAAATCTAAAGTAATGTAGAAATGGAACTAAATGCTGAAATTTAACGTTTCTATCTTTTTTATTTCAGAAGATATATGAACTTAAACTTTCACCTTTTCGACACTGATTCACCGATCATCAAAACTCAGAGGTACGTCCTGTATCCCTAGAATCTTGAAATTTGGTATGAAGGTAGTGTTTGGGATACAATGAAAGGGAAAATTTAAAAAATCCGGAAAATTTGGATAAAAAGTCGAAAAATCAAAAAACCGAGAATTTGGCAGAGATGCGATGTACGAACCAGGTTTGGCGCGATTGTTAACGTCAATTTGGCGAAAGCCCGTTTTCCAATACCAGTTACAATATATATTTTTAAATTTTTTTTCTATTGTTTTAAAAAGTAAACAACAATAAATAAACGGTAATTTCATTAATAACTATAGAACAAAACAATTGTACAATTTAAAAAAATAAAATAAAAGTAAATGAACAATTTATTAATAAATAAGCAACAGTAGCCGGGTTACCTTGTAAAATAAAATAACGCCATTTTGCTGTCAATTAGGTACCCAAGTGCATATCTGACATCTGTTCCCCGTATTTTATCTTCCGTAATCGAAATTCCCGACAATACTGTTGGTTATTGACCAGACCATCAACACGATAAAATACAGCGTTATCGGTTTTTAGTTACACGAAATAGGTAGGTCACAAATACGGTATAATTCATTTTAACTGACGAAAAACAAAATAATAATTTGTTTTAGCAATACGCCAGGAGAAAAAGTGAGTTTTAGCTTCCAACTTCTTTTGTAGATTGAGCTGAAGAGGGAAAAGTTCCTGTCATTCACCGCTTGGCGCGCTAGTGTCTATGTGTCAAAATGCTAGCATGTCGTTACGTTACAGTGTCTCGAAATCAGTGGTTTTTCCCCATCTCAAAAAAAGGTCAACGCGCCTAAAGAAGTTTTCACTTCAAAAATTTAGTATCTATATATGTGACGAAATCATCAATATATATACAGTGAATATCACACATAAAATTGTTACATGTAAACCTCTAAAAGAGGTGATATTATACATTAGATGCGTGAACAAGATGAGATAATAACATAACTATGGGTATGAAGTAAAAAAATAAACAGTTGAGGTATATGAGATTATTATGCAAGACAATGGCTCATAAAACAGTAGAGTTATGCCAAAGAAAATAATTATTGCCGCAACAAGAACTTTTTGCAACAAATAAAAGGCAACAATTGTTATATGCGAGAGTTGTTCTCAGGACGCTGTCAGTCTTAAGAAAGTGAACGAACTGAATTCCACTTGATCACATAGCAGGTTACGTAAAATAGTGGCCGCAAAAAACCGAAAAACCTAAAATTATATTAAGCTGTTACACTTCGAAACTGGCATTCCACTACATTTATAACCGCCTGTTTTAAGGTAATTTATTGATTAGAGCGAAGGGATACAAAATTCTAAATGAGCAGATATTCGAAGTCAACTGCATATGCCGATTCGCCGGTCAATTGGCGAACTCACAAAAAGGAGTAAACAGCCCGCCGAAATCGCGTGAATTCATTTCGAAGAGTCCTTAAAAAATCGCTTATGACAAAAAAAAAAAAAAAAAAAAAAAAAAAAAAAAAAAAAATATATATATATATATATATATAATATTCTGAAATCGAATGATTTCAGGCTGGGAAAAATATCGGCGCTTTTCCAAGACTAATTTTGAACAGAAAAATGTAAAACAAAAAATAATAAATGTATAATACGCATTAAAAGGAAATAAATTTAATGATAAGGGATAAAGAATTTCGAACAGAGTTAACATAAGTTACAACTTTAAAATATACACTATAGTATGATACTAGCTGGCTTCGCCCTCTAGCGGGCCCCTCCTTTTCATGAACTCCTCCTTTTTTATAAAATCTCGAAAGAACGTTAACTCGCCTGCGAACGAAACTCGAACCTGAAAAATCGCGCTCGAACGAAAGTCGAACCGGGAACCCGCTGACTTCGGCACCGTATAGCAGGCGTGCTACGCACGCACTGCAAAAACTGGTATTTCGCCTCTCCCCCTACCCCCCACATGCTTGAAATTTCACGCGCCCTTTTTTTTTTATAAAATTTATCTTATGTATTATAAAGTATCTTAAAATTTCATACAGATCGACTTGTTATATTTCCTGATTTTAACAAAATTGCGTTATGTTAGTTCCGGATTCCACCACCAGAGAGCGCACTCTATTCTTAACAAAACCGTATCTGAAAGAAACACCTTCACGCAAACTTTCCGTAGATACATGGGTCGGGAGGGGGGCGGTCTTAACCAATATTTTAAGAAATTTAGAAAAGTAGCCCCCTAGAGCGGTGAAAAGGGGGAGGATGAAAACCGAAGATGCATAACATGAATCAGCCTTTACAGACCTTTCCTATGATATATCACATGGCGGGTAACAGATAAATACAGAAAAGTGCCCCCCCTGGGGGGAAATTCGGGGGATGGACATCGGAGATGCATAAACATAGTAGCAAGAGGGGGGGGGGCAAACTGGACTCGTGATGTCCAACAGTTTGATATCAAACACCGCTGTGTTAAGTTAAAACCAGAAGAAGTTGCAAAAGTTAACCGTTTATGGGCACGCTGAGAGGGGGGAGGGAGAAGAGAAAGGTGGGGACAAACTGGGCTCTTGATGCCCAGCAGTTTGATATGCAACATGACTGTAATATTTAAGAAACAAGAGAAGATGAAAAAGTTAACCCTTTATGGGCCAACACCCGAAAAGTAAAATGATGTAGTAGGATTGTTTTGACGAGCTATTACCAAAAATGCAATCACAGTGATGCTAAAAATATTTTTGCTGGGGGGCCCCCTAACTTCTCCCTCTTGGGAAATAGAGTTTAGCTGATAGCATAGAAAGAAAGTACGGGAAAAATCTGCATAGAACGAACTTTTTCTAAGGTGGAACTTCCTACTTATAGGTGCAAAAAATTACTGAGTTAATGTCTTTTGAAAGAAATATTTTGCTGAAATTTGCTTTTTTCGGCCGCAACTTTCTGCAGACCTCGTAAAGCTTAGTTATCATGATTTTCACTTCGGAAATTTTAATACCTTTAATTTAAGGTGTATAATGTGGGGGTATTTGCTTAACTTAAAAACTTCAATAAAAACGCCGTAACTTCATGGTCGTGCCTCGTAAGTCTAAGCTTGCATGTTATTCAGTCCAGAATTTACGTTTACTTTAAGATGTATATTGAGGGGGTGCGTCGAAATTTAATGCGATTTCGCTTTATCTCCCAGTAGCTAGCCTCGCAAAATAAAATCGGGGTCCCGTTTCATCCTCCAATGCTACTCCAAAGCTAGCCTCGCGGAAGGGTCCAATTGTGATCAGAGTGGTGCTTTTGATAAAAAGATACAATTTTGAAAGGATTTTCCTTCGATAATGAGTTGTTAATTAGCTAATAACTTCGGTAATTACCGCCGGATTTTCTCAATCGTAGAAAGTCCGTTTTTCTGAGAAAACGGCGGCCCGAATCGACATATTATAAGACCCTCTGCGTGGCCTGTGAGAAAAGTAGTTCCGACGACACGGTCGAATGTTACACACAGACATACATGCATGATACATACATACAGACGTTTACGAACGTTAATAGTATTGATATGGGAGATTGGGGAGTGTTGACCATAGGAGGGGTCAACCTACATTTCATTTTTCATATTTACAAGAATTTCAGAGTTTTGCCAATATGTGGCAACCAACGCTACTGAAATGCTCAAACAATAGTCCTTGTTTCATGAAGATAATTGAAACAGGAGTGAAAAAATCAATTGTGAAGTGTTTTCAGCGTGAAAAGTGTATTTTTTAGAAAGATTTTGTAAGATGTTCTCAGGTAAACTTTATCACAGAAATTTAAGTAAGCAGGTTTAAGTAATGTAGAAATATTGAGCTTTCATTTCAGAAATAAAGACTGTACTGTAAATTAGGCTAAACATAACCATATGCTATACTTTAAAATGTAGCAATGTGTGGAGGGTTGATTAGATACACAAAACTTCTTCATTGAGTGTTTTTGGAAATATTTTTGTTGCACACTGTACATAATGAAGGGTTAATGGTTATGTTTCTGAAATAACGTAAATTAATTACCGTATTAAAATTTAGTTTTTAATATAAAATAAAACTAAATAACGTAAAGCCACAGAATAATGGAGTGATAGAAAGGAAAATTATTAAAACTGATTAAATGAAGATGTGAAAAACTGCTATAAGAAGCAGAAAAAATGTAATGAATAGTTGGTAGGAACTTTTATTTCATTAAAATAGTACCCATAATCGGTAAATTGAAAGAATGGAAAAGACTAAAATGGATGAAAGCAGCAGCCTTAAGAAATGTTAGATATTCATTCCTCTGCAAAAGATAATAGCATTGATCAAAACACTTTAGAAAGATATGTAGAGAAATTTCACCAAGTTGAACACAATGAGATTAATCCAAACTATGTGGCAACTAGAGTTTTTAAGTAGAGTGCCAAAAATTTTGGGTGTTTGAAACGGAATTTTTCTTGAATTCCATCTAAACAGGTTTGTATACACATCACATTTTTCAATTCATTCAATTCACTTTCAATTCATTTTTCACACATCACTTTTTTTAATAATAATTAAACCTCTTTTTTAAAAGTGATTTTATTTCCTTTAACAAATATTTCAACATAAAATTAAAGTGGGTCAAGCTTTCCATATGTGGAGAGCCTTGATCCATTATTTTTTCTTGTTTAAAATCAATCGTGTTTCAATTCTTTTATATAGTACACTTACGTCGCAATTTTATTTTGGTAACTGATTGTATGATGAATAAAATGATATATGATACTTTATTCTAAGTTCAATATTTAAAAAATAAGAACGTATTTTGGAAAAAATAGGTCAACACTCCCCAGTTTCCCTTATATATATTTGAACTTAGGGTTGTTTTAAAGTCTGGCTTCATGATAAGGGAAAATATACAGTAATTCGGAATTGCTTTCATCCGAGCGGCTGCAACCAGCCACTTATATTTTACCAGCTTCTTATATTTTGGAATAGAAGCAATCTAAAACATTGAGATTTCATATCAGTTCATAAACGGTTAGAATTAGATCTATATCATATTCTAAGGAAAGGCACACCGATTGTAAGAAAAAAAAATTACAATTATTGTTTTGTGAGCTCTTTCTAGAATATGTTAGCCATTTTTAGGTGCATTCGTAATTATATAAATACGTAGCACCTATAGTCGTCGTTCAGTCCGTCCGTCTGTCCGTCCGTCTGTCCGTCTGTCCGTCCGTCTGTCCGTCTGTCCGTCCGTCCGTCCGTCTGTCCGCATGTAACAGAGCAAAAACTACCCAACCGAATGGTCTGAAATTTCAAATATATGATTGTTGCAAAATGTTGTCGAGCCATTTCAAATTTTATGAAAATCGGATGTATAGTTTAATTACAGGGACAGTCAAAAGTTTTTCTTTGCATTACGGCCAATGGGAAAAATTATTGCAAGTGCATTTTAATGATATTAGAGCCTTCCGAATGATCTGAAATTTTAAAGATATAACTGTTGCAAAATTTTGTCGAGCCATTTCAAATTTTAGGAAAATCGGATGTATAGTTTAATTACAGGGACAGTCAAAAGTTTTTCTTTACATTACGGCCAATGGGAAAAATTATTGCAGGTGCATTTTAATGATATAACAGCCTTCCGAATGGTCTGAAATTTTAAAGATATAATTGTTGCAAAGTTTTGTTGAGCTATTTCAAATTTTAGGAAAATCGGATGTATAGTTTAATTACAGGGACAGTCGAAAGTGTTCCGTTACATTACGGGGAATGGGAAAAATTATTGCAAGTGCATTTTAATGATATTACAGCCTTCCGAATGGTCTGAAATTTTAGAGATATAATTGTTGCAAAGTTTTGTTGAGCTATTTCAAATTTTAGGAAAATCGGATGTATAGTTTAATTACAGGGACAGTCAAAAGTGTTCCGTTACATTACGGGGAATGGGAAAAAATTATTGGAAGTGCATTTTAATGATGTATCAGACTATGCGCTTTATGAAGTGCAAAAAAGTATACATTCAGTACAATATGGGGTGCAAAAAATAATTATAAAAATAGTTATAGTACGAACGCACCTCATTTGCCACGTTTGACGAGCAATTTCCAACTTGTTTTTATTTCAGTTTATACTGAAAAAGTTGTTTCGTTTACTTTTTTGAATTTATTTTATAATATCACGACAAATAAATAAATTAAAAAAATGTCTGATAGCTAATTGTGGGCAAAAAAAAACAGCTTATTATACCGAAAATTTATGAGTTCATTAAATTTTGCACATTTGGAAGAAATTTCCTTTTGATAGTGTGCCAGAACATTTAGCAAACATAAAAAAGAATAATAACATGATTCAAAGCTATATAAAATGAATATGGCATTCATCCAGGTTTTTAATTTCTAATTTATACTAACAGCTTATTAAAGTTTCTTTTTTCGCGCAGCTGAGATGTATTTCAGCTACATTAAATTCAAGACGATGCAATATTTCTGTATATATCCGTACTGAAAAATAAAAAGTTTCGTATACAATGTTGTATTTAAAATGTAAATAAACGCACTGGTTAGAAAAGCTTATTTTACATTTTTTAAACATGTTCAAAGGAAATTTAATACATAAGTATTTTTTTTTTATTTTACTGTAAATTTTGGGAAAATTATTTTAGACATAAAAAAATAATACGGTATTTATTGACCTTAAACATTCATGCATAATATAAATAAAATATGTAAAAAGATGGTAAACTGTATTTATTATTATTATCATTATTAAGAATATGAATAAATAAAACATAAAAAAGGAATGCATCGTAATGAGTAAGAAAGAATATTTAATATCCATTAAAGTTATATTTTTCTGTTTACTTTTACCATGTAAAGTTTTCTTTACAGCATGAATAGAAACACTGTCATACATATATAATTCATTAACTCTACAGATTATTGTACAGTGTAAATGTAAGGTTTTCAATAGTTTCCTACAATATGAGTATAAATGAAGAAAAGACCTGTCCCGGGATCAAATGATCACATATCGGTGCTAAAACCATGGCGAAATTCAGCGAACCGACAGCAAATGCCACTTTACGGACGAACCCACTTTCGCACCAGTCATTGGCACACTACACAGGGAGTAGCGAAGGAGACATACACCGTCCTCTAACGTCTAGGTATGACCACTGCAAGACTCGTCCGCAAGCACACTGTTAGATCATGACAGCCAAAGACAACGCCCATATTGCAAAGCAGAGACCTTCTTCAAGACGACTCTGAGAATGTGAATGGAATTGTCGTTAAACTAGAAAAAACCCTGTGTGGTCACTCCATTCCGACAGATGCAGGGCAACACTAGATACCGGGCTTGGTCATTCAATATCATGACATCACATAGGGTGACTGGCCGCTATCATCGTCTTACAAAGATTGGTACAAAGCGGCACGGACATCGTTTTGTACCAATCGTTGTGCTTCGTTGATAGCGGCCAGCCACCCTTTGTGCCGTCATAATAATGAATGAAGAAGCCCAGTATCTAGTGTTAACATGACAGAAGACACCGTGACGGTAGCCTCAGGCTACTCTGGTAGCAACCAACAAGACACAGCAGCATCTATTGCCTAGGAGTCAGGATTACAGAGTAGGATGTTGAATCGCGCCGTTGACAGCATAGTTACTAGCTTCGTTCCAATTTTGCAACTCTCCTGATCCCTTTAGGTAGACTTTACCCAGAATTCCTGTCCAGGTACCGAATCACCTGCCTTCGTGACCCCAGCTCCTCGTCATCTTCCCCAGGAAGAAGACTGAGGGACTCCCGCCCAGAAACACCACTCTCGCTCTCCTTCCACATAGCACAGCAGTGTACATGATGGAGCGACATCCCGACCATGCTCCCCCTCATTTCCCCACCAAAGAGACCAGCACTATGAGGGTAAATATTAAAAAACAAAATCAATACATCCGAAATTTCAAAAAGTAGGTACCGGGTATATGATGTGAAAATAGACAGATATTTCTTAATCCTAGATAATATAATAGAACCACTTACGAAAATGTACAATATGCTGTTTCAATTTACGCACGATTGGGTAAAGTGTTCTTTGTCTTTAAAAGTATCAGAAACCCATATATTTTCAAGATTTAAAAAGGAATTTTTAAAAACAAAGTTCTTTTTTATTCCACTGATTTTAAGTTTTTATAGTGTATTTGTCAGTTTTAGTTTTCAGGAACCGAAATATCGCTTTTGGGAATGCTATCAATTCTCAATTAATCATTTTCAGTTACGTAGCTGAACTTATGCAAGCAATAGAAACAAAATAATATTAAATTTAATATTAATGTTAACGCTCATAATTTATCACGTATAGAGAAAGAATTAATTCAGAACAAATAAAATTATCAACAACATCTGACTTATTAAAATACTGTATTGGAATGAAGATATATACATTCTGAAAGATTTGGAAAGATTTAAAGATGGCTGAAGATTTAAAATTCGTCAGAGACATGCGATTTAATCCTTTGGGTCTGTATAAAAGATCGTGTCTACGTTTCGCCGCTACCTAATGTTTGCCAGAGTGGAGACACAGAATTGAAGAGGCTATAGCTTCCATTACTTCGGACTTGTTAACCGAAGTGTGGGAAGAACTGGACTTTAAATCGGATGTGTGCCGTATAACTAAAGGTGCACATATTGAACACTTGTATGAAAAACCAGGTTAGTTTACCACCAATTTGATGTATGATTTCTTGTAAATAGTCTAAATGAAACTGTTATAATATATCATTGAAACTTGGAAATTATTTTAAAGACACCCTATGTAATTCTGAAAATAATTGTTATATGAAGAAGGTTGTAAAATGTATAAATTAAATATTTTTATTACCATTACATTAACTGTGAAACAATTAAACTATTCTCTTGTGAGAGTGCGACAAATATAAATCTATTTGAATAAATAAACAGGAATGAGTTTATTCGACGTTTTACATTTAAAATACATTATTAATAAGAAACTGTTTTCAATATTTGATATATTTCAATCCATTGTCTGAAGAAAAATCGCGCTCGGTGAGCTTTTATATTTGTGCTTATTTAAGCTTATAATAGTTAGGAATGGACGTAAAGTAAAAATATAAAGATAAAGTAAGACATAAGTTAGCTACTTAGAATATCAAATTTCAAAAATGCAGAAAAAATTATACATAGATCCGCATATTTTGCGGATTTATGTATTCAACTTTTCAACATAAAGAATTGAAATATTTGTTTTATTTTTAAAGGAATATGGTACTTTAACTATGCAATTGCGTTTTCAAAATGTTAGAAATAAAAAGTTTTAAATATTTTTAAACCAAAATAATCTTAATAATCCATCATTATACAACATGAATTCGTAATTGTTTTGAAGACTTTTGAATTTCAGTTTTGTATAAATTGATTTTGATATTGTCTATTGTATGAAGAATGCATTATGCTTTTTATTTTAAGGAAAAAAAAAGTTGAAAATGTCAGAATGTAAGATAAGATTTAAAATGTTTCAGAACATAAAATACGATACCGATATATCATATGCAGATATATTACTAAAATGTTAATTGGTGTTAAATATGTATATTCAGGGATGTAAGCGCTGCGCCACAAATGTCTGATTGCTACCACTAAATTTTTATAATATTCCTCAGCTTATTTAATGACATAATTTCTTAAATTTAATAAGGCGAAGAATACTACTAAAATTTAGTGGTAAAAATCAGCCATTTGTGGCGCAGCGCTTGCATCCCTGTGTATATTACACCTAAAATTATTTTTTGAAACAAATATTCATTGATAGTAAAAATTTAAGAATCAAAGAAATCTTTCAATTAGGTATATTAAAAATTTGTTTCCGATGCTAGTCTTTCAATCACATACGTTGAATAATGTCAGACACCGATTTACAAAATGTGTGGCACGTGGAAGAAAGTCAAACGACTATGCTTGACGCATAATTTTTTTTAAAACAGTTGATATGAAATTTATACTACACAACACAATTAGAAAACACACACCGAAGAACTAATATATCATAAACCATGTAATTATATGTTTTTAAATATGTAATGGCCTTGTTTATTTTTGAATTGCTTGTAAAACTAGTCGGATGTGGCAATCCCGAAACTTTCTTTTATCTCATACATGTTAATACTTCCAGAAAAATGCAGCGCAGCATAGCGCCACCGGTTAGGTGATTTACATCAAAATCTAATCAGCAACAACTTTGTCAACTAAATCTGAAGTTTAATGGAAATCCGTACATTAGTTTTTGAGATAGCTATTGCGGAAAATGTAAAAAAATCTGTATAGCACCACCACCTGTTGAGCAATTTACACCAAAAACTAAATAGCACCAATCTATATTAGGGACTAACTGAATCTGAAGTTTGTTCAATTTCGTGTATTAGATATTGAGAGCGTGCTATTGCGGTAATCATGAATAATACAGCATAACAGCGCTACCTGTTGGGCGATTTACAATAAAATAATTAGTACCAAACTATATAAAGGGCTAACTGAATCTGAAGCTTTATAAAAATACGTGCATTAACTCTTGCGATATAGCTATTGTGGAAAATCGTGAAAAATATAGTATAACAGCGCCACCTGATGAGCGTGTACAAGAAATATTTCATTTTGATCTATGATTGGTAACAAGTTTCAACGTCTTGGCGCAGCTGTTTCGAAGTTTATGAAACAATTAAAATGAATGAAGTCCTGGAATAAAGGAACATATTAAGCTCCTCGATAGCATAATTTTTCTTTCCTGAATTTTTCAAGCATCAGAGTTACTCAAGATTTAATTCAATCTTCTTCAACTAGCCGCCCTTGGCGACCAGTTTGGATTCCCTTAAATGTATGCTATGCAATGTATCATGTTACTTTTATTCATAATTTATTTTACTTACTCAATCCTTCGCCAAATCGGAAGATTCTGTTACAGAAATCATGAATTCGTTATTTTTGTGTTAGTCGGGTGCAGGTGGTAAATCGCCAAACATTGTTCCTGTCGCATTTTTTCGCATTCATTATCATTTAAAATATAATACTTTCACTCATTTCATTTAAAATACACAACTTTAAGTTAAGACTTTAATTTAATAACTTTAATTTAAATATTTAAAATTTATGACTCTCAATTTTTCCTTACAAAAAAAGAAAAGAAAAGAAGAACGAAAAATAATAAATAATTCCATAAACCATGACATTTAATTTCAACATCAAAGCTTTGTTTTAATTTACTACGCTAAAAAATGTTTATGACAATCGTATGAAATTGACTATAATACTGATGACATGATGGCGACGATACAATATTTGGTGATTTATCACCTGTGCCCGGCTAACATTCAATTACCAAATTGGCATATAAAAATTGAAGCGGTCAACCCGGAACTGTTGATGACAGTCAGGTGACTTTAGGCTATCATTATAGAGATGTACTGACTAGTAACTTATAAAATTCACCACAGGAATTGTTATTTATCGATCAGAAAGGCTTAGTAGTTTAATGGTTTTCACAATATTGAGTCTTCAAACTACATTCGTGGAACTCATGATAGTTGAGAACTGATGTCGCTATGCGTGTTCCCAAGGAATGAGATTTTATCCCACGCACTTTGGAGTGCCAGAGCCTTAAGTTGTGATTGGCCCAGAAAGACGTTTCATCGAATTTCATGTCAAAAATTTATGCAAAATGAAACTTGAAATTTGCTTCTAAATTAAAACAAGGACGCTGGCACCGTGTCTGATGGACCCGTAAAATTATTTGTCTGTAACAGAAGCATGATTTTAAATGCGAAATGTTTGTGACAAGCTTCTGCATTTCCTTGAATGCACGTGTTATGGAACTAAAGTATTTTTTTACGAGTTTTTGATAAATTTCCGATCATGATATGAAAATAAAATTATTTAATATCAATTAAAATTGTATTATAAAAATTTTAATCAATGTCGCAGTATTTATGATTTCAGACAAACTACGAATTACATTATATTCTTTGTTTGATTATATTTTATGTTAATATCCGCTATTTTTTTTTAATTTGATGTTTACCTTTTAAACTTAAAACTGTAACAATAGAAAACTTAGGATATAAAGGTTTTATTATCTTAATAAATAAAAAAAAATTAAATTTAGTATTTAAAATAAGAGTTTTGTTGCATTTTAGGTCATTTTTTGCAAGTTGAAAAAAAACTGATATCAATATTTTTATTATAAACATAAACAATACCCAATCCATGCTACCCGCGTTAAACCTTTCGCTACTGTGTCCTTGATCATGGCCATACTTTTTTGAATTTCTTTTACGATATTTAATCTAATTTAAAAATAATTTTACAAATTTCGCAAAATTTTTATAAATTTTCCAACCAAAAACACAAAAATTTAGAAATCAAACCAATAGATGAGAGAATATTTTTGAAGGAAAACTTCACCAAAAAAATTTTTAATCAAAAGGGTCTACTGTACAAATGAGCCTTTTTTTAAAATCATATAATCTTGACATAAGTTAAAATCACAAATAGATACCCTTTCGCTACTTTTATTTTACAACATATTATATTACATATTATATTACATATATTTGTTATTTTTTTAAAAAGCTGGAAAATTTGATTTCAACTTATCGTGATAGCTCTAAACAATTATAAATTTGTTATAGAATTAATTTAAAATGCGTGCAAATTACTTTTATCCATTTTTTAATAACCCAATTTTTTTATTAGATGGTTTTTTACCTTATTGGAAGCATTACTAAGAATGTGTGAAAACTTCACAAGTTTTACTTCATTTTTAAAAGGTTGGTAGTGAAAGTGTTAAAGATTCAATATGCGCAAAACGTAGATGAAAGTTTTTTTAAAATTGAAAACACTTGATAGATATTTTACATTTAGCATATTTTATTAGATTTCCCATCAACTATACAAAAAAGAAATTTTGATAATTTCGTAGTACATGCATGCATTTGTCAATCACGAGACATTTGACTATTTATAGCAACCAGTTCGATTATTTATGGTTAAATTTCGTGTTTATTTATTTGTTTGTTTATTTCTGAAGTTTTTTTTTTCGTTTGACGTTTTGCTTATGCAACATTACACGAATACAAACAAAAGTGAAGTTATTTACGTTGTTTTAAATGTCAACAGGTTAATTTTGTAGTTAGTTTGAATGCATATTAAAAAATAATTAAGCGTTATTTTAAAATCCATATTAAATTAGTAAACTGAGGTACACCTTTCAAATAAATTGCATTTGAAAGTACATATTTGGTTTCATTCGACGAAGTAAAAGGGGTATAAAAGGTGAAATAGTGCAATGCTTAGAAGTTTAAGTAAATGGAGGGTAAAAACGATATTTATTTCTCAGGCCAAAGTCAATATGACGTCAGAGTTACCTACAGAGATGTTTTTGTTTTTAAATATAGATTTTCAAATGTTATTGCAATATTTATGATAACAATAAAGCAAAAAATTACATGAAATATATGTAATTTTTATTTCGATTTCCTATTGTTTCTTTCTAACAATAAACATGGGTAATTTATAGCACACGTGTTTTTTTTTTTATGTGTAAACAAATAAAAAAGTTTTGTTTAGTGTAAGATTTACTTCTGCGTCAAAAACTTCCTTTTTTAACACTTTCCAACAAAGTCGAAAAGTGTTTATGACTTCGGTTTGTCTGTCTGTCTGTCCGTCGGTACGCGCTCTAACTTTCGTAAATATACTCGGATTGCTTCGAAACTTTTGGATGTTATTGACGTTTATCAAAGCAAGAACCTATTTCAAATGAAGTTTGTAGCATGTTTAGTACATCTACAGTGACAGTCAAAAGTATTCCGTTACATTACGGGCAATGGGAAAAATTTTACTTTAAATGGACTTTTAATGGTGTTACACGCATCCAAACATAACAAAATTTATATACATTTAAGAAGTGCACTAAAATATGCTATCTGTAGAATATGCGGTGCAAAGAATAGTTATTATACATTTACAGGGCCACACAAAAGAATTCCGTTACATAATGATATGGGGGGAGGAATTGTTTGCGGCGTATTTTAATTATGTTAAACTATTTCATATATAATAAAATTTATATGGGTTAACTATAAGTTATTTCATGTATGATACGAAGTAAAGAGCATTTACATGGACACACAAAAGATTTCATATCATATTGTATCAAAAGTACTGAACATTAGCGGTGATTGTTGGAAATGCATTTACAATTATGATATGCGCTTTTATGTTTCACTATATTAATGCATACTATATGGTATATATAAATGCTGTAATTTATATACAGGGCTACACAAAAGCATTTGTAAGGGTTACGGGGTATGAGCGCAAATTGCTTAAAGGTGGTTTTTAAATGAGTTATGAATTTTTAGCTCAACTGTATTTTGTTTATTAAGAAATGTTTCTAGAATATAGATAAAATGATATATAGGTTCACGCAAAGAATTTGATACATGCCATCTATGGATGATAATTTCTGGAAATATGATTTCAGTAGTTTTAAGAGTGTTTTAGTTAGAATTAAATTTTAGCTAAATAGCGGCGTGTAATAAAGGTACTAGGTAAACTACAGGTCTATACAAAAGTATTTAAGTATGTTTCGATCTATTAGTAAAAATTGCTGAAAGAGAAATTTCAACGTGATATGCGTTTTCTTTCTAGACTAAATTTTCCCATTATATAGCATATATATCAACAGACAGATCAAATACAGGGCTGTTCAAAAGAATTGGGATTCATATTTGGCTATGAACGGTACCTGCTGAAATCAATTTTTTAATCGTTTACTTAGTTATCTTATTTACCTCATTTCCCTAAATAATGAAGCTTTTAGGGGGTGTTGGAAAGTAGTTCCTATTCTATGCCGTACGCATGATTTTCTTTCTTGTTTTCTCCCTTTTTTTTCTCCCTCAAAAGTGTAGATTTTTGCACGAAGGCAGTTTCGTGATTTTTCACGTTCTTACAGTATTTTTTGCTTATTGAATGTCACGCTTCTCGTTGAACGTAACGCTATTGGAAAATGTTGAGCTTCTTTTTCTCGAAACTCAGTTTCCCAAACAAGACGATCATTTTTTTTCGAGAACTATTAGACCGATTTCCTTCATTTTTTACTTAAAAAAATTTAAAACATTAGCGAACATTAACATATATTTTTTAGAGCTCGCAAAATGTAGAAAAAAGGGAAAAGGTGAAATTTTCTGTTTTTTTTTTGTTTTTTTTTTTTTATAAAATATAAACTTTTAAAAGTAAATTATTGGTATAAGCCTCGGTTAATTCAACGCCATTTCATAAAACGGTGACCAAATGTGTTTGAAATGCTTCTGACCTGTTGCACGTTTTGAACTCCATTGTAGTCATACAAGACGTTTTATGCATTTTTTTACACAGAAAAATTTAAATATAATGATTATTATATGATTATATTATTATATAATACATATAATTATAATAAGTGAAATGTCAATAAATATAATGAGAAAAGTCCAAAAGTGCTATATCTTTGCTTTGTAACTTTTAAAATCTCAAAAACCGCGTAAATTTTAGTCCAAAGAAATTGCTCCTCCCACTCTCATTAACATCATAAAAACCATATTTAACGCCTTTTTTATAATTATACGAAAGAAAATAAAAATAATAGTAACACCATAATTTGTAACTTTTAAAATACTAAAAACTCGCTAATTAATTGGACAAATATATAGACAACCCACCTTCTTAGTATTTTGAAAACCTGTCGGCTAGCTCGAATTAAACTTCACACAAATTTCACATTATTTAAAAATATTAATTTCTCGGGGCTTAACTTTTTAAATATTTTTTTATTTCTTCTTAATAAGACGACACAAAACAAATAGAACAACACATATACACAAAAATAATTGCGCTAATACAACTTTTTACATATTTCAGTTTACACACGACAAAACCACAAAATAGAACTAATATAATAACATTTCTTATTCGGCGAAGGTCACCCAAGCTAGTCACGTGATTGCTGGTAAAGTTTATTTTTTTGGAACGGGTAGCGTGCGTTACAAACCAGTTTTACTGTTTTTTTGATAATTATATATAAGTAAATAAAAAATAATAATAACACCATCATTATATTTAAAAGAACTTTGCAAATATTTGATTCTTCAGATAAATGATAAATTACAGTCGAACCATGTTAACACGCTCACGGTTAATACGCGATTCCGCTTAATACGCGGATTCTTTTCGATACCTTGAAGATCGTCCATAAGGCTAATGCAAAAATATCACGTTTAATACGCAAACGGTTATGATGCGATCCCGCTTAAGACGCGATACATTTTCAATCCTTTGAGACAAAAAATGACGTTTAAGACCCGAATTCATTGATCAAGATGCGAATTCCTTCTCTTCTCCATTGTTGACAATTTAGCGGATTCTTTTTATTCATATAAATATAAAAAATACTGTTTCTGTATAGTAAATTTACTTTATTTAATAACAGATTAAGTAAGGCGAACATTACTAATTGGAAATTGTGGTAGATATTCGAATTAAATTAAACCCGCTAAATTAACAACACAGCTATTCTTCTTTGATTTTGCGTCCCAACATCCTTTGTCTCTGGCTTCGTGTATGTTTCTACTGCAGCAGAAAAAGAGAGACGAATTTAGGATACTCAGATACGTCATAAAAAATACTATGATTAGAGACGATTACGTATTTTGTTAGTGATGTGATAACTGTACGTTATATCACTACTATATTTTAAAATGCATATTATTGGCAAAAAAAAAAAAATTAAAAGAAAGAAAGTAACGCGTGAAGAATAAACAAATAAGATTACCGACTGTATATATATATATTTTTTTGTATTTTCTATATTTTGTTTAATTTTTGCTATTGTTAACAGTATTTTTACACAAAGATTAATAAGGATAGTTTTTCTTATCATATTAAAGGTGAAGGACATATTATAAGGGTACTCATTATCACAAGTTCTAACTATGTTTTGAATAATTGGTTTGTACTTCAAAGATTTAATATGTTTTCTTTTTGTTATTAAAAAAAAAAAAAAAAAAAAAATCAGTATAGCAGCAAATTATTTTTATTCTTTTATTTTTGGTTGTAACATAATAAACGGCAATAAATCAATTTATAAATCTATATTTATTTTCAATTATTATTCCAGTCTATTTTATAAAAAGAAACGATGAATTAAAGTAATCTAAAAATGTACGTAAAAGAGACAATTTTCGACTGTAAACATATAAATGAAAGCTCTAAAGTTCATTTACACGATTTAAAGTGCAAATAAGTCCAGTTCCTGTAACGTTATACAAATCACGTTGAATACGCGATCCCGCTTAATACGCAACTTTTGTCCATTCCCTTGGAGCGCGTCTTAATCTGGTTCGACTGTATTATATTTTAGATAAATTTTATTTTTCATTTCTTGCCATCTATTACTTTTCTGTAGAAAAATGTCAAAGAAAACACCTTTTTTCTGTAAGAAATAGAAAATTTATAGCTTAAGATTTGAAAAAGATGCATTTTTAAAGAAATGCTACTTGGTTATTGCCGAAACTCAAAGAAACGAAATTTGTAGGGCACTCTCGTTACAGATTTTAAACTTTTGTGACAGACACATATTTACGACGAACCATAAAGTTTTTCTTTTTACACGAAACCTATAAGAGAAATAAATTTCGGTGGCTAGAATATTCTCTTACATTGCAATTGGATTTGAAGGTTTTTTGCAAATTTAAATATAAATTTTATTCCATGATAAACGTTAAACAGTAAAGTAATTATTTTTTCGAAAATATAATCTCTGTATATTCGAGAGAGAGAAAATTAAAAAGATAGAAAATTGATAGCTTAAGATTTGAAAGAGATGTTCAGAGTGTATACAAAATATTATCTCAGTTATAAATTTTAATAGCATCAACTCTAAGCGTTTCAGAGTGTTGTTTGAAGGTCACAAATAAAGAGTAACAAAAACAGTTTTAGATAAGAGCATGCGCGAATATTGCTTTTTAATTTAATTGCCAGTAGTGTAACATATGCAAAATGGCGACACCTGAGCGTAAATCGTTATTTCGGATCTGTGTGCATGGAGCTATTAATAAAGATGAACTGACATATCTTTAAAATTGTGAAGCTACAACTGTAACCGCTTTCGCAGGGATTGATTGCCGCCGGGGCAATCTTCCACCAGTAAATTTATCTGGAAATTTTCTCCTTATTTAAATGCTTTGTTAGTGCAAAACTTCAGTGATAAATAAGAATAATAATAGTAAAAAAACAGATATTCATTTTTACTGGTGGAAGATTACTTTGGCGGTTGTCAGGCTCTGCGTATTCGCCCTATTGTGACAACCTAGAAAACTTCCTGTCAGTGCCAGTGAAAAAGATTATAATATCTGGGCAAACTAACACCAGTAATAATAAATAGAATATTTAATCACATATATCAGGTATGTTTCGTGAAAAAAAAACGTTAAAATAAGGCAAAATTTTCTATTCAAAATCTACTGGTGGATGTTTACTTTGGCGGTAATCAGAAAGTGTTGATCCGATTTAAAAAATCAGCAGCCAACTTGACAACCTCCTCGGTTACTTCACTCGTAGCATACACTATATGTCTCCCCCTTTTTATTCTTAACTCCATTGCTGAAAATTTAAAAACCATTTGAGCTACAGCCATTGGCGGCGTACTCCATGCAATTTTTTTCACTTGGGGCTTTATGAAAGATCACGTATGTGTTCCGCCGCTACCTAATGTTTTTCCACAGTTGAGTAACAGAACTAAAGATGCTATTGCCAGCATTACTCCGGATTTGTTAACATAAGTGTGAGAAGAATTGTACTTTTAGTATGGATGTGTGCCGTATAACTAAAGGTGACAATATTGAACATTTAAAAGAAAAACTAGGTTAGTTTATCTTCAATTTTATGTATGATTTGTTGTAAATAGTCTAAATTACACTGTTATGGCATACCATTGAAACTGGGACACTCTTTTATGGACATCTTATATTTTAAAAGAAATTCTGCTTGTTTTTTCCCGAAACTTTCCCGAAACTCCCCCCTTTCAAAGTAGCGAAATCTGTATGGCACTCTCGTTACAGATTTTAAACTTTTGTGACAGACACATGTTTACGACGAACGATAGTGTTTTTTTTTCTTTTACACCAATCCTGTGAGAGAAATAGATTTCAGTGACTTGGATAAGGTTTTCATCGAATATACACTGCTCAAAACAATTAGGGTGGCACATGGTTTTAACGAAATTACGCAAATATTTACAGCGATAAGTAACGTAAAATAAAACATCCATAATATAAAGTGTTGTTGAAAACAGATAAAGAAATTTTCACACGTAAATTAAAGTTTATAACGTCAAAAACTAGAAAAAGGAGATAAGTGCAGAAATCGGGATTTTGTAGAAACGTCTGTTTCACTGCCTCAGTTGTAAAATTCAATTGATCAGCTTGTGTTTTGAGAAAATGTGGCTAGAAAATGTCACAACATTATTTACCGCAATCCATGGCTTGACGTGTTATCGGGCCAGCTGAATTTTGGGAAACACAACGAAGTGTAGTGGACGCTGTTTGAGTCGCAAGAGTTGTCCATGAAAGGCTGTGGAATCGATTCCAAGACACATGGAATGGTAGTAAACTGATGACCGATACACCTACACTGTTAAAAGTATCGTGAAAAATTACCTCTGATTTTAAAGGCTATCTATTTTCTGGCAAATGAGAACGCTTCATAAATGATTATAGAGCGTTCTCATTGGTCAGAAAATAGATAGCCTTTAAAAACAGAGGTAATTTTTCACGATATTTTTAACAGTGTAGTTAACAGTTCGTGGAGACGGAACGGGTAATGCTAGTCAGCTGCAAACACAGTTGTTCTATGCCACAGGATGAAGGGTGTCCAGCCAAACAGTCCGAAATAAGCTTCATCTGGGTGGTCTCTGTGCACGTAAGCCAATTGTCTGTATTTCGTTTACCTCAAGACACAGTGCGGCCCAAAGAAGGGGGGAACTGAACATAGAGTTTGGAGGCAACGTTGTTGGAGTCAAATTCTTTTTACAGACGAGTCCCGATTCAGTCCGGATGTGACATCTTATGTATTTTGGCATGGAGAGAAAGAGGCACTCAAAATCATCCCACATTTGCTCGTGAAAGATCACATTACATACGAGGTGATTTGATGCTATTGGCTGTAATCAGCATAGGTAGACGTACGGGCCTGCATATCATACGGAATGGCACTTTGGCGGACAGAAATAATACAGATGAGATACCGAGACATCATGTCGTATTTTATGTTGCAGTAATTAGTGATTGCTTTTTTTCCATGCATGATAATGCCCGTCATCATACAGTTCGTCTTGTGAAAACATGCTTGAAGCTAAAACAATACAGCGTATGGAATGACCAGCATGCTCTCCTGACCTAAATCGGATCTAGCATGTTTGGGATATACTCAGACGATGCATTGCTGCGAGACCGAGGCCTGCAATCAATGCAAGTGGTGGAATTTATTTGCAGAGATCAGATTGATCTGTCGCCATTGTATGCAAAGATTTCACTTTTCAGAAGTAGTAGTTCTAATTACTAAATAAGAAATCATTTTTATTTACATGTGTTTAAATTCTGAGAACTTTGATTTGTGATACGTTTTGTGAAAGCTTATTTCTTTAACCACATATTCAATTATAATACATTTATCAGATTAATAGCTCTTCGTCAAATGATTGGCTACCATATGCTTCTTCCCAATGTGCCCGATACCCGGCCCACATTAGGAAACAAACGTGTAAATTAATGTAGAAAAGATAATTTTTAAAATGTGTACCTTAATATCTGACAATACTTATTATAACTTATTATTAGACTTCTGATGGGGAGATCCAGGTCCATTTACCGGAACCAACTTAACTACCTAAACATACCTTGAAGATTGGGGGGAAATAATAATTGGGTAATGGGGGTAATTACCCAAGAGAGTAAGAGAGGTTAACTACTCCTCAATTACTGAACCTGAAATACCTGAATTATTATAGTGGGTATTTAAACATTACAATTTATAGACAAACATTTGTGATCGTAATTATATAATACTGGTCCTGGCTATTCCTGATAATTAAACTAACCTTAATTATCTTAAATTGAGGCGGGAGGAAACACATCTCCAAAACGCCCCAAGCTGCGTTGTGTAATTTGAGTGAAGATATAGCGTATAGACCGCGCAGTTGAATCTAAATAAAACCTATCTAAACTACGCATAAATTGCATCATAAAGCAGACTGTCATCTGAAATAAAACTTACATTAAAGTTAAACAATGGACTCATGTTGTATTAAAAACAGAGCCAAAAGTTAACCATAAACAAAAGGTTTATTTACAGTAATGTACATATTTACAAAATAATAAAATAAACAAAATAGAATCGTGTTATAAGACACCAGCGTTCCAAAGAACGAAAATGAATTAGTAATCACATTAAATTTACTTTTTAAATTAACATTACAATTAATACTTAATTGCTTGAGTACCATAAATTGTACCTCCCTAATACAACATAAATTATTCAAACAATGGGAATACAAAAAGGTTAAAGCGGACCTACCTTCTGTAGAGAGGCATCACTTGTGGTTAAGGTCACACTTGAATCCTTGACACATTGAATGACTTTTTTTTCACACTCACGGTAAAGTTCACTAATTTAAACACTTAACGATGAAGCAATGTCCGAGGACAGATTATCCATAGGGCCATCCCTTAACGGGAAAACACGACCCAAATAATTCGACATCGTCATTCTGGAACTCAAACTGAACTCTATTTTTTAAGACTGCATAGTTTTGGAGTTTCCATCGATCTCTTAAGTCGTCCTGGTTTACAGACTTGAACCGACATCTATGTTTTTAGTCTTCATGGTATAGGAGCTTGCATCAATATATATAAGACATCCTGGTTTAGGAGTTTGCATCCATATCTATATTTTAAGTCTTCATGGTATAGGAACTTGAATCCGATACTCTATATTTTAAGTCATCATCATATAGAAACTTGAATCGATCTCTATTTTAAGTCATCATGGTTCTGCAACTTGAATCGCACTCATATTTTTTAAGTCTTCATGGTATAGAAACTTCAATCGATATATTTGTAACTTCTTCCTTCAGTTACGACATCACCTCGTGATGACAATGTGGAGGAGGGTCCTTCGCCCCCTCCGTCGAATGATCCTTCAGCCTTGCTGACCCCCATTTCTTCCTTCGACCTGCAAACCTCTGATTCGGTGTTGCATTTTTTCCGGGGTATACCATACTCCGCCCCTTGAGCGTCAGCGATCTTGGTTTCTGGGCCCCGAGTCTCGCCTGTGTGGCCTGTTTTATTAGGTATCATAAATAAAGTAGTATCCCGTCATAAATACGACTTGGCATTTTATGTCAAGCTATTGTCCGGCTTACAGACTCCGTGACTCGCTGAAAAGATCCCCTCTACAGATAGGACTCCTTGTGTGGTCCTACTCTTATTAAGACCTTATAGCATAAATACATATATGAGTATATTTATATTAAATAATAATAATAATAATAAAAATACCTATATGTAAGACACACTCTAAATATATATATGCATTTTATAAAATAATAATAATAATCAAAATATATAAATAATAGTATTTTTTATGACAATAAAATAAAATAATAACCTGCTGAAGTGGTATCAAGGGTATTTATGTAAGTTACATGCTACACTTCCAGCAACTTCTCTGTCAATTTCCACAGGGTTGAAAACATCAGAGATCCCCCAAAAGAAATCGGTAACTCACAGAAGAAAAGCCCGTGTACAAAATGTGGATCAAAGTCTATTACTGTCAGAAGATAAGAAGATTAAGAAAAAATGACTCGAATGATATCATAAGAAAGAATGAGCACAGTAGTAAGCAACATAATAAGAAAATCAAAATAAATCCGGTAGTACACTGTCAAAAAAGACTCCCAGACTCATATTGC
The DNA here is from genome assembly GCA_963932465.1 of Maratus speciosus. Lineage (NCBI taxonomy): Eukaryota > Metazoa > Arthropoda > Arachnida > Araneae > Salticidae > Maratus > Maratus speciosus. Next base: position 511,248,088 of record OZ010786.1, on the reverse strand, counting down.
AATGCCTGGCACAATTGGTGGCCAGGAAGCGGGTTTTGCCATATATTCAAGAAAGACAAATAAAGGGATGCTATTGTGTAATCGATGCTTTCATTATGTTCATGAAGATTGGCAGGGACAAGTCAAAATAGAAAATTTCATCTTCACTTTCTGCACCTCACTATAGCATGCCGATTATAAAGCTATATTTTAAAGAAAAATATGTTTATTGTAATTATTTTTCTTCTAATTAAATACTAACTTTTAAATGAACATTACAATATTCTTCTAGTAGTAAAATTATTTTGCCGAGACTTTTTTCACATTTTAAAAGGGATTTCAATAGAACATTACCTTTGGAACATTATGCGCCACTGGTGACACACAAGCTACAAATTTGAACCTGTATTATAAAATAATTAAATTTATTTTACAAACAAAAATCATAATATTTGTTACAGAAAAGTGAAAAAAAATTACAAAAATAAATAAATAAATAAATAAATAAATAAATAAATAAAAAATTAGCCACATTCAACTAAACAGAAATTTATCAAAACCTCTATGCTTAACTATGGCCACGTTTGGCACACCTACCTTATTTGGTATTTGCCAAAACTCAAAGAAACGAAATTTGTAGGGCTCTCTTATGGGAGTGCGGGACACATTTTAAAATCATTTTTATTTATTGAGATGAAATTTTGAATTTTTTGTGATGGTTAACTATATTATTTGTAAACAAAATCACATGATAAAACTTCTCATATTTTTCATTAAAAATTTTATTAAAAATGTGCGGTATATTAAAATCGTTATAACTCGAAATGTCATTTGTAGAATTTAAATTTTTTATCATTTAAATAAACAGAAAGGTATAAGTTTTAATTTAGATTCAGCATTTAAAAAAATATTAACTAAAAAATTTGAAAATACTTAAAGTAAAAATTAAAGAAAAAATAATGTAACTTAAAAAAAAAAAAAAAAAAAAAAAAAAAAAAAAACATATTTTCAAAAGTAAATATTTTTTTCAAATTTCCTCAATCGAAATTAAAGTAAACTAATAGAAAAAGACATGTGCTAAGTTTGAACCATATATTTTTAACTGTTCTTGAGTTATAACAATGTAAATACGAGAAATGGTGAAAAAACTCATCATGAAGAAAAACGCATTTTCACAAGAAGTCGTTTGCATGACAAGTATTGCTTGAAAGCTAGATTTTGAAAACAAACAAAAATAATATGTTCTGTTCTAATAAGGATATAAACATGATTTAAGCGTAATTTTAAGCAGAAAAAAGCAGAGACGTTTTTACTGCAATGAAATATTTGTAGAAAATTTGAAGGTTTTTGTGTCCCGGATCCCCTTATTACAGATTTAAACTTTTGTGACAGGCACATATTTATGACAAACCATAAAGTTTTTCTATTTACATGAAACCTGTGACAGAAATATATTTTGTTGGTTTGGATATTTCTTTACGCTGGAAAAAGCATTTAAAGTTTTTTTCAATGTGAATATAAATTTTATTCTCTGATAATATGAATATTGTTCATCTGTAAAATAAATTTTTAATTAATTATATATTAGATGTATCATATATTATAAGTACATTAGAAAATGTAAGAAATAGAAAATGTATGCCTTAAGAATTGAAAGTAATGTATTTTTTTTTTTTAAATGTTATTTGGATTTTGCCGAAACTCAAAGGAACGAAATTTGTAGGGCACACTCGTTACAGATACATATTTACGATGAGCCATAAAGTTTTTTTTATACGAAACTTATGACAGAAATAGATTTCATTGTCTTGATTATTCTCGTACATTGGAAAAGAATTTAATTTTTTTTCTCGATTTGAATAAAAATTTTACTCGCTGATAAACGGAATAGTGCTCATCAGTAATGTACTTTTTTTCGTGGAACATTTATTGATATCTATGTATATTAGAAAGAAAGAAAATGTAAGAAGTAGAAAATTTATAGCTCTTAATTTGAAAGAAATGTATTTTAAATAAAATACTATTTGATTTTTGCTGAAGCTCAAAGAAAAGTAATTTGTAGGGTCATCTCGTTACAAATTTTAATATTTTGTGCTAGGCACAAATATTTACGACGAACCTTAAAGTTTCTTTTTTCGCACGAAAACTATGAGGGAAACAGATTTCGTTAACCTGGAAATTCCCTGACATTGGGAAAGCATTTGAAGGTTTCCTCCAATTTGAAAATAAATTTTGTTCGCTGATCCAGGAATAGTGTTCATCAGTAAAATGAATAAAGAAAATGCAAGAAATATAAAATTTCTATCTTAAAATTTGAAAGATATGTATTTTAAAAGAAATGCCTTTTGGTTTTTTCCAAAACTCAAAGAAACGAATTTTGTAGGGCACCCTCGTAACAGAATTTAAACTTTTGTGGCAGACACATATTTACGACGTACTACAAAGTTTATCTCTTTGCACAAAACCTATGACAGAAATAGATTTTGTTGAGTTGGATATTCCCTGACATTTCAAAAGCATTTGAAGTTTTTTTGCAATTTGAATATTTCTTATGAACAGAATAGTTTTGATCAGTAAAATAATTTTTTCTTCGAAAATGTGTTGATTACTATCTATTTTGGCAAACACTTAAACAATAATAAAGACAGATATTAAAAGGGAAAACTATTTATTTTGTTCTGTATATTATACTACAGAAACAATCTCGCCAATAATGCTAAATACAAATGTCTGGTTAGAACATTTATTATATAATGGGTGTTTATCAAACTTATCCTTGCAACTAAAAATACCATAATTACAATATTTACTCTGTTTACAAGAACAAAAAGGTAACTTTAAATAATGTTTGTTTGAAAGATTTTTTACAATTTTAAAAATAGTTTTCATACTTCCATTATTGCAATCTATGACGTCGTGCTGAAACAATCAAGGAACTAAAAAATAACCTATCTATTATATTATAGGACAAACATATCTGTGCGTAACGCATACGTCATTCTGCGAATGGCAACATTTGAAATTTGAAATGCAATTTCGGTTTTGCAATTTTCGAAACAGCAAATTTTTAAACAGCGCATATTTTTAATTTTTACACCGTCGTATAGGGAAAAGAATGTACTTTTTAAATGCAATTTGTTTGAAAGCTGTATCTCAATTTATTTTTGAGATATTAATTTTTTTGTAGTTTTTAATACCATTTTTCTAATCGTGGCAACAAAAGTACTCCATTTGTATTCCAAGTAAACGGGAAATAGTCGAAAATAGGAGATTACTGTATCTTTTTGTAGCCATTTTCTCATAAAACCTGAGGGAAAAATATGTACTTTTAAATGCAATTTGTTTGAAAGCTGTATCTCAATTTATTTTTGAGATATTAAATTTTTTTGTAGTTTTTAATACCATTTTTCTAATCGTGGCAACAAAAGTACTCCATTTGTATTCAAAATAAACGGAAAATAGTCAAAAATAGGAGATTACTGTATCTTTTTTGTTGCCATTTTCTCATAAAACCTGAAAAAAAGAGTTGAAATTAAAATACGTGCTATGTCAACAATATCGTCTGTTATTCCGCGATAATGACGTCCTATGCATACTTTTCTACGGATGAACTTCAGACCGGATTGTAAAAGTAGATTTGTTTAGCGAATGCAAATGATGTCATTTTATAAAAATAGCGTGTAATTTAATTCTTTAAACTGAAATATATTTTGTAGAAGTGCGTCACTTTCGCCCCAGCTGCTTTCTCAAGTTTTTGTCCAAAAATCTCACGACTAATAAAATTTAAATGCTATTTTTTTAGGACATATTCTACTATAATTTTATCAAAATAACATAATTTGCTTAATTTAATTTTTCATAATTTTATATAATCTATATATTTAAAACACAAGTGTGTTTTTTAGTTAGTTGCCCTGGTGGTTCTGCTGAACCAAGTTTACAAATATTATTTTAGCTGAAAGATGTTCATTTGTAGATGTAATCGCACTAGCTATTTTTTTTTTTAAATATCCCCACTTTTGCATTTTAATTTTAAAAGCATTTTATGAAATATCTACAAAATGGTGAAAATTAGATAGCTTTCATTATTGCAGAGAAGAAAGAAATAATGAGGTTTATTTATCTTAATTCATACCATTTTCTGATTGCTTTTTGTTGATAAAAATTGTTGTATAGGGTTGAGTGTCGCAAAATCCCATTAGGAGCATAATATTTTAAACGGAAAATGATATACTACTTTTGAAAACACGAATTTTTCCTGATAAATTTTCCATTTTGTTGTTTCTTCTGCATGTATACTGATACTAAGTTTCAGACACTGGGCGAAATGCTTATTTAAGTGAAAATAAAGTCATATTTAAAAGAAAACGGTCATTTTCTTAGCTAAAACTGAACATTTTAACACAAATGCGCCTAAAAAATATAAATTACGGAAATTTATACTCTCCGGTACTAAGATTAGAATCTCATGTTAAAAGTGCGTCTGTTCACATAAAAGATATTGCTGACAATTGTGACTTCAAGTTTTGAGTTAAAATGATTTTGAAATGATGAAACAAAATACAATTTTTTTAAATTATGAATACGGATATGAGAAGTGCGTATGTAAAATTTGAGAAGGGGAAATGGATGTCGGGTTTAGATTTCATCCGGAAAAAAATCTATGATCGTGTTAGAGTGGAATAAATTTTGCTGTTTTTCATTCCGGAATACCAAGCATAAGAGCATTAATTGATAACCTCATCCTAATAACTGATATTAATTATATTTTACTAATTAGGTGTCTATATTATAAAGGACAAACTTACCTGTGCGTAACACTGGCGTCATTTTGGGAATAGCAACACTTCACGATCAAATTTCGGTTTTGAAATTTTCACTACTGCAATTATTTAAACTTCTGACCATCGTACATTTTCAATTTTCGTCGCATAGGGAAAAAATCTACTTTCAAATGTAATTTGTTTAAAAACTGTGTCTTAATTGACTAATTTATTATGTTTTAAAAAAATATGTTTAAGCATGATATTTTGAAGTTTATCTTATCATGTGCCGGCTGTAATACATAATAATTATACACATTTTGCACATAAAGCGATAAGCACTGTTCAGCATTTGTTTCTGATTATTTTTGTATAATGAAATTAATACTTCCTTTATAAAAAAATAAAAGAATAATACTAGAAAAACGTTTGTCTGTGTGTGTTTGTGTTGGTGATAGCTATGCGATTCTTTCGCACGTAGATATCTGAATAGTTAAATGATGATAGAGGAAGACACGTCCGAAGTGCAGATTTTTCCGTTTTCTGTAATTTGCCTAGATGTTAATTAAAAACTCCAATGAATCTCGCATAATTGCGCGCAGTCTCAGTTGTTTCTGCCAAAACATCATTTCCGAGATCACTGAAGCAGAGAGTAAAAAATCGAAAAAAGTGTTTCCCATATTTAAACTTCCGCATCCATTTCCACGTCAAAGTACAAAAAGCAGCAAAAAAAAAAAAAAAAAAAAAAAAAAAAAAAAAAAAAAAACCCTCTAATTTTTAGAATTTTTCGCGTCCAAAGCGTGTTTATTGATTAAAAAATATCAATATTTGACTTAGAAAAAAAAAACATTTTTCGAACTTTCATTCCATGATTTTTTTTTATATTGAAGTTTATTGAATTTTTATTTATAGAGATTTTGTTATGAAATTTTTTTTCTGAAATATATCTACCCTATACATATAAAATCCTAATGAAATGAATTTATGAAACGAATTTATGAAACGGATATATGAATCGACTGATTAAACTACTGATTATGTTTCAAGCGATTTCTCCTAAAATATGGAATATTTTGCGATGAAATTAGCACCAAAAAATCAGCATTTATCCGCAGATCTGAAAACGGGTATTAAAAGTTTTTAATTCGAATTAGTTTTCGAAATATTAATTTTTTTCTAATTTTATATGCATTTTTCTAATGATGGCAACTCAAATTTTAATCAAACAGATATTTTTTTTTTTCATATTTCAGAAAAGGTTGACATGGTAATCCGGCTACTGTTGTTTATTTGATAATAAATGTTTATTTACTTGTATTTCTTTTTATAGATTTTATATATTATTTTGTTCTATAATTATTAATTTTTTTTTTATTTCCTTTAGAAAATAATAGAAAATAATTAAAAAATATGGTACTACTTACAAGGAAGGTCTCCTTACTGGGCATACTCAGAATATTTTGAAAAAAAAAAAAAAAAAAAACAAGTAAACTACTTACATATGTAATAAAGGATCAGTCAAATTTAGCGGAGGAATTACAGTAGAAAGACTGTAAAAATATATAATAATTTCGAGTATTTGGCGCGAAAAGACGAAAGCGTCACGCGATTTGGCGAGCAGTACTTTTCCTCGCCAAAAGCAAACGATTTTAACGCACCTGAAATTTATTTGTTAATTGGTTTTTAGAATGCGTGTAAAAAGTATTTAATCAATTTAAACATAAACAATGAGAGAGTTTAATAAATACATTTTTTCGTATTACATATTTATATGCTTGTTATTTAATTTTATTACTTAAAAAAATTATATATAAAAAATACTTTCATATATTTAAGCGTATTCCAAAATAAAAGCAAGATTGATTTACCAGTTTTCATTTTAATATCAAAGAATTCGTCGTTTCCATAGCAACAAAATTGAATCGACCCGACAGTGTTCAATTGGACTTAATTTTGAGATATTGAAACAACTTTAATTTATTTTAATTTTGTTTTAATTCATAAAATTTGATATTTAACTTTCATTATAAATATATATATGTATGTACATGACAAAACTACAGTTAAATCAAACTAAAACTGACAAAACTAATGTTATTTACATTAAATTTATTTTAACAAGTTCAATATGAAACATTTTTATCTTAAAGAGTGTTCAACATAAAAAAGCATTTTTCGAAATTTCATTTCATCCCCAAACGAAGATAAATCGCCAAAGAAACGAAATTTTCATTATTTTTTTACGAACGTTTATCGAGGTTCCTCCAAAATTTTTTTATAAATATATATACCCACATGAGAAGAACACTCTGTAATTTTTTCAGATTTTTTCTGAATATGCCCGTATGGAGACCTTCCTTGTTAGTCATTCCGTCGACCAATTTCGCCAAATCATATAAATCGCCAAAACACTCGCCAAATTATACAAATTGACATAATTTTTATTTTAAATAACGAAAGAACAAATAAAATAGTATAACATTAATAAATATACAAATAAAAAGTCAAAATAAAAATCACTTGATGACGTAAACACGTTTAACTTGCTTAAAGTCAAGTGAATCTGACATTTACGATCAAACATTAATGGCATTTAATCTTATAATTTGGCGATAGATTTTTGGTCGACGGGATAACTAAGTAATACCAAAAGTGCATGTGTTAACTGGTGTTTAAAAACGAGGTTTTTGCTAAATTTTCGTTAAAAAAAAAAAAAAAAATCACGCCAAACCTGCTGTGCGTATATGACATCTGGCCAAATATTACCACTCGAAAAAAAAAATGCTAACTGGCGAGTTGAAAAAAAGCTATTGGCGAGATTTGCATCCAGCTAGCGTAATAGTAGCAAGAATTCTTTGCAACCATGGCAAATTTTATGTAGTATTATTCAAAAAAATTTTTTTGATTTTTTAATTAAAATTGAAAACATACGGTCCCATATTGGCGCGATTTTTTTCTGACGCCAGTGTCATATACGGAACGGGCAGTTAACTGGCGCCGAAGTATCGTTATTTTGCTTGATATGGTGAGCCGGATGTTGTTGTTTAAGCTGTTGATGCGTTCTCCAAATTGGCGTCGTTAAAAAATCGCGCCAATATGGGACGTATATGACATATGTGCCAAACTTTCATATGAACGGCGAAGGGATCAGACCATATTTGTTTATGGCAGTTGATGACTTGAACTATTATAATATAGATGAAATGATGGCGATAGAATAATATTTGGTGACTTATTATCTGTGCCTGGCTAACATTAAAGTACCAAAATGGCACCTAGAGTATAAAAAGCTAAGTGGTCCGCCTGGGACGGTTGATGATAGTCACATGACTTAGGCTATTGTTATAGAGATTGTTTTAAAATACCGGGAGACAAAGACTCTGTATACTTAATTAATTTTATTTTAGCTTCTTTTCAAATGTTTAACTGATCATCTTTAATCAAAAACGAAAACAACCATTGGACGTCTTAACAGCAACTGATTCGCCCTTAAATTTTTGCAATCAAAGGGAATTGAATGGAAACCCGTTTACAGGGAGATCTGTACAGCTTTTTTCAGTATAATTCAATCTTCGCTAATATTTTTAAAACCCATCAGATTTGCGTGTTTTTAGATTCTGTGGTGTCTTTACGGGGGTTGGCGAGCGTAGCTTGCATGGGGCAGAGCCCCTTACTTTTAATATAATAAGAATATTGAATGTAAAAAAAATTCGATTACTACTCGTTGACGTGGCTGGGGACTTACGAACCCTGCTTCCGCAAATGAGTCGAAATAGGTAGAAGAATAAAGGGCAGCGGACGAAAAGAGGTCTGCTTTCCTGATCGGAATACTTAAATAAAAAATACCCATTTATTCTGCGTTTCAAAAGTATTAATATTTTCCCATTTCAAAAAAAATATATATATACAAATGCGGATTTGGATTTTTCCGTGTTCTCTGCCGATTTAAAAGTTCCTAATCAAAATACAAAATACAAAAATAAATAAATAAATAAACACTTGGTTAGTACTAAAACTGTTATCAAGGGACAAAAATGAATGCAAATTACGGGGAAAATTGATGCCCTAGAAATGCCCTAAAGCCTTTAAATGAAAAAATCCTCTCTAAATATTGGATTTATGTAGTATCTAATTTTAGTCACTTTCGGTTTTACTACTTATTGCTTCAAAAATCTGTTTAATCAAATGTCCTATTAGATCCAAGAAATGAGTTTTCGTTGATTATTTACATATTTCAAATCTATTCCAGTTTACTTTACAGAGTTTTCTTCTAGGAATGTTAAATTCTTTGAAAAATTTGGTGATAATTACTAAAACGTCGACTAATTGCAAGCTGAAACTTTTCATCTAGAGATAAATTTGCATGAGCCAGGAAAAGGCGATGAAAATGTTATATCCTCTGTCATCAAAATTGAAAATGAAAATTTCTAATTGTCACGTTAATCAATAACCAGAGTAGATAAATATTATTTCGTTATAAAATCGTGAAGAAGTACGCATGATCAAGACAGAGGAATCTCTTGATAGTGGTATATTGTAGAAATTTCACACAAAAAAAAATCTCACAAATGAAGCAGCTTCTGATTGGTACAATGCTATGACTAAAAAGGTACTACAAACTATATAAAAAATATTTTTATGTGTTAGATCGACCGACTTCACAGGGATATATATGTAATTGATGTGTTCTTACAAATAAATAAAGTGAGTTCTTTTCGAAAAATAGAGCCATGCTTTTAAATAAATGTTATAATAAAAACGAAGCAGAGATTTTTACGATGTCATTGTATCTGTTGCTGGCTTAGTGTGAAGTAGAATTAAGGCAATGCTTTCTCTTAATTTAGAACTAAAATTTAATCAGTTTGATGTGACTTCAACTAGTTAAAATAAAAGATAACGTGTAAAATTTTAAGGAATGCCATGTTTATTCCATTAAAATTCCTGAATTGTGAGAAGTCTTGTTAAATTTGGACAAACTATAGAGTAATTCCGGGATTTATGACGCACTTTTTTTTCTTTATGTACAAAGTCCCATGGTGGACATAAAAAAAGCATGCTGTGTTATTTAATGTTAAATATAAAACGCGGAAAAAAAATCGAAGCAAATAATTAATATCTTTAAACAATTTTTTTTCTAAAGCATTACACTGCAGCGCGTCACCCGTACATTCAGGCTGAGACTCCGCACTTCTGGGGTAGTTATGACGCGCTTGAAATAAGAACAGAATGAAATTATAAATAAAAATATTAAAAAAAATATTCATATCTGGACTATAATTAACGATGTAATAACAAAATGAAACTAAATGTGTACAGTGAAACGTATTAATAGATTCAAATTAATAATTGTTTGCCTAATTTTACTATTAAAATTATCTATTTATTTTTTTGCATTAAATTTTAATTGTTATTTCAGCAACAATGTAACATCAATGTATTAGAGAGGGAAAATAAAAAAATAAAATTGTGTTTACATAACTTATTTGTTGAGACCTGTTTTTTTTGTACGGCAATCTACAGAAAAAGTGTCTAAAAAGTACAGTCTTTATGTAACTACATTTGATACATGATGCAACGAAGCCAATTACACTTCCTCTTTCTTGGAGTAGTTTTCTAAACATTCCTTGCAAAGAACGTCTACGTTACGCGTAATCAAATTTTTCATTATTATCATTTTGACTTGCATCTTTCTTGCCCTTCTTACTTCTTATTTTTCCCTTTTTCTCCTTTGATTTTAGTAAACGTGATGAGATGCCTAATATGTTTAGTCTGTGCAAAAAGAAAATGAAAAGTTAATAATACTTAATCATCCTGTGCAAAAGAAACTGCGGCATGTATGCCGGAATCGCAGTGCGGCATGTATACCGGAATCGCAGTGAGGCATGTATACCGGAATCGCAGTGCGGCATGTATACCGGAATCGCAGTGCGGCATGTATCCCACTTTGCATGGTGCAGACGTCGGCCATCCCAGTTACCTGCTATCGCTAAGGGGAATGGCGTAACCATACACACTATACTCTATACAAACGTTACACTTAGTTTTGACTTCAAAATCATGCGTGCATTTAGGAATTAGTGTTTGAAAAGTATTTAAACATAACGTGTTTAAAATTTTGGACAGTGAATTCTTGCACTTATGTCAAACTGAGGATTGAACTTCTACAAGTGAACATCGAAATGGGATTCACGCTATACTTTGGTTACAATAATCTCATTGTGCCCATATACTGTCCGCTTGACGACCACCAATCCATAATTACAAGGAATACAAGGGGTGCGTCATTCATCCCGAATACGTCGACTGTCCTGGAGTTATCCTATCAGTTAGATGATACTTCAGCTTTTTTAAATGGCCAATAAACGATGAATTTTTTTTAGAATGCATTGATTATTGTGATAAAATTCGAGAATTAATAATAAGGGAAAATTTTGATAAGGTCATATTTAGAAAATCAACAAACATTTATATATCTCTAAATCAAGCCGTGATAAAGTTCTTGTTCTACAGAAATCACTTTATGTTTTGAAGCAGGCAGGTAGATGTTGGAGCACTAAATTATATGAAAGTTTAAATGGGTTCGGAGCAAAACAAACTAAAGTGGAATACTGCATGTACTACATCAAAAGTGAAAAAGATTTGATTTCTATTGTTATTAATAAAAATAACATTTGAATTATGTTTCAAAATCCCGATAAAACTGAAAAAAAAAATACAATTAATCTAGGCGAAGAATTTATTGTTTAAGTATGTAGGTTTAGTTAAATATAGTTATCGATTAAACTTTCACACGGAAAATGGAATTATATCAATGTCTCAAAAAACTTAGATAATGGAATTTTGTCCACCCTTTTGGTATGATAGAAGCAAATTCCGTAGCTTGTTTTATGGATGTAAACATTTATTTACAAGAGACTAAAAATTGCAATGAGGAAGAATTTCCTTGTCTGGAATTTCCTGGTTTAATGTGTCTTGCAACTCCCAGAAGAACCAAAATTACGATTAATCTCAAACAATTAATTCCTTATATAAATTGCTATTAAAAAATTGACTGTAAAGCAGTTAAGTGCCTTTTACCAAATTAAACAAAATAAACGTATTTTGGAATAATATTTAGGAATATTAATGAACTTTAAACCTTATTTACTGACGCTGATTGTACTAATCGCCCTAATGATCGCGTGTTGTTATTGTTTTATTGTAAGTGGTGGTACTATTACGTGGGAAAGTCATATACCACTGTGGCTTATTCATCGACTTTAATCAAAGGTTACGAAAGAATATTTATCTTTCAAAATTACTTTTTGAATTAAGGGGTGATAACAGTAAAATTTGACGCACAGTAACAAATACTAGAGAACAAACAAAGTGATCTGAAATTCCTGTTTTCAATAAAAGGACAAAAAATATAGAGCTTAAGCACCACTTTATAAGACGTGCTATGAAAAAATGGGCAAATTATTGCTGATTTGTGGCCAACAGAAAATATAAGGTGTATTATTTTAACTAAAGTCTTACTATCTGCTAAGTATTAAGAGAGTTTAGAAATTCTAGTGCTCGAGGTCACAATTTGATGATTGGAAGATTGAGTTAACATTATGTGTTTGCGGAAAGAATGTTTTTTTTTAAATATTTGTTTAATGACTGGCTTTTCAGGTCCTTTCATTGTAAGACAATTCTGCCAATTATTAACTGGCTCAGCATCGTAGCGCATGATACCTTATTGATGTCTGTAAAACCTTTGTATTTTTATGGCATAATAGGTATAGTGTCATATGTTTGTGCCATATGTTGTGTCTTATATTGTGTCATATGTTGTAACTATGTTGTGTAGGTGTCATTAAAGATTTATGTTTATATGGGTATTTCCATGAGCTCTTGTCGTGTAAGTCACATGCTACGATTTTTGACTATCAGTATTCTAGAGCGGAAAAATGTGACTTATTATATGGGAGATATCTCGTTAATTGAAAAAGTCAAAGTAAACTTTTCGAAAATAACAGTGGTTGCCAACAGTGGTCATTGCAGTTATCAGAAATATGACTTACATTACAAAAACTCATGAAACTATCCATATACAAATGTACATAAGTATTCGCGTGTGTGTTATTTTAAAACTCTGGCACTTAGTCCAACCTAGGCACTTTTCGCAATAATAACGCAGGTCTGCGAAATTGAAATTTTCGAAAAATACAAGAGATATTTTCGCTTATTTTTATGTTATTTGGTGAGCTGATTTCGAAAATGGCCTCTATTTTTTCCCATCACATCAGGATTTTTTTAAAAATCTATATCGATATTTTTGTAAATTCCTATTTGAAAAGTACTTCCCCCGAACAATTTTGCATGCACTATCTGGCAACAGTAGTTTTTAGCCATTTAAATCCATGTAAAATAATCGATTCTTGGTGAGGTAAAATGATTTTTCAGTAATCGACTATATTTATATAGGTTTAAATGGATGAAATCCACTGTTGCTAGATCGCACGAGCCGCCACTGGTCGAGAGAAAAACAAAAAGTTCTCTTGAGTTTAAACTTTTTACATCAAATTATGGTGCAGTTTCTAGAAAAAAATCATCAACATACTATTTTAATTTGTTTTTAATAAGATAATGTACATAAAAGAGACGACTGATCAAGAGGAGAAAATATTATGCATGTGTACATGAAAGTTCCAAACAAATTTTAAACTGAACAAAAAACAAAACAAAGATAAAGTTTCTATTTAAGTACGTACACATTTTCCTTTAAAACTTCTTTTTGACGTTCTTCTTATATGTTGAATCTCAGGCCTATCTCGTGTTAACATCCAACAGTAGTCGGCGAGCATGTTCTTGCCCCATCTTCCTTGATATTTGCGCTCCATATCTTTGATGTCTTGATGAAACCTTTCATCCCGTACTTCGCTGACTAATCCTAAATTGTCAGGGAAAAAGCCCACATGTGGACGAAGGAAATGTATTTTGATACTCATGGAGTAACCCAACGCTTGAAAATTTTCCAGCATATTCATTGCAATTGGTTTATAGTCAGGATCTTTGTAATTACACAGAAATTTACTGGCGGCATCTTTGAAGGCAACCCAAGCTTATTTTTCCTTTGTTGTCATGCTAGTCTCAAATTCTTAATCCTTCATAAGCTTTCAGATATTTGGACCAAAAAAGTTTCCCTCTTTCATCTTGACTCCGGACAAACCTGGAAACTTTTTGCACAAGTATTTGAAATAATTGGAAATTTTTGGAAGAATACAATTTTTGGCAATTTCTCAAAGTACAACTAAGTTGTTCCAAATCACAACTAAGCTGTTCCAAATCACATTCTTGGTGCCTGTTTTAAGATTTTGTCTTTTCGGCCATTCTTTTTTGACACAATTTTGAAACTTATCACGGCTGTCCCACTCACAAATGAAACATGGGTACTTTCTGTATGCACCTTGTTGACCAAGAGGCATGGAGATAACATTCAAATCGCCGAAAACGGTCTAACCGAGGTCGGGATATTTTATTTTGTTGAGGATTAGAGCCAGGTTTTCATAGCGTTCTTTTAAATGCACCGAGTGTCTAATTGGTACAGATGCATACTAGCTTCCGTGATGAAGAAGGACAGCATTAAGGCTCCTTTTCCATGAATCTATAAACATCCTCCATTCATCTTTATCGTAGGTGGCATTAAAATTTCTCATCAATCCGGGAACATCAGAAAAATAGACCAGGATATCCTCTTTCTCAAAGTACTTAACAATTTGCTTTTCTCCATTTCTGTACCAATAAAAAGAGGTTACTTTGGACAATATATTTTTTTTCTTTCAATGTGGAGCCCAACAATTTTTTGGCCTCTTTCGAAAGGCTTAGATCTCTAGTCATATCTTTAAGTTCAACTTGAGAGAAGGACTGAGGTGAATTGCTTCCAGAGGGCTTATAATCTATATCGGTGTCTTAAACTTCTGGATGTTCCGTGTCTGAAGTCTCTAAAGAGATGACTGGCATTTCAATTGAAGGCAAAGTATTGAATTTTTCAAGAAAACGTGACGGGATAGAATTTTTTGATTATTTTTTTTTTTTAATTAGCACCAAAAAATTCATAAAGATCAGTTATCAATTCCCTTGTATTTTTTCATCGGAGGCCTGTGTAATTTATAAAAAGAGAAATGTTATGAGTTGACATAAATTTAAAACCATTTTATCCGATTTCTCTAAAGAAAATTAAATTATAAGAATCCCTATAAATAGGGAGTATAATGGCTTCAAAACTAAAATTTTCATGTCAGAAATCTTTTCGCAGAGTTTTGTTAAATGAAAAGTAAAATCAATACAATAGATATGTCTTTTCTCAAATAAACACGCATTGGATTGAGTGAGACTATTTCAGTCATATGGAGAAATTTTAAATCGATTACTTCCAAATATACTGAAAATTGCATTTAAAGAAAAACAGAAAATTTTCACTCAGCGATAATCGATTTACTTTCATTCTGAAATTTCATCTGTCTGGTTCGAGATTTAAAAACTTATTTTTATTTTATTTATGTCCAATACCAGATACATATATATATATATATTTTTGAAAAGTATATTTTGTAATGGAAATTTTCTTTCAATCGCAATTGAATAAAAAAATGAACTTTTTGTCCTGAAAGTTCCTCGAATTTTATCAGATTTAGGAATTTTAATTTTAAGCTTACTTTTTTCTGTATTTGTTTATATTTTTAAAACATGAGTAAATTTAATGAAGTAATTGAAAATTCCGCTTAGAAATAAGTGCTTCCATTTCGAAATATGAAATTTGAATAAATGATTTTTATTGAAGAAAATTATTAACAGATAAAAAATGAATTTTTTGTTTAAAGTTATTAACGTTTACTTGCTTCTAAAAATGCACATTTTTTTCAATTAAAAAAGAATTTATAACCATAATTAACCAGTAAAAATATTTCGAATATAATTATCATTTCATTTGTAAATTTAAATTTTATTTATAATTTTGAATTATAGTTCATGATGTACATATTGTTTTTATTAGGCCATTTTAGCTCTTTTATTAGTAATACGTTTGTTATAAATGAACTGAACATGACTCAGATATATTTTAACGGGACCCGAAATGTGCGAATTGACTGAAGTTTAATCGCGAATTAGGAAGTCTATCATTAATTACCCGACTGAAAAGAAGGGTTATATGTTTCACGCGTATCGTTGTATGTGGATTTCTTTATACCCTCGAAACATCCCAACGGCTGGATGCATTTTAATGAATGAGGTCTCTATCGATTCGACTTAACGGCCCGATGGTTATAGGCTAGGTTTTGTTTTTATAAATTCAAAATGGCGGTAGGGACGATAAAAAAAATTTACGCACCCTATTGAGTGGCATATCATTGGGTAGGTCTTTCAAAATGAAGACGATGTTTCATTGACTATTTTACAGTCCGTTACAGCTCCGTTAAAATATTATACAACCTGGAAGTTGTGTCTGTATTGTGCATATCTAGTTTTACTGCAACTCTAACCATCATAGACAACTATAGATCTCATCAAAACAGCGTTTATAGATAAAAACTAACAGATAAACACAACTTAAAAATCATCAATACAACTAAATAAATAAAAAAATAGGTAAATAATATAAACAAGTAATATAAAAAAAATATATATATATTTTAAGTCAATTCCTAGGTCAATAAGAGAATTTTTTTTCTCCCATTCTTCTTTCCTTTTGAGTGGCGCTTAAAATGCCTTGATCAAGAAGAGGGTTCTCTCGGTCTTAAAAAACCTTGATGAAGATGGGGGGCTCTCTCGATTATTGAAAATTAATTAATATTTCAAAAAAAATTGGATTAACAACAAGTGCCATCCACTACAAGTTTAAAAAAATTATTTGAGCTTGATTGGATGAATAATAAGTATTTTATTAACGATCGAAAATTTGAACAAGATATATATAGCGAGAGTGTGAGCTAAAAGTAGGAATTGAAAAAAAAATTCTTTCACATTGATGAGAAATAATTAATTAGTTCGCAGTCGGGTTTTTTGATTTTTTTAATTTAATTGTTTTTAGTATTACTTCTTTTTGTGTTTATTTATTTTTATTTTATAGAGACAATATATATTTGTTAAAATGTAAAAATCAATAACAAAAATTTTTATATTGTAAAACACAAATCAATCCTGGAATTTTTTACCACATATTTGAGAAGACTAAAAGATCTTAAAACACCATCAAGAACTTTTAAATGCTCTAGGCCTTTCGAAAGATCTGAGTCTTTCTTCGATAGGCTTAAAGAAGACGCGCTTCTACAATGAAAGCAGCAGCAAGACTGAAATGCGACATAAGGAAAAGGAAACAAGCTAAAGAAACAGCCAATAAGAAAGTAGAAATCAACAACCAATAGAAAAGGAGAAGACAACAGCCAATGAAAGAAGAGCATAATCAAAACAAAACAACACAGAGCAAGTAGAAGGGGGATAAGGAGGCAAATTAAAAAAAAAAAAGGAAAAAAAGAAAATTAAATAAAATTAAATAAAAAATAGAGTATAATACAATTAAAACACACACATATATTAAAATTTGGGAACACATGAATATTAAAAATAAATAAATAAATAAAAATAAAAAACAGACTAATATTAATTAATACAAAAAATAAATTATGTGGTAGTACTTAAAAGGTTTTCCCAAGCTGCAGAGAGCATTGTGGAAGCAGATTTATCATTAATAATAACTTCACGATTAAGATAAATAGCTATATTTTCAAGAAAGTCTAATTCAGAGATACTATTGGCATTAAATATAATTTCAGCATTTTAAAAATTAAAGCTACGGCCGGAATCCCAAGAGTACTTGGCAATAGAAGATCTAGAAATTTATTGATTAGTTACATAACGAGAGTGTTCTTTTGAGCGGATTTCGAGATTTCTTTTAGTTTATATAAGGAATTTTAAATTCTTTTTCACATATTTCATGCCTAGATTCCGAATTTTTCATTTGCCATTTATTTATTTTATTATTAATTACGTTGTCTCTGGATAAACCTGAAAATAAAACAAAAATAAAAAAAATATGATACTAGCAAATCCCGCGGCTTTGCTCGCGTAATAGTTGAAATATGTCAATTGATATTTGCATAAATATTTTTTTCAATTCCTACTATTAGTTCACACTCTCCCTATATATATATATATATCTTGTTCAAATTTAATACTTATAATTCAAATAAAATACTTATTATTCATTCTATCAAGTTGAAATAAATATTTTAAAACTTGTACTGGATGACAATTGATGTTAATATTTTTTTTCAAATATTAATTCATTAATTAAACTTTAATTAATTAATTTTAGTTTTATATGGGAGAAAATGGCGGCCATTGGTTATTGAACAGCATTTAATGCATCTTCATATCTATAAGGGGGGGGGTTAACATAGGAGAGATCCTGTTCTGTCGCCAAATACCGCCACGTTTGTCGCACACTTGGCGATATATAGCCAAATTTGGCTACCAAAATGAGTCGCCAAAAGTGACTCCAACTTGGCGATATGTCTAATATTTCGCCAAATTCCCATAGACTTCCATTGTAAACCAATAGGGTTTACTGGCTTATTGAAAATCAACAAATTGAGATATTTTAATGCAACAAAAACAAATATTAGCATAAGGGATTATATTAAATTTTTCTTTGATGACCTAAGTAGGAACTGGCTTTAAAAACAAAATTTTTATATTACTTGTTTATTAGAAGAACACTTTTTGGAATAATTGAAAAATTACAAATTAAGCCACATTTTGACTAAACTCCATTATAAAAGTGCAATAGACAGAAATGAGATTTTAATTAATAAAAAGAACTAAAACTAATTCCAAATAAATGATTCAGAATGTATTTTGAGACTTTTATACTCATTTCTTACTCATTTCAGTAAACATTTGAAGTTTTGAATTTTTTAGAAACCATCTTAACACATTTACATCTTAAAATTAACCATCATGTCAAATTCCAAGATTCTTGTCTAGCAGTCAACCACCTCTCTGGGGTTACTGGCACCAACATAAAATGCCGAAACAGAGTTGAATTAGAACGTCTCGAAAAATGTTGAAACAGAGACTGTCACCATTAGTTTGCCAAAATTAACCTTGAAATCGGTTGGTATTTAATAATATTCTGTAGGAAACGGAATTTAGATGTTTTTAAAGACTTTCTTGTTGTTCCCGCCAACCAGGTGGTAGTGACACCGGTATAAAATATTAACCGTATAGGATCAGGGACTATCACTCTTGATTCTAACCAATAACTTCTGCAATCGGTTTATTATTTCCTGAGATTCCATAGAAATCGTAATTTAGGACTCTTTTAGAATGCTTTTCGCTCCTTCCCTTCGCTTCACCCCTTTTTAATTTCAAATTTATTTTCGACTGTTCTTAGAGGACATTTATATTTTATAAGTAACTACCGTGCTATATTTAAAGTTTCTAGCCTTTTCAGTACCGCAGAAATCGCAATTTAGAAAGTTTTTCGCTCCTGCAACCCTCTAGGGGTTATGGCACCGACATAAAATATAGCTTATGTTTGAGCACGATCTATCACCATCAATTTGCAACCATTATACTTGAAATCGGTTTCGTATTTCATACGATTGCATAAAAATCGTAATTTAGAACGCTTTTCACTAACTTCATCTTTTAAAATTTGGAATTTTCTTTCGACAATTCTTAGAAAGCATTTGCATCTTTGAAGTAAATACCATTCCAAATTTAAAATGTTATCCCCTAACACAAAAAACGCAATTTAAAGCATTTTTTGCTCCTGTAACCCCCTGGTGGAAGTAACATCAACGTAAAATATAGGCTATATTGGAGCGGGGACTGTCACCATCAATTTGAAACCATTATTTCTGAAATCGTCACCGACATAAAATATAGCTTATGTTGGAGCAAGGGTTGCCACCATTATTTTTTAAATCGGTTTTGTACTTCTTGAGATTGCGTAAAAATCGCCATTTAGAACGTTTTATAGAATATTTTTTGATCATTTTCACCCCTTTTTAATTTCGAATTTTTAAAGAAATGTTCTTGAATATCATTTATATCTAATAATTAACTACCGTGCCAAATTCCCTGTATTTGGGCCTTTCAGTAACACAAAAATCCTAATTTCGAACGTTTTTTTGCTCCTGCACCCCCTTTCGTGGTAGTAGCACCGACATAAAATGTAGCCTATGTTGAAGCAAGGGTTGTCGCCATAATTTTGATATCATTATTTTTAAATCGGTTTGGTACTTCTTGAAATTGCGTAAAAATCGCCATTTAGAACGTTTTTTAGAACGTTTTTCGCGCATTTCCACCCCTTTTTAATTTCGATTTTCTTTAAGAAATGTCCTTAGAGATCATTTATATCTTATAACTGACATTCCAAATTTCACGTTTCTAGGCCCTTCAGTAACACAAAAATCGCATTTTTAGAACGTTTTTTGCTCATCGACCTCCTTTTGGCCAGTGGCAAGGACATAAGATATAACCTATGTTATAAGTTGGACTAACACCATCATTTTGATACCATAACTTTTGGAATCGGTTCGTTAGTTCCAGAGCTTACCTCGACAAATAAACAATTTTTACCTCTTTATAATATTAGTATAGAATAGACAAAATTTCAAAATCTTAAGAATTCATCATAATTTTGTTTTTATTTAACAAACTTTTTTCTTTGTTTTTCTGGTATAGAGTCTAGATTTAATTTAATTTATAAAAAAAAAAAAAGAGAGAGAGAGAGAGAGAGAGACAGGTGAATTCGTTTATTTGTTCAAAAGTTACCAGCGGTCCACTTTTTACTGCCACCGCATTAGACTTTCAAATTTTTTATTAGAAAAGCGCAGCTTTAATTCTTTGCGCGTATTAGGCTTTCAATGCGCTCAAAGAATTAATGCTGCACTTTTCTTAATATTATAAGCATTTTTTCAAACTTTTTTACATACTTTTTATAAATGTTGCTTATTTCTACACCACATTTTTCTATGTTTATGGGTAGTACATTAAAACATTTCACTTTTTTTAGCTTTCCTATAGTTTAATTTTTAACTAATATCAAATTAAAAATTTGCGATCAATACATAAAATCTATTGTTTTTACATTAAAAAATATTTATCAGTGAAAACTATAGGAACTTCGTCATATTTTTAAAAAGAGAATACAATTTGAAACTATCTACTCCATACTACTTTATGGGAGGAAATCTGTGTTTAGCCAAAAATTTCCCCTGTAATTCTTTGGCATTGTATTTATGAGCGGAGGATGTTGGATTCAATGCATCAGAATACCCTCAGTTATTTAGCTGTTATTAGAGAACATCTAATAATCAGCTTTCTATCGCCGTTATCTTTCTGAATTTTCACGATGTTTGACTAGCTTTTTTTGTATGAGTTGCTCCGTAGAGTTCACTATTAAATGATAAAAAAAAAAAAAGAGTTTGGTGTCGTGCGCGCATGCGCAGATAAAAAAATATTTCATACAACTGCTCATATTTGATTCAAAGGTTTAATATATTTATAGTTGAATTGCACTGTATTATTTCTACTACCTTTTGTCAAATATTCAGAAACTTGCGTTAAATTTGGTTTGAAACTCTGCATGATATAAATAAAAAAACCTGCAAGAATTTTTCGAACTTAAAAAAAAAAAAATCGCTATATCTCCATGAATTCACGTGGTATTCTTACATAAAGGAGTACAAATATTGTACCTAGAATATCCACATATCCGTATGCTATAGCGATATACAATTTTGTGCATTTTATTTTACAAGGTGATCCCAAATATTCTTCTTCTTCTTAGATTTTTTGTTGGCCTCCTAATTGTCCTTCTGTTCAAATTGCCATTGATAAATTTGACGTCATGTTCGTCGTAATCCTGAAGTTCCAGAAAAATCCGACAAGTATTTCTTTAAATATTCTGCAAAAAGTCTAAAACTGAGAATGTCCGGTGATTGTTGGCTATATAGCATACGTTAGAAGTTATCTTTTGGTCGTATGAAATTTTTAGAAAACAATATATTGCAATTATTAAGTAACAACGTATTTTTGATTTAAGAAGAGCGCCAAAAAAAAAAAAATCATTGTATTTCACAGGAATAAGCTTTTTTGAAACACAGGAACATAACATCACTGAAAGTCCTGTATATGTACTGTAATTCAGTCAGGATTCAATCAGATTCATTCTGAATTTTTCGGGTTCTACTTGAATGATGTATAAGCCAGAATGGAAATAATTTTCTGCATTTCTCGGGCTATCACCATGTTCAAAACTAATTGAAATTATTTTGTGGGAAATGTAATTAAAGTATACTGAATATTTAACTTGCCAACTAAAATCCGGTTTTAAGCGGACCTTAAATTCATGAGGAATATCAGATTAAGATGACTCCGTACCCTTTGAACAGTTTTTTTATCTAAGCATTTTAAGGTACATTTTTGGCATAATAATAAAGGACTCAATGAAGGAAAATGATTCGATCAAAAAATTGTTCGATTTCCCTGGCAAAAGATAAAATAAAAATAAATAAATTTTAAAATGTATTTTCTCGTACAATTTTGAACATTTTGAGCTAATTTTTTTAATGTATTTTTAGAAGTGTGCTGTATAATTTAAGGTATCGGATTTACCATAATTTAATTAGTTTGGGAGAAAAAAAGCAAAATGTGCAAGTACGTGTAAAATTACAGTAAAAACTGAATTTATTTTACATTTTTATATGTAAAAAAATTACTGTATTGTAAATCCGATACTTAGTTTTATCAAATAGTCAATAGGGAACAACCACAAATAGAATGAACTCAACTGATAAATAAACATAAGAGTTTTATCACTTTGAACATGCTCATTCCTCGAAAAAACACAAAGTGAGATAAATCACTTTTAAGTGAAGTTTGTATGGCATTTAATGCGACAGCTATGTATTAAAATCGCTGTTAACTGTATTTATAATACCCGGAACTTAACGAAACTTCGTCAGATTATACTATGGGTAATAAAGTATAATTTGTTTGGGAGAAAAAAGCAAAATGTGCAAATACGTGTAAAACTACAGTAAAATCTGAATTTATTTTACATTTTTGTGTGTAAAAAAAATTACTTTATTGTAAATCCGATACTTATTTTTATCAAATAGTCCATAGGGAACAACCACAAAAAAATCAAGTCAACTGAAAAATAAACACAAGAGTTATATCACTTTGAACAAGCTCATTCGTCGAAAAAAAAAAAAAAAACACAAACTGAGGAAAATCACTTTTAAGGGGTTACAGTCTTCAATACTTTCGAAATTTTAATTTTTTTAGACGTCAAACTCCTATCTCTTCAGAACATTTTAATATAATTGTTTCCATGAAGTTCTCTATAGAACAGGAGTTATGGCTTTTAGAATTATACCTGCGCAATAGCTGAAGCGCTGTTTCCGAATTTTTGAAGTCATTTCTCTCCAACACTGTTAAAAAATTGCAGCATTCTGGCAGGTCATTTGACCGTTTTTTCCGAAAACGGTTACAGTACCGTAATTTTAACACTATTCTGACCATATTATTAGCCATTTTATGATCCGAATATAGCTAAATTATTGTTATAAAACCATTTTTTCAAAAAACAGTCGAATGACCTGCCAGAATGCTGTAAAATTTTTAACAGTGAAGTGACGTTTTTGGGCATAATGCGCAGGATATCTCAAAAACTTCTGAATATTTTTTCATAAAATTTTCAAAACATACGTTTCATGTTGATTGGTACAAACTGAACATAAAATTTCCTTTTTATTGTAATTATTTATTTATTTATTTATTTATTTTGTGTGTGTGTGTGTGTGAGTGATTGTGTTGTCTAAAATTTCAAAATTTTGTATTAGCTAAATACAACTTTGTATTAAAAATATATAATTGCTTTAAATACAAATATATTTAGGATGAGGGTAATTCTTAAAATCCTATATAAGTAGGCACCGAAATTCCCATTCTAATTGCAATATTTATTTTGAAATCGTGCGCGTCAGCTGTTATACCAATTTTTTGCTCTTCAAATATCTGACAGTTTGGAGCCCCCTGTAAATGCTAATTCTGCATCTTTCAATTTTTTAAATTCATAAAATGAAAGAACGCACTTATATCTTCCATCTCAATAAAATTTGTGCTTTAAAATCATATACATTTTAAGATATTAAATGTTAAAAATGATCTCTTTTTTTCATTTTTTTCCAATTTAAGAGTCCTGAGACCTCTTAAGTGAAGTGGGTATGGTATTTAAAGGGACAGCTTCGCATCTAACTTCAGAATTAAAAAAAAAAATCTTAAATTTAATAAGGCGAAGCTAACTAGTCGAAAACACTGGTATTCAATATATTTTTTCTCTCGAATGTAGGGGTTCGCGGTATATGGGTCTTCATCAGAATATACTAGGGATAATAAAGTATAATTTAAGCAAAAAATTAGAAAATCGATATTTTCGTCATTTTTTGCCAAATGCAGGGTTCCAAGTTCTCTTAAATATCAGTATTTAAAAAAAGTCATCTTGTCATATAACTGCAGAATAAAATAAAATAAAATAAAATCTTATATTTAATAAGGTGAAGCTAACCAGTCAAAAATACTGGTATTTAATAGTTTGTTTTCTCGATTGTAGGGGCCGGCAGTGTATGGGTCTTCATCAGAATATACTAGTGATAATAAATTATAATTTAAGCAAAAAAATTAGAAAATCGATATTTTCGTCATTTTTCGGCAAATGAAGAGTACCGAGTCCCCTTAAATATCCTTATTTAAAAAAGTCATCTTCACATCTGGCTGCAGAATTAAAAAGAAAATATGATATTTAATAAGGTGAAGCTAACTAGTTGAAAATACTGCCAATCAATATATTTTTTCTCGAATGTAGTGGTAGGCTTATACGCAAGTATATACGGCACTCTTACTATATAATGACAGCTTGCAAAAACCTGCACCCTTAGTATGTAGGACTTTTTCAGAAACAGTTTTTAAAACGTTTGCAAACAAGAAACTTTCTATTCAACAATAACATTTTTAACGATAAAAATTCTTTCAGTAACATTTCGAAATTCTTATTCTCTAGAAAGTTAAATAAGTCATTTCGTCATTTGACAGCCTTGACGATTTAAATAGAGACATATTTTATAATCTATACAATGTTTATATGCAGATTCCAAAAAAAAATATATATATCAAAGTGTTAATGAAAAAGGTAATTGAGCGTAAAGTACAAATGTTAATCATTATTTGCATACAATTACCTTCGCCGCATTTTAAAAAGTAATTCGTTTCACACACAAAAAAATACAAAAACTCGTTATTTTAACTGCATAATTATCATTTCAAAACACGAAAAAAACATTTAGAGCAAAAAAATCTCAGCGGTTAAATAAAGTTAGAAACAACATTTAAAAGTCTTAAATTTACAATTTGCAAAAGACATTAGCCCGTAAATGTTTTACATAGTTTTGCTTCATTATGAAAGTAACGTCTTATTTTTAGCGAATTCGAAACAAACTTTTCTGAAAGTAAAACAGTGAAATTAATCCATTTCGTTACGCAATTTATATTTATTAATATTCTTTCTATTTAAAAGTAGAAAGTAAAATGAAAAAAGTCATGTGTTAAAAAGAAGGCGGAATAAACCTTGTCAAAGAAACATGCTTAGTTTGGATTAGTGTTAATGTTGCATCAGTTTTATTTTAGTAATTATGTTGGATAAGTGTATTTTGTGAAGTTATAAAATGTTGAATATTATCGCTTTTGAAAATATGAAATTTCCTTTTTTTTCCAAATACATTTAAATATTGCATGTGAATAGTTTTGAAAATATTTTTAAACAAAAAAACTAATTCAATCTCATTTTCTGAATAATATATTTTACTACGCACCAGTATGATGTAAGCATAAAAGAATATTCTTTCATTGGGGATATTTTATAATTATTTTTTTAAGGACTGGCTTACAAGAAAGAAGAATATTTAATTTGCTTGTGTACGTATTATTCTCTATGTACCTTATGCACTTATAACTTTTGAAAGGAAAGGTTTTATGTAGGAAAGGGCGTGTTCTGGTGGTAGTTCTGATTCAATTTCATCACGATTAAACATTTGTATGTTGGTCCTTTTTGTCAGATATTTTTGTACTGTTTTACTAATTCGGTGACAACATTCTTAAAAACTGGCCAATCATCAAAATTTTCAAATATGGAGGAAAAAAAATCTTTTAACAGAAAAACAGAAGACCGACAAATGGACGCTAGAAATGAATTATAAAAAATGGAGATAATACGGAGTGGATCAGGGCACCACCAAAACACGGGGGAATGCCAAACACTTTGGGCTAAACGTGTCAACTCATGAATAGAATGAGTTTTTCACACATTTCAATGAGTGAAAAGTAATATTTAAAAACTTTTTAAGACCTAAAATGATAAGAGTTTGGTCGAAGTTTTATACATGCTCCAGAAAGAAGAATCAATAAGCAAAACATATTTTTAAGGAACCGCCACGGATGATCTTCTCAAGAAGAAACAAAACTCCAAATTTAAGACTTTGTTATATTTGCGGACATCAAATCAGGTAGTCAAGGACTGTTATTATAGGATACATCTTCCAGAAATGCAGTTGGATGTGAATAAACAAATAAGAAAAGAAACTCACCATGATATTAATGATTAAGCTAAGTAAGAATCTCTGCGGATGCATGTTCATCCAATAAATCTGAGGTATGAGATAACATTTGGTTGTTTAACAGTTGAGTTTCGTGCCGTATGTGCAAAGATTCCGCAGGGCTTGAAAGGTTCACAGCTGAAGTATAGGATATATATCACGCAGGTAAAATTTCTAAAATTATTTCACAAGGTATCGGAACTGTATATCCTCTAAGTAATTGGAATTCTATAAATTGAATTATTAGTAATGTTAGCTATAGTCTAGTATTATGGATAAGATGTAATTTTTTGTCTATTATTTTTTTAATGGAGAAGGTATGTGGATGTATTTCAGAAAATTAAAACGATGTAATGTCTGATAATATATTAAATTTCTTACTAAAGCAATTAAAAATAACAGATTGGTGATATAAAGTGAACCTTTATATAATTCTGAGAGTTATTGTACTAATAGGTCTACTAGTAAATATAAAATTTCTGTATTATTTTCCTATGTGGATTAATTATTATTCTAAATATCTCAAATGCTTTCTGCTCGTTCAATAAAAATGTTTTTTTAAACATACACGAATTTGAGTGTCTATAAGAAATTAATACTTATTATTACTATAATTATCGTTCAATTTGGACTTAATAACATTTGAATTTATTATTATATTCAAAATATGACAGGTGCCTAAAATTAAAAATCGTAGCTGGATTGCCTAATTAAAACTGCATTCATTATGTTCAATTGATGGTCTAAAAGCTACAGTTAGCATTTTAATTGTTTACGTAAGCAGAAATAAAAGATGTAAAACAATAGTTTTTAAACTGATTTTTTCTAAAGCAGATTCTTGCAACTATCTAATCCCCAGTTTTTATCGCTTTACCTCATATATCTGACAGTATGTCAGTTCGAAGTGAATAAGGTGCATCTATTCTACTTATAAATTATATTAAACTTTATATAATAATGTGAATCTTTGTTTTAAAAAACTGTAAAATTGTATCAAAGAAAATTGCATTACAATGTTATATTAAAGGTATATGTTAGAAAATTTCCATCTATATAGTTGAAAGATCTTGTGAACTTATAAAGACATTCATGAAAAAATACAAATGATTCAATCTTCACTTCAGTTGATTTATACTTTAAAAGAACTTGCATATATACTGACTTGCATATATACGCACTCTGAACTTTAAATTTACAGGATTTGTGAAGTTACATCTGTCAGATTTTTTTAAGCGCTCAATAATCAGCCACATATTTCTAGATCGCAACCAAGATAAGTGTGGCCCATTACCAAACAATTTATGAGAAGATTTAGCTGCAACATAAGAGGCAAATACGGCCCATAAGAAACTTATAATTTTTAATGTAAGTGACAGATCTATACTTTTTCTATTATAAATATGATTTTTATTTCTGTGGTTATTAAAAAAAAGTTAAAAAAATAAATAAATATAAAAATAATATAATGTGATTTAACAAATTACAACGACCATTTGGAAAATGATTTTTTCAAAGACTAATATTTAAGACATAAAAAATCGCACGGAGTTGATCATACATTACGTACGCCGAGGATTACATTTTTCGGTACTGTAAATTTTTAAACATTTACGGAGCTGGTCATTTATTACGTACGCCATGGGTTAAACATTAATATTCCTTGACCAATTTTAAATGAAATTTCATTCTTAAACTTCTAAACATCTCACAATATTACTTTTTACACCGTTGTATAGAGAAAAAAAAAATGTACTTTTAAATGCCAGTTTGTTTGAAAGCTGTATCTCAATTTTTTTCTAAGTTATTAATTTTTTTTGTAGTTTTTACTACTTTTTTGTCATAGTGGCAACAGAAATATCCATCTCTGTTGAAAGTAAAGAGAAAATACAAATTACTGTATAGACCAATCATAAAACGAATAAAATGCGGATTCAACCAATAAAACGCTTCAGATATGTTTTTGATTTCTTACACTGACGGAGGACAATAACCATTTTTCCAAATGGTTATAAAAAAAAGTCTTGAAGAGTTGTAAAAATAATGGTTTTATATTATTTTTATGATAAAAGTTTTAATTATTTATATTTTATTTTTTAAGCATTTAGCTATTCAAATTGTTAAGACACCATTGAAATATTATTGCATTCAAATTCTCGCCTGTGTATTTACAATATCTTACGTAATTTTAAAATGCACCGGTGAAAATTTTTAAAATTTTTTCAAAGTTCAAAAAGTTCAGTACTGGCAACAAATAATATTTAATTCGCCTAACACTAACGACATTAATTCGTAAATATTTATAACATATTGTTTCTGTATAATAAATGTTTACCACAACATAATTTTGCTTTCATTGAAAGCATCATAAGAAATTGAAGTTACATTTCTTAAACCTAATTTCGAGTGGAAATAAAGGCACTTAATGGTTGCTTTTCTTACAATATGATTTATAGTAACAACGCCAATGCATAAAAAAATATAACATAAATTCCTATTAAACATAATTATAGCTGAAGAGCGGATATAATTTGAATATAAAAGAATGTAATCTTTTCAATATTATTTCTTTTAAACGTATTTCAGCAGATTCCATTCATTAGAATTGTTTTTTTTTAAATAATATAAAACTTATAGCATAAATTTTAATAGCTTGTCTTCAGTTTTAAGGACTATAAGCATTTGAAATAAAGCACATTTTATTATGAAATTATTGTTTCTGTAAAACCGCAGTTTCTTTTCAAATGTAGTATATTTCTACCCTTTGTTAATTGCCATATGTGACGAAAACAAATTTTTATTCTGTTATTTCAAGAAAAATTAAATGTTTTTTTTCTTCGTTATAATTTAGTTTGTTACTCTAGAAATTATATTCAATCAAAATATGTATCACATCAAACTAAGATAACATTAATGTCATTAATACGTAAATATTTATAGCATAATTGTACCTATGTAATAAATTTATGCCAGAACGTAATTTTTCTATCATTGGAAATACCATAAGCAATTTAAGTTATGTTCCATAAAATTAATTAGGTGGGTGAATTCAGCCACTTAATATTAATTTTTTTTTGTACTATGATTTATTACAACGACGCCAACGTCTAAAAAATATAATTTAAATTCTTATAAAGTATAATTATCGCCGAAGTGTAGCTATTTTTGGAATCCAAAAGAATATAATGTTTTCAACATTATTTATTTCTTCATGCATGTCAATAAATTACCACTCTTGAAACTTCGACGCGTTTATTTTATACAGTGAAAATATTAGCATAAATATTAAACATGCTGCATCTTTTGTCTTAGGTAACCGGATTGATGAAAGAAAGAATGCATTATTAAGTTATTTATTGTGTTAAAACGCATGTTTTTGTAGAGAACATAGAAAATTTCTTTGCTTTACTTCTTGTCAAAAATTGGTTAAATGATAAATTAAACCTTTATAATTCGCTTTATTTAAGATTTAAAATAAAGACATTAGTTTCAAACAATATTAACGTAGCTGCCAAGCATACGGTTTCTTTTGTATCAAATAAATTCAGATTTAATAAAATGTTGGTTTTGTTTTGTACGCGGTATATATTATACTACATAAAATAAAATGTCTGGTACAAAGAAAGTTTATTTTACCAGAAAGTTTCAGTTTTATATTAATGTAATTAACACGCAAATAACTTTAACCTAATTGTATCTAAATGAAACATTTTATGCGACAACGTAATTTTCCTGTCATTGAAAGTGTCGAAGGCAATTTATATTATGTGCCTTAAAAGAAATTCAGACTGCGAATAAATCCCATTTATGTGTGCTATTTTTAAAGCATAAGTTATTGAAACAATAGCAAAGATTAAAATGAGTAACCTAATTTTTTTAATTAACTTAATTTTACCAGAAGCGCAAATATGTTTTTAGTCTAACTTTTCAGCATTCTTTCTTTTGCTTTGGTATTAAAAAAACTTTTCATGTAAAGTAGACGTATTTATTTTATGAAATGAAGAGATTACCTTAAATATTAAAAACAGCGTGACTTTAGTTTTAAGAAACTTGTGAAGCTTAAATACAGAATATTGTACTATTAATTTAGTTGTTGTATAAAAGAGAAAGTTTTTGCACCAAATATGGAACCTTTATTCACTTTATTAGTTGTCAGAAATGGTTAACAATAAATCTTTGAACCCTAGTAGACTTTTATAACTGGTCTTATTATAAGTTTTAAACTGAGTTTCGCAAATAGCAATACATAAAATGTTATTGTTTGAAATCGATCACTAATAAATTCTGTAAAAACTAAAGTTCGTATATTTACTCAGGTTGACAGTATTTTTTTAATGTTGAGACCAGGATGTTATGGAATGCATTTCTAACATACGACCAATTCAATATTACATCATTATAACGTGACAATCCTGATAAATAACCATAGTCACAACGCAAATAATAAAAGTGTCTTAATACATCACAATGGCACTCAGGTGACTGTGTCACTTCGCGGCTCCACTGTGAAGTCATCTTGATTGATTTTTCAGTCATTTACAAATCGTCATAAATTTGGACATATTAACGTCACAGTGACGTGTACATAACTCCTCATCCATACCTTGAAGAGACTGAAAAATAATTAACCCTTAAATGCCGTGTGTTGCCTTTCGGCAACATACCCAATTTAGGCTTCTAAAGTACTATTTGAATGATATTGAAGCTTAATGCCTAACTTTGACAATAAAATGCATTCTGAAAGTATTATTAAATCGATTTTCAACATGTAGATGGCAATACTTGTGCTGTTTAAGAATAAAGATAGATTTATTTTTTCCATTGTTGCTACTTGTTGTTTTTCTTTTGTTTGGAAGCTTGAGAAATACCATATTTTGTTCTGCAGTGAGCAAGTAAAATTTATTTCTTATTATAGTTCCTAAAATTCTTGTGTGTTTAATATTATAGAATTTTATCAAGGAAAATTATTTTTTCAAATAAAGACCAGTATTGCTGATTTGTAACAAACTGTTTTTTAGAATTAAACCATACTTAAAACAAAATTTGATTTTTAAAATTATTAAACATTTTTAAAATTATTTTTGAAAAATCACGCATTTAAGGGTTAATTGCGCATTTTTGATATATTGCATTCATATTTTGTTTATGTTTTAGCAAGAGTCCTATTTGGCTTGATGCTTTGTTTAAATATATATTATTAAGCAAGAACATGTCCATGAGTACCGTTGATGTCATGTGGCTGGTGGCAAAGAGTTGACTAATTTATTTCATATTTCACAAAATTGGCTTTTTGTGTTGATTATGGGAAACTGAAAATATATCACAAATAACACATATTTTAAAGTTTTCCATTAAAATTGATTTTCAGAAATTAATATTTTAAAATTGATTTTCAAACGTTCTTTATATTGAACAGTATGTTCTTTAATCCGAGAAGCCCGTGTTGAATACATTTTTTTAATTAATTGTTTGATACATTTTAAACCTAATATTTGAAATAATTTAATTTATTAAATGAAAAAAAGATTGAAATTTTCACAATTTCTTTGCGATTGTCTATATTTAAAAAAATACAGAAAATGAACATGATAAGTATCAAACAGTCCGAAAAAGAATGTGGAAATAAAATATCTGTGAATTTATAAAAATGATTCAAATTGATTTTGTTTAGTCAGGAAAATCAGCGGATTTGAAATACCAAAATTTTTAATTAAAGAAGGTTAATTAAATAAAAAGTGCTTGATTCTACACTGTTAAAAATTTTGTGGTAGGTTCAACAGGCTTTTGATATTCCAGTGGCTACAGCCATAACATGGCGAAAACTTGTTCCAAAATTTGGAGCTATGTTTCTATCGAATCTCCAAGCCTTAAGAGAGTTTTCCCCATATTATTATTGCAGCTACACTGAAAATAAAAACGACATTTTTACAGTACAAAGTACTGTTCATCTCGCACTCAAACTCGATCACAGTCGAATGTGCTGTAGCTTTCTTTAGTTTCTTGACTGTATAAACATGAAAAATACAGTAGTTGCGTAAAGTTAACAGCACAATGTGCTGGCAATTCGGATGCCAGCAGTTTGTGCTGGCAAATCTACAATGTTTTTTCATTTTGTTGTTGTTGTTGTTTTTTTACAGTGTACTGCAGCACCGAAAGTTGGTTCAACTTAATCGAAATTTTTTTAAACATCGTAAAATATTATGTTCCCTCTTTATTCTTCATATATGTCCCAGATTGACTGTCTGGAAATTATAAAATTTGACTATGTACGCTAAATTCTGAAACCTTTTCGGATTTGGAACTGATAAAATTTTATTCATTGTGTAGCAACAACTGCTAATCCAAATGTAAATTAGCGATTGTGAACATTGATTTTGTATATATGTAAGCTGTGTTCTGGGACTGATGGTGCTGGAAAATCTAATTTGCTTAAGAAACACAAAAAAGAACTTTACAGAAATAGGTCATTAGCTGTTTATTACTAAATTTAATTAAAAATTTGTAGCTTCTAAGTTTTAGACATGATCTGACAAAAATACTTAATTTTAAGGTATATTTCCCCTTATTATATCAAGAGTACATAATTTTGAAATGCACGAATTGTTTAATCAAATTTTATATCTGTTTGGAATTAAAATACATTACTTTTTCAGTTTTTACATCATTTATTGCAGATTCAAAGATGCATGTTTTAGGTTAATAATTTCCGAGTGTCCTAAAATGGACTGACTGATTTTAAAATGAAATAACTTGTAAATGCTGAGAGCTATTAGAAAATTCTTGAAGAAGGATAATGTACGACTTCAGGAGGTTTTTTTTTTTACTGCGATTCTCGATTTTAGTTAAAAATCGCAACGATATATTGCGCTGAGAGCAATAGGCGGTAAATAAAGCACCAATTTTTGGGACTCTCTCTTCTCTCAATATTGAAGCGAAAGAAGGAGGTTAATGATATGGAGTTGTTCTCAGTCGCCAATGAACTGTTATTCTTGAACACTCACTCCATATATTTAGCCACCTTCTTTCGCATCACCACTTAGAGAAGAGAGGGGCCAAAAACTTGAGACTCGATTTAGCGCCCGTTGTTGTCAGCGACATCTAAATCTGCTATTTTGAACTGAATTCGGGAATCACAGAACAAAGAGCTCTCGACATCTTACATAACCCTACGTCAAGAGTTGTTTTAATAGCTATCACCCTTTATAAGGTATCGGATTTTAAAATCAGTCAGTCCATTTTATTACGCGCTGTATAATCATTTTATTAATTTTGTAAATATTTTGTCTTTTGTTGGTGTATTCCAATAAATATATATTTAGTTTTAAATTTCGTATTAACACCGAAATAATGTACAGAAAGAAAATTTATTAGTTCAATCTGTTTATTCTTATATTTTTGGTCTCTAAAAACGAGATACTAAGTTTAAAATAAAACAAAGTGGCCTGAAAAAGCTCATTTAATTTAAATTTATTATTCTAGTCTTACAGCGAAAAAAACCCTTCTTTTTTTTGTAAAACCATTTACATTAATCTATAGTGAGTTAAGAGCTTAAATCAAAATATTTTAATAATATGCATAATAAAAAATAATTCTATGTAATAAAAAACGTTAATAACCTTATTAATTCTCGCGTACTTTCCTTATGTTATGTTATGTCTGTGATGGTTTGAAAAAACGTGATGGTATAAAACAAGATAAGTGTAATAAAAATATCTGCAGGAATAAAAAGGGTGATTGGCATCCATCCAAGTTATTAAATTTCCATCGCTTCTGTTAGGTCACTAATAAAAATTCCTAACCAATCATTCTGCATTTTGGTCCCATAAATTAAACACTGTGTTACATAGACGGCAGTATTCTCCTCTGTAAATTAAACGCGGTTATATTCTCTAAAGTATGCAGTAGGTATTAAGCGAAAACCTTTCTTTGGTTTGTAATTTTTCTTTTGTAAGTATGATTTAAGATTTTTAGTTTGTATTTAAATTTGTATTCAGCGAACCTATTTTAAATTATTAAAAAAACTGAGCCTAATTGCGCATAATTTAATTTAACCCATAAATTCTGACTTATGTTTAATTAATTTAATAACAGTATGCTGTACTTTACAAATAAAACGAAATTTCTGAAATGCCTGGAAATTTTATTTTCGAAAAATAACGAATTTAAATTACAGGTATAAAAAATTATAAGAAAAAATGTAATGATAAGTAGCGAGTTATAGGGAGTGCTTATTGTTTTTGTAAAAAGAAAGAGCCTCTTCCCACACTATTGGTATTGCTTTTCTTTACATGAAATCTGTTGCTACTTAAATATTAAAAAGTTTATTTTCTTTGATTAAGTTGTATTTTTTGGCATTTATTTAATCCATTGTAGTTTCAAAAGCGCTATATTCGATTAATAGCTGACATAATGAATTATGTAGATTTATGCTACATGCGTCTTGTATATACATAAATATCAATATTAGAAAGTATGCATCCACAAAGACGGTTCAAAAGTTCAAATGAAATCCATGACAGGGTTGCTAATTTGGTCTCTATTTTATTTCAGAAATTCAGAATTCATACCAGAAATTACGACCAGTTTTCTCTGATATAATGAATGACAGAAATTTAATGATTACTTATAGTAAAAAAATTTCTTTAGGAATGATGTGAGTGTCGGTGTGAGTTCGGAATTTCGGAATAATAATGGAGGCCAAACTGGCAACACTGATCCATGATAGCAAAAGGACCAATGAAGTCTAGTCCAGTAAGTAAGTTTCAGAAGAAAATGCATACGAGTTTTAAAATAAAATGCGCGTGATTTTTGAATATGTCCCCTTACAATGTAATCTAACATTACAAACATAAAAATAATGAACATTCAGAAAATATTTTCAATAATGAAAATTTAAAGTACAAAATAAAAATATTCACTTCACTAATTGCTAAACAGTGTTAAATAAAAACCATAAAATCATGAAAAAGTTTACATATATAAATTGCCTACATGTTTCGGTTTTACCAAAGCCGTTTCAAGACAAGTGATAATTTTCTATAGTGGAATGATCTATAATGCAAAGAATGGAAACGCCATTAATCACATTTTTTACATTCTCTCTCAGATTACTCAAGTTTTTTAAAATTTTATTGTTATTTTGATATTTATTTTTACCATCATGACCATGAGTCAACTCAGTTTCACTTATTATTTTATGGTTTTACTGGTTTTACGGTTTTTCATTTAACACCTTTTAGCAATAAATGAATTATATTAATTCTAGCGGTTCAGATTTGCTATAGTATACTATTTAAAAAATATTCAATCATTCTTTATATATTTGCAATCATAACATGTAAGTTTTTTCATCCTTTCATTCAACATTGGTTACATTCTTTAAGAAAAAACTGTCTTGTTTGATTTACAAACAAGAGAACTATGTATATACGTACATAGTGTTTAAGTTCTGCAAGCAAAAGGCTTGATTATTGCTTAGGAAACTTGTTTAATCACCTAACAATAGACATGGAAATTTAGCAACTTTTATAAATGAAAGAACCTTTTTTAATGCTTCCAACAAAATTGAAATGTGTTTATGATTTCGGTTTGTCTGTCTGTATCGTCGTCTTTCTGTCTGTTTGTCCACCTGTCTGTCTGTTCACTCTCCAACTGGAGTACTCGGATTTTAATGCAATTGATATATGTTAATGAAGTTTACCATGGAATGTTCGGTATTGCATAGGAAGTGCGTAGACCTAATAAGTAATTTACAGGGACATTCAAAAGAATCCTATTGGATTATGGTCAATGGGAAAAATCGTTTGCTGAGTATTTTAATGAGATTACACTATTTCAAATGTATTGAAATGCCTTGGAGCAGCGAAAATAACTATCCAAGCTTTCTAACCTCTTCGAAGAAGTAAAGGACCGGCGTAGTCATTCCCTACAACTCGAATACTGCGAGTTCTTTTATACGATCTTCCGGAAGAGGTGCTTCTATAATCGGTTTTTGTCTTGAATTAAATCTTTTAGAACGTGCACAGTTTTTAACTACCTTTCTAATAGTCTTCCTGCATTTCAAAATGCAAATGTCTTCCCTTAAAATACTCATAAATATATGGGTACCAGCATTATTTAAACTAAGATGTCTTGTCTGAATAAGTATTTCCACAATTGGATGGCTAGTGCGTAACAGTATAGGAAATCGGAAATTTCTTTTATCTTCTCTCATCAGAATACGAGTCTTTAAGTAGTTCATTCAATTCTGCATAACAGAGAAGTGATTTTAAGTGTTTATCTTCAGTTCCTAAAAATGATTATTTTTGTACTATTTTTAACAAAGCTATTTCATCTTTATTTATTTATTCTAGAGTTAAGAGTCCAGAAATCCGGTTGGAACGTTCTACTTTACAGTTAGTCAAATAATTAGAAATCCAATCATTAATTCTGATCTGTTTGTCGTACGACAAAAATCTGTTATAATTTTTTCAGTTGACTCTTCATGATTAGTAGTGCTAATAGCAGTTTTTCTTTTTTTGGAATATACTACGTTGAAATCTAGAACAACGTTGGATTTTGGTCATTCTGTAAAACATCGGAATTCTTTAACTCTATTGAAAACAAAAACAGCCCAATTTTCAGTTCCCTAGATCCAATATACAACATTTGCTGAATCAGACCAGAAAAATCTCGGGATATGTTTCAACTGAAGATCGAATATCACACTCTGTGATAGTCTAGCTCCTATATTACACGAAAGTAGTTCCAACCGATGAATGGAAATGGTTTTCATTGGAGCAATTCTGCTCCTAGCTTGTACAATTTGACAAGATATTGTATTTTCAGTCGTACATCTTAAAAATATACATGTTGCATATGCATTATTGCTTGCATCGCAGAATATGTGCACGGACAGATTTTCTGGTGCTTCGTAATTGGAAATAATACATTGAGGGATTTCTACTTCCTTGAATTTAGAGACATCCTTTAGCCATTTTTCAAATTTCTTGGTAACAGATTCAGGCAATTCAGCGTCCCATGACACCTGCAAGTTCCAACCTTCTTGAAGAAGAATCGTTGGCCTCAATTTGACAGCACACGTAAGTCAAATGGATCGAAAATTCTATGAACAGCACTCACAATAATTTAGTCTTCAAACATTTTTCGTAAATCTGTTTTCAGAGTATCAAATTTCAAATTCCACATTAGTCCCAAAACTGGAAGATTCCTTTCTTCTAATAACGGAAAGTTTTCAGCTTCTGTTTTATGGAGATTATAATCACACCCGCGAAGATCAAATTTAGCATTTTGGAGAAAAACTTTGAATTCGTCAATAAATTTTTCAAGCTCTTGACGGTTTTCAACACTAGTGACGCAGTTATGGACGTAAAAAGACTTTAACAGCTTACTTGCTGTTTCTTCAATTATAGAAGGCATATTCTTCAGATGATATCGGATAGCAGCACCAAGCAAATAAGTCGAATATGAAAGGCCAAAAACAACACTATAATACAGGTAAATATTCAATTTTTCGGGGTCACCTTTCTCCCATCATTAAAATTTCAGAAATTGTCTATCTCGTTCATTCAAATCAATTTGTAGAAATATTCTTCGAATATCCGGAATCACGCCTGTTTTATTCAATCGAAAATTATTTAAAATAGTCGGAATAAGTTCTACGATGTCAGGACCTTTCTCTAAACAATCATTGATTGAAGATGAATCTTTTTGTCTTGCTGAATCATCAAATACTGGTCTAACTCTTGTTGTAGAAGTTTCTTTAATCACAGCTCTGTGTGGCAAGTAGTGCTAACTTTAATCATAACAGGAGTCCTTAACTTCTTCAATAACGCCTTCTTGTATCCATTCTTTTAACACTTCTTCATACTCTTGTAACGTTACCGTTTACTTTAACGATTTAACACAACTTCTTAATCGTCGTTCAGCCATTTTTCGACCAGTTGGAATGGAGGATGGTTTTCAATCCATGGAATGCTCACTTCATACCTTCTTTCTGCATCTACTTTTATATTTCTATTAAAATGTTCTCCAGTTGCTCTTTCCATTTCTTGTTTGTTTCCGCTTTCACCAGGATTGAGAATTCCA
Organism: Maratus speciosus; assembly: GCA_963932465.1. Taxonomy (NCBI): domain Eukaryota; kingdom Metazoa; phylum Arthropoda; class Arachnida; order Araneae; family Salticidae; genus Maratus; species Maratus speciosus. Next base: position 511,209,573 of record OZ010786.1, on the reverse strand, counting down.
AGTGTGTCTAGCCACCATAAATCTGAAATTTTTGCACCATTTGGATGTAGTGACATAACGCTATTCGTGCTATCGGGTACGTTAACATGTCAGTTTTTCCCATCAAAGTCCAACCAAGATGTGGTTCCATTAATACTAAGCCAGAAATCAGTTGCTTTATATTTTCGGTGTACAACGTTCCTGCTACATCAGCTCATATAAGCCCATGAATTTCGTTAGGGGAAAATTGATATAGTAATTCAACCTGGTTATTCAAATCAGAGAGAAAGATTTTTTGTTTCTTAATTTCACTTATAAATGAGCCACGAGGAGTTTTACGAATGTCCGAATAAATTTTCTCTTCATCTAACACTTCGACACGACAGCAATAATTATCAATCAAGTCGCTCAGACTGATCAAATACTTCTTATACGATGATACACTCTCTGTGCCACCGAATAAACTATGTGTTAAATTATCTTCTCCTATGCATTCATATCCCATCTCGACCAGTGCAAAAGCTGATAAATAACATTTATTTCTGCCTGAGTCAATTAATATTCTTACATATTTCATCTTATTATTACATCTAAGACGGACAATAAGCGTTTGTAAATGTACGTGGTGAGCACTTGTTTTATTGGAATAAACAGTGTGGTTCTTTTATTTGGATATCTGAATTTTCTATAATCGGGTTTTCATTATTGTTTTCTGCAGGACACATTATTTTGAAATATAATCTACCGCAATCACAGGGTGGTATTTTCGTTTTAAAAAAACGTGATATGTGTTTTTTTTATCTGTAAATATTTAAAACAAGCCCTTTTTTTCATTAGAATTTGTTTTTTCTCTTCATGAGATAAACGATTAGCATGTCTACATTCGGTACTTAAATGTGACTTGTTACAAAAAACACACGCTTCTCTTTTCATTTTCGATGAATTGTATAATTCCGTAGCCATTGGAATATCTCTTTCTCGCCTACTTCACGTAGGATGAAAATTTTTGTTTACATTTTCTAGATTAAACACACTTCGCGCCAAACGGACTTTTTCTTCGCTGTCGATTTCGTGCCGTACAAATTTAATCAAGGAAGCTAACTTATTATTACTTTCATCTTTTGAATTTAAAGTAATAGAATTTAAATTTCTCTCCCAAATTCTCATTATTTCTACAGGCAAGCACGATTCAATCAATGGATAAAGAATTGCAGAATAAGGTTCGCTTGAAACATCTAACATTTTTAATGATCTTAAACATGTTTAAATTTTGTCGTACATTTTAGAAAGAGGAATTCTTAGACCATTTCCCTAATTATCATTCACCATTAAAGCAAGCCCTTCTGTTACATAAACTTCTATTAACATATCAGTATGACCAAATCGAACCTTTAAACATTCAATGACATTTTCATAACTATCACCACTATCAGGATACGATTCGACAATTTCACTTGCCCTTGAACCATTTAATGTTGCTTGAAACAAATATTGATATGTATCTTCTTTCGCGGTTTCAGAATCGTTATGTAGTTTTTCAAACTGATCCCAAAAGTCCAACCAATCTTTAATATCTCCCCCGAATAATATAAATTCTATCTTAGAAAGTTCAAGTTTCCATTTCCTGATACCTTCAGTTTCGAGAACCTTTAAAATTTTTTGAACTTTAGTTTTTAACTTAATAAATGTCTCTTCATACACGCTAAAACCTTCTTATTTTTTATCATAATTTTCTTAAGAACATGATTGATCGTATAAAAGAAGATCTAACATTTCTCTTTCTTTTGGTTGTAGATCTGCCCATTTTTTATTCTAATTGAGCATATAAAATCTCAACTTCTTTAATATTTTTATTTCCATAATTTAATCTGTTCTCAAGTAAATTAGCAATTCGCGTAAAAGCGCTTTTTAATGGAGTGCGTAATTATTTAATCTGTTCCATTATCTTATTTTACTTTCTTAAATAATATAATAGCCCAGCAGTTGTATGTCAAATAATATTGAATCTGTACCCTTTTATAAAATTTTACCTTGAATATCATTATATAGATATTTAATTATCAATATTCATTTCGGAGTTAAAATATAAATATTTAATTTAATCATACAAATGGATTAGGCTTCCCTAACTTCATCTTATCGGGAGATAAAAGGCTTACTTAAATATCTTATACAATAAAATACATACTGTTTAAGGAGTAATTGCAGGGGGGAAAATGTAGACACAAACAACATGTATTGGACTATCACAAAACAAATGCATAACGTTCGTGTACATTATTTCGTTTCAATAAATCTTACATCAAAATAATTGACAGCTACATTTCAGTTCATAAAGTTTTAACAAGTTCATTTGTTAGCCAAAAAGTATCGTCTGCGTGAGGCGCCAAATAAAAACGATTATATTAAGACCATGGAAGCAGCAATAAAACGTAACACCTCCTAATATTAGTATGTTTTTACTAGAAACATCCAAAATTACAAGCTAACACGATATATCTAAAAAACATTTTTTGAAAATATTTCTTATGCATGTTCAGCGTCAATGATTTTTTTACCCATATTTAGAATTATCGTTTTAGCTTTATGTAAGGATAATTATCTTTTTAATTATTAAAGTGATTAAATTAAATTAAAGTGAAGCATCTCTGTTGTAATCATAAATGAAAGTTTATGGAACAGAATTAGTCAATAAAGCTCTCACGGGCGCATTTGCAATGAACAACACCTTTTCGTGCGCCCACAAATCCCTTCTATCTTTATTTTTAAAAGCATATTTTTTTTACTGTAATATTTTGCATTCTGGACAATAAATAATATTTCATGAATAAAATTCATCAATTTCAAGTTATAATTTTTTTTATTATTACAATGTACCGGATATACCTTGACATAACAGGAGAGGTTTTAGTCAAAATTTCCTTTCATTCAATAATTGCTGCATAGTTTAGAACATATATACATGTTTGACTTAGAGAAAAGATAACAATCTACGTAGCAAAATGTTTAATTTATGTAGCAAAAATGATGAATGGTTTCTTAGAAACTTTTTTTAATGACCTAACAACAGAAATGGAAATTTAACAACTTACCAGACTACGAAAACTCTTTTTTATTGATGTAGATATTTTGGATACATCTATCTTTACAAGAAGAAAGTATTGGAATCTTGGAAATTTTCAACTTCCGGTTTTCGACGGATTTATACGTTTTAGAATGCCCAGAATACGATCTGATGGTTTTTAGAAAATGTCTGTCTGTGAGTCTGTCTGTCACTCTGTCACTCTGTCACTCTGTCTGTCCCTCTGTGAGTCTGTATGTGACAAAAATTTTGTGGGCGCTCTATCTCAAGAACTAATACATGTAATTTCACAAAACTTTATATTTGGTTAGACATTGATATAAACTGGATCTTATTAGCTTTTGGTGAAAATCGCCCAAAAGGTGGCGCTGCTATGCGGCATTTTTCACGATTTCTACAATAGCTATAGCTCAAGAACTACTGCACGGATTTTCATAAAACTTCAGATTCCGTTAGTCCAGAATATAGTTTGGTGCTGATTACTGTTTTGTGAAAATCGCCCAACAGGTGGCGCTGCTATGCTGCATTATTCATGATTATCGCAATAGCTCTAACTCAAGAAAAAATGCACGAATATTCATCAAACGAAATTGAATATTTCCAACTGAGCGAAAAAATGCCCAGACTGGGAATCGAACCCAGATCCTTGGCTTACAAGGCCAATGCTTTTCCGTTTAAGCTAACTGGGCCGACAATCAGCCAGCATATTTCGCTCAGATAACCTTATTGGTAGAAACATCTGGTCTGTCATGTAGACAGCTCAACAGAATAAACCGCAGGTAAAGGAACTCCATATAAACGATGGATACGTAGATGAACTGTTATTTTAACACAATCAAACTGATTGGTAAAGTTATCATACGAAATTGAATATTTCCAACTGAGCGAAAAAATGCCCAGACTGGGAATCGAACCCAATTTGGAGAAAACATACTGTTGTTAGGAGATAACTATGTACGTAGCGGAAAATTAAATTTATGAAACCAAAATGTGCAATCATTACTTAGTGAACTTGTTTAGTAACCTAACGGCAGAACAGAAAATTTAACAACTTGGGTGAATGCCAAACAGCTTTTTATATTGCTGCAGATACTTTTATTACGTGTTTCTTGTTTTATATCTTCATGTTCTTCTTAACCATCAATGAATGATATAATAAAAATGTGCGAGAATTAATATAACTCACATAGTTATTTTAAAACAGAGGAATATTTATATTTCTTTTTGTTTTAAAGTTATTTTGTTTGCTGAATGTAAATTTGCTTGCTTCGCAAATCTGCAAGCGATTTTAAAAAATGATTATTTTCTTTATTTGACTAAATGAAAAACAAATGAGCTCTATAATACGTTCTTTAGCATTTTTTCTTACCCGACTGCTAAGAAAGTTTATGTGTTTCACGCGTATCTGGGTATGTTGATTTCTTTATACCCTCGAAACATCTTAACGGCTAGATGGATTTTAATGAATGAGGTCTCTGTCTATTAGTCTTAACCGTCCGCTGGTTATAGGCTAGGTTTTGTTTATATAAATTCAAAATGGCGGTAGAGACGAAAAAAATTTTTACGCACCCTATTGAGTGGCATATCATTGGATAGGTCTTTCAAAATGAAGACGATGTTTCATTGACTATTTTACAGTCAGAAACTCCGTTTAAATATTACACAACCTAGAAGTTGTATAGGTAGGATCGCTAGCTTTACTGCAACTCTAACCTTCATAAACATCTATAGGCCTCATCAAAACAGTGTTTATAGATAGGAACTAACAATTAAACACAACTTAAAAGTAATCAATACAAGCAAATAAAAAAAATAGGTAAGTAATATAAAAAATAGTTTCACATTGATAAAAAATAATTAATTAGTTCGCTTTTTACGAAGTCGGGTTTTTTGATTTTTTAAATTTAATTTTTACTTTTTAGTATCTTGTTCTTAGAAACAACAAAAAAATAGGCCATATCTAGGAAATATTGTTTGAGAATATCTTTTAAGTATTTTAGTGTTAATCCTTTGCACTCGAGAGGTGACTCTTACTCACCACTAGTGTTGCAACGTATCACGCGTAAATCAGGACTCCAAATTCTCTGGAAACTACTTATTTCTTATAGTTTATTTCGCCATCTTTAATCGCAAATAATTCTGCCATTAGATAAGACTAAAACAATTTCTTTAAAATACTGGTGGTCAGAGCATTTGGAGTTCGAATTTACGCAAGACACGTGGCAGCACTAGTAGTAAGTGAGAGTCATCTCTCGAGTGCAAAGGGTTAATAAAGATATTCATCTACTCGATGAAAAGAGAACTTTCTAGCAGTAGAAAATATAATTTTTCACGCATAAATTTAATTTAAAAAATACTTTATGACACAAGAAGAGTTATTAGATGTTGCAAGGTTATAAGAGGCTTATGACGATTCCTACTCCAGATCTTACAAGGAGAGGGCCAACCTTGTTAAGGAGTCTCAGGACTCTTAAAATTGGAAAAATCGAAATAAAAAGACAATTTTCAACATATAATATCTTAAGGGGTCTTGTACCTTTTAAACGCGTCGAAAATTAACGAAAATCTTCAAAGTTTGAATTAGTCTATCTTCAAAACCTTTTTATGTATAAACATGAAAATATGGATATTGATTAAACAGATTGTGCTTTGTAATATACTACCAACAGAAATTTATTAACCCTTTACAGGATTTGTGTATTGTTGAAATCAAAATAGCTCTCTTTTTTACCCCATAAGTCATTACGCGCATGATATTTTAAGAAAGTATGTATGGATTGTCATGAAATTTGGTAAATATACTAAATAATGTGTGTTTAAAATGATCTACTTTTAAGTATTTACAATGGTAATATTTTTAGTTATGACTATTTTTATTCATTAAAAATACAAAATTTTTATGTTTTTAACGAAAATATTTTTTTAATATAGTTAATGAAATAATTTTAGCCTAAGAGTAGATCATTTTAAAAATACATATATGTTTAGTAGCTTTACCAAATTTCATGCTATTCCATACATACTTTCTCAAGATATCATGCGCACAATGACTTATGGGGTAAAAAAAGAGCTATTTTGATTTCAACAATATACAAATTCTGTAAAGGGTTAATAAATTGTTAATGATAGCATATTATAAAGCACATTCTGTTTAATCAATATCCAAAATTTCATGTTTCTACATATAAAGGCTTTGAAAATAAACTAATTCAAACTTTCAAGTTTTTCGTTAATGTTCGATGCGTTTAAAAGGTACAAGACCCCTTAAAATGTAATTGATTTCAAGACAAATTTTTATATTGGGATGAAATATATAAGTATGTTCTTTCATTTCATATCTTTGAAAAATTACAAGATGCAGAATTAGAATTTACAGTGGGCTCCAAAATGTCAGGCATTTAACGAGCGGAAAATCGGCATAACAGATAATGCGCACGATTACAAAATAAAATTTGCAAGTAGAAGAAAAATTTTGTGTCCTACTTATGCTTCACATTGAAATAATTACTCTGAACCTAAATAAATTTGTATTTAAAGCATTTTTCTATTTTTAATACAAAGTTGTATTGAGTTAATGCAAAATTTAGAAATTTTCAACAGTATAATCACCTATAAAGAATATATTTCTGAACAATAAGAAGGAAATTTTAGGTTCAGTTTATACAAACTAACATGAAACATATGTTTTGAAAATTTCATGAAAAAAAATTCAGAAGTTTTTGAGATATCGTGCGCGTTATGCCCAAAAACGTCATTTGGAGAAAATTGACTTCAAAGTTTTTGAAACGCCGCTTCAGCTATTGAGCGTGTATAATTCTAAAAGCCATAACTTCTGTTCTAATAGGAATTTCATGGAAACATTTATACCAAAATATTCAGATAAGACAGTAGTTAAATATCTAAAAAAAGCTTTAAGAGTCCTGAGACCCCTTAATCACAGATTTTGATTATTTTAATATGTGTTGTAGGGTAGAGACCCCTTAGTGCCAGGTTCAAAGGATTTTATCCAACGCTCCTTAGTTCTTGAGAAACCGGGGGTCTAATATTAGTGCACAACTTAAATACTAACTTTGCAACCAGAATGATAGGTTAGTCGTAGCTCAGTTGGTATGGCGTTTGCCGGCTGATCCGCGGTCCTGGGTTCGATGCCTGAATACGCTATATTTGTTTTTCTCATTTTTTGTTTTATAATTATACTTGTATTTATAATTTAATAATTTAAATTAAAAATTTTAATATCATACATTAATTATAATGTTAACAAACTTAAATTTACCATTTCTTATTTGTTAACTATTATTTCTCATTCTTTATAGAGGTTTAAAAAGAAATTGGATCTATTATTGAATGATAAATAATTCCAAAATCGTGATAAAATCTCTTGTGTCGCCATCTAGTTTTGATAAAATTAAAGAATATTCAAATAAAATAAAAATAAAAGCAGAAAGAAGATAAAGGTGAAATCAAAATAATTGAAAGGGCAGGCATACTTATTACAAATTAAAAAATCTTTAATATGCATAAAATCGGTTGTAAATTAATTCTGATGCTAATTTTTAATATAATTATGCTTGTTACTTTAAAAACAGAATAATAGTATTAAAGTGTAATAATAGTATAAAAGTATAAGTGTAATAATAGTATAAAAGTGATTTAAAAAAGTTCAAAGTAAAAAATTAAATAGGTTAAAATTAAAATTGATATACAATATTAAAAAGTTTAATTGGCAATGAGATTATTAAGTTATACTGACAAGTATATTTATAAAACAAAAAATGACAAAAACAAATGTAGCGCATTCGGGTATTGAACCCGGGCTCGCGAATCAGCCAGCAAACGCCATACCAACTGAGCTACGACTAACCCAGCATTTCAGTTGCAAAGTAAGTATTTAAGTTGTGTACTAATATTAGGCCCTCCGGTTTCTCAAGAACTATGGAGCGTTGGATAAAATCCGTTGAACCTGACACTAAGTGGTCTCTACCCTACAACATATATTAAAATAATCAAAATCTGTGATTAACAAGGTTGGCCTTCTCATTGTTAGAGATAATTGCATTTAACTCTAACTTAATCGCTTTAATTTTGTTATAATTCTATTTATTCTTAAATAAATACAAAGTGATAAATAAATTTAGAGGGAATTCTTTTTATCACAAAATATATGAGAAATATTCACAAAGATCATTTTCTAGATATGATCATTTTATTTAAAAAAATAAAAAATCTGTGCGTCTAGAAACAAAATAAAATACTAAATGAAAAAAGTTCTAAAAATCTCATTTGCTGTTAATTAATTACTTTATTCAAACACCGCAAAAAATTATTCTCCCTTTTTTTACGCCACATTATTAAATTAAACCATTTTAAACAATGCAGTGAAAAATATTAAACCATAAGAATAATAAAAAACATTCCTTTGTAATAAAAAAATCCAACAATCTTATAAATTTTCACGTACTTTCATTAAATTATCCTCTGATGGTTTGTAAGAACATGAAGATATAAAACAAGAAAAATGTAACAAAAAAATCTGCAGTGATAAAAAAAATGCATGTTTGGCATGCATCTAATGCTATTTGATCTCTAAAGGAGTTTCCTAAGCAGTCATTCCGTATTTTGGAAGCATAATTTAAACACTCTGCTATATAGGTAATTCAAAACGGCAAATCAAAGATAAATTAAACAAGAGAATGTTTTTAGAAGTATGCAGCCATTATAAAAAAAAAAAAAAAAAAAAAAAAAACAGAATTTTTAGAATTAAAAACTCGTACTTTGAAAGTATAGTTATAAAAGTGAATTTTAGAAGATTATCATTTGGTAATTTCAAGTTTAAGTGATTCAGTTATTTTGATATAATGAAAAAAAAAAGATATTAGAATATTTAAAACTGAAATCTTTGACTTAATTTTTATGAATGTTTTAACATGTCTGTTGCAATAAGGTATATATGTCCGACATATACAGTAAATGCGTAGCTAGTGGATGAGATAGGGCACAATATCACCACTGTTCTTGGATGTTACTTGATCAAGTTAGGTTATATTGCGTCGAGGCATTGATAATAAAATGGAAGAAAATATAAAAACCTGTTCTTTCGCTGAAAAAAATTCATTTTTCCCCATGTGTTTGTGCTTTTTACGTGAATACAAGTTTATTTCAAATATCAATCAAATCGTGGGTCCAAGTTATCAAAAGGGATCAAGAACAAATAAAAATAAAACATACCTACAATGACATGGGAGAATGGAAGAGAACAGTTATCTTCAAGAATGGAAAATACATAATTATTTTGCGTATGGCACAGTTCGAATTATATAAAAAAGTTCCGACGATTAATGAATAAAAAAAAAGATCTGCTTCAGGTGGATTTTATGGGAGAATTTTATGAAAATGTTTTTAAATAATTTGAAATCTACAAGCTAATGATTTTTATATGGTAATCTAACAATGCTTTCCCATTGATATTAATTTTTCATGTTTCTACTGTTTTTACTCATACGAAAATATTTTCTTGCCTCTGCTGTAAAACTCTAATTTTGGCATTTACACCCTTTTTATTGTCTGCCACAATTATCGAAATGCCCTGTGACCAAGGTATGTTGAAAAGAGCAGAGTCTTTTTAGAGCAGACTGATCAAAGAATTACTATATTGGTACGACTAGCAGGAAATTTATGTATAGAAAAAAATGAGCATATAGCTGATATTAAATATAATAGAAAAACCACAACCCTAGCAAGATTTTATCAAGAAGAAACCATCCAAATAAATTTCAATAAAAGTCTATGTGACATAACTGTAACGTCACAATCGTCATAAGTGGTTAATGTCACAACGATGATCAAAATGTCTCATCCATTTTTTACCACATTATGACTCTCAGGGGATAGCCTCTTCATGATTTGATCATGATACGGAAAGACTGATTTTTTATTCATTAGTTTGTCGTATACAGGATTTATCAACTTCACAGGAACCTGGATACTAGTCATTCCACGTCAACAATTAAAAATTAAGAACAATTACAAAACAACTTACCATCGAACTTGAAGTTGATGATTGTTTACATTTTCTCGATATCTGTATTAAAAGATGTGACTGAAGTCATCCTCATAGTATCGGTACATCTGTATATCGAAAAGATACCTCTTCTGGACAATATCCCAACTTCAGATCCGAATGCACCATTTCTCATAAGATATCTATAATTAAAACTTTGCTAATTAGAGTGCTTCGCTATTGCAGTAATGAAAAACTCTTCAAGATTGAAAAGTAAAATATTTTTAATGATTTGAAGAAGAATGGATAACTTTGAAGAGGTGTAACAGATTTTTTTCTGAAATTATGAATACCAATACAGTGAAATCTCCATCTTTTCAGCGGAATACTATCAATCATTGCATATTCAGACCATATTAAAGTCGCATTTTTTTTAAACCTTTTAGTATATTTACATCTTTTATCCCATAGTAACCTTTACAAGGCTTCCTCTGTAATTTTAAATACCAAATATCTCAGTTCTCAACGGAAAGGAATAATATATGGTATCCCATATAAACCGTGAGATGCAACATATATTGGAGAGACTAGCCGTATCTTGGAAAACAATTAAAATAACACTGAAATGTCTTTAATTCAAGAAACTTCAACACTAAAATTGTAGCCCATGCCATAGAAAAAGATTATTTTCCAGATTTTGAGATGGCCAAGGTCATGAATTAAAATTTCAACGTATACAAAAGCCGTATTTTCCTGGAGGCATGGTTTACATGAACGGCCAAATACCCACTCAATGAAGATAGTTTCCTCCCATCGGAATATACCATTTTAACCTGACTCAATAACCTATCTCCGTGTTTAACCCTTCGGTGCACGATTTTTTTTCTATTTCTATGAAAAAAAAATTGAAATCTATATATCGGTCTAATATAGGGAAAAATATTAAAAAAAATAAATAAATTTGAAATTTTCAGCTGAAAATTGATTTTTTATGACGTGAACCCTATGTACACAATTAGGGTTTTAAAATATTGTATTGTGAGATATTTTACAACTAAATGAACTAATTAATTTTATCTGTTGAACACTCGACAGCTTTTTTATATTAATATTATTAAGTATTCAGTAAAAATAATGAATGTAAATTTTACCTTAATAGCTTGATCATTTTTTTTGTTTTCGAAGAATAATTACAGTGTTTTTAGGTATGTGCTGAATGTGGCACGGGGTGCAGTGAAGGGTTTATTGTTTGTGTCATATGCTCTCAGCTGCAAGTTGTATTAAGTTATCATTCGTGATTTGGTGTTTATTTACATTAGTGAAGAAAACCTTTAAAAAGTTCAAAACGTTTAATGTTTTTTAAAAAGATTTTTATGTGCTTTTACCTATTTATGTAAATTTTCTGTTTTTTTGTAATTTTTTTTATTGATTATGAACAGATGTAATATCTTTTTTTCACTTTAAACTAAAAATTACATTCTCTTCGTGGTTTCACATTTCGGTCAAATTCGAATCATCATGCTATTAGAGATATTTTTCCAAAGATAAGTATAAATGTCAATTTAAAATTGTGAAAATTGTAATTAAAAATAAAACAAAAGGAAATTAAACTTTCATTTTATAAATTGAAAAGAAATTTTATGAAAAATGTTCGTGGAGAAAAGTATGTCCTATGTTGCATTTAAAAACTAAAAAAAGCATAATTTCAATCTCTTTTTTATTATATTTCAGGCTATTTTACTATATTTAATACAAAATGTCATCGTGTAATTGATTATCTATTTTTCGAGATAGGTTTTTTTAATTAACTTGAAATTTTAATTTTAAATTTCTCATGTTTTAAACCATTAAAATCTTCAGTAAATAACAAACTTATATAACATCATACAATAGCATAATTTATTTATCCTTATTTAAAAGTTATTTATCAAATAATTTCTTTTAATTCGGCAATAAAAATAATCAATACCATATTACTTAGAAAAACGTGTTCCTATTTGAAAATTTAACTAATATTGAATGTAAAATTCGTCTTGATATTTTCCAAGAATATAATAGTGCATTATTCCTATTTATCTACAGATGTCATCCAAAATCGGTCTTTCGAACGATTGACAAAGGAAACATTGGATATATGCGACATCATAACACGTCCTATATTCAAAATAAATTATCCTGTAGCGAATATTCTATCTATTAGACAAATTACTAGCAATGCTTTCACCTGACACCTTTAAGATTATATAAACATAAAGCATATCAGTTGCAATATTACAAATATTCAGTTTTAAATGTATTGCAAAGCAAATTTTATAGCATTAGTTATAAATATTCCAAATTATAATCGATATAATAAAAGTTTTATTCAAACTGTTTTCGCAAATTCTAAAATATTTAATTTCATGTTTATTCATTTCTGTACCAAAATTCAACTCCGACCAACTTCTTCGTTGCAATACATTTTCCATATTACTATTATTAATCATAACATACATTATACATGAATATGTAAAACATACGTTTTCCAAAATCTCTATGACTATACAGACAAAATATTAGTAATCTAAAAATATTTAATATGAACAATGATTGTTATATTCCTTATTATAAGGGGATCCAGGTGTCAAAATTCTAAAAAAAAAAAAAAAAAATATGGATCATTTTAGTAAATAAAAACTTGTGTGGAAATATAAATCACCTAAAATAAATGCTTAAACACACAATAAAATACATAAGATTTGAACAGACGTGTATGCATCGTGAGTTTCAGAACTCACATCATCAGTGTATAAAACCTATAAAACAATATCTCCCCAACTACATGTACGGTGGAAACCCAAATGTCAAAACACAATACCAAAAGACCATCGAGTTCCAACAATGAAATTAAGGCGGAAGTGAAGTGCCGTGACACAACAAATTCACCTAGAAAGTTGAGATGTATGGTAACTAGACAAATCATTAACCAAGGAGTTTTTAAATCTATGGATATGAGCAGCTTCAAAAAAGTCTAAATCTAGAGGACTAATGCATTTCTTGATAATGGTAGCTGAGTCAAAATTGAAATTATGTCCCTCCCCCCCCCCCCCCAGCAATGAGAGGCAATAGAGGATTTTGCAATTCTTTTTTCTTTATATAGTTTATGTGTTCTTTGACTCTGTAACGGAGTTTTAGTTTAGTTTGTCCAATATAGGACAAACCACATTGGCACTGAATTCAATGACAATGATTATTTATTCAATGGTTATTTATTCAATGATTATTTATTCAATGATTATTTATTCAATGCCAATGTGGTTTGTCCTACATTGGAAAAACTAAACGAAAACTCCGTAACAGAGTCAAAGAACACATAAACTATGTAAAGAAAAAATAATTGCAAAAATCCTCAATCGCCTCTCATTGCTGGGGGAAAGGGACATAATTTCAATTTTGACTCAGCTACCATTATCAATAAATGCGTTACTCTTCTAGATTTAGAATTTTTTGAAGCTTTTAATATCCCTAGATTTAAAAACTCCTTGGTTAATGATTTGTCTAGAGTACCATACATCTCAACTTTCTGGGTGGATTTGTTGTCTCACGGCACTTCACTTCCGCTTTAATTTCATTGGCTGTAAGGAACTTGATGGTCTTTTGGTATTGTGTTTTGACATTTGGGTTAACCGTACATGTAGTTGGGGGACATTGTTTTTATAGATTTTATACACTGATGATGTGAGTCCTGAAACTCACGAAACGTATACATCTGTTCAAATCTTATGTATTTTATTGTGTGTTTAAACGTTGTTTTTAGGAGATTTACTGATCTTTATAGTTTGTCTTGACATTATAATACTACAAAATAAAATAAAATTAATAAAGCAAATCGTGTATTTCTGAAATTATTCCAACAGCAGATGTGAAAGTAGCCACCTTCACATATTCTTGTAACGGCCTTTTCCTTTTATAAAAATCAAAGAGTACATTTTAATTCTCTCTCTGTAATTCTCTAACCACAGCGCAGTTTATTAAAATAAAAGAAAATATATCTTTTCCTCACTTCCAACACTTTTCTTATTTCATTCGCATGCCTAATTTAGTTGCTAGGCAGATTTTACCCAAACATTTTACATCTGTTTTTTACCGTTACTCCATCCGCCTTTCTTTTATGTAACATATAAGACCATTTCATTATTAGTACTCTACCTTTAACTTGATATTTTTTTCTTAATGTTCATTTTCGGCACTTCAATCCCATGAGACTTTTAGCTACCCCCTGTAGAATTTTAGTCTTGTAGTTTTCTGTACTACTCTTCTGTAATTCTCCGCTTATCATTTAGCGTTAAAGAATTCATATTTTGCCCTTTGACACACATTTTGAGTTTTAACTAACGGAAAAAGAACACATGCTCAATCAATTTTAACCATATCATACGTTATTGGCTATATTTGTGCATATTTAGTTCAGCAAATACTCGATGACTTCTAGAAAATGTAAATACATTACTCTTCTGTTGATTGTTGTACTGGCAACATATGATGCAGAAACTTTGCTCTCCTCTCCAGACACTGGCTGCTTGCGGTCAGAATTTTCGTGCTCTGTGATTTTCGAAGAATGAACCATGTGCATAGTAAAAAAATACATCTTTTGATTTTTTTGTTGTTAACTTACACGGCCAAGTTACGACAAAAATCGTCTACCGCAATAAAATTACCTTTACAGCAGATAAAATAATTTTTGTGCTGTACTATCAGTTCTGTCCTGTCTGTAATTATTACGCATCCTCTATAAGAAAAACGATAAAAATCATGTGTAAAAAAAATCAAGTATGTAACGACGCCCTATCGTAAAATATACCCAGTTTATGGCTCTAAATCCTGAAAACATGAGCAAAGTGATGTATTAAAACTTAAGGTACGACAGTTAAACATATACTTTTTACCCAAACTTAATCTGAAACACCGCTTCTTCAACTTTGCAGCTACTCATTTAAAAGGAAAAAATATTGCATGAGAACAGAGTGATGTCATAAAATAAATGATTAGTAAAACTTTGCACAAAAACTATACAACGTAGGGTCGTGTATAAGTGTATGTAGCAGAAAAGTGCGAATGGATATACCACGAAAGTACAAAGAGATGTGGAAACTAAATAATATAAAATATAGCTATTATGTATAACTCATTTTTTAATATTATCCTAATCTGTTTATGATGAACTTAATTCGATACTGACAATAAAAGCCGTGCACATTTAAAGTTCAGTTGGCATTTCATAAAAATGAATTCAGCGTAGTAAAAATCTATCTTTCTACAGTGTAGCTAAAACAAAACCTTTGTTCAACGTTTAAATTTGTGCTAAGCGCGCTTCGAAAGTAGGTCTCAAATTTGCAAAGCCCCCTTGGTCCGTACCGCGTTTTTCCAGATAGGTTTTTAATTAACTTTTAAAGTCACTCATTGCTTATTGAGATATCCACGCAATGCAAACTAGTCGCAATTCCCACAGTATTCATGTGATTCATTCTAATTAAATTCTTCTGTTTTAACAATTCGACATTTATTACTTTTATACTACTACTGGGCTGCATTATACATATATATCATTAAAAGTTGTTAACTAGTCTTCAAAAGCCGATGGTAGATTGAGTACGCCGCCCCTGTCATTATGTATGTCCAAACCGTCCGTAACTTTAAGGCTTAATATCTCGGCTAATTACTAACGATTTTTTTCGAAAATCATTATTAACAATGCTTTTATATTTCTGCTACGATAGGTACCTCCACCGATGCTCAACACTTTTGCTGAATGCCCGTAAATCGAAATTTGTGTGTAACGGGAAAATGCGATTTTCTAAAAAAGTATGTGACCTAAGGTAATTACTATAATTTTCCTACAAGGTTTAAATTAACGTCTACTACCTCTCATTTTTTCGTAACTTTAGTTTCAGTAGATTCGGAATTAGATGGTGGGAGGGGGGGAGGAGAAAAATATTTTTACGCTACATTTTTGACAATATCTTTGAAAATAAAATACCTAAAATTGAAAGAAATGCATTTTTGAGTTCAGCATTACGAAAGCTTTCACCCGATACCCCATACGATAAAGAAAGAAAAGAGGTTTTTTCCAAGTAACTTAATTAGCTTTCTACATTTTTACTAAATATATTTATGAATGTTTAATAATCTGAAAATATGTATGTCAATAGTCTTTATTACTTCCCCCAATTTGAACTTTCCACGTTTCATAGTTTTTGAGAAAAATGGCTGTGACAGACAGACAGACAGACAGACACAGGAGTGATCTTATAATGGTTCCGTTTTTATTTTTAAGTACGGAACCCTAAAAAATAAAATTTTTCAAAAACTGTTTATTTCCAATATACGCACTATCGAAAGAGACATTTTAGGAAAAGAATTCATTAAAAAATACTTATAAATAAAGAAAAGAAAATCTTGACCTCCGGATCTTCTCGTTCCTCTAATGCTGACACAATTGTAAAGGAAAAATTGAAATGAAATTTTTTCTAAATTCAGCTTTTGGCGAACTTACGGTTAATTTACAAATGTTCAATACCTTATTTAAATGCTTTTAAATCTATATAACGTATAGAATTCTCAATTCCTTATCAAATAAAAGTCTTTAATATCTTTTTTTTTTCTCTTCTAAAACCACGTTCCACTTCTTTTTATGCAAACCGTCGAAGAAATCTCTTTTTATGTTATAAAAATAGAAAACGTATAATTTGAGATTTGCTAGAGATATATTTAAAAAGAAATGCTATTTGCTTTTTGAAGGAATTCAGAAAGAAACTGAATTTGTTGAGCACTCTGGCTACAGACTTTAAACTTTTGTGATAGTAACATATTTACGATGAGCAATAAAGTTTTTCCTTTTGTGCGAAATCTACGAAAGAAATGGATTTCATTGGCTTGGATATTTCTTTCGATCGGAAAAACATTTAAGAAATTTTTCGAATCTAAATATAATTTTTTTTCCATGATAATCTCAGTTGCATTTGAAATATACCGATTTTATAAGATATTGTAGATTTCTGATTCATGTACAGAAAAAAGTACATTAAACTAGGAATTAATTTTATGAGAAGGGAACTATCTCCACACATTTATTCAAATATTTAATTTATTAATAAATTTCTTCGAAAACATACAAACTTAAGTATTTACTACGACTGATATCAGACTGAGTCAGAGGTCCCGAAAAGCATTTTTTATAAAATGTCTGTCTGTCTGTGTGTTTATGCGTATGTGTGTTGTATCATCGCAAAGTATGTGAAATTATGGATAATTGAACCAAATTTCATTTATAGGTTTTTGGCTATGACCGGAAGACACCAATTCAAGCTGGAAATATTCCGCTGGAAGGGGA
Organism: Maratus speciosus; assembly: GCA_963932465.1. Taxonomy (NCBI): domain Eukaryota; kingdom Metazoa; phylum Arthropoda; class Arachnida; order Araneae; family Salticidae; genus Maratus; species Maratus speciosus. Next base: position 511,192,143 of record OZ010786.1, on the reverse strand, counting down.
CGTTTTAAAAGTGATTTTTGTGCCACTTTAGTTATTGTTCCATCGAAAAGTGTATGAAGTTACGCAGGCAATTGAACCAAATTTCATATATGTGTTTTTGGCTATGGTCAGCAAGTCCGAGTTGAATATTTGGGATATTCCGTCGGAAAGAGACTAGCTAATAGCAATTTTTGTGCCATTTTTTTATTGCACCATCGAAAAGCGTATGAAGTTATTCACGGCTGTGGAATTGATTTTTCAAATAAAATATATAAAAGCAATGTAGAATTGTCAGAAATATACTGTAAAATGTGATATTCAGTTGGTTAATCCATATGTATTAGTTATAGGGGACTGAATTTTCTCTTATTTCAAGCATTCATTTTTCATTCTATCTTACATGAATAAAGTCATGAGTAGCAGTTAGCGTAATATTAATTATAAATGTGATATGCCATTAACAGTAGCAAATATCTTAAAATTATTTTATTAAAACTTTTAATATATCGTGAATTTCATCATAATATTCCACTGCTATATTAACGTTAAATATTTTTAAAGCTGTCGATTGTTTCTTAAACTGTTATAAATTTTAATTATGTTAGTATTGAAAAATAAATTAATTGCTTTCAAGATAATTACTCGAAAGAAGGCAATCGCTAATGATGTTCTGTAAAACATCTGCTTCTGTGCTTGTAATTAATTGAATAATATCGATCTCATATTATAAAAGGACACTTGCTTTGCTAAATATAATTTTAGAATGTGCTTGTCATTTCAAAGATAAGAAGGAAATCGATGTGATTACATTTTTAACACTCAAAGCACCTTTGTTAAAGAGCTATCGATTACGGATTTTGAAATAATGAGTACGCCTTTAAATTCACTTGTTCACACATGATAGATGCGAATAGAAAATATTGTTCTTATTATATGAAAATCGATATCATCTATAGACTGAATTATATTTGGAGACAAATAATTATCAATTGGAAAAATTTAAGATAGAGTAATTTATTATTGTACCCTAGATGGTACTTTTCTTTATTTTGTTGGATAAGCTAGCACATACAGAAATAAATATGTTTTTATGGCTTTTAAATGCTACCAAAATCATGAATGATGAAGAAATCTGCATATGCTAAGATTAAACAGCAACAATAATGAAAAAGAGATGATAACGTGAAGCATATTTAAAAAACTAATAATGATTAACCTCTTCCGACCTCAGGTACACAAATGTGGACCTCTATTATTTTCCTTATAAAAACTGAACTGTTTGATTATCTACATTTTTACTTCGTTTCTATATTACTGAATGTTTTTAGTTTTGAAACAAAAGAATAAATGGCAGCATTGTTTCTTATTTCCTCAAAAAAATGAATGGTATTTTCTACTGAGTTTGAAAAATGCCTTCAAGAGAGTGCGGTATGGAAAGAAAGTTATTTTCATAAATATTTAACTTAAAACCTTTGCGATAAAAAAATTGTAAAATTTGTAGGTTATTTACTTGTTTAAAGCCTTTGAATGTATTATTTCAAGGATTAAGATTATTGATAATTAAATTGATATTTTAAGGGAATTTGTGATTTTAGACCCATATTTGTGAACTTAAATTACCAGTTCTCTAAAGTATTAATTCCATAAAAGGGGCTTTTTCTGTTATCTATAGCGTCATTTTGTTTGAACAAAAGTAATGATTGGGTATTTGTAGTGTAATTGTACCTTCAGTTCTTAAGAGGTTATAACTGTAGATGTGAGCTTTCAAAATCGCTTTTGGAACTTGATCTAATGTTATTTGTTGATAATATTAGTTAGCAAAGTTGCACCATGAATCTTGGGAAGAGTAGAACAACTTTGTCAATCTAGAATTGTGCCATTTCCCTATATTATTTCATACTTTTTCTTCAAATCGCAGGTTTTCAGTTAATGAAAGTTTTCTGTTGGGATATTCACGTATTCTACTAATTGTTGTAGTCTTGTAAAAAGCATCAATGATGATGAAACCTGGAAAAACAGTCAGTTTCTGCATCAATACAAAGGCAAATTTTCCAATTTACCCATGAATATGATGGATCCTTTTTATACTGTTCCATCTTGCATTTTTGTGCACTTTGGGATTTTTGTCGGGTAACGTGTTCAATCTAGTCATATCTGGTCTTCTTACGTACAGAATTGGTTCGTACTGGCAATTGTTTTAGTTGTTTGGATTTCAGTAACTCATATTCCTCAGTGTCTGGGAACAAAACTTTTTAAACTAAAAAAAAAAAAAAAAAAAAAAAAAAGTCCTTCCGGCCAGTGCCGGGAGGAAGAGGTAGCTTTCATAATCCTTATTTAAAAAAAGCCAACTTATATCATGCAAACACACGAAGCTCAATTTAGTGGAAACCGAATATAGGAGATTCAATACTAATTTTTATCAATATAATGAATAAGCATATTTTGAACATTTTAATAAATATAGTTCACAATAAATAAATAAATAAATCTCACATACCTCCAAAAATAAAGATGAATCACTTTTACCAAACTGCTGAGTTACGGCAGAAAAAATATTTCATTTCTTTTATTTATTTCATTTGTCTTCTCAAAATCAGCATTTCGAAATAACTTTGTTATTCTCTGCTTTAAATGATCGCTTACGATTGCGCAACTCTGCACTGAAAGAACATTATTATTTTTATTCTTGATGTTGCCGCTAGAAGCGCCATCTATGTGGTTTGTTTTGAAACTTGTGAGTTGGGTTCGAGACGCCGATCCGAGGAGTAGTGTAAATATCGGCTCTCGATCAATTTATTGTTTGTGAATTAAAATTTAATTAGTAATACAGTCCGCTAGTTTTATTTTATTGTGAGTTGTGTGCAGTGAATATTTGAGAAAGAGCGATCGGCGGGAACACCCTTTTTTGGTCCCCCTCACCGGAGAAAAGAACAAGCATTTAATTACGTATTTAAAGTGTTTCGATTTTAGAGTCAACGAGATAAGTGTACCGTAACGAATTGAGTGTTTTCCTTTTATGAGAATTTGTGCATTTTAATACGTTATTATAATATTCTTTAATAGTGTGGTGTTAAAAATATACTTTATTACGAGGAGCTTATATCAAGCAGTTGTTTTGATTCAAGAACAAAAATAATAATGTTCTTTCAGTGCAGAGTTGCGCAATCGTAAGCGATCATTTAAAGCAGAGAATAACAAAGTTATTTCGAAATGCTGATTTTGAGAAGACAAATGAAATAAATAAAAGAAATGAAATATTTTTTCTGCCGTAACTCAGCAGTTTGGTAAAAGTGATTCATCTTTATTTTTGGAGGTATGTGAGATTTATTTATTTATTTATTGTGAACTATATTTATTAAAATGTTCAAAAGCGCGAAAAAAGAAGATTACCAAAGGGTAGCTTTTGAATTAGGGATTGATATTTCTGACACAAAATTAACTAATTATGATTTAATGAATTTAATAAAGGAAAGTGATAAATATAAAACAGATTCTAAATTGGTCGAAGAAATGGCCAATAATATTATAGAGGAGAGAAAAAATGAGGAAGCTAAGGTATTAGAACTTGAAAAATTAAAAATTGAACGTACAAAATTAGAGCTTGAGTTGGCGAAGGCCCGTGCAGAAACCAAAAGTGAAAAATTAAATGATTTCGAGAAGGTAGAAAGCATAGAATCTTTAGACTCTCTCATTAAAAGCATAAAAACGCTTACAATCAAAATACCGTCTAGACCGGAAGGTTGGGGGTATTTTTTCTCGTCTTTAGAAAGGGCCTTCATTTCAAAAAATGTCCCAGAAAAGTATAAATCGGAAATTCTTCTAAATCTGTTAGGGGAAAGGGCAACAAATGTTATTACGTACATTAAGGATGGGGAATTAGAAGATTATTCAAAGGTGAAAGCTATAGTACTTAGAGAATTTGAGCCAACTCCCCAAACTTGTTTAGAACATTTTAGAAAAGCACAACGTCAACCCAATGAAACGTATGTGCAATTTGCATCCCGATTAACAACGAGTTGGGATTATTATTTAAAATTGAGAAATGTGACCGATTTTGAAACTTTAAAAAAGTTAGTGATTTCTGATAAAATTTGTCAGACGCTTGATAAGAATGTAACTTGTTTTATAAATGTTAGACAAGGAGATTCTTGGTTTCACCCAATTGAGTTATCTAGGGAGATAGATTTATATTACACATCAAAGGGAAAACCTGTGGTTGATAATTCTAGGTCGAATAATAAAAATAATTATTCCAGGTCAGTTTCTAAAGTTTTTCTAACTGATGTAAAAAATTCTAAATGTATTTTATCATGTAATGAAAATCATCCTTTGCATAAATGTCCTGTTTATAAAAATATGTCAGTGAGTGATAGAGTTGAGCTGGTAAAGGCAAAAAATCTTTGTTTTAACTGTCTTATGAATCATAAAGTAGTTGATTGTAAATCTAAATTCTCGTGTATTATTTGTAGGAAAAGGCACAATGTAACTTTGCATTTTCCTCGCGAACAAAAAGTAAATAAAGTTGAAAACCAAGAGGTAATTTCACAGGAAATGAGTCATATAAATAAAGGAGGTAATAAACCTAATTTGGATGTTTCGGCTCCAGTATTTCAGCCTTTCCCAGCTAATACTCAAAACAATTTATTTTCAACGACATGTAATTTGGCTAATGATTTAAAAGCTGTGTTACTTAGCACATTTGTTTGTTTAATAAAAGATGAATTAGGTAATTTTCATGAGGTACGAGGTCTATTAGACGTTGGAGCAAACTCTAACTTTATGAGTAAAAGATTAGTAGATAAACTTAATTTGAAAAGGGAAAAGACTAACATTTCTATTTCAGGCATAAATAATTTATCGTTGAATGTTAGATCTAGGGTTAACACAACTGTTTCAAATAGAGATAAGGATTTTCATTTAAAATTAGACTTTTTAGTCGTTCCGAAAATTACAGAATTTACGCCGTCTAGGCCGCTTGAGACTTCTATCCCAGTGTTAAATAACATCAAATTAGCCGATGAAAAATTTAATGTCCCAGGCCCGATTGATTTGCTTTTAGGTGCAGAAAATTTCTATGAATTTTTAAGACCAGGTCAAATTTATCCGCAAACATTAAATACTAAAATTGTGTTACAAAACAGTGTATTCGGGTATATTGTCAGTGGAAGCCTTCCGGCTAGGGGTGAAAGTAGTATACATTGTGGGTTAATTACAGATAATTTGGAATTAGAAAAAATAGTTAAAGAGTTTTGGGAAATAGAAAACATAGAGAGAGAGTCTGAGATTTCTAAAACTAAGGAAGCAGAAATTTGTGAAGAACATTTTCGGAAAAATTATTCTAGAACTGAAAATGGACAATATATGGTGAAAATGCCGCTAAATGAAAATCCATCTTGTCTTGGCGAATCAAAACAAAAGGCAATGAATATTTTAAATTCATTATGGAAGCGCTTAGTTAGAGAACCTAAAGTTAATGATCTTTATAAAGCATTTATGGAAGAATATCTAAGTATGGGTCACATGGAAGAAGTGATAGAATCTGAAGAGCCAGAAGTCACTTATTATATTCCACATCATTGCGTATTCCGTACAGAATCAAGTAGTACACCATTACGAGTCGTGTATAATGCCAGTTCCTTAACTTCTACAGGGAAATCATTAAACAGTTTGCAGTTTAACGGAGGAACAATCCAGGATGAGTTATTTTCTATAATGTTGCGATTTCGAAAGCATCAGTTTGTTTTTGTAGCTGATATTAAAAAAATGTATCGTATGATATTAATACATCCGAGTCAACGTGATTTATTACGAATAGTATTTAAACCTGAGATGAATGAGCCAGTAAAATTGTACAGGTTATGTACTGTTTCTTATGGCACAACTAGTGCCCCTTTTTTAGCTACAAGAACCTTAATGCAATTATCCAGAGACGAAGGAAATGAATTTCCTTTAGCTGCGAATGTGTTGTTGCAGGATGTGTACATGGATGACACCCTAACAGGAGCAGATGATTTAGGCACAGCGAAGGAGATTCAGCAACAACTGATATCTTTGTTAAATAGAGGAGGCATGGATCTCTATAAATGGGCAGTAAATAATTTTGCTCTTTTATGTAACACTTCAGAATCTGAATATTCTTTTTCTAACGAGACAAAAACTTTGGGAATATTGTGGAAGCCTCAACCGGATTGTTTTGGGTTTAACTTAATTATCGAGCAAAGTGAATTATATACTAAACGATCAGTCTTATCACAAATTGCTAGAATATTTGACCCTTTGGGTTTGATAGGTCCAATAATTACAAGGGCCAAGGTGTTTCTGCAAAAATTATGGTTGCTGAAAATAGATTGGTGTGATTATCTCCCAATGAAGGAAAATAAGGAGTGGAATGACTTTCTTACTTCCTTAAAGAGTGTAAATCTGATCAATATCCCTAGATGTATTCTTATTGATCAGTCTATTTGTGTAGAACTACATGGATTTTCTGATGCATCTGAGATTGCTTATGGAGCGGTCATTTACGTGAAATCTACTAATTTTTGTGGTGATTCTGCTGTTAAGCTACTCACTAGTAAGTCCAGAGTAGCTCCTCTAAAGCATGTCACTATTCCGCGTCTTGAACTTTCTGCTGCAGTCCTGCTATCCAAGTTAATGAAGAAGGTGTTAAGTGCCTTAAAACTAGAAGTTTCTAAAACTTATTTTTGGACAGACAGCACCATTGTACTTGCATGGTTAAAGAAAGAATCCAATGATCTTAAGACATTCGTAGCAAACAGGATATCAATTATACAAAGTTTAACTTCGGTTGAACAGTGGCATTACGTACCTTCTAAGCAAAATCCTGCTGACCTTATTTCTAGAGGTATAGATCCCATCAAGATTCAACAGTGTGAACTGTGGTGGTTCGGTCCAGCATTCCTACAACAGCCTGAGGTGGTCGAGTATCCCGATAGCAATCCTGCTGAAACCAATGAGCTGTTTTTGCGTGAATTGAAATCACCATCAGTGACTCAAGTATGTGCCTTAGTTAACACTCTTGAACCTTTAGACATAATTAATAACTGTTCTTCGTTCATCAAACTACAAAGAGTAGTAGCATGGTGTAAACGATTCATATATAACTGTAGAAACCCTTTATATCCTACAGCTGGAACTTTATCTAGAAGTGAACTCTCTCAGTCCTTATTGTGCATTGTAAAGAACATTCAAAGGACTTCATTCGTGAAAGAAATCCAGTGTTTAGAAAGGGGTACTGCTATCCCTAACAATAGCAAACTGATAAACTTGCGTCCATTTTTAGACAGTGATGGCTGCATTCGTGTTGGTGGCAGACTGAAAAACAGTAACTTATCCGATCACCAAAAATTTCCTATGATTATTCCTGCAAAACATAATTTTACATTTTGTGTTATTAATTATTTTCATGTTTTATATTTTCATGCAGGTTCAGAAACCACAATGTCTCTTATAAGAACTAAATTTTGGATTTTAGCTGGCAGAAATGTAGTTAGAAAAATTATTTTTAATTGTATTATTTGTAAGAAAATTAATTCTAAAATTTCGCAGCAACAGATGGCTGATTTGCCAGCAGCAAGAGTAACGGTATCCAGAGTATTTACGCGCACTGGATTAGACTACTGCGGTCCTTTTCAGGTAAAAAATTCCACAGGTAGGAGTAAACAGGTAAAAAAGGTTTTTATTTGTATATTTGTATGTTTTACTACAAAGGCATTGCACTTTGAAATTGTCAGTGATTTAACAAGTGCAGCGTTTTTAGCAGCACTTAAACGCTTTATTGCGAGGCGAGGCAAACCTTCTGATATCTTTAGTGATAATGGTCGAAATTTTGTTGGTGCCAATAAAGAATTAAGAGCAATTCTCAGATCTTTATTTAAGGATAAAAGTGAGGAGAAAATTCAAAATTATTTAGCTAATGAAGGAATCAAGTGGCATTTTAATCCCCCTTCAACCCCTCACTTTGGAGGTTTATGGGAGGCAAGTGTTAAATCACTTAAATATCATTTAAAGCGTGTTGTAGGTAAAACTATTTTAAGTTATGAGGAACTCTTGACTCTCATTATTCAAATCGAAGCTGTTCTTAATTCTCGTCCCCTCTGCCCTCTTTCAAATGATCCAAATGATGTTGAAGCCTTGACACCTGCTCATTTTCTTATTGGCTCATCTTTAATGGCCTTACCTGAACCGAATTATACTGAAATCCCTATGAATAGGTTGAGCAGGTGGCAATTAGTTCAAAAATTGACACAACATCTTTGGAAAAAATGGTCATCAGACTATCTAAATAAGCTCTTAAATAGACCCAAATGGCATAAAGGAAGAGTAGAGATAAAAGAGGGAGATTTAGTTTTGGTAAAAAATCCTGATAATTATAGCCCTTTAAAATGGCATTTGGCAAGAATTGTTAAAATCCATCCAGGCCAAGATGGTATAATTAGAGTTGTAACATTAAGGGATAAGAATGGCACATATAAAAGGCCACTAACAAAAATTGTTGTTTTGCCTCATGTGAATGAAACCACATTAACTACTTGAATTCATACATTTTATTTTAATTAAACAAAAATTTTGTAGTGTAGTGTATTATTATATTTTTTTGTTTATATTTGTAAATTTAACATTTCATTTAGTGTATATGCTGAAAAAAAAAATTGTATTATTGAGATTGTAATTTAAATTGATGTTGTATTTATAGTATTGAATGTTTGAAACATTCAAGGCCCGGCGGTATGTTGCCGCTAGAAGCGCCATCTATGTGGTTTGTTTTGAAACTTGTGAGTTGGGTTCGAGACGCCGATCCGAGGAGTAGTGTAAATATCGGCTCTCGATCAATTTATTGTTTGTGAATTAAAATTTAATTAGTAATACAGTCCGCTAGTTTTATTTTATTGTGAGTTGTGTGCAGTGAATATTTGAGAAAGAGCGATCGGCGGGAACACTAATTTTTATCAATATAATGAATAAGAATTTCGCGAAATTAGTCAGCTTTATCCAAGCTGCTTTTCTTTAAAGTAACTTATATTTGGCTGCCAAATTCGGCAATTTCTTAAAGTGCCTGTCATTTTAAGACAACATGGTGGATGAGGCTAAGCAGTGAACTTGGTCGAGACCTTAGTAATTGCTGTGCACATGCTCACTCACATCGGAATCGGTTAATATATAGGAGTGCTGTCGCATGCAAAAAATCAGATTTTTCAAAATGTCACCCACAATAGAAATTGAAACTGCTATATCTGAGCCATTTTTTAAGGTAAAGACAAACAAAAAATGCTCCTGAATCCTTATATCAAGATCAAATACTTAAGAAAGAAACCTTTTTCAATTTCTAATTTTTTTTGCACCTCACTTTAAATATATATATATTTTTTTAATTTAATGGCCGCCATTTTGAAACAAGATGGCTGATGAATCTGGCCAGCGAACTTGGTCGAGGTGTTGATGTATACTATCCACATGCCTTCTTACATCGAAATAGGCGCATACGTGTGTTATCGCGCGACAAATACAAGATCGTTTCAAAATGTTAGCCATGCTAGAAATTCAAAGTGCTATAAATCAACCATTTTTTAAGATATCAACAAAAGAACAAATTTTCAGAAACAAAAACTGCTCCAGAATCTTTGTATCAAGGCCAAACACATAAAAAAAATCTTTTTCATTTTCCAATTTTTTAATACCTCATTTTGAATTTTAAATTTAATTTTTTTTAAATGGCAACCCTTTTGAAACAAGATGGCGAATGAAGCTGGCCAACGAACTCGGTCGAGACATTGGTATGTACTATGTACAGACCAAGTTACATCCAAATAGGTTCATACATACGCCTGTTATCGCGTGACAAAAATCAGGTCGTTTTAAAATGTCAGCCACAAGAGAAATTCAAAATGCTATTACTCAGCCATTTTTTTTTAGATATAGACGAACGAAAAACTGTTCCGGAATCTTTGTATTAAGGTCAAACACATACAGAAAAAATCTTTTTCATTTTCCAATTTTTTGGTATCTCATGTAAATTTTTTTATTTTTTAATTTTTTTAAATGGCCGCCATTTTGAAACAAGATGGCGGATGAAGCTGGGCAACGAACTCGGTCGAGATATTTGTATGTACTATGTACACACCAAAGTACATCCAAGTCGGTTCATAAATACGCCTGTTATTACGTGAGAAAAATCAGGACGTTTCAAAATGTCAGCCACGCTAGAAATTCAAAATGCTATAACTCAGCCATTTCTTAAGATATAGACGAAAGAAAAACTGCTCCCGAATCTTTTTATCAAGGTCAAACACATAAGAAGAAAATATTTTTTCAATTTTCAATTTTTGGTACCACATTTCAAATTTAAATTTTTCTTAAAAATTTAAATGGCCGCCATTTTTAAACAAGATGGCGGGTGAAGCTGGCCAACGAACCCGGTCGAGACACTGATATGTACTATGTATAAACGAAGTTACATCCAAATCGGTTCATAAATACGCCTTTTATTGCGTGACAAAATTCAGGACGTTTCAAAATGTCAGCCACGCTAGAAATTCAAAATGCTATAACTCAGCCATTTTTTAAGATATAGACGAAACAAAAACTGCTCCGAAATCTTTGTATAAAGGTCAAATACATAAGAAAAAAATATTTTTCCATTTTCAATTTTTTGGTACCACATTTCAAATTTTAAATTTAAAAAAAAAATTTAAATGGCCGCCATTTTGAAACAAAATGGCGGATGAAGCTGGCCAACGAACTCGGTCGAGAGATTGGTATGTACTATGTACACACCGAATTACATCCAAATCGGTTCATAAATACGCCTTTTATCGCGTGACAAAATTCAGGACGTTTCAAAATGTCAGCCACGCTAGAAATTCAAAATGCTATAACTCAGCCATTTTTTAAGATATAGACGAAACAAAAACTGCTCCGGAATCTTTGTATAAAGGTCAAATACATAAGAAAAAAATATTTTTCCATTTTTAATTTTTTGGTACCACATTTCAAGTTTTAAATTTTTTTAAAAATTTTAAATGGCCGCCATTTTGAAACAAAACGGCGGATGAAGCTGGCCAACGAACTCGGTCGAGACATTGGTATGTACTATGTACACACCGAATTACATCGAAATCGGTTCATGATTACGGTAGTTACAGTGTGACATAGGTCAGATATATATATATATATATATATATATATATATATATATATATATATATATATATCAATTTTGAACGGAGGGTGGTTTCGGGGTCTGGGGGTCATGATCGATGAAAATATACCAAAATTTTTTGAAATCGCTTTCCTCCGAACGGCTGCAATAGGTAGCTTTTTTGTAAAGAAAGCTACCTAAAATGCTATAACTCAGCCATTTCTTAAGATATAGACGAAAGAAAAACTGCTCCCGAATCTTTTTATCAAGGTCAAACACATAAGAAGAAAATATTTTTTCAATTTTCAATTTTTGGTACCACATTTCAAATTTAAATTTTTCTTAAAAATTTAAATGGCCGCCATTTTTAAACAAGATGGCAGGTGAAGCTGGCCAACGAACCCGGTCGAGACACTGATATGTACTATGTATAAACGAAGTTACATCCAAATCGGTTCATAAATACGCCTTTTATTGCGTGACAAAATTCAGGACGTTTCAAAATGTCAGCCACGCTAGAAATTCAAAATGCTATAACTCAGCCATTTTTTAAGATATAGACGAAACAAAAACTGCTCCGAAATCTTTGTATAAAGGTCAAATACATAAGAAAAAAATATTTTTCCATTTTCAATTTTTTGGTACCACATTTCAAATTTTAAATTAAAAAAAAAAATTTAAATGGCCGCCATTTTGAAACAAAATGGCGGATGAAGCTGGCCAACAAACTCGGTCGAGAGATTGGTATGTACTATGTACACACCGAATTACATCCAAATCGGTTCATAAATACGCCTTTTATCGCGTGACAAAATTCAGGACGTTTCAAAATGTCAGCCACGCTAGAAATTCAAAATGCTATAACTCAGCCATTTTTTAAGATATAGACGAAACAAAAACTGCTCCGGAATCTTTGTATAAAGTTCAAATACATAAGAAAAAAATATTTTTCCATTTTTAATTTTTTGGTACCACATTTCAAGTTTTAAATTTTTTTAAAAATTTTAAATGGCCGCCATTTTGAAACAAAATGGCGGATGAAGCTGGCCAACGAACTCGGTCGAGACATTGGTATGTACTATGTACACACCGAATTACATCGAAATCGGTTCATGATTACGGTAGTTACAGTGTGACATAGGTCAGATATATATATATATATATATATATATATATATATATATATATCAATTTTGAACGGAGGGTGGTTTCGGGGTCTGGGGGTCATGATCGATGAAAATATACCAAAATTTTTTGAAATCGCTTTCCTCCGAACGGCTGCAATAGGTAGCTTTTTTGTAAAGAAAGCTACCTAAAAAAAAAAATGCATAAATAAATGAAATCAGAAAATTATAATTTATAAGAATGAAAAAGAGATTAATAGTTAAAAAATATATACCTACATAATATTAAAATCACATAAAGCATCACATTTATAGTTTGTACTTTTCACTGTTCAAACTCATGACGTCCGCTTCATTTGAACGAGTAAACTGTTATAATGTTGATGCTGTACATGGCGCCACTATAGTACCGATTATGTAAAAGCTTTCATAACAAAACAAAAAAAGTATTTTTATATTTGTGATTCAATTGTTTATCAGGCCGAGAAGTATTAAAAAATAAAAACCAAAATGCCATTTAAATAATATTATTGTAGGTTTAGAAACATTTTTGTTCATGCAGAACAACTTACCGGCATTTTGAAGAGACATCCATTCCATACTGCTTATATCTGAAAGAGTAAATTACTTGTCTTGTGGCGCCATCTCGATTTTCCCCCTGAATGCATAGTGTCAGAAAGTATCATAAGCTTCGAATAAGCACTGTAAATGAAAGAATACGTAGCAAAGATCTAGTATTTTTGTACACTATAGTGGACAGTATGCAACAAAGGGTTAAGCCTAATTCTTTGCATTTTAAAGATACAGATATAAAGTCACATTTTACAGAAAAAAAGATAAACGATATGTAAATGATCAATACCGTCATGCAAGCAGTATACTTATAAAATTTTAAAAGTGTATATTTTTAAAAATCAATGGAATTTAATTCCCTAACTTTATTGATTCACACAAGAAGTAATTTTGATTGAAAACACAAGTTTATAATTAAAAGTTTTTTTATTGAATTATAAAGTATACAGTATAGTGTTATGTATGGAATGGCATATCGGGTAAATGACCTCCGCTGCTTTCTGGCACATGCGCACTCTTTAGTTGAAATTTCGCCTGACCGCCTTGTATAAATGTGGTGGAATTGCGTTGATACAGTGCTCAATTTCCTAATTCAAGGCGTGGGTGGTCGTGGGATTGTTGCCATAACCCCAGGCTTCAAAAAACCCAAAAGGTAAATGTATAACGGCGTTAAATAGCATTATCTGGGTCGGCAATTCTCGTCCCTAAAATGAACAATTACATGACCAGGAAATGATTCATGTAGTAATTGAATTGTTTCTCGATCTGTATTTCAAGTCTTGTTGAATCCAAATTTCCTCCGCATCCATATCTTGCAATTTAAGAACTAACTAGTCGGACGTGGAAATCCAAAACTTTCTTCTATCTCATACAAATTAATACTTCCTGAAAAATTTAGTCGGTTAGATGATTTACACCAAAATCTAATCAGCAGCAACTTATGTGAACTTTTAACTGAATCTGAAGTTTCGTGAAAATCTGTGCATTAGTTTTTGAGTAGAGTTATGGCGGATATCGTAAAAAATTCTGCATAACAGCAGCACCACCTGCTTAGCGAAATATTCTAACTATTAAGTAACAGCTTAAGTCAGCTTGATAACTGAATCAGAAATTTGATTAAAATCCGTGCATCCGTTCTTGAGATAAAACTAAAACGGGAATCAGGAGCAGCGCCAGCTGTTAGGCGATTTACGCTAAAACGTAGTCAGCGCCAAATAATATCAAGGACTAACTGAATCTGAAGTTTGATGAAAATCCACGCATTAGTTCTTGAGATAGAGCCATTTCGGAAATCAGGAAAAATGATGTATAACAGCGCCACCTGTTGAGCGATTTACACCAAAACGTAATAAACATCAACTCATATCTAGGACTAACTTAGTCTGATGTTTGATTAAAATCTACGCATTAGGTCTTGAGATAGAGCAATTGCGGAAATCAGGAAAAATGATCTATAGCAGCGCCAGTTTTGGTGTAAATCGCTCAGCAGAGCGATTTACACCAAAACATAGTAAACATCAAATCATATCTAGGACTAACTAAATCTGAAGTTTCATGAAAATCCGTGCCTTACTTCTTGAGATATATCCGTTGCGGAAATTGCAAATAATGCAGCATAGCGGCTCCACCGATTTGCACCAAAACTAATGATGACTAATTTATATAAGAGACTAACTGAATATAAAGTTTTATTAAATTACGTGCATTAGTTCTTGAGATAGAGTGCGCACAAAATTTGTGTCACACACAGGCAGGCAGACAGACAGGCAGCCAGACTCACAGACATACTCACAGACTGACATTTTGCAAAAAACATGTTTTTCGGGATCTCTGGCCCCCAAAACGTGTAAATCAGCCGAAATCGGGAATTCGAAAATTTACACGAATCCAATACTTTCTTCTTGTAAAGATAGAAGAAAGTAAAAACTGTATTATCATGTCGAAAAATTCAAATCTTGCACGAATTTTGGTTCAACACTTATTAATAAAAGGCTATATAAATATTATAAAGTTTAATATATAAATAAATATAAAGTAAAGCTTTTCTCTGAGTAAAGTTTTTCTCTTTCTTTTTACTGTGTGCCATTTTCCAAAAATTTCATGTAGCTTTTGTTTGACACTAAAAAACGGTTATCTCGGATTTATCAAACTTACATAAATATGTTTTTTACATCAGAAAGAAAAAGTATTATTTTATAAAAATATCTATTAAACCTGTTTAGGTACAGGCTCTTAAACAACAATTATAACAGCAGATATTTTATTTATTAATTATTAGTATAGATGACAGATTATTCAATGAATTCTAATTCATACGAAGCATATGAACTATGCATTCGAAAATTATACGTTGACAACCAACTTTCACTTTTGAATATTAGATTAGGACATGTATTTAAGTATAGTTACCAACTGCTTAAAGTATTACACAACAACTGTTGTCTTCAATGTATGAATGAAACTAAGCAACATCGTAACTGAAATTCCATCATTGGATATAAACATAATCATACAAAAATTATCAAAAATCGTAATTTAGGACTTTTTTAGAATGCTTTTCGCACCTCCACTTCGCTTCACCCCTGTTTAATTCGAATTTATTTTCGACAATCCTTCGAGGGCATTTATATTTTATAAGTAACTACCATGCCATATTTAAAGTTTCTAACCTTTTCAGTATCACTGAAATCGCAATTTAGAAAGTATTTAGCTACTGCAACCCTCTGGTGGTAGTGGCACAGACATAAAATATAGCTTATGTTTGAACAGGTTCTATCACCAACAATTTGTTATCATTATTTTTTTAATCGGTTTGGTATTTGAAAATATTACATAAAAATTGTAATTTATAACGCTTTTCGCTCACTTCATCTTTTTAAATTTGAAATTTTCTTTCGACAGTTCATAGAAAGCAGTTGCATCTTGTAAGTAAATAACATGCCATACTTCAAAGCGTTAGACCCTTCAGTTATGCAAAAAACGCAAATTAGAACATGTTTTGCTTTTTCAACCCTCAGATGGTAGTGACAGTAACATAAAATATAACCTATGTTATAGCAGGGACTGTCACCATTGATTTGCAACCATTACTTTTGAAATAGCTTTAGAATTTCCTGAGATTGAGTAGGAATCGCAATTTAGAACGTTTTTAGAACGCTTTTCGCGCATTTTCATCCCTTTTTAAATTTCCAATTTTTTCGAAACTGTTCTTAAAGATCATTTATATGTAATACATATGTACATTGCCTAATTTTAAGTTGCTAGCCCCTACCGATCACAAAAATCGAAATTTGGAACGCTTTTTTGCTCCTGCAACGTCTAGGTGATAGTGATACCGACTTAAAATAGCGTCTATGTTAGAGCAGAGGCTGTCAGCATCTATTTCTTAACATTACTTTTGAAATCAGTTTGATTCTTCCTGAGATATTGGTGACAAATCGGCATTTAGAAAGTTTATAGAACGCTTTTCACTCATTTTGCTCCTGCATCTCCTCTGGTTTAGTGGAAACATATATAAAATATAGCCTAACTACCATTCCAAATTTCACTATTCTAGGCCCTTCCGTAACGCAAAAGCCGCAATTTAGAACGTTTTTCTCCTGCACCCCCTTTGGTGTAGTGGCACCGACATAAAACATCGCTATGTTGGAGCAAGATCTGTCACCATCATTTTAACACCATTATATTTGAAATCGGTTCAGTATTTCCTGAGATTGCATAGAAATTGCAATTTAGAACGTTTTTTACAACACTTTTTGCGCATTTTGACCCCCTTTTTTAAATTTCGATTTTCTTAGGAAATGTCCTTAGAGATCATTGGTATAACTAACTACCATTCTAAATTTCACGATTCAAGGCCCTTCCGTCACGCAAAAACTGCAATTTAGAACGTTTTTCTCCTGCAGCCCCGTTGGGGTAGTGGCACCGACATAAAACATAGCCTATCTTGGAGCAAACATTGTCAGTATCATTTTGACACCAATATTTTTTAAATCGGTTTGGTATTTCCTGAGATTATGTAGAAACTACCATTTAGAACGTTTTTTAGAACGCTTTTTGTGCATTTTCACCCCTTTTAAATTTCGAATTGTTTAAGAACTGTTCTTAGACACCATTTATATCTTATAAGTAACTAATATTCCAAATTTCATATTTCTAGGTCCTTCAGTAACGCAAAAATCGCATTTTTAGAACGTTTTTTGCTCCTGCACCCCCTTTGGGGTAGTGGCACCGACATAAAATATAGCCTATGTTCTAAGTTGGACTAACATTATCATTTTGATGCCATTACTTTTGAAATCGGTTTGGTATTTCCTGAGATTATGTAGAAACTACCATTTAGAACGTATTTTTAGAACGCTTTTTGTGCATTTTCACCCCTTTTAAATTTCGAATTGTTTAAGAACTGTTCTTAGACACCATTTATATCTTATAAGTAACTAATATTCCAAAATTCATATTTCTAGGCCCTTCAGTAACGCAAAAATCGCATTTTTAGAACGTTTTTTGCTCCTGCTCCCCCTTTGGGGTAGTGGAACCGACATAAGATATAGCATATGTTCTAAGTTGGGCGAACACCATCATTTTGATACCATTACTTTTGGAATCGGTTCGGTAGTTCCTGAGCTTATCTCCGACAAATAAACAATTTTTTCCTCTTTTTAATATGAGTATAGATAGATTATTGCGTAGTAACGATTTTTTGAATTTAGAAGAGCGTTAAATAAAAAATTTTTTGCATTTCACAAAAATAAGGTTTTATTACACATGAGAACATAACATCACCGGAAGTCCTGCATATGTACTATATTCCAGTCAAGATACAATCAGTTACAATCTGAATTATGGGGCTTTTATTTTATTGATATGTATGCGCGAATAGGAAATATTTTTAGCATTTCACGGAATACACGATGTTTAAAGCAAAATAAAATTATTTTGTTGGAAATGTCACTTAAGTATATTGATTAAATAATTTTTCAACAAAAATTCGGTTTCGGCTTTGAATGCGGTATCCTACATTCTGGACAGATTAAGTCATAAGTACTCAAAAGTGTACTTATGAGTATCGCATAAACTCGTGTATAAGTCGACCTCAATTAAAGAGGAAAAACAGACTAAATGAAAGTAAAAAATACCATCTTCATCTTACCTAACTGCAGAATTAAAAAAGTAAATTCTGATACTTAATAAGGCAATGCTAACTATTCGAAAATACTGGTATTAAATATATTTTTCTCTCGGATGGTTGGTTGGTTGTATTTATGTCGGCCAATTATCTGCACGTGGGATATAGGCCCTAAGGGGAGTGCCTTCCGTGGAGGTCTTTCTAAGGGAACCTAACCCGTATTAACGCTTGGAGAACCAAGGTTCGAAGAAAACCACGAAAACTCCGAACGATTAGGCCGACGGGCGCGATTGGGATCGAACCCAGCACTTCCCGTCTACCAGCTTCGAGAGCAGAACCTCTCGGTCACTGGTGGGGCTTTCTCTCGAATGTAAAGGTGGGCTTGTACGCGATTATATACGGTACTCTTATTATATAAACAAGGCTTGCAAAAACCTGCAACCTTAGTGTCTTAATGTTGTAAATCTTACCTCAAATCTTAGTTTGTAGGATTTTTCATAAACTGTTTTTAAAACGTCTGAACACTAAAAACAGTTCTTATCCAACAATAAAATTTTAAAAGATAAAAATTCTTTGAGAAAATTCCAAAATTCTTCTTTTATAGAATCTAGAAAGATAAGTAAGTCATCTAGTCATTTCACAGGCTTGACGATTTAAATAAAGACGGAGATTTTATATTATATCCAAATATGCAGATTATGAAGAAAAATATCAAAGTGTTAATGAAAAAGGTAATTGAGTGTAAAGTACAAATGTTAATCATTATTTGCACACAATTACCTTCTCCGCAGTTTAAAAAGTAATTCTTTTTACAAAAAACTCAAAAACCCGTTACTTTAACTACATAATTATCATTTCTAAACATGAAAAAAAAAAAACATTTGGTGCAAAAAAAAAAATCTCAGCAGTTAAATAAAGTTAGAAGTAACATTTAAAAGGCTTATATTTACAATTTGCAAAAGACATTAGTACGTAAATAGTTTACATAGTTTTGCTTCATTATGGAAATAATGTCTTATTTTTAGCGAATGCGTAACAATCTTTTCTGAAAGCAAAACAGTGAAATTAATCTATTTCGTTATGGAAACTATAATAATTAATATTCTTTTCATCTGAAATCTGAAAGTAAAAAAAAAAAAAAAAAGTTACGTGTTAAAATGAAGCGGAATAAAACTTGTAAAAGTAACACGCTTAGTTTGGGTTTGTTTTAATGTTATAACAGCTTATTTTTGTAATTATTTTTTATAAGTGTAGTTTCTGAAATCATAAAATATTGAATATTATCGCAAGTATGAATTTTTTTTCAATTACATTTAAATATTGCCTGGGAATAGTTGTGAAAATATTTTTAAATAAAAACTAATTCTATCTCATTTTCTGAATAAAGTATATTATAACGTACCAGTATGCTTTTAATGTAAATGAATATTCTTTCGATTAGGAAATTTTGTACAAAAAACCGATTTCCAAGAAAGCAGGATAATTAATTCGCTTGTACGTATTTTTTTCTATGCATGCTTATATAATGTGAAATATGGTTCTCCAACATAATCCCCGAGTATCCAAAACAAGAGAAAAGAAAAAAATCCTAATGGAGAAGATCTGGGTAAAGCTACGATGACGTCGTAAGGTCATCGACCTAAACCCCAGATTTCCAGGACTCTGAGAGAAAAAGAAAAAAAACAAGAACTGCGTAATAGACTCTTTCTCTCGTTAGATCATCTCGTGTTTTTATCTGTGTATTACGTGTTTTTAACTCGCTCCTAAAGCGACATTCTTATTTTGTAACCTGTGAATCCTATATATCTGATTTAATTAAACAGGATTCAAATAGAGAAACCGTCCCTTCTTACTGATTTTTCGTGTGCTTGACACCCAATTAAATCATCTACCTTTTATTCCCAAACAGCAGCAGAAAGAACGAAAACTACGGTGGATCAACTGTGAAAAATTACTGGTTTGTTACTTAACGAAATTGACCCGCAAATTAAAAGAGAAGAGGTAAGCCTTTTGCCTTATCCTTGTATAATTGAAACTAAATACATACAACTGTATAGAAGAGCATAAACAATTAAGTAGATAGAAAATGCTCAGTAAATTATTTAAATAGAAATGTTTGTAGTCATTACCTAAATGATAAAGATTCGACAATGTCTATTTAATATTACTAACAAAATAAGATTTCGAGACTGATTTTGTGCTCGATAACAATAACAAATACAAAAAGTAAAATATTGTAGGTCCAAAAAAAAAAAAGAAAAAATATTTATTATGACATTGTGGCAGCCGCAGAAAGGCAAGGGAGAAAATTCTTCGTTCGGAATGGCAGCTGGCCAGAGCCGTTGTCATAGCAGCGCAGACGAAAATGTTTACATTGCGTTTTTGTGTGTTCGAATACGATGAGTGTCAGAATCGACGTTTATCAATGTTCTACGAATAAAGGTAGTAAAGTGTTTTTAAGTGAGTGATTATATTATACGAGCGACTCACCACAATGGTGACCATGGACTGTTCTTATATAGAGCATCAGCCTTCCTAGATGAGTTGGAATGTTATCCGATCATCTTCATCTTTCAAAGAATACATCGTTCTACAGCGGCTCGATGGAAAGCAGATAAGTTCTTCTGAGTCATTTTCCTGATATTTTTTCTGTTATTTTATTAGAAAAATTTAACTCGCGAATTTATTTTGGTTTGATTGTACTATTTTATATATTTATTACCATAAATCATGTCTAGTGTCGATGCTGTTCAAATTCCATTATATAACAGATCAGATCCTGCGCTATGGTTTGTGATGTGCGAAAGCACATTTGCTTTAGCTACCCCCAAAGCAATATCAGAATCTGTTACAAAATATAATTATATAGTTTCGCATCTTCCACCCGATGTTGCATCAATCATTCGTGATATTTTAATGCAACCAGATGCTACTGACCCTTATGGTGTCTTAAAAAAGGAATTAATTGCGCGCTCAGGTGAATCATCCCAGCAAGAGATACGACAGCTCTTGTCTGGAGAAGAACTAGGAAATCGGAAACCTTCAGATTTATTACGTAGTATGAAACGTCGCGCGGAATCCCTAAATGTTCCAGACAATTTAATGTTAGAATTGTTTTTGCAACGATTACCAAATTCTGTTCAGACAATTTTAGCGGCTGTTTCTGAATTAACCCTTGAGAAAGCAGCGGAAATTTCAGATCGTATTTCAGAAGTTACCCCTTCCCCAGCTTCTGCAATTGCCGTATCCTGCTCGAATGAACAGGCGATAGAGGGTAAATTATTGAAAGAAATCAAAAAATTAAATAAGCGCATTGATCAGCTTGCTGTTTCACGTGGTCGGTCCCCATACTGCAGAAACTGGAGTAAACCTCGAGGGCGAAGTAATAGTGATAATCGGGATTCAAGTATCTGTTGGTATCATAGACGATTTGGAAAAAAATGTAGGGAAGAAAAATGCATAAAGCCGTGTTCTTGGGCGGGAAACGAAACCAGCAAAGAGTAGAGGCGACTTATTCTTTGCCTCAACAGTCACGTCGCCTGTTCATTAGAGACCGGACTACAAATGTTTCTTTTCTGGTCGACACCGGTTCGGACGTGTCAATCCTTCCTGCCAACAATGTACAAAAACGGAATCCACCCGTACAAACGCTTTTGGCTGCTAATTCTTCCCCTATAAATGTTTATGGTCAACAAACCCTTTCTCTAGATTTTAAGTTAAGACGAAAATTTAATTGGACTTTTCTAGTGGCAAATGTTAGTACACCAATTTTGGGAGCAGATTTTCTCCATAATTTCGAATTGGTTCCAGATCTCCGCCACAAATGTCTAAGAGATTTAAAAACAAAATTTGAAACAACAGGTCACATGAAATGTGCATTAATTCATTCAGTAAAAACAATCAATATTGATAATATATATAATGAACTTCTTAAACAATTCCCATCTATTACAAAATTACCAGATCCCAATCAGCCTGTCAAACACAACACAATGCATTTTATTTCAACAAAAGGACCTCCAGTTGTGGCAAAACCCCGCAGGTTGGCTCCGGATCGCCTGAAAATTGCTAAAACAGAATTTCAAAATATGATACAACTCGGACATTTAAGACCTTCACGTAGCAACTATGCATCACCTTTGCACATGGTTCCAAAAAAGGGAACTTTGGAATGGAGACCTGTAGGTGATTATCGTGCCTTGAATGCGCAAACCAAAAAAGACAGATACTTGATACCATGTATAGCTGATTTTACTGCTAATTTACGTGACACTAAAATTTTTAGTCGACTTGACCTCATCAAAGCATATCATCAAATACCAATCAATCCTGATGATATTCCCAAAACAGCGATATGCACACCTTTTGGATTGTTCGAAAGCACACGCATGCAATTTGGCTTATGCAATGCATCTGCAACATTTCAGAGATTCATAGATGAGGTAATACGTGATTTACCAGGCGTCTATGCTTTCGTCGATGATATACTCATAGCCTCTAAAAATGCCGAGGAGCATTATCATCATTTAAAAGCACTATTTTCCAAATTAGCAGAATATGGTTTGTGCATAAATGTATCCAAGTGCACATTTGGTAAACCTACCATTGATTTCTTAGGATTTCGAATATCTGAACATGGTATTCAACCACTTCCAGATAAAGTTAAATGCATAATCGATTTTCCGCAGCCCACAACCTTATCTCAACTTCGAAGATTTTTGGGTATGTTTAATTTTTATAGGTCTTCCATATATCAAGCTGCACACATACTTGCGCCTTTAGTGAAATTGTTAGAAGGCCATACAAACAAAAAGAAATCTCGTTCCCGTGTTCCTAAAACAGAACCCCTTAATTGGAACGAAGATGCTGAAAAAGCTTTCGTAGCTGCCAAAAATGCAATATCTCAGGCTGCTCTTTTACGGCACCCTATTCCAGGCGCTCAGTTGAGTATATGGGTTGACGCCTCAGATGTCGCGATCGGCGGCACCCTTATGCAGTTTTATCAGGAACGTTATGAACCTTTAGCATTTTTTTCCATGAAATTAAACAACAGTCAGCGGAATTGGTCAACATATGACCGGGAATTATTTTCTATTTATTCGGCAATAAAAAAATTTCGGCACATGCTAGAGGGGAGAATTTTTCAAATTTATACTGATCAAAAACCGCTAATTTATGCATTTAAGCAAAATCCCCATAAATGTTCGCCGCGGCAATCACGCCATTTAGATTACATTTCCCAATATTCCACTGACATTAGACATGTACCAGGTTCCGAAAACATTGTTGCAGATTGCCTCTCAAGAATTGAAATTGATTCTATTTCAAAATCTCCGAACTTAAATTTTGAGGAATTCGCAAAAGCTCAGGAAAATGATTCAGAGCTACAGAACCTGCATAATAGTACATTCCTCAAATTGGAATTGAAACCTTGCCTCATTTCTGATTGTAGCCTACTATGTGATACTTCAACAGGTACGCCTCGACCCTTAGTTCCTAGTTTCTTTCGTCGGCTGATATATGAACATTTGCACAACCTAGCCAATCCAGGCATAGCAGCTACCACAAAACTAATTTGTTCCAGATACGTATGGCCAAATATGAAACGAGACATCAAAAACTGGGTTCGTGGCTGTGAGAAGTGTCAAAGATCAAAAATACAGAGGCACACCAAAGCACCTCTTGGCACGTTCTCTCTTCCTGATGCACGTTTTTCCCAAATACATATAGATATCGTAGGTCCCTTGCCTCCATCTGACGGTTTCAGCTATCTTTTAACGATGATTGACCGATTTAGCAGATGGCCAGAAGCCGTACCTATATCTGATACACAAGCTAAAACAATTTGTAGTGCCATATTAAAGCATTGGATATCAAGATTTGGTTGCCCTTCGCTCATAACCACGGATCAAGGCCCACAAATGCGATCAGCAACATTTGATGAATTTACGAAAATGATGGGAACACAGAAGATCCGCACAACGGCATATCATCCGATATCGAATGGCATTATCGAAAGATTTCATCGACATTTAAAGTCATCCATCAAAGCTCACGAAACCAGTAGGTGGACTGAAATATTACCGATAGTTTTACTAGGCATTCGCACAGCAGTGAAGGAAGATATACAAGCTTCTTGCGCTGAGCTTGTCTACGGCACTACGTTGAGATTGCCCTGTGATATGCTGGATGAATACAAGATCCGACCTTTCAACGATAACTTCGTCACGCAACTACGAAACACCATGCGGCAGTTAAGTCCAGTTGCTACATCATCTCACTGCCAAGAGAAGTTCTATATACACCCTTCCTTGACATCTTGTTCACACATCTTTCTAAGAGTGGATCATGTACAACCTCCATTGTGTCAACCATATACTGGTCCTCACAAAGTCCTAAGTAGAACTGGGAAAACTATAACAATCGAGCTTAATGGTCGTAAGTCTACGGTATCAATAGATCGAGTGAAGCCAGCTCATTTGATTTCTACTTCAGACTTGTCCACGAAAACTGTTCCAGAGAACTCTAAATTAAAACTCTCTCTTAAAGCGGACAGTAACCCTGACCAAACAAAAACTGTCACACGTTCGGGCAGACATGTCCATTTTCCTAAAAAACTGGCATCTTATATTACTTACTGAAATTGTTGATAAATTGTTCATTTTGCATACTACACATTATGCCTATATTTTGTTATATATTGCAATTTTATTTCATGTAAATATCCTTGTAATTTTTCTCCACAAGCGTGGATTCTGACACAGATAGTCAAAAAAAAAAAAAAAAAGTATACACTTGTATATCGTTTCTTCGGTACCCTACGTCACTGGGGGGATACTCTGTGGCAGCCGCAGAAAGGCAAGGGAGAAAATTCTTCGTTCGGAATGGCAGCTGGCGAGAGCCGTTGTCATAGCAGCGCAGACGAAAATGTTTACATTGCGTTTTTGTGTGTTCGAATACGATGAGTGTCAGAATCGACGTTTATCAATGTTCTACGAATAAAGGTAGTAAAGTGTTTTTAAGTGAGTGATTATATTATACGAGCGACTCACAACAACATCGTACAAAGATAATCAATTTATTGAAAAACTGAATGCATCGAACTACGCCAACTGGCGCTTCAAGATTCAGATGCTGCTAACCAAAGATGATCTCATAGAAGGAGTTACAGAAACTGCTCCTGCCATGACCGATGCTAAATGAGCAGATTGGAACAAAAGGGATAAAAAAGCGCGTGCTCTTATAAATTTGAGCATTGAAGACGCGCAAATAATACACATAAAACACTTAGAAACTG
The DNA here is from genome assembly GCA_963932465.1 of Maratus speciosus. Lineage (NCBI taxonomy): Eukaryota > Metazoa > Arthropoda > Arachnida > Araneae > Salticidae > Maratus > Maratus speciosus. Next base: position 511,166,887 of record OZ010786.1, on the reverse strand, counting down.
CTCGCGAAATTTGGGATAAACTAAAAGAAATTCATGAAAGAGAATCACTTTCTAGTAAATTATTTCTTCTAAGAAAATTGTACAATACTAAACTAAGTGAAAACGGTGACATGCAACAACATATTACTAACATACTCGAACTGATTGACAAATTAGCCGCAATTGGTGAACGCATAAGCGATTCACATATATCAGCGATAATGCTATGTTCATTGCCCAGGTCATACGACGTTTTGATCACCGCTCTTGAATCACGTCCAGAAACTGACCTGACGCTTAATTTTCTGAGAACAAAATTAATAGATGAATACCAGCGAAGAATAGAAAATACTGACATGTCACAAAATGCATCCAAAGCATACAAAATTACGAAAAATTCGGCATACGCCAGTAATAGAAAAGAAAACAAATACTGCACTCATTGCAAAATGCGGAACCATAATACCGCCCAATGCTGGTTCATCAAGAAACAAAAACAAAATTCTTACACACAGCAGCATGGCAACCATCCTCATCCAAACAGATATAATTTTCAAAAACAAAACTCAACACAACTTTGCTTTGAGAAAACTAACACAAATGATAGGAATGAAGCATACAATTTCAAAAATGAAAAATGTAACGACGTGGCATTCTTAGTGGAAAAAAAGTGATACAAACACTTGGGTAATTGATAGTGGTAGTTCAAACCACATAACAAATGATAAAACATTGTTTTCAAGATTTAACGAAAATGCCGAAACTGAAATAACTGTTGCTAACGGTAATAAATTAAATGCATACTGTTCTGGCGACATAAAAATTCAAACGGAAGATAACAGTGAACAAATCACGCTCAAAAATGTGCTATACATACCTAAAATAGAAACTAATCTACTTTCAGTCAGTAAAGCGACTCAAAACGGTTGTGAAGTAACTTTCAAAAAGGAAAAATGTAGCATAATAAACGATGGCAAAACAATATTAGAAGGAAAATTGAGAAATAACCTGTATGAAATAAATTTCGCTAGTGATACGAAAAATCAAAATTACGTAAACATGGCATACACCTGTCAAAATCCCAACTGCATTGACCTATGGCACCGCAGAATGGGACACCGCAGTTATCAAGCAATTAAAGAAATGCAAAATAATCAACTGGTCACCGGTGTGACAATAAATAACTGCAAACATGAAAATACATGTTAAATATGTATTAGAGCAAAAACAACAGAAGCTCCGTACCCCAAACAAGCAAAATACAGGGCTACACGAAAAACCGAGTTAATTCACTCTGATGTATGTGGGCCGATACAGACCCCTACAATAGGCGGCAAAACATACTTCGTAACATTCATAGATGATAAAACCAGATTCTGCATAATATACTTACTGTCTAGGAAATGTGAAGTATTCGAAAAGTTTAAAGATTACGTATCTCTAGTATACAACAAATTCGGCAGATACCCAAACATAATCAGATCGGACAATGGTGGCGAATACACCAGTGCCGAAATGGAACAGTATCTTAAGGATAAGGGTATAGAACATCAACTGACAGTTCCACATTCTCCCAGCCAAAGCGGAGTTGCGGAACGCAAGAATAGATATTTACTTGAGATGACCCGCAGTATGTTAATTGAAGCTAATTTACCGCACAAACTATGGGGAGAAGCGAGAACTACAGCCAACCACATTCAAAATCACTTACCTACAAAATCTAACGCCATCACGCCTTACGAGGGATGGACAAACAGAAAACCTAATCTCCACTACCTAAGAGTATTTGGCTGCCCGGCCTATACTCACGTTAACAAATCAAAACGCGGAAAACTAGACGAAACTGCACAGCTAGGAAAATTCGTCGGATACGACAATAGAAGCAAAGGTTACCGAGTGTATACTAATGATGGTAAAGTAATATTAGCCAGATCAATAAAATTCCTCGAAAGTAAACTCCCATACATACAAAACGACAATAATCCAGAAGTAACCAAACTAAAAAATTCAGAAAACGAACAACTAATGGAAGACAACCCACACGAAATACTAGTAAAAATCACACCTGCAGAATGCGAACCATCAGTGCCCAAACAATCAACTAACGAACCGCGAAGATCGCAACGATCCAATAGAGGAGTACCGCCCAATCGCTTCGCGTACACCGTTAAGACAAACACAATTTATGAGCCCAAAGATTGGGATGACATGATAAGCATTCAAAATCCAATTGAGAGGCAGAATTGGCTAAAAGCCGCTCAAGAAGAAATAAATTCGCTAAAGGAAAACAACACTTGGAAACTAGTGGAACCCCCACAAGGAAAGAAAGTCATCGGCAGCTAATGGACTTTCAAAGTCAAATACGATGACCAGGGAAACGTTAAAAGGTACAAAGCACGCCTCGTCGCGAAAGGCTTCCTGCAAAAATATGGTGAGAATTACGATGAGACATTTGCCCCAGTGGTGTCTCACACGACAATCCGAACCTTTCTAGCCGCAGCCGCATACCATGGATTTGACGTACACCATCTTGACATTAAGACCGCTTTTCTACACGGCGAACTTGACGAAGACATCTACATGACACAACCCGAAGGTCATGAAATATCAAATCAAAACAACAAAGTATGCAAATTGTCAAAGGCTATATATGGCCTAAAACAGGCAGCAAGAGCCTGGAACATCAAAATTAGCGACACTCTAAAACAAATGAATTTTATTCAAAGTACAGTAGACACTTGTTTGTTTACACGAAAGAATGAAAACAAAGAAGATACCATTTACATAATAGTTTACGTTGACGACCTTTTGATTGCAGGAAATAAAGAAAACATTGAAAAATTCATAGAAAGATTGAAAAGTCAATTCAAACTTAGCGACTTAGGTGAAGTAAGCAACTATCTAGGAATAAACATAAAGAAGATAAAAAACGGATATGCTCTAAATCAGACAACAAAAATTAACGAAATAACAAGCAAATTTAACTTAACCGAAAGCAAGCCATATAGTACTCCCATGGATGCCGGATACCTGAGAATAAACGATAACAGCAATTTACTTCCAAACAATCATAAATACCGGCAAGGAATCGGTGCACTATTGTACATAGCGACGGTAACAAGACCCGACATCCTGACCGCAGTCAATATACTCAGTCGAAAAAACGAAAATCCGACAGAGACCGACTGGAAAGCTTTAAAGCGCGTCATTCGATACTTAAACGCAACAAAAAATCTACACTTAATAATAGACACAGAACTGGCCCCAGTCCTTGAGGCATATTCAGACGCGAACTGGGCACAAGATCCAGAGACAAGGAAATCAACATCGGGAAACATATTTTTAATTGAAAAGAACCCCATTCATTGGCTGTCTAAACGCCAATCATGTATTGCCCAATCGTCCGCTGAGGCGGAATATGTTGCAGCTGCAACTGCTGCAAATGAAATCGTCTGGCTAACAAGACTTTTAGAAAATCTAGATCTTCCACAAAAACATCCAATAACTCTCTTCGAGGACGATCTTTCAACAATAAAAATGACAGAGTCAGAAAAGCACTCCAACAGGACCAAACACATCGACGTAAAGTTCCACCTCATAAAGAACTTAGTGGAAACAGGCATCATAGAACTTAAATACTGTGCCAGCAAAGCCATGGTTGCGGACGTGCTAACTAAGCCCGCACCCAAACCTGACTTCCTAAAAAACCGCGAAAGACTCAAACTATTAGACTTTCCTCCACTCAGGGATTAAGGGGGGTATATTGTGAAATATGGTTCTCCAACATAATCCCCGAGTATCCAAAACAAGAGAAAAGAAAAAAATCCTAATGGAGAAGATCTGGGTAAAGCTAAGATGACGTCGTAAGGTCATCGACCTAAACCCCAGATATCCAGGACTCTGAGAGAAAAAGAAAAAAAACAAGAACTGCGTAATAGACTCTTTCTCTCGTTAAATCATCTCGTGTTTTTATCTGTGTATTACGTGTTTTTAACTCGCTCCTAAAGCGACATTCTTATTTTGTAACCTGTGAATCCTATATATCTGATTTAATTAAACAGGATTCAAATAGAGAAACCGTCTCTTCTTACTGATTTTTCGTGTGCTTGACACCCAATTAAATCATCTACCTTTTATTCCCAAACAGCAGCAGAAAGAACGAAAACTACGGTGGATCGACTGTGAAAAATTACTGGTTTGTTACTTAACGAAATTGACCCGCAAATTAAAAGTGAAGAGGTAAGCCTTTTGCCTTATCCTTGTATAATTGAAACTAAATACATACAACTGTATAGAAGAGCATAAACAATTAAGTAGATAGAAAATGCTCAGTAAATTATTTAAATAGAAATGTTTGTAGTCATTACCTAAATGATAAAGATTCGACAATGTCTATTTAATATTACTAACATATAATACTTTTGGATGGAAAGGGGTTTGTTTGAAAGGACACGTTCTGGTTGTACTTGTAGTGCAGTATCAATCTCATTGTGATCCAAAATGAGTATGTAGGTCTTTTTGTGTGTTTCATTGTCTTTTTTCTAATTCTGTCGCGCTAGCATTAATAAAAACTGTCCAATCGTCACGAATTTTAACTACGGAAAAATAAATAATTTTTTACCAGAAAAGCAGAAGATCGAAAATGTAAAATTTCAAAAGTTAGAGATAATTACCCAGAATGATAAGCGTTTGGTCGAAGATCTAGAAATATTCCAGGAAGAGGAATAGATATGGAACGTGATTTTGAAGAGGCCACCAAGAAAAGACTCTTCTCACGAAAAAAACAAAAACAAAAATGCAATATTATATTAGTATTTGCCGAAGTCAAATCGTGTAGTCAAGCACTGTTATTGACTGTTATTGTATGTGTCAGAAACTCAAAATAACAACTTAAAACAATGACATAGAAATGTGCCGCTAAACTGCGATGACACGCTAGCAGGGTGGCTATACTTACTCTTAAAAAATACACACTAAACTTCAAATTTAAACCAAAACAAATAAATATATCTTAACTTTAATGAAACATTTTTATATATACAATTCTTAGACATAAAAACATAACACACTGCTTAAATTTTGACTATGCACAAGACGCTTAAATTTAGAATATTTACACAATTAAAATACACTATATACAGAGAAATAATCAATAATCATACTAAAAATCTCAAAGAACTCACTTTATTATAAACGCAAAGGAAGGAAAACTCACTTTTTACACAATGTGATGCAGCTATAATTTGCTTTCCTTAATGTTAATTTAGGTTTTATACTGTGGGCAGAGGATCTCATCTGTCAAACTTTTAGAACAATAGCTTTTCGCCGAGGCACTCAATTTACCGTAGTTACTTTTTACGTATAAACAGTGCATATAACTTATGCCCAACGTACATTTTTACACTCTTACTCGCAGCAAACATTTCAAGGGTCGAAACCCATAATTCTAAAAAACCGAGATACTTTTAGGTAGCTTTCATTACAAAAAGCTACCTATTGCAGCCGTTCGGAGGAAAGCGATTTCAAAAAATTTTGGTATATTTTCATCGATCATGACCCCCAGACCCCGAAACCACCCTCCGTTCAAAAGTTGATATATACAGAGTGATTCAGCTCGTCGGTGACAAACTTTAAGGATCGATAGAGCACACCTAGACGAACATTTTTGAATAGGGAATGTAGGGTCCCTGACGCGATGGTAAGGCGCTAGGCGCTTTCGAAAATTTGGGTGCCGAAATTCGAAACGTCATAAAAACTAGGGAAATGGTTAGATTTTCTTGCTTGTTGCGTCGAAATGATTCTGTTTGTTTAGACTTTCTTCAGTACCAATTTGATAAGCGTATCTCTTAAAACATGGATAGGGGGCGCTGCAGACTTTGGAGAGCTAGACAACAACTTTAAGCCCGTTATTTTGATAATTTAACACATGCTCGCCAAAGTTTATACTCTAACTTAAAGTTTGAACCCAAAAGTAGAGCCCTGCAAAAAGCGTAAGAGCTGGAATAAAATGTCAAAGTACAGGGTGGTCGAAACTCGAAAGCTCCTAGGAGATAAACAAACAGATTTCTTGACTTATGGCATGCATTTTCATGATTCTGTTTGCTGGGGCTCTCTGAAACTCAGTTGAACGGTACAAAAAGAAACATCGATAGGGGGCGCTTTGGGCAAAAAACATAATTCGTTGACATTTCGGACGCTAACTGGAAACGGGGCGCTACGATCAGTTAGAAACAAAACAAGAGAGTAATTTACTTATCATAAGAAGCTATTAAAACTGCAGTTTGTTTGTTTTTTTTAACAAACATAGCTGGTTTCAATCATGCACAATGCGCGCAATAAAATTTACATAAGGTGCTTTTTGCTGATTTATGCAAAAGATATCGTACCATATCGATATGCAAAAGATACGTAATGCGTAGACGACAACGCGAGATGACGTAGTTGTATGCGCAGACACGTCTTTTGAACGTGCGGTACCTACTTAAGCTTCGGGTTACTTGTCTGCAGATCGGTAGTAGGATGGAACGGTACACAAACTCTGAATTGGCTGACATGCATTTGGCGTATGGCGCTGCTGGTTGTAATGGACGAGCCGCTCAGCGGTTGTACGCCGAGCGTTAGCCCAACAGGCAAATCCCCTGCCATGCCTTCTTCGCTCGAGTACACCAGAGGTTGTCCACAACGGGATCTTTCGACGGAGGCAGGCCTGAACGGGAGCGATCAGTGAGCACCCCCGACAACGAAGAGGCTGTGCTTAACCTGGTTGAGGACAACCCAGGTCTTAGCACGAGAGATATCGCCAGACATGTTGGCATTTCGCAAGGAACTGCGTGGCGCATCTTACGTTCCCGGAATCTGCACCCCTACCACATCCAGCGGGTGCAGTTGCTCAGAGAGCAGGATTTTGGCCCTCGAGTGGAATTCTCAAGATGGTACTTGGCGATGAGATTCAGGGATCCCCGTTTTGTAAACAGCATTTTGTTTACGGACGAGTCCACCTTCAGCCGGGAGGGAATGTGGAACGCCCACAACAGTCATGTGTGGTGTGATGAAAATCCACATGAAACCAGAAGCCGAGCAGCCCAGGAGCGTTTCTCAGTAAATGTGTGGGCCGGCATTCTGGGGGATTGCCTCATTGGCCCTTATTTGTTACCTGATCGGCTGACAGGTGGAAATTACCTGATTTTCCTGGATCAAGTGCTGCCGCAGCTTCTGGATGAGGCGCACGTACCCGAAGGTTCGCGTCGCCAGATATGGTTCCAGCACGATGGAGCTCCGGCCCATTACACGAACGACGTGCGTCTCCATCTAAACGCAAGGTATGGCCAGCGGTGGATCGGGCGTGGGGGTCCAGTTCACTGGCCTGCCCGATCACCAGACCTCACCTGCTTGGATTTCTTCCTTTGGGGTTACCTGAAGGCCGAGGTATACCATACACCTGTCAGCAGTGCTGAAGAACTTGTGGCGCGCATTGTGGCAGCTGCAGGGCAGATCAGAGATACTCCTGGCATTGTTGGAAACACACACTCCTCAATGCGACGGAGGTGCGAAGCCTGCATCATGGCCCAAGGTCGAAATTTCGAGCATCTTCTGTAGTGTTATTTTTTGTAAATAAATTTCCAGTATCATTGATGTTTTTGGTCTAAATTTATTCAGAAGTGTTGAGCAGAGGTAGAAAATGTGTTTTCATTATTACTAACTGATCGTAGCGCCCCGTTTCCAGTTAGCGTCCGAAATGTCAACGAATTATGTTTTTTGCCCAAAGCGCCCCCTATCGATGTTTCTTTTTGTACCGTTCAACTGAGTTTCAGAGAGCCCCAGCAAACAGAATCATGAAAATGCATGCCATAATTCAAGAAATCTGTTTGTTTATCTCTTAGGAGCCTTCGAGTTTCGACCACCCTGTACTTTGACATTTTATTCCGGCTCTTACGCTTTTTGCAGGGCTCTACTTTTGGGTTCAAACTTTAAGTTAGAGCATAAACTTTGGCGAGCATGTGTTAAATTATCAAAATAACGGGCTTAAAGTTGTTGTCTAGCTCTGAAAAGTCTGCAGCGCCCCCTATCCATGTTTTAAGAGATACGCTTATCAAATTGGTACTGAAGAAAGTCTAAACAAACAGAATCATTTCGACGCAACAAGCAAGAAAATCTAACCATTTCCCTAGTTTTTATGACGTTTCGAATTTCGGCACCCAAATTTTCGAAAGCGCCTAGCGCCTTACCATCGCGTCAGGGACCCTACATTCCCTATTCAAAAATGTTCGTCTAGGTGTGCTCTATCGATCCTTAAAGTTTGTCACCGACGAGCTGAATCACCCTGTATATATATATATATATATATAGGGTGTTCCGTTACAGGGGTCCAATATTAATAGGGGTAATAGAGGAGATCACACGGAGCATAAATCAGTATATAATGCCTGGCCGGATCTCAATAATTTTCAAGTTACAGCAAATAGAATGAAAAATCGGAAATTTGTAAAAAAAACCCTCATTGCTAAACTATCGATAATGCTACATAAAAACAAAGCACATATTTAGAAAGAGCAGAAAAAATCCTACGAAATGACATAAGTTGTTTTAGAATATTGAGAATTAATGGCGAGTTACAAGCTCTGAAACAGTGAAAAAATACAAAATCAAATATTTAGCAAAATAGTTAATCGTTAATTCCAAAAATGCAACTCTACCTACATCAAGGAAAATGTTATAAAATTTGGTCCATTCCGAAAGCTTTCGAAGAAGCTGACAATAAACCATATCAGTTTAATTGTATGGGAGAAATCAAGCAGTTCCCTAGTTACAACTCTGTACTGTTGCACGCTCGGAAAGGGCGAAACTCCGCCCATGACGATTGTAAACACCCCGTTTTAATATCTTTGAATTATACATTTCTGATCAACCTCTATCAATACCCTTTCATTATTCAGTCTGGTCAAGTGAATGACATATTGTGCAGCTCTCGCCTTGTCTTAAAGCAAACTCCGTGACTGCTGCGTTTCCTCCATGAACTTTCAGGATGATGAAGAAGAAGTACTTTTTATGCAAATTTTCTATGTGTATAGGAAGAAAAGTGTAATAAAACAGCAGTCATCAGTGGGCGTTATGTTAAAGGGAGGCTGTTGTAAGTGGGATCGTAGTAAGTTGATGTATAATAATTATGCCGCAATACTCTAACGAAGAATATGCGGGCATGCATCTGATGTACGGGCAAGCTCATGGAAATGCATGTCTAGCACAGCGCATGTACCGTGAGCAATTTCCAAGGAGACGTTGCCCAAGTTCGAAACTCTTCATAAAAATCGATAGACGATTACGGGAGACTGGATCGTTTAATACAGCAAGCATTGATGCAGGGAAACCTCGACATGTACGAACACCTGCAATGGAAGAAGATGTACTGAATATTTTTAAAGATAACCCCTCCACGAGTACACGAGCTGCTGCGTCTGAAGTCGGTGTTTCTCACCAAAGTGTGTGGCGTGTTCTGCGTGCAGAAAACATGCACCCCTTTCATGTGCAGCGGGTACAACTGTTATCAGTAACAGATTGTGCTCAGCGGACAAAATTCGTACGCTGGTAGCTTAATGTAACAGAAAATAATCCACAATTTCTGGAAAATATTTTATTTACTGATGAAGCAACATTTACGAGAGAGGGCGTGGTAAACACGCACAATATGCACACATGGTCATATACAAATCCGCACACTGTTTTCCCGTCGAACGCACAACAAAAGTTCAGTGTGAACATATGGGCAGGTGTCCTCGGCGATTATCTCATAGGACCATATGTACTCAATGGCAGTACGTACTTGGTTTTACTACGGGATATCTTACCGCAGTTACTGCAAAATGTGCCAGCAACATTGCGCCACAATATGTGGTTTATGCACGATGGCGCACCGGCACATTTTTTCATAGGTGTTCGCAATTACCTCAATTCAACATATCCTGTGAAATGGATTGGACGCAGTGGACCTGTTGCTTGGCCTGTACGTTCTCCAGACCTCAATCCGTTAGACTTTTTTGTTTGGGGACACCTTAAATCGCTGGTGTATGAAACGCTTGTGGATACACCGGAGGATTTACTAGCGCGAATCGTTGTCGCTGCAGGAGACATTCCCAACTCCGTCGGAGTTTTTCGGCGTGTTCGCCAATCTTTACGACGTCGCTGTCGGCTGTGCGATTCTGTTAATGGGCGCAACTTCGAACACCTATTATAATAATGTCCGTTCGTCTGCCTTCCGACATTGAACTGTGCAGCGCAGGCCAGAAGACTATGCTTCACATATGTCATAAAGTACGTGGACTGTAATTCTTTATTTGTCATTTTTCTTTTATTTTCAACACTTTTTGGCACAGTATTTTGTAAGTCACAGACTGTGGTGTACTCAAATTGTAAATTACAAAGTTTGTATGAATTAATTTAAAATTTAGTGTCTTTTTTAAATTTATAATTAATAAAATTATTATGCTATTTGTTATTATTATTTCCTATCATAAATTATGATGCACATATACATACAATAATTGTCCATGTAAAACATGTACTGAAACTTCTTGCATAGTTATAAATCGCAATATTTTTAATTATTTCCGAATTTTCACCACCAGTTTAATTTTAAAGAATTTAATTTAAGCTTTATATCAATAAAAGACCACTTTAAAATGTAGACTATTATTGTAAAGTTATTTTGGTTCATTCAACTCTTGAATAATTAAAAATGTTGCATCTCAGAAGAAGCATGATCGAAAATGTATAGTTGAGAGTAATTAAAAAGGCGGTGTTTCCAATCGTGATGGGCGGAGTTTAACCTTTGCTAGTGTCAAAGAAAGCGGAGTTGTAAGTAAGAAACTGATTAATTTCTCTCACACAATTAAACCGATATGGTTCATTGTAAGCTTTTTCGAAAGTTTTCGGAATGGACCAAATTTTACTACATTTTCCTTGTTGTAGCTAGAGTTGTCTTTTTGGAATTAACGATTAACTATTTTGATGTATATTGGATTTCGTACTTATTTCACTGTTTCAGGGCTTGTAACTCGTCAATAAATATTGCTATTTTAATACAATTGATGTCATTTTGTAGGATTTTTTCTGCTCTTTCTAAATATGTGCTTCGTTTTTATGTAGCATTATCGATAGTTTAGCAATGAGGATTCTTTTACAATTTTCCGAATTTTCATTCTATTTGCTGTAACTTGAAAACAATTGAGATCCGACCAGGCTTTATATACTGATTTATGCTCCATGTGATTTCCTCTATTACCCCTATTAATATTAGACCCCTTTAACGGAACACCCTGTATATATGTAGGATTTAAATTTAAACATACTTTATTTTCTTTATGACGTACATGATAAACAAATTAACTGATGCTCTGGTATTTTTATTATCCATAATTTGAAAGCACGAGTAATGAAAATTCACAATCAAGAGATCAAGGTTTGGACATATTCAAAAATTAGAAAAGAGTCAGTCTACAAAATAATGTTGTGCATGAAGCAGCGGCTCATTAGATGCCAAGGAAGGTATTGTTAAGCCTAATCAAATTATTCGTAAGAAATATGTTGTAAGTTTTAAGTAAGAAAGGTGCTGTATTTAGAAAAGTATCAACGAAGTGATGTAAAGTTACCCTTATAGAATTGTATTAAAGTGTACGTATTGTGATTCAAACGTCTACTTATTTAAATTATCTATATATTAACATTTTACAAACAATAACTTCTACAAATTTGGGGGCTCGATGCCGGGATTTTAAGCGACTATTAGTGGAATAAATAGTAAAATATTAATCGAAGAGAAATTGTTGTCAATCGCCAGTGTCAAAAAATGGATTGTGAATGAACAGGGCAAGTGTGTAAAAACCGTAGTCATATTTATCCAAGTACAACTTTGAAAAACATGGTATTTTTAAATAAAGCTAAAAGAATTGATCTAATAGATCTCTGTGAGGAATGCGGAATTCAACCACCAGAAAAACCGACAATCCATGTCCTAATAAAGCTAATTAAAAACTGGAAAGATTACGATGAAGATTTTATAAAGGACCGCCTAGAAGTAATTGTGGCAGCTAGAAAAGCGCAATCGGAACTTGAAGAAAAGAAACTGAAAATGGAAATGGAAGAGAGAAAATGGAGAATAGAATTGGAAGAAAAAGATCGCGAAAGAGAATTTGAGATTAAGAAAATACAACTACAAGAAAATTCAAGACAGCACATCGATGAGGACACAAGGACAAATTCAGGTAAGCAATATGAATTGCTTAGATTATTAACAAAATACGATAGTACAAATGATATTAGTTTATACTTGGCTATGTATGAAAGGCAAATGGCGCAAACGGGCATTGATAAAAAAGAATGGGTCAACTATTTAATTAACTTAATGCCATTAGATGTGATTAATATAATAACCAGGGAGAGTGAACCCGAAATGTAGGGTTATGACTATATAAAAAGTATTCTTTTAAAACGGTACAAACTATCGCCAGAAGAGTTTAGGCTGAAATTTTTCTCACTCAAAAAAGAGCCATCGGCTAATTGGCGCGATTTAGCTTATGAGATCAAGGTATATTTTAAACAATGGATCGACGGCCTTGAAATAGATAGCTTTGAGGAATTATCGGAATTAATTGTAGTTAATCAAATTAGGCATAATTTACCTGCGGAAACAAAGACACATTTTGCAGAGGAATTGTTAATAATAAAAAAGATAGACGAATTAGTAAACAAATTAGATATTTACGAAACGGCACGAAGGGTTTGCAATAAGCAAGCTATAAGGAATACAAGTGGGAGTTTTGAGGATAAACGATCGAGAGTGGCTGACTACGCCAATTCGAAAAGGCGCCAAGTTGACAATAGGCACAATGTGAACCATGGAAGAAACGAGGCACATATAATATGTTATAATTGTGGCAGACCTGATCACGTGAGTAAGAATTGTACCATGGGAAGTAAAGCCCAACAAAATTATTCAAATTATAACCCGCAACGTAACCAAAATTGGCGAGAAACGAAATACCAAGATTGGAGCCAAAACACGCAAAGAAAAGTAGTTAATACGGGCACGTTAAATGGAAAGAAAGGAAGAATCCTGAATATTCAAGGAATAAAAACAAACATAATAATCGATACAGGGAGTGATATTTCAATCGCCAATTCAAGATATCATACGGCAATAAACGCGCCAAAGTTAACCAGCGACAATATAACTATATCGGGCATAGGTGGAAAAGAAATTAAACCATTGGGGTATTTCTTGCATAAAGTTTATGTAGATGGTATAGAAATACAAGATAAATTTTATGTGATACAAGAAACTAACTTTGATTTAATAATAGGTAGAAAAGCAATCGAAGGCCTGACGTTAAAAGTAGAGGAAGATGTCGTTAGAATAATAAACGAAAATAAAGTACGAGTAGGTTACATTAAAATTAATAAAGTCCCTTCCAAAACAGATGAAGTAGCCACACCAAATATAAGCAACGATAATCGAGGTTGGGAAGATATGGTTAATATCGAATGCGAAAATGGCGTAATGGATTTGACTCATATTACAAATTTAGCTAACAGAGAAGAAATACGAGGATTAATAAAATCCTGCAAAACGAACAAAACAAAAGATAATGAATTAAACATAAAAATACTACCGGAAGATAGAAAACCTATCTGCGAACGTCCAAAGAGATTCTCTTCAGTTGAGAAGGAAATCATCAATAAACGAGTACGACAGTATTTAGATAATGACATTATCAAATGGAGCCCCTCAGATTTTATGGCTCCTGTGATTCCGAGTAAGGAAAAAGAAACCGATAAGAAATTCATTATCACTAGACAGGAGAGATCCGAAAGTAAAGACACTGAGAAGGAAACCGAAAATAAACACAAAAAGAGTAGAAAAAGACCTAAAAGAAAAACGGTTAGAAAGAAAAAGTCCAAAAACAATTCTGATCAGAAAATAAAAGATAATCCTATTGGAAATAATACAAAAAATGTTAAAGAAAAGAAAAATAATAACGCAAGAAGATCTACAGGCAAAACTTTAGTTCAACCTGAAACATATAATGATGAATCCACGTGGTATAAGTATGTACCAAAATTGCAAAGAATTATCAATAGCACAGTAACACGAAGCACCAAGTATAGTCCTTTTCAATTATTGACAGGAGTTAAAATGAAGGACAGTAACATGCAGAACATCAAGAAAATTTTGGAAGAAGAATTTACCGAATGTATGATGGAAGAACGCGAAGACATGAGAGAAGAAGCAAAGAAAAATATACTCAAAATACAAGAAGAAAACAAGGTGCAGTTTGATAAGAAAAGAAAACAGCCACGAAAATACAAAATAGGAGATATCGTCGCCATAAAGAGGACGCAATTTGGCAATACTATCAAACTTAAAGAAAAATATTTGGGGCCATATGAGATAACTGCAGCCAAGAATCATGATCGGTATGAAGTAAAGAAAGTAGGAGATCATGAAGGTCCAGGGAAGACGTCAACCGGGGCTGAATACATGAAGCCGTGGTCTATGGGTTAAACTCCTGGACGAGTCGGATAGATTAAATATACGTGTATGTGTATTGAACCTATAATCAAAATTTTATGTGAAAAAAAAATGTATAAAAGTCTCAAGAGTGTAGCTGTTTAAACATAAAAAAGAAATAATAAGCCAAGATGATGATGTCGGGACGCCATCATGTCAGGATGACCGATTTGTAGGATTTAAATTTAAACATACTTTATTTTCTTTATGACGTACATGATAAACAAATTAACTGATGCTCTGGTATTTTTATTATCCATAATTTGAAAGCACGAGTAATGAAAATTCACAATCACGAGATCAAGGTTTGGACATATTCAAAAATTAGAAAAGAGTCAGGCTAAAAAATAATGTTGTGCATGAAGCAGCGGCTCATTAGATGCCAAGGAAGGTATTGTTAAGCCTAATCAAATTATTCGTAAGAAATATGTTGTAAGTTTTAAGTAAGAAAGGTGCTGTATTTAGAAAAGTATCAACGAAGTGATGTAAAGTTACCCTTATAGAAATGTATTAAAGTGTACGTATTGTGATTCAAACATCTACTTATTTAAACTATCTATATATTAACATTTTACAAACAATAACTTCTACATATATATATATATATATATATATATATATATATCCATATATATATATATATATATATATATCTGATCTTTGTCACACTGTAACTCTCGTATTTATGAACCGATTTGGATGAAATTTCGTGTATACAAAATAAATACTAATGTCTCGACCGAGTTCGTTGGCCAGCTTCATCCGCCATCTTGTTTCAAAATGGCGGCCATTTAAAATTTCTTTAAAAATTAAAAATTTGAAATGTGGTATCAAAAAATTGAAAATTAAAAAATATTTTTTTCTTATGTGTTTCACCGTGATACAAAGATTCCGGAGCAGTTTTTGTTTTGTTTATATCTTAAAAAATGGGTGAGTTATAGCACTTTGAATTTCTAGCGTGGCTGACATTTTGAAACGACCTGATTTTTGTCCCGCGATAACAGGCGTATTTATGAACCGATTTGGATGTAACTTGGTGCGTACATAGTGCATACCAATGTCTTGACCGAATTCGTTGACCAGCTTCATCTGCCATCTTGTTTCAAAATAGCGGCCGTTTAAATTTTTAAAAAAAATTTAAAATTTGAAATGTGGTACCAAAAAATTGAAAATTAAAAAATATTTTTTTCTTATGTGTTTGATCTTGATACAAAGATTCCGGAGCAGTTTTTGTTTTGTTTATATCTTAAAAAATGGCTGAGTTATAGCACTTTGAATTTCTAGCGTGGCTGACATATTGAAATGACCTGATTTTTGTCACGCGATAACAGGCGTATTTATGAACCGCTTTGGATGTACCTTGGTGTATACATAATACATACCAATGTCTCGACCGTGTTCTTTCGCCAGCTTCATACGCCATCTTGTTTCAAAAAGGCGGCCATTAAAAAAAATTAAAACAATTTAAATTCTAAATGAGGTACCAAGAAATTGGAAAATGTAAAAGATTTTTTTTGCAAATGTTTGACCTTAATACAAAGATTCCGGAACAGATTTTGTTTTGTCTATATCTAGAAAAATGGCTGAGTTATAACATTTTGAATTTCTATTGTGGCTGACATTTTGAAACGACCTGATTTCTGTCACGCAATAACAGGCGTATTTATGAACCGATTTGGATGTAACTTGGTGTGTACATAGTACATAGACCGAGTTCGTTGGCCAGCTTCATTCGCCATCTTGTTTGAGAAGGGCTGCCATTAAAAAACAATTTAAAATTTAAAATGAAGTATCAAAAAATTGGAAAATGAAAAAGATATTTTTTTATGTGTGTGACCTTGATACAAAGATTCCGCAGCAGTTTTTGTTTCGTCTATATCTTAAAAAATGGTTGAATTATAGCACTTTGAATTTCTAGCATGGCTGACATTTTGAAACGATCTGATATTTGTCACGCGATAACACGTGTATTTATTAATCTATTTCGATGTAAGAAGGTATGTGGATAGTATATAGCAATGTCTTGCCCAAGTTTGCTGGCCAGCTTTATTATCCATCTTGTTTCAAAATGGCGGGCAGTAAATAAAAAAAAATATATTTAAAGTAAGGTGCAAAAAAAATTAGAAATCGAAAAAGGTTTCTTTTTTCAGTATTTGACCTTGATATAAGGATTCCAGAGCATTTTTTTTTCTTTATCTTAAAAAATGGCTCAGATATAGCAGTTTGAATTTCTAATGCGGGTGACATTTTGAAAAATCTGATTTTTTGCCTGCGACAGCACTCGCATATATCAACCGATTCCGATGTGAGTGAGCATGTGCACAGGAATTACTAAGGTCTCGACCAAGTTCACTGGTTAGCCTCATCCACGATGTTGTCTTAAAATGGCAGGCACTTCAAGTTATCGCCGAATTTGGCAACCAAATATAAGTTATTTTAAATAAAAGCAGCTTGGATAAAGCTCTCTAATTTCTCGAAATTCTCATTCATAATGAGTTAGTATTGATAAAAATTAGTATTGAATCTCCTATAATCGGTTTCCACTAAATTGAGCTTTGTGCGTTTGAATAATATAATCTGGCTTTTTAAAAATAAGGAATATGAAAGCTACCTCTTCCTCCCGGCACTGGCCGGAAGGACTTTTTCTTATAAAATATTTTAGTTTCTCTCGTTATTTCGCAGCTAAAACTCTAAGGGTCATCGGCCAGAACTTTTAAAATCCGAACCGAACCCTTTTTCCTTTCATAAAACTTCGCATTTTTTTTTTTTGCAGCGAAAAACTAGCCTCTTCACTAACTCAGAAACTGCATGTCTGTCTGAATAAAAACCTCTACCCTCTTACGTCACATTATTAGATCAACCATAAAAATGCGCGAAGAGAAAAAATGCTCTCCGTTAACAGAAAACGGGCAGGAGGAAAACAATATTACGTTCGCTAAATGCGAGATTTAAAAAAACACATGGCCATTGCCAACATTATGAATAAATCTTCGAGAAATGCAAGTCTAGAACAAATAAACAAATAAGAAAAATGAATCACGATGCTAATTATTATGCTAAGTAAAAGTTATCTCCGGACTTAAATTTTCATCAAGTAAATCTGGGGAATCTGATAACATTTGGTTAGTTAACAGTAGAGCATCGTTTCACATGTGCAAAGTTTCCGCAGGACTTAAAAGGTTTACATTTGAGGTAAAGAATATATATCACGCAGGTAAAATTTCTAAAATTATTTCTGAAGGAATCGGAACTATATATGCCCTGAGTAATTGAAATTTTATAAATTGAAATATTAGTAATGTTAGCAATGTATAGTCCACAATTAAGATATAATATTTACCTATTAATTTTTTAATGGAGAAGTTGTAAGGATGTGTTTCAGAAAATAGCAACGTGGTAATTTTTGTTAAGTATATTGAATTTCTAACTAAAGCAGTTAAAAAGGAAATACTTTAGAGAATTACAGTGAATCTTTACATAATTATAGTTGTTATTGCACGAATCAGCCTATTAGTAATTATGAAATTTCCAGATAAACTATCTGTTTGAATTAATTATTATTCTATATTTCTCAAGTGTTTTCTGCTCCTTCAATAAAAATGTTTTGTTTAAAGATATACGAATTTGATTCACTATAAATAAACTATAGTTATTTTTATTATTCTAACTATAATTATTATTCATTTTGTATATAATAATGTTTGAAAATATTATTATGTCCAAAATATATCTGGTGCCTAATATGAGATATTAGACTGATACTCAAAATTAAAAATCGTAGCTGGATGCCGAATTTAAGCTGCATTAATTAGGTCCCCTTGATGGTCACAAAGCTATTTTTAACTGTACTATTGTTAACGTAAGTAAAGAAAAAGTAAATGAACAATTTCTAGCCTTCATTTTTTCGGAAAGTAGATTCTTGCAACCAAACAATACCCAGTTTTTATCACGTTGCCTCATATATATTGAAATCAGTTAGTTCAAGGAGCATAAGAAATATCTGCAACACTTATAAACTTTATTCAATTTTAACACTTAAATACATACTGTAACTCAGGAGTTACATGATATTTTTGTGACATTTGGCGCTTTCTATTGGTATTTTGGTGAACTATTATGTGTTACTTACATGTGATAACATGCACTTTAGATCATAAAATCTGTTTAGGTTCTGATTTAGTATCACGGGCAGGTTATAATGTCTTTTGTTGATACTGCATGAATGTGCTCTATTTTCTTTAGCTTTATAATGTAGTAATTATTAATTCTACAAACTATTAAAATAATTATAAGTTGAATAGTTTTTATTGTGCGGTGACACTTCAAACTAAGTATATAATTTAAAATTATAATTTTTGGAGCAATTTGCTATTACTTAACTCATGAGTGACATTCTGGCATTATGCACAATAGAAACATAAATAATTTTTTTTCACAATTTTTCCAGTGGATAATCAACAAAAATAGACTCAAATATTATTTTTTCCTAACGAAATAAGAGTCATTCATTACTTGTAAAGGGTTATATAGAAATGTTAATATATATATTTTTTCAATTTTGTAAAATTTATTCAAAGGAAATTGCATTATAATGGTTTGTTATAAGTATCTGTTAGAAACTTTACATATATTTTGTCGAAACATCTTGTCTTCAAAATTATGAGGACGTGCATGAATCAATCCAAATGGTTCAGTCTTAAATTCAATTGATTTATACTTTAATAGAACTTGTATATTGATTAAATATAGTTAAAAAATGTCAAGCGAATAAAATAAAAATGCAATAGTGACTTTTTTCTGAATGCTGTTGTATGTTTGTCTGGGTTTCAAATTGTGATAATTCTAATCCTGGATTTGAATAATGCGCTTTAATATCGATTCATATGCTATCGAGAAATTATTGATTAAAAGAAAGGTTTAACATTAGGACACAGAAATGGGCAAGAACTTTGTTGACCAACAAAAAGGCGACATTTTAGAAAACGATAGTACCAAAGAAACGAACACTCATGATTAGTGGTTAAAAGATTTTACAAAATGTGGCAACTGAAGAACAGGGACATAATCAAAACAGTAACCGATTTAGATAGAAGTATACTTTTAATCTGCCTGTGATTATTAAAAGACAGGAAAAGTTGGTTTTGGTTAGGATTTAGAATGAAATTTCGTCCGCTGTTATAACATCATTTGCTTCTGGTAATGAAAACGTCAAAATGGAATAGCCTATCATCAATATGATTTTTGTTTTATGGTTATTAAAGTAAGTAAAAAATTAACGCTTGCACGAGTTGTAAAAATATTGGTTTTATAGGGCAGGGTAGTACACAGTGAGACGAAAATTATTATTACTTAACAAACGGCGACGATTTTTATTCTTTTGAATTTTTTATTGCTACGGCTTTAAGCTACATAAATGCGTTACACATTAATGTATAAATGGTTTTTAAAAAGTTATTTAAAAAAGCACAGAAGCAGCATAACGGGGTATCGAAAATTGTCTCAATGTGTACCACAAGTAGTACACAGTGAAACAATGTATGTGTTTTCATAAATCATACATTTTTACACTCTATTAACAATTTTCTGCAGTTTATGACATCTAATTATTATTTCTAGATTTTCAAAATATTAAAAATACTAGCAAACCCCGCGGCTTTGCTCGCGTAATATTTGAAATATGCCAAGTGATAGTTATATGCTAATTTTTATTAAAAAGTGCTAACTAAATTTTTATTTTATTAAAATGTAATATTTTATTTTATTAAAAGGTACTTATTACTTTTAGGAATAATTCAAAAATTACTATTTAAAACACAGTTTGACTAAACATCATTATTACACTGCATTAGGCAGAAATGAGACTTAAATTAATAAAACGAAATAAAACTAAAAAAATGATAATTTAGAAAATGTTTTGAAACTTTTATGCTCAACTAATACGATCATTTCAGTATTCATTTGAAATTTTGAATTTTTTAGAAACCATCGTCTTACATCTTAAAATTACCTATCATGTCAAATTCCAAGTCCTACCACCTCTCTCAGCATAAAGGGCTATGTTGAAATAGAAACTGTCACCATTAATTTGCCAACATTGATTTTGAAATCGGTTTGTTATTTCCTAATATTCCACAGAAACGTCATTTAGAATGCTTTTAAAGGCCTATTTTAGAACGTTTGTTGTTCCTGAGAGCCCCAAGTGGTAGAATCATCGGCATAAAATATAGCCTGTGCAGGATCAGAGACTGTTACCATTGATTTCAAACTATTATTACTTTTATAATCGGTTTATATTCTCTGAAATTGCATAGAAATCGTAATTTAGGACTTTTTTGGAACGATTTTCGCACCTCCCCTTCCCTTCACCCCTTTGTAATTCAAATTTATTTTCGACAGTATTTCGAGGGCATTTATATTTTATAAGTAACTACAATGAAATATTTAAAGTTTCTAGTCTTTTCAGTATCACAGAAATCGAATCGCAATTTAGAAATTTTTTAGCTCCTGCAAGCCTGTGGTGGTAGTGGCACAGACATAAAATATAGTTTATTTTTGAGCAGGCTCTATCACTAACAATTTGTCGTCATTTTTTTTATCGGTTTGGAATTTTATAAATTTGCTTAAAAATTGTAATTTATAACGCTTTTCGCTCACTTCATCTTTTTAAATTAGGAATTTTCCTTCGACTGTTCTTAGAAAGCAGTTGCATCTTGTAAGTAAATCCCATGCCATAATTCAATGTGTTAGACCCCTCAACTGTGCAAAAAACGCAAATTAGAACATGTTTTGCTTTTGCAACCCTCAGATGGTAGTGACAGCAACATAAAATATGACCTATGTTATAGCAGGGACTGTCACCATTGATTTGCAACCATTACTTTTGAAATAGCTTTGGTATTTCCTGAGATCGAGTAGAAATCGCAATTTACATCGTTTTCAGAACGCTTTCGCGATGTTTCATCCCTTTTTAAATTTCCAATTTTTTCGAAACTTTTCTTAAAGATCATTTATATCTAATTAATATGTACCTTGCCTAATTTTAAGTTGCTAGCCGCTACCGATCACAAAAATCGAAATTTAGAACGTTTTTTTGCTCCTGCAACGTCTAGGTGATAGTGATACCGACATAAAATATCGTCTATGTTAGAGCAGAGACTGTCAGCATCAATTTCCTACCATTACGTTTGAAATCAGTTTGATTCTTCCTGAGATATTGCTGACAAATAAGCATTTAGAACGTTTTTAGAAAGCTTTTCGCGCATTTTCCTCCTGCATCTCCTCTGGGGTAGTGGAAACAGATATAAAATATAGCCTATCATGTAGAAAGATATTTCACCTTCATTTGTACACCATTATATTTGAAATCGGTTCAGTAATTCCTGAGATTGCATAGAAATCTCAATTTAGAATGTTTCTTACAACGCTTTTGCGCATTTTGACCCCTTTTAAATTTAAATTTTTTCAGGAAATGTCCTTAGAGATAATTTATATCTTATAACTAACTACCATTTCAAATTTCACGATTCTAGGCCCATCCGTAACACAAAAAACCGCAATTTAGAACGTTTTCTCCTGCACCCCCTTTGGGGTAGTATCACCGAAATAAAACATAGCCTATGTTGGAGCAAGGGTTGTCACCATCATTTTGACGCCATTATGTTTTAGATCGGTTTGGTATTTCCTTATATTGTGTAGAAACCACCATTTAGAACGTTTTTTAGAACGCTTTTCGCGCCTTTTCACGTCTTTCAAATTTCGAATTGTTTAAGTACTGTTCTTAAAAATCCTTTATATCTAATAAGTAGCTAATATTTCAAATTTCATATTTCTAGGCCCTTCAGTAACGCAAAAATAGCATTTTTAGAACGTTTTTTGCTCCTGCATCCATTTCGGGTAGTGGCGCCGACATAAAACATAGCCTATGTTGGAGCAGGGGTTGTCACTGTCATTTTTACAGCATTATTTTTTAAATCGGTTTGATATTTCCTGAGATTGTGTACAAACCACCATTTAGAACATTTTTAGAACGCTTTTTGCGCATTTTTACCCCTTTCAAATTTCGCATTGTTTAAGAACTGTTCTTAAAAATTCTTTATATCTAATAAGTAGCTTATGTTTCAAATTTCATATTTCTAGGCCCTTCAGTAACGCAAAAATCGCATTTTTCGAACGTTTTTTGCTCCTGCACCCCTTTTCGTGTAGTGGCACCGACATAAAACATAGCCTATGTTGGAGCAAGTTTTCTCACCGTCATTTTGACAGCATTATTTTTTTAAATCGGTTTGGTATTTCCTGAGATTGTGTAGAAACCACCATTTAGAACGTTTTTTAGAACGCTTTTCGCGGATTTTCACCCCTTTCAAATTTCGAATTCTTTAAGAAATGTTCTTAGAAATCCTTTATATCTAATAAGTAGCTAATATTTCAAATTTCATATTTCTAGGCCCTTCAGTAACACATAAATCGCATTTCTAGAGCGTTTTTTGCTCCTGCACCGCCTTTGGGGTAGTGGCACCGGCATAAAACATAGCTTATCTTGGAGCAAGGGTTTTCACCATCAGTTTGACAGCATTATTTTTTAAATCGGTTTGGTATTTCCTGAGATTGTGTAGAAATCACCATTTAGAACGTTTTTTAGAACGCTTTTCGCGCATTTTCACCCCTTTCAAATTTCGAATTGTTTAAGAACTGTTCTTAGAAATCCTTTATATCTAATTAGTAAATAATATTTCAAATTTCATATTTCTAGGCCCTTCAGTAACACATAAATCGCATTTTTAGAAAGTTTCTTGCTCCTGCACCCCCTTTGGGGTAGAGGCACCGACATAAAACATTGCCTATCTTGGAGCAAGGGTTGTCACCATCATTTTTACAGCATTATTTTTTAAATCGGTTTGGTATTTCCTGAGATTGTGTAGGAACCACCATTTAGAACGTTTTTTAGAACGCTTTTCGCGCATTTTCACCCCTTTCAAATTTCGAATTCTTTAAGAAATGTTCTTAGAAATCCTTTATATCTAATAAGTAGCTAATATTTCAAATTTCATATTTCTAGGCCCTTCAGTAACACATAAATCGCATTTCTAGAGCGTTTTTTGCTCCTGCACCGCCTTTGGGGTAGTGGCACCGGCATAAAACATAGCTTATCTTGGAGCAAGGGTTTTCACCATCAGTTTGACAGCATTATTTTTTAAATCGGTTTGGTATTTCCTGAGATTGTGTAGAAATCACCATTTAGAACGTTTTTTAGAACGCTTTTCGCGCATTTTCACCCCTTTCAAATTTCGAATTGTTTAAGAACTGTTCTTAGAAATCCTTTATATCTAATTAGTAAATAATATTTCAAATTTCATATTTCTAGGCCCTTCAGTAACACATAAATCGCATTTTTAGAAAGTTTCTTGCTCCTGCACCCCCTTTGGGGTAGAGGCACCGACATAAAACATTGCCTATCTTGGAGCAAGGGTTGTCACCATCATTTTTACAGCATTATTTTTTAAATCGGTTTGGTATTTCCTGAGATTGTGTAGATACCACCATTTAGAACGTATTTTACCATTTTTGTGCATTTTCACCCCTTTTAAATTTCGAATTCTTTAAGAACTGTTCTTAGACATCATTTAGATCTTATAAGAAACTAATATCCCAAATTTCATATTTCTAAGCCCTTCAGTAACGCAACAATCGCATTTTTAGAACGTTTTTTGCTCCTGCAACCCCTTTGGGGTAGTGGCACTGACATAAAATATAGCCTATGTTCTAAGTTGGACTAAAACCATCATTTTGATACCATTACTTTTGAAATCTGTTTGGTAGCTCCAGAGATTACCTCTAACAAACAAACAAACTTTACTTCTTTATAATATTAACTAGCAAATCCCGCGGCTTTGCTCGCGTAATAGTTGAAACATGCCAAATGATACTTGCATGACTATTTTTTATTAGAAGAACACATTTTGAAATAATTAAAAAATTACAAATTAAGCCACAGTTTGACTAAACTTCATTATAACAAACAGTGCAATAGACAGAAATGAGATAATTAATAAGAACAACTAAAACTAATTTCAATTAAATGATAATTTAGCATGTATTTTGAGACATTTACGCTCATTTCATGCGCTCATTTCAGTATTCATTTGAAGATTTAAGTTCTTTAGAAACCATCTTAACATATTTACATCTTAAAATTAACCATCATGTTAAATTCCAAGATTCTTGTCTATCAGTCTACCACCTCTCTGGTGTTAGTGGCACCAACATAAAATGCCGTAAGAGAGTTGAAATAGAACGTCTCGAAAAATGTTGAAACAGAGACTATCACCATTAATTTGCTAACATTAACCTTGGAATTGGTTGGTATTGCCTAATATTTTATAGAAAGCTGAATTTAGATGTTTTTAAAGGATTTCTTGTTGTTCCTGTCAACCAGGTGGTAGTGACACTGGCACAAAATATAGCCCGTATAGGATCAAAGACTATCACTCTTGATTCGCAACCAATAACTTCTGTAATCGGTTTATTATTTCCTGAGATTCCACAGAAATCGTAATTTAGGACTCTTTTAGAATGCTTTTCGCTTCTTCTCTTCACGGCACCCCTTTTTAATTTCGAATTTATTTTCGACTGTTCTTAGAGGACATTTATATTTTATAAGTAACTACAGTGCTATATTTAAAGTTTCTAGCCTCTTCAGTACAGCAGAAATCGCAATTAAGAACGTTTTTTACTCCTCCAACCCTCGACATAAAATATAGCTTATGTTTGTGCAGGTTCTATCACCATCAAGTTGCAAACATTATGTTTGAAATCGGTTTCATATTTCATACGATTTCATACAAATCGTAATTTAGAACGTTTAAAGAACGCTTTTCACTCACTTCATCCTTTTAAATTTGGAAATTTCTTTCGAGAATTCTTAGAAAGCATTTGCATCTTTGAAGTAATTACCACTCCAAATTAAAAAAGTTAGACCTTCTCAGTAACACAAAAAAAAACGGAATTTAGAACTTTTTTTGCTTCTGTAACCCCCAGGTGGTAGTGAGAACAACGTAAAATATAAGCTATATTGGAGCGGGGACTGTTACCCTCAATTTGAAAATATTACTTCTAAAATCGGTTTATATTTCCTGAGATTGCGTAGAAATCGCTATTTAGAACGTTTTTAGAACGCTTTTCGTTCATTTTAGCCCCTTTTTAATTTCAATTTTTTAAGGAACTCTTTTCAGAGAGTAATTTCCTCTCATAATTAATTACCATGCCAAATTTCAAGTTGCTAGCCCCTTCAGTATCACAAAAATCACAATTTAGAACGTTTATTTAAATGCAACCGCAAGGTGGTAGTGACTTCGACATGAAATAGATCCTAAATTGGAGCAAGGGCTGTCATCATCAATTTCCAACCATTACTTTTGAAATCATTTGGGTACTTTCTGAGACTGCGTAGTAATCACAATTTAGAAGTTTTTTAGAAGATTTTCGTTCATTTTCACCTTTTTTAAATTTCGAATTATTTAGGAAATGTTCTTACGGATCATGTATATCTTATAAGTAACTACCATGCCTAGTTTCAATATGCTAGGCCCTGCAGTATTACAAAAACGCAATTTAGATCTTTTTTTGCTCTTTCACCCTTTTACGGGTAGTGGCAGCGACATGAAATACAGCCTATGTTAAAGCGAGGGCTGTCACCATCGTTTTCACACCATTATTTTTTAAATCGATTCGGTATTTCCTGAGAATGCGTATAAGCGCAATTTAGAAAGTTTTTTAGAACGTTTTTCGCTCATTTTCACCCCATTTAAATTTCGATTTTTTAGGAAATGTTCTTAGAAATCATTTGCATCATAAATAACTGACCTGCCTAATTTCAGGATTTTAGGTCCTTCAGTAACACAAAAATCGCAATTTAAAACGTTTGTTGCTTCTGAAACCCCTAGGTGGTAGTGACACCGACATGAAATAGAGCTTATTTGGAGCAAGGGCTGTCATCATCAATTTCGACCCGTTACTTTTGAAATAGGTTGGGAACTTTCTGAAATTGCGTAAAAGTCGCCATTTAGAACGTTTTTCAGAACACTTTTCGCGCATTTTCACCCCTTTTAAATTTCGAATTTTTTAAGAAATGTTCTTAGATGTCATTTATGCCTAATAGGTAACTACCATGCCAAATTCCATATATGTGGACCCTTCAGTAACACAAAAATCGCAATTTCGAACGTTTTTTGTTCCTGCACCCCCTTTAGAGGTAGTGGCACCGACATAAAATGTAGCCTATGTTTGAGAGAGGGTTGTCACCATCATTTTGACACCATTATTAGGGTTTCGTTCATCTGACGAAACCCTATTCGTCTCGCTCCTCTGTCTGTCTGTCTGTCTGTCTGTCTGTCTGTCCGTCTGTCCGTCACAGAGCCCGTTCTCAGAAACTACACATGTTGGAGATTTGAAATTTTGCATACTTACCACCACACATCATACGACAAATCATAAAATTTTGAAAAAGTCGTACATTTAACCCTTTGGGCTCCCACATGTGTATTTTAAACAATTCTTTCTAAGTGAGTCCCTAATTAGGTTGCAGGCATGAAATTTTGCGTACTTATAGATGGACACCTCAAATCAAACGACAAATCATAAAATTTTGAAAAAGTCATTCATTTAACCCTTTGGGCTCTCACATGTGTATTTTAAACAATTCTTTGTATGTGAACCTCTAATTACATTGGAGGCGTGAAATTTTGCATACTTATAGCTGAATACCTCACATCAAAGGACAAATCATAAAATTTTGAAAAAGTCGTACATTTAACCCTTTGGGCTCCCACATGTGTATATTAAACAATTCTTTCTATGTGAACCTCTAATTAGATTAGAGGCGTGAAATTTTGCATACTTATAGCTGAATACCTCACATCAAAGGACAAATCATAAAATTTTGAAAAGTCGTACATTTAACCCCTTGGGCTCCCACATGTGTATTTTAAACAATTCTTTCTGAGTGAACCCTAATTAGGTTGGAGGAGTGAAATATTGCATACTTATAGCTGAATACCTCACATCAAACGACAAATCATAAAATTTTCAAAAAGTAGTATATTTAACCCTTTGGGCTCCCACATGCGTATTTTAAACAATTCTTTTTAAGTGAGTCCCTATTTAGGTTGGAGGTGTGAAATTTTGCATACTTATAGCTGAGTACCCCACATCAAACGACAAATCATAAAATTTTGAAAAAGTCGAACATTTAACCCTTTGGGCTCCCACATATGTATTTTAATCAATTCTTTCTAAGTGAACCCTAATTAGGTTGGAGGCGTGAAATTTTGCATACTTATAGTTGAATACCTCACATCAAACGACAAATCATAAATTTTCAAAAAGTCGTACATTTAACCCTTTGGGCTCCCACAAGTGTATTTTAAACAATTCTTTTTAAGTGAGCCCCTATTTAGGTTGGAGGTGTGAAATTTTGCATAATTATAGCTGAACACCTCACATCAAATGACAAACCATAAAAATTTGAAAAAGTCGTACATTTAACCTTTTGGACTCCCACATGTGTACTTTAAACAATTCTTTCTAAGTAACACCCTATTTACGTTGGAGGTGTGAAATTTGGCATACTTATAGCTGAACACCTCTCATCAAATGACAAACCATAAAATTTTGAAAAGTCGTACATTTAACCCCTTGGGCTCCAACATGTGTATTTTAAACAATTCTGTCTAAGTGTGCTCCTAATTAGGTTGGAGGCGTGAAATTTTGCATACTTATAGCTGAGCACCTCGCATCAAACGACAAATCATAAAATTTTCAACGAGTCGTACATTTAACCCTTTGATCTCCAACATGTGTATTTTAAACAATTCTTTCTAAGTGAGCCCCTAATTAGGTTGGAGGCGTGAAATTCTGCATACTTATAGCTGAGTATCACACATCAAACGGCAAATCATAAAATTTTGAAAAAGTCGTACATTTAAGCTTTTGGTTTACTACATGTGTATTTTAAACAATTCTTTCTAAGTGACACTCTATTTAGTTTGGAGGCGTGAAATTTTGCATACTAGCTGAACACCATCATGCGACAAATCATAAAAATTTGAAAAAGTCGTACATTTAACCCTTTGGGATCCCACATGCGTGTTTTAAGCAATTCTTCCTAACTGAGCCCCTTATTAAATTGGAGATTTGAAATTTTGCATGCTTATTATAGCAAAACACCTGAGGCCAGGCGACAAATTATAAAATCTTGAAAAAGTCTTACGTTTAACCCTTTGAGCTACCACATATGTATTTTAAGCAATTCTTTCTAAGAGAGCCCCTAATTAAGTTGGAGACATGCATTTTTGCATACGTATAGCTGAATACCTCAGACCACACGACAAATCATAAAATTTTCAAAAAGTCTTATATTATTTACTCCTCCGGCCTCTAACGTATATTTTAAGCAATTTTTCTAACCTCCGCCCTTTTCACGCGGGGAGCACTTTTCCAACTTTTGCCGACACCCCTTTGACCATTCTTTCATATTATGCACCATAGCCTTACATATTTGAGTTCCACATATACGGATAGTATGTAAAACGGAGTTTCGTTCGGATAGAGATTTGTTTAGAATAGAGTGCGCCCCTGGTTGCGAAATGTAGAACTAACAGATTTTTCAAAAGGATAAAGTGTTTTGAAATGAATATTAAACGAAACCCTCTGTGCGATCTGTGATCACACTTACCCACTTGTTTTTTAAATCGGTTTGGTACTTCCTGTAATTGCGCAAAAATCGCCATTTAGATCGTTTTTTAGAACGTTTTTCGCGCATTTTCACACTTTTTAATTTCGATTTTTTTTTAAATGTCCTTAGAGATTATTAGTATTTTATAAGTAACTACCATTCCAAATTTCATGTTTCTAGGCCCTTAAGTAACACAAAAATTGCATTTTTAGAACGTTTTTTGCTTCTGCACCCCCTTTTGGCCAATGGCACGGACATAAGATATAGCCTATGTTCTAAGTTGGACTAATACCATCATTTTGATACCATTACTTTTGGAATCGGTTCAGTAGTTCCAGAGTTTACCTCCTAAAAATAAACATTTTTTACCTCTTTATAATATGAGTATAGATATAGATGAGCCTCGGGTGAACAATGGCAGACATTGGGCTACCTTCATGCAAATTTTCAGCGTCTTACGTTTAGTAAATTTCCCTAACCATCACGTGCCCAAACACACACAGAGAAAGAGAGAGAGAGAGAAAAAAACGTTATTTTATTAATAAATAACTTTTTATAACATCAGAACCACATAGTAGATACACACTGAGACACGTCTCACTGTGTATCACAACTGTGTGTCTCACTGTGTACTTTCGTTACGTTGTAACGAAATGGATACCACATCTGTTACATCAATTTCATCGCTTTAAACAGTTTATGTCGTTTTGTCGAAATAGTCTATTATTAGATATAACTGGGTTTGGTTAAGTAAATATATGTCTTATTGAAGGAAATAAACTATAAATTTCACGTTTATGTAAATTTAACCACTATAAAATAAGGAAATATTTAGTATTTTGTCGGACGAGTAATTGAAGTGCCGAAATTACATTCACGTATTGTTTAAGTTGAAGCCGTTATGTGTGTGTGCCAGCTTGCAGAAAAAGTTACAACTATATGTCAAAGTGGCTGCTGTCTCTCTGTCTACCATGTTTACTCACTGTGTACTCCCTTATCCTATTATTTTTACGACAAAAAATTTATTTATTTAGATTTTATTTTTAAGAGTTTAGGTTTTTAAATTGTTAAAGCACTATTAAAATATTTGCACTTTGAAATTTTAACCTGAAGCTTTACCAGATCTTACGTAATTCTGAAATACGTCATTCAAAATTAAGAAAATAATTATGTTATGTTTTAAAAAATTATCAAATGTCAAAAATGCAATACTGGATAATATAATAGCATTTAACTCACATAAGATTAAGGATAACATTAACTCATAAATATTTATAACTCATATTTTATATTAAAAAAAGTATAATATAATATAATTTACCTATCATTGAAAGCATCATAAGCATTTTTACTTATATTTTTCAAAATTAATTTCGAATTAAAATAAAACCACTTATGCATGCTTTTCTTACAGTATGATTTATAGTAACAACTTCAGATTTTACAAACTAAAATTCCTATTAAACATGGTTAAAAGAGAAGCATTTGAATATAAAATAATATAAAGTTTTCGCTATTATTTCATTTTAAAAGTATTTCGACATAGTTCATTCATTAGAAGTGTTTCTTTTATCTACCCTATATATATAAAATCCTAATGAACCGGATTTAGGAAACGGATATTATGAAACGACTGAATTGAAACGAATTTATGAAAAGATTCTATAAAAAGACTGATTAAACAACTGATTATGTTTCACGGCGATTTTCTCTAAAATATGCAATAATTTGGGACAAAATTAACACCAAAAATCCGTATTGATCGGCAGATTTCAAAACTGGTATTATAATTTTAAAATTCGACTTAGTTTTCGAGATATTAATTTTTTTCTAATTTTAAATACTTTCCTCTAATGATGGCAACTCAATTTTTAATCATAACACATTTTTTTTCATACTTTAGAAAATGTTATTATTTTAAACTAATTTGGCGACCAATTTGGCCTCGTTTGAATGTATGCTAAGAAATGTATCATGTTATTTATATTCATAATTCAATTTACTTGAGCAATCTTTCGCCAAATCGGAAGATTCTGACAGAGAAATCAAGAACTCAGTATTTTGATGTTAGCGGGATGCAAGTGATAAATCTCGAAACATTTTCCCCGTTGCATTTTTTTCTATATCATTAATTTCATTTAAAATATAATCCTTTCTTTCATTTTATTTAAAATAAAAAACTTTCATTTAAAATTGAAACATTTAAAATTGATGTCTTTCACTTTTTTTTTTTAACAAAGCGAAAAGAAAAATATTAGGCACAGATGTCATATGCGCACCAGGGTACATAATTGGCGCCAAAATGGTATTATTTTAATTAACATGGTAATCCGGCTATTGTTGTTTATTTAACCCGGTGGAAGGCGCGCGGGGTACCTGAGTCACCCCAGTCTCATAAAAACTTCTATTCTGGAATTCGTATTAGTCCGTCATTATTCATCCCTTCAGTAGCTAACTTTTAAAATGTTTTCTTTCAATAGCACCTGCCATCAGCAGGTGTTTTTCTTTTGTTAGGGAGAAGCAATCATTTCCTGGAAAGCCACCTGCCACTGGGGTAACCTAGCAACCCCGCGCGACCGCATTTTACAGCAATTCCCTCTCATTAGTTTTCTGCTCGCATAGATAGTGGACGCTTGATTTTTTGTTCTTTTCGAAAATGGCAGCTAAACGAAAATTGACGGAATATGAGAAAGAAATGGAGAGATTGAGAGGGCTGCTGGATACTGTTGAAACTTCAGATGAAGAAATAGACTCTGCTAGTGAAGATGAAATTGATTATGAAATTTATAGTAGTCACGACAGTGACAGTGAATTTGAAGCTGCCAATATAAGCGGTGAATCCGATCAAGAAAATGACATTTACGTAGGAAAAGATAAAACAGTCTGGAAAAAAGATAAACCGAATGCAAAAGTGAGAACTAGCTCGTGCAACATCATTATTCATCTACCTGGACTAAAATCAGTTGCATCAGGTATTACGGAACCTGTTGAAAGTTGGGAACTCTTTTTTGATTCCAACGTTATAAAAAATATCGTGGATTGCACTAATATTTTTATTGATAAAATATCTGCAAATTTCCAACGAAGTCGTGATGCTAGAAATACGGATGAAGTGGAGATGAGAGCGCTATTTGGTCTCTTATATTTATGCGGGCTACACAAATCATCCCATACTAATGCAAAGGATTTGTGGAGCGCCGATGGAACTGGAATTGAATTGCTTCGAAAAACAATGTCTTACAAGCGGTTCACATTTCTTCTCAGATGCTTGAGATTTGATAATATAAAAGACCGTGAAGATCGACGTCAATTAGATAAACTGGCAGCAGTGAGAGATTTTTTCAGTGCATTCAATAAAAAGTGTCAAGAGATATATTCAGTTAGTGAATATGTCACTATAGACGAGAAGTTAGAAAAGTTTCGAGGTCGTTGTGGATTTCGGCAGTACATGCCGAAAAAACCGGCAAGATATGGAATTAAAATATTCGCCTTAGTCGATGCGAGGACATTTTATACATATAATATGGAAATTTAGGCCGGACAACAACCAGAAGGTCCGTTCAAAGTCGACAATTCACCATCTGCAATTGTAAAACGACTCTGCACCCCGTTATTTGGATCCGCAAGGAACGTGACAATGGACAACTGGTACACAAGCTATCCATTAGCAAAAGAGCTTCTATCAAAGAAACTAACTACCGTGGGAACTTTGAAGAAAAATAAAGCTGTGATTCCTGTTGAATTTTTAGAAGCAAAAACAAGGGAAGTTTTTTCATCTATATTTGGATTCCAAAAGGACGTAACATTAGTGTCTTATGTTCCGAAGAAATCGAAATGTGTAGTTTTGTTGTCTACAATGCATCATGATAACACGATAGATAAAAACTCTGAGAAAAAGAAGCCGGAAATAATACAATTTTACAATGAAACAAAGGGAGGAGTGGATACTGTTGATGAAATGTCTACACTTTATTCTACTGCGAGGAAAACAAATAGGTGGCCGATGGTTGTTTTCTATTGTGTGTTGAATGTGGCAGCTATAAATGCGCGAGTTGCACTTATGTCCACCAAAAATGCTCCTCTGCAGTACAAAAGTAGGCGAATGTTCTTGAAAACATTGGCATTGTCTCTAGTTAACCAACAAATTATGAAAAGATCAACTATGTCAATGTTGCCCAAGGAATTACGAGAAAAAATTAAATCTGATTTGCCCTCAACAGAAAGTAATGATGATCCTGATAATAACTTGCCAAAGAGAATAAAGCTTGGTAAAGGACGATGTGCAGTTTGTCCTCGAGCTAAGGACAAAAAAACCACAATTAGTTGTATTAAATGTGAACAATTTACTTGCAAGGATCACTCTAATTACGTCTGTGACAAATGTATGTAAAGTCCAATAAAGGTATGTAATTTTTTTTGAAAATGAGTCAGTTTTTTTTTTTTTTTAAGAATTATTAGTGCAGATATTTATTTAAATATATTCTGAAATTGAAACTTATATCTTAAAAATATATTTTATACATTTTTTATATATGTTTGAATAAATTTACATGCGTAAATTGCATTAAACTTAAGTTTTTCGGTGGGGTTATACAGGAACCCCACGCGACCAAATGTGTGCTAATGAGTGCGCGCCTTCCACCGGGTTAATAATAAATGTTTATTTTTTTAAAACTATAGAACAAAATAAATTATATAATTTAAATATTTTTTTGGTTATTTTATTTTAAAAATAATAGAAAATAATTAAAAAATACCATACGACTTAGTTATTCCGTCGACCAATTTCGCCAAATTATATAAATTGCGAAACTACTCGACAAATTATACAAATTGACATAATTTTTACTTTAAGTAACGAAAGAACAAATAAAATAGTATAACATTAATAAATATACAAATAAAATGTCGAAATAAGAATCACTTGATGGCGTAACGCGTGTAACTTGCTTAAAGTCAAGTGAATGTGACATTTACGATCAACCATTATTGGCATATAATCTTATAATTTGGTGATAGATTTTTGGTCGACGGGATGACTAAGTAGTACCAAAAACACAGATGTAACTGGTATTCGAATACAAGGTTTATCGCCAAATTTTCATTAAAAAAATCACCCCAAATCCGGTGCGTATATGACATCTGGCCAAATATTAAATAATGCAACAAACCATGACATTTAAGTTCAACTTCAATGCGATATTTTAATTTATCACTCGAAAAAAAAAATGCTAACTGCCGAGCTGAAAAAAAAAAAGCTATCGTCGAGATTTGCACCCGGTTAGCATAACAGGACCAAGAATTCTTTGGGACCCTGGCAACGTGTATGAGTTTTATTCGAAAAAAAAATATTGATTTTTTAATCAAAATGGAATACTTTCGACACGGATATTATATACGGCCCCATATTGGCGCGATTTTTTTCTGACGCCAATGACATATACGCAACGGGTACTTAACTGGCTCCAAATTATCGTTACTTTGCTTGATATGGTAAGCCGGATGTTGCTGTTTATGCTGTTGGTGTTTTCCCCCTATTGGCGTTGAAAAAAAAAAACGCGCCAATATGGGGCCGTATATGACATTTGGCCAAACTTTCATATGAAAAGCGAAGGGATCAATCAGACCGCATTTATTTATGGCAGTTACATGACTTGGACTATTATAGTATAGATGAAATGATGGCGATAGGATTGATGAAATGATGGGAAGGAATAGTATTTGGCGACTTATCACAAAGGTAACTGACTAACATTAAAGTACCAAAGTGGCACCTGGAATATAAAAAGCGAAGTGCTCCGCCCGGAACTGTTGATGATAGTCACATGACTTAGGCTATTGTTATAGAAATTGTTTTAAAATCCCGGGAGACCAAGACTCTGTACACTTAATTCATTTTATTTTAGCTTCTTTTCAAATGTTTAACTGATCCTCTTGAATCAAATACTAAAACAACCATCGGATGTCTTAAAAGCAACTGATTCGGCCTTAAATTTTTGCAATCAAACGGAATTGAATGGAAACCCGCTTATAGCGAGATCTGCACAGCTTTTTTCAGTATAATTCAATCTTCTCTAATATTTTTAAAATCAAATCTTTTAAAACCGATCAGATTAGCATGTTTTTATATTCTGCGGTGTCTGAACGGGGGGTTGGCGAGCGCGGTTTGTCGAGGACAGAGCCCCTTAGTATAATATAAAAATAATGGCACAAAAATTAAACATAGCTTACCTTCCGTTTTAAGGAATATGTTGGAATCTGTTGAAGGAATATGTTGTAAGGAATATGTTGTTTTAAGGAATATTGTTGAAATAAAGTAAATTTTTTTATTAAATGATTGTTTCTGTAAAACCAAAACTTTTTATTTCAAATATACATTGGTCATCTGTTTTGGTTGTCACATGTCACGATTTTTTTAAAAACTGTAATTAAAATATTTTTTTCTTATTTAGAATTTAGTTTTTTAATCTTCAAATTTAATTCAAACAACGTTTTATATATTTAATAAAATAAATTATTCATAATCGGCAAAAACGATATTTTCTGTTTAAATCTTTACGCAAATGTGTCACATCCAAGAAAGATAATATTTATGTCATTAATACGTATATATTTATAGCATGATTGCACCTATGTAATAAATTTATGCCAGAAAATAATTTTTCTATCATTGACAATATCATAAGCACTTTCAGTTATGTTCCATAAAACTAATTACGAGGGTGAATGCAGCCACTTAATATTTACTTTTTTGTACTATGATTTAATGCAACGGCGCCAACGTTTAAAAAATATAACTTAAATTCTTATAAAATATAATTGTCGCCCAAGCGATGCTATTCTTTGGATCCAAAAGAATATAATCTTTTTAACATTATTTCTTTCTTCGCGTATTTCAATAAATTAACTCACTTGAAACATTGACGTGTTTATTTAATACAGTGTAAATATTCGCATAAATATTAAACATGCAGCATATTTAGTTTTAAGAAACAGGGTTAATAAAAGAGAAAAAGTATATTCTCAAATTATTTATTGTGTTGAAACGCGTGTTTTTTAACCAGTACACAGAAGCTTTCTTAGCTTTACATCTTGTCAAAAATTGGTTAAATGTTAAATTAAATCTTTCTAATTCGCTTTATTTAAGTTTCAGAAGATAACAACATTCGTCTCAAACAATATTAACGTAGCTGCCAACCATACGGTTTCTTTCGAATGAAATAAATCCAGATTAAATAAAATGTTTTTGCTTTTTTGCACGTGGTATATATTACACTGCATAAATTAAAATGTCTGATACAACAAATTTTTATTTTACCAGGAAGTTCCAGCTTTGTATTAATGTAATTAACACGGAAATAACTTAATTGTGTCTAAATGAATCATTTTATGCGACAAGGTAATTTTCCTGCTATTGAACGTGTAATAGGAAATGTATGTTATGCGCCTTAAAACAAATTCTGAGTAAGAATAAAGCCCCTTTATGCTTGTTATTTTGAAGGAAATAGTTATCGAAACTATACCAAATATTAAATTTTGTAATCCAATTTTTTATTAATCTAATTTTACAAGAAGCACAAATAACTTTTGCGCGTCTAACTTTTCAGCATTTTTTTTTTTTTTTTGTATTTAAAAAATTTCTTACGAAAAGATATATTTATTTTATACAATTAAAATATTATCATACATATTAAAAACAGCGTGGCTTTAGTTTTAAGAAATTTGTGATGCTGAAATACAGAAAATATTGTTATGTACTTGTTGTACAAAACAGGAATATTTTGTCGCAATTATTGAACATTTCTTTGCTTTATTAGTTGTCAGAAGTAGTTAAAAAATGAATTATAAAGCTATTGAAAACATTTATAATTGATCTGATGATAAATTTGAAAATGAGTTTCGCAACCCAGTAAAACATAAAATTTATTTTTTTTTTTAATCGCGAGGTTATAAATTACTTAAAAACAAATGTTTAATTCGGTTTAATTAATGTGAAATTCGGTTTCACAGGATTTTTTTTACCTGTTGATTATGTTTTGTATTCATAAAACTAGCAAGGCATGAGATACATTACTAATACGTATCCAATTAAAGATTACAAAGGGTATCATTCTATAAAAACTACGAGTAAAATTACAAAAAAATGAAGAAATATATTTACACCAAAAAAGACATTATAATTTTTCAAAATACCTTCCCCTAGATGAAATGCAACATTCCCATCGTTCAATCCCTTTTCAAAACAAGTAGAGAAGCCTTTCTCTGGAAGCTGCTTCGAAGAACCCTTCGCAGGGGAAATAACTTCAGAATATGTATTATATTTACTGCCAAGTGATTCTCCTTAAACGTTTGAAAGAGCCAGAAATCGCATGGTCCGAGATCTAGATTGTAAGGGAGAGTTACCATGATTTTAATACTGCATTTCCTAAGAAATTGCTGAACAGAAGTAGCGACGTGCGGGGGAGCATTATCTTGATTTAATGTCCATTTAGCTACCAGTTTTTGACGCTTTCTCGTTATCTGTTGTCACAAAATTTTCAAAACTGAAACATAACATTTACCATTCACAGCAGTTTTTGGAGGCACAGCATACTGATAGATTATACCTTTATGATCGAAGAAAATAATCCTTAAGACCTTTTCAACGGATTTGTTCTTTCGGATTTTTTTCGAAGCGGAGAATCAATGTTTTCCCATAACTTGTTGCGGACTTAGTAAGGGGATCAAAATGATGCATCCAAGTTTTATCCCCTGTTATTACAGTCTTTAGGAAATTCGGATCATTTTGAAGCATCTGATTCTACTCGCAACATGGGTGAATTCTTGTTTGCATTTGTTCTTTAGTAAGGTGATGAGGGACCCATCTGGAACAAACTTGGCAAAGCTGTAAATTGCTACGTAGAATGCGAAATATCAAGGTTTTTGAAACGTTACTTGATGCCGCTGTCTCCTCACATGTCATTCGCCGATTTTTTTGCAAGATTTCCCACACAGTGTTACCATTTCGATCATTCACAATACTTTCCGGCCGGTTTGGCTTAGGAGCCAGTCATTTCTTTACAAAAAAGCTACCTATTGCAGCCGTTCGGAGGAAAGCGATTTCAAAAAATTTTGGTATATTTTCATCGATCATGACCCCCAGACCCCGAAACCACCCTTCGTTCAAAATTGATATATATATATATATATATATATATCTATATATATATATATATATATATATATATATATCTGACCTATGTCACACTGTAACTCCCGTAATTATGAACCGATTTCGATGTAATTTGGTGTGTGCATAGTACATACCAATGTCTCGACCGAGTTCGTTGGCCAGCTTCATCCGCCGTTTTGTTTCAAAATGGCGGCCATTTAAAGTTTTTAAAAAAATTTAAAACTTGAAATGTGGTACCAAAAAATTAAAAATGGAAAAATATTTTTTTCTTATGTATTTGACCTTTATACAAAGATTCCGGAGCAGTTTTTGTTTCGTCTATATCTTAAAAAATGGCTGAGTTATAGCATTTTGAATTTCTAGCGTGGCTGACATTTTGAAACGTCCTGAATTTTGTCACGCGATAAAAGGCGTATTTATGAACCGATTTGGATGTAATTCGGTGTGTACATAGTAAATACCAATCTCTCGACCGAGTTCGTTTGCCAGCTTCATCCGCCATTTTGTTTCAAAATGGCGGCCATTTAAAATTTTTTTAAAAATTTAAAATTTGAAATGTGGTACCAAAAAATTGAAAATGGAAAAATATTTTTTTCTTATGTATTTGACCTTTATACAAAGATTTCGGAGCAGTTTTTGTTTCGTCTATATCTTAAAAAATGGCTGAGTTATAGCATTTTGAATTTCTAGCGTGGCTGACATTTTGAAACGTCCTGAATTTTGTCACGCGATAAAAAGCGTATTTATGAACCGATTTGGATGTAACTTCGTTTATACATAGTACATACCAATGTCTCGACCGGGTTCGTTGGCCAGCTTCACCCGCCATTTTGTTTAAAAATGGCGGCCATTTAAATTTTTTAGAAAAATTTAAATTTGAAATGTGGTACCAAAAATTGAAAATTGAAAAAATATTTTCTTCTTATGTGTTTGATCTTGATAAAAAGTTTCGGGAGCAGTTTTTGTTTCGTCTATATCTTAATAAATGGCTGAGTTATAGCATTTTTAATTTCTAGCGTGGCTGACATTTTGAAACGTCCTGATTTTTCTCACGTAATAACAGGCGTATTTATGAACCGACTTGGATGTACCTTGGTGTGTGCATAGTACATACAAATATCTCGACCGAGTTCGTTGGCCAGCTTCATCCGCCATCTTGTTTCAAAATGGCGGACATTTAAAAAAATTAAAAAAATTAAAAAATTTAAATGATATACCAAAAAATTGGAAAATGAAAAAGATTTTTTTTGTATGTGTTTGACCTTAATACAAAGATTCCGGAACAGTTTTTCTTTCGTCTATATCTAAAAAAAATGGCTGAATAATAGCATTTTGAATTTCTCTTGTGGCTGACATTTTAAAACGACCTGATTTTTGTCACGCAATAACACGCGCATTTATGAACCTATTTGGATGTAACTTGGTCTGTACATAGTACATACCAATGTCTCGACCGAGTTCGTTGGCCAGCTTCATACGCCATCTTGTTTCAAAAGGTTTGCCATTAAAAAAAAATTAAATTTAAAATTCAAAATGAGGTATTAAAAAATTGGAAAATGAAAAAGATTTTTTTTATGTGTTTGGCCTTGATACAAAGATTCCGGAGCAGTTTTTGTTTCTGAAAATTTGTTCTTTTGTTGATATCTTAAAAAATGGTTGATTTATAGCACTTTGAATTTCTAGCATGGCTAACATTTTGAAACGATCTTGTATTTGTCACGCGATAACACACGTATTCGCCTATTTCGATGTAAGAAGGAATGTGGATAGTATACATCAACACCTCGACCAAGTTCGCTGGCCAGATTCATCAGCCATCTTGTTTCAAAATGGCGGCCATTAAATTAAAAAATATATATATATTTAAAGTGAGGTGCAAAAAAATTAGAAATTGAAAAAGGTTTCTTTCTTAAGTATTTGATCTTGATATAAGGATTCGGGAGTATTTTTTGTTTGTCTTTACCTTAAAAAATGGCTCAGATATAGCAGTTTCAATTTCTATTGTGGGTGACATTTTGAAAAATCTGATTTTTTGCATGCGACAGCACAGCACTCCTATATATTAACCGATTCCGATGTGAGTGAGCATGTGCACAGCAATTACTAATGTCTCGACCAAGTTCACTGCTTAGCCTCATCCACCATGTTGTCTTAAAATGACAGGCACTTTAAGAAATTGCCGAATTTGGCAGCCAAATATAAGTTACTTTAAAGAAAAGCAGCTTGGATAAAGCTGACTAATTTTGTGAAATTCTCATTCATTATATTGATAAAAATTAGTATTGAATCTCCTATATTCGGTTTCCACTAAATTGAGCTTCGTGTGTTTGCATGATATAATTTGGCTTTTTTTAAATAAGGATTATGAAAGCTACCTCTTCCTCCCGGCACTGGCCGGAAGGACTTTTATTGGTGCTGTTTTTGCTCAAGCAATAGCAAAATTTTATGGCAAAACGCATTTCGTTTATTAACCCTGAATCGCTCACCCCCATGTCTGTAGGACAAAAAAAAAAGTGGCGGTGTTGCCACTACGTAAAAAAATAACTAATAACTATCCGTTTTTATTGAGTGCCCTTTTTAAATCGCTCAGTTATGAATTCTTTAAAAACGAAAGTTTATATTTATTCAGTTTCACAGGATTTTTTTATCTGTTGATTTTGTTTTGCATTGATATGACTAGCAAGGCATGATATATATTGCTAATACTCATCCAATTCGTTATTACATCATTATGACGTGACAATCGTCATAAATAATCACATTCAGAACATAGTTAAAAAGTGACTTCATCACATTATGACAATCAGGTGGCTGTCACTTCGTGGCTCCATTGTGAAATAATCGTGACTGATTTTCCAGTCATTTACAAATCGTCACAAATTTGAACATATTAACGTCACAGTGACGTGGATATGACTAATTACCCATGTGGCGAAGATGCCGAATGACAATTAAAAGCCCATTTTGGTTACGATACATTCACATCTTGTTTACGATTTAAGAACGGTGCTATTTCGGATGCATTGTTTATAATGCATAAACGCAAGAATATGTCAATGAGTACCGTTGATGACATATAGACGGTGACAATGACTTGTTGACCCTCCTTCCAGTGTTACATACTAAGAACATTTATAGTATTACTAATTTCATAAGAAAATCAGGTTGTATTACGTTTTAAATAAATGATATATAAATAAGTAACTGAGACACAGATATTTAATTGAATTTGAAATTAATCAAATTAAAAATTCTCAATTAAAAAGTTTAGTTATTGCAAAAATGCATGGAATGTGATTTTGCGAATTGCCTGAATGTAGTTTTAAATTTATATCAACACCGAAAAAAATATTAGAAAGATCATTTACTAGTTATAACAGTTTATTTTTATATTTTTGGTTTCTAGAAACAAGATATTAAGATTAAATTAAAACGGAAACGTTCTGAAAAAGCTCATTTAGTTTAAATTTATTATTCTAGTCTAACAATGAAAAAGAAAAAAAAAACGCTTCCTCCTTTTTGTAGAACCATTTACATTAATCTCTAGTGAGCTTTAGGCTTCAATTAAGATTTCATAAAAATATGCATATCTAAAAACAATTTTTTTAATAAAAAACCTTAATAACCTTATTAATTCTCGCGGCTTTTCTAATATTATCTTTTATTATGTTTTTGATAGTTTCGAAGAACACGAAGATATAAAATATGATGAATATAATAAAAATATCTGCACCAACGAAAGGGTGCTTGGCATCCACCCAAGTTATTAAATTTCCTTCTTTTCTGTTAGCCCAATAAACAAGTGTTCGTACCAATCATTCGGCATTTTGGTTGCCAAAATTAAAGACTTTGCTACGTAGAAGTACAGTGTTCTGCTCTGTAAATTAAACATGAATATATTTCGTAAAGTATGCAGCAGTTATTAAGAGAAAACATTTCTTTGGTTTGAAAAATTATATTTTGTATGAATATAGTTTGTATTTTAATTTTTATTAAGCGAATAATTTGTGAAATTTTAAAAATTTGATCACTGGATGCACTAACCAATAAATCCTGGACTTGTGATTAATTAATTTAATAACCGTATGCTGTGCATTTCCAAATAAAACGGAATTTTTAAAATGAGTTTATTTTTTTTAAAATAATAAAATTTTAACTACATGACTAAAAGAAAAAGAAAAAAAAAGATTACTAGTGAGTTGCAGACGGTGATTATTCCTTTGTAAAAAGAAATGAACTTTTCACACACTATGGCACTGTTTATCTTTAATGAAATCTGTTGCTGTTGAAATGAAGAGATCAGATGATAAATATGCCATATGAGAAAATCAGTTGAAGTCATTGCACGTGAATATAAACCTTGTAACGATAATTTATCTTATAATATCCCAAAAATCTGGCATAATATCATAAAGTCATAATTCTACATCTAATTACAGTATTTCAGCTTAAACTTATATTATGTTGCCAAAACTTGAATGAAAACTCAGTTGATCGTAGCTTTGTCCCTCATATGTAGATGGCGGCATTCGTGGTTTCTTAAATCGACCTTTTTGATTAATTTGATCTCAGTTCATTAAAAATTATTTATTTTCACTAGATGGCAACGCATCATTTTTGTATTCAAATCATTGGTCAAGCTTCGACTAATTATCTCTTGCACAGGAAGCTTTCATCTCTGAACATTGAGCCTTTTTTACCATCATATTTTCCTGAAGACGGCTGTAAAAACAGCTCGAAACGTAGAAGTTAACTTTTAGCTTATTAAAGTTCGTCTTTTGTGTACCCTTAAGCAAGATTGTGTCTTTATTTATTATGTTTTATGGTGCAACCGT
This sequence comes from Maratus speciosus, assembly GCA_963932465.1. NCBI lineage: Eukaryota > Metazoa > Arthropoda > Arachnida > Araneae > Salticidae > Maratus > Maratus speciosus. The sequence continues at coordinate 511,123,613 of OZ010786.1, read as the reverse complement.
CCAGTATGTGTTATTTATATTAAATCCTATGATTGAAGATAATCAATGTTCCTCTTCCATTTGTTAAATTATTATTTAAAAAAAAAACTAATATTCACAGATATTCAATTGACAAAGGAGTCACTTGTGAATAAACGCAATTAAAGATTGGAACTATACAGATCATTTTCTCAAAATGATGATTGTGTCTACCACCTTACTCATCTGAGCTCTTCATATATTAAACGTAAAGTTTGGTTCAGCACAGAATACATATGATTAAAAAAAATTACCTGTTTTTCTAAAGTTTCTCCTTACACTGCAAACAATCGGCAGGTTTTGCTGCATAGTCACCCTACCACTTTTGTCAAAAAATATCTATTCTGACCAATGAGAATAATCCATAATAAAATCAAGTAATCGTTTTCGATAAAAGCGGTGGAGTGACTATGCAGCAAAACATACAGATTTTTAACAGTGTACAGTCATAGAAAAAAAAAGTAAACACCCCTTACTAACTGCAAAAAATTATCGTAGAAGAAAGTTACTGGTACCACACGATTGTTGATAAAGTCTAGTTTTAAATGATGTACATAAAATTTGCTTAGGGGGACATCTACACACTAAAATGAACCATAAGATTGTTTTTTTTAAAAATAAAAGTACACAATTCTGGGAGAATAAATAATCTCTACACCCTTGAATTAGCCGAAAAATAAATTTTTATGCAATTCATACCATAAGTTTCCGAGAAATTAATTATTTTAAAAGAGCGTATTTTAGGGGCTGTACCCAAATTGAAGTTCGGTACTCGATTGTTGACCGAGAGAGCCCCCTTCTTGATCAAGGCATCATAAGCATAATTGAAGCAGTCATTGAAGACTGCTAGATTACAGGATAAAATAATATAAGAAACTTCAAAATATCTAATAACTTCTATCATAGACTGCCCCTTAAACCATCATTTTGCCTTTCTTTTAAGCATCATTCGAAAACTACTTGGAAGAAAAATGTGAAATTTTGGATTTCCATAAAGCAGGACTTAATAAATCTAAATCCATGAACAAAATTGTAGGTTGAAATTCATAATTTTTTCGAATATTAATTTCATAATTTATAACTCATATCCTAAAATTATAAAAATTGCAAATGCACCGTATTTATGTTCGGGTATTTTAGTAATATTGCAACACAAAAAATTACCACATTAGGAGTATAATTTAAGGAGATATTTATAAAAATATGAAAATGTAATTTAACATTAAAAACACTAAATTTTGAATGTTTATAATTCAAAAACATATCATTCAAATGACTTGAAATTTGGTGTTTAGGCAGGGTTTGAACTGAAGATTTGAAATATTTTATTAAAATTGTGTATTGCCACTGAAAAAAAATGAAGTTTGGCTTCGTTTTAATGTGTAGATGGCCCCTAAGCAAATTTTATATACACAATTTAAAAGTAGACTTTTTCTCCAATCGTTTGGTACTAGTAACTTTCCTCTACGATAATTTGTTGCGGAGTTAGTAGAGAGTGTTTACTTTTTTTTCGTACGACTGTACAATGCAGTTATAAATTACACACATAATAATAATGAACAGCCAGAAAACAATCTCAATAATGAAAATTTAAAGTATAAAATAAAAATATTCAGTTCACTAACTTCTAAACAGTGTTAAACCAAAACAATAAGAACATGAAAAAGTTTATATATGTAGGAAGATTATACGTAAAATGTTAATATATAGATGACTTGAATAACTAGACGTTGGAATAACAACACATACACATTAATACAATTCTATAAAGGTAATTTTGCACCACTTCGTTGATACCTTTTTTAAATACAATTCATTTCTCACTTAAAATACACTTATGTCGAATAATTTAATTAGGCCTAATAGCGTCTTCCTTGGCATCTCATAAGCCGATGCTTCATGAGCAATATTATTTTATAGACTGACTCTTTTCTAATTTTGAATATGTCCAAACCTTGATTTCGTGATCGCGAATTTTCATTACTCGTGCTTTCAATTCATGGATGATAAAAAAAATACCAGAGCGTCAGTTAATTTGCTGATCATGCACACTCTCAGAAAAAGAATTCTCACTTTTGACGTTTTAGCAATCGTCAAGCTGTATTTCGTCGTTTTTGACGATCATTTCCTATCACCATCACGTGACTTTTAAGGAAAGGTAAACTCTCAGATATTTGACGAAAGTTTTTCCTCAATCACGGTCAGACTCAATGCATTTTAAGGAAACCGTTGCTGTACCTCCTCAAATCCTGCGATTTTAGCAAGCAGATATTTGCTTGTTTGTATTAGTCCCGTAATAATTTATTTTTAAAACAGCACTTTTTAGTGCTTTTCAGAAAATACTGAAATATAGTTAGTTATTGTTTCTTCATAAGTTATTTTTTTAGCTGTTAAAATTTTTAGGAATGCTTATTATGATTATTATTATTACTTATGTTGTTGTTCGTTATGTTTTAATTCGAAAAGAATATATTTCCTGTGTTCAAAAACATCCAAAAAGAAAATTTAATCAATAAAATTTCAAAGATCCGGGATATCTTTTTTAAAAATTTATTTAAGAAGTATATTCTGTTTTCAATCAGATTAAAAATAAACATAATTGATCCCTCTCCCTTTTATAAACAGTAAAGTGTTAAAATCTTATCCATCTATTCAACGTGATAAAATCTCACGCAATATGCACTTCACAGTTCGTTATTTGTGTGCAACAAATTAACCAGACCATATTCTAACCATTCATTGAGCAAAGAAAATTTCACTAATAAATGATTTAATCAAGCCATATTATAATTATTCATTGACCATAAGAAAAACTTAATAATAAATTAGCCTTCCTTTCAGCACCGATAAAATTAGCACCGATAAAACTTTCAGCACCGATAAAATTACAATCTATCATATAAAAATATATCACGCGGTAGCTTTCATTAGATCAGTCTAAAAGCACGTTCATATAAGTCCCCAATAGCCTGATCGGTAGAGCAAGTGTCTCCCACCCCAAAGCCCGCGGGTTCAAATCACGCCGAGGAAAACGAGAAGTGATATTTTTCTTCTCTTGGTAGAGGAGCTTCCAAACTGTTCAATAGATGGCGCCACCAGCCCTTTTTTGACGAAACTTTTGAGGAAATTTATATCGTCAAACAAGTGAAGAAAGTAATTTCATCAGTTTGACGAAATATTCGCTCGGAGCATATTCCAGGAAATCGTTTCGTCAAAAACAAAGAAAATTTCGTGAAATCTGAGTATTCATTTCTGAGTGTGCACGTCATAAAGAAAATAAAGTATGTTTAAATTGAAATCCCGCAAATATATATATATATATATATAAACTGCCTGCAAGTTTCGGTTTTACTGAAGCCTTTTGAAGATAATCGATAATTTTCTACATATGCAATTGGTATGAAAAATAAATGGCTGTTAAAGTGCAACAATGAAACATTTTAAAGGCTAAAAAGTAGAAAATAAATTATGTGTATAAAAAAAGAGTGTAATACATAAAAGATACACTTTTAGAACTAATAGTTTAGTATTATTGAATTTATGACTATACATTGAGTAATCTTCATTTTTCTTTTCTGTTGTTATACAGGGTTAGCGAAATTAAACTTCCGCTACTCAAAGGGCCCTGTAGGCCGTTCTACTAGTCTGAAGAGAAAAATATTTGGACAATAGACACTTCGGAGGATGCGCTCAAGATTTCCGAAATAAAAAAAAATAGTTTAAAAATCGCCACTAGATGGCGCTACGACACATCGAGATCCAAAAACTCTGAAGGACCAGTGGTCTTACACTAAAGGTACACAATAAGGACAATAAGTGGTCACAGAATTCCCATGGCCAGGAATCATGAACAGCCATTCTCGCGGGAAATTGTAGCGTGAATGTTCTGCGAGTGTCCGGGGCTTGCCTCTCCAATTGCAGAACCGCTTGAATCTTATACGGGTAGAAGTTCAGAGTTCTACGTATTGTCGTACAATTGAGTAGGGTATATCAAGGGTACGTGAAATCGTCGGTATACTGACAGTTCCATGAGGCAATTCAGTGCTTGCTTCCACGACCGGTGTAGCAATATCCTCTACGACGGCGGTGGTACCTTTTTACTTCCACTTCCCGGTAAATCACCTAACTGTCTTGTTCGCTCGAATTTCACCATCATATCTTTAACAGCACGCTCCGATATCGGTCCACGTCGTTGTTTCTTGAGATGGCGGAACTCTCTCACAACTGCCTCTGCATTCTCATGGTTGCGGTAGTACAGTTTGACTAGCAGTGCTCTCTCCGGTGACGTCGGTATTTTGGAATGCTCATCTGATTGGGGCACGAACTTCTTCCTTTTATCGTGCGTGACATTTGCATATGTTGCTGCAATGTGCTGCCCCGCTGCGCCACCTGGTAGCGATTTTTTTAACTATTATTTTTTATTTTGGAATTCTGGAGCGCATCCTCCGAAGTGTCTGTTGTCCAAATATTTTTCTCTTCGGAGTAATAGAATGGCCTACAGGGTCCTTTGAGTAGCGGAAGTTTAATTTCGCTAACCCTGTATTTTAACTCTTAAATGCCTCATTTTTCAAAAATCATTGTAATAATGTTTTTCGGTTTTCATTTTTTATTTAAATCACGGGAAAAATACTTAAAAAAAATCATATTTTGTATTAAGTATGGTTTAAGGCTAAAACACAGTTTGTTACTAATCGGCAATACTGGTCATTAATTGAAAAATTAATTTTCCTTGATAAAATTCTATAACATTAAACACAAAAGAATTTTAGGAACTATAATAAGAAATAAATTTTACTTGCTCACTGCAGAACATAATAGGGTATTTCGCAAGCTTCCAAGCAAAACAAAAGGAACAAGTAGCAACAATTGAAAAAATAAATCTATCTTTATTCTTAAACAGCACAATTGTTGCCATCTCCATGTTGAAAATCGATTTAATAATATTTTTAGAAAGTATTTTATTGGCAACGTTAGACGTTACAGTTTCAATGTTATTCTAATAGTATTTTAGAGCCTAAATTGAGTATGTTGCGGAAAAGCCACACTCGGCATTTAAGGGTTAAAAAAGAAACAAATTAATTTTACATTTATATTTATCTATATTAGTCCAGGCAATAGGGAATTTTACCTAGCAAAATTAATGGTAGTTCTGGAAATCGGCTTACTTTATGTTTTTTGAGTCGCTGAATCTGAATTTGTAACTTCCCACCAAAATTTTCCCCGGCAACCCCTCCAAATTTTGGTAAAAAGCACCCCAAAAAAGGTTTTTATTAAAAAATCATTTTTTTAATTTTTTTTTTTTTTGGGGGGGGGGAAGTATCTAGAAATTCAGAAAGTAGACAAAATTTACAATAAATTAGATATATGACATTATGACTTAGGATGAAGGGGCAGGAGGTATCTGCCTCGGAACATGCGCGCGGTGCTGCGTGAACTAAGTTGCGCAATTCCGCTTAACCACTCACACGTTTACATTTCCCCACCCATCTCCGCTCCGAACTTTCTCTATAAGGTTTATTTTAAGTTTTTTGGGTCGCTGAATCCGAATTTTTAACTTACCCCGAAATTTCCCCCCACGAACCCCCCTCCCCCAAATAGTTGTTTTTAACTTAAATTTCTTATTGTTTTAGGGGAAAAGCATTACTAAATTCAGAAATTAGGCAAAATTTGCAACAAATTGGATATATGACATTATGACGTAAGATAAACGGTAGAGAGGGGGCTGCCTCGGAACATTCCCCGCGCGCTTTTCTCAAAAAACATTTTTTTGGGAGGGTTGCCGGGTGAAATTTTGGTGGGAAGTTACAAATTCGGATTCAGCGACCCAAAAAAAACATAAAGTGAGACGAAATCCAGAACTAGTATTAATTTTGCCAGGTAAAATCCCCTATTGCCTGGACTTCATAACTCAGTGCACGTAGCGCCGCAGTGCATGTTCAGAGGCAGCCCTCCCCCTCCCCGTTCATCCTACGTCATAATGTCATACATCCTATTTGTTGCAAATTTCGTCTAGTTTCTGAATTTTGTAATGCTTTTCCCCTAAAACAATAAGAAACTTAAGTTAAAAAACAATTATTTGGGGGGGATTTTGGGGGAAGTAAAAAATTCGGATTCAGTGACCCAAAAAACTTAAAGTAACCCTTATAGAGAAAGTTCGGAGGGGATATGGGAGGGCTAATATAAACATATGTGTGGTTAAGTGGAATTGCGCAACTTAGCTCACGCAGCACCGCGCACATGTTCCGAGGCAGATCCCCCCTACCCCTTCATCCTAAGTCATAATGTCATGTATCTAATTTGTAGCAAATTTTGTCTACTTTCTGAATTTCTAGATACCTTTTCCCTAAAATAATAAAAAAATTGTTTAAAAATAAAAATCGTTTTTGGGGTCATTTTACTAAAATTTTGGGGGGTTGCCGGGGAAAATTTTGGTGGAAAGTTAAAAATTTGGATTCAGCGACCCAAAAAAAACATATAGTAAGCCTTTTTCCAGAACTGCCATGAATTTTGCTAGGTAGAGCCCCTATGCGGTCTCTATTGCCTGGACTATATTTGCACGCACAAAATATAAGTTTTTAAACATTATTATGTTTACTCTCAATATTTTCTGCATACTTCAGAAAACATGCTCTTGTTTAATTTGCGGAGCAGATCACTATGTACATAACAGAGTATTTAATTTATGAAACCAAAAAGACGAATCATCACTTAAGGGAACTTGTTCGGTAAACCGGCAGTAGAAAAAATTTAACAACTTGGGTGAATGCCAAACATCATTTTTTTATTGCTGCAGACACTTTTATTACATTTTTATTGTTTTACATCTTCACGTTCTTTTTGGTCATAAATGAATTAATTAATAAAAGTGTGCGAGAATTAATACAGCTAATATTTTTAATACATAGAAGTATTTTTAATTTTTCTTATTTTTATCTGTATTTTTATTGTTGAATTTAATTTGCTTTAGCGATATACAAGCGGCTCTAAAAAATGGCATTCACTTCGTTGTTTCACTAGAATGATAAATTAAAAATAAATGATCTCTTTATATATTTTTTATCATTTAATATTAGAATCATGTTCTTAGAATCATCCAAAAATTCAAAAATAACAGGCCATAGGTAGAAAAAATTCTTTCAGAATATTTCTAAATTATATTTGTTATCAATAAAAATATTCATCTATTCGAATTAAAGAGAACTGTTCGGTACAGAATAACCTTGAAAATCCGTCATCGTCGGGACCAAAACTAAAGCGGATTTTTGAAAATTCCGGATTTCTGAAAGAACATCAAAAGTACTTCCAGTATTCGAATTTGGTGCTTTTATTCATGATTTAATTCATAGCCAAATGATATTTACGTGAAAAAAAAAGAGAAAATGAAATAAAAAAACTAAATTTAAATGATATTTTCTATGTTACAAAATAAAATTCTAATAAACACTGAACTTATTCCCTCTTGTGTAATGTCCAGAACGTCGATATCAATTTTATTTGCTTCAATTTTTTCGGCCGTTCTTAAACAAGTTTTATTTAGTACACACAGTAGTGAAAAGAAGTAATGCAATTAGGCGAGTAGTTCATGAGTAACATAAAAAAATTAAATAAGTTTAAAATTTTAAATTAAAAAAAATAGTTTTCAAAAACTTTTTCTTTGAAAAACAATCAGTATAGGAAGTGATATTTTAGGAGATGTTTCAATAAAAATACCTTTAAACAAAGAAAGTAAAATTTTGATCTCCGTATCTTCTTATTCCTCGAATGCTGATACAGTTATAAATTCAATTGCATATTTTTTTTCTATATTCAATTTTTTGCGAACTTAAGGTTAATTTACAAATGTTCAATACCGTATTTGAATACATTTACATACTATATAACATACCGAATTCTCAAATCCATATCAAATAAAAGCTTTTAAAATCTTTTTTTTTTTTTTTTTTTTTTTTTTTTTTTTTTTTTTTTTTTTTACCCCGTTCCATTTCTTTTTATGCAAACCGTCGGAGAAATCTCTTTTTATGTTATAAAAATAGAAAACGTATAATTTGAGATTTACTAAAGATATATTTTAAAAGAAATGCTATTTGCTTTTTGTAGGAAAGAAACTAAATTTCTTCAGCAATTTGGCTACAGACTTTAAACTTTTGTAATAGAAACATAACGATGAGCAATAAAGTTTTCTCTTTTGTGCGAAACCTACGTAAGAAAAGGATTTCATTGGTTTGGTTATTTCTTAAGATCGGAAACACATTTAAGGAATTTTTGGAATTTAAATATAAATTTTTTTTCACGATAAGCGCAGTTACATTTAAAGGAATACCGATTTTTTCAAGATCTTGTAAATTTCTGATCTGTGTAAAGAAAACAGTATTTAAAACTAGGAATTAATATTGTGAATGAGAAACTATGTTCACACATTTACACAAATATTAAATTTAACATACAAACTTAAGTATTTAACATGACGGCTATTGTTTATCAGTGTGTATTTGTAACATTTCACTGTGTTTTCCAAAGAGTTTCTTAATTTTCTCTACCACTCTATAAGTCCAAAGTTCGATTCCCGACTGCGACCTGGCCAAGATTCATTCAAACTTACATCGATAAGAGTTGAATGAAATTATGTTTTTTTTTTTTTTTTTTTAAACTAAACTCTGAGCGTACTGCAGTAGGCTGACAACCCAGACAGTTCATATCCTGTGTAACTTTTAAGGGCCCACGATCAAGAAAATAGGGCTGGAAACTGTAGATTATAGTCCTTAATTGATTATAGCGCTGCACATTTTGTTAAGTTTTATTACTTCTTTTTTTATCCAGTTATAACATTAAGAAGAATATGTCTATGAAAACATTTGAATCGATTTTACTAGTCTGCATGATATCAGATGATTAAAAACCAATGGCTGCCCTTAATGCATTTTTTATGCTGATTACAAAACTGTTTACTTGTATCACTTATAGTTTGTTTGCAATCGACTCGAGTTGTTTGCGAAGTTTCATCGCTGAGAAAAAGCAATATGTGGTAGTCACACATAACGTATATATCTCCCTTCATCACACACGAAAAATTAAAAGCTGGAATTTTCGTTGGTCCTCAAATCAAAAAAGTGATGAAGGACAATGATTTTGAAAAAAATGATGAATGAGACAGAAAAAGACGCATGGACCGCTTTTAAATGTGTTATCAGAAACTTTCTAGGGAATAAGAAAGATCCAAATTACAGGAATATTGTTGAAACAATGCTGGGAAGTTTTAGAAGTTGGGGTGTAATATGAGTGTAAAAATGCACTTCTACTTTCCCATATTGACTAATTTCCAGAAAATCTGGGACATTACAGTGAAGAGAACAACGGAAGTTGGAATGTAAATATGATGGCAGACTACTGTTGGATGTTGAAGAAGGACATAAACGATGAAGGAAGATCTGCAAGAAAGCCAAAAAGAAGAACGTTTGTTTAATTGTTGTTTGCTTTTTGTTTTATTAAAGAAATTTCATGAACTTATAAGAACGTTTTTTACAGTATTTTTAACATATTTAATGAAATACTTTGTATGACATTGTAATAAATTTTTGATTGCATAAATTAAAATATTGAAAACACAAATTTTTATTTTTTTTTTTGCAAAATCCTGACATGATGGACTAAAATGGATGTTATTTCCGGAATCAGCATCAAAAATTGATTCAGAAAAACCTGTTCATAAGAAATCATCTGACAAAAAGTTTAAAAATGCAGGCTAGTGTTATTCGTTCGATGGGCTTGTGTTGACACCATTGTCATTATTATCAATAAATATGTCATAATTTATAGAATTTAAACGTTTGGCATAATTATGGACACGTTCTTTTTTTTAAAAAAATTTCTAGAGAAAGGGGACTCCTCATTTCATAAACACATTCTAAAAGTCCAAGTATCGATTCAGTACACCGAGCAGTAAAAATGCTAAAAAGTGTGTTGAATGGAAATATAGATTTGCATGCGAATATTCAAATGAGTGTTTAAGAAGTTATAGAGCATATAGTCCCGAATCGTCTAGATTTCTGATCCATGTAAAGAAAACAATACTTTAAACTAGGAATTAATGTTGTGAGTGGGAAACTATTCCCACACATTTATTCAAATATTTAATTTATCAATAAAATTCTTCGAAAATATACAAAATTAGGTATTTACCACATCTGATATTGTTTGCTAGTGTATGTTATTATAACATGTCACTGTTTTTCCCAAAGAATTTCTATATTTTCTCTACCACTCTACAAGTCCGAAGTTCGATTCCCGGCTGTGACTTGAGCAAGATTCAATCAAACATTTATCCATCAGTGTTCGATGAAATAAGTACCAAGCTTGATTGGGAACTGAGCAATAAGAATACCACGTTAGCCTAACCACTTGGACTGGACATATCCTGTATAACACATCAGGATATAAATTCAAACGCATATTTTCGCATGATTTATAAAGTGAAAGATCTTATTTTTATCGGGAATAAGATCCGTACGAAAGGGAAACTTTTCTGGTGAAAATGCATTCATACTTTAATTTATACGTTCTTTTCGTTTTAAAAATTTAATATTTTATTGCAATTAAGCAAAGTGGTGTAGTTTTAACAGACTTTATCATTCAGGCAACTTCAAATATTTAACGTCATTTTACAGCACAGTTTACCAGCGTAATCCCGATTTCAGTAAAATATGATAAATATACAAGATTATGTAAAGGTTGTAAACATTTAATTTTAATTTGAGAGTGTGTTTTTCCTTGATATTTTTCACATAAAATTTAAAGATGTGACAATGCCAGAGATTTAAGCAAGAAAGCCACTAATTAAATATCCCACTGATTTTTTCCTTTACTATGTAATAACATCTTGATTATGAAATGTTCAAAAACAAGACTAGTAGAAAATCCCAGTATGAATGGTTTATCATCTTTCCAGATACGTACTGTTTAATATGGGAACATGTCAAGATAGCTGATAATTCTATTAAATTTTAAAATAGCTGCATCTTTAAAAATATATATATCTGCGAGGTACAGAGTGCCCCACATTGGAATATATTTCTGCTAAATTTCATATCTTTCATAATCCCAAATTAAAAAAAAAAAAAAAAAAAAAAAAAAAAAACTTTTTATATGACAATGTTTTCATTATCACGTTGTTTAAAAAGAAAAAGAGAGAGAGAGAGAGAGAAAAGACGACGACAACAACAACAAAAAAACGTAGAGTTTTCTTTTTTCATTGAAAGTTAAAGCAATAAGCTTAACAAATTCTTAAGTATTTGGAATTTGGTAGTATTTTGGGTTCGATAAATATTGTGACATTGATGGTAGATTTAGATACTTCTGTGAAAATAAAATATATGGCATTGAGAAAATAAAATTAATAAATAAACGACAATTTCAGACAGTTTTGTTTTTGATGATTTATTATAAAATTTCGTGCTTTATCACTTTTTAATTATCTTTTTGCATAGCTTATGTCTGCCATTTTTCGAAATGTGAAGTGTTTTGATATGAAGATCTCAGATGATAAAGGTGGTAAGTGACACAATCATAATTTTCAGAAATCTGTAAAGTTACAAATTTTTATTTGCATTTATTGTCAAATGCCTTCTTTATCAATTGATATATCTGCGAGTATTAGGTTTTTTCCAAATAGTAATTTAACGGATGATAGAGGACCATTGATTATCTTCAATCATATCATTAAGTCATTTTTTGTGTTACATACCATCTTTATCAACTGAGAACTTCATATGGAAACATAACGTATGGTTAAATTTCGATTTCACTAGTCAACGCAAATTCATGTCTGAAGTGATCAGCTAATTATCAAATTTTATGAAAAATATTATTCAAAAAACAAGATTCATTCACAGGGAGATATAGTATACATGAACACAATAAATGTAAAATGCAATAAAAAGACATTATAAAATATAATAACAAGGAACTAAGTTATCTCAAGAAACATAATCTTATAGAAAGAGTATAAAATTTGAAGTATGTGAAAGATTTGTAATTGATTTTTTATATAAAAATACATGAAAAGAGAATTATCAAAAGCATTGTCTACTGTAAAAGGTGATAATCAGTAGAAGACTCAAAATGGAAAATGCTGAAATTCCAAAAGAGGTAATTTCTCAAGAGAACGAAAAAAGGAAAAACTCCTACTTCTGGCCCTTATATCGCTTTCCATCTCACTTTTTTTTGGCTTTCAGTTCAACAATTTAAAATATAGGTACCTAGCTTCATTTCCTTTAGGGTTTAAATTTCTAATATTATCATTTGTACACATTTCTTTTATTTATATATTTAATATATTTCACCTTGCTTAAAAATTCCCATTGATGTAAACGATAACGACATGATCAAGATGTGTAATGGCCACCACTCGCAGCGCATCATATCACTAGCAATATGAGCGTCTCCACTTCACTTTGCGAGAAACATTCAGCGTTCTCCACTTTACTTCGTGTAGTACATTCAGCGTTCTCCGCTTCACTTCATGTGGCACATTGAAACAGTAACAATTTTCTACGCTTTTTTGAACAGCTTCTACTATACTGTAAAAAAAATCAGTAAATTTACCAATGTTTTTCTAGGAAACTGGTATTCCTAGAACTTTTTTATGTAACGGCAAGAATTTTTCTTGTTGCCGTTACATAAAAAGTTCTAGGAATCCCAGTTTCCTAGAAAAACTTTAGTAACTTTACAGATTTTTTTTACAGTATAGCGTTGGCATTTCAAGGGTTCTCCTGTTTATTAAGCTTGGCATTTAAGACATTTTTTCCTAAAAAAAACTTTTGACTTTTAGGTACACCGTAAAGAAAAAAAAATCTGTAGTTCTACAGATGTAAAGTTACATGCTTACTAAATTTTCATCTATAACTGTACAAAAAAAAAAAAAAAAAAAAAAAAAAAAAAAAAGCAGCAAATCTACAAAACTAGTTTTTGTAAAGCTACAAAAATCTGTAACTTTACAAATGAATCTGCTAAAATTACAATAATCTTACTATTATTTTACCTGTAACACTGGTTGCAGTTACATGAAAAGTTTCCTAAAAAATTCTTAGTAACCTTACAATTTTTTTTTATTTTTGGCGCAAAAGTGTGTCTGTTTCATGAATTTTTGTTGTTGCCGTTACATAAAAAGTTCTAGGAATCCCAGTTTCCTAGAAAAACTTCAGTAACTTTACAATTTTGTTTTACAGTGTACTTTCGCCGTTTTTCATTTATTGTCCTGAGTTGATTAATTGCATATGTTTTAGTTATAGGGCAGTGAATTTTTTCCAAAATTCAAGCATTCATTCTTCACTAAATCTTACATCAACCAAATCACGGGTAGCAGATAGCATAATAATAAATGTTCTATATTATTTATATTAGCAAATATCAAAAAAATATTTCATTAAAACTTTAAATGGATCGTGATTTTCATCATAATATTTTACTGCTATATTAAGGTTAAATATTTTTAAAGATGTCGATTGTTTCCTAAACTGTTATAAATTTTAATTATGTTAGTATTGAAACATAAATTAATTGCTTTCAAGATAATTACTTGAAAGATGGCAATCGCTAATGATGTTCTGTAAAACATCTGCTTCTGTGCTTGTAATTAATTGAATAATATTGATCCCATATTATAAAAGGACACTTACTTTGCTAAATATAATTTTAGAATGTGCTTGTCATTTTAAAGATAAGAAGGAAATCGATGTGATTACATTTTTAACACTCAAAGCACCTTTGTTAAAGAGCTATCGATTACGGATTTTCAAATAATGAGTGCGTCTTTTAATTCACTTGTTCAGTGATGATAGATGCGAATAGAAAATATTGTTCCTATTATATGAAATTGATATCATCTATAGGCTGAATTATATTTGGAGGCAAATAATTATGAATTAGAAAATTTTAAGATAGAGTAATTTTTTATTGTTCCCTAGAAGGTATTTACCCTTTTGTTTTGCTGGATAAGCTAAGTCATATATAAATAAATATGCTTTCATGACTTTTAAATATTACCAAAATCATTAAAGAAGAAGAAATCTGAATTCACTAAGTTTAAAGAAGAAATTGTACGTCAAACGTGGCAAATGAGGTGCGTTCGCACTATATCTAGTTTTATAAATATTCAGATCTTAGTGTAACAGCTATTGCATTCTTATGCAAAAAATGCATGAATACAAAATTTATTACGATTATATATGTTAAATTCAGTAATACGGAAATAACAGGACTCCATCTTAAATAGGAGGTAATCACCATGACAACCTAGATTTATTACCTTTCATGGGATATCATTAAATCAATTACATATGATAGGATTTAATAGAATAATATCATGGTGATCTGGAAAGGTACCTTTCATGGTATATCATTGAATTAATTACGTATGATAGCGTTCAATAGAATGAAGAAAACTTTTAATATCTTTTACGTTTTGATTAGATTTTCATAAAATTTGAAATGACCCGACAAAATTCTCCAACTATTATATATATTAAATTTGAAACCGTCCGCTTGGGTAGTTTTGGCGCTGTTAAATACGGACAGACAGGCTGATGGACCAGCCATCGAATATAGGTGCTACGTCTTTATATAACTAAGAATGCGCCTAAAAAGCCACCGTATTTGACTCAAACACAGGAATCTAAAATGAGTGAAACCGATTATAGAATATTCAATCCCAGCTTTCGTCAATACTGAATTTGAATGAGAATTTCGGTAAACTATTTCCGCTATATCGAAGTTAGCTTCATTTAGAACAGTTTATACTTGGTCGGACAATTTGGCGATATCTTAAACGGGCCACCACTTTAAAATAACATGGTGGAATGGGCTAACTAAAGAACTTGGTCTGTTCCTTTGTAATTCCTTTACACATGCTTAGTCACATCGAAATCGGTTAACATGTAAGAATGCTGCTGCATGACAAATACCAGAATATTTTGAAATGTCAGACAACCTACAATTTTAAACTACTATATCTCAGCCATTTTGTAACATAAAAACGAACTAAAAAATGTTCTCTAATCGTTGTATCAAGGTCAAACACTTAAAAGAAAAAGCCTTTTCAATTACCAATTTATTTAATTTTTTACCTCTTCTTGAGATTTTTTTTTTTTTTTTTAATGGCTACCGTTTTGAAAAAAATATTGAGGATGAATCTGGCTAACGAACTCGATCGACACCTTGGCATGTCCTGTACGCATGATCAGTCACATCCAAATCAGTTAATAAATATGCGTTCTATCGCATGACAAAAATCATATTGTTTCAAAGTGTCAGTCACACTAGAAATTCAAACTGCTGTATCTGCCATTTTTTAAGATAAAGACGACACAAAAAATGCTCCTGAATTTTTGTATCAAGGTCAAAGATAATTTTAATATTTGTACATTAACCGAATAGTCTTTTTTGAAATTTTGTTACAGTAAAATATTTCGTTCGAATAATAAACATGTAACAGCATTGAGAAACATTTCAATCAACAGTGTTTAGTATTCAACTAGTCCTGTATAGATATTATTTACTAGTCCTGTATAGGAATTATTGATAAAATACGCATTATAAAACATAATCGAAATAATATTTTAAATACCTGTCATTTTACATCATAAAATCACCATTAGGTTCAAATTGTATGCAAAGAACTATTCAACGTGTATCGATAATATCAACGCATTTTCATTTTTAAATAAATCATATTTAATAGAACTAAAATATACTTCAAAATAAATGCAAATAAATAAATAAAATAAAAACTGTATTTCAAGTACAAGTAAAACATTTTAATACTGGTGAAAATGGCTGTTACAGACATTGACTTATTTTTTGTAAATAAATAAATATCAAAATAAAGAAAAAGGGAAACTTTATTAGATAAATTACTACATTTCTATACTTTATTCTCCTAGACTATAGCGTGAAAAATGAAACACAAAAAGGTTTTTTTTTAAAGAGATATAACTTTTCATATTTTACTTTTTATTTAATGAGAGATGTGTATGAGTAATATGTTAGTATTACTATCTTGAAGTACGAAATGGGAACTGTCAAACTTTAAATCCATAAAATACTGCAGCAATTTAGCGTAAACGGACATCAAACGAGGAGTACATTTTTTCGTAAAAATGGAAATACTTAATTTTTATTAAGGAAATTTTATTATAAGGGTATATTTTGTTTATTTTATTTGAGAAAAAGAAATAATAAAATGACACATGTTTAATCAACATTCTAAGGCGCAAATAAGAGTTACATTTTATTAATTTAGTTTTTTTAACGTGTAATGAATAAATGCGATGTATTTTAATTCTTACTATCATTATGATGAAAATTTTATATGCAAACGAAAAGCTTGAATTATTTGAAATATTCCAATTAATTATATAGATTATGCAATAAAAATTTGTAAATGATTAATATAAATCATTTTACTCCAGGAAAAGAAAGTATAGAATTACACATGTTTAATGAACATTCTAAGGCAATAAGTCAATTCAATTAAGTAAATTTATTCAATTATTTTTTTAATGTATAATGGATAAATGCGTTGGATTTTCATTTTTACTGTTATTATAATGCACATTTTATTTGGAAACGAAAACCTTAAAATATTTTAAGTATTTATATTAAATCTATATACTATGTAGCGAAACTTTGTAAATGATTAATATGAAACAACGATGTAAAACTTTAGAAAAACAATTCGTTTTCTGTATCTTTATTCTAATTTCATCTTTATGCTATAATATTTTAATGTAAAAATCAATTAAAAACATAATCACGGAGTGCAATTTTAAAGAGGGGACATGAATAAAAACTCACACGCACACAAACAAGTACACCTATATTATTAAAACAAAGAGTTTTCGTGTTTGTCTGCCTGTGTACGATCTCACGATGTGTTGGATAAGTCAAGCACTACAAGTTAGGCTTTCGTTACGGCCGGCGATACTGAAAGTTGTACCCGAGAATCTCTAGAAGATTAGTTTTGGTAGTCAATTAAGATTCATTTTTAAATTAATACCAAAGTCAATTTTTACTGGATTTTTCAATAGGTTTTCTTTTTTACAAGTCACTTCTTTCTTTCCATATATCGATAATTTCACTGTTTACAGCACGGAATAGAACAAGAAATGTGCTTCAGGATAAAATTAATCTTAAACATACGAGGGTTATTTGGAAACTAAAGTATGATTTCTTTCAAACATAATCCACGACAGATTTTTTCCAAAAAAAAAAAAAAAAAAAAAAAAATGTTATAATTAATTCGTTAAATGTATCTCTCTTTTTCTACATTATTTCCCTATTTGTTAAAACATTTGTTATAACGTTCTACACGATTTTGTATGACTGAGTCATAGAAGTCTTCCGTCTGTGAGGATAACCAGTCTTTAACTGCTTCTTTCGTCTCGTTATCTGTGGCAAAGCGATTTCCACTGATAAAGTCCTTTTAGCTAGCGTAACAAGTCTGGACTGCACGGTGAGTTGTATATCTGTTCTCATCCAAAAGATCTAATCATATTTTGGGTGTGAATAGCAGAATGGTGTCTGTCATTGTCATATTGCAACAAACTCCAGACGTCGGTCGGAAGTTTACGTCGCTTATTCGGTATTACACATGTAAGTTTAGTCAGGGTAACGCAGGGTCCTGTGAAAAACCGGATCACTGACCGTACTTCACATTCCGTGGGATGATCAATTGTTTTAAACATTTTGGATGGCCACTGTAAACAGCGCACTGCAATAATGCGAATGAAAATAGTGTCGTTTGATGATCAAATCATGCCGACGGTCACGGTGAGCATTTCAATGTTCACGCAACATTCGATTAGCTACTGCGATTCGGACCTTAGTTTCCGAATAACCCTCGTATAACGTGATTTACAAACTTTTAAAGATTTATATAAAAAAAATCAACTTAGCAATTCCTTGCTTTTAATTTCGATCCATAAACTTTGCCAATATGAAAACGATTTTCTTACAATATGTTTATTCGCACAAATCTGAAACATTGATATCTGGCAGCACGGCAGTGCGTGCGCCAAGTTCGCACAAGCCGTAAGCTAACTTTTCCTGAACCATTTTGGCATACTTTTCACCCCTCCATAACGCCGTTTTAGGGAGAGATATAGAAATTTTACTTTTATACACATGTTCGTATGATCAAACAGAACTAAAGTTCCACAATTTCATGTTTCTATATTTAGTAGTTTTCGAAATATTAAATTCCGAAAAAGCGCTTTTTTGTCACTAACTCACTTCGCATCATCAAATAACTAATGTACTTCTAAAAGTCGTAGAATCTTGAAATTTCACAAACAAGTCGGGTTTGTAGCACAATTAACCAGAAAAATCTGAAAACACAGAATTTCCGCCTCTAAACCGTTCAAACAGGGGGTGTTGATTTGGCCGTAAACAGTTCCTTAACACATTCAATAGTGCCAATGTTGGTCGCCAAAACTCGATATAGCCTTGACGAGAAAATAAATTTGATAATAACGTATTTTCTGGCAACCTATTTATTGTGTCATATACACAAGCAATTTTTTCCATATGTATACAATTTATTTAATCTAAGGAACCCGTTTATTTATTTTTATATACCAACATAAATAATTTGTATATAAAAATCAATATTTTATACATGTATAAATAAAATGTTTACATGTATACAAATACATATGTAAATAGCATAAAAGTTCACCAGATTTGTTTTCGTAGTTGTTTATATCATTTGGCAACATATCTCAGTTCCTGAAGTCCGAATTGCGCCAAGATGTTTTTAAAATGCCAAGTTCCCTATAGTGGAAAAATATCCTAATTCCATATGAAAGTTTAATAATCTCATTTTAATTAAATGAAATGTGTAACAAATAAACTGTCTTTAACGATGTGCGACAGATGCGGCGTCCGAAGTCCGCTGCTAATGTTATTATATTGTATTATTAGCCTACTTACTAGTAATTTATTGTTAATTTTAAACCTGTAAAAGAAAGATTATAGTTATAGATAAGATATGTTGGTCGCCAAAACCCGATTACAGAAAATTAGCCTGAGTTATAAAGGTGTTACATGATTTCAAGCTGAATGAATTTTTATATGCTTTTACAAAAATCTTAATAAGGCAAATCTTTCAGTTTATCTGTCCATCTTACTATATTTTACATCCTTAAAACAAATTTTATTAAAGAACGGGAGGCGTCTGCACAGATTATCACCCCATCGAGTTGACGGCTGAAATTTTAGGATTAGTTAAAAATCGATTAGCGTATTAAAATGTAACTCCCGTGCCAAGCCATATCTTTGTGAAAACCATCTACAGACCCGATTTTATCAGTTAATTGGTGGATTTTCCATTGTGTTTTCCTGCACCGATTCCTCCATGCTTCCATACTTTTGGATGCAGGAAAATACAATAGTAAACCTATCAGTCAACCACTAAAATTAGGTCTTCAAGTGGTTTCTACCAAAATATGACTTAACAGGCCAGTTGCATTTTAATATGCTAATCTAGTTTTAACTAATCCTAAAATTTCAGGTGTAAACTCGATGAGGTGATGGTGTGTGCAGACGCCTCCCGGTCTATTATAAATGTCGGAATCAATCTCAATAGCACTCTGGTCAATCTGGCAAATATCCGTACTCTTTATGGAACACTATTCCGTTTAGTGCGGTTTAGTGATGTTATGAACTTTATGCATATGCATCATACATATTATATATATGCATAATAATACGTAATACATTTGCATCATACATATTATAAGTATGTGTATAATACATAATACGTATGCATCATTATGATGTCAGAATAAAGAAAACATTTTTGTCTCCAAATTTGAGAATTGACATGATATAACCAAGTTTGGCGACACTTCGCTAAATGTCGCCAAGCTTTGCGAATATTTGACGCTAGTGGCTATTTTTCAATGAGTTAATTATTAATGCGAGCCATCTATTTTTATTTTTCCGCATATCATCTGAATAGTTAAATGATATAACGCATTAATATTTCCAAAGTGCTAATAGTTTCGTCACTGCCCAAAACCTCTGCTATTGTTATTATATTGTACTGTTATTACACTTACTGTGACTATGTTGTTAATCTTTACTCTTCTAAAACTTCTGTATTATATAAAGAGAATTTACGGAACTATTAAAGCACCGAAACTACCAGTTCTCCTTATGATTATTATAATTCTGTAATATGTAACCTGTTAATCAATATGTACGTTAGAATGAATCTTCCATAATCCGGTTCCTCGCATTTTAGTTTTCAGGTTTCGAATAAAATTAGCTAAAATCTTAAAACCATGGCACATTATTGGCTAATTCTTCAACACGATCAGATGAGAAGAATGATAGATTTTCAAATGAATCATGGCAGTGAGCCCGTAGACCTTCTATTCTTCCGTAATCGAGTCTATTGAAAAGGTTAACGTGAAACAAAAAGATATTAGCATCGATATGGTTTAATGTGAATGCAGATATTGTCGAAGGATTTCACAAGAACCACTTCACTTGTACCCAATCGTATCAGTTAAAATACAACAATTGGCAGTGATCCCAACTAGAAAAGATTTCTTAATACGATTAAAAATTTCCGCATTAGAGAACGAATCGTAACTGATAAGGAAACATGCATAAGTGAGTTAAGAGATATTTGTCACGAAAGATGAAATGCATAACAGCACAAAATATATGATGTGTTTCCATGATCGTAAAGAGTTCTTGATTTCTCTATCAAAAGCTTCCGACTTGGCGAAAGAATGGGCAATTAAATTAAATTATGAATAACAGTAACATGATGCAACGTTTAACATGCAATTAATAGAGTAAGTACTGCTTGCTAGAGGCGGCTAGTACTTTAATTTAAAAAGAAATAAAGTATAAATTTGTAAAGCTCAATAAAATAAATTTAGGTATTTTTACGTTAGCCGGACGCAAGTGGCAAATCACCAAATACTGCTCCCAACTCCTTTGTTCATATTGCATTCATTTCATTTAAAAATATAAACTTTTCAGTCATCTCATTCAAAATAGATGTATTTCCCTCATTTTATTTAATAGAATATTTAACATAGAAATAAATAAATGAATAAATAAGAAATAATAACATAAACCAAAATATTTTATTGGAAAATCAAAGCATTATTTCTAATTTTTCACATGTGAAAAATGAAAATTGCTATTGCAGAAAAAAACAAAATGCTAATGAAGAGATTTGCTCCCGGCTAACATAAAAGTACCGAAATTTAAGTTTTTTTTATATATTAATATAGTTTAGAAAAACAAACTTGAAAAAAACATACAAAAAGTAGTGATATCCCAACAAAAAGTTTTCGGTAAAAAAAAAAAAAAAAGCGCCAAGTTCTCCTTAATGTTTCGGCCAGAAAAAGTAGTGCTATCTGAAGTTCGCAGAAGTTAAAAGCCAAACATATCAAATCTTTCATTGAAAATGGCTTCCTGCGACTTGGCCGTTAATGCCTTCGAGAGGGTTTTTTCAAATTTTAAAGTTATGTACAAATGAACTACATGCCAACAACATTTTTTGAATATTTTAGTCATTTTGTGGCACAAAGTACAGAAATAAAATACACATTTAAAAAATGCATTTAAGCCACTTCAGTCTATTTAAATGCTTAGAAGTTAAAAATAACAAAACACTTGTATTCAGAAGATAATATCCCCAATTGCTCAAATATAATTAGTATCAGCTTTTAACAGTTTATTAATCGAATACCTCTTAATGTCTGCAAACAAACTATAATAAATGTTATAACGAATAAAATCTCTTTCGTCAATGCACAAGATTTCAATATTATGCAATAAAATATAATATAACATATTGTGAGATTTGAAGTAAGTAAATTTTGTTTTATTTCATGGGTTTTACGTTAATGAGTTTAGCTTTAGATCGTACAAAATGGCAATTAAACCACAAGTGGACTAAATGATCTATAATTAAAAATAATGTTTGTTGTAACTGAATGGTATTTATCAGAAATCTTTTACTTATAATGTCTTTATGTGAATTTGCCTCTTTGCATTTTAATATTACTTTTAATATTTAAATAATTCATAAATGCGTAATTTCTAATCATTAATTTTCAAATGCTGTACAAGGCATTAACGGCCAAGTCTCAGGAATCCATTTTCAATGAAAGATTTGGGATGTTTGGCTTTTAACTTCTGCGAACTTCAGATATCACTACTTTTTCTGGCCGAAACATTAAGGAGAACTTGTCGCTTCTTTTTTTTTTTTTTTTAACCGAAAACTTTTTGTTGGGATATTTTTTTTTGTACTAGGTTGAGGAAAAAGTTCTGGGAAATATGTGAAAGTTGCGCTGATGTGCGCAAATTAACAAAAAAAGCAACAAGGACTGTTCTTCAAAATAGAGACCATCATAGTCCACGACTTTCTTCCATTATTCTGCCAGATTCCGGATTTGCTGGAAGTACAATGGCGGCTTCTTGGAATCGAAAAACTCTTAACATGCTTCTTCCACAGCGGCTAATAAATCACTTTTATCCAAAACAGATGTCTGGCCAGAACGAGGCATGTCTTTGAGATTAAAATTGCCTTCTTTGAATCGTTTAAACCATCTGGCCACAGTCGATTTTGTCGCCGTACCAGCACCTTCACCATCATTAATCTCATCAACGGCTTTCAGAATCGTTAGACCTTTTCTCCAATAATGCCGGAACAACAAATGCAAATCATAGTGTTCAATAGGCATTTTGGATCCGAAATTCCTGAACTCCTACAGATATACCACTATTACTCCTATATACGATACAAATTCTGGTAACTATTAGATTAAAAATTTCCCAGAACTTTTTTCTCAACCTAATAATATTCAAATCAAGGAATACACTGCTAACGTTTTTATAAAATCATAGAAATTGGGTCAGAGTTTAATGGTCTTAGTTTTAGAAATTTCATTAGAAATAAAAAATGCCACTAACTATTACATTACGGTAGGGGTGTTTGAGATATTTGTGTTGTTAAATTTTAATATTGAATTTGGACTCTCCAACAAAAATAAGGAAACAAATAACTTTTTAATAAAGATAGAAATTTCATTTGCAAATAATGATCTATGATTAGAATGATAATTTGAAGTGGATTAGTTAGTTATAATATGTTATCAGAGTATACAAAAGATGGTACAAATAGAAATAATACTTTAAAACTTTACAAAAACTTTAGTATACAAAAACTTTTTGCTCAACCTAATAATTGAGTGAAAATATTAAATACAAAACAAAATATGCATTTTTTTTTTTTTTTTTTTTTTTTTTTTTTTTTGTGATAGGATAATAGGAAAAATTCGACAAAGTATAGAACAAAGTGATAACTTAACAGATATATAAAACAATCAAACTGAATCATAAATTTAGATGGAAATCAAATGCAAAATGTTTAATACCCATAGACGGTAATGTATACCTCCCGATTATTTTGTATCTGTAAAAAATACTTAACCGCTTAAATTCGAAATATACCAAGATTCTTTTATGTGGTCGCTTTGCAGATCTATAGATAATAGATTGCACACTAACGACTTAGAGATTTATTCCAAATTATTGAATTGCAAGCGCACTTTTTTGATAATATTAAATGTATGTAACATAATCCCAAAACATAATAGAATATATTTATCAGATTTTGGAGAATTTTTATTACTTATCCTCTTTTGCTTATCTAAATGTACGTCGACTTACGTCGCTATATTCATGAAATAATTACTGACGTACGTCGAGATATCACTGTATAAGTGAATGAATACGGTAATTTAGTTCGACAAAAAAGGTGATAGATTTATTATTTTTTTAATGCGCTTTATAATGAGATGTAATATTTTCCCCATTTACCCTTATCAAAAACAGGATACCGATTATATAGGGGTATATACTGAAATATGTCAAGATTTTTTTATGCGGCCAAATTAAAGATCTAAAATAGTTACCAACATATTCGTAATGTAGATATCCATTACGTAGTTACTTATTTTTTTGTCTTTTGTTGTCTTAAAAGTACTCGAATTTCCGTATTACAAAATTTTGGCATATGCTTTTTAGCGATGATTTTAATATATACAATGAATTGATTCAGGACACTTAATTTTAGTACAACGTCGGTGGATTCGCCTGATTTATTTACTGCTGTTTTACTTTCATTTATTAATTTTTAATTAACTGTTTAACTTAGTGTAGATTAATGCCAAAACTAATTCATTTCAATTCATCCACCATCTTGCATTTATATACATAAGTATATTTTATTTAGTTTAACTTTTTAACTTGTTTCTTTTTCTAATCCTCCCACTTCCTTACATTTTTTTTATTATTAAATAATTTATATATATATCTTTCTGCTGTTTTATAATTCATTGTATTTAAATATCTGTATAATAATTATTAACATAGCATTTAAAATGTCTCTTACTCTTCCCGTCTTTTCCTTTTTTACATGGATTTTCTTATTTATTTTAAATTTGGCTCCGTTATAATAATCAAAGTTTCCTATTAATTCTGTTATCGATCTATACGTGATTTGGGATAGATTCTACTTATTTCTATATATATATTTGTAGTTTTCCTTATCAGATAACTCCACTATAATTTATTTTATACATTTCTGATTTCATCTTGTTGTTATGCACTCTTTCTTTGTGGCTTCTTAGTTGACAGAAATGCAGTCTTTATGCGTCATTCCTTAGTCATTATATTTATGCTCAAATAGTAAAAAAAGTTATGATAATATTGTGTCGTCTTACTTTCGTGAATTCTTGTCTGGTATTATGACGCAAGCGGGGCGAATAATATTCCCAAATTTACTTCATATCTCATTCTATTAGTTTAATTTGTTTTCATTTAATAATAATTCCTAGTTTTTAAAATGTTCGATACCCCAAATCTTGAAAATGTTTAGCTTATTACATTTCGTGCAAGGATGGAATCGACATATTTTGTAAAATCTATGGTATTTTGTTCTTCATAATTCCGTCAATGTTCCGCAATTATTTCATTTTTCTTTTATGGTAATGTTATGTATATATATTTATATGCGCACAAAAGGATTTAGTACTAAGCTTACAAACTTTAAGTCGTAGTAGAGAACACTAGAACTGTCAGTTTGGGAAATGAATCCAGTGTCGTGATTTATTCATTCTATTTATTCTTTTTAAAAACACTGGATGCTTCAATTCAGTTCGATACAAGTTTTTAATTATAATTTTGACAATAAAAGAGATTTTAATTGAAATTGACTTTTCTGTTTTCTGTTAAATATAATGATAAAAGGAGACGTTTTAGGGTAGGCACTATCAGCAACCAAACAACGAACAAAAGACCGCTCCACTTTTCGTAATGTATTCAAACGGTTGCAGTGTTAAAATTATTTACCGTGCACTTACAACACTTTTTGCAATGCAATCGAATGTAGAATAAAACAAGATAAATCTATTAAATATTTTGTTAAAATATCTTTATTATACTTAAAGACATTAAGAAAAATTCGTGTTCTGATTGAAGTGAAACATCTTGTATTTTTGATTGAATAAAGTAATTACAACCCTGGTAACCTATAGAAAACGTGTTTGTTATCGTATGACCTACAATCTTTTACAAACTGTGACCTTGGTACTAAAATACACTATACATAAATAGGATTAAGTACATTCCTAATATGCATTTAATTCTAATTTAAAGAGGCTCCGGACTCTAAAAATTGAAAAAAATTAAAAAAAGACCATTTTCATAATTTAATATCTTAAAATGTATTTGATTTTAAGATACAATTTTAATTGGGAACAAAAATATAAGTATCTGTTTTCATTTCAAATATTTAAAAAATTGTAAGATGCAGAATTAGCACTTACAGGGGCACCAAACTGGCAGACATTTGACGAGCAGAAAATCGGCATAACAGATTGGGTACAGGATTACAAAATAAATTGTGCCACTAGAATCAAACTTTCGGTGCCTACTTATACATCAAATGATAATAATTACCCTGAACCTAAATAAAGTTGTATTTAAAGCATTTTAATATTCTTAATGCAAAATTGTATTTAACTACTTCAAAATTTAGAAAATTTCAACAATATAATCACCTAAAACGATATTTGTTTAAACTATAAAAAGGATATTTTGGGTTAAATTTATACAGACTAACATGACACATATGTTTTGAAAATTTCATAAAAAAAATAATGATACATTTTGAGATACCGCGCGCGTTATGCCCAAAAACGTCATTTGGAGACAAATGATTTCAACATTTCGGAAACGCCGCTTCAGCTATTGATCGGGTATAATTCTAAAAGCCTTAACTTCTGTTCTAAATGGAATTTTAACGAAACAATCATATCAAAATGTTCAAAAAAGATAGGAGTTTAACATGTAAAAAAAAAAAAAATAAAATTTCAAAAATTTTACAGCTTTAAGAGACTTTAAATCCCTTAAAGGCTGATTTTTTAATTATAATACTTGAGCGAATGTGCTAAGGATCTTATTTTTCAGAATGAAGGATTTTAGCATTCGTACATCAAACAAAAATAAAATGTATTTATTTTTTCAACTAGGGGGCTCGGCCCCCTACGAGCTACGCTCGCCAACCCCCGTCCAGACACCGCAGACTCTAAATGCTCGCTAATGTGATCGGCTTTAAAAAGATTTCGAAAGATTGAATTATAATTTAAAAAACAGTGGCGATCTCCCTATAAACGGATTTCTATTCATTTCTCTTTGATTGGGGAAATTTTAACGGCAAATCAGCTGCGGTACTACTTGATTATCCCGTCGACTAATTTCGCCAAATTATATAAATCGCCAAACCAATCGCCAAATTATACAAATTGACATAATTTTTATTTTAAATAACGAAAGAACAAATGAATTAGTACAACGTTAATAAAAATACAAATAAAACGTCGAAATAAAAATAACTTCATGACGTAGACACGTGTAACAACATTTCAAAATAAGCTAATATAAAAGGAATTAAGTAAACAGAATCTTTGTCTCCCGGTATTTTTTAACAAAGGGAAAAGAAAGTTCTTTTAAATGAGACATTTTAAATTAATTGTTTTTAATCTGACGTAATTTTGACCAAACTATTGTTTCTCTTTTTAATATTCACGTGAAAATACTTGTGTTAGAAATAAAATATTATGTGCGCTTTCCTAAGAAAACAAGTAATATAACAATTTTGTTTTTAAAGTCAATTCCTACTTAGGCCATCAAAGAAAAATTTAATATAATCCCTTAAGCTAATATTAGTTTTTGTTGCATTAAAATATCTCAATTTGTTGATTTTCTATAAGCAAGTAGGTTTACAATGGAACTCTATGGGAATTTGGCGAAATATTAGAGCTATCGCCAAGTTGGCATCACTTTTGGCGACTCATTTTGGCCTCCAAATTTGGCGATATATCGCCAAGTTGGCGAGAAACTTGGTGGTATTTGGCGACAGAACAGGGTCTCCCCTATGGTAACCCCTTATTGAAAATACTTTCATTGAACTTCAATAACCAATGACCGCCATTTTGTTTCCCATGCAAATATAAAATTAATTAATATTTAATTAATTGATTAATATTTGAAAAAACTGTATTAACATCCATTGTCATCCAGTACAAGTTTAAAAAAAATTATTTCAACTTGATAGCATGAATAATGAGTATTTTATTAACGATTGAAAATTTGAACAAGATAAATATATAAATATATAAATAAATAAATATAGGGAGAGTGTGAGCTAATAGTAGGAATTGAAATAGTTGAAAAATATCCTCTCAAAATATCAAATAAATGTCTAGCGCAATTTGTAAATTTAAACCGTTTTGCAATATTATTTTGTGTTCATTTTATGTAATAGCTGTAATGTGACGTAAATATGACGTAATTTCTCCTATTTAAGACTACTAACGCATGTTAATAAATTTATTATTTTACAAATTCCTTTCTCTCTTAAAATTCACGTGTAATTATAGTTTTTATGACGTAATTTTTAATGAGTTCCTGCTTTTTGTACATAATTATTTAATTCTAATTCCAAATGTTTTTTTCTGTTTATAATAGTCACGTGTAAATAAATTTTTAATTTATTACACGTATAAATATATATATATATATTTTTAAGCAAACATTATTGTTTCCGCTGTTTATACAGTTGGCAACAGTTTAAATTAATATCACTTTCTAAAATCTGTAAAAAATATCTCTCGAAATGCTGAAAATTTGAAATTAAAGTAGATATAAAACCTCGAAAAATGAGTCAAATTAAAAAAATAAATCAATTCTGCACACCGGGAAATTATAACGGATAAAATGAACTGAAAATTATTAAATTCCGATGTATAGATTTTGCTACTATAAAACTTTTTTAGTGGAACGATTTTGTCCAAATTTAGCATTAAATATCTCTTAAAATAATTCTTCGATTTGAAAACTGTCTGCATCAGTGTGTTTATCAAACATTTCTGTATAACACTACCGATTTTCATATTTTTGTATGCATTATTTGTCTTAATATTAACGAAGAAAGAACTCCGGTCACAAAAAATTCAAAACCGGCGGCGGCGGCGGTGACAGCGGTAGTTACTTTTTTTTTAGAATAGAGAGATTCCTACTATTAGTTCACACTCTTCCTATATTGTTTATTTATATATTTATTTATATATTTATGTATCTTGTTCAAATTTTCAATCGTTAATAAAACAAGGGGATCGAACCCGAGCTCCTCGGGTTTTCAGAATATAGGTGAAAACCATTTTATTTTATTTTTTAACTCTAATTATTTTTTTACATGTAATATATCTTTTAGATTGCTCACTAACATCAAAAAGAATTTTTATATGAAAATTTCAATTATGCAATCAAATAAAGTTTCGAAATTTATTAAAAGCGATACTTTCACATGTCACCGCATGCCAGGAGTTATTAAACTAAGATTTTGCGACTTACGTCAGTCTTTCCGATCATTTCGGTGCTTTAAGCGCGTGGTTCAATCACATGTCTGTTAAATTTGTTTCTTATTTACATTATTTTATTTCTTTTTCTATAGAGGAAGTTTCAATTTTGTTATGGAACATTAGACGGAAACAAATGCTGAACTTTTTACATTGTTATAACCCCTTGAGGTGCAAGCAAAAATGACTTTAAATATCGAATTCTCACCGGAATAATCGAAAAATTTTATTTTTAAATAAGGAAAAGCAATTTTTCAACGATTTTCCTCCAAAGTTAAAAATATAAAATTTTGTAAAAATTTTCTGGTGACAATCTTGTTTAAATTAGGTGGGATATATTTTATCCACCGCCCCTCAAAGTATTAAGGGCAAGCGGATTATCCTTTCGTAATCGAGCTACACGTGATAGAGATAAATTTAAAAATAAATTATGATTGAAAATCTATATATGTATTACGCTATCGTACGTGACACAGAAAACATGATTATTTGTTAATTGTTCAATGGCAAAGCCCAAATGAAACGCATCTCATTGGTTTTTTTGTAATATTTTTAAAAAGGGAATAACAATAAACAAATAAAAAGTTTAATTATTAACTATAGAACAAAAAAACTTCTATAATTAAAAAATAAAATAAAATAAAAGTAAATAAACAATTTATTAATAAATAAACAACAACATCCGGTTTATGATACCAAGCAAAACAACGACACTTTGGCGCCAGTTAAGTACCCCGGTGCGTATATGACACTGGCGTCAGAAAATAGACGCGCCAACGTAGTGCATATATGACACCTGTGCCGTCTTTAATTCCTCTAATTTAAAATACAGTAAATAAATAAATAAATGAAGGCACTTTTCCAGTATAGGTGCTTGGCGAAATAGAGAAAAGGTCCATGGCGAGAAAAGATTTTTTTTTCTAGCAACCGATTTAATCAAAATATTTTTTTTTTCAAATAAAACTACATAAAAGTCGCCATCATGATTGCAAAGAACTCGTACTTTTATGTTAGCTGGGCGCAATTCTCGCCAATAGCATTTTTTAACTCGCCAGCAGCATTTTTTATTTTTCGAGTGGTAAAATAAAACAATGCTTTGATGTTGAAATTAAATGGTTTATGGTATTATTTATTCTTTTTCTTTTTCTAAAGATTTTTTTTTTTTTTTTTTTTTGTCAAGTGAAAGTTATGAATTTTAAAGGTTTCATTTTTAAATTAATCCATTCTAAATAAAATGAGAAAGGATTATATTTTAATGTGAATTAACGAAGTATGGAAAAAAAATACGACGGGTACAATGTTTGGCGATTTATCACCTGCTACCGACTAACATAAAAGTAGCGAGTTCTCGATTTCTCTATCAAAATCTTCCAATTTGGCGAAGGATTGAGCAAGTAAATTAAATTATGAATAAAAGTAACATGATACAATGCCTAGCATACATTTAAGGGAGACCAAATTGGTCGCCGCGGGCGGCTAGTTATTTAAACAACCATGATAACTCAGTCAATTAAGATACAATTTTCAAACAAATTGCATTTGAGAGTAAATTTTTTTCTCTATTTGACGGATTAAAAATTGAAAATGTGTGATATTTAGAAATTTAAAAAATCGCTGACATAGCACGTATTTTAATTTCAATTTTATTTTCAGTTTTTATGAGAAAATGGCAACAAAAAGGTACAGAAATTTAATATTTTCATTCTTCCGTGATTATTTTCCCTTTATTTTCAACCCTCCACGACTTTCAAAGAAATGGAGTTCTTCAGTTGCCACAATTACAAAAAATGTATTAAAAACCACAAAAAAATTAATATCTCAAAATTAAATTGAGATAAAGCTTTCAAACAAATTGCATTTAAAAGAGCATTTTTTTCCTTATACGACGGTGTAAAAATTTAAAATGTGCGATGTTTAGAAGTTAAAAAATTTGCAGTGGAGAAAATCGCAAAACCAAAATTTTATTTCAAATTTCAAAGTGTTGCCATTCGCAGAATGACGTATGCGTTACGCACAGATACGTTTGTCCTTTATAATATAGATACTCATTATTCATCCTATCAAGTTGAAATAAATTTTTTTGAACTCGTACTGGATGACAATTGATGTTAATACAGTTTTTTCAAATATTAATTAATTAATTAAATTTTAATTAATTAATTAAATTTTAATTAATTAATTAAATTTTAATTAATTGATTAAATTTTAATTAATTAATTTTAGTTTTGCACGTGAAACAAATTGGCGGCCATTGGATATTGAAGGTCAATGAAAGTATTTTCAATAAGGGGTTACCATAGGGGGGACCCTGTTCTGTCGCCAAATACCACCAAGTGTGTCGCCAACTTGGCGATATATCGCCAAATTTGGCGGCCAAAATAAGTCGCCAAAAGTGATGCCAACTTGGCGATATTTCTAATATTTCGCCAAATTCCAATCAACAAATTGAGATATTTTAATGCAACAAAAACTAATATTAGCTTAAGGGATTATACTAAATTTTTCTTTAATGACCTAAGTAGGAATTCACTTTAAAAACAAAATTTTTATATCACTTTTTTAAAAGCAAAAACAAATGTTCACACATTGTTGTCTACCATTCTTTTATGTAGAACTGAAAAAATCAGTAAATGCATCTGAAATATACTTAAGTGCTTCTTTAAAACTTTCGACGAAGTTTGATGAAAGCAAGGGGTTCTTTCAGGATTCACAAGAGAATTTTCTTCGAAAGTCTTTAATCAACTCAGAAACTTTCATTTTCAGCCCTGATTACCGGATCTGAGTAATAATGCTTTCTTCCTTTTATTTCGAGGAGATATAAAGTAAGAGAGTAAATTTTCATTATAAAAGGATATTTCTCACGGTGAAGACGCGACTCAAATTCGTGGTTCATTATTCTAATGATAAGTAGAGGGAATGAACTATAGAAAAGATTGTATAATATAGAACTTTAAAGAAAATTTTCGACCTTAGAAGATAGAATTTTTCCATTAGTCTATAACGTGAAATTGACTACACAAAAATTCCAAAAATAATAATTGCAAAGGAAAAATGTTAAACAGAAATTTGTACAATATTTGATTCATCGTGATATGAATTTATTTGCACTATTGACACTATAGCGGGAAAAAAATATATATCTAAAATAATAACTTTCAATTAGAAATATATTATGTTTCCCTCATAATTTACAGCGAATTTAACCACTTTAAAAGATTAATTTAAAGTTATCGAATCGTTAAAGAACTACACTGCTCAGAAAAATTAGAGGAACAAGCAACAAAGTGAAGAGAACAGTGCAAGACAGCCATGTATGGGCATAAAATGGATAGTACACCTGTATCAATGCGCAATATAGAAAATAAAACGCAAAAAATAATTGTAAGGAAGCTTTTATTCTTTGAAAAAAAGAAAAGAACATGAAAAGATGGTTTAGGGCAACAATTTGTTTTCATGTAAATGATAAAAAAAAGTATTGTTAAAAATGATGCAAGATTTTTCATATGGCGTGTGGTATCCTCGAACAGCTAAGACTGCTGCACACCTGTTTTCCATGGATGCGATGAGGTTATCGATAAGACTTTGGGGAATACTGTTCCACTGCTCAAGAATTTAAATCTCCAAATTCCGGACAGTAAAAGGAGGCCTCGGTCTCACAGCAATGCATCGTATGAGAGTGTCCCAAACATGCTCGATCGGATTTAGGTCAGGAGAGCATGCTGGTCATTCCATACGCTGTATTGTTTTAGCTTCAAGCACGTTTTCCACAAGACGAACTGTATGAA
Source organism: Maratus speciosus (assembly GCA_963932465.1). NCBI lineage: Eukaryota > Metazoa > Arthropoda > Arachnida > Araneae > Salticidae > Maratus > Maratus speciosus. The sequence goes on along the minus strand of OZ010786.1, from coordinate 511,090,807 downwards.
GTCTGGCATTATCATGCATGGGAAAAAAGAAATCACTAATTTCTGCAACATAAAATACGATATGAGGTCTCAGTATCTCATCTGTGTAACTTCGGATCGTCAAAGTGCCATTCCGAATGATATGCCCGTACGTCCCGATAATGCCCGTAGGTCCACCTATGCTGATTCCAGCCAATAGCATCAACCAACCTCGTCTGTGATGTGATCTTTCACGAACGAATGTGGGATTCTTTTGAGTTCCCCTTTCTCTCCATGCCAAAACACATCAGATGTCACATCCAGACTGAATCAGGACTCGTCTGTAAACAGAATTTGACTCTAACAACGTAGCCTCCAAACTCGATGTTCAGTTCCACAAGTTCTTTGGGCCGCACTGTGGCTTGTGGTCAACGGAATACAGACCATTGGCTTACGTGCATAGAGACCACCCTGATGAAGCCTATTTCGGATTGTTTGGCTGGACACACTTCGTTCTGTGGCCAAGAACAACTGTGTTTGCAGCTGAGTAGCATTGTCCGTTCCGTCTCGACGAGCTGTTAACAGGATATATCGGTCATCAGTTTCTGTGTTAGCACATTTTCGACCTTGCACTTGTCAATGACTACCATTCCATATGTCTTGGAATCTATTCCATAGCCTTTCATGGACACTTCTTGCGAATCCAACAGCGTCCACTACACTTCGTTGTGTTTCCCCAAATTCAACAGTCCCGATAACACGCCTAGACATGGATTGCGGTAAATTATGTTGTTGTGACATTTTCAAGCCACCTTTTCTCAAAACACAAGCTAAGCAATTGAATTTTACAACTGAGCCAGTGTAACAGACGTTTCTGCAAAATCCCGATTTCTGCACTTATCTCCTTTTTCTAGTTTTTGACGTCATAAACTTTAATTTACATGTGAAGTTTTCTTTATCTGTTTTCTACAACACTTTAAATTATGGATGTTTTATTTTACGTTACTTATCGGTGTAAATGGTGTAAATATTTGCGTAATGTCGTTAAAACTATGTGCTCCCTTAATTGTTTTGAGCAGTGTATACCATGAAAATGTTTTGTTTTCAAAGACGAAAAGATAATACACAAATTAATGTCTATAATTCTTAAAGTACTTCTCAAAACGGCTATTGCATCTGACATAATGCCAGCTACTTCTTTTACACTTATGACTAAGTTGAATGACAGTTGAACGTCACCAAAAAAACTGGCGATAAACCACAATTAAAATAACAAAACCTAACTGGTACTTATGTTATCTTATAAATCACCATAAAATCAAAACAATACAATACACACGACGCGTTTACAATACATCCGTAAGAGTACAAGGTCACAAATGAACAAGTGTTCATTTGTGACCTTTTAGCCTTACGGACATTTGATTATTTTGATTCATACAAAATTTTATTATTTTAAATTCTGACTAAGTTTCATGAAACAAAGTGTTCCTTTCAAATTAACCAGCGACTTAGAGATTCAAATCAGCTGTTCATTATTCTATTGTTAAACAACGATATTAAGGATCGTATAATATAAAAATTTATTAAAATGCTCAGTTTTCCTCATTGATATATAATTTGAATTTGATTACATACTCATAAGAAAACAGAAAAAGGAAAAAAGAAATTGTATAGTGCAGCGCGTCCACAAATGAAATATACAACTTTAAAATTATATTAAAGCAAAAATAAAAGAAATAGGAACTTAATTTTACAGATGGAACAAAATATGCATATGAAATTTTCTTAAAGGCATTAGTAGATCTCAACATTTTCTCCTTCATTTGGTCGCAAGATATCAAGATGATAATCCAATTCAATCCACGTACAGTTCAAAATATCCGAGTAACCAAAAGAAAGGCTTCGCTAATGCGTTGTTCGATCTCACCTTTGTATTATAAACGATATTCTTAATGAACCCCCCCCCCCCCCCAAAAAAAAAAAAATAAATAAATAAATAAAAATAAAAATAAATAAATAAATAAAAATAAAAATAAAAATAAACAAATAAATAAATAAAATTGCAAGATACGATATTAAGAGAACAGGTTGGCAATGGCGTTCCACTACAATATCCAATCCATGACCAGTCCATGACTTTTTGTCCGGGGGATCAATGATTTTTCTGGTCGGTGCCTTCTTTTTGTATTGTATTGGGACTTTTCGTTGAACAGTTGCAAAAGACTTACATTCTGCAAACTAAAAACACTCCAATTTTTTTCTGTGTCATAGCCATTTATGATACTTTCCGTACTTAAGTATACTTCTCATGGTGCGATGAACTCAGCGCCGTCTAACGTTACGATTATGAACTTTAACTTTTTGTTCATATTCTATTATGTAAAATTCGAAATTGCTTGAAGGCATTTTATTTAACGGAATTTTGAAGTTGTATATTTCATTTGTGGACACCTTGTATTAATTTATAATATTTCAGTTGCATTACTCATACTATCTACACTGCTACAAATTTAAAAAAAAATATCTGGTATAATATTTTCCAATTATTTTTTTACATTTCCCCTTGCAACTTAATACTAAATTATGTGCTTCAAGTAAAGTAATTTATTCTAATCATATATTTCTTTTTTATAATTAAGTCCTATTATGTCTGTATACAGAATTCCCAAGTGTATGTTTACAAAAAGTCAACAGTATTGTATACAGAAAGTTATTTCTTCCGTTGTACAATTTATCCTAAAAAAATACAGTTGATTCAAATATATTCTCAACTACTCATTTCAAACTTTTAGACAAAGTTCGATGAATGCAAAGAGTTTTTTCAGATCCACCGTCGACTTTTCTTCGAAAGCCTTTAGTCAGCACAGAAACTTTCGCTTTCACCCCTGATTAGCGGATTTCTGTAACAATGTGTCGTCCTTCCTATTATTTTGAGAATATTCGAAATAAGAGAGTGAATTTTCACTACAAAAATTTTATAATACTGCATAATTGTATACAATTGTATAATGGAGCATTTTTCGAAATTTTGGAACTGAGAACAGTGGTTGTCTTTATTGTTTCGTGATTCGAAATTCAATACACGGGCGATTCTCAAAAGGTGGGAACTGGACATAAGTCATAACTTTAAGCCTTTCAAACATAACTTTAATTATCATTGACTTTTTTTTTTTTTACATTGAGTTTTTAATTCTATTCAGAGACAGAAAATGGCATAATTTATTGTAAAAGCTTTGTATCTTTGTATCTTAAAATTTTATTATTATATGTTAAAGAGGCCAATTTCGGACATTCATAAGGTTAACTGCTCCAATGTATCACCAAGAAAAAGACTTTTAACTTTTTTCCAGGTGGTTCTAATGGTAAACAACGAATGCATAAAGAAAACGGATGATTTTTTGATAATTTCGTTAAGAGATAGCAGGCTGATTTATTGCTTTTTTGAAGATAGAAGGACTTTTCTATAAAGAATTTTTCTGTATTTTGTTATGTCCGAAAGTAACGCACGCACCAAAGCATTTGATTTTATTATTATTATTATTACTAGATAATAAAAAGTTAATTATACATATATATATGTATACATTATGTATGTATGTATTACTACATTCTTAGTCTTAAGAAATTTTTAAATACTAGGATCAACGCCCAAAATCTGTAACATACGTGCGAAAAATTGTCCAAAATTTGTAACGTACACAACTGCTAATTACTTGTTTTAATCATTAATTTTCCAGAATAGTTGCTGTCTTTTAATGTTTGTGTATAATTTTGTAGAGATACTATTAAAAATATTTATATATTATATTTATAGACAAAATTAAAAAAAAATGGCCTTAAATTTGAAAATTTTAAAAATTACATATAGTTAACGTTTAATGATCCCACCTTTTGAGAATCTCCCACACAACCAAAGGTTATGATTTCGGTACTCTAAATTTTTAAACTTCTACGGAGCTGATCATTCATTACGTACGCCACGGATTAAACATTAATATTCCTGGACCAATTTTAAATGAAATTTCATTCTTAAACTTCTAAACATCCCACAATATTACATTTTACACCGTCGTACACAGAAAAAAAAATGTACTTTTAAATGCAATTTGTTTGAAAGCTGTATCTCAATTTGTTTCTGAGTTATTATTTTTTTTTGTAGTTTTTATTACTTTTTTGTCATAGTGGCAACAGAAGTGTACATCTCTGTTGAAAGTAAGGGGAAAATACAGATTACTGTTTAGACCAATCAGAAAACGAATAAAATGCGGATTCAACTAATAAAACGCTTCAGATATGTTTTTGATTTCCTACCCTGACAGAGGACAATAACCATTTAAAATCATGATAATCCGATTTTATGGTAAAATATGTGGAGCGATATCTATCCAAATAAATGCAAATTTTAACGTTAAATCCAATTTGCTCAAATAAGATATTTTTGACATTGCGTGCATCATATTTCCAAATCTATAAGTAAAATAGCGACTTAAAATTGTGAATTATATTGTATCTTATACATTTACATAAACTCTACCTATTGGAAATAAGTACCTGTAATATATTTATTTTACTGAAATACTATTATATATTTTGCGGTTTTTGGTATAAGTGCTGGAAAAAAATATTTTCATCTGTAAATTTGATTATTATTTCAGGTTGAAGTTGAAATATGATATTTTAAGAATATCATATATATATATATATATATATATATATAATACTCAGCGGATATACCGAATACATTTTTTAGAGTCCTACGCGTAACACACGTATGTCAATGAAAATCCTTAATTAGTATGTCTTAATTAAACTAAATTCTAATTGTGTATCATTAAAATTATTTAAAAGACTACGTAAATAAATATTTGTACAATTTATTCTAAAAAATTGTTTAATGTGAAGAAATATTTACAGCTTCAAAATTTGTTATAATTTGTGTTCAAATCAAGCAATATCGATCTGCTGTAGGTGATCTCCACCCTTAAGTAAAAATAATAGTATTAATAAAAAATAGTTATAATTAAATGTTTTAGTTAACAGTGTACTAATTAAAACTCTTCTATAACAAATCGTGTACAAAAAAAAAAACCAGTTAAATATTTAAAATACAGTATTTTTTTAAACCAATTTTGTTACTCTGACAAATATATAAAAACATTTCTAAACTATATTCTAGCCGCTCAATATATCTTGTCTTAAAAAAGCTATTGGAGGAGCTACAACATGAAAAAAATATTTCTTCTTTGATGAATGGTGTTTCATGTCATGAAGCTGCATTCTCTCACTCAAAGAAGTACGTTTGAATTCATGAAGCATATTTCGCCTGAATTGGAAATGTTTGTGTGAAGAGTTTCACGCAATATTCTAATTGTCTTATTTTTATCTTGTTTAAAAAAATATAACGACAAAATATAGATTTGTTTTTCTAATGTATAAGTGCGAAAATAAAACGTACTTTGTATCCTAATATATCTAAAAATGTATGAAAATTACATAATTACTCAGGGGTTCTGCCCCTGCAAGCTACACTCGATAACTCCCGTTCAGACACCGTAAAATCTAAAGGCACGGTAATTTCATAGGTTTTAAAAATATTAGAGAAGATTGTATTATAATGAAAAAACCTATAGCGATCTCCCTGTAAACGGGTTTCAATTCAATTCCCTTTGATTGCGAAAATTTAAGTCCGAATCTGTTGTTGTTAAGAAATCCAATAGTTGTTTTCGTGTTTGACTACAGAAGACCAGTTAAACATTTGAAAGGAAGCTAAAATAAAATGAATTAAGTAAACGGAGTCTTTGCCTCTCGGTATTTTTTATCAGCGTTATAAAACGATTGACATAATACAATTTACTACAATATAATGCTGTAACCCTTCAAGGGCGGTAGTTCATTTTTGGACCACTTAATTTTAATTCTTAAATGCCACATTGACACCAGAATATTGAAATGAAGAGTTTCCTTTTATTAAGTAAGTGAACAAAAGCATTTTCGTATTTCGAAATTTGTTTGTAAATTCTGGTGTCATTCACTGATTTCAACATTTTACAAATAAAAGTACCTTGACCCTGAAAGGGTTAAACGCATATTAATGTATTTATTATTTTAAAGTTTCCTTTCTCTTTTAATATTCACGTGTAAATAGGATCCCTTCACTATTCGGTGTCACTATTCATTTCAGTGTCACACCTTCACTATTCATTTCAATATTCAGTAAATAGGATCCCAGGAGGATCCCTTCACTTTTTATATTCCAGGCGGCCATTTTGGTACTTTAATGTTAGCCAGCCACGGTCGATAAGTCGCCAAATATTATTCTATCGCCATTATTTCACTGATATTATAATAGTCCAAGTCATGTAACTGCCACAAACAATTACAACCCTTCGCTTTTCATAAGAAAGGTTTCCATTTTGATTAAAGAATCAAAGTTATTTTTTCGAATAAATCTACATAAAAGTTGCCAGGATCGCAAAGAATTCTTGGTACTTTTATGTTAGCCGGGTGCAAATCTCGCCAATAGCTTTTTTTTTTCTTTTTTAACTCGCCAGTTAGTATTTTTTTATTTTTCGAGTGGTAAATTAAAACGGTACTACTGGGTTATCCCATCGATCAAATATATATCGTCCGACTATAAGATTAAATGCCAATAATGGTTGATCGTAAATGTCATATTCACTTGATTGTAAGGAAGTTACACATGTTTACGCCATCAATTGATTTTTATTTCGACGTTTTATTTTTATTAATGTTATACTAATTTATTTGTTCTTTCGTTATTTAAAATAAAAATTACGCCAATTTGTATAATTTGGTGAGTGGTTTGGCGATTTATATAATTTGGCGAAATTGGTTGACAGGATAACTAAGTAGTACCATTAAAACATTTTTTTGAATTTAAAATTAAATGTCAGGATTTGTTGCATTATTTAATCGGGTTTGGAGTGCTTTTTTTTTACGCGAATTTGGCGAAAACCTCGTATTCGAAGACCAGTTATATATGTATTTTTAAATTATTTTCTATTATTTTTAAAATGAAATAACAATAAATAAAAAAAATAAGTAATAACTATAGAGCAAAACAATTTATAACTTTTTTAAAATAAAATGAAAATACATGTAAATAAATATTTATTATTAAATAAGCAACAATAGCCGGATCATCATGTCAGGCAAACACCATTTTGGCCATTTAGGTATATGACATCTAAATGCCATAATATGACATCCAGTGCGTATATGACATCTAATATTTTTCTTTTCGTTTCGTTTAAAAAAAAAAGAAAAAAGTGAAAGCCATTAATTTTAAACTTTTCAGTTTTAAATGAATGCTTTGTATTAAAAAAATGATACTGAAAAAAGAAAAAAAAAGGGCAATGCTCTTAGCATACATTTAAGGGAGGCCAAACTGGTCGCCAAATTAGTTTAAAATAATAACCGTTACTAAAATATGAAAAAAAAAATATCTGTTATGATTAAAATTTGAGTTGCCATCATTAGAAAAAGTATTTAAAATTAGAAAAAAAATAATATTTTGAAAACTGTTTCGAATTTTAAAATTCTAATACCAGTTTTGAGATCTGCGGATAAATACCGACTTTTGGTGTTAATTTCATCGCAAAGTATTCCATATTTTAGGAGAAATCATCGCGAAACATAATCAGTTGTTCAATCAGTCGTTTCATTGAATCGTTTCATAAATTCGTTACATTTCAGTCGTTTCATATATCCGTTTCATAAATTCGTTTCATTAGGAATTTATATATATCGGGTAGATTTATACTGAGATTAGATAGATATAATTAAGCAGTTTTTTTTTAAATAATTTGTTTATGATTTTATTTAATTGAAGAATACTTTTTTAATAGAAAAGAGTTTTCATATAGAAACATTTTTGTATTTTAATTTAAGCATAGGTCTTTTGTGACGGCTAAAAAAATTATCCAGTTTAAATTTTTAAAAAACTTTCGAGACATGTATTCAACCTTCAAGACCGACCTGTATCACAGTGATGCACTGACAGCATGTAATTGCAGTAATAAAGAGATAGTAAGTTTCATAACAGTGTCGTACCTTATTAAACGATTGTCACCACTAGATTTAAATATTAATTTTTGGGCTAAATGATATCAGACGACAACGACTACACGAAGAATTTTTACCGAGAAGCCCGTGACCTATACCCCACATGCCCGGAAACAGAACAGCTTAGAAAAATGAGAAGGAGCCTTGTATCGTAAAAGGATAGGTCGCAGAAATTCACTGCAACAAAAGACGCCGTGCTGAACAATTGAGCAGCATTGAGCTGACATTTTGAAACAATCTGATTTTTGTCACGCGATAACAGGCGTATTTATGAACCACTTTTTGAATGTAACTTGGTGTGTACATAGTACATACCAATGACTCGACCGAGTACGTTGACAAGCTTCATCCGCCATCTTGTTTCAAAATGGCGGCCATTTAAAATGTTTTAAAAAGCTTTAATTTAAAATGAGGTACAAAAAAATTAGAAATTGAAAAAGATGTTGTTCTTATGTGTTTGACCCTTATACAAAGATTTCGGAGCATTTTTGTTTTGCCTATATCTTAAAAAATGGTTGTGTTATAGCACTTTCAATTTCCAGCATGTCTGACATTTTGAAACGATTTGATTTTTGTCACGGGATAACACTCGTATTTATTAACCAATTTGGATGTGAGAAGGCATGTGCATAGTATATAGCAATGTCTCGACCAAGTTGCTGGGCAGCTTCATCCGACATCTTGTTTAAAAATGACGGCCCATATATTTTTAATTAGGTAGATTTCGTATGAAATACTACCTATTGGGATCGTTCCCATGTTGGAATTTCTGAAAAAAATTTTGCAGATCTACACCGATCACGACCCCTAGAACCCAAAACCACCCTCAGTAAAGAACTTTATCTATCTATCTATCTATCTATCTATCTATCTATCTATCTATCTATATCACTTTCTTCTGGACACGATAACTTTCGTAATTCTGCACCAATCTCTTCCAAACTGATACATAAAATCAATGGGCATAAAATCTCGGTCAAGTTCGTTAATGGGCAAAATCGGACCAAGTGGATGGAAATAGGGAGGGGTTTTGCGAAAACCGAAAACCCCCCATAACTTCTTAATTTTTATACATATCAAATCAGTTTAAAGTTTTTATTACTTCTAAAAATAGGGCCAAAATTTTATGTATCACAGATTTTTGATAAAGTTAAAAATGGGCTCAAGGGCGCAAAAAATAGGGTTTTTCGGAGAAAAAAATTCATAACTTCGTCAATTCTTAAGATATCAATTCCAATTAATTTTATTATAAATCTCCTTAATATTATCTACAACTTTTATATTCACAAGTTTTTGATAGGACCAATTCGTACCGCAAAAAAAAAAAAAAAACGAAAACAAAAAGGGGGTTTGAAGAAGTAAAAAATCCATAACTCCGTCAATTCAAAAGATATAAAATCCCCATGAATTTATCATATAACTTCTTAATATTGCCTACAACATCTGTATAGACAAGTTTTGGATAGGACCAATTCTTACATAAAAAAAAAAAAAATTAAAAATACATAGCGGTTGAAGAAAAAAATCATCTATGTAAGGGTGTATTCAAATCCAAACTGCTTATTTTCTGACTCCTTTTACAATTCATTTTTGCTCTCAAAGGCTTCCAATTGTTACGTTTTCTTACTCAGAAACAATATAATGTACCGAAATGGTCGATTTTTTGATAGAGGCAGAATATATTTTAAAAAATGCTGTTAAAGTGGGCATTTTGAACCGAATTTCCCGAAGCGGATTGTGTTGGAAAAATCATTGCATTAAGGATGCACTCAAAATCCAAACTGCTTATTTTGTTACTCATTTTTAAATTCATTTTTGCTCTCAAACGCATCCAATTGCTAGATTCTCTTATTCAGAAACTATATAATGTAAAGTAATGATCGATTTTTTGATAGAGGCAGAATATATTTCAAAAAATGATGTCAAAATTGGCATTTTGAACGGAATTTCCAGAAGCAATTGTGTTATCACTTTCTTCTGGACACGATAACTTCCGCAATTCTGCACAAATCTCTTTCAAACTGATACATAAAATCAAGGGACATAAAATCTCGCTCAAGTTCGTTAATGGGCAAAAGCGGGCAAAGGGGATGGAAATAGGGAGCGGTTTTGTGAAAACCGAAAAAACCCCATAACTTCTTAATTTTTGTACATATCAAATCAGTTTAAAGTTTTTATTACTTCTAAAAATAGCGCCAAAAATTCATGCATCACAGATTTTTGATAAAATTTAAAATAGGCTCAAGGAGCGCAATAAAATAGGGTTTTTGGGAGAAAAAAATTCCTTACTTCGTCAGTTCTCAAGATATCAAATCCAATAATTTTATTATACATCTCCTTAATATTATCTATAACTTTTATATTCACAAGTTTTTAATAGGACCAATTCGTACCGAAAAAAAAATTAAAAACGAAAACATAAAAGCGGGGTTGAAGAAGAAAAATTTTAATAACTCCGTCAATTCACAAGATATGAAATCTCCATGAATTTATCATATATCTTCTTAATATTGCCTTCAATATTTATATAGAGAAGTTTTTGATAGCGCCAATTCTTACAGCAAAAACAAATTAAAAATACATAGCGATTGAAGAAAAAAATCATCTTATTAAGGGTGCATTCAAATCCAAACTGTCTATTTTCTTACTCATTTTTAAATTCATTTTTGCTCTCAAACGCATCCAATTGCTAGATTCTCTTATTCAGAAACTATATAATGTACAGTAATGATCGTTTTTTTGATAAAGGCAGAATATATTTCAAAAAAGGATGTCAAAGTGGGCATTTTTAGCAGAATTTCCCGAAGCGTTTGATAGAAACGAAAAATATTGCCCTACTGAGAAAATAATTGTTTATTAATCAAGTTTTAATTAATTGAAAGAAAAATAAAAACACAGGTCGCTTATAAATCTTTTCAAAAATAACGTCAGCATGTTTCATATTTTTTTTTAAATTAAAAATGAATCTGAAAATGTGCCAGAAAATTTCGAGTTGTTGAGTATGGAAAAATATTTTTTTTAATATCACCTTAACATGATTCTGATAAAACCAGCTATTTTATAAAAAGGAAATAAAAACTCGTCAAAAGCAGACAGATAAAACTGTTAAAGTGGATTTATATCTAATAATGATTTTGTTTTTGTTGGTGAAATTAGTATACTTAACTTCGAAATCTACCTCTGCCTGTAGGCCGGGCCGGCAGGGATTTTTTTAATTTAAAATGGGGTACAAAAATGAGAAACTGAAGAAGATTTCTTACTTTAGTGTTTGATCTTGGTACAAGGATCACGGAGCATTTTCTGCTTTGCCTTTTTCTTTAAAAATGGCTAAAATAGAGAACTTTTAATTTCTAATGTGTGGGACATTTTGAAAAATCGGATTCTTTTCCCTGAGACACCACTGGTAGATATCAACCGATTCTAATGTGAGTGAGCATGTCGCATGTGCACAGGAATTACTAAGGCCTCGACTAAGTTCATTGGTTAGCTTCACCCATCATGTTGTTTTAAAAAGGCGGGTACTTCAAGATATCGCCGAATTTGGCGACCAAATATAACTCACTTTAAATAAAACCAGTTTGGATACAGCTGACTGATTTCGAAAAATTCTCATTCACATTCAGTATTGACAAAAATTAGTATTGAATCTTCTATAATGGGGTTCCACTAATTTGAGCTTCGTGTGTTTGAATGGTATAAGCTGGCTCTTAAAAAAAAAAGAATATGAAAGCTACCTCTTCCTCTTGGCACTGGCCGGAAGGACTTTTCTTTATATATTATATGATATATACGTATATATATAGTTTTTTTATAATTAATGACGTTTTGAAAAAAAAATATATATATATAAAGATGCAGTGAAAAGTCGAATTTGAATACGTAAAAGAAGACTTTAAATTTAGTGGTGGGAACTGGTTTTCTGGTGCGCTAATGTTCCATTACTTTCTTATCAAACTGTCCATTACTTTTCCTGTGAATTAATAAGGAGATAGTAAGTATTGCAATAAGTATTGGAGGTAAGTATTGCAGTAAGTATTGTCGTAAATATTGGAGTTAAATTTTAGATGTAAGTATTGCGATGAGTATTGGACTGCAGTAAGTATCGCAGTAAAATTTGGACTCATTGTCAAGTACAGCAGTAATAAATAGGGGCGCATGAGTGCCAGGGTTTATCAACGCCTTTTTTTTGCTTGTTATTAACCCTTTGCACTCGAGAATGTTTCCAGTTGTCGCGCAAAAATCAGGTCACTGGACACAACTAATTTCTTACTGTTTATTTAGCTATCTTTAATCGCCGATAATTCTGCCATTACACTGTAAAAAAATTGTAAATTTACGGTACTTTACCGTGAATTACGCCAGTAAATTTACGGAAAATGTCACTTTTTCCAGATAAATGGTCAAATCCTGTAAATTTTATGTTTGTTTTACGGGCAAAACCCGTTTATCTAATGGCCAAGCACGTTAATCTAGGAACAAAGCCCGTTTTTTTTATCTGCCTTTGTCTGGAATCTCTGCTGCAGTAAAATTATTGCAGCAATTTTTTACAGTGTAGGTAAGGCGCAGAAAATTACTTTAAAAAACTGGTGTCCAGAGCATTTGGAGACTCTATTTACACGGGATCCTAGTGTTGAGTTAGAGTCACCTCTCCAGGGCAAAGGGTTAAATCTGACTAAATAAATATACAAATGCGATTAAATTAAAATTGAATGATCTTTACTACTTAAATTTAGTTTAAAGTAGAAAGCTATTTTGTATTAAATATAGGAAAACAAATTGAAAAAAAAATATGGTTTAAGTTAAAATACTTTGCATCATTTTGATTGAAAAATAAATGGTTTTAGTTAAAAGAAAATGCAACACTTTGATTGCAGTTAAAAACCTAAATGATGTATTTTTCCATTATTTAAATGTACTGTGATATCTCATGTATATCTTACTTAAATACCATTTATTCCCGTGTTAGATCTATGTTTATGTTTTGACATTATAAAGAAGATATTTTGTTGCTTATAGGTTAACATTATAATGATAATCAATGAAGAAAAATGTTTAAACTATTTTACATTATTGCATACTTTTAGAAAATTTCAAAATCTGTATTAATAGAATCTTATGTATAAAATCTTCACCAAGTGAAATTGGATAAAACGCTATTGTTTTTTGTGAATGTTAAAAACAAAACAAAAACATAAAAATAGTATAGCAAAATCTTTCCTTAAACTAAAAAGTGTAAAGGTCTCGATAGAAACAATACACTTGAATGTCATTAAAGAACACTTTACTAATTTAGAAACACATGAAATTTTTTCCAGCAATAAAAGTAATATAAAGTAAAAAAAAAAAATTACAATAAAGTAAAAATATTATTAAAAATTAGTAACATAGATTAACTGATATGAAATAAAACTATTATTGATACCTAGAAAAACAAGAAACCGAAGCTATTATAATTTTTGCAAGGATGTTATATGATTTACTCAAAAACATTTTTTTTTTAATTGTCTAATAGCAATATGCATAAAAGTTCATTTCAAATAACACGGCAGGAGATTTATTCTCACCCATTGGAGCACATAGTACATTCGTCATATTTTGGGTTGTTCGGACAGTCGTGTCTGTTTGGGAAAATCAATTCGTACCGGAAAATTCTATCATTTAATTTTTAGACATTAATTACGCTATCTAATGTCTAATAATTATCGGGCAGAATTTTTCGGTACGAATTGATTTTTCCAAACGGACACGACTTTCCGAAGGACCCAATATTTATTCGTCATCACACATTCGTCATATATACATCATACATCTCATGAAATGCATAATAACGTAGAAATTTCAATATATAATATTGATATTTTTTGATACTGTATGAGACTAGTTAAGGTTAATGAGGGTACATTGATCAATCGGCTTGAAGTAAAATTTAGGAAAATATATTCGGTTTATCCAAAATTGATACAGTTTAATTTTTAATTAATACGAATAGGGGATGTAAATAAATCAGTTAATAAAAATCTTCTTGATAAACTATGGAAAAAACTATGGTTTTATTTAAAACAATAAGAACTTTTTTCAGCTTTAAATAGTAGCAAGCAATTCAGACACTTAAAAATATAGAATAAATGAAACTAAAATATATTATTATGCCATATAAGAATTATAGTAATTCTGTATTTTTATGCTAAAACTTTACTCTTTCATTATCTTAACCATAATAAGTTAATTGGGGTTAAAAAATGAAAAATAAAACTATATGTAGATAATATTCTTATTTAATTAAGGAATTTTTATTATTAAATAAAGATAATATTACTAATAATAAATAGCGGAACTTAAAAGCTTTCACGGAAGATGTAATTAAAACTCTTACACCACACACGGCGTAGCGGAAAATCAATTACGTACAAGGTTTTTTAGAAACGTTTTTGTTATTCTAACAAACATATAAAAATATTTCTAAAATATATTATAGCCTAGCAATATATCTTATTTTTTTCTAAAGTATTGAACGAGCAACAAAGAGGCACTTTTCCAAAATATTTCTTATTTGATGAATGGTGTTTCATGGCAACAAGGTGAATTCTTTTACTCAAAGAAATACGTTTCAATTCATGAAGCATATTTCGCTTGACTTGGAAATGTTTGAGTGAAGAGTTTCACACAATTCCTATTGTATCTTGTTTTATCTTGTCTAAGAAGTTATAACGGTGAAATATAGATTTTTATTTTAATACAAAAATACGAAAAAAGAAAATAACGCACTTTGCGTCCTGATATATCTCAAAATATCTGAAAATTTTATAATTATTAATGTAAAAATTAGACAGACATGTTAAGATGTAAGACTTCAAAACGGACTTGAAGTAGTAAGGTATGTTTTTTAAAAAAGTTTTATGATTTTTTTTAACAGAAGAATACTTTTTGATAGAAATGCGTTTGCATATAAAAATATTTTAGTACTTGCATTGAATCCTAGGAATTTTGTGATCGTTGAAGGAAAGAGTTATCCAGTTGAACTTTTAAAAAAATTCTCGAGACGTATATTAGCCTTTCAAGAATTGGCACTCTGACATCTTAGCTTCTCTGAAGGCCCAGAAATGCATCATCGGTCAGTAAGTAATTCCAGTAATAAGAAAAATGTTGGTATTTCAGTAAGTATTGTAACGAGTACTGGAGTAAGCATTGGAAGTGATGATTGTAGTAGGTTTTGCAGTATGTATTGCTGTAAAAATCGGAAGCAATGCCAGTAAGTACTGCAGTTATAAGAAAGGGCGTAGGAGGTCAGCACTGCAGGATTAACCAATGTGTAATGTGCAAATTATCACTTAAAAAAATGATTTACTATTACGCCAGACAAAACTAATAAAAATGTATTATTAATGTAGAATTAAATGTGTAATATGTAATTTCAAAATTACCTTTATTTTAAATTATTTACTTTATATTAAAAATGAAAAACGAAATTGAAAAAAAAATATGGATCTAACTGAAAACAAATGTGATACTTTGGTAGCAATGAAAAACTTTAAATATGTGTTTTTTTAATTATTTAAAAGTAATGCGATATCTCGTGAAGCATTTACTAAATATTCATTTGTAACTGACTCAGAAGTATTTTAGTGTTTTGCTTTTATAAAGAAGGTATATGTTCTTGCTTATATGTTACTATTCTAATAACAGCAAATGGATAAAAATATACAAAAGAAATTTATAATACTGCATAATGATAGAGAATTTCAAAATCCATAGACTGAGAATCGTATGTATAAAATCTACACCTAGTGAAATGGGGATAAAACGTAATATTTGTAGAATATTTGGAGGAAAAAAACGTTCAAAACTAATCATGGCTGTGACGAAATATTGTCTTAAACAGATAAGTGGAAAGGATCTTATGGAGTAAATAGCATAAAATACATATTTTATATGCTACAAATGCAGAAACTTGTTTAAAACGTAGTTTTTTTCCAGTACTTCTTAAATATGTTTTCACAGGGTTTATTGGATATCTGCCATGTATCAAAACTCTATTCAGCAGTTTTTTTAATTTTCTCATTATAAAACACTTATACTTGCAAATTTACAAATTTTATGTTCATCTAACAACGAAATAAATAAAAGGGTAGTATAATAGACTGGCAATCTTATGTAAAAAACGGACACTTAATGATGATCAATGACGACCTTTTAAAAACAACTTTCTAGTTTGATTAATAGTGTTGTTCGCACCATTCCGAAAGATTTAAAGCAAAGCCATACGGAAAATTATGAAACATATACCACATGACTTATAAATATTGCATTGCTATTTCTGATAATAACAGAAACTAGTTGGATGTGCCAATCTCAAAACTTTCTTCTATCTTATACATCTTAATATTTCAAAAACTAGTTACACATGTTAATATTTCAATATTATTAGTTCAATACTATACCAACTTTGATTTTCATCTTAAATTTCTGCTTCAGTCAATTAAACGAACTAAAAACGAGTTAATCTATATCATGATATTTGTTAAAATTAATAGTTTTTACTTATTCTGTTGTTATCAGGTGTTTGCGAATAGCCGGCTTAGCAGGAAGCGAGTTCCCGCCTTTGCACGAGCCACCGATGGACAATAGAACTACGAAAAATCAAGAAGAGTATACAAAAATCGCTATCACAGAGCCCCTTTACCCCGCGATATTTCCAAATTCAAGGAGGACCTGTTGTCCAAAGCCAAAAAATATGCACAAAAATTAGGTTCAATTGTATGCATAACGTCATACACTTTTCGATTGTAAAATAATGAAAATGGCACACAGATCGCAATTATAGCTCCTCCTTCTGGCGGAATTTTTTTAAAGTTCAGGGATGACTTGCTTGCCATAGCCAGAAACATACACAAAAAATTTGGTTCAATTATATACATAACTTCAAACTTTTTTTAAAGGTACAACAATGAAAATGGTACAGACATCGTAATTATAACGCCCCTTC
The DNA here is from genome assembly GCA_963932465.1 of Maratus speciosus. Lineage (NCBI taxonomy): Eukaryota > Metazoa > Arthropoda > Arachnida > Araneae > Salticidae > Maratus > Maratus speciosus. Next base: position 511,073,778 of record OZ010786.1, on the reverse strand, counting down.
AGGCGGAATTTTTCCAAATTCAGGGAGGACCTTCGTGCCATGACCAAGAACAAACACAAAAAATTTGGTTCAATTCTATGCATAACTTCGTACACTTTTCGATGGTACAATATTCAAAATGGCACAAAAATCGCTATTACAGCGCCCCTTACCGGTGATTTTTTTTCCAAATTAAGGAAGGACCTGCTTGCCATAACCGAGAACTTAAAATAAAAATTTGGTTCAATTCTATTCATAACTTCATACACTTTCGGATGGTACAATATTCAAAATCGCAGAAAAGTCGCTGTTACAGCACAACCTACCGGCGATTTTTTTTCCAATTTCAGGGAGGATCTGCTTGCCATAGCCAAAAACTTAAAATAAAAATTTGGTTCAATTCTATGCATAAATTCATACACTTTTGGATGATACAATATTCGAAATCGCAGAAAAACCGCTGTTACAGCGCCCCCTACCGGCGAATTTTTTTCTAATTCAGAGAAGACTTACTTGTCATATCCAAAAACTTAAAATAAAAATTTGGTTCAATTCTATGCATAACTTCATACACTTTTAGATAGTACAATATTCAAAATCGCACAAAAATTGCTGTTATAGCGCCCCCTATCGGCGAATTTTTTTCAAATTCAGAAAGTACTTACTTGTCATATGCAAAAACTTAAAATAAAAATTTGGTTCAATTCTATGCTTAACTTCATACATTTTAGGATGGTACAATATTTAAAATCGCACAAAAATCGATATTACAGCACCCCCTACCGGCGAATTTTTTCCAAATTCAGGGAGGATCTGCTTGCCATAGCCAAAAACTTAAAATAGAAATTTGGTTCAATTCTATGCATAACTTCATACACTTTTTGATGGTACAATGGCGACAGACAGACGGACACACGGACACACGGACAGACAGACATTTTCTATAAACATGTTTTTGGGATCTCTGACCCCTAAATCGTGTAAATCCGTCGAAAACCGGAAGTCGAAAAAAATTTCGATTACAATACTTTCTTCTATTGAAGATAGAAGAAAGTAAAAATACAGATATGCTGTTCAATTTAAAATTACAAATCCTTGGTATCAATAAAATAAATAATGACTTATTTTAAATTTTTATGACGTAATTTGGTAATTTGTGAGTTAATTACATCTCTATTTATTATAGCTTGCTTATTTATATAATTTTAATTATAAGTCATAATTATTATAGATTATGATATTTATATATCAATTTTACCGATGATTAAAAAAAAAAAGTATTTAATGAAAATGCATAATTTTATAGATGTATAAACTAAATCAAACTAGTTGGATGTGCCAATCCCAAAACTTTCTTCTATCTTATACATCTTAATATTGCAAAAACTAGTTACAGATGTTAATACTTCAACGTTATTAGTTCAATATTATACCAACTTTGATTTTCATCTTAAATTCCTGCTTCAGTCAATTAAATGAACTAAAAACTAGTTAATCTATATCATGATATTTCTTAAAATTAATAGTTTTTCCTTATTCTGTTGTTATCAGATGTTTGCCAATAGCCGGCTTAGCAGGAAGCGAGTTCCCGCGTTTGCACGAGCCGCCGATGGACAACAGAACTACGAAAAATCAAGAAAAATATACAAAAATCGCTATCACAGAGCCCTTTTACCGCGCGATATTTCCAAATTCAAGGGGGACCAGTTGGCCAAAGCCAAAAATATGCACAAAAATTTGGTTCAATTGTATCCATAATTTTATACACTTTTCGACTGTACAATAAAGAAAATGTCACAATTATCTCTATTACAGTGCCCCCTTCCGGCAATTTTTTTTCAAATTCAGGGAGGACTTGTTTGCCATAGCCAGAAACGTACACAAAAAAATTGGTTTAATTCTATGCATAAATTTATACAATTTTCGAGGTACAATAATGAAAATGGCGCAGAGATCCAATTATATCGCCACCTTCTGGCGGTATTTTTTTATGTTCAGGGAAGACTTGCTTGCCATAACCAGAAACATACAAAAAAATAATGGTTCAATTCTATGCATAACTTTATACACTTTTCGATGGTAGAATAATGAAAATGGTACAGACATCGCAATTATAGCACCCTCTTCCGGAGGAATTTTTCCAAATTCAGGGAGGACCTTCGTGCCATGACCAAAAACAAACACAAAAAATTTGGCTCAATTCTGTGCATAACTTCATACACTTTTCGATGGTACAATATTCAAAATGGCACAAAAATCTCTATTACAGTGCCCCTTACCGGTGAATTTTTCCAAATTAAGGAAGAACCTGCTTGCCATAGCCAAGAACTTAAAATAAAAATTTGGTTCAATTCTATGCATAACTTCATACACTTTCGGATGGTACAATATTCAAAATCGCACAAAAATCGCTGTTACAGCGCCCCCTACCGGCGAATTTTCTTCCAATTTCAGGGAGGATCTGCTTGCCATAGTCAAAAACTTAAAATAAAAATTTGGTTCAATTCTATGCATAAATTCATACACTTTTGGATGATACAATATTCAAAATCGCACAAAAATCGCTGTTACAGCGCCCCCTACCGGCGATTTTTTTCCAAATTCAGAGAAGACTTACTTGTCATATCCAAAAACTTAAAATAAAAATTTGGTTCAATTCTATGCATAACTTCATACACTTTTAGATGGTACAATATTCCAAATCGCACAAAAATGGCTGTTACAGCGCCCCCTACCGGCGAATTTTTTCCAAATTCAGAGAGGACTTACTTACCATATCCAAAAACTTAAAATAAAAATTTGGTTCAATTCTATGCTTAACTTTAGACACTTTTGGATGGTACAATATTTAAATCGCACAAAAATCGCTATTACAGCGCCCCCTACCGGCGAATTTTTTCCAAATTCAGGGAGGATCTGCTTGCCATAGCCAAAAACTTAAAATAGAAATTTGGTTCAATTCTATGCATAACTTCATACACTTTTTGATGGTACAATGGCGACAGACAGACGGACAGACGGACACACGGACAGACAGACATTTTCTATAAACATGTTTTTTGGGATCTATGACCCCTAAATCGTGTAAATCCTTCAAAAACCGCAAGTCGAAAAAAATTTCGATTACAATACTTTCTTCTATTGAAGATAGAAGAAAGTAAAAAGGGTTCCTCTCTACGGAAATCTTTTTAAAAATGCGTTAAAGTATTGTTTGAAAGAATGCACAAGGTGGCCATAATTAAAATGAAAATCATTCAGTGCGTTCTGTAGCGCGATATAAATGCAAGAACAGTTCGAAAATGTTGATTAAACAAGACGGAAGAATTCTGCGATAGCAATAGTCCCAAAAGTTGCAACTAGGGGATATGTGGGGATGTTGTTTGGCAGAATCCTTCGTTTCCTTTCTTGTATAACCAACCATCCTACAAAGTTTGGCTCCATTCTCGCATTTAGAACGCAATAGAGAACACATTAATTATTGTAAGTTTAATAATGACAACTTGTAGGCTATACTGATGAGTGTTTGCGATAGGAGCACTTTGGACCATCCATGATCTTTTCGAACTATTCGGCAGATGGCGTTACTAGCTGAGCGATATGTGTCTTATGATGTCTTCCTTCACTAATAACAACGTCTGCACCAGAAAAGCAATCACATGAAAGCCATTTGAAATGTTAAAATTTTCACTGAGTTAAATTATTTTTTGACACTTATAAATAATCGTTTCAGATAAGTTTCTAAATAAAAGTTTCACTTTGGTGAATAGTAGCGTTGTCCATTCCTGTAATTCATAAATCGTATATACTTTAATCCTGTCTAATGTAACTGCTATGTAGATCTAATATAGCTCTGTAACGAGATATAGAGAGATCATAACATTTATTTTGTCAATGATCTTAATTTTACATTTCAATGCATAGGAATCATCGCGCAAAAATTGACTACAAAAAAAAAAAAAAAAAAAAAAAAATCTTTTAAAAATTTTATGGCCTGGCAATTATGTTACAGTTATTAGCTGCCTAACGAGCGATAGTACTTTCATACTAAAAATAAATAAAAATAAAATAAAATAAAATAAATTTTTGTAGCATATTCCACATGACTTGCAAATATTAAATAACGTAGAAAAATTTAACGCTGCTGAACTTTAGTTTTAACCTATATGTTTATTCATAAACGAATAAATAAAAAAATATACAAATGTTCTGTATATGAAATTATATATGACGGTGGAATGAAGGAAAAATATATTTTTCAAAAGTATAACTTAAATTCTGAAACATGTAAAATAAAAATTTTAATAAAATATTTCAATAATATGTATTAGATTATTTTAAATGTCTTCACACTATAACTGGTAAATATATAAATGAAAGCACATGATCCATTAGTTCTGTATACTTTATAAATTTAACTTTGAAATACAAATATATTTACAAAACTTCAAAGAATTTAAAAAATATATGAAGCGTTTATTTAATAACAAAATACATTAACAATTCAACTTATGCAAATATTGCGTTACATAAACAGCAAAAATGAGACTTTCTATTCAATAATGTTTCCCACGTGATAAATGGTGATTCGTGGCATCTTACCGTAAGTTTTTACACAAAACAATTCTTGTAAAATCAAGAAGCATATTCCGCATGACTTAGAAATGGTAAATTGCTTGGAAATTTTCACGCTGTACTATTGCATTCTTGGTTTTTATGTTGTTTAAGCAAGAAAAATGTATTTTTTATTCTATTGAAAAGTACGGTGAATGTTGTATCTTAACCTTAACGACACTACATGCTTGATTGGTTAAACAAAAATTATGGCTAAGAAAATCATGTATTTACGTTATAAATAATTGCCTGGAAATTGACGAAAATAAATAGAGATTGTGGGAAATGAGCATTTTTCGGTAAACAAAAGGAAATATAAAATTCAAAAAATTCATTTGCTATGCTTTGTTGGCAAAAGTAGAGTTTTATAAAAAAACTAAAGATTAACATATAAAGGTGTATTATTTCTGAAACGCCAATTAAGATTTTACTATGGACATACATAAATTTATTTTGTATGTATGCCTGTCTGACCGCAAAAAAGCGTCCGCTTATGTTGCCATTTGCAAAATATATTTGTAAAGTACACCAGATTATCTGTACATTTATTTAGTAAAATTGGATTATTGTTTTGTTTACAAAGGCACTCAAAGGACATTTGGCGTATTATGGTCTATGGAGGATAATTGTTTAAATTACATTTAGAGATATCACCCAACTTAAAACATAAAGAAATTGATAGTGATTGTTGATATTGACAAGAATATGCTTCATATAAAAAGTGTTTGTATAGCATTTAATGTTCATTTGCAGGGACACTCAAAAGGATTTGATATTATTAGTGTCAGAAGTAGAAGTTTTTTAAAGTAAGTTTTTACGATGCATATTTATATCGCACATAATGAAATTAATATATTTTATTGCGGTGCAGGATTATATCTTTCCTATAGAAAATGGTCATATGACATTTCATATCCTTTGTAAAAATATTTCTTATTTGACGAACGATATTTTTTGAGGCATGCCGAATATTTACTCTTAAAGGAATACTTCATGAATTCGAGTGATATTCGTGAGTTAGGGATTTTAGATTGCATGGTAAGTTTCACCCATAGTAGTTTTCATTTTAACGTTAGTTCAAAATAACAATAATATTCTTAATGATAATAGGAATTTGAATAAATAACATTAAGTTGAATAACAATAGTATTAATAGTAAATTGAAAATATATATATATACACAAATCTTATTAGTAGAAAATACAAATTAGATATTTATCAAAGAAAAAGAAAGCACGATGTTTTAATCATGGTTTCTTTAAAATATTCAATATTCATGGTTTCTATAAAAAAAAAAATTATTAGTATTATAGTGAAACCTCGCTTTATGAACTCCTCAGCTAACATAATCGTTGGCTAATGATTTTGTTGTGATGCCTTTATGACACGGCTAATTTATGTTATATTGGATGTGCGTGCATATAATGCAAGGATATTGCAATCAAACTGCACGAAAAATAGAATTTCGGTTGATGAAAGTTTTGACCAACGAAAATGAAGCCGGAAAGAATTATCTTTGTTAATTGTACCTATTATGTCGAATAAAGTGAAAATCGATTCAATATAAGAAATTAATAGATAAATAGAAGTAAAGGACACTTGAAACTTTCTTCATTTTAAAGTCGTATCACTATATCTCTTAAATGAATATAGTAACAAAATTTCCAATATAAGAAAAATCCAAGCCGGCTCGGCCTACAAGCCGAAGTAGATTTCGAAGTTAAGTACTAATTTCACCAACAAAAACTAAATCAATATTAGAGATGAACTCAGTTTAACAATTTTATCTCGTCGATTTTGATGTTTTTTAATTTCATTTTTCTGCAACAGCTCATTTGGTCCTTTTCCTAGAAGTAATAATAACTTTAATCTGATTTTATATGTATTATAACTAAAAAGTTAAAGGGTTTTTTGGTTTTCACAAAGCCTCTCCCTACTTCGAACACCTTTGTACGATTTTGCCCATTAACGAACCTGACGGAGATTTTTTAGACTCTTGATTTTCTGAGTCAGTTTGGAAAAGATTTGTGCAGAATTATGGAAGTTATCGTCTCTATAAAAAATATAAATATCATATATATATATATATATAGAAGCGGGGATGACCGAGCTATGTCAGGACAAGATTAGATTTAGGTTCAACTGGATAGAATATTCTCACTGTATCATTCTCTGTGTATTATTGCTATAAAACATGTTATATTACAACAGTATTACTTACAAAAATAATCAATATGAAAAGTACGTAGTACATGCTTCTAAATTTTACACTATTTATACACTTACAACAAAAGGACGTCACTCCAATTTACATTTTAGCTCAACTATGATTGGTTTAACCATGTACCTCGAGTCCTATTAAGAATTTCTGAAAAGTTCTTTCTCCTTCTGAATGCTTATTTTTTCGACAAAAATAGCCACATTTAGCAGCATTCTTGCATTTGCGCAGAGTATGCGTTTTGACATTCGTAATCTTGAAAGTCTATTTTTCGGCCAAATGTTGCCAATATTTCACCAATTTCGCGGTTTCATGACGCAGACACGTAGTGAGCTAAAATGACGCACTAATCAAATATACTCGAACATTTGACTCAGCTCAGTGGTCAGGTAATCAAAAACGGTACGATACAAAATTTAGTCAAAATAATTTAGGCCGTTTAGAAATTAGCTTGTACCGCAGTGATTCCAAAATGATCCACTAATCTAACTTTCCCGAACATGTGACACAGCCGCGTGGTCTTGTCGAGCCCCAAAACGATAAAATAAAACTTTAATCAATATCGTTAGAGCCGTTTTCTAGATAAAATTAGATTGGCCAGTAGTGACCAAAAAAGGACCCATTAATCGAAATTTCTCAAACATGTGACCTAGCTCAATGGTCTTGTACCCGGAAACGGCATAAAACAAATTTTTGTCAAAATTGTTTGAGACGTTGTTTAGATACAATTAGCTTGACCCTGACTCATTGTGAGCCAAAATCACCCAGCAATGGACTAACTTCTTGAACAAGCGACTTAACCCAATCCTCTTCTTGATCCCGAAAACGATAGAATATAAAATTTAGTAAAAATCGTTATAGCCGTTTTTTAGATAAAATTAACTTGACCCCAAAACGACCCACTAATCTAATTTTCTTGAACATGTGACCCAGTCCAGTGGTCTTCTCATGACCGAAAGCGATCTAATATAAAATTCAGTCAAAATCATTAGAGCGTTTTTTAGATAAAATTAGCTTGAATCATAGTGAACCAAATATGACCCACTAATCGAAATATTTCGACCATTGTGACCCAGCCCAATAGTTTTCTTGTGCCCAAAGACGGTTGGATATAAAATTTAGTTAAAATGGTTTGAGCCGGTTTTTAGATATGTTTAACTTGACCGTGACCCATTATGACCCTAGACACTAGAAAATATTTTCGATTTAATAAGTATGTTAAATATGAACTTTTTCTTATTTACAAATAAATCGTTTGGTAAATTCCGGTGGCAATCATTTATTTCAACCCTTTAGAATTGAAAATGCTTTGCTTCTGAAAAGGTAAAAAAAAAAATCTCTCTCTATATTTTTTTTTAGGTTTCGATCTTGTTGGCAGTCTTTTGGTTATGCGACGACAATATTCCAGGGGCAACATGTTCTCTCGTATCTGCACATAAGCAATATATAAATTTACATATGCCATTTCTAGCATAGCAAAATCGAGCCGGTGCCACAGCTTTTTCGATTTCCTATAAAAAATAACAATTAAACAGAAAAGAAATACCAGGGAAATCATTACTACACTACATTTTAGTAATTACATTTTAAAACAGATGAAGACGATGGATAACTACACAGACGACAAGTAAAAAGAAGTTTTTCTCCAACACCCAGTGTACTGACGGTACTTATAAGTACCGCCGAGTAATTCAACAGTTAAATAAAATACAGACACCGTTCACCTACAATGGCTAGTCATATTGTATTCTAAGATCATAATGAACACATAAAAAAATCCAACTTATCTTATATCCTTTACTGTGTTTTCTGTAATGAAAAGACGAGCGTGGCAATCTGTACAAAATTTCGGCACAAAACACATCGACTGCTTCAAAGATAGCCTCTAAAATAACAAACCTAGAACTACTGCTGCCATGTATTCGGATAAAGTGGAGTTAAAAGAGCGTTTTTTGCAAAGTACCATTAGAATATTAGTAATATTCACTATGGTATAAAAATTTAATGTGAGTGGTACTTATAAGTACCGTCAGTAGATAAAGAGTTAAACAAGCTAGTTTAAACGCTTCACGCCCTTGGCCACATATACTGTTAAAACACTATTCTTAAAAATGAGTAAATTGTACTAATTATTGATCACTTCCCGATCTTAAAATAGCTCCGAGTACTTAACTCTTAAATATGAAAAAGTCCTTCCGGCCAGTGCCGGGAGGAAGAGGTAGCTTTCATATTCCTTATTTTAAAAAAGCCAACTTATATTATTCAAACACACGAAGCTCAATTAAGTGGAAACCGAATGTAGGAGATTCAATACTAATTTTTATCAATACTAAATCATTATGAATGAGAATTTCACGAAATTAGTCAGCTTTATCCAAGCTGCTTTTATTTAAAGTCACTTATACTTGGCTGCCAAATTCGGCGATTTCTTAAAGTGCCTGCCATTTTAAGACAACATGGTAGATGAGGCTAACCAGTGAACTTGGTCGAGACCTTAGTGATTGCTGTGCACATGCTCACTCATATGGGAATCGGTTGATATATACGAGTGCTGTCGCAGGCAAAAAATCAGATTTTTCAAAATGTCACCCACTTTAGAAATTGAAACTGCTATATCTGAGCCATTTTTTAAGATAAAGACAAACAAAAAATGCTCCTGAATCCTTATATCAAGGTCAAATACTTAAGAAAGAAACCTTTTTCAATTTCTAATTTTTTTGCACCTCACTTTAAATATAATTTTTTTTAAATTTAATGGCCGCCATTTTGAAACAAGATGGCTGATGAAGCTGGCCAGCGAACTTGGTCGAGATATTGATGTATACTATCCACATGCCTTCTTCCATCGAAATAGGCGAATAAGTGTGGTATCGCGTGACAAATACAAGATCGTTTCAAAGTGTTAGTCATGATAGAAATTCAAAGTGCTATAATTCAACCACTTTTTAAGATATAAACAAAAGAACAAATTTTCAGAAACAAAAACTGCTCCAGAATCTTTGTATCAAGGCCAAACACATAAAAAAAATCTTTTTCATTTTCCAATTTTTTAATACCTCATTTTAAATTTTAAATTACATTTTTTTTTAATGTCAACCCTTTTGAAACAAGATGGCGAATGAAGCTGGCCAATGAACTCGGTCGAGACATTGGTATGTACTATGTACAGACCAAGTTACATTCAAATCGGTTCATAAATACGCCTGTTATCGCGTGACAAAAATCAGGTCGTTTTAAAATGTCAGCTACAATAGAAATTCAAAATGTTATAATTCAGCCATTTTTTTAGATGTAGACGAAACAAAACCTGTTCCGGAATCTTTGAATTAAGGTCAAACACATACAAAAAAAATCTTTTTCATTTTCCAATTTTTTGGTATCTCATTTTAAATTTATTTTTTTTTTAAATTTTTTTAAATGGCCACCATTTTGAAACAAGATGGCGAATGAAGCTGGTCAACGAACTCGGTTGAGTTATTTGTATGTACTATGTACACACTAAGGTACGTCCAAATCGGTTCATAAATACGTCTGTTATCACGTGGCAAAAATCAGGACGTTTCAAAATGTCAGCCACGCTAGAAATTCAAAATGCTATAACTCAGCCATTTTTTAAGATATAGACGAAACAAAAACTGCTCCCGGATCTTTTTATCAAGGTCAAACAGATAAGAAAAATATTTTTTTTCAATTTTCAATTTTTTGCTACCACATTCCAAATTTAAATTTTTCTTAAAATTTTAAATGGCCGCCATTTTTAAACAAGATGGCGGATGAAGCTGGCCAACGAACTCTTTCGAGACATTGGTCTGTACTATGTATAAACGAAGTTACATCCAAATCGGTTCATAAATACGCCTTTTATCGCGTGACAAAATTCAGGACGTTTCAAAATGTCAGCTTCGCTAGAAATTCAAAATGCTATAACTCAGCCATTTTTTAAGATATAGACGAAACAAAAACTGCTACGGAGTCTTTGTATAAAGGTTAAATACATAAGAAAAAAATATTTTTCCATTTTCAATTTTTTGGTACCACATTTCAAATTTTAAATTTTTTAAAATTTTTTAAATGGCCGCCATTTTGTTTCAAAATGGCGGATGAAGCTGGCCAACGAACTCGGTCGAGACATATATATATATATATCAATTATATATATATATATCAATTTTGAACGGAGGGTGGTTTCGGGGTCTGGGGGTCATGATCGATGAAAATATACCAAAATTTTTTGAAATCGCTTTCCTCCGAACGGCTGCAATAGGTAGCTTTTTGTAAAGAAAGCTACCTACAACGCATGTGCTCATTTTTTGAGTACATACAGGGACTCGAAAATAAGTATGTATAGAAACACACATCCACTATAAGAAAAAAAAAGCGAAATTACAGAGAACAGACAAATCACCATTTTTAATTGCAAAGAATTACAATTTTTGGAGTTATGAACAACGAATTTACTATTTTAATCTTCAAATTTTGTGTATGAGCTGCTCCGTGATTTGAACACGAGTTCTCTAGGTGTGAGATCAGTATTGTACTGACTGTGCTATGAGAGCAGTTACCAGCTGCTTCCAAATGACACATTTTATGAATCAGCGACGGAAGATCGCTAACAGCAGAGCTGAATTTTTCCTTTCTTAAATATTCTAATTTCTAATAAAACAATTTTCAAACTAAATTTTCTTCTTTAACATTTCTAATGAAATTGTAAATAAATTTGAAAAGTGTGTATTATAAATTAAAAATTATAACAAAGATAGACATATCTTTAAATAAAAGCTTGGAAATCCCTACTGTCAATTCGGTATAAGAAAAGGGTTTATCAGAAAACTCATATTTTTGAGCACATAGGATTTAAACATGAATATTAAGACTTTAGAATACAAAATATATGTATTCATTTTTGCATACGTTTATAAATCAAGTATAAGTATATACAACTTCAAAATACCAGTAATCGTTTATGAATTTATTGTACTTAAAAGAATCGAGTACAAAGAAATTTTCATTTTTAAGTAGATTAATGCTCCTTTTTGAAGCAATTGTACTTAAAAAAATATGAGTACATAGAAATGCTCATTTTTAAGTAGATTATTTTTTAAAAATGTACTTCTTTTTGAAACAATGGTACTTAAAAAAAGTACGAGTACATGGAAGTTCTCATTTTTAAGTAAATTATTTTTGAGAAAGTATGAGGAAGATTAGATTTTTATAATTATAATTACTGCCAATAATAAAAACAACAAACATTTTATAATAACTTATTCACCACCTAATTCCTCAGCAAGAGAAGTAAACATTGTATGGTTTTGTTGCACTGATAATGTTATTTCTGATGTGCAGTTAGAGATATAAAAAATGTGTGAAGTAATTTTTCGGTCAGTGTTGTTGGATTATTTGAACAAAACATTAATATTTGATAAAAATAATATCTGATATATTAAATATATTAAATTTTGGTGATTTGTAGAAATGTAAGAAAGGAATTTACTGTTAGATTTTATTTTATAAGAAATTAACAAACGTACACATTAGTGTACAATTAGAGTTCGAGGTGGTGTTTTTACTTAAATACAATCATAAGTATAATTTAAAACTTTGTGTAACCGTATAACGAAATGTATACATTTTAATTATTTTATGTGCCCAGCTTTCAATGAAAATGGAAAAGCAAAATGAAACTGCGTGAAATGTGAATAACCAGTAAGCCCGGAATGAATGAAATCACTTCACTGATAAACTACCACTACCGCTGAGTGGCCACAAATGTCCACGTTATTTGTTTGTGAATTTTTATTGGTTTCCCATTCTTTTTTTCGTCGAATCAATCGTAAAAAAAGGGAATTCACTTTTTCTCTCCATAAAAATTTTTTCCTTGAAGAGGTTAATATTATTAAAGTAGTTTTTTAAAGCAAAATCTTTGATTAAAACATTTAATTAAAAATTACGTTGTATGTTTGTTATTAGTTTCTAAAAACTGTAAAAAATATTAAAATTATAATTCCATGAATAAAATATTTATATCAAACTCTTACCATAAGATGCATATAAATATTATGAGGCTGTTCAAAACTTTCGACCAAAGCAACATTTATGTGTATGTAATAATAAATTAGTAGAAGCAAAGGAGCATTACAATTTTTTAAATATATGTATAATTACAAAAATTACATATATAATTTATATATAAAATTACATATATAAGTTACAAATTACATATATATAATTACAATTAAATATTGACAAAACATTTTTATAATTCTTCCAACAAAATTAGTGCACAATTTCCTCTAATTAATTACGGATTAGAAATTTACCTTATGGGAATAAATATGTTACATGATAATGAATAATCTTCATGTTTTCCACGAGTTTCGCGTTATTGTGAATTAAATCAAAGTTGGGAGAGCAATGTTCAAGATTTTGAATTTATATCATTTTAAAGTCATCATAATTTCATGTATTATGTTTGCAGAAAAGTAAAATCGAAATGTTTTATTTTTGTGTTCTTCATTTGTAAATAATCACCAATAAGAAATCCTTTAGAACATATTATTGGAAATCTAATTACATACAAAATTTACACTATGTACATATTTATAGATGTAACACGTGGTTAATAATTGAAAATTACTTGAAAAATTAAACAACATTTCTTCTATTTTTCGAAGGTCAAGAGAAACAATGCAGTTTACTTACTGCGTTCAAGTTTTACATTACTACCATAAAACTAAGCTAAAAGAACAAGAGAAACAAGTTTTTTAATATTAATTCTCCAGTCAGACCACGTGATCTCTCGCCTGGTCGAGAGAGGAAGGTGTTTGTGAAATATTCCACATATGACGAAAAACAATAACATTCTATTACATTTGATAAATAGTGTTTTTGTTAGAATGACAAATTGTTTTTTGCACAAAATCAGTACTTGTAAATTCATAAAGTATATTATGCAAAGGCTTAAAAATTCTCGATTACTTAGAAATTTTCAAGCTATAGCACTACATTTTCTTTTTCTTCTTAAAGACAAAACAATCGAAAACTGGCTAGTTTTTATTGTAGTTAAATGTAAGACATGCGTAATGAATATGTAATATAATCTAATATATATGTTGTAGACTTATTGAGAAATCAGGCTCTTTGCAAAGAGCCAAGCTAATTAGAGAATCATCTTTCTTTTTCCAATTAGCCTGATATTTTTTAGGCTTATTGCAAAGAGCCTGATCAACGTTCGGCTAATTGAAAAATGACCACTTATTTCACAATCAGGTTGATTATTTTAAGCTTATTAACCCATAACCCGACTCGAACCCGAAAAATAAATTACAACAGACCGTTCCCCGATCCGAGCAAGACAAAATAATTTCTGTCGACACGCAACCCGAGCAGAACCTGATAAAAAAACCCGAAATCAGACCCGAATCAAATATGATAACCTGTACTATTATTCTAAAGCACCATAACCCGATCCGACTAAGAGAAAATAATTTAGATGAACACGCAACATGACTCGAACCTAACAATTCCATTAAATAAAACGAAATCTGGCATGAACCAAATCTGAACCAGTCAAAAATATTCCAAAGAACCATAATCCAATCTGAACCCGACAAAAATATTCCAGATAACCATATCCCAATCTGAACCCGACAAAAATATTCCAAAGAACCATAACCCGATCCAAGCAAGACAAAATAATTTCCGTGTACACACATCCAGACCCGAACCTAAACATTTTGTTTGAAAAAAACCCGAAATATGATCCGAACCAAATATGATAACAGACAAAAATATTCTAAAGAATCATAACCTGATCCGAGCAAGACAAAATAATTTCCTTGGACACGCAACCCGAACCTAATCTTAAAATTTCATTTGAAAAAAATCTTAAATCAGACTCCAACCAAATCTGAATCCCACAAAAATGTCCCCAAAAACCATAACCCGATATGAGCAAGACAAAATAATTTCCGTGGACAAGCAACACGATCCGAGCCTATAAATTCCATTAGGAAAAACCCGAAATTTGACACGAACCGAATCTGAACCCGATAAAAATATTCCAAAGAACCATAACGCGATCTTAGCAAGACAAAATAATTTTTGTAGGCACGCAACCCGATCCGAACCTTAAAATTCAGTTTGAAAGAAAAACCCGAAATATGACCTGAACCAAATATGATAATCAACAAAAATATTCTAAAGAACCATAACCCGACCAGAATCAATAATTCCATATGAAAAAAGCCTGAAATTTGACTCGAACTAAATCTGAATCCGACAAAAATATCCCCAAAAACCATAACTCGATTCGAGCAAGACAAAATAATTTCCGCGAACACTCAACACGACTCGAGCCTAATCCATTAGAAAAAACCGAAAATCTGAACCGAACCAAATCTGAATCCAACAAAAATATTCCAAAGAGCAAGATCTTCCGGATCTGAGCAAGACAAAATAATTTCTGTCGGCATGCAAATCCGAACCTGAAAATTCTACTTGAAGTTAACCCGAAAGCCGAACAGTACTCGAAATAAAAATACATCAGGCCGTACTTCGATCAGAGCAAGACAAATTAATTTCCGTGTACACGCAATACTAACAGAATCTGTAAATTCAATTTGAAGTCAACCTGAAACCCGACACAAACCCAATCTGAAAACGACAAAAATATTTTAAAGAACCGTAACCCGATTCGAGCAAGACAAAATTGTTTCCGTCTACGCGTAACCGGATCCGAACTTAAAGGTTCCATTTGAAGTCAACCCGAAAACCGACAAAACTCGGTTTCCGATCGAGTTTTCGAATGATTTCAATTAGAACTTTCATGTTCGGATCGGGTTGCCTGTCGACGGAATTATTTTGCGTTACTAGCATCGGGTTATAGTTCATTGCAATATTTATCGGGTTAAGATTTGGTTCGGGTCGGGTTTCAGGTTCAATTTAAATGGAAATTTTAGGATATGGTCGTGTTGTGTGTACACGGAAACTAATTTGTTTTGTTCGGATCAGGTTATGGATGCTTGGAATATTTTTGTCGGGTTCAAATTTAGGGTTCCTTTCAAATGAAAATTTTAGGTTCGCGTCAGGTTGCGTGTCCACGGAAATTATTTTGTCTTACTCGTATCGGATTATGGATCTTTGGAATATTTTTGTCGGGTTCAAATTTCGTTTTTTTTTTTTCAAATGAAATTTTTAGTTTTGGGGTCGGGTTGCGTGTCCACGGAAATTATTTTGTTTTGCTCGGATTGGTTTTGGTTCTTTGCAATTTTGATTTCTGTTATTAGTTTTCGGGTTTTTTTTTTTTTTTTTTTTTTTTTTTTTTTTTTTTTTTTTTAATAGAACTTTCAGGATCGGATCGGGTTGCGTGCAGACAGAAATTATTTTGTCTTTCTCGGATCGGGTCACGGTCTGTTATAATTTATTTTTCGAGTTGGGATAGGATTATGGGTTAATAAGTCTAAAAATATCACCCTGATTGGGAAATAAGTGGTCATTTTTCAATTAGCCTAACGCTGTCTAGGCTCTTTGCAATAAGCCTGAAAAATATCAGGCTAATTGGAAAAACAGAGATGATTCTCCAATTATCCCGGCTCTTTGCAAACAGCCTGATTTCTCAATTAGCCTATGACATACACAGTGTGTCCAAGTATAACCTGACCGACCTTTATTTTCGTAACCGTTGGTCCTAGATGCATACTTCCAATTACATAAGTGGTCAAAATTAGGTGCAGAGTTAAGATAAAAAAAGTTTGAAGCGAAAAGACAATTTAGCGAAGAATTACAGAATCTACAGTTTTATACGGTTCCCAGGTCCTATAAGTTATATTTAGTAAAATTTTCCTGTTACACTGACAAGTAAGGCAAAAAAGTTCCGTTATTCTACGATTAAAATTGACCGAGTAATAGCTGTTTAAAGTTAGCCCATATTTTTTTTTATGCAAATTAGGCGTCATTCTCAAATTTAGCAGAAATATAATTTCGTCAGATATATTAAAGAAATGGTTGAGAGTAAAATTAGCATTGCAATATAAAATTGAAATCTTTAATCATTCTGACATATTACTGCAAAATATGCAATTTGTACTGAACATATAAGAGGATAAAAATAACAGAATTTTTGTTAAATAAAAGGATGAAAAACAAAAGCCTCAATTTTATACAAAAATTATACATATTTTAAAATGCTGTTAGATTACACCGTCTTTCAAATTTTGGGTTGTGCCATGTTTTTTAGCTTTTGAAAATTGATTCACATGTATTTTTTAGCGCTGAATCCGAAAATGAACTTCATTTTAAACCATCACGTCAGGATTTTTCTCAATTTCAAACTTAAAAAGTTCAAGGTTAAAATTGATCCCTCCTCCCCTCCCAACCTCATCGGACCCCTGAGCTGTTTAGCTGCAAGAAACCCAGTATACACCCCAAAATTGAATAAATTGTTGAATTAAATAAAATTAAATTGAATAAAAATGTCTTACACCTATTTTATAGTATCAGATTTTTCGCTATTTTTTAACATTTAAATTTAAGATTTGAAAAAAATCCTGACATAATGGTTAAAAGTGAAGGTAATTTTTTTTTTATTTAGCGTTAAAAAATACATAAAACGTAATTATAAAAATTAAAAAAACACAACCATTGAAGGTTTATGTTATCTGATCTAAAACCATTTCTTAAACTTGTGGACGTTAATCTATCCGAATTTTTTTGTGTTATCCTCTAATATAAGTATGTATAAGTAAGTGACGAAAATCATAATAATATTAAATTGTAATCGGATTTAAGTCAGTATGTAAAATTTTAACTTCGATCGGCATTTGAAACTCAGTTAAAGTTCGAGTACAAATTTTAAACTGAAAAGACGATCGTTGCAAGTCAAATAAAACCTTATGAAAATAACTTAATTTTTCTTAAAAGAAATCATAGCCTCAAATCCTTACAAAATACAACATATGTTAAAATACAATTATTTTAACTAATCTGAAACTTAAATAATAAAGTTAACTCAATCGTAATAGTTGTACGATTTCTTTCAAACCGCAGATACCTTGAAATATGTTTAAGTACTGTATATACGACCCCTGAAAGCATGGTCGAAATCATTTGTTTTGATATGCAAAAAAGTGGTATAAGTCATGCATTTCAAAGTTTCATAACTTGGTCAATTTTAATGTTAAATGAATGGGACTTTTTCTGTCTTATTTGTTAGTGTCACAGTAAATCTTTTCTAAATATCACTTATAGGACCGGGGACCGTATAAAAATTTAAATTTCGTAATTTTTTAATAAATGGTTTTCGTGACCCAAATCGCTTTAAAAACAATTCTTTACCTTATTTAAACCATTTTTGTATTTGGAAGTATGCATCTAGGACCAACGGTTACGAAAATAAAGTTCGGTCAGGTTATACGTGGACACACTGTATATACACTGCTCAAAACAATTAAAGGATATTGCAGTTTTAGGTGGATTTTGTATCTGGTAAACTGTTTAGCTGATTGATACATGGTCGACAGACATAGTAGGTTATATGAGAATAAATTACACATGTTTGGCAGAAAAAAATGCATTTTATTGCGCATTTGTGTACTAAAGGAAAAAAACACAATTTGTGCATATGAGAAAAAAAAGAATAAGAAAAGGTGTTTTCTTCAAAAAAAATCATTTTCAGTAGGGGGTATGGTTACCACGGGCGGCCAGCAACGTTGAACACCTTTGAGGCATGGACTCAATGAGGCTATTAATGACGAGTTGGGGTATTCTGCCCCACTCTTCCAGAAGAGCTCTTTCCAGTTCTTGGAGAGTTTGTGGGGGTTGTTGGCGGCCAGAAACTCGTCTTCCTAGAACGTCCCAAACGTGCTCGATTGGATTCATGTCTGGAGAACACGCTGGCCATTCCATTCGAACGATTCCTTCCTCGAAAAGGAAATCCTCCACCAGGTTTGCTCGATGTGGCCTGCAGTTATCGTCCATTAAAATGAAGTTATCTCCGATTGCTGCAGCGTAAGGGACTTCAATAGGTCTGAGGATCTCATCCCTATATCGGCGACCAGTCAGAGCTCCATCTCAAATGATGTAGAGGTCAGTGCGCCCGTCAATGGAGATGCCACCATACACCAACACTCCTCCACCGCCAAATCTGACACTTTCGTGCACGAACGCAGGATTATTCCTACTGCCACGGTCCCTCCAGATGAAAATACGCCTATTATCCGGATGCACAGAAAAACGGGACTCGTCAGAAAACAGAATATTGCTCCATTCATTTCTCCTCCAGTTGACATGCTCGGTTGCCCACTCCCTGCGGTCGCGACGATGCCTTGATAACACATATCGGTCGGCGAGCATACAGACCTACAGCATGAAGCCGGTTTCGGACAGTCTGAGTTGAAATCGTGGTGCCTGTAGCCGAGCGAAGGTGTTGTTGGAGAAGAGTAGCGTTCATGGTTCGGTGTCTCCGAGCTGTTAACGCTAAATACCGATCTTCATTGGGCGTTGTTGCCCGTCTACGACCTTGCCCTGGTCTTCGGCCTGCACATCACTCTCCAAAAAACGGTTCCAGATCCTGGAAATGACACTTTGTGACACTCCAATGGCTTGCGCTACTTCGGCTTGAGTTTGGCCCCCTTCTAACCTACCAACAATTCTCAAAGCTTCTGAATCTGTCAAATGACTTCGCTGAGACATCGTACTCATCGAAACAAAGCAATCACTGAATGCCGATCATCCTTGTCTTCATTCTCTTTTATCCAGTTGAAAGTCAAATTTCATTCGCTGCCGCTGAAGCGACGTTTTTGACGTCGAACTCAAAATTTGCATACTCCACAGTTTGAAAACCAGAAAAATTTGCATTTGTGATTCTCTTCTTCTATTTTCGGCAAAAAAAATTTCGTTTATATCTTTATTTTATATAAAACTTCAAATATCCTTTAATTGTTTTGAGCAGTGTATACGTTATAATATATATATATATACATATGTATATATATAGGTTATGATAAGTAACAATGAGATTCTTTACCAAAATCTTTCTAATTTGAAAAATGGTGGAATTCTAAAACTTTTATTATTATTATTATTTTAATTTTTGCCGCATAGCAATACCACTAAATGCATGAAGCACATTGCGCATGACAATTTAACTGATTCAAAAGTTTTAGTTGATAGCACAACGTTCTTTTTTATTTAAAGATAAAACAACAGTAAAATACGGAATTAATATTTACGTAGAAAGTACGAATGCGATTTGTTAAACAGATATTGTAAGTTTGAAAAACACACGTTTACATTTTAAATATATTCTTTAACATAAATAATTCTAAACAATGGCGATGAAGAATAAAAAAAACATTTTTTTAAGAACAAAGGAAATAAAAACGTTTTGAAAACATATTCATTATATTTTTATTTTATTTTGTTTTTAAAAATGTAAGATTATATACAAATGTGCATTAATACTTATATTTCTTTTAAGCTTCTTCACCCAACGCATTCCATTTTTCTTTACTTAAAATTTGTTCGTTTAAAATATTCATCTTGCTTTTTATAGAAACTGGGCAAACTAAAATAAATAGATGTGGGAATTTATGCAGTATTCATTTGTTATTATACAGTTATAAAACACAATTTTAAATACATTTTTTAAAACCGAGTAAACATTTTAGCCAGTAAATATACTTAATTTATCCGATTTTTGTATTTATAACGTAATTCAGCATTTCGCACATCATTTAAGGAATAGTTATTCATAGCTATTTCAGCAATTTAAACACTTTATAATTCTAGATGCGTCTGATACATACGATCCAACCTTGTTCAGACACAGCTATCTCTAAAATCCCGCTGATTTTTTTTTTTTTTTTTTTTTTTTTTTTTGTAAAAAGGATAACCCCATAAAGGAAGACTAAATTATACTATTATTAGCAGCGGCGATCTTATGTAGCCAAATTACCATTCATTTACAATTTGATTGGAAGTATTTTGGGTCACAGAACCACACCCATCTCTATCACAACAGCTGATGGCTGTTTTTGCGATTCTGTAAGATCAATTAAATTAATTAACCAATGTAAAAATATTTTTTTATAAAAAAGTAAAAAAATATGTCGCTTCATCTCGTACTTTCTAGAGGAATTTTCTTTGTCCAGACGCTATAAGAAAATCGTTCAAAACATGACACAAGCGGTGAAGACCGAATTAATCTCTTTTAAAATTAGCTCTGTGTTCAACTCGATATAGCACTAATCGATATAAAAATTCTTGCTGTGAATCTTTTATTTTATAACAGTATTATTTACAGAAATAGTCAATATTAAAACTATGTACAAATTTCTAAATTTTAATTACTTACATATTTACAATGAAAAAGCACTCGTATTCTATTGGGAATATCTAGAAAATTTCTTCAAATTCTTAAAGCAAATATTGTTCCAAATTTCGTCGAATATCACCAAATTGGGCGAGATTTATTTGTTTGGCTCCAAGCATGTGTTTTGGCATTTGTAATCTTGAAAATCGATTTCCCTGTCAAATCTCGTCAATGCGACGTTAATGTTTTGCCATATACAGCCAAATTTTTCGAAATGTTGCCATCTTTGTGACTTCGTTTACTGCCAAATATTCAATTACTTAATATCTGTTTCAACCTTCCTTGTCACTGAAATGCATTGGTCCGTATTGAGCCCAAAATAACATACTAATCGAATTTTCTCGAACATGAACTAACCCAATAGTCTTCTCCCACGACAAAACGGAAAGATACTAATTTTAGTCAAAATCGTTGGAATTTTTTTTTTTTTTTTTTTTTTTTTTGGCATAGAATTTGCGTATACACACACATAGACACGAGATTTCCTCTTATCATAATGGAGTAGTTTAAATATATCATAAAGTTGATATATATCGTTTTAAATATGGCGTAATTTCTTAAAAAAAATGCTTTTCGCATGTCATTATTGAATTATTTTACTTTTTTCTTTTATTTCTAGAATTCACGTGTAAATATATTTTTCAATCGAAACGAGTTCAGAAATATTACTTATGCTTTTTTAAAATTTTGCGGAAACAATTTATTGCGTTTTTTGAAATTATTACGTTTGATGTGTGGTAACTTTGAGAATTCAAACTCTTCCACAGATACTCTTGTAAAACATTCACCTATTCTTTATGCATATTTATCTAGGATATTTTTAATTATTAAACTCTTTAATCGAAATTGTTTAGACTGCGGATATATAAACAGAAAAGACACTGATTTTTGTTAATGAAAACTACTTTTTTAACAAAAATTAGAATATTTCAATACATTTTTTGGAATATTTCAAATTTTTAGTTTAGTGCCCAAAAAATATTTGAATAGAATTGCGTTAAGTGAAATCCCTTGACTACGAGTCGTAACATATGCGTCTCAGTGGACTATTTTCTATTATATTTGTATTACTTTTTAAAATATAATCTCTCCCATACACTTATATTGGGATAGTTTCAAGAAAAATCCGCCACAAAGAAATCAATTTGTAAATTATTGTAAGATTGAATATAAAAATAGTCTTCAATCTTGGGATGTAATCATAAGGGTCAATATACATCTAGTAGAACAGAATGAGTTGTTGCTGATGTAAGAGTAAATATTCACAAGATGTTTCTGAAAATGCAAGATTTTAATGAACTATCCGCCCGTGGCGAGCAGTTTGGTCGCCCTTAAAATTTATGTTTGGGAAAGAATGTTAAGCATTGTATCATTTTACTTTTATTCATAATTTAATTTACTTGGACTCCCTTAAATATAATTAATATGATCCCTTAAGACTAATGTTAGTTTTTGTAGCATTAAAATAATATAATTACTCAAGCTAATATTAATTTTTGTTGCATTAAAATATCTCGATTTGTTGATTTTGTGTAAGCAAGTAAACCCAATTGTATTACAATGGATGTCTATCGCGATTTGGCGAAATATTAGAGCTATCGCCAAGTTGGCGATAAACTTGGCGGTATTTGTGACAGAACAGGGAGCCCCCTATGGTATCCCCCCCCCTAAAAGGTATGGAGATGTATTAAATGCTCTTCAATAACCAATGAGATGCGATTCATTCGGGTATTGCCATTAAACAATTAACAAATACTCACAATTTTTGTGCCTCGTACGATAGCATAATATATAGATTGTGAAAATATAAGCTCTTTTTTTACTTTCATAACAAAATTCAAATATCAATGAACTTGCTTTATATTGTATATTGTATTTTTAAATATATTCGAATATATTGTTCTTTTATTTTTAAAAAAGGGGTTTCTAATGTAACCAGATAAGGTTTTTTCCGAAAAAAAAATGTTCTAAAAATTACACCCTGAACTATGTATCTTTTTCAAATAAATGATGGTAGTTACATATTGAACAAAATTTAGACTTTCTCAAACACCTTATATTGAATGGCATTTTTTGGCAGTGCACCAATTCCTTTCGCTTATAAACCCTAGAAACATATCCCGCATAATTTGGAAATGGTAGACTGCGTAGAAATCTTCATGTTTTAACTCGATTGTCTTGCTTTGGACTATTTTCTATTCTATTCATAATTATTAAAAAAATTAATCTGCTATACACATATATTAGAATGGTTTCAAGAAAAAATATCACAAAAAAATTAATATGTAAATTGTTGTAAAATTGAATAAAAAAATAGTGTTCAATCTTGGCCTGTAATCATAAGGGTCAATATACATCTAGTAGAACTGTATGAGTAGTTGCTGGCTTAAGCATAAATATTCACAAAATGTTTGCTGAAAATGCCTCTTTTTAATAAATTGTGAATATATATGCTTCTTTTCTTACTTTTATAACAAAATTCAAATATCAATGAAATTGTTTTATATTGTATATTGTGTTTTTCAATATATACCAATATATTGTACTTTTATTTTGAAAAACGGTTTCTAATGTAACTAGACAAGCTTTTCTTCCGAAAACAAAATTAAAAAAACTTGTTCTAAAAACTACACCCTAAATTATGTTTCTTTTGCAAATAAATAACGGTAGTTACGTTGTGAGAAAAAATTTAGACTTTCTCAAAAACTTTACATTGAATGCCGTTTTTTGGTAGTGCGACAAACTCCTTTCACTTATGAACTCTTGAAGCAAATTCCGCATAATTTGGAAATGTCAGATTGCGTAGAAGTCTTCATGTTTTGGCTCGATTGCCTTGTTTTTAACCATTTGGAAAAATCGTTATTGTTCTCCTCAGGGTAGGAAATCAAAAGCATATCTGAAGGTTTTTATTGGTTTAATTCGCATTTTATTCTTTTTCTGATTGGTCTATATAGTAATCTGTATTTCCATTTACTTTTAACAGAGATGGATACCTTCTGTTGCCACTATGACAAAAAAGTAATAAAAACCAAAAAAAAAAAATAATAACTCAGAAAAAAAATTGAGATACAGCTTTCAAAAAAATTGCATTTAAAAGTACATTTTTTTCTCTATCCGACGGTGTAAAAAGTAATATTGTCGGATGTTTAGAAGTTTAAGAATGAAATTTCATTTAAAATTGGTAGTCGGATTTCTTGGAAATCTGACGATGGAAATGCCTTTTCCCGAACAGCCAATGAAATGCTTGGATAATACGTTAGTTTCAGGTGGATAATAACTAATGAAAATGAAAGAAAATGAATAACAATTTCTGCCAAAGAGTTAATCTTAATTTGTAAGATTTTCACGTGCAAAAGAAAAATGGAATAAGCCAATTAAAAAAAAAAAAACGATAAATAGGACAGGAATGAAAACATATAAATATTTCACACCAAATACGAATCGCAGGCGAGTTTTGTCGCTTGGAAATTTTACGTGTAATAACACTATTTATGTTTAATTCATGGCGTACGTAATGTATGGTCCACTCCGTGCGATTTTTTATGTCTTAAATTTTAGTCTTTGAAAAAATCATTTTCCAAATGGTCGTTGTAATTTGTTAAATTGCTTTTTTTTATATGTTGATTTTTTATGTTCATTTGAGCACAACAAGGAAAAAATATGGATTTTTTATATTTTCAAAATATGAAAATAAAATTATTCACCGCACAATACTCCTTAAAGTAACATAACAAATAAAGCATGATTTTGTTTATATTAATATGAGTGTATTACATACATTCCCATATTTCTTTGAAATAACATTTAAGCGTGTCTAAAACTAAGCAAATTGGAGTAATTTTATCATTTTTTAATAATAACGTTATATTCGTCTACAAATCTACAGTTAACCAGATGTAACAATTGCCGCTGACGGAAAGAGGGTACTTTTATCTAGAGATTTAAAAATTATCATTCATTTTCTGATTCAATATGCGATAAAAACAGTATTTATAAGTGTTAAAAAATGTTTTTGACTTTTCTAAAAAGAGAATTCTTCTTTTTCAGATGCGTGACTTTACAAATAAGCGTACGATATGCTGATTCTAACCATTCCAAAATTACAATTTTACAGAAAACAAGAACAGATCACTGATAATCCAGGCAATAATCATGAATGAAAACAAAAAACATATTATTTTTTTTACATTAAATAAATAAAATAAAATTTAAATAGTTAACAACAAAAATAACTCGTTATATTAAAAATTTTTAATTCTATTTTTATACATTTTTAGATGTACTTTAAAATATAAAAGTACGTCAAAAGTGATTTCTTCACTTTAAGTACAATGGCTCCAAACATTAATCTCTTTCAAGACTACAAAAGATGATTTATAAACAAAAATTTCACAATATTTGGAACTGTGATAATACAATATAGAAAAAAGATATATTTAATTAAATAATTTTCCTGACTTAAAATATGCTCATTTTACATTAATAGGTCTGAAGTCTTCCTGCTAAAAATATTTCACCTGAAAATATATTGCTTGAAACAATAGAAAAATAGGTATTCTTCATTTCTACTTTGTTTTTAATCTTTCCTATTTATTTGTAAACGTATTCTTATTCATAACCTTTTTACAATTACATAGGTCTCAAGTCTACAAATTTAAAGTCAATAAATTATGATAAAAAGCAATTTGCAGTAAAATTTGGTTTAACTCTCTTGCTAGTCTGATTCTAATAAATTAAATGATAATGAACAATATTAAAATGTAACTGAATTTAAATTTCAGACATTTTAAATTAAAAAGTACACGTAAATACATATTTAAATCAATAAAGCAGCTAATTTGTTGGTTTTAATATGTACTACATGTGCTTTTAGGTAGCTTTCATTGCAAAAAGGTACCTATTGCACCCGTTAGGAGGAAAGCGATTTCAAAAAATTTTGGTATATTTTCATCGATCATGACCCCTAGACCCCGAAACCACCCATCCGTTCAAAAGTTGATATATATATATATATATATATATATATATATATATATATATATATTACATATCTGATCTTTGTCATACTGTAACTCTCGTATTTTTGAACCGATTTGAATGAAACTCGGTGTGTACATAGTACACACCAATGTCTCGAAAGAGTTCGTTGGCCAGCTTCATCCGCCATCTTGTTTTAAAATGGCGGCCATTTAAAAAATGTAAAAAAAATTTTTATTTGAAATGTGGTACCAAAAAATTGAAAATTGAAAAATATTTTTTCTTATGTGTTTGACCTTGATACAAAGATTCCGGAGCAGTTTTTGTTTCGTGTATATCTTAAAAATGGGCTGAGTTATAGCACTTTGAATTTCTAGCGTGGCTGACATTTTGAAACGTCCTGATTTTTGTCACGCGATAACAGGCGTATTCATGAATCGATTTGGATAAAACTCGGTGTGTATATAGTACATGCCAATGTCTCGATCGAGTTCGTTGGCCAGCTTCATCCGCCATCTTGTTTCAAAATGGCGGTCATTTAAAAAAAATTTAAAATTTTAAAATTTGAAATGTGGTACCAAAAAATTGAAAATTAAAAAATATTTTTTTCTTATGTGTTTGACCTTGATACAAAGATTCCGGAGCGGTTTTTGTTTTGTCTATATCTTAAAAATGGCTGAGTTATAGCACTTTGAATTTCTAGTGTGGCTGACATTTTGAAACGTTATAATTTTTGTCACGCGATAACAGGCGTATTCATGAACCGATATGGATGTACCTTAGTGTGTACAAAGTACATACCAATGTCTCGACTGAGTTCGTTGGCCAGCTTCATTCACCATCTTGTTTCAAAATGGCGACCATTTAAAAAAAAAAAATTAAAAATTTAAATTTAAAATGAGGTATCAAAAAATTAGAAAATGAAAAAGATTTTTTCTTATGTGTTTGACCTTCATACAAAGATTCCGGAACAGTTTTTGTTTCGTCTATATCTATAAAAATGGTTCAGTTATAGTATTTTGAATTTCTATTGTGGCTGACATTTTGAAACGACCAGATTTTTGTCACGCGATAACAGGCGTATTTATGAACCGATTTGGATGTAACTTGGTGTGAACGTAGTACATACCAATGTCTCGACCGAGTTCGTAGGCAAGTTTCATTCGCAATCTTGTTTCAAAAGGGAACATTTAAAAAATATTTTTAATTTAAAATTTAAAGTGAGGTATCAAAAAATTGGAAAATGAAAAAGGTTTTTTTTTTATGTGTTTGACTTTGATACAAAGATTCCGGGGCAGTTTTTGTTTCCTTCTTAAAAAATGGTTCAGTTATAGCACTTTAAATTTCTAGCATGGCTGACATTTTGAAACGATCTGATATTTGTCACAAGATAACATACGTATTTATTAACCTATTTGGTTGTAAGAAGGCATGTGGATAATATATAGCAATGTCTTGACCAAGTTCACTGGCTAGTTTCATCCGCCATCTTGTTTCAAAATGGCGGCCATTAAATTAAAAAAAATCTATTTAAAGTGAGGTGCAAAAAAATTAGAAATTGAAAAAGGTTTCTTTCTTAAGTATTGAATCTTGATATAAGGATTCCGGAGCATTTTTTGTTTTGTCTTTATCTTAAAAAATGGCTCAGATATAGCAGTTTGAATTTGTTTATGTGGGTGACATTTTGAAAAATCCGATTTTTTGCCTGCGACAGCACTCGTATGTATCAACGATTCCTATGTGAGTGAGCATGTGCACAGGAATTACTAAAGTCTCGACCAAGTTCACTGGTTAGCCTCATCCACCACGTTGTCTTAAAAGGGCAGGCACTTCAAGATATCGCCGAATTTGGAAACCAAATATAACTTACTTTAAATAAAATCAGCTTGGATAAAGCTAATTTCGCGAAATTCTCATTCATAATGATTTAGTATTGATAAAAATTAGTACTGAATCTTCTATAATCGGTTTCCACTAAAATGAACTTCGTGAGTTTGAATAATATAAGCTAGCTTTTTAAAAATAAGGAATATGAAAGCTACCTCTTCCTCCCGGCACTTTCCGGAAGGACTTTTAAATTTAAAATCTCTGAAATTTAAATATAATTATCTTTTAATATTGTATTAAGCCGCAATATTGCCTTAACACAATTTCTGCCAAGAGGTGTCAAAAGATACCTTTCGTATTTGAACTTAAAATTATTCTCTAAGTTTTATCCATTCTCCACAATTAATTTTTTGACTTTTCGTACAATAGTTGTTTATTTAATTCAGCAATATCATTTTCCTCTTACCCTCATTATCCTCTTACCGGATCTAAAAATATGCATATGGAATACCTATTTCTACCATGAGGTATTTTTTGACACCTTAAACATTTCATAATTCCTAATTTCTAAGGATTTCAGAATTTCTAATTTTAAGCAATTTTACATATAAATATCAAAACTACTTTTCAGCATCATATAATCAGATTAGAGAATTCCAATTTCAGTTATAACGGGAAAAACAGGAGTTTCTGCATAACATTGATATTCGCTTGTTTTTAGCCATGTTGCGTTTTAGTGTAGATCATTGAAGTGACTAGTTCTTGAAAATTGGATAATGCATTTTGTTATCTATTTCTGGTAGTGAGTTCAAATAACTTGAATTTTGTTTTCATTCGTGCAAATACTGTGGTATTGAATAAGAAAATAATTTTATTACACTGCAGTTTTTATGATTATTGTAGTTGTAGTTGTTGTTGTTACAAAGAGACTGAAAATGTGTTACATTAATAACATTAAAATGTTTGATTTTCTAATAAAAATTAAAAGATAGTGAAGAAGATTATATTTTTTAATTGTTGTTTCTATTGTCATAAAACATGTATGACTACATTTATGTATATTTTTAGATTGTTGAATTCAGCATTTATACACTGATTAAATATTCTCTAATAAACACGCCGCATGTTTTAATAAATATATTGCTCAAATTTATATTTAACTGATAATTTTTAATACCAACAGTTTTTGCAATTATTCGCATTCAAACGCAAAGCTGTCAAAAGACACCTTTTGGTAGAAATGGGTACACACAAAATCATGCTAGAAATAGTGTAAATGAATAATGTTTTAAATTTGGTTTTTGATTCACCCTTATTTTAATGACCCTGTAAAAAAGGCTAATTATAAATATATTTTTTTACACAATCAAAAACGATAATTTTGATTATGCAAATACAAAAAATCATTTCTTTCAAATGTTTTTTTCTCAACAATGTGAGCAAGAAAATAAAACTAAAAAACAACATATTTTGATCGACTTCCCGAAACAGCAGTCCAATAAAAAAGCAGAAGTGAAGAGATTTTAGCATATTTTCTGTAATTTTAGTTTGAAAAATATAATGATTAATAAAACATCATGTCACTCGAATAACAAAATAGATAAAAGTTGCTTTCAAAATGTTATAGCTATGTTATTCATCTTAAAGGAAAAAATATAAATATACTGAAGGAGCAACAATGAGATGCATTTTAGAAATATTTCTTATATGATGAATGATATGTTTTGGCAGCACACTGAATTCTTTGATTCAGATCAATATTTTGGAACTTTTTAAACTTTTCCTTCACGAATTGGAATTGCTGGATTATATGAAACCATTAACGCTGCAATAATATCCTCTTCAGTTTTTAGGTGTACAGGGAATAAGGCTAAAAGAATCATTTATTATTAAAAAAGTATGTTACAGTAAAATGTCACACCGGCTTACGTAATAAAATACATGGATATAAAAATAAGAAGTAATGAAAATAAACGGTCAAGTGCTAGTATTACTCGTGATCAGAGGGTTCCCTACAATAAATATATGGATTATTAAATGTATTATTAAAAATTCATTGCTAAAAGAATAATAAGACTTTGTAAAAAATATATATATATATACAACGTAGAGTTGGGTATAGCTGCATATACTAGAAAAGTATCAATGGGTATACCATAAAAGTTCAAAGTGATATGAAGTATAGATCATATCAAATATTGGTACTCTGTATAACACTTTTTTTAAACTTATCCTAATCTGATTATGATGAACTTAATTGGGTACTGAAATAAAAGTAGTGCATATTTAAATTTCATATGGCATTTCATAAAAATAAATTCATCGTAGAAGTAATCTTTTCTTTTTATAGTGTAGCTAAACTAGTGTAGTAAACAAAACTCTTGTTGAAAGTTTAACCATGGCATTGTGCTAAGCGCGCTTCGAAAGGAGGTCGCAATTTTGCAATACCGCCTTGGTCGGTGCCACACGTTTTTCCGGATAGATTTTTAATTTGTTTTTAAAGACACGAGAGGCTTATTGAGAGATCTACTCAATGTAAGCTAGTCTCGAATCCCATAGTATTTATGTGATTAATTCTAATTTAATTAGTCTGTTTTTAAGAATTTGGCATTTATTGCTTGTGTATTTCTTCTGGGTATTGCATTACACAAATATATCATTAAAAGCTGTTATCTAGGTTTTAAAAACCGATGGCACATACAGTACGGAACCCCTGTCATTATGTAGTCCAAACCGGGCGTGTCTTTAAGGATTAATATCTCGGCTATTTACAGACGATTTTTTTCGAAAATCATTATCAAGAATGCTTTTATACTTCTTCTACGATAGGTACCTCCAGCGCTCCTCAACACCTTTTGTGAATGCCTGCAAATGGAAATTTGTGAGTAACAGAAAAATGCGCTTTTATCTAAAACTATGTGACCTAGGGTAATCGCGATAATTTTCCTGTAATTTTTAAAGTAACGTCTACGATCTCTAATTTTTTCATAATTTTAGTTTCAGAAGATTCGGAAATAGAGGGGGTGGGAACATATTTTTGCATTACATTTTCGACGATATCTCTGAACATACCATACATAAAATTAAAAGAAATGTATTTTTGAGCGCAGCGTTGCAAACGCTTTCACACGATATACAATGAAATATTTCTTTTTTCAAGTAACTTAATTAGCCATTCTACATTTTTCCTAAATGTATTTGTCAATGTTTAATAATTTGTAAATACGTGGGTCAATAATCTTTATTACTTCAATTTGAATTTTCTACGTTCCATAGTTTACAAATAAAATGACGGTGACAGACGGACAGACAGACACAGGAATGATCTTATAAAGGTTCCGTTTTCACTTTTTAAGTACGAAACCCTAAAAGTACACTTAATGATGAAAAAACTGTACATTTATTTTATCATAAACGGTAATAAATGCACAGAATAAATTTCTACACCATATAATAATTTGCTTAAATATGCGATGCAATGGCAGTTTGATTCACGGCAGTTATGCCAATTGTTTTTCTGCCTGCATGTGTCGTAGGACAGTTCAAGTGCGGTATTTAAATCATACAGAACATGCAGGCTGAATGCGGTTAAGTATAAGATATAAGATATAATTCCGTAATGTATAGGTAAGTAAGTGAATTTAGCTTACCTTAATTTTTCAGCTAATCCAGTGCTTCGTCATGTCATTCAGACTGCATTGAGGGTGTAATTTCTGTTAAACACTTTGGATATACCTTTTGATTTACCTTTCTGATGTTATACATTCAAAGATATTATCACGAATTTGATTTTAATTTATCTTATATCACATTAAGCTACATGTAGTAATATAAATTTAACATTTTAATTTGGAGCAAAATGTTTGCCCCATACACTATGAAAAGTTCTTCTAGTTAAAGCAAGTTACAGTATAAAAGTTTCATTAGTTTTTATAAAGTCAATACATCCTGGGAAAGTACTTTATTTTATGAAGCTATTGCAAAAAAAAAAAAAAAAAAAAAACACTGTTACTTATTCTGTTTTTTTTTTGAAGAAGTGCTGTGATTTCCGCCTAATCTAAAGTAATTAGTAGTTCAATGTCCAAATTTTTCTTTGGTTATTGATTCAACCGGAATGATTTGTTGACGGAGATTAGATTGTTTTTTCCACGATAAGAAACGTTTCAAAGAAATATAATTAAATCAGGCACAAATAGGTGAACGTATTTTCACAACATGTGAATATGCGCTCATGAAGATATAGCAAGAAGAGGCTAATTAAGTGACTTTTAACAACATATCACCACAAGAAGAGAGAAATCCCTGAAAGCCGTTGCAAAGAACTTCTAAATCACTGAACTATTAGACTGAAAGCCTCTGGTGTGCGTTTCATATGTTTATTATTATTATTATTATTATTATTATTATTATTATACTAGTGTCCTTTGCATTGCAGTTTGATTGAGAAACAAAAAGTCAATGTTTTCTTTTTAGACGAAAGTGAACCCAGTCTTTGACCGAATTGTTGATGAATAACATTGTACAGGCAACTATCATGCTTAATACTTTTTCGTATTAGAATACGAGCAATTGTGTATCCCCTTTCCTATTTAAACATAAAAATTTCTTAATCCTAAACACAAACCATCATGAAATTTCACAGTCAAAACATGGGAATTTCTTCAAATAATAGAAAAAATCTGTTTTATACATAGGGTTGTTCCAGTAATTTGTTGTCTGTACTTTTTAGGTTTTTTACAAAATTGTTTTTGAGAGCTCGTAAAAACCAATCAGTCTATATGTAGACATTAAATCGCAACAAAATATATAACTCTATTTTAATTATAAAATAATTGTTCTACCTGCAAGTAAATATCTTTTTGTTATTTTTGTATGTAATATATTATTTGTATCACAAATTGTTTTGTGATTTAAAAAAATCCTTCTATATATAAAAAAAAAGTTTTGATTTGGAAATGGGCCAATGAAAATCTGCGTAGATATTCCCGGAAGATCGGCATCAAATTTGAATGCTTAAGCATGGCCTTTCTTCGTTACTATTAAAAAAACTGTTGCATACAAAAAATATGAAAAACGGTAGTATTATAGAGAAATTTTTGATAAACACGCTGATGCAGACAGTTTTCAAATCGGAGAATTATTTTAAGAGATATTTAATGCCAAAGTTGGACAAAATCGTTCCATTAAAAACGTTTTATAGGAGCAAAAACTGTACATAGGAATTTAATCATTTTTAGATCATTTTATGCGCCAGAATTTCCCGGTGAGCAGACTGCATTTAGTTTTTTAATTTGACTCATTTTCTGAGGTTTTAGTTCTATTTTAAATTCAAATTTTCAGCATTTCGAGAGATATTTTTTACATATTTTAGATAATTGTATTAATTTAAACTGTTGCCAACTGTATAAACAGCGCAAACAATAATGTTCGCTTCAAATTAAAAATTTATTTTACACGTGACTATTAAAAACAGAAAATATAAAAAGCAGGAACTCATTGAAAATTACGTCATAAAAACTATATTTACATGTGAATTTTAAAAGAGAAAGAATATTGTAAAATAATAAATTCATTAACATGCGTTAGAAGTGTTAAATAGGAGAATTTACGTCACATTTACGTCACATTACCCTTATTACGTAAAATGAACAAAATATAATATTGCAAAACAGTTTAAATTTAAAAATTGCGCGAGACATTTATTTGATATTTTAAGATGATCATAATATTTCATTTCTAACAAAAGTATTTTTACGTGAATGTTAAAAAGAGAAAGAAAAGTTTGGTGAAAATTACCTTAGATTATAATTGTCAGATTCAAATTATAATTCAATCTTCCGAAATCTTTTTAAAGCCGATCAAATTAGCGTGCTGTTAGAGTCTGCGGTGTCTGAACGGGGGTTGACGAGCGTAGCTCGTAGGGGGCAGAGCCTCCTAGTATATATGTATATATATATATACGTATAAAGATATAAAGTCATATATATATATATATATATATATATATATATATGACCATATATTTACATAGAGCCCCCTTGTATATATATATATATATATATATATATATATATATATAAATCTGGTTCATAATGAGTATGAATATTTAAGAAATATCTTTTGTATTTTGATGAATGGTGTTTGTCGGCATCATGCCAATTTTTCTGTCTCAATGTAATATTTGTAAGCTCATGAAGCATATTCCGCATGACTTAGACATGCTAGATTGCGTGGAAAGCTTCACGCTATAACTTTGCTGTCTTGATTTTTATGTTATTTAGAAAACATCATCGAAAAAAAATGTATATATTTGTTATTTTATCGAAATGCAAATACAAATTTTATATGTTTTATTTTGGAAAATCCATAAATACAGAGCACTTTGATTATTCCCATAGGATTTGTAAATAAGAAAACTTGCAATTACATTTTGTTATAGAAAAATTAAAATGTAAATTCTAAGTTTAAATGAAAAAAAAAATATTTTGTCATCTTCGGAAAGAAAATAATAGATCAATTTATCTGGTTTTTTTCCCCCCAAATATTTATGTTTTTACAATCACAAAGTACAAGCAAGATTTTTGAATATCGGAGTATTTCTCTCTTTCAGGAAAAAAATAAATCTATTTTATAGTTAGTAAAAATAAATTAATTTAAAAGAAACTTTTGTAATTTGATGAATGGTATTTTCAGCATCATGCTCATCTGACGCAATGTAAGCTCATGAAGCTCATTCTGTATCATTTAAACATGTTCGACAGCGTTGGAGAGCTTCACGCGATAACCCTTCAGTCTTGATTTTTAGGTTATTTAGAAAATATCATTGGAAAAAAAATATATTTGTTATTTTATAAGCAAGCAAATGCAAATTATGTATACTATGTCTTGGAAAATCCTTAAATACAGAAAATGTGGGTTACTTTCTACAGAATTTTGGAATGAGAAAACATGTGTTTACATTTTGTTATAGAAAAGTTAAAATTTAGATGCTATGTTTAAATGAAAAAATAATCTTTTATGGGTTAATGTTTTGAAAATGATAATAGATTTCATATGCAGATGTATATGTTAAATTATATTTTTATATTTACATTTAATTTTAAGTATCAGCATTGAAAAAAAAATAGTAATCAATTTATCAATTTATTTGCAAATATCTATGTTACTTACTACAAACACAAAGTATAAGAAATTGTTTTAAATATATGAGCAGTTCCATCTTACATGAAAAAACAATAGTTTATATTTAGTGTGGATAAGCAATTAAAAAAAAAAAAAAAACTTTTAAATTTTGATGAATGGTGTTTTTCCGCATTATATCAATTTCCTTGACTCAATGACACACTTGTAAGCTAATGAAGCACATTCCACATATCTTAGATATGCTAGATTGTATGCAAAGCTTCACGCTATAACTCTGCAGTCTTTATAAGCAAGTATAAGCGAGAAAAGCAAGAAAAAAGTAAAAGCAAGATTTTTAAATATTGGAGCAGTTCCCTCTTTCAGGAAAAAAAGAAATCTATTTCATAATTAGTAAAAATAAAACAATAAAAAAAAATCTTTAGTATTTTGATGAATGGTGTTTTTGGCATTATGCCAATTTCTCTGACTCGATGAAGCTCATGAAGCTCGTTCCGTATCTTTTAAACATGCTGGATTGCGTGGAAATCTTCTCGCTATAACTGTCCAGTTTTGATTTTTATGTTATTTAGAAAAAATCATTGAAAATAACATGTATTTGTTATTTTATAAGAAAGGAAATACAAATTATATAGACTGTATCCTGGGAAACCCGTGAATATAGAAAATTTGGATTTTTTTCTACAGAATTTCAGAATTAGAAAACATGTTTTTTCATTTTGTTATGGAAAAGTTAAAATGCAGATGCTGGATTTAAATTAAAATATAATCTTTTATGGGGTAATTTTTGGAAAATGAGTAATAGATTTCATATGTATATGTTATATTACAATTTTATATTTACACTTAATTTAAAGTATCAACATTGAAAAAAATATATGTTATCCATTTATCAATTTATTTTCAAATATTTATGTTATTACAATCACGAAGTAAAAGCAAAATTTTAAAATACAGGAAAAGTCCCATCTTAGATGAAAAAACAAACGTTTTTGGCAATTAGTATGGATGAGACCAGTTAAAAAAGTCTATTGCTCTTTGATGAATGGTTTTTTTCACCTTCATGCCAATTTCTTTGACTAACAAGGGGACCACTTTTGGTGTTGCTCGCACCTAGCATTGAGACCTGGTGCATTTTAAAGCCCTACATTATGAAGTTTGAGAATCGATAAAATTTTTCTGTTAAAATAATATTTCTTGATTATACAGCAGCATAACTTTCTGAAAATGCAATTTTTGAGACTACTTATCGGACTATTAACATTGAATTTTTTTAAAGAAAAGCATTTAAAAATAAAAATTAGTTAATAATAAGTATAAAATATTGAAAAAAGTTTGAAAATTCCTTCAAAAACCCACAAATTTGATTTTGAAAAATGGCAACTTTATATTCATATTTTTGGCGGGGAAACGGTTAGCGTTTACTTTCAAAAGTAGAGCTTTCCGGCAACCCTAGCCAAATGTCATAGCTGAATTTGTAATAGCTAAAAATTGCAATGTCCGACATATTTCGCCGCAGTAATTTTTCTAAATCGTGTAAAAATATTAATTTACTTTATGATTACTTTTACCGAAGGACCATTTATTACAGCTACATTTCATTTTAAACATTCGAAACTTCATTTCATTCGATTTCAAAAGAAAAGAGTTTGCTTATTTTGTATTTCACTAAAAAATAGTTTTCACTGATCTTCGAAGGTTTTATAGAATTATATTTATTACTTATGTATTTATCGTCTGCATAGAAAAAAAAAATAAAAACCTAATATTTGTTTCTTATGCTATCAATTATAAAAAAGAAATCTCATATAATTCTAGAAATATGTTCTATACATTTTCTCTTTGGATAAAGCGGACGGAACATTTGTAGCGCCATATTTGGTGATTTAACTCACTTTTTGGCGTGGAATAAACAAATAAATATGTAATAATAAAAAAATAAAAACCTAATATTTGTTTCTTATGCTATCAATTATAAAAAAGAAATCTTATATAATTCTAGAAATATGTTCTATACATTTTCTCTTTGGATAAAGCGGACGGAAAAATTGTAGCGCCATATTTGGCGACTTAACTCACTTTTGGCGTGAAATAAACAAATAAATATGTAATAATAAAAAATTAAAAGTATAAAAAAGTATATAAAATATTATTTTAACAGAGAAATTTTTTCGGTTCTCTAACTTTTATGTATAAGGCTACAAAACGCACCAGGTCTCGATGCTAGGTGCGAGCAACACCAAAAGTGGTTCCCTTGTCAGTTAAATACTTGTAAGCTCATGAAGCATATTCCACCTTAGCAGGGAACTCGCTGACTTTTAATGAACTTTAGCAATTTGGCTAATCAAAAAAAAAAAAAAAAAAAAAAAAGAAAAAAAAAGAAAAAAAAAAAAAGAAAAAAACAGTAGTCAAATGAATATAAAATGTTAGCAAAATAGATTCGTTGAGAAAAACTGAAAAATCGGTCTTTGAACCCTTAATCTACCTATCTTTCAATATGCTCTAAAATAACATAATTTTTTTAACATCTTATACTTCATTTATTTGTCTAAATTCAACTATCCGCAACAGAAACTATTTTTCAGAAGTTCATTTTAAAGTCTTGCGCAATCAAGAATAAAATTTCTGATCCCGATGTAGCTCATGAAGCTATATATCTTAGATAGTCTATAGATTATCAAGTCTCATTAAAATCAACAAAACTTTACAATTCAAGTTAATTCAGGATTTTAAAATATTATATTCAGTGAATTCTGAAAATTTTAAATATAAACAACAAAATATATATTACATTAAAAAGTATATTCTTTTCTAGAATTGTTTGCCTTTTTATTAAAGTCCATCCCCACTAAAAATAACCTTAAGATTGTCTAAATAAATCTCCACTTTCTCCAGAAATTCTAACGGAATCTGAAGAAGTTTTGCAGATTTAGCTTTACCTTAAAAATATCTGCAGAAATGGGTTAACAGATTTTTGGGGCAATTACTTAGAGATTTTCTACAGATTCTGTTTAGTAGGGATACTCCAAAGAAAGTTTGAAATGTGTACTATTGATACTGTACCATTGAACATGATAAGCAGCAACAAACGTTCAGTAACGCTAATAAAAGTGTCACCTGTACTGATAGACACTTAGGAAAAAATGAGTAATCATTAAACATTCGCAATTAGGCGAATGTAATAGTTCGTTTACTCGCCAAATGAAGCATTTTATCGCGATTTGGCGCAATGGCGAGGGGCAGCGAAAACTCTTCGTCTTAAACATGCTAAATTGTATGAAAAGCTTCAAGCTATAACTCTGCAGTCTTCATTTTTATGTTATTTATACAATACCAGTAGAATCTTGCAAGGCTATCGAACTGAAATTTTTGTGTTTATTTTCTGACACATTTCTAATTAATTTATAATTAACAGCAATTTTTTTTTTTATTCAAACGACTTTTTTTAAACAAAATATGAGTATACTATATAAAAAGTCTGCTCAAAAACATCTTGTATAGTATCCCATGCATCGTTTTGAGTTTTGTATGCACGTAGAAAAACGGATATTGACATCAAAAATAATATGTACGATCATACTTAACGTAAACGTATAATGAAAATTCAGTATGCAATGCCAAATTGGGATAAAAATTCTTATCCAATGATAGCTAATACATCATTGTACGTATATATTAGTTGCATTCCGTATGCGATGTCAAATGGGGTAAAATTTCTTATGAGGTAGTATTTCATACATCGTTGTGCGCTACATATTAGTTAAGAAGAAGGGATGTTGAGAAGAAAAATAATATATTATCACTGAAAAAAAACATTTTTTGTATTTTATATGAAAGCAAATACAAATTGTATATGTTGTATCTTGGAAAATCCATAATATAGATCATTTAGATTTTTCCTATAAAATTTCTGAATAAGAAAACGTTCGTTTAGAAATTATTATTGACAAGATAAATTGAAAGTTTAAAGGAAAAAAAAATCTTTTATGGCATAATCATTAGAAAATGAATACTAGATTTCATATGCAGATGTATATATTATATTATGTAATCATATTAAGATTTAATTTAAAATATGTCACTGGTAAAAAATATGTTATCAATTTTACAAATTTTAGGAAGTTTTTATAATCTATGTTTGATGTATAATTTATATTATATCGTTGTTGCAATCGCATACGAAAACGTAAAGAATATGAAATAAAAATTGTATTGAAATAAAAATTACAATTGTTATTTTTAAGAAGAAGTGTATTTTAATAGTTTGAAATTTGTTCAAAAAAAAAAAATAAATCAGAACGTTCATTTAATCTAACAATGAGTTATTGCGTATACATTAAAAAACGCTTATGATTTGATATTTCATTTCTTATTTTACATTATTTTCGTAATACATCAGCACAAACAATACATTTTAAGATTAATAACTTAAAAGTTCAGTAAATTCATTGACAAACGAGGTAATAACCTCATCATAACTCTGCCAGATATTATTTAAATAAAGTATATATCTGCTTTTTCACTTACAAACTAGAATCGACAAAACGTTCACATTCAGAAAACTAGACTCACTTAATAATAAGGGAGTTTTTAGTTCACTACAACCATTTGGCAGTTACCTGATGATGAGAAAGCTCCAATAAAATGCCATTTCATGACTCTAGACTAGAATTATATATAAAGAAGACTTTTGTTCAAAACACCAGGAAAGTCTTTATTCAAAAAATGAAATAGTTACTGCAGTTCTAAGATGCATTTACAATTCAGTTCAATGCATTCAGTTTAAATTATTTTATTTTATTACCTTATTGTGTAATATTTATTTATTTATTTTTAAGTATATATTTGTACTAATTAAATAAAATATATTCTTCATCAAGTCTTTAACACCTTGCGCTCTGTGACGTACGTAGCGTACGTCATGCTATTTTGGTCCTTTCCGACAATGACGTACATCATAGCTGGCTGAATTTTAATTAGACATTCCGAATTCTCACCAGAAACTTTTAATAATTTTAAAATGTTAAATATTTTTTAATACTTAATTTCGTACTAGTTGTGCTGTTCCATTTTACACGAAATTTTATTTTGCGCCACGTTTGCTACAATGCTGTTAGTATAATGCAAAAGTACTGTATTTTGTAGAAATGGAGAACGTTTTTATGCAATTTGGACAATTTACCTCCAACTTCCTAAAATAATTTATAAAGACATTTAAAAATATTTTTTGTCATTAATTTATAGCATTAGTTGTAGCAGACTGAAATTTTTTCATTATCTCAATTTATTACGAATGTTTTATTTTCTAATTTCATCATATATTTGTTCATATGCTGATAAAACTGTAAGTAACTTCAAGAAACAGGTTAAATATGTGTTCAAACAACTTGAACGGGATCTAATCCGTTTCGAAAATTTGGGGGCAAGGAAGAACTGGGCAGCGGGGTATTAAACAATCAAAATTAGAATTAGACTTCTGGCATTTGGATGGATGGACTTAGAAAACAAACAAATTAAAAACAAAAATATTTGTTCTACGGTGGATCCTACTAAAAATATCATTAATTATAATTTTATCATTGTTTCCTCAAAAAGTGATATATTTAATGTAGTTCAAGTTAACTGAATAGATTCCGGAATTAGCTGTTTGTTTTTCTCCGTAAAAGAATGGATTGTAAATAAAATCTTGATGGATAGATAATTCTACTATTTTTAATGTCAATTTTTAAAGGTTCTTTGCTGCATAATCTGGCCAAAGCTGTAGTTCTCTTGCTATATTTGATGTCTGCTATATGTTTTTTATTCTAGTTTTAAGTTTTCTGCTTGTCATACCTATATAAAATTGCGTTGTTCCATCTCATTTGGTGAAAGGTATTTCACATACTCCTGATAAACAGCAAGAGTCAACCTTACAAAACATGAGTACTACAGTTTTGGCCAGATTATGAAGGTAAGAACTTCTACAGATTGATTTAAAAAATATTAGAATAATTTATCTATCAAGATTTTATTTACCATCCATTATACGGAAATCATTAGATATATTTTTATGCAATGGGAATATGTGCAATGGTTTAGACTCCATTGTGTTACCTAAAAATTTGGAAAGAAATGCTATGCAGGTTTAGAAACTATAGTAGAAAATAATTCACGCTCACAAATATTCATTTTGTTTAATTTTACGTATGAACTGGTTTATCATTATACATGAGGTTTTGTGATATTACTTACCAATTTCTTGTTAAAGAAAAAAAATAGCGAAATTTTTGTATCAACAAGGATCTTGAAAATGTCGCCGTTTTGGATGAAACATATGTCGATCTAAATAAAGGTATTATACCTTTTAAGTGCATTTTTTAATAACTTTTGGCAATTTTTAGCTTAGTTTGAAAACAATATAATATCGAGAAAATATATATTGATAGAAACAAATAGATTGTCGTATTACATTGTAGAAATTATATGCTAGAGCACGTGTTTGTTAAATTAAGAGAAAAATTAATGAGTAAATTTGTAAAGATTCTTGTTAAAGTCTTTTATTGATGCTTGGATGTATAATTTTTCTCAATCGTTTTGAGAGCATGTCATTGTCTAACATTTTGAAAGACACTTTTTTAAATTTTCTGAACTCATTAGCAACCATGATTACCTTAAAAATGAATTCATAATTAGTTGATTATTGTTTGAAAGAGTGACATATTTTCTTAATCATTTTGTAAAATTAAATTTAGTCGACATTTTGGAATTGTGTGTAATAAAATTATCCTATTTGAATTTGCATTAATTCTATAGTTAGTAATTTTTTTCTATATTAAATGTAAACATTTGTTTGTAATTATAGCTGTGAATAAATCATGAATAAACAACACAGATTCATTTTCATGCATAGATTTCTATGTTCGGAACAAATATAAATATTTGTGCTAAAAATATTGCTTTAGTTTCTTTTGATTATCTTTTTAATTACCTATACCAATCAACAATAGTTTTGAAAGTGGAATATGATTTTCTTATGAAAATCTTCATTTATTTCATAAATATGAATGATGTACACATATTAACATAAACTTATTTTTCTACGGGATACCCCTTTATATATTTTTTATTGATTCCGTTTGTTAGGCTTTCAGAAAAGTGTACGCAACTAAAAATAAGAAAAGTAAGATGGAAATTGCAATATGTAACCTTTAAATCGCTGCATTAAGATACATTTTAAAATGGGTTTAAAGTATAAAGTAGACTGTCGCTATTTGAGACATACTGAATCGATCGAGGAATATTATTTTTTAAGCCGCTGTCTTCGGATACAATTTAAAATGTATCAGAAATAAAAAGTACAATATCAATGTAAAAATGCAACATACCCATGAGTCAATATTACTTTTACAGCTTGCATTTGTCTACTGACGGTCCGTATAAGTACCATTAAAATAACTTGTTATAAAAATTCATATAATGCATATAGTAGTCGTAATACAATTTAGAATAAGTTATAAACGCATTACTTTATCTTGTTTCAAAAGCCTTATTGGTTACGCAAAACAAAAATATTTTTAAAAGGTTATTTTCTTTTTGTCTTTGCATCTTTACAGCTTTCTTGACATTGAGAAGGGGGGGGGGGGATTTTTCAGTTCAGAAATATTTTAATATTTCTATTGTAAGAACATTACATTTGTACATTTCTTAATTCTACAAAATACTAAAAAAAATATTTAAAATAAAAGATTTGAGTGGGGTTATAAATATTGCAGAAAATCCCCATAAATTCAAATTTAATTTATTCTTCTACATTCTTCTAAATCCTTCAGTCCTACTAACATTTATTAAATGATTATGTAAATCTTCTAATGCAGTTTCGAAAATTCACGAAAAATGCTTTAGAAGATAAAATTATCATAATTCAGTACATAAAGGATTAAAAGATGATTTTATTTATAGCTGCTATCTTCCAACATAGCAAATAATATAAATATATCATAAAATTCTTAACAGGCGGTGACACTGATTTAATTTTTCCAGCCAAAGTTTAATTTATCATTTGAGCAGTTTCGAATCTTTATTGCTAAGATGAACTTCGTAAATTTTGTAAAATTGAAAATGCTGGAGAAGTTCAAACATTGATATTTTACAAAGGTACCTTAGTATACTTTACAATTTTGTATTAGAAAATGGACAATATTTATGAGAAGTATGTAATTTTCTGCTAATTGCAGATGCAATAAAAGTACCTTCTAGACAATAGACTTTTCAGTTTATGTTCTATTTTATTATTAATATTATTATTTGCATACTTAAAATTATGCAAGCTAACACCAGAGTAAATATTTTCTCAATCAGAGATGTTGAGTCACAGAGATTTAATAAGTCTTGTTAACATTTATGAAATAAAATTTTTATTTAACCTATTTAAAATAGTAACTGTCAATTTTAGTGTTCTTGCTTTCTCTGTAAGATTTTTTTTTTCATATGTATGAAAATAAGAGCTACCATGATTAGCGTTTGTTGATTAGAATAAAATTGTACATTTTATGAGAAAATTGGTACATTAAATATTGGGTCGCAATATTTTTGTGGCTTTAAAAAATTGCATACCGGAGTCACATTGGTCTCTGTTTTCGAAATATTTTCCTGTAAACCTGAAATACTTTTCTTTTTCAAATACCGTAATTTCGCGCGCATCCGCCGCAATTCAGATAACTCGATTTCCTACCAGAATTAATTTTAAATAAAATGTGACTTGTTTCTGCTAAGCACTTATTTGACTTCTTTTTTTCAATAAAATTTCCGGTATGAAAGATACTTAGCTAAGCCGCGGCAGATGCGAGGGAAATTACGGTATTTTTAAAATGTATCGAAGAGATTATTGCTTAAAAAAAAAAAAAAAAAAAAAAAAAAAAAAACTTATAGAAGCTTCTATAGGATTAAAGCATTTATTGCTACAGAGTGTCAGTAAAATATGTTCAAAAATTCTTATGTGTATAAATAAATGTTTATAATCATAAACTTAAAGGTCCCTTAAAAATAATAACCATAATAGGTGCATTTAATTAAGAAATGTAATTATTTTTGTGAAAAGAACTTTTAAAAATTAAATAACATAAAAGAAATTACAAATACAAATACAAATTATTACAAATGTTAGAAAATGCAAGTATTCAATAAATTCATATGCAGACTGTCTCAATTAAATATTACTTGTAATTCAAATATAATTAAAATAAATTAGAAAAGCATAATTATTCGAATAAAGTGTATATTTTTATTTTGTATGAATGCAAATGATTGCAACTCACTGAGTCTTTCCGTTTCTTAGAGAGATATTTTTATCAAAAAGTAATTTTATTGTACATAAAAGAGAAAGGTCAGCTGATCTCGACAGCATATTTACGCAAAAAGATTTCGAATAATGGAGCCGATATAGTGACAGCTTGAATGAACTTTCATTGACCAGTACGTGGCATGTTTGAGATGCATACGAGAGAAAAAAAAATCGC
Source organism: Maratus speciosus (assembly GCA_963932465.1). NCBI lineage: Eukaryota > Metazoa > Arthropoda > Arachnida > Araneae > Salticidae > Maratus > Maratus speciosus. The sequence goes on along the minus strand of OZ010786.1, from coordinate 511,029,164 downwards.
AGTCTATATTAAAAACGAACTGAAAGGAAAAAGTAGCAAATGATTATATAAATGTAAATTATATATAATGATTAATCCATTTTTTAGACAAAAATAATTTCTCTGGTATTCAAATTAATTTAAATCTATAAAATATTATTTTATATGTACAATAATTATGATGTAATAATAATAAAAAATCACTAGCCCTACCAATTATGCCGTAATTGATATAAAAATAAAGCCAATAAAATAGTAGCAATCAAATAGGCCAATACAAATCAAATAGGCCAATAAAAGCTTTTAAATAATGATGTTGATTAAAAAGCCGTCTACATATACAGATTCTTGTAAAAAAAAAAAATAATCCTAACACCTAAATTTGACACCTTATTCCTAGTGTTCGGTTAATGTTACTTTCAGATACCTAATCGGAAAATAAATTAGAAAAGTAAAATTATTCGAATAAAGTATATATTTTTGTTTTTATTTTGTATGAATGTAAATTCATTCTAGCTCTGAATCCTTTACTTTCTTGAAGATGTATTTTTATCCAAAAGTAATTTTCTTGTACATAAAAGAAAAGGTCAGCTGATCTCGACAGCATATCTACGCAAAAAGATTTCGAATAATGGAGCCGACAGAGTGACAGCTTGAATTAACTTTCACTGACCAGCGTGTGACATGTGTCAGATACATACAAGGGGAAACAATCACAGTCTATATTAAAAGCAAACTAAAAAGAAAATGTAGAAAATGATTAAATAAATATAAATTATATATAAAGATTAATGAATTTTTAGATGAAAATAATTTCTCTGATATTCAAATTAATTTAAATTTATGAAATGTGATGTTATATGTAGAGCAATTATGATAAAATAATACGAGGGTGCTTCAATAATTATTGTCCCGAATGTGTAAAAAATATTTGTACTGCGATGGTTGATGTGTAGTCTAATGTCTTAGATGCCTATATGCTCAATTTCAGAGCCGTGAGGTGTGAGTGGTGGTACCTAGCTTATATGGGGATGTTGGGGGGGGGGAGTGTGGTTTGGAGCTTATGGGGCCAGACCTGAAGCAATTCTGTGATAAATTTGTGAAAGTGGATGAGACGTGGCTACATCACTATGATCCAGAGTCCAAACGATAGTAGCCACGTCTCATTCACTGTCATTTCTCCGTAACCTCCTCCCTTTCGAGCTAGGTACAACCTCTCACACCAAAAATGAAAAAAACAAATATGTTAATATAGCAACTATAGTTTTGAAACTGAGCATATAGGCATCTAAAACATTAGACTTCAATATTCCACATCAATCATCCAGTTAAAATATTTTATGCACATTCGCGACAATAATTATTCAACCACTCTCTTAATTAAAAACTCCTACTTCCTACCAATTATGCAGTAAGTAATCTAAAATTTAACCAATAAATTACTAATATGACAATACAGAACATATCGATTATTAAGAAATCTCGCTTTATACAAAATTTTAAAAACCATGTTTTCTCAATCAATCTATTATATTGATAAACTTGCACACACACAAAACAGGAAAAAAAATAAAATAAAAAAAAACACAACCTTACTTTCCAAAATTTGATTTTTTTTTATAAGAGGAGTTTTGAACCTCTCATCCTCTATTGTAAATGGTGTACTTAACTTTTTATTAAAGAGTCGTCTACATATACAAATTGTAGCAAAATTAAAAAATGTTAATACTTACACCTAAATTTGATACCGTACTTTGTGTATTCAGCAAATATTACATACAGACAGCTACCCGAAAGGCAGTTGGTCAAATGTATTAGAAATTATTCAACTAAAAATGTTAGAAATTTTCCAAAATTCGTGCAAAAAAAAATATCTATCTCCTGCATTGATAATTATATGGGCGATTCTACGCAAACAGGTCAATATGATGAAAATGAATGATATTTATTTATTTTTTTTTCACAGAAAAGTTAATACTTTTTTAACACTTAATTTAGACAAGGTTTTGTTATATTAGGTCATAAAACTGAAGTATTAATTAAAAAAACATATAATTACACCTTTTAAATATCATTCCCTCACAGGCAACCATTACGACCCAAAAAATACAAAAATGAGTATTTGTAACTGACTTTTTTTTTTTTTTTTTGTCTGACTTTGTCTTTTGGATTGAACGCATAATGTATTACGTATTAAATTATTTTTATTTGGCAAAATATTTTGCAACTCATATTTCAGATCATTTCCTCACACGTTTGTAATTCCGAATATTTCAGATAGGTGTCACTACTGTAAATAGGCACATTGCACATATACTAAACATATGTTCTTACCGGGTGTCCCAAAACTAACCGATTGATTTTAAAATGCAATAACTTGCAAAAGGTGAAATCTATTAAAAATGTCATTGCAGGAGGATTATGTAAGATGCCAGGAGTTTTGTTTTTACTGAGATTCTCGATTTTAGTTTAAATAAGCAACGAAGATGGTGCTCCAGGCAACTGACGCTAAATCGGGGTCCGATTTTTGAAATCTTTCTTCTCCCAGTACTGATGTGACAGAAGGAGGTTAAATATATGGAGTGGTTTTCCGTCGCAAATGAACATTTATTCTTTGGGATTCGTTCTAATAAAGGGATTTGTTAAAATTATCCTCGTAGAATTTCAAAAATTGCTAATTGTAATAATTTCAATGGGAAAAACTTGTGATCAACACAAGTATTCACATGGATCTCAGGATATCATAATAACACTCAGAGTTTTGAAATTAAAATTTCATTTAGAGATATTACACTTTAAAAAATAAATTAACAACATTTCTTTAATGGCAACAACAAAATTACTCCATTTTACATATTGAAAATGAAAGGAAAATAATACGAAATATTATTTTTTCATGTCATTATTTCATTATATTTGAAAAGAAAAGTTATTTTCAATTTGAAGAGATGCAGAATAAAATTTTAATTAAAATATATTTTATAAAAAAATTCGAAACCACTTGGTTTTTTTTTTTTTTTTTTTTTTTTTTTTTTTTTTTTTTTTTAAAGACGAATATAAAATTATTAACAAGACAGTTAACAGTAAATTGGGATACAGATCGGGGGAAAATGACAAAATTGTTTTCTTCTAAAGCGTTTATTATAATTAAGAAAGCTGAAATGTTTTTTCTAAGTAGGACAAAATGACGGAATTAAAACCCAAATCTTAAAAGAAGATTATACTTTTGTCAAATAACGTTTTATGCAAATTTTTAACAAAAAATTTATCAAAATCGCGTTATTGAAAAAAGTTAGCATATTGTTATTGTGTTATCAAAAAACGTAATTTGTAAAGCATACTTTTTGCAGTTTCAATTTAACCTACTTTGTAAATGAGATTTCTTGCTTAAAACTTAATATTTAACAAAATTAATGTTTTAAATACTTTTAAAATGTACAATAATTGGGTAATTTGTTTTCCCTCAAGAAATGGAATGATCTGATGAACAAATGCAACACCTCGGCTTTCCACGCAGATCGTAAATATTTAACAAGTTGGAAATTGCTCGTCAAACGTGGCAAATGTGGTGCGTTCGTACTATAACTAGCTTTATAATTATTTTTTGCACCCCATATTGTACTGAATGTATATTTTTATGCACTTCATAAGTGCATAGTCTGTAACATCATGAAAATGCACTTGCAATAATTTTTTCACATTCCCTGTGATGTAACGCAAAACTTTTGACTGTCCCTGTAATTAAACTATACATCCGATTTTCATAAAATTTGAAATGGCTCGACAAACTTTTACAACAATTATATATTTAAAATTTCAGGCCATTCGGAAGGCTGTAACATCATTAAAATGCACTTGCAATATTTTTTTTCCCCATTGACCGTAATGTAACGGAAAACTTTTGATTGTCCCTGTAATTAAACTATACATCCGATTTTCATAAAATTTTAAATGGCTCGACAAAATCATGCAACAATAATATATTTAAAATTTCTGACCATTCGGTTGGGTAGTTTTTGCTCTGTTATATGCGGACAGACAGACAGACGGAGAGACGGACTGAACGACGACTATAGATGCTATGTATTTATATTATTACGAACGCACCTAAAAATGCACTCTTTGAAAATTATGAAAACGCAACTTTTTATTTTTGTTTTCTTTCAAAGCTCATTATATTAGTTATTAAATATGCATGAAGTACAATTCTTTTCAATTTAATAATATGCCACAAATTACAGTTGTTCTTTGTTATGTTTGTATTTGGTAATGATTATTTTCACCAATTACTTGTACAGTCGTGGAAAAAAAAAGTAAACACCCCTACTAACTCTTCAACAAATTATCGTAGAAGAAAGTTACTGGTACCGAACGATTGGAAATAAAGTCTACTTTTAAATGACGTATATAAAATTTTCTTAAGGGGGCATCTACATATTAAAAGGAATCCAAACTTAATTTTTTCAATGGCAATACCCAATTTTAGCGAGATATTTCAAATTTTTGGTTCAAACTATGCCTAGACATCAAATTTCACGTCATTTGAATGATAAGTTTTTGAATTATAAACATTCAAAATTTAGTGCTTCTAATGTTAAATTACTTTTTCATATTTTTATTTATAACTTCTGAAATTATGATCCTAATGTTTTAATTTTTTGTGTAGCAATAATACTAATATACCCAAACATAAATACGTTGAATTTGCAATTTTTACAATTTTATGATATGAATTATTAATTATTAAATTAATATTAAAAAAATTATGAATTGCAACCTGCATTTTCTTTTATGGATTCAGATTTATTAAGTCCTGCTTTATGGAAATCCAAAATTTCACATTTTTCTTCGAAGTAGTTTTCAAATTATGCTTAAAAAATGGCAAAATGATGGTTTAAGGGGCCGTCTATGATAGAAGAGACTAAATATTTTGAAATTTCTTATACTATCCTGTAATCTAATAGGCTTAATTGACTGCTTAGAGTGCCTTAGTGATGGGCGATTTCGATTTTTTTAATCGATTTAATCGATACTATGACCAACTCGATTTAATCGATACTATGAATTTTTTAATCGATGTCTCTAAGACAAAATAAGGTAATATCATTTTCATTTTCCTTCAAAAATTGAAGATAAAGTAGTTGGATGTGCCAATCCCAAAACTTTCATCTGCCTCAAATGTTAAAACTTCAAAATTCGCTATCACGGTGTCAAATTTAAATGATAACATTTCTTGAGATAGAGCTATTGCGAAAATCGGGAAAATGCAGCATAGCAGCGCCACCTGTCGGTAGATTTACATCAAAAAGTAATCAGCACCAATTTATATGAAAGTCTAATTGAATCTAAAGTTTCAACAGATTCCATGCATTAGTTCTTGAAATAGACCGCCCACAATTTTTTTGTCAGAGACAAACAAATAGACAGACTCACAGACAGACAATGTATAAAAATAGTCAAATCGTATTCCAGACAAGATCTTCTAAAACTATAAATCCTTCGAAAACCGGAAGTCGAAAATTTTCACGAATCAAATGCTTTCTTTTTCTAAAGACAAAAGAAAGCAAGAAAAAATGACCGCATCGATTCTGCCCGTAAATTAAGATCAGAAATGGCGAATCGATTCAGTTCAGATTCGATGCCGATGTCGATCTTTAGATGCGGGCAGAATCGCTATATTTTGATTTACTTCAATTTTTTAGATTCGGGCGAATCGATTCAGTTCAGATTCGATGCCGATTCTTAGATGCGGCTGAAATCGTTATATTTTGATTTACTTCAATTCAAATCGCATCGCGCATGATCCACGATTCGGGTTGAATAAATTCCTCCAATTTTACTGTTTTAGTGGCAGAATTGCTGTAAAATTTTGTATAAGAGCCTTTTTTTTTTTCTAGGTTCAGTGTTGAATGGCGGGTTGATTTCTTGACTGCTCCGGTCGGAATGAGGGGGGGGGGGGGGAGGGATGAGATTTTAGAATTCCGTAAAGGGGATGCACATTTTTCCATTAAAAAGCATAAAAATCTCAAAACTTTCGGGAGGGACATTCCAATATTCCCCCGGGTCACCCCCTGAATTCAATACTAGGTTAAATCGTTTACTTTTTTACTTTTGTTTAGAAGCCAAGTTATTCGGGTTTATTTTATTATGTTGTATTTTTCAAGTTCAACCCTTCTAATCCTTTCCGCCCCCCCCCCTTCCTCGCCAATCTTTATTTACAGGGCCGTTCAAAATATGCATGCTATTTTAAAAATGCCCAATTCTCGTTCTATTTTATTATAAATCCACATTTTGAAACCTTGACCAAAGATACATTTGAGGTCGCTCCTTCCACCGTTTGAGACTTACCTGCCCCCCGGGGGGCATATTTATTGTTTCTTCCAAACCATCTCGTGTAACATATTGTTGGAAAGCTTTTAACGTCCTCTTTTTTTTCTGTCTTTCCTCCCCCCTCCTTAGTTACACGCTCTTGGCACTTTTTAGCTCACAGGCTATCCAAAGCCGCCTCAAGACTAACGATAACGACGCGATAACTCTTGATAGAAATATCCGATTTGCTTCAATTTTTTTTCTATGTTCATTCTGCTAAAACGCTTACCTTATTAGTTTTGCGGGTTCATTGGTTAAGTATAAAGGGGGGAACGTGGGCTAGTCCCCACACCTTAACTTAGATAAATGGGTTTTTCATGCAAAATTATCAGAGTTTCCTCAAATTTTGGTATACCGGTTAATTTTGATAACGAGTTTCTCTGATTATATTTGAAGGTTCATTGTTATAGTCTAAAGGGGGAAGGGGGGAACGAGAGGATAATACCCTCCTTAATTTAGATAGATGGGTTTTGCTATCCGATTTACTTCAAATTTGGTATACCAGTTTATTCTGATAGGGCGCTTCCCTAATTAGATTTGGAAGTTCATTGGTTAAATATAAAAGGGAAAACGGGGGCTAATACCCCCTTAATTTAGATAAATGGGTTTTTGTATCCGATTTGCTTCAAATTTGGTATACCGATTTATTTCGACAAGGCGCTTCCCTGATGACATTTGGAGGGTCATCAGAGGGGAAACGGGGAGGGACAATTCCCCCCCTCCCCTTAGTTTATTTTTCGAGGGGCATTATTCTTTGAAATAAGAGCATAATATACAGTTAGTGTGAATAGTCTGTGAGCTCAATGCCATCAGTTTAACTGGGCACTTTTCTTTTTAGCTGACAGGCTATCAAAGCCTGAGAGCTAATGGGCCCGCAGTTTCTGTATGTATATATGTACGTACATACGTAACGCGATAACTCTCGATAGAAATATCCGATTTGCTTCAATTTTTTTTCTAGGTTCATTCTCATAAGGGGCTTCCCTGTTTAGATTTGGGGGTTCATTGGGTAAGCATAAAGTATGGGGGTACGGGGGCTATTCCCCCCCCCACTTACATAAATGGGTTTTTCATGCAGAATTATCACATTTGCTTCAATTTTGGTATACCGGTTAATTCTGATAAGATGCTTCCCTGATTAAATTTGGAGGTTCATTATTTAAGTATAAAGGGAGGAACAGGGGCTAACCCCCCTTAATTTAGATATATATGGGTTTTTCTATCTGATTTGCTTCAAATTTGGTAACTAGTTTATTCTGATAACGCGCTTCCCTGATGAGATTTAGAGGCTTATTGTTTAAGTATAGAGATATGACGGGGGGAGGCGATTCCCCCCTTAATTTATTTTTCGAAAGGCATTCTTTGAAGTAAGAGTATAAAATACAATTAGTATGAATAGACTGTGAGCTCAATGCCATCAGTTTAACTCGATACTTTTCTTTTTTATTTATTATTGTTTCAGTGAGTGCACTCTGCATGTCAGCGAATGAGTCAATAACTGTTTATGGTTTTTAGATTACTGCGGGGGAGAAAAAAAAAAGAAAAAAAAAACATATAATCAAGGAATGTACTTTTATTTATTTGTTAACCAGAGAAAAGTATGTTATTTCATTCTTAATGGCTCTAGGATGAGAACTTTTTTTTCTTTTTTTCTTAACAGCTAAATATTTGGTAAACATTAAAAAGAAAGATATTTATAAACTGTAAATGAGATCAGGAGATATATTTAAAAAGGGAAAGAAATTTTAGTTAAATATATTATTAAAATGAGAATTTTGATTATTAATTGGGGGATAATTAGTGTGATACTTGGTTAATTACATTCATCACAGCTATTTTAAAAGAATATTTGCAATATTTGCATTTCCCCCACACTTATAGAAGACCCTAAAAAGACTGAAAAACCATTTAAGTTTTTAAATAAATTTAGAGCCTTAATTTCGCTCATCTGCGCATTTTTAAGAATGAGGTTTATAGGAAGAAAGTCCCCATCTGTTTGGTTGAAGGAAATAAGAGTTAGAGTAGAAAGTACATCTTTTCCGGATGAAAAAAAATTCGTTTTTTTCTTTTTTTTATCTGACCGAGATCTTTTTTAAAGATAAATTTAAATATAATATAAATTATTATCAAAATTACATCTTAAAAATAATAATTTTAAAAGTTAAAAAAACCTTATTTTTTGACTCAAAGGTCTGTAGTAGCTTACTTCTGGGCCGCTAACATTGTCTATGGCCCACATAAATGGAGGTGAGGGATAGTCGTTACGGCCCTGTTGATTCGCTACGTTTTGGAATTACAGTAAATTCTGCCTAAGGCGGACTCTGCATAAGCCGGAAATCTGTCTACCGCGGAAATTTTTTCAAGTCCCTGCGAACCCATAGAAAATTACATTAATTCATGCTGCATAAGGCGGAATCTGTCTGACGCGGAAACGGAAAGGATTTTAAGGTCCCACCAAAACCAAAATTTTGCATAAGGCGGAAAAAGGATAATTTAAAAATGAAAAGCGTTTTGTTTATTAAACTTTAAAACTGTTAAGTCAAATAACTCAATGTCGAGCATGTTATCTAAAATTCCGTAAGCTTTTAAAAAAGTTAATTCAAAAGAACAGAAACTTTAAATTTTAAAGAATTTATGCTTATGCCATTTTTTCATATGCAAAATTGCATTTAAAAGTTAATATTTCTAGTAAAATGAACATTTATGAAAATGATTACGTATTTTCGAAAGTACAATCTATACTCCTATTATAAAGAGGAAAAAATTGTTTATTTGTATGAGGTAAGCTCTGGAACTACCGAACCGATTCCAAAAGTAATGGTATCAAAATGATGGTGTTAGTCCAACTTAGAACATAGGCTATATCTTATGTCGGTGCCACTACCCCAAAGGGGTGTAGGAGCAAAAAACGTTCTAAAAATGCGATTTTAGCGTTACTGAAGGGCCTAGAAATATGAAATTTTGAATATTAGTTACTTATAAGATATAAATGATGCCTAAGAACAGTTCTTAAACAATTCGAAATTTAAAAGGGGTGAAAATGCACAAAAAGCGTTCTAAAAAACGTTCTAAATGGTAGTTTCTACACAATCTCAGGAAATACCAAACCAATTTAAAAAATATTGGTGTCAAAATGATGGTGACAACGCTTGCTCCAAGATAGGCTATGTTTTATGTCGGTGCCACTACCCCAAAGGGGGTGTAGGAGCAAAAACAGTTCTAAAAATGCAATTTTAGCGTTGCTGAAGGGCCTAGAAATATGAAATTTTGAATATTAGTTACTTATAAGATATAAATGATGTCTAAGAACAGTCTTAAACAATTCAAAATTTAAAAAGGGTGAAAATGCACAAAAAGTGTTCTAAAAAACGTTCTAAATGGTAGTTTCTAAACAATCTCAGGAAATACCAAACCGATTTAAAAAATATTGGTGTCAAAATGATGGTGACAACGCTTGCTCCAAGATAGGCTATGTTTTATGTCGGTGCCACTACCCCAAAGGGGGTGTAGGAGCAAAAAACGTTCTAAAAATGCAATTTTAGCGTTACTGAAGGGCCTAGAAATATGAAATTTTGAATTTTAGTTACTTATAAGATAGAAATGATGTCTAAGAACAGGTCTTAATCAATTCGAAATTTAAAAAGGGTGAAAATGCACAAATAGCGTTCTAAAAAACGTTCTAAATGGTTGTTTCTACACAATCTCAGGAAATACCAAACCTATTTAAAAAATATTGGTGTCAAAATGATGGTGACAACGCTTGCTCCAAGATAAGCTAAGTTTTATGTCGGTGTCACTAACCCAAAGGGGGTGCAGGAGCAAAAAAACGTTCTAAAAATGCGATTTACGTGTTACTGAAGGGCCTAGAAGTATGAAATTTGAAATATTAGCTACTTATTAGATATAAAGGATTTCTAAGAACAGTTCTTAAGCAATTTGAAATTTGAAAGGGGTGAAAATGCGCGAAAATCGTTCTAAAAAACGTTCTAAATTGTGGTTTATACACAATCTCAGGAAATACCAAACCGATTTAAAAAATAATGGTGTCAAAATAAGGGTTTCAAAATGACGATGACAACACTTGCTCCAACATAGGCTATGTTTTATGTCGGTGCCACTACCCGAAAGAGTGTGCAGGAGCAAAAAAACGTTCTAAAAATGCGATTTTTGCGTTACCGAAGGGCCTAAAAATATGAAATTTGAAATATTAGCTACTTATTAGATATAAAGGATTTCTAAGAACAGTTCTTAAACAATTCGAAATTTGAAAGGGGTGAAAATGCGCGAAAATCGTTCTAAATGGTGGTTTATACACAATCTCAGGAAATACCAAACCGATTTAAAAAATAATGGTGTCAAAATAAGGGTTTCAAAATGACGGTGACAACACTTGCTCCAACATAGGCTATATGTTTTATGTCGGTGCCACTACCCGAAAGGGGGTGCAGGAGCAAAAAAACGTTCTAAAAATGCGATTTACGTGTTACTGAAGGGCCTAGAAATATTAAATTTGAAATATTAGCTACTTATTAGACATAAAGGAATTCTAAGAACAGTTCTTAAACAATTCGAAATTTGAAAGGGGTGAAAATGCGCGAAAATCGTTCTAAAAAACGTTCTAAATGGTGGTTTATACACAATCTCAGGAAATACCAAACCGATTTAAAAAATAATGGTGTCAAAATAAGGGTTTCAAAATGACGGTGACAACACTTGCTCCAACATAGGCTATGTTTTATGTTGGTGCCACTACCCGAAAGGGGGTGCAGGAGCAAAAAAACATTCTAAAAATGCGATTTTTGCGTTACCGAAGGGCCTAGAAATATGAAATTTGAAATATTAGCTACTTATTAGATATAAAGGATTTCTAAGAACAGTTCTTAAACAATTCGAAATTTAAAAGGGGTGAAAATGCGCGAAAAGCGTTCTAAAAAACATTCTAATGGTGGTTTCTACACAATCTCAGGAAATACCAAACCGATCTAAAAAATAATGGCGTCAAAATGATGGTGACAACTGACAACCCTTGCTCCAACATAGGCGATGTTTTATGTCGGTGCCACTACCCCAAAGGGGGGTGCAGGAGAAGAACGTTCTAAATTGCGGCTTTTGTGTTAGAGAAGGGCCTAGAATCGTGAAATTTGGAATGGCAGTTAGTTACAAGATATCAATGATCTCTAAGGACATTTCCTAAAAAAATCGAAATTTAAAAGGGGGGTCAAAATGTGCAAAAAGCGTTGTAAAAAACTTTCTAAATTGCGATTTCTATGCAATATCAGGAAGTACTGAACCTATTTCAAATATATTGGTGTACAAATGAAGGTGACAGATTTTGCTCCATGATAGGCTATATTTTATACCTGTTTCCACTACCCCAGAGGAGATGCAGGAGCAAAATGCGCGAAAAGCGTTCTAAAAACGTTCTAAATGCCGATTTGTCGGCAATATCTCAGGAAGAATGAATCTGATTTCAAACGTAATGGTAGGAAATTTATGCTGACAGCCCCTGCTCTAACATATACGCTATTTTATGTCGGTATCACTATCACCAAGACGTTGCAGGAGCAAAAAAGCGTTCTAAATTTCCATTTTTGTGATCGGTAGGGGATAGCAACTTAAAATTAGGCAAGTACATATTTATTAGATATAAATGATCTTTAAGAACTGTTTCGAAAAAATTGGAAATTTAAAAAGGGGTGAAAATGCGCGAAAAGAGTCCTAAAAACGTTCTAAATTGCGATTTCTACTCAATCTAAGGAAATACCAAAGATATTTCAAAAGTAATGGTTGCAAATCAATGGTGACAGTCCCTGTTATAACATAGGTTATATTTTATGTTGCTGTCTCTACTGTCTGAGGGTTGCAAAAGGAAAACATGTTCTAATTTGCGTTTTTTGCACAACTGAGGGGTCTAACACTTTGAAGTATGGCATGGTATTTACTTACAAGATGCAACTGCTTTCTAAGAAAATAGTTGCGAATCAATGGTAACAGTCTCTGATCCTACACAGGCTATATTTTGTGCCGGTGATTCTACCACCTGGGGTTCACAGGAACAACAAACGTTCTAAAAAAGGGCTTTAAAAGCTTTTTAAATTACGTTTCTGTGGAATATTAGGAAATAACAGACCGATTTCAAAATGAATGCTGGCAAATTAATGGTGACAGTTCCTGTTTCAACATAGCCCTTTATGTTGAGAGAGGTGGTAGGACTTGGAATTTGACATGATGGTTAATTTTAAGATGTAAGAAGATGGTTTCTTAAAAATTCAAAACTTCAAATGAATACTGAAATGAGCGTATTAATTGAGCGTAAAAGTTTCAAAATATTTTCTAAATTATCATATATTTATTTTTATCTCATTTTATTAATTTAAGTCTCATTTCTGCCTAATGAAGTGTAATAAGGATGTTTAATCAAACTGTGTTTTAAATAGTAATTTTTGAATTATTCCTGAAAGTAATAAGTACCTTTTAATAAAATAAAATATTACCTTTTAATAAAATAAAAATTTAGTTATTACCTTTTAATAAAAATTAGACATATAAATATCACTTGGCATATTTCAAATATTACGCGAGCAAAGCCGCGGGGTTTGCTAGTATATTATACTTTAAGATTGTACTCAAATTCAAAATTATAGCATTCTTTCTCATTCTCGAATTTTTTTTTTTTTTCGTGTGTGTGTGTGTGTGTGTGTGTGTATAAACTTCCAATATGAATGTATTACAGCAGTACTAAGAAATTGAATAAAGTTTCTCATTTATCTTTAAAAAGACAAAGGATCTTTCAGAATTTCAGTTTTCAACCGATTTTCTAGTCAAGAGAATCAATAAAAGATCGTCATCTTCCAGGGATTTTTTTTTTTTTTGGGGGGGGGGGTCGGAGGGAGCTTTTTTGCATAAGCTGGAATATTGTCTACCACGGAAATTTTTCTCAGTCCCGACCGATTCTGCCTTAGACAGAGTTTACTGTACTATTTTTCAGCTTATCTGTGTGAATCTGTGAACATCGAAATATCGATTCAAGTATCGATTCTAGAATTTGAGAATCGATTCTTATTGCGATCGATTCTGTTTTATACGATGTCGATTTTAATCGATTCTCAAAGTTTCCAGAATCGCCCATCACTAGAGTGCCTTGATCAAGAAGGGAGCTCTCTCGGTTAACAATCGAGTACCAAACTTTAATTTGGATACAGCCCTTAAAATAGGCTCGTTGTAAAATAACTAATTTCTCAGAAACTTATGGTACGAATTGCATAAAAATTTGTTTATAGACTAATTGAAGGGTGTAGAGTTCATTTATGCTGTCAGAATTGTGTACTGCTATTGGAAAAAACAAAGTTATGGTTTCTTTTAATATGTAAATGCCCCCCTAAGCAAATTTTATATACAGGATTTAAAAGTAGACTTTATTTCCAATCGTTCGGTACCAATAACTTTCTTCTACGATAATTTGTTGTAGAGTTAGTAGGGGGTGTTTACTTTTTTTCCACGACTGTACCTAAAATAGTTTAAATGGTACCATGCACCATTTTCTGTTGGATATTGTAAAGAATAATAGAATGACATGCACTATACTATCACAATCCTGAAAAGTATCTAACATTTAATGCAAGTTTCACAAAATAGGTACAGTAGAATTTTTTTAAAAAGCTAATATTTCATAATCATGTTCGCCTGGTTATAAACTTTCCACATAATACTGTAACTAAGCAACGATATTCAATATACTAAAACAATGTATGAAGAATTATTTAACTATCAATTAAAAATTTCATGAATTTCGAAATGTAGGACTGTTTAAGTAGGCTAATATATAATAATCGAGTTCACCTGATTATAAAACATTTCTCTATAGTTCTATAACTGAACTACGTATTAAAGTATACAGTATACTAAAGCCTTACTTGCAAAATTATCTAAATAACAGTGGAAGCTCCAACAAAAAATATTCATGAGAACACAAATTATAAGCAGACGGAAAGAAATTTATATATATATATATATATATATATATATATATATATATATTGTTTTATATATAGCATATATATACACTGCTCAAAACAATTAGGGGAGCAAGCAAAAAAGTGAAGAGAACAGTGCAAAACAGCAATGTAGGAGCATAAAATGGATAGTACAAGTGTAGCAATGCGCAATACATAAAAAAGACGCAAAAAATGGTAAGGGAGCTTTTGTTTTTTGAAAAGATGAAAAGAACATGGAAAGATGGTTTAGGGCAACAATTTGGTTACATGTAAATCATAAAAAAAGTATTGTATAGAAATGATGCAAGATTTTTAATATGGCGTGTGGTCTCCTCGAACAGCTAAGACTGCTGCACACAGGTTTTCCATGGATGCGATGAGGATATCGATAAGACTTGGGGAATACTGTTCCACTGCTCAAGTATTGTAATATCCATGTTGTAGATAGTAAAAGGAGGCCTCTGTCTCGCAGCAATGCGTCATCTGAGTATGTCCCAAACATGCTTGATCGGATTTAGGTCAGGAGAGCATGCTGGTCATTCCAGTCGCTGTATTCTTTTAGCTTCAAGCATGTTTTCCACAAGACGAACTGTATAAAGCCTGGCATTATCATGCATGAAAAAAAAAGAAATCACTAATTACTGCAACATAAAATACGACATGAGGTCTCGGTATCGTGTCTGTATTACTCCGGACCGTCACATTGCCATTCCGAATGATATGCAGGCTCGTACGTCCATCTATGCTGATTCCAGCCAAGAGCATCAACCCCCATCGTCTGTAATGAGATCTTTAACGAACGAATGTGGGGTGGGATTATTTTGAGTGCCTCTTTCTCTACATGCCAAAACACTTCAGATGTCGCATCCAGACTGAATCGGGACTCGTCTATAAACAGAATTGCACTTCAACAACGTTGCCTCCAAACTCGATGTTCAGTTCCCCACCTTCTTTTGGCCGCACAGTGGCTTGAGGTCAACGGAATATAGTCCATTGGCTTACATGCATAGAGACCACCCTGATAAAGCCTATTTCGGACTGTTTGGCTGGACCCATTTTGATTAAACAATCAAAATTATTTTTTCGTATAAAACTACATAAAAGTTGCCATGATCGCAAAGAATTCCTGGTACTTTTATATCAGCCGGGTGAAAAACTCGCCAATAGTTTTTTTTAACTTGCCAGTTAGCATTTTTTTTTCGAATGGTAAATTAAAACACTGCTACATGGTTATCCCATTGACCAAAAATCTGTCACCGAACTATAAGATTAAATGCCAATAATGGTTGATCGTAAATGTCACATTCACTTGACTTTAAGGAAGTTACATATGCTCACGCCATCAAGTGATTTTTATTTCGACGTTTTATTTGTATTTTAATAAATGTTATACTAATTTATTTGTTCTTTTGTTATTAAAAAAATGTCACTTTGTATAATTTGGCTATTTATACAATTTGGCGAAATTGGTCGACGGGATAAGTAATAACATTAAAACGTTGCTTTGAAGTGGAGATTAAATCTCATGATGTGTTGCATTGTCACATACGCACCGGGTTTGGCGTGTTTTTTTTTCCGACAATTTGGCGAAAACCTCGTTTTCAAATAGCTGTTACATATGTATTTTTAAATTATTTTCTGTTATTTTTAAAATGAAATAACAAAAAATTAAAAAAAAATTAATAACTATAGAACAAAACAATTTATAACATTTTGTGTAAATAAAAATAAAATAAATTCAAATAAACATTTTTTAATAAATAAGCAACAATAGCCGGGTTACCATGTCAGGAAAAATAACGCCATTTTGGCGCCAATTACATACCGTGTTCCGTATATAAAGAATGAAGTAAAAGCCATTTATTTTAAAGGTTTCAATTTCAAATAAAAGTTTTGTATTAAATAAAATGATAATGAAATACAAATTGAATTATGAATAAAAGTAACATGATGCATTTCTTAGCATGCATTTAAGGGAGGCCAAACTCGTCGCCAAATTAATTTAAAATAACCTTTTTCTAAAATATGAAAATATATATATATGTTTGATTAAAATTTGAGTTGCCATCATTAGAAAAATGTATATAAAATTAGAAAAAAATGAATATTTCGAAAGCTAATTCGAATTTAAAAATTCTAATACCAATTTCGAAATCTGCGGATCAATATTGATTTTTGGTGTTAATTTTATCGCAAAGTATTCCATATTTTAGGAAAAATCGCCGTGAAACATAATTAGTTGTTTAATCAGTCGATTCATACTTCCGTTTCATACTTCGGTTTCCTAAATTCGTTTCATTAGTATTTTATATATATAGGGTAGATATGTATTACAAGCTCCTCTGACGTTTCTGTGGGTTATTCATAGTTTCTTATTTTACATGCTGGTTTCCTATGTTTATATCTATTTCATCTTTAGAATTTTACTAATTTGTTCATACATTTGTGATTTCATCTTTATTATATACTAGCAGGCAATGCCCGCTACGCTGGTCTTTTTTTTTCCAAACGAACGTTAAATGACACGAAATAGTGAATTTGGTCTAATTTGAACTTGTATTTTAAAGCAACATGAATCTTCACGAGTAATTTCCTGTTCTACTATCTTATGCCAATAAAATCTTTCTAATCTTCCGTTATCTTATTAAGCCAAAATTAACGTCAAACATTAGAAGTATTTGCAACGATAAAGCTACAAATGTAACTCAGTTAGTTACAAAACAAAGTTAATTACGTGCCAAACTACTTTTCATTACATTATGTCAAACTGCTATTGACACAATTATTGATCTTTCGCCAAGAAAAATCCATACCTTAAATACAACTGACAATGATAAAAAACGTTAGTTATGCAAAATTAAAAAAAAATATATCTTTTTCGTGAATACTTGAGCCGAAATTTTCTTTGCATGATTCTTATGAGTATAAAAACACAGAGAGATAAATAGACTTACTATTTCCTTTATATTTAGGACTAAATTATTCTTCGATATGTTGCCTAAGTAATCCCGATAGTGAAAATAATCGTTTATTTGTCACTAAGATTAATTGATAGGACTGTCTGCCAGACGAAATTGCTTTATAATGATCTAATTTTTTTTAAATCAAAATTGTATTTTTTTTCTTATTTTTCCATGCATTGGTAATACAAAGTTTTTCAGTACCTTGAAATAATTACTTTTTGTCGTTATATTACAATAACAGAAGTTGATGAATATATAATACTGAATTTTGTTTGTTTGCTTCGTAGTAAAAAATTATAAATATAATAATAGCTAATTATAAAATCCGTCTAATTTTTTGTAATCGGGTTCTCCATCCACAGTCTTTAATCATAAATGAATCTTCCAAAAATATAGAAAAATACTCCAGATTATTAGAATGACCAGATTACGGAAAATTAGTCCAATACCTTTTAAATACCTGAAAGAATAGAAGATATGCAGAAAAAATTAAAAAGAAATGACGAATGTAAAAGAACATCGAAAACTTATTTCTGCATGCATTTTTTTTCAAAATGTCGTGTTTATTTTATAGTAATAACGCATAGTTGCATAAACCTCTTTATTTTCTAACTTTTTAAGCCATGAATATTTCTATAAACAAAATTGTAGATAAAGTAAACAAAAAAAAAAAAAAAAAAAAAAAAAAAAAAGGAAGGACAATATTCGGTAATTTGAGTTCGAGTCCATAAGAATCACGTGTTTGGAAGAAAACGTACCGCCATTTTTCAGTTGAAAAGTATGGTGAAAATTTTTTTAAATGTGTGAAATTAAATATTTCTTACAATATGTGTATGTGTAACAAACATTTACGTTGAAATTTAAATATCTGAATCCATTTTTATAATATTAACTGCTATTTATACAATTTACTTTGGAAAATAAAGATGTACTCTCTCTCATACACTTAAAAAGGGCACCATTATCGCTCCGGCTGAAGTCACGCTTATGCTTTTTTGGCTTAAAATCGCATTGTTTGGCGACAAAAGTAAAATCAACATTTTAAATAAACAAATATCCTGCAACTCACAAGTATAGCCATTTTTAGAGTTATTTCTGCGAGTTTCTCTGGTAAGACACATAATGGGAAAATGAGATAAAATTCAAAATAATTTTAAAAATAATACTAAGATTTTATATAATCAAATTTATATATATATATCAAATTTATATATATATATATATATATATTAGGGTGTTCCCCCCAAAAAATTTTTTTGAAAAGTGACATGCATAGGGGCTTAAATTGTGAGAAATGATGAGATAAACACATTGTAAAAATTTGAAGTTTTTATTTTAATAAAAACTGACCTCTCAAGAAGCTTAAAGATTTCATAATTGTATTTTTTAAGCTTGTCATTATACCATGGAAATAATTGCAATAACGCATTAATTTTCCTCATAATTTCCTCTATCTATGACACCACACAGTACGTAATGGAAATATAGCTTATTAAAATCTTTATTATAAATCGCATAAAGTAAAGTGAAGAATAAAAATTGCAAAAATGGAAGTGAAGTGAGGTATCTAGTATTTCCTTAAAATAAGCGTTATTTTAATGACGTTGCAATTGCACATAATAGAAATATATAGTTTATTAAAACCTTTATTATAAATCACTTAAAGTGAAAAGAAGAAGAAAATTTTCAAAAACGCAGTAAAGAGAAATGTCTAGTATTTTTAGAGAAAGGAGCTTATTTCATGTTGGTTGGTTACATGTTTTGAAATTTGAGTTATGATGTTCCAGTTCAATTTTTAATACTTTCTTTATAACATGTTTCCTCACAATTACTGTGAAAATTGATGAAATTGTTGTATCAAATACGAATTTAAGCAATTTGCTTTGTCAAAGAAGACGAGTGACATATCTCCAGTAGAAAAACCAAAAGTAATAATGTGGTCTTCACATCTGATTTTCATTTTTCATAAAGAACTTTATAACCAATTATTACCAACTACTGGTCAAACATTACAACGTTTGTACATGATGTTAAATTCAAGCTTAAACATACTTTAAAAAATATTTTGTTTATTGCTTTAGAAAAAATGCAGATTGTAGATTTTCGAAATGAATACCAAGTTTTTAAAAGTTTGACAGGTTTGAAAAGTTACTTAACTTTTTCCTAGTTTCTAGAATTTTACAAATATGCTTATATCATTAAACCTCATAAAATAAGAGGGTGTGCAATATCAAAATAAAATATCTCCATGATCAACTACAAGTGCAGAAAATGATTACGTTTCATGATGATAAAATGTTTGTACAGCGCGAACATAAGAAGCATCATAACCTTATAATCATAGCTTCTGCTGTATTTGACTTATTTTCACTTCACCAGGAATCAGGACCTCAAATCGCTATTTTGGGTAGAATTAAAGATTACTGGCCATTATAAATATTGCCAGCTATGCAGCAATTGATAAGGATACTGATGGTTGTGTTTTAACTGAAGATGAAAAACACTAGCTAAAACTAAACAGAAGTGTCATTGTAGCCTTCCTTTACAAACAGTCACAGAAATATTCAAACTTGTGATGATTATCTGAAGTTCATAAAACTAACCCGGGATGGCCACCCAGGGAAAAACAGCAAATGCTTTAGAATTTTAGTGCAGCCCCTGGCATAAAACTTGCCCTTACTACTTTGTGTGAAATCACATCACAATTTCTTAAAGGCAAAAGCAAAGTTACATTCAGCCCTTCTGCTGCATACCATCGTACGCGGTGTATAACAAAAAGAATTTCTTCCATTAAAAAATTTCGCTTTCGTGAGCAATTCAACTTCATGAAATATGAGGTATGTGTATTAAAACGCACCTGTTTATCGCGACAATTTATATAAAAGCATGGTCCTCTGTACCTTTAAGCTGTAGTGCACCTTAGAATAATTTGATTCTCTTAAATCTCTGGAATTATTTTTAAAAAATAGACAATGAACTGGCAAAAAAGTTCTTGATAAAACATAAAAGAAAACTTTGGTACCTAAGTGAGAACATGATTGGGTTATCACTCTTTTCAGATCCTATATTAATTGAAGAGAAAAAGACAATTGTTTCAGTTTCAGAAAACCTAAGAAGAAACTTGGTTAAATGCTACGAGATTTTGCAGCCAAGCAATCAATCTTTTTACAGTCCTAAAATTTTTTCAGTTCATTTCTAAAAAACGATGTTGATTCATTTGTAGATAAACGATTATAATATTGTAAAAAAAAAATATTCTTTATTAGTGGTAAATGATTGTGCCAAACGTGCTGTGCCAGTATGCGCGCGTTATTAGACACTGAATTCAATAATGTACTCGTGTAAGATGAGGATCAAGGTCAGCTCCTCTATAACACAGTAGAATATCATCAGCAATTCATTACTTGGGTATTGAAGAAACACTTAAAAAAACTTACCTTAAGAGATCAAGAATATTAAATTCAAACTTCAACCTACTGTAAAAATTGTTTTGTTTATTGCTTTTGAAAAAATGGACGTCAATTTGGAGATTTTCGAAAAAAATGCCAATTTTTTAAAAGTTTGACGGTTTTGAGAGGTCACTTAACTTTTTCCTAGTTTCTAGAAATTTTACAAATAAGCTTATATCATCAAACCTCATAAAATAAAAGGGTATGCAATATCAAAATGAAAATTTTTTTTCGGACCATTACTTTTGAAACACCCTAATATATATATATGTGTGTGTGTGTGTATAAAATAATCGATGTTTTGTTTTTCATAGTACTCGGAAATTTTCTTCTTGGAGTCTGAAATTTATGAGTCTACACCACCTACGCGGCTAGGGTGGTTTACGCCCCTGATGATGGCGTTCACTTTTGGCGTAGCAACCTACCAAATAAAAAATGTGATTTATTTAGATGATTTCAGACAAAAGAATACTTATAATTTACGTATTTTAATGCAGAATTATTAAATTAAACCGCAAATAAACATTTATTTTTTAAGGTATTGTATTTGTGAATAAAATGTAAATATTTTAAATGTAATAACCAAACGAAAGATTGTAAGGAACCGAATATTCTTTATTTATCAAAAAGCGTAGACGAATATAACTATAAAATATATGTAAACATTAGATATAGGCTTGAAGCAAAAAAAAAAAAAAAAAAATCAAAATTTGCAAAAAATTTAAATAAGAAAGAAAAACAAATAAATTAGTAAAACATTAATAAAAATGCAAATAAATCGTCGAATTAAAAAGACTTGATGACGTAACAAACACATGTAGCATGTTCAATGTCAAGTGAATGTGACACTTACGATTATCTATTATTGGCATTTAATCTTCCAGTTTGGCGACAGTTTTTTGGTCGAAGGGATAATCAAGTTGTACAATTTATTATTACTAGCAACTGATAAAAAGAAAACCTCTTTATACACACCACCAAGTGTAATTGTAGACACTGTCTTTAAAGCACTGAAAAAAATTATATATTTTCATAGATTGAAATTCTAAAATTCTATTATTCTAGAAAATTTCACAAAGAGGATAGAAACCGTACTCGGGCACTTAACACGAAGGTTTATAATGCAAAGCTTGAAATTCCAAGCGAAATTTTGTTACACCATATAGTACTCACCAAATAAAATACAAGCAGCATTCTTGCTGCCGATCATCTTACGCTAAATAGTGTCAAAAAGATTCATTTTGCAAAAAAAAAAAAAAAAAAAAAAAAAAAAAACAGACGATTAAAATCGCCAAATTAAAAGCATAGAAAGCAAAATTCTTTCAGAAAAACTTTCTTGTTATCATTAAACGATTGAAAGCTTTTTTTGCATAGATTACAATTTGTATTTTGATTCTTTTTTTAGAACTTATTCACATTTTCCCTTCATATTTTAATTATAAATTTTCGTTTATTCCACTAACTCCCGAAAGCCGAGTTAACGTGGGAGTTGTTTCATAACACTGTTTAGAAATAAATTAAGCTAGTTTTATTCTAAAATTTATTTTGATACTATTATTCTTTATTAGTTTCTATAGCTGATAGTTCAATTTAAATCAATAATTCTTATATATATATATATATATGTTAAATATATACATATGTTAAATATATATGTATATATATGTGTCAAATTTATTATATATATAATAAATTTGAAATCATATGAAAATATATGAAGAAATTGATAAAGTTCTAAAGATGATTTAGAAATGAATATAGGAAACCAGTATGTTATATATATATATATAATGGAAATTTCTTTCCGTCTGCTTATAACTTGTGTTCTCATGAATATTTTTTGTTGGAGCTTCCATTCTTATTTAGATAATTTTGCAAGTAAGGCTTTAGTATACTGCATACCGTATTACGTTGCTCAGTAATGAAACTATAGAGAAATGTTTTCTAATCAGGCGAACTCGTTTATTATAGATTAGCCTGTTTAAACAGTCGTACTTTGCGAATTTTATGAATTTTTTCATTGATAGCTAAATATTTCTCATACGTTGTTTTAGCATTTTGAATATCGTTGCTTAATTGCAGAATTATGTGGAAAGTTTATAACCAGGCGAACCCGATTACAAAAGATTATTTTTTTTTTAATTCTACTGGACGGGTTTTGAAAAAACTTGCATTAAATGTTAGATACTTTCAGTATTGTTATTGTATAGTGCATATCATTCTATTATTCTTTACGAAATCCAACTGAAAATGGTCAATTATAACTTTTATCCTTAACCCCTTAACGCTCGAATTAAAGTGCGGTTTAAAAATTCAAATTGCTTATTGGCACCACTTTATTGAAAAAGAAATATTCACCTTACTTAATGACAGGTAAAACGATACTAAAATAAAGCCAATTACAGTATTTTATAAAACTCGTGGTAATCGAACAATCTCAGTAAAGGACACAGCCCGTGAATATGACGGGAGCGAGAATTAAGGGGTTAAAAGTCCATTTTTTCTGACATCTGCACAGTACAAACTATAATAGAATAATAGGTTTCGTATCATTATCAGGAATGCCTATGGACATTCCTGATCCTTCATTAAAATACAATATATATATATATATATATATATATATATATACCCGTATATAGTAGCAGGTTTCGCCAGTAATGCTGGTTGGTTGGATTATAAATCGAACTTTGAATCAAATGAAATATTTCGATGAATTTGACCTTGTATTTTAATGAATATATATATATATATATATACATACATATATATATATATATATATATATATATATATATATATATATATATATATATATATATATATATATATATATATATTATAAGAAGAGTGTCCGATGCGGAATTTTAAGAGCTATTTTAGAATCAGCGCTTCACCACAAATCTATTGTCAACATTATTTTTATTTGGCTGTAGACTTTCACTGATGATTAACCTGGCTGCTACAGTTAATCAAAAGCTACATAATACCCTAAATACAAGTATAATACCAAATAATAACATACAATATAAATACTATTAGTTACGCAGAGGTATTTGACAATATGGCTCCTTTTAAAATATAACAATAACCTGTCTATATTTAAATAGATTATGACGTAAAATAAATAAAGCGATACATTTATACTGTAACAATATCAGTAATCTTGACCAGTTAAATTCCAATGTGGGTAAAATTAATAATTAAAAAAAAAAAAACGAAACAAATTCATTATTTTTTATAAATAAGCATGATTAAGCAAATAAATTATTCTACAAAGATATAGCAGAAACTTAATTTTCTATAAAAGAACTATAAGAAGCATTTGAAATTCGTATGTTTATAAAACATAAAGAAGCATAATTTTAAAAATTCACGGATATCAAAACGTGCCATTTCTTGAAAACCGCAAATGTCTGAAACTTACTGATTTTCTAAGATTTAAAATTGGTCTGTTACCAAAAGTATGACAAAGATAAAGGAATTGTTCTCGGATTTGTGAGCATAACTAATAGTACATTAAACTTTTGCAAACGTTTCTGAAATATCAGTAAATATTTACATTTATTTTACAGTGGACAGAGAAAGCGTATGACGGCCATGAAGAGCCACAGGTTTCTTTATTAACTTCATTAACGATGAAATTGTTACAGAATTTTAAACCTTAATAAAGATTTTGATGAAACATAAGTTAATTTTAGAATTCTATTATAGTATCAACTTATCCGATTATAATAAAACTTAGTAATTTTTCACATGAATTTATGTATTTTTTCAATAAAGAATAACGTACTAACCAAGACAAACATTATGATTTATGTAAAAAAGAATGAACCAAATAATTCAAAAAAAGTATTATTTTTAAAATTACATGCATAAAAAAATGTTAAAAGCAGTTTGGGTATAAAACCATTGTTATGCTTTATTATGTTATTTGTTAAATAATTTATTGCTCGTGTAACACAATGGAATCATGCCATCAATGTAAGAACATGTCATATACTGAGATTTTTACACATTTATTTATTGTAACATTGTCTATTCATTAACAGCGATACTTGTTTTAGAACACCGTGTAAAATTTATTAATTACTGTTATTAAAGATGGCATATTTTCTTAATGGCCAATTAATCAACCACTTTATTATATACTCTCTCCCGCATGGGTATCGAGTTAAATGTATTATGTTATGAACCTCCTTTATTGCTTCTCCACGAAACATTACTTTATTTATGTAAAACACAAATATTAATATACGAGTATAAATTTGCTTTTTGTTTTTAAAAGAGATGTTGTTAAACATTTATTTCAATGGATACGATAATTATAATAAAAATTTTATAATTACAAGCAGTTTTTAATTCCTGTTAGTTCTAACGTTTTTAAAAATTCCGATAATTAGAATTCGGAGAGAAGGTAGAAACAAATTACTGCTGTAAAAATAGCGGTGTATGGTAGGCTTAATAACTATAAAATAACTTGTTTATTTTTAAGGTAATAAAAAAGTATAACATTATGTATAAGATAGAATATCAGTATGGCAGAACGCTTTCTATTAAAGTTTATTTAATAATAACAAGTTTAACAAGAGGATTGTTTTTTTAATTGATTAGGTATAATATTTGAAAGTTTTTGATATGATCGACATTTATTAACAGCAAGGAATTTTTTTTACATGCTTTTTGATAAGACTGAGTGTGCGAAAAAATATTAGCTACTCTATATGTAATAAATAACTGTTGAAATGTTTTAAATTATATGTGTACACTAAACATCATAGTTAATATAGTTATATATTCTATATCTCTGTTTCATCTTTAAAGAGAAAAGCGATATAGATAGATAGATAGATAGATAGATAGATACTACTTTTGCACAACAATTATTAAACAATCACACTTTATTTTTACTAGTAATAATTAATACTACTTTCATAACAACCCGATGTGTTCATTTTCATTGTATGGCATATCATTGCTATTTTTCGAACGAAAAATTATTCAAATTTTCTTCTACATTAATTTATAACAATAGCTTTATGAAATTTCTTATTGCATGCAACAAATTATATTAAGAATATAACTTAGCTTTCAAGCAAGGAGATTGTTTTTTTTTTATTGATAAGATATAATATTTGAAAGGTTTTGATATGATCGGCATTTCTTAGCTGTAAGGGATTTTTTTTCACATGCTTCTTTGAAAAGTCTGAGTGTATGAAATCACAGTAGTTAATCTATTTATATGTAATAAAAGACTGTTCAAAGTTTTATCTCACTTAAAGTTTTAATAGCTATATTAAATTATATGTGTTTACTAAACACATATAGTAATATAGTTATATATTCTATAGTTATATATTCTACATACTAATATTTTTCATCTTTAACGAGAAAACCGATATATATATATTTGTATACTAATTTATGTGCAATCATTATTAAATAATCACACTGTGATGTTACTCATATTATTTAATACTACATACTTAGCAACCCACTGTGTTATAATTTCATTGTATTACATATAATTATATTTTTCCAAAGAAAAATAATTCAGTTTCCCTTCTACATTAATTTATAACAATAGCTTTATGAAAGTCATGTTACAAGTAATAAAATGCACTTAAAATATAACTTAATTTTAAATTATTAAAATGACATTATTTTGGTATAATTATAGCATACTACATTTATAAAAAAATGGCGACATACCGGTTAAGGAAAAAAAAAAAAATTTGATTAGCCAATGCGTTTTGGATAAACAAATGTGAATATTGTCATTATGTATTCTAATCTTAGTGCGCGTTATCTCAGTATGTTCCCTTTCTGTTATAATGACATTCTAAATTATTGTAAAGTGTTGCACAGTGTATGATAACTTTATTTTCGAAGGCAACAATATGTAGTCCTTCAGTCAATCTCGAAAATAGAGGTATGAAAATAACATAATTTTTACCCATGCAAAAATGTTTTAATTTTAAGAAATAAAATCTATCATTCATATTAAAAATGATGTAATTTCACTATCATTCATTGAAATCACTCCAGTAAATCATTGGGTATACAAAGCGAGATTAATAAACAATAGTTTTTAAATACGATGCTAAGGCTCATGATATGGAGATTTGTTAGTTTCAAAAATTTCAATAGATAACAACTTTATATATATATATATATATATATATATATATATATATATATATATATATATACCTTAACTAAGTCATAAATGCTGTCGACCCTTATTTTGTTCAGAGCTTGTGGATGATATACATATGAATTTGCAGGCATAGAAAGCGAGATTTATAAACAATAGTTTGCAGAGCTGATGTTAAGGTTCTTAAACTGCAGATATGTTAGTATGCTTTTTTTTTAATTGATAAAAAAATTATTTTATTATTATATATTTTTTTACCTTAGCTAGGCCATTAATGTTGCTGTCCCTTATTCTGTTCAGAGTTTGCAGACGCTATATGTATGAATATTGAGATTCTTATTATATTCTAGATCTTCCTTATAATTATTCAAATGCAATAAATCTTGAAATTCAGTCATTAACCTAAATAAAATGTCTGCAAGCTCATCCTTTAAAATTACGAATAACACGCTATCATCCAGTTGAGGATAACACACTCTGCATTGCGATCCTTCAAAAGCAATGACAGATGAAATTACATATTAAATAACATACAAAGATGTCCAAGAATCAATTAAAACTTTATTAATAACTAGGGAATCGTACCCGGGCTACCCGGGTTAAAGAATATAGGTGAAAACATTTTTTTGAAAATGAAAACTAATAATTTTTTTGTATGCAATATTTTTTTTTGATTGACCACTTACATTAAAAAGTCATTTTTCATATAGAAAATACGAATTACACAATCAAATACATTTTTGAAATTTATCAAAAGCGATATTTTCTTATTAGCCGCATGCTAAGAGTTATTTGCCAAGATTTTACTACTTATGGCATCCTTTTATATTCTGATAATATCAGAGCTTATACATGTCTGGTAAATTTGTGTTTTATTTATGTTATTTTATTTATTTATTCACAGGGAAGTTTTTCTTAATGGAAATTAGCCGTAAGAAAATGAGGAACACTTTATTTTGTTTTAAGGGTAAACGGATTAATCTTTCGTAATCGAGCTCCGCGCGATATAGATAAATTAAAAAATATTTCATGCTTTAAAATTTCTTTTAAAACCATAGACAATCAATAAACTAAGATGAACTTTGCAAACAATTTCCATTTGAAAGAAAAAATCATATTTGGTGATCTAAAAATTTAAATTGTACGATAACAAACATGTTAGATTTGTGTTTTTTCAATATTATTCTTTTATTTGTTTATAAAGAAGTATTAATTTCGTTAATATATCTTTCACAAATATGCTAGTTTGGTGTGTTTTTTAATATTATTCTTTTATTTGCTTATAAAGGAAGTATTAATTTCATTATGTAAAAATAGTCAGAAACAAATGCTGAACAATGTTTGTTGCTTTATGTGCAAAATGTTTATTATTATATGTATTGAAACCGGCACGGGATAAGATAAACTTTGAAAAAAAATCATGCTTAAAAATTATTTTAGAAAATATAATACATTAGTCAATGAATACACTTTTTAAACAAATTGCATTTGAAAGTACATTTATTTTCCTATGCGACAAAAAATGAAAATGTACGATGGTCAGAAGATTGAAAAATTGCAGTAGCGAAAATTTCAAGACCTGACATTTTGATCGTGAAGTATTGCCATTCGCAAAATGACGTCAGTGCTATGCAGACATACGTTTGTTCTTTATAATATAGAGACATAATCAGTAAAATATAATAAAGATCAGTTATTAGGATGTGGTTATCAATTGAGGCTCTTATGCTTGGATTTCCGGCATGAAAACAGCAATTTTCACCTTCTCCAAATTTGCATACGCACTTCTCATATCCATATTCATCATTTAAAAAAAATTGTATTTTGTTTAATCATTTAAAAATTATTTTAACTCAAAACTTGAAGTCACGATTGTCAACAACATCTTTTATGTGAACAGACGCACTCTTCATTTGAGATTCTAATCTCAATTTTGGAGAGTAAAAATTTCCGTAATTTATGTTTTTTAGACGCATTTGTGTTAAAAGGCTTAGTTTTATCTAAGAAAATGATCGTTCTCCTTTAAATATGACTTCATTTTCACTTAAATAGGCATTTCGCATAGTTTCTGAAACTTAGTATCAGTACACATGCAGAAGGAAAAACAATATAGAAAATTTATGACGAAAAATGCGTGTTTTCTAAAGCAGTATGTCATTTTCCGTTATCATGCCCCTAATATAATATTCTGCTCTTAATGGGATTTTGCACCACTAAACCCTATACAAAATTTTTTATCAACAATTTTCAATTTTTCTCAGAAAATAGCATGAATAAAGTTTAAAATACCTCATTATTTCTCTCTTGTCTGAGTGACGCATTTCTACAAAACATAATTCAGGTTTAAGAATTAAAATACACGCTTTTTATAAAATGACGTCATTTGCATCCACTAAAGCAATCTACTTTTACAACCTAGTCTTAATCTTCGTCTATAGAAAACTGTGCATATGACGTCATTATCACGGAATAACAGACATATTCTTGACATAGCCCATATTTTATTTTCAACTATTTTTTCAGGTTTTATGAGAAAATGGCAACAAAAAGATACACTATCGCCTATTTTCAAATACTTTCCGTTTACTTTCAATGACTTTCAATAAAAATGAGGTACTTTTGTTGCCACAATAAGAAAAATGGCATTAAAAACTGCAAAAAAAAATTAATATCTCAAAAATTAATTGAGGTACAGCTTTCAAACAAATTGCATTTAAAAGAGCATTTTTTTCCTTATACGACGGTGTAAAAATTTAAAATGTGCGATGTTTAGAAGTTTAAAAATTTGCAGTAGAGAAAATTGCAAAACCAAAATTTCATTTCAAATTTCAAAGTGTTGCCATTCGCAAAATGACGTATGCGTTACGCACAGATATGTTTGTCCTTTATAATATAGATAGGAATTTAATAAGCTTAGTTTAAAGTTTCTTCAAACAGATACTAGCAAAAACTACCTCAAACTCATCATACACATGTATCAAATACTGCCCCTCTCCAAAAAAATGTTATAGTGTTTAATTCTAGACTGGAATACTCATTTTACAAATGTGCATTCTATAATACTGCTTCCATAATCTAAACATCTTCATTGCAAATATGACATTCATTTAGGAATCATAATTTTATAAAAAAAATAAAATGAATTTGTAAAGGTCTTATCTAAGTTTTGAAGAGTGGTAAAAATTGATTTTTGAAACTTATGTTTTAAAAGATTTCCTTACTTTAATCATCTTAACACATAAAAGCAGGCCTTTAGTTAATAGAGAAATTATTGATGAAATAATTAGATAATCATTTAATAATAATATAATGTTTTTAATTCTTCTCCTATTACATAGTTTTTAGAGATGAAAAAACTGTTCATTTTCATTTTATAAAAAAAAAGTGGGGTTTTTTATGTAGGATAAATAAAATAAAATATTCTAATGGCCTTCGCTCTATTTACATTTTTATATATTTAAATAGTTAAATCCTTTAAAACTTATGTTTTTCCCTGACATGTTGTAAAATACATATATATCTTTTTAG
Source organism: Maratus speciosus (assembly GCA_963932465.1). Taxonomy (NCBI): domain Eukaryota; kingdom Metazoa; phylum Arthropoda; class Arachnida; order Araneae; family Salticidae; genus Maratus; species Maratus speciosus. Next base: position 510,998,725 of record OZ010786.1, on the reverse strand, counting down.
TATTTTGCAATTTAAAAAGTTTTAAGGCATAAAGGTGTAACACTTCAATATTCTTATCAATAATGTGAAATTGTTCTTTTAGATATATATTTTCTGTCGATAGTTTATACTTCACCCAACCGATGTTGTTAGAAAAGATACTTCTTTCAGATGTAATAATTTTTTTTTTTGGTAAAATCTTACTTTCAGTTTATATACGAATTTTATGCTTTGAAAAAATAAGTGCATTTAAAAAAAATTAAATCAATGCATCTAGGCGTGTATGCCGGTAACACTTTAGTTTACTTATCGATGTAAAATAGTTCCTTTAGAATTTTTTTTCAATATTTTAAAGCTCATCCATATTATGTTGTATAGAAAAAAGTATGAAAATTAATTTCATATCAAATTTAGCTTGTGCTTCATTTTGAAGTATTTATTTATTTATTTTTTTTTTTTGTGAAATTTTACCTTCTGAAAATCAACATCATTTTTGTAATTTAAATCATTCTATTGTATAAAAATGTATATGCCACCAAGAGTTTAATTTTGCTATCAATATAAAAATATTCTTTTAAATAATCTTTATAAATATTTTTTAGTTCTCCCATAGTATTTTGTAAAAAAAAAAAAAAAAAAAAAAAAAAAAAAAAAAATGCATGTCAAAATTTGATTGTGTTTCCCTTCAAAGTATTCAAAATGTGTTATTTTAAAATCTTAATTTTAAAATATAAACCGTGTATTATACTGTTAGAGATAAATGCATTCATATCCTTCTAATGCATATAAGTCGGCAATTGTACGTGAAACGCTGAAAATGAGGTGCGTTCGTACTGTAACTAGTTTCATAAATATTCAGATTACGGATATAATATGACTCGAACATAAATATGACGTAATAACCATGGAAACCCATAATCATTACCTATCGTGGAATAGCATTGGATTAATTACGTATGCTAGGATTTAATCCAACGAAGAATACTTTTATTGATATCCTTTTAAGTTTTGATACGATTTTTCAAAAATTTGTAATGACTCGACTACATTCTGCAACAATTATTTATATTAAATTTCAAACCATTCGGTTGGGTTGTTTTTGCGCTGTATAAGGACAGACTTACGGACCAGACGATGATTATATCTGCTAAGTATTTACATAATTAATAATGCGCCTAAAAAAACGTATATCACATTAAGAGTTTAATAGTCCTGAGATTATGAAATTTTACTATTAGATATATATATTTAATTTCAGTTAATCAATATTATTTTTCAAGGAAGAATGAAATAAATCTCATATTAAAATTCGTTTGCGTTTCATCTTACTTCAGACTACATTTTTGGTAATTTATACAGGGTGTCCCAGAAGTAATGGGACAAATTTTAAGGGGAGGAAGGTGACATCACAAGGATTTAGATTTGCACAGCAACCCAGGGTCGGAAACGCTTTCCTGTCGCGGTAGTGGCGACACAAAACACAAGAAAGAAAGGACACGAACAGGGAGAGAAAACATGCTTATTATTCTTAGTACTGCAAAAATGGCGGGACAATGCTGGAAAGTGTTGAGGAACTTGTTGCAAGCATCGTGGCAGCTGCTGGGGAAGTCCGGGGCACTCCCAACATTTTCGAGAACATTAGATCTTCCATACGCCGAAGATGCGCTTCCATGCACCACGACCCGGGGTCGTAATTTCGAACACCTACTTTGATGACGATCGTTGTCCCTTTAATGTTCTTTCTTCTTAGTTTTTTGATGTACGAAGGATAATAAACATGTTTTCTCCTCTTATTTGTATTCTGTCATTCTTGTGTTTTGTGTCGTCACTACCGCCCCAGGAATGCGTTTCCGACCCTGGGTTGCTATGCAAATCTGAATCCTTGTGATGTCCCCTACCTCCCCTTAAAGTTTGTCCCATTACTTCTTGGACACCCTGTATAAAAGCATATAGCCGTATAGGCCGTTGTTTTATTTTGTTATCAATGTAAAATCGTTCCTTTAGATTTTTAATTCCAATATTTTACAGCTGAGCATATTATATTTGAAAGAAAAGTAAATTGAGAAATTGCATATCAAAATTTGATGTATTTCATTTCAAAGTATTCAAATTGTTCAATCGTAAAGTGTTCCTTTTAGAATATAAACCTTACTATATACAGTAAATAATAAATGATATTTTTGTAATTTAAATAATTTTAACATATAAAGTCGTATATGCCGCTAAGAGTTTAATTTTTCTGTCAACATAAAATTATTCTTTTTGATTTTTTTTATAGATCACACATACTATTTCATAAACCAAAACAGTAAGGGAAAGAAAATGCAATATGAGAATATATTTGTCTTTCAAATTGAAGTGTTCTACTTGTTTTATCGTAAAATTTTACTGTTAAAATCTACACCGTATTTCTCACTGTAGAAGATAATGCATTTTTTATGCTCGCGTCTTGAATGAGTTAGAAATAATATTATTATAATTGAAAATGATTTATCACCGTTAAAGGAAAATGAACATAAATGTGATGTTTTCCAGAGAAAATGTTTTTATAATTATCTGTGAATAAGGAATAAATTGTCTTAAAATATGTACGTGTTGCACTTTCATTTTGATAAAAATCAAGTTTACTTATATCAAGCATGATCGATAGAAATGTTATTGGAACAATGCTTTCTGTAAGATGAATAAATAAACGGTCAAGTGCGTATATTACTTGAGCTCAGAGGGTTCCGTACAATAAATATAGTAATTATTAACTGTAATATTAAAAAAATCGTTTCTAAAAGAATAATAAGACTTTGTAAAAAATTATACAACGTAGGGTTGGGAATAGCTTTATATACTAGAAAAGTATGAATGAGCATATAATAAAACTACAAAGAGATATGAAGCCTAAATAATATCAAATGTTGTTATTCTGTATAACTTTTTTTTTTAAATTATATATCCTAATCTATTTATGATGAACTTAATTCGGTACTGGCAATAAAAGTACTACATATTTAAACTTCATTTGGCATTTCATAAAACTAAATTCAACGTACTAATAATCTCTCTTTTTACAGTGTATCTAAAACAACACCGCCTTGGTCCATGCCGCGTTTTTCCAGATAGGTTTTTAATTAACTTTTAAAGACACGGGAGGCGTATTGAGAGATCCACTCAATGCAAACTAGTCGCGAATCCCATACTAATTATGTGATTAATTCAAATTAAATTCGTCTGTTTTTAACAATTTGACATTTATTGCTTTTATACTGCTACTGGGCATTAAATTACACAAATATGTCACTAAAAGTTGTTATCTAGGCTTTAAAAGCTGGTGGTACATAGAATACGCCGCCCCTGTCCTTATGTATGTACAAACTGTCCGTGTCTAAGAGTTAATATCTCGGCTAATTACCGACAATTTATTTCAAAAAATTATATTAATAATGATTTTATATGTCTGCTACGGTAGTTACATCCAGCTCTCCTCAACATCTTTGCTGAATACATCTTTGCTAAATTTGTGTGTAACGGAAAAATATTCTTTTCTCAAAATCTATGTGACCTAGGGAAATCGCTATAGTTTTCCTGCAAGGTTTGAATTAACGTCAAATTTTTTTTTTATAATTTTAGTTTCAGTAGATTCGGAAATAGAAGGTGGATGGGACATATTTTTTCTACGATATATATTTTTTCGACGTCTTCGACGATATCTCTGGAAATATAATACCAAAAATTTAAATTAATGTATTTTTTAGTTCAGCGTTACAGAAGCTTATACACAACACTCCCCCTCACGATATACAAATAAATGATTTTTTTTATGTAGCTTAATTACCCCCTATACATTTTCCTAAATATATTTGTGAATGTTTAATAATGTGTAAATATGTGGGGCAATAAATCTTTATTACTTCCTTCAATTTGAACTTTCCACGTTCCATAGTTTTCGAGTAAAATGGCTGTGGAAAACAGGCAGACAGATAAAGTAGCGATCTTAAAATGGTTCCGTTTTTACTCTTTCAGTACGGAACACTAGAAAAGAAGATTAACCCTCTCGCTGCATAATTGTTTTATCAAAATAGCTTCACGGCGAGTGTCTTTTAAGAATTTTTATTATTTTGTCACTGGTTTTTCATTTTTTTTTTTTTTTTTTTTTTTTTTTTTTTAAATTTAAATGGGAAAATGCTCCGATTAAATAAGGCAAAAGTTACAATAAAAAAATAACTGGTTGGAATAATCAAGGAGGGTTAATTAGATGAAAAAATGCCTCCCCAAGAAAATCTCGGGTTTCGCAGCGAGAGGGTTAAGTGACATATTCTGACAATATATTAGGTACTTCATTTTTGGAAACTTAAATCAAAGCATATAGCAGTATATGCCGCTGTTTTATTTTCTTACCATCGTATAATTCTCCCTTTAGATTTTTTTTTTCAATATTTTATATATATTATGTTTAAAAGAAATGTAAAACGAGAAATTAGCTTATAAAAATTTGTTTTTATTTCATTTCAAAATATTCAAATTATTTTATCATAAAATTTTACCGTATTATACAGTGTAAATTGTAAACGCTCTTTTTGTGATTTAAATAGTTTTTATGCATAAATGCGTATACTCCGCTAAGAGTTTAATTTTTCTATAAATATAAATTTGTTCTTTTGGATAAAAATAATTAGTTCTTGAAGAGGTAAAAAAAAAAAAAAAAAGTATATGAAAATTTATTTGTGTTTCAAATAGAAGTTTTCATCTTGTGTTATCGTAAAAAATTACTGTTAAAATATACACAGTATTAAATAGATTTTACGCATAAATGCATATATGCCGTTAAGAGTTTAATTTTTCTATCAATATAAATTTGTTCTTTTGGATTAAAAAAAATAGTCCATTAACAAGTAAAAAAAGTAATTGCACATGAAAATTTATTGGTGTTTCAAATTGAAGTGTTCAATTTGTGTCATCGTAAAAAAAATTACTGTTAAAATATACACGGTATTTCGTACTGTGGAAGATAAGTGATTTTTCGATGGTAGCGGCTTGAATGAGTTAGAAATAATATTACTATGATCGCAAAGGATTTGCTGTTGTTAAAGAAAAATGAACACAAGCTTGTTGTTTACCGAGGAAAATGTTTTTATAATCATCTGTGAAAAAATAATATATTGTGTTCAAAACAAAATTCTTGTGGTGTTGCATTTTCATTTTGATAAAGATCAAGGTTTCTTATATGAAGTAGAATCGATAAAAATGTTATTGGAAAAATGCTTTCTGATTATGAACTTTATACAAAAGATAACTTCATTTATCATAATTTAAATCAAACCATATTGGCGTATATGCTGCTAACAGTTTAATTTTCTTATCAGTATAAAGTTGTTCTTTTAGATTTTTTTTTCGACATTTTATAGCTCACCCATATTATGTTATAAAGAAAAAAATAAAAAATAAATGTTATTGGAAAACAGCTTTCTGTAAGATGTACAAATATAGAAGAGTAATTTATACTTTCTAACGATACATTATGTACTTCATACTGTGAAATGTAACTACATTTTTTATGATTTAAATCAAAGCTTATAGGCGTGTATGTCGCTAACAGTTTAATTTTCTTTTCAGTATAAAGTTGTTCTTTTAGATTTTTTTTTCGACATTTTATAGCTCACCCATATTATGTTATAAAGAAAAAAATAAAAATAAATGTTATTGGAAAACAGCTTTCTGTAAGATGTACAAATATAGAAGATTAATTTATACTTTCTAACGATACATTATATACTTCATACTGTGAAATGTAACTACATTTTTTATGATTTAAATCAAAGCTTATAGGCGTGTATGTCGCTAACAGTTTAATTTTGTTATCCGTGTAAAGTTGTTTTTTTAGATTTTTTTTCGGCATTTTATAGCTCACCCATATTATGTTATAAAGAAAAAAAATAAAAATAAATGTTATTTGAAAACAGTTTTCTGTAAGATGTATAAATATAGAAGAGTAATTGATACTTTCTAACGATATATTGTATACTTCATACTGTGAAATGTAACTACATTTTTTATGATTTAAATCAAAGCTTATAGGCGTGTATGTCGCTAAGAGTTTAATTTTGTTATTAATGTAAAGTTGTTCTTTTGGGGTTTTTTTTTCAATATTTTAAATCTCACAAATGTTATGTTGTAAAGAAAAAATAAAAAATAAATTTCATATCAGTTTTTGCTTGTGCTTTAAATTTGAGGCTTTTTTCGAAAAATATTACCTTTATAAAATAAACCGTTGTACATACTGTAAAAGATAAATGAATTTTCAGTAATTTACATCACTCAAAATCATAAAGGCGTATATGGCGAGAACAGTTTAATTTTCTTATCAATATAAACTTGTTCTTTTAGATATTGTTTTAAAATATTTTTCTTATTCACCCATATATGCATATATATGCATATACAATTTTGTCTGTGTTTCATTTAAAAGGGAAAAGTATTCAAAATATTTAAATTTGAAATCTTGATTTTAAAATGTAAACAGTATTTTATATGTGAAAGATAAATGCGTTTTTGTCATTTAAATCAGTTTACGCATAAAATCGTATATGCCGTTAACTTTTTCCTTTTCCTGTGATTATAAAATTGTCCTTTTAGATATTAAAAAAATATTTTTCATTATACCTACGTTATTTTGTAAATAAAAAAATAATTCTTATATCAAAATTTGTTTGTGTTTCATTTCAATGTATTAATGTCCTTTTTACATTTAAAATCTTACTTTTATTATTACCCGACTGAAAAGAATGGTTATGTTTTCACGCGTATCTGTGCAAGTGGATTTCTTTATACTTTTGAAATATCCCAACGGCTGGATGGTTATTAATGAATGAGGTCTCCATCAATTTGTCTTAACGGCCCAATGGTTATAGGCTAGGTTTTGTTTTTATAAATTCAAAATGACGGCCGTAAAATACAAAATTGTGGTAGAGACGAAAAAAAAATTACGTACCCTATTGAGTGGCATTTCATTGGATAGGTCTTTCAAAATGAAGACGATGTTTTATTGACTATTTTACAGTCAGAAGCTCTGTTAAAATATCATACAACCTGGAAGTTGTGTATGTAGGATCTCTAGCTTTACTGCAATTCTAACCATCATAGACATCTATAGACCTCATCAAAATAGTGTTTAGAGATAGGAACTAACAATTAAACACAACTTAAAAGTCATCAATACAAGTAAATAAAAAAAAAATAAGTAAGTAATATAAACAAGTAATATAAAAAAAATATTTTAAATCAATTCCTACTTAGGTCAATAAGATAATATTTTTTTCTCCCATTCTTCTTTCGTCCGCTTAAAATGCCTTGATCAAGATGAGGGCTCTCTCGGTCTTAAAATACATTGATCAAGAAGAGGGCTCTCTCGATTATTGAAAATTAATTAATTTAATTTAATTAATGAATTAATATTTGAAAAAAAACTGGATTAACACCAAGCACTACAAGTTAAAAAAAAATATATTTGAGCATGATTTGATGAATAATAAGTATTTTATTAGCGATTGAAAATGATCAAGGTATATATAGCGAGAGCTAATAGTAGGAATTGAAAAAAAAATAGTTTCAAATTGATGAGAAATAATTAATTAGTTCGCTTTTTACGCAGTTGGGATTTTTGATTTTTTAAATTTAATTGTTTATATAAACAGTTTTTTTAATGTGAAAAAAACTGAATTTTTGGTAATTTAAATCAAAGAATATAGCCGCATATGCCGCTGTTTAATTTTCTTATCAATGTAAAATTGTTTCTTCATATTTTTGTTTTCAATATTTTATAGCCACCCATATTATATTTAAAAGAAAAGTAAAATCATAAACTGCAACTGCATATCAAAATATGTTTGCTGCTTATTCAAATTGTCTTATCATAAACATTTGCTTTTAGGATACACACCTTATTACATACTGTAAATGGTAAATGATGTTTTTGTAATTTAAATAATTTTAACTCATAAAATCGTATATGCCGTTTAGAGTTTAATTTTCCTGTTTATATAAAATTGTTCTTTTAGACCTTTTTTTCAGTTCACATATAATATTTTGTAAACCTAAAAATTAAGAAAAAGAAATTGCATATGAAAATTTAACTGTGTTTCAAATATACGTGTTCAGATCGTTCTATCGTAAAAATTTACTGCTAAAATATGCATCGTATTTCATACTGTGGAAGATAAATTCATTTTTGGTGCTCGCGGCTTGAACGAGCTTATTATTAGAAATATGAATGAGATATGACTATGAGACTATGATTGAAAAGGACTTATCATTTTTCGAGAAAAATGAACAAAATTTTTATATTTTCCCAATTTTTTTTTTTTTTTTTTTTTTTTTTTTTGTAATCATGCGTGAATAAAGAATAGATTGTTTTCAAGAAATTGTTCTTGTCGTACTGCATTTTCATCAAAGATGAATCTTTGAGCAGACCTGTATATAATATATATATTTGTATTTAATAACTGCATGCACACAAAAATTAAGTTCAGTTTGGAAATAAATACCTCAGTTGAAAATCCCCTTTCAGCAATTTCACGCTAATATGGAGAATGGTATGGAGAATGAATTCTTTTGTGCGACCCTGCATACCATTTTTAGAATCTATATATATATTACGCTATCGTACGTGGCATAGAAATCGCGATTATTTGTTAATTTTTTAACAGCAAAGTCCGAATTTAGCGCATCTCATTGGTTATTGAACAGCATTTAATGCATCTCCATACCTATAAGAGGGTTACATTGGAAGGGATCTGTTCTGTCAGCAAATGCCGCGAAGTTTGTCGCCAACGTGGTGATATATCGCCAAATTTTGCAACCAAAATGAGTACGCAAAAGTGACGCCAACTTAGGGATATCTATAATATTTCGCCAAATTCCCATAGACTTCCATTGTAAAAGCAGTAGGGTTTACTTGCTTGCAGAAAATCAACAAATTGAGATATTTTAATGCAACAAATCTAATATTATCTTAAGGGATTATATAAATTATATTTAAGGGAGTCCACGTAAATCAAATTATGAATAAAAGTAACATGATACAATGCTTAGCATGCTTTCCCAAACATAAATTTCAAGGGAGGCAAAACTGGTCGCCAAGTGTGGCTAGTTTATACAAAACGAATGATATGCCAAAAATGAGTTAAATTTAAAAACGCACATCGAAATTGAGAACGCATTATTCCTCAGTACTGTAATAGCTTTGTTTTGTGTGTCCCTGTAAATGAATGATAAATGCTATGAATGCCCTATTCTGTAGTAATCATCTTGTGGTGAAATTCAGTGATTTATACCAATTTCAATACATTTGAAATAGAGTAAAGTCATGACAGACGGACAGGTAAACCGAATTCATAAGAACTTTCCAAATTTCTCGGAAAAGTTAAAAAGAAATTACATATCAATATTTTTTTCTGTTTCAATTTGGAATTTTCAAATTGTTTTGACGTAAAAATTTGATGTTAAAATATAAACCGTATTACATACTGTGGAAGATAAATGCATTTTTAATGCTCCTGGTTCGAATGAGTTAGAAATAATATTACAATGATTGAAAAGGGTTTATAACTGTTAAACAAAAAGGAACTTAAATTTGATGTTTTCAAAAGAAAACGTTTTTATAATCATCTGCGAATAAAGAATAAATTGTCTTCGAGAAAAAGTTCTTTTCATGTAATATTTTCATTTTGAAAAAGATCAAGAATGTATATATCAAGTATGATTGATAGAAATGTTATTGGGAAAATTCTTTCTGTAATATATATAAAAATAGCAGAGTAGTTGATATTTCCGAATAATATATTATGTACTGTGGAAGATAACTGCATTTATAATTTGAATCAAACCATATAGGAATATATGTCGCTAACAGTTTAATTTTGTTATCAATGTAATTCTTTTAGATTTATTTTCCATATTTTATAGCTGACCCATATTATGTTGGGAAAAAAAGAAAAGTAAAAAAATGAATTTCATATCAGATTTTGTTTGTGATTTATATTTAAGTATTATTTTTTTCTAAAATATTATCATTAGAATGTATACCGTATTATGTACTATGAACTATAAATGTATTTTTTGAAACTCAAAAAATTCTAACGCATAAAGGGTAAATACCGCTAAGACTTAAATTTTCCAATCAATATAAATTATTGTTATTGCTTTTAGGTATTGTTTATAATATTTTTTAGCTCACGCATACTATTTTGTAAAGGGAAAAAAGTAAAAAATTGCATATCAAAATTTGTTTGTGTTTCCTTTCAAAGTACCACAAACGTTTTATTTCGAAATCTTAATTGTATAATTTAAGCCATATTTTACACTGTAAAGATAAATACATATTTTCGTATTTAAGGGAACCTTCTACATTAGGGGGAAAAAAAGCACTTTTTAAAGGTTTTTTTTTTTTTTTTTTTTTTCTGTAGGTAAATTGCATGATGGATCTTTTTGAAATTTTAACAGTTTATTGTACATATCTTAAGGTATACACAAGAATTTTTTTAATTAGATTTTGTTGCTTCTACTCAAAGTTATAAACAAATATGTTCAACTGCTTTGGAAAATTTCTTCTGGGCGGTGGCCATGATAGCACCTTGTAGAATTATCTGAAACACAAAAATAAATAATTTTCGTAAACTTCGTGATTATAGCTTCTAGTTAAATTAAAGGAACCCATATATTTATTTAAAAAAAAGTTATGTAACGGCTGATTAAAAAAAAAAAAAAAATGTTAAAAAAATTCGTTCTTATTTGTTAATAACTTTTTTAAAAATAATTTTAGTAAATGTTTTAATTCATATTGATGGCAATTAAATAAGCTTTAATTTAAAAAAATCAAGATGATCCATTGAGTAGTTTTTTTTTTATCTTGCTCACCATGTCAAAAAATATGGTTGACACTGTGTGCAAGGTTAAAAAAAAACTTCTCAATGATTCATCTTGATTTTTTTTTTTAAATTAAAGCTTATTTAATTGCATTCTATATGAATTAAAGCTTTTACTAAAATTATTTAAAAAAGTTATTAACAAATAAGAATAACTTCTTTTACCATTTTTTTTTTTAAATCAGCCATTACATAACTTTTTTTAAACAAATTTATGGGTTCCTATAATTTAACTAGAAGCTATACTCACAAAGTTTACGAATTTTTTTTTTTTTTTTTTTGTGTTTCCGATAATTCTACAAGGCGTTATCATGCCCACCGTCCAGTCGAAAATTTCCAAAGCAGTTGAACATATTTGTTTATAATTTAGAGTAGAAGCAACAAAATCTAACAAAAAAATCTTGTGTATACCTTAAGATATGTAAAATAAAATGTTAAAATTTCAAAAAAATCCATCATGCAGTTTTCTTGCAAAAAATCATAACGTATATGCAGTTAATAGTTTAATATTCCCGTGATTATGAAATTGCTCTATTAGATATATTTTTTTTTAATCCCTCATATTATTTTGTGAAGAAAATAATAAATCCCATATCAAGATTTGTTTGCCTCTCATTTCCAAGTATTAAAGTTTTTATTTTTAAATCTTACTTTTAGTATAGAAACAGTTTGTTATATTGTTTGGTAATTTAAATCAAAGCATGTAACAGCATTGCCGTTTCCGTTTGTCTTGTCAATGTAAAATTGTGATTTTAGATTTTTGCTTTCAATATTTTATAGTCACCCATATTGTATTAAAAGAAAATTAATATCAGAAATTGCGTATCAAAATTTGTTTCCATAAAATTTCAAAGTATTAAAATTGTGTTCGTAAAATTTTGCTTTAAGATTATGAACCGTATTATATACTGAAAAAGATAAATGCTCTGTTTATTAATTGTAATAATTTTAACGCATAAAGTCGGATATGCTGTTAACAGTTTAATTTTCTTGTCAATATAAAATTGTTCTTTTAGATTTTTTTTTTAGTATACACATAATATTTTGTAAACCAAAAATAAATCAACAAATAAGAACAAGAAAGAAAAATCATGCGTCAAACATAAATTATGAAACATTTTCCAACACATTCAGAATAAGGAGAATAATGTATCAAATTTTCACCGTTTAATATTTTGAAACATTGTGTCGAATTGAAACATTCCGAATAATAAATTTAAATGCATGCATATAATACATATGAATAATACATTTAAAAGCGCAATTTAAGCAATTCCCACCTACAATTGGAAAATTATCCGCATTCTTTGAGCAGATCTGTATATGATATATAGATTTTTACCTATTAACTACATGTATGAAAAAATTTAGTTCAGTTAGGAAATGAATACCTCGGTTGAAAATTGCCTTTCAGCAATTTTAGCCAATAATCAGTATGGTACGTGAATTCTTTTGTGTGGCCCTGTATATAATGTATAGAATTTATACACAACCAGTAAAATTGAAAGTAATATTTCACTTTAAAAGCGCATACCGAAATTGAAAACGCACTCCCAGCAATTATGGCTCAAAGACACTATTATAACCGATATCTTTTGTGTGTCACTGTAAATGAGCGACAAATGCTATGAATGCACTTTTCTATAGTAATTATCTTGTAGTGGTATTCAGTGATTTATACAGATTTCAATACTTTTGAAATGGCGTAATGTCATTAAAAATCTCTGAAAACGATTTTTCCCCACTGCCCATAATGTAACGGAGTTTTTTGAGTGTCCCTGTAAATGAAATGTTAATGCTACACACTTCATTTTTATTACCGAACATGCCATGGTAAAGAAAATTGCCCTATATCAGTTGCATAAAAATCCGAATTTATTTACGCGAGTTAGAGCGTGGATAGACAGAAAGACGGACAGACAAACAGGATTCATAAACACTTTTGAATTTTGTTGTAAGGTGTTTAACAGAAATTGCATATCAAAATTTGTTTGCGTTTTAAGGGGACAGTTCCTTTAAAAATGGTCGAAAATTCGACTTTTTTAAAATATATTAATTGAAAGTAAATTTTATTCTGAACAATTTGATACCACTCTTTTTATTCTACGATAATTAGATCAGAAGTAATTAAAGTAATTGTGAACATCCAAGCAGTGAATTTTATTAAATGTCCTACAACCGCCATATCACCCCGTTTGTTTACATACGGGTTAAATGTCCCTGGAGATTCTGAGGCTCTGATGATGCAGTCAGCAGACTGTAATATGTTTACTCCATGGATTTAATACTATGATTTTCACAGAGGATATTAAGTAGGTTAAGAACTACTCAACTCATCTGCTAGTTCGTTTTTATTTACACTTGTTTGTTGCTTTTCAATAGCGTGAGTTTATTTTTGTTAGCGTTTGCTTTAATCATCACTTGATTGAAAAAAAAAAGTTCTTTTCAGAACTAGGTTTTATTTATATCTAATTAATAGATTATTTTATCAAGATGTCAACTTCTGTTATGAAAGTTGAAAATAAACGTGGATCTGGCCAACGTGCTAAAAAGCGAAAGTTTCAGGGAAATCGGTACCAAGCCAGTAATGTGTCAATACCTGATTCTAAAAAAAGGAATTTTCCTGTTTCAACACCTGAAAGTGCTTCTATAAAGAAATTAGAAAATACCTCTTTGGATGATGTCATAATCGATAATGAATTTCTTGGATATAGGTTGATAGATTTAAGTACATTATTTAATGAACTGTCAAATAATTTGTGCTGCAAAATTTGTGGTGGTGTCATAGAGATGAAAGAGACACTTACAAATGACCTATCATCAAAATGTTCAATTTCCTGTACAAACTGTGATAAACTTTCATCCTTTTATAGTACAAAAAGTCTGAATGATAAAAGAGATTGTTCAGAGGTAAACAGAAGATTTACATATGTCATGAGATGTCTCGGGCAAGGGTGGGCTGGCATAAATACATTCTGTAGCATAATGGATATGCCCCCGGCTCTTCAGAAGACAGCTTATACTAGGCTACTGAAAGATATATCGCATGACGTTTCAAGAGCTGCCAATTCTTCAATGAGAGAAGCTCCAGAGCAGGAAGTTCGAGAAACGGGGTTGCCAAAATCACAGTTAGCGGTGACGGTTCTTGGAAGACTCGTGGACATTCTTCCCAGATCGGCATAGTAAGCGTTATAGGTGCAGAAACCGGAAAAGTTATTGATATTGAAGTAATGTCATCATTTTGCAAGGGGTGTGAGAAGGGGGAAAACTGAAACCAGGTTCTGAATATGCTGTTTGGGAAAATGAGCATAAAAAGTGTGCCTAAAAAGTCATTCTGGATCAGCCGGAAAAATGGAAGTTGACGGAATGTTGAGAATTTTTCAACACTCAGAAACGAAGCATAAGGCACAATATTTGAACTATATAGGAGACGGTGGCACTAAAACTTTTCAAGAATTGCAGAAAAATCATTCGTATGGGCCAGATGTCAAGTTATGTAAAGTTGAATGTGTGGGCCATGTGCAAAAGAGGATGGGTAGTAGACTAAGGAAATTGAAATCAAATATGCGGGGTAAAAAATTAAACGATAACAAGCCATTGAGTGGTAAAAGACGTCTAACAGACAATTTGATAAAACAAATTACAGTTTATTATGGAATTGCTATTAGAGCCAACAAATCACCCATTATGGACATGCGAAAAGCCATATGGGCTATATATTATCACAGACGCTCTACTGATGATGAAGTTCTCCGTTATTTCTGCCCTATAGGTTTAATATCATGGTGTGAATATCAACAATTTAAAGCGGAAAGGGAAGAAGGAAGTTATCGTCACAAAAACGTGTTGCCAGCCGCAGTGATGGACTGCATAAAACCGATTTTTAGAGATTTATCTCACCCCGATCTTCTTAGACGGTGTTCAGGGGGTCGAACTCAAAATCCGAATGAGTCATACAATTCCCTGGTATGGAAATTTTCCCCCAAAACCAGTGGATGCAGCAGAATTGTTGCAGAAATTGCTGCAAATGAAGCTGTTGTAGCATTTAACAATGGCAGAAAAGGGCGATTGACAGTCATGAACTTTCTCGGCTTTCAAGTTGGTCGTTATGCCTTCGATGCAGCAAAAAAAAAAAAAAAAAAATGATACAAAAAGATTACAGGAAGCCGAAAAAAAATCTACGGAAATAAATTTAAAAATTTGACGTGCTCGTCATATGCTGAACAGCTCCAAATTAGAAGAGCTGAAAGAACAGGAAGGTGCTGTTTATGAACCAGGAAATTTTTGAGATTTATAACAAGGTAATGAAATGTATTTCTGACATAAATATTTCATGGAAGGGGGGGGGGGGGTCTTTTTTTTTACTAATAAAACTGCAAATGATCCAAAATTCAGAATTCTTTCTCGCTTTTTTCTGCCTATTGAGAGAAATAAATCTATCTTTATTGATGACTTGAAAATTTTATGCATAAAGCGAGCGGCTGTAGTTTCGAATATTTACGAAACTTCGCGTGACTCGAGTTGATATTTATTTACATCTGTTATTACTCTGCTATTACAGCACCGGATTTTGTATTATCATTTTTTAGTATTGCAAATGTATTTCTGACATAAGTATTTCATGGAAGGGGGGGGGGGATGTCTTTTTTTCTCAAATAAAACTGCAAATGATCCAAAATTCAGAATTCTTTCTCGCTTTTTTCTGCCTATTGAGACAAATAATCTGTCTTTATTGGTGACTTGAAAATTTTATGCATAAAGCGAGCGGCCGAAGTTTCGAATATTTACGAAACTTCGCGTGACTCGAGTTGATATTTATTTACATCTGTTATTACTCTCTGCTATTACAGTACCAGATTTTGTATTATCTTTTTTTAGTACTGCAAATGTATTTCTGACATAAGTATTTCATGGAATTGGGGGGGGGGGGGGTTAATTTTTTTACAAATAAAACTGACTTCAACTATCCAAAATTAAAAATTCTTTCTTCTTCGCTTTTTTCTGCCTATTGAAAAAAATAATCTGTCTTTATTGGCGACTTGAAAATTGTATGTATAAAGCGAGCGACGGAAGTTTCGAATATTTACGAATCTTAGCGTGATTCGAGTTGATATTTGTTTACATCCATTATTACTCTGCTATTACAATATCGGATTTAGTATTTATCTTTTTTTTTAGTGTCGCAAATGCCTTTCTGACATAAATATTTCATGGAGGGGGGTGTCTTTCTTTCTTTTTTTTTCTTTTTATACAAAGAAAAGTGCAAATGATCAAAAATTCTGAATCCTAGCGATTTGGAGGATTCCGGATTTCGGACTTTATACTGTATAAAATATTTTTCTCAAAAATTTCAATACTGATTAGCAGAATAATAACGGATACAAATAAATATCAACTCCTGTCCCATAGCAAAGTAACTTCGGCCGCTCGCTTTATACGTAAAAGATTCATGTTGCCAATAAACATTAACTGTATCACTGGTCAGAAAGAAGCAAAAAAGAGACAAAATCTGATATATATATAGACTAAAAGGTGTATGAAAGAAAAGTGACCCATTGTGAGCTGTGCATGTAAAAAAAGAAAATGACCGAAAAGTTTGGATTTTGAGAAATCCAAATTTCGAATCTCGAGATTTGACATTTTCAACTATTACATTACTAATTTAAGCTTTATCACTATAGCTACCTGCAGCCAGAGCCTGATTACCCACGGGGCAAATTCCTAACACTAAAAATAAACAGAAAATGTTGCCTCATTCATGGCAGAAATTTTACATGAATACGGCGATTAGATAAGTCGAACATTTCTTTTAAAATTTATTGGTGTAAGTGTGCCTCGATGGTAATCAGGCCCTGCCTACAGCTATTAATTAGAATAGCTAAAGTTACCTGAAAATAAGTAAACTTATTTCTTTTATAGGAAATTTATTGCTTTATTAGAAATTTTTAACTTTATAAGCATTTATATCAAATTATGATTTTTTGATTTTACGCGCATGATTTCTCAAAAATTATTAACGATAATGCCTTGAAATTTTTTTAATATAGTAATATTATCATCTTTCATAAAATGAACTAAAATCTCAGAATTATCTAAATTAATAAAAATTTTATAAAACCTGCTAGAATTTTTATAGATTTTTTTTATTATTAATTATAAATAATATAAATAGAGATAATTAAAAGATTTTAGTTCATTATCTTAAGCCAAGTGTTATCTTTAAATTAAAATGTATTTAATGTTAATAAATTAAAATGAACATGAGATATCATGCGCACAATTATTTGATATCATCTGTATTTTGAAAATTCTGAATTTCGACACATCCAGATTTGAGATTTTGTACCGCATTCTGTGCTAATACATTATTAATTTAAGCTTTATCACTATAGTAATTATAGATATTAATTAGAATAACTAAAGTTACCTGAAAATAAGTAATTCTTTTTCTTTTATGAAAAATTTATTGTTTTATACACATTTTTAACTTTAAGAGCATTTATCTCAAAACATGTTTTTTTGACTTTGCGCGCATGATTTCTCAAAAACTATTAAAGATAATGGCTTGAAATTTTCGGAGTGCATTAATATTATCATTCTGCATAAAATGAACTAAAATCTTATAATTATCTTAAATAATAAAAAATTTATTAAAAAAAATATGCGAGAATTTTTACAGATTTTTTTTAATTTTATTATTAATTATAAATATTATAAATGAAGATAATTAAAAGATTTTACTTCATTATGTTAAACAAGGTGTTATCTTTAAATTAAAGTCAATTTAAAATTAATAAATTAAAATGAACATGAGATATCATGCGCGCAGTGAGATATTGTAATTACGAAAACAAAAAAAAAACAGTCGGTTATTTAATTAATTTTTTCTAATTAATTTAAATATTTTTAATCAATCTGTTTTGCTTATTATAACAAGTAATGCTATACTTAACAATCTAAAAAAAATCATTGAATTTGCTTTATTGGTTAGGTTGTGATAAGGTATAGAAATTGGATCAGTTTTTTAGCATTTTTGATCGGTTGAAGGGGAAATGTCCCCTTAAATTGGAGAATGTAACTTGTTTTTAACCTTAAAATTTACAGTTAATATATAAATCGTTTTTGGTACTGTGGAAGTTAATTGCATTTTTGATGCTTGAATGATGCATTTTTGATGCTTGAATGAGTTAAAAATAATATTACCATGATTGAAAATGATTTATGATTGTTAGACAAAAAAGAACATACATTTGATGTTTTTCAAAGAAAATGTTTTTATAATCATGTGTGAATAAAGAATAAATTGTCTTCAACAAAAAGTACTTGTCGTGTTCCATTTTCATTTTGATAAAGATCAATAATGCTTGTATCAAGTATGATCGATAGAAGTGTTTTTGGAAAAATGCTTTCGGTAAAATGAATAAAAAAATTAAGAGTATCTGACATTTTCTAACAATATATTAGATACTTCAATTTTGGTAATTTAAATCAAAGCATATAGCCGTGTATGCCGTTGCTTAATTTTCTTATCAATGTATAACTGTCTCTTTAGGTTTATGTTTCTGTGATTTACAGCTCACACATATTTTATTTATGAGAAAAGTAAAATGAGAAATGTGCTTATTAAAATTTGTTTTTATTTTATTTCAAAATATTCAAATTATTTTATCGTAAAATCTTTCCGTATTATATAATGTAAATTATAAATGCTCTTTTTGTAATTAAAATACTTTTACGCATAAATGCATACATGTCGATAATAGTTTAATTTTCCTGCCAATATTAAATTGTTCCTTCGGATATTTTAAATTTGTTTTTTATTTCGCGAACCATATTTTGTAAGCCAAAAAAGTAAGAAAAATAATTTCATGCGAAAATTTATTTGTGTTTAAATCTGAAGTGCTTAACTTATTTTATCGTTAAAATTTACTGTTAAAATAGAGACTGTATTTCATACATTGGAAGAAAATGCATTTTTGATGCTCGCGGCTTTAATGAGTTAGAAATAATATTACTATGATTGAATAGATTTTTCATTGTTAGACAAAAATGAACATAAATTTGATGTTTTCCAAAGAAAATGTTTTTATAATCATATGTGTAGAAATAATAAGTTATTTTCAAGAAAAAGTTCTTGTGGTGTTGCATTTTCATTTTGATAAAGATCAATAATTTTTATATCAAGTATGATCGATAGAAATGTTATTGGTAAAATTCTTTCTCTAAAACGTATAAAAATAGAAGAGTGATTGATATTTTCTAACAATGTATTATGAACTTCATACTGTTAAAAATAACTACATTTTTCATAATTTAAATCAAACCATCAAACCATATAGGCATATATACTGCTAACAGTTTAATTTTCTTATAAGTGTAAAGTTGTTCTTTTAGATTTTTTTTCAATACTTTATAGCTCACCCATATTATGTTGTAAGGAAAAAAAATAAAAAGTACAATTTCATGTCAAATACTCTTTGTGCTTTATTTTCAAGTATTTAATTTGGGTTTTGTTTTCTTGTAAAATCGTACCTTTAGAATTTAAATCGTAATTTTAACTGCAAAAGATAAATGTAATTTTTGTAATTTAAATCATTCTAATGCATAAAGGCGTATATGCCGCTAAGAATTTAAATTTCCCATTACTATAATACTCTTCGTGTTGATATTCTTTTTAACTATTTCCTAGTTCACACATATTTTTTTGTAAAGGAAAAAAAAATGCATATTAAAATTTGTCGACATTTCCTTTCAAAGTATTAAAAATGTTTCATTTTGAAATCTTAATTTTAAATTAAAACTGTATTTTATGCTGTGAAAGATAAACGCATATTTTTGTAATTTAAATCATTCGCATAATTAATCTAACGCATAAAATCGTATATGCAGTTAAAAAATGAATTTTAATATTATTATAAAATTGTTCTATTATATATTTAAAAAATATATTTTTTCCAGTTTACCCATATTATTTTGTGAATGAAAAAGAAAAAAAAATAAATGTTTTATCAATATTTGGTTGCATTTAATTTCGAATTATTAATGTTTTTTTAAATATTACTTTTAGTATATAAACTATTTTTTACATTATTTTGCGATTTAAATCGAAACATACTATAACCGCCTATGCCACTGTCTAATTTTCTTGTCAATGCAAAATTCTACTTTTAGATTTCTGTTTTCAATACTTGTCACCCATATTATGTTAAAAGAAAATTAAAATCAGAAATTGCATATCAAAATGATTTGGTATTTCATTTCAAAGTATTGTAACTGTTTTATCATAAAATGTTGCTTTTACAATATAAACCTTACTTTATATTGTAAACGACAAATGCTCTGTTTGTGATTTAAATACTTTTAACGCATAAAGACGTATTGCCGCTAAGAGTTTAATTTTCCTGTCAATATAAAATTGTTCTTTTAGATTTTTCTTTAGTTGACACATAATATTTTGTAAACCAAACAAGTAAGAAAAGGAAATTGCATATGAAAATTTATTTGTGTTTCAAATTAAAGTGTTGAACTTGTTTTATCGTAAAATAATTACTGTTAAGATATACACCGTTTTTCATGCTGTGGTAGTTAAATCAATTTTTGATGCTCGAGGCTTAAAGGAGTTAGAAATAATATTACTATGATTGAAAAGAATTTTTCATTGTTAGAGAAAAAGGAACATAAATTTGATGTTTTCCACAGAAAATGTTTCTATAATCATCTATGAATAAAGGATAAATTGTCTTCAGGAAAATGTACTTGTCGTGTTGCATTTTCATTTTGATAAAAATTAAGAATGCTTACAAAAAGTATGATCGATAGAAATATTATTGAAAAAATGCTTTCTGTAACGTGTATATCAATAGGTGAGTAGTTGATATTTTCTAACAATATACTAGGTGAGCCAAAAGTTCGTTTCAACTTTTAAAACTCATATAAAAGGAAGACATTATGATAAAGGAGTGCGGTTGGTAAGAAAGTGCTCACAATGTAATCGGATTTTTTTAGCAGCAAAAAAAAAAAGTAGTTAAAAAAAGTCATGTAGAGGGCGCTGACGACCCGCAACGCAATGAACAGGGCAACAATTGTGTCTTAGAATGTTCTGGATGTCAGGTTAAACATTTGCTATTAGAAAAAAAATGAATGGGACGTATGGTTGTCCTGTTCATTGTGTTTCGGAATGTCTACGCCCTCTACATGTGATTTTTAAACAAAATCTTTTTTTGCTGCTAAAAACAATCCGCCTACCTTGTGAGCCCTTTCTTTCAAACTGCACTCTTTTATCATAATGTCTTCTTTTTTATGAATTTTTAAAGTTATAACGAACTTTTGACTTACCCGGTATTTCATACTGTAAAAAAAAAAAAAAAAAAAAAAAAAAAAAAAATTATAATTTACATTAAAGCATATAGGCGGATATGTTGCTAACAGTTTAATTTTGTTATCAATTTCAAGTTACTCTTTTAGATTTCTTTTTCTTGCAATATTCTATTGCTCACCCACGTTATGTTGTAAAGAAAAAAAGTAAAAAAATAAATTTCATATAAAAAAAATTTTATGCTTTATTTTTAAGTATTTTTATTATTATTTTTGTTGTTGTAAAATCTTACCGTTAGAATACTAAAAACTGTATTAATTGCTGTGAAAGATAAATGTATTTTGAGTAATTAAAATCATCCTAACGCTTAAAGGCGTATATGGCTCTAAGAGTTTAATTTTCTTAACAAAATAAAATTTTTCTTTTAGACATTTTTAATATTTTTTAGTTCACCCATAATATTTTCTAAACAAAAATGTTAAAAAAGAAATTACATCTAAAAATTTGTAGAAATTGCATATAAAAATCTGTTTGTCTTTCAATTTGCAATATTCAACTGTATTGTTAAAATTTACTGTGAAAATATAAGCCGTATGTCATACTGTGATAGATAAATACTTTTTTTTAATCTCGCGGCTTGAATGAGTTAGTAATAACAATACTATCTTTTAAAAGGATTTATCACTGTAACACATATCCTTCAAAATCTTCAAAAATCGATTTTTTCATTTTTAATTCATTTGATTGCTAATGTTTTTCAGAACAATTTGCCACAAACTGCATCAAAATATTCATAAAATTGCGCTAATTATAGTAAAAAATGTAATTTAGCCTTGGTCTGTTTCAATCGAATTATCTATGTTTAAATTGATTTTTCGTAAAATCAAGATTTTTCCTACTTGCGCTCAAGATAACTCCAAACGTATTAAAGGTAATGATTCGAAACTTTATATATATATATTTACTAGATCATTTTCTTCAAATTGAACAAAAGTCTAAGAAATTAAAAAGAAAATATTGAATGTATGGTATAAGGGTGACAAAAATTATAAAAAAAATCATATTTCTATTAAAAAAAAAAAAAAAAAAAAAAAAAAAAATCTTTATAAATCTTTTGTTTATTGATAAGAATTTAGCTCATTTTGTTTTTGTAATATTCTTAAATTTATATTAAAACTTTCAATGTTCTAAAGGGTATAGATCTTTTTAAAGCTTGTGCGTAAGCTATATACGTTATCACCAATCTTAAAAAATCATACAATAGGGAATAATTATTATTACTTAATTATTCAGTGTTTAATGAAAATTATATATTATGTTGCATGGATAAAATATTATAGAATTAACAAAAAAACAAAAAAAAAAAAACTGAGTTGGTTAGTGCAAAAATGTATGCATGGAGCCACTTTAAATATTTCTTTTCGAAATCAGATTTTTCATTTAAAGGACATGAGCCTCAGTAAAGGAAAATGAATATAAATTGATGTTTTGAAAAGAAAATGTTTTTATAATCAATTGTGAATAAAGAATAAATTGCTGAAGTTCTTGTCGTGTTGCAGTTTCATTTTGCTACAGACCAAGAATGCTTATATCAAGTGTGATCGATAGAAATATTATTGGAAAAATGCTTTCTGTAAGATGCATAGAAAAAGAAGAGTAAGTGAAATTTTATAACAATTTCATTTTTGGTAATTTAAATCAAAGCATATATCCAGTGATTAATTTTCTTATCAATGTATAACTGTCCCTTTACATTTTTTAAAATATTTTGTGGTACAATCATATTTTCATTAAACGGAATGTAAAATGAGAAATATACTTATCAAAACTTATTTGTATATTATTTTAAAGTATTCAAATTATTTTATCGTAAAATCTTACCGTAATATATACTGTAAAATATAAATGTTGTTTTTGTAATTTAAATATTTTTAACGCATTAATGCATGTATGCCGCTAAGAGTTTAATTTTCCTATCGATATAAAATTGTTCTTTTGGATATTTAATTTTTTTTAGTTCACAATAATATTTTGCAAACCAAAAAAAAAAGTAGAAAAAAAGAAATTACATATTAAAATTAGTGTTTCAATTTAAAATTTCCTACTGGTTTTGTCGAAAACATTTACTGTTAAAATATACACCGTATTTCATACGGTGGAAGATAAATGCACTTTTGATGCTCGCGGCATAAATGAGTTAGAAATAATATTACTATGATTGAAAAGGATTTATCATTGTTTGAGAAAAATGAACATAAATGTGATGTTTCCCGAAGAAAATGTTTTTATAATCATCTGTGAATGAAGAAGAGATTGTCTTCAAGAAAAATGTCTTGTCGTGTTGCATTTTCATTTTGATAGAGATCAAGTATGCTTATATGAAATATGATCGATAGTAATATTATTGGGAAAATGCTTTCCGTAAGTCGTAGGAGTAAAAAGAAGATTAAGTGACATTTTCCAGCTATATATTATGTACAGTAGTGGAAAAAAAACGTAAAAGTAAAAAAAGTAAAAATTTTTTGAATGATACGCATCCATGCATCGTAATAAGATGAAATTTATTTTCCATGTACAGTCGTGGGGAAAAAAAGTAATCACCCCTGCAACTAACTCTGCAAGTAAATATAACAGAAGAAAGTTTGTGGTATCAGACGATTAAAAAAAAGTATACTTTTAAGTTATGTATATACAATTTGCTTAGAAGGCAATCCACAAACTAAAACCAGAAAAAAACTTTTATTTATTTATTTATTTATTTATTTATTTTTATTTTTATTTTTTTTTTTTTTATTATTTATTTTTTTTATATAGCAACATCCAATTTGGACAATATATTTTGAATCTTCGTTCCAGTGATAAGTTTTTGAATTATAAAGATTCAAAATTTCGAGCTTCTGATGTTAAATTCAAGTTTCGTACTTTCATTAATATTTCCTGAAATTATAATCATAATGTGATATTTTTTTTTGTGTGGTTATAATACCAAAAATCCCAAACATAAATACATTGAATTTGAAATTAAAAAGATATACATAATATGATTTATGAAATTAATATTCGAAAAAAATATATTAATTGCAACCTACAATTTTTGATAGATTTATATTTATTATGTCCTGCTTTTTGAGACTTCTCAATTTTAAGTTTTTCTTCCAAGTAGTTTTTGAATTATGATTTAAAAAGTCGAAATGAGGGTTTTAGGGGGACTTTGGGTTACGGTTTATGATGTGCAGAAAAGCATAATTTGAAATACAATGTATATTTTACTCATTTTATTGAAACATTTATGATGGCAATAATAAAAAAAAATATTAAGTGACTGAAATGATCATATTGGCTAGAAATAATGCATTAATCGAAACTTAGTCATTGTGTAGCATTTCAACTATCGAGTCTTCAATTTGAATACAACACCTAAAAAATGAACATTTTAAAATAGTTTTCTCTGAGACTAATCGTATAAATTTCACGAAAATTTCTTTTTATAAGTTACGTGAATGGTGTAGAATTTTTTGTGTATCAAGCTTGGATTTTGCAATTGAAAAAAATGATCTCCCTCTTTCCAATTAGCCTGATATTTTTCAGGCTTATTGCAAAAGAGCCTAGAAAGCGTTAGGCTAATTGAAAAATGTCCACTTATTATCCAATCAGGGTGATTTTTTCTGAGCTTATTAACCCATAACCCGACCAGAACCCAAAAAATAAATTATAACAGACCGTACCCGATATGAGCAAGACAAAATAATTTCAGTCTGCATGAAACCCGACACGAACCTGAAAGTTCCATTTGAAAAAACCCGAAATATGACATGAACCAAATCTGATAACCAACAAAAATATTCTAAAGCACCATAACCCAATCCGAGTAAGACAAAATGATTTCCTTGGACACGCAACCCGAACCGAACCTAAAAATTCCATTAGAAAAAACCAGAAATCGGACACGAACCAAATCTGAGCCCGACAAAAATATTCCAAAGAAACATAAACCGATCCGTGCAAGACAAAATAATTTCCGTGGACACGCAACCCGATCTGAACCTAAAATATTTGTTTGAAAAATTCATAAATATGACCCGAACCAAATATGAAAACCGACAAAAATATTCTAAAGAACCATAACCCGATCCGAGCAAGACAAAATTCCCTTGGTCACGCAACCCAAACCGAACCTATAAATTCTATTTGAAAAAAAAACAGGAATCTGCAGCCGACAAAAATATTCCAATGAATCATAACGGATCCGAGCAAGACAAAATAACTTCTGAGGACATGTAACCCAACCAGAACCTAAAAATTCAATTTGAATAAAAAACGAAATCGGACGCGAACCAAATCTGAACCTGACAAAAATTATCCCCAAAACCATAATCCGATCCGGGCAAGACAAAATAATTTCCGTGAACACGCAACCCGAACCGAACCTAAAAATTCCATTAGAAAAACCCCGTAATCTGACATAAACCAAAGCTGAACCCGACAAAAAATATTGTTATAAAAATAACCCGATCCGAGCAAGACAAAATAATTTCAGTGAACATGCAACCCGATCCGAACCTAAAATATTTGTTTGAAAAATTCCGAAATATGACCCGAACCAAATATGATAACCGATAAAAATATTCTAAAGAACCATAACCCTATCCGAGCAAGACAAAACAATTTCCTTGGACACGCAACCCAAACCGAATCTAAAAATTTCATTTGAAATAAACCTGAATCCGACATGAACCAAATCTGAACCCGACAAAAATATTCCGAAGCACCATAACCCGATCCGAGCAAGACAAAATAATTTCTGTGAACAAGCAATCAGATCCGAAACTAAAATTCATTTAGAAAAAACCCAAAATCTGACATGAACCAAATCTGAACCCAACAAAAATATTCCAAAGGAACATAACCCGATCCGAGCAAGACAAAATAATTTCCGTGGACACGTAACCCGAACCGAACCTAAAAAATTCATTTGAAAAAAACGTAAAATCTGACATGAACCAAATCTGAACCCGACAAAAATATTCCAAATATCCATATTGGATGTGAACAAGACAAATTATTTCCGTGGACACGCAACGCGACAAGAATCTAAAAAGTTCCATTTGAAGTCAATCTGAAACCCGAACCGAAGCAAATCTTAACCCGACAAAAATATTCCAAAGAACTATAACCCGATGCGAGCATGACAAAAGTAACCCGATCCGATCCTGAAAGCTCTAATTGAACTCAATCCAAAACCTGGAATTGGTTTTCGGGTTTACTTCAAATGGAACCTTTAAGTTCGGATCCGTTTGCGTGTCTACGGAAAGAACTTTGTCTTGCTCGGATCGGGTTACGGTTCTTTAAATTAATTTTGTAATTTTCAGATCGAGTTCTGGTGAGATTTCTGGTTGAGTTCATATGGAATTTTCAGATTCTGGCCGTATTGCGTGGAAACGGAAAATAATTTGCCTTGCTAGTTTCGGGGTACGGCATGATGTATTATTATTTCGGGTACTGTTCGGGTTAACTTAAAATAGAACTTTCAGGTTCGGATCGGGTTGCACGCCGACGGAAAATATTTTGTCTTGCTCAGATCCGGTTATGGATCTTTGGAATATTTTTGTCGGATTTAGATTTGGTTTTTGTCAGATTTCAGGTTTTTTTGAAATGGAATTTTTTGGTTCGGGTTGGGTTGCGTGTCAACGGAAAATATTTTGTCTTCCTTGGATCGGATTATAGTTTTTTAGAATATTTTTGTCGGTTATCATATTTGGTACGGGTCATACTTCGGGTTTTTTTTTCAAACTAAATTTTTAGTTCGGATCGGGATGCATGTCCACAGAAATTATTTTGTCTTGCTCGGATCGGGTTTTGGTTCTTTAGAATATTTTTGTCGGATCCAGATTCAGTTCGTGTCAGATGTTGCGTTTTTTCTAATGGAATTTTCAGGTTTGGGTTGTGTCGCGTGGCCAGGGAAAT
Organism: Maratus speciosus; assembly: GCA_963932465.1. Lineage (NCBI taxonomy): Eukaryota > Metazoa > Arthropoda > Arachnida > Araneae > Salticidae > Maratus > Maratus speciosus. The sequence continues at coordinate 510,971,557 of OZ010786.1, read as the reverse complement.
TATTTTGTCTTGCTCGTATCCGGTTATGGTTCTTGGAGATATTTTTGTCGGATTCGGATTTGGTTCGGGTCAGATTTCCGGGTTTTTTAAAATGAAATTTTTAGGTTCGGTTCGGGTTGCGTGTCCACGGAAATTATTTTGTCTTGCTCGGATCGGGTTTGGTTATTTAGAATTTTTTTGTCGGTTATCTTATTTAGTACGGGTTATATTTCGGTTTTTTTTCAAACTAAACTTTTAGGTTCGGATCTGGCTGCGGGTCCACAGAAATTATTTTGTCTTGCTCGGATTGGGTTTTGTTTCTTTTGAATATTTTTTTCGTGTTCAGATTTGGTTCATGTCAGATTTCGGGTTCTTTGTAACAGAATTTTTAAGTTCGGGAATGGTTGCGTATTCACGGATATTATTTTATCTTACTTGGATCGAGTTATGGTTCTTCGGAATATTTTTGTCGGGTTCAGATTTGGTTCATGTCGGATTTCAGGTTTTTTCCGATGAAATTTTTAGGTTCGGTTCATGTTTCGTGTCGAAGGAACTTATTTTGTCTTGTTCGGATCGGGTTTTGGTTCTTTAGAATATTTTTATCGGTTATCATATTTGGTTCGTGTCATATTTCGGAATTTTCAAACAAATATTTTAAGTTCGGATCGGGTTGCGTGTCCACGGAAATTATTTTATCTTGCTCGGATCGGGATATGGTTCTTCGGAATATTTTTGTCGGGTTCAGATTCGGTTAATGTCAGATTTCAGGTTTTTTCCTAATGGAATTTTTAGGTTTGGGTCTGGTAGCGTGTTCACTCAAATTATTTTGTCTTACTCAGATCGGGTTATGGTGCTTTAGAATATTTTTGTCGGTTATCAGATTTGGTTCGGGTTATATTTCTGTTTTTTTTTTTTCAAATGGAACTTTCAGGTTCGGGTCGGGTTGCATGCAGACTGAAATTATTTTGTCTTGCTCGGATCGGGGTGCGGTGTGTTATAATTTATTTTTCGGGTTCTGGGCGGGTTCTGGGTTAATAAGCCTCCCAAAAATCAACCTGATTGGGTAATAAGTAGTTATTTTTGAATTAGCCTAACGCTTTCTAGGCTCTTTGCAATAAGCCTGAAAAATATCAGGCTAATTGGAAAAAGGGAGATGATTCTCCAATTAGCCCGGCTCTTTGCAAAGAGCCTAGGCTGTTTGCAAAGCCTGATTTCTCAATTAGCCTACCGCATATACACTGGTGTCCAAAATTAAGGACCGATCACAAAATGCTAATTTTCAAGTACGCGAATACTCAAAAGGAAATAATATAATTCGAATAATTGCTATCTCTACAGCACAGCTAGTCCATATAACATCTCATTTATGTCACACATGGTCACAAGTGTCACAGTGACTACGTTGAAGCAAAAAAATAGGAAATTCCTTACATCTCATTATGAGTCTCAAATGATCACTATATGTGACTCCAATGAGACATCACTGTGACTGCTGCTTTGTGATGAGTCACCATGTGACTTTACAATGTAGTTACATTTTGACTCTCATGTGACTGTCTTCTGTAGACTCAATTTCAAAGTCATTGTCAACGCTACATTGTGATAAGTTACCAAATAATGTCACATTAAAATCACATGATGACTTTCAGGTGACAGAGAGACTACTGCGAAGTCACCATTGTGCTCTTTTGCGAAAAGTCACCATGTGACTATAATGTGATATTATTTGATGACTAATTGCAACGTTCATGATGACTTTGAAATCGAGTCTAAAAATGACAGTCTCATGAGAGTCATAATGTAACTACATTGTAAAGACACCTGGTGACTCGTCACAAAGCATACAGTCACATTGACGTCTCAGTGGAGTCACATATAGTGATCATTTGAGACTCATAATGGGACGTGTGGAATTTCCTATTTTTTGTTTCACTGTAGTGACTGTGACACTTGTGACCATGTGTGACATGAATAAGGTGCTATATGTACTAGCTGTGCTGTAGGGATAGTAAATATTTGAATTATATTATTTCTTTTTGAGTATTCGCTTACTTAAAAATTAGCATTTTGTGACTGGTCTTTAATTTTGGACACCAGTGTACATGATTTAAAAGTAAACTGTATTCCTAATCGTTTAATACCAGTTACATTCTTCTAAAATAACTTGTTACAGAGTCAGTAGGGGTGTTTACTTTTTTTTTTCACGGCTGTATTTCATGCTGAGTGAAAACAGAATATCTTCACGAGAGGTAATAAACGTAATTTCAGTCCAGGCCAGTTTATTTTTAAACATTTTGCATAAAAAAAACACAAGGAAAATTATTTTATGATGTATTGAAAGTTGAGTAATATTATTTTGTTATTAATATTGGTAGACTGTGCACAGTATGAAATGAAAATGTATTTGTTCGGCGTTTTTTTACAATGCATTATTAACTACCCTATAAAATAAATCTGTAAAGAACTAAAAGTTTTTTAGGAAACTGGGTTGCCTAGAATATTTTTTGTAACTGCTACAGATTTCTATAGCTTTAAAAAACTAGTTTTGTGGATTTACAATATTCTCTTGTACAGTGTGCAGATAAAATTTTACTATAAAACTTTACTATAAAATATTTTACTAAAATGTATATTCTATTTTACTATAAAATATTACTACTTTAAAAGTATACATACTATTTCTGTAGCTTTACAGCTGCAGAATTACAGATTGTTTTTTACATGTTCTGTTTTCTCGCTCTATTTAAGTTCTTTCCCACCGCGTCAGGAAATTTGTAAAAAAAATAAATAAATAAAAATAAAAATAACTTTTCCTATTTGATATCGGTAAATCAATCGCTTCTTTAGATAAAACTATAAATAATAGAAAGAAATGATTGCATGAAGCACGGTGTGTCTATAAAAGGTATAGAACAATTCGATGTTTAATAATTCGTAAAATAATGAAGATAATATTAAATTAATCACATTAAGGGTCAGATAGATTCCAAAAGTTTTATAACCTTGTCAAGAGTTTCCACACATGCGTCTTTTGTCACACGAAGGATATCAGGAAGGTAGTCGTTTTTACGACAGGTACGGGCAACCATGACGGCATCCACAATGGCTATTGCGGTTGTAAGTCATCAATGTTCTGTCACGAGTGCTCCTGTAAACGATGTCCTATACAAGTCCCACAAGGAAAAATTCCAGCGGCGTTATATCAGGAGATCTGGGTGGCTGAGCAATTAACCTCTAAATAAAAGAGTCGTCTGATGGCTTCACGGCCCTTCCAAGTTTCGACACATTAAACTTATTGAATTAACGCTTATTTAGATAAAACAATAAATAATAGAAAGAAAGGATTGCATTGTGTTTCTATAAAAGGTCTGACAGAATTTCATGTTTAATAATTCATAAAATAAAGAAGAATTATTAAATTAATCACATTAATGGATAGATAGATTCATAAAGTTTTATGACAATTGTCAAGAGTTTCAACATGTGCGCCTTTCGTCGCACGCAGAATATCTAGACAACAGTCAATTTTAAGCCAGGTACGGGCAACCATGTCGTCATCCACAGCGGCTGTAATCCTGGGCTTTAGGTCATCAATTATCGGTCATCAGTCCTCCTGTAAACGATGTTCTATACGAATCCCACAAGGAAAAATTCCAGCGGTATTATATCAGGAGACCTGGGTGGCTGATGAATTAACTTCGAACCACAAGAGTTTTATGATGGCTTCGCGGTCACGAGTCTAACACTTCCTCATTTTCGACGTATTAAATCTATTGAATTTCCCTCTAAAATTTGCTCGGTGGCATCTTTTTATTTCTTTCCATTCTGGTCAAGTGTCTTAAAGAGTACAGGGATCTCTAACGGGCACGCGGAACGCCGTTCTCCTCGAATTCTGATAATAATAGAAAATGTATGACAAATTTTACAAATTACTCATATATTAGTAACATTATAGTAAAATAGTACCAAACTTATATTTTGTAACATTTTAAATATATATATCGATAAATTTTAATTATTATGTTAATTACATATATTAAATATATATCAACCATATTATTATATATGTTAAGTATATATTAACTATTAAGTGTATATAAACATTATACAGACATACATACAATAAATACAATAAAATCAACTGGAGTCAAAAATTAGCCATAGCCAGGCATCGACCCCGGGAACCACAGCGTACCACGCTGTTGCTCTAACCACTGAGTCACTCCGGCTGATTCCTGGGTCTGCAATTTTTCACTTATAAACCATGTTGGGAAAGTCACCAGCCATCCAATCAAGGATGACGGGACAACGGTGAATAGATTTTACTATTACATCGATCAACAATATATAACATATAACAAAACACACATACACACATAAACAACGCCTGCATTCAATTGTTAAAGATATATATAAATATTATACAGAGATACATACAATGAATACAATAAACCCAACTGGAGTGAAAAATAAGCAAGATCGAGGATTTTTCACTCCAGTTGGGTTTATTGTATTTATTGTATGTATATATTAACTGTATTATTAAGTATATTTTAGTAAGAAGCCTATGCAGAATGCTATATGTTTGTTTATATCTTCATTATTTTATGAATTATTAGACATTAAAATGCGTCGTACATTTTATAAACACGCTGTATTTTACAAAGTTAATAATCATTTATTGTTGTAGTCTTTGAACAAAGTATATAAACAAAGCTCAGTAATTTTGAATTTCAGATATTAAAGTCAAAATGAATCTAGAAGAAATACAAAAGTAAATTTTTACATGTTCTAAACAAGTGTTAAACAACCTTTATTTTGTAAATTCATACAAAAAAGTAGAACAAAATATTGGTACTTTAAATAAAAATAGGAAGAAGATTTCCCAGAATTTTATTTAAATCCAATGGATTTGCCGATAGTGATTTTTTTCTCCATGATGTTCCCTGAGATTTTAAAGAAAGAACTTGCTCAAAAATATATAGGACTTTTTTCTTTTTTTTTATTGAAAAAGATGTAATATACTAGAAACAAATCCGTAAATTTTAACTTAAAAAAAAAATTACGTGAAGTAGGGGTAATTAGGATCAGGGGCATTTCAGGGACAATTTGTAGAAGTTAAAAAAACTTGACCATACTAATTATGAATGCTGACTAATTTTGTACACATGCAATTTTTTTGGAGTGAAAATGTATGTTCCTATAGAAGTAATCACTGTTCCCAGAAAAAAAAAAAAAAAAAAAAAAAAAAAAAGAAAAACGTTGTCCGTCAAAGTGAGAATGTTTTAGTTAAAAAGGTCCTGTATAAAATTTGGAGGAATATTGAAATATAGTTATGTATTTAAATCTGAAAAAAGTTGTTTTTAATAGGAATGGTTGCGTTTTGCAACAGACGGTGCATAATGTGGTTTAAAATGCACTTTTTTAATCTTTCAGTTTTCAGATCCTGTGAAATACCCCTAGTTTGGATTAATTTACTACACATTTAGTGTTAGTAAAACCTTTATTTTACAATTTTGTTTTGTATTCATTTTAAAATTTTCTTAGTAAAACATTTATTTTTGTATGTATTATAAATTTTAGCCTTGACTACATGTTTTAGGCCTAAATATGCCTCAACACTTTCAATCTAAATGCATTTTCCTCGTTCACAACATAGAGCTTTGACTGATCCCCCCCCCCCCCCCCCGTTGCTTGCATTTCATGTTATTTTGAAAAAGAAATTGATTTTTAACTTTAAAAATGAGTTGTTTAGTAATGTAACAAGGCCATTAATTTCCAATAGAAAATTCTGCATTTGATTTTTTTTGTAGGCAGAGTGCAAAATATATTAATATTGAAAACTCCTTAAAAAAAGTTTTTTTTCCAGCACACTTATCCGTCTAATACTGTGTCTCTGAGAATAGTTGTAGTTGTAAAATCAGAAATATCTTGCTGTATAAAACCCACACTGAGATCATTTAATGCAATATACACATGACTGTGTATTTTATAAGACATGAGAGAAAATACCAATGATCCTGATTACCACGAGCCGTTAATTCCCAAATTGGCTCAACCGATCCCAGCAATCTGATTGGCTAAAACTGATATTTATATATTAGATAATTATATTTATTTTCTTATGAAGTAGTGTAATGTAAAATAGAATGCAATTATAATGACTTAAATTGATTTATTTTCTTAAATTTGATCAAAATCACAGTAAAGTAATCCAAAATATTAATATTTACAAAGGATCAGATTGCTGAGATCGGATGAGCAATTTTGGGAATTAACGGCTCGTCTGATTACCTCATTTCATGGGGTAATTGGGATCAAAGAGGTATTTTTTGAAAAAGACACCTGTACTTTGTAACATGGTACATGGAAAATAATTCTTTACATATTTCAAGAGACAACAGCCTACTGCGTAAAATTATTCATAACATTAGTATGTTCTCCAATTCATTCTCTGGCAATTAATTGTCAAATTTCAAATTGTCAAAAAGTGATCCTAATTACTCCTACCTCCCCTCAGATTTAAAAAAAATCCATTTTCGCTAAAAAATTATATATTTGCCCCCGGTATGCTATTTCTTTCCCCCAGCTTATTTTGTCTATTCTCCAAAAAATAATGTTACGTTGTATAAGACAGCCGTAAAACAATGCAGATGTATCATTGTACAATTAAATACTCTATAGCAATTTTTTTTTAACTTCTAAGCATCGCACATTTTCAATTTTTATACCATCATATTGGGAAAAAAATGTACTTTTAAATGCAATTTGTTTGAAAACTGCATCTCAATTTATTTTTGAAATATTAATTATTTTGTAGTTTTTAGAGCCATTTGCTTAATATTGGCAACGCGATAACTCCATTTCTTTAGAATGTAAAAGAAAAATAATTGTAAAATAGTAATTATATATTTTTGTTGCCATTTTCTCATAACAACCGAAAGAAAATGGTTGGTTGGTTGATTTATGACGGCCGATTATGTACACTTGGGATAAAGGCCCTAGTGGGGGTGCCCTTCGTGGGGGTCTTTCTAATGGAACCTAACCCGTATTTACGCATGGGAATCCAAGGTTTCGAAGAAAACCACGAAAATTCCGAAACGGTTAGGCCGACGGGCGCGATTAGATTCGAACCCAGCACCTCCCATCTACCAGCTTCGAGAGCAGAACATCTCAACCACTGGTGGGGCACCGAAAGAAAATGTAATTAAAATACGTGCTATTTCGAAAAAATATATAAACGAATGATTTCTGTTAAAACATGGAGCTATTCTAAACTATATTTAATTTTAAGTATCTATATTATTGTTACAAACAAATGAAAGTCTGTGAATCATTAGACAGCCTTTTTTTGTCACGTTTCTTGAATGACGGCATCTTTTTGCTGCATTTCTGTATTGTATTATTTCGCGAAAGTGACGTCCTATGCATACTCTACTTTAGATGTTTAAGAGTGGATCGTAATTGTGGAATTCTTAAGCGGGTGCGAATGACGTCATTTTACATAAAATAAAAGCGTGCGCTTTAAGTCTTAAAATTGAAATATGTTTTATACTATGTATATATACATATATTTTTTTTCATCGCGGGCGACACTAAATTCTGAAAAAGCAGAATTCCTGTTTTCTAGTTTTTTATTATTTCCGTTTTTTACTATGTATTTAATTACTTGAAAGGAAATATTATTAGTGAGATTTTCAATGAAAAAGTTCCTGTTTAGTGAAAATGCTTTTAAAGAAGATTTTTTAAATAAGATAATACTTTTATTTAATTAATGGAATGTTTGTTAAAATAGGCAATAATACTAGTGAGATCCTGAAAAGGATCTGATATTATAGTAGCATTTTCACGAAGTGTACGGAAGCGATTTGAATTTTAAGTGAATAGGAATTAGATTTAAAGTCGATAAGTTATAAACGAATGGTTCAGTGAGAAAGGATGACAAAAAATGTAGACACAAACAAAAGATTAGAAATAGTGTTAGTCTTTAAATTTACATTCCTAAAAGGAATTTTTTTAGTAGAAAACAATTGAAAGAAGCAGAGCTAATTATAATTATAAATATAGACGATGATGGATAAAAAAAAAGTTTGAAGAAGCAGCATTTAAATTTTTTTTATCTTCCCCAAACCCGCGCATCTCGCATCTACGGACAGTCCACTTCAAGATGCGTTAGGGGTGCAAGGTTGTGAGAATTCCGGGGCCACACGAATGTGACACCTCCCTTCCACTTTCTCTCATCTGTTTTCAAAGAATGAACGTAAAGTCACTAAACAATCACTCCATGAAATCATGGTATTAGTCCATTTCATGATATTAGTTTAGTATCGGTCCATAACAACATTTTTTTTCCACCTTAATAAGTCAATATTGTCCTCAAGTGGAGCCTATCATCTAATTTTCCTTGTACCAAATCTATTCCCCATGAGTGATAATAGGATCGAACAGCATAAACTTCTTAACACATTTACATTATTGATAACTCTTAGACAAACCCTAAATATTTGATAAACTTCCTATAAATAATTACACACTTATAACTTTACACATATATCAAATATTCAATACTACATAGCTACATACACTCCTAAGTACTGTTATCATTTTTTAACGTTAAACCTGTGGAAACATTCTAATTTCCCAATTTTGTTTCCACCTCATTTAGCAGTTTCCAATAATCACTCATTAAGTTAAAAGATCACATGATACCCCCCTCGGACAATAATACATAGATTGATTGTAAGAATGAATATTTTTTTTCTCATAGTGGAGACAGATGGCGCCTCTTATCTTACAGATAATGTGCTCGTAGGTAGCGTGTATGGTAAAAAAAAATCATGCGATCTGATGTAGAATGAAATCAAGAGTAATAATAAAAATAGATATTTGTGAACGTGAATTATTTTATAGTATTGTTTCTTATTCTGCAGAATATCTCTTTTCAAATTTGTAGTTTCATGAATGCTAAACCACTGCATATATTCTCACTGCGTAAAAATATCTCCATTCATTCTCGGATAATGGATGGCATTAAAGCTCTTGATGGATAAATTATTCTACTATTTTAAAAATCAACCTGTAAAGGTTCGTTGTTATGCACTCTGGCCAAAGCTGTGGTTTTCTTTTTGTATTTGGTGTCTGATATATGTTCTTTCATCCTAGTTTTAATCTTTCTGTTTGTTATTCCAATATAAAATTGCACTGTTCCATTTTCTTTGGTGAAATGTACTTCATAGGCTCTACAGAATAAGAAACAATTGTCAAACATATTCTTTACATCTACGAATTTCAAGGACAATAAGTCAATACGTTTGGTAGAATTCGACAAACCGTGCGCAGTCGAAAGCATCCTGCATTCTGTCCTGTTCGTTAACATTTAGAGGCCAGTGTATTTTTATAAAATTATTAATCATTGATGTTGTAGTCTTTGTTCAAAGAACATAAAGAAAGCTCAGTAATTTAGAATTTCAGATAATAAATTTAAAATGAATCCACTGATCAAAAGGTATGCAAGAATGAATTTTTATAGCTTCAAAAACTAGTGTAAAACAATCTTTATTTTGTAAACTCAGGAAAAAAAGTAGGAAAGATATTGAGTTGTTTAGATAAAATCTAGAAGAAGATTTCCTAGAATTTTATTTAAATCCATGGATTTACCGATAGGGATTTTTTTCTCTGTGACATTTAAAGAAAGAACTTGCTCAAAAATATGTATGGTTTTTTTCTCTGTTAATTAAAAAAATGTATTGTATAGAAAAATGTCTAAGTTATAACTTTAAAAAATATATTTATAATTTCACAAAATCAGTTATCTCTAAAAATGATATGTGTTTTTTTTCTGTCTTACGATGTATTTAATTACTCAAAGGAAAATATTATTAGTGAGATTTTCAATCAAGAAAATTCTCTCTTTAGCGGAAACACTTTAGAAAAATATTTTTTAAAATAAGATAAAAATTTTATTTAAAGAATGAAATGTTTGTTAAAATAGGCAGCAACACTTGTGAAATATTTTGAAAATTAGCTGGTTTTGGAGTAACCTCTTCTCGAAAACTATGGAAACGATTCAAACAATTTTAATAGATTTTTAACTATATAAGCTATAAGCGGATGGTTCGGCCCTTCGATAATGTGATTTAACAATTCCGGAAAAAATGCCACTTAGATGTACAAAGGCTTGCGCCTTTATCGATTTAATTCTGAACTCTGTTCGCTACGCAGATTTAGCTGTTAACATAGCCGACCGGGGATCCCCATCTGATAACTTAAGAATTCTGCTGTTCTTCTATTAATATAATATGGGTTATTTATATTTGCACTAGGGTTTTTTTAGATATCCTACTGAAAACCTAGACTATTAAAAGTTGGCCAATTTTCAATTTCGAGCAGGGTATTTAAATTAACATCGTTAATTATATGTACACTGAAAAAAATAGGTTCTCAAAATGAGTAAAAAGCACTCATTTTTAAATACGTCATATACTCAAAATAGTTTCGATCCAAATTTACTCAAAATTGAGAAACACATGTACTAATTATTGATTCCATGGATGTGGTCAAATACGAACTGTTAAGGGGTCTCAGGACTCTTAATTCTTTAAAATTTTCGAAATTTTAATTTTTCTAGATGTTAAACTTCTATATTTTCTGAACATTTTGATATAATTGTTATCTTGAAATTCCCATTAGATCAGAAGTTATGGCATTTAGAATTATACTCGCTCAATAGCTGAAGCAGTGTTTTCAAAGTTTTGAAGTTAGTTTTCTCCAAATGACGTTTTTCGGCATAACGCGCACAATATCTCAAAAACTTCTGAATCTTTTTTCCTGAAATTTTCAAAACATATGTTTCATGTTAGTCTGTATAAATGGAACCTAAAATTTCCTTTTTATTGTAAAAAGAAAATATTTTTTTAGGTGTTTATATTGTTGAAATTTTCTACATTTTGCATTAGCTAAATACAACATTGTATTGAAAATATAAAAATGATTTAAAATACAAATTTATTTAGGTTCAGTGTAATTACTATAATCTGAGGTATAAGTATGCACAAAAATTTTCATTCTAGTTGCAAAATTTATTTTGTAATCGTGCGCATAAGCTGTTATGCCGATTTTCTGCTCGTCAAATGTCTGACAGTTTAGAGCCCCCTGTAAATGCTAATTCTGCATCTTGCAATTTTTCAAATATTTGAAATGAAAGAACGTACTTGTACCTTTCATTCCCATTTAAAATTGTGTCTTAATATCAAATACATTTTAAGATATTAAATGTTGAAAATAGTCCTTTTTTTTCATTTTTTCCAATTTTAAGAGTCCTGAGACCCTTTAAGTACTCATTTTTGGTCTTATGTATGTATTCAAATATGAAGTGTTTATGTACTCATTTTTGATCCCATGTATGTATAATAAAAATATTAATTTATGCACAGTAATGTAAAGGTGTTTGAAAACAAGGCTTCTGTTATAAAAATATGAAGTTAAACAAGATGGCCGATTAGTAACACGTGCGAAATAAAAATAAAATATCGGACTAAAAGACACACAATTTATAAAATATTTTGAAACTAAAATAACTTAAATGGAAAAAAATAATTTTCTTGTCAAAGGAGCTTATCCCCCCCCCCCCCTCTCCCTCCTGAGACACTTTACTGCAGATTAAAGTAAAAATGTTCTGACATTTATTTCCCGCTAAAAATTATTAACAAGAAATATCTAATTATTTACTAAGAAAAAATAGCAAAATTACTATCAAGATACGCTAAACAATTACTTTTATGACATGAGCATTGTTTCCAAGCACTTTTAAATCTTTTTAAAATACTGTGCATAATTTAATATTTACATTAATATGATATTTACAAAAGGAACAGCTGAATACATTAAACAAGAAAAAAAGTATTCACTATTTAACAGAGAGCACTGACTTTCAAAGTAGTTGGCGAAATATTGATAATCTCATTTTTCTAATTATTGTTTTCTCGAACAAATCCATCTCACTTAGCACACAGACCAGACCGAATTTACAAAGCACTCATAAACAACAACAACAAGACGATGTAACCTTACACGTTGTAAAGGAGACACGAGATATAGTTCTTTCAGAGGAATAAAAATGTAATATTATACCTCTGATTTCCACGGTATATTACTTTGTTTTTCGATTAAAGGAGATCTTTTAAGCCGCCATGAATGAAATAAAACACTACAAAGTACAACATTATCGCTTCGTTTGGGTTTGATAAGATGTGATGTATAAAAATTGAGAAAGCATTAGGTTTATTTTTGATCCAAACGTACTCAATTCAATATGAGTACTTCGATTTACTCATTTTTGAGTACTTCATTTCTTTCAGTGTATATATATATATATACATATATAACCATTATATAATTACAAATCATCATCTATTATCAATAACTAAAATTAAATTAATAAATTAATAAATTTAGCTTCAATTCATAACACTGACATTATATAAAATAAAGATGGAACTAGTTATATATATACATATATATATATATATATATATATATACATTCAAAACCACAAACAAATATCAAACTTCATCACTCACCATATTTAAACTGAAACTCTACATCAAAAATATTAAATCAACCAACATAAACATTAATACTTAAACCAAACATTAAAACCAAACTAAGGAAAATATTTATAACAGCAAAACAGAACAGAACAGAAGGCGAACGGCATGGCTAACGACATGCTCTGCAGGGTTAAGTCAGACTTTACGCATGCTACGTCCCCCTTCACTCGCCGAGAATAAAAATGAAAAATCATGAAATACTAAACAGATCTACCAAATCCAACAAAATATCTTTCTATCTCATTAGATCAATCAACTCATCAAAACCACCATTCTCATCCATCACTGAATTCAGTTCAGTTCCGTAACTGCTACTAGTAATAAATTCACTAGTTATTCTCTTGATGAAATTGTGAGGATAACCCTGCTTCAATCCTTGACGACACCAATCCAAAATGCCATTAATCATATCCTTAACTCTAGTATTCAGTCTTTCGATTCGTATTAAGCCGTTTCTTAGGACATTTCTTTTAACCGATACATGAACATTTGAATCAAAATATATCATCTTTAAGGTATTAAAATCATAATCATTTCACTTGTCAAATAGCTTAGATATCAAATTTTCACTTTCTATGTTTAAGTTCACATCTAGAAAATTAACATTTTTACAATTCTGGGAGGGGGGTTCCAGACTCAGAGACGTAGGATAATATGTAAAATCAATTTTTTCAATACCATTATTTAATTTGACTATCGAAACATCATCTATATACTAGTAGGATAATGTATTACTGTTTAATTTATTATTTCTTTCATATATATGTAAATAGATGTCTGTCATAATGGAACTGCAACTCCACCCCATTGGATTACCCTGAATCTGTTTAAATATTGTATTTCCTTCGTAGAGGTAGTTTTCTTGTACTACCAACTGAAATAAATTCATGAAAAATTCACTATGAACATCCAAAGTACTATTTGTATTAAAAAAATCTACTATTTTTTCTTTTAAATCTGTCAAATCAATTGTGTTATACAGGTCTGTAAAATCATAAGCGTATAAACTAGTAATATTTTTTAATTTATTCAGATTATCTAATAGTGTATAGCTATTTTTGATAATAAAAGACGTCTCTCCCCCCATCACTCCGTCAAACACTCCTTCCAATACCCCCAGCAATGCCTTGCTAGCAACACCAATATATGATCCAAAACCACAAGTCACACTTCTGAATTTGATAGGGGTTTTATGGAATTTAGGCACTAATATCAGATAAGGGAAACTTTGACTAATTTGATATATATATATATATCTACAAATACACTATAGATATATGTGTATATGTTACATAAAATTTTTACTTCGCGATATTCATCTATGTTATTCTAGTTTCCCGGCATATTCACAATTTTCATATTTATTAATAATATATATCATATATTCCTATCTAATTTTCTTAAATTTGAAATGTGTATATTAATAATTATTCGAAATCGTAATCTAAAACTTTTAATCCATTCATAATTTTTTATCAGCTACCAAAAATATAATATTCTGAGAGAAGTTAGTTTTTATTTTCGAATGTTTGTTAACGCTATTGTGCTATTTTGTATTTCTAATTTTATTCCTGGAACCAGCTTCCCGCGCATTTCCCGACGCGAGACTTTTTTACACAGAAAACTTTACGTCAACACATTTTCCTAAAACATTCCCTCTCTCACGCCATTAGCTGAGCGGCCGTGCGCCTTTCATTGATTGGTTCGTTTCTTCTCAGCTAAAAATGAACTGTAGTTTTTTTACAGAAATGAGGTATTTTTCAAGTTTTTCTACGGTCAACTGTAGTTTTTTTTTTGTAGTGCAATATCAACAGTAAAAACACTTCAGTTATTTTCCAGTTATTGACAAGTATTTTTTCAACCCAAAATTTAAAAAAATAGTAAGACTTTATGTCTACAGTAAAACGGCAGTGAATTTCAAGTGATTTTATAGCAATTAATTCACAAAAATTTTCGGTGATGTATCTGCAGTCTGACTGCAGTTTCTGAAGAACTTTACAGGTCTTAATTTTGTAAGTATGATTATTATAATAGTAACTACAGTATAACAGCAGTTACTGTAAGATTCTTTTGCAAGACACAATGCTGTATGATTGTGTGATATTTCCCGAATTTTCTAAAGTGTTTAAAATTGTTTTAATTTTGTGAGAGTTGCATGTTATGAAACACACTTTTTAAATACTAATGATAATTAATACTCTTTCCAAGACTTTTAAGGACTTAATTGAAAGTCACATTCCTACCTAACGCAAAATTTTTAGTTCCTCTTTCATTTTAAGCTAAGATAAAAAAAAATAAATTTCACTATGATTTTCAAAATCAGAGAAAAAAAAATTAGTTAAATTTCAAAATCGAGGGAGGGGCAGTGGCATCAACCCACCTGTGCCCCTGCCCACTACGGAAAATTCTTAGTTTTTTTTAACTTACTCTAAACGAATAAATTTTGCTATTTTTTTTTTTTTCAAAATCGGAGAAAAGTATTTTAATTAAATTTCAAAAGCCAGGGGGTGGGGGGGAGGAATGAGAAATTTCTTCATTTTTCTATTCTAGGTTACTCGAAAAGTATACATTTTACTATGTTTTTGAAATAGAAGAAAAGGAAATTTTAATTAATTAACTTTTGAAATCCAGGGAGGGGCAATAGGTTTCTCCTACCCCCTACCCTATCCCTAACTGAAAATTCTTAATTCATCTTTTATTCTAAGATAATTAAAAAAAATTCAGTATGTTTTTCAAAAGCGAAGAAAATAGTTAACATTTAAATTCAAGGGAGGGACAATCGCTCAGCTATGCCCCTTCCCCTAACAGGAAATTCTTAGTTTCTTTATTTTTAGTTAGTCGAAAAGAATAAATTTTACTACTTTTCAAAAGTTGAAAAAAATAAATTTTTATTAGTTACATTTTAAAATCCAGGTAGGGGAGGGCAATGAACCTCTCCCCCCCCCCCCCCCTCCCTCCCTCTTAATGTAAAATTTCTCATTTTTCTATTCTAGGTTACTCGAAAAGTATAAACTTTACTATGTTTTTGAAAACAAAAGAAAAAGAATATTTAATTAATTAAATTTTTAAATTTAGGGGGGGGGGCAATAGCTCTCTTCTAACTTCGTTCCCCTAAGAGAAAATTCTTAGTTATTCTTTTATTTTAAGATAAGAGAAAAGATCAAATTTCACTATGTTTTTCAAAAATCAGAGAAAAAAATAGTTACAATTTAAAATCGAGGGAGGGGCAATGATTCACATATGCCCCCTTCCCCTAACAGAAAGTTCTTAGTTCCTTTATTTTAAGTTATTCGAAAAGAATAAATTTTACTATGTTTTTGTAAATTGGAGAAAAAAATTGCTAATTAAATTTCAAAATCCAGGGAGGGGCAATGAGTCTCAGCCCCCCCCCCACACACACACACACCGCCACCACCACCCCTTAACTGAAAATTTCTTATTTATTTTCATTTTAAGTTACTCAAAATATTTACATAATGTTTTTCAAAACAGAAGAAAAGAAATTCTTATTAATTAAATTTTAAAATCAAGGGAGGGGCAATAGGTCTCCCTTGCTCACTGCCCCACTATCTTCATAACTAGTTTTTAGTTCCTCTTTTATTTTAAATTACTCGAAAAAAATTTACTATGTTTTTTCAAAATCGAAGAAAAAGGAAATTTAATTAGATAAATTTCAAAATCGAGAGGGACAGTGGCCCAACCATTCTTTTATATGTCGCCCATGATTAGAAATTAGAAACACAGGTGGGTTTACTTATTGCATATTGCATAAATTGTCTTTCTTCCATATCGGACATACATATAACTTCCAGTTTTCCACTTTTACCTCATAAAAACAAAGAAGAACAACAAAAGAATAGTATAATTTTCTTCCTTTATTTTATTTAAATTTCTCATTTGGACATATGATTTAGGCTGGGATTACGGTGCCTCACTTAAGATCAACTTAGAGACTTACGATATAAACAAAACGTAAACGGCATTACGGTGCCTCGCGATCTTACGACAGCTTGGAAGCAGCCGTAAGTTAAGACAGAAGTGGATGCGCGCGCAACCACAACAAATGTAACTGCGGCCTGTGATTGGCTGACTGCAGGAGGACTTACGCCGAAGCACGAGGACTTGCGCCGAGGCACCGTAATACCAAGTTACGACTGATCGCAGGAACGCCTATCCTACGATCGAGCGTAAGATACGGTCGAGCGAGGCACCGTAATCCCAGCCTTATTTTTCAACCCCTTACAGCTGAATGTCTAACCCCATGGTTTCGTTGCAACTGCAGGAGAAGCATTAAAGAAACACCTCAACTCACGGAAACGCCGGCTTGTTTATGAAAATCGGCGCGGAGTACCACGTTGTTTTGCTGAAAGAAGATCATTTATTTTGCAGTTTGGCGAAAAATATCACCACTGTTT
The DNA here is from genome assembly GCA_963932465.1 of Maratus speciosus. Classification (NCBI taxonomy): domain Eukaryota; kingdom Metazoa; phylum Arthropoda; class Arachnida; order Araneae; family Salticidae; genus Maratus; species Maratus speciosus. The sequence continues at coordinate 510,954,555 of OZ010786.1, read as the reverse complement.
ATTGAAATAAAGTGGCTGTATGGGTATTTTTACATTCTCAATCGAAAGAAATTAATTTCAGATCTACACGATTGAGTTAATTTGAATAAAGTGATAACGATTTATAAACCGTCGCAATTTTTGTACAATCATCGTTAGTATTTCAAATCCAGATGAGATTGTACTATTAACGGTTAATGCATGCGAAAAAAAAAAAAAATTAGGTCCATTTCATATTAACAGGATTAATTAAATTCAAATGTCATCCAAAACATTTGATAAAATTTTGTTTCTGACAATCCAGATAGTTCGATTTTACTTGATTTAGTGCACTTATCTATTTACAGTAATTAACAATGTTTTATTTCAGATTTACACTTGCTTCAATCAGTATGTTCTTTTAGATTAGGAGTTTCAGAATTTTTAAATATCTTACCAAGATCTTACACATATACTTATCTGTGCTTTGTATTAAAGTATGTTTTGATGTTCAGTCACACAAAAAATCAATACTGAACTTCAAATTATAACTTGATGCCTGTCTAGGATACCTACAATAAGTGCATAACATTTCACAGGTAAGTAACTTATTTTCTTTTTAGGAATGAAACAGTTTTATGTAATACAAAGCGGTTTGACACATTACATTGTGTTAATAACATAACATAGAGTTAATAATAATTTTTATTTAATGAGTACGTACTCACTAATTATGTAAAATATTAAATTTTTTAAATGAAGCAATCTTTTTTTACTGTCATATGAATTGTGTTATTGTAAAAAGAAAATTTACACTTTTGAATGGTAATAGGGCCAAATTAGTTTTTTTCGTCAATTATGACACTTCTCAGAATCAAATAATAAAGACAATATTTTGCAATATTATATTTCTATTCTACCCACTGTTAAAATTTAGTTTTTTCTTGATACTGATTTGTGAAACTCGTGGGATTTTTATCATATGGTCGATGAATGAATTTAGACTTTCAGAGCACTTTTTCAGATTTTTCCTGCAAGCGATCGAAGAATTATTTTTTTTTCCCACATGACAGAGTTTTCATGTGCGTTTAAATTTTTTAAATGATTTTTTTCATTTATTAAGAAGGATATTGAATGAGCTTAGTACACCGTCATGTTACAATACACACAAGCTAATGTTAATCCACTGAAAATATCCTTAATTATTTTAAATGTTGTTTTTTTTTTTTTTTGCATAGGAGGACATTGAATGAGCTTAGTTCACTGTCATGTTACAATACTCACAAGCTAATGTTAAACAAATGACAATATCCTTAAATTTACGTTAACACTTTGGCTGCCGTCCATTTTTCAAAATCTGTTCACAGGCATCGAATGCGTGACTTAGAGATCTGCACGGGCAGACCCGTGGCCCCAGAGTTGATTTCAGGGGGTGGTCCGGGGGCAAGGTTATTAGACATATAAGGTTGGCTCGTCACTATGGACTCCGTCCCGCCCACTCTCGTTGCTAGGCAGAATCATACGTCACAAGAATCCAAGAATCCTTATTTTCCTGTCGGCCGTAACCAACGCCCCGTAACCCGTGTTTACTATGTTTATGTTTGTTCGTCTAAAATATTTTTCTCTTTAGATTTAAAGTCCAATACATAAAAACTTGAATTTGAAGCTCTCTTTTAATATTTTATTTCATAAAGAGACATTCAATGAAAAGAAAGATATTTTAAAGAAAACTGTTGAATATATATAATCAAACACATCCAATTTAAATATCGACAGTATGTTAATAACTTCTTTTTCTAAATTACGAATCTTTATCCGCGTAAAATATTTAAATGCTAAGTCAGATGAGATGAAATCATTAAAAAGAAAATTAAAATTTAGCACTAGGGATTGTGTAGAAAAAAAAAATGAGAAAAACTATTGTATAGTTGTTTTATTTTCATTAGTATTTTCTTTATTATATAAAATCAAATGCTTTAAATTGTAAATAATATGTGAACAGTTGAACTGTTGTAAATATTATTATTTTTTAATTATTGATATATTAAATATAAAAAATTGATGGTGTTAATTATTGTGAGGGCTAATTTCTCCACTACTCCCTCCCCCCTTCCCCTTCCTTTGTATCAGCCTCTGGAAATAACCAATACTTGGTTAAAAAAACCTGTAGGAAGATACTATATGTTTTATATACAGTACAAAGTCTCAAATCCGGACGTCCGAAATCCGGTATTCTCCAAAATTCGGATATTTTCGTAATTGGCGTTTTTATTTTAGAGAAAAGTAAAATAAACCGCTAATAATCGCATAAAGCAATATTATATTAAGCTAAAAGTTTGAAACCGAATCCCTTTTACGAATGCCAAAAAAATCTCTAAATATCACACGGGAAAAAAATCTTTAAAAATTAAAAATCACTGCAAGAATTCTGAATAAACTTTATTAAAAAGAGGCCATTTATAATAACGAACTAAAAGATTAAAACCGGATTCCTTTTACTAATGGGGAAAAATCGCCGCGAAACGTAAAGGCAGAAAAAATAGCAAACTTTAAGCGTCTGAAGTTTGCAGAGAACATAATTTACTATAGTGAACAATACCATTGTAACTGAAATTCCTTCATGAATGCCAAAATAATTGCCTCGAAACGCAAAAATTCGCATTGCAAATCGCCCAAATTTCAAAAATTGTGTAGGATAAAATGTACTATATTGAATTAAAAGATTGAAAATGAATTCCTTTTACGAATGTCAAAAAATTGCCTCTAAAAATCCAAAATTCACATAAAAAATTCGCGAAAATTTCAAGAAAAGCTGTACGAATTCCAAATAAACATTATTAAAAAGAGGACAACATTTACCATATTAAGCTAAAACACTAAAACCAGATACCTTTTAATGATTTGGGAAAAGTGCCACACGCGCGAAAAAAGAAGGATTTTTTTTTTTTTTTAATTTAAAAATCGCAAACAACAAAATTTATTGTAGATAAATTTATTGTCTAAGACATTGTAACCAGAATGCTTTTCTGAATCGCAAAATAACGCATTCAAAATCCCTAAAAAGTCATTAATCACGGGGCTAAAACTTTGAAATCGAATTACTTTTACGAATGTCAAAAAATCGCCGTATAACGAAAACAAAAACTCTTAAAATCGCTTAAAAAATGAGATACATTGAAAAGTCGATGTAGGATTTCCAAATAAACTTCACTGAAAAGAGGTCAAAGTTTATTATACTGAATTAGAATATTGTAATCAGAATCCTGTTAGTAAAGTAAAATTTTTTTCGCAAAATTCATAAAAACGATAAAAAACACGTAAAAAATTAAATTAAAAAAAATTGTTGTAATTGAGATAGTTTTTACTTTTTGAAAAACACATATTCCCCAATTAAAATATCTCTTTAGTATTATTTTAATTTATTTTCTTTTAATTATTAATTAATTGTTTTCTTTTTAGTATTAAAATGCTTTCCAATGCGTAAATAATTCACAGGTGAAAGTGGATAAAGTTTTCATTTTTTATTTTTAATTATGCAAATGAACAAAAATTCGGAAAAGTCCAATCGACGAGTTCTGGACGATTCCGAATTTTTGACTTTGTGCATTACTAATATATGCTTTAAAAGAATCATAATTGCATATGTTTAAGTCTTTTTTACTGTTTTTTACAACTTACAAATATTTTAAAACTTATTAGTCTTTATAAACGTAATTCTGAGAAGTTATTTTGTTTTTCTAATTTGTAGAAATTCCATATTAAAACGTACATTTTAATTAAATGAATTCAAGTTGCAACCCACTATTTTACTAATTTAATAAATAAATATATATATATATAAATAAGAAATTGTCAACTAGTAAGTAAAAAATATATATCATAATAACAAAATAAGAGAGAAAGAGTGAGAGAGAATATAGAGCAGCTGTAACTGTTTTTTCTCTTTTTTTCAAAAATGTTTAATTTTTCACCCCCGTGTCACTGTAAAGATTTTAAAACTTATTAATTTTCTTCTATGTAGTTTTAAAACTAAGGTCTCTTATTTCTTTACACGTAAAAAAAAGTATTAAAAAATTTTCCCCCTTAAAATTGCATAACAATTCAACTGTATATAACGCTATTAGCACAGGAGGGATTCCGACTGTGGATTCTTGTGACGTAGCAGAGAAAGACCCCTCCGATTGGGTGAAAAGTTACGAGCCAACCTTTATAGTCTAATAACCTTGGTCCGGGGGGGGGGACATTCCTTCCAGAGCAATGAGAGCCCCCCCCCCGGGCCACCCCCTGAAATCAACTCTGGGGCGTGCAGATCTCTAAGTCACGCATTCGGTGCCTGGGAACAGATTTTGAAAAATGGGCGGCAGCCAAAGTGTTAAGGTGAATTTTCGATCAAAATCTGCAACTAAAGGATTTCTCTTTTTTGTCCAACAATCAACTGGCAAATTTCACAAATTTTTCTGATGACTTAATGACTATTTTCAGTTTTTTTTCATGCAACTGATTGACAAATTTTGCAATATTATATTTCTACCCACTGGTAAAATTTAGTTTTTTCTTGATACTGATTTGTGTGAGCTTAGTACACCGTCATGTTACAATAAACACAAGCTAATGTTAAACCACTGAAAATATCCTTAATTATTTTAAATGTTTTTTTTGCATAGGAGGACATTGAATGAGCTTAGTACACTGTCATGTTACAATACTCACAAGCTAATGTTAAACAAATGACAATATAATTAAATTTACGTTAACACTTTGGCTGCCGCCCATTTTTCAAAATCTGTTCACAGGCATCGAATGCGTGACTTAGAGATCTGCACGGGCAGACCCGTGGCCCCAGAGTTGATTTCAGTGGGTGGTCCGGGGGTGGGGGAACATTCCTTCCAGAGCAATGAGAGCTCCACCCCCTGAAATCAACTCTGGGGCCACGGGTCTGCCCGTGCAGATCTCTTAAGTCACGCATTCGGTGCCTGGGAACAGATTTTGAAAAATGGGCGGCGGCCAAAGTGTTAAGGTAAATTTTTGATCGAAATCCCCAACTAAAGGATTTCTCTTTTTTGTCCAACAATCAACTGGCAAATTTCACAAATTTTTCTGATGACTTAATGACTATTTTCAGTTTTTTTTCATGCAACTGATTGACAAATTTTGCAATATTATATTTCTACCCACTGGTAAAATTTATTTTTTTCTTGATACTGATTTGTGTGAGCTTAGTACACCGTCATGTTACAATACACACAAGCTAATGTTAAACCACTGAAAATATCCTTAATTATTTTAAATGTTTTTTTTTTTTTTTGCATAGGAGGACATTGAATGAGCTTAGTACACTGTCATGTTACAATATTCACAAGCTAATGTTAAACCAATGACAATATCCTTAAATTTACGTTAACACTTTGGCTGCCGCCCATTTTTCAAAATCTGTTCCCAGGCACCGAATGCGTGACTTAAGAGATCTGCATGGGCAGACTTGTGGCCCCAGAGTTGATTTCAGGGGGTGGTACGGGGGGGGACATTCCTTCCAAAGCAATGAGAGCCCCCCCCCCCCCGGGCCACGGGACTGCCCGTGCAGATCTCTAACTCACGCATTCGGTGCCTGGGAACAGATTTTGAAAAATGGGCGGCAGCCAAAATGTTAAGGTAAATTTTTGATCAAAATCCCCGACTAAAGAATTTCTCTTTTTTGTCCAACAATCAAGTGGCAAATTTCACCAAATTTTCTGACGACTTAATGACTATTTTCAGTTTTTTTTCATGCAACTGATTGACAAATTTTGCAATATTATATTTCTACCCACTGGTAAAATTTAGTTTTTTCTTGATACTGATTTGTGAAACTCGTGGGATTTTTATCATATGGTCGATGAATGAATTTCGACTTTCAGACCACTTTTTCAGATTTTCCCTGCAAGCGACAAGGTACAAGTGTGCTGTTTTTTAAACATTTCCGCCCAGTGGCCCTTTTTATCTAGAATCAACACTAGGATAGTGATGATTCTAGAAAAAAGGACTGCTGTGTGTGAATTTTTAAAAAAGGGCACTCGCAGAACAGAAGTGTAAAAATCTAGGCGCCAGCAGGCAGTTTCTCACCACTAAATTTTATTAGTTCTCTTCACTTAAATTCTTACAAAAAATTTAGGTGAAATATTAGACAAAAAATAACAAATAAAATTTAGTGGTGAGAGACTGCCCATTGGCACCTAAATTTTTTTCTTGCATTCGTGTACCTTGTTCACAAAAAATAATTTGAATTGGTTTTTTTAGACTCCTTTTTTATTAGTGGTGTACCGAGTAGTACTTTGGCCGAGTACCGAGTACTCGGCCACTGACTACTCGACCGAGTACCGAATACCGAGTAGTTGTGTAATAAGAAAAACTTACTTTTATTTGTATGTGTGAAACTAAATTTTAATCTTGAATTATTTTATGAGGGGTTTTTGCTTAACTTTTTTTATATTTTGTACACATATTGTTAAATACTGAGTAAATAGTTTTATGAATTATTACATATATTATACATTGATATTCGAATAACTTTTTACTGATCAGTTTGAAATTCTTACAACTACTCGGTATTGGCCGAGTACTCGGCCAAAATTTCACCGAGTACCGAGTACTCGGCAAATTGGTCGTATATGCCGAATACTCGGTATTTACCGAGTACTCAGTACAGCTCTATTTTTTATCAATAAAATTTTGCAATGTTTTCCTGTGACAGATTGAATTTTGCGATTTTTCCCCCATTTAATGTTATTATGCATTCCTTTTTTTAAATATTAATATTCAATAACTATTTTTCAATTATCAGTTATGTGACTTATTTAGCAGTTTTTCAGCTGCAATCGGTCGACAAATTTCACATTTTTTCCTGCCACCAACTGAAGAATCTTGTGAGTTTTGTCTCGATTGATGAATTTCACGATTGGTTTCTGCAACAGGTTGACAAGTTTCACAATATTTTAAAGCAGCCGACTGAAGAATTGTTCTGTTTTTTTTTTTTTTTTTTTTTTTTTTTTTTTTTTTTTTTTTCCAATAATGGTTGTTGGTTGTGTTTATGATGGCCAGTTATCAGCACGAGGGATATAGGCCCTAACGGGGGGAGTGCCCTCCGTGGGTGGTCTTTCTAAGGGAACTTAACCCGTATTTATGCTTGGAAAACCAAGGTCCGAAGAAAACTCTAAAAGATTAGGCCGACGGGCGCTATTGGGATCGAACACAGCACCTCCCGTCCTACCAGCTTCGAGAGCAGAACCTCTCGGCCACTGGTGGGGCTTTTCAATAATGGACTGGGGAATTTCATAAATCTTTTCATTGAGTGAGTAATGATTTTTGCAATTTTTTTCACGCTACCAATTCTCGAGTTTTGAAATATTTTATTTCTACTGATCGGGGAAATGTGCGGGAGCTTCCTTGCGATCAATTTGCAAAACTCGTGCGATTTTTTTCATATTGTCGATGGATGAATTTCGCAGATTTTCACCACGTCCGATCGAAGAATTTCATTATTTCTCTTACTTTTTGAACTTTTTTAATATTTTCATCCTTTTAGATTGGATTTTTTTACAGAGCCCTCCGATAAATGTCATTTATAATATATAAAAATTCCATAGAGAAGTGAGGGTGTATTCCAGGTGGTGCAACCCCCACTTTTCAAAATTTTGCCGACATCCCTCATGTAACTTGTTAGAAAGGCCCCATCACCACTTATTTATGTTATGCACATCCGGCTTTCCTCACCTGCATTGCCCCCCCCCCCTCCAAGGGGGAACTTTTCTAAATTTTGCCAACATGCCTTGTAACATATTGTTGGAAAGGCCTGTGAGCACTTATTCATGTTGTGCACATCGGTTTCCCCCCTAGGGGGCACTTTTCTAAATTTTGCAGTCACCCATCATGTGACATATTGTAGGAAAGGCCTAATACCACTTATTCATGTTATGCACATCTGGTTTCTCCCCCCCCACTTTGCTCCCCCCTGAGGGGGCACTTTTCTAAATTTTGCTGACACCCCTCGTGTGACCCATCGCTGGAAAGGCCAATGACTACTTATTAAGTTATGCACATTTGGCTTTCCTCCCCACACTTTGCCCCCTCCAAGGGGGGCACTTTTCTAAATTTTGCAGTCACCCATCATGTGACATATTGTTGGAAAGGCCTAATGCCACTTATTCATGTTATGCACATCCAGCTTCCCTCCCACACTTGCCCCCCTCAAGGGGGGCACTTTTCTAAATTTTGCAGTCACCCATTATGTGACATATTGTTGGAATTTCTAATACCACTTATTCATGTTATGCACATCCGGCTTCCCTCACCCCACTTTGCGCCCCCCCCAAGGGGGGCACATTTCTAAAATTTGAAGTCACCCATCATGTGACATATTGTTGGAAAGGCCTAATACCACTTATTCATGTTATGCACATCTGGTTCTCCCCCCCACTTTGCTCCCCCCTGAGGGGGCACTTTTCTAAATTTTGCCGACACCCCTCGTGTGACCCATTGCTGGAAAGGCCAATGGCTACTTATTCAAGTTATGCACATTTGGCTTTCCTCCCCACACTTCCCCCCCAAGGGGGGCACTTTTCTAAATTTTGCAGTCACCCATCATGTGACATATTGTTGGAAAGGCCTAATACCACTTATTCATGTTATGCACATCCAACTTCCCTCACCCCACTTTGCCACCCCCCCCCCCCCAAGGGGTGCACTTTTCTAAATTTTGCAGTCACCCATCATGTAACATATTGTTGGAAAGTCCTAATACCACTTATTCATGTTATGCACATCCGTCTTCCCTCACCCCAATTTGCCCCCCCCCCCCCCAACGGGGCACTTTTTCTAAATTTTGGAGTCACCCATCATGTGGCATTTTGTTGGAAAGGCCTAATACTACTTATTTATGTTATGCACATCCGGCATTTCTCCTCATATTTTCTAGTAAATTTTTAAAAGGCTACAGTCAAACTGCAAAAAAAATGTAGTTGGGAGACTGCGGTGATTTGGCACAAATCCCTGCAGTTCTTTTGAAGTCGACATAACTATAAATTTACTGCGGTGAGTGTGTAGTTATCAACTACACATTTACTGCGGTTAATTTATAGTTATGTCGACTTCAAAAACACTGCAGGGATTTGTGCCAAATCACCGCAGTCTTCCAACTACATTTTTTTTAAAGTTTCACTGCAGTTCATTTTTAGCTGGGATATTACGTTATAATCTGTCTTCCTACGCGAATGTTATCAAAATCAGTCACCCCGAGAGTTCGGCGCTGAGATTTCTGTCTTATTTCCAGTGCTTCAAAAAATGGTACCCGGTGTCTGCACGTCATGTAGAGTTCTACTTTACTTTAAGATCGATGTAGCACTGTGTAGCTATTTACGCTCCATCCTGATACCTTTACGAAATTTCTCACCATGTGGGAATTGTCTTTCATTTCCATATTTTGGTGAAATAAAATACTTAGAACGTCACCTGGCTCTTTTTTGACTGAATTTGTCGACTTCAAAATTAATTCGACTTTTTACCAGTTGTCATTATTCTATGAATTTCATGCATATAACAATAGTCTTTCACTATTTTGACAAGAATTTTATACAACGTTTCATATATACGATAGATATGTGCATATATACTATGATAACAACAAAAAAAAAAAATATGTATATATTGCAACTCATGATTAAAGTTCACCTTACTGTGGCACAATCCAATCTATCTTATTTCATTCTGATACATATTAAGGCTTGTATTAAAAACTGATCTTTATCTGTATAATATGTACGTATCGGCAAAAATAATAAAGAATACTTTGATTAATCCATATAAAATAAAAATCCAGTAGCGCTAGGTTCTATTAAAAGCCGTTTGTCTGATCTTGATAAAAACTTTCATTTCAGTTTTATATATCCAGAGAGTGATTGTTTCTAGCTACTCAGTAGTGACGTGGGAAAAAAAATTGGTTTTAAAAGTGTGGAAAAGTTTTTAAAAGCTTTTAAGTAATTAAAATGATTACAAATGATATTGCGCAGTATCAAAAATAGAACAATCCTAAAAAAATAGTTCAGTTGTTAAAATTGAGGTAGTAACTTACACAAGCCTTTAAACTACTTTTATTAGTTAAAATTGGGCATTAAGAGAGAGAGCTTCACTTAGCCGCTTTGTGACGAGTGACTTTTACAGAATTTTTAATCTTTTATCACCTGCTTTTCCCAAAAAAAAAAAAAAAAAAAAAAAAAAAAAAAAAAAAAAGCCTAATTGAATCGGAAAAATGGCTTGTTTAAATAACGCAAAATTTACAAAAAAAAAAAAAAAAATAAAAATAATAATAATACTAATAATTGGTTGGAATGATGGAGGATTCTGTGTTCCTTATACTGTGTTCCTATTATGCTTCGTTTTATGTGTATAATGCGTCACATGATGCTCGTTCCGAAGGCTCGTTCCATTTTTTGGCTCCAGAAAGAGCACAATCCTAAAAATAAAACGAAGTTTTTAAAATGGAAGTAATAAGAGATACACACATATAATAATAAAAATACATCTCTATTTATAAACAGTGTAATTAGAGACGGAGATTCTCTCACTCCTTTTAACAGATTTTAAAGTTATTAAAATGGTTTACTAAGGATAATTTTCAGCACCAAAAATCGCCTAATTCTGAGAAAAGAAAAAGAAAAAAAAAAAGAATGTTTAAAATGGGGTAAAAAGACATACATATATCTTACTTAAATTTTTGGTTACATGAAGCAGGTCTGAAAACATGCATATAATTATATATATACATATTTACAATTTACAAAATAGAATATGATTTGGTATTTTGTTAGAAGAAAATGTATATGTTATACCTAAAATTAAAAAAAAAAAAAAAAAAAAAAAAAATGTGAAAATATTTTGATCTTTTATAAGCAGTTCAACAACAAGGTATTTTCCAAACACACACACACACACACATATACATATATATACGTATATATTATGATAACTTTTTATTCAATAGGTAATATTCATTTAATTATTATTCATTTACTTTATTATTATTATTCATTCCCCCTGACTTAGCCAAAATCATAAAATTTTGAAAAAGTCTTAATTAACGCACGTTGTTAATTAAAAAACCCAATTAAAAGAATGGAAAATGTTCATAATTCAATAAAAGCTTTGATTTTCATCAAACCGCAACGATTTGCTGTCAGAAGGGTGAGGGTTTACCATAATTTAAGGCGATAAATGAACTGGGCGTTTTGGAAGACGTCTGTACTTTATAATCTACCGGACCTAAAAACTTAAAAATTGCGCATGCAAACGCAAACAAATTTTCTCTTTTAAAATTTAGAATTTTTTTTCGAAAATTCCATCTAGAAGCGGAAAAATTCGTGTAAAATTGTTTTATATAAGCTTATTTTATTTGTACCTGTAAAACACCGGTATTTGAGAAAATTTTCATGGCCAGACGGCTGCGAGTTCAAGTGTTTTTATCTGCAGATGGTCGGCTCAGTAGTAGACTAGAGGTTTTAAAACGAATTCAAAACTTTTAAATTATAAAATTTATAGATACAATTTTATGCATCCATGCGTAGAATTTTTCGCTGATTTCAAATATGTTAATTTCATGAATGTGTCTAAATTAGTTGAAGATATATTAATTATTATTTCATTAACTGGATCATTTCTTTCAAACTGTCGTTTTAAAATGGCCAGGAGTTGCCAGAATGAGAAAGACAGGTTATCCAGATGTGGTAGTTAAGAATTGAAGAGTGGTGAGGTTTTTAAAAGGTACCCAATCTCAGAATCTAACCTGTCAAAAAACTTGGACAGCCAGACATAAAACAAAAAATTCCCATTTCAGAAATTCTAAAAATAATTGTTGTGTGGGAATTACAAGCTGAGATATTAATTATTATTTCAATAATTGGATGATTTCTATTAAATGTTCATTTTAAAAGGAAGTCACGTGATTTTTTTATAGCAGTAATCATCAGAACAGTGCAGAATAAAACAAAATACAGCATAAATGTTATTTATTCAATATAAAAATTTCATAAGTCATCATGCCACTATTTTCGAATAGTACCCCGTCGACTAATGTTTCTATGGATAGGTTGTGTAAATGATTTTCTTTCAGAAACACATTTGTTAGGAATAGAGTGCTCTCCCTGCTGGTGGAATGTGGAACTATCAGAGCGCGATTTTATTTAAATTAGGAAATCTAACAATGCGAACTTTTTGAAACTTTAATACAGTTTATAACACATAAAAAAATAATAAAGAAGGGAACGTCACATTTCATGGGAGGAAGGGCTGGTATGTTTCTTTCTTTTTTTTTTTTTTTTTTACTTACCGTTTTTTATTATTTTATGTGCGTTTTTTTGACGGAGTCCTGAGATAAATGATACTTATTTAAGATAAAAATTTCAAAAGTTTAGTTACCACTATTTTCCAACAGTAATTCCGGTATATATCTTAAATTTTCGCTTAAAACCGCCACTCTCCGTACCTCCATCCTCACCCCTCTATGTCATCCCTATCTATATAAGGGTTTAATAAATGTTAATTAACAATTTGGGTTTATTAATAAAAGGAAAAAGAGTTTTGGAAGGAATATTAAACTAAACCCTCTTTGCGATCTGTGATAACACTTACCCGCTGTTCTACCATCCATCACTGCCCTACCTTTCTATATTAAAGAAGATAAAAAATATATAAAAAAAAAAACATGTGCACATTAATATTTTGTAGATCTATTATTTTATAAATAGTTAAATAAATATGCTAAAAAATACCTAATATAAAAGCATTCTACAAAAAATATGTTATTTCAAATAATTGCGACACTACATAATAATTAGAATTAGGAGTGTATTTAAAAACAATAACAATATTTTTTTGTAAATAAAAAAAGATTAATTATCGTAAAAAAACACAACTAAACACATGACTATTTTTGTTTTTATCAAATGGGCAAATACAGGAAAAGAAAAAAATACCTCTGACCATAAATAAAAAGTATTTGTTACAGAATCTTTGTTGAATCTGCGGATTTTCCTGATAATGAAACTTTTCTGATTTTTTTTTTTTTTTTCTTCAGAGACTAGAAAAAAAAATCCCTGAAGATCTCTTGTGCTTTATTCTTCACTTTTGTGAAAGAGATACTCTTTGACGGAAACAGGCCTTTAAATTGCCTCTTTTAAAATATTTTCTTTTTCTGCTAAGAAAATCAATTTACTCTGAAGGAGAAAAGGTTATTGTCTTTATAATATAGTTAATGATACGGAGTAATGAAAAAATATTTCTGCATGAACTTCATTACATACAACTTCAAATATTTACTTATACATAAAAAAACGGATCTTTTAGCACCCGATATGATAGTTCTTTCTTCTAGCAATTAAAGTGTCGTCGCCAGGAAATAACGTTCCGTTGTATAAGCCAGCCGTAAAACAAAGCAGATGTATCTTTGTACTGGTAAATATTCTACTGCAATTTTTTTTAATTCCTATGCATCGCACACTTTCAATTTTTATACCGTCGTATTGAAAAAAAAAATGTATTTTTTAATGCAGTTTGTTTGAAAACTGCATCCTAATTTATTTTTGAGATATTAATTTTTTTGTAGTTTTTAGCTTCATTTGTTTAATTTTGGCAACTCAAGTACACCATTTCTGTAGAAATTAAGAAAAAATAGTTAAAAAATAGAAATTATGTCTTTCTGTTGCCATTTTTCCATAACTAATGAAAAAAAAGTAATTAAAATACGTGCTATTTTGAAAAAATATAAATGAATGAGTTCTGATAAAACATGGAGCTATTATAAATTACATATTTAATTTAACTGTCTATATTACAAACAAATGAAAGCATATGAATCATTAGATAGCCACTTTTTTTGTCGAGTTTCTTGTGTGACATCTGTTTTTTGGATTTGTGTATTATTCAGCGATAGTGACGTCATATGAATACTTTACTGCAGATGATGTTTAAGACTGGATCGTAAATGAGGAATACCTCAGAGGATGCGAATGACATCATTTTATATAAAATAAAAGCGTGTGTTTTAAGTCTTAAAACTGAAATATGTTTTATATTATCTATATTTATATACATATATATTTTTTTTTCATAGAGGAGGACACTAAATTCTTAAAAAGCAGAATTCTTGTGTTCTAGTTTTTCATTCGTAATTAGCAAACTTTTCCGTATAAAAATATATTTTGTATTTTAGAAGCATATTTTATTTCTATTTCTGAACTTTCTAGAATTCTTGCATTGTATGTTCATTACATGTTTCTTCGTAATAATTTCTTTATATATGAATTAGAAAAATTAAAATCTATGTTGCCATAGAACTAAAACACAATTTAATTCCTTAGGTATACCGATCAAAACCAGTTTAAAGAAGCTCAAACTTAAAAAGTCTTAGTCAAAACAAATTTGATTTATAAATTGTTTGATTTCTATACGCGAAAGCTAAATTAAACGCGTTTTCTTTTGAAGACGTATTTCATAAAAATAATTTAACCACTCATATTTTAACTGTATCAGTAATGGGGATTTGCATATTATATTTATGAATACGTTCCACACAATCATAGTTAGTTGAGATGTAGTGATAGAATTTAAATCTTAGAAAAAATTATAAGTTAAACCTGAAAGTGAAAATAAAGATAAAAACAATCTGTAATAAATGAAAAAAATGTTTTTTCATGGAGTTAAATAATTATGCGATAATGTTCAGTATTTGAAAAAAAAAAAAACTATTCTTAATAAGATCCTAAGAGATGTGATTCAAAAATCAGATAACTCGTATTGATAGAAAATACATAAAGCCTTTACTTTTTTTTTTTTTTTTTTTTTTTTTTTTTGCAAACTTCCAAAGTTCCATAAACGTTTCTAATCTAAATTTAAACTCACGCTGTTTGTTCCATTTTTTAGTTAAAATTTAATGAATTTCAGTGTAAAAGTTTTTGAAAGATTTTCCACACAATAGTTTGTATCTGAATAATAACATGGAGATAAACCAATATTGATTACATTTGCACTAAATATTTTACCAATATTGCATTCATAAGAAATTCTTTTGGAGAAATATCAACAATGGCTAAATAGTAATTTTACATTATTGCACTTTGCAATAAAATGGCCTTATACCATAAAAAATGGCTGTGCATTGGAAAGGTTTGCAAAAAAACTCGAATATCGCAGAAATATTAACTTTCTGTTGGAAATAATGGCAATAAATTCATGATGTATGTATTTCTGCTAGTTGGGCAATATTGGTGAAAAGTCCACACTTAAATGTTTAATTGTAATTCCTTGCAAATATACCTGAGATTAGGTAAAATGCCGCTAAGATAGGTCCCGATGTAGCCAAAAGAAACAAGATAATTCCAATATCGTTATATTCTTACGCGATGCAGCAATAAAAGGAGATATTTTTTTTTTAAAGTTCAAACTTCCAAATAGTGTAAAGGAAATTTATGTATATGATGGTTTTTCTGGCCATCTGTATTTCTGTCTGTCTTTCCGTCTGGCTGTACTTTAAGGCGCGTAAATATACTCAAATTTCAACATAATGGATACATGTTGTTGAGGAATATTATGGATTGTTTGGCATTGAAAATGGAATGTGTATTATTTAAATTACGTTTATAGAGACAATAAAAAAAATTCCATTCATTATGGTAATATTTTTGTAATGTATTTAAAAAATGCTACACAACTTCAAATCTGTCAGAAGAACAAAAAAATCATGCGTCAAGAATAAATTATGAAACACTTTCCAACACGTTCATAATACTGTAACAAAACTTCAACGTGTAATAAGTTGAAATGTCTGATTGAAGCATTTAGAAACGCATAACGCATACTCAATTTCAGCAATTCCCATTTACAGTCAGAAAATTATCCGACTTCCTTGAGTAAACCAGTATACTCTATACAGATTTTTATTTATAACTTATATGTATTCTAAAATTTAGTTTAGTTAGTAAATATTACATACCACAGTTGAATATTCCCCTTCGGCAATTTCGCTAATCAGGAGAATGGTACATGAACTCTTGTGTGCAGCCCTATGCAAAAGATATAGAGTAAATACACGACGAGTAACATGCAAAACATTAATTCAATTCAAAGCGCATTTCGATATTGAAAACGTATTTCCAGCAATTATACACCAAAGACATTACTGTAACACAATTTTTTTGTGTATCCTTGTAAATGAACGATAAATGTTATGAACATCTATGATATTACTGTTAGTATTTGAATCCCAATGAAAAAGGCGTGAGTAAGTTAGATAAAATTGGGACTTACCCGTTCTTCAGGATACTTATCTATTTCGGTGTGAATCCACACTTTGTTTAATCCAACATTTGTTAGTTTTCAGATTTTTAATCAACCACGCTTTATAACCGCCTTTGATAAAAGAAATTGTAGACTATTATATCAAATAAATAAGCAGTGGTAACACTTTAAGCTATTTAATTCACATTGTTTAAATTGTAAAAAAGAGAGAGCATTTTCATGCCTCTTCTCTGGAATGACTACATTTTCAGAATGAAAAAATATTTACATTATAAGATAATAAATCAGTAATAATAATTGTAATAGCAATATCATAATAATAATAATAAATCAGTTTAATGTCTATGAGTCACTCAACAAGTCATTATCTTTATCAAAGTTTTCAAGGTTAATTTCTTTTGAATAGATTTATGGCTGAGTTGAAACGACGCATTATTTATGTAACTGAGGAAATTATCTTTATCACAGCTAATTAGCTTGATTTATGTCCATCAATTACACACTTCATATGCAATACAGAACATGGCATGGTATAAATCATTAATATACAGTATGTCCATAATTAAACGACCCTACTTTAAAGCTGTCTACAGACAAAACTATTGTTCATAAAGTTGTGAAATTTTGTGAAAGACATAATAAAGGGGTGGGCAGTTGTTTAAGCTAAAAAAAGTTATAAATAAAAATAGTTTTAAATTTCGCCACTAGAGGGCGATTTTTAATAAATTACACATTTAGCATTATGATAGTTTAGAAATTTTATTTACAGGATGTTCATAATTAATCGATCCTATTTTAAAGTTGTATACAGACGAAATTATTGTTCAGAATGTCGTGAAATTTTTTCGAAGACACAATAAAAAGTACGGGGATTTGTATAAGTGAAAAAAAAATCAGAAGACTATTTTTAACGAATTACTCATTTTGCGTTCATTTACGATAGTTTAACAAATTTTGTTATAACCAAACATGTTCTGTGTGATTTTCATCATTTTCAGATACCATCTGAAATCGTGGAGATAGCATGTTCCGCAGTTGACCGCCTTGTGTTCTGGGAAATGCTAGAAACATGTCGTGAAATGCTGTCTTTAGAATGAGGTTAAGTTAATAAATAAAATTTCTAAACTATCGTAATGCTAAATGGGTAATTTACTAAAAATCGCCCTCTGGTGGCGAAATTTTGAACTATTTTTATTTATATATTTTTTAGCTTAAACAAATTTCTATTCCTTTATTATGTATTTCACAAAATTTCACCACTTAACGAACAATACTTTTGTCTGTAGACAACTTTAAAGTGGGGTCGTTTAATTATGGACAATCTGTATGTCAATTACATGAAAATCCCACTATATTTATGGGAGTTAGACGGTGGACAGACAGGCGGACGGACAAACAGAAAGATAAACCGGATTCATAAATAGTTTACAACTATATTGGAAAGTGTTAAAAATTTATATATATCACTGAGCAACACTACAAAATGATTACTAACACTAGGTTGAGCAAACAGTTCTGGGAAATTTGTGAAAGTTGCGTTTTTACGCGCAAATTAACAACAAAATTAACAACAAGGAATATTCTTCAAAGTAGAGACCATCATAGTCCACGACTTTCTGCTAGATTCCGGATTTTCTGGAAGTACCATGGCGGCTCCCTGGAATCGAAAAACTCTTGACATGCTTCTTCAGTTTCTTTAAAGGATTCAAATCGACGGCCCATGAAAAAGTATTGGATTGATCGAAAGAGGCCATAATCGGATGGAGCCACGTCTGGATTGTACGCGGGGTGTATAATAATTTCGACGCCGTCCAACTGTGCAAACTTGTCCTTGGTCCTCTGGGCCTCGTGCGGTTTGGGATTGTCCTGCTGAAACAAATCGCGGCTTCTGCGGACCAATCTTGGATACTTCTGCACCAATTTGTCGTAGACGCGTTCCAACTGATGACAATAGAGTTCCTATATACGATACAAATTCTGGTAACTATTAGATTAAAAATTCCCCAGATCTTTTTGCTCAACCTAATACTTTGGTGTGCATAGTATTTATGATTTTCTTAGAGCTGACACAAAAGTAAGTCACAAAACTGCCTGTGAGCAAAAATTTGGAGAAGTACGTTTTTAGTACAGTACAGTTTAAAATTTAACTACTTTTTTTCCAACTATTTTTTGGTACAGATTCTATAGATAATATACAGGGTTCCACAAAAGAATTCATTTCCGTTTACTGACGGAAGTTGATAACGGGCGATTTTTAAATGCGTTATACTTTTCGTAACTGAACTAAATTTTAGCATACTGTTTAGTATATTTAAAAATCTACAGATCAAACACAGGGCTTCACAAAAGAATTGTAATATTTTTTTGACTAATCTGGGTAATTACTATAATTAGATTTTCTAATGCTTTATGCTTTTTTTATGCTTTTTTTTCAAATTCTTTATATAAACATCATCTTTAACCTAACTAAACTCACACGTTTCGTTTCAGTATAGTGGATGTTTTGGAAAGTGTTTAATAATTTATGCTTAAGAAATGTCATTTTTTTCCTGTTTAAACTGATTTAATAAATTCTCGTGTTTTGTTGTTGTTAATAAATTAGTTAGTCTCATCCATATTTGAAGACAGCATTCGTGAAAGGATTCTTACACACCAAATAATTGTTGTACTAGAAATAAACCCTATATATATTTATTATAAATTCATGAACATTTTATCTTAAAAAGCAATGTTTTGTGAATTTTGGAGGAGAATTGATGGATTTAGCAGGATTAATTAAATTTGAATTTATAGGGATTTTGTGCAATATTTATAACCCTACTCAAATCTTTTATTTTAAATATTTTTCTTAGTATTTTGTAGAATTAAGAAATGTATAAATACAATGTTCCTACAGTAGAAATATACAAATATTTCTGAACTCAGATTCCCTCCCCCTCCTCAATCGTTCAGTGTTAAGAAAGCTGAAAAGATGCAAAGGCAAAATAAATTATCCTTTTAAAAATATTTTTGTTTTGTGTAACAAATAATGCTTCTGGAACAAAATAAAGTTATGCATATATAACTCATTCTAATCTGTATTCGAACTAATAGATATACACTATATGGTCAAAGGTGACCGATCACATGCGATTTTTGAGGTTTTGTTAAATATCTAGAAAAAATACATGAGGAATTAACCTGAAACTGCAGGTGTGTAAACAGTATAGTGTAGGTCACATATTTCCGAGAAGATTTTTTCCTGAAATCCCAAAGCGGACCGTCAACAAATTGAAAAAGAACGGAAATCTTTTGGATAACCCTGAAAAAACTAATAGAGCAAAAGCGTTTAAACTCGAGATTATTCATAAGTGGCTTATTGTAATATACTCTGTTAATTTTTAAGAGGATAGCATGCATACACGTAGAGAAATTAAGGTTTTTATAAAAACAGTCCCAAATATCGCCAAGTTTTTTGCTTAAAATTTGCAGAGTTCTTAATATAAAAAAAGAGTTCTTTTCAGAAAATGTGACGAACAACATTGTACAGAAAACTCTGCAGTCAGAATTAAAAAATAATAAAAATTGGATGAAAAATGAGCAGGTTTACTAAAAAATGTTTCACTGCGCATGCGCGAAGGCAACCAAAATATAATATGCATAATGTGTTACCAAAATGTATAGAATAACTTTTGTAAAAGACTCAAAAACATAGTCTGAAAAGTCTGATAATAATCGTTTATAGAATAAGCTCAAAATCCGCTGTTCCCAAAATGAAGCAAAAGATGAGGGATTGCATCTAAATACAGTAGTACGTGCAATACTGTGTATGCTAAATTAGCAGTAATCAATGGATATATGGATACAGCCCCTCATGTTTTTGCTTCATTTTGGCAACAACGGATTTTGAGCTTATTCTATAAACGATTGATATCAAATTTTTCAAACTATGTTTTTGAGAATTTTACAAAACTTGCTCTATACATTTAGCTAACACATTATGTACATTATATTTTGATTGCATTCGCCTATGCGCAGTATTGTGTATAATATTGTTCGTCATATTTTCTGAAAAGAACTTTTTTTCTATATTAAGAATTCTGCAAATTACAAGAAAAAAACTTGGTGAAATTTGGGACTGTTTTCATAAAAACCTTAATTTCTCTACGAGTACACTGTAAAAAAAAAAATCTGTAATCCTACAAAACTAGTTTTTGTAAAACTACAGAAATCTGCATGTTTACTAGAATTTTATCTGTAACCGGGTATAATATTTACCACTCGCATAGAAAAGATACATGAAATATCTTAGTATCAACTGTCAGCCAATGAGAAAGGACTTCAATGATGACGTAATGACTATTCACGCAGCCACAGAGATGTTCAAGGCATCCATCTTGATTATGATTTCAAATTAGGATACAAGTAAATATTTCTTCTTCATGAGTTAAATTTTGTTATATTTCCATTCTTATATTTCCATTCCTTTAATTATAAAATTGTTTCTGAAAATTATGTTTCTACATTGTTCAAGGACAATAGAAAGTATTTCATTTTGTATTCTATAAACTGAAATATTGTTTTTGTGTCAAACAAATTCTTTTTCTTATTTTTGTAAAAGGTGTCCCATTCCTCCATACTCTCTCCTATGCTTTTAACTCTGAATGTCGGGCACTTCTCCATCTATACACACGTATCATGGGTATGTGTTTTAAAACTATCAGAAATATTATACATGTGTTTGCGTGTATATGAAAAATGAAATGTTGGTAATATTTTTCCTATTCCCAGAGAAGAAAAAATCGTTCTTAACTGTGCCTTAAATAAAAAGAATTTATCGCATTTTTTATATACTTTTTATTTCTTAACCTTTAACTGATGTTACCGGTCTCTCAGACCGCAGCGTTTTTTTTTTTAATTTTTATAGTTTTGCAATTTTTTATATACTTGCAATTTTCAGTTTAACTACAAACACTACCAAAATTTTGTTCCGTTGTGAACTTTAGTACCATCACCAGACACTTTTGAATAGGTGAATTTTAATTATAACAGTCCTGTACAAAAAGTTTAGTACAAAAACAGCATCCTATGAGTTAATCGTGCCTTTTATTCATCTTTCAATAAAGCGGTCTCACAGACAACTTCACACTAGTTGACTTCACACTAGTTGTGACAATTTCTGTGACATCAGTTAAAGGTTAAGGAGTAAATTTAATAATAACTCATTCATATTGAAATATGTATTTATTTTATCTGAAAAATTGTTCTGCTCAAACTTTTTGTCAAAATCTTAGACTTGGAAAAAAACCTAAATATAAACATTTGCATTTTAATTTTACGTAAGTTTCTGAGCGATAAAATGCCGGGTTTTTAATTTCTCATGCAAAGAGAGATATAGGGTAGGTAGGGGTAAAGATACGAGCGGGGCAAAAATACGCACCGGCTGATTTCATATGAAGTAACATTTCGGCTCTCTTGGCCAATAGGTGGCAGTTTTGTTTCAAGTGTACTAGTAATTTGTTTAAACCTTTGATAAACGTAGCAATTTGTGCTAAGAAAATTAGGTTAGTTTAAATTTTCGAATTTTGATCTAATATTTTTAAAATCTCACTTTATTCTTTAACTAATAGTACCTGGAATTTTTACAAATCCAAAATTTTAGTGGAGATCGAAAGATTTTTAGCTTCTAAATGCCGCAGTTTACCTCGATCACATTTGTTTATACTTATGCGTAGCCGGTTAAGCAAAATACTGCAGAATAGGATAAAAGTACGCATCCTTCTTGGGACAAAGATACGCACATGTTTAAGATACGGGACTTTTCCCTATCGTTTTAGCTAGATGCAAAGCTTCCCACAATTTCTAAATTTGTATTGTATAAAATATAATAGCTACTTAACTAATATAAGTTAGTAAACTGCATTTTCCTTTTTCTAGTTTTTTTTTTTTAAATATAGAACGTAGGTATCTACCTACCTACTTTTAAAAATCAATATTGTTTCATGAATCGTTTTTGTTTTAAACCTTAATCCTTAACTCCTGTTAACGGTCTCACCGACCGCTGCAATATTCAGTTTTCACAGTTTAACTTGTAACTTTCAATTTAAGTAGTTATGTTAGGTTAATTTTGATTCGTTTGGTAAATTAGATGTATAGCTGAAGACTTCTGAATGCGGGAAATTTTATTATAATAGCCCTTTGCATTAAGTTTAGCGCAGAAACCGCCTCTTATGAGTCAGTCAACCATTTTATTCAATCAACGATTAAGCGGTCTCGGAGACCGTTTACAGTATTTATGAAACAATTTTTATCACAACAGTTAGAGGTTAACTGCTATTTGCGATCTCGCAGACCGCTGTTTTTTTCATGGTCTAGTTTAGAATTTTCAGTTTAAATACTATCGAAATTTACTAATGCTTTTACATTACTCATTCATTTTAGTGAAAATGGGGCAAAAATGCGCACTGCGTATCTTTGCCTCATCACTGCGTACTTTTAGCCCAACCATTGGGGCAAATATACGCAGAGCAATGTTTTTTTTAAAATTACAATTTCTCACGGAATTATAACTTGACAATGTCGTTACATAGTGGAACGTGCCTAAGGTTTTAATACAACATTTTAATCAGCCGTCACATAAGTTTAGATCAATGTGTTCATTAAAAATTAAAATTAATGATAAGTGCGTAACTTTAGCCCCCACCTATCGTACATCACTTAGGTGTGTCATGTGATTGTGATCCATGTGGACAACTTGTCACCAAGCGCCATTGAGATCAATCATGATGGTGAATATCGATGGCATTTTTTAACAAGCTGTCCTCACTTCAAATACTTGTGGGCATGATACCCACATATGTATATAGGGGAGACCGGGGGAATGGCGACACCTTAAGGGAATTTAAATTTTTTCACCTCGAAAAAATGTTTATTTTTTAATAGTAAAAATTCTAAAACTGAATCATGATCTTTAGTATCTGTATAAATTTAACCGTAATCATAACTGTAAAGTAAGCACACATAAAAAAATATTTTTTAAACCTCTGCGCAGTGGCGGGATTACCCAGGATACTGGGGTAATTCCGCCACTGTACCGGGGTAATGCCGCCACTCTTTAATGACCTAATACATGCATCAAATTGATACTAGGAAACACACAACCTACTCAAAATAGTTAGAAAGCAATGTAACTGAGCAGAATAATGGTTAAGCTTACAATTTACTTCATATTGCAAAAGTCACTCTGCTGAATCGGCTCCACTACATTAAAATGAGGCCATTTCTCACCCAATTTGCATGGCGGCGGCATTACCCCGAGAGGACAATATAGCGGAAATCCCCAAGCAAAGCCGAAAGAAGAACCGAACTTGTTCAACACATTGCTTCAAAATGTCGGCGAATGCATGTAGATTACGGGTCATATTATCTTAAATACCTAATGTTACAATAAAAGATGCTTATCTCTACTCATTTGAAGCTCCAAAATAATAAGCAACTAGATGAAAACTACATTTTCCCCTAGAACAAACGAACGACGTACAGCAAAGTCATTCTCAATTTAGGCACTGTTTCTATTGTTGGTCGCTATAGTGCAGGCACATTTACTATCTCAAACTGCCGTTAGTTTTTAAACTAGGTGGGGTGGCGGCATAACCCGGGTTGGCAGCATTCCCCCGGTCTCCCCTACATTTGTCCATTTTCCTACATAAAACATAAATTGTTATTAGAGATGTAATTGTAGATTACATTTCATAATATCAATAAAACACGGTTTCCTTTCCTTTTATTTCGGGTTCGGGTTGAAATAAGTCTGGGTTGAGTTGCAGGTTGCCGAAAATTATTTTGGCTGATTCTGGTCAGGTTGCGGATCGAGGAAATATTTTTGGAGGGTTCGGGTCGAGTAGCGGGTTGACTTAAGTATAATATTCGGTTTTGTGTCTTTTGCAACTTGACCCGTGCAGGACTGCTCTGTAGTCGGGAAATTTTCAATATATCAGGATTCGTACGGTCCTTAAAAGTACTTGCATTTTTCAAAAAGGATTTTTTTGTGCTTGAAAGTGCTTATTTTCATACAAAATTTTTTAAAGTCCTTAAAAGAGCTTTACTGTCATATTATTCCTTAATCCGGGGTGGAACTCTTCTGCATTTCTTTTCATTTCTTATTTAAAAATTAAAGATAAAACCTCCATTGCTAACCTTTCTTCTGAAATTTCACCTCCCCTTTTTACTCCCTTCTCCACAATACCAAAGTTTAAACTGTTTAAAACTTTTTTTTATCCCTTAACTGATGTTACCGGTCTCACAGACCACTGCGTTTTTCAATTTTCATAGTTTAACTTGCAAATTTCAGTTTATCTACAAACACTACTGAAATTTTGTTTCGTTTGAAACTTTAGTACTAACACCAGAGACTTTTGAATAGGTGAATTTTAATTATAACACTCCTGTGCAAAAAGTTTAGTACAAAAACAACGTCCTATGAGTTTATAGCGGCTTTTATTCATTTTTCGTTGGAGCGGTCTCACAGACCGCTTCACACTAGTTATGTGACAATTTCTTTGACATCAGTTACAGATTTAAAAAAAATGCTCTACTGTATTTGTTACTTTAAGTGAATAAATAATCAATCCTAAATTTCATTAACTATTCATTCCATCATATCCATTACATTAAAATTTTATCTGAATTTCACCTTCAAAATTTTGTTTTCCCGTTTTCTTCACCTCTCACAGTAATAATACTTAAAGTTTCAAAACTCTTTAAAACTGCTTAAATTAATATATATATATATATATATACATATGTTCTGTGTCATTTTATTGTCACAATAAATAATCAAGATTTTTCTTCCCCCCCCCCCCAAAAAAAAAAAAAAAAAACTTAGAGCGCATAGAATTTTAAAGTCTTTAAAACTCTTTATAGACCAGTGGTAGGGGAGGAAAAAAGGGCCGCATTTGGAATTAATTAGGGGAAAGCTGGAAATTGTTTTAATCCCTTTACTTTAAGTCTAGAATGAATGTACTAAGTTTCCGCCCTCTTACTAGGTGAGTAATTGAAGATATGTACAGATTTATAGTCAAAAAACGCATTTTTATTAATTACCATAACAATATCTAAAAAAAAAATCTAACTCTATTAAAAACATTGTCAATACAAATGTTGCAGAGGTTAAAATTCTGATTGAAATGTGTACTTAATATTTTTGTTGAATTTTTACAATTATATTGCAAAGTTTTGCCTAATTCGTTAATCAAGTGATTGAAGCCAGAACAGACGAGGTTATCAGTTCACCCTGTTTCTACTTTATAGGGGAGATGGGGCACATGTGAACAAGGGGCAGATGTGAACATCGCAATTTTTCAATGGTTATTGTAAGTTTTTTTTATTTGAAAATAATTACTAAAGATGACAACACCTGTAGACATACGGTAAAAATTTTTTGAAGCTTTTTGACCTTTTGTTTATCCTCTGTATCCAAAACACTGTTTTTAGATCTCAAAAGTAAAATCTTTGTTCCGAGTTCATAAGCGTTTAACTTTATTTATTTATTCATTTATTTGAATTTGAGTGTTTTAACATGCACTATGAATACTAATAAATATTTTTAATACAGTTCGTTTTCTTCTAAATTTGAGAAATGTTAATAATTTATCAATTTAACAGAAGCAGCAATGTGGGGCACTTGTGAACAGACAAGTTGGGACAGATATGAACAGTACTTAAGTACCCCAATAATCATTCTGTGATTCTGTTTCTTTCAGTTAACTTAATGATAAATAATGTCTGTTCCATTACCTATAACTTTCCTGAAATAGAAGCTATTTTCCTCACACAATGTTGATTTTGCATTGAAACTTCATCAAACACATCTTTCAGCAAATACATAAAGAGCAACAAGCTCGTTTACATTCAATTGTACTTTAAATATATTCAATGTTTTCTAAAATCCAATAAGTGTTATATATTATTTTACTAAACAGTTTACAACAATATTTTTTATGCATTGTTAATACAAAAGTATTACCCTGAACAACTTTGCAAATTTTTGTATTACATTTGTTCTAAACTTGCAATGATGGCTTACTTCCATATCTAAAACAGTTATGTATATGACGCTTTGAGTGGAGATACATATGAGTAATATTTTAAGAAAGTAAAATTTTTAAACTGATAACTATCGTAAAATCCCTATTGCAACCCCTCCCTCTTTCAAAAGAAAAAGAAGTTAGGGGGGGGGTGTTATAGTCGAGTTTTTTTTTTTAAATCATTAAAAACCCCTTCTTTATCTATAATTTACAAGTAAATAAGGCAAATACAGCAGTGGGAATCTTTCGTATTTCGGCAGATTTGAGATAAATAGTATGTAAATGCCCCTCCCCAAAAATTTCCCCAAACAAAAACCCCTAAGCAAAATTTAAGTTTTAATTTCTTTTTTAAAATTGCTTCCTTATTTTTTTTTTATTCCAGCAATACTTAATGAATCATCTAAGCCTTCACCCCCAAAATCTACTTATTTTCATTTTATAATCTTTTGCTTAAACATATCACCCAGAAACTAGAGAAATGTATATATATATATATATATATACTTTTTTATGGCGAATTTCATAGGTAATTAACTAATAATTACGATGACAAATTAATAACAGAATAAAAAGCATATCAAAGGATATTTTTCCTTGTGTTCACATGTGCCCCACGTGTGTCCACAACTACCCCGCTGATGGGGCACATGTGAACAATTTTTCGAATTTATAAAACTATTAAAAAATGTAAGAAGAACTATACAGGTGATTTTAAAAAAAAATACCATGTATAAAAGAAAGTTCTATTTACTATATTGAGTAGGTTTTGTTTATAGAAATTAGTCCAGTCATGAGAAAAAGCTATATTTATGCGAACAGTTCACATGTGCCCCATCTCCCCTATATATATTTTAATTTATTGAGGTACTATTTGAGGATATTAATTATTTTAGGCTTTATTTTGGATATTTTCAGAGTTATGGCTTAAACTCTTGATTACGGATTATAGCCCAGTGGTAGGAAATGAAAAAAAAGGCCGAATTCGGAATTAAATACGGAAAGCTGGATCCCTTCGACATAGGTTAGAAATACTAAGTTTAACGTACTAAGTTTTCCCGCCCTACTAGGTTCGGCTTTGTCGCTACGAACAAATAGATAACTTAAAAAGTGCATTATTTCATGATTTTTAGCATATTTCAAAAATGATTTGGAAATGATGGGAAATATTGTTTACGATCTCTGATATTGTATTTCAATTATGCGTCGTATTTAATTTGACATATATAACGAATAACAGTGCGTATGCATCACATTTAAGGAGGTCGAAAATAGTGGGAAATAGCGAGGGAACAAATGAGTGTGCAGGATTCTTGTCGCTAGAGGAATTATAGGTCAACAAATAGCACGATTTTAAACTTCGATATTTAACGAAAAGGACTAAGATGGTTTTAATAAAAATTATTTTCGACTAGTATACGATCATCTTAAGTTAAATTCATAAAATTTTAAAACCTTCGGAATATTGAAAAAAAGTATTATAAGCTTTACGTTTTTTTAAACTAAGGTTTAAGGTTGGCGATATCAGTTGAGAAATGGCATGTAAAACGGCTGTCAATTATGTACCTCTTTCTCGATAACTACTAAATTATAATCCTCAAAATATACAAAATAAAGCATTAAAATAATTACAGAAACATCGCGAGGGCCTCAACAACTTAAAGAAAATGCATGTATGTAATAAACGGAGGCAGGGCGGATTGATAACTCTCTCTCTCTTGATTAGCGGTTAAGACAAAATTTAGAAATAGGATTGCGACCTTAATGTTCAGCAAAAATATTAATATGGGTACTCATTTTATTCAGAATTTCAAATTCTACGACATTTGTATTGACAATGTTTTTGAAAGAATTGTTCTGAGATATTGTTAAGATAATTTTAAAAATGTGTTTTTCGACTATAAATATGTACATATTTTCTAATGTTCGCCTAGTACGAGGGATAAAACTTAGTACTTTCATTTTAGACCTAAACGGAAGGGATTTAAACAACTTCCAGTTTCCCATCCACATAATCGTGAGTTACATCCCCCGATCACGGATCTTTGAAATAGAATTGTGACAATGTTCAACAAAAATGTTAAATGTAGTTCTCATTTTACGGAATTTTAAGCTGACGACGAGCTGAACACGGAAATTGCAAAACCTAAATTTCATTCCAAATTTCAAAGTGCTGCCATTTGCAAAATGACGTCAGCGTTACGCACAGATATATTTGTTTTTTATAATATAGATATATAGAGATTTTATTTTCATATCAAAATCTTGGTGGGTTTTTTTTCTTTTCAAACTAATTTTTTTCACCCTTAAATCCATTTATATCTGAATCAAATGAATACTCGATCATTTCAAAGCTACTGTATAACATCGTGTATTTTAAAATAATATATACGTAATGTGAATCGTACAGTAAAATGCGCAGAAAACAGAAAAGTGACTTCGGACAATGGATTTTTTTTAAAGATTAATTTTGTATTTTTTTAAATGTATTGCAGTATTTCAAACAGAATTGAAAGTATATGCTTTTTGGTATTGTTATTATTATTTGGTATTAATATTCTGCATAATTTAATTTTTGGAGTCTTATGTGTAATTTTGAAATATGCCTGGAAAGGGAGGTGGGGAGGGACAAGGTTCTTCCAGTATTTTAAATTCTTAAAGTTTGCCGTTATCATCCAAACTCTTTGAAATTTTTAGATGTTAAAAACATAATGTTTTCGTAGCCCGAGTGAAAAACATTAATATTTAGTG
The DNA here is from genome assembly GCA_963932465.1 of Maratus speciosus. Taxonomy (NCBI): domain Eukaryota; kingdom Metazoa; phylum Arthropoda; class Arachnida; order Araneae; family Salticidae; genus Maratus; species Maratus speciosus. Next base: position 510,925,471 of record OZ010786.1, on the reverse strand, counting down.
GGAAAAAGGCTGGTAAGATTTTTACCACGATGTAACTGAGGTTTTTGCTAATTTTGACGAAGTTTTTGCACATTTTATTTAGTAAAAAATATTTATATTTGTCCGAATGTTTCGAAATTTTCGTAAGTAAATGTAAATCTGGCCTGTTGAGTTGCTCTAAAAAAGATTGTGTTAAAATACGGACGTTTAGTTATTTTTATGGTAGAAAAAATATAGTCTTTGTGAGGCGCGAAGTGACCTACGCTCACCAATGTATTTGAAAGAGTTAAAACTCATGTTTTTAAAAATCAATTGCATCACCAGTTAGAAGATTTTAACTTTTAGAGCATATATATATATATTTGCCGATACTTCTAAAAAATCATCCTGGAATAAATTGCTACAAGTTTTCGGAAAACCTTTTTTCATCTTTTTTTCAAAGGTTTAACTGCTAGGTGGGGAGAATATCGTAAATTTAATATCCGAATGTATCAACGTGTTAATATTGGTGATATATCGCGATAACTACCGTAATGTGTATGCGAATTGAAAAATTGCTTATTTTAAAAGATAAATGGCATGTTACCAAAACTTTTAGTAGAAACAGATGTAGAAAGGAGCTAATAAATGTTTCATGCTATTTTCTTCAACAGCATCCTTTAAATAAATATATATATAGGGAAGGTGGGGCAAAATTGAGTACCATATAAGTTTGTTAGTCTCAAATGCTGTGAAATGGGAAAACAAACTTTTAACACTGTTTTTAATGTAAAATGAATCCTTGGCTATAATAAAACATTTTCACACAATATATATATATAAATGTTTATATAAAAAAATAGCTTTTTTCAAACGTATGCAAAAATCCGATTTTACCTTGCTGGTTGGGTAAAACTGGGTATCCATTTAAAACTACTGGAAAACTCATTTTGGTCAAAAAGGTCTTGCTTAATATAGTAAAAAATACAGTTTTATTATTTTTAACAAAACGAAATTGCACATGTGTTCTACCATGTGTAAAAAAAAATAATTCGTTGGAAAATTTTCTACGTTGTATAGGCCTGCTTACTTTACACTGTACGTTTAAGAGTTTTCTTTTAGCTTCAAAAATCACTGATGAATTTGTCATCATATTCTTCTGCAATACTACATGCTTCGTGTGCCTATCCGTGGCATTTCAAACATCGTATTTGGATTTAGAATTTGAGTAAAGTTCATAGCAAAACATACAGGTTTCATTATCCTCTTCTTCTGAAGATGTTTCCGCAATCTTTTTTGGTTTCTTTTTTTTTTCTTTTAAAGAATCTTCTTTTTTCGTCTTGCAGTTTGTTTGGCTTTTTTCTCCCTAATATCTGTTTCGACCTGTAATTTATAGGAAGAAGAAATCAAAATGAGTTTTTCCCTTTCTTTTCTCAATTCTAAAGTCTTCCTTAGAAGGGGATTAACATTTTAGGCGAAATTGGAAATACAGATTGCTGGGCTATATAGTCTGAAGATATCGAATGGATAATTTTACTAATGTATTCTGTAGATGTAAAATTTTGAATGAGTGATGACGTCTGTGACTGTGATGTTAACTGCTGCATCTGGAAGCAGCTCGACGTGAAAGACGCTGGATGTTGTCAACTCGTTTATGTTCGGAAGGTTGAGCTCCATTATCCTGTGATGTTTCAGAAATATTTATTTCTGTAGCTATGCAAACCTGTGGCTGCATAGACCTAGGTGTGTTATCATGACTTTCATGGGTTTCTCTCTCACTTCCGAAGGAGCAAAAAGATGGTCTGGAAAAACATTGTTGTAGGGAAAACTCCCTGTTTTCTCGAACCTTCCGATTGCAGTAATTACAATTGCTGCTCTCGAAAATGCAGTTTTAAATAATTTTCCAATTTGGTAAATTGTTACAGATCGCGCAGAGTTGGAAAATAACCACTTCTTCACCTCTTGTTCTTAGTATGGGCTTAGAGATGCATGAATGAGATCAAGGGGTTGAAATCGGTGCGTTGCGTAAGGAAAGAATCATATATAAATACATTGCTTTCTCTTACTAGATTAACAGGATTCTTTTATATGAATTGAACACCTGTCAAGGATTTAACCCCCTCACTGACAAGCCCGTGTTAATACGTTCACTAAACTCCAGGTTTCACTGCAATACAAGCAATATTTAAAGTAATATAATTCTATTGATTTAATGTATTTTTAATAGATTGAACAATGATTAATACTTCCAAGGATTGCATTCACATTCGTTATTAAGTTTTTTTATAAAATGTTCAAAGAATAATTTTTTTAAGCATTTAAAACAAAATGCATGAAAAACAACATTACAATTTTGCCCTTTTCCAAGACAGTCGGAGGGTTAAAGAACGGGCTTTTCAGGACAAGAATTGGAAAAATCTACACATTTCTAAACCAAATAAAATAAAGACCTAATTTCGTAATCCATCCGCTCCTATTATATACAGCAAATGAGTCTGGGAAAGTTTCATTCATCAAGAGGTTTTTTTCTTGCCTGTTTAATATTTGATAAAAAAAAATCCTGTTATAGATTATATATCCTAGTTATATAGGATTGAGATTTTATGGATTATTTGTCAATTTGGGCAGATTATTTTATTTAGAGAAACAAGTCACGAAATATATTTGCATTTTAAGTGGACCTATAACGCAAGTTATTACACCTCAGATTAGAAAGTTATTTATTAAAATGTAATAAGCATAATATACAATTATGCCTTAATTAGTACCATTATTTTGTTCATTAACAATTGCAAATTATTTAATTTCATAAATGTAAGTTAAAAATTAGACCCACTTTTTAATATAAAACAAAATCAAAATTAGTTTTTTTTTATTATAACTAGATAGATTTAGAATTATATTATAATTTAACAGCATTAACAATGTAATTTAAAATTCCATGCTAATTTATTAACTATACTAAGAAACATTCTATGAGTGTCGGACAAAATCGGGAATACCCAGTTTTGACCCACTCTTAAGTACCCGGTTTTACCCCAACATGACAGAGTTTAAAATATGGCATCACTACTCTTAATCCTATAAGCAAAAGATCAGTAAAAATTTTTAATTATTATCAGGAAAGGAAAGAATTAGATGTAGTAATCAGGAATATTCAATATGCTGAAAAATAGTGGTTATACGCGTAAAATCTAGAATCAAATAAAACAATTTTTTAAGAGTAATTGAATCTAATTCCTTCACACTAAAAAAAAAACGCACACAGTATCGTTTCAATCAGCTATAAATGCCATAATGGTTACCGACAAGTAATTCCTCGTGTTGGCTGATAGACAGAAATACAACTGAAGGAGGGATCTGCGCTACCCGGCTTAACCCACCTACCCTGTTTTTTACAACTCGCCCATATATATATATATATATATATATATATATATACACATACAAAATAAAAATATTTTTTTTAACAAGAACGTAAAATAATCAAGCTTCAACGACAGATTATAATTTTCCAACACATTAAGAATTACGTAAAAAAAAAAAAAATCAACGTTTAAAAAAGTTAAATATGATGGCTAAGTAAGCAAATTCCAAAACACGTAACACATTTGAAAATTAAAGTTCAGCAATTATTATCAGTCATCAGAAAAATATCCGAATTCCTTTGTGCAACGCTATATATGATCTATAGATTTGAATATATACCAAATAGTATGCTAAACATTAGTTCATTTAAGAAACGCATTTTCACAGCTGAAAATTCCCCTTCAACATATTTCGTCAATAAACGGAAACATCTTTTTTGCAGCCCTGTATATGATTTACAGATTTTATACATACATATATATAAACTCGGTTTATGGCGTCAGATACCGCCATCCGAAGAATCCTCAAGAGTCTTTTTCCATTTCTTCCGGTCAAGGGTCCATTCCTCTTCCAGACCTCTATCCCTCATTGCCTTTGAACAATCATTCATCCAGGTCTTTCGTGGTCTTCCCAGTTTCCTTTTTTTGTTTGTTTCATAGTTGAATGTTATTTTGGGTAGTCTTTCATTATTCATTCTTTTGACATGACCATACCAGATTAATTGCTTTTTTTTAATATCATCTAGTATGGTTCCCTTTATTTTCATCATTTCCTTGATTCTGTCATTCCTTACTCTTTCTATTCTTGATATCCTGCATGATCTTAGGGCGTCCATTTCTACTGCCGCTAATTTCTTTCTTTCTGTCTCCATAATTCTCCATCCTTCTGCTCCATATAACAATATGCTCTTTACAATAGAGTTGTATATATTATTTTTTCTTTTCCTAGAGATCTCCTTACTCCACCAAATGGAATTTAATATTTTTACAGCCTTTTTCCCCTGACAAATTCTGTGTTTAATTTCCTGTGAGTCTCTTCCTTCTCTATAATGTCTACACCTAAATATCTATAATGCTTACAGCTTTCTATTTTTATGTTATTAGTTAGATTTAGGTCTGTCTCATTTCCTCCTATACATAGGTATTTGGTCTCGCTGACGTTCATGTGAAGTCCCCATTTCTCATATTCTTCCTTAATTTTCACCGTCATTTCCTCTAAATCCTTTTTACTTTTTGTAATTACAACTTGGTCATCTGCGAATTGTAGATTAAAAATTGACGTTTCATTCATATTAAGTCCCATTCCTCTGCATTTCTTTTTCCACATTTTCAATGCTTCTTCAACATAAATTTTAAAAAGTGTTGGGGAGATACAACATACCTGTCTGAGTCCTTTATCTGTTATAAAACCTTTTGATAATCTTTGGCCTATTTTGATCTTTGTTTTTGATTGTTTGTAAAGTTCTTGAATTGCTCTAATAATACTTGGATTTATAGCCATTTCATTTAATACATTCCATAATTTGGCGATTGGAACATTATCATATGCTTTCGTAAGATCTATAAATAGAAGATGAATTTGATTTCCTACTGCCATTTCCTTTTCAACAATTTGTTTAAGACAAAATATATTATCTATACATGATCTTCCTGCTCTAAATCCACATTGCTCTTCACTTTCCTTCATTCTTATTTCTTCTTCAATGAAATCTTTTAAAATCCGTCCATATAATCTACTAAATGTTGCTGTTACAGTAATGCCTCGGTAATTCTCACATTTTTGTCGGTCTCCTTTCTTATATATTGATGTTAAATATCCAATCCTCCATTCTTCTGGTATTACCTCTCCGTTTAGGCATTTTTCGAATAATTGTGTAATTAATCTGAACAATTTATCAGTTCCATTTTTGATCAGCTCTGTTGATGCTTATTTATACAGTACTATAAGCGAATCCTTTTGGTTTCCCTCATAAATAAACGATTAAATTATGCTCATCAGGTTCTATAGTAAGCATCTTTTTGTACATTTCAGTGATGTGTATCAATTTCTATATGTTTGAAATAGTGTAATATCATTCCAATATACTACAAATGACTTTTCCCTACAGACCATTGAAATAGACCATAAAAAATCATTGATGAAAATCACAAATTTTCTAAAAAAAAATCAGTTGATAAAAATCATGATTTAATCGTTGATTAAAATCGTTAACACCCTGTTGCAGCCAAATGGCAAGCATTAGTTTTTGTTAATCACGATTGATTGACGATTTTTTTCCCTCAACCAGCTGACACTTTTTGCAATATTTTTCCACATTTGATTTAAGAATTTCACAATATTTTCCTTCTACCTAACAAATGGAGAATTTTGTAGCTTTTTCTTACAAACTTTCTTTGCAGTTATCCAAAATTTTCAGTCTAATAAAATATAAAATTATAACAAAAAATTAAATAAACAGAACATAAAGAAAAACTATAAAATTATTAATTTAGATATTTTAATTCCAATATTTTAATTGACTAAGGCTTAATCAGTTTTATTTATTTTTCAAAATAAATAAAATTGTGTGATTTGTGTTTGGTTGCCGTTTTCTCTGAGACGGGAAAATTAAAGTTTACCTGTGACCCTGTGAGAGAGAGGGGGGGAGGGGGAGGAGTTACTGTTCCTGCTGACCACTAAAATTTTCAAATTAGTGGTCCAAAGGAATTTTTGGTGTTCTCGGACCAGCCGACCACCAATGATTTCGAACACTGATTGATTTTTTAAATGCTGAAGATTTCCTTGTAAAAGAGATTTGAATTGATATACTGTTTAATTTTTTGATTAATTCCCCTGTGTGAAATTTGATTATTGTTATGTCTGCACAAGAAATATTTTATGTCTTAAAATATTTACTCTTTCATTTAAAATAGGTGGATAAATTCACCTGATGCTTGGATCTATTCCTGACTTGAAATCCTGATTCAGAACATACTAAGCTTCAAGAATTCTTTATATTTGATGACCTGAATAGTCAGAGAGGGTGCAGCACCCTCCTAAAACTGTGTGAGAGAAACTCTATGTAAAATGATATTATATTACAGTAAATATTAGTCTGACATACTATACATATAATTTAATGATTATATAATTTGTATTTTCAATAAATGGAGCGGCATACCGCAAACCAACTTAAATGTGTTGCTATTTAATATTGTCTGTAACCATTTCTTTTTCAGCTATTGCAAGGCTGCTGCTGGTGAATATTTTTCTTTTTTACGAGTACTGTTAAAAAATAAATAAATCGTCGTCATAGATTATCATTTAGGAATACTGAAAAAATACTTATATATGTAAGAATAATTAGACGCTTGGTGGCGACACTGCTGTTATTAAATTAACCCTTCAAAGTAAGTATTTAATATACAATAGAAATACATTGTGTATTTTAAAAAAGTTTTAAAGTTTAAAGTAATATTTTTTATTAGCGGATATTAGAGGTTAAATGGATTCTGCTACTTATAGCTGCCGTTTTAATGCTGATTACTTCCGTATTTACGCATATACTTTGCTAATGTATTCGTTATGTTTGTGCTTTATTTATTCAAATGTGTTATATTCATTATTGAATGTTAAACAGAAACAAATACTAAACTTTTTTTGTTGTTGTTTTATATTCAAATCAATTAATTTTGCATAATTGACCTGTGCTGCAATATAAATTTTAAAAATATTTCTATTTTATTTTTTGTTTTGTGAAAAGAAGGTAAAAATTTGAAAACTGTATAATATGAAAATTTCAGCATCTATAGATTCACAACAATTAAAGGAAAAAAAAAACAGATCATGAAAGTAGCAGCTAAGTGCATTATGCAAAAAAACCTTTTCAAACTCGTTCAAAAATTAATATTGGTTGAAGAAATTTATTCAGCCATTGTTTAAATTAAAACAATAATAAAAACAGGGTATGTATTTAAATCTAAAGAAAATTATTTTTCTTTTTAATATTTTCTTTGTGAATAAGCAAACACCAAATGGACTATAAGTGTAACTGAGTGCGAAGAAATATTCCAAAATGTAACAGGACAGAATGGTAATATTTGTGGTGAAAAAAATGCAATTATTTTGTGAAATTAGATCAAATTGGTTTACATTTGTTTTTTAAATATATTTCAAAGACAATAGAATCAATAATTAAAACTTAAATAATTTTCGGTTTAATGAAAACTAAAAAAAAAGTAAGCTTTCCTACTGCAAGATAATCTCGCATAATCTGAAATTTGGTTTATTACACCATAAAATGGTAAATTTAAAAACAAAGTGAGGGGGAAAAAAGAAAGCTACAATTCGGTGTAACCATTCCACATGAAGATGAGAGAAAATCCTGAATCGTGATTCAAACTTTTAGCAAAAAATTGGAATAGAGAAAACCTTGAATTATGATTTAACCTTTCACCAGAAAATTGGATTTAAAAACAATCCTGATTCGTGGTCCAACCTTTTACCAGAAAAATTGATTAAAAAAAACTAAATTATGGTTCAAACTGTTACCAGAAAATTGGATTTAAAAAGAAAAACCTGATTTATGGTTAAACCTTTTATCAGAGAATTGGATTTTTAAAAAAATCCTGATTTATGGTTCAACCTTTCACCAGAAAATTGGATTTATAAAAAACCTGAATCATTGTTTAACATTTCATTAATATAATGGTATTTGAGAAAGAACCAATAAACTGGTAAAACTTATCGCCAATATCTTGGTTGCAGCTAAATTTCAGCGACTTTTCACCATTTTCTTGGTGAAACATCACACTTTATTTTTAAGTGTATCGATAACATTTTTTTAAAATTTAGGCATACTTTATAAGCTTAGTAATGATATTTTACATTCATTATTGTTTCTATTCGCTTTTTTAATTTAACTAATAGCCGTAAGATCTGATTCTGCTTATCTGCTTATTTACTGCTGTTGTTATAATGCTAATTTAATATGGAAATGATTTTGTACCTATTTGAATATGTACAGTGAAGCTTCAGTCAGTTTTTTAATGCATAACATACAAATATTTCTGGCAATTGCTGTGGTATTACTGAAAAACACGTCAGGCCATATTACTTATTTTGATCGAAGAATTTTGACTTTACTGCAAATCTCTTGCACGGTTACAAAAAACTTTCTGGCGAGAATATAAAAACTGTTTTAGATACAACACTAAAAAATCATTGGTAATTTTTCTGACGGTACTTTAATAAAGTTACCAAACATATTTTGCTAAAGTATATGTAAAGTTTTGGGTGCAGTACTAAAAAAATTCATAGTAAATGTACTATGAAATCCTTCGCAAATTTACAAAGAAATTTCATAGTCAATGTACTAAAAATTCCTTTGTAAGTGTACTAAAAAATCATTAGAAAATTCACCTTTAGGAAACTACCTAAAAAAATCGTTAGTATTTTGACTAAATAATCCTAAGTAAATTTACAAAAAATTCTTTAGTAAACTCCCTAAAATATCGTTTGTAAGTTTACTGAACAATATTTAGTAAACTTACAAGGAATTCTTTGGAAAACTCTCTAAAAAATCCTTAGTACGTTTACTAAACTATCTTTGGAAAAATTACCACAAATTCTTTAGTAAACTCTCTAAAAAATCGCTAGTAAGTTTACTAAGAAATATTTAGTAAATTTAAAAAAACTAATTAGAGAAACTCCCTTGAAAAACCGTTAGAAATTTACAGAACAATATTTAGTAAATTTACAAAACAATTTTTAGAAAACGCCCTAAAAATGGATAGCACGTTTACAACATATTCACCGATAAATTTACTAAAACTTATTTAGTAAACTCCCTAAACAAGCATTAGTAACCTCACTAAACAATATTTAGTAAATTCACAAGAGTTTTTTGGGGAAACTCCCTAAAAAATCATTAGTACGTTTACTAAGCAATATTTAGTAACAGTTACTGAAGAAACGTCTGTAATTTTACATGATTATCTTATGTTGTGATTACATAAAAAGTTCTAGGCATCCCAGTTTCCTACAAAATTCTTAGTAACCTTACAAATTTTTTTTTACAGTGTATACATGCTATCGTCATAAAAATGAACACAGTATATTACAATAAGCCACTTATTAATAATCTCGAGTATGAACGCTTTTGCTACATTAATATTTACAGGAATATCCAAAAGATATTCATTCTTTTTCAATATTTTGACGGTCCCCTATTGGGTTTCGGGAAAATATCTTCGCGGAAATATCTGACCTATTCTATACTGCTTACACACCTGCAGTTTCAGGTTAATTACTCATGTGTTTTTCTAGATATTTAACAAAACGTCAAAATTCGCAATTGATCTGTCACCTTTGGCCATATAGTGTATTAAGTGAATTTTATAACAAGTTATTTTAATGGTACTTATAAGTACCGTCAGTAGATAAAGGGTTAATGTTCACAATTGATCGATTCAGTCAAACATGCGTTGGGACTCACCTCAGTCTGAATTCGGATTCCCGTTGATACCATTAAGTATAATAAGAATATTTTAACTAAAATTCCAAAAAAATTACACTTATTGTGTACAGTGTAATACTTTCAGAGAAGTAGTGGGAGTGGTAACCAACTGCATCTAAATACTGCTGTACTAAATGTTCCATTTTTCCGAATTCAACTGAAAGTACCGTCGTGGAAAAAAAAAAGTAAACACCCCCTACTAACTCTTCAACAAATTATCGTATACGGATGTTACTGGTACCGAACGATTGGAAATAAAGTCTACTTTTAGACGATGTATATAAAGTTTGCTTAGGGGTCATCTACGTATTAAAACAAACCCAAACCTTTTTTTTTTTTTTTTTAATGGCAATACCCAATTTCAACGAGATATTTCAAATCTTCGGTTCAAACTATGCCTAGACACCAAATTTCAAGTCATTTGTATGACAAGTTTTTGAATTATAAACATTCAAAATTTAGTGCTTCTAATGTTAAATTTCATTTTCATAATTTTTTTTTTTTATATCTCCTAAAATTACGCTCCTAATGCACTCAATTTTTGTGTAGCAATAATGCTAATGTGCCCAAACATAAATACGCTGAATTTGCAATTTTTATAATTTTATAATATGAATTATGAATTATGAAATTAATATTCGAAAAAATTCTGAATTGCAACCTACAATTTTTTTTTTTTTTTTTTTTTTTTTGATGGATTTAGATTTATTAAGTCCTGCTTTACGAAAATCCGAAATTTCACATTTTCTTCCAAATAGTTTTCATATTATGCTTAAAAAACGGCAAAATGGGGGTTTAAGGGGCCGTCTATGATAGAAGTGGTAGATGTTTTGAAATTTCTTCAGCTGTCCTGTTATCTAACAGGATTCATAAGGTGCCTTGATCAAGAAGGGGGCTCTCTCGGTTAATAATCCAGTAACGAATTCAATTTGGATAAAGCCCCTAAAATACGCTCGTTTTAAAATAATTAATTTCTCGGAAACTTATGGTACGGATTGCATAAAAATTTGTTTTTAGGCTAATTGAAGGGTGTAGAGTTCATTTATATTGTCAGAATTGGGTATTGCCATGGAAAAAATGAAGTTATGGTTCGTTTTAATATGTAGATGGCCCCTAAGCGAATTTTATATTCATCATTTAAAAGTAGACTTTATTTCCAATCGTGTGATACCAGTAACTTTCTTCTACGTTATTTTGTTGAGTTGTTAGTAGGGGTGTTTACTTTTTTTTCCCACGACTGTACATATGGTTTCGCTTACGAAATACTGTACATTCCAATCACTTTTAATGATGCCGTTGCTCGCTCTTCGCACAAGACAACGTAAGTCTGTTCAAAATTTCTTTCAAGTATTTTTTTTTTATTTTTTTTTATTTAAGGTATGAATATTTTTTATTTGGATTGGAATACCATGTATTCATAAGTGAATAAAGGAATAATGACTGAGTTTTTTATAGCAAAATCGCTTCCAAATCCTTGAAGGTTTTACATGGTATTAATGGGTAACCTATATACTATGTATTACATGGGTATACATGCTATAAATAACTTTGTAGCGCAAAGAATTTTAATTTAATCTTTAACTCAAACGTATTAATTATACATGGTTTTAAGAATAGGTTTTACTTTTTCATTCCCAATTGATATGTTTTCACCATATTAAAAAGAAGTTAAAGGAAATAATTTTCAATGATTCACGTTTTTGTTTTTCGATACACAATATATTTTATTCCACTTTATTGCTCTTGTTTATTATTTCAAGAAGTGTAATTAATTGCTTTTATTTCTCGTCTTTGATATTTTTATTGTTTTAGAGGAATATAGAATTTTCTTTCATGGAATTTTCTATGGATTTAAAAACTTAGCTAACAAAAAAATAAATAAGTATTTAATACTATAAATATTGATATAGCTTAAAAAGAGGTTTTTGATGATACATACATTTATACCTATGTCTGAGAGTTCTTTTAAATGTGCTGCAAATTTGTACATGTTATATTTGTAAGCTTTTGCAATTCTTTTTATAAATAATCAGAATTCTCCACAGCAAAAGGAAATTAATAGGAAATAACTTTAGATAATTCGTCCTCTTTGTCTCTATTTCCTAGTGGTATTTCTCTTCCAACGTATTTTTCTTTTAACCCTTAAATGCGTGATTGTTTATTTTGTTTCAGAAAAAATATATATGATTCTCTGAAAAGTTTATTACACAGGAAAAATACTGAAAAAATTCAGAGATACATTTTTTATATAATACGTCAATCTTTTCTATTGTTGCACATATGCAATATAAGTAAAAACTACTGTCGTGTGTCTGTTTTACGCTAAAATATTGCAAATTAGTAAATATAAAAACAAAAAGGTCTCCAAATACCTTATTTTATATAATTAGTCATTTTATAAAACTTAAACTTTAACCCTGTAATTCCCATGATAGAATAAGTTCTAAAACTTACGTAGTTCAGAGAATCTGACTTTACACCAGAAAGTTTCAATAGTTAATTACACTTTATTTAAATATGGAATTTCCTTTATTAATTAAAGCGAATATTGTTATTTTAATTTTCTAGTGTGAATTAGGTATATACGAATTAAAAAATTTATTAAATTCAAAACACTGCTGTTTGCAATGTGCAAGGTTGCGCACTAAAGTGTTAAAGGCGTATGATTAAATTTTGTATTGAATTATGTAAGTGATACGTTTTTCACGTGTGAAATATTAATGTTCATCCGAATATAAATATATTTTTATTTTGTCTTCAGCTATATTAAAAAGAAGTAACTCAATAACTAACAAAAATAAGAAGCTTTTAATGTTATATGGCCTCGTATAATTAGAAGAAATATATTTACGAATTTAGCATATGTTTTCAGTTGATACATAAATATGCATGTATTTTAAACAACTTCTTCAAAACTACACGCAGATTTCTATTTTCATTTATTCAAACGAGCTTACGCTTCTACTTGCATAAAATTTTGTAAATTCAAAATATAGTTTAAATTACTTAAAGCCGTATTTTACTGACAATAAAATACATCTAAAACCAAGTACTTTCGAGCATGCCGTGCTCATCATCAGGGTTAACACTTTGAAAGCCAGCGATTGAGTCATTTTACGCTAGATGGACTAATCCAAAGTTCAAACTGTAAACGGGAGGAAATGTTATACTGTCAGAATGTTCGAAATTCAACAGACATTTTCGGGTTTAGATTATTCCTAGTGTACTATACCAAATTTTCTGATTGATGTACGATAAAGTATCATTACAAGTTAAATTAGTACAATATAGAACACCTATTGTCATCTATAGAACATCATCAAAACTGGAAATCGTGAGGGCCGCTTAAACTTACAAACTGGACTTATCACTTCATTGAAAGTGTCCAACAGGAACGTCTTGAATTAACGTGCAAAGCTGTGCACCATCCTATAAGAAGGTAACGACAGGTAACTCATGTCTTTCCTACAATTCAGGCACAACGTGGTCACACAAATGTGTATCATAGCATTCTGCAGTGACTGTAGAGGGTTTCCAGCCAGATTCAGGACAAGGCTCTTCGAAAAAGAAAAGTCCCAGAAAGAACGATGTGGTGAAACTGCACCAAACAGTCACATGATAAGATGCATTGACTTGATGAATGCAGTGGCACCCTCCTTCTTTTACTTTTGGAAACATTTTTGTACATATAAAAAAAAATCCAATGTCCCACTGATCACATTCTCGCAAACCAAAATTATTTCTGAGCATTACTTCTTTTATTATGATTTTTTTTTTAATTTTTGCATGAACTTAACATAAAAATTAATAAAAGAAATAAAAATAACGCATATTCGTAAGACATAAGCTAACAATGGAACATAAAATTAAATTTGTGTGCAATGAACTATGCTAATAAAAAAACTATGACCATTCTTTTTTGAACAGACCTCGTATAAATAGCAATGTTCGGCTTTTATAATATTCCAAATAAAAAAGCATATAAGATAAAGAACCCATAAAATTCATATAAATTTAATTATGCTGCAAAATGTATAACGGAAAATGTCATTGAGAAATAACTGCTCTAAAATTAAATTAAATGACAGGTTATCTATAAAAATATCTGACAATAATGGTTTCAGAAACTTTTCTAACTGGATCATTATTGAAGGAAACATAACCTTCAATGGAAATCGTGCTGCGTAATTAACACAATGAGAAAATAAAGAAAAAACAATCCTTTTTTCCGTTAAAGAAAATTAATTAGTTCTCGGAAAACTGGCATATTTCCGACACTTAATTTAAGCAATTAATTGTTTAGTATTAAAGGAGTGAAAAAATTTGTTTTTCATCACAAGAATAATCAGCTGTAGTTAATAGTAAATAAATTAATGTGAATAAATGAAAAGAATATATATAAAATAAAACTTTTTTTAAATAAAAAGCTGCTTACAGTACAATATTAAATTTATTTAACTAATCTTTATTTCGAGGCGAGCATTTTATTTTATTAAAAATGAACATGTTCACATATTGTTGTAGTATATATGAATTTTTAAACTAATTTTAACTTTCTCAAATTATAAAAAGACAAAAACCATATGACTAGCTCAAATCTCTAATTTTTGCATTTAATGTCAAATATTTTCTCCATATTTTTATCGAGTAAAAATCAGCAGTGGAACTTCACACCTATCTTTATTTATTTAAGTATATGAATACTTATATATACAAGGTGTACATAATTAAACTCCCCATTTTTTTTAAGTTATCTACAGACAAACTATTGTACAGAATGTTAGGAAATTTTGTGGGGGGTATAATACAGGTACGGAAATTTGTTCGAGTGAAACAAAAATTCGAAATTTCGCTACCGGAAGGCGTTTTTTAACAAATAACAAATATAGCATACATTTACAATAGATTAAAATTTTTATTATAACACAACATGTGCCATATGACGGTCATCCTTTCCAGATACCATATGGATTTGTATGATAGCATGTTCCACGCTTTACAACGGTGTGTTCTGTGAAATGCTAAAAACATGTCTTGAAATGCTGTCATTAAGATCAGGTAAAGTTAATAAGTAAAATTGCTAAACTATCGCAAATGTATGCTAAATATGAAATGCATAAAAAAACGCCCCCTGCTGTTGAAATTTTGAACAACTATTTTTCTCTTAAACAAATTCCAATACCCCTATTATGTCTTTCACAAAACTTCACAACTTTATGAACAATTGTTTCGTCTGTAGACAACTTTAAAGTGGTGTCGTTTAATTATGGACACGTAAATATGGACACGTATATGACACGTAAAATGAATAAGTTGACGATATTAGTGCACAAACTTTTATATTCAGTTTTAAGTGATCTGTTGGCAATAGAACATCCAAAAAATCATTGACGCCAGATTTATTAACAAAAACAAAAAAAAAAAAAACAGCTTTGGATATTCAATTTAATTTCTGTAAAAAATTTTATCTTTATCTAAGCAGCCAAACAAGTTTTTCGCAATATACATTCTCTTAATTTTCCTATCATTTATGACTTTGTAAATCTGAAAATTTTAACGTATCATAAAACTATAACGTATCATAAATAATTTTATTTAAATTTCATTTATTTGTAATTTCAATTATTAACGGTTTTTAATACCGGGAAATATTTATCTAATTCTACTGTAAGCATTTACTTTTATTGTATATGTGTTGTTATCGCTATAATAATAAGTCATGTGACTGTCATCAACAGTTCCGTGCTGACCACATCGCTTTTTATATGTCAAGTGGTCATTTTGGTACTGGCGCAAGTGATTAATCGCCAAATATTGTTCCATCGCCATCATTTCATCTATGATATAATAGTTCAAGTCATGTGACGGTCATAAACAATTACGTTTTTCATATGCGCAGTAGGGTGGATCGAAAATTATACGAAATTTTTTTCCCGAAATTACTTTCAGCGTGACGTGAAAAAGTTGCATTTTATGTAGTCTGGTTTACACCTGTTTTTCTATTGAAATCCATTCATATCTTCCGGTGCCCCAAGCGGTTCAAAAATAGTTTACAATTTAAATTTTTAGTAAAATTTATCTATTTTTTATTAATTTTTTAAATTAGTTATTGCGCGGGTTCCGAAAGCTGTTTTTATGTACATTAGTTTACATGATTTTTTAAAATTGAAATCCATTCATATCTTCTGGTGCCCCAAGCGCCTCCCAAATAGTTAAAAAATGAAAATTTTATGAAAATTTAAAATGGATTTTATTTTATTTTATTTATTTATTTTAAATTACATTTATCGCCTGGTGAGATCGTTGTGTATTAGGTGTACTGCATTATTGTATAATTTAGATAAATTTTTATCTAAATCCATGCATATCTTCTGGTGTCCCAAGTATAGTTAAAGATTGTAATTTTTAAGAAAATGTATTAAAAATTTTTAATTTACGAAAATTGTTTACAAATCCGGCAAAGTGTTTAGTTAATGAAGAGTAAATTTATAAATAATAATAATTTTATAATATTACATGAAACATAAATTTAAAAATAAAACCATTAGATCATACAAATTATAAATATTGAACTTACGTAGAAAATTTTTTAATTCTTTGATTTTGAAAATTTACATACTTCTGAAGGTTGTAATAATTTTTGGTGTTAAAATGTTTGATATGATTTCTTGATGTTATTCTATTCAATATCAATCTTGTCTCTTTTCTTGTCCAAATACGCTTTTTGATGCCTCAGACACTAGGCGAATGCATCTTTCAACCGCGTGGGTACGGCATGGATACTTTGACCTTTCCTCCGTTTTATCTACTTTCGCCCCCATTTATTCGCAAAGCACATTCATCAAAAGAGGTGGTTCAAAACGTCCATCTCGTTGCCAGTTTCATTTCTAGCAGAAATTAGCTTTCGTATTGCTGAAGACCTGATATCCTCTCTGTTATCTGAGCATCGACAATAACAAATTTTTAGGCTGACAAAAGGAGCTATATCGTTCAATAATAGCGTCTACTATCTTTCTTAGATTGGGTTCAAAATATCTGGAAAACAGAATAATTTTCGAAATGTGCCGCGCTCCTTTTATTTGGAAAGGCTTTGTTTTGATATGGAACCATACAGGGGCATATACCTCCATAATATATGTTGTAAGAAGATGAGAGTATTAAATGGATTTCCTGTGGCCACATACAACCTTAAAATTTTACCTGCAGTTGTCAGCCATTTTCAGTGAACAACTTGACCATTTTTGTTTTTTTAATACCGGGTCAGAACCACATTCACCAGGCGATATTGCTATGCAAATATCATATAACTATTGCTGATCATTGCTGAGAACAATTCTATCTATGTTATCTGGTATATTCTCCACACTTAAAGAAGGAAAAAAAAACAGGTAGCTCCTTGCAGGTTTTGATTGCTGTACCAATTGGCCCACAAAAACCTGTAGAACCAATTGTAGCACCATGTAAAGAATTTAGTAAAAGTTTTAAATGGTCACTTATATCATTTATATAAAGCAAACAAATGAATACTGAACGAGTCTATTGATTTCAGATCCATCAGGGTAATAACTCATCATTTGTGTCCAATATTTACATTTTTTCTACCGCATCCAATTACTGTAAGCCCATATAATTGTATATTATTTGATAAAAAAAAATATTGCTTCTTTATAGCTTTAGCTTCTCCTGTTGCAACTGAAACGTGTCAAATATACTGAGACTAAGGTTCCTTTACAAGAGTATAATATTCCTCCTTTGTGGTTTTTGTGTAAAATTTCCGCCCTCCATCACTTGCACTTTTGAGTAGTCTTTTCTATATAGTATAAAAAATAGTTTTATTCATTTAATAATAAACGAGAAACATTTTGTCATCTTTTATAGAGAGTACTTTTTACGCTATACAAATGATTCTGTAACTCATATTTTTACTTATATTTTTTTGTTCAAAATTTGCATAAAAATCGACTTTCGGCAAATATTTAAGTGCCTTGGGTCACCTGAAGAAATTTATCGAATTCGAAATTTTTTGCATGTATGCTAATATGCTTTAAAGACAACTTTTGTACCCCGCGCCAAAAGTAATTTACTAAAAAAAATTAAAAATGAATATATATATATAATTTTTCATAAAAGTTTAAATTTTTAACTACATTTGGGGCGCTTGGGGCACCGGAATATATGAACGGATTTCAATCGAAAAAATATGTAAACTAATATACATAAAAGACAACCTTTTGCAACTCGCGTCAAAAGCAATGAAAAAATTAAAAAAACAAAAAAAAAATGAACTTTTTCATAAAAAATTCAATTTTTATCTAGTTTTGGGGTGCTTGGGGCTTGGAAGATATAAATGAATTTTAATTAAAAAAACACATGTAAACTAGTATACATAAAAGGCAACTTTTGCACTCCGCGCCGATTCAATTATCCACATTTTGATTTTTCGATCCACCCTAATGCGTAGCCATTTCAATCAAAATTATTTTTTCGAATAACACTAACATATGAGTACTTTTGTAATTTTATGTTAGCCGGGCGAAAATCTCGCCAATAGCATTTTTTAACTCGCAAGCTAGCACTTTTTTTCTCGCATGGTAAATTAAAACAATGCTTTGATACATCATTTTGTTTCTAATTTCTAAAAATATGTACTTTAAAAACAGAAAAATAGTTTTATTTGATTGTTGACATGTTTCAACTCTTCCCGTAATGCTTTGATTTTTAAATTAAATGTCATGTCAATGGTATTATTTTTCTATCGATTAGTGGGTCATTTATGGGTCACTACGGGTGAAGTTAATTTTATCTAGAAAACGGGTCTAACGATTTTTAATAAATTTTGTTTTTTATTGTTTTTGGGATCGAGAAGACCATTGGGTTATGTCGCATGTTCGATAAAATTCGATTAGAGGGTCATTTTGGGTCATTATGAGTCCGGGTCAAGCTAATTATATCTAAAAACTCTCGAATGATCTTGACAAATGTTTGTATTATTCGGTCTCTAGAAGATGTGGCTAGATCACATGTTCGAGAAAAATAGGTTAGTAGATCGCATTTGGACCACAGCACAAACTACTGGCGTCCAAGTTGCCAGTACATTGTGCTGTTAATTTTACGCAACTACTGTATTTTCCATGTTTAAATAGTCAGGAAACCAAAGAAAGATACAGTACATTCAACTGTGATCGAGTTTGTGCGCGAGATGAACAGTACTTTGTACTGTAAAAATGTCGTTTTTTTTACAGTATAAGGAAAAATCAATGTGATCAAACTAGGCTGCATATGTTGCTATAAAGGAAAAATAATTAAACAGGACGGTGGCCCATTACCGAAAATTAACCTGTCAAAAATGACCACGATTCAGTTGTTTCAAGTGACTTAAATTCAGACGCAAAAAGGGCCTGAAATAATTAGACATTTTAAAAAGTCTTGCAATGGAACAGCCTGTTTTAGACACATAAGTGTGTTAATTTCAAGAGGCCGCAATTAACAACTCATTTGTTGGCAATGGGCAGTCGTATGTGACCAATTTCTTTCCTTGTGACCAATGTTCCTTGTGATCAATTTCCTCCTAATTTACAGTGCTTAGTTGAAATACACAGCAATACAGTTTAAGCTAATTCTGTAAGAGGATATTATCTCAACCATTTACATAGGTACAGATTTTTCCTGATTATAAACTTTTACATAAACAATACAAAAAAAAAAAAAAAAAAAAAAAAAAAAAAAAAAAAAAACTCTATGATTACAGACATGATCAAGTTTATTTACATCGTTATTATAAGGATTCCAAGATTTTGAGAAAAGTACGTTCTCCTAATTAATCTAATAATTCTTGCAAATAATTAAAAAAGAACTATTACTGCCTATTTATTTTAAAAAGTTTTAATGAAAAGCTTATCTAAATTTCATATTATCATTGAACTTATTTTCAAATATATATTCGGACATTATGGAAGACAATCATTCAGGTGAATAAATTTTTTGAATCATAATTAAAGACATAAATGGTTATTTGAAATTTTTTAAGTTTATGTTTGAATAATTCTAAGATGATATTTCACCAAATTTAGAAGTGCTATAAACCTCTATTATTGCATTCTGCGATAATTCGAAGAACACGAGCATTTTACAAATAGTAAATAGATTTTAATTGAAAAGCAGGTACTGGAAATCATTCTTTAAATAGGAAAAAATATAAGAAAAGTTGACAGGGAAAATTAAAATATTATTAATTTTTTTTTACTGTGGTAAAACAGATTATTTGCAAGCTACACATTTATATGTATAAAATTACTGTAATAATTTTTCTTTCATTGTTATTTGTAAAAGTAATTTTTATTTCAATATCTATTAGGCCCTCAATTTTATAATAAAACTGCAAATTTTATGTATACAATATAATATTTTTGATTATTACTTCAATTATCAGGAATTATGCATATCCACATTGCGATCAGAACACATTACTGCATAAGATTGAAATTAAGTGTATGTATAAATCCACTTACTTTTATTCTTTACTTTAAATTAGTAGAACAAAAATATTAATAAAATTTTTAACATTATTAATATAATTATAATAATATTTAATAACAACTTCAAAAGATATATTTACTTCAGAAAAATATTTTCTTGAAATTTGTTATAATATCACTAGTCACAAAATAATATTCAATACTATCATCATTAGTCCATACTCATCACTAGTAAATAATAACACTGTAGTATATGATCACTATTAAATGAGATATGACAGCAATGATGCAATTACATTTCATAACGTTGGTAAAAAATCAATACAGAATCGTCTTCAACTAAAAATGATTTGAAAAATCTTATTAAGAAGATTTGAAATACCTCAATAAGAAATGGAAACATAATACAGATTTACCTATTGCAAATATTAAAAAAGGTATAGCAGAAAAAAGTGCATATTTTTTCCACATAGAAATTAATTCAATAACAATCCATCAGAAGGCATTCTAAAAGCATCAGAGAACTTTCTTATCTATCTGAGAAACCTTTTTTTTAAATAATAAATTAATTTTATGTATTTTTTGGAGCATTTATATTAATGTAGATTAATGATTTTTGACAAAACAGAAAATGTCTAAAACTTCAAAATTTTAATACTTAGACGAATTAACGGATTTATTTTTACAGATTTGCCCATTTTTCTTTTCGTTCCTGATGATTAACGTTTAAAATACATGGAATGAAAAATGATGCATGCATGCCGATGGTAATCAGGTATAAATTTTAAAAGATTTATTATATATTAAAGATTCATAAAAAAATAATTCACTGGTAAATGTGTTATTTTTATAAGAAGTTTAGGATTTATTAATCATCTAAAGAATATAGATGACTACTTAACATGGCTTAACATAGTTAAAATAATGATTTATCTTTATATTGCAACAAAGAAATTTCCAAAAAAAATCAGTTTTGGAATAATGAATTTTTTAATTTTTCTATAAGGGGTATATACATTTAAAAATTTCTGGAAAAGAAATAGATTCGATGATTTTAACTATAGAATCAACGTTTCATTGAAAGATCAGGTTTTCCTCTTTTTTATCAATGTTTACATGTATATTCAATAGACATATATGTATGAGCTGTTTTTTTATATTTTTAAAATTGAAATATCTCTATTGACTCTGTAGAACAAAAAATAATAATATAAATAAATATATGTGAGTGATTAAATTATTTTTTATGCGCTTTTGTATTTTACATTCGAAGTAGAAAATGATTCAAGACTGAAAAAGTTAAGATAATTTTAAAAATGATGGAACCAAAAGCTATAAAATGACACTTTAAAATAAGATTTACCACAGCTGATTTATCTAATCAGTCCATTTATTTCGTATTTTAAGTCCAAATTTACATGTTATAGGTAAAATAATTAATCAATGAATGTATGTATTTTGTTGTCCATAAAAATATTTCGAAACAGTTTTATTAATAACTTTTTAAATTCACAATTTCTCCTTTTTTAGGCGCGTTCATAATTATATAACTACATAGCATCTATAATCGTCGTTCGGTCCGTCTTTCTGTCTGTCTGTCCGTCAGTCCGCATATAAATGAGCAAAAACTACCCAACCAAATGGTCTGAAATTTTAAATATGTAATTGTTGTAAAACTTTATCGATTTATTTCAAATTGTATGAAAATCGGATGAATATTTTAATTACAGAGACAGTCAAAACTTTCCGTTACATTACGGCCCATTGGAAAAAAAAAATATTTCAAGTGCCCTTGAATGATGTTAGAGCCTTTCGAACAGAATGAAATTGATATGCACTTATGATGTGCACTAAAATATACATTAGTACAACATGCTGTGCAAAAAATATTTATAAAACTAGTTATAGTACGAACACGCCATATTTGCCATGTTTGAAGTGCAGTTTCCAAGTTTCTTTATTTATTGCATTGGAGGCTTCCGGCAGTAGTTTCTAATAGAAAAGTAGACATTCTAATAGATATTATGTTTTAGTACTAAAGATATATTTTTAGTTTCACTATAAAATTTGCTGTCAAAGTGATGTACTTAAATGTCTGGTGGGAATTTCGCACTGATTTTTCAATTCATAAAGATTAATTTTCGTCCATGCTAGAAAACCATCAGTTCTGTAATTATGTCTTACAAGTGAGCTCAGAAACTAATGTAAAAATGCAACATTATGAAACCATTAGGTATTCGATTGAACTTTAAATACCATGAACAATGATTGCCTATTATTGTTTTAGGTTTTTGGTAAGCAAAGTCGACACATGCTTTATTCATTCTGATTCATTGAATAAATAATGTGTTTCAAACGTGAATACTCAAGTTTTGGTTAATAACTTTAAGTTTGAATAACTTTCTTAAATTGGCGAATATGTACAAAACTGAGTACGAGAAAATTTGGTCTTAAAACTTCATGAAATACATCAAACAAATTGCACAATAGATATACCGTAAAGTACTGAAAATAAGCCTTCCTACGAATACAATCACACAGCCCTCCGTCACATATGTGTACGTTTCCTTTTTTGAAAAATCACCATTTATAACCAACCCCTCCCCGCCCCTTCAAGTTTTATTTTCTCAGGCTTATAATCCTTCTGTTTGCTATTTCCATATCACCTAAATGAATATATCTTATTCAATTTATTCTTATCTAATTTCTTTACATATCATTGTATCAGAATGGCATATGTTCTGTATACTATATTATTAATGTTTTCCTTGATTTTTATGCACTGACATTTTATAGATATTTACACTGAGTTGAAGTTTTATAATTTTTGTTTATATATTTTTTTAATATCTAAATTAATTGTTTTATGTAAATTTCTTTCATTATTTTTTTATCTTTATTAACAGAAACTACTTAGCTTCTATGGGACGGAATTTTAAAATAAAAAAAAGTTAATTTGATCTGATTTTATTTTGAAAAATGTATAAATCCAGTGAAATTTCACAAATTCAAAATTTGCCTCCCCTCCCCCCTTTCCTATCTGCTAAAGGATACTTTACGGTACTTTACTGCATTAGGGTTTTCTTTAAAAAAATATAACGCTATTTTTAGAAGCAAGCGTAATATCCAGAAAATAAGATAATAAAAATATATTTTATGTATGTATTCGGCATTCACAGCAATTTTTTTATATTCCAGATCCATCAATCTATAAGAATTTTTTTTTTATGTTCAGCTATAAAAAAGGATGCAAGAATGAAAAATCCTGTTCAACATTTAAAAAGGTTTCTAAATAAAATCTCTCTCTCATCGGATATCTCGAATACTTTAAATGCAAATAGTATATTATTTTTTACCGAGGAAGTCATAATACATAATGCAGATTTCTGTTGGAAAAGATTTTATGATATTTACAAAATAAAATATCATTTACCTATTATATCTTTATAATTTTTACAGTGAATGAATTGAGAAGTTATGTTCTTGAAATACTGTATTAACTATGCGCATTGCCATAAAACTTTCTGTTGCAAAACTTGTAGCGCGCATTAAAAACGGAATGTATTTTTTTATTTTTACATGAAACTATACACCCTCAAACTAATTTACGGAATATAACACGTAATTATTGCCATAAAGCTAAACGAATATAGAAATAGTAAGTAAAATAAGTTTAAATAAATGTACATCTACTAGCCAATGAATGTGTTGGTGGATTGTTTTAATACAATTCCCACCTTTAGGCATACCGGTAACTTATTCAAACAACAATTAGGCTATAAAATAATTAAAACTTTATAGTGGATTTTAAAAATACCTCTGTCAACTAAAAAGGACTCAACTCTTAAAACACTATAAGGAGATGACAGAAGAATGCAGTTAATATACGGGAGAGAGACACACATGTCACAGTTCATGAGAAAGAGCAAGTATGTAAATTTTAAGGAAACTATGCGTGCATTAAAATCATGCGGATGGACACACACACTCACATGCTGATCACACAACCAATAGAAGAAAAAAAGGTATTTTTCTATTGGTAGAAGGATACGGAGCACAGTTCAACTTGTCTTGTCAGAAAAAAAAAAATATTTTTCTTTCTCTCAGTAAATTAAGAGTAAGTTCTCCAGAGAATAGCAGCCCTTTTTTTGATAATGTACTGCTTTAACAATTATATCGTTATAGTTTTGAAGGAAGATTACTTCCAAAATTGTTAACTCCTTGAGTTTTCTTTTAGCCCTAATAATTGGCCTATCACCATTTAAATGCCTGAGATATGATGGACTAATGCCTGTTTTAAAGTACTCTTCATTATAGATGGACATACCGCATGGATAACCCAGGAGATGTCAAATGAAAGGACTCAGAACTCAGTTATATAACCAAGCATAAAAAACATTATTTTTAGCAGTTCCCTTGTATACCTATATGATTGCTATATCAGGCAACTTAATGAGGGAGTGAAAATAGCACTCTTCTTATGATCATTATTCAAGTATCACTTATAAAAATATAAGTCTTTGTATTTTAAATTATAAACAACTTAAAGAATTATTTAAGCCTGATGTTTTAAGAATATTTCATTTTTAAAATCTCTTAAAACTTTGTAAATAATATGTAAATAAACTCTTTATTTTGCATTAAATTTTGCTTTCCTCATTTTCTGGGTCAATATGTTAGTCATTCTTTTTGTATCCTACAAGTAAAGTACTGTAAAAATAAATATATAAAGTGTATTCTAAAAGATACGTAATATAAAGTCAGATTTTAGTGAGATTTATTTTTCTTATATTCAAAGAAAAAAATGTTTACTAAGTACGTCTTTATATTGTTAAAGCACTTCAATAAAAAATACAATATCTTGAAATAAGTTCGTTATTTGAAGACATGAATGTGCTTTACTATAAGAGTCTTACATTTCCTTCAGTTCAACAAAATCTCTGAAATTTCTGAAACGATGAAGATCAATATTTTACATGTATTTTGTATCCTAAAAGTAACATACTATAAATAGAAATGTGTGTAATTTATTTCGAAATATTTGTATTATAATTCCGATTTTACAAAGAAATCTTTTTGTTACATAGGAAAAAAAATTGTATATTTGTTAATTATGTATTTATAAAGATAAAGTGTTTATATTGAAAACGTATGTTCTTTAAATAAGTCGTCATTTGGAGCTATAACTGTGTTTTTACATAAATGTCTTATCTGGTTAAACCCTTAGCAAACAATGACATAGAATTACAATAAAAAATAACATAAGTGAAATCTTCTGATTTTTTGCTTAAGATAAAAAATATCCTATGAAAAACCATATAAACAATGGTATGGTAATTTTTATGGCACTGTCCGGTAACTGTGTAGGGGGTTTTGGGAGTGAAATCTTATGGAATTTATATGGTAATTTTTATGGCACTGTACGGTAGATGTCTAAGGAGATTTTGGGATAGAATCTTATCGCATTTGTATGGTGAATTTTAATGAAATCTTATGGAATTTATATGGTACAATCTAAGGCACTTTAATAGTAATAGAGGCTCTCAGTAACGGCTACCATAATGATTCTTTCTTGTTCAAGTATCTATTACAAAGTTTTAAACTTATTTCTTCTTATCTTTGTTTTTAAAAGTTTAGTAGATATACATAAATAAATAATTATTGTTTACAAAATTTTGAAAATTATACTCTATATTATTTTTTTTAAGGATTCTTCCTCTAAGGACTCTTACCCCTTCTCTTTAAAGATTCTCTTTAAAGATTTATTTATTCTTCAAATAACTATTAGAAAGTTTTAAACGTATTTCTTCTTATCTTTGTTTTTGAAACTTTAGTAGAGATACATTAAAAAAATCGTTTACAAAATTTTAAAAATTCTACACTTTATTGCTAAAAATTAATTTTTTATTTTAAGGATTCTTCCTATAAGGACTCTTCTCGTTCCCCCTTATGGATTCTCCCTTAAGGATTCTTTCTTGTTCAAATAACAATTACATAGTTTTAAACCTATTCTTTCTTATCTTTGTTTTTGAAAGTTTAGTAGAGTTACATTAAAAGATTATTGTTTACAAAATTTTGAAAAATTATACTCTTTATTACTACAATTTTTTTTTTAAATTTGAGGATTCTTACTCTAAAGAATCTTCTTCCTTTCCCTTAAGGATTCTTTCTTGTTCAAATAACTATTACAAAGATATAAACCTATTTCTTTTTATCTTAATTTTCGGAAGTTTAGTAGAGATACATTAAAAAATAATTGGTTACAATTGAAAAATTATACTCTTTATTACAAAAAAATATTTTCTTTCGTAAATATGGTCGATAACTCCAGTAAGTGATTTCATTCTTATTTTGAAAACCAATAACTGAAATTTAAGTTAGAACAGTTAAGATAAATAATTGATACCTAGATGACATTACTTTCCAGAAATTTATAAGAAAATGCCTAGTTAGATTTTTGCTGAATTCAGTGATTTGTTAGGTGTCGATAAATAGGGAGCTTGGCTCTATCTTTTATATTTCAAAGATATTTTTGAATAATTTGAAACAATAAAGGTCAATATTATAGTGAATTTTTTTCTGACATAAAAGTAAAATACTGTAAATATATAAACATATACTATATATATTATATTATTAATTCTTCCTTCACGATATTTCCATTTATTATGCTAAATTACCGACATATTCACTAATTTCTTTACTTATATATAAAGCTTTTAGTTTATTCCTAAATTGTATCATTATTCCTGGCCATTTCTATTATTTAGTGAGAATTCGGATGTTTTTAAAAGAACCATTTCTTTTTTACTTATTTTATTTCGATAATCTTTCGCGCGCTTAGTTATTTTTTACTTCAAAAGTCATCCGCTCTCAAATTGACAGGATTCTTTACAAAATCACTCCTATTGGAGTGAATGCAAGCTTCACGCATACCTTTAACCCCTTAACGCTCGAATTAAATTACGGTTTAAAAATTTTTTGAAAAAGAAATATTCGCCTTATTTAATGACAGGTGATAATGATGATACTAAAATAAAGACAATTACACTATTTTATAAAACTGGTGGGAATCAAACAATCTGAGTAAAAGACACTGGCCGTGAGTATGACGGGAGCGAGAATTAAGGGATTAATTGACTCATTCTCCAGAGCGCGCATAATGTCATCATTTTGTGTTAAAGTGAGCTAAGACAAAAAGCGGACACATGGAAATTTTCATCAGAATGTGTTCGATTTTGCTCCTGCCAATATCCTGCTGACTGATAGTTCTTTTGACAGTAGTTCTTTTATTCTAATTTACTTAAAGATCATATAAATGATTTTACTTAAGTCCTGAATGTATGTATGGAAATGTAGGAATGGTTTTTGATGATGTGCTATTAGCAAAGATATGAAGGCATAAGCTGACTCATTATTTCGTAATCGAGGAACTCCATATTTTTCATTACAATGCCTGAGTAATTTCAAAACACGACCTGCTCCAACATCAACATAATACATCGGCTACACTGTAAACAAAATCTGTAGTTCTACAGGTGTAAAATTACATGCTTACTAAACTTTCATCTGTATTTGTTAAAAAATATCTGTAAATCTGCAAAACTAGTTTTTGTAAAGCTACGGAAATCTGTAGCTTTACAAATGAATCTGCTAAAATTAAAGTAATCTTATTAAAATTTTATCTGTAATCCTAGTTGCAGTTACATGAAAAGTTTTAGGCATCCCAGTTTCCTAAAGAAAGTCCTAGAAATCTCTGACATTTCAGAAAAAAGTGAAGGTCGATATTTTAGTAAGTCTTTTGTGGCCTAAAAGTAAAATACTGTAAATTGAAATGTAATTTGCTCTAAATGAATTGCAATATAATTCAAATTTTAGTCAGAAAACTTTTTGCTATATTCAAAGAAAAAATATTTGCTAATTATTTGCTAACTATGTCTATAAACTTAAAGTGATTCAATTAAAAAAGCATGTTCTTAAAATAAGTTCGTTATTTGAAGCTATGACTGTGCTTTACTGTAAAAGTCTTATATCTGTATTATTTTAATGAAATCATAGAAATTTCTGTAACAATGAAAAAAAAATATTCAAGTGATTATTTTTTTTTGCATTTCTATTCTTTTCTTATGTGGACATTAAATCACATAAGAAATGAACTTCTAAAATTTATAATTTAAAAAATATTTTTTTAAAACTAAATAGCATGTTTCAAAAGAATACAACGTTCATTAAATATCTAAAGCGCTGTTTTAAGAAATTAGAATATTATCAAGAAAGTAAAACTAAAAAAAATGATCCGTTCATACTTAAATTTCTTCCATAAAAAAAAAAAAAACAGAAATTTATATAACAATATAGGTCTATAATTTACTAAATCGTTTTGTAAACGACTGCTTTATGTTGCTTCTGCTAGCGAAAGTATTTTAAGAATTCTAATACAAGATAAATGTTCTCTTAAAATTGATAAAAAGCTTAAAAATAACAATACTTTCACACAATGACTAAAATGCTAGTCTAAGAAATTGGTAAAATTGGAAATTCGACGATATTTCAAACTCCTCAGTAGATAACAGTTTTCTTTTCAATGGTCATCTATAAAAAAGAAGATCACAATGATTTTATTTTTTCTTTCACATTCGTATGTAATGTATTATTCTTTATGAATCCTATGAAATTATACATATTGTGACTGGTAATATTTATTTAATTCCTGAGAAAACATAAGATGGAAAATGTTTCCATTATACTTAACGAGTAAAATACACTCTGTTTCCAAAAAATATATGCACCGTGAAAGATTTGAGACAGAGCTATGAATCTTACTGATCCGATTTGAAGAGTTATGTAAATGATTAACATTTTAGCACCGCTGACCAATGGGGGTCTTGTGAAATGCCTAATTAAATTGCGTAGCAGGAAGTATTTAAAAGAGTTGGTATTCGAACTTGCGGATAATTAGAACTGGACTACTATTGTTGATACTTAGGATTTGAAAGAATGATACATTTAAGATGTATTCGACAGTACTACTAACTGTGGTCCGAATTTGAAAGGGGTCTAAACGTAGGCCTCATAAAAGCGGGTTGGTCGCCGATCAGCCATCATATTGGTCGAAAGGATATTATAGTTCAGCGATGTTAACAACAGAGGATCAGAGAAGGCACGTCCATCCGCTGCCTTTTCCAAATGCACGGCAAGATAGAACAATAAGAAGAGCAGCCACATCTTCACCAACAATGTCACTGTCATGTATTCGGCGCCATATATGGATGCAGTGGTATCAAGACACACCATCCGTAGATGACAGGCGACTCTAGGCTCAACATTCGGCATCCATTTAGGAAACTGTTTCTAACTCTTCAAAATATCCTGTGTCGTTTGGATTGATGTTGTTCTCGAGAAAACTGGACAGTGTCTGATTATAGAAATGTGATATTCAGAGACGAATCCCAGTTTTCTCTCATTGCTGGTGTCTACTGTATGTGTGTGGAGGCAAATATGTCATTGGTTCAAATATGCATTTGTTAATGAGCCGCACGCTGCCAGAATACCTGGAATGACATTCTTTTTAGCGATCTGCTGATACAACTGATTCCTTTTACTCGTGCTGCAAGGTACTCTAATGGCTCGCAGGTACGTAGACGACATTTGAAGCGGCATTGTGGCTTATACTATCGTCTAGGTGCCATGTATCAGCAAGATAACTTTCGGCCACATCATGCATGACTCTTGCAACAATGTCTACAAGGATATAATATGCTTCCATGGCCTGCCAGATCACCAGTTCTGCTCCAATATATAATGTTTGGGGCATGTTGGAAAGCCAACTCCAGCTGTCTTGGAATATTACCGAACTTGTTTATGAATTGCTATATGTATGGCGAAATCTACCGCAGATAGACATCGGTATCATATAGACTTCATGCCTCATTGAACATAGGCTTTATAGCTGCCAAATGTGGCTTTACAACCTACTAAAATTAACATTATTTTTGCTGCTACTACTCAATAAACTGTTTTTTCATTTATAATCCTTTGTTTATCTAAGCGGACACTATTCACATACGGAGTTTCAAGGTCGTGGCTCAGTTTTTTCTGGGTTCATATATTTTTTTCCAGCACAGTTTATTATTCATGTTTTAATATGTGTGGTAAAAAATTACTAAGAAAGTTTATTTTTTTATGATACTATGTTTTTGATGTTATAAAACGTACAATGAAGTTTAAAATACTTTAAAACTAAAAATTCCTATGTAATACGTTTGAATATATTTATATTTTGTTTTTTGTCATAAAATAAATTTTTATCTTACGTTACAGAAAGAAAGATAAGTGAGGAATACAAGGTATGAAATACAGAAAAGTGAAATAGCCATTTAGGAATGAAACTGCATAACCTCTCATTTTTTGGGATTTTAAGACTAAAAAAAGAAGGATTGGGGAAATAACTGTCCCCTTGATTTTTAATAAAAAGCTTTAAAAGAATAAAGCAAAATTTTATTTAAAATGTTTAAAATTAAATTTATGTTTTTGATTATCTTAATAAATAATTAATATCTTATTAAATAATAGTAACAGAAAATAAAGCCCTTTGCAAAGCTTAGCAATTAATTAAAAAATGATTATCATTTGTTATGGTTTCAGTAATTTTTGCTGTAAGTAATTTTAGTAACTAAAAGAAACCCTCAGCACTTTTACATAAAGAAAAAAAAATTATACAAGACCTGAGAGAAAAACAACATAGCGAAAAAGAAAAGCTGTTAATGTTGTCATACTTGTTGAGACATGATCAAACGCGTCAAAACACATTCTTGTTTGTTGGTTCAAAAACCACAATTTTGATCTTTCTCAAAATTTTATTTGTAGGAACCAAGTCTTGTCATCTCTTGATAACTTGATTGAAGATCTTGGCCCTGCTGGTTCATAGAAATATACTTTGAAATCACTATGTGAAAGTCTCAATTCATTAATAATTCCTATCTTACTTGTTATGCAAAAATGTGATTTTTCTGCAGTATAAATTTTGAAAAGGCTTTGGATATCTTTACTTTCTGAAAATTACTTGAGGCTGATGAATGGTAACATCGCATAATGTTTCATTTACAGGAACATACTTATGGTAGGAACAAGTTTCAGGGACTGGCAAGCAGCATTAAAATTGTGGTTTTTAAACCAACAAGCAGGAATGTGTTTTGACACGTTTGATTCTGCCTCAACAAGTATGCCAACATTAACAGCTTTTCTCTTTCCATATTCTGTTTTTGTCTCAGGTCTTGTATATATATATATATATATATATATATATATATATATATGTGTGTGTAAAAGTGCTGAGGTTTCTTTTAGTTACTAAAATTACAACAAAATTTTCTGAAACCATACAAAATGTAGGCCTTAGGCATAATTATTTTTTAAATTAATTTCAAAAGGCTTTATTTTCTGTTACTATTATTTAAAGATAATCTAAAAAATAAATTTAAATGATATTCTGAGATAAATACTTAGCTGTGACTACAACAAAACAATAGTTTGGCAGTATTGTTTTGACATGTTGCCCTTGCCATATCTCAGCTTGTAGTCAAATTTCCATCTTGAAATTTCTTGTGCATAACACTACCATACAATAACTCTTACAAAAAAAAAAAAAAAAAAAAAAAAAATCAGATTTTTATCTCGTGCCCCACCAGAGATATCAAAGCCTGAAAAGTGCAATTTTTGTCCTTTTTGAAAAATTTGGGATTTTTTTTAGCGAAGAGAAAGCAAGTCTCAGATCTGGAACTCGGCGAGTGAGTACATGTAATTTCGGCCTATTTGTAAAAGAAAATATGACATGTAGACATTATTATATTATATAGTAGTATTAGTAATTAAGTCAGTTGCTAATAGTAATGGTTTTTCCACTAAATTTATTGATAAGTTGATTTATAAGTTTAAGCACGCAGAACCAGCTAAAATAGAGTGTATTAGTAAAAATGAAGTTAAATTTATGGCGGTTGATTACATTCCTCGTTTATATGAAAAATTAAAATACATCCTAAGGAAATATAGTATAACATTAATAGCTAGAGATAACACCAAATTAATTAATCTTGTGCAAAAAAGAGTTGATCCTAATAGTATGGAAAGTAAGTCAGGAGTTTATATCATCCCATACAGAAGTAAAGAAACAAATAAGACAATTACATTGGTATGACCACAAGAAAATTCCAAACAAGAGTTAAAGAGCATATACAGGATATTAATAAAAATAGACCGGCTACCGCCCTCTCAAGGTTGTTTCAAACTAAAGATATTGACATCCTTTTCAATAGAGCAAAAGTCATTATCCAGGCTTCTGATTTTAATAGTTGTGCTATTTTAGAGTCTTTGGAAATTTTAACCCAAGCAGAAACTTGTTGTAATGACGTATTATCATACCAAATTCCGCGTATCTGGTTTAATTTACTTAATATTACTGGAAAGTTCGGTCTCTCGGAGGATTGAGCTTTCTCTACCTTCCCCCTCCTTCAGATTAAGGGATACGACCACCTGCGGGCTTCCTGGGGTGAGTTTCCGGTCAATCTGTAGCAGTAAACATCGAGCGTCGAGTGTTTTTATCAGTCAATCCTCTTCTCCTTGACAAAGGCTTAAGGTTAGCCGAAAGCGCTCGGAGTAGCTTTTTATCATTTTAACATCTAGTGTTTTTAATTTTAAAAAACATTTGTATATATTTTATCACACCTATTTAGTAATGTGTTTTAAATGAAGCATTTGAATGTTTCCATAGACAGTTTTCCTTGCTTGAAATATTTCCTCCTGTAAACGGACAAATTTTGGAAAAAAGCTGAAACTTTATGCTTAAATTTTACCAATAAGCAATTAGTTTCGGAAACTACTCCATGACCAGATTTTTAGCCCAATGTATTCTGTACAAATTGCTTTAATCCGCACTTGAATTGGATAAATAAACGATGAATTATTTACGATTCCGTAGACCCTTTTTGTGAGAAAATTGCTGCAGACAATGAAACATAGATGGCGGCCATGCACGAACAAAAATTAATAAAATTAAAAGAATAGTCATTTTGAACTTCCATCATGTTAGGGTTGTTGTACAAAAAGTTTCAGACTTTTTAAAAATGGTCGAGCAACGAATTAATGATTTTCTGGACCACTTGAAATGGATTGACCCATAGAATATTAGGAAATACCAACCGATTTTAAGGTTGATGTTGGCAAATTAATGGTGACAGTCTCTGTTTCAACATTTTTCGAGACATTCTATTTCAACTCTGTTTCGGCATTTTATGTTGGTGCCACTAACACCAGAGAGGTGGTAGACTGTTAGGGAAGAAGCTTAAAACTTGACATGATGGTTAATTTTAAGATGCAAATGTGTTAAGATGGTTTCCAAAAAATTCAAAACTTCAAATGAATACTAAAATGAACGTATGAAATGAGCATAAAAGTCTCAGAATAGTTTCTAAATTATCATTTAATTGGAATTAGTTTTAGTTCTTCTTATTATTTAAAATCTCATTTCTGTCTATTGCACTTTATAATGAAGTTCAGTAGAACTGTGGCTTAATTTGTAATTTTTGGATTATTTAAAAAAGTGTTCTTCTAATAAAAAATAGTCATGCGAATATCACTTGGCATATCTCAACTATTACGCGAGCAAAGCCGCGGGGTTTGCTAGTATATTATAAGATATATTCTGAGAATTTTTTGGGAAACAAATTTGCCATTTTTCCAAATTATTTATAACGGAGATGATGCAGCCGCATCAGCTATATGTTAATTTAACTGATAAATCATATAGGTTAACAATAAATGAAAACGCAAATCTTTAACAGCTAGATTTAAGGCGTCTTGCATATATTATGCGACTCATTTCTTTATTAAAATAGAGAAATGCAGACTGGATCATTCCTGTATTAAAAAAAATAGAACTATTTTAAAATATCTGAAATGCTATTTTAAGAAATTGGCATAATATCAAAAAAGGAAAATGAAATAAAAAAAAATAATCATTTTATTCCACATTCAAGACAGTTTTACGATATTCCAGATTCATCAATCTATAAGAATTTCATTTTCAATGACCATATTTAAAAAAGAATATTTGAATTAAAACTCTTCTTCCTCTATGAAAAAATTTCGTAAAAAAATATGTCACTTAATGTTTATCTCCAACGTAAAGTACTACTAGAGGGAAATATTTATTTTATGTTGAAAGTAACAGTATATAAAACATACATGTATTTAAACATTTTCATAGTCTTTAATGAAATATATGCCTTTCTGCGTAATGAACTTTAATCTGTTTTCTTAAACCGGAATATCCTTTTTTAGGATGCTATTAATTCTCAACAAACATTTTCAACAGCGCAATTGAATTTAATACATGCAAGATTAGCAAAATAATATTACTTTTATTATTAATGATTATGCTTTTAATGTATAATGTTTTTCTGTAAAATATGTTTGTTGAACATATAAATGTTTACTTGACAAGTAGAAGCATCCGAAAAACTTATATTTCATGTTCCTAAAGCTGATTAATACACTATAAAAACTACTTAAAAACGTTTCGAAAAATCAGTGAAGGAAAAAAAAAAAAAAAAAAAAAAAAAAAAAAAAACATGCTTTTCTAAATTTTTTTTTTTTTTTTTTTTTTTTTTTTTGAGATTTTGAAAGATAAATTACGATTCTTGAAATCTGGAGAAACTCAGAGGGCTTATACTATATTTTCGTGCATGATTATATAAGAAATGCTTTTAAATTTGTTGAAAACAATGTCGAAATAAATCAGTGAAAATACACACTTCACATATCACCAACCCAAAGAATTAAATAGTTTGCAGTCATAACTGATAGCCAGCGTGAAAGACTAGATCATTAATACCTTTGGTGTTTTCTCGTAGATATAAAAGAAGCCATTTTCTTCAGGAAACAGTTTATTAGATGCCGTATAATGTATTAGAATTCCACCAGCTATCCATATTCGGGTCGTGTCAAGTCTTAAAAATAAACTTAGAGATGTTAAACGATTAGAGACAACATTGCGAATTGAAGAAAAGTAGCTCTCCCGGTGACATAGATTTTGCAGGCAAGACAAAAACGTACAAAATTCTTCTTCCAGGTCAGTTCACGCTATTAAATACTAAAAAAAACACACAAATTTACATTGACGTGTTCTACGCTGGTGTCAACCAAACTACGTTAGAGGGAACCGTGGAAAGGGAGCGCTTAGCTATTGGCTGAAAAAGATGTGTAGGGCCGGGAAAACCTTAACGTAGAGATAGGACACTTTACTTATAGCGGAAATTTTAAAAGGGGAAAAAGCTAGACGCGCCACATACTCGCAATGAATCATCGGATATCGAATAATATTTTAATAAAAAATGGCATTAATAAACATTAGAAAGAAATAATAATTTAATGTCTCAAAATATGAAAGAATAAAATAATTTACTGTTTTTTGTACAAAGTGTAGCTATTAACAGATTAAGGTTTTTAGAATAGAAATAAAAAAATGTGCTAAATTAAAGGCATGGTATTAAAATACAAAGAATATTTAAGATATTTTTAAAATACAGTTTATAAAGGTAGATATTATAACAATTTGGAATAAATTAACTAAGTTAAAAAGACGAAATATTTTATTATTACATATCTTACATTATTTTATTATTTTATTATTAAATATCTTACAACAAAAAATTTTGTTATATGTATATACAAGGTGTCCAATGGCTAATTCCTAAACCATTAGTCATAGACATATAGTTCCAATTGCAAAAATGTTTTAAATCAGGTAGAGAAATATTTTAAAAGCGATTTGGGTCAATAAAAACATTTCTTATAAAATTAGAAAATTTAAATTTTTATACAGCCCCCCTGTCCTATAAGTTATATTTAGTAATTTTTTCCTATTACACTGACAAGTAAGACAAAAAAAGTCACATTCATATAACACTAAAATTGAGTGAGTTATGAAACTTTAAAAATGTGTGACTTAGGCCACTTTTCTACTCTGAAAGCAAATGAGTGAGACTTGGTTTTGAGGGGTCATATACCAAGTGCTTAAAGTATTTGAATATCTTATTTCATGTGTATCTGCGCTTTGAAAAAAAAAACGGACAAGTATTACGATTAAGTTTCAAATTGGCTAAAATATCATATGTTTTATTTTGTCAGGATTTGAGACTTTCTTTTATGATTTCTTTTAACAAAAAATTATGCTATTTTTATAAGTTTTTATGTTACTTCAACGATTGTATGTATGTTTTTCCATTTCAAAATCTGTACTCGAAATTTAACCTACTTTAAAATTTCCGATCGAGATTACATTTTACATACTGGCACAAATCTGATAAAAATCTAATATTATTATGATTTTCGGTGGTTACCATTTATACTTATTTTACAGGATAACACAAAGAAATTCGGATAGATTACCGCCAAAAAGTTTAAGAAAACGTTTTAGATTAGATAATACAAGACTGCGATTAGTGGGTTTTTAAATTTTTATGTTTTTTGTAGCACTGAATCCGAAAATTACCTTCATTTTTAACCATCATGTCAGGATTTCGCAAATCATAAATTGTAAAATTTAAAGAATAACAAAAAATCTGGTACTATAAAGTAGAGGAGAAGGTTGTGTTTTTTAACTTTTGATAAATTGATTTTTACGTAGTTTTAGCACTGAATCTGAAAATGACCTTCATTTTTAACCATCACGTTAGAATTTTTTTGCAAATCGTAAATGTGTATGTTAAAATATAGCTAAAATCTCATACTATAAAACGTATATAAAACATTTTTTATTTTATTTTATTTTATTTTATTCAATAATTTTTTCGATAATTTTGCTTATCCTGGGCTTACAGCTAAACAGCTGAGTGGTCCGCTGAGTGGGGAGATGATTCAATTTTAACTTTGAACTTTTTAACTTTGAAATTTGCAATTTGCGAAAAATACTGATGTGATAGTTAAAAATGAAGGTCAATTTCGGATTTAGCGATACAGAATATATGAGAATCAATTATCAAAAGCTAAAAAGCATGACATAACCCAACTTTTGCAGGCTAGTGCAATCTAATAATATTTTAAAATACGCATCATTTTGTAAAGAATTGAGTCTGTTAATTTAGCATCATTTTATTTAACAAAAATTCTGTTTTTTTCTTTCTTCTTAAATGTTTATTACAAATTATATATATTGCATTAATATGCCAGAATAATTAAAGATTTCAAATTTATATTGCAATGTTAATTTTACTCTCAATCATTTTTTAATATATCTGACGAAAGTATATTTCGACTAAATTTGTGAATGTCCCCAAATTTGCAGCGAAAAATATGCTCATAATTTAAACAGTTATTACTCGGCCAATTTTAATCGTAGAATAACGGGACTTTTTTGTATTACTTGTCAGTGTAAAAGGAAAATTTTACTAAATATAACTTATAGGACCGGGGATCGTATAAAAATTTAAATTTCGTATTTTTTTTAAGAAATGTTTTTATTGACCCAAATCGCTTTTAAAATATTTCTTTACCTGATTCAAAGCATTTTTGTAATTGGAACTACTATATGCTTATGACTAACGGTTTAGGAATTAGCCATTGGACACCGTTGAGACCGGGCACCCTGTATATAGTTGATTAAAAGACAGTTGAACATTTTACAATCCACATGTGTCTTTTTCTACAAAGTGGGCGCATCTTTTTTAATCGATATATTAAAGAATGGTAATCAAATTGTAACGTCTATGTTTAGTTTCAATCATAATAAAATTTGTATATAATTTTTGTAAAACAATATTTTGAAAGCATTTATTAAAGTATTTATAAAAATATTTATTATACAGTACATTATATGACTTTTCAAATCATTAATTCTAAATTTTAGTTTAATAAATTAAACCTTTAGAGATCCTTCATAAGATCCTCCAGAACAATTTTAATATTTTCAATGTATTTTTAACCTTTTAGCCTCCAAATAAGACAAATTATATAGGATTATTAAATTTCTCGGCTCTTCATTTGGTTGGTAGAATATCGCAATTTTTGTTAGCTTACCTAGATTTAATCATGTAATATTTTAAAAATCTGCACAACAGCTAAAAACACTTTAGATGAGATTATATTTTGTTATAAAAAAGTACAAATAAAAACTGAATCAAATTGAATTCAATTTTTTTCAAAATTGCATTTATGAAGAAACACAAAATTAGGACGCGTTTATTAAAATCCTCAAAAACGGCAGCTTGAAATTTTTATTAAAATTATTTATTTAATTGGTTGAAATAATTGTGTAACCGTCATCACAATTTTATTATTCATAAAAAATAAAGAAACAACATGCAGGATAGCACTGAGTTTTATAAATCATCTTATATATTTTGCAGAGTGATTTTACTGAACTGGAAGATAGAATATAAGTAAAATATAAATATAATCAAATAATTTTATCATTTTTGCATGTCAGAATTCAGCTAAAAATCAAAATTTTATTACTACTTTAAAAAAAATTATAGTCTACTGGCTGCACCCTTATACGAGGCTGAGAGATTATTTAACAACATAATCACTGATTATTTAGTTCTTCTTTCAAAAGATTTTAAACAAAAAATATATTATGTGACAGCGTAATAGTGAATACTCCAGATGTGCTATTTGTGAACAGTTAATATTTTCACAAATTAAAAATGAGTAAAATAATTGAAAAAAAAAATAATGCATAAATTCGAGAATTTAAGAAATAAAATAAAAAACATGTTTCACAACACGGAAATTTTATTTCAGAAACATAAGTTTTAACATTAAAAGACGTGTAAGCTTTTTATGACTTGTTAATGCTTTTATTTCGCTGATAAAAGTCGTAATTATGCTATATTATTTTGAGAGAATTTCATAATCTAACATACTTAAACACATATTTTATATGAATTTCTCATACATTAACACTAATGGTTATTCGAAAACAGAGTGTTCAATTAGTTAATTATAGTTATTGAAGGCGACATATTTTCTTAACGGCCTATTAAACAACCTCATTAACAAGCATTTTCTGATTTGTGGGTGTCAAGATAAGTTTATTATTTTAAACATGATCTTTCAGTTGTCAGTTCTATTATACTTAAAATAAACGGTGTCTCTAAATTAAAAATGGGATTAGGGAAATATCATTGATTTTGCCGTTGGAATTATACAATAAAACCATTAGCAATTCACTATATATCAATCGATAACTAGCATTAACTTAATATTAAATGATAAGTAATCATTCGGAAATATTGAATTTATATTTGTTTTCTAAAATAAGGAAAAAGAAATGCAGGGTTGGGAAGTACACAGTGAGACATGGTACACAATAAAGACAGCAGCCATTTTGACATATAGTTATAACTTTTTCTCCTAGCTGGAACACACACTGAACCACCTCATCTTATGCAACACGTGGATGTCGTTTCGGCACTTCGGTTACTCGTCCAACAAAATAGTAAGTAATTATTTATTTTACAGGGGTTACAGTTACATAAACATCCATTTCAGAGTTTATTTCTTTCATTATGGCATATATTTACTTAACCAAACCTAGCTATACCTAATGATAAAATACGTCGATAAAACGACTCAAGCATTCAAAACTATGAAACTGATGGTGAAACAGATATGGCACATATTTTGTTACAACGTAACGAAAGTACACAGTGAGACACACAGTTGAGGTACACAGTGAGACCCTCATTGTGTATCTACTATGCGGTTCTGACGTAAAAAAAGTTATTTATTAATAAAAGAAGAGTTTTTTCCCTCTCTCTCTCTATCTCTGTGTGTGGGGGGGCGTGCGATGGTTAGTGAAATCTACTAAACGTAAGAAGCTGAAATTTTGCATGAAGGTAGCCCAATGTCTGCCATTGTCTAACCGAGGTTCATATTTTTAATTTTTTTTAATCTATAAATATTAATTAGAAGTCATAAACTGCAGAAAATTATTGACAGAGTATAAAAATGTATGATTTAGGAAAATACATACATTGTCTCACTGTGTACAACTTGTGGTACACAGTGAGACAATTTTCTATATTCCTTTATGCTGTCTCTGTGCTTTTATAAATAACTTTTTTTAAAACCATTTATACATTAATGTGTAGAGTATTTGTGTAGCTTAAAGTTGTAGCAATTTTTTTTTCAAAATAATAAAAATTGTTGCCATTTGTTAAGTAATAATAATTTTCGTTTCACTGTGTACTACCCTCCCCTATAAACGATAACAACTTTTTCAAAGAAATTATCTCCGTTTTGTTAAAGAAAAGGATAATACATTTTTGCGTGTAATTTTTTAGATGTTTCTTTTTACTTTTTCGGATTAATTGGTTTTGATGGAACGAGAAATATTTAAGAACATAATTAGGTATTTAGCAAAAATATTACGATTAAAATGTCGAAGAAAAAAAAATTCCAATGAATTTTTCTTTCACAAAATCTTAACACGCTTAAATATAAATTGGAAGGAAGAAGAAGCTGTATTGTTTAGTATAGAATTGTTGAACATTATAGTTTTCACCTTTTTCAGAAATGTTTTATTAAATCTAAAATACAACTCAAAATGATAAAATAAATTTATTTTCACAATGTGTTAAAATTAGAGAATATTAAAAAATATATTTTTTAAAGGACACTTCTGTTACAGACACAGAAGCTTTGAAATTAAAACTATTGTTTAAGCTTTTTATACTGTTTGTTAAATATTTTATTTGTAAAAAGTATGTTGTAATTATGATCCATCGTTTTGAGAGTATGACATAATCCAACATTTTTAAACACATATTTTGTATGAATTTATCGAACATAAACACTAATGATTACTTCAGAACACCGTGTTTAATTAGTTAATTACAATTATTGGCGGCGACATATTTCCATAAAGTTCTATTAATTAGATTCTTTAATATGCCCTTTCTGATTTGTGGCTGTAAAGATAAGGATTGTTATTTTATACACAAGTTTTCATTTTTCTTATAATTAAAAAAATAGGGTATCTCTAAATTAAAAATGACGTTTTGGAAATATCATTGATTTTACCATTGCAATCATTTAATAAAATATTTATAAACTACACCATGTAAGCATTTGGTGAACTTTCTTTTTAATATAAACAGCAATAGAACATAGATTATATATTATACTTGTTTAAATAAATAAAGTTCATGCTTACTTTTCTCAGCAGCACAGGTTTGTCTTGTAGTAAATAAAGACGAATGACCATCAAATAAATAATGCAGTAACACCTTTCACATAATATATATACATTTATATGGACAAAACGGCAGACATCACTGTTACAAAGCACAATCAACCCTCAACTACAAAGAACATCATAGAACATCTTAGAATGCCTATATATTATCAAAACCTATTTCTATGGGAACACGATAGGCCTTCCAGCGGCAGAAAAGAAAAGAGATATACGAATCGTTAGATTACATAAATAAAATAAAAGGAGTATATTACAACATCCTCCCTTAATCTAGTGGTTCGAAAGAGAAATTAAATTTAGTTTTCCCCTTAATTTTAAAAATTGGGGTCTGGGAAGAGGCTTTGTTAATATATCTGCAATCATTTCCTTTGAACTACAGTAATCAACAAGCACTATATTTTGTTCTTGTAAATGTCTACTATAATGATATTTGACATCAATGTGCTTGGTTCTAGCACTATGTTTCCCAGTTTGTGTCAGTACTATACAAGATTTATTATCTTCATATAGCATAATTGGTAAGGATTGTTTGAGACCTAAGTCTTCTAGTAGAGTCAGCAACCACTGTATTTCTTGTGCAGCATTTGCAGCAGCTATATATTCTGATTCTGCAGTGGACAGAGAAATACAATTTTGGCGTTTTGAGAACCATGATATTGGATTGTCTCCGAAAAGAAAGATGTTACCGTTTGTAGACTTTCTAGTTGCTTTATCTCCAGCCCAGTCTGCATCAGAGTAACAAGTGAGAATTGGGTCAATTTGGCTGCTTATAACAAGATTCAGGTTCTTTGTTGTGTTTAGATGCATGATAATATTTTGAACTAATTTCCGGTCTTTCTCTGATAGTTTTTCAAATTTTCGGCTAGTATATTAACTGCTTGGCCAATGTCCGGTCGTGACACTGTTGCTATGTAAAGAAGAGCTCCAATGGCTTGTCTATATTCCTTATTATCGTCAAGAAAATTACTGTCATCTTCATTGTTTGGGTATGAAGTTTCCATTGGTATGTATGTGGGCTTCTTCTCTTCTATGTTAGACTTCTTAAGTAATTCTTAAATTTTATTTTTCTGATTGA
Source organism: Maratus speciosus (assembly GCA_963932465.1). NCBI lineage: Eukaryota > Metazoa > Arthropoda > Arachnida > Araneae > Salticidae > Maratus > Maratus speciosus. The sequence continues at coordinate 510,882,845 of OZ010786.1, read as the reverse complement.
ATTCGAAGCTTCCATCAATATTTCTTTGGACGTTTAGATCAAGATAATGTTTCACTTCACCTGAATTTTTGACTTCGAAGTTTTCTTTGAGAATATTAATCACTTTGTTGATTTTTGTTTCATCTTTACAACAAATAAGAAGATCATCTACGTATAGAATAATTAGTATACTTTCATTTTCATCTGTTTTTTTAAATAAACATGCATCTGCTATACTTTGCATGAAATTGTTTTTCAGCAAAACTTCTGCTAGCTTTTGATTCCACGCATATGCAGCTTGTTTAAACCCATATATGTATTTTCTTAATTTGCAAACTTTCTTCTCATGATTAACTTCAAGTTCAACATATCCCTCTGGCTGTACCATATAGATATCTTCCTTGAGGTCTCCATGCAAGAATGCTGTTGTGATATCAACATGTTTGACATGCATATTCTTCTGAGCTGCAGCTGTTAAAAATGCTCTTATGGTTGTGTGCTTGACTACTGGGGCAAAAGCTTGATCGTAATGTTTTCCGAACTTTTAGTTGAAACCTTTTGCTACGAGCCTTGCTTTATATCTTTCAACTGTGCCATTTTCGTTCAACTTGGCTTTAAACGTGCATTTACAGCATATTGCCTTTTTATCTTTGGGTAGCTTTACAAGATCCCACGTAAGATTCTTTTTGAGAGATTGCATCTCTTCTTCGATTGCTTCGAACCATTTCTTCTTTTCATCAGGATTAAGAGAATTCAGTTCTTTGAAACTTGCAGGTTATTTCACTGCTTCTCCTGTAAAATAAGTGAACCTTTCTGGTGGTTTTCCTTTATTAATTCTATGCGATCTTCTTGGTTCCATTGGTGTCGGAGATTGTTTCTTCATAATATTCGGATCTTCTTGAGATGTTTCTTCATTCACTTCTTCTTCTTCATTTTCTATTTGTTTTGGAGGAACTACTGTAATTTCCATTTCGGAGGTTGCGTCTTCAATGAATCTGACTGTTCTACATATAATTACATTATGGTCAGATATTAAAATCCGATATCCTTTACTTCTGTAATCATAGCCAATCATAATTCCTTCTACAGCCTTCTCGTCTAGTTTACCTCTTTTACTTTTGTGAATGTGTGCGAATGCTTTAGATCCAAAAACTCTGATGTTTGATAAATCTGGTTTTCGACCATTCCATATCTCATACGGTGTTTTAATTTTGGCTTTAGTGTGCAATCTATTCTGCAAATAGTTTGCTGTCATTATGGCTTCTCCCCAATATATGTGTGGCAGGTTGGCTTCAGACAGGAGGCATCTTGTCATCTCCATTAAGCTTCTATTTTCCTTTCCACAATTCCATTCTGTTGTGGTGAATGTGTCACTGTGAACTGTGAACTGGTGTTCAATTCCATGATTTTTCATGAATTCTTCCATTTCATTGCTTATATATTCCCCCCCAATGTCGGTTCTAAGCGTGTTTAGCTTCTTATTGAATTTATTCGTAGTCACAGCGACGTATTATTTTAGTTTAACGTAAACTTCATTTTTGTTTCTTATTAGATAAACCATAGTGAAACGTGAAAAATCATCAACGAAAGTAAGGAAGTAACGCTTCCCGCCGATGCTGGTGGTTTTCATGGCGCCGCATAGGTCACTATGCACAAGCTCAAGCGGACACTTTGATTTGAACTTTGATTCGTTTGGATAGGGAAATTCTGAAAGTTTATTTTTAATACAATTTTCGCAATTATTAATTTTTTCGCAGTTATCAACTTCGATGCCATCAGCGAGATTTTCTCTCACAAGTTGCTTAATAGCATCTGAATTTCGGTGCCCAAGGCGTTTCTGTCATAAATTAATGCAGTTTACATTTCTGCATTTCAAAGCGAACGTTTGGTTTTTGCTGTTCCCTATATATTCATTTTGTTTTACTTTATAAAGACTATTATTACTTGAAACTGCTTCTAAGTACGTAATTTCATTCTTTGTAACGAAGCATTTGCTTTCGTTAAATGTAACTGTATATCCCTTTTCAGTAACTCTTTTTACCGATATTAAATTACACTCTAATTCAGGCAAGAAATATACATTCATTAGAATGACATCATGACTAGTTCCGTCAGACAATTTTGTTGAAATGTGAACATTACCGATACCTTGCGAAAATAAACTTTTTCCATCTGCAGTAATAATTTTCACAGGTTCCCCGTTCGAATTAAAATCTGTAAACATATTTATGTCATTAGCTAAGTGTTGTGTTGCACCGCTATCTATATAGAAATCTCCTTTAAAATTTTGCGTTAAATTACAGTTAAGTTTTAAAGTGTATTCTTCAGTATTTTTATTTTCATTATTCAAGACAGAATTAGCTTCTCGATTCATTTGATTATTTTTATTTAATGGGTTTTTATCGCGAGTTGTATCCGGAGTTTTTATTTCTTTTATTTTTCTCTCACTAGATCGTCTGCAATCTTGGTTAGAATTGGAATTTTGTGCGATGCTATGCATACATACTTTATTCTGATTCATATTTTTATCCTTCGTTGTCTTGGAGATAAGATTGGATCTTCTGAGATCAAACTTTGTTTCTTATTATTTTTACTTTGTAATAGATAATAAGATTTATTCCAATTGCGATTTTGAAAAGGTTTGTTGTTCAAATGATAACATTCGTTTCGGCAATGGCATGTTTTCTTGCAATGCGAACAGATTTTGTCATTTTTAAGCCGATTTTGCTTAAAAACATTCGTTTTAAAGACTTGTGAAACTCCACGATCATTATTCGTTTCCATTCTACGATTGTACTCGTCTGTCAGTTTATTTCTTATTAATTGGGAATTTATTTCGATTTCAGGTCGCGCCTCCATAGCAACAATTAACCCTAGATCTACCGGGAATTTTATTCAAGTTTTAATAAAACGTTCTACACCAAAATTTTTATTTAAAACTATTTAACTTATTTATTTACCTTATTTTTGTCTGGTTTATATACTTAGTTTATTTTAAAGAAATTTCTGGTTTGAATGAATATTTTGTATGTACCTGTCGGGTCCAATGGACCCGTCTGGTAGACGGAGGGTTAAGTTATCGTAAGATTTAGGAACTGAGACTAAAAGCAATGCCTCTATATGATCATCTTTTATTTCCTCACCAACGGCTAAAAACCTATCCTCTAATTCGAATATTTGAGCGATATGCTCATTTATGTTACCATCTTCTGGCATTTTTGTAGCGTATAATTTTCGTAATAAGAAAAGCTTACTAGATAAGTTCGATCGTTCGTGAATAGCTATAAGCTTATTCCATGTGGATTTTGCTGTGGTTTTATATTTGACATGAATAATTTGAGAATCTTCTATGCATAAATTAATTAACGCTCTTGCTTGTCTGTCGGGTTTTAAATATTTATCATCCGGATTTTCTGGAGATTCATCCTCAATTACATCAAATAAATCTCTTTTATAAGAAACATTTGCATTTTGAATTTCCAAATGGAAAAATTGTCATTACTTAATTTCGTAATATTATTCTCTTTCAAGGAAGCCATTTTGCTTATGTTTAATAGTTTGTCATGCGTTTTTGTTTTACTACAGCTAATTAATGCTATTTAATGTTTTATTTTACTTTAAACAATGCAAATCAGTATTAATAATATATTAGAGCTTCAGTCTCGTGATCTGTAAGCATTTGGTGAACTTTCTTTTTAATATAAACAGCAATATAACATAGATTATATATTATACTTGTTTAAATAAATAAAGTTCATGCTTACTTTTCTCAGTAGCGCAGGTTTGGTTTGTAGTAAATAAAGACGAATGACCATCAAATAAATAATGCAGCAACACCTTTCACATAATATATATACATTTATATGGACAAAACGGCAGACATCACTGTCACAAAGCACAATCAACACTCAACTACAAAGAACATCATAGAACATCTTAGAATGTCTGTATATTATCAAAACCTATTTCCATGGGAATACGATAGGCCTTCTAGCGGCAGAAAAGAAAAGATATATACGAATCGTTAGATTACATAATTAAAATAAAAGGAGTATATTACACCAGTTTTCACTTTTTTCAGAAATATTTTATTAAAGCAAAAATACAACTTAAAATGATAAAATAAATGTATTTTCACAATGTGTTGAAATTAGAGAATATTAAAAAATATATTTTTTAAAGGACACTTCTGTTACAGAAACAGAAGCATTGACATTAAAACTATTGTTTAAGCTTTTTATATCGCTTGTGAAATATTTTATTTGTAAAATGTATGTTGTAATTTTGATCCATTATTTTGAGAGCATGACATAATCCAACATTTTTAAACACATATTTTGTATGAATTTATCGAACATTAACACTAATGATTATTTCAGAACACCGTGTTTAATTAGTTAATTACAATTATTGGCAGCGATATATTTCCTTAAAGTCCTATTAATTAGATACTTTAATATGCCCTTTCTGATTTGTGGCTGTAAAGATAAGGATTGTTATTTTATACTCAAGCTTTCATTTTTCTTATAATTAAAAAAAATACGGTATCTCTAAATTAAAAATGACTTTTTTGGAAATATCATTGATTTTACCATTGCAATCATTTAATAAAATATTTATAAACTGACTATCTTTTAATCGATAGCTAGATTTCACTTAACGTTAAATGATAAGTAATCAATGAGAAATACTGAATTCATATCTGTTTTCTGTGATAAGGAAACAACCAATAAACAATAACAAATTTTTCAAAGGAATTATCTCCGTTTTATTCGGAAAAAAAAGATATATTTTTTATTTATAATTTTTAGATACTTCCCCTTACATTTTAGGATATTTGATTTTGTATGGAACGTCAAATATTTAATAAGAGAATAAGATATACACGATAGTATTATATATTCCAGGAGAGGAAAATCATCGTATTTTATTTTCATAAAATTTTAATACACTTAAATATAAATTGGAAAAAGAAGCTGTACTATTTAGTGTAGAAAATTTTAGTTTTTAGATTGTTCAAAAAACTTTTATTAAAGCAAAAATACAACTCATATGATAACAATAAATTTAATTTCACAATGTGTTAAAGTTAGAAAATATTTAAAAAATACTTTTAAAAGCACAATTTTGTTTCAGAAACAGAAGCTTTGGCATTAAAACTGTCGTTTAAGCTTTTTATATTGCTTGCTAAATCTTTTATTTGAAAAATGTAGGTTGTCATTTTAAGAGCATGACATAATCTAACATTTTCCAACACATATTTTGATGCATTTATCGAACAATAACGGTAATTATTATTTGTGAACTTTCTGATTAATTAATTATAGTTGTTGAAGGATACACATTTCCTTAAAGGCCTATTAATTAGTTACTTTATTAATTTCTAATTTGTGGCTGCCAAGATAAGGATTACTATTTTGTACATGAGCTTTATCTTCTATTATACTAAAATAAAATCTCTAAATTAAAAATGGTTGTTTAGAAATATCAATGATTTTGTCGTTGCTATCATTTCATACAATCTTTAGAAAGTGACTTATCTTTCAATTCATCACTAGCTTTTATTTAACATTAAATGATAAATAATCAATTGCAAGTATTGAATTCATATCTGTTTTCTGGATAAAGAAAAAAAAAACGTATAAACGATAACATATTTTTAAAAGGAATGATCTCCGTTTTGTTCGAATAAAAGATACATTTTTTATTTGTGATTTTTTAGATATTTCCTTTTAAATTTCGGATTTTTAGATTTTGATGGAACGATAAATACTTAACAAGATAATTAGATATTATTAAACCATACGATTTAACGATAATATTACATATTCAACAATAGAAAAATCATTCCAATGAATTTTGTTTTTCACAAAATCTTAATACACTTAAATATAAATTAGAAAGGAGTAGCTGTACTGTTTAGTGTAGAATTGTAGAATATTAGAGTTTTCAGCTTTTCAGAAATGTTTTATTAAAGCAAATTATACAGTTCATAATGGTAAAAATAAATTTAATTTCACAATGTGTTAAAATTAAAATATATTAATCATTACTTTAAAAAGGAGAATTTTATTTCAGAACAAGAGCTTCTGATATAAAACTGCAGTTTAAGCTTTTCATATTGCCTGTTAACTCTTTTATTCAAAAAACGCAAACTATAATTATGCTCCATAATGCTGAGAGCATGAAATAATCTAACATTTTTAAACACATATTTTGGATGAATTTATCGAACATTAACACTAATGACCATTCGACAACAGCGTACTTAATTAGTTAATTATAATTATTGGTAGCGACATATTTCCTTGAAAGCCTATTAATTGGATACTTTAATAAGCACTTTCTGATTTGTGGCTGCCAAGATAAGGATTATTATTTTATACACAAGCTTTCATTTCTAAAAATAAACTGTATCTCTAAATTAAAAATGGCTTTCTGGAAATATCATTCATTTTGCCGTTGCGATCGTTTAACAAAATATTTATAAATTGGTTATTTTTCAATCAATAACTAGCTTCCATTTAACATTAAATGATAAGTAATAAATCGGAAATATTGAATTCATATCTGTTTTCTGTGATAAAGGAAAAATCTATAAACGATAACAAATTTTCAAAGGAATAATTTCTGTTTTGTCCGAAAAAAGGTTCATTTTTATTTATAATTTTTTAGATATTTTCCCTTATATTTTAGGATATTTGTCTTTGTATGGAAGACAAATACTTAATAAGAGAACCAGCTGTTACACGACAGTATTATATATTGCAGAAGAGAAAAATCATTGTATTTTATTTTCATAAAATTTTAATAAACTTAAATATAAATTGTAAAAAGTAGCTGTACAATTTAGTATAGCATATTTTTGTTTTTAGCTTGTTTAGAAAAGTTTTATTAAAGCTAAAGTACAACTCATAAAGATAAACATAAATTTCATTTCACAATGTGTTAAAATTGGAAAATATTTAAAAATTATTTTTAAAAGGACACTTTTGTATCAGAAATCTAAGCTTTGATATTAAATCAGTTCTTTAAGCTTTTTATATTGCTTGTTAAATCTTTTATTTGAAAAATGTAGATTATAATTATGCTCCATCATTTTTATAGCATGACATAATCTAACATTTTTCAGCACATATTTTCATAAATTTATCGAATAGTAACGGTAATGAATATTTGAGAACTTCGTGCTAATTAGATAATTATAATTATTGAAGGCGACATATTTCCTTAAAGGCCTATTAATTAGTTACATCAATAAGCACTTTCTGATTTGTGTCTGCTAAGTTAAGGATTACTATTTAATAGATGAGCTTTCATTTCTATTATACTAAAATAAAATTTCTAAATTAGAAAAGGCTGTTTAGAAATATCAATGATTTTGTCGTTGTTGTCATTTAATAAAATCTTTAGAAAGTGACTTATGTTTAAATTGATAACTAGCTTTTATTTAACATTAAATGATAAATAATCAATTGGAAATACTGAATTCATATCTGTTTTCTGAGTAAAGAAAAAAAATGTAATAAACGATAACACCTTTTCCAAAGGAATGATCTTTGATTTGATGTATTTGTATTGCAATGTATTTTCTTTTTCATAAAATTTAAATACGATAAAATATAAATTGGAAAGAAGAAAAAGCTGTACCAATTAGTGTAGCAATAGTATAGTTTTCAGCTTTTTTAGAAATGTTTTTATAAAGCAAAAATATAACTCATAATGATAAAAATAAATTTAACTTCACAATGTGTTAAAATTTGTAGATATTTAAATATTAAAATATCATTTTAAAAATCATTTCTGAATGAGAATAATTAACATTAAAACTGCCGTTTAAGCTTTTTATATTGCTTGTTAACTCTTTTATTTGATAAATGTAAGTTGTAATAATGCTACATCATTTTGAAACGATGACACAATATAAAGTTTTTAAATGCCAATTTTACATGAATTTTGAATACGTTAACACTACTGATTTTTTGAGAAAAACGTGCTTAATTATTTAATCATAGTTGTTGAAGGCGACACATTTTCTTACCGGACTATTAATCAATTACGATAATCAGCACTTTCTGATTTGTGGATGTTACGATTAGAGTTATTATTTTATTCAGAACCTTACATTTTGTTCATGATGGAAAATGGACTTACTTCAATTTAAAATTGCATTTTGGCAAAGTTATCGATTTTGTTTCTGGAATCAGCGAATATTCTATATTGCTATTAAGCTATATCAAGATTTCGTTTTAAAAGAGATGATAAGTAACGATAAGTAGATAATGAAAATTAATGATAAAAATAATTGCACTTTATAAATGTGCATTTTATTTTTGAGACACTCTATTAATAAAATTTAAATTCAAAAGTACATAAATTTATATATTAACATTAAAGTGTAATTTATGCATAATATACCTAAATATTTTGTAATTGTGTAGGATGACAAAAAAAAAAAAAATCGAGAACATTTTGAGCAAAGAATCTAGATTTTCCTGTGGAAATGAGAATACAGTCTTCTAATTATTCTCAATTTTAAGTGATTCCCATTACATTATTGCTTTTCCATATTTTTAAATAGCAATAGATACTTAACAAAATAAATAGTTGTTAAGCAATATTAATAAATATAACACAATATAATATTATTCCTGAATATTTTCTATTCATAAAATTTATTTTAGAAACGGAAGAGTATGTATTCTTTAATGTAGTGTATCACATCTTCTTGGACTGTGTTTTAATAAAGTAAAAATACAATACATAAGACGATACAATAAAATACTATACAATACATACAATACATAATCACCGACAGTTCTTTAAAGTACCATTAAAATAACTTGTTATAAAATTCATTTAATACATCGATAGGCAGTAATACATTTTATAATTAGTTATAGATAGAATATTTTATTCCAAAAGCATTGTTGGTTAAACAAAACAAAAATATTTTTAAAAGGATAATTTATTCGTCATTTGCATCTCTTCAGCTTTCTCGACGCTGAAAGATTGTCGGTGGAAACTTTCAGTTCAGGATTATTCCTATAGTTCTATTGTAAGAGCATTATATTTGTACATGTCCTAATTCTATAAAATACTAAACAAATATTTGTAAATATTGCATAAGTTGTAAAAATTGCATAAAATTCCTATAAATGCAAAATTAATTATTGAATTGGCAAAATCCTTCTACAATTTATTAAATGATTGTGTAAATCTTCTAATGTTGTTTCAAAAACTCACGAAAAATGCTTCAGAAGATGAAATTTTCATGAATTCATAATTGGGGACATAAAAGGTTAAATGATAAGAGATCAATCAAAAATATTGAAATATCTGTTTTCTACAATAAAGAAACGTTTTTAGGATTTTCATGTTTTGATGGAGCGATAACTATTTAAGAAGTGATTAGATATTTACCTATAATGTTACATATTCAACTATAGAAAAAATATTCTAATGAGTTTTGCTTTTAACAAAATCTTAATACGCGAATATATAAATTGGAAAGAAACAGCTATACTGTTTAGTGCAGCATATTATAGTTTTCAGCTTTTTGAAAAATGTCTTATTAAAGCAAAAATAAATCTCATAATAATAAGAATTAATTAATTTCACAATGTGTCAAAATTAGAAAATATAAAAAAAAGTACATTAAAAAAATTCATAAACAGAAGTTTTGACATTAAAACTATCTTTTAAGCTTTTTATATTGCTTGTTAACTCTTTTATTGGAAAAATGTAAGTTGTAATTATGCTTCATCAATGACAGAATCTAAAATTTTTAAATAAATGTTTTACTCGAATTTTCAATACGACTACACTATTGATGTTTTAGGAAAAGCATGCTTAATTACGTAGTTATAGTTATTGAAGGTGACACATTTTCTTACCGGTTTATTAATCAATTACGATAATAAGCACTTTCCGATTTTTAGGTGCCATGACAATAGTTATTATTTTATATAGATGCTTTAATTTATTTTATCATTTAAAGCAAATATGACATTTCTCAATTTAAAACGGCATTTCGGCAAAGTCATCGATTTTCTTCCTGTAATCAGCGAATATTCGATCTTGATATTAATATTCACCAACATTCTTTTAAAAAGAAATGATAAATAACGATAAGTATACAATGATAAGTAAAGGTAAAATAATAGCATGTTTAAAATGTGCATTATATTTTTGAGATTAATATTATTAAAATTTAAATTCATGTTTAGATAAATATATCTAAATTTTAAAATTTAATCAACATTTATGTATAATATAAATATTTTAAAAATGTGTAGGATGAGAAAAACATAATTTGTGAGAACATTTTCAAAGAAGAGTCTCCATTTTAATGGGAAAATGTGTATACATTTTTCTAATTATTTCTCATTTTTAATTTATTTCTATTACTGTTTTGCTTTGCCAGATTTAAAATCAACAATATATACATAACTAAAAAAATATATATTAAGTGATATTAATAGATATAATACAATAAAATAACATTCTTTAGTATTTTCTATTCATAAAATTCAAAACTATAAAATTTATTTAGGAAACAGAAGAATCTCTATTCTATAATGCAGTATATCACAGTTTTTAACTTCGTGGACCGTGATTTAATAAAGTAAAAATATAATGCATAACACTAACAATAATAAATATAATGTACGCAATTACAGAAACTAAGAAAATAATTAAAAACATGTTCCAGAAAAATGGTCTTTTGTTTCAGAAACGGGAGCTTTAACATTGAAACTACGTAAACTTTTTATGTTACTTGTTAACTCTTTTATTTCGAAAACAAAAGTAGTAATTATGCTGCACCATTCTCAGAGAGAATGCCATAATCTAATATTTTTAAACATATATCTTTCATTAATTTTCCATGCATTAACACTAATTATTATTTGAGAACAGCGTGTTTAATTAGTTAATTATAATTATTAAAGGTGACACATTTTCTTAACGGCCTATTAATCAGCTACGATAATAAGCACTTTCATATATGTGGGTGTCAAGATAAAGGTTACTATTTTATAGATGATCTCTGATTTCTATTATTATTAAAGATAACCAAATTCTTTAAATTTAAAAAGGCATTTTGGAAATGTAATCGATTGTGTTTGTGCCAGAATTACAGTTTCTCATAATCGAGTTTATTTTTAAGCTATAACAAGTTTTCGTTCACAAACAATTGATAAGATTCTATGAATAACACAGGTCTGGCATGAAAAGGTTGTCTGTGGGTAAATGACTTTTTTATGTTTAATTGATGCTTATTTCTCGATAAACAGTGGAAAAAATTCAACATGTGCGGTTTTATAGAAAATCAAAATCTATTTTTTTACATATTTAGCATACATAAGAGCAATAATATCTTATTGATAAGCGTTTGGAGAAAATTCTTATGCACTTTAATTAATTATTGCATTCAATTTGAAATTTTCATAAGAATCGCAAAATCAATTATACGTTCAGGCTATTCTTCTAAAGATATGAAATTTATTATGGGTGAACTTGTTTACTATATCAATGTTCCGGTTTCATGGTATGTTTCAACATCCAATAGAAACCTAAATAACCTTTTATTAGTTCACCAAAAAGAAATTCATCATGCTGTTTCATAACGGAAAAAAACATTCTGCTGTAGATGTTGGGCATTCAGTTCATTTAAAAGAATGAATTAATGACGTTTAAAAAAACATTCCTGCGACTTTTACATGCAGAAATATTGTAAAAAATGCTTCGAGGGGGAAAACGTTCCTTTAAGTATGATTTAAAATTTTATATGATAATTTTTAAACACACTTAATTTGTTATTAATAGCTACTTGAAATAATTCATACCTGAATCTGTGTGCTTATAAGAAATAATAAAATTAACATTCACTTCTAAAATTGCGTGATTTTAGTTATTTTATTTAAAAAGGTGTAACACGATTTGTGGAAAAAAACCTTACGCTATGGATATATATGAAAATATATATATTTGCAATCAGTAGTTAAAATAACACAAAAACCAGTCATCAAAATTAAAACAATTTTTAAAACCTGTGTAATCACTGAGACATATTATTTAATTCGTTGCCAGTTTCTAAAATAAACGATGTTTTTAATGTTTCTAAACTTTTGTGCACATTTAATCCCTTAAAATCAACATTGATTGGATAAATGAATGAATGCAAAATGCCCTTTAATTCTATTAATAATAATAAAAAAAATCAAATAAATCTCCATAACGTTGTTATTAGTTAAATGCTTATAAGTTCCAAAACTGAACTTCTGAAAGTTTTAGAATTTATCTTATAATGTTTCCTGCGTTAAGTTGTTTACGGACGTTTTGGTTTGAAAATTGCTAAGAATACTACAGGTTGACCTATCATTTCTGCAATGAAGCAAATATATATATTTTTTAACTTCTGACTTTTTTATGTCACATTACATATAATCAAGAGATAAAGATTTCTCAATCTCATATACATGATATGAAAGGGTTTCATAATATATGCATAATGTATAATTTTTTTTTTCTTCTTTAAGTTTAATTGATATTATTCCACTCTATCCTTCTTTAATTTGAAGTTAGTAATTACACTGTGATAAAAGTATGTATCGAGCTTGATTTTATTTGAAGTAATTAATGCTACAGTCTGGTGAACAATTTTTCATAAATATGGATATTTACTTTAATTCCTAAAAAAGAATCATATATTTCTTTTAAAACTACATTATTTAAATTGTAACACACGTAACAAATCTAAGACCTATTTTGACATGTAATACACTGGTGGAAATTGATTTATGAAAACACGGTTTTTTAACAATAACTTCTATAATACTCATTAAAAATGAATGAAATTTCATGGGATATACATAGTATGTATGGCAAATTAGTTACAAAAATAAAATTTCATGTAAAATATTAAATATAAACAAAAAGTAAAAAATTGGATTTTCGTAATATGCAAACATGGAAATTGATTTATGAAATATCACATTTAATTGGCTATTCCTAAGTAATGTGACAAAAATTTGCATAAAACAAGGTAACGTGACATGCACAGTAGACATAAAAAGCGTTATATAGTAGAAACAATATGTATCACTCATACTTTTCACAATGGGTAAACGAAAGATGTTGTCTGAAGATAAAAGAGCTAAAATCGATGCATATCTAGAATGTGAGGAGTATGTTCCGGAAATTAGTAAATTAATTAAATGATCAGTTGGCGTGATATATAACTATAGAAAAGATAAAGCAAAGTATGGCAAAAAATTAACAAAAAATGTGATCCACGATTAAGTAAGAGAGAGAAAAAGGCGATTCTTCAACTTGCATCGAGATTCGGTCACCGTTCAAAGCAGATTTGTGCAGATCTATCTCTTCCTGTTACTTGTACAGAAGTTAGGAAAATTTTAAATTCTTCACGGAACTTGAGATGGTCGTAAATGAAGCCTGGTCCAAAGTTACTTCTGCGTCACAAGCAGATGTCTTTGCAGTATTGGGAGAAGTACGTGGCAATGGGTGACAAATGGAAGAAAGTCATTTTCTCCGACAAAAAAAGATTTAATTTGGATGGCCCGGATAGTTAGAAGTATTATTGGATGGATCTCCGAAAAGAACTAAAATCTACATTCAGCAGAAATTTTGGTGCGACAGTTTGATGATTTGGACACCGATCGCTTATGATAGCAAAAGTGAAATTGTATTTTTAAACGGTCGTCAGAAATATTTTGATTACAATTAAGTTTTATAAAATTCATTTTTTCCGTTTTCATGGCAATATTATGGTTTAGATTACATCTTCATGCAAGATAATACTAGTATTCACATTTCAAATGCAATGAAAGATTGGTTTGACGAACTGAATATTGTTCTTTTAGATCATCCACCTATTAGTCCTGATCTGAGTCCCATCGAAAACGTTTAGGGACAGCTTGTTCGAATGGTTTATGCAAACGGGATGCAGTACACATCATTTGTAGAATTGAAAGCTGCAATCTATCAGAATTGAAAATTTATTTATCAGAAATACATTCAAAATCTTGTTTTATCTATGCCGTCTAGAATAAAAGAAACTCTGATGAATAAAGGCGACTTTACTAACTATTAATTTCAATTAAATGTGATATTTGATAAATCAATTTCCATGTTTTTATGGTGCTAAAATCTAATTTTTGACGTTATGTTTTAGTTTATTAATGTGTATGAAATTTTATTATTCTAAATTATTTGTTATACATACTATGTATATCCCATGAAATTTCATTCAATTTTAATGAATATCATAGACTTTTTGTTAAAAAAATCGTGATTTCATAAATCAATTTTCACCAGTGTAGCATATAGTGCACACCGATAAAATAAAATTATTAGAGGATGCGTAAGTCTCATTTGAAAAAAAAAAATGTTTTTTCATTATATAAGTATGCTAAATTAGAGAGAAGATAGTTGAATGACTTTAAGAAAGTATTTAAAATAATTTAAAATGTTGATAACCAAGAAATTAATCTCTTTCTAAATTACATACAATGTTTGTTTTTCACTTTAGAGAAGGTTTTATTCGTATAATATGCTCACACTAAAAATATATGTTTTGTAAAGAGAATTCCTTTAAAAGATATTTTCATAAAAGTTAAACATCATTTCTGTTTATTTTAATTAAAACAGCGCATATTAGCATATATTAATTTAGTTTTTAGCTAACTTCATTTATGATTTAGATAGTATTATTTACAGTCCTTTAAAATTAATAGAATACTAAAATTATTAGAGAAATTAAAACAAAACGACATTTTTTTAAAAATTTGAAGTAGTTCTTCGATGCTTATTTATAAAATTTCTGACATTGAAAAATACGTATCCGATTTTGGACGACACATTCAAACAAAAACTCAGTAGTGCTATTTTAAAGCAATTTATGAAAATGCGTTATGTTGTTCCTAATTAAATCCAACAAATTTAAATATTGCATTTATAATTTGACTTTAACTTATGTGAAATATACACATAAATGCACTTAGAATTTTTATGTTAGGTTAGTGTAAAATTTTAAAAACAAGTAAAGAAAGTTATTTTCATTTATTATTATATATTTTACAAAATTTTACTTTTGAAAGGTATTTTACTATATTCATAATACAAAACTTATAGTCAGATATTTAAATTTTATATATAGCTGTTAGTAATATTTCAATGATAATGTTAGTAACATTTCAATAATTAAAAAATATGAATTTTCGATGAAAAAAAGATTTTAAACTGCTTGCTATGATACAATTTTTAGCTGTAAATATTATTAAAAGCAAAATCGTCCAAACTCATATTGCATGCAACGATTAAATTGTAAATTTATTTTCCCTTTTCATACGGAACAATTTCCATATTTTAGAAACATTTTTATTCTGCAAAAAATAAATTATTTTTATTTCTATACAAAAAAAGTCAACAATTTTTTGTTAATTGGGAATAAACATTACTTCTTATATTATGCTGATTTTGTTTAATGAAATTAAAACTGCAACACAAATAAAGAGTTCATTTTAATAAATTAAATATGAACAACTTTTTTCCATTCTTCAGATTTGTTTTTATTTATTTATTTATTTTTATATATTCATGAACTAGCGTATTTCTTTATGTTCCTTTAAATACTACTAAAATAACTCTTTTCTATAATCAATTGATACAAATTTTTACAAAAAAAAAAAAAAAAAAAAAAAAAAAAAACCTTTAAAGCTTGCTAATTTAAAAGGAAAAATGATTTTGTATGTTGTATTTGAGTTAAACATTTATTTTAAATTAACCAATACGTTATATTTTTAAGCACATTATTTTCACAAGAAAGGTTTTCATTTTTTTTTTTTTTTTTTTTTTTTTTTTTTGCTTGTGTTTCGATTTTCTGTTTTACATTCTGTAGTAATTTTATTGTGCATTAAAGCAGTTTTGAAAGCTTAATATTCAGAGCTCTGTGTTTTAATAGTTTGTTGATTATAGATTCCACACTATACATATACTTAAAATATATATCCATATTGGATCTTTTAGAAATGTCGATCTTAACTCATGAAACTCGAAACTTAGAAATAGGAATCCAAATAATAACAAAACATTTGATTTGCTTCAAATAACCTAAAATTTTTATTTTTAAAATCCTCCAAGTTATAATTTTGTTATAATTTTGAATATTTAAGTTACTTGCATTGTTGGACTAAATAACGTACTTTAAACTGAAAGTAATAACGATTTAAACTAAGTTATATATTTAAATTCAAATTAGCAGATGAAAAATAGCAATGTTCCAAATATTTTGTTCGTCACTTGCAATACATTATGTAATAGCTTTTGAAAAGGGAAAAAACAACTCATTTCCTATATAGTTTTAAAATCTATATTATATCAAGTGACAATAAACCTTATAAATTGCAACAGTACAGAAAAAAATTCCGTGTCATTTATGTAAAGAACTCCGATCAATACGGAAACATCATTGTAATGATTGTAGTGTTGTAGATAAATATTATGGAAAATTCTTTAAGGGGTCTCAGGAGTCTTAATTTTTACCTGGCGGTGCAATTTATCAACATGTCACATTTAAGTTTTTTTCTCAGTCTTTATAAAACATGAATGCATAATTTTTTAACTTAATTTTTTTTGCATAATTTTTTAACCTAATACCTCTTCTATTTAAAAAATATTTTTTTAATACTGTACAATGAAATTTTATTTTATTTTTTTATGTTTAATTTTTATTAAAAAAATTTAAATTTTTCCTTAAACTTTATGCTTGTGCGCAACATTTTTCCCAAACTACTAAAGCAATTTGCATGAAACTTGGTAAATATCTTCATTTTAAGGTAAAGAATAACTTATACTTCAAATTTAGTATTTTAATTGCATGCATTATTTAAAATTGGCAATTTTTCAATAAAAGAATTAGTTTTTTTCAAAATTTTATAATTTAAATTTAAATTTCAAACAAAATAAATAAATAAATTGCTTACAAATGTAGTATACGTTCAAGATACATTAGTTTTACATCATTATCAATATTTTGGGGGGCTCTTGGACAAATAGTTTTGCTACAGTATTGCGCGCAGTGCATGCAAGTCAAGAAACAATTAAATTTTTTTTTTCGAAACTAAACATTAAAAAAAATTAAATTAAATTTCAATATAGAATATAAAAGAAATATTTTAAATAGAAGAGATATTAGGTTGTCTATATTAAAAATTTTATGCATTTATGTTTTATAGAAAGTGAGAAACAAAATTAAATGTGACACGTTGCTATATTCACCGCCAGGTAAAAAGTAAGACTCCTGAGACCCCTTAATCCATTTTTCTCAGTATTTATGAAAATGGGTTGTTATGTCATATTCATTGAAACTTGAATAAAGGCATATATGTATATAATAAGATTTATGTAAATAATCTCTATGTGTGTGGCATTTTTTATAAATTACTCTAATCATTGAACAAACACATTGTAATGATTTTAGTGTTGTAAATAAATATTACTAAAAATTCTTGATTAATAATTCTTTTTTTTTATTTAAGGAATTGGATTGTAGCATTTTATTTATTAAAATTTGTATTTAGGCATATACATATGTTAAAAAATGTATGTAATTATGCAATATGTATGTATATAAATATATAAAGAAATGTTGTATACGAATATGGATGTAATTCTTTATATATAGCTGTACTCAGCTTTTTTTTTAAAAAAAGGAAAAATAAGAAAAATATTTATCAATTTTAATCTATATGACTTGTAAATAAAATCTATCATTATCTGTTTTGAAAAATTAAGTTTGCATGTGATTTTATTTATAATAATATTTATATCTTTTAACCATTAAAGTTTCAGAAAGATTTGAAATTTCTTCTTGACTATTCTATAATAGTTTTTATTATATAAGGGATTATTTGGCTTCAGGCTGTACAGAAATTTAAGTGACACATTTCTAAATTCATTTTTGTTCAAAAACGCAAGGTGTCTTTTTTCAAGTACTCTGTAGTTCAATGATACTTTCGATTTTCTGGTAAAACCAGAAGATCACCCTGACAATACTGTTGATGTTTTGAAACAATATTTGGGACGTGACAGCGCGGCAAAGGAGAAAACTGTGTAGTCACGTTATACAAAATGCTCAATTGCTTAACTCAATTAATAATTCATTTATAAAAAAAATCAAAAATACCATTTGGTTCCAAATAGCTCCAACAGTAAGATCTGCAAATATCATGTTTTTGTGTTTAAAAATCAGCCCGTAAATGAGGCAGAATGTTTCTTGTTATTCAGCAGATAAAAAATTTTTATATATATAATATTCGAATAAACTTCTCGTCAAGCTCGATGTAATGAATTCATAATTTACTGGCAGCTGGTGTAAGGTCGTAGTATTTTTAAGTCGACAATTTCTGTCAATTTACATAAATTTATTGATCGTGGCTGTGATCTAATATAACTGAAAATGTAAAGATTTCTTTTTTGCAGTTTGCATCATTTATTTGATGGTTAGACGTAAATATCTCAAGGCAATAGTGATTATTCCGGTAATTTCCCAAAGAAAGACATAGCCAGTTGATATTCGAAGGACTTTTATTCACAAAAACTGGACATGGAAAACAATACCCACACAACTACATCGTATTAATGTCTTAAAGTAAAACACTACAGGACGTGCAGAACACAGGATAACTTCTTTGAAGCACTCGAAAAACACGAAAAATCTGGTCTTCGAAATAAGGTAGGCTGGTTTTATTCGCATTCCACAGAAATAAAGGTTGGAATAAAACGTTTAGGAACAGGCTCAAGATTAGTCAGCTAATGACGTGAGAGAGGGGGGCGTATTAGGAAAGGAGTTCCATAACAGCTCACGGAAGGATTAGGATGTAATACGCCGGTAAATGCGCGGGAAGTTGATTCGTGGAATAAAATTAGAAAGAGTAAAATGTCTTTTAAAATATCCGAAAATAAAGAGAAGCTTCTCTCAGAATATTATAGCTTTGGTAATGTTAAAATTAATGAAGGGATTGAAAGTTTAGATTAAGATTTTAAATAAGATAATTATTAATATACACGTCTTAAGTTTAAAGGAAATTAACTAGAAATAACTAATAGATATTATTAAGAAATAGGGAAATAATGAATATGCCGGAATATTAGAATAATTTAGATGAGTATCGCGAAGTAAAAATATTATATAACATATATATATATATATTTGTTTTTGTCAGGCGTCTTAAAAAGTAAAAGTGGCATGGAACGTAAATTGTGACATTGGACCGTTCAGGGATTTAAAAAAATGTAAAAAAATTGCCACACAATATTAGGGGTGTTCAGAAAGTTAGTTACACTCGAACAATATAGGTCAAAACACTTTATTGTTAAGACCGCTACAATACAATATGACACGCATACATGTCACTATTTCTCTACATAATCTGACAGTGCTTTCAAACATTTGTCGAAGAGTTGCACTAATCGTTCGATGACTGACGGCGGAAAGCTGTTTTTTTATGCTGGAAACAGCGTAGAACTGCTGTCTGAACCTGGTCATCGTTGGTAAATTGTCTTCCACCAAAAGGTTCTTTGAGCTTGCCTAACACGTCTTCTACCCGCTGCACCATCTCTGAGGTGTGAGTATGATTTCATTCGATTCATAATTAAGAATTACGATACCTTATCCCATTGAACTTCGTTAAAAAAAGTTGTGTTCTTGACTATGGAATTCAAATGCTTCCTTTGCCCCCCCCCCCCTCCTCTCCCCAAAAAAGGAAATCAACTTCATTTTTGTGGTTCATATTTTATCTTCCTTTCTAGTAGCAAAACGAAGTACTTCCAAAGTTTCCGTGAATTGGCTATGAGTTGTTGCTATAAAAATCTAGTTTACCTGCACTAAAGTAAAAATTTTCAATTTTGTATTCATAAAACCTGCCGTAACTTTGTAACAAATGATCGTATCGGCTTACGAATGATATCTTCCGTTTCAGAATGCAAAAATATGTTTTAAACGATATCCCTCTTGACCTACTGAAAAAATTGCGTTTCCTCCCTCCGAGAAAAAATGCCCACTGTTGACCGCTCTCTCTCCCACAATAAAAACTTTGTCAAATAACGTTATTTTAACGTTATTACATTAACGACTCATCGAATCTTGATTTTTAGTGCCAAAACAAAATTTGTCTCATTCGCTTTAGAAAACAATAATAAAAGTGAAATATCTTTCATTTATCTAAAATAATTCTTATAAAGTTATTTTTAAGTATGAAATTAAAAAAAATGTAACAGGTATTCTTTTACAGCAGTTATTTACAAAATAGGATTTTCTTTTTTTGCAGCGGATTAACTTTTCGTACACTTCCGGGTAATATTACAAAATAGTAAAGAAAAGAATTACAGAAAGTTATATTTATTTTGTTTTTATGTTTTAAATGAATTTACCATGAAATAAAGAGTTTTATTTCTCTATGTTTTCCCAGGAAAAAGGAGCTCTCTTGTAACAAAAAATAATAATTTGTTATTGGAATTTTCCTAAATTTACTTACATTTCTAATCCCTAAAATTTCCAAATCGTTCTTGTCTTTTTTTTAAAGCTAAATAATTTCCAGGAAAAATTGTCTAGACATTGTTATATTTAGTTTTTTAGTCTAGAGATACTCTTTCGCGCTAACAAGCTTATGTATTGGTAATATGAAATATAAAAATATGTTGTCTATCAGATGAGAAAAATAATTTATTTGTAAATTAAATAACTCTTATTTTATATCAGTTAAGTGACATACAAAAATTAAAAAATATATTTCTATCGAAACTAATATGAAGGCATCATTGCCAACATAAAAATTCTCATTAAAACAACTTACACTGTGAAAAAGGACAAATGTTTCTTATTCGAGGTAGATCTAAGATAATCACAAACGAATATATAAAATAACATTTTTACAGTTATTCACGATTCCGAAAAACGTTCTTCATTTATAGAAACATCGGCAACCAGCGTAATTTCGATATTAACATAAACATTTATACAAAAGACATTTATTTTTACTGCCACTGATTTCAGAAAACATTCCTCAATAGATTTTATAGTTTAATAATCAGTTATCTCGACTTACAGTACAGTTTTTGAAATATTATCATCGTCATCAGCATCATCATAATCGTCGTCAACGTCATCGTCATCATCATCATCATAATCATCATCATCATCATCATCGTCAGCGTCATCATCACCTTCTTCTTCATCATCATCATGTCAAGTAGAAATCTCCGTGTTCAGAAAGCATGTTTTTCAGACAAACATAATAAATTAAATGCATTAATGTTGACATTGAAATTAATATTACTTTGTTACTCTTGCACGTGTAAATACAGATACGTAGCTGCTAATGTTTTGCTAAAAAGGGATACCATTATATAGATGAATAATGCTGTTTTCTAAAACTGATAAATAGATTAGAAAAACTACTGGGAAACAATTCCAAAAGTCAGTAGCAGCAAAATGCTTTTTCTAAATTTTTTTATTGCGAAACAACCGGTTGGTTAGTTATAGCAAAAATACATAAATATTGCTATGATCGAAAATTATATCTCCGTCCCTGTTAGAAAATCTACATTTGATAAAATATTTGCTGCATAGACCTTAAAATATGAGTATAAAATATGCTTATATATGCTGTATAGACCTTTATATTCAAGAACTTAAATTATTGGCAAATTTATCAGTTGTATAACACTAGTTTATCGTTTGTTCCAACTAAACAAAAAAATTACCTTTTGAGACGGAATCAGATTGTTTTTATCTAAACTAACTGATGTACCACATCCTCTTCTAACAGACTTTTACTTCAGTATATATGATCAGATATGCTACATGTATTATCTTATTGAGGATTCTACACATTTGATTACAGAAAACATTGATTAGGAAATAAAAATTAATTAAAAATTTCCTAGAACTGTAATCAGGGAATTAGATAACGTTCTAAAAAATAAATCCATATTGTCATTGTTCTGTCATAATCGGTTGGTATTTTTAGCATTGGCAATATGTGTAATGGCGACAACTATTTAGCAATCTAGTCATTGAATATAATACAATTAAAGAATTGTTATGGAAAAGGATTTGTTACATCAAACCATACCAAATTAATTTACAGCAATTGGCGTTTGATTTTTTAACGGAAACTTAAAGCATTTGATAATGTCCGTGTTCTTAATTGTATCCCTAGAAATACATGTATCGAATTCTTAATACATGTATTATGTAATAAAAGAAAAAGCAGTCTTAACGCTACACAAATACGAAATCTGCAAGACCTTTCAAAAGAACTTCCCCGTTTTTCATGATTTTCGAAGAAGAGTGAACTTTAAACGCAGCAAGGGACAGAATAAAGAAATCTTTCAGCCAGATGGCAGAACCAATCAAGGAGTCAAACATAAGTCTACTCATACATAATTGCCAATCATAAGGCGGCATACATAACAGAAGAAGAAATACAAATTAATTTGGATAAAATGAAATAAGAAGATACATAATATCAATGTACAGAGCTGTAAAACTGTTAGGGACCACAAAAAAAGAACAGCAAATCTGTTATTTTAATGAAAAACCAATACCATTGTGCAATTATACATATAAAATTAAGTAAGTTTTGTAATTTGATTTAATTGAAATAATATTTGTTAATAAATAAGCAAAAATTAATTTCTACATAAAATAACTGGGTGGGAAAAGTTTAGAACCAGTATATTTAACATTTAAATTACACATGGAAAGGATTTCTACATTAATATTTAGTACATTTCTTGTTTCCGCTTAACACTGATGGCTTCCGAAAAACGTTTAAAGAAAGATCTGGTCAGGTTTTGACTCGTAATATTAGTATTTTTTTAATGTTTTCAAAATGACTGTTTACAATTCATCTATCGAATCAAACTGCTTTCTCTTGGCATTAACTTGACGAACCATGATTCCCCACAAGTTCTGTATAGGATTTATGTCAGGACTTTAATCTGGGATGTCCAAAGTTTTGAAGTTGTTTGCAGATAATTAATCTAAAGTCGACACAAACTTGAGAACAAAAACGTTATTTTGAAACAACGCCAAATTCCGATCCATAAGTTCATGTTTATGTGGAACAAATTATTACCAAGATCATCTTCCTAGTCAAAGGAGTTCATCTTCGTCTTAACGAAAACTAAACGTATTTAGTTTTGAATTAAAGCGTCACCAAATCAGGACTGAACCATCACCTTGTATACGTTCTGAAAGCAGATATGGCTCACTTGGTAAATAATGCCTGTAATATCATAAACCACCCGTTCTATCAAGCGTGAATATTTTATCATCACTAAAATCCAATTTGCCCCATACGTTGAATTTTAAGAAATTGGAAGATCCGGATTTTAGTCATGCATCAACATGATGATTTTATAATTTTGGGTTGAATTTGGATTTAGCAAAATTCGAGCATTTGACACTTTTTAACACATTTCTAATAGATCTAGACATTACTAATTTTATAGTAGAAGAATAAGCACAATCTTGAACCGCCAATTTTGTGACTTTCCGTTTACACAGGGCTGAAAGTTTAGATGACCGTCCGCTTCCCTTGTTTAAAACATACTACACTGAATCATAAAATACATTTCACAAAACAGTTTTAAATTTATTTATTTTTTGGGCAATTTGCTTTTCAGTCAGTTCTAAATCCGAAAAAACACTTATTTTGCCCTTTTCTTCTTCAGTAAATGATTTCCGGCGATCCACGCTCCAGCTGGATTGCATATCCAAAAACATTAAATCTAGAGACTGCTATCGTAGAAACAACATCATATATGAGTCCAACATAAAGTACTACAGTCATTAGGTCATATCATTATGCTACTCGTCCTAAACTCATCCCATATGTTCATATTACAAGATTTTAACACTTTAGATAAAAGCACATTTTAACTTTTAAAATTGAATTAAATTCGCATATTACATGATATATATGTGTCTAAATGCAAGATATGTGAATTATTTAAGATATTATCCTAAATAGCAAAATTAGCATGTGGGCTTAAACATTTTTCTAGTACTGTATGATAAATAAAAAACAAAAATTAACAATAAACTGAAATTAAATAATAATAAAATTATGCTAATAAATAAAAAAAGGAATTAAAACTTACTCTAAAAAATTAAATATATAGATAAATATAAAATAAATTAAATTCAAAAACTAACCTAAAAAATCTTCTGAACAAGTTCTATTTTTCGTTTACCATGGCCTCCTCCATCGCTGTAGTAACAACTTATGTTTGTTTCCGAGATTGATAAGGAAGATGAATTACACATTTGAAAATCAGCTTGTATAAAATGGTTAGGTTAAAAATGTCCTTATCTTTCTGCTTTTATAAAGTCACTAAGGACAATATCCTTCTTTTACTTTTGAGATTAAAACACTCCGTCTGCTTAGGAATAGCTTTCAGAACCGCGGTATGGAAAAACGTTCTGTTTTAAAATTTTTAAGCTATTAACTTATGTTTGGATCCAATTTTAGATATTTTCAGGAACAGGTATAGTTTATTCATGAATTCTTTTCTTTACTTTAACGCACCATGATGCATATTTCACAATGTATATTGTTTATATAAATTAATAAGAATATCCAAAGATTATAACATGCATTTATCGAATAGTAATTTGCACAAATTAAAACCAAAGTATTTTAAGCATACATTTAACTGTACTTATGCTGAATCAAGTGATGAAATGTTTAAACAAATTTGGTAGTCGCATTACTTTCATAACATGTGACGTAACATTAAAATTCTCCAAAAATAAATCGTTTTAAATTGATCGTTTTAATATATGACGTAATTTTCACTATTATATGTATTTCTAAATTAATTATTTAATTATTTTGTTTAACTTTTTCTGTTTTAAGATTCACGAAATTATACATTATTTAATCATTATTTAATTTAAAAGTATTTTGAAATATTATTATTTGAGCTTATTAAATATGGTTTAATATTCATCATTAAAAGTTTTCCACACGTAATAATTTAATTATTTTAGGCACTTTAAATATGGCGATATTTAATAATTGGGAATTTTACATATCACGTAATTATCACCTTAAAATGAGTTAGGCGTGTAATAATTTTATTTTTTTACTGTGTTAGAACTTTTTTAATATTTAGGTGTAAGTATTTTAACGTAATTTTCCCTCTTTTCTGTTTTTAACACGTGACCATTTAATTCTTATTTTGAAATGATGTTTCTTTTTTAATAAATTAACTTCCCAATTTAAATTTGAAAATGACTACAATAAACAAATCTGATTTTTATTTTTATTAAATTTTCATGAAAAACATAATTTATTCACAAAATATTTTCAATATTGATTGAAATAAAAGATAATTTTATTTTCAATTTAAAAATGACGAAAAAGAATAAATCTAATAATCCCTAATGTTTTATCTCTGTTCTCCCCTATTTTCCACAAAATGGAGTAATTTATTTGCCATCATTATAGAAATGTCATTAATAATAATAAAAATATTATCTCGAAAACTAATTCAAATTTTAAAATTCTGATACCAGTTTTGACACCTGTGAATCAATAAAGATAACTTGAGATAATTTCACCGCCAAACCTTCCATATTTTAGGAAAAATAGCAGTGAAACATCATAAGTCGTTTTATTTGTCTTTTTAAAAATTCATTTCATTAGGATTTTATATACAGATGAACCCCGTTATAACGAACTTCAAGGGACCGAAGTTTTTGTTCGCTATATCCAGTGGTTCGCAATATCCGAACAGTTAAGAAAAATATTAGAGTTCACAAGATATATAACTCATTAGTTGCTATGTTTATATTCAATAATGATGTATTTAAAAAGGGTAAAATCTATTAAATATGATCATTAGAGAATTAAATTGACTAAAATCGATCACATTAAACTGACACAATACTAATTAAATTAACTTACAATAAAGACAAACAGAAATAAATAAATTTTACCTTTAATTGTTGCTCACTGTTTTGATATAGAAATAATCGGTAATCTTCTGCTGACGTAATGTCGATTTCAAAAACATGTTATGAATTTCTTTGTCTGATACATTAAATCACTCCAACACTCTTTCTTCCACTGTTTGTGTAGACAAAAACTTATTAATTATGTTAACTCATATTAAATACTCACAAATACACAAAATAACAAAACTGCAGTGCACTGTTTTTTATTAAATAATATCACAAGAGCCGCTCATGGCTACCTCTCTCACAACAAAACATTCTATAAACTCGCATAAACAAACGCAGACGATCAAAGTTATTGCCAAAAATGCAAAGCATAAAAACGACCGAACATACCGGCCCCCGTTGAATGATTTTCATTCAACCACAATTATAATACATTATTACACTTTGAATTTTAAACAAATAATACAGCATATACTAGTAAATAATAAATCGACAAATTACAAAAGATAATACTCATTTTTCCATGGGTAACAGACAAATTTTTGAAATTGGTCTCTTGAAAACACCTCTTTGTGTTTTTATGTTTACCACTCTAATGATTCCATCATTACCTGGAAATAACTCTACAATTCTACTTAGAGGCCAATTGCAAATAGCAACATTGTCCTCCTTTATAATTACTAAATCGTTTATTTTAACATTTTCTTTCTCAAACATCCACTTTACACTTTGTTGTAAGGAGCTCAAATAATCTTTGGACCATTTTTTCCAAAAACACTGAATCATTTTTGTTGTTCTTTCCCATATTTTTAGTTTAGAATCATGAACATTAGTTATTTCAGGTTCAACAATAGAATTGATTGGCCTACCAATAAGAAAGTGGCCAGGAGTCAAAGCGTTCAAATCATCTGGATCAGATGAGAAAGGCACAAGAGGACGTGAATTTAGGATTCCTTCAATTTGTGTTATTACAGTCAAAAAGCCCTCGTAGGTTAATTTTGAATTTCCCATCACACGCTTCAGATGATATTTGAAAGATTTGACTCCTGCTTCCCAAAGGCCTCCAAAGTTTAGAGCCCTTGGTGGAATAAATTTCCAGTTAACACCCTCACTGCTCAAGTAACCAGACAAATTATCGTCAGGAATTCTAACTAAATTATGTAACCGTTTGAGTTCATTATTACTGCCTACAAAATTTTGAGCATTATCAGAAAAAAGACAAGCAATTTTTCCTCTCCTTGCAAAAAACCTCTTTAAAGCTTCTATGAAAGCTTGCGAAGTTAATTCAGTAACAACCTCTAAATGGATTGCACGTGTTACAAAACAAATAAATATGGCTACATATACTTTATGATAAATTCCTTTACGTTGGTACTTATACTTTATGAGAAAAGACCCAGTGAAATCAACACCTGAACAATTAAATGGATAGTTCTCAGTTACTCTTTCCTTTGGAAAATTTCCCATGAACTGTTGACATGAGATGGGCTTCGCTTTAAAGCAAATAATACAATTATGAACTGTTTTTCTACATATTGCACGACCATTTAAAGGCCAAAACTTCTGCCTTAACTGAAAAAGTAAAGCTTGTGGACCTGAATGTAAATACCGTTTATGAAAGTATTCTACTATCCTTTGAGTAAGTTTACTTTTATTATGTAGTAAAATTGGAAATTTTTGGTTGGCATTTAAGTTACTGTTCGCTAATCTACCTCCTACTCTTAGAAGACCTTCTTTATCAAGAAATGGATGTAAGTTTTTTAACTGACTATCATGATTAATATTACCTGATTTTTGCAAGGATTTTATTTCCTTGTCAAAAAACTCACGTTGAACACTTTTTAACAAAAAACTTTCTGCTTTGTTGAGCTCTTCGAGGTCCAGAGGACCCTCCTTTTTTTCTTTTTTACAATTACTAAGGAACCTGAAAATAAATCCTAAAATACGAATTATTTTACAATAGTTATTACTTAAATCAATTATATCATGCACAAAAGAATTAACAGAAACTGTAAAAACAGATATGCTTTTAAAGTCACTTATATTAATATTTTTCAGTTCATTTGAAAAGTCATTGGAATTAACTGCTACAGGAATATTTGCATTGGGATAGTCTTTTTCCTTTAGGAACAATGGACCACTCCACCATAACTCATTTGATAATAGTTTATCAGGATTAGCTCCTCTTGTTAGAAGGTCAGCAGGGTTTTGCTGAGATGGAACATGTCGCCACTGCATCCCTTGAGTTAGTTCTTGTATTGTAGAAATCCTATTCGCAACAAAAGTTTTTAGAACGTATGGTTCTTTTTTAATACAGGATAATACTATCATGGAATCGGACCACAAGAAGATTTGGTTTACACTAATTTTGAGCGAAGAAATCACTCGTTTCATAAGCTTTGTCAATAAAACTGCTGCACAAAGCTCAAGTTTTGGAACAGTTAATTGCTTTAAGGGAGAAACTCTAGATTTACTTGACACTAATTTTACAGACACTTCACCTGATTCTGTCACTGATTTGCAGTAAATTACCGCACCATAGGCTGCTTCAGATGCGTCGCTGAAACCATGTAACTCGATCATAATTGCATCTTTCAATAAAGTACACCTACTAATCTCAAATTTATCAATTAATTGTAGGGTATCAGAAAACTCTCTCCATTCCTTAGCCTCTTTCTCGGTTAGCAAATCATCCCAATTTAATTGTAATAACCATAACTTCTGCATAAATATTTTTGCTTTAATTATAATAGGAGATACTAAACGTAAGGGATCGAATATACTTGATATAGTTGATAACACTTGTCTCTTAGTGACATTTAAATCATTATGAATTTTAACATTGAAACTTAAACAATCTTTCTTCGATTTCCACAAAACACCTAACGCTTTAGATTCTTCTGAATCACCAAAGGGGTATATTTCGACATTTGTTTTACAAAGTTGTGGAGCATTGCTGCACCATTTATGTAATAACATTCCTGCACTGTTTAAAATTTCTATTAATTGATTTTGGAGTTTCAATGCAGAACTTAAAGAATCAGCTCCAGATAGAATATCATCCATATACATGTCTTCTCTCAGTACGGGTGCTGCTAAAGGAAATTTGCTTCCTTCATCCTTAGACAATTGAAGTAGTGTTCTCATGGCCAAAAAAGGTGCGCTAACAGTACCATAAGTAACTGTCGTTAATTCAAAATTTTTAATTGGCTCGTTAAGACCTTCCTTCCATAAGACTTTTTGCAGCTTCCTCTGATCTGGATGAATAGAGATTGCTCTATACATTTTTTTAATATCTGCAGTGAAAGCGACGATATATTTTCTAAATCTCAACATAATTGAGAATAAATCATCTTGTATTACACCTCCGTTATATTGAATAGAATTAAGTGAGTTTCCCTTAGTTGTTAAGGAAGACGCGTTAAATACAACTCTCAAAGGCGTTGATATACTTTTTTCTATTCCTCTATACACTCCAAGATGGGGAATGTAATAGGATCCACTTTCTTCCTCGCTTTCGTTAACTTCATCCATGTGGCCTAACTGTTGATATTCTTTTAAGAAATCTGAATATAATCTTAAGTACTCAGGATCTTTTGCTAGACGATTCCATAAAGAATTTAATTTTTTCGTAGCGATTTGTTTTGAGTTTCCTAAAATAGCTGGATCCTCTTTTAAGGGCATTTTAACAACATATTTACCGCTTTTGTCTCGTGTATAATTTTCTACGAAATGTTTCTCACAAATTAAAGTCTCTTTACTTTTTGGTTTTTCAACCTCGATATTTTCTATCTCCCAGAATTTCCTAAGTGTCTTGTCTAGATTGGTTTCTTTCTTAATAAACCCACAATGAACTTTGTTTTCATTCTCTGACGGAAAACTTCCCGATACAACAAAACCGGAAACTGTGTCTTGCAAAATAAGATCAGAATTATTAACACGAATTTGTCCCGGTCTCAAAAGCTCATAAAAAATTCCTGCTCCTAAGAGCATGTCTACATGTTCTGGGATATTGAAACTAGCATCTGCTAATTTTACATTAGGCAAATCTTGTATTGAGATTTCAATTGGATGTGAAGGCGTTAAATCTGCAGTTATTTTCGGAACTACCAAGAAATCTAAATTTTTCACAAAACTTTCATCTCTATTGCATATTGATGCATTAACTTTATGATTTATTACTAAGGTAGCATCATTTAGACCTGACACTAAGATGTTTGTTCTCTCTTTTTTTAAATGCATTAGCTCTATTAAATGGCGGGATAAAAAATTAGACTCACTGCCTACATCTAATAAACACTTTACTCTATGTTTACATCCCGATTCATCAATTAGAAAACATATAACAGTTGAAAGTAAAACTTTGCTCTTTTTATTCGAATAGTTACTAATAAAGGTTTTCTGAACGAACTCTTCTGCATTAGCGTTCAAGACTGATGTGCCACGATTTGTTGGCCTAGAATCTGAACATTCTTCCACATTTACCTTTCCTTGTTTATTTTGTTCCGATGAAACATATTCTTTCACGTATGTGTTGTTATTTGTTTTTGGGAAATGTATAGTTTTATGATGACGTTTTTTACAAAAGCACGTGTACTTTGATGGACAATTTGCAACTGAATGTGAATTTAAACAATTAAAGCATAACTTGTTACATTTTATAACGTTCACCCTTTCATTGACAGATAATTTTAAATAATGCGGGCATTTTGAAAGAGTGTGATTTTCGTGGCAAAAAATACAACTTAATGTTTTAACATCTGATAAGAATACTTTAGATACACTTTTGGAGTTAGTATATTTACGATTAACACTAAAATTCTCAGTAAGAGATTTTCCGCGTGATGTGAAATATAAATCAATCTCTCGTCCCAACTCTTCTGGTAAAAACCATTTATCACCTTGTCTCACACTAATGTGGGAAGCTGTTTCTCTATCTAATGTTTGGTATAATTTATCCGATACTATAAGTTGTTTTAGACTCTCGAAATTAGAGACATTTCTTAAATTTAAATAATATTCCCAATTTGTCATTAGACGTGAAGAAAACTGTACATGAGTCTCATTTGGTTGTTTAACAGCTTTTCTAAATTGTTCTAAGCAAAAATAAGGTGTAGGTTGAAATTCTTTTAACACTAATTCTTTTATTTTTGCATAATTCTCGATATCACTATCATGTAAGTAAGTTAATATGTTAGATGCTTTATCCCCTAATAAATTTAACAGAATTTCTGCTTTATATTGTTCTGGAACATTTTTAGTCTTAAAAGCTCGTTCTAAAGAAGAAAAGTAAAACCCCCATCCTTCAGGACGTATAGGTATTTTTACAGTCAAAGTTCGAATACTTTTTATCAATTGATCTAACGATTCTAATTTTATTTCACCCTCACTAATATTGGATTTAGCTTCAGATTTAATTTTAGCTAGTTCTAAGTCAAGTTTCATTTTTTCCAGATCATATTGCTTTTGCTCCTTATCAATTCGCCTTTGCTCCTGCTCCTCATAAATTCGCCTTTGCTCCTGCTCCTCATGTTTACGATTTTCAATTATATCGTTTGCTATATCTTTCACAAAATCTGGTTTATTTTTATACATTTCACTGTCTTCAATAATAACGTTTAAATCCGCAATTGTCATATTTTCATTAACATTTAGATTTATTTCAGTGGCTATAAGCCTTAAATCCTCTTTTTTGCACCTTTAAACATTGTTTAATATATGTATAACAGTAAAGATAAGAAAAATCACGTTCACTTACTTTTCGAATAATCTTTTGACGAATTTCGTAGCACGGAACTCTTAGAACTTATCATTCATCTCGGCGTTTCACTCAACTTAAAATTTGATTTTAGAAGGTCGTTGAATTTAATCCCAGGCTGCTTCTTCGTTGCTCGGCGGACCATTATGTTAACTCATATTAAATACTCACAAATACACAAAATAACAAAACTGCAGTGCACTGTTTTTTATTAAATAATATCACAAGAGCCGCTCATGGCTACCTCTCTCACAACAAAACATTCTATAAACTCGCATAAACAAACGCAGACGATCAAAGTTACTGCCAAAAATGCAAAGCATAAAAACGACCGAACAAATTACATACATCGCTGCTCTAGTATCAGAGATTGTAGGGATTTCATCATTTATGTGCTCCTTTTCTTCATCATCAGATGCAGAATCTTCGATTTCAGAATGATTCATTTTAATTTCCTCCAGAATTTCTTCATCACTCGGATCTTCACATGTAATGACTTCATCATCACATGTTTCAAACAACTGCATGTCGCAAACTGAAAATGATGAAATTTTGTGCTTTTCTATCCACATCGTGATAGGTAAATTTTCATCATCCTCTTCTTCAGCATTCTTCACTTCTTCATTATTCGTTGTATCTTCAATGTTCTTTGCTAGGTCTGCATGTCGAAAACATTTTCTAATTGTAGAATCTGTAACATTCCGCCAAGATTTTGCGAGAATTATAAGTGCATCAAGAAGAGAAACGTCACATTTCGTATTTTTAACATATCCCTCTAAAATTCGTAAAATGAGCTGCTTCTTGTAATGGCCTTTAAGACTTCTGATGACACCCTGGTCAATAGGCTGTACAACAGATGTTGCATTCGGGGGAAGGAAAACAATTATAATTGATTGAAACTGTTTATCAATTTTGTGTGCACTACAATTGTCAAGCAGAAGTAGAATTTTCCGCTTTTTAGCTGATAGTTCACGATATCACTTTTGAAGAACTTTTTCAAACAGTCCCTTAGTCATCCACGCATTGCGGTTTGCTTCATAAGCAACAGGAGGTCGTTTGATATTTTTGAAGCACCTAGGAATCTTAGATTTTCCTATCACTAGAAGCTTACGACGATCAGTACCACTCATATTGGCACACACAAGAAATGGGATTCTGTCTTTAGACAATTTCCCGCCATTACATTTCTCTCCATTAAATTTTAATTTCTGGTTTGGTGTAATCTTGTAAAACAGTGCAGCTTCATCAGCATTATATATGTCATTCTCGTCGTATTCACGAGAGATTTCATCCCAAACTTTTTCTTTCCACGTATCGATGTCATATGTTGAAACACCTCCCGATTACCCAACAAATTTTCCGGAAGATATGTTGTTCAGCTTTTTAAATCTGTCTAACCATCCATTAGAACACGAAAATGGAATTCCAAATTTATGGCAAACTCGTCAGCTTTTGACTGAAGCATTTGCCTAGAAACTGGTGCATTTCTGCTTCTTTGAACGTTAAACCATTTCAATAAAACCTCTTCCACTTCTTCATGTTCAACTTTTCTCAATTTTTTTTAGAGTTGAAATTTTTCTCGAAAGCAGAAAGTATGCTTTCTTTGTTTTTCCATATTGCTCCAACTGTAGATTTCGATAAATCTTTTTTTCGGCAAATGTCAGTTTGACCACCTCTATTTTGTATTTCTTTTATGATGTTTACCTTTTCTTCGATGCAGAATGCTTTACCCTTATTCGACGTGATGGACGTAATGATTTGTTAAAAGCGAACATTTAACTTTGAAATCTGGAACCACAGATCATTTCGCACAGGCTCTATAGAGAGAAACATGAAAATGACTGAAAGAGATGAAACGGCTGGATATACTTGTTCTGACGCGACCTGTTAGAACTTTTCCCTTGTTCTCGTGATCTGATTTATACTTCACCCTCTCCTTTCACATAGCGCATGTGCGTATGTCCTTAATGATCATGCTTTTACATGTTCCGCTCGAGCATTTCCCCCCTCCCAACAGGTTGGCTGTTTTTCTGTGTTTCACGTTAATCCCCCCCCCCTCATTTTCGGCTCTGTCGACAGTTTTGCGCACATCTGTGATCAGGAGTAAGTGAAAATGACTGACGGGTGGGCGGGATCACACCTGCAGAATGGCTATCGTAAACGAGAAAGCATGCAGTTGTTTCTACCCTTTAATAAAAATACTTACCTCTTATTTGCACCATGTTTCACTAGCCGGCATACATTTTCTTATAAATTTGGACAAAGTTTTGTTTGCACAATTGCGGAAAATTAAGAAAGAAAAAATCATGGTCGACTGGAAAAAAAAATTTTCGTTATAGCTGGTTATTAAGATTTCGGAGGTTCGTTGTAAAAGGATAAATTAGCATTAAATGCAATAGGAAAACAACGGGACCAAAAATTTCGTTCGTTATATACCGGGTTCGCTATAATGGGGTTCGAATGGGGTATATATAGGGCAGATATTTTTTCTATCCATTTCAATCTCTCTGAATAATATCATTTTTTTAAAGAATGCTCCGAAAACGTTTCCTGATTTTTTTTAATATACAACATAAATTGATATGTGAAAAAAAATTCTTTCGTTTGATTTTTTTCATACACTTAATAGCTTTAATTCGAAAACCTAGAAAAAAATTGTGTTCAATACCTAAATTTTCAATCAAAATCCACTTATGTTTAAAGATTCATAAAATGGGTCTATCTAAAATGTTATAGGGCACATAAATATATTTTTTTTTTCGTATTTTCATGAAAGGCGTCTTTAATCAAAATCAGACACACCGTTAAAAAATCCACCAATCAATGGGATGTCAAGATTCATCACTCGTTTTCCTTTACTGAACAATATTAAAAATGTATCATACTGAACTTTTTCACTAGCGGGAAATTTAAGATAAAATGAACTAATATATATATTTATATATATGTGTATGTATGTATCTTAAATATACAATAAAATCTCCCTAAAGCTAGCACATTCTGTTCCAATAAAAATTGGTCGCTCCGAGAGGTCGTCTCTGAATGAAGATCATGTTTAAATCTAGATTTTAATTGTTGAAAAATGGTAACAAATAATGTTACTAAAATTTATTTTTCACATTAGGAAAAAATATAAAAAATTAAGTATCAAAAGAAAAAATAATGGTATAAGTTAATTACCACAGAGTTTTTAAAAGGACAATATTAACGTTTGCTTTTATTTTACAGTTTTATCTTTTATAACTTTTATTTCAAAGTCCTTTCTAAGTTCAGTAAATAAATGCAATTTTTTGGTCGGGAACAAATAATGACGATTTCATTAATTTATCTATTTCTTTGAGAGTTGCTTGATAGAATAGGGCAGGGGAGTTTCTTAAATTCATTACCTAAAAAGGCACATGGATGTTTAAACACTTAAAAGTTAGCGGAATAAAAAACAAAAATCTAAACTTAGTTTAGAAGTTTGAGAAATAATGTGCTCTCCGGAATTACTTGTCTAATAAAACCTTCTTCAGGCGATCAGGAAAAAACGGGATTTGTTTCATTTTCGTCAAAGAAATTGGTCGCCCATGGAGGGTGTCCAACTGGGATGGTCTATGAATGGAAGTAAAATAAGTATTGGGCCTATGGGAATAAATTTCGTTCCATGAAAAAATGATCATTCAGGGAGGTGGTGGCTTAATGGATGTCGTCACACAGGGAGTTTTCACAGTATTTATATATTTTGATTTCTTTTAATATTTTACATCGTTAAAGTATATTTTTAAGTATATGCACTACTACACTGAAAACACCTTGGTTCTACTAGTATTAAATTTATAAGAAAGTTTATCTGTGTATAAGAATCTGTTTTCATGTCATATGCGAAAAATGTTTATAATGCCTCAGATCAACAAAACTTTTTTACTCAATACAGAGAGTAAAATTTATTAGAGTATAATAAATTTCATTCCTTTTATTATTATTTAAACACAAAACATTAAATCAGAAAGCTGAAGAAATGATGTTAAGTACATTTCATAGAATATTCTCTTATCTTTCAACATTTATAAAAGACGTTAATCTGAAACGTCATAAAGTACATAGATATTTGTAATTTCATGAAATATCAGTCATTTTTGACCCAAATCAGAAACACCCTTTTTTATCTCTATCATTCTGTACTTCTGAAGGATTTTCAGCTGACAATCGTATCTTTCTTTCGATTCTAAATAAACAACATTTCCTCCAGTCAATGTAATGTCAAGATTCATCATTCAGTTTACTCCACTGAACATTGATGGTAATGGTAGCATGCTGAGCATTTTACAAGCGAGGATTTTAGCAGAAATATAATGATATTTAAAAAAACAATACATGAATTTATATACATTGATTGTTTTTGCTACTTTATGCCATTAGAGTTTATTTTTGGTATATCCACTATTACACTAAAAATGCTACTCATTTTCACTAGATATTAAAATTTCAATATATATATGTGTATATGTGTATTATGTATATCTCTTTTTATGGCATGTGTGAAAAATCCTCATAAGTACCTCCACGTCCACCAAAAATTATTATTTACTCATTACAGAGAGTAAAAATTATCAGAATATAATAAATATAAATCTCTTTCATTTATATGTAGATATATATATATATAGTGTATATTCATACATATATACACTAAACATCAAATCACAAATCTAAAAGAAAACGGTGTTAAATGTATGATACTTCATACAAAATCCTTTTATCATTCAACATTTATATATATATATATATATATATATATATATATATATATATAAACGTTAATCTGAAGCATTATAAAGCACATAAATATTCGCATTTTCATGAAAAGTCGTTTTTGACCCAAATAAGAAATACATTTTTTTCCCTCTGTCATTCTGAACTTTCTGAAGGGCTATTCAGTAGACAATCCTATCTTTCCTTCGGTGCTAAAAAAATAACATTTCCTCTAGTCAATGTGATGTCAAGATTCATCATTCGTTATCCTCCACTGAACATTGATGGCAATGGTATCATGCTGAGTTTTTATAAGAAAAAAATTTAAGAGAAAAATATTAATATTTCAAAAATACATATTTTATATACTACATTGATTGATTTTAATATTTTACGCCGTTAGAGACTTTGTTTTTAGTATATCACTAAAAACACTGTTCATTTATTCTACACCGCGTCCCAAAAGTTTAGAGAATCAATGAAATTTGTATTAACATAAAAATTAATAAGGTACAATTAAAATCCAAGAGATAGGTAATAAATAAAAGCAGTTTTGCTGATATACACATATAAATTATGATCAAAGGTTTGGAATTTTAAAATATACATTAAATTATATAAAAATGTGCTGTCCCAAAAGTATAGACACAATACAACATTACATGTTTTATTTTACATTTTTGTTCACAAAATAAAATATTTTTATTTTCGTCTTATATATACAGAATAATTTCCCACTTTAATTGAAATATCGTCTGCTGTATTTTAGCATAATAATTTATTGTAATTGTGTGGTATCAAATGAGTTCAATGTATTGTTTTGTTCGTGATTCGGAAAAGACATTTCCTGCATATTCCGATAAAAATGCCTCGTTCTAAAGAAATTTCTAAAGATGAAATAAGGACAAAATCATGTACAAATATCGAGAAGAATAAAGAGATCTTTGAGCAGTATTTATAGAGTTTTAAGCTCAGGTGGAACATAGAATACTAGAAAGCGACTCGGAAGACCAAAGAAAATAATGTTACGTGATGATAAAATGTTATTAAAAATGGCTTCAGTTGATAATTTATCTGTGCATGAAATTGCATCAAATTCCAGAATTTCAAAAAGTACTGTACACAGAAGAATCAAAGCTTAAAAAAATTTTGTTTACCGCAGAATGAAAGCAAAACCTTGCTTAATGCAGAGCCATAAAGATGCACGTCTAAAGTGAGCTAGAAAGAATATGTCATACAGTGAAAAATGGATTTCTGTCACCTTCAGTGATGAAAAGAAATGGAATTTAGACGGCCCTGATGGTCATAAATTTTATTCGCATGACCTAAGGAAAGAACCCCAGAACTGTTTCAGCAGATAACAAGGCGGAGGATCCATAATGACCTGGGGAGGATTTTCTTTCAACGGCCAAACATTTCTATGATTAATGGATAGAAAAATGAAATCAGAGGATTATCAGGATATTTTACGTACCAATTTACTGCCAATTATGGATTTGCTAGCAAAACCGGACTTAGTTTTCGAACAAGATGGGGCATCCATCCATACCTCCACATCATCGGAAGCATGGTTTAGGCAAAACAATATCACACTATTAGACTGGCCAGCACTTAGTCCAGATTTGAATCCCATGGAGAACATATGGGGGATCTTATCTCGTAAAATATATGAAAATGGAAAGCAATATACATGTGTAAATTATACAATATACATGTAGCAATAGACATGTGGTAAAAATTGCAATTGACAAAGCGTTGTATGAAATACCTCCTTCTGTAATGCAATGTTTAGTTAATTCTTTGAAAAACGTGTATTTGATGTTATAAAGTGTCGTGGCAATACAATTAAATATTATAAGTAAATTTTTAGTTACTTTTATAAATGTAAAACCAAAAAAAAATAAAATAAAATAAAAAAAAAATACAATTATCTATACTTTTGGGACAGCATATTTTCATATAATTTAATGTATATTTTATAGTTTCAAACCTTTGATCATAATTTATATGTGTATATCAGAAAAACAACTTTTATTTATTACCTATCCCACGAATTTTAATTGTACTTTATTACTTTTTATCTTAATGCAAATTTCATTGATTCTCTAAACTTTTGGGACGCGGTGTAGATAATAAAATTGCAATTTATATAATATGGGATGACATTTAAAAGGAGTTAACACAAATAAAGTTTTAAATGGGTATAACGAACTTTTTCCAGACAGAAATATAGCGATATTTGGGGTTGCATCTAAAAGGAGTTAACATAAAAATTTTAAACGGGTATAATGAACTTTTGCCAGATAGACATATAGCGATTACAAAAGCATTTAAATATGATAAACCACAGGGCAGAGTTATATACAACTATAACGATTATGCCAAAGAATAAAAAAACAGTACTGTCAAGAAGAAAAATGTAATCAATATATAGATCCGACCCATGGTCATATATTAACAGGTAATTTCGCTGTAGTGCATAAACATTCCTTGAGAGATGTAATGAAATATGGGGAGAGGTACATAATTAAGAGAGTATTAACAAAAAAAAAATAGCCAGAAAGCACTTGAATAAAAATTTGGATATATTTATTCAAAAATTAGCATATAAATATAATTTGCCTGCTAGTGTTTTCGTGGAATAGAAGCATTGTATTTTAAAAGATTTGTGTAGAAAATTTAAAATTAACTCTGAAAGGAGAAAAGAAAATATTATAACGAATTGAAAGAATCTATAAAATAATTTCAAGATAACTTCATAATAACTTACAGAGATAAAGCCAACACAAATTACGCTATTATTTGTTAATCATTATATTGCAAAATCTTAAGGAAGCTTATAATATGAAAGAAACTAAGAAATTTTAAAGTAAAGCAAACAAGTTATTGGAAATAGAGTAAAAGCATGTTATAAAAAGTAAAGATAAAATTTAATAGTGCTAGTTCTCCTCATCTGGTCTTCGTCCCGAAATTATAACAACCAATTACGAAACGATATATACGAGCGATAACATCCTACAGCATTTAGAGCTATAACATATGGCTTTGGATCATATTTAGAAAATGGAAAAAAAGTAGAAAGTAGCCTTGTATTTGATCTATAAATTTTTAACACGCTACGTCGTATGCAACACATTAGTTAAACTTAAAAACGCATACGATAACTGAAAACACACTTTCAGCAATTTTCGCACAAACACAATACATGGGATAACGCTTTGTACCCGAAATATTTTATGTGTCCCAGTAAATGAACGATAAATGCGATGAAATTAAAATATTGCAAAATAATCTTCTCCTAATAGTTGTTCTCCGATTCCAGTACAAAAAGGAACACTTTTTTGTGACTTCGTAAATGAGTGATAAATGCTTAGCACCCCATATTCCACAGAAAGCATGTTTTAGCACATCTTAGGTAACACAGTAACTTTATTGAAATACGCTGCAGGCAAGTTCTATTCATATAACATTTTATAAATGTTGGGTTCCCCTGTTTACGTACTGTAAATGCTACATGAAACATATTCTACTGTAATTATCTTCTTCTGCTCCTCATGAATGTATATAAATTTCATTACATTTAAAATATTCTAGCACCTTTAAAATGCACCGAAAATGATTTATCACCTAGACCATAATGTAACGAAATACTTTTGAGTGTCTATGTGAATGAAGTATAGATACTATACACCTCATTTTCAGTACCGAACATGGCAGTAGTAAACTGCAATAAGGTATATCAATTGCTTGGAAATCCGAGTACATTTACGAGTGTTAGAGCTCTGAAAGACAGACGTACGACAGACAATCCCAGTTCATAAACACCTTTCAACTATGTTGGAAAGTGTTAAAAAGCATTTCGTATAATGTTATTTTTCTTCGTTTAATAACATTAAATCACACAGCTAGAAGAAATTGTGTTAAATACCCATAGGGCAATTCCACAGAAAATCATCATATTTTTTTTTTTTTTGGGGGGGGGGGGAGGAATCAAATTTATAATATGTTTAATTTAAGGGTATGATTGGAAAACTTGATATTTTTATATTCTATAGGAAAATCCTATAAAAAGGCATTGTAAATTAGTGTTTACAAACTAAGTTAAGTACCATTATTGTGTTTGTAAAGTCATAATGTTGCGTCAGTTACACAATAAAAGTTACGTCAGTTACACGTGTAAATGCCATTTTTTTCTTTTTTATTATTCAGAAATTAATTAAACAAGTTACTGTTATAATTTGACATTTTTTGTGTTGTTGAGAACATTAAATAATTTTTTTAACTGGATAGTTTTGATAATTTTTACACTTTAGTAAATGCAGATAAAATGTTCGTATATTTTATGTTACGTCAGTTACTGAATTTTGAATTGCAATTTTTGGAACTCAAAGAGAGATTGAAATAATTTGCAGGTATTTGGGTATTAAGACCTTAGTAAGAAATATTTTAAATTGTAAAAAAAATGTCCTAGCTTTATTAGTAAATTTTCTACATAGATTTGAAAACAAAATTCGATGATAAAATGTTACGTCAGTTACGATGGAATTGCCCCATACAAAATCTCTTTATGTTTCAAGATTTATATAGCACGTTAATCTCAAATGTCATAAAGCTCTTAAATATTTTACTTCGTATCTTCTGGAAAAGATGTTTTTGACCCAAATCACAAACACCTTTTTCTTTCTATTATTCTGAACATTCTGAAGGGTTTTTCAGCGGACAATCCTATATTTCTTTTAGTGCTAAAAAAATAACACTTCCGTTTAGTCATTGTGATGTCAAGATTCATGAATCGTTTCCCTCCACTGATCAATGTTGGCAGGGGTATCATACTGAGATTTTCACCAGCGGGAATTTGTCGAAAAAAATAGTGACATTTTCTAAGAATATATATTTGTATGTTTTAGTTGCATTTAATATTTCACGCCATTAGACTAATTTTTAGCTCACAGGCTATCAAAGCCAGCTAAAGTGCCCGCAGGTTCAGTACATATGCACGCATGCATGTATGTATGTATGTACGTAACACGATAACTCTTGATAGAATAACCGATTTGCTTTAAATATTTTTTCTATGTTTATTCTGATAAGGAGCTTCCCTGATTACTTTTGTGGTTTCATTGGTTAAATATAAATTAGGGAGAAAGAGGGGCAACCCCCCCCTTAATTTAGATAAATGTACTTTCATGCAGAATTTTCCGATTTGCTTCAAATTTAGTATACCGGTTTAATCTGATAAGGCGCTTCCCTGATTAGATTTGGAGGTTCATTGGCTAAGTATAAGTTTGGAAATGGGGGAGCTAATGCCTCCTTAATTTATATAAATGGGTTTTTCGTGAAGTATTATCCTATTTGCTTCGAATTTAGCATACAGGTTTATTCTGATAACACGTTTCCCTTATTAGAATTGGATTTTCATTGTTTAAGTATAAAGAGGGGGGGAAGAGGGGTGGACCAATGCCTCCTTAATTTAAAGGGGGAAGAACCAGGGGCAACCTCCCGCCTTAATTTAGATAAATGTGCTTTCATGCAGAAATTTTCCGATTTGCTCCAAATTTAGTATACCGGTTTAATCTGATAAGGCGCTTTCCTGATTAGATTTGGAGATTCATTGGTTAAGTATAAAGAGGGGAAATGGAGGATCTTATCCCTCGCTTAATTTAGCTGAAGAGCTTTTTCATGCAGAATTATCCGATTTGCTTCAAATTTGGTATTCAGGTTTATTCTGGTAAGGTGCTTCCCTGATTAGATTTGGAGGTTCATTGATTAAGTATAAAGAAGGGAACAGAGGTCTAATCCTCCCTTAATTTAGATAAATGTGTTTTTCATGCACAATTATCAGATTTGCATAAAATTTGGTATAACAATTTATTCTAAAAAGGCGCTTCACTGGTTAGATTTGGAGATTTATTGGTTAAGTATAAGCGTAGAAATCGGGGAGCTAATGCCTCCTTAGTTTATATAAATGGGTTTTTCGGGAAGTATTATCATATTTGCTTCAAATTTAGCATACAGGTTTATTCTCATAACGCGTTTCCCTTATTAGATTTGGAGGTTCATTGTTTAAGTATAAAGAGGGGGGAAAGGGGGGTGGGCTAATGCCTCCTTAATTTATTTGCCGAGGGGCTTGATTCATTGAAATAAGAGTATAATCTAAAATTAGTGTGATTAGCGTTTGAACTTAATGCCATCAGTTTAACTGGGCATTTTCTTTTTATTAGGTGCATTCGTAAATATATAAATACGTAGCCCCTATTATCGTGGTCCGGTCCGTCTGTCTGTCTGTCCGCATGTAACAGCGCATGAACTACACAACCGAATGGTTTGAAATTAAAAATATATAATTGTTGTACAATTTTGTCGAGTCCTTGAAAATTTTAAGAAATTCGGATGCATAGTTTAAGTACAGGGACAGTCAACGGTATTCCATTACATTACGGCCAATGGGAAAAATAGTTTGAAGTGCATTTTATGTTGCACTCTTTCGAACATAATGAAATTGATATGCATTTATGAAGTACACTAAAATATATATTCTCTAGA
This sequence comes from Maratus speciosus, assembly GCA_963932465.1. NCBI lineage: Eukaryota > Metazoa > Arthropoda > Arachnida > Araneae > Salticidae > Maratus > Maratus speciosus. Next base: position 510,839,832 of record OZ010786.1, on the reverse strand, counting down.
ATATGCGGCACAAAGAATATTTATTATTAATTTACAGGGCAACACAAATGTATTCCGTTACATAAAGGTACAGGGGTAAACATTATTTGCGGCGTAGGTTCATTATGATAAACTATTTCACATATAATAAAAATAATGCACGTTGCTCAAGTTTACACATTCCTTCCTGTATAAAAGAAAGCCCACATAGTATTACAAGGAGACACAAAAGATTTCGGATTCTATATGTATCCGAAGTACAGTATATTAGCGACGATTTCTGGAAGTGCATTTTAAATTGTGATATGAGTTTTTTAAGAATAATTAAAAATTCTTATGATACTAATCAGCGTACACATAAATAAAAACTATATTAAAAACACATTAAAAATTAATCCCAACATTTCATACTCTTTCTAATGAGCCATCATCAGGAGAGAGGGTTCTTGACCTCTACGAAGCAAAGTTACAAACAGCACAGTCACTTTCACAACATCAAACTGAAAGCATGTCAGTAACTGATCATTAAACATCAAAATCAATACTGCATAGGATATGGCGCCATCTGTTGGTAGGCTATAACACTATTATCAGAAACTAGGAAAATCCGAATTGAACATTACAAATGTGCTTCTTTTAAAATATTTAACCAAACGTTAAAAATCTGAAATGAGATATTGTCATTGCATACTTCGTTTTTTCTCAGACTAATTTCTATGGATTCACGTATAAGGGCTTTAAGAGCGTTGGAATATTTAGAAATAAATTATACATCAGGAAAATGAAATGCCTTGACACTGCCTTTAAATTCTAATATAGATAAAGTTGTAGACTGTCTATTAAATTTCAAATCTCTTTTATGTTCTTTAATTCTTTCAAACAGGCATCGTTTTATCATTCCAATATATGAAGTTAATAGACCAGTATTGAGTTGCATAGGGATTTCGTAAACACCGGAATGCAATAAAATTGGTAGAGGATCTTGCTTTTTGGTAATAGCTGCAGACAGATTTTTTGAGGGGGAGGCAACAAGAAGAATTCTGAATCTATTAAAAATTCTCCTTAATTTTTCGAACATTGCTGGAGTATAAGAAATTTTTCTATAAATAAGACGATTTAACTGAGCGCTTTGGGGATATCTACTGAACTTCTCGATTAATTCATGGATATCCTGTGGGTTATATCCATGATCCATTCCAATCTTGAAAATATGGTTCAGTTTAACTTCTAATAATTAATCCGAACAAACAATATAAACTCTCAATAAAATAATTAAACGCAGACATCTTATAACCCCATGGGGTTGAAGCAGTAACAGAAATAAAGCTATCTATTTTCAGTGATTTTCTGAAAACTTTTTTTTTAACAACTTGAACTTGAAATTTCAATACTAACCACGTAGCTTGGGCATGCAAAAGATTCGGCTGCCGCGAAGAAGATTTACTCCTCGGCATATGCTACTCACATCACCAACCACAACATCTCTCGCACATTCTTCCGCCCATTGTCGCGAAGGGGTCTGTTCCACGGCGGAAAAAATTTGTTTTGTTAATTTCTCCTCTATCTTCTTTGACCTACCCTCTGTCGCGTTAGGTTCTTTTCACCTCTTAAAGGGCATACTAGCGGGTCTGCCCCTATAACGAAAATTTATGGAAATACCGCACACTGTCGCGATTCTGGCGACTTCAGCTCTTGCTGAAAACTGTATTTATTTATTTTTAAGACCTTAATAAAGGATCCGGGATGGACACTTTGCTCTATAGACTTGGTTTCCTTGTCTGAACATTCTCTCTTAGGCAATCAAAAATAAACAATTTTTGAAAAAAGCATAAAGAATTTGAAAACCAGATTTCTACAATTTCCACCAAAAAGGAAAAATATGCGACTTCTTATGCATGATTTATAGATTTTTGTACATACTATATAGTATGTTAAAAGTTAATTCCGTTACATTCATAACACGGTTGAAAATTCCCATTCAACAATTTCCACAAATAAATGGAAATGTACTTCATTAATGTTTTTTCCACCAAAATTTCCTTTACAATGCAATAATTATGACGTTGGCTCCGAATTCGATTATAAAAACTCACTGTTTTTAGCTCACAGGCTATCAAAGCCTGATAGCTTATGTGCCCGCATGTTCTGTACGTACGTACGTAACGCGATAACTCTTGATAGAAATATCCGATTTGATTCAAATTTTTTTCTAGGTTCATTTTGATAAGGCGCTTCCCTGATTAGTTTTGGGGGGTTCATTGTTTAACGATAAAGGCGGAAAAGGGGGGATAGCCCCCCCCCCTTAATTTAGATAAATGGGTTTGTCATGCAGAAATATTCGATTTGCTCCAAATTTGGTATACCGGTTTATTATGTTAAGCAGCTTCCCTGATTAGATTTGGAAGCTCATTACTTAAGGCTCCTGTCCCTGCTCGCGAAGAGACTCACGAGCTAATGCTAATCCTATGGGGAGGGATTTTCCTAATATCTCGTTTGCATTTCGAGATTTTTATTTTTTATTTATTTATTTATTTTTTTTTTTTTTTTTTTTTTTTTTTTGCATTGGATAGCCAAGATCCGTCTCTACATCGCACCTTTTTTACTTTTTCGCAGATATTTTCATTTTCAGAACCAGTTTTGAAAGTGAAAGTAACTATAAAAAATATCTGCAACCAAAATCGAAAAAGTAAAAAAGATGCGATGTAGAGACGGCCCTCGTCTATCAAGTGCAAAAAAAAATTGTTTAAAAATGTCGAAATGCAAACGAGATATTAGAAAAATCTCTCTCCATAGGATTAGCATTAGCTCGTGAGTGATTTCGCGAGCAGGAACTGGAGCCTTAAGTATAAAGCGGGGAAAGGGGGCTAGCCCTATCCCTTAATTTATATAAATGGGTTTTTCAAGTAGAATTGTTCGGTTTGCTCCAAATTTGGCATACCAGTTCATTTTGATAAGGCGCCTCCCTGATTAGTTTTTGGGGCTCATTGTTTAAGGATAAAGGGGGGAAAGGGGGTTAGTCAACCCCTTAATTTAGATAAATGGGTTTTTTCATGCAGAAATATTCGATTTGCTCCAAATTTGGTATACTGGTTTATTATGTTAAGGAGCTTCCCTGATTAGATTTGTAAGTTCATTACTTAACTATAAAGGGGGAAAGGGGAGCTACCGCCCCCCCCCCTTTAATTTAGATAAATATGTTTTTCATGTAGAATTGTTCGATTTGCTCTAAATTTGGTATACCAGTTTATTATGTTAAGGAGCTGCCTAGATTAGATTTGGGGATTCATTGTTTAAGAATAATGGGGAAAAACGGGGGCTAGTCCCGCCCTTAATTTACATAAATGGGGTTTTCATGTAGATTTGTTCAATGTGCTCCAAATTTGGCATGCCGGTTTATTATGTTAAGAAGTTGCCTTGATTAGATTTTGAGATTCATTAGTTAGGTATAAAGAGGGAAAAGGGTTTGGAAATGATTTGGAAATGCCTTGAGGTGTCCCAGGACTATTTAAATTGGACAAAAAAGGATAATTTTCAGCATTTAATATTTTAAAATGTTTGATTTTAAGACACAATTTTTATTGAAATGAAAGATATAAGTATGCTATTTCATTTCATGTATTTAAAAAATTGCAAGGTGCAGAATTAGCATTTACAGGGGGCTCCAAACTGTCAGACATTTGAGGAGGAGAAATTTGGCATTATGGATTACGCGCAGGATTACATAATAAATTTTGCAATTGGAAGGAAAATATTTGTGCCTACTTATACTTCAGATCGGAATAATTACCCTGAACATAAATAAATTTATTTGTAAAGCGTTTTCATATTTTCAATACAAGTTTTATTTAGCTAATGCAAAATTTAGAAAATTTCAACAGTATAAGCATCTAAAAAAATATTTTTTTGAACAAAAAGAAAGAAATTTTAGGGTCCGTTTATACAGACTAACATGAAACATGTGTTTTGAAATTTTTATGAAAAAATATTCAGAAGTTTCTGAGATATCTTGCGCGTTATAACCAAAAACGCCATTTGGAGAAAAATGTCTTTAAAATTTCGGAAACGCCGCTTCAGCTATTGAGCGGGTATAAAAGCCATAACTTCTATTCAAATGGGAATTTCAAGGAAACAATTATATCACAATGTTCAGAAAAGATAAGGGTTTAACATCTAAAAAAAAATCAAAATTTAGAAAATCTTAAAGCTTTAAGAGTCCTCAGACCCATTAAGAGTTGGTGCTCACTTTCAATCCCCACAGACAAATGTATGCCATTGTATGAGGCAAATTAATATCTAAAGAGCTGCAAAACTGCTCCATGCAAAAAATTTCATTCACATAAAAGACAAATGGATATTTAAGTGCATGAATATGGCATTCACATATACTAGCAAAGCTTTTGAAAGAGTAAAAACAAATCAGAAATCCTACTTTTGTATTTGCCAGTACAAAAAACTATCTACCAACATAGCTAGTCGAAAAGTGATTTAAATGTGAATTAAAGATTGGTATACGTGTATTTGCAGTTTATCCGTTCGGATATAAAAAAAAAAAAATATATATATATATATATGCTTTCATACACACCAAAATAAATAGCTAAATAAATAAGTGAATAATATAATAAGTAAAACTATATCTGAAGGAAAGACAATTTTTTTCAATGAAAAATTATAATTTAGAAAATATTTTCATAAATTGTATTAGGCGCTCTTAGATTTTTTTTTTTTTTTTTGAATTATACATAGAAAAATCAACTTAATATTTCTACAGTCGTTTACTACAGTGATTACATTGGCGGCACTAAGAATTTGATATTATTTGATAGCAAACAAACTACACTGGAAAATTATTCAACAAATTTTAAAAGTAACAGCCAAAATTACAATTAATGTACATGAACTTTTACTAATATTTGTCTTGGACGTTTACTAATATTTTTGTATCATACTAGAAAATAATTCCAAATTAACCAAAATACATTTTAAAGCAATCGTAAAACATAAATTAAAAATATTTTTACCTAAACACAGTACACATAATTAAATTCTTATATTTTTATGAAAAACACCTTTAATTATCCGGTTAAAAAATAACCAATTATTTCTAATCTCGATAATTGACAGTTCTCTATAACATGTGAAAAAAAAAATGCTGAAATGTTGCATAATTGGGCTTTACTATGCATAAAAATTAAATCGACAACCTTTTTTTTTTTTTTACATATATGCTGCTTGGAAGAAAGTGTCAGAGGTTTGTGTTTATGTTGTGGTTTAACCCTTTCAGGGGCAAGTAATTGCGGTTCTGAAATACTGAACCTACAACGGAATTTTAGAAAAAGGAATTCAAAGTAAGGAAAATCAATTTTTCAACTTTTTACCAGCGAAGTTATAAAAGTAAAATTTAATAAAAAGTTCCTGGTGCTGATCTTGATTAATATTAGTCGGGATATAATATATCTCACCGCCTCTCAAGGGGTTAAGGAAAGCTAATTTTATTTTATTTTTAACTTGGCATTTATTTACCAAAATGAAGATCAGAAAAATTTATTCGTGAAAACGTTATTTACATACGCTGAAAATATAATTCGCAAAATATTTTACCAAATTAAATATTTTTTTCGCTACATTTATGATATTCTGCCATTTAACGGATTGGTGAATGGTCAGTTTGGGATGTGCTATTGAATATAAAAACGTAAAAAAACCACTTTATGAAAATCGATTAATCATCCTTCATGTTCTAAAAGGCGATTTAAAAAATTAAAATAGAAAGGTGAGAGAATGGTGATTGATTTTTTTCCTAATAAGAATAAATTCATTGGAAACTTATCAAAACAAATCTTCATAAAAAAATGCTTTCTTATCTTTTTGAAACACCTGGTTTTGTTTTGACACTCGCAAATTTGTGAGAACTTTTCATGATCATCTATTTTAATGAAGATTGATAGCTTACAAAATTAAAAATGATGTTGCAAAAATGAAGATAATTAAACATAAAAAGTTTATTTAGAATGCAGTTATTTATACATTATTTTAATGCTTAAATATATGAAATCCTACAATCAAATGATTGATGATTTTTCATCATTATGAAGTGCTATTTTGAAAGTAGCGTTTGTTTAATTAAATATAGTTATAATTGAAATTAGAAATGTTTTGGATTTCATTTATTATATACTGTTTCTGATGTTTATAATATTTTTATCAAATTTATCATTTATAAATTTTACAACTTAAAAAAATTGTTAAACCCACTTCTTAACATAATAACATGTAATGCGAATTTTCTTATTAAAAAAGTGTTCAATCTTTTCTAGTCTGAAATTTTAGCGTTTACACTACCTAATCCACATTAACACTAGGGTGGTCACAAGAAATCAATTTTCGAATATTTTCGGGGGGACCCCCCCAAAAGTTGCCAATTGACTAGAAAATGAGATTGGCTAAGTTTCAGCTCATTTGGATAATATTAACCCGTGCCTCATTGAGGTTTAAGTTTGAAAAAAACGTGATTTTTCGCAAAAAAGTGCTGTTTTTCCTTCATGAAATGAATACAATTGAACCTAGAAACATAATGCAGGTCTCATTTTATAAAGAAAAGTTTTGCTTTGAAGAACCACACACAATTTTTTTCTAAAAATGTATAGATTTAAAAATATGCGCATTTTTCAGGACCAGACTTCACATGAATCATAAAAATTGACTTTTTATGAAAAAGCGAAAAAAAAATTTGTAACATTCCATTTCATATGCTTTCCACCTTTTGTTTTTCTTTTTTTCGTTTTGTGAAGTCCAATAAAGTGTTTGATTAAAAAAAATTCCAAAGAAAAGGAAAAAAATCGAATTTTAAACTGAAAGAATTTAAAAAAAAAGGGAGGGCAAATGAAGTATAGAAATGAGAACAAATAATGCTCAATTGCATTTTATTATTAAAGCTGTGTTACAAGAAAGGAGGCATAATAAAGAAAATAAATTATTTTCCCTTACAACTGTCACGTTAACCCTTTCCGGCACAGAAAAATTCTGTTCGTAAAAGGATGAAATGATTGTCTTACACCGGAATTTACAAACGACATTTTTAGAAATTAAAATCACATTACTTTAACCTTTCATTGTAAAAGCAAAACTTTATTAAAATATTCTTCGTGCCGTTTGTAAGTTTGGAATTAAAATTAGGTGGTCCCGGCGTGGGACACTGCGCTGGAAAGGATTGAAGTGGTAATGGTTTAGATAAGGTGGCTTATGTTGACTTTTTTTACCAAAGTATTATCTAAAAATGAAAATGCAACTTGATCCGAGTTAAGATACCAAAGGCGGTTTGTCATTTTAGCAAGTGCTTTGTCTGTAACCTATTTATCAAATTTTCTGTAGTGAACAAGTGATTTTATTATTTGCAGGTCTTGAATTGGGGGCTAAAGTGGCTATGGAAGTATTGAAGCACACTTTTGCATAAATATTGATTAAAAATAAGAAAAGATCTCTGATACCTTCTTTTTCTAAATTTGTTATTGAAAGATGATCCCTGAAACAATATATTTTGAGAGAATGAATGGCCTGTGCCTCCATCCATCTGACATGATTAAAAGTACCAGGTGCTTTGAAAAAAAGTCTTTTGCCGGAAGGAGTTCTATAAAAATTAAACAAAGTTGGATAAACTCTTTATAATCATCCCTGAGCTGTTAATTTTTAAGAGTTCCTGTAAGAAAATTTGAAATTTCTTCTGAATTAACTATTTATACCTAGTATTTCATCTTCAATAACATTTGTATACTTACTCTGGTTTAATTTAGACCACCCAATCAGAATTTTTTTTTAAATATCTGGCTGAAGGGCAGTGATTATGCCCATTTTACAATCAAGAACAGCTTTTAGGAAAATTTCTAAATTATGCTGGCGGCATGGTAAATACAGAAGACTTTTCCTTTAACAATTGCTATAGAAAAATGCAGGTTAACTCTGAGTCGACCTGTGTTTACTGCAGTTGTATCAAAAAATATTGCCTGGATTTTACCAACTTTCTCCCACTCTTCAACTGCTGAAAATACAGCTTTCGCCTGAATTATTCCAATACTATTTTCAAGTTGAGGAACTCGTAGTAACTGTTCTTCATCCCCACAACTAATTAAAACTTTTATCCACTCTACATTTTCTTTATTCAAAAAATGGTGAAGCAGTTTTCCACCCCAGTGAACAACAGTTCTCTCTAAACGGGAATTTTAAAATCTGTTTTTGATGAGCTCAGTTTTTTGTTTACGAAACAGTTATTTGCAGAGTCGATGTCTGTGGTTAGCTAGTGGATGTATTCTAAGTCTAGCAGCTTCTCTGGCATTCAGTTTATTTTGTGAATATTATAAAATAAAATACATAAAACTTGACAATTACTTGGCTGCTTACTGTCGATGATTTGATGAGACATGTGGCCAATTTAAAAAATCTTACATTTCTGCCATCATATCAAGAGGGGGAAGGGGTTTTACGGAATGTTTCGTCAATTATAAAAATAGATAACCATAACAGATAACAAAAACAGCCTTGTAATAAAAAGAGAAATTCAGAGGTTCAACTGCAACACAAATCGAGAAGCTCTTTCTTACTAGACACAGAACTAGATAACTGATAATCAATTATAATTCTTGAAATATTTTTAAAGTTACAAAAATTGTTCACTTATTTTTGCCTATTAATAAAAATAATACAAAAAAAAAGTAATAAAGTTTTTAATTTGTCATTTTTTACCTATGTTTCAAAAATGCAGAGTTTGAGGGTATGGTTCACTAGATGTCCTGAAAAATACCTAATGTTCATTAAATATAAGTTTTCATGAGAGTAAGAGTTCAAGGCAACAACAGTTTCTATGAAATAAAACAAGAATCAGGTTTCTAAGACAAATATTTTTCACGTAAGGAAAGAAAAACGACAATTTTGCAAAAATTGCAAATTTTAAGGAATTCAACCTCGATGAGGCACGGGTTAATATTATTTATTTGAGCTGAAACTTTGCCAATCTCATTTTCTAACTAATTGGGAACTTTTAGGAGGGTCCCCCCGAAGAAAACGTTAAAAAAAATTTTCCCCATGTTGCTTGTGACCACCCTATTACCACATTTACAAAAATGTAAATTATTTGCTAAAAGTTAATTTGGAAGTATTACTAATACCATGAATTGCATTTTCTTTATTTGTAGTTTGTATAAATTTTATATTAACATGGTAGTATTCTTCATTTTCAAACCAAACAGTAATGTTTTCACTATTTTTCTCCTTTTTTGAAATATCGAACCGTTGAGCGAAGAGGTTTCAAATAGACATATTTTGAAATATATCATTTTGAAGATATTGAAAAACTCTTAGTTCTGTGCAGGTATGTCTAACGGCAGTATGTAGTACAAAGTAAATTGAAATATATTTAGTAGAATTGAGTCTATAGGCGTAAGCATGAAATTTTTCTAAAATAATGCCAAAAACGCCAATAAAAAAAAAAAATGTTATGGAGATATTGCTAGGCTTTTAAGTTCTTTGATCATTATGTATTACAGTTGAACTAAACATTTGTCTGTTTATTACTTACCCATCATACGTAGTACAAGGTAAGCCTTGAAATCGTTTTAAAAATCGGAAAAAAAAATTTGTTGGTGGATTTACACGCTTCAGACACTGGAGATTCCGAAAAACATACACTAGTGTGCAAAACTTAAGCAACGAACACAAAATGTTAATTTCTAAACACGTGAGTACTCAAAAGAAAATTCTATAAACAGCTAGTGTAAAAAATAGGTGTTATCCTAACATCACAGCCAGTCTATAGGAAGTCTCCATGACCTCACAAAGGGTCAGAAGTGTCACAGTCACTACAATGAAGTGAAATGTGATATCTTTCATTCGTCTCATTCTTATTCTCATTTAATCACTCGACCAAGAAGTCACCATGACTACTGTTTGTAACGAGTCACCAGATGACTATACGATGAAGTCAACTCGTGACCCCCATGTGAACGTCATTTGGAGATTCCATTGTAAAATCAACACGATAGCTGTTTACTGACGAGTTCCCAAGTGAAGTAAAATGAAATCCCCTGGCGACTTTTCACAAAGGAGCACGATGATGATTTCACAGTGGAGTCTCGGTCGCCTGAAAGTCTCCATGTGACTTCATTGTGACATTATTTGGAGACTCAGCAAAATGAAAAACTCTAGATGATTTCTAAACTGAGTCTTCAAATGACAGTCAGATGAGAATCACAAGGTGAACTCGTTGTAATATCACCTGGTGACTCATCACGAAACAACAATCACAGTGACTTCTCAGTGGAGTCACCATATGATGATCATTTTAGAGTAATAATGAGACGAATGAAATATCTCAAATTTTGTTTCTCCGTAGTGACTGCGACACTTGTGGTTATGTGCGACATGAAAGAGATGTCACATCAACTAGGTGTGTTGTAGATATAATACCTATTTGCTACACCTCATGTTTATGTTATTTACTTTTCAGACTCACATGTTTAAAAGTTAGCATTTTATGCTTGTTGCTTAAGTTTTGCACACCAGTGTATAGTAGAAGGAAAAAAAATGTCGTCGTTTGTCTATGTGTCTGGTTGCCTGTAAACACTGTATCTCTCGAACAAATTGATATAGATACTTGCAATTTGGTGTGTACTTAGTATGTAATAATAGAAAGAAGCCTTTTAAATATCAGTAACCTCGATTATGCGGAACTATATTTTTCGGACTCTCAAAATATTCGTTCTGATATAAAGTATATAATTTTTTTCTAAACTGTTTATTTTAGGGAGTGAGTATAAAAGACAATAAAAAAAAAACATAAATTTTGCATAAAGAATGAAGTCAATCAGATAATTATTTGCCGAGATATTTGCAATCATATTTTCCACACTTTTCGATTTTTCATGACCTTGTACTTCATTCAAATTTCGATTCAAAGATATATTTTAGTTGGAAATGGGACGCTTAATCCGACGCAGTAAACTGTTAGTTAATATGATTATTATTTTTGGAGTTATAAGGATGTTTCTTTTACGAACTTCGGTACTACTTGATTATCTCGTCGACCCAAAAACTATCGTCAAACTATAAGATTAAATGCCAATAATGTCTTATAGTAAATTTCACATTAATGCATTACAGGTGTTTGTTACATCGTCAAGTGATTTTTAATTCGGCGTTTAATTTGTATTTTTATTAATCTTTTGCTACTTTATTTGCTCTTTTGTTACTTAATGTAGCGATCTCATCTCACATGTTCAGTATAAAGCGAGTTACTGGATTAGAGTAACTGGCTTGGCCTTTTGCTCGACGCTAGCGTTCTCGCCTCCTGATCATGAGATCCGTGGTTCGTATCCCATCGGCGCCACTCTCTCTAAAGTGGTGACCCGGACAAACACGCAACAACAATCACCTCCCCTCATAATCAACAGATGGCATCACCAAACAAATCATCTCCAGCAATAAGCCTGTGAAATCAACTGGTTAAACGCTCACAGCACTGGCATGCTGCGCATCACTCACGAGCGCACATCGCTCGTCCGACATCGACAAGATGTCTTTCTCACTGGGGAGAGAGTGTGTAGCGATCTCATCTCACGTGATCAGTATAAAGCGAGTTACTAGATTAGGAGTAACTGGCTTGGCCTTTTGCTCGACGCTAACATTCTCGCCTCCTGATCATGGGATCCGTGGTTCGTATCCCATCAGGCGCCAAATAAAAATAAAAATTGTCAATTTGAATAATTTTGCGAGCAGTTTGGCGATTTATATAATTTTTCGAAATTGGTCGACGGGATAATCAAGTAGTGGCCTCAATTCACTAATAGAGCATTACTATGCATTAAAAATATTTAAATATACGTTAAAGTTGTATTTTGTAATTGCAGTGCGTTTTATGTTTACACATGTTTTATTTTCATATTTTACATTATGCATATCCATGATGGTTAAATATTACGGTGGCTTCCAACGACTAGTTCAATAATGCACCTATTTAAAAAAAACGGACTCCGGACGTAATGACGTAGAAGGCTAATGTCTGACGAACGTCTTTTTGCATTGTGTAGGGATGCTATGTATGGAAAAAAAGTGAAAAAGGCCGTCTAACATTAGCCTTAGCCATTTTGGGTTCATTCATATTATTATACAGGGAGCGCACTAAAGTCCTGTCCACAACAATTAACTTCAGAACTGTAACAGCTATAGTCATAAATATTTTATGTAACTATAGTAAAGTGACTATGCTCTACTCGATAACACAGTGTCAGCTGGAGAAAAAGCGCAAAGTTAGTGTTATTGTCTCGAAAACGGTAAAAGCTGTGGGATGAAAGTCAGATAGAATACTATAGAAGAACTCCTATTTAGTTTAATGTCTTACATGAAAAATTCCTTTTACTAGCTACCTTAAAAGATATGATTGTTATTTCATACAGCGATATTAAATATTCTACTTTAGTTTAATTAACTTCATTTTCTTTTTAAAAAATACTGTACCTCGATTGCAAGAGTAATTTTACAAGTATATGTGCGTCTGCTTTATAATTTAAAAAGAAATCATACCCTATATGTAAAAAACACTTGAATCTCTGAAATGTAAATTATTAATATTCAATCACCAGCTTAAATACGCCGCGAATTTCATGCAAAAATGGGATTATTATAAGGCAGTCGCACATCTAACAAGTTGGAAACTGTACGTCAAACGTGGCAAATGCACTATAAGTAGTTCGTACTATAAGTAGTTTTATAAAAACGCAGATCTTTTTGCAATAGCTGTTCACTCTTATGCAAAAATGCATGAATACAAAATTTATTATGATTGTATATATTAAATTCAGTAATGCGGAAATAGGGTTGATTTTTGATTTTTGACGGCCAATTATCTACACGAGGGATATAGGCCTGGGGGGAGTGCCCTCCGTGGGGGTCTTTCTAAGGGAACCTAATCCGTATTAACGCATGGAAGATCCACGGCTCGAAGAAAACCACGAAAACTCCGAACGATTAGGCCGACGGGCGCGATTGGGATCGAACCCAGCACCTCCCGTCTACCAGCTTCGAGAGCAGAACCTCTCGGCCACTGGTGGGGCTAATGCGGAAATAATAGGACTCCATCTCAAATTGGGAGTGGCAACCTACATGGCAACCTAGAATCATTACATATCATCGGATATCATTATATTAATTACGTATGATCGGATTTAATAGAATGAAGAAAACTTTTATTAATGTATTTTTAAGTTTTGATACGATTTCATAAAATTTGGAATGGCTCGACAAAATTCTGCAACGTTTATTTATATTAAATTTCAAACCGTTCGGTTGAGTAGTTTTTGCGCTGTTATATGCGAACAGACCGACAGACAGAGGGATGGACGGAACAACGATCATAGGTGCTACTTATTTATATAATTACGACATTCCCCTATAGACCATAATATAATGGAATATTTTTGAACGCCTCTGTAAATAAACTATGAACGCTACAGACTTTATTTTCAACACCGAACATGGCATAGTAAATCCCTATAACATATATTAATTATAGGACAATCCAACAATATTAATGCAAGATAGAGTTCGGACAGACAGACGGACAGACAAATCGAATTCATAAACACTTTTTAACTATGTTGGAAACTGTTAAAAACGCATAATATGCTGAAATTGACATTTATGCCAATAGACGAAAGCATATACTATAATATTTTGTACAGTCCTGTATTTCACCTTCTATCTTTATATACATGCCATTATTTATCTAAAATTTTATTAAGACTAAAACACGCTTACAACTAGTCGAATTACCTTTTTTTGAAATTATCATCCATAGATGGCCATGTATCTAATCCTTTTCGTAGCCCTGTATATAATTTTATCTATATTCTACAAACACATCTTAGTATACTAAAAGTTGTTCAGCGTAAAATTCATAACTCCTTTAAAAACCACCATTAATCTATTTTCGTTCATACACAGTAACCCTTATGAATTCTTTTGTCCTTGTATGTATGAATTATAGCATTTATATTCACGCAATATGCAAAAATTTAGCTAAATTAAAAAATTTATATTACAAGTGAAAATGCACTTAAAGCAATCATTATCACTAAGGTACAGTATTTTCCGTAGAGTGCAGTATTTAAAATCTTTTGTGTGTCCCTGTAAATACAACGCGCTTTCTATTATACAGGAAGTAACTTCCAGTAAACTTCTGCAACATACATTATTTTCATTATATGTGAAATATTTAATATAATTAAAATACGCCGCAAACAACGTTTCCCCTTATATCATTATCTAACGGAATTCCTTTGAGTGTCCTTATGTGTAAATGAATAATAAATACTCTTTGCACCACATATTCTACAGAATGTATATTTTAGTCCACTTCATAAATGCTTATAAATTTCATTATGTTCGAAAGGTTATAACATCATTAAAATGCGCTTGAAACAATTTTTCATATTGATTGTAATGTAACGAAATAATTTTGACTGTCCCTGTAATGGAACTATATATCCGATTTTCATAATATTCGAAATATCTCGACCAAATTCTGCAGCAATTATATATTTAAAATTTCAAACCATTCGGCTGGTTAGTTTCTGTGCTGTTATACGCATACGGACGGACAGACATACAGACAGACCGATAGACGGACGGACCAGACGAAAACTATAGGTGCTACGTATTTATATAATTACGAAGCCACCTAAAAATGGCAATGGCCAATGACGGCAATGCATCATAAATTCTACATATGTTTTAATGGTGCACACATGGTTAAATGAACTTGATTTACTTATGTAAATAAATTGTACCTTACTTATACTGTTTGTTTTCGGATAGCAAAACCCACCGCGCTATTGCGCATGCGTCAGGTCTGCTTTGATTTTATCAAAATATGAGTGAGCGGGGATTGTTTAGCTGCAATTTTTAAGAATACGCTTTTGGGGAAATAATATCGATTTATGTAAAAACGTTTTTATGGTTAATATTTATAAAAAGCGAAAATGCTTAATATTTTTAAAAGGTTATACTACATTTTTAACTTTTGCTAAACAAAATTAATTTTTATTTATTTATTTATTCATTTATTGTTGCAAATTATATTAAAAAAAGCGTACTTGTTAAAATATATCTTTAATTGTTATCATCCTCATCTGCTGAAATTGTAGCTTCACCATCTCCTGAAAGAGTGGATTCAATATCATGATCAGTGTCACTTTCGTCAGTGTCTGGTCATGAAGTTTTCAGGGATTCACACATTTCTTCGATAATAGTTTTTCCCCCAATATGTTCACTCATGGTATTGAACTTGATTGCAATGAGATTGCCACATGTGACTGGATATTCTGTTTATGGCCTCTTCTGTTTCTCTTAGTAGTTTACTAATATTCATATCACCTGTATGATTCATGTTCAGAAATTTCTCTTTTCAGGTCTGACCAAATACATACTCAATTGCGTTAAAGTCACAATGGTAGAGAGGGAGGCGAAGTACTTGAAAGCCATGCCCTTGTAGTAGTTGATCAAAGTTATAACTTTTAAGCGTGGGAGTATTTAACTTTACGAGTTCTAACAATTCCATTTTCAGCGAATCTAAGGATTAAATAATTGATTACGCACGATATAAGAAAAAATCTGTAAAGTTACTAAAATTTTTCTATAAAACAGGGATTCCTAGAACTTTTTATGTAACGCCAACAACAAAATTTCATGTAACAGACACACTTTTGCACCTTTAATCAAAAAATCTGTAAGGTTACTAAGAATTTTTTAGGACACTGGTATGCCTAAAACTTTTTATGTAACTGCATCCCGGGTTACAGATAACATTTTACTAAGATTACAGTAATTTTAGTAGATTCTTTTGCAAAGCTATACATTTCTGTAGCTTTACAAAAATAAACTTTGTTGTTTTACATCTTTTTTGTACAGTGTGCAGATAAAACTTTAGTAAGCATACAGATTTATGTAACTTTAGATCTGTAGAATTACACATTATTTTTTCTTTTACAGTTCAGCAAACCAATCTAAAATCTCACTTTTGCGGCTGTTAGAATTTGGAAATTTGTCAATCTGCACGGTATGGTAGGGCGTATTACCAATGACAATTACAG
Organism: Maratus speciosus; assembly: GCA_963932465.1. Lineage (NCBI taxonomy): Eukaryota > Metazoa > Arthropoda > Arachnida > Araneae > Salticidae > Maratus > Maratus speciosus. Next base: position 510,823,720 of record OZ010786.1, on the reverse strand, counting down.
CATTTTCTGGAAAATTGGGTATTAATTTTTCTCTCGCCTATTTCTCAAAAATCTTAGAGTTGTCTGTCCATGGTAATCCCCTTTTATTATATTAGCTTTATAGATCAACTTTGTGTTCGCAACAATCCCATCGAGCCCCTGCATAGATCACAGTAATACATAAGCATTTCCTGTTTGGAGTATACTATCCACTTCTTCTGACAGCCAATATTTACTGAGAGTTAAATTACTTTCCACACAGGTTACGCCGATGCAAATTATAGGTCTACCTTCTGCACGATACCTTTTCATATTTCTTAAAAATTGGATTTTCTTAAGAGTAATATCCTCTCGTTCCAATAGTCTTTTCTTTTGTTTAGGAATTTTTCAAACTTAATGGAGCATAAATCTTTATGGAGTAATTGACACAAAGTTCCTTTATCCCAATTAAAATTGATCGTTTCTTTTAAAAGAAGATGCAATTTATTCAAAGACGGTATTGTTTTCTCCTTGACATAAAAATCGTGTACAGTTTGCCTAATAACGCTGAAGTGGAATTCATCTATACCTGTTTTTCAAAGACATTCTTTTTAACTCTTTTTTAGGTGAACAAAAAACAGGATTACACTCATCTCCTGCTTCTCGGCGAATCTTTTTAATAGTACTATTAGAAATTCCGGCAATTTTACTGGCTCATTTTGTAGAATGATCTATCGGAGCAATTGATTTTCCTAATTCTGCTTCTTGCTCATAAAATTAAATGACATTATATACAATTTTATTACTACCACTCCTGAAAGATTTGTTTCTACTTGAACTGGCCTTTTGAACACCAAATATAGAAGTTTTAATTTGAATTAAAACGAGGTCTTAATAGAATTTTAAACTTTGATCGGAAGTAAAAAATAGCAAATAAATAAGCACCAATCTTAGTGACAACGCAAACAAGAACGCCGAAGTAGAATTTCGGAAAATGCCCATCTCAGCCTAACACTCCTTTGCATAGTAGAATCGTCCCAGACTGCTAGGCGTGGCTTTCAAAAAACAAATAGTAGGTGTTAGTTTTGTAGGTAAATGTGAGGCATTCTTGCTTTTGCATGCAATTAGTGGACTATTTAACCTTGTGATAAAAAATGAATAAATATGTATTTTTTTAATAAATTGATTTCTACCAAGAAAAAATGGGCAATATATTTTTCATAGCCAAGTTCAGTTCACACAATTAAAATAAATTCATTTTCAGTTCACACAATTGCAGGTCAAAAATTAGGCATGATTTTCAAATCAAGCAAATCATATTTTATTTAAAAACATTTTAAAACTTTTATATTTATTTAAAAATATATCCTTAGGAATGTAATTTTTTAAACTTATATTTTGTGTGTACTCGTCATAATGGATCTTTCTTTCTTTTGTTTGTTAAAATATTTCGAAACAAATATTTTAAAATTTATTGTATCTTCATATAAAACATTACTATAACGAATTTTAAGGATATTTAAACATCCTTAATCATATATAATGTTAAGTGCCCTTTTAAGAATGAAGACAATCACTTCACTAAGTTAATTTATTTAGTACTTGAAGAGCATTGATAAATAATCTATAAATGGATACCACTTTGCCTAAATGCTTGCACTTTCAAAATTCGACATCGCTGATATTTAGAAAATAACTAGCGACATACGGTTTAAATACAATATAAAATTTATCTTTTTAGCTTAAACTTGTGCCTAAATAATCAATACAAACTTAAAAGTTTCATTAAGTTATCTGCCTAAATTAAAATGGCTGTTTTGGTGAAAACATTATTATTATTATTATTATTATTTAATTTGAAGGTGCAGTTTTTTACAATTAAAAAAGTTGTTTTAATTTTATTTCTACAATTAACCCTGACGGTACTTATAAATACCATTAAAATAACTTATTATAAAATTCATTCAATACATCGATTAGTAGTAATATAATTTAGAATGAGTTGTAGATGTATTACTTTACCTTGTTTCAAAAGCATTATTGGGTACACAAAACAAAAATATTTTTAAATGGATGATTCATTTTGTCTTTGCATTTTTTCAGTTTTATTGACGTTTGCGGGTTTGTGGGGGAAGATTTTTCTATTACTAAATATTGCTATATCTCTACAGTAAGAACATTATATTTGTACATTTCTTAATTCTAGAAAATACTAAGAAAAATATTTAAAGTAAAAGATTTGAGTGGAGTTATAAATATAGCACAAAATCCCTATAAATTTAAATTTAATTAATCCTTCTAAATCCTTCAATCCTTCTAAAATCCTTCTAAAATTTATTAAACGATTATGTAAATATTCTAAAGTGGTTTCAAAAATTCACGAAAAATGCTATAGAAGCTAAGATTTTCATGGAATTCATAATTCAGTACATAAAAGGTTAATAGAATAGGAGTTATGACCAATTTGATAAATATGTAGTAATGAGTGAAATAATGGAAGTGAGTAGGAAGGCCAGGGGAAATGTAAAAAAAAAAAAAAAAAAGTTTCTATGCATGATGTTCTTATCTTTTCTCATAAAATCCCTAATAAACCATAATTGATACTTCGAGATTAATTTTACAGAAGAAAAAAAAAAATTACAGATAATAAATCTTTACATGCGATTTCTGGAAAATCAATTTTTCGTTTATTTCTATTGTACGATAAGCTTCCATACATAATTTTGTTTTTAAATATCTGAGTGAAAATTCGTCCGGATTATTTCCATATTACTCACTGTGTTCTGAGATAGAATATAAGATCTATGTGATAATGCAGTCATTTTATATGTACTCAAATATACAAAAAATATTGTAATTGTTAATATGAAAAATGTATTTTTAACATATTTTCCTACATCAGCTCCTTTATCAGCGCATAGGTAAGTGTAATAGTAGTACGTAGTATAAAGTAAATTCAAATATATTTAGTTAAATTAAATGTGCGCTGTCTGGCTTGAGGGTCCGGGAGATATTTTTAAATAATTTTTATTTATTGAGATAAACTTTTAAATTTTTTTGTGGTGGTAAACAATATCATTTGTAAACATAATCCTGTGATAAAACTTCTCATAATTTCTTTTTAAAATTTTTAATTTTAAAATTTATTAACCCGGGAGAACTCGCTGCTTGAGATTTTCACTCACAGTCGTACTTTTTTAAGACTCTTATTTAAATCATTTTTCATTTTAATTAAAATTTCAAAATGTTTTTCAATTATTTTACCAATTTTGTGAATAAAAGTACTAAGCCAACCAAAAAAAAGTTGATATTATATGAATGTAAAGTAAAAGAAAAGCAATTGGGCATTCTCACTAGTGAGTTCTCCCGGGTTAATAAAGTGGTGTATTTGAAAGTCGTTACAACTCGAAATATTATTTGTAGAATTTCTATTTTTTTTTCACTTGAATAAACATAAATATATGTTTTAATTTTGATTCAGCCTTTTAAAAATATTAATTAAAAATATTAAACATATTTAAAGTAAAAAAAAAAAAAAAAAAAAAAAAAAAAAAAAAAAAAAAAAATCATATTTTCAAAAGAATTTTTTTACTCTCTTTTTTTTTTTTTTTTTTTTTTTTTTTGTATTTGCTGAATCAAAATTAAAGTAAAAGATATGAAAAAGACATGTTCCAAGTTTTAACCATTTACCTTTAACATGTTTTTGACTTATAAAAATTTAAATAAGAGAAATGGTGAAAAAAAACCCTCATGAAGAAAACAAATCAAAACAAAAAAATTAATATTTCCTTTTATACTTAAGATATAAATATAGTCATTTACACGTCATTTTAATCAGAAAAGAACGGAGAAATTTTTAATGCAATAAAATATTTTTAGAAACTTTGAAGACTTTTGTCTCCTGGACTCTCTTAAGCAAGAATTTGGTTAAAACAATGGCAAAAATTTTTTTAAATGTTATGAAGATATAGCTAGTATTTTATGTTTTTTCATCATTCAAAATTACAATAGAACTGAAAATATGCATATTTATTCGATATTCTACATTTTTTTCTTTTTTTAAAGCTTTCCGAAAGTAGTCAAATATCTTTAAAAATATTTGGAAAATTCATTCTAGAGATTCTAACTAAAAAGAATCAAAATCGCGAATAATTCATGAAAAAGAAAGAATCATATAATTAGACTATGAAATGATTGCAATTGTTCTGAAAAAATAAATTATGAAGATATCTTTATAAATTTGCTATAAATGAAACATTTAGGTACTTTTGAATTCTTCAAAAGTAAATTATTACTCTTTAACATTTCTCGACTTGCATGAAATGAAAATTGATCATCAGGAGGTTAAAAGATATCTTTTCTCTGTAGAATACTTCTTCGGCGAAGTGAGATACACGATGAATTATTGAACTATATCCCTTCTTTCTCTTATGATTATAAATAAAGAATTTTAAACCTGTGTTCAGTCTGCTATCTTTATTTAAATTTTATATAGTAAAAATTTTAATAATATATATTTTTTATTATTCGAGAATTAAGAGGCATCCAAGTGTATTCTGAGCAATTTTGCTTAAAGTTTGAATTAAACACATATGTTTATGTTTTGAGAAATAAATATACTGTATTCGCGGGAGTGAGTAAATATACTTTGCTCACTCCATTGAAAAAAAAAAAATTTTTTGGTCCGTACTTAAGAAGTAAATACGGAACCATTATAAGATCACTCCTGTGTCTGTCTGTCTGTTACAGACCTTTTACTCGTAAACTGTGCAACGTGGAAAGTTCAAATTGGGGGGAAGTAATAAAGACTATTGACCCACATATTTACAGATTAATAAAAATTCATTAATATATTTAGGAAAAATGTACTTTGGCTAATTAAGTTACTTTGTATATCGTGTGGGGTATCGGGTGAAAGCTTTTGTAACGCTGAAATCAAAAATATATTTCATTTAATTTTAGGTAATATATTTTCAAAGTTATGGTGAAAAATGTAGTTCAAAAATATGTCCTCCCCCCCCCCCCATCTAATTCCGAATCTATTGAAACTAAAATTATGAAAAAAATTAGAGGTAGTAGACATTAATTTAAACCTTGCAGGAAAATTATAGCGATTACTCTAGGTCACATAGTTTTTTTTTATTAAAATCGCATTTTTCCGTTACATTCAAATTTCGATTTTCGGGCTTTAGCAAAAGTGTTGAGCAAAGCTGGAGGTACCTATCGTAGCAGAAGTATAATAGCATTGTTGATCATGAATTTCGAAAAAAATCGTCGGTCATTAGCCGAGATATTAACTCTTAAAGACACGGACGGTTTGGACATACATAATGACAAGTACGGCTTATTCTATGCTCCATCGGCTTTTAAAGCCTAGATAACAAATTTTAAGGGTATATTTATGTAATGGAATGCACAGTAGCAGTATAAAAGCAATGAACGTCAAATTGTTAAAAACAGACTAATTTAAGGAGAATTAATCACATAAATAATATGGGATTCGCGACTAGTTTCCATTGAGTGGTTCTCTCAATACACCTAAAGGTTAACTAAAAACCTAATGGAATAACAAATATACAGAATAGCTATATTTGCTATTATTTAGGTTCCATATATCTTTGAACTTTCATGGTACATCCATTCATATTTTTCTAATATACAGCGTGCTAAGAAAAATCCCTTTAACCTGAAAATACTTGTGAACGGAAAGAGCTACAGTTATCCAAGTGAGGTAACGGTATAGTAAAGCGACTACGCCCGATTTAATGAAAACGACAGCATCGTCCCTTAGTGGCAAAATTTGGAAGATAGCCACTGCAAATCGAAAACGAAAAGAGAAAGAGCAAAATTTCCAGTTAGAATGTTTTAGAGCATCATTTAATACAATACGACACTTGGTTAACATGGATAAGATAAATCTTCGCCTGTTTACCCAAAAATGTCCGAAATCGATGCACTCCATTTTGTGTAAACATTTGAATGGAATAGTCAGAAGTATGAAGAAATACGCACAATTTATTCTATAAATACGTACTTATCTCAATACATTTTGATAACATCACACACACAAAAAAAGACAAACTGTCTCACAGTGATAAAAAGTTAATATTCATTATGTTCGAAAAGTTTGTCATTGCTCACGATACACGTTTGTATTCGTGAGAGTAATTCTGCATGCACATTTCTCAGCACGGAACGTCTATTGCAAGCCTCTTCAATACGACGACATAGATTTAGCCCTTTCAAAGGCGGTGGCTAGACGGTCTAGCCACCTAATTTTAGTTCCAAAACTGACAAATGGCACCAAGAATATTTTAATAAAATTTTGCTTTTGTAATGAAAGTGCAAATTAGCAGGTTTTTATTTTCTGAGAAATTCGTTTGTATATTCTGGTGTCAGTCAATTATTTCATCAGTTTGCGAACAGAATTCTTCTGGCCTTGAAAGGATTATTCTAAAATTTTTAATGCATTGGAAATTAAATCTTTACAGATATTACAGCACAGTACAACGTCACAATATGCAACTGTGCACAGCTACATTTCTGGAATGTGAATAGGCAAAGTAGAATCGCCGTTCATCGATTTCACACATTTTTGGGTATGCAGGCGACGATTTATCTTATCCGTGTGAACCAAATGTCGTTTCGTACTAAATAATTGATATTCTAAAAGTTTCTAATTGGAAAATTTGTCCTACCTCTTTTCCTTTTCAATTTGCAATTGCTATCTTCTAAATTTCGCCACTTGGGATGCTGCTGTCGTTTGCATTAGGTCGGCGTAGTCGCTTTACAGTACCGTTACCTCACTTGTATGGCTGTAGCTCTCTCCGTTCGCAAGTATTTTCAGGTTAAAGGGACTTTCCTTTGCACCTGTATACTATACAGCTATACCCAACGCTGCGTTGTATAGTTTTTACAAAGTCTAAGTATTCTTTTAGCAACGGTATTTTTTTAACGTTACACTTACTAATTCATATATTATTCTACGGAACCCTCTGTACGCGAGTAATACTCGCACTTGACCGTTTATTTTTAAATATTATAAAATAATATTTCGCTTCATTTTGCTGCTGAAACTAGAAAAATAATAGAAATATTAAATAATATTTTCAAAACAAGTATTTCTTATTTTGTGATAATTATTGAGGGCTGATTTTAGTAGGTATTTGTGTGATTTAATATACCGGGTGATTATAATTATAGTTCCGATTTGAAAAATCGATAATTTTAAAACTAATGATCAGAATGACATGATATTTGAGCACAACAATCGTAAATCAATGAAATTTTGTTTGGCGAAGGGAAAAAAATTCCAAAATGTGCCGATAGATGGCGCTGTCAGGGTTCACGTTGTCTTGATATATGCAAATTACTAATACATGACATGCGCACCGCAGACATAGTTGCCATAAACATGCAGATCTTTGCTTGAATGCTTCATCATGACTCTGACTATGAAGGATCGCGCTCTGCTCTTGAAGTTTTTTATAAGAACGATGACTGTGCACTTACAGCTATTAGGAAGTTTCGGACATTAAAATCCGTAATCAGGGGTCCAATAACCACAAATGGTCCTCAAAAAATGATTGCTAAATTCGAAGAGACCGGTTCATTTGACGTTAAACGGGGTAGAGGAGGGAAACCAGTTTCGGCTGCGGCAGTGGAAGATGTGGCTACAGCATTACAAGGACAGACTAACAGTGAGGCTGGAATCAGCAGTGCACGGGGAATTGCCCGAATACTGGGTATACCGACCAGCACGGCGCGTAAAGTCCTACGGAACATCTTGCGCTGTTATCCGTACAAGATAACTCATGTGCAGTAGCTTCTACATGCTGACCTGGAAGCACGTCAATCTTTTGCACTACAATTTCCTGCCCGGATATAAGTGGACAACGGATGGCCATGGAGAATTTTGTGGACTGACGAAGCCCACTTTAATTTGCAAGGTTCTGTAAATACGCAAAATTGCAGGATATGGGCGACCGTGAATCTGTCCCAGCTACAGCCATTACCTCTTCAGTATGAAAAGGTCACTGATTGGTATGGAATAACGGCAGCGTTTATCGTCAGTCCGTTTTTCTTCGAGGAGATCACACCAGCGGGTCTCGTTACCTGCACCGTTACTGGCAAGCGGTATGAAGCACTCTTTCGTAAGCATGTCCTTCCGGCACTTTAGCAGCGTCTGTGTGTGGATCGCACAATATTCATTCAAAATGGCGCTCCTCCGCACATTGCTACTCCTGTGAAGCAGCTACTGAGTGCTAATTTCGGAGATTATAGGATCATAAGCTGCCATTTTCTAACAAGGTGGACGCCACGTTCCCCGACTTAAAACAGTGTGATTTCTGGCTTTGGGGGTACCTGAAGAATGTTGTTTACAGTGGGTGGATTCAAAATCTAACCGACTTGAAGGCAAGCATCGCACACCACACGCATTGCATCAGTACAGATACCCTCCGATCTGTTGTGGAGCATGCCGTTTTGCGCTTGCAATTAGTAGCGGAACAAGGTGGGGGCATATAGAATAACTTATGCCTTAATCATCAGTAAGGTGTTTGTTCCATGAAGCTCTTTTTTTTTCATTTTTTGTCATTGTCGCTGTTGTCGCTGTAAACACGTATTCTTGTCTTTTCGCTAATAAATTTTTAGTAAATCCATGAACTCCATTTTTTTCCTTTTAGCTAACAACATTCCTGTGTTTAACGATTACATTTTTGGTCTTTCCCCTGACTACACACTCTATCGGTACATTTTGAAACTATTTTTTCCTTCGCCAAACAAAATTTCATTGCCTCTCGATTGTTCTGCTAATATATCAAGTTATTCTGACCAGTAGTTTTATAATGATCGATTTTTGAAATCGTAACTTTAATTATAATACCCGGTATATATATATATATACTAGGAGGCTCTGCCCCCTGCTCACTAACGCTCGCCATCCCCCGTGAATTGCGACACAATTCACGTTGGGAGAGCTACGCATCCCAACTCGCTTCGCTTGCTCGACACTTTTTGCAGCAACTCTAGCCATATTAAGTACTATCAATAATCCTTTTAACTTATGAAATTTCCAAAAAAATTAAGGTAAAAAGCAGTATTTGGAAACTTCGTTGAAATCTCAAAAATGCATTTAGTTAGTTAGTGCTACCAATAGGCATAAATCATTTTAACATTTTGAAATTTATCAATTTTTGAAATGTAAAATAATTAACTTAAAAACTTACCTTGGAACACAATTAATTTAAGAAACTTTCGATGAAAAAGCTGATTTTCTGAATGCATCACGTAATCGTAAAACGAACCAATGACCATTGCTATTCTTACATCTGCCAGAAGATCGTACTGTGTTTAAAAACTCCTCCTGCTCTGAATTTTAATTAGATACAAAGGTCAGTGAATATGACGTCATATTGACAAAAACTTTATTAAAATATTTGTTTTATATAAACTCTAAAGCTCGTGATGTCATTGGCAGTTCCTGACAAATCGTTCCTGTGCATTGCCTAGCTTTTTTGCGCTATTTTCCGGGAGGTAACTCCTTCACACTGTGAAAAACTTTACCAGAAATCCATAGTTTGTGAGAAACATTTCTACCGTGTGCCATGATACTTTCGGAGTCCATATGAAAATGAATCTTTTCTTTCAAATTTCTCATCCTTTTGACCATCAGAACCATTCATCCCTTCCTAGATTAGAGCGTCATTCAAGCAATTCTTTTAAGATTCCTGAGTTTCATTAAATATTCATTTTAATTATTTGGAAATTATGTAATTTTTAGAAATACTTTATTTTGTATATACCAAGGATCTTTAAATAAATAGCAAGAGTCCAGTCTATTGTGTAGGAAGAAGGATCAGAAATATGACGTCATCACTGACACAGTTATAGTAAAATATTTTAATTCACGGATGAAAATGCTTCTTTTGTTTTCCGAATGACGTCATTATCTTCATCGGAAACATTTTGTTTTCCATATTGTTTACTATGAAAGATTATTAACTGTCATTTTATTTACAAAGATTACATAATATTATTTGTCAATAAATAATCCGTGTTCTGCTCTTATGCGATTAGGGTATAATTAAACGGAATCGTTTTAATACGTTTGTGTTTTATGAAAACCATTGAAATTTTTCTTCTAAATATGACGGGAGTTTAAGTGGTGAGACCACACTTCTGATTGTTGGAATGTAATAAGCAAATTAGCGTTACTGCATTTGTTGCCAAACGGCAAGCTACAAATTCAGCTCTATTTTAGCACCACGCAAGAGAAATATATCTATAGATATTATTAATTTCAAAAGTCATTTTTATCTTGTAATTTTTTTCTTCTTTTTTAAAGCGTTCCCAACGTAGGCAGATAGATATCTTAAAACATATTCGGATAATTCCTTTTAATGATTCTTAAAGTAAAAAAAAAAAAAAGAAAAAAAAATCAAAATCCCGAATTAGTTTTGAGAAAAAGAATCATATCAGCAAAATCTGAAATTATTGTTGCTATCCTTATAAAATAAAATATGGAGAAATCATTACATACATTTGTTATAAATTAAACATTTTCTACTTTTGAATTTTTCAAAAGAAAATTATTATTCTTTAACATTTCCCAACTTACATGAAATGAAAATTGATCATCATGAGGTTAAAAGTTATCGTTTCTCTGTAAAATACTTCTTCGGCGAAGTGAGATAAACTATGAATTATTGAACTGTATCCCTGCTTTCTCTTAGGATTATCAATGAAGAATTTTAAGCCTGTGTTCAGTTTGCGATCTTTATTAAAATTGTATATATTAAAAACTTTAATAGTATTTTTTATTTTTTTATCGAGAATTAAGATTCAGTCAAGTGTATTCTGAGCGATTTTGCTTAAGGCTTGAATTAAACAGTTATGTTTATGTTTTGAGCAGAAATAAATAAACTTTATTCGGAAGAGTGAGTAAATAAACTTGCTTACTCCATTGAAAATAATATTTTTTTTTTTTTGGTTTTAAAATATTATAAAATAGTATTTCGCTTCATTTTGCTGCTGAAACCAGACAAATAATAGAAATATTAAGTAATATTTTTTAAACAAGTATTTCTCATTTTGGGATAACTATTGAGGACTAATTTTAATAGAATTTGTACGATTAAAAAAATGTATACACTGAAGAGCCAAAACATTATGACCACCTACATAATAACGCATTGCCTCAGTTTCGGCCCGCAAAATAGCTACATCTGCAGTGGCATGGAAGTTAATAATCCTAGGTACATGGCCGAAGACAGATTGTAGCCGAAACTCAAGTAGCGGTTCCGCAAATCCCGGATATTATAACACGATTGTTTTTTAGATCTGAGATGACGTTCCATAATATCCAAAATCTATTCTATCGTATTAAGATCCCTTCACTTAGGCTGCCAAGACATTGACTGTAATTCAGTATCATGTTCCTGTAGCCATCCCAGCACAATTCAAACCCTGTGTCATGGAGCATTGTCTTCCTCAAAGAATCCATTTACAATTGGGAGGAGATATAGCATTGTAAGGGTGCAACAGTTCCGCACTGATGCTCCAATAGTCTGAGGCCTTCATGATCTGTTCTATCACAACCATAGGTCCCAGAGATGCACAAGAGAACGTTTCCCAAAACCCACCACCATTGTATGGCCTGCTTAATAAGGGGGAGCAACAGTTCGCCTGGAAGAAGGCGTACATTGACATGTCTATCGACACGTTGAAGAATAAATCGTGATTCATCTGACCTGGCAGTTCTCTTCCAATGATCCCTGGTTCAGTTACGATGTTCCTGGGCCTAGTGCAGGAGTAATTGGCGATAATGCTAGGTCAACAAAAGCACATGATTGGGGCGTTTGCTGCATAGCCTTATATCCAACAATGTCAGCTGAACTGTGTGTTCTGAAATAATCCTACTTGGGGCTGTATTGTATAGGGCTGTCAGCTGAGCCAGTGTCTGTCACCAATTTTGTATTACCAAGTGGGGGAGTCTCCAACGTCCTTTTTCTTTGATAACGCGTCGACGTCCAACGCTATTGCGTAAACTGATGGTTTAATCATCATTCGTGAACTTTCCATAAGTACTAACAACGATATGCCACGAAAAAAACCACGAGTCAAACAGTTTCAGAGATACTCGTTCTGGCCCATCGGGCCACTGAATTCTGCCCTCTATCAAAGTCGCTTAGATCAGAAACCTTTCCCATCAGAGGCAGAAGTAAGCACAAAAATGTTTCTTCATGCTCCCTAGCAGTAGTTAAATACCATTCCCTCCTTATTACGTGCCCTCCACGTCAACCAAGAGAGTTCATTGCAAAATGTGGGGATGGTCATAATGTTTTGGCTCTTCGGTTTATATACTATTATGTTCAAACTTTATTTTTATCCTGTATGTTTTTTTTAAGCGCTTCAACTGAATAAAGAAGTCACAATCCCTAATAAGTGTTGAAAAAAAGAATCATATCAGCAAAATCTGAAATTGTTGCTCCTACCTTTATAAAATAATATGTGGAGAAATCATTACATATTTGTTACAAATTAAACATATTTTACTCTTGAATTTTTCAAAAGTAAATTATTAAACTTTAAGATTTCTCGACTTACATGAAATGAAAATTGATCATCAGAAGGTTAAAAGTTATATTTTCTCTGTAGAATACCTCTTCGACGAAGTGAAATAAACTATGAATTATTGAATATGTGTGTGATGCCTCTATTCCTGCTTTCTCTTATTATTATCAAGGACGAATTTTAAATCGATCTTCATTCTGCAATCTTTATTAAAATAGTACGTATTTGAAACTTTCATAATAATATTTATTATTATTTCAGCGTTAAGGAGACGGTGGTCGTTTGAAAAAAATTATTTTATTTTTCCTATTAGAGATTTGAAATTTTGTGCAAATATACATTTCACCATAAGTATATAAAACACCTTAAATGAAATTTCCAATCTTATTATAATATTTAAGATTTTTAAAAAAAATTTAAATTTTAAAACGAAATTTTAAATTAGTCCATGCGACTTATCTTCTTGCATGTTTCTCGATTTTGGATTTGAATCACGTAAAATTGTATTACAAAAAATCTGTGTATCGATTTTTTAATCCCTTAAATAATTAATGTTTTAGAGAGGTTTTTCTGAATTCCATATCGATTTCCCTCAAAATTCTGCCTTATAATAAGTTAAAAATCAAATTTAACTTTCATAATGAAGTCGACTTTTAAAATGCATACACAGTTTTTTTAAGCCAATGTCAGGATTCTTCCTTATCAGTTTCATGAATTTTGATCACAATTTAAGTAGCAAGAAGCATTTAAAAAATTAAATAAAAGCTAAAACATCAATATTCAGAAAAACAGATAAAAGTATATTAAAAGGCCAAAAAATTGTTTGTGAACAAAACTAAGACACTTGTAACTTTGCGTAAAATAATCGCATCTGCATGCGGTTTTCCGTGAATGATGTAGTACAAATTGGACAATAATAATACACACAAAAAGAAATGTGGAATTGTGGGTGGGGGGTCGAATTTTGCTCAAATAAAGGTCCTTAGTCCCCTTAAAGGGCATCTATGAAGTGCATTCAGAGCGTTTTACTTAAAGTTTGAATTACACAGTTATCATAAAATACACAATATGAACTTTAGAAAGCTCGCCGTTTTACTTAAAAGGTGACGAAAATAATAAAAAAGACGTGACTGTCTAGATAAAAAAAATAAATTTTATTTAAAATGTCTTCGTACTTTCGACATACATTTCTCGCTGCCATCATCAGAGATAATTTTACTTACCCATCATACGTTGTATACGAGTAAGTCTTGTAATCGTTTTAAAAATCGAAAAATGTTTTTGACGGATTTACACGTTTTAGACACTGGAGATTCCGAAAAACATATTTTTAGAAAAAAAAAAGAAAATCGGCCATCCGTCTGTCTGTGTGTATGTCTGTAAACGCTCTATCTCCCGAACAAATTGAGATAAAGACTTAAAATTTGGCGTGTACTTAAGAAGTGATAATAGGAAAAAAACATATTAAATATCAGTAACCGCGATTATCCGGAACTATTTTCATATTATTTTGGACTCTCGAAATATTGGTTCTGATAAATGATATACAAATATTTTCGAAATCGTTTATTTGGAGGAATGAATATAAAAGACAATAAAAAAAAAACATAAATTTTTCAGAAAGAATGAAGTCGATCAGATAATTAGTTTCCAAGATATTTGTAACCATAGTTTTCACTTTCTTCGATTTTTCATGACCCTGTATTTAATTCAAATTGCAATTCAAAGAAATATTTTAGTTGGAAATTAGACGCTTAATCCGACGCAGTAAACTGTTAGTTAATATGATTAATATTATAGAGAGATACCATCAGAGATAATTTTTATAATTAAATGATTTTCCATTCATAGAAATACGTCACTTCGTTTGAAATGGGATAGCCAATAATTATTAGGGTAGTTGAAAGTAGAAATACCAATGCCTGGATTGAACTTATGTAGAGAAAAATATTTAACTGCAGTTCCATTTAATGTAAAAAATGTATATTTTTAACGTGTAACACCTATGTTAATATTTTTGTCGCCTTTTTAATAAAACGGTGTGCTTTTTAAAAGTTCGTATTGTGTATTATGTGATTGAATCACGGTGGAATATTGTATTTCGTCTTATGATTTTATTTAAACAGATACGTTTATGATTTGAGCAGAAGTAAATTTACTTTACTCACAGGGTCGAGTAGTAAATATGCTTTGTTCTCTCCATTGTAAAAAAAAAAAATAATTTTTGTATGTAATATATATATATATATACAGTAAAACTCCGATATAACGCTCACCGCTTAAAATGCTTTCCCACCTTTTACGCTCATTTGTTTCGATCCCTTGAACCATACCCATAAGAACAATGTAAAAATTCCTTGCTTTTAACGCTCTCCGCTGTTAACGCTTTCCCGCTTTTAACGCGCTTTTTAATGGTCCTTTGAACAAAGAAATCCCGGATATTACGCTTTGGTGCTTTGGTTTGCATCCGAAGTTTTCATTTTCTCGCCCGTACAAAGAGAGTGAAAGAGAAAGAGGGGATACGTGGAATTGGCAGCCAGCCAACGGCCAAACACTATGTAAAAAAAAAGAAAAAGTCAGCCAGAGCTGAGGTTTTTTCCTCATTGGATAAAATAAAAGTAGAATAAAAGAGAATAAAAGTATTTATGCCGTCCATCTCAGCAGCACCTGTCTGTCTCTTACTTCACGCAAACTGTTTCCGCTTTTCTCATTTATTTAAGTAAGTAGTATCGCTGGCGACTTCAATTAGGTGCAACATGGAAGCTAAGAGTATGAAAAGAAAGACGCTGACAATTTCAAAAAAATTAGAAATTCTAAAAAAATTATGACAAAAATCACCTATTGTGAGCCAAAAAGATTTTGCGTTATCAATGAATATCGCGTCGTCGTCTTTTCGGACTCTTTTTCAAAACAGAAAAGATATTCAGAAAAATGCTGCTATTGGTGGCTCAAAGAAAAAGAGTGAAAACAGGAAAATATGAAGATTTAGAAAAAGTTATGTAAGAGTGGTTTCTTGAGTCAAGACACTGTAACATACCTGTCAGCGGATCTATAGTTAAAGACAAATCTGCAGAAGTAGCCCAAAAGCTAAGAATTGAAGATTTTACTCCATCTAATGAGTGGTTAGACCGATTTCGAACCAACCACAGAATTGTGTACAAGAAGATTTGCGGAGAATCCGCTGGTGTGAACGTAGAAAATGCAGAATTTTAGATAAAGAACAGTCTTCCAAGGCTTATCAAAAACTATGCCAGCTGTGATATTTATAACGCCGACGAATTTGGCTTCTTTTTTAAAGCGATGCCTGATAAATCCTTAACGTTAAAAGATGAGCAGTGCCATGGAGGAAAGCTCAGTAAAGAACGTGTGACTGTGCTTGTTTGTTCCAACGCCGATGGGAGCGACAAACGCAAGCCTCTAGTGATAGGAAAATCGGCCAAACCTCGCTGTTTCAAGAACATAAAACGACTGCCCTGTGACTATGCACATCAACGTAAGGCTTGGTTGACGGGTCCCCAGTTTATTAAATATGTTTCTGATTTTGATGTCGAGATGCGGAAGCAAAATAGGCATGTTATACTATTCGTAGACAATTGAGCAGCACATCCCCAAGAAATACCAGATATTACAAACGTTTCTCTGGAATTTTTACCTGCAAACACCACAAGCGTACTTCAACCGATGGATCAAGGGATCATAAAGGTTTTAAAACAACATTATCGCAAACGTATAGTGAAACGATTTCTACATGAAATGGAAAATAAAAGTAGTCGATCTTCTGCAACTCTTCTCGATGCCTTAGCGCTGCTTGGGATGCAATCGAAACTAAAATAATTCAAAATTGCTTTTAAAAGTCAGGCTTCATAACGGACGCCAACTATAATATGGATGCAGCTGAAGAGGGATCGGATCCTATAGACGACGAGGACTGGCAAGCTGTTTGTGAGCATCATGCAGAAAGCGCACACTGCCTTCAGAACTATCTTAACATTGATAAAGACGTTATCACAAGCAACGTTAGGAGCATTGACGACGTCATAGGGGACACTGTACAGGATGCCGCAAAAGAGGAGGCCCCTGATGAAGTTGCTGATGTTTAAGAGCGAATCCCAACGATAACTGAAGTAATGGAAGCGTTTAGCACTATCCGCCTATACACTGCTTTAGTAGATACCGCCGCTTCACATGAAGATATATTAAGACATATAAACAAAGGAGAAAACGATCTTTTGTGTGGTCGTTCGTGCACTCGTCAGACGAAACTCGGAGAGTTTTTCTCTAAAACAGAATAAACAGTAAGTGAAAGTTTATAGTCCTGATAGTGGTGCTCAAGAATACAAATGTTTTTAAAACAAAATATTATTATTAGTTTCTTTCAGAATTGTACTTTATGCTTAATATAAGGATAAAGGTTCCTATTAGAAATGTTAAATATATTTTGTAGCTTTAGTTTTAATGTTAACAATTCTTTTATTTATTCTGATTTAAAATAATAATACACTTTGTAAACACTATGTAAATTTGTGATATTTAAAATGAAGGAAACGTTTTTGTATCTATGCTGTAGAATTTCTACTTGAAATAATACACGAAAATGATTCTCTGCATTATTTAAAGCAGATAATCTAATATTCTCAATTTTAAAATGTCGAAAACCTTCTCCCACATTTAACGCTTTCCGCTTTTAACGCTTGTCTAGACCAGTCCCCCGGAAGAGCGTTATATCCGGGTTTTACTGTATATATATATATATATAAATACAGGATGATTGAAAAAAGTTTACAAAATGATCTGTCAATTTAGGCATACAACAAGAGTAAAGAATCACATAGGAACATAGAGTCACATTCCACTAATTTAGTCACAAATATAGGGTGTTTTATCTTATCTCAGTTTGGGTTGGCGGTAAAAACTTTCAGAAAACTGAAGTATCTTATGACAAAACATTTAACAGATATTCTCACCTTTGTCGTAAATGTGGTAAGACAAAACAAAATAGGTTAGAATCCTGCATTATACGCGCCAGCAGTATGCACTTGACGCCCCACATTTGGGACCGTGATTGTCAATTCACACGATATCATCGATTGCTTGAGCAACATGTTTTTCCGACTATTTTCGTGATGTTATCACATTTCACACGAAAAAGCTACATATAGTTGCATTTCATTAAAATGTTTTATTTTTTTCGAAATCATTACTGCCAACCCGGGTTCAATTAGGAGGAAAAACCCTGTATTTGTGACTAAATAAGTTGTTTCCGACCCTATGTCCCTATGTAATTCTTTTATCATTGGTGTTTGCCTAATTTGACATGTCATTTTGTATTTTTTTTTTTTAATCACACCGCATATGTGTATATAGAATTGCATTTCCTTTAATACTTTTGGTGAAATCGGAAAAAAATAGTAGAAATATTAAATAATATTTTTCAAATAAATATTTCTTATTTTGTGATAATTATTGTGAATAAATTTTAATGGATTTTTATGTGTTTAAAACAAATTTGTTCTTATGTTAACACATTATTTTAATCCCAAACATGCATAACATACAATCTTGAATGCTTATTGTACGTAAACCCTTTGTATCACCGTGCTGCATATCTGCAACATACCCAAAAGTCAACGTTACTTATACGGTGGGCGTTAAATGGTAATTTTATTTATTACCCGATTGCCAAGAAGGGTTGTGTGTTTCAAGCATATCTGTGTATGTGGTTCCTTTATACCCTCGAAAGATCCCAACGGCAGGATGGATTTTAATGAATGAGGTTACTATCGATTCGTCTTAACCATCAGATGGTTATAGGCTATGTTTTGTTTTTATAAATTTAAATTGGCGGCCGTAAAATACAAAATGGCGGTAGAGACGAAAAAACATTTTTAAGCACCATAATGAGTGGCATATCATTGAATAGGTCTTTCAAAATGAAGACGATGTTCCCAGGACTATTTTACAGTCAAAAGCACCGTTTAAATATTATACAACCATGGAGTTAGATAGGTAGGATTTCTAGCTTTACTGCAACTCTAACCGTCATAGGCATCTATAGGCCTCACCAAAACATTGTGTATGGATAGGAACTAACAATTAAACACAACTTAAAAGTCATCAATACAAGTAAATAAAAAATAGGTAAGTAATATAAAAAAATAGTTTCACATTGATGAGAAATAATTAATTTGTTCACTCTTTATGCAGTCGGGGATTTTGATTTTTTAAATTTATTTTTTTAATTGCTATTATCTTCCAACGCAACAGTTAATATAAATTGTTCATAGAATCCACAGCAGACGACGATATTCAGTTAATTTTTTATACCAAAGTTTTATATACCATTTTAGCTGTTTAAAGTAGTTATTGCTAAAAGTAACTTCGTAAATTATGTAAAATAATACGGCTGAAAGCGGGCAAAAATAGATTTTTTTTTACCAAGGTTGTAGCGTAATGGGTTTGTGTCGTGCCATGTGTGGAGAAATAATTTTGATTGACTCTGGAATAATAGGTCATGGTGAGAATATTGAGGTTTAAAATATGACTTTATTCAAACTTCGGAGCATTGGGTTTGGCAGACATGATCTTATAAATTTCGCCGTCACTCCGTGATAGGAATAAAACAATCTTAATTAAATATAAACTCAAAAGTCAACTCACGTAAACTTCGTTTCTCCGGAGCTTGCTTGAGCTACGATGATGGGGTTCACTTCAAATCTACATCTAGATTTCATCTCGCTCTGAAGCTGTCCTTGTTAAGGGCTAAGCTCAAGCCATACTGGCCAAATCTCCGACACCAAAACTACTCACGCCAACTAGCACTTCTCTCCAAAGTCTAATTTATTCAACTGATTCACTAACTAACTAACTTCTTAGCATATTTTCGCTAACCTTTTTATAGTCAGACAGACTGAGCTAATAAATTTGCATACGGTTACCGCTAACTCGCGGAACAGTGAACTCCTAATTAAAAATGCGCCGATGACAATTAGAGTGCTTCTAGACTAGAGTTATGTCTTCCTCCATGTTTACCTTCAAACCACTAGAGAGCTCCTGTAGCAAAGTTACTGGTTCCTTACACGGTAATCTCGCATAATTTAAAATTTATAATCGGAAAATTGACAATATTTATGCGAAATATGTAGGGTTCTGCATATTTCAGATATGAAAAAAGCATATTTTAGTCAATAATTTCTTTTTTATAAGTTCTGAATTTTTAAAATTATTTTTTATAAGTTTAAAAGGATGTTTTCTAACATGTGTGTAAATATTTTCAAATCGGAGATGTTCAGTTACAAAGGGCTAAGTTACTTGATGTAAGGTTTTATGTCCAATTATTTCTTATAAATTTATCTAAAATTCAATGTTAATATCTGACAGGTTCATCAAATAAAAATTACAACTGCAGTATCATAGCAGTAAATACGCTTTTAAGCGACACATAAATCTCAGTCAACGATAACGAAAGACAAGTTAAAAATCCAGCAATTTAATATAAACTAAACATTATCACTCGATTACATTCTCGTCAGAAAAATTATCTGACATCAGAGGCGCCTACGCGCAGCATAGAATAAATATATAAAGGCAGTAAATCAAACTTAATGTTTTAGAAAATTATTACAACATCAATAAATATAACTTAATGATTTAGAAATGATCACGACAATAAATATCCCTTATTGAATTGAGAAATTATTTTTAGTTCATTTCTGACTAATTTATTATCTTTAAATGGTTATTTCTAGATAGCAATCCAGAAGGCATTTTAAAGTGCCATAAAACCCCTTGATATTCATTTTACACAATTATGGGCAATAATATAATTTAAGATGAATTTGTATGCATTTTAATTGATCATGTTTCAACGTTGTAACTACCCATTCCTGTCAATTCACTTGAAATGAGACGATGTCAAAGATAAAAAATAGCAATAACAAAAAAAATGCGCCCAGTATGTATTATGAAACACCTTCCAATATATTTAGAATACTGTAACAAAACTTGACAGTTTTTAAGATGGGAGATGATGTCTGAATAAAAAATTAAAAAAATATATAACGAAACTGAAAATTCAAATTCTGCTATTAGTATTAATAGTCAGAAAAATATCCAATTTTTTTGTGCTGCCCTGTGTATGATCGGTAGATTTGCACGTGCACTGCATAGTATGTTTAATGTTAGTTCAGTTAAACGAACAGCACAGTTGAAATTTTCCATTCAAATATTTCCACGGAAAAACGAAGTGTATTTTTGAAGGTTTGTGCATCCCTGCATATGAGGGATTCACAACCATAGTAGACCAAGTCCATTTTGAAAACAAATTGAGTTGTTTAGAATGTGTATAAAAGCTGTTTTATTGATCCTAACAGTGAACCAAGTCTGTTTTGACATACTTTCTCATACACGTCATCTATTTACAGACTTCGTTTAGTGTGGTAGTGGATAAAACAACTTTTACGCTCCATCTCAATGAACCGTTTCATGTTTTTTTTTTTCAAAATGAACTTGGTCTACTATGGTTGTGATCTCTTCATATGGTCTGTATAATTTATTAACTCGAAGCAATATATATGTATATAAAGTTCGATTTAAAATCGCGTAACTACAATTTGAAACGCTCTTCTAGCAATTATTGTTCATATTAGTGTTCAAATTATTGTTCAATTTCGTCTGCAACTAAATGCTTTTAAACGTCCCTATAAATGAACGATAACTTCTATGCACATCATATTCTCCATTAAACTCCATGTAGTACACCACAGTGATATATTTAAATTTAAGTATGTTTAAAATACTGCAAAATCATTAAACTACACAGCAAACGATTCCTCCATAGACAGTAATGTAACGGTATTATTTTGATTGTCCCTGTAAATCAACCGTAAAAGCTACATACATCATTTTCAATACCGAACATGTCATAATGATATCTAATAACATCTTTGAATTTCATAGCAACCGGACTGTATTTACGCTTGTTTCAAAACTGACGGACAGTCAAAAGACACACAGACGGCTCACAGTTTGGCAAACAGACAAACCAAATTCATAAACACATTTTAATTTTTTTGCAAATTGTTAAAAATATTGAGACCATGGCAAAGATTGACAAAGAAAGTTCATGTCAAACCATGAAATAGATTAAAGGAAAATACTTAGAACATTAAACAAGGTGTTTCTTTTGTGCGTCCCTATAAATGAACGATAACTACTATGCACATCATATTCTTACAGTAAGCTCCATGTAGTAGGGGAGACCGGGGTTAGTAGGCGCAGTTTTAGTTATTGATTTTTATTATTTCTTTGTTTACGTTTTTTATGAAACATTAACTGTACTTTAAAGAAAAGGCATTGGGCTATAAATACCCGGCGTTTTGAGTTTGTAGCTTTTGTAGTTTATGTTTAGCAGAAACCTAAAGCAAAAGGAAAATTGTGCGCCAACCTACCCCGTCGCGGGGCAAGTTGCCTATACCTATGGGGAAAGTTTGCACATACTTTGTAAAAATATAATGAAACTCAAATAAGACACGCAGTTAAGAGAAATCAATTTCATTATTACCGGTAAGTTTAAACAAAGGCGTTATCTCTGTGCAATGTAAATTCTATATTATACAGACATAAAAATAATGAATAAAACATTAACATTGAGTAACTTCTATCCTACTCGATATCATCATCAGAGTTACAGTTGCCGCAAATAAAAAATCGAGTGTATCCGTTTGAACAAGACTCATGTGCCCAAAATCTTGCATTGCAACGACTTTTCTCGGTGTTTGCTGTTTTTCAAGCTATCAGTACACACCAGACACCGAGCCAACTTGCCCCGTGTTCAATGCGCCTACTAGCCCCACAATAAATTTCTTCGCAAAAGGGACACGTAACCATCTAAGCATAAATAATCCCAGTAAATCACATATGTGGTAGGTACGGTTAACCATGCACTAAGAAAAACTGCACAAGTTGAATCGCAATTATTAAGATAAGTATTAGAAATTAGGAAAAGAATGAAGCAACAAAAAATTACTTATGAGTGCAAAAAACAGAAAAATCGTAATAGATGTCCACTGCACGTAGGTAACGCTGCAAAACTACAGTGAGGATTGTAAGAAGCAAGAAGAAAGGTACTCTGTGACTGATTGCGCAATCTATGCATAAACAGGCGATTTATGAGGACTCCGCCTACTTACACCTGTATCCAACTAGCCCCGGTCTCCCCTACACCCCAGTGATATAGATAAATTTAAATATGATTAAAATAATGCAAAATCAATAAGATACATCACAAACGATTCCCCCATGGACAGTAATGCAGCGGAATTATTTTGATTGTCCCTGTAAATAAACCGTAAATGCTACATACTTCATTTTCAATACCGAACATATCAGTGATAATCAAGAACATCTTTGAATTTGATAGCAATCGGACACTATTTACGCTTGTTTCAGGACTGACAGACAGACAAAAGACACATAGACGGCTCACAGATAGGCAAACAGAAAAACCGAATTCATAAACATTTTTTAATTTTGTTACAAAGTGTTCAAAATGTTAAGATCATGGCAAAAATCGACAATGAATGATGATGGCAAACCATGAAAAGAATTAAAAGAAAATACTTATAACATTAAACAGGGTGCTTCTTTTGTGCGCCCCTATAAATGAACGATAACTACTATGCACATCATATTTTACAGTAAGTGCTATGTATTATGATGTATATGTACCCCAAGTGATATGTATAAATTTAAGTATGTTTAAAATACCGCAAACGCATTAAAGTACACCGCAAACGATTTCCCCATAAACAGTTACGTAACAGAATTATTTTGATTTTCCCTATAAATGGTACATACTTCATTTTCAATTTCGAACATGTGATAGAGATAAGCAATAACATCTTTGAATTTCATAGCAATCGGACTGTATTTACGTATGTTTCAGAAGTGACAGACAGACAAAATACACACAGACTGCTCACATTTAGGTAAAGAGACATACCGGATTCGTAAACACTTTTAAATTTTGTTTCAAAATGCTAAAAATGTTAAGAGCATGGCAAAGATTGACAAAAAAAGATCATGATAAACCATGAAAAGGATTAAAAGCAAATATTTATAACATTAAACAGGGTGTTTCTTTTGTGCGTCCCTATAAATGAACAATAATTTCTATGCACATATTAATTGTACATTAAACGCACTCCTAGTTCACCCTAGTGATATACATAAATCAGTGGCGTGGCGTGAAAATTTTCGGTGGTCATCGCAATTATTTAAGTTTGTGGTGAAAAATTATTAACTCTAAAATTCAATTGTTGAATGTTCAAAAAAGAAACTTTAAATCTTACCTTCACTTATACATGAACTCCAAATGTTCTGCTAAAACTGGATCGTAGAGTTTTAAAAGCTTATTAAGAGTTTTAAAATATTGCTTGGTGATCGCCGCATCCAGCGATGACCAGACGCCACGCCACTGATATAAATTTAAGCATGCTTAAAATACCGCAAAATCACTAAAGTACACCGCAAACGATTCCCCCATAAACAGTAATGTAATGTAATGATTTTGATTGTTCCTATAAATGCTACATACTTCATTTTCAATTCCGAACATGTCATACCGATAACCAATAACATCTTTGAATTTCATTGCAATCGGACTGTTTAAAAACAGACAGAGAAATAAAAAACACACAGAAGGGTCACAGATAGTCAAACAGATAAACCGAATTCCTAAACATTTTTTAATTTTGTTGCAAAGTGCTAAAAATATTAAAACCATGGCAAAGAGTGACAAAGAAAGGTAATGACAAACCATGAAAAGGATTAAAAAGACATACTTATAACATTAAATAGGGAAATAACAATGACGTATCTAGATTTATTTCAGACAATCAAAAATTGCAAGCTTAATTATATGAAAGACTGAGAGGGAGGACATATTTTATAAAAACTTATAGACCTGGAGACGGCAGCACAGAAAATCAGCTCATCAAGTTCACGGATGAAATTCCAGAATTAGTTAAATCTCTATTCGCATATTAAAACACAACCGGTCTAGCAAGTCATATCTTGGTGACACACATCTGAAAATCCTATATTAGCGGTTGACTCGTAGGTTTAAAATCATGTTTTCCTGCACTAAAAGGTATCAAAACACGGAGGTTTGGGAGCAGGAAAACACAATGGTAAACATACGAGATAGCCGCTAAAATCGGGTTTCCAGGTGCGTTTCATCAAGATTGGACTTGGCAGACCAACTGCATTTTAATATGCGAAATGATTTTTAACTAAGTCTGGAATTTCAGCCGTGAATTCGATGAGGTGATTGTCTGTGCTACCGCCTCCCGTTCTATTGTTAAATGTAACTAACTTAATTAGACTCTAATTGACCTCAACATGCATTCTGTAGGCAATAAAAAGATCTTTTTTAACAAATATTTTAAAAAAATCTGAAAAATTGCATGAAAAGGGAAAATTTTCCTTAATTCAAATTTTGATATATAAACAGTAATTTTTTTCCAAAATGTTATGATTTCGTACGTAATTCGACATCTAAAAGCTTTGAAAGATAATTATATATTTTATGAGCAAATAAACTATTAATAATAACCAGAATAACAAAATGATTACTTTAAGAAGAAATCTTCTTAAAAATCCGGTTTTAATGATTTTGTTAATAAAACTGGAAATCTTAATGTGGTCTAGAAATTGTATTCGAATTTGACCTCAAAACTCTAAACACAACTAATAAAAAATAAAATAAATAAAAAAGGAGGAGATGTTGCACTCGCACCGAAGATTCTTTTGGAGCCAAAATGGCGATTTTTTTAATTGTGTGGTAAACCGTCTATGAAGGTGTTTGTGTGTACCCGGGTTCACAAACAGTGAAAAACTCCAACACAAGAACTTTAGAAGACTTAACTTATTTTATTATGAAAATTTTTAAAGGGAGGGCCATGAACATATAGAGAGACGGGGAGAAGTTAACAAGATTGCCCGATGTGGCAGGCCCAGAAGAGAGAACGCTTAAACGTCTGGAGCGCTCAAAATCAGAAGCAATAATGATAAAGTATTTGTTACAATTACTCACGCATTGGCGAGCTTAAGACAACCATATGCAAGATATTGCCGATAACACAAACAAAGAAAGGAGTAGACAAAGAAATCAGTAAAAATCACGAAGAACATTACATTGAATTAAATTATACGCCATGGCGGGCTTATAGGGTTGCTAGTTAATAAAATTCTTGTGGTTAGGCGGGGTAACTGCAGGAATAGCTAAACACGTGATGGTACATGTACGTTACAATTTAACAACTGTCTGTATTAGTCAGCAGGGCATATGGTCGTTATCTGAGAAAATAAAGAGTGGAAATTAATAGGAATGCAAGCCAAAAAGGATGAGAAAAATCTAATGCGCAGTTCTGTGTTACTCATAAAATATGCATTACATATTGTCGGCTAAGAGGCCAAGGAAATTCATTTCTATTCTTTTTCTTATCTCAACGGAAAACACTGCGGTTAAGATTTATTTCTATACACATAGCTGTGTGAAGTTAAAAGAAAAAGGAAATGGCTGATAAGAGTGATGCATGCATTTAAAACGAACTTTTAAAGTATAAATGAAATTTACAGTAGTGTGAGGGGGAGCGAGTGAATGAATACAGAAGTATGAAATTAAGTATAAACCCAGCTAAAAATGAACTGCAGAAATTCTACAAAAAAACCGCAGTTGGAAAACTGCGGTGATTTGGCCGATTCCACTACAGATTTTTTGCGGTCAATACAACTATAAAATTACCGCAGTTTACTAACTGCAGTAATTTAGCAGTTGTATTGACCACAAAAATTCTACAGAAAAATTATAGTTATATCAATATTAAAAATTCTGCAGTAATTTCGCAGTTTTATTGACCGCAAAAATTCTGTAGTGGAATCGGCCAAATCACCGCAGTTCTCCAACTGCAGTTTTTTTGTAGCTATATCGACCTCAAAAATGTAGTTTTTTTTACTGAGTATCCACTTTGCCCCCTGAGGAAAGTGCCCTCAGGGGGCAAAGTAGTGCACGGAGCAGTGGAAGTATATAAAATGATTAAGCGGTCACAGGCTTGGGTGTCGGCAAAATGTAGGAAAGGGCCCTCCAAAGGGGGGGGGAGTAGTGGATGGAGCACCAGAAATGCATAAAATGATTAAGCGGTCACAGGCCTTACCAACGATATGTCACATGACTGGTATCGGAAAAATTTAGTAAAGTGCCCCCTGAGGGGCAAAGTGGTGGGTGGAGTACCGGAAGTGCATAAAATGATTAAGCGGTCACAGGCCTTTCCAACGATATGTCACATGATGAGTGTCAGAAAATTTTAGGAAAGTGCCCCCCAGGGGGGCAAAGCAGTGGGCAGAGTACCGAAAGTACATAAAATGATTAAGCAGCCAAAGGCCTTTCCAACGATATGTCACATGATGAGTGTCAGAAAATTTTAGGAAAGTGCCCCCCAGGGGGCAAAGCAGTGGGCAGAGTACCGAAAGTACATAAAATGATTAAGCAGCCAAAGGCCTTTCCAACGATATGTTACATGATAGGTGTCGGGGAAATTTAGTAAAGTTCCCCCCCTGGTGGGCAAAGTGGTGGGTGTGGTACCGAAGTGCATAAAATGATTAAGCGGTCACAGGTCTTTCCAACGATATGTTACATGACGGGTATCTGGAAAATTTAGTAAAGTT
Source organism: Maratus speciosus (assembly GCA_963932465.1). Classification (NCBI taxonomy): domain Eukaryota; kingdom Metazoa; phylum Arthropoda; class Arachnida; order Araneae; family Salticidae; genus Maratus; species Maratus speciosus. The sequence continues at coordinate 510,796,465 of OZ010786.1, read as the reverse complement.
CCCCCCCAGGGGGTCAAAGCAGTGGGCAGGGTACCGAAAGTACATAAAATGATTAAGCAGCCTAAGGCCTTTCCTACGATATGTTACATGACAGGTGTCGGGAAAATTTAGTAAAGTGCCCCCTGGGGGGCAAAGTGGTGGGTGTGGTACTGAAGTGCATAAAATGATTAAGCGGTCACAGGTCTTTCTAACGATATGTTACATGACGGGTATCTGGAAAATTTAGTAAATTGCCCCCCCCAGGGGGGCAAAGTGGTGGGCGGGGTACTGGAAGTGCATAAAATGATTAAGCGGTCACAGGCCTTTCCAACGATATGTCACATGACGGGTGTCGGAAAAATTTAGGAAAGTGCCCCCCAGGGGGGCAAAGTAATGGGCGGAGTACCGGAAGTGCATAAAATGATTAAGCAGCCAAGGGCCTTTCGAACAATATGTCACATGACGGGTGTCGGAAAATTTAGTAAAGTACACCCCTGGGGGGGCAAAGTGGGGGGGAGTACCGGAAGTGCATAAAATGATTAAGCGGTTACAGGCCTTTCCAACGATATGTCACATGACAGGTGTTAGCAAAATTTAGGAAAGTACCCCCCAGGGAGGCAAAAAGGTGGGCAGAGCACCAGAAGTGCATAAAATGATTAAGCAGTCACAGGCCTTTTCAATGATATGTCACAGGAGGGGCTATGGCAAAATTCAGAAAAATGCTCTCCCACGGGGGAGGGGCAGGCGGGGAGAGGGACACGAAGGTGCTAATACAAATAAGCAGCCACACACCTTTCCAAAGATATGTCACATGATGCATGTCGGCAAAATTTAGAAAAGTACCCCCCCTTGGTGTGAATGTAAAGGGAGGGTCATCGTAGGTACATAACATGAATAAGTGGTAAGAAATTTGCATATTACACAATCTTTCGAGGAAATTCACATATTTCGCACGACCTTTTGATGAAATTCACTTATTTTACACGATCCTTTGGCAAAAATCGCATTTTTCCACGACCTTTCAAAGAAATTTGCATATTACACGATCTTTCGACAAAATTGGCATATTTTGCACGATCTTTCGACAAAATTTGCATATTTTGCACGATCTTTCGAAGAAATTTGCATATTTCACACGATCATTTGACGAAATACACATTTTTTCGCGATTCTTTGACAAAATTCGTGTTTTTTCCGTGACCTTTCAAAGAAATTCGCATATTACATGGTCTTTCGGCAAAATTCGCATATTTTACACAATCCTTTGGCAAAAATCACATTTTTTCGCAAGATCCTTCGAAGAAATTCGCATATTTTCCACGATCTTTCAACGACATTTGCATTTTTTCTGCGATCATTTGACAAAAATAATTTTTTTGTGATTCTTTGGCAAAATTCGCATTTTTTCCACGACCTTTCAATGAAATTTGTATATTACACTATCTTTCGACAAAATTTGCATATTTCGCACGATCTTTCAAAGAAACTTGCATATTTCGCACGATCTTTCGAAGAAATTCACATATTTTACACGATCATTTGACGAAATATGCATTTTTTTCGCGATCATTTGACAAAAATCACATTTTTTCGCGATTCTTTGACAAAATTCTTGTTTTTTCCGTGACCTTTCAAAGGAATTCGCATATTACATGGTCTTTCGACAAAATTCGCATATTTTACACGATCCTTTGGCGAATATCATATTTTTTCGCAAGATCCCTCGAAGAAATTCGCATGTTTTCCACGATCTTTTATCGACATTTACATTTTTTCTGCGATCATTTGACAAAAATCATTTTTTTGTGATTCTTTGGTGAAATTCGCGTTTTTTCCACGACCTCTCAAAGAAATTTGCATATTACCCGATCTTTCGACAAAATTTGCATATTTCGCACGATCTTTCGAAGAAATTCACATATTTTACACGATCATTTGACGAAATACGCATTTTTTTGCGATCATTTGACAAAAATCACATTTTTTCGCGATTCTTTGACAAAATTAGTGTTTTTTCTATGACCTTTCAAAGAAATTCGCATATTACATGGTCTTTCGACAAAATTCGCATATTTTACACAATCCTTTGGCAAAAATGACATTTTTTCGCAAGATCTTTCGAAGAAATTCGCATATTTTCCACGATCTTTGACCGACATTTGCATTTTTTCTGCGATCATTTGACAAAAATCATATTCTTTTGTGATTCTTTGGCGAAATTCGCGTTTTTTCCACGACCTTTCAAAGAAATTTGCATATTACACGATCTTTCGACAAAATTTGCATATTTCACGCGATCTTTCAACGAAATTCACATTTTACACGATCATTTGACCAAATATGCATTTTTTTCGTGATCATTTGACAAAAATCGCATTCTTTTGCGTTTCTTTGACAAATTTCGTGTTTTTCCCTGACCTTTCAAAGAAATTCGCATATTACATGGTCTTTCAATGAAATTTGCATATTTTACACGATCCTTTTTTTCGCAAGATCCTTCGAAGAAATTCGCATATTTTCCAAGATCTTTCAATGACATTTGCATTTTTTCTGCGATTATTTGACAAAAATCATATTTTTTTGTGATTCTTTGGTGAAATTCGCGTTTTTCCCACGACCCTTCGAAGAAATTCGCATATTACACGATCTTTCGATGAAATTCGAGCATTTCGCACGACTTTTTGAATAAACTTTCATATTTTACACGATTTATTGGCAAAAATCACGTTTTTTTGCAATTCTTTGATGGAAATCGTGTCTTTTTCGTGATCCTTTAATGAAAATCTCATTTTTCCGGCAATCCTTTGATGAAAATCGCGTTCCCCAGCGATCCTTTGACAAAAATTGCGTTTCCCAGCGATCCTTTGACGGGAGTCGCATTTTTTCCTGTAATCCTTTGACGAAAATCGCATTTTTCCCATGATCCTTTGACATTAATTGCATTTTTTCCATGATCCTTTGACAATTGTGCTCAATTTGGTGCGGTTCGTAGTCGCGTTTTTGTTATATTTCCTACACTCCCACTACAAACCTTCCCTCATTAAAAAATAAAAATGTTAACAAATTTTAATGCATATTTGCATTGATCCAGGAATAATAAAATTCAATGCTGAAAAAGCGGAATTCCGCGTTTCTGCAGTAAAGTAAAACATCTGAAAAATCTTTCGATTACATAGTTTCTGAACACAAGCATCTGCTAGTTTCATGCGTTTCCAAACAAAAATAATTTAAAACGTATGTTATAAAGTTGCCTCTTTGGATTTGAGAACACCCATAATGAAAAGCATTCACCATAACAAATGCACAGGGATAAATTCAGTCAGGAGATGCAGCATTCCCACATCATATACACTGCTCAAAACAATTAAAGGATATTGCAGTTTTAGGTGGATTTTGTATCTGGTAAACTGTTTAGCTGATTGATACATGGTCGACAGACATAGTAGGTTATATGAGAATAAATTACACATGTTTGGCAGAAAAAAATGCATTTTATTGCGCATTTGTGTACTAAAGGAAAAAAACACAATTTGTGCATATGAGAAAAAAAGTATAAGAGAAGGTGTTTTCTTCAAAGAAAATCATTTTCAGTAGGGGGTATGGTTTCCACGGGCGGCCAGCAACGTTGAACACCTTTCAGGCATGGACTCAATGAGGCTATTAATGACGAGTTGGGGTATTCTGCCCCACTCTTCCAGAAGAGCTCTTTCCAGTTCTTGGAGAGTTTGTGGGAGTTGTTGGCGGCCTGAAACTCGTCTTCCTAGAGCGTCCCAAACGTGCTCGATTGGATTCATGTCTGGAGAACACGCTGGCCATTCCATTCGAACGATTCCTTCCTCGAAAAGGAAATCCTCCACCAGGTTTGCACGATGTGGCCTGTAGTTATCGTCCATTAAAATGAAGTTATCTCCGATTGCTGCAGCGTAAGGGACTACAATAGGTCTGAGGATCTCATCCCTATATCGGCGACCAGTCAGAGCTCCATCTCGAATGATGTAGAGGTCAGTGCGCCCGTCAATGGAGATGCCACCATACACCAACACTCCTCCACCGCCAAATCTGACACTTTCGTGCACGAACGCAGGATTATTCCTACTGCCACGGTCCCTCCAGATGAAAATACGCCTATTATCCGGATGCACAGAAAAACGGGACTCGTCAGAAAACAAAATATTGCTCCATTCATTTCTGCCCCAGTTGACATGCTCGGTTGCGCACTCCCTGCGGTCGCGACGATGCCTTGATGTTAATCTAACACATACCATCGGTCGTCGAGCATACAGACCTACAGCATGGAGCCGGTTTCGGACAGTCTGAGTTGAAATCGTGGTGCCTGTAGCCGAGCGAAGGTGTTGTTGGAGAAGAGTAGCGTTCATGGTTCGGTGTCTCCGAGCTGTTAACGCTAAATACCGATCTTCATTGAGCGTTGTTGCCCGTCTACGACCTTGCCCTGGTCTTCGGCCTGCACATCCACTCTCCAAAAAACGGTTCCAGATCCTGGAAATGACCCTTTGTGACACTCCAATGGCTTGCGCTACTTCGGCTTGAGTTTGGCCCCCTTCTAACCTACCAACAATTCTCAAAGCTTCTGAATCTGTCAAATGACTTCGCTGAGACATCGTACTCATCGAAACAAAGCAATTACTGAATGCCGATCATCCTTGTCTTCATTCTCTTTTATCCAGTTGAAAGTCAAATTTCATTCGCTGCCGCTGAAGCGACGTTTTTGACGTCAGACTCAAAATTTGCATACTCCACAGTTTGAAAACCAGAAAAATTTGCATTTGTGATTCTCTTCTTCTATTTTCGGCAAAAAAAATTTCGTTTATATCTTTATTTTATATAAAACTTCAAATATCCTTTAATTGTTTTGAGCAGTGTATATATGTATATACATAGATGTAATGCTAACAATGTATTATACTTAAATTGAAGGATCACATTTATAAAAATATTTTACTCAAATTTTTCCGATAGATTTCAGTACAATTTAAAAAAATAAAAACAGAGCAAACATAAATACGTCAAATTTTTTAAATTGAACAGAACTGAAATTATCAATGCAAGTTTGAAAATATAAATTTCATAAAGTACGATAAATGTCACATATAATTTTTCTTTAAAAAATCAAAAAACTTCCTTAAATAAAATTGCACATAATAAAACTTTTTCAAAGAAAATTACGTCATAAGAACAGTTATTACTTTGTTCATTCTGACACTATTTTCTAGGTGTGCCCACTTGAATTTTTAGATAATTTCATATATAAACATCAAGCAAACACAATTCTATATTATTAATTGAAAAAATTCTAAAACGCCTATAAATTAGTGATTTGGGGACAAATCTACGACTAATGTCACAAATAATGGCTGTTTGTTTATATCAGATGAATCAGAGATTGAGGGTAATGTTTACATTAATGTCAAGATTATAAGTAATTTAAGGGGGAACAAATGTCATATCTTTCCGTCGAAAGAAAATTTGCAAAATTTGTCAGTCAGTTGTATGAAAATATCTCAAAATTCATAAATCAGTCGCAGATCAAAAGTTAATTATTTTTTTCAGTCAGACACTGGAAAAAATGCAAGTTTTGTGACTCTGTCACAGAATGAAAATACTAAATTCACAAATCAGTCATAAAAAATATTGCAAAATTTTAACAATTGAAGCGTTAATTAATCAAACAATCACTTACCTGTAGTGTTTTTAGGTATTTTATGAATTGTTATTAATAATAATCTCAACTTTTGTATTAAATAATAAAGAGCTAAGAATAATATGAAGCAAAGTAATGGCTTGATGAAAAAGAATATGCAAAACAGAAAAGAAAATCTGTGACGACCGCTGCCAGTCTTGAACTTTCTGCAAACTGGCGTCGGAAAAACCCCCTGCCCGTATATGACATCTGTGCCCATGCAAGTACATGCACTTTCTAATCTTAATCTTTTGGAGATTTTTTTTTTAAATATCTCATTTGCATTCCCACGTTTTTACATGATTTTGTTTGCATTGGGTAACTAAAGACGATCTCTAAAATACATTTTTTTTTTTTTTTTTTTATGAGGACATTAACCTTTTTCAGACAAAAATAGCCTCAGAAAAAAAAACCTGCAAACAAAATCAAAAAAGTAAAAAACGGCTGTTGTAAAGATCGACCTCAGCTGGCATACAGAATAATTTCAAAATATGGAAATGCAAATGAGATACCTTAAAAAAAATTTCTTATAAGATTAATATTACAGGGCAGGCGTTTTCATGTGGGTGAAGTAACCTCTTAAGTTAGTAGTGGAGATTCTTTGCAAAAATCGACTTCATACTGTATAGTACCTGTGTTTACTCTCATAATAGTCGCACTTTTTTTGCCAAATTTTTATTGTGTAAGTCTAGGTGCAACTATTATGCGGAGAAATCTACTGCATAATATTGTACACTGAAATGCTGAAACATTACTGGTATAAAAAAACACATAATAAAATTAGTAACTTACCAAATGTTTCCAGATTATGTGATGTTTATTAAATACCATTTTCTTTTTATGGTAATATTTTTATAGATGTAAAATTTACAAATAATCTTTGTGAAAATTTGAACAAAAAATTATCATAATAAATTTCTTTTACTAAAGGTTTCAGTATCACTATTGTAATGCGAGTCGGTGTCTGAAGAATCTCCGTCATTCCATAAAATGTCATCTTCGCTTCTGTCCAAAGCGTCGAAGATACCCATCTTCTTAAAATTTTTTTGAAATTATATCGCTTGTCATTAAAGTCAAGCTTTGTAATGTCCAGCTACACATTAGTTCCAGGGATGGGCGCCTTACTTTTCCACTGGGAATTTTCTCGTTGTTCCCATTGATTATCCAATATCCATATACTCGTCTTATATTGTCTTGAAGAATCTCTGCGACTCCTCCGGGAATTATCACAAGATCTGTTTTGCCTTCTGAAAGTTTTTTCTTTACATCAACAAAATGTCTTCGGAAACTATCAAGTACCAGCATGGCTGGTTTTCTGAGCAATGCTCAAGACCTTTTCTTCCAAACGTTGCGAACCCAATCTTTCATAATTTTTTCATACATTCAATTTATGAAAAGAAAATAGTTTGACGATTTTTTCTGCTTCAAATCAGGGGTGAGACTATTACACAAGCAAACACGGCAGTCTATTGAGTGCTGCTTTGCAGAATTGCTGAGCATCGGATACCAAGTACTAGTGTATACTAAGGAAGAAACATTCATGCACACACACGCTAATCAATACTGACCACTCGACTGGAGGCAGAATTTTGTTTTAAAAGAAGTTACCGGAAAAATTTAAAAGAAAAATTGTTTAAATTAAAATCATTGAAAAGTGGGAAGGGTTAGTTCCAGGCCATTGGACGACCGCTGTGGCTTCAAGTTTAATCTTCAGCAGCAGTTGGGGGTAGGCAGATTTAAAAAAAAAAAGAAAAAAATAGATGTTAGATTTTTGCACTGTCTGAAAACATACATTTTCTGTTTACTTTTAAAATTTAATTTTATTCCAAAATTTAATAAGTCATGCACATTGTTTTAAAATGTTTAAAACCAGCAGCACTACTTGAAAAGTTACATTAAATAACCCGAACAATACACACACAAAAAAAAAACTATTCAATAAAAAACTTAGATTATTGAACTCTTTTCCTCTGTAGTAACAATAAATTACTTAAATTTACACTAACTAGCTTTTAATTAGCTACACCTCTATTATTCTTTAAAGAAAAACCAAAAAATATACATATAAATAGTATCTTGCCCATACAAATCCTCCTCCGAAATATTTTATTGGTGCGACTTTTAGTTTCTATTGTTGAATAGTATATCCGAATTTTTTTTTAAAAGGGCCCACTTTTTTGGAAGTATAATAGTCCTTTCAAAAAGAGAGATCTAGCTTGGTACATAATTTAGCAATCTTACATATCCATTCTAAAAGAATAATCAAAGTATTATACGGACAAATCAGATTTAAAAAATACTATACGAACGCAAAAACCGAACGGGCATGGTGTCAGTTCTTTAAAAAATTAGTTCGGTACATAATATTCGCAATGTTATGGTTATTGACATGCATTTAAAAAAAAAAAAATAATAATTAACGCGAAAGCATAATACGAACATAAGGGTTATGAAAAAAAGACGAAAGCCGAAGCCGAATCGCGAGTCACATGTATTGTAAATAAAACATTCCGCCTAGATCGAAAGTTGAGTTGTACGAGCACTACTGCTTCACCCGCCGGAATCCAGATAGATATTTCGCTGTTAGCGAAACGAGATCGACCAATCAGGAAGCTTGCTTCCTTAAAACAGGGAAAAGTTCGCGAAATGTGAGCTTCTGATTGGTCAATCTCGTTTCGCTAACAGCGCAAAATGTATCTGCATCTCGGACAGAATTTAGAATTAAAAATATTATTTAAATAATATTAATTTATTATATATTATTAATAATTATTATTTAAATTATATTATTCATATTATGTAACATATAATTAATATTATATTAAATATCAATAATTATTAATTAGAACAGTCATTTGTTCCTCAGTGGATTTTAAAATATAAGTAACTATTTTTTTTTACCGATTTGGAAATAGTGAAATTTATTTAATTCGAGTAACTTAAATTAAAAGAGGAACTAAAAAGTTTCAGCTGAGGGAGCGGTATAGGAGGCCCATTGCCCTTCCCTGGATTTTGAAATTGTACAAACTAAATTTTCTTTTTTTTTTCTATTTTGGAAACATAGTAGAATTTTTTTTTTTTTCGAGTAACTTAAAAAAAAGGAACCAAGAAATTTCTGTTTAGGGGAAGGTGGCATAGGAGACCTACTACCCCTCCCTAGTCCCTAGGTATTTCAATTTAAGTAACACATTTTTTTTTCTCCTGCTTTGAAAAACACAGTAAAATTTATTCTTTGCAAGTAACTTAAAAATTAAGGTAACCAAAAATTTTCCATTAAAAGAGGGGAGCCTAGGGGAGTGTCATTACCGCTGGATTTTGAAACATATATATGTAACTGAATTTTCTTTTTCTCCGATTTTGTATATAGTAAATTTTATTTATACCCAGAAACTTAAAATAAAAGACGGAGAGTATAGCAGATATATCAGTTGCGCGCGGCCGGAGGGGGAGGGGGAGAAAAGCCACTTCCCTGGATTTTGAAATTTAAATAATTAAATTTTCTTTTTTTCTTTCTTTTTTTATGAAATGCATAGTAAAAATTCATTCTTTTTCAACATTTTAAAATAAAAGAAATTAAAAAAAAATCCGTTAAGGAGGGGGGGGGGGAAGGCCCATTGCCAATTCATGAAGTATGAAATTTAATTAAGGGAATTATATTATTTTCTCCGATTTTGACAAATATGGTAAAATTTATTTATTCCGTAATAGCTTAAAATTAAACAGAAACTAAGAATTTTCTGTTGGTGGAGAGATTCACCCCACCCCCCATATCTCACTCTTAGTAGTTAATTTCGGTCGAGTTTTTTTTATGTTTATGTATTTAAACTTTATCGTAAAATCAGGTTCAAAACAGTGTTCTTTTTGTGTGTGGGGGGGGGGGGGGGGAGGGCGCTGTAGCCCGAGGACGGCATTCCCCTCCCGGATTTTGAAATTTAATTTTAACTAAATTTTCTTTTTCTCTGATTAAACAATAAAATTTATTCCTTCGACCAACTAAAATAATTAAACACTAAGAGAAAGACGAGAAACTGGTAAAATTAAAAAGATAAAATTACTTCTATACTGCTTTATTACTACAGACGCAAAATCTCATTATTTTAAAAGTTTATGATGACTTCACTTAAACTATAGTATTTTTGATGTTAATAGCACAGAGAATTTTTGAAATAAAGGACCACAAAATTACGCCACATTAGTCGCAGAATTTCTAAAGTATTTTTATAGTCGAGATTGCACTACAGAAAATCTATAGTTGACTATAGAAAACATAAAAAATACTCCACTTCTGTAGAAAAACTGCAGTTCATTTTTAGCTGGGAAATGTCAAATTTAAACTAAATGTTTTATTTGAGGGGGGGGGGGGATAATGAAAACTACAAAAAGGTGGAGATGTTGCACTCACACCGAAGGTTATTTTGTAGCCAAAATGGCGATTTTTTTAACTGTGTGGTAAATCGTCAAGTCAGTTTTAATAGCTGTCAGCTGTGCCGTTGATATTATGACTATTGAGTTTTATTATATATTAAACATTGTGTGTGTTTTATAATAAAATTGTGAGTGTTTGATAATAAAATTGAGTGTGTTTTATAATAAAATTGTGAGTGTTTCATAATAAAATTTAGTGTGTTTTATAATAAAATTGTGAATGCTTTATTATACACAATATATGTGTGTGTTTTATAAAAATATTGAATGTGTTTTGCAAGAAAGTTGAGTGTGTTTTATAATAAACTAGCAAATCCCGCGGCTTTGCTCGCGTAATATTTGAAATAAGACAAGTGATATTTATATGTCAAATTTTTTATTAGAAGAAGGTATACTTTTAGGAATAATTAAAAAATTGCTATTTAAAACAGAGTTTGACTAAACTTCATTATTACACTGCATTAGGCAGAAATGAGACTTAAATTAATAAAAATAAATAAAACTAAATAAAAGATAATTTAGAAAATATTGTGAAACTTTTACGCTCAATCAATACGCTCATTTCAGTATTAATTTGAAGTTTTGACTGTTTTAGAAACCATCTTCTTACATCTTAAAATTAAACATCATGTCATATTCCAAGTTCTACTATCTCTCTCAACACAAAGGGCTATGTTGAAAACGGAACTGTTACCATCAATTTGACAACATTAATTTTGAAATCGGTTTGTTATTTGTTATTCCACAGAAACGTAATTTGGAAAGCTTTTGAAGGCCTTTTTTTAGAACGTTTGTTGTTCCTGTGAACCCCAGGTGGTAGAATTATCGATATAAAATATAGCCAGTGTAGTATCGGAGACTGTTACCATTGATTCTAAACTATTACTTTTATAATCGGTTTATATTCTCGAAAATTGAATAGAAATCGTAAGTTAGGATTTTTTAGAACGCTTTTTGCTCCTGCCCTTCACTTCACCTCTTTTTAATTCGAATTTATTGTCGACAGACCTTTGAGAGCATTTATATTTTATAAGTAACTACTATGCTATATTTTAAGTTTCTAGCCCGTTCAGTATCACATAAATCGCAATTTAGAAAGTTTTTTGCTCCTGCAACCCTCTGGTGCTAGTGGCACAGATATAAAATATAGCTTATGTTTGAGCAGGCTCTATCACCAAAAATTTGTCACCATTATTTTTTAAATAGGTTTGGTATGTAAAAAGATTGCACAAAAATTGTAATTTAGAACGTTTTTAGAACGTTTTTCGCTCACTTCATCTTTTTAAATTTGAAATTTTCTTTCGACAGTTCTTAGAAAGCAGTTGCATCTTGTAAGTAAATACCATGCCATATTTCAAAATGTCAGACCCCCTCAGTTGTGCAAAAAACGCAAATTAGAACATGTTTTTCTTTTGCAACCCCCAGATGGTAGTGACAGCAACATAAAATATAGCCTATGTTGGAGCAGGGACTATCACCATGAATTTGCAACCATTACCTTTGAAATAGGTTTCGTATTTCCTGAGATTGATTAGAAATCGCAATTTACATGTTTTTAGAACGCTTTTTCCGCATTTTCACCCCTTTTAAATTTCCAATATTTTCGAAAGTGTTCTTAAAGATAATTTATATTTAATAAATATGTACCTTGCCTAATTTCAAGTTGCTAGCCCCCACCGATCACAAAAATCATAATTTAGAAAGTTTTTTGCTTCAGCTTCCTTTAGGTGCTAGTGATAGCGACATAAAATAGTGTCTTTGTTAGAGCAGAGGCTGTCAGCTTTAATTTCCTACCATTACTTTTGAACTCAGTTTTGAACTCATTGCTCACAAATCGGCATTTAGCACTTTTTTAGAACGCTTTTTGCGCATTTTTACCACTTTTAAATTTCAATTTTTTAAAGAAATGCTCTTAGAGATCATTTACATCTAATAAATATATACCATGCATATTTTCATGAGTCTCGGTCCTTCCATAATTCAAAAATCGCATTTTTAGAATGTTTTTTGCTCCTGCATCTCGTCTGGAGTAGTGCAAACAGACATAAAATGTAACCTATCTTGGAGCAAGAGCTGTCACCGTCATTTTTAGACCATCATATTTGAAATCGGTTCACTACTTCCTGAGATTGCATAGACATCACAATTTAGAACAATTTTTATAACACTTTTTACGCATTTTCACCCCTTTTAAATTTCGATTTTTTTAGGAAACGTCCTTAGAGATCATTGACATCTTATAAGTAACTACCATTCCAAATTTCATGATTCTTGGGTTTCCATAACACAAAAACCGCAATTTAGAACGTTTTTTTTTCTCCTGCAAAGCCCAAGTGGTAGTGATACAAACATAAAACAGAGTCCATGTTAGAAAAAGATCTGTCACCATCAATTTACAACCTTTACTTTTGAAATCGATTTGAGAGTTCCCAATATTGAGTAAAATCGTCATTCATAATGTTTTATAGAACTCTCTTCGCGCATTATCACCACTTTTAAATTTCGAATTTTCTAAGAATTGTTTTTAGAAATCCTTTATCTATCTATAATAATAAAGAAAGATATTTGTGTGTGAGTGAGTGAGTGAGTGTGTCGACGGTGATCTGAAGAGACCGCTGCACGTAGAGCTACAAAATTGGGGGAAAAGGTACGTCTATATATGAAGTTTTGCACCTCGAAGCCCGATTTTCTATTTTTTTTATTAGATTTTTTAAATTTAATTTTTTATGCGATTTTTAGCGTATTTTATGTTTCGAGGCGATTTTTCCATATAAGTGAGAAGAATATAGTTTCTTTCTTTTAATCCAATATAGTAATTTTTGTTATCTTTTCAAAAAAGTTTATTCGGAATTCGTGCAGCGATTTTTGAATTTTTAGCGAATTTTTTATGCAATTATTGAACAGCATTTAATGCATTTCCAAACCTATAAGGAAGTTGCCGTAGAGGGACATAGTTCTGTCGCCAAATGCAGCTAAGTTTGTCGCCAACTTGGCGGTATATCGCCAAATTTGGCGACCAAAATGAGTTACCAAAAGTGACGCCAACTTGGCGATATCTCTAATATTTCGCCAAATTCTCATAGACTCCCATTGTAAACCAATATGGATTACTTTCTTACAGAAAATGAACAAATTGAGATATTTTAATGCAACAAAAACTAATATTAACTTAAGGGATTATATTAATTCGATTTTTCCACATTACGAAAAAGAATACAGTTTCTTTTAACCCAATATAGTACATTTTGATTTCTTTTCAAAAAAGTTTTTTCGGAATTCGTGCAGCGGTTTTTGAATTTTTAGCGAATTTTTTATGCGATTATTGAACAGCATGTAATGCATGTCCATACCTATAAGGGGTTACCGTAGGGGGGATCCAGTTCTGTCGCAAATAACGCCAAGTTTGTCGCCAACTTGACGATATATCGCCAAATTTGTCGAGCAAAATGAGTTGCCAAAAGTGACGCCAACTTGGCGATATCTCTAATATTTCGCCAAACTCCCAGAGACTTCCACTATAAAACAATAGGGTTTACATGCTTACAGAAAACCAACAAATTGAGATAATGCACCAAAAACTAATATTAAAGGATTATATTAATTATATTTAATGGAGTCCAAGTAAATTAATTACGAATAAAAGTAACATAATCTAATGCTTAGCATGATTTCCAAAACATAAATTTTAAGAGAGCCCGCAGGTCAAAGGAATTAGATTTGAAACATTTATCCAATTAAAGTAAATTTTGACTTTCGTGATTTTTGAACTTTTTGTGATTCTTACATTTCTTCACGATCTGCTGCAGATTTTTGACATTCCATTTTTGACCTAAAGTACATTCTGCCCTCATTTCAATAATGTTTATTTGGATTTCGTATAGCAATTTTCGAATTTTTCGGGAATTTTGTAAGTGATTTTTAGTGTATTTTAGCGATTTGCTACTATTTTTCCACATTAGTGAAAGGAATCAACCTGCAATGCTCGAACACAATATATAATTTTTTTTCTCTTTTCAAAATTTGAGAAGCGATTAAAAAAATTTTCGCGATATTTTATTGTGATTTTCAGAGCTCTTTCGTAATTCCTGCTGTTTTTTTACGTACCCGGGCAACACTGGGCAAGTTCGCTAGTATCTAATAAGTTACTAATATTTCAAATTTCCTATTTCTAGGCCCTTCAGTAACGCATATATCGCATTTTTAGAACGTTTTTTGCTCCTGCACATCCTTTGGGGTATTGGAACTGACATAAAACTTAGCCTATGTTAGAGCAAGGGCTGTCACCATCATTTTGACACCATTATTTTTTTAATCGGTTTGGTATTTCCTGAGATTGTGTAGAAACCAGCATTAGAGCTTTTTTCAGAATGCTTTTTGCGCATTTTCACCCCTTTTAAATTCCGAATTGTTTAAGAACTGTTCTTAGAAATCCTTTATATATAATAAGTAGCTAATATTTCAAGTTTCATATTTCTAGGCCCTTCAGTAACACAGAAATTGAATTTTTAGAACTTTTTTTTGCTCCTGCACCCCCTTTGAGGTAGTGGCACAGATATAAAATATAGCCTATGTTCTAAGTTGAACAAACACCATCATTTTGATACCATTACTCTTGAAATCGGTTCAGTAGTTCCAGAGGTTACCTCTAACAAACACACGTTTTTTACTTCTTTATAATATTAACTAGCAAACCCCTCGGCTTTACTCGCGTAATATTTGAAATATGCCAAGTGATATATATATATGTCTAATTTTTATTAAAAGGTAATAACTAAATTTTTATTTTATTAAAAGGTAATATTTTATTTTATTAAAAGGTACTTATTACTTTTAGGAATAATTAAAAAATTACTATTTAAAACACTTTTTGACTAAACATCATTATTACACTGCATTAGGCAGAAATGAAACTTAAATTAATAAAACGAAGTAAAACTAAAAAAATGATAATTTAGAAAATATTTTGAAATTTTTATGCTCTATTAATACGCTCATTTCAGTATTCATTTGAAGTTTTGAATTTTTTAGAAACCATCTTCTTACATCTTAAAATTAACCATCATGTCAAATTCCAAGTCCTACCACCTCTCTCAACATAAAGGGCTATGTTGAAAACGGAACTGTCACCATTAATTTGCCAACATTAATTTTGAAATCGGTTTTCTTATTTCCTAATATTCCACAGAAACATAATTTAGAAAGCTTTTAAAGGCTATAAATAGAACGTATGTTGTTCCTGTGAACCCCAGGTGGTAGAATCATCGGCATAAAATATAGCGTAGGATCAGAGACTGTTACTATCGATTCGCAACTATTACTTTTATAATCTCTTTATATTCCCTGAAATTGCATAGAAATCGCAATTTAGGACTTTTTTAGAATGCTTTTCGCACCTCCCCTTCGCTTCACCCCTTTTTAATTCGAATTTATTTTCGACAGTCCTTCGAGGCATTTCTAGTTTATAAGTAACTACCATGCCATATTTAAAGTTTCTAGCTTTTCGGTATCACAGAAATCTCAATTTAGAAAGTTTTTTTGCTCCTTCAACCCTCTGGTGGTAGTGGCACAGATATAAAACATATCTTATGTTTGAGCAGGTTCTATTGCCAACAATTTTTCACCATTATTTTTTAAATCGGTTTGGTATTTGATAAGATTGTATAAAAATTGTAATTTAGAACACTTTTCGCTTACTTAATCTTTTTAAATTTGTAATTTTCTTTCGACTCTTCTTAGAAAGCAGTTGCATCGTCTAAGTAAATACCATGGCATATTTCAAAGTGTTAGACCCCTCAGTTGTGCAAAAAACGCAAATTAGAACATGTTTTACTCTTGCAACCCCCAGATGGTAGTGACAGCAACATAAAATATAGCTTATGTTGGAGCAGGGACTGTCGCCATTGGTTTGCAGCTATTACTTTTAAATAGCTTTGGTATTTCCTGAAATAGAGTAGAAATTGATGTTTAGAACGTTTTTAGAACGCTTTTCGCGCATTTTCACCACTTTTTAAATTTCCAATTTTTTCGAAACTGTTCTTAAAGATCATTTATATCTAATAAATATGTACCTTGGCTAATTTCAAGTTGCTAGCCCCAACCGATCACAAAAATCGAAATTTAGAACGTTTTGTTTTGCTCCTGCAACCTCTAGGTGATAGTGAGAACCGACATGAAATAGCATCTATGTTTGAGCAGAGACTGTCAGCATAAATTTCCTACCATTGATTTTGAAAGCAGTTTGATTCTTCCTGAGGTATTGCTGAATAATCGGCATTTAGAACGCTTTTCGCGCATTTTCAGCCCTTTTAAATTTCAATTTTTTAAAGAAATGTCCTTAGAGATCATTTATATATAGTAAATATATACCATGCAAAATTTCATGAGTCTAGGTTCTTCCATAATTCATAAAATCGAATTTTTAAAACGATTTTTGCTCTTCCATCTCCTCTGGGGTATTGGAAACAGATAAAAAACATAGCGTATCTTGGAGCAAGAGCTGTCACCATACGTTTTACACCATTATATTTGAAATCGATTCAGTACTTGCTGAGATTGCATAGTTATCGCAATTTAGGACGTTTCTTACAACGCTTCTTGCGCATTTTGACACCCTTTTAAATTTCGATTTTTTTAGGAAATGTCCTTAGAGATCACTGATATCTTACTACTAACTACCAATCCAAATTTCATTATTCTAGGCCCTTCCGTAACGCAAAAACCGCAATTTAGAACGTTTTTTCTCCTTACCCCCTTTGGGGTTGTGGTACCGACATAAAACATAGCCTATGTTGGAGAAAGGGTTGTCACCATCATTTTCACGCCATTATTTTTTACATCGGCTTGGTATTTCATGAGATTGTGTAGAAACCACCATTTAGAACGTTTTTTAGAACGCTTTTCGCGCATTTTCACCCCTTTAAATTTTGAATTGCTTAAGAACTGTTCATAGAAATCCTTTATATCTAATAAGTAGCTAATATTTCAAGTTTCATATTTCTAGGCCCTTCAATAACACAAAAATTGAATGTTTAGAACTTTTTTTGCTCCTGCACCCCCTTTGAGGTAGTGGTACAGATATAAAATATAGCCTATGTTCTAAGTTGGACAAACACCATCATTTTGATACCATTACTCTTGAAATCGGTTCGGTAGTTCCAGAGGTTACCTCTAACAAACACACGTTTTTTACTTCTTTATAATATTAACTAGCAAACCCCTCGGCTTTACTTGCGTAATATTTGAAATATGCCAAGTGATATATATATATGTCTAATTTTTATTAAAAGGTACTAACTAAATTTTTATTTTATTAAAAGGTAATATTTTATTTTATTAAAAGGTACTTATTACTTTTAGGAATAATTAAAAAAATACTATTTAAAACACTTTTTGACTAAACATCATTATTACACTGCATTAGGCAGAAATGAAACTTAAATTAATAAAACGAAGTAAAACTAAAAAAATGATAATTTAGAAAATATTTTGAAAGTTTTATGCTCAATTAATACGCTCATTTCAGTATTCATTTGAAGTTTTGAATTTTTTAGAAACCATCTTCTTACATCATAAAATTAACCATCATGTCAAATTCCAAATCCTACCACCTCTCTCAACATAAAGGGCTATGTTGAAAACGGAACTGTCACCATTAATTTGCCAACATTAATTTTGAAATCGGTTTTCTTATTTCCTAATATTCCACAGAAACATAATTTAGAAAGCTTTTAAAGGCCATAAATAGAACGTATGTTGTTCCTGTTAATCCCAGGTGGTAGAATCATCGGCATAAAATATAGCGTGTGTAGGATCAGAGACTGTTACTATCGATTCGCAACTATTACTTTTATAATCTCTTTATATTCCCTGAAATTGCATAGAAATCGCAATTTAGGACTTTTTTAGAATGCTTTTCGCACCTCCGCTTCGCTTCACTCCTTTTTAATTCGAATTTATTTTCGACAGTCCTTCGAGACATTTCTAGTTTATAAGTAACTACCATGCCATATTTAAAGTTTCTAGCTTTTCGATATCACAGAAATCTCAATTTAGAAAGTTTTTTGCTCCTTCAACCCTGTGGTGGTAGTGGCACAGATATAAAACATATCTTATGTTTGAGCAGTTTCTATAGCCAACAATTTTTCACCATTATTTTTAAAATCGGTTTGGTATTTGATAAGATTGTGTAAAAATTGTAATTTAGAACGCTTTTCGCTTACTTAATCTTTTTAAATTTGGAATTTTCTTTCGCCTGTTCTTAGAAAGCAGTTGCATCTTCTAAGTAAATACCATGGCATATTTCAAAGTGTTAGACCCCTCAGTTATGTAAAAAACGCAAATTAGAACATGTTTTACTCTTGCAACCCCCAGATGGTAGTGACAGCAACATAAAATATAGCTTATGTTGGAGCAGGGACTGTCGCCATTGGTTTGCAGCTATTACTTTTAAATAGCTTTGGCATTTCATGAAATTGAGTAGAAATTGATGTTTAGAACGTTTTTAGAACGCTTTTCGCGCATTTTCACCGCTTTTTAAATTTCCAATTTTTTCGAAACTGTTCTTAAAGATCATTTATATCTAATAAATATGTACCTTGGCTAATTTCAAGTTGCTAGCCCCAACCGATCACAAAAATCGAAATTTAGAACGTTTTGTTTTGCTCCTGCAACCTCTAGGTGATAGTGAGAACCGACATGAAATAGCGTCTATGTTAGAGCAGAGGCTGTCAGCATAAATTTCCTACCATTGATTTTGAATGCAGTTTGATTCTTCCTGAGATATTGCTCAATAATCGGCATTTAGAACGCTTTTCGCGCATTTTCAGCCCTTTTAAATTTCAATTTTTTAAAGAAATGTCCTTAGAGATCATTTATATATAATAAATATATACCATGCAAAATTTCATGAGTCTAGGTTCTTCCGTAATTCATAAAATCGAATTTTTAAAACGATTTTTGCTCTTCCATCTCCTCTGGGGTATTGGAAACAGATATAAAACATAGCGTATCTTGGAGCAAGAGCTGTCACCATCCGTTTTACACCATTATATTTGAAATCGATTCAGTACTTGCTGAGACTGCATAGTTATCGCAATTTAGGACGCTTTTTACAACGCTTCTTGCGCATTTTGACACCCTTTTAAATTTCGATTTTTTTAGGAAATGTCCTTAGAGATCACTGATATCTTACTACTAACTACCAATCCAAATTTCATTATTCTAGGCCCTTCCGTAACGCAAAAACCGCAATTTAGAACGTTTTTTTTCTCCTTACCCCTTTTGGGGTTGTGGTACCGACATAAAACATAGCCTATGTTGGAGCAAGGGTTGTCACCATCATTTTGACGCCATTTTTTTTAAAAATCGTCTTGGTATTTCATGAGATTGTGTAGAAACCACCATTTAGAACGTTTTTTAGAACGCTTTTCGCGCATTTTCACCCCTTTAAATTTTGAATTGCTTAAGAACTGTTCTTAGAAATCCTTTATATCCAATAAGTAGCTAATATTTCAAATTTCATAATTCTAGGCCCTTCAGTAATGCAAAAATCACCTTTTTAGAACGTTTTTTGCCCCTTGCGCCCCCTTTTGGGTAGTGGCACCGACATAAAATATAGCCTATGTTCTATGTTGGGCTAGCATCATCATTTTGATAACCTAACTTTTGAAATCGGTTCGATAGCGCCAGAGATTTCCTCTAACATACAAACAATTTTACTTCTTTATAATAGAAGTATAGATAATATAGAAGTATAGATTGTGCTTGTTTTTAGAAAAAAAAGTGTGTTTTATGATAAAATAAAGAATTTCATATTAAAATTAAAGTAACACATTATTTTCTCACATTAGGCTTAACAGGTATTCGGAAACGGGGTTTTCGCTTTCGCGCCAACAGCTGTGTACCGGCGACATCTGTTCGAAAAATAAGCCTAGACATGCATCATTCATTGTGAATCCTATCGAACTCAGAAACATTGAGCATACTTAACTTCATTTACCTATTGAAATATACTATATCATGCATACATGCTTTATTGAAAAATGTGCCTCTGTCTTACAATGACATACTTCTACCTTTACTAGTGTCGTATTTAACACTAGAATGCCCGGAAATTTTACTCAAGCTTCATGAAAATATTTCACTCCAGAGTTTTTATTTAAAATTACTTAACTTATTTATTTAACGTAAATCTGCGTCGCTTAAATTAAACTTATTTTATGGAAAAAAATTCTGGTTCCAATGGACATTTGTTTCATGTGGTCAGACTCGAATCGACGCCTTCCGGACGTTCTAGTGTTACCTATTCGGTCCCTGGGTCCCCGTACGGGGACCTCTGTTTTTTTCCTTATAAAAACTAAAATGCCCATATTTTTTTACATTTTCACATCACTTCTTAATAGCTGAATGTCTTTTGCGTTCAAAGCAAGCGAATAAATGGCATCATCTAAGCTGATTCACATATAAAATAAATGATATTTTCATCTGAGTTTGCAAAATGCCTAAAAATGCCCAAAAGACAATTTGACCAAGAAAGTGAGAAATTTTCATATTTAACTTAAAACTTTTTCAATAAAATATTTTGAGGATTTGTAGATTATTTACTTGTATAAAGCTCTTAAATTTGTGATTGCATTAATTTAGGTTAATGGTTACTAAATTGATGTTTTGAAGGCATTTTTAGTTTTAGATCCATATTTTTAAACCTAAATTACTAAGCACCTTTTAAGAATCAGTTTCAGAAATGATATTTTTCTGTCATTTATGATGTCATTTCGTTTGGAAAAAACAATGAATAAACATTTGTATTATTATTTTAGTTTCGGAACTGAAGAGGTTAAGTTGATGATCTAATATAAAAAAATGCAAATTTGTCTGTCCGTCTGTAATTATATACAAATAAACAGTTTGGAAGCAAGAATTGTGAAATGTTACGTACATGTGGGTTAAACACAGCCGAAGGAACTAAAGTAATACGGAATCAAAATAATTTATAGTTAATTATTAATTATTAAAAAAACACTAATTTAACAGCAATTTCCTCTCAAATTTGAACATTTTTCATTATAGTAGTTTCCAACAATTAAAAATTTAAAATAACATTCTTACCACAAGAATTGCTTTTATATTGCAAGATTTCCACGTGAAAAATGAAAATGAAATAAATAGTTTGACGAATTTAAAAGAAAAGTGAATATTCCGTCATATTGGATATGTAATGGACGTCAGCAAGTGGATATATAACATCATATGATTTGAAAAAATGTATTGAAACATGATAAATACCCAATTATGGAAATATTGGTATATTTTTAACATTTTGGGGTTCTCTGAATTTGTTTTCGCCATTTTTTAATCTATTCCATATATATACTGCGTGTGTGTATGTGTATATATTAGAATTTCGACAAAAGTTTTGGTCTCTGGTGCTCATTCTTAGTGAAAAACTGAAATAAAGATTTCATTTTAAAAAAAAACAAAATTCATAGCCATTTTTCTTTAATGATGAAAAATTATTTAAATAACAAAATACTCGGAAACACCTTTTCATCAAAAAATTTTAATCTTGGTCTCACTCCAGATCACAGATTATATTTACTCACAGATTATACTTAATAAGAAAGTACGTGATCTGTCGTTCGGATTAAAGGAAAAAAAGAGTGAACATTACGTAAATTAACTTAGAATCGTTGATGTTAAAAAAATTGATGTTTAAAAAAAATATTCTTAAAATTACGGGCAAGGCCGGGTACTTTACCTAGTACGATATAAAAAAGGGCATTTTAGGATTTCTAATAAAGTTATTTTTACATGCAAGGCATCATTTCATGATAAATAGAGAGGCTCTGAAATTTTGAAGTTGAACTCTTTTTCATACATCGTACTATTTTTGAAGTAGGAATGCTAATTCAGTAGTTTGTCGCTACGTGGCTTAGTAAGTTGTTTCATGGAGCGGAGTGTATCCACTTCCTATAATCAGACACTAAGTTTTTCACGATAGAAGTTTTCACCGCTTTGAAGTTATTGAGTTGGGGGAGGGGGGGGGGGGTTAGTAGGCACTCAGAGTATATATATTCAAACTACTGAATAAACTACATTTCTCTAATCGTTGTGTAATTCAATGTTTTTCACAAATAGACAATCGCTAAGAAAAAAAAAAAAAAACTTTAATTACACTTGTGTAGGATTTATTTATAGCTGAACTCTAACTCATTCTTCTGAAAAAAGTGAAAAAATAAAAGAAATACAAACTTCTTTCATTTATATGCAGGTAAAAATCTCTCATTTATTCGGAAAAAACTGAAATTTTTCTCTCTATTTCATGATAAATTTCTCCAATAAAAGATTTCCGTCTTTACAATAAATTTATCATCATTAAACAGAAAACTAATAAAGCACATTTTCAAAACGCAGAAAAGCTATTCTGAACCAATAAGTTTTTATTTTATTTATTTATTTTTTTTTTGTATTTTTTTAATAACCAAACATATTTAGACAAATTCACAGGAACAAAGATAAAAAAGTTTTTTATCCTTCTCATAGAAAACAAAATGATGGTAATGTAAATACATTGCGGGCATTTATCATAGTGAGTTGTTATCTTGACTATTCTAGATAAGCAGGAAATACTATATCTGCTGCTAAATTCTTCTAAAAGCTTTATACTGAAATTTAGTTTTGTTTGGATATTTTTTCTGACTTAGGGAAACCCAAGTAAGATTAATGGATGGCTAACCAGGCTATTTCCCGTATTATGTCTTTTATTTTTTTAATACAGATTGGTATGCTTTATATATCTTGATAAAAAAAAATTACTGACTTAATTTTTATTCGGAATGTTGAAAATACAACATGTAGGTTATAAACAAATTTGACAGGTTTGATAAGAACTGTTTTTTCAGTTTAAAAAATATTATATTTTCATAAAATATATAACGTGAACTTTAAAAAGTTCACTGTCTTACTTAAAAGGTCACTAAAATAATGAAAAAGATGTTACAAGTTAATGTGCATTTTATTTAGAACTTCTTAATACTTTCAAGCTTTCTAAGCTCATCATCAGAGAATATTTTAATAACTAAATGTTGTTTATTTATACAAACACGTCACTTTGTTTTGAAAATGAGAGAGCCAATAATTATTAAAGCTGAAAGTAGAAATAGCAGTTTCTTGGATTAAATTTAATTAGGGAAAATATATACTACTACTAACTGCAGTTCCATTTATTTAATGACAACACTCTGTTCTCATACGTCACTTTTGATTTTAAATGAGTAGCTGGAAAGTCGAAGTAGCAGTGTTTCAGATTAAATTTAGATAGGAAAAATATTTAACTGCCATACCTTACATTTTAATATGTCACTTTGCTCAAGTTTTCAGAATTTATTTTCAGGATATTGAATCAAAAACTGGGCATATTGTACAATAGGGCGTCGTTAGATACTGATTGATTTTACACAGGATCACTATGGATTCTCTTATAGTGGATGCGTAATAATTGGATGTTGCTAATACGATTTTTGCATTATCAAAATCTATTGCAATATTCTGATTCAAACTTAAACGAGAGAGATTCGACAAAATTGTATATCTGCTTTATGTCCTTTTATTCTTTCTTTGCGTTTTCTTTTAATCATTCCGATGTACTCCATTATTCTATTGCTATCAGCTGTAAAATATAGCATTTCGGCCTATGATTTTATTTATTATATTTTCATATTTTAGTTTTCGATAGTATTTATAAATTAACAACCTGCATTAAAATACCATTGCATATTTTTTATTTGACCACATAGGTTAAAATAGAAGAAGAAAAATTTAATATTATATATTATTAGCAAATTGATGGAAAATAATCATAACTGAATGCATTGTTAAAATTATTCCAACATTTCAATGAATGAATTAAATTAATAAACAAGAAAAAAATCATATGTAAAGCATATATTATGAAACACTTTTAAAAACTCTCCGAACACTGTTACGGAACTTCGCTGTAAACAAAAAAAAAATTAAAATGATATCAGAAATAAGCAATTTATGAAATGCATAAAAATAAAAAAAGTACTTTCATAAATAATTATATGTTGTCGAAAACGTATCCAGTTTCTACAGTGGTTTATCATATTATTTATATTCTACAAACATATTTTAGTATACTATATAATACAACAGAGACATGCATAACTCAGTTATAAAATATCAGTAGGTAATTTACGCTCATACCTGTAATACTTATGAGTTCTTTTGTGTTGCCCTGTGTGTAATCTATTTAACACCACGTAGTACGCGAAAAATATTTAAATCTAAACACTCATTTGCGATATTCATTGCTGATAGACAGTAAATAATTTATTTTGTATGGCTCTGTAAATAACTAATTTTTGTTTATACAACTATAATCTGCGTTACATAAATGTTATGAACTACAATCTGAGCGATAAATTAAAAATGTCCATAAATATGTTTTTAAATGAATTTTTAGATGATTTTTCATGTATTTTATATACGTTATTTTTTGAAAAAAGCTGTAAACTATAAAAATCATAGCTTTATAGCATCATGAATTGGATGATATACATGGCAACCTAATCAGAATTGATTTATATCAAGGTCTATGCGTATGTAAAGTTTGATGAAATTCCTTACCTTAATTCTTAAGGAATAGATTTAAAAAAAAACGTGAAAAACACAGCAGTCAACTGTAGTGCTATGTGCATTTAATCCCAGTTGACATTTATATTTGAAAACATCTAACAGAATGTTGTGTTTAATGAAATTCCCTGTATTTCTTCATCAGATATAGATATAAAAAGTTGAGATTAGCAGCACAACCTTTTAAGCGATATATACCGAAATCTAATAAGCACAAATACATGCTTAGGTCTAACTTAATCAGAAATTTGAGTATATACACAGTTTAGTGTTTACAGCGATCACATTAGGTTTATCATACACAGAATAACAGACAGATCAACATTTCCCAAACATGTTCCAATCATGTACGGATATTTGATACAGATACTATGAAACCACACGAAATTTTTAGTTTTTGATAAAGCCAAACTACCTTTTAGAAAACGCTGTCAAAGGTGAAATTTTAAGTCGATTTTTTTATATGACATCCTGGGAAAGTTACACTAACAGCATATTGACCGAAGAAATACAGTGTGTCCCAGAACTTCGTGTACAAACTTGAAGGGGACGCAGAGAACATCGTTAGGAACCATCATTACATAAGAAAACCTAGGCAGAAATCACTCGGTGGCGCTGCATGTAACCTTTCAAGGTCGGCTGGAGTGGCTTCTTCATTGTAGACGCCGACTGTTTGAAATCAACATGAATCACACGTGCAACAACCCACGCAGATCCCGGCTACGAGTCGCACAACAACGCTTCATTGCTCATGTGTGGACGGGTATCGTGGCGGGTAGTTTAGTAGTGTGTTACTTCTTACCACCTCTACTAGACGCTTGAAAGTATCTCGTTTTTATTCACTAGGTTCTTCTAGAAATGCTAAACGATGTCCCTGCACATGTTTGAGCGAGGTCGGTAGTTGATGATTTTACTTTACAACTAACTTTTCTTCCATTTCCACAGTCAACATTAAAATGAGAACTCAAAAAACAACGTTAGTCAACAGTGCAGGTGAGTCAATACACGCATGACTTCATACCGGAGATCTAACAAAACATTTTCATAAGTAACAGATACTTGTATCTCTTTCTCGCTAATCATGGACCTTTCCAACAACACTTATATACCATTAATAAATGAGTCTCACCTCCTTGCATCAGTGGATCCGTAGCAACATCATTACACTATATTTTCATAGCACACTAACGTCCCACACTGTAAAAAAAAATCTGTGAAGTTACTAAAGTTTTTCTAGGAAACTTGGATTCCTAGAACTTTTCATGTAACGGCAACAACAAAATTTCATGTAACAGACACACTTTTGCGCCGAAAATCAAAAAATCTGTACGGTTACTAAGAATTTTTTTGGAAACTGGGATTCCGAGAACTTTTCATGTAACAGCAGCCAGGGTTACAAATAAAAGTTTAGTAAGATTACTGAAATTTTAGCAGATTCATTTGTAAAGTTACAGATTTTTGTAGCTTTACAAAAACTAGTTTTGTAGATTTGCAGCTTTTTTCGTACAGTTACAGGTGAAAGTTTAGTAAGCATGTAACTTTACATCTGTAGAACTACAGATTTTTTTTTTTTTACAGTGCACTAACACGTTAAAGTTTTTTTTTGTAAACAACAAATTATTATTTACCAATCTCCTACCTTTCTGAGGTTCTGCTCTCGAAGCTGGTAGACGGGAGGTGCTGGGTTCGATCCCAATCGCACCCGTCGGCCTAATCGTTCGGAGTTTTCGTGGTTTTCTTCGAACAATGGATTTGCAAGCGTTAATACGGGTTAGGTTCCCTTAGAAAGACCCCCACGAAGGGCACTCCCCCCCGGGCCTATATCCCTCGTGCAGATAATTGGCCGTCATAAATACAACCAACCTACCTTTCTGAGCTAGTTGAGTCATCTCATTGTTCTAAGCTCCCATTTCAGACAGTAGCCCCTGCTTTGTACGTAATGTAAATATTTGTCTTGCTTCCTTTGGTTTGTTTTATTTATTTATTTAGTAATTTCATTATAATTCTCAGCATTCGCACTTTACTTAAAATTTTCCAAGTCTAATATTCAAAATGTATGTCTTGTAATTGTTTTTGCATGTATAGAACATACTGCAATTCCTGTCAATGTATGTACTGATGACAGTTCTTATGAGTTTCAGAGTCAAAACTAGCAAACGGAATTTATATTTTTTTATATTATTAACTGTTACATAATATTATATGGGCACTGACAAAAAATAAAAGACAAACACAATCCTCAGAGATGAAATTTTTGAGGAATGTGAAAGGATGTTCGAAAATGGACAAAATAAGGAATTACTACATCAGAAGAGATAATGAGGTTATGTCAATATTGAAAAAAAATAGAAAATTACAGAAGGAAATTGAGAGACCACATGAAAGGATGAATTCTGATTGCATCGCATAATATGTCCAGCCTTGAATTATAAACCAAGGGGAAAATGAGACAAATGAAGGCCACGAAAGAGATTGATTGAGGCCGGAACAGGCTTATAGGCTTAAACCATGTTTGTGATGATGATGGTGAGGATAATATTATAAAAGCTAGTCATTGTTAATGCATCTTATCTTATGCAGTGGATTTTAGTCTTCCTCCCGGGATTGCACTTATACTTAAAGCGAAATCTGGGTTCACGGGGCGATCATCCCTGTCATGTCTGCTCATGTTTGACGCGGAATGTGGTTTCAACATAACGGGGTGGCATCTCATTAGGCAAGGGGCGTAAGTGACCATTTGGAAACAAATGGATTGGGCGTGGCGGTCCCATTGGATGTGTCCCCTACCAGATCACCTTACTTATCTCCACTTCATTATTTTCACGGGGGTGTCATGAAGAGTAAATTGTTCGACAAACACTTAAATTCAGAAAGGGACCTGCATGCCAGAATCTCCATCGTTGCGGCTACCTTGTACGCAAAAACTAGAATCTTCGACAATGTTCACCAATCCATGTATCATAGGTGTCATGGATGCATCCATGCCAATGGGCGTAATTTCGAACTGCTCCTGTGATGCTTGTAAGTCATACATTGTAATGTTTTCTCTGTAATAACGAATTTTACACTGTGTTTTTTATCGGGGACTTACTGTGTCTTTGTGTCGCTAACACGAACCTAATTTTTTTATTTACTTGTATTGCTGACTTTTAAGTTGTGTTTAATTAGTTCCTATCTATAAGCACTGTTTTGATGAGGCCTATAGATGTCTATGAAGGATAGAGTTGCAGTAAAGCTAGAGATCCTACCTACACAATTTCCATGTTGTGTAATATTTCAACGGAGCTTCTGACTGTAAAATAGTCAATGAAACATCGTCTTCATTCTGAAAGACCAATCCAATGATATGCCACTCAATAGGGTGAGTCATGTTTTCGTCTCTACCGCCATTTTGTATTTTACAGCCGCCATTTTGAATTTACATAAACAAAACCTGGCCTATAACCATCGGATGGTTAAGACAAATCGATTGAGATCTCATTCATTAAAATTCATCCGGCCGTTGGGATTTTTCGAGGGTATAAATAAATCCAAATACCCAGATACCGTGAAACACATAACCCTTCTTGGCAGTCGGGTAAAAAGAATATCTGCGTCTTTACAGGGATACATTTGTCATTCACACATGCGTTCAAATCAGACAGAGAACACAATTTAAAGCGGAATTTGACTGACTACAGATGTCCAAACCTGAAATTGAATTTTAAGCACTTCTTGGATGGCAGACTAAACGTTGTCCAAACAGGCGGGCCTACATTTAAGTAAATATTGTTATAAAACTGTATTTAAGATATATTTCAGATAAAATATTACATTTAAAAAATATTAATATTAAAATTTATTAAATTTAATTTTAATTTGTAAACTTTAAATATTTAATTTAAAACTTACTAATGATATTTTAACTAAATATGCAAAGAATTAATACAATGCTAGTGGTTTGTGTAAGAGTGAAATTAATCTACCCAGATAGTCTTTGCTTTTGTTCTAAATCTTTCCAAGTCTTAAGAGTAATAGTTTCAATTAATAATTTTTGTGTTTACGACAGTTACAGTAATGACGTTTACAATGTTTCAATTTTTCGAAATATTGATTTTTTTTTATTAGTGCAAAATGTAGTGCTTGAAAAGTAATTTCGACTATAAAGTTAAACATCATGGTTGTATATCTTAATTCACATTTTTTTTTTTATCCAACGACACAAGATTTACCATTTTCAAAGAATAACTCATAAAAGAAAGGCAAAAATACAATTTTAAAGTATACGAATATAAAAAATCCGAATTCTAATTAATACGTAGATACAAATTTTAAATGAGTGTAACTCTTACGTTAAACGAATGCGTCTAGTGAATAATTGTCTTTCTGAAATAAGAATTTTCCAGAACTTTCTTTCATTAAGTTGTGTGTAATTCCACGGTAAATTATGTTACATTTATATCAAATCTATACTCCTATTATAAAGAGGTAAAAAAATTTTATTTGTAGGAGGTAAGCTCTGGAACTACCGAACCGATTCTAAAAGTAATGGTCTCAAAATGATGGTATTGGTCCAACTTAGAACATAGGCTATATCTTATGTCCGTGCCACTGGCCAAAAGGGGGTGCAGGAGCAAAAAACGTTCTAAAAATGCGATTTTTGTGTTACTGAAGGGCCTGGAAACATGAAATTTGGAATGGTAGTTACTTATAAGATACTAATGATCTCTAAGTACATTTCTTAAAAAGTGCGAAATATAAAAGGTGTGAAAATTCGCGAAAAGCGTTCTAAAACGTTCTAAATGGCGATTTTTATGCAATATCAAGAAGTACCAAACCGATTTCAAATATAATGGTGTCAAAATGATGATGACAACCCTTGCTCCAACATAGGCTACATTTTATGTCGGTGCCACTACCCCTAAAGGGGGTGCAGGAGCAAAAAACGTTCGAAATTGCATTTTTGTTTTAATGAAGGGTCCAGATACATGGAATTTGGCATGGTGGTTACTTATTAGATAAAAATGATCTCTAAGAACATTTCTTAAAAAATTCGAAATTTAAAAGGGGTTAAAAGGCTCAAAAGGGCTTTCTAAAAAACGTTCTAAATGGCGATTTTTATGCAATCTGAAGAAGTGCCAAACCGATTAAAAAAATAATGGTGTCAAAATTATGATGATAACCTTTGCTCCAACATAGGCTACATTTTATGTCGGTGCCACTACCCCTAAACGGTGTGCAGGAACAAAAAAACCGTTCGAAATTGCGATTTTTATGTTACTGAAGGACCAGGATACATGGAATTTGGCATGGTAGTTACTTATTAGACATAAATGATCGCTAAGAACATTTCTTAAAAAAATCGATATTTAAAAGGGGTGAAAATGTGCGAAAAGAGTTCTACAAAACGTTCTATATGGCGATTTCTGCGCAATCTCAGGAAATATAAACGATTTCAGAAATAATGGTTTCAAATTGATGGTGACATTCCCCGCTCCAATATAGCCTATATTTTACGTTGATGTCACTCCCACCAGGGGGTTACAGGAGCAAAAAATGCTTTAAATTGCGTTTTTTGTGTTAAAGAGGGGATAACATTTTAAATTTGGAATGGTAATTACTTCAAAGATGCAAATGCTTTCTAAGAATTGTCGAAAGAAAATTCCAAATTTAAAAGGATGAAGTGAGCGAAAGGCGTTCTATAAGAGTTCTAAATTACGATTGTTATGCAATCGTATGAAATACAAAACCGATTTCAAACATAATGGTTGTAAATTGATGGTGATGGAACCTGCTCAAACATTTAAGCTATATTTTATGTCGGTGCCACAACCCCTAGAGAGTTGCAGGGGCAAAAAAAAAATTCTAAATTGCGATTTCTGCGGTAGTGAAGAGGCTAGAAACTTTAAATATAGCACGATAGTTACTTATAAAATATGAATGTCCTCTAAGAACAGTCGTATATAAATTCTAAATTATAAAGGGCTGAAGCAAAGGGAAGGAGCGAAAAGCATTCTAAAAGAGTTCTAAATTATGATTTCTATGGAATCTCAGGAAATAATAAACCGATTACAGAAGTTATTGGTTGCGAATCAAGAGTGATAGTCCCTGATCCCATACGAGCTATATTTTATGCCGGTGTCAGTACCACCTGGTTGGCAGGGATAACAAGAAAGCCTTTAAAAACATCTAAATTCCGTTTTCTATAGAATATTAGGAAATACCAACCGATGTCAAGGTTAATGTTGGCAAATTAATGGTGATAGTCTCTGTTTCAACATGTTTAGAGACATTCTATTTCAACTCTGTTTCGGCATTTTATGTTGGTGCCACTAACACCAGAGCGGTGGTAGACTGTTAGACAAGAAACTTGGAATTTGACATGATGGTTAATTTTAAGATGTAAATGTGTTAAGATGGTTTCTAAAAAAATCAAAACTTCAAATGAATACTGAAATGAGCATAAAAGTTTTAAAACACTTTCTAAATTATCATTTATTCAGAATTAATTTTAGTTCTTCTTATTAATTAAAATCTCATTTCTGTCTGTTGCACTTTTATAATGAAGTTTAGTCAAACTGTGGCTTAATTTGTAATATTTGAATTATTCCAAAAAGTATTGTTCTAATAAACAAGTAATATAAAAAATTTGCTTTTAAAGTCAATTCCTACTTAGGTCATCAAAGAAGAATTTAATATAATCCCTTAAGCTAATATTAGTTTTTGTTGCATTAAAATATCTCAAGTTGTTGATTTTCTATAAGCAAGTAGGTTTACAATGAAAGTCTATGGGAATTTGGCGAAATATTAGAGATATCGCCAAGTTGGCGTCACATTTGGCGACTCCTTTTTGTCGCCAAATTTGGCGGTATAGCGCCAAGTTGACGACAAACTTGGCTGTATTTGGCAACATAACAGGCTCCCCCCTATGGGAACCCTCTTTATAGATATGAAGATGCATTAAATGCTTCAATAACCAATGGCCGCCAGTTTGTCTCCTATGTAAAACTAAATTGGATTAATTAAAATTAAATTAATGAATTAATATTTGAAAAAACTGTATTAACATCAATTGTCATCCAGTACAAGTTTTAAAAAATTTATATCAACTTGATAGGATGAATAATAAGTATTTTATTAACGATTGAAAATTTGAACAAGATATATATATATAAATAAATAAATATAGGGAGAGTGTGAACTAATACTAGGAATTGAATTAATGAAAAAAAGTTACGCAAATATCACTTGGCATATTTCAACTATTACGCGAGCAAAGTTGCGGGGTTTGCTAGTTATTTCAATAAATGCAGTAATACGACGAACGTTCCGAAACTCAGTTTCGTCATTTTGTTCCCCACTGAAACTTTATTGCCAAAAACATACACTATGCACTGAAAAAAATGAAGTACTTCAAAATGAGTAATTCGATGTACTCATATGGAATTGAATATGTTTGTATCAAAAATGACCCTATGCTTTCTCAATTTTTAAACACTCCTCATGTTATCAAAACTAAACGAAACGATAATATTGTACTTTGTAAATGTTTATTTCATCAATTGCAGCATAAAATATGTTCATTAATGCGAATATTAAATTATGCACAGTGTTTTAAAATAATTTAAGAGGTTTTGAAAATAATGCAGTTGTCATAGAGATAGATTGATTTGGGTATCTTGATTTTACTATTTTTCTTTAATAAATAATCAATTAAATGTTTCTTGATAATAATTTTGAGCGGGAAATAAATGTCGGTATCCATTTTTCCTTTAATCTCTTGTAAACGGGGTTTCAGGGCGTTGTACCTAATAGTTCCTATTAGAACACATCCATGAAATCAAAAATGAGAACACGTGTTTTTAAATTTTGTGTACATTTGAATCGGAGATATTTTGAGTATGTGACATATTTAAAATTGGGTACATTTTACTCAATTTTGAGAACTCATTTTTTTTAGTGTGGTAACATGAACTATATACCTCGTACTATTTTTGGCTTAGATGTTATATATTCCCACGGCCGCCATCTCGGATTTTTTGGTGATTTTTTGTTGGCATTTATCGATAAGGCAACCCCGACGAGTGACGTGTTCTGGCAACCCCGTGAAGCCTAACGTGGGCATAAATCACTGCTAGGCAACATGTACTACTTGGCGCAAAAGGGGTTTTCACGCCAAGAAATAATCCAAGATTGCAGCCACGGGAATATATAACATCTGTTCCCTATTTTTTGGCATAATCGCCATCTACATTGAAACATTTGTCGTAGCGGTCAATCAGATTGAAGAAACCACTCTGGTAAAACTCCGTGCCTTGCGATGCAAGGAATTGTCGCACAGTCTGCTCCACCTGAGCATTGTTTTGGAAGTGATGTCCCGAAACTCCTGACACCGGATCACAAGAGCGCAGGAATGGGAATAAGCCTCGATAACTTGATGCGTCCAAAAAATGGTGAGATGGAGCTAGCTCTATAGGATAATCCCTTGCGTAGCAAGGCACTGGGTTTTACCAGAGAGGTTTCTTCAAACTGATTGCACGCTGCGACAACGCCTCAATCTCGGTGGCGACTATGTCGAAAAATATTGCAAGGTGTATAGTTCATGATGTCATAGTGTATTGCTTTTAGCAATGAAATTCCCGTGTAAGGAAAAAAAAAAGACGAAACTTAATTTCGGAAAGTCCCTCGTATTACACTTTAAAAAATGTAAAGTTGTTGAGATTTGTTAATTAAACCTATTCAAAGCTTAATTTAAAAAACAACTATGTAAATTCAGTGGTTTTTCTTCAAGTCTGGCAATTATATTTATTATGATAAATTACGTTACTGAAAATTTATCGTAAGTTAAAATAATAAATGAAATTATACTTCGATTTCAATTAGTGAATTAAATTATTCGAAGTGTGACGCAAGTTACCGTTGAGTGACCCTTGTACCTAGGCAGAGAATTTTTATATACAGCACTTTGTGTACCAATACATTGGCACACATATATGCAATGCATTGGTGCAAACTTTGTTCATTTTATCTTAAACATCCTAAAACATATTAAAATTTTGAAGTAGTTTTAGTTTTGAAACTGAATTTTTACTTAAATTTTTGAGTTGGCATTAGTTTGGGGATTTTATTTTTAAATTTTAAAATTTTAGTCATTAGTTTTGAACTCATTAAACATAAATTGAAAAATTTCTCTGTAGAGTAATTCGTTAACGCTTAGTAAAATTATTACAGACATAGTGCGTTTTACTATCTCAGACAGACGTAAAATCAATAGCATAAACTCTACGCCCGTTAAATGTATAATGCAACAATTTACTTCATACATATTCAAAGAATAATTTTAATTGTATTCTTACACCACACTGAACATGAAGACATAGTGCTTATAAGCAAATCAGAAAATTCTAGATATATATAATTATAATTATCTCTAATATGGCTGTAACATTTTTTGTTGGCCATCGAAATCTGCCATCTATGTCATTTGATAGTTTATTTGATAGACTGAATAATGAACAAGGAAAGTAAAATCCAATGTACATTCATTAAAGTAAAAAAGACGTGCATTGTATACAAATGTATATGTATATTGTAAAAAATTAGTATAAAAATATTATGATTAATATTGCATAAAAGTATGATAGTAGTATGTTAGGTTTATGTATTATAATTAAGTATTATGATAGAGTTAATGGATTAATGCTATTTGTGAATATAAATATATCATTTGTATGCTGTGATAAATGCACTATGCAACTCTTTTTAATCTTATGGCAGATTACGTAACTACTCTTTCATGCGGGTACTCTAGTGCATTAATGAGTTTTGAGAATTTATTTGCGAACGGTTTGTCCTAAAAAAATATATGCGCGAATCAGACAGCTATTCTGTCTTTCTTTACTTTTAGCAAAGTGCGTATGTACCTTCGGAAATCTGGTAGTCACGTTTATTATTACGACGATCTGTTAATCAGCTATCTGTGGTTGCGTAGTAGCTACAAGAAGTTTGTTGTAAATGGATTGAGTGAATTTACACTGCAAAAAAACGACATTTTTACAGTAGAAAGTACTGTTCATCTCGCGCACAAACTCGATCACAGTGAATGTGCTGTATCGTTCTTTGGTTTCCGACTATATGAACATGGAAAATACAGTAGTTGCGTAAAATTAACAGCACAATGTGCTGGCAATTTGGACGCCAGCAGTTTGTTCTGTAAAAAAAATGCGTCGAAATTGCCAGCACATTGTGCTGTTAATTTTACGCAACTACTGTATTTTCCATGTTAATATAGTCAGGAAACCAAAGAAAGATACAGCACATTCACTGTGATCGAGTTTGTTCCGGCAAATCTACAGTGGTTTTTTTACAGTGTAGAACAGATCTCGCCTACGGGTAATCAAGTTGTCAGATAATATTTACGTCTTATTTTTGGGTTAGAGGAAAATTCCTGGCTAAGAGTTTTTGATAGAGTCCTTTACGCGGTAGTGAGATTCAGCTAACTGATAAGAAATAGAGTTTATTACTTCGAATCAAAAACTACCGTAATCCACGCTATTCCATTTATAGTTTATATTGTCTTCTAGCATGGAATACTTAGATTCCTTTAGAACGAATGATGGAGATTTTAGCAAAAGTGTTAACCCTCCAGCCTCGGTGACTTTTTCATTTTCTTGGATAAAACCGCCGCATATTTATAAGTCTTGCAAGGGGGTTGCTTTTTAATATTCAGATTGTTTGATTTCCAACACTTTTGTGAAGTACAAATAGTCAATTTATTTAATTATAGATTACATAATGCGAGAATAAGTTGTATTATACACTTTTAAAGAGTGGTGGGAATCAAGCAATCTGAATATTAAAAAAAATGTAGACCGCTGGCAGCACTGGAACTCGAAAGTAGCGCGTCCCGCGGAATTGTGGAGAATATGCGAAACTTGTTTGAGCGTTACCCTCTCCTGCATGGTTAAGTGACTTACAATTTAACAAGATTTTAAAAACGATTTCTCCTTCTCAGTCTAGAATTAAATTGAAATAATTTTTGATTTTCTAAAAAAAAACTTATTCACTCAACTGCTAACGTTCCCTGCTTACAGTTTTAAATAAATTGTACTACCTATTAAATTTATATCATCTGTTTATATCTTCTGCTAGAAATGGCATGTCTCAGAGTATAAAAAAGAGAGTCAAAAGAAGCATGTCTCAGAGTATTCTGTGAATACTTTGTAACTCTTTGTTTTAAAGGGAAAAAATGATGTATTCGGACGATAAAGGTAATTATAACAGGTAAAACAATTTTTAAAAATCTGTATATTTAAGGTAGTACAGACATAACTAAATAGCATACAAGTTTACGAAAACGGAAATATCTGTAGATATCTAAAGTTTGCTTATGTATACTACTATTAGATTCAGGCATTAATGGACATAGCAGTTTAAAATATACGTACGTTATTGTAAAGATGAAAAAATATTTAGAATCCAGTGTCGAAATATTAAAAAGGCTTATTGTTACGGATAATTATTTTTAGAAATTGTTCAAGTTTGTGAGAATATTAATATACCCTATTTTAAAGAATTCTATATTCAGACAGTTTAAACATGAATAGATTTCGTCCTTTTCAATGTCTAATACATATCAAAATCTTTATGTTGCATTTTTTAAAACATGTTTTAAAAAAAATAAAATAAAAACATAATACCATTATCAATGCAAAATCTAAAAATATTACCATCTGTTCCATTTCAAGATGGGATGATATAGCGGAGACTAGAGCGGGTTAACCCACTTTTTACAAAATGACTTTTTATTTTTTAAGTATTGAACGTAGATAACGTTTTATATATCATTTTATTCGTTATACAATCAGTTATCAAAATAAAATTGCTACATAAGTGTAATATATAAGAAATCTGCGAAATGATTGATTTCAATCATGAGAAAATAATGGGTCAAGGCTGCCCACATATGGGAGGGTTGACCCACTATATTTGGAGGCTTGACCCACTTTGTTTTACATTGAAATATTTTTGAAGAGAAATAAAAACAGTTAAAAAAATGTAAAAAAACTTTATGCTACAATCTTTAATTATTATAATAAAATATTTTTCAAAATATGATGCTTAAGCAAACCTGTTTAAACGCAATCGCAAGTCAGGGGAGAAAAATTAATTTTGTATGTACAGCAGGGAAATACAACATTATATACAACAGCAGGGAAATACATATTATACAGCAGGGAAAATGATATTTTAACATTTAAGACAGCACTGCATTAGAAACATGTAGTTTTCATAGGGTTTCATACATTATTATGTCCGGATTTAGGAGCCACTTCCGATTTTTTTGTCTCATTGTCCTACTTTTTGCGACACTTGACATGGCAATTCTAGTTGTCACATAGTTTGTCTTCATCTCACCGTATTCATCCTGGTGAAATTTGTCTACATGTTTTCGTAATTTTTTTCGATCAATATTACGTTCTTTTGCAGCCGCATGAACACATAACTTATCATTAACATTTTTAACCCTTTCAGGTGTTACTTAGTACTTTCAGTACTAAAATTTTGAAATAAATGAATGGCACCGGACTTTACGAACAAATTTATTTGGAAATAAGAAAAAGGGCTATATTTCACGTGCTTATTAAATGGAAAATATTTTAGCAAAATTCTGGCGCCATTGTATCATTTGGGAATTAAGATTAAGCGGTTTCATAAACATACCACTGCCCCTCAAATGGTTCAGACTGCTGCTTTAATACTTTCTAGCCTATTCCTACGTTTCTATTTACCGTAATTTCCCGCGTATACGCCGCAGCTCAGATAATTCAAATTCCTACTGGAATTTCTTTTAAATAAAATGTGACTTACTTTTGCTTAGCAGTTATTTGACTTCATTTTTAAAATAAAATTTCCGGTGTGAAAAAGACTTAACTTAGGCGCGGCGTATACACGGGAAATTACGGTACGTGTTGTAAATAATATTTAAATGGAAAAAAGTTCCTATGAACTTTCCCATTTATATTTCATTAAGTATTTTCTTACAGTGGATACTATAGCAGTTTTTCACATATTTCTTTAATCAGTTTCAAACATTTTCTTTTCCATCACCCCATTTTACTGTAGCTTTAAGGAATAAATCTACATTCTTTTTTATATATAACCATTAACCTTTTATGATGCACAGGTTATAATAGAAAGATTTCCAAAACCACTTAATTAAGGGAGCCTTGAGCATCTGGTCCTTGATTGGGTTAATCATCCCCACATAATCCTTTTCTAAAGAATAGCACATTATTATGTTAACCCTAACATTCTGTACAATCTTTATGCCTGGAATCAAAGATGGATATTTCTGCATTACTTAAAACCTGCTTAGTTAAATTTCTATGTTATATTTTATCTCAAAAAAGCTTACAAAATATTTCTAAAAAACACATCTTTTAGGTTGAAAACGCCTCAAAATTGATTTTTTCCACACCTATTTTGATTATCTCTATGAAACGAAGACTGTTGTTTGAGCATTCTTGTAGCTTTGGTTGACACCTATTGATAAAATTCTGAAAATCTTTTAAATATGAAAACTGATGGGTGGGTCAAGCCACCCCCTGCAAGCTACGCTCGCCAACCCCCGTTC
Source organism: Maratus speciosus (assembly GCA_963932465.1). NCBI lineage: Eukaryota > Metazoa > Arthropoda > Arachnida > Araneae > Salticidae > Maratus > Maratus speciosus. The sequence continues at coordinate 510,758,096 of OZ010786.1, read as the reverse complement.
AGACACCGCAGAATCTAAAAATCAAAAAACCTGCTAATCTGATGGGTTTTAAAAATATTAGAGACGATTAAATTATACTGAAAAAAGCTGTGCAGATCTCCCTGTAAACGGGTTTCCATTCAATTTCCTTTGATTGCAAAAAATTAAGGGCGAATCAGTTGCTGTTAAGGCATCCAATCGTTGTTTTCGTTTTTGATTAAAGAGGATCAGTTAAACATTTGAAAAGAAACTAAAATAAAATCAATTAAGTATTCTGAGTCTTTGACTCCCGATATTTTAAAACAATCTCTATAACAGTAGCCTAAATCTTGTGACTATCATCAAGAGTTCCCGGCGGAACATTTCGTTTTTTATACTCTAGGTGCCATTTTGATGCTTTAATGTTATCCAGGCACAGGTGATAAGTCACCAAATATTATTCTATCCCCATCATTTCATCTATATTATAATAGTTCAAATCATCAAATGCCATAAACAAATACGGCCTGATCACTTCGCCTTTCATATGAAGGTTTGGCACAAATGTCATATCCCCATATTGCCACGATTTTTTTTCCAAGGCCAATTTGGGGAACGCATCAACAGCATAAACAACAACATCCGGCTTACCATATCAAGCAAAATAACGATACTTTGGCGCCAGTTAAGTACCCGTTGCGTATATGACATTGGCGTCAGAAAAAAATCGCGCCAATATGGGGCCGTATATGACATCTGTGCCGGAAGGAAAAAATGCCGGGTTCAAATCTCGCCAATATCTTTTTTGCAACTTGCCAGTTACAATTTTTTTATTCTTCGAGTGGTAAATTAAAACATTGATTTGAAGCTGAAATTAAATGTCATGGTTTGCTACATAATTTAATATTTCGCCAGATGTCATATAGATGACACCGCATATTTCGCATGATTTTTTTTTACGAAAATTCGGCGAAAACCACATTTTCGAATACCAGTTACATATGTATTTTTGGTACGACTTAGTTATCCCGTCGATCAAAAATCTATCGCGAACTATAAGTTTAAATGCCAATAACGGTTGATCGAAAATGTCACATTCACTTGACTTTTAGCAAGTTACACATGTTTACGTCATCAAGTGATTTTCATTTCGACGTTTTATTTTTATATTTATTAATGTTATACTAATTTATTTGTTCTTTTGTTATTTAAAATAAACATTTTGTCAATCTGTACAATTTGGCGAGTGGTTCGGCGATTTATATAATTTGTGAAATTGGTTGGCGGAATAGCTACGTTGTACCGTATTTTTTAATTATTTTCTATTATTTTTAAAAGGAAATAGCAAAAAAATAATTAATGACTATAGAAAAAGATAATTTATATAAATAAAAATAAAATAAAAGTAAATAAACATTTATTATTATATAAACGACAATAGCCATGTCAATCAAAATAATGCCATTTTTGCGCCAATTAGGTACCCCAGTGCGTATATGACATTTGTGCCTAATATTTTTCTTTTCGTTTTGTTTTTTTAAAAAAGAGAAAGAAGTGAAAGCCACCAGTTTAAATGTTTCATTTTTAAATGAAAGTTTTGTATTAAATAAAATGATAACGAAATACAAAAAAAGCATTGTTCTTAGCACAGATTTAAAGGAGGTCAAACTGGTCGCCATATTAATTTAAAATAGTAAACTTTTCTGAATTATGAAAATATATATATATCTGTTATGACTAAAAATTTGAGTTACCATCATTAGAAAAATGCATTTAAAATTAGAAAAAAATTAATATTTCGAAAACTAATTCGAATTTAAAAATTGTAATACCAGTTTTGAGATCTGTGGTTCAATACGGATTTTTGGTGTTAATTTCATCGCAAAGTATTCCATATTTTAGAAGAAATCGCCGTGAAACATAATCACTTGTTTAATCAGTCGATTCAAAGAATCGATACACATTTCAGCCGTTTCATATATTCGTTTCATAAATTCGTTTCATTAGGATTTTATATATATAGGGTATATATATATATATATATATATATATATATATAGATATTCGAGCTGTAGAAAAAAAAAAGTTGCGTTTTAATGTGCTTGGTTTGTTTAAATTGCTCCGGTCATCCTTTGCAAAGGTGAGTTAAACAAACTTTGATATATTTTGCACGCATAACCCGGCACCTTTAAACAAAACAAAAAACACGGCTCCTTTGATTAGAAATTTCATTCATATCCCCTTTCAAATGGTCCACCATCTTAGAAAGTTAATGATATAACATTAAGTTTTAAATCTGAAAACAAAAAAAATCTTTCAAATTATTTGAATTTTTATTTTTAAACACCGCAATATCAATTTATATTGCGCAGAATTATTGCAGCATTTATTACTACAAATTATTGTAAATATAAAAAGAAAATAAACAACCCATAAGTACTCAAATGAGACCATTATCTTTATTAATACACTAAAGCTAACTTGAAGAGAAAATGCTTTGAAGCAAATCTTGAAAATTCTAGATATGCGTAATTATAATTTTCTTAAATATGTCAGAAACTTATTTTCACTCCCCTTCAAAATCTCCTTTCTATGTCATTCAAAAGATTGTTTGATACAATGAATAGTAAATAGAGCAGGAATAGACCTTACGTTACAGATTATACTTTGAAAGATAGAAAGGCCTACATTGTTGACTCATGTAAATATATATTCTCTCTAATTAGTATGAATAAATTTAACATTCATAAAAGTTTATTGTAGTATATTCATGTTGGAATGCTTTGTTTAGACTCGTCAATGAATACTATATTTATAACATATATGGTTAATTCTCACCATCATTTGACTTTTATGTCCCTGAAAGATAATTTTTACTTTAGTACATATTCTTGTTTTTTTTTTTTTTTTTTTTTTTTTTTTTTTTTTTTTTTTTCATGTATTGGGGAATATTCCATTGCATTATTGCATGGCAATATTAACGATATAAATAAGTTTTGGGCGATGTGTGTGGGGGCGGGGGGGGGTCTCCAAATAGCAGGAAAACTCCTATACCATCCCGTGTCCCTGATGCTGATTTTTAAGTTTGGGGCTGTCTGTATAAAATTGTTTCAATAAAAATAATTCGATGTAATTTTTTTTCAACACTGAAACTATTGTTTTATATAAATATGTAACAAAAAATTAACATGCACGCATTTTTAGGGATAGTATTATTTTTTAAACTCTGTCCCTGGGTTTTAGACTCCTTACCGTCGCTCTTCTAAAATTACACAGAAAATCTCTTCAGATGAAGCCACAGAATTTTTTTCAAGTTTTTTCTCATGCAGAAGTATGCTAGAGAGAGAGTGTCTAAAATTCTTAGGCAGGAAATTTACTGCAGAATTTAAATCAGCATTTAAATATCAATTTCAAGCATCGTGGCTTTATTTGTAGACATACCGTCCCCCAGGCTTATTCCTGCACTATTCGAGGTAAGTTTAATCCAATATAAATAACTCTTTCAGAAAATAAATGAACATTGTGGCTACCACTTAGTCTTAACATGATTTGCCTAAAAAAGGGTGGTAATTTTCCTTACCATTCCATCCTTACTGTCCCTTTCTTTCCCTTTTTTCCTATACCGTCCCCTTTTTTTACCTTACCGTCCCTTTTTAACACTACTTTAAGATAATGTTATACTAAAATTTTGTATTAAAAATACTACATTGTTATTATTTCTTTTTCGAATGTCCTGTGGGTACTACGCAAATTCCTTATAAGTAAAAATTTAGAAGAAAATAAAAAGTTTTAGTAGAAAAATGGTAAGGAAAATTAAGTTTAACATAAACATCAGTTAAATAAAAAAAAATATTCGCTGCTGACCATTTCTTCTTTATTTTGAATCATTAAGGCATTCATCTATCAGATTGAAATGTTACTTTAGTCAGTTTAATTTCACCAGATTTTTATTCCCGAAAGTCAAAAGATTGTGTGAGTGTCCCATATTTGTTTTAATGTATATGCAAATCGTTGAATGTATGTATACAGTGCATTCAATAATTTCCATGACAGCCGTTTGTAAAAATGCACAAATAGCGTTCACTCTGCGAAACTGGCCGGATGACAAACAAACTACCTCCACGTATGAAGTAGTTGCATTCTTTTCTTTTCATTTCTGATTTGGTAGTGTTCATTTCCGCAAACCGTGTGCGTGCCTCATTAAAAAAAAACAAAAAGAACAACGAACAAACATAAAATTTTGTGGTAAATTGCGAAAATCTACCACAGAAACGACGTACGAAATGAATAAATTTGCCTATTGTGACTAGTGTTTCAAGCTGGAAGAGATTCGACCAAAGACTATGAGCGATCCAGTCGTAAATATTTGAATCGATTACATAAATGTAAAACGTAAGTAGTACATAAAGTCTTTCTAAAGTTCACATTTTCCGTATTATTGATATTTAATTCTAAAGCAGAAAAACGTTTTGTGATATTAAATAATATTCTAAATTGTAAAATAAAATCTTGTCGCTCACGTCATTTAGACACTGTCAACAATCTCAGCCATAAATTTTGTTTTTACTACAACTTTGTTTAACAAACATCGCACAGTTATAATTTTTCACCGTCGATTAGAATATGTACTTTCACGTATAATTTATTTGAAAACTGCAGCTCAACATATTAGTTTTATGGATTTTAAGATAATTTTCAAGTATGAGTATTTCTTAATCCGTGTGCAACCCAATTACGGAAAAATAAGCCTTTGCACCTAAAATAGTTTATATAATTTAATATCTGTTTGTTACACGTGTGATATTCCATAACTAAAATTCCAATGAAATTAAAACTTCACAAATGAATAAATAATAAATGAAAAATAAAACACCAATTTAATAGATATGTAATTGAAATAAGTACTTAAAGAGTAAAATAAACATTATCACAAAGCTAAATATAAGTAATGAAATGTTTTGCGATAAATCACTATATTAATTTACCGAAAAATAATATTTTATAAAAAAAAAAAGATGTTAATTGTTGGTATTAGTTAATATAAATATCCTTTTGTTAATGTTATTTCAAACATAAAAAAGAAGAAAAAGACATTATTGAAAATTTCATTATAATGTTATTTTTCTAAAGATAATATTCATAAAAAGCTTTAAATTATATTAACCATGATGTAAAATATGCATTTTTACATCATGTAAAATTTATATTTGTCTGTGTTAAGAAGAAATTCTCGGAATTGCCTATAACAATTTGAAAATGTTATGTACAGTGCGAATACATACTCATCTCCAATACACATCATTTTTAAATTAGTTTTGAAATTTTGTTACACGTACATTCACACACATACTATATGTATATAACCATTACAAATTACCAACAAGAATTGTTAATGTAAAAATAATAAAGGGGTTTATTCAAATTAAAATTAGAATATAAGCCACCGTATAAGTCTATGAAACACATCCCCTTATCAAATGCCACATGGGTTTGAAAACATAGTAAATATTAGAAAAATTGGAAAATTGTGAACCAAGGCAAATTCATAAGATCCTAATTATCTTGATTACCACAAAATGTGAGGTTTCATCCTCGCATTAGCCATAAAAAGATAAATAATGTGAAATAAGGCCTACCACACAAAATATATACAGAAACTAAATTATGAGAAAACAATTAATTTAAAAATAAATATTGATTAAAATGTATTAAAAAGAAAAGCATATTTCCAATTGAAGATCCAAACTTACTTTGAATTATACAGCAAAAAGAAAGAAAAAGTGATAGTTGCCAAAATGCTTTTTAAAATAATTACGGGCCAGGGAAGTAATATTGTATAGTATATGCAGGTATAATTTTTAATATGGTGCTTGATGTCATCTGTAGCACAGGGAGACACAGAAAAGGAGAGAGATAGATAGAGAGAGATAATTTTAATTTCCAAAAATTGTAATTAATTTTAATTAATGACAATTAATAATTATTCATAATATTCATCATTATACAGGGTGCAATATGTTATCTATCGCCAACCTTTAATTTCTCAACCGTTGGCCGTAGACATATAGTTCTATTTACAAAAACGTTTCAAATGAGCTTAATATTCATATTGTAGCATTATTTAAAGTAAAAAAAAATCAATTTTATAAAAATTACGAAATCTAACTTTTTATACGGTCCCCTAGTCCATATAGTTATATTTAGTAAAAGTTTACAGATATAACAGATATAACACAAAAAGTGTGACACCTGTACTGCAAAAACTGACACAGTTATTAAATTTCAAAGTTTGAGATTTTTGCACATGGTATTGTCTTTCATTGAGGGAACACTTAAAAGATGAAATAAAGTAATTCGAGATCAAAGTCAAGGTGCTATGTCCTTTTTACGGCAAAACTACCTTTAGCCGGTATCTCCAAATCGGGGAATCACCAAAGAGGGCTATTTCATCTAATTATTTCAGTTTTTTATGGGTCAAACAATATTCAAACGTCAAAGTAGGTAGAATCGACAGCTGAAAAATAAAACATACTAACTAAGGACTAGATAAATGACAGCGGAATCGCACCCTGATTTTGATCTCGAATTACTTTAATTCATCTTTTAACTAATCCCTCAATGAAAGACAAAATCATGTGCAAATACCTTAAACTTTGAAACTTAAAAACTCTGTCAATTTTTGTAGTACAGATGTCAAACTTTTTGTGTTATATCTATTATGATATGTGTAAAGTTTTACTAAATATAACTATAGGGACCGGGTACAGTATATTAAGTTAGATTTCGTAATTTTTACAAAATTCATTTTTTACTTTAAATAACGCCACAACATGAATATTTACCTCATTTGAAACGTTTTTGTAATTGGAACTATATGTCTACGACCAACGCGCAACGGTTCAGAAATTAATGGTCGGCGATAGATAACATATTGTGCCCTGTATATTCAATGAAATTAGCTCTAAAATTGTCTTCAAATTCAGCCTAAGGTCATACTTTCAACCCGTATGAATTTTATTCAATCTGAACACATTTTTAACTAAGCCTTTAAAAAATATATGATTATGAAATATAGATACTATTAGTGAGCAATTTAGATGTGGATAGGGCGGCAAATTGCACGCGTTGAAATATGGTAGCATATTGCATTAACTAAATGTCCTGTATCTGATTATTTTAAATGTTTGATGTTTATTGTTTAAACTTTGAAAGTACAGTGAAATATGTTTAACACGAAAACGCTTAAAATGAAAAATCGGTTTACATGAAATGATATAGCGGTCTGGACAGTATACTATGCAATTTAATACATTTTTTTTTCTTTTAATGCGAAACAAAAATCGTATAACAAGGAAAAAATCGCTTTCTATGTAGTTAGTTTGAGTTGAAATTAGTTAATTTTGTGTTAAAACCACTGAATTTTGGGTGAAAATTAGTAAATGCTGTGTTTTTGTTTTTTAATTAGCTTATGTTTAATTGTAACAATAGTTGAGAAACGGTCCGAAAACAAACTGCTGTTTCGCTTCAAATGAAAATGAAGCTGCTCAATGCAGTTGATGAAAAAGAAGGACAAAAACAGCAATCTGCAAAGAGTTTAGCATTGCCAATTCTACTTTATCAACGATAGTAAAATACAGGAATCCCATTACATTAATGTTTGAGCGTAGTGTATTTAAGCCAGAGAGAAAACGTATGAGAACCGCTAAGCACGAGGATTTAGAGACAGCTTTGCTTATCTCTCTATTCTAAAAAAAAGTAACTACCGCTGTCACCGCCGCCGCCGCCGCCGCCGGTTTTGATTTTTTTGTGACCGGAGGCCTTTATTCGTTAATATTAAGAAAAATAATGCATACAAAAATATGAAAATCGGTGGTTTTATACAGAAATCTTTGATAAACACGCTGATGCAGACAGTTTTCAAATCGAAGAATTATTTTAAGAGTTATTTAATGCTAAAGTTGGACAAAATCGTTCCGCTAAAAAAGTTTTATAGCAGCAAAAACTATGCATGACAGTGTAATCATTTTTAGATCATTTTATGCGTTAGAATTTGCCGGAGTGCAGATTGCATTAATTTTTTTATTTTGACTCATTTTTCGAGGTTTTATTTCTATTTTAAATTCAAATTTTCAGCATTTCTAGAGATATTTTTTACAGATTTCAGAAAATTGTACTAATTTAAACTGTTGCCAACTGCATAAAAAGCGCAAGCAATAATGTTTGCTTCAAATTAAAAATTTATTTACACGTGACTATTATAAACAGGAAAAAAACTTTCAATTTAGAATTAAATAATTACTTATAAAAAGCAGGAACTTATTAAAAATTACGTCATAAAAAGTATACACGTGAATTTTAAAAGAGAAAGGATATTGTAAAATAATAAATTCATTAACATGCGTTAGAAGTCTTAGGAGAAATTACGTCATATTTACGTCACATTATAGTTATTACATAAAATGAACACAAAATAATATTGCAAAAAAGTTTAAATTTAGAAATTGCGCTAGACATTTATTTGATATTTTGAGAATTAATTTAAAATGTCTCATTTAAAAAGAACTTTCTTTTCGCTTTGTTAAAAAATACCAGGAGACAAAGACTCTCTTTACTTAATTCCTTTTATATTAGCTTATTTTGAAATGTTGTTACACGTGTATACGTCATCAAGTTATTTTTATTTCGACGTTTTATTTGTGTTTTTATTAATGTTGTACGAATTTATTTGTTCTTTCGTTATTTAAAATAAAAAATATATCAATTTGTATAATTTGGCGAGTGGTTTGGCGATTTATATAATTTGGCGAAATTGGTCAACAGGATAATCAAGTAGTACCGCAGCGGATTTGGCGTTAAAATTCCCCAATCAAAGAGATATGAATAGAAATTCGTTTATAGGGAGATCGCCACTGTTTTTTAAATTATAATTCAATCTTTCCAAATCTTTTTAAAGCCGATCAAATTAGCGTGCATTTAGAGTCTGCGGTGTCTGGACGGGGGTTGGCGAGCGTAGCTCGTAGGGGGCCGAGCCCCCTAGTTTGATTTAAAGAAGCTAGATCTCAGAATGCTTAAAAAACACTTCAAAAACAGATATCTGATTTTTCCCCTCCAAAAAAACAATGTTTTTTTATGTGCTTTTTATCATAATGGATGCAACCTACTAGTAAACAGGGAATTTAAATAAAATTTGACGACGTCGAAAATCTTTGTGAGTTATGTTCTTTTTTACGAATCTTTCAACGCGAAATTCTTTTAACACGAAAAAAAAATTCGGCCTCTTCAATTTCGTGTTAAACGTATTTCACTGTATATCTGTAAGCATTTTGTGCAGCTAAATTTCCGAAATCACTTGAAGGAAACATGCTATCATAAGCAGTATTTTCATCCTAGCTATATTAACTTTAGCTATTCACTTTGCTCTTTTAATTGAATATGAAAATATAAAAAAGAATTTTGGTCCACTGTGAATACTCAAACACACGTAAAATAAATGTGATTTTATTGCAATAAATGCATCCTTAAAATTAAGAAACATAATTGTTGTATACATTTTTATGTCCCTTCAAACTGGCGTTAAGCCTAAATCCTGAGTTTAAAAAGGAATTTTTGAAACAGTATCCCCATAAATACGTTTAATATATAGCTCAAAATAATTAAAATTCTCTGTGAAATTTTAGTCTAAAATTTATATCCACTGGAAAATATATTTTTGTAATTTATATGTTTTTCCGTATTTAGAAATATTTTCTAGGTTTATTCATAAGAACAAACGAAATTTTTCATATGATACAATCTTCTAAAACTGCACGCAGATATTTATTCTTCATTTACTAGCAGTACAATAGCATAAAATATCAACAAATAGCATTACGCTTCAGTTAATTCTATATTTAGAATGTTATCTAAAGAGCTTAAATAAACTATCGTACAGTAGATCTTTTACGTTATTTAAGCAGTTGGTATTTTAGCAGTATCTCTTTTGTTTTACAATGTGAAAACATTATTTGCTTTTGGCGTTTTGCACAAGAACTTTCTGCTTCGCTCGAGTTCATTTCGCGCAGCTATTCGAAAGTACATTATGCAGAATTCGGTGTATAATGGGAATAGTAAAGATAGCTATTTTGATACACATTATGCTCATATTGGTAACATATTTTCCAATTTCTTTTAGTTGATTCCCATTTCTAATCAGTTTAGTTAAAAATGTATACTACCGAATACTACCGAAATACTACCAAAAAAATCACTGATATATTGATTTTATTAAAAGATGAATTTTCGATTATATGGTATAAAAAGATCCTGTTCGATTAGAAATATATCAAATTTTATTATTTGATATTTTCATATTTGTTATAAACTTATTATTTAAATACATTTAATAAAGCAGTTCCGAATTAATAGGTGATTCTCGATCCAGTACATTTCGGAAATAGCTCTTTATAAACGTTTATCCTTATAATACGAGGGAAAGTCAATAAGTAGGTCACAAGTCGATATGAGAGGTCGGAAATTAGTAGAAAACTGTTTCCAAATATGCCAGTAAGTGACAGCACTGTCCAACTGTAAAATGTCAATTTCAAATTTATTAGATAACAGTTGTACAAGATGAGTTGGGGCGTTCAAAAGTTGTTGACGAAGAACCAAATGGTCGTCCTGTTGACATTGCAATAGAAGAAACAGTGCGGAAGGTTGAGGAAATGGTTAGAGCTGACAGGCGAACAACAACAGACAACATTAGCAACTTCAACACGTGTTCACATCGTTTAGCCTACAGTCGACTGATGCAGACGTTGAATGTGAGGTACACAGATGGCTGAGAGTGCAATCCAAAGACATTTATGCAGCAGGTACTAGAAAACTGATAACAAGATGGGACAAATGTAAAGGACGGTTATATAGAGAAATAAACATAACTTTTAATTATGTATCTTGGTTTCCCTTTTTTATTGGATTTTGTGACCTACTTACAGACTTGCCCTCGTATATTTATAAATACATAATACTCACGTTATATACTTTTTTATATCTAAAAACATATTCACATCCCTTTTCATGTGCTCAAGTTTGGTAATAGCTGCAACATAAATAAAAGCAAAAGGTTCTAGAACTTGTTCTCTTTACACTTATAACTTCAAACTGTCTTTCTTGATTACAGACAGGTCCATACGCACACCTACCCTTATTACTTCCAAAACCATTAGACTATCCTCGGTATTTTGTGACTTTATGTGCACATAAAATTATCTATGAAGTCGCAATATCTGCATATAAAGATGCAAACATAATCTGGTTCAAATAAGCTACCGTACAAATCTTTAAACAGAACTTCAGACTAGTATTTTCTTCCTGAAGTTTAATGTTCATTCGCCGAGTTTCTCTTTGCTATACTATACTTTATGATTTAAGAAACACAAACTACAAGTTTACATGAATGCGAAACATACTAATGAGGTCAATTTCGTACAACTGGAATTACACATTTACCTTATAGTCCTTATAAGCTTCCGTTGAAAATGTTTTGTGTTCCTTATTTTGTTCCGACGTTCTATTATAGACAGATATTGATGTTTGTCTGGTTTCCCATGAAGAACCTTGAAGGTCAAATTTTTCTAATGTCGCCAGTTATCTGTGAGTAGTCGTAATATACACCAAGCTATATGCAGACAGACATACATCAGTGATATACGGAGTGACTATAGATATATACAGATTTGCTCAGAAGGTATACGGCGTATACCCTCATGTATCCAACACTACATCCATGATTTCGAAGCAAAAATTGCAAATATCCCAATCTTCCGCCGGAATTTATAAATTGTAAAGATAATTTATTCTAACGCTATTCATGTTTTTCTAAGAAAAAAATGTTTTTGAATGTGTCTGGCATATTTCGTGCGACATCAGTAGATTGAATTATATTTTAGTCGTTATATTATTATGATATTGCAAAATCAGGTTGAACTTTTGATCGTTTAACGGCATAGATTGAATTCAGAAAATTAATGCAATTCAATGTAACTGTTTTTTATAGAATATAAAAAATGATATATTCCGCCAAAAATTTTATTTTATAAATAAATCCATACTTGTATGATGCTTTAGAAATGAAAAATAAAACAGACACTTTCCAAAGTCATCTTGAGAATGACTTACTAAGGATTTAGACGAAAGTTTCCATTACATGGTTTCTTTTTGTAAAATAGATGTAATTTTATTATGCTTAAAAGTATTCATTTTATTTATAACCTCGTTCTCAAGAATTTCCTAATTATTTTCATATGCCTCTAGATTTTCCTTTCTAGAATCCTTTTTCGTGAATTATAAAAGAAAACGCACTACCATTAAATTGATTGATTTTCTTTTAAGCAATTCTATGTGACAGTGACATATGAATAAAAGCTTAAAAATTTTTAGTTCAACATTTTTAGGCGATTTATTTAAAGAAATAGTTCTAAAATGTAAAACAATTGCCAGTAAAATTTCTTATGATTGCGAACTTTTTATCGTTCTAGAAGACATTTATGCACAAAATAGATATTAAGAAATAATAAACTGTATAATAATGATGCAATACATTTTTTTTTTAATTAGAAGAAAATCATACAGGTTTTCTGATTTGAATATACTTCTTTTCTTTTCTAAGATTTAGATATTATTAGTAGTTGTATTTTAGAAAGGTGTATGTTTAAGCCTGTTTACGATAACTAACGAAAGCATATGTTAGGTTATAAACTTAAATATCTGAGGTTGTACAAATATTTAATATTTGTCGCTAGAATTAAAAATATTTAATCCTTTCATATAAAATAACGAAAACAAAATATACCACGCAACTATTTCTACCGGAAAGCATCGTATAAATGAGATGTTGGTAGCAATGAATAGGTGGTAATACCCCTTTAAAACCTGAGCTACACAATTGTGTAGGTGATACTATAGAAAAAAGAAAAAAACAATTTCTTCTTTTTGTGCTATTTAAAACGTAGCCTGCAACCACACAGTTGTGTGGTTCCTCCCTAGCCATATCCTGACATCGGGTATTTTTTAAATATTTGTTTCAAATAAACATGATACTATTAATTAGGGGAAACACCAAAACTTTTAATTTCTGTCCAAATTCTTCAGCTATTAAAGTGATAAATACCACTAAACGTTAATCATGGACATTGAATGGGCTTTGAGTCCATCTATATATTAAAAAATGCAATAACGTCATTTCTCAAATAGTTACTATTTTGAAATTAAATTTATGTTCCTTTGCTCACACAACCCAGACTACAGTGTATGTATTTTAATATTAATCTTTAAACAATTACGAAGAATCTGGGATAATTAACAATTTATAAAAAGCAGTATTGAAATCAGGACATATAAAAGAAAACTTAATGTTGCCAATTGTTCAAAAAAAGAATTTTTCTTATTAAAGAAATTTTATCATTTTATCTTTCTATCTTTCTTCCACTTTCCTATCTCAATCATTAACAATATTATGATAAAATAAACATTATTAAAACAAGTAATATACATTTATCGTCTATTTTATAAATGGTTAGTAACTGTTAAAGCGAATTAACGAATTTTCGATGAAGCAATTCTACATGAAACAGAATCACTGAAATACAACCTGATTAAAAGCGTGTACCTAGCAAAGGTATTACCTACATATAAAGATACTCTAATGAGCGATCATTATGCTTGGTACATGCAGAATTATATTGATAATCGATAGAAATGATAAAGGATGATTCTGAATAGGATAAATCTTTCATTGCTGAAATACTTTTGTTCACATTTATATCACGTATTATGAATTTCGTAAATAAAGGGTTATAAGCAGATAAATAAGTTATTTTAAGTACATTTCTCCAATCTCTAAATTTTGTTTGTGATTTAAATTTCTATAAATTATTTTGTATGTGTAAAATTGAGCACATATTAATTTTCTTAAACATCTAATCAATATTTGGGTAAAAAATGCTTACTTGAAACTAGATTATGAACTACACCATGAAAACTACTATCTCCAAAGCCAATATCTCCAATAGTTCTCCAAAGCCTATTAACCCCTTGAGGGGGAAGCAAAAATGACTCGAAATGTTGAATTCTCACCGGGATAATCGAAATATTTTATTTTTAAACAAGGAAAAGCAAATTCTTCAAAGATTTTCCTCAAAAATTAAAATATAAAATTTAGTAAAAATTTTCTGGTGAGAATCTTGTTTAAATTAGGTGGGATATATTTTATTCCATCGCCCCTCAAGGGGTTAACGATGCGTTGTTTAAGCATAACTTTTTAGAGAGTGATTCAAGAGTTCAAACAATGTAGAAAGCTTTAAAAAACAGAGATTATATTGCATTATATGGAATATTTTGTTACGTCTTTTATATTTAACATAGGTGTTTAAATTCATTCACAAAAATATATGTGGTTATTATGTAGTACATATTCAATTTAGTCACTGCGAAAGCGCTGTTATATCACAGAATATAATATTTTTATCAGCGAAGCAAACAAACAAAAGAAATAGTAGTACATAAGTTAGAGTTATTTTACTTTCCACTAATGTTTCATTAAAAATTTTGAAATTATTTTGCATTGAAGGGAGGGGTGTGACAATATTTTAATGTTTAAATTATTTATTAATAATTTTTGAATCGTAACCAATCTATAAAAGCTGATTTCAGTACAGTAATTGTACTTTTGTAAAATCACAAAAGCAAAAGATACCACGAAACTATTTCTGTCAGAAATCGTTGTACAAATATGATGTTGGTACCAATAAAGCGGTAGTAATATATACCATTAAATGTTAAACATGGACTTTGAAAGCGCTTTAAGTCCACCTATAAAATAAAAATTATGACTTCTTCTCTCAAATAGTTAATATTTTTTAAATTAAATTTATGTTCCTTTGGTCAAACAGCCCTGACTACAGTGTATGTATTTTTATATAATTTTTTAAATAATTAGTGAGAGTCTGAGATAATTGACAAATTTTAGAAAGCGGTGTTAAAAATCGATATACATAAATGTGAACGTAATATTGCAATTTGTTCGGAAAATAATTTTTTATTAATAAACACATTTCTTAATATATTTTTCCTCTTTCCAAAACTAAAACATTAACATTATTATAATAAAATTAAAACTTCGAAAAGTGTCATATACATTTCTCATCTATATTATAAAGTGATTGCTAAAGAGATTTGGCCAATTTTCGATGAAACAATTCTACCTGAAACAGGACTATTGAAATACAACTTGATAAAAAGGGTCTGGATTACAAAGGTATTACATAGCTATAAATATACACTAAAGAAAGATTATTATGCTTGGTACAAGCAGAATTATATTGATAATCAATAGAAACGAATGGAAGGATGCTTCTGAATGAGATTTGTCTTTTACCACTGAAATACATTTATTTGCAATTATATCATATATTATGAATATTGTATTTAAAAGGTAATATGCAGATGAATAAGTTATTTTAAGTACATTTCTCCCATCAGCGGATTTAGTTGATGATTTTGATTTATATAATTTCTAAATTAATTAATAAATTAAAATAACGACAATTTTTACTAAAGAATAACACATATGTATTTTTAAAGTCTGGTATTTTCATTACTATCCAAACCAATGTTAAATCCGAAACGCCTTGCTAATGTTCACGTATAGCCAATTTCAGGAGAAAAATATAACAATTGAAAGCATGTAGTATACTATTGCTGAAAACAGTCTAGAACTCTTTTTATAATACATTCAGGAAGGCTAAATTATTTTTTAAAAATTTCAGTAATAATTAACATGTTAATGATAAATTGACTGGCTAAAATATTAGAAAAGGATCAAGATCAAAGTAAGGACGAATGCACATAGTTAAGTATAAATATATATTACTTCTTATAAGAATGTGTGGAACTCTCGAACAGATTTACAATGTATTAAAGAAAGTTTCATTTTTAAAAATGTTTTCAGCAATAATAAACTTGTTAATGATACATAATAAATTGTCTGAATAAAAGGTTAGAAAACGATGATGATCAAGTCAAAGAAGAACCAACATAGTTAATTATAAAAACGATTTGCAGTAAATCTGAGAGTTCTATAGATGAATAATTATAATTTTCTTAAATTTGTCCGAAACTTATTCTCACCCGCCTTCCAAATATTATCTCTATGCCATTTAAAGATTTGTTTGATACAAAGAATAATAAATAGGGCAAGTAAAATTTACATTGTAGATTATACATTGAACGATATAAAGGCGTACATTGTTAACTCATGTAAATATTATGTCTAATTAGTATGAATAAGTTTATCATTCATAAAAGTTTATTGTAGTAAATTCATGATGGAATACTTTGTTCAGAATAGTCAATGAATTCTATATTTATAAAGTGTTTGAACATATTATAAACACGTTCAAACTATATGTATAATGTGTCTTAAACATTATGTGAGCCATTGAATGCATTTATAATATAAATCAGTGTGGAATATGTCACTCAGGAAAACTGACATTATGTTGATGGTGGCAACAACCTAACCAATATATATATATATTTTCAATGCTTCTACCTTTTTAAAACTTTTAATGCATTAACTTCTGAAAAATGTACAATTTCTAATTTTACACATTTGATTAGAAAAAAATGTACTTTCAAATGCAGTTTTTGTTAAGTAATTTCTCAGTTTACTGGTTTTTAGTATTTAAAAGATAATTTTCAAAAAATATTTTTTTAAATCTGCTTGCAACCCGATGTTGGAAAAGTAAGCTGTTTACACTTAAAACAATGTAATTAATTCAGTATTTGTATTTTTCTCTATAATATTTTATATTTGAAGTGTCAAACGAAATCATAAATAAAAAATACATAAATAAGACACGAATTTAATAGATAAATTACCGAACTACTTGCTGAAACTCTGAAATGATCAGATTAAGAAAGCTTGTCATAAATAGTTAAATGTATAATCAGATTAACAAAGCTTGCCATAAATAGTGAAATGTATAATCAAATTAACAAAGCTTGCCATAAATAGTGAAATGTTCCGCAGTTGTTCGCTAAAAATAAATAATGTACTTGAAAGATGCAGGTGGTTATTACAGGTAAAAACAATTGTTAAAAATCTGCATTTTTCCTGTAGTACAGACGTAAACAAATACTATGTAATTGTATGAAAACGAAAATATAGAATCTTAAATATGATGAATAGAACAATGTCTGTAGATATTTAAAGTTTACTTATGTATTATATGTAGACATTAATTTACATAACACTTTAAAATATACATATGCCATTGTAAAGATAAAAAAAAAAAAAATATGGTATATGGCTAATATTTAAGTACAGAAATTGCTTTTTTGGTGCAGTTCTTGGGCAGTCTAACAAAATATACTAACAAGGGAACCATTTTTGGTGCTGCTCGCACCTACCACCAAGACTTAGTGCATTTAACCCTATACATAAAAGTTAGAGAATTTATAAAATTTATCTGTCAAAATCATATTTTACACATTTTTATTCTTTTAATTTTTTTATTATTGGATTTTTGTTTGTTTATTTCCTCACCGAAAGTGCCGGTGGAATAAGTCGCCAAATATGGCGCTACAAACTTTTTGCCCGCTTTATCCCTGGAGTATATGTAAGGTACGTATTAGAATTAAATTAGATCGGGATTTGTTTGATAATTGATAACATAAGAAACAAGAATTAGGTTTTTTTCTAAAAAGACAATAAATGTATGAATATTAAATTTATTTATGTTAATATTTTTCAAGATCAAGGAAAACTACTTGTTTTGTAAAATACAAAATACTATAGGTATATTATTAGTATATAAGTATTTTCTTTTGAATTTGGATGGAATAAAGTTTCTAATGTTTAAAATAAAATGTTGTTGTATTAAATGTTGTGTCTTTTGGTAAAAGTAATCATAAAGAAGCAATTAATATTTTTATGCAATTTAGGAAATTTATTGGGCTGCGATAGGTTGGACATTACAATTTCTAGTGAAGTCCAAACAACTGCTCTCACACGACAAGCAGCTAATGACGTTGCTGGAAAGCTCTACTTTTGAAAAAAAAGCCAACCTTCTCCCTGCCAAAAATGTGAATATAACATTGTAATTTTTAAAAATCAAATTCCTAAGTTCTTTAAGGATTTTTAAAACTTTTTTTAACATTTATACTTATTATTGACTAATTTGTATTTGTAAATGCTTTCCTTTAAAAAAAATTCTATGTTAATAGTCCAATAAGTGGTTTCGAAATTTTCATTTTCAGAAACTTATGCTGCTGTAAAACCAAAAAATATTATTTTAACAGAAATTTTTTTCTCAAACTTCGTTATATGCTTTAAAATGCACCAGGTCTCAATGATAGGTGCGACCAACACCAAAAGTGGTTTACTTGTAAATGTAAACTATTTACAAGTGCTATCAATTAAAAACGATTTTCGTCTATGTTCTGTGCAGCCTGTAGTATGTCGGGCATCTTTAGCCCGGGATGCTGGTTTGTTATATGAGGCATTCTCACAATCTTTTGACTTTCGGGAATGAAAATCTGGTGAAATTAAACTTGCTAAAATAACATTTTAATCTTACAGACGAATACCTTAATGATTCAAAATGAAGAAAAAAATGTCAGCAGCGATTTTTTTTTTATTATTATTATTTAACTGAGGTTTAAGTTAAACTTGCGAGTTTAATTTTCCTTACCATTTTACCACTATAACTTTTTATTTTCTTCGAAATTTTTAATTATAATGAATTTGCATTATACCTACAGGACATTCAAATAATAAATAATAAAAATGTAGTACTTTTAATACAGAATTTTTGTATAATATTGTCTTAAAGGGGTGTTAAAGAAGGGACGGTAAGGGAAAAAAAGGGGACGGTATAGGAAAAAAGGGACGAAATGGAAAAAAAAGGACGATAAGGATGGAACGGTAAGGAAAATTACCACGTATTTTTAGGCAAATCATGTTAAGACTAAGTGATAGCCACATTGTTCAGTGATTTTTAGAAACAGTTGTTAACATTGGATTAGTATATTTTTTTTTAATTTACCTCGAAAAGTGCAGGAAAAAACCTTGGGGACGGTAAGACTACCAATAAAGCCACGATCTTGAAATTGATATTTAAATGCTGATTTAAATTCTGCAGTAAATTTACTGTCAAAGAATTTTAGACATTCTTTCTCTAGCATACTTCTGCATGAGAAAAAACTTGAAAGAAATTCTGTGGCTGCATCTGAAGTGATTTTCTGTATAAGTTTATCAAGAGAGACGGTAAGGATTGAAAATCCAGAGACAGAGTTCACAAAATAATATCAACCGTAAAAATATGTGCAGGTTAATTTTATGCTACATATTTATAAAAACAAATTGTCCCAGTTCCGGAAAAAAATTACATCGATTTTTTTTTTTTTTTGAAACAATTTTATACAGACAGCTCAAAACTTAAAAATCAGCATCAGGGACACGGGACGGTATAGGCGTTTTTCTGGTATTTGGACCCCCAACATCGTCCAAAACTTATTTATCTCGTTAATATTGTTATGCAATTATGCAATGGGATGTTCCCCAGTATATGAAATAAAAAAAAAAACACAAAAAATATTAAAATAAAAATTATTATTCAGGGACTTAAAAGTCAAAATATAGTGAGAATGCCCCATATAAGCCCATAATATGAAATCTTAGCACTAAATAAAAATTTATCGTAATTTCAGTAGTACACTGTAAAAAAAGAAAAAAAAATACGACCAGTTTTCCTGAAGGAATCGGAAAAATAGTTGCCCTTATCATACCGGAAAAATTTTCGACCTAGATCGGAATAAAATCCGTAATATACCGTTTTATTGACTATTTCCTTTTTTTTACGGATCGTATTCCGAGCTGGGTCGGAAAATATTCCGGTACGACAAGGTTAACTATTTTTCCGATTCCTACAGGGAAACTGGTAGAATTTTTTTTTTACAGTGTACAATAACTCTATTATTGTATTAGAATTAAAATACACTAGCATGTAAAACATTTTAAGACGAGTAATTTGTGCTTTTTAAATCAAACTGTTGTAACATTACTGTCACAAACATGCTATTGAATATATATTTATTATTTACAAATATTATAATAAATGTACATTTTCCAAAATTGTACTTTTATATTTTTTGGTAATTTTCATTTTACATAAAAGTAAAAGAGTATATCTAATGTCCACATTTCTGAAAATATTGATATTTACTTATAAAGCTCAAGAAACTTATATTAAGTAACATTCTAAATTATAAACTAAAATCCTATCGATGACTAATGCTAGCGTCTTTTAAATACTTTCAACGACCTCAGCAATGAATTTTGCTTTTACAACAATTTTGTTAAACTTCTAAACATTTCAACAATTCAACTTCAAACTTCTAAACATATTCAGAGCTAAAAAGTACGTAAAAATCAATTATCAAAAGTTAAAAAAACACAACCATCTCCTCTACTTTATATAATCGATTTTTGTTATTCTTTAAATTTGACAATTTATGATTTGCGAAATATCCTGACATTAAAAATTAATGTAATTTTCGGATTCAGCGCTATAAAATACATAAAAGTTAAAAAAAATCAACAATCGCGGTCTTGCATTATCTAATCTAAAACTTTTTCTTAAACTTCTTGGCGGTAATATATCCGAATTTTTTTGTGTTATCCTGTAAAATAAGTATAAATGGTAACCACGGAAAATCGTAATAATATTAGATTGTTATTGGATTTGTGCCAGTATGTAAAATGTAATCTCAATCGATATTTAAAAGTGAGTTAAAATCCGAGTACAAAATTTTGAACTGGAAAAACATACATAAGATCGTTGAAGTAACATAAAAACTTACAAAAATAACATATTTGTTAAAATAAATCATAAAAGAAACAGCCTCAAATCCTGACACAATAAAATATATGTTATTTCAGCCAATCTGAAACTTAATAAATTTTATCTTAATCGTAATACTTGTACGATTTTTTTCAAAACGCAGATACACATGAAATAAGATCTTCACACTTGGTATGTGATCCCTCAAAGCCAAGCCGAATTCAACTGTTTTCAAAGCAGAAAAGTGGCATAAGTCATTCATTTTAAAAGTTTCATAACTCACTCAATTTTAGCATTATATGAATGGGACTTGTTTTGTCTTACTTGTCAGTGTAATTGGAAAATTTTACTAAATATAAATTATAGGACCGGGGACCGTATAAAAATTCAAATTTCGTAATTTTTTAAGAAATGATTTTTTTGAACCAAATCACTTTTAAAATATTTCTTTACCTGATTTAAAACATTTTTGTAATTGGAACTATATGTCTATGACTAAAGGTTTAGGAATTAGCCATTGGACACCGTTGAGACCGGACACCCTGTATACTACATATATATATATATATATATATATATTAGTGAAAATTGAGAGTGAATATTTTGTTACAAGGTTATTTCACATAAGAAATTATTTTTATTTTAAAACTTTAAAGTTACTGTATTTTGAATGAAGTGTTCATATTTGAGTTAAAAGAAATGTCTTTAAAAATTGTTTAATTCGCATTGAAAGTTTAAATTAATGGGCTAAAGATATGTTTGACGATATTATAAAGTGGTGTAGTCAAGGTTTGATGCAAGGTTTCCCACGGAATATTGTAGTAGGAATTCCTACTACAATTCCTATTACACTACTGCCCTTCTAAAATTACACGTTATTAATAAGTGTAATTTTATAAGGGGTGGCAATTATCGAAGTGAGCTGAATTTAATTTTGGATGCAAGAGGTTGTTTGGATAATTTGATTGATGTAATGAATGATATATCATGCTATTTTATTGTTCGTTGATTGTATGTTTTTTTTTTTTCAGTGTTGGTCTTGGAGGGTGAAGGTGGACGTTGCATGCACAAAACCTTGATTTTACCATGCTGTGCATGTCGTGAGCCATATCGCCCATCTCTTGGTCTGTTGTTTTCTGTTTTTGCACTTCCGTTTGGTTATATAAGAGTTACTGCTTATGATGGTTTGTTTTAATGTTTGTATTTAAACTTAATATGTGTGATTAGTGTTAATTTTCATTACTGGAGTCTGAACTATATATATATATATATATATATTTATTTATAACTTTAATTTCAATTATTAAACAATTTTACTATTAATATTAATTATTACTTACTCCATAAAAGTACTTCTGAAATGCTCTTCAATTTAAACCTAAGATCATACTTTCTACACGCACCAATTTTATTCTAAAAGAACATATTTTTAACTAACCCGTTTTCTTTTTCAGAAAGATGATTATCAAGAACCGGTGCCATTAGTGTGCAATTTACACGTGGTTCGAGCTGAAAAATACTCCCAAGATGAAATATGGTAACTGAATGTATGAAATAATAAACTGAATGTTCTATACTTGCCCTTCCTTTTGCTAAATGGTTGATTTTAATTTATTCATCGGGAAGGTATATATATATCTGTCTCTAAAAAATTTGCTCGGCGAAATTTTCGTGATACCTTACCTTTATGATTACTTTAATTCAAGATAAAATAATTTATGGGAAAGATACGATCATGAGAAGCATTTTCAACCAAGCTACATCAGCTTTAACCTGTTACTCCGCTTTTTAATTGAATTTTAAAATGTGGTAAAGAATTTTGGTCCACTGTGGATATTCAAACTTTTAAAATACACGTAAAATAAATGTCTTTTTTTTCCAATATATGAGTGGTTATTATTTAAAAAAATTTAATTATTGTGTACGTTTTTATGTTGCTCCAAATTAGCGTTAAACCTAAATTATGAATTAAAAAACGAATTTTTGAAACAATATCTCCACAAAAACGTTTCATATATAGGTCAAAATAATTGAAATTCTTTGTGTAATATCAGTGTAAAATTTACACTCACTCAAAAAAATATTTTTTACAATTGTACATAATATTTGTCCATATTGAGAAAATTTATTATTTGTCTAGTCTTAACAACAAACGAAATTTTTCATACGATGCAATCTATTAATGTTACCAGCAAATATTTAATCTTCATTTAATAGCAGTACAATATCTACAATATAAAATATCTACAAAAATATCTACAATCACCATTACACTTCAGTTATTTCTATGTTTTGAATGTTATCTAAATAGATTAACCAAATCAATAAATAAGATCTCTTTTGTTATTCAAGCAGTTGGTATTTTAGTAGTATCTCTTTTGTTTTACAATGTGAAAACATTATTTGCTTTTGGTGATATGCGCAAATGGTGTCGGCTTCACTAGAGCTCATTTTTTTGGAGAAATTCGGAAGTACACAATGCAGAATTCAATGTTTAATGGGAATTTTAAAGATAGCTATTTCAATACACATTATGCTTATCTTGGTAAAATATTTTAAAATTTCTTTTAGTTGAATCGCATTTCTAATCAGTTTACTTATGAATGTAAATTATAAAAAGTGCCGTCGACTAAATCACTGATATATTAATTTAATGAAAAAAATAAATTTTAGCTTACACGGTACAAAATAATCCTATACAATTAGAAATATATCAATTTTTTTTCTTAGCTATTTTCATATTTGTGATACACTTATTATGAAAATAAATTTATTAAAGCAGTTCCGAACTAATAGGTGGTAATCTATCCAGTACATTTTTTTAAATACTTTTTTATACAAGTTTATTATTGTAATTTAGAGTAAATTGGTGAAGATACCGTAGTTTTGACTTTATTGTTTTAAAAATCGCCTATTGTTTATACTTGTTATTCATTGATTTCTTGTTAAAGTTTGCACCCTTATGTATAATTTAAAACCTTATTTCCTTTTACAGATATTATATAAAACATCAAAAATTTTGTTTTTCTAAATATTTCCACTTCGGCATCTTACCTATATCTATGGGTAAGATGGCCAACTATCGCGGTGTAAGATGCCTTGTGGAGTTTCAATGTAAACAATAATTTTTGTGATGCAGTTTAAAACATAATGGAACGAATAAAAGTAACTTTAATATTTTAGACATACTAAAGTTGTTAACTTACTTAATAGTATTAGGAAATTACAAAAATATGAAGGTAACAAACTTTGGCACTTTAATAAAAGGACAAATTAATATTTGAAAAAAAAAAAAAAAAGGTATGTTATACTTAACATTTAAAAGAATTATTGCTCTTAACTACGCCTATTTTGAAACATTATATTAAGTTTAAATACGATAAAGCCACTGTGATAAAGTACTTTAGAGTGCAGCTTTTTTGTTGGTGTTTTTCATATGACCCTTTCTTCTTTTCGGCTATAACTCTCAGATCTCCCACAAACTGCACATTTGTTTAGGAACTTTGAGCAACTTTTATATAACCAACAGTTTCACTGAATGCAATTGATCCAATCACATTTTTCAGAGATTTTATTACACTCTGCTAGCACTCTGAACACTGATTCTCATTCATTTAAAAAAAATCCTCATCTTCTGAATCTTGGTAGGAAATTAAATCCGTTATCTTTTCAAAACGCATCAAATTAGCGTGTTTTTATAGTCTGCGGTGTCTGGTTGGTGGTTGGGGAGCGTAGTTCGTAGGTAGCAGAATTCCCTTATCTTAAACTATATTATATACTACCGATATTTACATTTATTAAAATTATTTATAACTGCATTTAACATTATATTTTTAACAATAATTAAAATTAATATTTATTGAACAATTCTTTATAAGAGAAATAAAATTTATTTATAAGGCAGAAAACATATAGAAACCTTTCAAATTATTAAAAACTAGCAAACCCCGCGGCTTTGCTCGCGTAATAGTTGAAATATGTCAAATTTTGTTTTTGTGCGTATATTCATTATTGTATATTACACTGCTACAGATAATTCAAAAATGACTAATTAAGGCAACGTTTGACCAAACCTCATTCTTGTACTGCATTAGGAGAACGTGAGAATTAAATTAATGAGAAAAACTAAAATTAATTCGCAAGAAATGGTAATTTAGAATTGTATTTTGATATTGGCTAATTTCATTCTTCTCTTGCAGTTTGAATACTTTTAGAAATCGTTCTCAGAAAGCGTTTACATCTTAAAAGTAACCATCATGTCAAAATCCAAGCTTCGAGTTATGCAAGATTTTTTTGATTATAGAAATCGCAATTTTATAAACATTTTTGCTCCTGCAAGCTTTAAAATTTCTAATTCTTTTAAATGTTCTGTGGATGTATTTAAGTCGTTAAAGTGATAATTATGTCAAAATTTAAGTTTCTATCTGTAACAATTTCAGATAATTCATAGTTTAAAAGATTTTTATAAAGTTTACCCCTCATTTAACTGATTTTAAATTTTGATCAAAAGAAAAAACATACTCAGCGAGCACTTAAATCTTAAAAATTGTCACAATGTCAAACTTTAAGTTTCTAGCTCAGCAGCATCACAAATATCGCAACTTTAAAACGTTTATTGCTTTTGCATCTTTTAAAATTTCGAATTTTGTAAAAACTCTAACTGATAGTTCTAAATAAACCGTAATTTAGAACATTTTTTCGCTTACTTTTAAATTTCGGAATTTTAAGCCATTGTTTTATACCACGCATCTGCATCTTAAAAGTAACCTCTATACTAAATTTCAAATTTTTACCCGAAGAAATCCAACTAAATCTTAGTTTAAAACTT
The DNA here is from genome assembly GCA_963932465.1 of Maratus speciosus. NCBI lineage: Eukaryota > Metazoa > Arthropoda > Arachnida > Araneae > Salticidae > Maratus > Maratus speciosus. The sequence goes on along the minus strand of OZ010786.1, from coordinate 510,732,428 downwards.
TTTTATAACATTTTCAGCTCATTTCATCTTTTTGATTTCGAATTTTTTAAAACCATTCTTAACTAACATGTAAATCTTAAAAATAGCCATCATAACAAATTCTAAGACTCTATACCAATTGCTTACATAAATCACAATTTTAGATTTTTTTTTCTTTTTGCTCCTGCACCCTGTTAAATTTCGAATCTTTACAAAACTGTTTTGAGCGAGCATTTTCGTCTTTAGAACAACAATTATGCCAAATTTTAGTTTTTCTCATTAATAGTTCGAAATAAATCGAAATTTAGAACGTTGTCCGCTCATTTCAGCGTTCTGAATTTCGAATTTTTTAGAAATCGTATCACATAAATCGTAAATCTAGAATATTTTCTGCTTATGCATAGTTGTAAATTTCGAATATTTAGAAAACTGTTCTGAGAGAATATTTACATCTCTAAAGTAAGAACTATGCCAAATTTTAAGCTTCTAGTTCTAACAATTCCAAATAAATTACAATTTAGAACAATTTTAGACCGTTTTTGTCTCATTTCATCTTTTTAAAATTTGAGTTTTTTAGAAACCATTAATAGCAAGTATTTATATCTTAATGCTACAACCACGCAAAATTTAATATTTCTACCCCGAACAATATCACAAAAATTGCAATTATAGAACGTTTTTTGCTTCTTTATCTCCCTGGTGGTAGTGGCATCGATATACAATATAGCCTATGTTGGAGTAGAGATATTTAGCAGCATTTTGCCACCCTTATTTTTGAAATTGATTAGTTAGTTCCAGAGATTACCTCCTACAAATAAACAAACAAATGTTACTTATTTATAATATTAGTATGAATTAGCATATTATTGTTTTGTTCTCTTTCCAATTTTAAATTCTGCTTCTATGACCTGGTAAACTTTATTCTTATTTATAAATCGCCAACTTAGCACCTTTTTAATAATAAAAAAATTGCCATCGTGCCAGAATTTCTGTTAAGCATTTTTTTTATTTAATCGCGAAATGTCTGTCGTCAAATAAAACATAAAATATTTTACAGAAATTCTGATAGGTCTGTTTATTTTAATAAAAAAGGACTAAGTTGGTAGCACTGTAGAAATTATTTACAATTTATGAAATACATTTTATGAAATACATAAATATTACAATTTATTTACAATTTAGTAAAAAGATGACATCGGTTGAAAAGTTGAAATCGGTTCTGAACAGAATATTTATTTTAGTTATATTTGAAGGGGTGAGAATATATACGTTTATGAAAAGATATTGAACACTTGTTTCTGTAAAATCAAACTAAGGTTTTAAAACCTCTGTATAAACAATAGTTGAGGTTTTGTTGCCCTGTGGCAGCAGAATAAATTGATTTTCTGCGCTACCAGTTCTAGATAGTCCTACATAAAGTTGTCCGTGTGTGAAACATTCTTGCCTCAAATCGATACCTACCGTTTTAAATGTCTGCCCTTGAGACTTTTTAATTGTTAATGCAAAGGCTACTTTCACTGGGAATTGAAGACGCTGAAATGAAAATGGAAGTTCTGTAGGGATCATTGGTACCCGCAGAATGAGCGCCATTTCTCCTGTTGCTGGACCTGTAAGTATCGTCGCCTCTATTAAGTGTTCTCGAAAATTTTTAATTTGAAGTCTCGTGCCATTGCACAAATTAGGTGGGCTCAAATTTCGTAATAAGATAATTGGTACACCGATTTTTAGATATAGTTCATGTGGTGGTAAAGCAGGTGGGCTTAAGGAATTTAAGAATTCCTGTGGATAATTAATTGCGTCTTCCACTTGAACAACAGTGTCAATAGACTTGTACAGCCGTAGATCACCGGGTACTTTTTTCAATATAATGTTATTTATTTCATTTACAGCATTATTTCTTGGACAAACTATTGCTCTAGAGCAAAACCACTCAAAGTCTTTTTGCAGAATAGAGTCAATATCAGGGTAAACTTTTGTTATTAGTTCTTCAATATCGTATATAATGTGTCCTAATTTCTCAGTTAGTTCAACAATAGTCGATTTATTACTTGATACACTGTTGCAAAGTTTGCCCTCACCCAACTTCAATAATTCAGTAGGAAAATCACTATTGCTTCTTGCTAGATGGGCCCGCATATTATTTTGCAAATTAAGTGTTTGTACAGATCTCCACACTACTGAAGATTTTAAGCATGCTTTAATAATGTCTGCTCTTGTTCCTCTGGCAATTACCGGGAGCGTTTGACGGTAATCTCCTGTAAAGACAAATGTGACTCCACCCATAAGTGCATTACAATTTCTAAAATCTTTAAGTGTGCGATTCACAGCTTCAACATGTGTTCTGTGGCTCATTGTGCATTCATCCCACATAATTATTGACACTTGTTGAAGTAATTTACCAATAGTACCATTCTTGCGTATAGAACAAACAGATTCTTGATGTAGAGGCACTAAAAGTGGTAACTTAAATGTCGAATGGGCAGTTTTTCCACCTAAAAGTAATGTTGCCGCTATTCCAGATGAGGCAACAGCAAGAGCAATTTTCCCCATTTGTCTAACTTTAGCCAATATCAAATTAGTCAAAAAAGTCTTGCCAGTTCCACCTGGTGCATCTATGAAAAAAACTTTTCTTTTATTTTGTTCTACACTTTCAATAATTTTATTAAAAGCTTCAAGCTGTTCAGGGATTAATAGAGTAAGGTTTTCTTTTACATACGCAGTTAACTGGTTTTTGTCATGCATTTTTTTTTTAGTGTTTCATGAGATGAAGGCTTATTCGAACGATTAGGTGAAGGTATTCCAAAATCGTTTAATGTCTTATCGTTTAACTCTAATATCTTATCTTCGATAAGTATCAACCCTTCATTATAAATTTCTTCAGAAAATGGCAGATCAGGATTAAGGTTTAATAACCTTTCTCTATGTAGAATATCCTCAGAAAGATCTTCTTTAAAACGTTCCCATAGTTTTGTTGGTTCAGAAGGATGGCAGAATAATAAAATAATAACAAACAATTCTCTTAACATGATAGGTGATTGAGCGATTACAGCTTCTTTCATTGTCCATTCCCAATGTTTGTCCGTTTTTAATAAACCTCGTTCGTGGCAGGCTGCTTGAAACGTTTCTTTAACGACCCCGTTTACAATCCTTAGACTTTCAAAAGAAGTTGGACCACGAACATGATGAAGAAGCATTTTTAAATGAAAACACTCCGTTTGGCTTGGATGAATATTGTAAACTCTGCCCAAAGCAGTGTCCTTTTTAATTCCAGGATATCCATTAACATCTTGACCACGTTTTCTTCGTGAAAATTTGTTGTCGGCCCACGTGTAATAATGGGGAACTTCGGGATATAATAGAGTCTTTGCAAAATCATCGGTAGCGCATAATTCGAAAAAGGCCATAAGAGTTGTTTTTCGTGGATTATTAATAACCTGTTGCAAAGTATTGCTGGAGAAATATACCCCCTGACCGTTCTCCAGATGAACGGCTAAATGCAAAACCGTTGGATATCTTTCATGAATATTAAAATCTAGTAGTCTCCACATCGCTCCAGACGTGCTTATATATCGGCCATTCAAATAATTCGCGATTTCATCACTGGGATTCTCAATGGAAACAGTGGCCTTTGTTTATATATTTGCATATATATTTTATTGCTTTAATGGAATGAAAATATTCAATGTTTACATGAGCATTAAATATCCGGCACAAAAACGGTGAATAAGGGACAATATAACGGTTATCAATACTAACTGGTTTTCCGCGGATATTTAGAGTAGTATTCTGGCCACCATTATTTGGATCTCTCCGCCGATATAGTGGGTAACCTTCCTTCCCTGTTTGAGTTTCAGAAACAAATTTTCTTGGATATTTTTTGCTACATATGCCATTTTTCATACAGGGAGATGTTGGGTTAATTTCGCAGCAGGGCCCATGGATCATATTTTTGGAAACAATTTCAAATAATGTAGGGTCAGATTCTTTATCTGGTAACTCGGCCGAAATAATTTTGTCAATTTCATGCGGTTGAATTTTTGTATCGAGCCAGAAAAGCAGATGGCAATGAGGCAAACCCCTCTTTTGCCATTCTACGGTAGCCATGTAACATTTTACTGAGCCAAATGCTTCGCCTTTTGTGAATAATTTGATTAATTTTTTCATTTTTAAATGAAATACCCTGGATATAATATCATGTCTGTGAAAAGAACTCTGTCGGTGAAATAGTTAATTTTTAATTTCCAACCACTCTGGATTGCATGTAAAAGTTACAAATAAATCAGGCTTTCCGTAATTTCTTACATATGTAAGTGCGTCTTGCGATTTTTCGTGCATATATCTCGGCGACCCAGTAAAGGTAGAAGGTAAAATAACACATTGGCCAATATTTTCAGCCTGAATATTAGCATCTTGGTAAACAGCATCTCTTAAATGTATATAATCGTCAGCTCTCAACTTTTGTTGGTTTCGGCATATAAAGTGTAAACGCTCTGAAATCATTTTAGCCATCATATCAACAAAATACTGACTAAATAAATCCCAGTAATAATGCAATGCATTAAAACTGTTTGGTCTGACCATTAAACGGTATGCGTAAAATTGCATACATGATACAGTTTTATTTCTTGTTGAATCTTCTTGCTCTATACCAATATAATAACCATCATCTCCTTTTATAAAAATTAATGGATATTGGAGGGGATCACATGCACGATGTAATTCAGACACACTTTTTAATTTGCCGTCCCTACAATGTAAGACTATGTCTCTTGGACCTTTCTCTTCATCAACCATCAATATCGCAACTTCATTTATTGCAGGACAATTATAACGACCTCTGTGCTCGTTTCCAGGGTTACGATCGGCAGGGATGATTAACTTCAAGTCTTCACCTGAGGAGTTACTTTTAAAACTTTTAATGTAATTTTTATTCTTGTTTAATAATGTCTGACATTCATGAATCAAATCAACTTTTAATGTCGGGGTTGTATTTGACCGTAAAGATAACTGATCAGCATCCGAAATGAAATATATTTGCAAAAATTGGGGTTTTTTACCTTGTTCTTTCAGCAAACTTCCAATTTTATGATATACTTGGCCTTCTATTTTAAAAGTTGGCATAAAATTACTTTCACGCACTACTTTAGCACCAAAGGATGTCATCTGAAACAAAGAATTGTACTTTCTGATATTATTCAGAAAATTTGAACAATATGGATGAGAACCTGTTAGCAGATCTTTGAGTGACTCGGGTGGATCTTGTATTTCAGGTAGGTTAACTTTTCCGCCTGGACAGCACATACCGTTTGCCTCGTCGGCCCACTTCTTTGCGTTACATTTAGGGCAAATTTTATTCATAAGACCAATTTTAATATTGTTTTGTTCAGAATAGTCAATATTTGGAACGTATGAAAAAGCAGATCGATAACTACTAACGGACATACGGCTGACCATTCTAAATTTGACAGAGCGTGACTGTTGCCCAGTAAGACGCTGAGACCTTTCATTGCTAGATTCTCTAACACGGGATTGAATTGTGCGGTCATTTTGACTCGCAAGACGATATTGTCTTTCGACATTGGACTCCCTAGCGTAAATTTGAGACGATCGGTTTCTTTGCTCATCAAGACGGTCTAAACGTTTCGGGTTACATTCTTCAATTAGACGCAATTTAGCTGCTCTTGAACCAGTAGTTCGTGATGACAAATGAGATTTTCTTTTTGGCATCACGTTTGGAAACCAAGAAAACTGCAAATAAAAAAATAAAATTAGAATTTATAAAATCGGTGTTTGTTTATTATCGAGTCGGCCGCTTACCGTAAAAAAAAGTCGACAAATTATAACGCCAAGTAAACAAATTGAAGATTGCTAAGAATCCAAGCAATAAGAATCCTAAGAATGCAAGCAATCTTTACATAAGAATATTAAAGAAATATAAGTTAAAAAGTCACTGAAGAATAGAGTGTTTTTATATGAGAGTAACAACATACCAAATATAAAATTTGATTAATTCAGATGATTTTGGACAAAAGAATGCTTAGAATAATTGGCGTTGCATTATGAATGTTAAATTTTGGCTATGCAATGTCTTAAATTAATAAAATCTGTTTATGTAAAAATTATGTTTTAAATTGTTTATGTAAAATTTTTTCAATAATTTCCTCACCCTTTTGCAATTTTCTATACATTATTTTAGGGAATTTTGTGCATATGCTCAGAAAACATGTAAGATTTTTTTTCTTTATCTTTTTTAAAAACTAAAAATAATACGTACGTGGCTTTTTTATCCTTTTTTTATTTAATAGTTGCCTAGCAACTGAATTTTAAAACATATCAGAATAAGAAAGTTAAATAAATCTGGCGTATTTGACATTCGTAAAAATGAGATTTTCTGATCTTTTAAGAAAACTTTTATGCTTAGAAATTTACTAATAATCTAATATTATTAATTGCGTATTTCAAGGTACCAGATATTATCTGAAGCGAGATGAAAATTAAATTATTAATTAACGTTTCGGATTGTAGATAAATGTTTGTAGCGTCAATTCAAAGTGATCGATTCTACGTGTCGTAATAATTTTTCACTGCCTTTTTCTATCTTATTATCATCACATCATCATTTAATGACGTAATGGTTATGTTAATTAACGAAAGAAGTTATTAATTAGTAAAACGTCATTAAAAATACAGATACAAAATCGAATTCAAATTCTTTTGATGACGTAACAAACGCGTCCATTTTTGGCGTTAAATCCTATAGTTCGGGGATTTTTCTTTTTTGCGAAAAGTGGTCGACGGCATAATAGACTTAAAATCTAAGGAATCCAGGATTCACTCTGCCAATCACTTTTGCGCAAAACATAGTAAAAATTTTAATTTGGAAATAAAATAATAGTGAAATTGCAGAATTGGGAATTTTTCAAAATTATTTTCTTTGGGGGGTCAATTTTAATCAAATTACTGAAAGATTGAATGTTTTTTTTATGCAACTTATTATTTGCATTTTAATTTTTTCAGATTTCGTTTTTGTAATTTAGCACGAGTTAATTCGAGTTTTGTTTCATAACACTATTTAGAACAAAGCAGTTTTAAACACTTTCCTCAGCTTTTGAAGTGCATCTACATTTACCAGTATTTCCTTTTTATAACGGCCTTGGCGAGATGGAGAAAATGGTCTTGGCTAGAAAAGGAATATTTTCATACTTTATGGCAGCCCATTGACTGTTTACTACAGACACAGAATTCGTTCAGTATTTACACCAAGTAATGTGTAACAAGCGCAATTTACCTAATATATACATACAGGAACAACTTATTTAATATATTTACATAATTCAGAAATTAGTTTAATATATATCTAGGGCAAAGGAAAAGCTCTGTAAGTTGCATTGCGAACTGGCGTATTTTAGCAAGTGAGTTTTGGCAAATAGTTAACTGCATAGTTACAAACAATGTTGAATCTCTCATATGTTTTACGGACTATATATTCTGAATGGCGATTCCAAATATATGTTCTGAGTGGCGCGATTGACGAAGGAATTGGAAATGGTGCCAAGATGCCGTTTTAGCATCTTACCAAATTTTTCAAGATGGCAGAAACACATGAAATCACAAAAAACGCATTTGTATAAAGTCCATTCCAGTAGTAAAAAATGCAACCCCAAAGGCTGTAACAGTAAAGGCTGTAAAAGGCCCAAGTGGATCGTAACAACCACATCGATACATTTATCGCAAAAAAAAAACAAAAAAAAAACAGAATAGGATATAGAACCTTTTCCCATTTTAATTTAACCCTTTCGCGGTTAAGCTGCGTGCAATTTTTGTCTTCGAAAATGGTTTCACGGGGAAATGCTTTGTATGTTTGTAAGTGGTCAATGATTTAGTTTGGCAAACGTTTAGCAATGAATCTGCGAAAACTGCCTTCCCCCCCTTCAGTACATCCTAGCAAACAGTAACCTACTAAAGTCCATTGTAATGTGCTTCCAAAGGGTAGACTTCCCACATTCATTTCGACAGTGATTGATTACCACCTCTACCCCAGAACTAACCCCCTTTCGAACTCATTCTTCAGGTATCTTTCTGTTTGCACTCAAATAAGAAAAGGAAACATATTTATGAGGCGATTTTTAAAAGTTATCAAACAAAAATTCTAAACTATAAACGTTAAGAACTTGCATTATATAAATGAGTTATAATCCAAGGTGTTGATATATTAAATTAATTATTAACTATACATCATCACTATAATCATAAATTAATTAAAGCAAAATCTTTTAATATGATATCAGAAACAGTTAAATACAGATATAAATTCATTATTATTATTAATTTTATTATTATTATTATTATTAAATCAGTTAAATACAGATATAGATTCATTAGTATTATTATTATTATTATTAAATCAAACCTTAAGGAATAATTAGTTATGCAAGATGTATTAGATTGAGAACTTTCTAAATACGACAATTTTAAAGATAAGAAAATATAATTATTTAAAAGCAAGGAGCGCGATTCCAATGCTATTTTATCGATACTCAAGTAGAATGAAAGAAAAATAATTTTTAAATATTGTAATCTTCAGATCTAAAAACTTATAAGTTAAAATGAGAGACATTTTTTACTTGACATCAAATGAACTTAATTTCAGATCAAATAATACCTGTAAAAGACAGATCCTTAAATTAGGTGAGGTGCCATAGAAACTAGACTGTCTAAAGAAATTTACATTAACAAAATGTATGGAAAATATGGTTATTTTTTACTTAAACAACAAAAGAATGTTTTGCTTATAAAAGTATGACACAAAGAATGCCCCAAAATTAGTATTTAAATATTGTAATTTTCAGATCTAAACATTTATAAACTGTAAATTATATATATATAAACTGATCTGATATCATAGAAAAAAGCTAAAATTAACATTTTAATTAAGACTTTCGATATGGTATTTGATATTAATTAAGATCCGATACGGATGTTCGTATGCAGAAGTTTCAAACTCAATATTAAAATAAAGTTAAATTCATTTTTTTTAATTATGATATCTTATAAAATAGAAATTTTTGTCTTTAAAATGTGATTTGTAAAATAATTTTAGAACAAATGATGGTTATATATTCTTTAAATTTACTTTAATTTTTTTCTTTCTTTTCTTCTTTTTTTTTCTTTTTAAACAATTTATTTTGTAGCTTCGGGATGATATACCTCTCCAAGGATACCAACCTGAAAGTCAGCTTAACGTCTGATTCTAGGAGAAGCACAATATTATTTTTGAACCCTTTACATTTAATAGATATTTTCTAAATTCCACCCTACATGAAAACCTCATCAACAATACCATTTTATTAAATTATTTAATACTCATTAAATTTTATTAATTATTTTTTTAATAAAATTTTACTTTTCTAACTTTGGTTGAAAATTCGTAAAATTGATTTTCCTTATTTTGCAGTAAACTTTTTTGAAGATTCCGGTGTAAATTCGACATTGCAGAAACGCAATTCCTTGCCCCTCAAAGGGTTAAGCAACACAAAGTCAGGGCGCGAAATGTACCTAAGCAAACGGGAATGATATTCCGACTCGTGAAATTATGATTAATATTGTTCCGGTTCGTGACTGATATTCCCGCACCAATTAATGTTCATTCGAAAAAAAAAGTGGATAGAATGTGCAGCGATACATTTAACATCACTGTGATAAACCACCACCCATACATACGCCACCACGGCGATGAAGCTATTGTGATAGTTCCTCACCAAATGAAAGACTCACGACACAAATGAGTTAAATTTTAGTGACCATTCTATGATACAGTTATATGTAAAAAGATTAGATAAAAATAAATTGCATAAGATATATTCAATTTGGAGATAAGAAAACAAAAAACTTAAAGTATTTCCAGTATTTAAAAAAAAAAAAAAAAAAAAAAAAAGAAGAAGAAGAAGAAGGATTGACAGCGTTAGAAAATAAAACTTGAAGGGAGATCTTATATATGGCACTTTTTCAAAAAAGGTGTTGTTTATGACGGTCAATTATCAATACGAGGGATATAGGCCCGAAGGGGGGGGGGGAGTATCCTCCGTGTGGCGTTTTTCTAAGGGATCCTAAACCGTATTTACGCAAGGAAATTCAAGATTCGAAGAAAACCACGGCAAACTCCGAACGATTAGACCGACGAGCGCGATTGGGTTCGAACCCACCACCTCCCTTCTACCAGCTTTGAGAGCAGAAAATCTCGGCCAATGGTGGGTCTTTCAAAAAATTCTCATATATGAGGGGGGGGGCGTTTTCGGAGGGGCTTATTTTAGATACCTTACAATATATATTTAACTAAAATTACACAATTTATAAATAAGGAAAAAAGTTTGTGCTTGTGTCTCTCGAATGTGTTCTGAAGAGACCGCTGAACGCAGAACTGCAAAATTTGGTAAGAAGGTACCTCTCTATATGTAGTTATGCACCTCGAAGTCGGAGTTAAATTTTTTGACTGTCATAAAAGAATTACGATCACAATATTTTAGTAATTTATATCCCCTGCTTTTTTTTTACGTTTTACGGGGAGTTTTTTACCTATGTGAAAAAATTCCGGTTAACATATCTTGGTCCATTCTGTTAAGTTTTGTAGTTTCAAAAAAGTTTATTCGGAATTCTAACATCGTTTTTAAAAATGTTCCTATTTTTTAATACGATTTTTAAAGGGCTTCTTCTCGTATTGTGCTACTTTTCGACGGCCCCCGGCAACCCCTGGCGGACGAGCTAGAAAAGAGTAAGCATAAAAAAAATAGAAAAATGATTGCATTAGTAAAGAGAAAAAAAACTATCTTGTTTTTGAATTTCATCCATATAAAATTAGTCATGCAAATAATCTCTTCAACAATAATTTAAGTGCATAATTTTTTTTTGCCTTTTTTTCCGAATACTTTTCTTTTGCTTGCTTTTTTATACTAAATTTCATTTAAGAATTTTGAGAAATACTTTATTACTTTTTTACACGTTGTGGTAATGGAATGGATTTTTTGACTGAAAATAGAATCTAACCATATAATAGCGACATTTACACAGTGACGCAGCCAGGATCTTCTCCTGCGAAAGGTTTTCAGTCATTTTTACTCGTAAAATGAACAATATCAACCAATTTAGCACGTAGATTTTCCAATGCTTCATAAAAGGATTTCCTTCATATATTGAAGCATAATACATGTGTATGTAATTTACTGCTATTGTTCCTCGCTCTATTTCTTATTCATTTTGCACAAAACAAGGAATCGTTGAAACAGATGCAAGCTGAAATGATTTTGCCTGTTTGCGTTTGTCTTTACATTTGTCTTATTCACTATTTATTCGTCTTAACAAAACCAAATTTGTACATATCTTATGGATTTTAACTGTTTTGAGAAGAATTTTAAATCCCTCACCCAAATCCCCATCCTGCGAATTGGTCAGAAATATACACAAATAAATCATTTATTTAATTGTGTAGGTTTAGAAAAGTGGCATTATTTCACAATTTTTTTTTTCTTTTCAGTCATATACGTGAAATAAATTATATTAAGGTAAATAATTGAAGTGCATTGAATAGATTAAATTCCTGCTATTTTAATCTTACAAAAATATCACTGACGATAAAAATGCATTTTCACATAAGAATTGCATTTTAAAATTATATGACATTTAAATATACTGGCAGCAACGATAATGAGAAAAAATAATGCCACTTATAGCACAATCAAAATAAAATATTTATGCTTTGAACATTTGATTTTGAAATGTCACTTTCACTAGGAGAAATTTTTTGTGAGTATTAAATTCAATCTGTGTTGACATCACTCTTTTTGAGAGCAAAACCTCTTAGCCGCTTATGAGAGAGCACTGTCCTCAAATTCAAAAGAGCTACTTCCTGATACATTCCTAAATTTATTCATGTTTGGAAACGCATGAAATGGACATGTTCCTATTCAGAAATCATGTCATTAAATTGCGTTTTCTATTGTTTGTTAAAGGATCTTTCAGAAAATACTGTGAAAGTGTGCGTTTTGAACCGAATTTCCGTGGCGGCAACGCGGTAAAGGGAAAAAAACTTGTCACACGCAAAATTCGCTGACAACTCGATAAGTAATTTATTGATTAAAAAATCCAGGGTCGAAACTAAGGGGGCATGTGCCCCGGGCACCAGAACGAAGGGGCGCCAAATGAAGGATTATACCTTTGGAATGGATCATTTTCTTCTGATGGACTGATGGCTTCTGTTATTATGAAACAGTCATTATAAATGAAGTGTTAGGTGAAGATGAAAGAGCAGCCGTAAAAAGTTAGAACTCTGATTTTCTAGTCAGAATAGAAAGAAAAAAATGGCCATAATTTTTTTTTTCAAAAAAAATTATACTTACGGCTGCTCTTTCATCTTCACCTAACACTTCATTTATAATGACTGTTTCATAATAATAGAAGACATCAGTCCATCAGAAGAAAATAACTCGGTGAAAGCGGAAACTCGGTTAAACAGGACTCGGATAATCGGGACTCTAACTGTATATTACATTTTAAAAAAGATCTTTAGAATATTTTTGTTGGTGTTCAGAGAGGACTCATGACTCCCGTGACCTCCTCCCTTGGATCCGCCATTGTAGATTACGTAGTTGAGTATTACATATTTTAAATTTTAGAATAAATCGGCTATTAGAAAATTAGTAAAATTCTCTTTGTAAATATACTTTGCGGAAGAGGGGGAGGCGCAAAATCCATGCTTGCCCCGGGTGCAAAAAAGGCTAGTTTCGGCCCTGAAAAAATCATACATTAAAGTTTAAAAAATTAATTTGTTTTTCACCCAAAACTACTTTTACAGTTTTTTTTTATGTGTGTGTGTGAAGATGGGTAAGTAGGAAAAAAAAAAAAATAAAAGACTTTTACATGAAAGTTATCATTGAATTAGTATTCATTCAAGTAAAAATCTCGAATTAAAGGGAAAACTTTATTTGATTTCAAACCACTTCAATAGTCTAGTCTGTCATTTTTTTGCCTTTACGTTTAAAAAGGAGTCCGAAAATGTCTCGATGTTGATGGTTAATTATCTACATGACGAGGAAGGATAGGCCCGAATGGGGAGCTGCCCAGTGGGAGATTTTCTAAGGAAACCTAACCCATATTTACGCAAGGAAATGCAGGGTTCGAAGAAAATCGCGGAAAACTCCAAAAGATTAAGCAGACGAGCGCGATTGGGTTCGAACCCAGCACCTCCCGTCTACCAGCTTTGGGTTGGGTTGATTTTTGACGGCCGATTATCTTCACGAGGGATATAGGCCCGGGGGGGGGGGTGCCCTCCGTGGGGGTCTTTCTAAGGGAACCTAATCCGTATTTACGCATGGAAAATCCACGGCTCGAAGAAAACCACGAAAATTCCGAACGATTAGGCCGACGGGCGCGATTGGGATCGAACCCAGCACCTCCCGTCTACCAGCTTCGAGAGCAGAACCTCTCGGCCACTGGTGGGGCCCTCTACCAGCTTTGAGAGCAGAACCTCTTGACCACTGGTGTGGCGTCTCGTTGTTGAACTAGGGAATTAGAGAACTACCTTAAATAAAACGCCATTTTGACGACATTGCCATTCCAATCTGATAACAAATCATTCGACTAGACTGAAATTAAGTTCCATTTTTAATAAATTCGGAAACTGCTCATTTAACATTTCTTATACGTTTATTTCTTATGTTAAAAACCGTAAGATTCAATGATTTTTTCAAAGTTCTCTAGAGAAATAAAAAAAAAAAAAAAAAAAAAGAAAAAAAAAAGGAAAAAGAAAAAAGAAAAAAAATTGTAAAAAGAAAAAAAAATCAACTGTCACTTCGTCTTTTTATATCATTTTTACGTTTTATCGTTTGTTCTTCTTTTCATTTTTTAAAGATTTGGAATACTTTGATGAAACCAATTTTTATATTCCTTGTCAAGATATTTTTAATTTTAATTTTTAAACAAATAGTATTATTTTTCCATATATATATGTCCATGTGGAATCTCTGTAAATTTTTCTCCAGCATAAAAAATGAAGTGCATTAGTTCAAAAAAGTTATTATCTAAATTATTCGTTATAATTTAGAATTACAAATTATCATTAACGTGATACTTACCCGGAGAAATTATTTCTAGATTTCAAGGTATCGGAGCTATCAAGCATATAAAAAATATCAAGCATCTTTTTTTTTTTTTACTTTTTTTTTCCAACTAAATCATTGAAAGAGATTAGTTAAATGTATTCTGGTAAAATAGAATTTTTTTTAAATTAATGTAAAAGCACGTTTGCGGAATGGAGTAGAAATCGAAAATCTACAGAAAGGAGCAATGAAATTTTTACTATAAAAATAAGCATAATATTAATTATTCGAATCTAGGAAAAAAGGTGACCGGAAAAAACGGGACCGGAAAAAATGTGACAGAAAAACAAGAGCGGAAAAAACGGGACAAGGAAAAAACGGGACCGGAAAAAACGTAACAAGGAAAAAAGGTGACCGGAAAAAACGTGACAAGGAAGTGTTAAATATTGAACTTGTCGATAAATAAATGCTAAAAACTAAAGTGAAGTTTTTCCATTGTCAGTTTCTTACAGCGTAGGGGGGGGGGGGGGGGGGCAGAGTTAATGGGTGAGTTAGACAACTCTAAGATTTGGTCCAAGAAAGTACAATTTTAACATTTCATTAAGAGAAGTTTAGTATGACTTCTACAACGGACAAGTTAGTGCTTTCTACGGAGGGGGGCGGGGGGGGGGGGGGTATTAAGGAAATACAATTTATTGATTCTTTCAATTCGCTATTGATAGTTTATATATGAGCAAAGATGTTTTATAAGGCGGAGGGGGAGGGAAAAATTACGTACACAGCTTGTAAAGGGAATAAAATAAAGACGAAGAGAGGAGGCATTTTCTTTAGAGGATTTTTTTCATTATCCTGCTATTTAGCTCACAGGCTATCAAAGCCCAAGGGCTAATGTGCACGCAGGTTCTGTATGTACGTATGTATGCACTTACGTCTGTATGTACGTAACGCGATAACTCTTGACAGAAACATCCGATTTGCTTTAATTTTTTTTTCCAGGTTCATTCTGATAAGGCGCTTCCCTGATTAGTTTTGGGGGTTGTTGGTTAAGAGTAAAGGGGGGCTAGTATGGGTTTTTCATGCAGAATTATTCGATTTGCTCCAAAATTGGTGTACCGATTTATTATGTTAAGGAGCTTCCATGATTAGTTTTGGAGGTTCATTAATTAAGTATACACGGGAGAAAGGGGGCTAGACCCCCTTAATTTAGATAAATGGGTTTTTCATGCAGAGTTATTCGATATGCACCAAATTTAGTATACCGGTTTATTATGCTAAGGAGCTGCCTTGATTAAATTTGGAGGTTTATTGGTTAAGTATAAAGAGGGGGGCGGGGGCTAGTCCCCCTTAATTTAAATAAATGGGTTTTTCACGCAGAATTTTTCGATTTGCTTCAAGTTTGATATATCGGTTTATTCCGATATGGCGCTGCCTTCATTAGGTTTGAAGATTCGTTGGTTGAATATAAAAGGGGGAAAGTCCCCTCTTCTTAATTTAGATAAATGGATTTTCATGCCGAATTATCCAATTTATTTTATTTTTTTCTATGTTCATTCTGATAAATGGGCGAGGCTGGTATGGACAACAGGGGTAAACTAGTATTAATATATAGGTACTCTTAATATAATTCCATAAGTTTTAATATTATAACTAATAGTTATTTATAATTTATTTAATTTTATTAATATTTTGTTTCCTATCAAACAATTAGATCGTTTTAAAGAGAGGGCAATATATTACATACGATTAGATTTGGTAATACTGTTTAACTAACTTTACATGACCTCATGGTTTAAACAAGAGGGAAGCTAGGGGGCGTATACTCTGGGCTACCGGGTAGAAGGGGGAGGCATTAAATTTGGTTTGTGTTCCGGTTCAAAAAACAAATAACGAAATTAAGTTAAAAATGTCATGGAATCGGACAACCGAAAATAAATATATATACATTTAGGCAGTTCTCAAATTCTCTACTCAACAACGCGAAACTTTGACAAATTTTCCGATTCATTTTTAAACGTAAAGGCCTGGCTAAATATAAAAAAAAAAAAAATAAAAAATAAAATAAAATAAAAAATAAATAAATTCTATAGCTTACTAAAAAATATATAATTGAATAAAATTAAAATATTTCAAACTAAATAAATATGGCTATTAAGAAAAAATGTACCCATATTTTGAACTTTAATGAAAAATCATGCTTTCGAAGCATGGGACCCCCCAGGTTAAATACTTAATCCTTCAACAAAGAGAGTGGTTCCTCTTATTATTGATTGACAATCATTCAAAATATTTTGCTTTCTATTTGATTGTAACAGGCGTTTTGCAGATTGTAGTTTTAAAAGAATGATAGACAGGTATTATGTTGACGAAAAATACATTGGAATTTTACAACTCACTTCAATATACATATTTGAAAGTGATAGAAGATAAACCTTAGTTTTCCAAAATGGTTTTTGTTGAATGATATTAATCTGACAGACGAATAATGTATAATAAAAGGGTTGTTTCTTCTGTGAAATTTTTACGTAAGTAAGTAAGCACCCACCCTGGGAACCCGCTTTTGGCTTATGGTTAGGTGTAACCCCCAAGCCCAGGGCAGGGAAAAGTTTTACTACCTGCGGAAACAAGCCCAGAACCCCAGTCTCCGGGAAAGAAGACTTCAGAACGACCCGCCTGACACGCCGAAGAGAGCACAAGAGGCAAGTGCCGTGTCCCCGGACCGCCTGTGAAAATTTATTATTATTTAAGATGGCGATTCTTTACCAATCACAATTGGCTACCCTATTGTTTCAGGGCGAGCCTAGAAATATAATACGATTATGATTTATATGTTTTGGATGCCACCCATCGTGTTTTATGCGATATTTTCATGTAAATAATAGGTAATGGTGTTGATTTTAGATATTTCACACAATTTGAGATAGCGTATAATGAATAACTTTGAACCGGATTATTGGAACAAATACTCAGCTGTATTTATCCTTTTTTAAATATTCCCTGAAGTGCCATATGCTACATTTCTAGAGACCTCACAAGTTTAAAGACTGAATTATTTTTTGCTTAACTATTGCAGATTGATGTATAATAATTTAAGAGATTGGTTCGTTGTGTTTATGACGGCCAATTATCAACACGAGGGATATGGGCCCAAAAGGTGGGGGTGCCCTCCTTGGGTGTCTTTCTAATGGAACCTAACCCGTATTTACGCATGGAAATCCATGGTTCGAAGCAAACCACAAAAACTCCGAACGATTGGGCCGACGGGTGCGATTGGGTTCAAACCCAGCACCTCCCGTCTACCAGCTTCGAGAGCAGAACCTCTCGGCCACTGGAGGGGCAATAATTTAAGAACTCACATTGTTTTAACCTTGTTGTAGATTTAGGAAATGTACAAATGTCATGTTCTTACAACAGAATCCCCCCCCCCCCCAATCTTTCAACATCAAGAAAGCTGAAAAGATGCAAAGGCCAAGAAATCATCATTTTAAAAATACTTTTGTTTTGTGCAACCAATAATGCTTTCGAACATGATAGAGTAAAGCGTCTGTAACTCATTCTAAATTGTACTACTACTAATCGATGTATTAAATGAATTTTATAAACAGTTATTTTAATGGTATTTTGAAGAACTGTCGTCACATAAAGGGTTAATGTATTATTTAATTGCTAAGTTTCATATTTTCCGTTTCCACGTTCGCTAATACGATTACGAAATATTTTTTATTCCTATATGTATGAACATTTCCAGAATTTTTCCTCGATCAGTTTCCACAGAATTGATCAGAAATATAAATCTTAATTTTCCCATGCGGTTTTTTTTTCTGCCTACCAAATTAAGTTTAGGTACATAAAGATAAGTGAATACAGTCAAACCTCGTTAACATGAACCTCAAGGGGAATTAAATTTTTGTTCATGTCACCCGTAGTTCATGCTATCAGTATAACAAAAAATCCAGATAACAAATATTGAGGAAAAATACATATAGGGGAGACTGGGGGCTAATGGGACATAGGAGCAAACGGAACAATAGGGTTTTCTTGTAAAATTTAACAGTATAATATAATCTTGTAAAATACAACAGTATAATATAATCTTGCAAAATATAACTTTCGAAGAATATGCACCTCAAAAAAATGAAGGGGGGAGGGGGGGGGGTTAACCTCCGCCCACCCCCCTTATACTTAACCAATGAACCCCCAAATCTAATCAGGGAAGCTCCTTAACATAGTAAACCGGTATACCAAATTTGAAGCAAATCAGATAATACTGCATGAAAAAACCATATCGGTAAATTAAGCTTTATACTTAACTAATGAACCTCCAAATCTAATCAGGAAAGCGCTTTATCAGAATGAACATAGAAAAAAATAAAATAAATTGGATAATTCTGCATGAAAATCCATTTATCTAAATTAAGAAGAGGGGACTTGCCCCCCTTTCCCCCCTTTTATAAATTTAACCAACGAATCTCCAAACCTAATGAAGGAAGCGCCATATCGGAATAAACCGATATATCAAATTTGAAGCAAATCGAAAAATTCTGCATGAAAAACCCATTTATTTAAATTAAGGGGGGACTAGCCCCGCCCCCCTCTTCATACTTAACCAATAAACCTCCAAATTTAATCAAGGCAGCTCCTTAGCATAACAAACCGGTGTACTAAATTTGGTGCAAATCGAATAACTCTGCATGAAACACCCATTTATCTAAATTAAGGGGGGTCCAGACCCCTTTCCCCCTTTATATTTAACTAATGATCCTCCAAAACTAATCATGGAAGCTCCTTAATATAATAAATCTGTATACCAAATTTGGAGCAAATCGAATAATTCTGCATGAAAAACCCATTTATCTAAATTAAGGTGGGGGGAGTAGCCCCCTTTTACTGTTAACCAATAACCCACAAAACTAATTAGGGAATCGCCTTATCAGAATGAACCTGGGAAAAAAAATGAAGCAAATCGGATGTTTCTGTCAAGAGTTATCGCGTTACGTACATAAGACGTAAGTGCATACATACAGAACCTGCGTGCTCATTAGCCCTTGGGCTTTGATAGCCTGCGAGCTAAAAAGCAGTATAATGAAAAAATTCCTCTAAAGAAAATGCCTCCTCTCTTCGTCTTTATTTTATTCCCTTTATAAGCTGTGTACGTAATTTTTCCCTCCCCCTCCGTCCTCCACTGTACCCAAAAATCATTATTGATTAAAGTTTTATAAATATATAAAACATCTTTGCTTATATATAAGCTATCAATAGCGAATTGAAAGAATCAATAAATTGTATTTCCTTAATCCCCCCCCCCCCCCTCCGTAGAAAGCACTAACTTGTCCGTTGTAGAAGTCGTACTAAACTTCTTAATGAAATGTCAAAATTGTGTTTTCTTGGACCAAATCTTAGAATTGTCTAACTCACCCATTAACTCAGTACCTCCCCTCCATCTCCTACGCTGTAAAAAGCTGACAGTGGAAAAACTACACTTTAGTTTTAATTGTTTATTTAAATATGGCCTTCATGTCGTTAAAAAATATATAAGGTTTACTGTGTTTTTAAAATATATATTAAATTCCTTAAAAAACAAACTTCATATTATATTTTCTGTTATGTATACAACTTAATAAATAGAATACTTTCCCGTGATCTTTCATCCGATTTGTTTTTTCCTACGTGCGCTTTTTTCCCGTGATTCCAGTATCTTATAGAAATGTTTATTTTAATTTATTTTGTTTAGTTTAAATGTTTAGAATAATATATCTGGAAATTCCATGATGAAACCAAAAATTGCAAAAAATTTGACTTCAATCAATTGCTTAATATAACAAAAAAAAAAAAAAAAAAAAAAAAAAAAAAAGTAACAAACTATGCTAATTTCTAATTTTAGGCATATCTTAACAAAGATATTTATTTATTATTATTTTTTCTTTATTTGTTCTGCTAATATCTGAAAATACTAATGCCACTGATCGGGACATAAAAAATTATAAATTGATAAGTGATTCAGAAAGTCTAAAAAATATTATTATTATTATTATTAATATAATTTTATGTTAATAAACAAAAAATTCAAATAGCGTTAAATAAAATAAAAATAATAGAAATAAAACTTTCCAATCGAATCTATTATAACTAATTTCTTTAAAATAAAAAAAAATAAATAAATTTTATATGATATTATACATGCGTAAGTCGAAAAACAAGTTGTTATGTAAACGAGCATTCTCGTATGCGAACATTCACAACATTTTTCAATATTTGCATTCTAATTATCAACGGAAAGCATTCTTATTCACATAATGTCCAAATTAAGTAGTAGTGTAAATGTGAATTTTCTTATGCGAATATTCAGGAATTTTTTTTATAATAGCATTCTTAAACATCAACGGAAAATATTGGTATTACCGTTCGCGAATATCAAATATCAAGTAGTGATGTTAATTAGAATTATCGTCAGAGAATTTTCAATTTTTTTCAATATTAGCATTCGTAGACATCGACGAAAAATATTTGGATTCGAGTTCGCGAATCTGCAGTTGAAAGAATCTATAAATTGTATTTCCTTAATCCCCCCCCCCCCCCCCGTTAGAAAGCACCAGCTTGTCCCTTGTAGAAGTCATGTTAAACTTCTCTTAATGAAATGTTAAAATTGTGTTTTCTTGGACCAAATCTTAGAATTGTCTAACCCACCCATTAACTCAAACATCAACGGAAAATACTGGTATTACCGTTCGCGAACATCAAATATCAAGTAGTGATGTTAATTAGAATTAGCGTAAGCGAATTTTCAAATTTTTTCAATATTAGCATTCGTAGAAATCGACAAAAAATATTTGTATTGACGTTCGCGAATGTGAAGTTGAAAGAATCTATAAATTGTATTTCCTTAATCCTCGCCCCCCCCCCCCCGTTAGAAAGCACCAGCTTGTCCCTTGTAGAAGTCATGTTAAACTTCTCTCAATGAAATGTTAAAATTTTGTTTTCTTGGACCAAATCTTTGAATTGTTTAACTCACCCATTAACTGTGCCCCCCCCCCCCCCTACGCTGTAAGAAACTGACAGTGGAAAAACATTAGATTAGTTTTTAACATTTATTTATCGACAAGTTCAATATTTAATCCTTCCTTGTCACGTTTTTTCCGGTCCCGTTTTTTCCGTGTCCCGTTTTTTCCGGTCCCATTTTTTCCTTGTCCCGTTTTTTCCGCTCTTCTTTTTTCTGTCACGTTTTTTCCGGTCCCGTTTTTTCCTGTCACCTTTTTTCCGTTTACCTAATTATTCATAGGCTACAAATTTTTTAAGGCGGGGGTGGGGGAAGGGGGAGGGGCAATATTGTCAGATCTCTGATATGAAACCAAAAAGATAACGAAAAAACAATATGTCTTTCTTTATTTTTATATCATCAATTTTTTATGTTACACTGTGCAAGATTGATAATTTAAGAAATCTGAATAATAATTATTTATGAAAAAATACTATTTTTTTTTAAGACTAAGGTAATCTTTTGAATAAATATGTGACATTGAAAACAATACGCAGCCTCTTATAAATGTTCATCATTTGGAAGTTGTATTATTCCGCTGAACTTGTTTTCTTTACAAATCATTTTTACAAATAATCTTTACAAAGTAGGGGTAGTTCTGTCAATTATAACTTTCCGAGAATTCCAGTTTCACTTACAAGTAATATTTCGATGTCACCCACAGATTGCAAAAGTTAGGGCCATACAGTCTCTGTTCAAGTTTGGAATTCTCTACACCCCACCTCTCTCCTTTCACATCCGATGACTTGTGAAAAAAATAGGAAAATGAAAGTAGATAACAATAGGAAATCCATCAAAGAAAATCCATAGAAACTTTCAAATGTAAATGTTTGTTCGACTCGATTGTATTTAGTCATTACCGTCTCAAAATTGTAACAATAGAGACTATAATGATTTAGTAAAATGATTAGGTAAAAAATACTGATATCTGCAGATATCAGACTGTGAGGGGGGCGGGGGGGGGTGGATGTAGCTTCAAAAGAATATTTAGGGATACGTTCCCAGCTTCTTTTGAGTGGAACTGTGAGAATAAACATGATTTGGGACTCTTTTAGTTAGTTGGTATAATGTAAGAGCTCCATACAGGAGTTCGTTATATTGAACCCACACCATGAGAATGGTTTTTCGATTACTCCCCAGGAGTTCGTTATATTGAACCCACACCATGAGAATGTTTTTTCGATTACTCCCCAACTCTTTCAAAGGGGGAAAAAAAACTCTTTTTCATATTAAGCAAATATTCGCTGCAATAATGCTAAACCTGCGATTATATACTGCTTATAAAGACACCAATGCACGGTACAAGTATCAAGTTATTCAAAAATATAAAAAGGTTGGATGCAATTAAAACAACATACATAAAGAAGTGCACAAATTTTTATTTATTTATTTATTAATATAAGTAAAAACAAGGAAGAGTCGCTATCATAAAGATTATCTATCACTACCCAGAAAAATGTTAAATAAGCACTGCAGATTATTGCGAGCAATTGGATTTAACACCTTCAGGACGAGCGTCTTTTACAGAATTTTTAACCTTTTATCTACGGTTTTTCAAAACAGAAATTTTTGCCTAATTGAATCGGGAAAAATACTCGGATTAAATAAGGCAAAATTTACAATAAAAATTTACTGGTAAGAATAATCACGGATTCTGATCACCTTACGCGGCACGTATACCGGTTGCTCGTCCCCAAAGGGTTAATAAAGCTTTCTACTATATTTAATTGCTTGAAGTTTTTAATCTATTTCCAACAGTTATAATGACAATTTTAAACGTAGTGATTAACTGGATGTTTTTAAAAAAGAGGAATATGTGCACATTTTTCTTATATCAAGATATAGTTAAGTACCCTATAAATATTGAAGAGTATTAAAATTTAGTTAATTAATTTTATTGGTATTCAGTGAAAATGCTGATAAAGACACCCTGTTATTACACTAAAGTAAAATTTTGATCGCAGCTATACATGCATTTGAATTAATTGAGAAAATACTTATTTCTTCTTCCATTACAAAAATGCTATGAATGTCAACTAATGTCTGTCAATAAAAAAAAGTAATATTTCATTTCTTATCTTCGACATTTATACGTCCAATTAATTACATTTTTTTTACATGAAGTATTTTTCTTTAATTCATATACTAATAAATACTATCTACAATTTATTTTTCCTTTTTAATAGTGAAAATTATAAATCCCATTCTTTTTTTTTAATTGCGAGTTCATGTATTTTTACAAATCTGGTAAAAAAAAAAAAAACATGTTTCTATTAGATTTATTTATATTGTACATTCTTTACATATTAATTAAAAAATCCTATTATGGGTTTATAATTTCTATTATGGATAATAAAATAATTAAATTTCATTATTTAATTAGATAACTTTAAAAAGTAAAACTAAAAATCCCTCTCTATATAATAATCATTCTATTACGTACTTTAAATCAATTAACAGTCTTGAAGCAGTGTATAATGATAACTTATCCATATCGATGCCTTTTCTGATCCCTTCAGAATCGTTATAGACAGGTTTCACGGTATAGTTTTAAAGTTACACTTGAATTTGAATGAAATTTGAGCAGCAATTATAAATTAGAAAATATTTTTTTAAGTGTAATATGAATTTGGGTTTTTGATATTTTAATTATTATTGCGCTGCAAAAGTGATGCAAATAAAAAATAAGAAATTAAAAAAAACACTTTTAAGTATTTAGTAAATGAAAAACATTGAAATACTTTTAAAAAAGAAAATAAAAAGAAAAGAACGCATGTATTCATTCAAATAATAAGTGCAACATGGTAAATGTTTTAAAATAATAATAATAATTATAGTGAAATATAATTTTATGGAAAATATAATAAAATAAAACATCTATACACTAATATTCTGCGAATTTGTCTAGTTCCACTCAAAGAAACTATAACTCATTTACTGTATATATTCTTTGAATTCACCTTAGTATCTGTTTTGAAATGTAATGCCATTCTTAATCATTTACCAAAAACTTAATTCTCTAAGGCATTTTTCAACCAAATCTCTAAAGCATTCGACTACAATAAACTACTTGACAAATAGTCTACGCCTATTATGTAGTGGAAGGAAGGTGTGGTTGAAAAACGCCTTCTTTAACTCCCAGTCTCCAAAAATGGGGGGAAGCACAAACGCGTATACGCGACGTTGACCATTTACAGATAACAAATGCCGACCGTCTATACGCTTTCATAACGCTTTTAAAGTAGAAATTTCTGGGCGCCTATTCGCGGCCATAACGCTTTAGAAGGACTTTATTTTGACCGCGGATATGCGGTCGTGACCATCAAAGGGTTAAAAATTGAGGTACTTCTTGCTTATCCCGTCGACCAAATTACTGTCGCCAAATTATAAGATTAAATGCCAATAATGGTTGCCATTAATTAATTAATTCTAAGATTAAATGCCAATAATGGCCAATAAAACCATTAATTCGACGTTTTATTTGTAATTTTATTAATGTTTTACTAATTTATTTGTTCTTTCGTTATTTAAAATAAAAATTAAGTCAATGTGTATAATTTGGCGAGTGGTTTGGCGATTTATATAATTTGGCGAAATTGGTCGACGGGATAACTAAGAAGTACCAAAATTGAAATTACAACACATGTGTCACGCTAATTTTCATTGTTATTACGGAGAAATGTATATTCAGTCAAATTGCAATAAAATATATGCAATTAATTTATTGTGTTTTGATTACCTACGCAATAAAATAATTGAGTAATGGTATGCATGCTGTTATAATTAAATTATACACGCAATAATATTACTTTAGATACTTTTATTTTAGATGGACTTACGTGACAAATCGCTAAATATTTTTTTGTATTAGGAAACTTCTTCATTATCCCGTCAATCACTTTCCATTAAAAAAAAGTCCTTCCGTCCAGTGCCGGGAGGAAGAGGTAGCTTTCTTATTCCTTATTTTAAAAAAGCCAACTTATATTATTCAAACACACGAAGCTCAATTAAGTGGAAACCGAATGTAGGAGATTCAATACTAATTTTTATCAATACTAAATCATTAGAAATGAGAATTTTGCGAAATTAGTCAGCTTTATCCAAGCTGCTTTTATTTAAAGTCACTTATATTTGGCTGACAAATTCGGCGATTTCTTAAAGTGTCTGCCATTTTAAGACAACATGGTAGATGAGGCGAACCAGTGAACTTGGTCGAGACCTTAATAATTGCTGTGCACATGCTCACTCATATCGGAATCGGTTGATATATACGAGTGCTGTCGCAGGCAAAAAATCAGATTTTTCAAAATGTCACCCACTTTAGAAATTGAAACTGCTATATCTGAGCCATTTTTTAAGATAAAGACAAACAAAAAATGCTCCTGAATCCTTATATCAAGGTCAAATACTTAAGAAAGAAACCTTTTTCAATTTCTAATTTTTTTTGCACCTCACTTTAAATATAATTTTTTTTAATTTAATGGCCGCCATTTTGAAACAAGATGGTTGAGGAAGCCCAGCGAACTTGGTCGAGATATTGATGTATACTATCCACATGCCTTCTTCCATCGAAATAGGCGAATACGTGTGGTATCGCGTGACAAATACAAGATCGTTTCAAAGTGTTAGCTATGATAGAAACTCAAAGTGCTATAATTCAACCACTTTTTAAGATATAAACAAAAGAAAAAATTTTCAGAAACAAAAATTGCTCCAGAATCTTTGTATCAAGGC
The DNA here is from genome assembly GCA_963932465.1 of Maratus speciosus. Lineage (NCBI taxonomy): Eukaryota > Metazoa > Arthropoda > Arachnida > Araneae > Salticidae > Maratus > Maratus speciosus. The sequence goes on along the minus strand of OZ010786.1, from coordinate 510,706,598 downwards.
CAAACACATAAAAAAAATCTTTTTCATTTTCCAATTTTTTTAATACCTCATTTTAAATTTTAAATTACATTTAAAAAAAATGGCAACCCTTTTGAAACAAGATGGCGAATGGAGCTGGTCAACGAACTCGGTCGAGACATTGGTATGTACTATGTACAGACCAAGTTACATTCAAATCGGTTCATAAATACGTCTGTTATCGCGTGACAAAAATCAGGTCGTTTTAAAATGTCAGCCACAATAGAAATTCAAAATGTTATAACTCAGCCATTTTTTAGATGTAGACGAAACAAAACCTGTTCCGGAATCTTTGTATTAAGCTCAAACACATACAAAAAAATCTTTTTCATTTTCCAATTTTTGGTATCTCATTTTAAATTAAATTTTTAAAAAAAAATTTTAAATGGTCGCCATTTTGAAACAAGATGGCAAATGAAGCTGGCCAACGAACTCGGTTGAGTTATTTGTATGTACTATGTACACACCAAGGTACTTCCAAATCGGTTCATAAATACGTCTGTTATCACGTGGCAAAAAGCAGGACGTTTCAAAATGTCAGCCACGCTAGAAATTCAAAATGCTATAACTCAGCCATTTTTTAAGATATAGACGAAACAAAAACTGCTCCCGAATCTTTTTATCAAGGTCAAACACATAAGAAAAAAATATTTTTTCAATTTTCAATTTTTTGGTAACACATTTCAAATTTAAATTTTTCTTAAAATTTTAAATGACCACCATTTTTAAACAAGATGGCGGATGAATCTGGCCAACGAACTCGTTCGAGACATTGGTCTGTACTATGTATAAACGAAGTTACATCCAAATCGGTTCATAAATACGCCTTTTATCGCGTGACAAAATTCAGGACGTTTCAAAATATCAGCTTCGCTAGAAATTCAAAATGCTATAACTCAGCCATTTTTTAAGATATAGACAAAACAAAAACTGCTACGGAGTCTTTGTATAAAGGTCAAATACATAAGAAAAAAATATTTTTCCATTTTCAATTTTTTGGTACCACATTTCAAATTTTAAATTTTTAAAAATTTTTTAAATGGCCGCCATTTTGAAACAAAATGGCGGATGAAGCTGGCCAACGAACTCGGTCGAGACATTGGTATGTACTATGTACACACCGAATTACATCCAAATCGGTTCATAAATACGAGAGTTACAGTGTGACATATGTCAGATATATATATATATATATATATATATATATATATATATATATATATATTGATATATATATATATATATATATATATATATTGATATATATATATATATATATATATATATATATCAATTTTGAACGGAGGGTGGTTTCGGGGTCTGGGGGTCATGATCGATGAAAATATACCAAAATTTTTTGAAATCGCTTTCCTCCGAACGGCTGCAATAGGTAGCTTTTTGTAAAGAAAGCTACCTAAAAAACTGTCGCCAATAAACTAAAGGATTTCACGCCAAAAAGGCATGATCGTGTCATCACCCTAATTTAATGTCAGATGCATTGCCCTTGTCATCAAGTGTTTTTTTTTTATTTATTTAAACTTTTATCTCTATTTTAATAATGTTTTAGCGATTAATTTATTATTACTTTAATTACAATTATGTTCTTATATGGTGATACCATGATACTAAAAGAGAAAAAGCATTGAAAAAAATCTTGTGATGCATAGTTCATACTGTAGATCAGTTTCAACTGACGTCACAAATATTTATGCACCAGCCAAGAGGGATAATTAAGAAAATAATGTAAATAAAAAAATATTATGGAATATTATTTTCTGTTTTGATTAATATATAATGAATTTTATTGTTTAAAGTTACTGAGAGTTGATATTTTAGTGAGTGAGACTTTTCCGAACTTGTTGTGTATATATATATTTGAGATTCTAATGAAATTATATTTTTCTATTTCTTTATTGGACTTTACATTTTGGCGAATACTTTGGCGACAGTTTTTAAGGAAACTGCTCGACGGGATAGTTAAGAAGGACCTTCTTTGTATTACATTCATTTTTTTAAATACTACACCTTTTACTAATTTCATTTAAAATACACAGTTCATATAAAATATATATTTTTAAATACATATATTGTATATATTTGAAATACACATATTACATATTTTTAAAATAAATCATTTCACTCATTTCATTTAACATAGCTCCCAAAAATAAAATAGGAGAAAAGTTGCATAGTAGATATGTTTCCAATTAGCGTATTTTATTGACACAAACTTAATTTTAACATCAACTAAACTCTGGTTTGTTCACCGTCACTGTCGTGCGTGTTAGTAATATTTGGCAAGAAATTTCACTTTCTAAAGAATGAGCTATGCCAAAAGCTGCTGCTAAAAAAAGAAATTTGCATTTATTTTATTAATTTCATGGCGATAGTTGATTTTAGGTGAGTAACTGATCGATAAATAATTGCAAGAAATTGGAATATATTACACAGGAATTACGGGGAGATGCTAATGGGATTTAAAAGCTATTTTGGAACCAGTGTTTCACGATGAAAATATTTCTGATTATTAATTTAATTTTACTTTAGTTAATTTTGCTGAATAATTGAATTTATAAGGTTAGTCAAAAGCCAGTAAGAATCCTGATTCAGATTAAATAAAGATGTAAATTATGACTTCGATGCAACATCCATATATTAAAAAATACATTACTAAAAAGACAAATATTTCAATATTTAAAAAACAATCATTCGAAAATAAAAGTATTTTTTTTTTTGTTAATCTAAAAGTTAGTACGTACCAATTCAATCTTTATTTAATCTTTGAAATAATACTATTTTAGGATAACTATGTAACAGAATACAGAATAGTATTGTCCATTGCCACTCAGAAAATATACCGTTTAAAATTGTTGGAAAATAGGCAGGTTACCATAAGAGTGTGATGCGTTTTACAAGTTCTCTACTATTTGGCGCACATAATGACGTCATTTTTCTCAGTGGGAGCATTTTACCTATACTGTTGTAATACACACAGATCTTAAAATCATTTCAATAGTAAATAAATCCATACATATAATTTTTGGACATTTTTTGTGGAAAATTTCTCACGCCTTGAATTTAAATAATGCTTAAAAGGCGTACAGCCAACAGAGTGAAAAGTATCCAAGCCTGGAATCTAACCAAAGTCGTTGATTATACGCGTCAATGCTTTTACCACTAAGCTGCAAACCGTTTTTAGAGTGCATTTATATTTTATAAATATCTACCACGCCAAATTTAAAGATTCTAACTTTAACAATTGAATGGAAATCGCAATTCAGAACGTTTTTAGAACGCTTTTCGCGCATTTCAACCACTTTTAAATCTCGATTTTGTTTCGACTTCACTTAGAGAGCATTTGCATCTTATAAGCAACTACCACGCTAAATTTAAAGTTGCTATCGCCTTCAGTATCACAAAAATCGCAATTTAGAACGTTTTTTGCTCCTGCAACTCTCATGTGGTAGTAGCACTGACATAAAATACAGCCTATGTTGGATCAAGGACTGGACCATCAATTTTCCGCCATTAATTTTAAAATCGGTTCGGTATTTCTGATATACAGATTGCATAGAAATCGTCATTTAAACGTTTTTTAGAACACTTATCGCGCATTTTTACTCTTTTTAAATTTCAAATTTTTCAGAAACTATTCACAGAGAACATTTACAACTTATAAGTAACTGCCCTGCATAATTTCAAGTTGCTAACCCCTACAGTATCACAAAAATCACAATTTAGAACGTTTCTTGCTCCTGCAACGCCAGGTGGTAGTGAAACCGACATAAAATAGAGCCTATGTTAGAACAGGGATTGTCACCATCAATTTCCAACCATCACCTTTGAAATCGGTTTGATACGGTAGTTCCTGAGATTCCGTAAATATCGCCATTTAGAACATTTTTTGCTCCTGCAACCCCTTTGGGACAGTGACACCGACATAAAATATAACTTATATTGGAGCAAGGGTTGGCACCGTCATTTTGTCGCCATTATTTTTTAAATCGCTTTGATACTTCCTGGGACTGCGTATAAATTTGCATTTAGAACGTTTTTAGAACGCTTTTTGCGCATTTTGACTCCTTTTTAATTTCGATTATTTTAAGAAATATCCTTAGAGATAATTAGTATCTTATAAGTAACTAATATTCAAAATTTCATATTTCTAGGCTCTTCAGTAACGCTAAAATCGCATTTTTAGAAAGTTTTTTGCTCCTACACCCCCTTTGTGGTAGTGGAACCGATATAAAATATAACTTATATTGGAGCAAGGGCTGGCACCGTGATTTTGTCGCCATTATTTTTTAAATCGGTTTGATACTTCCTGGGATTGCGTATAAATCTCCATTTAGAATGTTTTTTAGAACGCTTTTTGCGCATTTTCACCCCTTTTTAATTTCGAATTGTTTAAGAAATGTCCTTTGAGATAATTATTATCTTATAAGTAACTAATATTCAAAATTTCATATTTCTAGGCCCTTCAGTAACGCTAAAATCGCATTTTTAGAACGTTTTTTGCTCCTACACCCCCCTTGGGGTAGTGGAACCGATATAAAATATAGCCTATATTAGAGCAAGGGCTGGCACCGTCATTTTGTCGCCATTATTTTTAAATTGGTTTGATACTTCCTGGGATGGCGTATAAATCGCCATTTAGAACGTTTTTTAGAACGCTTTTCGCGCATTTTCACCCCTTTTTAATTTCGAATTGTTTAAGAACTGTTCTTAGACATCATTTATATCTTATAAGTAACTAATATTCAAAATTTCATATTTCTAGGCCCTTCAGTAACGCTAAAATCGCATTTTTAGAACGTTTTTTGCTCCTGCACCCCCTTTGGGGTAGTGGCACCGACATAAGATATAGCCTATATTCTAAGTTGGGCGAACACCATCATTTTGATACCACTACTTTTGGAATCGGTTCGGTAGTTCCTGAGCTTATCTCCGACAAATAAACAATTTTTACCTCTTTATAATAGGAGTATGATATGATGATAACTATCCAATTATTAAAATCAAAAGTTCACCATAGATTTTAATATTTCTTTATGTCATTTTAAACATGTAGAAAATTTATGATTTTAATCAATGAATTATTTTAATCAGTTGCTTAAAATCACGATTTAATTATCTGATTAAAATCCCTGACAAGTTAGTTAACAGCCAAGAGTAATTTAAACAATGAAGAAACAACCAGGCATTCGACCGCAAAGGAAAATAACCGGCATCTTACCCCAAGGGAAAACAACAGGCATCTTACCTCCAAACATTTTCGTTCACTCACCCCAAAGTATTGGACAAGACGCCGGTACCCCCCACTGACGTGAAGAAGCGGAAACCGACCGCCATTTTTGATTTGAAGAAAGGCCAGGTACCAGTACTCTCTAAAAACACCAGCGTTATTACTCTGGTGTTTAAATTAAGATTTATATAGGCAAATAAATAAGTCACCTAAAAGATTTTTGGCACTTACCAGAAGTGTTATGACGAAATAGCAATAAAAAAGTACCATTTAAATTTTTTAAACACCGCAAACGGAAATTAAAGTATCACTAGAGAACCCTCTTCCTTACAACTGAGCATGGGTTCGGTACAGAGCTTGCGCATATGAAAACTACGCGATTCGTCATATTGTACAACATGGCATCTCACCTCAAATTACCCTATACATATTACTAACGTTATATTTGACTTTTTTATATAAAAAACATATTGGAATATAATTTTCTATTCATAAAATTTGGTAACTGCTGTGTCATAAATAAAAACAAAAGGTTCTAAAATTAGTTCTCTGTACACTCATACAGTCAAACTGCGTTTCTGAACTATATACTGGTGCATACGTCCACCTATACTTATTACTTTCTAAACCGTTGCACAATAGTCTGTATTTTGTGACTTTCTGCGCATATAGCATTAGTTCTGAGGTCGTAATATCGGCATATAAAGATACATTGATCATCTGATTCAAAACAGATACAGAACAAATATGCAAAGATAACTTCACACTAGTCTCTTCTTCTCATAAAACTTTGATGTCCTTCCATTTCAGCTGATTTGTGGGTTTTTTTTTTTTTTTTTTTTTTTTTTCGACGGGCAATTTTGAACAGATATTGATGCTTGTGTTCTTGCACATGCTTGAACAGCCAATTTTTCGAGTATCGCTACTAGTCTGTGGTGTAGTCGTATAATACAACACGCTATATGTAAATGTTATATATCAGAGAGATACGCTCTAACTCCGGTTTATATCATTCAGGATGTATACGGATACATACCACAATATATACCCACTACATCACTGCCAGTTGTTAATATTCGACTCAGAAGTCTCTAAAATACCCTAAGAGACACACCGAAGGATATATCTATTTCTCCAGTTTACCATTTGCATGCCATTCTATTAATTGTGGTAAATTATGAAGACGAGATATTGCACGAAATATCAAGTGGAAAAACATTTTCAACAAAGCAAATATTTCGAAATAGAGACTGCATAATTCCGATTTTTTCCGTTCGTTTCTATATACATTCTGAAAATTATTTATTTTCACGCTGTTCATGTTCTTCATTGATTTTATTTTTTTTTATGTCTTTGGCATACTGCATCAGTGGATTAAATTATATTTTACCAATTAGATTAAAATAACGTTGTAAAAACTGGGTGATCCTTTGATCGTTTTAAGTGGTTAGATTAAGTACAGAAAATTAACTCATTGATTCAATGTGATTGGTCTTTTTTTTCATTCAATTTCAAAGGTGATTTCCTTCTGCAATCACTTTAATTAAAACATAAATCCATACATGTATGATTACATAGAAATGACAACAAATAAGATATATTTAAAATATTTCTTAAAATAGATGTTTCATGAATTCGGGTGAAAGTTTTCTTTACATTGCACCGTTTTGTATAATATATATTTTTTTTCTTTTGATTAAATGTATTTATTTTATTTATAACTTCATTTCAAAGTATTTCCTAATGATTTCATATGCCTTTAGAAGTTTTTTTTTTTTTGTGAATTGTAAAAGAAAACCAATTACCATTAAATTGATTGATATGCCTTTAAGCAATTTTATTTGACAGCGAAAGATGGAGTAAATATTCTCTTTCAAACATTTTAGACGATTTATTCGAAGAAAGAGTTCTAAAATGTAAAACAATTGTCAGAGAAATTTCTGATGATTGTGCATTTTTTATCTTTTTAGAAAAAATATTCCCAAAAAATTATGAATAAGGGTCAATATCTTAAAACCGGGCAATTTAATTTCAAAATTTTTATTTTTAAAATTAATGTACCAGCTACCACATACCATTATATACTATGATAAACGTTTTGCCATTTAAATTATGTAGTATTTTGAGATCAAGGATGCTTATTTTATGCATACGATAAACTTTTATGGAACAAATTGTCTGTTAACATCATAATCATTGTCTAAAAATTAGGAATGAGATGATGGGGACTGAGGTGATTATTTTTTGTCTTAACAGCTGCACGGACATTTTGTTGAATCATATTGCACACATGTAAATTATTAAATATATAATTTAATCCATTCATAAATAATCTCAAAAGATGCCACCTAAATATTCCACCTAAGTATAATTATGTCGGAAATCCTCGTATAAATATGATGTTTGTACAATTGATGGTACCAACATGGATAGGTAGTAATATTTACCATTAAATGTTAAGCATGGACATTGAAAGGGCTTTGATTCCTCCTATGCATTGAAAATTGCAGTAGATTTTACTCAAATAGTTACGACTTTTTTAAATTAAATGTATGTCTCTTTGATTCAAACAGCCCAGATTACAGTGTATGTATCTCTCTCTATTCACCGCCGTTGTTTTTGAATTTTTGGTAACCGGGGATCTTTCTTCGTTAATATTAAGAAAACTACTCCATACAAAAATATGAAAATCGGTGGTATTATAGAAAAATATCTGATAAATACGCTGATGTAGACAGTTTTGAAATAGAATAATTATTTTAAGAGATGTTTAATGTTAAAGTTGGTCAAAATCTTCCCTTTAAATAAGTTTTATAGGAGCAAAAACTGTACATAAGAATTTAATCATTTTTAGATCATTTTATACATTAGAAGTTATCGGTGTGCAGACTGCATTTACTTTTTTAATTTGACTCATTTGTTAAAGATTTATTTCCATTTTAAATTCAAATTTCCACCATTTCGAGAGATATTTTTTACATTTTTTAGAAAAGGCTATTATATTAAATTATTGCCAATTTTAAAAACAGTGCAATGACTAAAATTTCCTTCTAATTAAAAAATTATTTACACTTGACTATTAAAAACAGAAAAAACTTTCAAATTAGAAAAAAATGATTACGTATTAAAATCAGGAAAACATTGTAAATTATGTCATAAAAACTTTATTTAAACGTGAATTTTAAAAAAGAAACAAAATTGTAAAATAATAAATTCATTAAGGTGCATTAAAAGGCGTAAATGGAGGAAATTACGTCATATTTAAAATGGCCAAACAATAATATTATCAAACAGTTTAAATTTAAAAATATATTTGCGCGAGACATTTATTTAATATTTTTAGATAATCTTTTAAACTACTGTTGTCGATTCTAAGACAGCGCAAAACAACAAAAGTATTTCACGTGAATATTATATAGAGAAAGAAAACTTTGTTGAAAATTACGTCATATTTAAAACGATACATTTAAAATGTCTTATTTAAAAGAGCTTTCTTATAGCGTTGTTAAAAAAATACCAGGACAAAGACTCTGTTTACTTAATAAATTTGTTATTAGCTTATTTTTAGATGTTTCACTAATCTGATTTAATCAAAGACGAAAAGAGCCCGTTAACAGGGAAATCACCACTCTTTTTTAATTATAATTCAGTCTTCCGAAAAATTTTTAAAGCCTATCAAATTAGCGTGCTTTTAGAATTTGCGGTATCTGAACGGGGGTTAGTGAACGTAACTTCTTAGTGTCCGAGCCCCCTATTTTTTTAAAATTTCAAAGAATTAGTAAAATTGTGAGATAATTGACATATTACAGAAAAAGGTATTGGATATAAAGACACAAATATAAATTTAACATTGCAAATTGTTTCAAAAATATATTTTTAAATCAACAAATTTTATTATTACATTTATTTCTCTTCCTTCCACTTTCCGTTACTCAAACATTGACAGTATCATAATAAAATAAACATTTGTGAAACAGGTAATATACATTTCACGTCTATATTATAATGGGGTTGTAATTCCTAAAGTGAATTAGCGAATCTTCGATGAAACAATTCTACCTGAAACAGGATTATTGAACTACAACATGATTAAAAGCGTCGATATTACAGAGGCATTACCAAGATATAAAGATACGCTAGAGAGCGATTATTATACTTGTTACAAGCAGATTTATATTGATAATCGATAGAAATGCATGGAAGGATGCTTCTGAATGGGATAAATCTTTTATCGCTGAAATACTTTTGTTTGCAATTTTACAATATTTTATAAATATTGTTTTTTAAATTTAATACACAGGTGAATCAGTTATTTTAAGTACATTTTCCTCGTCTCGAAATTTTGTTTGGGATTTCGTTTTGTATATATATATATATATATATATATATTTAATGTGCGAAATCGGGAGCAGATTTAGATTTCATAAGCATCAAGTTCTCCTTATTTGAGTGATACGCTTAACTGATATACGTATAGACGTATAATACGTCGGTAAGCAATACTTATACCTTAAATGATACATTTAGACGTGTTCGGATCTTAAAATATAATGTGGATCCTTAAAATTTTATAAAGACAAATGACAAACATTGATTTTTTTCGTATGATTTTATTTACGCATCCGTATCTGTATAAGCGTATAAAGGTTAAACGTATAATTCAAGTTTATGTACATTTCATGTACACCTATTTACTTTTAGGGTGAATATTTGAAAATTGGGCAATTTGCGCCCACTGCCAATAATATTTCATTAATTATACTAAAATCAAAATGGAAAAATTTTAATATATTGTAACATTTGTTATAATATTTACCAATGATAAATGGACATATAATGATGTATAGTTAATTAATTTTAAGCTTTAAACAAAGTAAATCATTATTTCAATCCCTGTCACCAGGTATAAATATCAAATATTAAAAGTATGCTGCAAACATTACTATAAATATTATTAACTTTTACTACTATATATTTATGATTATATATATACAGTACAGGAAAATACAATTATAAATCCTTAGTATAGATTGTACAGTAAAATATTGTCGTAAATATATTTGTCCCTGGGATTCATCACCTCAGTACCTTTAAACACACACATTTACGTTAACAGATACCAGGTGGCCCTGGCAGAATCAACAGCAACTAAATTTCAACTAACCACCATGGATGAATGTAAGTTGTTCTCTTTGTTTCATAATTAGAAATATTTAGTTTTTGTTCTGAACAGGGATGAGTATTTTTTTATAGCATCAATCATATCCCCTATTTAACTTTTTATTTATAAAAAAAATAATGTAACATACAAATGTCACATAACATATTTAATAATTTACATGTGTGCATAATGATTCAGCAAAATGGCTGTGCAGCTGTTAAGACAAAAATATGACCTCAGCCCCAATTATTAGACTCCGATTACGACGTTAACAGACACTTTCTTCCATAAACATTTATCCTATGCATAAAATATACATTCTAGATCTCAAAACACCTCAACATTAATTGACAAAACATGAATCATAGTATATACTTGTATGTGGTAGTTGGTACATTAATTAAAAAAAATAAAAATTTAGAAATGAAATTGTCCGGTTTTCAGATATTGACACTTTAATACCAACCGACATCAGGAGTTTTACATAGCTGTACGGAGAAAAAGATTGAAACGGTGGCTTTACTGTAGCAATTTTAATAATGTGTTTCATACATTGGATTTTGTTATTTTTCCCTAGAAATAGTTAAAATATTTATGTTACATCTAATTTTTATTGAATTAAATGATATAATGTTATATAAATGTACTGGAACAGATTAAATTGTTTTATATTTTGAAATTTACCATTCTGTTGTCGTATGCCATTATGAACTCAGATCTGATCCGCATAGCAGCAGGAGAAAAACACATTTTTTTCACGCAATGAACGAAAACCGTTTAATCGTTTAACCACTCGGTTAATTTCCGTATATACTGTTTTGTATAATACGTCTCCAAAATCTATAACCCGTATAATACGTATAGCCGTATAAATGTTTAATAGAGAGCGCTACATTAAATTGTTATTCGCCTAAAAAAATATTTACCCAAAATTAGATTATGAACTACAACATGAAAAATACGATCTACATCAGCGCTCCAAATTTAATCAACGATGTGTTTTTTGAGCATACCATTTTAGATGATAATCGAAGTGTTCATTTTTGGGCGCTTATAAAAACAGACATTTTATTGTACTATATGTACATTTCATGTTACGTGTTTTAATTTTAACATACACACTGTAAAAAAAATTACGTAAAGTTACCCCATAATGTTGGCGGCAGCATACTGTCTTCAAAGTTATGGAGTATTTTGGGTTATATAATTGTGTAATTTAAACTGATATAACTGGACTAATATTGCACATTAGTGTAACTTAACACCAGTTATATCGGTTAAATCATCGATTAAATAATCGGTGGCAGCCTCGCTGCCTCTATTTTATGGGGTAACGTCACACAATTTTTTCACAGCGCGTGATTAAAAATCTCTCTCAAAAACACATGTATATGCCTTAAATATTCAATTTAATCACAGCAAAAGCGCTGTTATATCATAGAATATAATATTTTGCTTAGTATTATAAAAACAAAATAAAAAAGTAGCAGCAAGAATGTTAAGAATTGTTTTAACTATTTTTTCTTTAAATATGTAGAAATCGGTTTGTATTGCAGTAAGTGGAATAACAATATTTTAATGTTTAAAATATTTTTAAATGCATTTCACACATAATTCATCCCGAAAAACGGATTTTAAAGTAGTAGAGTAACTTCTCTAGACATATGCTAATTAACTTATAATTTTTATGCAGATGTATTGCTTTCTATGCAATTATTATTTAAGTTTTTGAAGTTGTTTTCTGAAGTAGTAGTTATAAACAGTACACAAGAATCAAATTCCTTGCAAATTACTGCTTAAGTTCATTAAATTACAGAAAGAAGCAATTAAACATTTTCATAACTTCTATCCATTCAATATAATTTGTTTCTAATCGCTTAACGGCGTTCTTATCTTCTTGCTCCGCTTTTATGTGCATAGCAATACTGCGTACTGTTAATTCAACAATAGCGTAGTGTTGACTAGTAATAATATTAACCAGTGCTGAGATATGTATTCTACCACATTGATAACCCAATTAATGTCATTACTAGCTATCTGTTGTCTTCTGTTCCAAATTTCTTTCCGCTTTTCGAAGCTTTCCATCAAAATCCATCCAGCATAGGTGAGTAGTTAATGGTACATACCGGAAGTAAAACTGGCCTGCTCCTCTAATTATTCTACTTGAGCACTAATTTTCCATGTTAGTCCGCTTTATCTCATAATTTTTATTTACTGTTTGTATATTTAACACTGAACGTACCGTGAGGAGTCATTTTGGCCCCTACCAGTTGAAAATATTTCGGTTTGTACAAGGATTTTCTTTATACAATAAGTTTAAAAATACAAGGCAGAAAAAGTTAAATAAATAATTTAAACAGTTTTAAATAAAAATTCTGGTGTGAAATATTTTTATAAAACTTAAGTAAAATTCCGGTAGTTTTATTGTCAAAACGCAAGGCAGTTTTAGTAAGAGCGATTTCACCTGGTCTGAGGATGCGCAATGAACACAGTTTGAGCTTAGTTGTACGTTTATTTACCAAATAATCAAATTTTAATATGCTCTAATTGGTTATCCATACCACTATTATAAAGAAGTAAAAATTGTTTGTGTGTTTGTTCGAGGTAATCTCTGGAGCTACCGAACCGATTTCAAAAGGATTGGCTTCAAAATGATTGTGTTAGTCTCACTTAGAACGTAGGCTATATCTTATGTCCGTGCCCCTAACAGAAAATGGGTGCAGGAGCAAAAAACGTTCTAAAAATGCGATTTTTGTGTTTTCGAAGGGACTAGAAACAAATTGGAATGGCAGTTATTTATAAGATATAAACGATCTCTAAGAACATTTCTTAAAATATTCGAAATTTAAAGGGGGTGAAAATGTGCAAAATGAGTTCTAAAAAACGTTCTAAATGGTGATTTCTATGCAATCTCAGGAAGTAACGAGCCGATTTAAAAAATAATGGTGTCAAAATGATGGTGAAAGCTCTTGCTCCACCATAGGCTATTTTTTTTATGTCGGTGCCACTAACCCAAAAGGGGTGCAGGAGCAAAAAAACGTTCTAAAATGCGATTTTTGTGTTTCTGAAAGGCCTAGAAACATGAAATTTGGAATGCTAGTTACTTTTAAGATACAAATTATCTCTAAGAACATTTTTTAAAACATTCGAAATTTAAAGGGGATGAAAATGCACAAAAAACGTTCTAAATGGCCATTTATACGCATTCTCTGGATGTAAAGAACAGATTTAAAACTCAGTGGTATCAAAATGATGGTGACAGCCATTGCTCCAACATAGGCTATATTTTATGTCTGTGTCACTACACCAAAAAGGGTGCAGGAGCAAAAAACGTTCTAAAAATGCGATTTTTGTCTTTCTGAAAGGCCTAGAAACATGCAATTTGGAATGGTAGTTACTTATAAGATATAAATGCTCTAAGAATATTTCTTAAAACGTTCGAAATTTAAGAGGGGTGAAAATGCGCAAAAAGCGTTCTAAAACGTTGTAAATGGCGATTTCTACGCAATCTCAGGACGTAACGAACCGATTAAAAAAACTAATGGTCTCAAAATGATGGTGACAGCCCTAGCTCCAATATAGGCTATATTTTATGTCGGTGCCGCTACCCCAAGGGGATGCAAGAGCAAGAAACGTTCTAAAAATGCGATTTTTGTGTTTCTGAAAGGCCTAGAAACATGAAATTTGGAATGATAGTTATAAGACACAAATGATCTTTGAGAACATTTCTTAAAAATATCGAAATTTACGAGGGGTGATGATGCCGGAACAGCGTTCTTAAAACGTTCTATCGTTTTGTATTCCAGTAAAAATCGTTTTGTATTGCAGTAAGTGGAATAACAATGTTTTAATATTTAATATATTATTAAAATATTAAAATTACGTATACGTTAAAGTATACCTAAGTGGTTACACCTAAACAAAACAATTTTTTTTCAAGCTCAACTAGTATACATGTATTCATCGAAAATTAGATCCATTACTGTACATATTTTATATATATTTAACGTGTTATTAGTATTATTGCAAAATATAACCGCATCAAATAATATTTTCATATTTAAAAGAATCATATGTAAAAAAACTTGTATTTTATATTTAGATTCAATTTCTATTTTCCTTTATGTTATTTCGAAGTGAGAGTTATAATTTCTAAACCTTTTAAATGTATTTTTTAAAGAATAAATGTTTTTGTACCTACGTAATTAATAGTATATTTTCTATATTTGAGAGATGTAAGAGAACGAAAATTTGCATAAAATAATAAATAAAATAACGATTTAAAAAATTCTTTTCGACGTTTAAAATTCAAAATCATATGAAAAAATAATTCAAATATTACCACTGCATATTATTGAGAACAAAATTCGAGACAAAATAATATTTAAAAATCATTTTTCCTAGATAAATGTAAGTTTATGATGGTAAAAACTCCGAAAACGAAGACAAAGTGTATTTTATATTCCACCCTCTTTAAATCATTTGTTTAGTTTAGAGATTTAAAAGCATTACGAATTTATATATACAATATGTTCGCAGTTTTACTTTTGGTGATTTTTTTCAAGCGGTTTTTTTTTTTTTTTTTTTTTTTTTTTTTTTTTTTTTTTGAGGCATTTGTTTCTTTTTATTTAATTCACTATAAATAATGATTATTTGGTTGAAGTAATTTCTCATTTATTTTAATACATCAAAAAATATTTTGAAAAATTAAACATACATTTTGAAAAACAACAAGTCAGTATATAAAGATTATTTTGTTGAAGTAATTTTTTTTTCTATTAAAAAGATAAAAAAATAATTTTAATTAAGTGTTAAAATACTACAAAAAATGTATTGTTATGCATATTTAGTTTTAGAAATTGCTTTATGAGAACCTTTGAAGTAGCTCATTATTAGAAATTTATATTCAGACATTTAACAGAAGAATGTTTTTCGTACACGAATGTTTATTACATATTTAAGATCTTTATACTATATGTTTTAAAACATATTTTTGCAGATGAATGTATGAAAACAAAATTGAATTAACAGTGCAAAATGGTAAGTTATTATCACATGTTATATTTAATGTAATGTTAAAGAAAATATGCCTATGCCATTAGACTTTACAATTGTGCACAGAAAGAGCTATAAAAAACAACAACGATTAAAGTTAAATTTACATACGTTTGGTTTGTTTCGAGTAATACGGTAAACCATTGCAAATATGAGGAAAACTAAACTGTATTTCTGTTACAAGTGAAACCCAGCACTCTAAAGTGATATAAATTACCATAAACAAAATAAAAACACCGCTTCCTTTGCCTAGTTTCAATTGGTCAACCAGTATAGAAATGTAATGATATAACATTAAGCTAAAAAAAATGTAAGGCGAAAAAAAGTACAAAAAAAATCACTAAAATTATTTTTTTTATTGTTTCCGAACAATCACAGAGGAAATATTAATTTAAACTCAATAGAATTAACTGTTTGTTCATTACTGTCATGTTTGAGCTTCAATTTATTAAGTATAAATGGCAGCATCAAAGTTTTCTCCCACCAAGTCCCACAAATCCCACAATTCATTTTCAGAGAATTCAGTTATGTTTACTTTTCTGTCATGTGACTGACGTTTGTAAGTGTTGTGATGTGTTTCTGAAATGATTATTAAATATTTAACTGCCTACGATATGCCTCTTCAATTAAGAGTTATGTTAATTATTATTAATTACTTACTAAAAATACAAAAAGTGTCGACGATGGATAGAAATGAAATATTTGTACCGGAAAAAGTTTACCGTAAATGAGAATTGTGCTGGTGAAAATGGCTGTACTTCTGGTTTAAATGTTCTACGGATCGGTGCGATACTGCAATGCTATTTTAATACTTCATAGTCTACTACAGTATTTACGGCGGTAGTAAGTGCTACATTACATTTATTTTACATTTTTACGCTTTTGCTACGTTTAATAAAGTAAAATGTTTACCCATTTCAACGAGTTTGATGAAAAAGTAGAATATTTCACAACTTACGTGAAAAGATTAGAAAAAAATTTCGTTCTGCATGACATAACAGATCAGAAAAAGATCCTGCTCTTTTATCATTATTAGGACCGAAATTATATGGTTTATTATGTGATTTATGTGTGCCTAAGAATTGTGAAACCTTAAAATATAATTAAATTGTTGATATTCTTCATAAACACTTAAGCCCCGTCCCAAATAAATTCATTTAACGCATTAAACTTAGAAAATGTTTTCAAAATGAAACTGAATGAATTCAAGATTTTGCTGCTTGATTAAAAAAGGGTACGAACTTTTGTTCATTTACTGGTGATGCTTTAAACGAAATTTTACTGGAACAGTTTCTGCGCTGTTTGAAAAATGAGAATATTCGGAATAAATTGATAACTCAAGTTCATGATTTAAATTTCGAAGAAGCTGTTGAGAAAGCTTTAGCTTTATATAATGTACATATTGAAATTGCTGAAATTAAGCATAACGTTTTCAATGTAAATAAAATTTCCAGTACGAAAAATGTACAAAAAAAGAAATTACAAAACTGTTCTCAAAAACAAATTGTCAACAATCATGTAAATAATACACATTCTGACATGAATAAAAATAAGTTAAAGTGCTATCGATGCAGAAATGCCTCACGTTTAGCAAATGTTTGCAGATTTATTAATGTTACTTGCAACCCTTGTAGTAAAAAGGGCGATTTAACACTAGAACGGCGGAAAAATCTCAGCTTCTGGAACGGCGGGAAGGTGTCATTTTGACCCCACGATAAAACTACTGAAATAACTACGCTAAAACAATTGTAAATGGTATTCATTGGCAAAAATATGTAATTTCCGTGTATTTTATAATTTATATTTAATATTACTTGATAATTTATTGAGTTTTTAAAGTACTGTATATGTAACGCCTACAGGCCGATCAATTGCACCATACTACTACTACTCAAAAAACTCATTAATTTTATATAAAACTTGATTTAAAAGAAATGTTTTCACAAATTAAAACCAATGTTAACTAAAATAAAATACAACTTATGAAATATTTTTTTTTTTCATCTACTTACTCGCCGAATGATTCACTCTCTAAATCCATAAATGAGAAACGTGTTCTGTTGTATCCGTTATTTCATTATAAGTGTAGCTGAATGGTAAAAACATTTCGTTTGAATTTTATTTAATGCTTTAAAATACTCCAAATTAAACACACGGATTAGGAATTAATGCAGTTGATAGAAAAATAATTTTTAACAATTTTTCCAGTGCATTATCCGGACACAAATTTGGAACACGATCCACCAAATTCTTGAGATTTGTTTCCATTGTACTTGACACTTTTTTCTCTTTATATCTACTTCATTTTCGTGTGTTTTTCTTAAGACTCAGGAAGGATCTTTGGGACTTTTCAAGCCCTAAGAACCATGTTTAGCTTCTCTCCTAATTTTAATAGAAAATCTCTTCTACTAATGGGCTTGCTTTAACACTTTGATAAATTATCGCATTCAAAGCTGCATGATCCAAAATATTGTAAAATTTATGTACCGATTTAACGGAGTATATTCGGCATATCTGATTACGAATATCCACACCATATTTCGTTGCGTTTAATATTGTATTGAATCGGGCAACTTCTTGAGACTGTCTTCAGATTTGACAGTAGAATGTAATGAGCGCAGTAGAAAGACACATTTGTTTCTTTTGGCTTGATAGATGGTAAGTGTCACATTGTCATGTTCCACTATATTCAATGAATAAAGAGTACTACGCATATTTTTCAAAGATATAGGAATTTCTCTTCTCTCCTTTTTCATTACACCAACCAAAGTTGTATTTTTAGCTTTTAGCATTTCTGCTAGTTTGATGCTAGTAAAACAGTTGTCTGTCATAACATTCCCCCCTTTGTTTAGATGGGGATCTGTTAATTTCATGAAAAAAAAATCCCTTAAACTTAATTGAGGATTTTCGGTTTCATCTTTTCCTAGAAATGGAAATCCATTCAAGAGGTACATATTTAGTATCAACGTCAACAGATAAACCAAAATTTTATCCCAAATTCCTCCGGTTTATTTGGCATATATTGCGTAAATTTAAATCTAGCTTTAGATAGGAACAATTGTTCAATAACTGTAATATTTTGTCCTGGTCGGTAGCATGTTTTGCAATTTTCAATAAATTATATGTTCGGAAATGTTCAACTGTCTGCCGTACGAACAATATTCGTACTCTACTTATAAAACACCTCCCCTAAGGTTACCACCTTCAGTGATTAATCTGAACTAACAAAAGTAACAAATTGGAAAATACTATTTCTAAAAAGAAATATAAGTCTGAAAAACCTTGCGCTTTCTTTTTTTGAAATATTGTATTCAAAAGCATGGCAAAATCAAACAAAGGAATTATAACATACAAATTACAGATAACAATGTTGTATCACTACACAAGTTTTTATCTCTCTGGGAGACAGTATGAATGTAATCGAAAATTGCTTATCACTGAATTTTTCTCATGGGTTCACAATCCTTAGTATACAAAGAGTATTTTACTAAAGGGGTCAAAATGACCCTTGCCCGCCGTTCTAGGAATACATAGCAATATTTCAAAAACTAACAAATCTAGAAAGCTGAATTTTTTAAAAGAAAAATGTGTTATATATTTAGGAAAAGTCAAAACATTTCAAACGATTTCTTCCAACCAAACTAAAGTAATCAACGGACGAAAGTGCTCAGGTGTCAAAATGACCCCTACCGCCGTTCTAGTGTTAAGCAAGGTATGCTGAAGTACAAATTCTCAAAAACACGTACATTATTTAAATACTGTAAAAGTTTTAACTGTTAAGTATGATAAAGTTTCAAATCCTATTAAGTTGTCTGTTTTCATTGAAAACAAGGCCAGAACTGATATGAAATTAGATACAGGATCTCGAATTTCTGCAGTTCCTTTAAAAAGATTTCGCAGAATTTTTCCTGATCGTAGAATTTTTCCTCCAGATGTTCAGTTAAAAACTGCAACTGGTGAAATTTTCAAACCTGTAGGTTATGTTGAAGTAAATGTTACTTATGAAAATAAAACTAGAAAGGTAAAGTTGTATTGGATAAAATAAGAAAATTTTCCATTATTATTTGGTAGTCATTGGGTATCTGAATTTGATATTTTCCCATATAATTTAAAATCAGTATATGTGAATGAAGTTCTAAATTATTCTGATAAATTACAAGGTTTGTTACAGGAATTTTCTGATTTATTTACTGATAAGGCTGGGGAGAATAAAGGTTCACAAACAGAACTTTATCTTGAAAAAGATGCTAAACCCATATTTTGCAAAGCTAGGAATGTCACTTATGCACTACATGAAGCAGTCAATGAAGAATTACAAAATTTACAAGACGCAGGTATTATTAAAACAGTTACAAACAGTAGGTGGGCAACTCCTATAGTTCCAGTTGTTAAGCCTACTGAGAAAATGCGGGTATGTGGTTATTTTAAAGAACATTAAATAAATTTCTGAATGTTGAAAAATATCCTTTACCTAAAACAGAGAATATGTTAGCTACATTAGGTGGTGGTGTACATTTTACAAAATTAATTTAAATCAAGCTTATCTTCAGTTACCTGTAGATGAAAAATCACAAGAATTATTGACCATTAATACACCAAAAGGATTATTCCAATTCCTTATGTTACCCATTGATCTTACTAGTTCTCCTGCTATACGGCAAAGAAAAATTGAGCACACTTTAAGAGGAATTGAGTGAGTCACAATTTTTATAGATGACATTGGGTTACAGGTGAAACAGATGGAATTCATTTACAAAGATTAAATCAAGTATTAGAAAGATTATGGGATTATAACATTAGGATAAATAGAAAAATCATTTCTTTATGGCAGATGAGATTACTTATTGTGGGTATAAAGTTGCTAAACATGGTATTCATAAAACACAAGATAAAATTGAAGCAATTTTAAATGCATCTCAGGTTAAAGCTTTCCTACGCTTAGTTACATATTATGCTAAGTTTGTACCAAACTTGTCTACTATTGCAAATCTTTTAAATAATTTGCTTCAGAAGAATATAATATTTAATTGCTCTTATAAGTGTGAACAAGAATATAAAAGTATAAAACAAAATTACTTCTGATAGGGTTCTTACTCACTTTAATCCCAATTTACCTTTAATTTTAGCTACTGATGCTTGTACTTAAGGTATCACCTCAGTTCTTTCGCATATGATGCCACATAACACTGAAAAGACTATTTGGTTTGTGTCCAGAACTTTGAATAATGCAGAAAAACGGTATAGTCAAGTTGATAAAGAGGCACTAGCTATTATATTTGGGGTGAAGAAATTTTTTCAATATTTGTATGGCAACAGGTTTACCTTATTTACTGACAGTAAACCTTTAGTGTCTATTTTTTTTTCTAAAAGTGTCCCTGTTTTATCGGCTGCTAGAATGCAACGATACGCAATTTATTTACAAACATTTCAATATGATATCCGTTTTAAAAAACTACTGATCACGGGGATGTTGATGCTCTTTCACGACTTCCTTTACGTAGTGAAGATTTACCTCATCAATTAAATTCGAATGATGCAATTGATGAATCTGAAATTCAAATTAATCAACTCTCTATCTTACCATTAACTTCGAAATCTATTGCTTCACCAACAAAACTTGATCCCCTTTTACGTCAAATTTTTCATCACCTCATTTCTGGTTGTGAAATTCCTAAAAAATTACTTTTTGGTGGTAAAGAAGAAGAATGTACTCTTCAACATAGTTGTATTTTAAAAGGATGTAGTGTAGTTGTCCCTGAAATTCATAAAAACCAAATCTTAAAAGAATTAATTACTTTTTGGTCATTTTGGTATAGTTAAAATGAAATCTTTAGCCCCTAGTTTTGTATGGTGGCCAGGTATAGACCAAGATATTGAAGATCTTGCACTACTTGTGTAAATTTGAAAATCCTCCTAAAGTTGATACACATCATTGGGAATGGCCTACAGCTCCATGGGAAAGAATTCATATTGATTATTTTGGTCCTGTTATGGGACAAATGCTTTTAGTGGTTGATGCCCATAGCAAGGCCCAGACGTTTTTATTGTTCCTAGTACAACTTCAGAAAATACAATTACTTGTCTCTCTTCACTTTTTGCACGATACGGTTTTCCAATTTCTTTAGTATCAGATAATGCTAAACAGTTTACATCTGAAGAATTTGAGACATTTTTGAGAAATCGTGGTAAAACATAAATTCAGTGCTCCTTACCATCCAGCTACAAATGGACAGACGCGAGATATGTGCAAAATCTTAAACGTGGATTAAAAGCCTTAGCTTCCGAACCTGGTACTTTACAAATGAAATTAAATAGCTTTCTTTTGCAATACAGGAAGATGCCCCATGTTACAACGGAGGAGAGTCCTGCATCTCTATTTCTAAAACGTCAAATAAGAACAAAAATAGATTTGATAGTGCCAAATGTTACAAATTTCGTTCATGATAAACAATATGCGAAAAAGTCCAAAGTTAAAATAAAAGAATTTGAAATTAACCAGAAAGTAGCCTAAGAAATTATACTCAAGAAGCATAGTGGAAAATTGGTCGAATAATAGCACGAGGAGGAAAATTACATTATAGAGTTCAAGTTGCTTCGAATATTTGGAAAAGGCGTGTTGATCAAATAACTAATGTAGGTTCAGAGATTTCTTTAGTTAATGATACAAATTCTGAAGAAAGTGATACAGGAAATTTCAGAAGTGAAAATGCAATTGTGAAACAAGGTCATTTTCCACCAATACAGCCTAGTATCGCAGATCCACAACCAGTTGATTCTCATGAGCCAGGTACTCCAAGTCCTACACCAACTGACTTTCATCTTAATTCTCTAAAACCTTCTGTTCCTACTAGTTCAATAATTTATGCTGCTGAACTTGTAAAATCTAATAATTCTCCTTCTCCACAGTTACTGAGAAGATCCGGTAGATACAGAAGACCTCCTGTCCGATTCACATATAAAGTGGGGGAGGCTGTTATGTTTGAGCTTCAATTTATTAAGTATAAATGGCAGCATCAAGTTTTTCGTTCCTCTTACAATTCATTTTCAGCGAATTATGTTCTGTTTATTTTTGTGTCATGTGATTGACGTTTGTAAGTGTTGTGATGTGTTTGTGAAATGATCATTAAATATTTATCTGTCTACGATATGCCTCGTCAATTAAGAGTTATGTTTATTATTATCAATTAATTACTAAATATATAAGAATTACAAATAATTATTGTAAAAAAAATGAAATATTTTAGCTTATAAGTATTCAAAGGAGACTCTTAACTCTATTCTTATACTAAAACTAACTTGAAGAGAAAATGCATTTAAACAAATATGAAAATTCTAGATAGGCCTAATTATATTTCTGAAATATATTTTCACTTACCTTCAAAATTGGCTCTATATGTCATTCAAAAGATTGTTTGAAAATAAAAATAAGGAATAGGGCATGTAAGATTTGCATTGCATATCATACATTGAAATATACAAACACTTTTATTGTTGGAAGATGTAAGTATATATTCTAATTACTATGAATAAATTTAACATTTATAAATGTTTATTCTAGTAAATGCATTGTATTTTGACTCGTCAATGGATATCATATATGTAACATGTATTTGTTTTAAACAAACATATAAACAATTTGTATCTTATATTATAAAGCCAAAACACATATTCAGGCGTCATATTGATGTTAGTAACAACCTAACCTATAAATGTCGCTATCACTATAATGCTTTTAGCTTCTAAGCATCACACAATTTAAATTTTGAACAATAGAATAGAAAACAAATGTTCTTTCAAATGGAATTTATTTCAACACAGTATAGAAATGTACCTGATTTTAAATGTTTTTAAACTCATTTTAACCAAGTATTTTTTATATATATATGCATGGAACACAATTGCTTATGATTAATCCATTTGGAATTGAAACACTGTAATTAATATAGCGTTTATTCGTTTCAGTGTCTTCAGTGTATTCGTTCAACTGCCCAAATAAATAAAACACGAACTTAATAGTTATATAATAGAACTACGCGCATAAATACTTTATTAAATGTAAAAATCTAGTAGTGTTTTAAATTAGAAATGATTTTAATATGTTTTATCGGAAGTAGACGGAATATCGAGTATCGTTAGCGAAAATAGCCACTTTGTGTTTCCTTGGTCTTTTAATACAAATATATATTATGAGCACTATTCGGTATTACTATTTGAAATTCCTTAAAACAATAATTTAAAAAGAAACAAATGTGATACCCATTTATTTTATCGGTTATTAGTCGCGAACATACTATTTCTTTCAGGCAAAAATTAAAGTTTCGTTACTAAAAATAGCATTACGTTACATAAGCCACCTGTAAAACAAAGCAGGTGTATCATTCTACTGTTAAATACAGATAATATCTACTGCTATTTTTTTAATTTCAAAGCATCCAGCTTTTTCAATTTTTACACCTCCGTATATGCATAAAAATGTACTTTCTTCTGCAATTTGTTTGAAGATTGCTTCGGAATTTATTTTTGAGATATTAATTATCTTGTAGTTTTTAAAGCCAATTTGGCAATGGTTGCAAATGAAGTACTCCATTTCTGAGAAAGTAAAGGGAAAATAGTGGATTGCTATATATTTTTGCTGCCATTTTCCCACAACAACTGAAAAAAATGTAATTAAAATACGTGATATTTTGAAAAAATATAAATGAATTATTTCTGATAAACTATTATTATAAGCTATATTTAAATTTACGTTTACATATTAATTTTACCAACAACTGAAGACATATGAATCATTATACCGCCAATTTTGTTTCTCGAATTTACCACATCGGTTTTTGCTGAGTTTGTGTATTATTCCGCGATAGTGACGTCATATGTAAACTTTTCTCTAGATGTTATTTAAGTAAATGGATCATAAATGTGGAATTCTTGAACGGATACAAATGATATCATTTTATATGAAATAAAAGCGTCTATTTTAAGTCTTAAAAAAATAAATATGTTTTGTAGAAATACATCCTTTCCACTCCAGCGGCTTTAAAATTCTTCACAGGTGGAAATGCTCTTTTGAAAATAACGCAATTGAAATCACACACTGATAAAATGTAAAGTTTTACAAAAATTTAGAGTGTCTTTATAGATGAGCAGTGACCTTTTGGTTAACATAATATTTGTTTAAGAGCTAGACTAAGCAATATATAATGTATTTTTTATTGTAACTAAATTTGTAGCTTTATTAAAAATTGATGAAACAGTTTCTTCTTAAACATTTTCTTTCGTCGAAATTCGACCAGTTTCAGCTTGTAACAATAACAATAATTTTTTTCTTTCATCGGGGGCGACACTAAATTCTGAAAAATCAGAATTCCTGCTGCCTGCTTGTTATAAATATTCTTTTGTTAACGAATTTCAATCAGGAAAAAACCGAGAAAAGTTGTTATTTAAAAACTCACTTGAACTGTATTTTTATAGATTTTCATATTCATTAAGAAATTTAAATGATCTTAACTATGACATTAAATGAACAATCCATGTATCAATATATTTGTCCATGTAAAGTAGTAATATCTCACACTTGACTATTGTACTTTGAAAATAGTATAGGGTCATTTTCAAAAAATGCATACAATTCAGAAAAACATTTTTTTAAAAATTACTTTTAAATTTCACATTAAAAATGAAATAAGTGATAATGTATAAGTTAGATGTGTCTGTAAATATAATTAATTAAGCACTTTAGCTTTTGGTATAATTTTTATACAGTATTTTTCTCCAGTTACCAGTAACATGGTAACAGACTTGACATTAACAGCAAAATATCTTCCAAAACCTACATGCTAATTATTAACACTAAGAAACAAAACAAATCTTTAATATATTAACTAGAGAATAATATTCAAGCAAAAGAAAGTACTAAACTTATATTTTTAACATAAAAAATTAGGTAACAGACTTGACATTGAATAAAAATACTCATCTTTATAAAAAATTCTTTACTCCACTACACTGTTGTTTTTCAACTGCAAAAGAAAATGACTACAAGTAAATATTTAACTAGTATAAGTGTTTTTATTGCAAATGTGCTGCCATCTCTTGGTGAAATTGTCAACCTTTATTTCATGAAATTGTAGCTTGGTAACAGACTTGACAAAATATGAGGGACAAAATGTTTTGTAGATTTTCTTTAAAAAAAAATTGCTGGAATAATGTCAGAAATTTAAAATAATGATGATTTATCTCATTAAATTTCCCAATTACTTTCCTTTTAAAGTGAAAAATGAAGTGAAAAAATATTACAGAATTTTAAAATACAGAAGAGGGACAGCTATTTTTTTCTTCTACTAGATGTAAAAATCTGCATCTTTAGGAAAAAAAATATGAAAGTGATTATTTTTATGTTTTAGAAATATGTTGTGTAGTGTAATTAAATAAATATAATATTTATAGTCAGTTTTAAATAATATATTATGAGTACATTTTTTTTTTTTTTTTTTTTTTTTTTTTTTTTTTTACTGTGGGACAGCATGTGTATGCATATTTTGAAAATGACCCTATACACTGAGTATGTGCATACGCACATCCAGTAGACGTCGCTCCGAAATTTTGCATTATTTTTTTTTAATTTTGTTACACACGCACTCACACGCATATACACATGTATATGAAACGTTCTATAAAATTCTTATCAAACTAGTGAAAAATTGTAGTTGGATGCATTAAATTCGTAGAATACTGTCAGCTGGTGAAAGGTTGTTTTAATTTTGCAGTCGACAAATACAAACAACTACATGAACATTTTTTGTAATAGGCTAAGTCCAATCGAAACACAAATATTCGTTTAATAGTCGTATTATATTCCGATGGCCAGGGCATACGTGTAGCAAGGCACGGGATTTTAAAAATCCTGTAGTTTCTCCAGAAAAACAGAGCCAATTGTCATTCTAAAACGTCTGTCCATCCAAACATGAAAACGTAAACAATTCCACGCTAGGAGGAGATTCGCAGAGCGCTCAGGCTGGAGCATGAATCGCTACATCATGCTAAAGATCTTAGATAGCAAATTTAGATACAGTGGTGGTCAGAATTATAAGAACAATTGAAAATTGCACAGAAAAAATTTATTTCTGAACTAAATAAAGTGAAATTTATACATAAAATGCTTTTTTATGCTAGAAATCATTAAAGAATGCAAAACATTGGAAAATGCAAAATATGAATGTTTTGTTATAATTAACAAAATATGCCATTGTAAAAATTGGACAAAATTATAAGGACAATGATTGTTTTTGCCTGAAAAACACTACTTCTCAATGACTTTGATCAGTCTTGACGTCATGGAATTTGACAGTTCCCTAAGAACGTTCTTGGAAATTTTTGACCAGGCTTTTTCGATGGAGGACATGAGCTCTTGCTTGTTTTTATATTGTATACCATTTTCGTATACTTCGTGTGCCAGAATACCCCACAGATTTTCCATTGGATTCAGATCAGGGCTTCTGGCCAGCCAATGAAGTAGTTTCACGAAATTAGCATCAAACCACGATTTTAAAGTTTGGGAAACATGTACTGAAGCATTGTCCTGCTGGAAAAAATAGTCTTCACTCGTTATTAACGGTGCTTCCGGTAAAAGATTATGACCCAATACTTCAACATAACTCTCAGAATTCATTCTACCGTGGACGAAATCTATTGAAGTAGTTCCACCAGTTGCGAAACCTCCCCAGACTATTATTGAGCCAACTCCAAATGCACGCTTTGAGAAAATTTCTTTTTGTCTACGGAGATCATACCAGAAGTAGCGAAAACCATATGGTCCATCCAAATTAAACTTTTTCTCATCTGAAAAGACAACATCATCCCAATTTTTGCCCATAGTAATGCATTTTTGGCAAACTCCATCCTCAGTCTCTTATGAACTTTTGTAAGAGGCGATCGTGACATATGTTTACTATAGCGAACCTTTTTTTATTTTTGTAAAACACATCGAACAATTCGAGCACTGCATTCTAAGTTCAATTCACGTTTTATTTCTGTTGGCATTTGTTTTTTGGGAGCAAGCTCGCCTTATTATCATTTTTTTATCCCGTACAGAAACAGAAGATGGTCTACCTGTATGTCTTTGCCGTCCATATTTACCGGTATTTTTAAGATAATTGTAAATAACCGTTCTTGATCTATTAAGCTTTGTCACAATATGGCGTACAGAAAGTCCTGAACTTTTAAATGCATCCACTTTCCCTTTCTCAAACTCCGAAAGCTTTGTACCTAGCGACATGACTGAAAAACAGAATATGACGATCCCAAACGCTTACTACGCATTTATATCGTCGCTGAGTTCCGTGTGCAGAGCAAAAAACATGGAAAATTTACTTTTTAGAACACACTAATACAATTGTTCTTATAATTTTGTCCATATCAGATGGCTGTATAAATCCATAATACATTTTATGAATATGCATTTTCCACATATTTCCATAAAAACTTATAAAAATATTCTTCATTTTTCTTTTAGTTTCCATCCATTAAATTTGCATAAGTTTCCGGCCAAATGTTGACAAGGTTTGGCGATTTTTCCCCTGTCCTTATAATTTTGACCATTACTGTAATCTAATAGAATGTAGACGCCTGATAATATAGTTTAACTCCTTGAGGGGCAAGCAATTACGTTTGCGTAATGCTGAATTCACACCGGAAAATTAGAAAAATTTTATTTCAAAATAGGTAAAAGCAATTTTACGACTTTTTTCCACCAAAGTTAGAAAAGTAAAATTTCATAAAAATTTTCTGTTGCGAATCTTCATTAATCGTAGGCGGAATATATTTTATCCCAACGCCCCTCAAGAGGTTAAAGCTTAAAGCACTGAAAGAAGACAGAAATATCAGCTCCGAAATCACAGCATCTGTTTTTTTTTTTTTCTTTTTTTTTTTTTCTTTTTTTTGTCTTGCGTAGGGAGACAGATTTCGACGTAATACAGAAATGAACCAGTCGATGAAAGGCTCACTTCGAGCAACGGCAGATAAACTAATGGCACAAGAGAGAGAGTGGTTTAAGAGAATGAATCCTAGACATAGTAACGTAGGAATTTCGAGGTAAAAAGTCTAGCGACTCAAGGGCGCCGGTAACTAGATTCGTTGAATTTGAGATTATAAATAAAACAAGTTGGAAATTACACGTCAAACGTGGCAATTGCGGTGCGTTCGTACTATTAGTTTTATAAATATTTTTTGCACCGCATATTGTACTGAATGTATATTTTAGTGCACTTCATAAGTGCATATCAATTTCATTCTGTTCGAAAGGCTATAACATCATTAAAATGCACTTGAAATATTTTTTTCCATTAGCTGTAATGTAACGGAAAATTTTGGACTGTCCCTGTAATTAAAATATACATCCGATTTTCATAAAATTTGAAATAACGCGACAAAATTTTGCAACAATGTATATTTAAAATTTCAGGCCATTCGGTTTGGTAGTTTTTGCTCTGTTATATGCGGACGGTCCGAACGACGACTAGAGGTGCTAAGTATTTATATAACTACGAACGCACCTAAAAAAAGTGGCTTTTAAAAACATTCGAAAATAAAAATTGGCTTCTCTCAGAATATTATAGCTTGGATAGCTGATAAAAATTTATGAAGGGATTAAAAGATTTAGATTTCGAATAAGATAACTATTAATGTATGCGTTTTTAATTTACAGGAAATTAGCTGGGAATAAACAATAGATGTTATTAAGAAATAGGGAAATAACTGATATGCCGGAATCTTAGAATAATTTAAATGAATATTTCAAAGTAAATTTTTTATATAACAAATATACATATTCAAAATTTTAATTTTGATATCTTAAAGTTCAGAATAATTTTTAAATCAATATTAATTATTATTTATTCCATAAAATTACTTCTGAAATTATCTTCAACTCAAAAGGAAGCACCCTTTTTTTTCCTATTGGAAAAGTTTTTTTTTTTTTTCTAACTAAGCTTCATATTTTCATAAATATTATGAAATAGTGATGTCATAAGCGATATTGCAATCATGTTCAAATATTGCAGCAGACTGTCTGAAATGTCCTGTACCTGCTTATGCTAAATGTTTGATAAGATTTATTTATAAATTTATTTATTTATGTTTTTGCAGTTTTGAAGGTATAATTCTATCTAATTATTAAGATGCTACTTGTCTCAGTATAATATACATTTAGAAACAACGTTATAAACGCCAGAATATTTGAACTATGAGCAGACTATGTTCGGAAGCATTTAGCGTACCGTTTTCAGTGCAAAAACTAACATAAACTTTCTCAGTTATATAATAGAGAAGCGGATTCAAGTGAGAAATGCACTGACCAACAGGAAAACAGGAAAATACGGTTACCATCCAACAGCAAAATAGTATAGGTTATGCAACCAAAGGTATGAAAAATGCTGGTAATAATTATAAAAAAAAGAGGACCCTACATAATATTTCCAGCAATCTGAGAAGGTGGGGGGGGGGGTATAGCGAATTCACAATTAACAATATTGTCAACATTTTTATAGATATGAAAAGCTTCAAGAATGTTAAGGGTCCTGTCCCTGCCGGCGAAGACACTCACGTGCTAATGCTAATCCTATGGGGAGGGATTTTTCTAATATTTCGTTTGCATTTCGACATTTTTAAAAAACTTTTTTTGAATTGGATAGCCGAGGTCCGTCTCTACAGCGCACCTTGGTTACTTTTTCGATTTTGGTTGCAGATATTTTTTAGAATGACACTTTCATTTTCAGAACCGGTTTTGAAAATGAAAGTAACTTTATTAAAAATATCTGCGACCAAAATCAAAAAAGTAACCAAGGTGCGCTGTAGAGACGGACCTCGGCTATCCAATGCAAAAAAAAAAAATAAAATAAAATATTTAAAAATGTCGAAATTCAAACGATATATTAGAAAAATCCCTCCCCATAGGATTAGCATTAGCTCGTGTGTGTCTTCGCTGGCAGGGACAGGACCCTTAAGTTCATGTACAGAAGTGGGTTTAGAGTTGGTTTAGCTTTTTATAGCTAAAATCATCTCTAAACGCACTTCTCTACATATACTTAAATTCCTTCAAATTTTTTATAGCTATAAACATTTTGGCAATCTTGTTAATTGTGAATTAGCTATTCCCCCTTTATCAGATTTTTGGAAATGTTACATAGCGTACTCTTTTTCTTAATTACTACCAGCATTTTCCACACTTTTGGTTGCATTACCTATAACATTCTTCTGCTGGCTGGTACCCATATTTTCCTGTTTTCCTGTTGGTCAGTGAACTTCTGACGTGAACACCCTTCTCGACTATAAACTTAAGCAAGTTTCCATTAATTTTTGCACTGAGTAAGATACGCTAGATTCTACCGAAAGTAGTCGTCTCATAGTTCACATATTCTGGCGTTTTTAACGTTGTTTCGAAATTTATATATAACCCTATCTGTAATCAATTTTGGCAACTAAATTTCTGAATTCGCTTGAATGAACTTATACACATGAGAAGCACTTATCACCAAGTTTCATTCATATTAGCAAATTATTTTAAACTTTCGATTTAATTTTAAAATATGATAAAGATTTTTGGTGTATTATGAGTACTTTTAAAATATGTGTAAAATGAATTTCATCTTATTGCGATGTGTTAGTGTTATAAATTTAACCCATCGCATTTAAAAAATATAATTATTCTATATGATTTTTATGACCGTTCAAAGAAAAGTTAAGTCTAAATTCTGAATAAAAATAATAATATTTGAAGCGATTTTTACTTAAAAACATATAGATCAAAATAAAAAATTCTCTGTTAAGTTTGAGTGTAAAATTTACACTCACTGCAAATATATTTTCGTACAACTATGTATAATATTTGTCCATATTGGGAATTTTTTCTCTGTCTATTTTTAACAACAAACTATGTTTTTCAAATTATATAATCTGTTATTATTACACGGAAATCCGCAAATATTTAATCTTCTTTTACTAGCAGTAGAATAACATCTACAACTTGTATTATGCTTCCGTTAATTCTATATTTAGAATGTTATCTAATGAGATTAAATGAACTATAATATGATGGATGTCTTTGGTTATATGAACAGTTGGTATTTTAGCATTAACTGTTTTGTTTTACAAAGTGAAAACTTTATTTGCCTTTGGCGTTTTGAACATACACTTTCTGCTTCGATCTGGTTCATTTCATGCAACGAGTAGAAAGTATATAATCCACAATTTGGTGTTGAATGGGAATTATAAAGATAGCTATTTTAATACACATCATTCTTATCTTGGTAAAATATTATCAAATTTATGATAGTTGATTCACATTTATAATCAGTTTAGCTATGAATGTAAAACATAAGCAATGGTGTCGAAAAAATCGATGGTATATTGATTTTATTAAAAGGTGAATTTTAACTATCGTGGTATAAGAAAATCCTATACAAGTGAAAACATATCGAATATTATTCTTAGATTTTTTTCACATTCTTAGATTTTAATCACATTTATAAATATGATATATATACAGGGTTATCGCAAAATGTAATTAATGTGCGTATTTTTATGTCTTCTCAAAGTGGTGGTTAAGTATCAATTCTGAATAAACGAGTCTGAAATTATACGTCAAACGTGGAAAATGAGGTGCGTTTGTACTACAATTAGTTTTATAAATATTCAAATCATGGTGCAATAATTGTTGCACTCTTATGCAAAAATGCATGAATACATAATTAATTACGACTGTACATATTCAATTCGGAAAAACGGAAATTGCATAAATCAATCTTAAATAGGACGTAATCACCGTGGGAGCCTAGAATCATTACCCATCATGGAATATCATTGAATAAATTATGTATGATAGGATATTTTTGAAGAAAACTTTTATTAAATTTTTAAGTTTTGATTCCATTTTCATAAAATTTGAAATGGGCAACAAAATTCTGCAACAATTATATATGTTAAATTTCAAACTTTTCGGTTTGGTTGTTTTTGCACTGTTATATGCAGACAGACAGACGGGCCAAATGATGACTATAGGTTACTACGTATTTATATAATTACGAACGCACCTAATAAGGAATATTTGAAGCAACATTTCTATAAAAAAGACATATACTATGCTTAACTCAAAATAAATAAAATTCTCTGTTAATCTTGAGCGTAAAATTTACACTCAGAAAACATACTATTTTACAATTATACAGCGTAAGTCAAAATGAATATAGCGATTACAAACGGCTATAACTATTTAATGGACTTACCCTGTATATAATAAATGCCCTTATTGTGAAAGTTTTTCTCTGTTTATTCTTAACAACAAATGACATTTTCATATGGTACAATTTGTTAATGTTATCTCCCAAATATCTAATCTTCATTTACTAGCAGTACAGTAACATAAAATATCTGCATATAGCATTATGCTTCTGTTAGTTCTATATTTAGAATGCTATCTAAAGAGATTAAATAAACTGTAATATAGTAGATATCTTTTGTTATCTCAACAGTTGGTATTTTAGCAGTATCTCTTTTGTTTTAAAATGTGAAAAAGAAATTTGCCTTCGGCGTTTGAACATACGCTTTCTGCTTCACTGAGTTTCATTTCGTGCAAGGATTCAAAAGTATATAATGCAGAATTCGATGTTTAAAGGGAATTATATATATAGTAATTATAAAACACATTATGCTTGTCTTCTTAAAATATTTTCAAATGTATTTTTCTTAAAACACATTTTTAATCTGTTTAGTTATCAATATAAAGAAATCTGTCGAATACTTTACTGATGTATTAATTTTATTGAAAGATAAATTTTATAAAACATTAATCCTATGCAAACAAAATTATATAAAATATTATTCTCAGATTTTTTTTTCATATTTTTGATACACTTATTATGAAAATAGATTTTTTTAAACAATTCCAAATTAATAGGTGATAATCGAACAAGTATATTTTGATAATGGTTTTTTACACAAGTTCATTATTATAAGAATAACTATGCATATACAACCTAAGATATATGTTTTGTTGTTTATATAAAAACCTATTAGAATCATTTTCTTGTGCGCAAATTCGATAATGGCTTCAGCATAAGTTAAAACAAAATTTAGTAAAACTTCACCGAGAAAAGAAATATCGCATTCATCTAGAATGAATATGTAGTCAATTTCTGAATCCCTAAACTAGAAATATAGATTTTATCCTATGGGAATAGGGTAAACAATTAAGATGAATAGACGAAATGATCTAGAATTTCTAGTCGCTTTGTGTTCTAGGTGATGAAACGATGATGAATCGTTTCAGTAGCGAGAAATTATCGTTTGATATCTGGAATGGTTTCATAAAGAAGAATTATTGTTAATAAAACTAACCCCTTGTGTTCGCTTCTATTTACAGAGATTTAAAAATAAGCTTGCACAGGTTGCCTCTTGTGTTCGCTTCTATTTACATAGATTTAAAAATAAGCTTGCACAGGTTGCCTCTTGTGTTCGCTTCTATTTACAGAGATTTAAAAATAAGTTATTACAATACAATAAGTAACACTCAGAAATTTTAAACAATAACAACTCACATAGTACTATTTAATACTATTAATTGACGTAAATGATTGATTTATCATCCTATATAATACTATTTAATTAATAAATAAAATTTTCAACATCTCTAGGGAGGTGAGAATGTCCCATTCATCCCCATTTGAAATGTCCCATTCATCCCCATGATGCATAATAACTCTTCTCAGCTATTTTACCTCAAAAATTATTTTGTCACAATGGTTACTATTCATTCATTTTAATTATTGATATTGAACTTTAAAATAAATAACTACAACATAGCTTTTTTTTTATTGTATAAGATATTTCACATCTTCAAATGTAAAAAAAAACTTACTTTTAAGCAGAGATTTCAGAAAGTGCAACTTTGAAGGAAAATGAAAACAGCAATGTGGTCCTACTTTTAGTTCTGAAGCACACTGTGGTATGGGGTTAGGAAGCAATTTAAAATAAATGTTTATTGCCTGAAATATTGAGAATGTCCCATACATCCCCTAGCTCCCCTACATGATGGAGATTGAACTGACCTTCTTTAAAATATCTCCAGTAATTCATATAAGGTTTCAAGGTTTCAAAGGGTACACATATTTTCCAGTTGACCATTTGCATACAAATATATTGATTTTCATAAATTATGACGAAAAGACATTGTCGAAAAGAGAAAAAAAAATTATCTGTTAATTGTTTTAGCTGTGTACATTGAATAGAGAAAATATTTTGTTAATTAATTTTAAGTGCGTTTTTTTTTTTAAATATAAAAAATTATATAATCCCAGAATCATTGTAATTGACACCTTATATATGACAATAAAACAGATACATTTCCATATGATCTTAAGAAAGATTTTTCAAAAATTTAGATGAAAGTTTTCATTACATCGCTTCTTTTTGTAAAATAAATATACTTCTCGTATGCTTAAAAGTATTTATTTTATTTATAACGTCGTTTCCAGAAATTTCCTAATTGTTTTTAATGTGCCTCTAGAATGCTTTTTTGTGAATTGGAAAAGAAAACGTAATACCATTAAATTGATTGATATTCTTTTAAGCAATTCTACCTGACAGTGACAGATGAAGAAAAGCTTAAAAAATTTTTATCAACCGTTTTAGACGATTTATTCAAAGAAATAGATCTAAAATGTAAAACAAATGTGAGTTAAATTTCTATTGATCGTGAATTTTTAGTCGCTATAGAAAAATAATCCATGAATATTATGAATAAAAACTGAATAAAAAGTGATAAATTGTCAAAAAAATAACATAATACAACTTTAAAAAAATAAAAATCTACAAAGTAAAAATTCTCCTACACGTATTCTGATTTTAATATAGTAAAATCCTTTTTATTAATCATATGTAATAAACATGTATTCGGTAACCAATGATTGAATATATTGTGTTAAATACTTACTATTTCAGATGATAAAAATACTTATAATTTATGTCCGGATTTAAAATAAACTTTAATTATTTTATGCACAGTCATATATATCCCAAAGGTAACAACCTCACTAATCCTGCGCCAAATTAATGTATAAATATTATATGGATGCAGTTCAATAAAGAATAATATATACTATTAAATGTTAATCATGGATTAGGAATTTGAATCCATCTATATATTAGAATGTCTAACATCTTTTTATCTTAAATGGTTAATACTTTAGAAATTTAATTTATTTTCCTTTGTTCACCAGAACAGCTCAGACTATATGTATTTTTCATATATTTTCAATCAATTAAGAGGAGTCATAATATTGAAAAAATTTATGCAAAGTGGTATTGAAAAGCAAGACAAAGTAAGGTAAAGAAAAATTAACATTGCGAATAGTTTCAAAAATTAATTTTTTCTAATGCACAAATTTTAATATTATACTGTTTCATTCATCTTAATAACTGAAAAAAAAATCATAAAATTTTATGTACCTAATTAACTTCTAATTTAAAAATATATGGTTCCTTAAAAGGGCTTTTTGTGAAAGTGGCTTGCCGCTTCCTTAATTGATTTTCCTGCCCAAGCTTGGCGAGTGTAATTCTGATCAACAGCTAACTTTTATTCTTTTCAACAACTCTTTTTCTTTTGATACTAGTTTTTAACTATATCTTTACCTATATTTATCATAAATTATATTTTCTTCTCTAAATCTTAAGACTTATTTTTAATTTTAATTATAATCTCTTATTATAGTCCATTATTGTTTTTTTTTATTCTATCATTAATTTTAATTAAATACTAATGCAGTCTAACTACACCTCTTCTGTTTTCCCTACGACTTATATTACATTTCATCTTCAGCCTGGGTGTTAAGTTGATAGCAACTAGGAAACCCCTCAACGCTGTTCAGCAACTGTTCAGCACTGTTAAGCACATTCAACCTAGATTTCTATTTCTATAAAAAGATACTGGTAGTTTTCCTGGAGAAATAACGGTATCCGAACCATGTATCTGTGCTGCCTGGTCTAAGATGCCGGAAAGTAGAAGATGATTATGTCGAGAAATAAAAAAAAAAAGGTTCACTTTTGTATGAAAATAATTTTTTTGAAGAAATGTTTATTTAAAAAAGTTTTTAGTGCCAATAGTCGTTACTTTGATGATCAGCCATGTATGTGACATACATATTTCTTATTTTATTTTATTTTTTAATTTGGGAGTATAGAATGGCGTGTAAAAACTAATGTAGCAAAAGCGTTCATCCTGCAGATTATGATTAAGTGGCTTATTGTAATAAATTTTGTTCATTTTTATAAGGATACCATATATACTCGTAGAGAAATTAACGTTAAAAACAAACAGTCCCAAATTTCGCCAAGTTTTTTGCTTGTAATTTGCAGAGTTCTTAATATAAAAATAAAAGTTATTTTCAGAAAATATGACAAACAACATTGTACACAATAACCTGCAATTAGAATTAAAAAAAATAATAATAAAAATTGGATGACAAATGAATAGGTTTACTAAACAATGTTTCACTGCTCATGCGCAAGTGCAATCAAAATATAATGTGCATAATGTATTAGCTGAGCATATAGAACAACTTTTGAAAAGTCTCAAAATCATAGCTTGAAAATTCTGAAAATTATCGTCCATAGAATAAGCTCGAAATCCGTTGTTTCCAAAACAAAGCAAAAAGCAAAAGGTCAGGTATTTATCCAAATGTAGTAGTACGTGCAATATTGCGTACGCTATCTTGACACTAATCAACAAATATTTGATTCAACCCCTCATCTTTTTGCTTCCTTTTGAAAACGACGGATTTCGAGCCTATTCTATCGACGATAATTTCCAGAATTTTCAAGCTATGATTTCGAGACTTTCACAAAAGTTGCTCTATACATTTAGCTAATACATTATGCATATTATAGTTTGACTAGAAAGGTAGCCCGTCAAAAATGACGGAAATTTAGATATAAAGATATATACAACTCATGTGCAAGAATATGAGTTTTCTCGCTTGTTCCGCAGTGATAGATGAAAATAACACATTTAAAGAACAAAACATATTTATGAAAAACTGTGTACAGTAGAAGACCACTAATCTGCACAGTTTGGTTCCAAGTGTTATGCAGGTTTGAGGCTTTTTGCGGTCATGTCTATTCAATCTTTGTTTACATTTTTTTTTATTCACATATTGGACAATTTAGATTGTTAAACCTTAAAAATAAATAAATTTTACACTTGAAGTAAGGTAAAAACTATTAAATTATCGTATACGATTTCATGAAATGGTATTATATGGTATTATATGTGTGTGCTTCACGATCTTGGTTACGACGTTGGCGAAATTGGCTACAACTTGTCATAATCCTAATAGTGTGGGCCGCTATAACAAAAAAGTAACCAGTTTTTAGCAAAATTTCTGATATAAAGTAGTTTTCAAAAACTTGTGCAAAATTGCAGGCCGTTCTCATGTTATGTCAGTCCTAAGAATAATATTTCTAACACTGAAGAGTTTCCATGTATATATGAAATTTAGAAAAGCTTATCCAAAAGAAAGGTCCTGAAATGACATTGTAATTCCGCTAACTTCAAAGTTCAATCGGGCTCTGATGTTGTTTACTGAAATCTAATAAATACAGTTATTTTGAACATTACAACAGAATTAAACAATTAAACTTATTTAACTTAAACCCGCTGTTACTTCCCGATGTTATTTTTTAGTATTAAGAAAGAAAATTATTTAAATTTTTCAAATCATGCATTTATAATTTTTTTCCGTCTTTAATAATTAAACAATGAAAAAACATGCTTTTGTTCTGAGCTCATAAATATGACAATAAAATAATGTAACTAAGAGACATTGCAAAATTAAATCTTTGTGATTTCAAACCATAAACAATCGATACCGCCACCATTTTACCTACTATGATGTCATTAGAATATTGTCCATTGATTGTTGGAGAACTTACTTTGTGAATGATTACCTCAATGATTTAAATTTTTTTTTAAGTTTCACGATGAATGAATCACTTGTGTTTGTTTAGGTTTATGGAATGAGATATTAAGCTGTGAACCTAATTTCAACTAAAGTTATCCAAGGATATATGTATTTTTAATTGAAATTAAAAACAATGCTTTGATCTCGAAATAAAAAGTTTTAGTTTGTATAATTGGTAATTTCTGTTAATTATTTATTTAGGTACTTTTCCATTATAGCGCATGTTTAAAAAAAGCTTGGCGCAATTCGGGCATCAGAAAGTGAGATATGTTGTCAAAAAATATAAGCAGCTATGAAAACAAATCTAATGAACTTTTATTTTCGTTTATATATGCACTTATATACATTAAAAAATCGTTTCTAAATATATATAATATTTTTTTATATATATACAAATTACGGAACAGATTTAAGATATGTACCGAGATACCTAACTGGCACCAAAATTGTGTTATTTTGCCTGCTATTGTTTTTTATTCATTAATAAATTGTCTATTTGCTTTTATTTTCTGTTTTTAATTATATAAACTGTTTTGTTCTATAGCTATTATTCAAACTTTTATTTATTTATAGTTATTTCCTTTTCAAAATGATAGCAAATAATTTAAAAATATATAAGTAACTGGTATTCGAAAGCGAGATATCTGCCAAATTGGTGTCAGAGAAAAATCACGCCAACCCCGATGCGTATATGACATCTGTGCAAAAATTACGGCACAGATGTCATATTCACCCCATATTGGCACGATTTTTTTTCTGACGCCAATGTCATATACACACCGGGTACTTAACTCTCGCCAAAGTGTCGTTATTTTGCTTGATATGGTAACCCGGATGTTGTTGTTTATGCTGTTCATGTTTTCGCCAAATTGGCGTCGGAAAAAAATTGCGCCAATATGGGGCGAATATGACATCTGTGCCAAAGTTACTTCTGTTTATTATAAAAAATGGGTAAATAGCTTTTTTCACATTAAATAAAGGTACTTGTTAGTTATACCGTCGACCAAATTACTGTCGCCAAATTGTAAGATTAAATGCCAATAATGGTTGACATTAAACATGATCATGTGTTTCTTACGTCATCAAGTGATTTTTAATTCGACGTTATATTTGTATTTTTATTAATGTTTTGCTAATTTAATTGATCTTTCGTTGTTTAAAATAAAAATTATGTCAATTTGTATAATTTGGCGAAACTGGTCGACGGGATAGCTAACAACTACCTAAATAAATTGCATACATATGGAAAAAATTGCTTGTGAGTATGAAGCGAAGCAGTAAATATGTTGTCAGAAAATACGTTGACAAACTTCTTTCTCGCCAAGCAACTTTTCTCCGAAGTATTGTACATAAGCAATGGTTGCTAGAAATGAATTTTTAATTATGATATGCGCTTTTATGTTTCACTACATTTATGCATACTATACTGTGTGTATAAATGCTACAGTTCATATGCAGGGCTACACAAAAGAATTCGTAAGGGTTACTGAGTATGAGAGTAAATTGCTTAAAGGTGGTTTTTAAAAGAATTATGCGTTTTTACGCTAAACTGCATTTAGTTCACTAAGAAATGTCTGTAGAATATAGATAAAATGATATACAGGGTCACGCAAAGAATTGGATACATAACCGTCTATGGATGATAATATCTGGAAATGTGATTTCGGTAGTTTTAAGAGTAGTTTAAATTAAATTTTGGATAAATAGTGTCATGTAATAACGATACTATTGGCTATGGACGGTAACTGCTGAAATCAATTTTTAAAAAATTTTATGCTTCTTCTAAAATGTTTACTTTGTTATCTTATTTCACCAAATAACGAAGTTTTGTTAAAGCATTCAAGATGTGTTGGAAAGTGCTGCATATTCTATGCTTAAAGCATGATTTTTCTTTCTTCTTTAGTCTTATTTTGCATTTATTTTATTCTTAATTTTTTAGTCTTATACTGCTTTATAGAAACTTTGGCACAATTGTCATATACGCCAATTTGGCGAAAACATCAACAGCATAAACAACAACATCCGGGTTACCATATCAAGCAAAATAACGACACTTTGCCGCCAGTTAAGTACCCGTTGTGTATATGACATTAGCGTCAGAAAAAAAATCGCGCCAATATTCGACGCGTGTATTATATGACATCTGTGCCGAAACTTTAATATTTAATTTTTAAACTCTTCGCTCCACACCCCTTACATATAGTACAAACTATAACACAGATAGCGTAAAATAATAGACAGTTTGTTACTTTTCCACTGTAGGAGCTTTGGCGTTTTTTTAAAAAAAAGCTTGGTGTAATTTGGGCATCAGAAAGTAAGATTTGGGTTCGTTTCCGTTATACGGATACCTTTGTCGCCAAGCGTAATAGATGGCGCAAAATGAAAATCACGTGAATTGAAGCATTTGAAAAATAAAAGAAAAAACATGTCGATACTAAAGTGAGCATTTAAAAAATATAACATTTGAAAATTCCAGACTTTTACGAACTATTTCATTAAATCACAATTATATACTTAAAATAAGTGAACAAATAACTGTTATAAAATAAAGCAATAAAATAAAACTCATATTAAACTGCTGGCATAAAATTAAAAATATCTTTTAGCATTTTGAAATAATTGGCGCATTAGCATACACTTTGGCATGGTGTCCGTATAACGGAAAAATATCGAGATTTGTTGTCAAATCATATAAACAGCTATAAAAACAAACTTGATGAGCGTTTTTGTTTGTTTCATATGTTTATTTTATATGTATATTATTGATGCTTTTATGTGCAAATCACATCTGTTTCTTTATAAAATTAGAGAAACGTCTTTTTTATATTAAATAAATCGTATAAATATTTTTAAAAAAAATGCGTGTGTATATAAAATGAAACAGTGGATAGGTTCCCGGAAAATATGTTGCCAAATTTCCTTTTTCGCCAAGGCACCTATACTAGAAAAGTACCTAAAGCACATTAAAATCGCGCAGTTAGGAGCTCACACAGTACAGCGTCGTCTATTGGCGGTAATTTTATTAGTAGCATCGGGAGGAAGATGTAAAGATGTACTTTAAATTCTCACTCATAGATTTTGAAAAATATCTTAAAAGAGCGGAGTTTAAATTAAATTTCGGTGACCTCCTTTATCAAAGATTAATGGTTTTAAATGGGAGTTTCACCAAATTAGCCAGCTGTCATCAAGTTGGCTAACATTTGGCGCTACTGTGGTAACCCTGCATTAGTTTTTTCAACAATTACTCATTTTAATGAGGCGGTCCTACCGGAATCGTGAGGGACACACAGAGACTTGGATTTTATATAAATAGATTGCATTCGCGCATGCAGTCCTGCTCCTTTTTCATTCAATTTAAATTATTTTTTAATTCTATTTGCTGGGTATTGTGTACAATATTGATTGTCATATTATCTGAAAAGAACTTTTTTTTTATATTAAGAACTCTGCAAATTATAAGCAAAAAACTTGGCGAAATTTGGAACTGTTTTTATAAAAACCTTAATTTCTCTGCGACTATACATGCTATACTCATAAAAGTGAACACAGCATATTACAATAAGCCACTTATTAATAATCTCGAGTTTGAACGCTTTTGCTGCATCAGTTTTTACAGGGTTATCCAAAAGATATTCTTATTTTTTTCAATTTGTTGACGGTCTCCTAGAGGGTTTCAGGAAGAAATCGTCGCGGAAGTATATCACCTATACTATTTACACGCCTGCAGTTTCAGGTTAATTCCTCATTATTTTTCTAGATATTTAACAAAACGTCTAAAATCGCAAGTGGCCGGTCACCTTTGGCCATACAGTGTATGTGTGAAACTTATTTTCAATCATCTTCAAAATCTGCTCTTAATGTCATTCAAAAGATGGTTTGATACAGTGAATATTGAATAGGATAAGTAAAATCTGCATTGTAGATCATACATTTGAAAATACAAAGATATGCATTATTGACTGATATAAATATATATTCTAATTTCTATGAATAATAAACTACTGCATACAAATGTACAGTAGGGTGGGCCGCAAAAAAAAAAAAAAAAGAAAACATTTTTTCGATTTTCGGTGATAGGTGGAGCGGAAAAGTTGCCACTGGTGGATCTAAGTTCACACAAAAAATTTGAGATCTTCGGACTATTCCTTCATTTACCGCAAATGGCTTGGAGTTTTGCTCAAATGCTGATTTTTGAACTTTTTTAGCAAACATTTGAAAAATGTTAATTTTAAGTTATTTTAGCTTAATTACTTGAAATGTCATGTTTAGTGTACGAAATGTTTAAATAAGCTCTGGTTATGCATTATTTAATAGTTATGTGCATTTTGAATTAGGTGAATTTTATAGATTTTTCGCGTATCATTGAGCAAAAATTGTGTCACAAGGAATTGTGACAACAGGGAATAAGTAAATCGTCATCTATAAAGACTTGATCAGGAAGCAGAAAAAGAATTTGACAGAAGATACAGGAAGAGGAAGATCTTGGACGAAGAAAAATTACAAGCATCTTTTTTGATAGTAGAAAAAATAAAACAATCTTCATAGAAAAAAAAACGGGACTAGCAGCACCATCGACAGAAAGACGAAACAAATATCACCATGTTGTGTGAACGTGGTTTGGAATATTTGGGCCACTTGACACGTCCTTCTAGTCACTGCAGAGAAATAGCAAAATCTAACCTATATAAATAAAATCCTAATGAAACGGATTTTGTGAAACGGATATATGAAACGAATTTATGAAAGGATTCTATGATACGACTGATTAAACAACTGATTATGTTTTACGGCGATTTCTCTTAAAATATGGTATACTTTGCGATGAAATTAACACCAAAAATCCGTATTGATCCGCAGATCTCAAAACTGGTATTAGAGTTTTTTTTTTTTATTCGAAGTAGTTTTCGAAATATTATTTTTTTTTCTACTTTTAAATAATTTTCTCTAATGATGGCAACTCAAATTTTAATCATGCCAAATTTTTTTTCATATTTTAGAAAAAGTCATTATTTTAAATTAATTTGGCGACCTGTTTGGCCTCCCTTAAATGTATGCTATGAGCAATGATGTTTTTTTGTATTTCATTATCATTTTATTTAATACAAAATTTTCCTTTAAAACTGGAACATTTAAAATTAATGGCTTTCACTTCTTTCTTTATTTTTAAACGAAACGAAAAGCAAAATATTAGGCCTAGCAGTAATATACGTACCGGGGTACCTCATTGACGCCACAATGGCGTTATTTTTCCTGACATGGTAACCTGGCTATTATTGCTTATTTATTAATAAATGTTTATTTACATTTATTTTATTTTTATAAAACAAAGTTGTAAATTGTTTTGTTCTATATTTATTAGTTATTTGTTTTTTATTTATTGTTATTTCATTTTAAAAATAATAGAAAATAATTTAAAAATACATATGTAACTCGTATTCGAAAACAAGGTTTTCGCCAAATTTTCGTAAAAAAAATCGCGCCAAACCAAATTAAATAATGCAACAAATCCTGTCATTTAATTTCATATTATGCTATTGTAATTTCATTGAAATAAAAAAATAAATAAAAAAAATTAAAAAAATCTACTAAAAAATAACTAAGCACGAATTTCAGCAATTTTAGAAATCCCTCAGTAAAGTTAGGTTAAAAAAGGGTTAAAAGGGTGGGTCAAAATTTTTAAAACATTTGCCATATCTCAGCAGCTTTTTGAGGTAGGAGCGTGAAATTCCAGAAAATAAATCTGCTAAAAAAATAATTAAGCATGTATTTGAGCAATTTTAGAAATTACCTTCAAAAAGGGGTTGAAAGGGGCGCTGAAACTTTTATAATATTTAGCCATATCTCAGCAGCTGTTTTAGGTAGAAGCGTGAAATTCCAGAAAATAAGTCTTTTAAAAAATGATTGAAAACGCGTTTCAGCGATTTTACAAATTTTCCAACCTAAGGTGGTTAAAAGGGGGTGGGGGTCGAAAATTTTAGAAAATTTGGTATATCTCAGCAGCCATTTTAGAGAGAAGCGTGAAATTGAAGAAAACAAACATACTAAAAAAATAGGTAAACACATTTAATCTTTGCTAGATATATTTCGTTTGATTCGATGTTCTTTTAGACAAACTGACCAGCGAAGCGGGCGAAGTCCACTAGTATTTTACAGAGAAAGAAAATTGATGCTTATTGATTGTATAATTAATATAAGTGTTATTTTGTTAACGCATTTCAAAAAGAAAAATATAAAATAAAATAAAATAATTATGTCTAA
This sequence comes from Maratus speciosus, assembly GCA_963932465.1. Lineage (NCBI taxonomy): Eukaryota > Metazoa > Arthropoda > Arachnida > Araneae > Salticidae > Maratus > Maratus speciosus. The sequence continues at coordinate 510,661,858 of OZ010786.1, read as the reverse complement.
AGATGATATTCATAAATAGCTTTAAATCATCTTAACCCTGGCATGTAGTGCGCAATATTTGTCTTTGTGAAGTTGTAATCTCTCGGAATATCTTATAACAATTTTAAAATACTATGCAAGATATTTATCCATACACCACTAAAATACATATTTCAAAAATTTGTAGTATTTTTAGTTTTTAAATTTAGTCATACTCATGCATGTATATACATATTACTAGATAGAAAATTAGATAATTTTAATTTCTATATCCTAAATTTCTAAATTATTTTACAATAATTATTTATTATTATTTTTTACATAAAATTACTTCTTCAATGCCCTTCAATTCAAAGTTAAAATCATATTTTCAACCCGCACAAATTTTATTCATTAGATTTTTTTAACTAATCCCTTTTTTTCTCAAATATGATTAATTTGAAATAAAGGAGCAGACGGTATAATCTAAATGCGCTGTATCTGGTTATGTTAAATGTCTTTTGTTTAGCTTTGAATGCATAGCACAATATGTATGGAATTTACGCAGCTACATTTTAGGTAGCTTTCTTTACAAAAAGCTACCTATTGCAGCCGTTCGGAGGAAAGCGATTTCAAAAAAATTTGGTATATTTTCATCGATCATGGCCCTCACACCCCGAAACCACTCTCCGTTCAAAATTTATATATATATATATATATCAATATATATATATATATATATATATATATATATATATATATATATATATATATCAATATATATATATATATCTGACCTATGTCACACTGTAACTCTCGTATTTATGAACCGATTTGGATGTAAATCGGTGGACATACCAATGTCTCGACCGAGTTCGTTGGCCAGCTTCATCCGCCATTTTGTTTCAAAATGGCGGCCATTTAAAATTTTTTAAAAAATTTAAAATTTGAAATGTGGTACCAAAAAATTGAAAATGGAAAAATATTTTTTTCTTATGTATTTGACCTTTATACAAAGACTCCGTAGCAGTTTTTGTTTCGTCTATATCTTAATAAATGGCTGAGTTATAGCATTTTGAATTTCTAGCGAAGCTGACATTTTGAAACGTCCTAAATTTTGTCGCGCGATAAAAGGCGTATTTATGAACCGATTTGGATGTAACTTCGTTTATACATAGTACAGACCAATGTCTCGAACGAGTTCGTTGGCCAGCTTCATCCGCCATTTTGTTTAAAAATGGCGGCCATTTAAAATTTTAAGAAAAATTTAAATTTGAAATGTGGTAGCAAAAAATTGAAAATTGAAAAAATATTTTTCTCTTATGTGTTTGACCTTGACAAAAAGATTCGGGAGCAGTTTTTGTTTCGTCTATATCTTAAAAAATGGCTGAGTTATAGCATTTTGAATTTCTAGCGTGACTGACATTTTGAAACGTGCTGATTTTTGCCACGTGATAACAGACGTATTTATGAACCGATTTCGATGTACCTTGGTGTGTACATAGTACATACAAATAACTCAACCGAGTTCGTTGACCAGCTTCATTCGCCATCTTGTTTCAAAATGGTGGCCATTTAAAAAAATAAAAATAAAAAATAAATTAAAAAAAATAAATTTAAAATGAGATACCAAAAAATTGGAAAATGAAAAAAGATTTTTTTTGTATGTGTTTGACCTTAATACAAAGATTCCGGAACAGGTTTTGTTTCGTCTACATCTAAAAAAATGGCTGAGTTATAACATTTTGAATTTCTATTGTGGCTGACATTTTAAAACGACCTGATTTTTGTCATGCGATAACAGGCGTATTTATGGACCGATTTGAATGTAACTTGGTCTGTACATAGTACATACAAATGTCTCGACCGAGTTCGTTGGCCAGCTTCATTCGCCATCTTGTTTCAAAAGGGTTGCAATTTTTAAAAAAAAATGTAATTTAAAATTTAAAATGAGGTATTAAAAAATCGGAAAATGAAAAAGATTTTTTTTATGTGTTTGGCCTTGATACAAAGATTCTGGAGCAGTTTTTGTTTCTGAAAATTTGTTCTTTTGTTTATATCTTAAAAAGTGGTTGAATTATAGCACTTTGAATTTCTATCATGGCTAACACTTTGAAACGATCTTGTATTTGTCACGCGATACCACACTTATTCGCCTATTTCGATGGAAGAAGGCATGTGGATAGTATACATCAATATATCGACCAAGTTCGCTGGCCAGCTTCATCAGCCATCTTGTTTCAAAATGGCGGCCATTAAATTAAAAAAAAAATTATATTTAAAGTGAGGTGCAAAAAAATTAGAAATTGAAAAATGTTTCTTTCTTAAATATTTGACCTTTATATAAGGATTCAGGAGCATTTTTTGTTTGTCTTTATCTTAAAAAATGGCTCAGATATAGCAGTTTCAATTTCTAAAGTGGGTGACATTTTGAAAAATCTGATTTTTTTGCCTGCGACAGCATTCGTATATATCAATCGATTCCGATATGAGTGAGCATGTGCACAGCAATTACTAAGGTCTCGACCAAGTTCACTGCTTAGCCTCATCCACCATGTTGTCTTAAAATGACAGGCACTTTAAGAAATTGCCGAATTTGGCAGCCAAATATAAGTTACTTTAAATAAAAGCAGCTTGGATAAAGCTGACTAATTTCGCGAAATTCTCATTCATAATGATTTAGTATTGATAAAAATTAGTATTGAATCTCCTACATTTGGTTTCCACTTAATTGTGCTTCGTGTGTTTGAATAATATAAGTTGCCTTTTTAAAAATAAGCAATATGAAAGCTACCTCTTTCTCCCGGCACTGGCCGGAAGGACTTTTTGAATTCATTTGAAGAAAACTTGCAATCATCAGAACCATTTTCATCCAAGCATCATTCACTACAGAAAATTACTTTAATTTTTCATTGAAGTTTAAAATGTGATAAGGATTTTGGTTCCATTCTGAATATTTATTCATAGCTCTTTATTTTTAAAATATATGTAAAAAAAAAAAAAAAAAAAAAAAAAAAAAATGTTATTGGAATACATAAATGTTTCTCATTTAAAAAACATATTTCATGTGTATATATATTGTCTTTTAAAAGTGGTGTTAAGTATCAATTCTGAATAATTAAGAGAATATTTGAAACAATATTCCCATAAATATATATATATACATAGTCCAAAATAAATAAAATTCTGTGTTAAATTTCAGTGTAAAATCTACACTCACTTAGAAAACATATTTTTTACGATTATATAAAAGATTTGTTCATATAGTGAAATGTTTTCTCTGACTATTCTTAACAACAAACGACATTTTCATATGATACAATCTGTTAATGATAGCCGCAAATATTTAATCTTCATTTACTAGCAGTATAATATCATAAAATGTCTACACATATCATTATGCTTCAGTTAATTCTATATATGGAATGTTATCAAATAAAGTATAATATAGTAGATAGCTTTTCTTATATGAACACTTGCTATTTTAGCGGTATCTCTTTTGTTCTGCAATGTGAAATCATTATTGATCTTTGGCGTTTTGAGCATACACTTTCTGTTTCTCTCTGGTTCACTTCGTGCAACGAGTCGAAAGTATATAATGTAGAATTCGTTGTTTAATGGGAATTATAGCGATAGCTATTTTAATACACATTATGCTTATCTTGGTAAAATATTTTCATATTTGGGTTAGTTGAATCACATTTCTAATCATTTTAGTTATGAATGTAAAATATAAGTAATGCTGTCAAATAAATCGCTCATATATTAATTTTATTAAAAGATGAATTTTAACTATAGTGGTATAAAATAATCCTATACAATTAGAAATTATCAAATTTTATTTATACATTTTTTCATATTTTTGGCACAATTATAAATTAAAAAAGTATATATTTACTACCTTGTTAACTATTATTTTAACACAATGACCTACCGTTTTAAGTTAAATTTTGAGCGAAATATGCTCACCTGTTGCCAGCCCAGTTAGCTTAAAACGGTAGAGCATTTACTTTGTAAGCCAAGGATCTGGGTTCGATTCACGACCTGGGCATTTTTTCGCTCAGTTGGAAAGATTCAATTCGTATGATAACTACGTTGTGTTTTCCCCTTTTATATATATAAAAAAAAACTATTCGCATAGTTATCAAGTGTGAAAATTTGGCTCCAGCATACAGCAAAATAAAAAAAAAAATCTAGAAGCCCCTCCCTGTACACTCACTCCGTCTAACTCCCTTTTCTGATTATACACAGGTTCACACGTCGACCTGTACTTATTACTTCCAAAACTAGGCCATTGTCTATCTTTTGTGACCTTATGTGCATATACAATTAATTCTCAGGACATATGAAGATACAAAGATCATACGGTTTCAGACAGGTCCTGGACTCGTGTATAACGAGAATTTGACGTAGTCCGTGCTTCCACAACTTGTAGTTCATCCACCAAGATTCTCATCTCATTACGATGTTTTTCGATAATAGAAACACAAACTAGATGGCTACGTGAATGTAATTTATACTAATATATTTTATTTCAAACTGAAATCCAAACAGTCCTATTATTTCTATAGCTACAGTTACAGCTGATTTGTTTTCCTTTAATGTTTCCTGTGAGATATATTATCGACATATATTTTTCTTTGCTTCTTTCGTTGCACATGAACGATCTTGAACAGATAATCTTCAAATATCTCCGGTAGTTCATATTATGTTTCAAAGAATATAAATAACATATTTTTATATTTAATCATTTGAATCTCAAACTATTGATTCTGGTAAATTATAATGACGAGAAATTGCACAAAATACACATGTTTGTAAAACATTCAACACGGTGAAAGAATGCCGCGATTGAAAATTTCAGATAATGTAAATTATAGTGTGCTATGATAATGATTCCAATTTAACAGTCACCATGTATGCGTGGGCTGACCAGCGCCCTCTGGAGTGCTGCTGAAACCGTATAAACTGAGGGCTGTAGCGTACTTTGAAATCTGCCTGTGGTTATCTGCTAGTGGGTGGGTAAACGTTAGGTGAGATGTAACTATGCCTCCTCGACAAAACAGGGAGACATTTCAACAACTGACGAAGTTTGAACGGGTGAGAATCATCGGCCTTCGTAAAGAAAGATTTTCCTATCGTGCAAACCAGCTGGTGTGCAACGCAACAGCAGTAGGATTATACGAGTTTGGAAGCAGTGGGGCGACGAGGATCGGAGAACTCGGAAATATTGAAGTTGGCCGCGAACGGTGAAGGCAGCGCAATATGATGGACAGATGGTTTGCATGACGCTGATGAACTGTACAGCTTCATCTAGACAGTTGGCAGCACATTGGCCAACCACTACATATGTATCACTGTCTGCTTCGTCAATTTGTCGGCATCTTCTGCCCCGTGGGGTGCGTGCAAGAACTCCATTATAGAGGACATGTCCCCACACACGCAAAACCGTCGATGCCTTCGACTGCCATTTTCTCATGAACAAAGAGGCTGGTATTCATATTGGCAACAAGTCGTTTCTGATGATGAATCCCGTTTTAATTTGTGGTACTATGGTGGGTCCATTCGTGTTAGAAGCTATGCCGGTGAATGCTACGTTCAGGAGTGCATTATCGAACTACATAGGGGACGAACACACAGAGTTATCGTCTGGAGTGTGATTGCGCATCATGGAGTCACAACCACAGCTGCTACGAATCATGAGTAATCTTAACAGCAACATTTACATAAGTGAACTGCTGGAGCCCGAAGTCGTTCCTTTCCTTCAATGCATTTCTGTAGCAGTCTGTTCAACATGATAACGCCTGCTCCCATGCTGTAATGAATGTTCATGTCTTCTTGTCAGCAGAACACATAGAGCTTCATAAATGGACTGCTTATTCGCCGAATGTGACACCTATTGAAAACATGTGTGGGATTTCGTTGTTCGGCGTCAAGCTCGTGATCCACGTCCTATAGCTTCTACAGGTGAACTTTGGGTACGCATACAAAGAATATGGAATGTTCTTCTCCAGGCAAACTTTAAAAATTTGTTTGACTTCATGACATTCCGTATAGCAACACTAATTTGCAGCACCTGGCTGTTACACCACATACTGATTTCGGACACTTAACATTGTTTTATTTTTTTACTTGAAAATGCACTTATTTGTTTGTACCAAAACCAGTCGTATGTGTATTAAATTACATTTAATCCTAATGAATCCTTCATGGTGTTCAAATTTTTACAACCAAGAGTGTATTACTTGGAAAAAACAATTCCGACAAAGTTAATATTTCGCTAATATAATACGGGATTCTGAATCTTGCGTCGATAGCCAAACGTTCTGAAGATTACTTATTTTAACGCCGCTAGTAGTCTTTTTCTAAGAATACTTTATTTTTGGAAGTCTTTGGTATACTGCGTGCGATATCAAAAGATTTAACTATAATTTACTCGTTAGATTAGATTAATACTGCAAAAACAAGGCGATCCTTTAAGGGACCATGTACTTTTAAAACTAACACATTACATGTTAAAGTTATTCTAATATGTACAGCGATAACTTTACATATGATTAAATGTCGGAGATTAATTTTAAACAAACATTATAACAGATACATATGCTAACAGCTAATGTTCTGAAATAGAGTCTAGATAATTATAAGGATTTTTAATTTCATTTGAAATTTAATGCTTTTTAGGGTTCCGTACTTAAAAAGTAAAAACGAAACCATTATAAGATTAATCCTGTGTCTGCCTGCCTGTCACAGACATTTTACTCCTAAACTATCCAACGAGTCAAGTTCATATTGGGGAAAGTAACAAACACTATTGACCGACATATTTACCGATTATTAAACACTCACAAATATATTTAGGAAAAATGTAGGGGGGCAGGGATAATTAAGTGACTTGAGAAAATAATCTTTTCTTCGCATATCATGTAAAACGTTTCGTAATGCTGAACTCAAAAGTACGTTCTTTTAATTTTAGGTATTACATTTACAGAGATATCGTCGAAAATGTAGTGCAAAAATATCCCCATCCCTCATTCTATTTCCAAATCTACTGAAACTAAAATTATGAAAAAATTATACGTAGTAGACGTTAATTTATACCTTGCAGGAAACTATAGCGATTACTCTTGGTCACATAGTTTTTGAGAAACGCGCATATTTACTTTACACACAAATTTCGTTTTGCGGGCATTCAACAAAGTTGTTGAGGAGAGCTGGAGGTACTTATCGTATCAGAAATATAAAAGCATTGCTAATAATGATTTTTTTAAAAATCGTCGGTAATTAACCGCGTTATTAACACTTGGTTTGGACATACATAATTGCAGGGACGGCGTTCTCTGTGTAACATTTTTTTCTGACATTTAAAACCTAGATAACGACTTTTAATGATATATTTGTGTAATACAATTCCCAGTAGCAGTATAAAAGCAATAAACGTCAAATTGTTAAAAACAGACTCATTTAATTAGAATTAACCCTTTATGCACTAAATTTTGAGTTCATGAAAATTTTATCTTCTAAAGCATTTTTCGGGAATTATTTAAAATATATTAGAACATTTACGTAATCATTTAATAAATTTTAGAAGGATTTTAGAAGGACTTAAGAATTTAGATGGATTAATTAAATTTGAATTTAAAATATTTTGTGCATCATTTATAAGCCCACTCAAATATTTTATTTTAAATATTTTTCTTAATATTTTGTGGAATTAGGATATGTACAAATACAATGTTCTTACAATAGAAATATAGAAATATTTCCGAGTTGAAAAATTTCCACCCGATCCTCAATGCCAAGAAAGCTGAAAAGATGCAGAGGCAAAAGAAATCATCCTTTAAAAAAAAATATATATATATATATATATATTTTTGTGTGTAACCAATATTGCTTTTGGAACAAAATAAAGTAATATATCTATAACTCATTTTAAACTGTATTACAACTAATCGATGCATTAAATGAATTTTATAACAAGTTATTTTAATGGTATTTATAAGTACCGTCAGGAGATAAAGGGTTAATGAGATAAATACTTATGGGATTCGCGACTAGTTCCCATTGACTGGATTTCTCAATACGTCTACCGCGTCTTTAACAGTTAATTAAAACCAATGTGGAAAAACGCGGCACAGACCAAGGCGGCGTTGCAGTTTTGCGACCTCCTTTCGAGACGCGCTTAGCACAGTACAAAGTTTAAACTTTGAACAAAGGCTTTGTTTTAGCTACACTGTAAAATGAAAACATTATTACTAAGCTGAATTTAATTTTATGAAATGCCAAATGAAGTTTAAATATGCTCTACTTTTATTGTAAGTACCGAATTAAATTAATCAAAAACAAATTAGGTTAAGATTAAAAGAAGAGTTGTACAGGAAAGCAATATTTGATATTGTTTAGGCTTCATACATCTTTCAACTTTTATGGTAGGGTAACTCCAGGAGAGTCACCGCATACGGCATATATTCCGCACCCCTTCTATTTCTTGTAATTATAGATAGATGGTCATCAAAAGCACAGTATAGATGCGCAATGAGATTATTTTAACCACTGCATAGCATGAATCCCTTTCGATGTTAACTTGTAGAAGTACAATCCTTAATTTGACGTAAATGCATGATTTCACTGTCCAAACTTTTAAACACGTCATGTGTAAATACTTTTCACACACTAATTAATAAATGCATGCATGATTTCGATGTCAAAACTAAGTGTAGCGTTTGTATAGAGTACTGCGTGTATGATTACGCCATTCCCCTTAGCGATGGCAGGTAACTGTGATGGCCGACGTCTGCACCATGTAAAATGGGATACATGCCATCCTGCTATTCCGGTATACATGCCGAAGTTTCTTTTGTACGGGATGATTAAGTGTTATTAACTTTTCATTTTCTTTTTGCTTAGACTAATCATGTTAGGCATGTTATCATGTTCAAACCAAAGGAGAAAAAGAGGAAAACAAAAAAGTAAGAAAGACAAGAAAGATGCAAGTCAAGATGATAATAATGAAAAAATGGATTACGCGTAACGCAGACGTTCTTTGCAAACTACTCCAAAAAAGAGGAAGTGTAATTGGCTTCGTTACATCATGTGTTTAAATGTAGTTACATAAAGACTGTACATTTTCGACACTTTCTTCTGTGGATAGAAGTCGATCTCTTAACCCATTCGGGACCATAGGTGCATATAAGCACCTTCATAAAGAGCTTACAAAATTTGTTTCTGGCAGTAGTAGAAAAGAAAAGTAATATTTGCTTTGTTTTATTAGAGCATTTTCATGATTATTTAAGTAAAGGTAATTTCTTTTAAAAAAGTGGTACTAACCGAATAAAATTTGTGTAAAAGCCACCGGTCCCGAAAGTGTTAACAAATAAATTACGTAAAAACACTTTTCTCTTGTCCCTTTCTAATACATTGATGTTACGTTATTACTGAAATAACAATTAAAATTTAATATAAAAAAATAAGTCGATAATTTTAATAGTGAACGTAGACAACACTTATTAATTTGAATCTACTAATACGTTTCATCGTACTCATTTAGTTTCATTTTGTTATTACAGCCATAATTATAGTCCAGATATGAATATTTTTTTAAATAGTTTTATTTATAACTTCATTCTGTTCTTATTACAAGTGCCGTATAACTACCGCACAAGTGCGGCGTCTCAGCCTCAATGTACGGGTGACGCACCGCAATGTAATGTTTTAGAAACAATTGTAAAAAAATATTAATAAGTTGTTTTAAATTTTTTTTTCGTAGTACACGCGTTGTATATGTAACATTAAATAGCACAGCTTGATTTTTTTTTTCCACCATGGGACTTTATACACAAATTCAAAAAAAAATGTGCGTCATCAATCGCGGAATTACCCTATACCCATTCATACTTTTTTAGTATATACAGCTATACCCAACCCTACTTTGTATAGTTTTGTGGAATTTTTATTACCCTTATATAATTTTTTTTTAAATAATACACTTAATAATTCATATATTTATTCTACGAAACTCTCTGGGCGCGAGTAATACTCGCACTTGACCATTTATTTAATAAATGAATTTATGCATAGCGCGAAGGTTTTCTCATAACAAAAATGTCACAGTGATCAAAGAGATTTTTATTGAGTAGGGATATAATACGTGTTTAAAATTATCTACACTAAAAAATAAAATATATAATGAATAAAATATAAAATATATAATCTTGAGTAAATAAATGTAAAAAAAAAAAAAAATTAAATGTTTTTTTTTCAATAAAATTAGTCATAATTTCTAGTTTTTGTTTAATTTAATAAACATAATAATAAGTTTTCATTCTATATCTACAAGATGTGTAAGTTCAATCACACTTTCACGGAGCTCTATCCAGCCATTTCTGAGAAATAATGCAGAAAATAAGCAAATCACTGTTTTGAAATAACTGACCTTAAAGATGAACTACTTATTGATCCCATAAAAAAATGATCCATGTTTCTTGGATAATACTACCTTTCTAAATCAAATTTTCATACGATTTCATTTCAAATGTTCCAAAATAATCATATTTTAATATACGCTACTAAAATAAAAACATTTTTTTTGACATTTTAAAAGATTTCTGATCATTTAATCGTTTTATCTATGTAGATTCAATATAGAAAATAAATTCAGAACTAGAATTTTTTAAATATTCAATCTCAAAAATTGTATAATCCAAAAAAAAAATTGATTTGTAAATAAATCCATACATGTATAATTCCTTAGAAATGACAATATACCAGATATATTTCAAAATGATATTAGGAAATATTTTCTAAGGATTCAGATGAAAGTTTCTTTACATCGCATCATTTTGTACAAAAAAAATATTTTTTTCTTATACTGAAAAGTATTTATTTTATTTATAACCTCGTTTCCAAGCATTTCCTAATTGTTTTCATATGCCTCTAGAACGTTTTCTCTTGAATTGGAAAAGAAAACCAGTTACCATTAAGTTGATTGATATTCCTTTAAGCAATACTATCTGACAAAGACAGATGAAGGAAAGCTTAAAATTTTTCTTTCAACAATTTTAGATGATTTATTCAAAGAAATAGTTCTAAAATGTAAAACAATTGTCAGTGAAAATTCTATTGATCGAGAACTTTTTATCGCTTTAGAAGCATATCCTAAGAACATTGTGAATAAAGCTCAGATTAAGAAGAGATAAATTGTAGAAGTATGACATAATACAACCTTCCTAAAATTAAATGTTAGTAACTAAAATTTTTCGTACACTCAATTCAGATTTGAATGCATTGTTTTGGTTTTCTAAGATTCTTCTATTAATAATATGTAAGAAACGTGATTTTAGATATCTTTTTTTGTCACAAATGATTACACAAGTTACGTCTAATACGTATTATGTCAGGTTATAGAAATATTTATTGTAATCTATGCCTTCGTTTAAATAGCTTTAATCATTTTATGCACAGTCAGAAATTAAAAGTATAACCACCAGACTTATTTTGCAGCAAATCATGGTATAAATATTATATTGATACCAATTAATCTACACTGTACAAATCTACATTGAAAAAATAAAAGGTACTTTTTACAGAAAAATAACTCTTCTTTCAAATGCAATTTTGTTTGAAAGATGTATCTCAATTTACTAATTTTTAATGGTTTTTAAAATATTTTTCAAGCATATATATATATTTAAATCGGTCTCTATCGTGTGTAGCCTGTTATTAAAATGGAGTAAATTTGACCCCATCTGGACATTTTGTATTTTTTAAAATTTAGAACATTTATGCTACAATTTTTTCTATGAATTCTCCTATAAGGGTCTCCTTCATAATTTTGCCTAGTTAGCAAGTTTCGCACAGTTTTTGTTGTTGTTGTTGTTTAGTTGTAGAAATTGCCAATCTATAGGAATGAATGAAAGCTTTCTATCATGACACAAAATATTCTCAGAAGTGTAAAAAATGCAGACAGTTTTTGTGTAAATTTCATATTTCAAGTGTTATTTTGTGTCTTGTAGCCAGAAAGATGAGCAACAGATCTGAAGGTAGTTAAAATGTATTACTATCATTACTTCCAATAAAATGTTTTTGCTTTTTTTCTACGTGAGTTTTTGTGCTAATTTAAATATTCGTAACATTGTGGAAATTACATTTTCCTCTTTCTAATAAATTTTGATTGCCAGTGATATTTTGGCTTTTTATCTTTTGATCAGTTTTACTTCCTAAACATTATAATTTCCTATGGGGTCAAAATCTTAGGCATTTAAGTAATATTTTGATAATAGTACAGCGAGGGTTAAACAATATACTGTAAATAAATAAAAAAAAAAAATCTGTTAAATTAACAAAAAAAAAAAAAAAAAAACCTCTCAATTTCAATGCAAATGTAAAACCGTTTAATTTACTGAAAATATCTGTAATCTGTTTGTTAAAACATTTTTTTCTGAAAAAATTACAAAACCTACATTTTTACAGAAAATACTATTTTTTTCTTTAAAAGAGTAAAATATATTTATTTTGTATTTTTTACAGAAAAATCTGTTTTTTTTTTTTTTTTTTTTTTTTTTTTTTTATAGAAAAATATAGTTTTAATGAAGAGACTACAGATATTGTCTGTAAATTCAACGGTTTTCCACTGTTGTACAAATCGGCAGTTTTTTCTGTTAATTTGACATGTTAAGTTTTACAGTGTATCATTAAATTTTAAGCATGGATTAGAGCTTTGAAACCATCTATGTATTGAAAATTATATATTTTTTTCCAACTGACTACTAGTATTGAAATTGAGTTTATTTTATTTCATAAAAACAGCCCAGGCTAGAGCCAGACAGGTCTCTTCATAAATTTTCAAACAATTGGTAGGAGTTTGGGGTAATTGATAAATTGCAGCACTGAAAGCCAAGAAGAAAGATAACATAGCAAACTCCTGGGAAAATAATTTTTCGTAATAAAAAAATATATATTAGTACACTGATTCCATTTCCATCTGCATTCCACTTCCATTATCACTATTATACAAAATAAACATTTATGAAACAAGTAATACACAGTTCTCGCCTATATTATAAAGGATTAGTAGTTGCTAAAGTAAATTAGCGAATCTTTGATGAAACAATTGTACCTGAAACAGGATTATCGAACTACAACATGATTAAAATCGTCGATATTACAAAGGAATTACCGAGATATAAAGATACGCTAGAGAGCGATTATTATACTTGGTAAAAGCAGAATTATATTGATAATCGATAGAAAAGCATAAGAGGATGCTGCTGAATGGTATAAATCTTTTATCGCTGAAATACTTTTGTTTGCAATTATATCATATGAATTAAATATCGTTGTCAAAGGGTAAAAAGCAGATGAACAAGTTATATTAAATACATTTCTAAAATCTACAAATTTCGTTGGTGATTTTGATTTGTAAAACTTATTTTGAATGTATAAAATTGAAAACACATTTAATTTTTTGAAACATCAAATCGATATTTTCCTAAAAAAACCTTATTAGAAACTAGTTTATGAACTACACCATGATAAATGACATATATAATAGCGCACAAAAATTCGTGAACAATGCGTTTTTTGAGCATAAAAGTTCAATCGGTCAAACATTGTTAAAAATAATTTTTAAAAAAACATACATTATTGCACTATATGAACATTTTCTGTTACATGTTTTATTTTTAGGTGATTAAAATTCATTAAGAAAACTGATCTATATGTATTAAATATTCAACCTAGTCATTGGAAAAGCACTATTTTATCACATAATAAAATATTTTAAACAACAAAAGAAACGAAAAAAAAAACATATATAAAGTCGAACCTCTATTTAACAAAGTCGCTAAATCCCGTGAAAAAGTTCGTTATATGGAAAATTCGTTAAATAGAGATTCACCTTTTAAAATACTTTAAACTACATAAAACAGATTTTAAATTCATAAACACTAAATATTTTTACTAAAAGTAATTAATCACATTTTTTTAATAAATTATATCAATTTGTTTTATTTATTTTACCCACCAATATCCATCATCAATTCATTTTTTCTATGTGTTTAAATCTTTGAAATCTGCAAGGAAAACAAAACTTTGTCCGGAAATACACTGTATTTTCTGTTTAAAGTAAATAGTTTTACATTAAAATTAACGAATTTTAATGGCATTATCGTATTTGCTATTATTATAACAAATAATTTTGACCATACTTTAACAAATGCGTCCTTAAATTTAATTTCTGAAAAACTCTGTTAATTTTGCCTGAGGTTTTTATTTAAAAAGGTGCTTTCTCTCATAACACATCTCGTATCTTTGCAATGCACCAAAACCCCCTTCATGCGTATTTTCTTCTAGCTATAATTCGCGTCTGATTGTTTCAAATGATTTTAGCATTTCATCATACGAAGTTTCGTTAATTCCTGCATAATGACCATTTCCATCACCATCATATTCGTCTTCATCACAATTCATTGCTGTATTTTTTTTATTTTTCACACTGTCAAAAATATCCAATTCGGATAGTGTTTCCGAGGTCTCAATTTCAGAATTAAGTGAAATATAATCATCAATCAGCACATCATGGTTAATTTCTTCTTTTTTTCCCACTGTATCCACATTTTAAAAAGTTACTCTAAGGGATTATCGTCTTCGTCCTCCGTACTTACCGAATTTTCACTGCTGACAAAGAAGGCGCCTGGAAAAAATCAGTTCAAGGCAATTGGACATCATAAAATGTGTTTAAAGAAGGAATAAGTTTTAAATATCCAGAAATATTTTGAGAAATGGGGAGAAGATTTTTTTTTTTGATGACAAGAAAAAGTTCGTTAAATAGAGAATGCACTTCGCTATTTGGAGGTTATTTTACGAAGAAATTCGCAAGATATTCTTGGTTCCAAGGAAAAGTTCACAAAATAGAGAAATTCGCAAAACAGGGTTTCGTTAAATAGATGTTCGACTGTATAAGTAAAAACGTTAAAGACGTATACATAATCTTTATGTTAAATAGGTATTTTGACAAGCTTCATTATTATGCGTATTAGAATATTTTTATTGGGTAGTTTTTTCATTTTAGGAAAGTTGTATTATATAACACTTCTACAATTTATGGCTTCTTAATCTGAGATTAATTCATATTTTTCCTAGAATATATTTCTAGAATGATAAAAGCTTCTTGATCAGTAGAGTTGTTTTACTTTAGACAATTTTTTCTTTAAATATTTCGAAATCGTGTTTAATTGTAGCAAGTGTAATAACAATATTTTTTAGGTTTATAATATTATTAATAATGTTTTATCCATAATCCATCCCTAAAAACGGGTTTGAAAGCAGTATAGAGACTTTCCTAGACATATGCGAAGTAACTTAAATTGCAATATTTATGGAGACATATTGTTTTATATTCAATTACTTTTCTACGCTTTAAAATTGAAGTATTTTTAAACAATACACAAAAATCCTCTGTTCCTTACAAATTACTACTTAAGGGCTGATAATTAAAGAATTATCCCAAAGAAAATAATAACTAATCATTTCCATCACTTTTATCTGTTCAATATTATTTACTTCTAAATATCTTAACGGCATTATTTTCTTACTATTCCTCTGTTATGTGCATAAAAATATTGCGTAGTCTAGGTTCAACAGTAATGAGAGTAGACTTCTAATACATAGGTGTTATGCCTGTCTTCCGTTTTCTCTTTAAGTTTTATTTTTTAAATTACTTCTTTTATTTATTCATTATTTTTTTGTTCTAAATTGTTTATTTCATTTTATTTCCATTTTTCTTTCCTTTTCTATTAATATTTTCTATTATTTTGTGAACAATTTCTTCTTCTGCATATTCTCCTCTGTGATTGGTGTTTACTTTTCAGCTAGCGCCAACTGTCGCATTCTTTATGAGCCCTATTCTCTGACTTTTCCGTTCATTTGTGACCTTTCCCCCTTATGGATACGTGTTAACAATCTCATATCGGGATTAAATGCTGATGGGTAACGGGCTGCTAAGATTTCAATACTGAAGCGCGAGCTGTAGGTTCTTTTGTTTTATGGTGATTTATAGAAAAATATACTATTTATTTGTGATTTAAAGTCAAGTTTTTTGGTCATGTTTCATCAGACTTATCTGTATTTAATAATGCATCCGTGTAAAAAAATTTCCTAAAATGTTTTGCACACCTATCAGTAAAACGTTACTTAATGTTTTTTTTTTCTAATCCAATCTTAAAATTATGTATTAATAAATTAATAATAAGCAAATAATAAATTAATATTAAATAATAAATTAATTATAAATAATACATTTATAATAAATAAACAACAATTAATAAATTAATAACAAATAAGAAACAATTAATAAAATTAAAAAAATGACATAAAGCAGACAACACATCGATTTATGAAGCGTGATGTAATTCATTCCGGATCTCAATAACTAAATTTCTATAAATGAAGCATTTAAAGGTGCAGATTCATTTAACAAAAATAGAATTATAAGAAAAGCAAAATTATTATTTTAAGTAAATATAAGAGTTTGCATCTAAATACACCAAATATATTTTTTATGTTTTATTCAGGGCTCGCACCGTTCCTAAAATTTTCGTACTTTGCTACCACTAAATAAAAACGATAATAACTTGTTGTAATAACTATTTAGATTTTAAAGGAATTTACCACGAATAATTCTTATTTAAAATACTGGTAGCAAATTGCGAAAATTTTAGGAACGGTGCGAGCCCTGGTTTTACTAGTAAATATGTATTCATCTGATGTTAGACGTATCTCTAGAAATTTTAACAGACTATGAAACTAAGTTTTAATATTATGTCAAAATATATGTAGAAGCATGAAATAATATGTTCTAATTTAATAAAAGCCACAGGTAAACAAATTTTAAAATCCTTGTATTTTATATTTAGATTCAATTTCTATTTTGTTTATTTCATGTCGAAGTAACTAGATTCTAAGAGTTGTAATTTGTATCAATTTGTAGTATATCTTTTACAACATCAATGTTTTTTGTCCTGCGTTATTAATATATATATGTGTATATATATATATATGTATATATATATATATATATATATATATATATATATATATATATATATATATATATATATATATATATATATATATATGTGTGTGTGTGTGTGTGTGTGTGTGTGTGTGTATTACATTGAAGTGCTGTAAGAGTATAAAAAATTGCCTAAATTAATAAATTAAATGCTGAAATAATGAAAATAGTACTTTAGTCAATTCGAAATTTAAAAATAATAATCATCTAAAAAAATAGAAATAATTCAAATATTCCTATTGCATACTGTAAACGAAATTCGGGACAAACCATATTTAAAAAGTCATTTTTCCTAGATCACTGAAAAAGTTTGATGATAAAAACTACAAAAAGGTGGACACAGTCTCTTTTATATTCCACCCTCTTTAAATCATTAGTGTAGTTTAGAAATATGAAAGCTTTACGAATGTATATATACGATAGATATGTTCACAATTTTACTTCTGAAGATTTTTTTTTTCAATATTGTTTTTGAGACATGTAAGTCTTTTCATTTATTTCACTATGAGTAATGATTATTTAGACCAAGTAATGTTTTGTCTATTTTAATACTTCGGAGAATATTTTGAAAAATTAAGCATGCGTTATGGGGGGAAAAAACAGTTTAGTAAATAAAGATTATTTTGTTGAAGTAATTTTTCTCTCATTTTTATTCCTCGATATATATATATATATTATTCATTTATTTGTTTGAGAAACAACAGCAGACGTAAAGATTATTTTCTTAAAGTAATTTTTCATTTCAAGGTCTTAAAAAACATTTTTTTCAAAGTAAAACAGACATTTAGAGATTGAACAATTTCGCAAATTAAGATTATTTTGTTGAAGAAATCTTTCATCAACTTCAACTTGTCCGTGAAAAGTTCTCAAATATTTTAAAACTTTTTTTTTTATTGTTACTTCATATTTTTGAAGAATTTGAAAAACTGTTTCAATTTTTGAAAAAGGGTATTCAAATGTCTTTTTTTTTTAATTATTAAGTTAATACATTAATTTGAAATGAAAAAAGTTGTATTTCTTATACATATCTTTCTTTCTTTTTTTTTTTTTTTTTTTTTGTAAATTTAAAAGGCAAGTAAATATGTAATTAAAGTAAATAGAATACTTTCTAATTTAAACTAACAAGTTTTAGCTTTTCACTTCTTTCACTGAAATATAGATTACAAAAAAAAGAAAAAATAATAATAACTACGAATTTCGCTTTACTATGAAAATATGATAAGTGTTAATTTAATGAAAACATAGGTTTTCTCATATCAGGCGTTTTAAGAAATTTGAAAGGAACAGAGCCAATTGATATTTATGTTATATAATCTTAGGTTTAAGACGTTTCCAAATCAATATTTCTTACTACTGCAAGGAATGTTTCTATAAGCACAACAATTTTTGGCATCTAACAAAGCAGAAAATTCCACTTTCTTTTGAAATCATTAAACAACGTAAAGTCGGAAATTTATAATAACGCAATCTATAATATAAAAAATGCCATTATTTTAATATAATATAATTTCTACGAGGAAAGCCAGTAAGTAGGTCAGAAACCGAAATGAGAGGTCTGAAATTAGTAGTAAATTGTTTCAAAATATGCCAAAAGGTGGCAGCACTGTCCAACTGTAAAATGTGAATTTCGAACTTATGAGACAGCAGTTGTACAAGATGAACAAACGCGTTCAAAAGTTGTTGACGAAGAACGAAGTGGTTATCCTGTTGAGATTGCGACAGAAGAAACGGTGCGGAAGGTTGAGGAAATGGTTAAAGAACACAGGCGAACAACAATAGATGGCATTAGCAACTGCAACAGGGTGTTCACATGGTTTAGCCTACAGCCGACTGATGCAGACGTAGAATATGAGGTACACAGTCGGCTTAAAATGCAGTCCAAAGACTTTTATGCAGCAGGTATTAGAAAACTCATAAAGAGATGGGACAAATGTATCAATGTAAATGACTATAGAGAAATAAATATGCCTTTTTAGTATGTATCTTGGTTTACCCCCTTTTTATTGGGTTTGTAACCTGCTATAATCAAGCAAAAAAGTAAAGATTACTGAAAAATGTAGTATTTTAACATAGAGCAATGTTTTACAGCTGATTAAAAAATAGGTTTTTTAACCATTTGGAAATGGTTGTTGTTTTCGG
Source organism: Maratus speciosus (assembly GCA_963932465.1). NCBI lineage: Eukaryota > Metazoa > Arthropoda > Arachnida > Araneae > Salticidae > Maratus > Maratus speciosus. The sequence goes on along the minus strand of OZ010786.1, from coordinate 510,642,693 downwards.
TCGAGGATGGGGCCAAATGATACTTGCATTTTGTTTTTGTTTTTAACGAAATTCAACGATGTTCTTTACTTTTAGAAGAATTTTTATTTGAATAGGTAATAGAAAGGCATAAAATCGTTAAAAATTGTTTGAATAGGTAATCGAATGGCATAATATTGTTAAAAATTGAAAAAGTTACAAAATGGGTAGGCTCAAATTATCAGATATGGAAAAATCCAAAGCCAAAGAGTGACGCCGAAATGTAAATTGTCTTGCACAGCAAAAATCGAAGTCTTCAACTCATTATGTAGGCCATGAAAATCGAGGTCTTCAACTGATTATGTAGCCCATGAAAATAGATTACAGAATAAGCGAACACAGATGGACGCGATAAAGGAAACAATCTAATGTTTAATCGATTGATAGTAAAAGGCCATGTCTCGAGGGGCTCCAATCCACTAGTCACGGCGTTTTACAATCGGTCGATTCTAATTTGTCGATAGGTAATTTGTCGCAATCTGTGGATAATTCGGTGGAACTGCTTTCGATTTGTAAACTGTTTTTCTTCTCGAAACAGGACTTGGAGAGATTATCGATGAAGGTTTTGGTCGTCTGAAGTTTGATCTTTGCGATCTGTTGTTGAAGAGGATGCGACGGAATTTGGAGGACGAAATTTAGATTAAAAGAATTAGAAAAAAAAAAATCCAAATGGTCGTTGTAATCTATTAAATTACAATTTTTTTAAACATGCTTTTATTAATTTTTATTTTCATTAACAAACTGAAATTTTTGATAAAAATATGTATCACAGATCGATTCCTCATTACATCGTATTACATTCGTATAGTAATCTTATTTTTAATTGTCTTTTTGCAATTGCCTTAGATTAATTGAACAATATTTACAATGAAAGCTTTTATAAATAAATTTTAATTAAAAAGCTGCAGCGAGTCTTTTCAATGCTCTGATAATTTTTCTAAAGTAACCATCTTTTTATATTTAACAACACTATAGCCTTATAAATTTGTTTTAAAATTCCGTATCTGATTTCTCACATTTGTATCGGGATCATTAATGTTTAAGTTGTTTCTTAAGTGGTTTTTCAAGTCAAAACATTCATAAAAACTTTTTTATATAATTTTATTTTTCAAATGATTTTATAATTTATATATATTTATTTTCATATGTTAATACTTTAGATCTGTTTAAATGTGTAGCATATCTTTTTTTTATAATTTAAAAAAATGCTTCTTGAAATACATTATCTTACCCATTTTATTATCTGGGAAATTGTTATCGAGACTCGAAACTGTAAAATTTTAGATAGGTAAAGTTATTGTAAAGAAGGTTTTATTTGCAATTAACCATCATTTATGCGAAATTTGATAACACCAAAAGAAGTAAAAAAAAATAATCCTTTTCCTGAAAAAAAAGCACAAACTCTACAATCTTTACTTCTGTATGTGACTTGTAGTATATACGAGTTTTCTGAATAAATTACTGTAGTTTTCCAACACTTTTCAGTAAATTATCACATTTTTCGCAAACCAATTTAACTTTTTTTTATCATGATATGCTAAACATACTCAATTTCACTAACAGATATCTGACTTAGAATACATTGTGAAGCCTCTGCATTTTTGTCTTAATAGATACGTTGTGACGGCGGGTGTCTGCGTCACTATTGAGTTTCGTTTTCCTTAATTCAGGGCAATTTATTAGACAGTTGTCTGAATTAACATTTTTTTTTTAATTGCTCTGATTACAACTTCACAACTATATTAGGAATGGGATTTTATGTATATTATCTCTCCTAGTTTTCTGAAGACATATTATTTAGTTTAAACAAATAAATAAAATTGAAAACTTAAATTACAAATGATGCTGCGCATATGAATTCTTTCAAATCCATTCTCCTTTCTACAAGTAAATCGACAAAATATTCTCCGAGTTATTTTCCGAGTTTATAGAAAGGTTCAAATTTTCTTCTTTGCTTTATAAGTTGATAAATAATTGATGACATTGCGAAATTATTATCGATAAATTCTACAATACATTAATAAAACGAGCTTAAAATGCAAAAATAGCACAAAATCATCATTCGGATTTGGACTAATAGACTTAAACAGAGAAACCAGTATCACTTCTATACTTTGGAATTATTTTTAAACAAAACTGAAAAGAACTAAGGTCATTGTGCTTAAATGGGGTGACATTCTCTATAGTTTTGTCGCAGTTAAAGCACATTTTGCATTTTATTAAATAAATATTTATTTAACTAAGCAAAACATGATTGAATACGGCCGGTTTAATTCAAACTAAAAATCCATTTAATATTATCTATAATATAAACAGACAATATACGATTGTGGCAATTACATTAGTTAACACCTAAATGGGACTTACAAAGTATCAAAGTGTGGCAGTGCATTATATTCATGACATTTCCTCTTTAAATATTACTTAATTCCTGTCAAATTTTGAAATATCCCCAAAAGACTCAAAATACATAAAATTGAAAGGTGAAACACTTGTTACCCAACTACTACTAACGTTTAATATATTAATGACTTAATTTAATAATAAATTAAATAATAATAGAAGAAAAAATACTTTGAGATACAAATTATTGAAAATATTATAAGTAAACAATGAACATTTCGACATTCCTACTTTAAGCACTTTTAACTTTTACCATGTATAAAACAAGAAGTAACTAACTAATGATCAATCAAACATCAAATTTACCAAGGCAACATTCATTAGAGCATATTTTAAACAAACAGTTTGTTTTTTAGTTTGCTTTTAACTACTTTTTTTTTCTATAAACCTGGATTTTTTTCTTTTTGTTTTCTGGAATATTAGAACTAGATCTTAGATAATTTTGAAGTTTAAGCTATTTCATAACTTTTGTTTACCTACAGGTTGTTTAAGCAACTGACATTGTGTTTTTGGTAAATTATGTTTTTGTAACGCTGTTTTTGCATTTTCAAGCTGTTATTGTTCTTTGTATTTTAATTTGTTCCGGAAACTGTTTTTAAAAATTAGCTTTCAAAAGCATGAGTTGGATAAGCAGGAAAGACAAAGTTATTTTTGAGTGAAATTCTATTTGCACCCTAGACAGAACTTGAAGAGAATATGAGCGGTCTTGACCGTTAGCTTTTAAGATATATATATATTATATTTGCAAATATTCAATATTTTCATTACTTATATTCCTATATATTGTTAAATTTGTTTTAATAGACATATCACACATTATTAGAAAAGTGGTATTATTATTTTGATAGTGCTTAATTTGAAAACTTGTGCTGACAAAACAGTCAGCATTAGTTGCCAAATCCTAATTAGTCACTCTTATTATGTCATCTTGAGCGTTAAAATCAGGAAAAATATTGTTCCCCTTAACCCGTTAAAGACGGAAATAATTTTTCTCTTTAAAATGCAAAATTGCATTTCATACCACTTTTTCGAAAAAGTAATATTAATTTTATTGTATCGCGGAGTTTTTTTTTAATTAAAGAAATTAAACAGTTTTCTTTTAAATTACTGGTATTCAGACAGCAAAAGGGTTGACAGTTATGCTGTAACCATATGGTAACGCTAGTCCTTAATGGGTTAACTAGAAGATCATCATTAACCTTCGATTACCTGTCAAGACTGGCGACTATTTTTATCTTCCATCTTACCACAATTTGAAAATCAAATTAATTTTGGTACATTTCTCCATTAAATATCCTAATATAAGACTATTTACAGCTTATTTTTCGAGGATTTCTAAGAGTAGAATAAAAAAATAACCCTTATCCGTAGTCTAAAGGATTGAGAAACATGAACAACATCGTTAAAAATTGATTTAATAATGGGAAACATGTGTAATCACAAATCATCGCTAATAACTAAACTACCATCAACCAATTTTGAGTATATCTCTAAAAGTATTTATGTAATTCATATTTCGAGATTTGTAATTTTTTATAGTATTGGATAGCATTTGAGTCGAACGATGATTTTGGAACAGCACGCCAATCTAATGCTAAAATACCAGATTTTTTAATCAATTTAAAATTAAAATTTAATTTCAATCTACACGGTGATTTTCTGTAATGTTCAGTCATGTAAGCGTATTTAATAATCCTGTGATCGTATGTCTTTATTCTTTGTTTAAATATGCTCCAAACATATTATTAATACGCCATATATCTGATTAAATTTTTTTCTGTTTTGGTTATTTGAAACACATATTTAAGTACTCGCACAATGAAAAAACTATTCCTTGACCATGGTGGAATTCCTAATTTGTTAACTCAACAAATTTTAATAAAACGTTATTTTAATTTTAATATATAAAAATGCAGAATATAAAAATACCCCATAAAATTACCTCATTAAATATCCTAAATGTTTCACTGCACTTGAGGAATTAATTTTGTCTCTAATATATATCTAAAGAAAAATCAACCACCGAAATGCGCAGAATATTTTAGAACTCTAATTTAAAAATTCGTCATTTTTTTAAACTTCCACTTCAGGCACATGAAACAGACCTTCAAAAGACCTTAATTTTGGTAAAGTTATTTTATCTTAAAAGTAAAAAAAAAAAAAAAAAAAAAAAAAAAAAAAAAGTAAAAGCGGGATCCATTCACGAGACTATTCCCCACAATTAAGGAGTTATGGGGACACTTGATAATGAACTATGTGTGTTGTTATGAGGTTATTTTTTAAGAAATTATTTCAAAGGCAGTGATATTTTACGCATTTTTCAATATGTTTCGTTTCGATGTTTCATTTTACAACATTTAAATACGATTCTTGATAGAAGACCACTTTTAAATACAAGAACATTGTCGCATTTATGAGTGCTCACATTTCGGCACACTGATAAATCCTAAATGTTGTCTTTTAATCAAAACACTTTGTTTGCATGATTTTTTCCAACTAAATTAGTTGAAAAAAATGAGAAGGAATGCAAATGAAAAATAACATCCGATATGCCAGTTTTTTACGTTCTTCTATCTTTACAAGGAAGAAAGTATTGGATTCGTGAATATTTTGAAATTCCGTTTTTACCAGATTTGTATTACAAGATTTACAAGACTTGTTTACGAGATTTACAAAACGTATTTACAAGATTTAGGGGTCAGAGATCCCCGAAAACATGTTTTTACAAAATATCTGTCAGTGACTCTGTCATTCTGCGAGTCTGTCTGTATGCGACAAAAATTTTGTGGGCGCTCTATCACAATTAATGCGCGGAATTTCACAAAACATCAGATTCAGTTAGAACTTTATATAAACTGAAGCTAGGTTTTTGGTGTATATTGTCTATCAGGTGGCGTCGCTATGCTGAATTTTCTACAATTTCGTTAATTGCTATATCTCCAGAACTAATGCACGGAGTTTCATAAAATTTCAGATTCAGTTAGTTCTTAATATAATTTGAAGCTGATAATGTTTAGGTGATAATCGCCCAACAAGTGGCGCTGCTATGCTGCATTATGCATGATTGTCGCAGTAGATCTATCGCAAGAAATAATGCACGAAATTTCATCAAATTTCAGATTCAGAGTCCCTAATATCAATTAGTAAAGTTCGGTTTTTGGTGTAAATCGCCCAATAGGTGGCGCTGCTATGATGCATTTTCCGCGAATTCCGCAATAGCTGTATCTCAAGAACTAATGCAATAATTTTCCTCAATGTTCACATTCAGTTAGTCCCTGGTATAAATTGGTCCTAATTAGTTTTGGTGTAAATCACCCAACAGGTGTTGTTTCTATGTAGAATTTTTTACGATTTCCGCACTAGGTCTATCTCAAAAACTATTGTACAGATTTTATCAGACTTCAGATTCAGTTAGAAGTTGACATAAGTTGTTGATAATTAGATTTTGGTGTAAATCACCTATTCGGTGGCGGTGATATGCTGCGTTTTCAGGAAGTATTAACATGTATGAGATGAAGAAAGTTTAGGGATTGCAACATCAGACTAGTGTTTTAGAAGAAACATGTATCTGAAGATGACTTAAATACTCGTTATGAACGTATTAACCGATTATGTTTTAAGCCCCTTGTGTCTATGGAGATAGGAATTCATACATAAAATGTTTACATTTAAATATTATTTTAAAAACTTATATTCTAAAAAAAAATAACACGACGCTTTTGTTTCGACGATAAATCAGATCCATAAAAAATCTCCCTGTTAAAAAGGGAATGGTTTTAAATTGAAAAAGTTACATGCCCACACATTGCTGTATGTTTTTTTTAATTCAAATTTTGTTTTTTAGACGACATTGCATTATTTGCCAGAAGGATTAATCGAGGAAATATTTCCCCTTTAAACATATCACGTTATCAAATATCTTCTGTAAAAAAAAAAAAAAAAATTTTCTATGGAAAATGCGTCGAATATAAGATTTTTTTTTCATAGAATTGTGAGACATATTTTTAAAAATACAAATATGTTTATGCATCATCAACTATTTAGCTGATGATTTAATAGTTAATATTCTAAATGTACAAAGTACATGTTACTTCTACTGTATTTTTGCATGATTCTTGAAAGTGACTTTAAATTTGTTTAAATACACTGCATACTATAACAAAAACATACAAAAATTCTTCTATTTGTTTAATAAAAAGCCTTTATATCCGTATAAATACATAACCTATTTTTAAACAAATGAACACAAGTTTTCTACAAGATTTACGTATGTATTGTTTGCTGATAGCTGAGATTAAATGAATTGAAAATATTTTTAGTGAATAGCAATTTAAAACAGTTTTATATAGAGGGCAGAAGCCGAACCATGAACTTCTGATCGATCACTACTTTTATCCCGATGAAACCTTCGAAATATGAACCTTAGAACCTTCGAACGATGAAAATAATGAATATTATTGCATAGCTAATAGAAATCTGTATTTTTTTAAATCCAAAAAAACACTGTTTGAACCAGAAAAGAAAATTATATTTTATTGTTTCTATGTTGTTATTATTTTAGGTGCGTTTGTAATTATATAAATACGTAGCACTTATAGTCGTCGTCCGGTCTGTCCGTCTGTCTGTCCGTCCGTCTACATATAACGAGGCAAAAACTACCCAACCGAATGGTCTGAAATTTTAAATATATAATTATTGCAAAATTTTGTGGAGTCATTTTAAATTTTATGAAAATCTGATATATAGTTCAATTACAGTGACTGTCAAAAGTTTCCCGTTACATTACGGTCAATGGGAAAAAAATATTTCAAGTGCATTTTAATGATGTTACGTTCTTTCGAACAGAATGAAATTCATATGCACTTATGCAGCGCACTACTAAAATATACATTCAGTACAATATGCGGTGCGAAAAATATTTATAAATCTAGTTATAGTACGAATGCACCCTCATTTGCTACCTTTGACGGGTAATTTCCAACTTTTTTTTTTTTTTTTTTTTTTTTTTTAAGGTTTATTTACAGAACTGATATCTGATAATCTAATATTTCAACGATGAAAATAGAATCATTATATATAAATTTCCATGTAATGCTGACAATAAACTATTGATAAAAGCGATCTAAGCGATCTATTTGTAAAACAAAAATATGTCCGTAAGTGACGCTCACGTCTTATTTACAGTGGAAACACCTGACCAAGAAATTTGGCTTTTAATGTTGTTTATTTAAATTTTTAAGTACGATCGTCATACTATTTCAATTTTTGTACCATCTAACAGAGATAAAATTGTTCATTAAAATACGATTTATTTTTTAATTCCATCTCGATTTACATATTTTTCAGGGTTTTGTAAATATTTTCTTAAATGCTGTTTTAAAAAATCTGTGTCTATTCCTTGCTGCCTGAATACGAAAGCTTAAACCAGTTTGCATTTAGAACAATTTAAATGGTTTGGCCTGAGTTTCCATCAAATATTCCACAACGAAATTAAAACGTCTTCAAGATATAAAGAAAATAATTCAATTAAATCCTAAATTCATAGTCCCTCTCAGGTAGACAAGAAAAACAATCGAACTATACGAGCTTAAACAATAGAAAGTGTGCAAATCAAGAAATCTACTGCAAGTAGCTAAAATTTTAGCTATTGCTTCGGTTGGTAACTCCTGACATGGAGCAAATACGAAAATATGGCTTTAAAAAAAATCAACAGTTTTTTTCGAATAATGATATTTTTCATGTAAAATGATACTTGGTGTTGACAGTGGGCAATTTAAACAAATATGTTAAATGATAAAAATCTATTAGCGTTTACAAAGAAAATGTGTTTTCACCTATCTTCTATCACCCGGGAAGCCCGAGTTACAATACTCTAGTAGTATTTAAAATTAAAAAACTATAATAAATAATTAAGCACATATAAATACCCGTCTCAATTATTTTTTCTATTAATTCTATATATATTAAGACAGACATGAACACAAACAATACAATAACCAAACAGGAATGAAAATCTAGCCGGGGACAGGACACGAACCTGGATTCACAACGTACCGTACTGTTGCTTTAACCACAGGTTAGCATTTCTAAATAAAATAATTTTTCATTTCTGTTCGATTATTGTATTAATTGCATTCATATCAGTCTTAATATAGGTACCTTTAATAAAAAAAAAAATGAATTCAGACGTGCTTTAATATACAGGGTGAGTACAAATGATGGACACGATTTTTAAATAAAAATCACATTTTCGTAGAGAAATATACCAAATTTTTGTCAGTTACAAATGTTCGATGTGTGACCCTCTTGTTACTCGGCATACGTCCAATCTGTAATCCAGTTCGTTCCAAACATTTTGTAACATCACTCTGTCAATGGTTCTCAATGCTGCACAAATGAGTTGTTTAGGTTCTGACAGTGTTTTCGGCTTTGGTAGTACATAAACAATGTCTTTGACACTGCCAGAACTTAAAGAACGCATTTGTGTAGAATTCAGAACCCTTGACAGTGTAATGTTACAAAATGTTTGGAACGAACTGGATTACAGATTGGACATATGCCGTGTAACAAGAGGTTCACACATCGAACATTTTTTACTGCAAAAAACTTGGTATATTTCTCTTAAAATTGATGCATCATTTATTGTAATATGATTTTTTAAAATCGGGTCCATAATTTGCACTCACGCTTTATATTGTGGATCGATAGAACATTAATTTATTCATTGTATTTCCCGTCATCCAGTGCTGTCTGATTGCTATCCGGTGCCGTTTCCCAACATGGCTTGTTAGTGAGAAATTGCCGGGGTTTGACATCAGTCGAGGTAGTTTAGTAGTTAAAGCAACAGAGCGGTACGCTGTGGACCCAGGTTCGAGTCCTGGTCCCGGCTAATTTTTCACTTTTGTTGGGTTGGTATATAAATTGTGTTTATGTCTGACTTAGTACATGTACCTTTAATAATAAATAAGTTGAATTGAAGTGAAGACATGTTGGAGTATACGAGTATACTGATACAAAATAGCTTCTAGGATATTGAATACAACACCAACCATGTAACTAACTATATATTTAAAAGTTACAAAAATTATTATCTCTCTATTCTAAAAAAAAGTAACTACCGCTGTCACCGCCGCCGCCGCCGCCGCCGGTTTTGAATTTTTTGTGACCGGAGGTCTTTCTTCGTTAATATTAAGAAAAATAATGCATACAAAAATATGAAAATCTTTAGTATTATACAGAAATGTTCGATAAACACGCTGATGCAGACAGTTTTCAAATCGAAGAATTATTTTAAGAGTTATTTAATGCTAAAGTTGGACAAAATCGTTCGACTAAAAAAGTTTTATAGCAGCAAAAACTATACATGGCAGTGTAATCATTTTTTGATCATTTTATGCGTTAGAATTTGCCGGAGTGCAGATTGCATTAATTTTTTTATTTTGACTCATTTTTTCAGGTTTTATTTCTATTTTAAATTCAAATTTTCAGCATTTCTAGAGATATTTTTTACAGATTTCAGAAAATTGTACTAATTTAAACTGTTGCCAACTGTATAAAAAGCGCAAGCAATAACGTTTGCTTCAAATTAAAAATTTATTTACACGTGACTATAAAGAAGAAAAAAACTTTCAAATTAGAATTAAATAATTACGTATAAAAAGCAGGAACTTATTAAAAATTACGTCATAAAAAGTATACAAGTGAATTTTAAAAGAGAAAGGATATTGTAAAATAATAAATTCATTAACATGCTTTAGAAGTCTTAGGAGAAATTACGTCATATTTACGTCACATTATAGTTATTACATAAAATGAACACAAAATAATATTGCAAAAAAGTTTAAATTTAGAAATTGCGCTAGACATTTATTTGATATTTTGAGAATTAATTTAAAATGTCTGATTTAAAAGAACTTTCTTTTCGCTTTGTTAAAAAATACCAGGAGACAAAGACTCTCTTTACTTAATTCCTTTTATATTAGCTTATTTTGAAATGTTGTTACACGTGTCTACGTCATCAAGTTATTTTTATTTCGACGTTTTATTTGTGTTTTTATTAATGTTGTACGAATTTATTTGTTCTTTCGTTATTTAAAATAAAAATTATATCAATTTGTATAATTTGGCGAGTGGTTTGGCGATTTATATAATTTGGCGAAATGGGTCGACAGGATAATCAAGTAGTACCGCAGCGGATTTGGCGTTAAAATTCCCCAATCAAAGAGAAATGCATAGAAATTCGTTTATAGGGAGATCGCCACTGTTTTTTAAATTATAATTCAATCTTTCGAAATCTTTTTAAAGCCGATCAAATTAGCGTGCATTTAGAGTCTGCGGTGTCTGGACGGGGGTTGGCAAGCGTAGCTCGTAGGGGGCCGAGCCCCCTAGTTTTATATAAAAATAAAAAGATAACAGCGTAATATGCGTGTTATTTAAGTACAACGTACTGCTAATAAATTTTTTAATGTTTAAAAATTACTCAAATTATCTTACCATCTTTTGTATTTTGCATAATTTATACAAAGATTAAAATAAATAAGATGCAATTTTAAGTATGCAGCCTCAAACATATTCCTACGTAAAAAATATTTCTGATTTTAATTCATTATTCTCATAGCTTACAATTATCTACCTTATTTATTTTTGAGAATGTTTCAATGTTTCTGCTTTAACAATTAAGAATTATCCACAGATATTTCATACTAATGTGGGAAGTAGATATTCATGTATAACGTCTAAAGAAAACATTATGCTTCGATAAATTCGTTATTTAGTAAGTTATTTTCATAAATAAAATATACCATAATACATCAGAATTTCTTTTGTTTTGCGACGTGAATAACTTATTTTGACATACGACGTTTTGAACAAATCCTTTGTATTTTACTCAAATTAAATTCTAAAGCTATTTCGAAATTTTAGATTGACGAATATTTAATGAATTTAATGAAATATTTACGGTATATTTTATTCTCATTGTTGAATCAGACTAGTGTTAAAAATTTTTATATTTTGCAAATACTTTTAAGATGAAGAGAAAAAATTACGCTGCTACATAACACATTTTATATAAATAATTTTTTAAAGATATTGATTAACTAACAAATTTTAAGATGATTATTTATATTTTAAAAATACACTCTTCTTTATACTAACAAGGAAAGTCTCCCTACGGGCATATTCAGAAAAATCTAAAAAAATTACTGAGTGTTATTCTTATGTGGATATATATGTTTATACAAATTTATTTGGCGGAACCTCGATTGAACGTTCGTAAAAAAATAAAGAAAATTTCATTTATTTGGCGATTTTTCATCGTTTGGCAATGAAATGAAATTACGAAAAATGCTTTTTCATGTCGAATACTCTTTAAGATAAAAATGTTTCATATTGAAATTGTTTAAATAAATTTAACGTAAATAACTTTTGTTTTGTCAGTTTTAGTTTGATTTAACTATAGTTTTGTCATATATCTATATATTTATAATGAAAATTAAATATCAAATTTTATGAATTAAAACAAGATTAAAATAAATTAAAATTATTTCAATATCTCAAAATAAAGTCCACTTGAGCGTTGTCGATTCAATTTTGTTGCTATGGAAACGACGAATTCTTTGATATTGAAATGAATAACTGCTAAATGAATCTTTGCCTTTATTTTGGAATACGGTTAAATATATGAAAGTATTTTAACTTTCTTCTATCTTTACAAGAAGAAAGTATTGGATTCATGAAAATTTTCGAATTCCGGTTTTCGACGGATTTACACGTTTTAGGGGTCAGAGATTCCAAAAAACATGTTTTTACAAAATGTCTGTCTGTGACTCTGTGAGTCTGTCTGTCTGTCTGTCTGTCTGTGTGTATGTGACACAAATTTTGTGGGCGCTCTATCTCAAGAACTAATGCACGGAATTAAATAAAAATTGATATTCAGTTAGTTCCTAATACTAATTGATGCTGATTAGTTTTTGGTGTAAATCGCTCCACAGGTGGCGCTGCAATGCTGCATTTTTCAGGAATTTCGCAATAGCTCTATCTCAAGAACTAATGCACGGATTTTGATCAAACTTCAGATTTAGTTAGTCCTTGATATGAATTGATGATGATTACGTTTTGGTGTAAATCGCCCAACAGGTGGCGCTGTTATGATGAATTTTGCAGGATTTGCACGATTCCCCCAATAGCTCTATCTTAAGAACTAACGCATGGATTTTCATCAAACTTCAGATTAAGTTAGTCCTTGATATGGCTTGCTACTGACTAGGTGTTGGTGTAAATCGCCCAACAGGTTGCGCTTCTCTGCTGCCTTTTCCACGATTGCCTCAATAGCTCTATCAATAGAACTAATGGACCAATTTTCATCTAACTTCAGATTTAGTTGTATGTTGACACAAGTTGTTTTTAATTAGGTTTTGGTGTTAATCACCCAATAGGTGGCGCTGCTATGCAGAAATTTTCACGATTTTCGCTATTGCTCTATCTCAAAAACTAATGTACGGATTTTCTCCAAACTTCAGATTCAGTCAGACGTTGACATAAATTGCTGCTGATTAGGATTTGGTATAAATCACCCAATAGGTGGCGCTGCTAGGCAGCATTTTGCTGAATTTAGACGATTTCAGCGATAGTCATATCTCAAGAACTAATGCACGGAATTTCATATCGTTAGAATCCTCATGAGATGCATAGATTGCCATTTAATTTTGGCAGTGTGATAGCGAATTTTGAAGTATTAACATAGTACCGAATTAAATTAATGAAAAACAAATTAGGATAAGATTAAAAGAAGAGTTGTACAGGAAAGCAATATTTGATATTGTTTAGGCTTCATACATCTTTCAACTTTTATGGTAGGGTAAGTCCAGGAGAGTCACCGCATACGGCATATATTCCGCACCCCTTCTATTTCTTGTAATTATAGATAGATGGTCATCAAACGCACAGTATAGATGCGAAATGAGATTATTTTAACCAGTGCATAGCATGAATCACTTTCGATGATAACTTGTAGAAGTACAATCCTTAATTTGACGTAAATGCATGATTTCACTGTCCAAACTTTTAAACACGTCATGTGTAAATACTTTTCATACACTAATTAATAAATGCATGCATGATTTCGATGTCAAAACTAAGTGTAGCGTTTGTATAGAGTACTGCGTGTATGATTACACCATTCCTCTTAGCGATGGCAGGTAACTGTGATGGCCGACGTCTGCACCATGTAAAATGGGATACATGCCATCCTGCTATTCCGGTATACATGCCGAAGTTTCTTTTGTACGGGATGATTAAGTGTTATTAACTTTTCATTTTCTTTTTGCTTAGACTAATCATGTTAGGCATGTTATCATGTTCAAACCAAAGGAGAAAAAGAGGAAAATAAAAAAGTAAGAAAGACAAGAAAGATGCAAGTCAAGATGATAATAATGAAAAAATGGATTACGCGTAACGCAGACGTTCTTTGCAAACTACTCCAAAAAAGAGGAAGTGTAATTGGCTTCGTTACATCATGTGTTTAAATGTAGTTACATAAAGACTGCACATTTTCGACACTTTTTTCTGTGGATAGAAGTCAATCTCTTAACCCATTCGGGACCATAGGTGCATATAAGTACCTTCATAAAGAGTTTACAAAATTTGTTTCTGGCAGTAGTAAAAAAGAAAAGTAATATTTGCTTTGTTTGATTAGAGCATTTTCATGATTATTTAAGTAAAGGTAATTTCTTTTAAAAAAGTGGTACTAACCGAATAAAATTTGTGTAAAAGCCACCGGTCCCGAAAGTGTTAACAAATAAATTACGTAAAAACACTTTTTTCTTGTCCCTTTCTAATACATTGATGTTACGTTATTACTGAAATAACAATTAAAATTTAATATAAAAAAATAAGTCGATAATTTTAATAGTGAACGTAGACAACACTTATTAATTTGAATCTACTAATATGTTTCATCGTACTCATTTAGTTTCATTTTGTTATTACAGCCATAATTATAGTCCAGATATGAATATTTTTTTTAAATAGTTTTATTTATAACTTCATTCTGTTCTTATTACAAGTGCCGCATAACTACCGCACAAGTGCGGCGTCTCAGCCTGAATGTACGGGTGACGCACCGCAATGTAATGTTTTAGAAACAATTGTAAAAAATATTAATAAGTTGTTTTGAATTTTTTTGTCGTAGTACAGGCGTTGTATATGTAACATTAAATAGCACAGCTTGATTTTTTTTAATTTTATTTCCACCATGGGACTTTATACACAAATTCAAAAAAAAATGTGCGTCATAAATCGCGGAATTACCCTATACCCATTCATACTTTTTTAGTATATACAGCTATACCCAACCCTACTTTGTATAGTTTTGTGGAATTTTTATTACCCTTATATAATTTTTTATTTTTTTTAATAATACAGTTAATAATCCAAATATTTATTCTACGAAACTCTCTGGGCGCGAGTAATACTCGCACTTGACCATTTATTTAATAAATGAATTTATGCGTTGCGCGAAGTTTTTCTCATAACAAAAATGTCACAGTGATCAAAGAGATTTTTATTGAGTAGGGATATAATACGTGTTTAAAATTATCTACACTAAAAAATAAAATAGATAATGAATAAAATATAAAATATATAATCTTGAGTAAATAAATGTAAAAAAAAAAAATAAATAAATAAATAAATGTTTTTTTTTCAATAAAATTAGTCATAATTTCTAGTTTTTGTTTAATTTAATAAACATAATAATAAGTTTTCATTCTATATCTACAAGATGTGTAAGTTCAATCACACTTTCACGGAGCTCTATCCAGCCATTTCTGAGAAATAATGCAGAAAATAAGCAAATCACTGTTTTGAAATAACTGACCTTAAAGATGAACTACTTATTGATATCATAAAAAATGATCCATGTTTCTTGGATAATACTACCTTTCTAAAGCAAATTTTCATACGATTTCATTTCAAATGTTCCAAAATAATCATATTTTAATATACGCTACTAAAATAAAAACATTTTTTTTGACATTTTAAAAGATTTCTGATCATTTAATCGTTTTATCTATGTAGATTCAATATAGAAAATAAATTCAGAACTAGAATTTTTTAAATATTCAATCTCAAAAATTGTATAATCCAAAAAAAAATTGATTTGTAAATAAATCCATACATGTATAATTCCTTAGAACTGACAATATACCAGATATATTTCAAAATGATATTAGGAAATATTTTCTAAGGATTCAGATGAAAGTTTCTTTACATCGCATCATTTTGTAAAAAAAAATAAATATTTTTCTTATACTGAAAAGTATTTATTTTATTTATAACCTCGTTTCCAAGCATTTCCTAATTGTTTTCATATGCCTCTAGAACGTTTTCTCTTGAATTGGAAAAGAAAACCAGTTACCATTAAATTGATTGATATTCCTTTAAGCAATACTATCTGACAAAGACAGATGAAGAAAAGCTTAAAATTTTTCTTTCAACAATTTTAGATGATTTATTTAAAGAAATAGTTCTAAAATGTAAAACAATTGTCAGTGAAAATTCTATTGATCGAGAACTTTTTATCGCTTTAGAAACATATCCTAAGAACATTGTGAATAAAGCTCAGATTAATAAGAGATAAATTGTAGAAGTATGACATAATACAACCTTCCTAAAATTAAATGTTAGTAACTATAATTTTTCGTACACTCAATTCAGATTTGAATGCATTGTTTTGGTTTTCTAAGATTCTTCTATTAATAATATGTAAGAAACGTGATTTTAGATATCTTTTTTTTGTCACAAATGATTACACAAGTTACGTCTAATACGTATCATGTCAGGTTATAGAAATATTTATAGTAATCTATGCCTTCGTTTAAATAGTTTTAATCATTTTATGCACAGTCAGAAATTAAAAGTATAACCACCAGACTTATTTTGCAGCAAATCATGGTATAAATATTATATTGATACCAATCAATCTACACTGTACAAATCTACATTGTAAAAAAAAAGTACTTTTTACAGAAAAATAACTCTTCTTTCAAATGCAATTTTGTTTGAAAGATGTATCTCAATTTACTAATTTTTAATGGTTTTTAAAATATTTTTCAAGCATATATATATTTTTAAATCGGTCTCTATCGTTTGTAGCCCGTTATTAAAATGGAGTCAATTTGACCCCATCTGGACATTTTGCATTTTTTAAAATTTAGAACATTTATGCTACAATTTTTTCTATGAATTCTCCTATAAGGGTCTCCTTCATAATTTTGCCTAGTTAGTAAGTTTCGCACAGTTTTTGTTGTTGTTGTTGTTTAGTTGTAGAAATTGCCAATCTATAGGAATGAATGAAAGCTTTCTATCATGACACCAAATATTCTCAGAAGTGTAAAAAATGCAGACTTTTTTGTGTAAATTTCATATTTCAAGTGTTATTTTGTGTCTTGTAGCCAGAAAGATGAGCAGCAGATCTGAAGGTAGTTAAAATGTATTACTATCATTACTTCCAATAAAATGTTTTTGCTTTTTTTCTACGTGAGTTTTTGTGCTAATTTAAATATTCGTAACATTGTGGAAATTACATTTTCCTCTTACTAATAAATTTTGATTGCCAGTGATATTTTGGCATTTTATCTTTTGATCAGTTTTACGGCCTAAACATTACAATTTCCTATGGGGTCAAAATCTTAGGCATTTAAGTAATATTTTGATAATAGTACAGCGAGGGCTAAACAATATACTGTAAATAAATAAATAAAAAATCTGTTAAATTAACAAAAAAAAAAAAAAAAAAAAAAAAAAAACCTCTCAATTTTAATGCAAATGTAAAACCGTTTAATTTACTGAAAATATCTGTAATCTGTTTGTTAAAACATTTTTTTTCTGTAAAAATTACAAAACCTACATTTTTACAAAAAATACTATTTTTTTCTTTAAAAGAGTAAAATATTTTTATTTTGTATTTTTTACAGAAAAATCTGTTTTTTTTTTTAATAGAAAAATATAGTTTTAATGATGAGACTACAGATATTGTCTGTAAATTCAACGGTTTTCCACTGTTGTACAAATCGGCAGTTTTTTCTGTTAATTTGACATGTTAATTTTTACAGTGTATCATTAAATTTTAAGCATGGATTAGAGCTTTGAAACCATCTATGTATTGAAAATTATATATTTTTTTCCAACTGACTACTAGTATTGAAATTGAGTTTATTTTATTTCATAAAAACAGCCCAGGCTAGAGCCAGACAAGTCTCTTCATAAATTTTCAAACAATTGGTAGGAGTTTGGGGTAATTGATAAATTGCAGCACTGAAAGCCAAGAAGAAAGATAACATAGCAAACTACTGGGAAAATAATTTTTCGTAATAAAAAAATATATATTAGTACACTGATTCCATTTCCATCTGCATTCCACTTCCATTATCACTATTATACAAAATAAACATTTATGAAACAAGTAATACACAGTTCTCGCCTATATTATAAAGGATTAGTAGTTGCTAAAGTAAATTAGCGAATCTTTGATGAAACAATTGTACCTGAAACAGGATTATCGAACTACAACATGATTAAAATCGTCGATATTACAAAGGAATTACCGAGATATAAAGATACGCTAGAGAGCGATTATTATGCTTGGTAAAAGCAGAATTATATTGATAATCGATATAAAAGCATAAGAGGATGCTGCTGAATGGTATAAATCTTTTATCGCTGAAATACTTTTGTTTGCAATTATATCATATGAATTAAATATCGTTGTCAAAGGGTAAAAAGCAGATGAACAAGTTATATTAAATACATTTCTAAAATCTACAAATTTCGTTGGTGATTTTGATTTGTAAAACTTATTTTGAATGTATAAAATTGAAAACACATTTAATTTTTTGAAACATCAAATCGATATTTTCCTAAAAAAACCTTATTAGAAACTAGATTATGAACTACACCATGATAAATTACATATATAATAGCGCACAAAAATTCGTGAACAATGCGTTTTTTGAGCATAACAGTTCAATCGGTCAAACATTGTTAAAAATAATTTAAAAAAAACATACATTATTGCACTATATGAACATTTTCTGTTACATGTTTTATTTTTAGGTGATTAAAATTCATTAAGAAAACTGATCTATATGTATTAAATATTCAACCTAGTCATTGGAAAAGCACTATTTTATCACATAATAAAATATTTTAAACAACAAAAGAAACGAAAAAAACATATATAAAGTCGAACCTCAAGTGAATAAAATCAAGTGATATAAATCAAGTGAAAAAGTTCGTTATATGGAAAATTCGTTAAATAGAGATTCACATTTTAAAATACTTTAAACTACATAAAACAGATTTTAAATTCATAAACACTAAATATTTTTACTAAAAGTAATTAATCACATTTTTTTAATAAATTATATCGATTTGTTTTATTTATTTTACCCACCAATATCCATCATCAATTCATTTTTTCTATGTGTTTAAATCTTTGAAATCTGCAAGGAAAACAAAACTCTGTCCGGAAATACACTGTATTTTCTGTTTAAAATAAATAGTTTTACATTAAAAATTAACGAATTTTAATGACATTATCGTATTTGCTATTATTATAACAAATAATTTTGACCATACATTAACATATGCGTCCTTAAATTTAATTTCTGAAAAACTCTGTTAATTTTGCCTGAGGTTTTTATTTAAAAAGGTGCTTTCTCTCATAATACACCTCGTATCTTTGCAATGCACCAAAAACCCCTTCATGCGTATTTTCTTCTAACTATAATTCGCGTCTGATTGTTTCAAATGATTTTAGCATTTCATCATACGAAGTTTCGTTAATTCCTGCATAATGACCATTTCCATCACCATCATATTCGTCTTCATCACAATTCATTGCTGTATTGTTTTTATTTTTCACACTGTCAAAAATATCCAATTCGGATAATGTTTCCGAGGTCTCAATTTCAGAATTAAGTGAAATATAATCATCAATCAGCACATCATGGTTAATTTCTTCTTTTTTTCCCACTGTATCCACATTTTAAAAAGTTACTCTAAGGGATTATCGTCTTCGTCCTCCGTACTTACCGAATTTTAACTGCTGACAAAGAAGGCGCCTGGAAAAAATCAGTTCAAGGCAATTGGACATCATAAAATGTGTTTAAAGAAGGAATAAGTTTTAAATATCCAGAAATATTTTGAGAAATGGGGAGAAAAAATTTTTTTTGATGACAAGAAAAAGTTCGTTAAATAGAGAATGCACTTCGCTATTTGGAGGTTATTTTACGAAGAAATTCGCAAGATATTCTTGGTTCCAAGGAAAAGTTCACAAAATAGAGAAATTCGCAAAACAGGGTTTCGTTAAATAGATGTTCGACTGTATAAGTAAAAACGTTAAAGACGTATACATAATCTTTATGTTAAATAGGTATTTTGTCAAGCTTCATTATTATGCGTATTAGAATATTTTTATTGGGTAGTTTTTTCATTTTAGGAAAGTTGTATTATATAACACTTCTACAATTTATGGCTTCTTAATCTGAGATTAGTTCATATTTTTCCTAGAATATATTTCTAGAACGATAAAAGCTTCTTGATCAGTAGAGTTGTTTTACTTTAGACAATTTTTTCTTTAAATATTTCGAAATCGTGTTTAATTGTAGCAAGTGTAATAACAATATTTTTTAGGTTTATAATATTATTAATAATGTTTTATCCCTAATCCATCCCTAAAAACGGGTTTGAAAGCAGTATAGAGACTTTCCTAGACATATGCGAAGTAACTTAAATTGCAATATTTATGGAGACATATTGTTTTATATTCAATTACTTTTCTACGTTTTAAAATTGAAGTATTTTTAAACAATACACAAAAATCCTCTGTTCCTTACAAATTACTACTTAAGGGCTTTAAATTAAAGAATTATCCCAAAGAAAATAATAACTAATCATTTCCATCACTTTTATCTGTTCAATATTATTTACTTCTAAATATCTTAACAGCATTATTTTCTTACTATTCCTCTGTTATGTGCATAAAAATATTGCGTAGTCTAGGTTCAACAGTAATGAGAGTAGACTTCTAATACATGCCTGTGTGTTGTTGACAGGTGTTATGCCTGTTTTCCGTTTTCTCCTTGAGTTTTATTTTTTAAATTACTTCTTTTATTTATTCATTATTTTTTTATTCTAAATTGTTTATTTCATTTTATTGCCATTTTTCTTTCCTTTTCTGTTAACTTTTTCTATTATTTTGGCAACAATTTCTTCTTCTGCATATTCTCCTCTGTGATTGGTGTTTACTTTTCAGCTAGCGCCAACTGTCGCATTCTTTGACTTTTCCGTTCATTTGTGACCTTTCCCCCTTATGGATACGTGTTAACAATCTCAGATCGGGATTAAATGCTGATGAGTAACGGGCTGCTAAGATTTCAATACTGAAGCGCAAGCTGTAGGTTCTTTTGTTTTATGGTAATTTATAGAAAGTTACACTATTTATTTGTGATTTAAAGTCAAGTTTTTTGGTCATGTTTCATCAGAATTATCTGTATTTAATAAAGCATCCGTGTAAAAAAATTTCCTAAAATATTTTGCACACCTATCAGTAAAACGTTAATTTTTTTTTTTAATCCAATCTTAAAATTATGTATTAATAAATTAATAATAAGCAAATAATAAATTAATATTAAATAATAAATTAATTATAAATAATACATTTATAATAAATAAACAACAATTAATAAATTAATAACAAATAAGAAACAATTAATAAAATTAAAAAAAATGCCATAAATCAGACAACACATCGATTTATGAAGCGTGATGTAATTCATTCCGGATCTTAATAACTAAATTTCTATAAATGAAGCATTTAAAGGTGTAGATTCATTTAACAAAAATAGAATTATAAGAAAAGCAAAATTATTATTTTAAGTAAATATAAGAGTTTGCATCTAAATACACCAAATATATTTTTTATGTTTTACTCAGGGCTCGCACCGTTCCTAAAATTTTCGTACTTTGCTACCACTAAATAAAAACGATAATAACTTGTTGTAATAACTATTTAGATTTTAAAGGAATTTACCACGAAGAATTCTTATTTAAAATACTGGTAGCAAATTGCGAAAATTTTAGGAACGGTGCGATCCCTGGTTTTACTAGTAAATATGTATTCATCTGATGTTAGACGTATCTCTAGAAATTTTAACAGACTATGAAACTAAGTTTTAATATTATCTCAAAATATATGTAAAAGCATGAAATAATATGTTCTAATTTAATAAAAGCCATAGGTAAACAAATTTTAAAATCCTTGTATTTTATATTTAGATTCAATTTCTATTTTGTTTATTTCATGTCGAAGTAACTAGATTCTAAGAGTTGTAATTTGTATCAATTTGTAGTATATCTTTTACAACATCAATGTTTTTTGTCCTGCGTTATTAATATATATATATGTATATATGTATATATATATATATATGTGTGTGTGTGTGTGTGTGTGTGTGCACTCTCCTACCCTCCCTTTTGAGTACCTAAAGTGGTTTAAACACCAACGTAAGGAGTAACCAATTTCAATTCGAGTAACTTTTGCCGGTTACTCGATTTGTTTAAGCATACCATGACGTTCCTGAAGCATTTTTCTATGCATTACACCACTTTTTTCGAAGTTACTCAGAAAAGCGTTATTCCACAGTCATTCATACACACCGTGTGTTATGTAAAATCTAAAATCTGTGTAACGTCATCTGGCAGTGTGTAAAAATGCAGCCTCAAACCCAGGGAGTTTCCTAACGATTACTCGGTAAAACGGTAATAGTCCAATAATGGCAACCCTTGTGTGTTTGGTTTCTTCGGTAATACAGGTTTGCTATATAAGATTTTCCTCTCTATTTAGCGGTTACTCGCTAAAGCGACAATATTCCAATGCTGGCAACCCATGTGTGTTTTGTTCCGCCTGTTATTCAGGTTTGCTATGTAAGTTTTTCCTCGCTATTTATCTACTTTTTTGGTAGAAAAATATCTGTCTGTGTAGTTTTTTAAATATAATAAAAATTTAAATATTAAATTCACGATTCTAGTTAACATAGCTTTACAGCGTAAACTTCTCGCGGAATAAAGTTCTGACATAAATTAAAAAATTCAGTGAATGCAAGAAAAAAAAAAGTGTTTAAACCTGTTATTAATTGAGCAAATTGTTAGTTTCAAACATCACTTTTCTTCCCAGTAGAGGTCTGCACGGGCCGGGATATCCTGGCCCGAGCCCCACCCGACCAGAAAGAGAAATAATTAGGCCCGGCCCGGTCAAAAAAAAAAAGCAAAATTCAAAGAAATCAAACCAGACTGAATTTTGATTAAAAAAAATCCGATTTTTCTTAACGTACAATTAAGATTCTTTTCTAGTATACTGAATATATGTTTATGGAAAAATTTAATAGTATACATTTTAGACTATTATACGTTTGGAAGCCAGAGCATACAGAATAGCAACATTAATTATCACTTAGACTCATTGGTCTCTAAATTCGAATAAAGATTCATTAAAAACATTAATATGTTCAAAATGAAAGAAAAAAAATGTTTAAAGCATCCTATATTTTGAAGCTAAAAAAAAGATAAAAAAGGGAGATTTAAAAAAATATTTTTCTCTAACTTATTAAGGTATATTTCCGAATTTCCGTTATCAAAAGTTGATTATTACTACTATTCTTTTTAGAAAACAAATTGCTTGTCCGATGAGGCTACTTTAGTCACGCGATATTACCCACTCGCTAAGGTTAATCCAAAGGAGAAATGTTTGAAGATATCTTGTTAGTATTTAAATACTTTTACATGATATGATTTTCTTTAATTGGATAGCTGAGGTCGATCTCTACAAAGGCCGTTTTTTACGTTTTCTATTTCGTTTTCAGGCTTTTTTATGGGGATGCTTTCACTTTCGAAGCCGGTTCCGAAAGTAAAGTGAAGT
Source organism: Maratus speciosus (assembly GCA_963932465.1). Classification (NCBI taxonomy): domain Eukaryota; kingdom Metazoa; phylum Arthropoda; class Arachnida; order Araneae; family Salticidae; genus Maratus; species Maratus speciosus. The sequence continues at coordinate 510,619,295 of OZ010786.1, read as the reverse complement.
TGTTCTACTTAAAAATAACGGCAAACAAAATCGAAAAAGTGCAGAACAGCCTTTGTAGAGATCGAACATTTAGCTATCCAATGCAAAAAACCCATTTAAAAATATTGAAATGCAAACAAGATACCTTAAAATGTTTCTCCAATTGGATTATTATTGAAGAACGGGTGTTTTCACATGACTGAAGTAGCCTCTTAATTTTATTACCGGCCATCCTCGCAGACGTAGTATGTAGAAAAAAAATGTAAGTCTGATCCTGGCCTGCCTCGATCCTACAGAAAAAATTAAACCCAGTTTCAGACATGATGTAACTGCCCGATATCAATCTCTACGCTGGACATGTTTTCTGTACACATAAATATACAGAATTATTTATTAATAATACGTGTAATTAATTATATGTGTGGTTCAAATTGGCTCTCTGCTCATCTATCCAAAACTTTTTATTTTAATATAAAATAAGATGTAATTAATTCATCTACGACATAGAATAATATTCCAATTATACGAATTTCATCTAATTAAAAAACGTTTTTGGTTACATGCTTCGATTTATCTTTTATAATGATTTTTATAAATGATCATCTGTTATAATAAAACTTTCTCAAAGTGTATTCGAAACACTTCTACGATTTCAAACAATAAAATTTCTATTACTATTAAGGCTGCAGCTTTTAATCAGCACGGGAAAAGCGTCATATATGCATTGCTTGCTTTAAAATTTGCACTCGCCTTTTGAGTCAGAAATGACTGCTAATTATAAACAGTGAAGTTCATAGTAATAAATAAATACAGAATGTCTCATTTGAGCCGATACAGCTCAATGTGTAACGTCGCAAAATTCCGAAGAAAAAAATTATATTTTCGGAGTACAGATAGTTTTGGTGGAGTGTCGGTCCAGCCGCATTTTTGGCAACATTTTTGCAGAAAAAGAATTTTGGGCAAAGCTTACGTTTTCGGCAGGAACCTTAACCGAAATTGCAATCAAGCAACCAATTGTGCAGCACATTTTATACTTATCCTCACACCGGTCACGTTCATTTAAAATTGTTAGTATTTTATTGGCTTAGTTTAATACTTTTAACTTTCTATATCTGGTTAGTCGGCCCATTTAATCATTTTATAGGTCCGATATGAACGGGCCAGGCCCATAATTTTTAATTCGGCCCTGCCCGTTAAATATTGTCTTTAATCTGCCGTTCCAGCATAGGCCCGTGCAGATGTCTACTGCTCAGTCAGAACAATAGGTTACCTTTTTTTTAACAAAATTGTTAAAAAAAATATTGAAATCATAGATTAAAAAATGCCCACGGGCTATAATGTATTTCCTATGTTCAAGGACATAAAAAAATTTTAATGTCTCGCCTAACAAAGAAAAAGACTGTTATTGAAATCAAATAATTTTAAAATAATATAATTCGATGGTCATATATAATAATATAAATGATGGTTTGAAAATATAGCACCATTAACTGTAGTGTTATTTAAATTTTCAAATGGCCATTATTTTCGAATCTAAATGCCCAAATTTCGTTCTAGTTTTTTTTTTTTTTTTTTTTTTTGGGGGGGGGGGGAGGAGGGGGGGGGTATTGTTGTGACGACACAAGAATGTAAAGTATGATGATGCTAAGGCATCATTCATTTATGATGCACAAGTGAGATTCGAACCCAAACCATTCAATAAATACCAATGAAATTATTTTAGTGTATCTGACACCAAAGTAAACAACTGCAAATTATATTAATTTAATCTATGAAATCCATCACATATTTGTAATGAACTAAACGTATACCCTCAATGACCTTAATGGTTGTTATTCAGATTTTCAAAAGGTCGTTATTTTGAAACGATTTAACCAATTTTCTTAATTAACGAACGTACCCAATATAATTTTATATTGGGTGCGTTCGTTGAAATATTTATATAATATATATTTGCAAAGGAAAATTTATATATATATATTCTTATTTTTCGACTAAGCTAAAAAGACTTGTAAATTGTAGCAAATCCATAGCCGGGCTTAGACTATGTAGTACCCAGGGCAAATATCATTTTGAAGATCCAATATTCTGTCTATCCATAGAAATTGTTCGTGAATAGTATGCTCAAGTGACTAGATTAAACATCATTTTTTTCTTTTTTAGTATATATAAATTTTATACCAGGAAGTACTCACATCTGTATACAGGGTATCATCACAAGACGCCTCAAGTTTAAGAAAAATTTTAGTAGGAAAATAAGTGGATAATTGTAGAAAAAATGATGGATTGTTTTATGATATAAATGTTTGTGAACTTTCCCTTTCCTTATCTGTGTAAGTCATAAGATGGGTTAAAGACAACCAACCCTCCTCCACTGGTTATCATAAATTGTTTTAACATGCTCCTTTAAAGAGGAAAATACCAATAAATAATTTCACTTGAAAATTATTGACTACTATATAACACAATTTTAATCATTAGTTTTCTGATGACGTAGCTCATTCTTTTTTGGGGTGGGGAAGGGTTAGGGGCTACAGGAACCAAGGGAGGAAAGGAGATTAAACTCCGTTCCTAAATATTTTAAAGTGTTTTTTGTGAAAAAGAATATTGATAACTTTTGGCAAATTTTAACCATTTAGCATTCTCTTAATGAAAATCCTGATTTCTACCATGGTGCACCCCTCAAATGGGGACGCCCGGATAGCTGCTCTGCATGCCCGGACACTAGTCATGCCTATAAAGATAATGCTTAAGAACTCCCTTCTAAAACCATGCATGATCAACAAAATTTAGAAAAACCACGTTATGAACAGCAATTTAGCTAATATAATATAATAATAAAAAACTATATATATAGACTTATAAATACATAAATATTTTAAATAGAGACATATTAATTTAATAAAATTATTTATTTTTGATATGCTTTTTTCCTTACCTGATTCCGTTATACCAATTACAAAATTTATGAGATTTTTTTTTAATGTCTTTGGCTGCTTATCAATCTGTTTTCTGTAACTTTCCACAATAGGACGAAATTTTGGTATTTTAATTTAGCAGAAAACAATGTCCTCAGTTTTGAAAATAGTCATTCTTTCAGGCATGTCATACATTTTATGTAGATGATTATTAAATCAATCAGGGTGCAATTCGTTCTTTTAAAAATCACCTTTTTTAAGTATTCACCGCCTATCTTAAAAATCAGACCAGGCTCTGACTGTTAAAAAATACCGCTGTGATTTACGTTTCATAGATAATAGGAATTTCATGCTGAATTATTATAAATATATAATAATATTTATTTTTTGGCGTTTTTAGATATATGGCCACGGAAATGGAAAAAAAAAGGATTATTTAAACTTATGTAGACAATTAAACAGGAGTCGGACATTGTTTTTAAATGATATAATTTTTTTTATTAATTTCGAAAGAAAACATTCCATTTCTATGCACATACAAAACACACAAAGATGAATGAGGTATCATTCGAAGGGTTTAAACAGATTTTTCATATCGTAATTCACAAATCGCTCCGTATCAGCCCGTTTAATTAAAAATTAATGGAAAAAACGTAACACAAATAATCCTTTTCGAATCATATAATTTTTTTTGTATTACCCTAATCACACAAACATGATTCCAGGTATTTTTAACATTTTTCATTGTCGTTACAGGTTTAAATATTTTGATATATAGTTAATGATTTAAATAATTACAGTTAAATTAATTTAAATCAATAGTATGCTATTAATTGTTACGACTAGGCTAGTCATATTTTGCGCAGTGCTGCACCGTGAAGTTTTCCTAATTGAGTTTAGAAATATGTAAAGGTTCATCAAATTTAAACTGGTTATTCAGTACGTTGGTACTATAACAAATTTAGTTACTCAAAATGAAGGGTAGGACAGTTCAGAGTGTTTCTTAGTGGTTACTCATTAAAGCGACTAAATTCCAATCAAGACAATTTCTGTGTGTATTGGTTTCTTCGGCATACAGTTACTGTAATATTGATTCTTTTTCTCCATTTAAGTACATTTTCAATAGAAGAAAAACTATATATTTGTAATTCGTTGTGAAAACTGTCGAATATGCATTTCATACCTTTGTTAAACTTTTTTTTCTTGTAGGTAAAACTTTGCGTACTATACACGTATTTAAAAATTAACTTAATTTTTTTATATCTGTGAGAAAAAATAAATAAAGGTTATATAATAACAATATGAAATCTTAATGCTGTAGTTAGTTACTTTATAGTTACTTTATTGTAGTTAGTAAATCTCTAAAAATATGAAAATTTCTCGACTATCTAAAAATCCCTTAATCAGAACCTTTGTTAGGCCTCTTCCCTGAAAAAAAAAAAAAAAAAAAAATGGTTACCACATGAAATTACAGAAAGCTTTATTTCTACCACAAAAATCTAGGTAGGATAAATGTGAAAATTTTTAATTATTAAAGGTATTTTGCAATCTTAATTTATCATTATTATTTTTCTTTTAAAGTTTGTTTCAAGTGCGAAATATTCGAATAGAATCTGTAAACATATATTAGTTAAAACAGACATAAGAATTTAATAATACACAGTCACTATATAGTATTTCGAATGCTAACATTATTTCTTTATGCGCATACAAATCGAACAACGATGGATCAGGTATCACTCGAAAAGTTTATACACATTTTTCATATACATTCACATATCGTTTCATATCTACCTCTTTGATTAAAACTTAATGAAAGAAAGTATCACAAATAGTTCTTTTTGAACCATATGATTTTTTTCTGTGTGTGTGTGTGTGTTACTCCAATCACGCAAACGTGATTCCGGGTAAATTATATTTTTTTATTGCTCATTTTAACCGTTTTTCAGTGTCATTACAAATTTAATTTTTTTTATATATAATAAATTGTTTAACTAGATAAAAATAAATTAATTTAAATTAATGTTATGTTATTATTAAATGTTATGACTGTCCTAGTCATAATTTGAACAGCACTGCACCGTGAAGATTTTCTAACAATTTAGTAACTTGTAAAAGTTCAAATTAAAATTGGTTATTCAGTACGTTGGTACTTTAACAACATTAGTTACTCAAAATGAAGGATAGGGCAGTTCAGATAGTTTCCTAGCGGTTACTCATTAAAGGGGCTAAATTCCAAACAAGGTAAATTCTGTGTGTATTGGTTTCTTCGGTATCATAATATTGATCATTTTTCACCATTTAAGTACATTTTCAATAGAAGAAAATCTATACATTTGTAACTCGTTGTGAAAACTGCTGGATATTCTTTTCATGCCTTTGTTAAGCTTATTTGTTTAAGTAAAATTTTACGTACTATGTTTAAAAATTAACTTACATTTTTTATGTATGCAAAAAATTAAATAATTATAGAATGTATAAGAAAAACATGAAATCTTAATGCTGTAGTTAGCTACTTTATTGTAGTTAGTAAATCTTAATTAAGTTAATTAATCAAAGACGGAATGAAGAATGATTTACAAAAAATTTAATGTGTATTAAGAACATAATGAAACTAAAAATATGAAATTTCCTCTGCTATCTAAAAATCACTATCAGAAACTTCGTCAGCCCCATTCCCTGGAAAAAAAAAACTTGTTACCACAGGAAATTACAGAAAACTTTGTTTACCGTAAAAATTCCAGGTAGGATAAATATGAAAAATTTGAATTATTAAAGGTATTTTGCAACCTTAATTTATCATTATTATTTTTCTTTTAAAATTGTTTCAGCTACGAAATATTCGAACAGAATCTGTAAACTTCTATTTAGTTAACACAAAGCTTAGAATTTAATAATACACAGTCATATAGTATTTCGAAAGCGAACATTCCCTTTTTTATGCGCATACAAAACACAGAACGATGACTGAAGTATCATTCGAAAGGTTTAAACAGATTTTTCGTATCGCACAATCACAAATGTTTCGTATCAGCCTGCTTGATTAAAAGTTAATGAAAAAACGTAACACAAATAATCTTTTTGAGTCAAATGTTTTTGTATTACTCTAACAACATAAACGTGATTCTGGGTAAATAATTTTTTTTTATGGTTCTTTTTAAATGTTTTTCTTTGTCTTTATAAGTTTAAATATTTAGATATGTAGTAAATGATTTAACTAGTCACAGCTAAATTAATTTAAATTAATATTATATTATTATTAAATGCTACGACTGTCCTTGTCATAATTTGCAGAGCGCTGCCCCGTGAAGATTTCCTAACACAATGTAGTAACGTGTAAAATTTATCAAATTTAAATTTATTATTAAGTACGTTGGTACTTTAACAACTTTAGTTACTCAAAATGAAGAGTAGGATAGTTAAGAGAATTTCCTGTCGGTTACTCATTAAAGCGGTTAAGTTCCAATCAAGGCAAATTCTGTGTGTATTGGTTTCTTCGGTTTGCAGTATTGTAATATTGATTCTTTTTCACCATTTAAGTAATTTTTCAATAGAAGAAAATCTATATATTTGTAAGTTTTTGTGAAAACTGCCGGGTATGCATTTCATAACTTTTGTTAAAAAAATTTAAAGGAAAACTTTACATGCTATACACGTATTTAAAAATTAACTTAATTTTTTTTATGTATGCAATTAAAAATAATAATAATAATAATAAAAAAAATTATATATACATATATATATATATATATATATATATATAGGTTGTGTAATAGTAGTATGAAATCTTAATCCTGTAGTTTGTTTAGTTACTTTATTGTAGTTAGTAAATCTTAATTAAGTTGATAAAACACAGGCTTAATAAAGGAAGATTTTAGAAATAAAATTTTAATATGTATAATGAAAGAAATTATCACAAATACTCCCTTTTTAACCATATATATTTTTGTGTGTGTGACTCCGTTCACGCAAACGTGATTCCGGGTTAATTTCATTTTTTTTTTTTGTTGTTCTGTTTAAACGATTTTCATTGTCATTATAAGTTTAAATATTTTTAGATATAGTAAATTGTTTAACAAGACAAAAATAAATTATTTAAATTAATGTTATGATATTATTAAATATTATTACTGTCCTAGTCATAATTTGAACAGAGCTGCACCGCGAAGATTTCCTAATACCATTTAGTAACTTGAAAATGTTCTTCAAATTTAAATTGGTTATTAAGTACGTTGGTACTTTAACAACTTTAGTTACTCAAAATGAATGGTAGGACAGTTCAGAGTGTTTCTTAGTGGTTACTCATTAAAGCGGCTAAGTTCCAATCAAGGCAAATTCTGTGTGTATTGGTTTCTTCGGTTTGCAGTATTGCAATATTGATTATTTTTTACCATTTAAGTAATTTTTCGGTAGAAGAAAATCTATATATTCGTAAGTCGTTGTGAAAACTGCCGGATATGCATTTCATACCTTTTGTTAAACTTTTTTTAAATAAAACTTTACATGCTATACACGTATTTAAAAATTAACTTGAAATTTTTTATGTATACAAAAAAAATGTATATATATTTAGGTTGTGTAATAGCAGTATGAAGTCTTAATGCTGTAGTTAGTTTAGTTACTTTATTGTAGTTAGTAAATCTTAATTAAGTTGATAAAATAAAGGCTTATTAAAGGAAGATTTTACAAAAAAAAATTTAATATGTATAGTAAGAAGAAACTAAATACATGAAAATTTCTCCTGCTATCTAAAAATCACTTAATCAGCACCCTCGTTAGCTCCTTTCCTTGAAAGAAAATAAATAAATAAATAAAACTTGTTACCACAGGAAATTACACAAAACTTTATGTCTCCCGAAAAAATCCAGGTAGGATAAATGTGAAAATTTTAATTTATTAAAGGTATTTTTCAACCTTAATTTGTCATTTTTATTTTTATTTTTTTTTTTTTAAATCAGCTGTGAAATATTCGAACAGAATTTGTAAACTTATATTAGTTAACGCAAAGATTAGAGTTTGATAATACACAGTCACTACATAGTATTTCCAATGCAGACATTTTATTTTTATCCACACACAAAACACACAGTATTGATGAATGAGTTATCATTTGAAGGGTTTATATACACTTTTCATATCGCACGTTCACATATAGTTTCATATCAACCTCTTCGATTAAAAATTAATGAAAGAAATTATCAAAAATAATCCTTTTTTAACCATATATATTTTTCTGCGTGTGACTCCAATCACGCAAACGTGATTCCGGGTAAATTTCATTTTTTATTGTTCTATTTAAACAATTTTCATTGTCATTATAAGTTTAAATATTTTTAGGTATAGTAAATTGTTTAACTAGACAAAAATAAATTATTTAAATTAATATTATGTTATTATTAAATGTTATTACTGTCCTAGTCATAATTTGAACTGAGCTGCACCGTCAAGATTTCCTAATACAATTTAGTAACTTGAAAAAGTTCTTCATATTTAAATTGGCTATTAAATGCGTTTTTACTTTAACAACTTTAGTTACTCAAAATAAAGGGTAGGACAGTTCAGCGTGTTTCTTAGTGGTTACTCATTAAAGCTGCTAAGTTCCAAACAAGGTAAATTCTGTGTGTACTGGTTTCTTCGGAATACAGTATTGTAATATTGATCATTGTTCACCATTTAAATAAATTTTCTATAGAAGAAAATCTATATATTTGTAAGTCGTTGTGAAAACTGCCGGATATGCATTTCATGCCTTTGTTAAACATATTTATTTAAGTAAAACTTTATGTAACTTGCATTTTCTGTATATATGCAACATAGTAAATAAATATAAAAAGACTGAATAAAGAATGATTTTAAAAATAAAATTTTAATATGCATTAAGATCATAATGAAACTAAAAATATGAAATTTTCTCGGCTATGTAAAAATCACTTAACCAGAACCTTCGTCAGCCCCCTTCTCTGAAAAAAAATTTGTTACTACAAGAAATTACAGAAAACTTTATGTTCACCGTATAAATTTCCATGTAGGATAAAAGTGAAAAGTTTAAATTATTAAAGGTATTTTGCAACCTTAATTTGTCATTTTTATTTTTAAAAAAATTTTCGGCTGTGAAATATTGGAACAGAATTTGCAAACTTATATTAGTTAACGCAAAGCTCAGAGTTTAATAATACACAGTCACTACATAGTATTTCCAATGCAGACATTCTATTTTTATGCACACACAAAACTCACAGTATTGATGAATGAGGTATTCGAAAGGTTTAAATACACTTTTCATATCGCACGTTCACATATAGTTTCATATCAACCTCTTTGATTAAAAATTAATGAAAGAAATTATCACAAATAATCATTTTTTAACCATATATATTTTTTTGTGTGTGACTCCAATCACGCAAACGTGATTCCGGTTAAGTTTAATTTTTTATTGTTCTATTTAACCCCTTGAGGGGCACCGGTATATATTATATACCACCTACAATTAATGAAGTTTTACACCAGAAAGATTTTATTGAATTTTACTTTTCTAACTTTGTTGGAAAAAAGCCGTAAAATTGCTTTCACTTATTTTGAAATAGATTTTTTCAAAGATTCCGGTGGGAATTCAGCATTTCACAAACGTAATTGCTTGCCCCTAAGGGGTTAGCATTTCACAAACGTAATTGCTTGCCCCTCAATGGGTTAAACGATTTTCATTGTCATTATAAGTTTAAATATTTTTAGATATAGTAAATTGTTTAACAAGACAAAAATAAATTATTTAAATTAATGTTATGTTATTATGAAATGTTATAACTGTCCTAGTCATAATTTCAACAGCGCTGCACCGTGAAGATTTCCTAATACAATTTAGTCACTTGTAAAAGTTCTTCAAATTTAAATTGGTTATTCAGTACGTTGGTACTTTAACACAACTTTAGTTACTCAAAATGAAGTGTAGGACAGTTCAGAGTATTTCTTACTGGTTACTCACTAAAGCGGCTAAATTTCAATCAAGGTAACTTCTGGGTGTATTGGTTTCTTCGGTATACAGTATTAGAATATCGATTCTTTTTACCACATTTAAGTACATTTTCAATAGTATAGTCCGGGTGCTACGGTTGAGAAAACTGCAAATCGTGATAAGAATATACCGATTGGTGAGTATCTACTTTATATTAATACAATGAATTTCAGAGGGGGAGGCATCCTGTAAAGTCGTAGGAATACAAGATGGCGGCTGTTATTCAAAATGGCGTCATTTTCTGAATTTTCTTATTATCTATCATACAAATGTGTGTTTCAGGTCAATTTAGATGTTTTTAACGTCAAAAATTTCGTTTTTAATACTTTCCGCCATAGTTTAATCAGTTTGTCTGTCTGTCTGCTCGCCTTACTATGCTCTAACTTGCGTAAATATCGCTACTCGCTTAAATTCTCTCAGATTGTGATTTAATTTATATATGTTATTGAAGTTTACAATAACTTGTTCCGAATAAAAATGAACTATATAGGTTTTATAGTCCGTTTACAGAGTCTTCAAAAGAATTCCATTACGTTATTGTCTATTAATCCAGGTTCTACGGTTGAGAAAACTTCAAATAGTGAGAAGAATATACCGATTGGTATATTCTTCTTTAGTATCTTCTTTAGTATCTACTTTATATTAATACAGTCCATATAAGATAGTCCAGATAAGTAGTAGGAATTCAAGATGGCGACTGTTATTCAAAATGGCGTCATTTTCTGAATTTTCTTTCTATCCATTATATAAATGTGTGTTTCAGGTCGATTTTGATGTTTTTAACTTCAAAACTTTCGTTTTTAATACTTTCGCCATGGCTGAATGTGTTTATGATTTCCGTTTGTCTGTTTGTTTGACTGTCTGTCCGCTTGCCATTCCGTGCTCTAACTCGCTTAAATATCGCTACTCGCTTAAATTCACTGAGATTGTCATGTAATTTATATATGTAATTGAAGTTTACAATAACATGTTCCGAATAAAAATTCAAGAGTATAGGTTTTATAGTCGGTTTACAGGGCCCTCGAAAGAATTCCATTACGTTATTGTCTATGGGGGGAAAACCTTTGCAATGCATTTGAATAATGTTATACTTCCAGAAATAAATTCAAATTGACATACATACGTGAGATGCACTACAAGATACTTACTATAGAATAAAGTGTGCATAGTATTTATCGTTTATTTACAGTGACACACCAAAAAAAGAATAAGCGAGTTTGTAACTCGTGTATAAATTCTATAAAGATCATCAATTAAATCAACTGTTATTAGTGGAGCTGCTAGGTATAAAAAAACTGCATTTTGTTTTAAAGATATCCCGAATGGCCAGTATCAACTTCTTATTAATACAATGCATATTAGAAGTTGAGGCACCATGCAAATTCATAGGAATTCAAGATTGCGGCTGTTACTCAAAATTATTTCCATTTTTATTCCTGTACATCATGTCTATGATATCAATTTCGACATTTTTAGAATGAAAAACCATTATACCATCATATTTTCCCGGAAGACGGCTATAGAAACAGCTCGAAACGTAGAATTTAACTTTTAGCTTATTAAAGTTCGTGTTTTGTGTACCATTAAGCAAGGTTGTGTGTTTTTATTCACTATAGTTTATGGTGCAATTGTCCAGTATATGTTAATGAAAAATTCCCTTTATTATACAAGATATTAAAAAAATTTCATGTTACATTTAAAGTTAGAGAATATAAAAACTTTACTTTGTATCATCATATTTCTTATATTAGTTTTTGCAGTTGCACAATAATGTGCAAGAAAGTCCAACCTTTCTACAGCCGCACTTATTTTTACAGATTTTGCACATACATTTTACATCAAACACACTTTTATACGATAAATAGTATGAAAATTGCAAGAATTCCAGAAAATGACGCCATTTTGAATAACAGCCGCCATCTTGAATTCCTACGAATTGTAGCGATGCCTATAAAGTAGATACTCACCAATCGGTATATGGGGCATTCTCACAATATTTTGTCTTTCATGTCCCTGAATAACAATTTTTATTTTAATACACTTTTTTGTGTTTTTTTTTTATTTCATATACTGGGGAACATCCCATTGCATGATTGCATAACAATATCAACGTGATAAATAAGTTTTGGATGATGTTGGTTATCCAAATACCAGAAAAACTCATCTACCGTCCCGTGTCCCTGATGCTGATTTTTAAGTTGGGAGCTGTCTGTATAAAATTGTTTCAATAGAAGTAATTCTATGTAATTTTTTTTCCAAAACTGGGACAATTGTTTTATCTAAATATGTAGCAAAAAATTCCCCTGCACACATTTTTCGGTTCATATTATTTTTTGAAGTCTGTCCCTGGGTTTTTCATCCTTTCCCTCTTGCTAAACTCATACAGAAAATCACTTCAGATGCAGCCACAGAATTGTTTTCAAATTTTTTCTCATGCAGAAGTATGCTAGAGAAAGAACGTCTAAAATTCATTGACAGGAAATTTACTGCAGAATTTAAATCAGCATTTAAATATGAATTTCAAAATCGTGCCTTTATTGGTAGTCTTACCGTCCCCAAGGTTTATTCCTGTACCTTTTGAGGTAAATAATAATAAAAAAATTAATTTAATCCAATGTTAACAACTGTTTCTAAAAATCAATGACCATTGTGGCTATCACTTAGTCTTAAAATGATTTTCCTAAAAATAGGTGGTGATTTTCCTTATCGTTCCACCCTTACCGTCCTTTTTTTTTACCCTTATAATTGTTATTAAAAGTACTACATTTTTATTATTTCTTATTTGAATGTCCTGTGGGTACTATGCAAATTCATCATAAGTAAAAATTTAGAAGAAAATAAAAAGTTATAGGGGTAAAGTGGTAAGGAAAATTAAACTCGCAAGTTTAATTTAAACCTGAGTTAAATAAAATATTTTTCGCTGCTGACCATTTTTTCTTTATTTTGAATCATTAAGGCATTCGTCTATCAGATTAAAATGTTATTTTAGCAAGTTTAATTTCGCCAGATTTTTTCCCCCAAAAGTCAAAAGATTGTGAGAATGCCCCGTATTCTTCTCACGATTTGCAGTTTTCTCAATCGTAGCACCCACACTAATCGACAATAACATAATGGAATTATTTTGAGGGCCCTGTAAACGGACTATAAAACTTATACACTTCAGTTTTTATTCGGAACATGTTATTGTAAACTTCAGTAACATATATAAATTACATGAAAATCTGAGTGAATTTAAGCGAGTAGCGATATTTAAGCGAGTTAGGTCACGGAATGTCAAGCAGGCAGACAGACAAACAAACAAACAATTTGAATTCATAAACTCATTCAACTATGATGGAAAGTATAAAAACGAAATTTTTGACGTTAAAAACATCGAAATCGACCTGAAATACACATTTATATGATGGATAGTAAGAAAATTCAGAAAATGACGCCATTTTGAATAACAGCCGCCATCTTGAATTCCCACGACTTTACGCGATGCCTCCCCCTCTAAAATGCATTGTATTAGTATAAAGTAGATACTGACCAATCGGTATATTCTTATCACGATTTGCAGTTTTCACCTTATTTTAGTCGTGTAGCACTCGGGACTAGTAGAAAATCTACATATTTGAAAATTGTGGTGAAAACTACCGGATATGTTTTTCATATCTTTGTTAAATTTATTTTTTTAAGTAAAATTTTACTTACTATATTTAAAGATTAATTTGAATTATTGTAAGTGTGCAAAAAATTAAATAACTAAATATGGACTACATAATAATTGTATGAAATCTTAATGTCGTAGTTAATTTCTTTATTGTAGTTAGTATATCTTAATTATATTAATAAACAAATGTTGAATATACAATGATTTTAGAAATAAAAAATTCTTATTTATTAAGAAGATAATGAAACTAAAAATAATGAAAAATTCTCGGCTCTCTAAAAACCATTTAATCAGAACCTTTGTCTGCCCCCTTTCTCGAAAAAAAAAAAAAAATAAATAAAAATAAAAACTAGTTACCACAGGAAATTACAGAAAACTTTAAGTCTAAGATAAAAATCCAGGCAGAATAATTGAGAAAATTTTAAATTATTAAAGGTATTTTGCAACTGAAATTTTTCATTATTATTTTTCCTTTAAAGTTTTTTTTCAGTTGCGAAATATTCGAACAGAATGTATAACATTATATTAGCTTACACAAAGCTTACAATTTAATAATACACAGTCACTATATAGTATTTCAAATGCGAACATTATATTTTTATGCACATACAAAACGTGCTACGATGAATAAGGTACCCTTTGAAGTGTTTAAACAGGATTTTTATATCGTACATTCACATATCGATTCATATCCTCTTGTTTGATTAAAAATTAATGAAAACATATTACACAAATAATCCTAAATATTGCAGTGCGAAAGGTTCATGTGGTGCACTTTTAATTTAATAATAAATATTGTTGTATCTGTACAAATTTGAAAAATATTTTTTTATGTTTATTTAAGAATGGTTTGTTTCTAACAAAAACTAAAGAGAAATAAACGGTCAAGTGCGAGTATTACTCGCTCTCAGAGGGTTCCGTACAACAAATATATGAATTATTAACTGTATTATTAAAAAAACTGTTACTGAAGGAAAAATAAGACTTTGTAAAAAAATGCACAACGTAGGGTTTGGTATAGCTGTATATGTACTAGAAAAAGTATGAATTGGTATACCATAAAAATTTAAAGAGATATAAAGCCTAAATGTCAAACATTGCTATTGTGTATAACTCTTATTTAAATCTTATCTTATCTGTTTATGAGGAACTGAATTCGGTACTGACAATAAAAGTAGTGCATATTTAAACTTCATTTGATTATATGAAGTAATGATTAAATGGGTTTTTGGTTAAACTAAATTTAGCGTCGTAATAATTTTTTCTTTTTACAGTTTAGCTAAAACAAAACCCTTGTTCAAAGTTTAAACTTGGCATTTTTTTAAGCGCGCTTCGAAAGGAAGTCGCAAAGTAGCAACGCCGCTTTAGTCCATACCATGTTTTTCCTGATATGTTTTAAATAAATTTAAAGACACGGGAGGCGCATTGAGAGATCTACTCAATGCGAACTAGTCCATAGAATCTCATAGTATTTATATGATTAATTCTAATTAAATTAGTCTGTTTTTAACAATTTGAAGTTTATTGCTTTTATACTGCTACTGGGCATTGCATTACACAAATTAATCATTAAAAGTTGTTATCTAGGATTTAAAAGTCGATGGTACATAGAGTACGCCGACCCTGTTATTCTATATGTCTAAACCGCCCGTGACTTTAAGGGTTAATATCTCGGCTAATTACCGACGATTTTTTTTTTCTAAAATCGTTATCAACAATGCTATTATACTTCTGGTACGATATGTACCGCCAGCGCTTCCCAACATTTTTGCTGAATGCCCGCAAATCGAAATTTGTGTCTAACGGGAATATGCGCTTTTCTCAAAAACTATGTGACCTAGGGTAATCGCTATAATTTTCCTGCAAGGTTTAAGTCAACGCCTACTACCTCTAATTTTTTCATAATTTTAGTTTCAGTACATACGGAAATAGATGGGGGGGGGCATATTTTTGAACTACATTCTCGACGATATCTCTGCAAATATAATACCTAAAATTAAAAGAAATATATTTTTGATTTCAGCGTTACGAAAGCTTTCACGCGATGCAAAGAAATCATGTCTTTTCCCAAGCAACTTCATTAGCTCATCTACATTTTTCTAAAAATATTTGTAAATGTTTTATAATCTGTAAATATGTGGGTCAATAATCTTTATTACTGCCCCAATTTGAACTTTCCACGTTTAACACAGAATTTGTGTACAACCTTTTTAAATATAAGTAAGCGGAATCCAGGCTTTTAGTCATTCCAGCCATGAAAAGCGCGAAAGTTTTAGATGTAAATACAGATATGTTATAGTAAGCAAAAGGAAAACTCCATTTAATAACTCCAATATTTTTATTACCCCCTTAGGAACGAACGTCTTTTACTGAATTTTTAATCTTTTATCACCAGTTTTTTAAAACACAAATTTTTGCCTCATTGAATCGGGAAAATGCTCGGATTAAATAAGGCACAATTTACAATTAATATTTTCTGTTGAGAATAATCACTGATTCTGAGCACCATACGCAGAAGGAATACCGGTCGCTCATCCCCAAGGGGTTAAGAGTGGACTTTGAGGGGAGGGAGATAAAATATCAGTACCTACAGCGATAGAAAAAGAAAAGAAATAAGCGTGAGGGGGGAGAGTAACGATGAACAAAGGGTATTTTTACATTGTGGAGACTTTCCTGAACTGGAATTTTACACCAATTTGGGATCTGGATGAAGCAGAATTAAGGCAATAACATGAAAAATTAAGAAGAAAAATATTTAGATTTTGAACAGGATTAATAAGTTTTCGAATTTTAGTGACAAAAATTTTTAATGCTTTATTTTTTAAAGAGAAGCTTAGAAGGGCATTTAATGGGTTTTAAACTTCTCCCCGTACACACAAAAATTTATACAGGCAAAAAACATTGTATTAAGATGAATACATGATAGGTTAAAAAATCCCTGCCGGCCCGGCCTACAGACGGAGGTATATTTCGAAATTAAGTATACTAATTTCGCCAACAAAAACTAAATCATGATTAGAGATTTATCCATTTTAACAATTTTATCTGGTCGCTTTTGACGAGTGTTTATTTCATTATTTTTATAACAGATGGTTTTATCAGAATCATGTTAGGGAGGTATTCAAAAAAGTACTTTTCCATGCTCAACAACTCTAAATTTTCTGGCACATTTTCAGATTCATTTTTAATAGAAAAAATATGAAACTTGCTCACGTGATTTTTGAAGACATTTATAAGCGACCTGTGTTTTTATTTTTCGTTCAATTACTTAAAACTTGATTTATGAACAATTATTTTCTCAGTAGGACAATATTTTTCGTTTCTAACACAATCGCTTCGGGAAATTCTGTTCAAAATGCCCACTTTGACATCATTTTTTGAAATATATTCTGCCTCTATCAAAAAAGCGATCATTGCGGTACATTATATAGTTTCTGAATAAGAGAATCCACCAATTGGATGCGTTTGAGAGCAAAAATGAATTTAAAAATGAGTCAGAAAATAAGCAGTTTGGATTTGAATACACCCTTAATAAGATGATTTTTTTTCTTCAACCGCTATGTATTTTTAATTTCTTTTTGCTGTAAGGATTGGTTCTATCAAAAAGTTGTCTGTATAAATGTTGTAGACAATATTAAGAAAATATATGATAAATTCATGGGGATTTTATATCTTGTGAATTGATGGAGTTATGGAATTTTTTCTTCTTCAACGCCTCCCCCCCCCCTTTTTTTTTTGATTTCGTTTTTATCTATTTTTTTTTTTTTTTTTTTTTTTGCGTTAGGAATTGGTCCTATCAAAAACTTGTGAATATAAAAGTTGTAGATAATATTAAGGAGATTTATAATAAAACTAACTGGATTCGATATCTTGAGAATTGACGAAGTTATGATTTTTTTTCTCCCAAAAACCCTATTTTTTGCACCCCTTGAGCCCATTTTTAAGTGCATCAAAAATCTGTGATACATAAATTTTTAGCTCTATTTTTAGAAGTAATAAAAACTTTAAACTGATTTCATATGTACAAAAATTAAGAAGTTATTGGGTTTTTTTCGGTTTTCACAAAACCCCTACCTATTTCCATCCCCTTGGTCCGATTTTGCACATTAACGAACTTGACCGAGATTTTATACCCCTTGATTTTATGTATCAGTTTGGAAGAGATTTGTGCAGAATTGTGGAAGTTACCGTGTCCAGAAGAAAGTGATATATATAGATAGATAGATACATAGATAGATAGATAGATAGATAAATAAGTTTTTTACTGAGTGTGGTTTTGGGTTCTAGGGGTCATGATCGGTGTAGATCTGCAAAAATTTTTCAGAAATTCCAACATAGGGGAGAATGTAATAGGTAGTATTTCATACGAAATCTACCTAAAAACGGAATGAAAAACATAAACAGCACCCAACTTATCTCGCCCCAGGTCCGAAACTAGGGGGGGGGGGGCAGAGGGGGCATGTGCCCCGGGCACCACAGGCAAGGGGCGCCAAATGAAGGATTATACCTTTGGAATCGATCATTTTCTTCTGATGGACTCATGGCTTTTATTTATTATGAAAGCCATGCGTCCATCAGAAGAAAATAACTCGGTTAAAGCGGAAACTCGGTTAAGCGGGACTCGGATAATCGGAACTCTACTGTATAAGCAAACACTGTAAATAGCCGGTAATACATGCGAATTCTTTTATGTGAACGAACTATAATTGCAACAAACGTCACATTCAATTTTTGTAGTTCAATATTACATATTTTATGATTACATATTTTTAATTTTAAAATAAGTCGGCCATTAGAAAATTAGTAAAATTCTCTTTGTAAATATACTTTGAGGAAGAAAGGGGGGGGGGGGGGGGGGCTCCAAAATTCATGTTTCCCCCGGGCGCAAAAAAGGCTAGTTTCGGCCCTGTCTCGCCCCTCCACCTCATCAGAAAAAAAATATATATATATAGATATATAGATATATGTTCAAGAACTATTTTAAAACCTTATAATAAAAGTCCATTTCTCAGTGTAAAATAGAATGAATGAAAAGTACGTGTGAAATAATAGCAGACAAGTTCGTGTGTTACATTTTCTAATGTTTCTCAGTCCTATTCTTTTATTTTCATGTTTCTCTGTGTTCTAAAAAAGGGTAACTAACGCTGTCACCGCCGCAGTAAATGAATTTTTCGTGACATGGGGGTCTTACTTTGGTAGTATTAAGAAAAGTACTGCACACAAAAATATGAAAATGGTAGTATTATAGTGCAATGTTTGATAAATACATTTTTAAATAATAAATAATAAATACGTTTTTAAATAAAATTTTTATTTTAAGCGATATTTAATGTTAAAGTTGGTCAAAATCGTTCTATTAAAGAAGTTTTATATTAGCAAAAACTATACATAAGAATTTAATCCTTTTTTCTAAGGATATACTACATTAGAAGTTTCCGGTGTGCCGACTGCATTTATTTTTTTTTATTATTATTTGGCTAATTTTTTGAGGGCTAATTTCCATTAAAATCCAAATTTGCAGCTTTTTGAGAGACTATTTTTTACATGTTTTAGAAAAGATTACAATTTTAAATTGTTGCCAATTGTAAAACAGCGCAAACAATAATATTTCCTTCAAAACAAAAATATATTTACATGGGACTATTATAAACAAGGGAAAAAACTTTCAAATTAGAATTAAATGATTATGTATTAAAAGCAGGAAAATATTGAAAATTAGGTCATAAAATCTATATTTAGTACATGTGAATATTAAAAGAGAAAGAAAATTTTAAGATAATAAATCTATTAATCTGTGTTAAGTATCTTTATTGGAGGAAATTATCTCCTATTTAAAATGACAAAATAATAATATTGTAAAACTGTTTAAATTTAAAAATATATTCACACGAGACATTTATTTCATATTTGGAGATAATATTTTTAACTATTGTTGTGAATTTTAAGAAAGCGCAAATATTTTCTTTCTAACAACAAAAGTATTTTCACGTGAATATTAAAAAGAGAAAGAAAACTTTTGTGGAAATTATATCAGATATAAAGCGATACATTTAAAATGTCTTATTTAAAACAATTTTCTTATATCGATCTTAGAAAAATACCAGGAGGATAAGACTCTGTTTACATAGTTCATTTTATATTAACCCCTCCCTTTTTTTTTCAAATGTTTAACTCATCTTATTTAATCAAACATGAAAACAGTCAGTAGTTGTTTAACAGCAGCTGATCCCGCCTTAAAATTCCGCAATCAAAAAGAAGTGAATAGAAATCTGTTTACAAGGAGATCGCACTGATTTTTTAAATTATAGTTCAGTTTCAGCAATCTTTTTACAGCCGATCAAATTAACGTGTTTCTACAGTTTGCGGTGTCTCAATGGGGATTGGCGAGCGTAGCTCGTAGATGACAGTAGGGGGGAAAGCCTCCTTAGTATACTAAAACATGCTTTCTAAACATTTAAGCCTATTAAAAAAAATCCGCTTAATAACGAGAAACTTTCTGACTCATGTTTAAACATAAGTGTCAATACTTGCGGGCATGGTTATTGAAGCGATATGGAATTGTACATTTTTTCCCGATAAATAAAAAAACACCTCGAGTTAAACGATTTTTATCCGATAACGACATTTGGCTGCCTTGTCTGAAAATTTAGTTCAAAATGCCAACTTTAACAGCCTTTTCTAAATAATCCTCTTCTTTTATCGAAAAATGGAAAAAAAAAATTAGATTTCCTAGTTTCTGAAAAAGAGCAGCTGCCAATCGCATGCGTTTACATACAAAAACGAATTCGGGAATGCGTCATAAAGCTGTCAATTTCGATTTAAGAATAGTAAAATGATTCTTACATAGTGGGTAACTTTAATAATATTAAAAAACCATCTAGAAATTGCGGGTTAAATGCCAGTCCAGAGTGTTTATTGTGCAGTTAAAAATTGTCTCTTATCTATCCAGAATTTCTATATGCATTACAGGGCCAAACTAGCCTTTTTTGCGCCCGGGGCAAAGATGAATTTTGGCGCCCCCCCCCTCCCCTTCTTCCTCAAAGTATATTTACAAAGAGAATTTTACTAATTTTCTAATGGCCGACTTATTTTAAAATTAAAAATATGTAATCATAAAATATGTAATATTGAACTACAAAAATTGAATGTGACGTTTGTTGCAATTATAGTTCGTTCACATAAAAGAATTCACATGTATTACCGGCTATTTACAGTGTTTGCTTATACAGTAGCGTTCCGATTATCCGAGTCCCGCTTAACCGAGTTTCCGCTTTAACCGAGTTATTTTCTCTGATGGACTGATGGCTTTCATAATAAATGAAAGCCATGAGTCCATCAGAAGAAAATGATCGATTCCTAAGGTATAATCTTTCATTTGGCGCCCCTTGCCTGTGGCGCCCGGGGCACATGCCCCCCTCTGCCCCCCCCCTTACTTTCGGCCCTGATGCATTAAATTTATCATATGAATAAACAACAATAACAAACAAAATAATGGGATATTTTTTCTATGCTCCTTTCTGCCAGCATTAGATTAAACATTTCAAAAATCTTAAAGGTAATATTCTTTAATGAAAGCTGAATGCACTATTTGGATAAACTATCGTCGATTAATTCATAATACAGCCGATCTAGTTGGTGCTTACATAAATAAGAAATGGTAAATGAATTAATAGTTTCCATGCGTATATTCCGTAAGATAATCTTTTTTCTCAACTCTTTTACTGAAAACAAGATAAATCTAATATATATATATATATATAACCATTAATTAAACATTACCGACCACCAACAAAAACCGCGATATATATATATCTATTAAACTTTCTGTACAAAAATACCATTGAAGGATAATGACAATGACCAATAATATGAATACATAAACACCACATAATATATATATATATATATATAATGTTAATTATTATTAATGATTATTTGATTATTTTCTATAACATATTTAAATTTCTTGTTATTATCTATATTTGTTTGTTATTAACTATAACATATTTAAAAACGCATTTAATACAAGATTCATAAGTTCTTCAAAGCTGTTTCTCTAACCACTTGGAAATACTCCCCCCCCCCCCCTAACACGCCGCCGCTAGGCAAGACAAGACATCTGGGGATAATTCTATTTGCTGCTTTTGTTAATGACCTGTGACTGATTACTGACCAGACTATATTTCCGCTAACTATTCGAGTCGAGCATACAAGGACAGAATGAGTGGAAAACGGGTTTTAAATACATTCTTTCTTTTATCGCAGTATTTCTTCGAACTATAGGTCCGGTATTTCTAGCACGATAGACCCATTCAGATGGCTAAATAAAATGTTATTCGCTCAATGAAGAAGAAAAATTATCTGTAGCAAATCGAATTTTAACAAATTTATATGCGTTTTTATTTAAAAAACTAATATTCCATTGAATACATTTTATTTTAATTCAAATGTTAATATGTGTTTATAATTCTTTTATTTCTTATGATAAAAAACGATGTGTTGATAGTTTAAGCTGACAAAACAATGCCAAGGATTTTAAAAAAAGTAACTACTACTTGTGTGTACCGAGTTATATGAAATATACGGTACAAATAAATACACCAATGAAAAGTATTTTTTCACAGAGACTAAATATAGTATGGTTTCGTTTTAAAAAATAATATCTGAAAATAAAAGATAATTTATAGATTTAAAAATTCCTGGAAAGCGATATAAATATTTATGGATGCAAATTTTTAAGTATAAATGTTATATACCTAAGATAATATACTGACGTGGAAAATTGAACAGTGAAGTTCTTAAATTTAAAATGCAATTTTTTATAAAAAATATTAAAGAACATAATATGTTTCCATTTATGCTAATTAATTTTATTATATGCTAAATATATTAACACTTTTTTGGCTCTTAATGTTCCAGTTCAATATGTATAATTAAGCTCAGAATATCTTTCTTTTAAAAAAATATGTATTAATAACAATTTTTAAAGTTGTTTTTATGTCATTCTGTGTAAAAATGCAAGCAAAAAATTAAAATAAATCCAAAATTTTCTAATAAAAAAAAAACGTGATTTAAATAGTTCTAACATTTTAATCACAATAATACTTTGTTTAAAATTTAAGGTTTAATTGCGTATTCAAATGCAATTCAAAATTAGTTTCTTATATGATTAAAATATACTTTTTCTTACACAAAAATAGATAAGTTAAAATATAAGTTTTATTTTAAAGTTTATGAGTGTAAAAAAAAAGGCGGGGGAAAAGAATCAAACACGTACATACATAAACATGGGATTGGTTTATCAACTGAAAAAATGTTAAAATCTTATTTGTTTTTCTTTTATATGTGATAAACTTATGTTATGAGAAATATTTCTCTGTGCCTAAATCCAAAATGGCTACCTTTTGGCACATACAGGAAGTTATTTTTAATTTCGGATGAATGTAAAGCTGGTGTTCTTATTCACGCACTATGACATTGAATAGCTCAGGAAATGCTTTCAAAGTGGATATTTTAAAAAGATTTTTCGCATAGAACAAAATCCCTTCTAAAATGTTTTTTCCAGCATTTTTATCTTTCCAATACTGTATCTCTGAGAATAGTTGTAGTTGTAAAACCAAAAATATCTTGTTGTAAGATGCGCACACAGCTGTGCACACAGAGATCTTTTAATCCCATTTAATACCCATGACTGTATCTTGTAAGGCATGAGAGAAAATAACAAGGATCCCAATCAGGGCCGAAACTAAGGGGGGGGGGGGATGTGCTCCGAGCGCCAGAACGAAGGGGCGCCAAATGAAGGATTATACCTTTGGAATGGATCATTTTCATTTGATGGACTGATGTCTTCTATTATAATGGCTGTTTCATAGAATAGGGGTGGGGGGGAGATTTTTTTTTCTGAAAAAAATGGCCATTTTTTTACTCATTCTGACCAGAAAATCAGAGTTCTAACTTTTTACGGCTGCTCTTAACCTTTCAAAAAATGGCCATAATAAAATAAAATGCCATCCCCTCCCCCATTCTGACCAGCAAATCAGAGTTCTAACTTTCTACGGCTGCTCTTTCATCTTCACCTAACACTTCATTTAAAATGGCTGTTTCATAATAATGGAAGCCATCAGTCCATCAGAAGAAAATAACTCGGTTAAAGCGGAAACTCGGTTAAGCGGGACTCGGATAATTGGAACTCTGTTGTGTATTGCATTTTAATGATCTTTAGAATATTTTTGTTGGTGTTCAGAGGGGAGGTTCAAGATCCCCGTGACCTTCCCCTTGGATCTGCCATTGTAGATTACGTAATTCAGTATTACATATTTTAAAATTTAAAATAAGTCGGCTATTAGAAAATCAGTAAAATTCTTTTTGTAAATATACTTTGCGGAAGAGGGGGGAGCGCCAAAATCCATGTTTGCACCGGGTGCAAAAAAAGGCTAGTTTCGTCCCTGATCCCAATTTCCCATTTCATGAGGGTAATTGGGATCAAACAGGCATTTTTACCTGAAAAAGACACTTTTTACCTGGTAATATGATACATTTAAAATAATTCTTTACACATTTCAAGAGACCAGTAAGCACTGAGTAAACTTATACATATCATTAGTATATAGTCCACTTCATTCTCTGGCAATTAATTGTTAAAGTTCAAATTGTCAAAAAAAGTTATCCTAATCACCCCTGCCTCCCCTAATTGTTTTGTCATCTAAATTGTTTTCTCAACGTTTAACTGTAATTTAATAGATTTAAACTGCAAAATTTAATAGGGTATTTAACACTCTTTATTTTTTACTTTTATTAACATTTCTACATTTTAGCTTTTGAAATATTTCACTGTTGCAGTTCCCCTATAATAACTGTGAAGATCAAAATAAAAGGAAAAATTTTCTTTTAATAAAATAACGGAAGCTTTCTTATATTATGAGGTGTTTTACTCAGTATGCCTTTTCAGTTGAATAAACTGGATATACAACTTTGATACAAGTCTGCTTATCTTGGAATTCGTGCAGAGATCTGTTGTCTATTATGTTTCGGGGCGGGTTAGTAAAACATGTGCAAAGTGTAAATCATTAAGAGTTCTAAAGTTGGGTTCTAAAAAAGGTGCATGCGCGTATTGGAAATTTGGGAGAAGTTCTATAGAGAGAATCCTATACTTTGAGATTTTAAAATCATTCCTCTTTTAAAAATTAAGACTATCTAGATTTTTAATATATGGTTCCTTCTAAAGAAATACAGTCGAACCTCGTTAACATGAACCTCAAGGGGAATCAAAATTTTGTTTATGTTAACAGTGATTCATGTTATCAGTATCAAATCTTTGTATTCGTTTTTATAGGGGGCTGTGAAAACAATTCATGTTAAAAATAATTCACGTGTTCATGTTAACGAGGTTTGACTGTACTTACAATAATATTTAAAAAGAGATATAACTCATAGAGTCAATGATGTATGTAATAATCCCAATTTTGTATCTCTTGCTTATATAATCTTTTAAATTTATTCCAATGATATTTTCATTTCATTATAATTATCTCGCAAGACTTGCAATAAAGAAATGAGAAAGTATTTTAAATTCAGAAAATAAAACGATAAATGACTTTTTTTTTTATTAATATCGTGATCTCACTTCCAAATTTATATTAATTGCTTTGCAAGTAATTTTGCATTATTATGATTCAAACAATTTGCGTAGATTTTGTGTTGAATTACTCAATTTATGTATGCTCTCATTATCAAATTAAATTTTTTGAATTCCTGAATTCGCTTTGTTTACGATCAAACTTTAATTTACACTCTCTCTGTAATAAAGAGAATAATTTTCGAGAAATGAATAGTATATGATATTTGAATGCTTAAAAAATAGGTCATTGCAATAAATAAACTAAATTAAATACTCAAAGAAGAAAAGAAAAAGCCTTAACACATTGCTTAAATCAAAACTTTTTTTAAAAGAAATATTTACGCACATCTTCTTTTTTTCCAATCTATTTTGAACTCTAAATATTTTTCTTTTCCTAATAGCACTGAGATTGATTAAATTCTATATTGTTTTACGCATAGAAATTTACGTAAGGCGCATTCAGAAATTCTACTTTTTAAAATATGAAGTGCTTATTTAAGTCAGTCAATTTACTATTTGTTGAAATATAACTATATTAGGATATTTGGATTTACGGAACCGTTTTCGAAAGTGAAGTTATCCTAATAATAATTTAAAAAAAAAAAAAAAAAAAAAAAACCTTTATACATAATAGAAAAAGTAAAAAAATTTCTTTGTAAAGATCGGCCTCAGCTATCCAACACAAAAAACATTTTAAAATATTGAAATGCAAATGCGATACTTTAAAAAAATTGTTACACAGAATTAACATTAGCGATCGGGTATTTTCGCACGAGTGAAGTAGCCTCTTAAGAGCAGGGCTTAATTTCTAACAAAAAAAGTACCGGATCCCTTATATTTTGCGGTGCCGGTACTAACAACTGTACCGTTCCCACTCCCTCACCCTGTCAATCCAATCTGCATATTTATATTTTGTACATTATTTACGAAATTTAAAGCATTTTTTCTTTAGCAAAATAAACATTTTATTCCAATCTGCATATTTATAATTTGTACATTATTTGCAAAATTTAAGGCATTTTTTTTCTTCTGTAGCAAAATAAAAATTTTAAATATATCTGTCAGCATATACTTTAGCTGTCCACTATTCCATTTTTCCCACTTCTTCCGAATAGCAATCTTTGCCTAATTATAAGGTTAATTGCGATTTTTTGTTAATTCTACGATTAAATATGGTAAGGATTATGATTCGGACATAGTGTTAACATATAAAAAAGAGATAGTTCGTAGCTATGCATTTTTTATGAAAAGAAAAATGAAATTTACAGAAATTAATATTTATATTCTGAAGAATAGAACAATGTTTTCAATTTCCTATAAAACTTGTATACCTTAAACTATAATCGATTATTTCCGCATAACATTCTTTTGTGGTGAGTCCCTGAAAATCAGATTAAATTAAAAAATTGACACCGTTATTTTAAAGATTAGATGCTTTTATAGACAAAGGGGAAACACTGCTCGATTGCTTTCTGATAGAATTACAATACATGGCAATTGTATGGGGCATTTTCACAATCTTTTGACTTTCGGGAATAAAAATCTGGTGAAATTAAATTTGCTAAAATAAAGTTTTAATCTGATAGACGAACGCCTTAATGATTCAAAATAACGAAAAAATGATCAGCAGCGAAATTTTTTTTATTTAACTGAGGTTTGAGTTAAACTTGCGAGTTTAATTTTCCTTACCATTTTACCACTAAAACTTTTTATTTTCTTCTAAATTTTTACTTATAATGAATTTGCATAGTACCCACAGGACATTCAAATAAGAAATAATGAAAATGTAGTGTTTTTAGTACAAATTTTTGGTATAACATTGTCTTAAAGGGGTGTTAAAGAAGGGACGGTAATGTAAAAAAGGGGAATGGTATAGGAAAATAGGGACGAAATGGGAAAAAGGGGGACGGTAAGGATGGAACAGCAAGGAAAATTACCACCTATTTTAGGCAGATCATGTTAAGACTAAGTGTTATCCAAAATGTTCATTGATTTTTAGCAACAGTTATTTACATCGCATTAAATAAATTTAAAAAAAAAAATTAATTTACCTCGAAAAGTGCTGGAATAAACCTTTGGGGACGGTGTGACTACCAATAAAGCCACGATGCTTGAAATTGATATTTAAATGCTGATTTAAATTCTACAGTAAATTTCCTACTAAAGAATTTTAGTCATTATTTTTCTAGCATACTTCTGCATGAGAAAAAACTTGAAAACAAATTCTGTAGTTGCATCTGAAGGGATTTTCTGTATAATTTTAGAAGAGGGATGGTAAGGAATCTAAAACCCAGGGACAGAGTTTAAAAAATAACAACCCTAAAAACGCGTGCAGGCTAATTTTTAGCTACTTATTTATATAAAACAATAGTTCCAGTTTCAGAAAAAAAATTACATTGAATTAATTTTTATTGAAACAATTTTATCCAGACCTCCAAACTTAAAAATCAGCATCAGGGAAACGGGACGGTATAGGAGTTTTCCAGGTGGTTGGACCCACAACATCGTCCAAAACATATTTATCTCGTTAATATTGTTGTGCAATCATGCAATGGGATGTTCCCCAGTATATGAAATAAATAGAAAAAAAACACAAGAACATGTACTAAAATAAAAATTATTATTCAGGGACATAAAAGTCAAAATATTGTGAGAATGCCCCGTATCTACTTACAAATGAAAGTAACTTCGTAAAATGTGCAAAGCAGAGGCTAACATGGACAGCGTTCATGATACAAAGTAAATAGAAAAATCACTAACGTAATTTTTATACTTCGTAATAGGAGACAATAAACCTCAAACAAACACAAAAAAAAAAAAACTGATGCTCGTTGGATAAAAACAGAAAATATTCTTTTCAGGTTAGATATCTAAATAATAATAATAATAATAATAATAATAATAATAATAATAAATGATAAGAAAAAAATCCAACCAATTAAAAATTATCCTACTGTAATAAAAGAAAATCGAACTGAAAGCAAATCCATTTTTCAGTCTCTTGAGTGGAGCCGTATCAATGCAAGGCCGACATAAACTTGCAACTATCACCAGAATAGAAAAACACGATTTCTGTTTTCCTTTCATTCTGATCAAAATGATTCGAAATAGAATATAATACGTAATTTTGAAGGAGGAATTTTTTTTTTCTATACATGAATAAATAAAATTTCGAATATAAGACAGATTGAGCTCCAAATCCAAAAACTGATATAAAAATTGAGTACGTTTTATCTCCATCTCCTAATGTCACACATAAGTGTTTTGATAAAAAAATAATGCAAAAACTTGGCGATTGGAAGGAAATGAAAGGGTAATTTAGGCTTCGGTTTTTCGGAATTACGAGATGGCAAATCATGGTTGGGGAAAAAATGCGCTCCGGAACCCTGCATTTATGAGCTCTGGTGAATTTCGACTAATGTTTAAATATTTACTGAAAACAGAGAAGTGCCAGATTTGGGCTCCGGTTTTTCTCCGACGCAAATTAAACCCTGCAAGAGGCTACTTCAGTCAGGCGAAAACTGTCAGTCAGGCGCTATGTTAATCCAATGGGAGATATTTTTTAATATATCTCGTTTGCATATTTTAATATTTGTGAATTATTTTTTTTTTCATTGGATAGCTGAGATCGATCTCTACATCGGCCGTTTTTTACTTTTTCGCTTTTCTTTTCAGGTATTTTTAATTAGGACCCTTTCACTTTCGGAACTGGCTTAGAAAGTGAAAGTATCATCATAAAAAAATCTGCAAAGAAAATCGAAAAAGTAAAAAATGGCCTTTTTACAGATCGACCTCAGCTATCTATTGAAAAAACACTTAAAAATATTAAAATGCAAACGAAATTCTCTTAACTTAAAAAATTTCTCCCATTGGATTAACATTAGCGAACGGGTGTTTTCGCCTGACTGCAGTAGCCTCTTAAAGGATCTCTTCAATGCAGCCATTGAAGAAAAGGCCTTTTCTTCAATGGCCAATAGCCCATGTTAATCGTTTGCGTTGAAAAAGCTGAAATGATCGTAAATGAATTTTCGAATCCAACCAGAATAGACCAGCAAACCAAATAAAAGTTCATATTTTAAAGAAACATTTTTTCAAAATAATACACGATTTTAGTGTATATTCAGATAAATTTCAACTTAAAAAAATGTATATATATTATACTGTATTAGAAAATCGATATTTTTTTCTTGTTTCTTTTTTTCTGTATCTTAAAATTTTTTTAAAAGATGCATCAATTATCAAATCGATGTTTAAATACGTGTTACAGGTAAAGCGAAACATTATGACAAAGGAACAAAACCCTTTTAAAAAACTATTATTAATAACAAAATTAATGAGTTCTTGTTATTTTCTTTGGAAAAAAATATTTAATAATATTTCTAGCTTTATTGTACTCTCTGTAAAAATTTTAGAAAATAAAAGATTATCAGAATAAAACATATGAATTAATGCCACTCTACTTGTTTATGTGAGTATCAACCAGATCAGTTACATTAAGAATTAATTATCAGACTTTATTTAAACAGTTCATTTAGTTTTCTATACAGAATATTACGTTTAAGATTTTTCAAATGCTTAATCTAATACCGGCGCGGTATAGTTAAGCCTTAATAAAATATCTAAACTCTCCCATCCCCTCCCCCATAGGAAGAAAAGTCGAACAAACTAAATTTTTCAACCTCCTATAAATATTCTGCTCCGACGTTTAATCTGAAATTTCTACGTAGTTTTTTTTTTTTTTTTTTTTTTTTTTTTGGGGGGGGGGGGGGGGATTGAAATTACAACCTATTTTATGTTGATCAAAACTGCTTAATTTATGACAAATTCTTGAATTTCATTTTATTTATAAAAGAGGATATTGACAAGCATTCTTATACAGAAACTATTAAATAGGTTTTTTCCCCTTTTTTATAAAATGGCAGAAATCTTTCAGAGAGTTTTACCATGCATTTTGAGCTATATTTCCGGAAGTGACAGTCGCGGATAAAAGTCGCCATGATCAAACAATCGTTTATAACTCAAGGTGTAATTCATTTATCGAAAAAAAAAAAAAAAAAAAAAAAGCTGTTCAATTCCAAATCAAATTTAACATAGCCCCGGGGCTATGTTAAATTTGAAGATTGAGAGGTTTTGAGATATTTGATAAATCGGTAGGTGGAGGTATCGGTAGGTCAAACCTTATACTTGCTCGTCGCAGCCTTTTTTTTTTTTTTTTTTTTAAACTTGTAATAGAAATATTTTTTTAATAAATTCCTTTTTTAAAAAAATCACCAATTTAATACACTTAAATCAATTTTATTTGAGCCTACCTTGCTGTGTTAAAAAATCGAATTATAATTCCAATTCTGTTTTGTTAACGATGTATTTTGTAATGAATGTTATCACAGGACTCTAGCGATAACGACTATAAAACAATTGAAAATCCTACTTAGTAATGTCAAAACTATGGGAAGATTAAAAAAAAAAAAAAAACTTATAGACTTTACGTAACGAAACAAACTGCTGTTTTATATAATTCTAATTTAAGTTTCATACTTTTCAAATTTGTCAGATTTTAATTTTATTTATTTATATATTTTTATTCCTGTGTAAACAATTACAGATTCTTTAAAGTTACATTAATTTTTGAAAAGGCCGAAAGCCTGAACTACAAACACAAAATATCTCACGATATTCTCTTTTCTACGATATTATTTATTTATTTGTTTCTGTGCATATGTGTGTCTGACTCTTTCAGTTTTATCGGTGCAAGAGTGTTCTAAAAATAACCCCCCATCCCTCAATTGACAAATTTACATATTTATTTTTAAACATTAAAGCATGACCCGGGTAGGTATATTTATTGAAGTGATTTGGAATTGAACAGCTTTTTTTTTTTTTTTTTTTTTCAATAAATGAATTACACCTTGAGTTATAAACGATTGTTTGATCATGGCGACTTTTATCCGCGACTGTCACTTCCGGAAATATAGCTCAAAATGCATGGTAAAACTCTCTGAAAGATTCTCTGCCATTTTATAAAAAAGGGGAAAAAACCTATTTAATAGTTTCTGTATAAGAATGCTTGTCAATATCCTCTTTTATAAATAAAATGAAATTCAAGAATTTGTCATAAATTAAGCAGTTTTGATCAACATAAAATAGGTTGTAATTTCAATCCCCCCCCCCCCCCCCAAAAAAAAAAAAAAAAAAAAAAAAAAACTACGTAGAAATTTCAGATTAAACGTCGGAGCAGAATATTTATAGGAGGTTGAAAAATTTAGTTTGTTCGACTTTTCTTCCTATGGGGGAGGGGATGGGAGAGTTTAGATATTTTATTAAGGCTTAACTATACCGCGCCGGTATTAGATTAAGCATTTGAAAAATCTTAAACGTAATATTCTGTATAGAAAACTAAATGAACTGTTTAAATAAAGTCTGATAATTAATTCTTAATGTAACTGATCTGGTTGATACTCACATAAACAAGTAGAGTGGCATTAATTCATATGTTTTATTCTGATAATCTTTTATTTTCTAAAATTTTTACAGAGAGTACAATAAAGCTAGAAATATTATTAAATATTTTTTTCCAAAGAAAATAACAAGAACTCATTAATTTTGTTATTAATAATAGTTTTTTAAAAGGGTTTTGTTCCTTTGTCATAATGTTTCGCTTTACCTGTAACACGTATTTAAACATCGATTTGATAATTGATGCATCTTTTAAAAAATTTAAGATACAGAAAAAAAGAAACAAGAAAAAAATATCGATTTTCTAATACAGTATAATATATATACATATTTTTAAGTTGAAATTTATCTGAATATACACTAAAATCGTGTATTATTTTGAAAAAATGTTTCTTTAAAATATGAACTTTTATTTGGTTTGCTGGTCTATTCTGGTTGGATTCGAAAATTCATTTACGATCATTTCAGCTTTTTCAACGCAAACGATTTCGAAGTTTATACTGTATGGCTTGTTACTACCGAGCTGCACATGCTTGTTCCTGTCAAAGGCTTAATTAATGACTTGCAGTGGGACATTCTACCTATGTCTGCTTATATTAGATAAAGGGCAGGCGAAAGCAGGTTTTCAATTGCCAAAATATTATTCAGTTTCCCGTTTCTTCAGACGAAGACACTCGCGAGCGAATGCTAACGCTCTGGGAGGTTCTTTTCAAGTATATCGGGTGCATTTCGACTTTTTATTATTATTTTTAATTGAATAGTCTCTATATTCGCCCATTTTATTTTATTTTTATTTTGGGCGCAATTTTTTTTTTTTTTTTTTTTTTTTTTTTTTTTTTTTTTAATAAAGTTACTTTTATTTTCGGAACGGGTTCCGAAAGTGAAAGTGTCGTTATAAAAAAAAAGTAAAAATGGGCCTAATGTAAATATCAATTTCAGCTATCAAATGCAAAAACAGACAAACAAACAAACAAAAAATATCGAAACGCATTTTCTTTCTTTTATTTATTTATTTATTTATTTATTATGAAATATATAGGCATATGCGTCCTTGAGACCTAACAACGGTAATTATTGGTTAATTGTCTTTGTATTGTATGATATAAAACTATGTAAATACTGAAACTAAACAACCAATTTTTTAAAAATTTTGTCCATTGATTCCTCTCCTTCTAACTTATTGGATTATAGAACATCCCTTAATCTCTACCCCTGATAATTCAGATCCAGTTCAATAGCCTATTTTGATAGTTTTAAAGCATACACTGTAAAAAAAATCCGACCAGTTTTCCTGTAGGAATCGAAAAAATGGCTGCCCTTATCGTACCGGAAACTTTTCCGACCTAACTCGGAATAAAATCCATAAAAAAGGGAAATAGTCCATAAAACGGTATTTTACGGATTTTACTCCGATTTTAAGGATTTTATTCCGAGCTGTGTCGGAAATTTTTTTAGTACGATAAGGGCAATTATTTTTCCGATTCCTACTGGAAAACTGATTTTTTTTTTTTTTTTTTTTTTTTTTTTTTTACAGTGTATAGATTTGAGAGACCTCAAGTTTATGAATACTTTGACCAGGGCCCTGATTACCTAGGTCTCAATCTAGCCCTCCCGGTGAATACTTATAATCAGTTTAATTTTCCTAAACTATATTGATAGCGTTAAGAGGCTATTCACTCAAGCGAAAACACACGCTCGCTAACGTTATTCTTATGAGAGATTTTTTTTTTAATATCTCGTTTGCATTTCGATATTTTAAAAAGATTTCTTTTTTTTTTTACATTGAATAACTGAAGTCAATCTCTAGAAAGCCCGTTTTTTACTTTTTCGATTTTGTTTGCAGTTCTTTTTTAATAGGATACTTTCACTTTCGGAACTAGTTTGAAAATTAAAGGTATTCTAAATAACTTCTCCAGTGCTGTACAAAGTTATGCAGCTATCCAATGCAAAATAATAATAATAATAATAATAATAATAATAATAATAACAATAATAATGTACAAATATTAAAATGCAAGCGAGATATTTAAAAAAATTCTCTTATAGGAATGACATTAGCGAGCGTGTGGTTCCGCGTGAGTGAAGTACACTGTAAAAAAAAAAATCAGACAAGTTTTCCTGTAGGAATCGGAAAAATAGTTGCCCTTATCGTACCGAAAAATTTTCCGACCCAGCTCGGAATAAAATCCGAATAAAAAAGGAAATAGTCAATAAAACGGTATTTTACGGACTTTATTCCGATTTTACGGATTTTACTCCGAGCTCGGTCGGAAATTTTTCCGGTACGATAAGGGCAACTATTTTTCCGATTCCTATAGGAAAACTGGTCGTATTTTTTTTTTTTTTTTTACAGTGTAGTCCCTTAAAAGTGCGGCATAACAAATTAATACTTTTCTGTTTTTACATCATATGTTTTTGAAAATGTCATTAGATATTTATATTTCGATTACCAGTGGACTCTGAATTTCTATAACAAATGTAATACTTTTGCAAACTTTACTTTGTACCTGTAAAAAAGATTTTGCTCAACTAAATTTTCCACACCATGAGAGTTTTAAGAATCTGATTTTAAAAGATTTTTATCAGTTGTTAAAAATACTATATAGATCTGGATTTTTTTTTTTAATTATTCATTTTGTATTATCTTAAAAAACGTATTTGACGACACTTTTGAAAACTGCAGTATTTTAATACATGTATTTTTATTCAGGTTTTTTTTTTCCTGTTTATAAATTAGATATATCTTTTGATTATACAGCTAACTGATGGTTAGCATATTCTTTTTTATGGCTCGTTTGACGACTGATTTAAGTGATATATAGTGAATTTTATAAAAACAGATAATACACTTGTTGGGTAGCCGCCATGCATCTCAGACAAAAATTTATGGTTCTTCGATGAATACAGTACATCTACTACTGATTTTAGGATATTTAAGATTCGCATAAAAAATCAAGAACTCCCCCCCCCCCCCCACACACACACACAATCTATAAAAATGCCTCACAGCTACGACCAATATTGACAGAATTTGAAGGTAAATCCCGTTTTGCAGAATAATTTGCATGTATATATATCTAACCTACTATTTCATTACAAAAAAAAAAAAAAAAAAAAAAAAAAAAAAAAAAAAAAACTTAAAAGAAAATCCAACATTTTTAAAATTTTTTATTAGGGGATTTAACTGGACAATGCGGTTAGAGAACGTTGGCAGAATCTTACTTTTTAACTGTAATAGATTTCTTATAATTAATATGTTTTTAGATTGCACACTAGCAACTCCAAAAATCATTTTAATTATAAAATATAAAAATGTATTCAAATAAAGTTTTGAAATTTATTAAAAGCAATACTTTTGTATCAGCACCAAATCAGATGTTAATATCCGAAACAATCGATAAGGATTTCGTTAATTACAGAAGTATTTTTTTCTGATTATTTCAGCGGTTTTAGAGAGTAATTAGATTACTTGTCTATTAAATTTGTGTTATATTTATATTATTTATAATATTTTTTAGTTATTCATAAAGTTTCAATTTCGTTATGGAATACTATTCGAAAATATATGCTAGACTATTTATATTGTTTCGTGTGTAAATGGGTTAATATTTCGTAATAGGAAAGAATAGTGCAATTCTTTTATGTAATTTTTTTAATTAATATTACAGTATATACTGTATACACGCATAGATGTCAACTCGTACGGATTTTTGTTACCACTAAAATTCAATAGTAAATTTTGCCTAATACAATCTATGAAGTTTAACGATTACTCACACTTTAATGAGGTAATAGTCTTAGGGGTATTTTTTAGGGGTATAGGTAAATTTTAGGGGTAACAAAAATTCGTACAAGTTAGCAGCTATGTATACGTTTCCCTTGGTCATATTTTATTTAAAAAATCAGTTTGAACAATTTCAAAGAATAAAAAAAAGCTTTCGACGTGTATAAAATCTATAAATGGATTAACAAATTTTGCTAAAAAGCTGCCTACGGTCAAGCTTAAAACATACTTAAAAAAATCATAATTCAACAAACTTAAGAAATTTAATAATTTAAAAAATATTAAGAATGTTTATTGTGTTTCCGTTTATTTTTATTTCTTCTTTTTACAAAAATATCAAAATGAATTGCATTGCAATAAAGTCGGAATTTTGAAATAGAAATTATTAATTTAATATACTAAAAAATAGACAAAGTGATTTTATTATTGGAATTATAAATTGTTTTAGGTATATTCAGCGCCATGCAGTGTCATGCCATTTTTCGAGCACACACTATTATTTTTCTTTTGCACGTTCTCTTTTCCGAGTGCGCTATTCGATTTGTGATAGCTCCATCATATTTTTATTTTCTAAGATAAACAAGTACTGCATCCATTCTTAATTTTATTAAAACTTTTATTTCTATTTTCTTCTTTTTTTAATTCATACTAATAAATTATTGCACCTGTTTATTTTTCTGTTTTATACACTGAAAAAAAAATTATAGATACATGATTAAAATAAGTCTAATTACATAAAAGGAATGCATATATGAAACAATTATCAGGGTTCTTAAAATTGAACCTTCTCCCCAAAAGAAAAAAAAGCTTTCAAACATTTAAGTTTAATATTTTGTTACTTTCAATATAGTTTTAGTTTATTTTGGTACAATTTCTGTTTATCAATAAGAAATATTTATTTACAAATAGTTGAAATAAAAAAAAACCATTTTAAAAATATAGAAACGATACTGAAATGTTACAAACTATTTTTAACCAGAAATACATTTATTATCATTTTGCATTTAGAAGAAAGTATCTTTTTACGATGTTATAAAAAATTTGCTAATTTATAACATTGTTTATGCATCTTTTATAAATCTTTTAAAATGCATATTTCTGTTTAAATTATATATATATATATATATATATATATATTTAATTGTATGAGACTGAATCGACAAAAAACTCTTCTTTGACTTGTGAAAGAGTCCTTTCACACCTAATCCACTCTCCCTCTATCTGAAAATATAATTAATATTTGTGAAATATTCTATAACACGACCCACTGTTCTCTTGACCTATGCCACCGTATATAGTAGGGTAAGAATGCGTAATCTACGAACGCATAGTATCATTGTATGACCATGTGCATTTAAAAAAGCTTACAAATATTTCCTGAGAAATGGTGGAAAAAAATAAGGAATTCCCATGCATAGAACGTTATATTCAGTGCCTAATTTAGTAATGTAGGGTTCCAAGCATGAAAACTTCAGTGAGCTCATATACACATATACACAGATACTATATGACTTCTTTCTATTGATTGATATATCCTTATATAGTATATAAATATAATCAGAGAATTACTACTTTGAGGTTCTCACAATAAACAAGTAAATGAAGAAACTGCGAACAAGAGTGCCCAATTTATACATATGTGAATTGTGGATATCCACTAAATCTTCAATCCCTTCTTTTAACATTTCCCGTATTTCATGAATTTCATAGAAATTTTCACACACAGGCACAAATGTATGCATATGTGAACATTTCCCAGTCGTATTATCTCAGTATCTAATGTCAAGAGAAACCACAAGATTTTCGGAGACTGCAATTTTTATACTTATTTTATATCTTCTTTTTTTAGATGCGTTCGTAATTATATAAATATGTAGCACCTATAATCGTCATCTGGCTCGTCCGTCTGACCGCATATAACAGCGCAGAAACTACACAACCGAATGGTTAAAAAATTTAGTATGTATAATCGTTGCAGAATTGTGTCGAGTTATTTCACATTTTTTGAAAACCGAATCAAAAATTTAAAAGATATTAATAATAGTTTTCTTCCTTCTATTAAATCCTGTCATACGTAATTAATTCCCCCATATCCTCTGATAGGTCATGATTCAATTTTGCCATGGTGATTACGTCAGATTTAAGATGAAATCATACCATTTCCGTATTATTGGATTTAATGTATATAATAATTTTTATATTCATGTATTTTTGCATGAGAGTGCAACAGCTATTGCATCAAAATCTGAATGTTTACAAAACTAGCTATAATACTTCATTTGCCACATTTGACGTACAATTTCAGATTTTCTTTTCTACTAATTTTTTAATTCGTTACCGCAATAACACGTGAACCCTGGGTATAAACACTGTTTGGGTCTCCATTCTTGTGTTGTGTAGTACGTGAAACGTTTGTAATTCTACTCGAATGGTACAATTTAAACTTTGTACCGGCCTATTCACGAAGTTAATTTTATTCATAAATGCACAAAATTTGCATTTATATTTAAACTCAAATTTCAGAAAATGGAATTTTATTTCAAATTTTTCTATTAAAAAGATTCTTAAAATTGGTAAAGATTTTCGCTATAGAGCAGTGAAGAAAAATATGTTTTCGCTTAAGAATTAATTTTAATTAAGGATGTATATGTATAAGTTATAAAAAAAACTGATAAAATCCATGGCACCCGAAATAGTACTATTTAAAAATTACACATGTTTAGATGTAAAAATGTCTTAGTGAAGGTGCAAAAAGGCGCGAGTTTCCAATTGCATTGCAAAAAGGAAAAAATAAATAAAACATTGGAACACGCTTATATAACGTTTAATTGCATGTATGATTGGACATTTTTTAGACGTGATTTTCATGATATAGAATTAACCCATAAGTCGCGTTATACCTTTCTTGGGCATTGCGAGGTAGTTTCAAGAAAGGTATTAGTTTCTGGAACACAGTAGTGGTGATTAAGAGTTACCTATCTTGTTATTGTACGATATAAAAGTATGTAAACAATGGAACTCAGCAGCCAATTTTTTTCAATTCTGCCAACTGACCCCCCCCCCCCCCCTTTCAAGCTTATGGGATCATGGACCAATGTCCCGTTTGCCGATTCATAATACTGGCCCTGTGTACGCTTAAATCGCACTTTAATTGGTCTACCTTATGTTGATAGGGTTACAAGTGCGATATAATAAATTAATACTAATTTGCTTTTACATTGCGGTCACTTGAAAATAGTAATGAATTTATATTTCGCTTAAAATGGATTCGAAATTCCTTGATAAAAATGTAATAATTTCGCAAATTGTACTTTGTTCTGTACGTGTAAAAAAAGTTTTACCACGCTAACTTTCATCAGAATAAAAATAAAACAGTTGCTAAAAATTGTGTGTTTCACGAAAACCTATTTTTTTTTTTTTTTTTTTTTTCATTTTCTTTCATCTGAAAAAGCTTTTTGGCCCACGCTCTTGAAAACCTCAGTATTAATAGGTATATAGTAAAACATTAATGTATTTTAATTCATATCGGGCCCCACTAGTGGCCGAGAGGTTCTGCTCTCGAAGCTGGTAGACGGGAAGTGCTGGGTTCGAACCCAATCGCGCCAGTCGGCCTAATCGTTCGGAGTTTTCGTGGTTTTCTTCGAACCTTGGATTTCCAAGCGTTAATACGGGTTAGGTTCCCTTAGAAAGACCCCCCCCCCACGAAGGGCACCCCCCCCCTTAGGTCATATATCCCTCGTGTTGATAATTGGCCGTCATAAACACAACCAACCAACATTTAATTCATATCGATTTTTCCTCCTTGTTTATATATTGGATATATATCTGATTATATATGTGTGAACAGCTGATTTAAGGGATATGTAACGCGTTTTTTATCATAGATAATTACTGTTATAGATATTATTAATAAGAAATCATCAGTTGTTGAATCTAAATTAAAATGCATGGAATTTTTATGATTGAGTTGAAAATATTTCGAGATTTTAAATGAAAAATAAAATGATAAATGCATATATATGAAAATTGCTGATGTTGGCTATTGAATAAAAAAAAAAAAAAGTTATGTAAAATTATTAATATTATTTTAAAATCTGAGTAATTACAGTAAAATTTATATGCATTTCATAAAAAATAAAGGGTTATGATTCCTATTTTATTTTCTTTCTTTAAAAGAATTTCGAAGAATATCTTCTGTAAAGGTAGAAAAAGGCAAAATATTATTTTCTCCTGAGCAAAACCCTTTTCAAAATATATGTCTTCGGGCTAAAACCAACCGCTCTTTGCCTAGAGCGATTGTACCCCATACCTTGACGACATCTGGCCGTGGTCACTCACACTGGAATGCCAGACTTAAACAGACTTAAAATTTCCTAGAAATGGGCAGGAAACATAAATAGCCATGATAAGAGTTGTATCTTACTCCGTTCCGTGTTTCAGATAGGGGAAAAGTAACATTCAATGTAATGTATCGTATTATGAGTTAATACATTAATGTTTTTGTTATGTATTAACGTATTTTTCTCTCACAAAGAATGCACATATTCTATTGCAATACGTATGATTGATTTCAGAATATACTTCCTTTTTTTAAAATATGCCCCAATAACAATTGTAAATGTTGATATTATAACATTCTGTATTAAAATTTAAGCAGATAATTAAAATTAGACTTAAACTTTCATAATAAAGGTCTGATATACATACATATATATATATATTATATATATATATATATATTATAAAATATTTAACTTTAAAAAACGCGATTTTTCTAATGAAAAAAAAAAAATACGAAACCTTTTAAATATATTTTTAGTAGCAAATTAAAAAATACTTTTAATATAATTTCTTATCTTAAAAATGCCATATGAGTTCGTATTTTGTTGGTAAAAAATTCAATGTCAAACTTTTGAAAGCATCAGTATTAAACCGACGATGTTTATTTAGTCAATACCAGAAAAATAAAATTAAACAATAAAAAGTTTAATTAGCATTTTGTTTTAATAACACATATTAATATTAAATAATACAGGTAATAATAAAATATGAAATTCCGAAATACAAATAACTCCAAATTTGATTTTAGGATAGAAGATTTTGATCGTAATTTTATATTATTAATGAATAATGACACAAACGCCATAAAAATTAAACAATATAGAGTGGTAAAAAAAAAAAAAAAAAAAAAAAAAAAAAAAAAAAAAAAAAAAAAAAAAAGATCTGGCAAACTTTAAGAAATGGTAGACCACGCCACAACAAACTATTTTTTATATAGGAAGCCAAGGTCGAATAATATTTTCTATTATCAAAAATACAGGGTGTCTCTCTCCCAGCACCACAGGAACTCCATTTGGCGCCCGGGGCGGAAGAGCTTGTTACATACCATTGCCGCATAATGATAATAACTGGCAAAAAAAAAAAAAAAAAAAAAAAAAAAAAGCAAATATTTCGGATTGACCATCGGTGAGGATTATTTATATGGGGTTGAAAATTTTATCTTATTGGTTCTACATTTTTTCATTTGGAGGGGGGTCGTGTCGTTATTTTATTAAGGCTCTCAAATGCTCTGCTCAACAAGCGCAAACAGTTTTGACACATTTACAAATTCATTTTTTAACGGAAAAATATAAAATTGGAAGGCCTGACTATGGAAGCGATTTGGAAACGAACTGTGTTTTCCATTTTTTGTTAAATAAATTACCTATTGATTTATAAACGATTTTGATCACGTAACAAAGACGTTTTTCTCCCATCGCTGACTGGTTTTCTGCTTTCTTCGGGAACTTCGGTTCAAAATGTCCACTTTGACACTATTTTCTGAAAGATCTATTGCGTTTGCAAAAAAAAACCGGAAAAAACAGTTCGATTATATTGTTTTTGATCAACAAAAATTGCTAGTTTCATGCATTTCCGAACAAAAATAAATTAAAACTTATGTCATAAACTTGCCCTTTTGGATTTGAGAACAGCTTTAAGACTTAACAAGCGTTAATACGGGTTAGGTTCCCTTAGAAAGACCCCCACGAAGGGCACTCCCCCCTTTAGTGTCTATATCACTCGTGTTGATAATTGGCCGTCATAAACACAGCCAACCAACCTTAAGATTTAACTATGATGGTATTGCATTGAGCATTTCAAAAACCTTAAAGGTAATATCTTCTATTCTTTCTTTATAGAAAGATATCTATTCTTTATAGAAATCTAAATAAACATTTTAAATAAGCTTTGATAATTAATGCGTAATGAAACCGATCTCATTCATACTCACATAAACATGTGGGAGGGATACTTCATTCACACGAAATGACCCGCTTACTACTGCTAATCCAATGGAAGAAATTTATAAAGGTATCTTGTTTGCATTTCAATACTTTTTAAATGATTTTTTTTTCTGCATTAGATTGCTGAAATCGATCTGTACAAAGGCCGTTTTTTATTTTTTATTATCTTTTTATTTATTTTTAGCTCACAGGCTGTTAAAGCCTGAGAGCCTATGTGCCCGCCTGTTCTGTATTGTATGTACGTATGCACGTAAGT
Organism: Maratus speciosus; assembly: GCA_963932465.1. Lineage (NCBI taxonomy): Eukaryota > Metazoa > Arthropoda > Arachnida > Araneae > Salticidae > Maratus > Maratus speciosus. The sequence continues at coordinate 510,577,343 of OZ010786.1, read as the reverse complement.
AACGCGATAACTCTTGATAGAAATATCCGATTTGCTTCAATTTTATTTTCCAGGCTCATTTTGATAAGTCGCTTCCCTGATTAGTTATGGGGGTTCATTGTTTAAGGATAAAGGGGAAAAGGGGGGGTTAGTGCCCCCCTTAATTTAGATAAATGGGTTTTTCATATAGAATTATCCGATTTGCTTCAAATTTGGTATACTCGTTTATTCTGATAAGGAGCTTCCCTGATTAATTTGGAAGTCCATTACTTAAGTATGAAGGGGGTAGGGGGGCTACCCCCCTTAATTTATATAAATGGGTTTTTCATGTAGAATTGTTCGATTTGCTCCAAATTTGGTATACCAGTTCATTTTGATAAGGCACTTCCCTGATTAGTTTTGGGGGTTCATTGTTTAAGGATAAAGGGGGAAAAGAGTGGTTAGTCACCCCCTTAATTTAGATAAATGGGTTTTTCATGCAGAAATATTCGATTTGCTCCAAATTTGGTATATCGGTTTATTATGTTGAGGAGCTTCGCTGAAAGTTCATTACTTAAGTATAAAGGGGGGAAAGGGGAGGCTACCCCCCTTAATTTAAATAAATGGTTTTTCATGTAGAATTGTTCAATTTGCACCAAATTTGCTATACCAGTTTATTATGTTAAGGAGCTGCTTTGATTAGATTTAGCGGTTCATTGCTTAAGGATAAAGGGGGAAAAGGGGGCTGATCCCCCACCTAATTTAAATAAATGGGTTTTTCATGCAGAAATATTCGATTTGCTACAAATTTGGTATAGCGGTTTATTATGTTAAGGAACTTCCCTGATTAGATTTGGGAGTTCATTAATTAAGTATAAAGGGGGAAAAGGGGACTAGCCCCCCTTAATTTAGATAAATGGGTTTATATAGAATTGTTCGATTTGCTCCAAATTTGGTATGTCGTTTTATTGTGTTAAGGAGCTTCCCTGATTAGATTTGGAGGTTCAGTAGTTAAGTATAAAGGGAGAAAAGGGGGTCAAGATCCCCCCCCCCTTAATTTAGATAAATGAGTTTTTTATGCAGAGTTATTCGATTAGCTCCAAAGTTGATATACCGGTATATTATGTAAAGAAGGTGCCTTGATTAGATTTGGAGGATTATTGATTAAGTATAAAAGGGGACGGAGGCTAGTCACCCCTTAATTTAGATAAATGGGTTTTTCATGCAGAATTATTCAATTTACTTCAAATTTGACATACCAGTTTATTCCGATATGGCGCTTCCTTCATTTGATTTGGAGGTTCATTGGTTAAGTATGTAGGGGGGAAACTGGTCTAATCCCTCTTCATTTATTTTTTGAGGGGCATTATTTTTTGAAATAAGACTATAATAACAATTGGTGTGAATAGCCTGTGAGCTCAATGCCATCAGTTTAACTGCGCACTTTTCTTTTTCTTCTTTTTTTTTTATGAGGATGCTTTCATTTTCAAAACTGGTTTCGAAAATGAAAGTGTCCTTATTAAAAATACCTGTTAACAAAATCGAAAAAGTGAAAAACTGTCTTTGTACAGATCGATTTAAGATACCCAATGCAAAAAGAAAAAAAAAAAAAAAAAAAAAAAATTAAAAATATTGAAATGCGAACGAGATACCTTTATAAATTTCGCTCATAGGATTAGCATTAGCGAGCGGGTCTTTTCGCTGGACTGAAGTAGCGTCCTAATGAATCGGTTCCATTCCTAATAATCCTTTTATTTCTGAACTTTTTACTGAGAATACGATAAAGTTGAAAATATTCTTACATTTTTTTTTTTTTTAAAGAAAATAAATAAACCCTTTAATTGTATTAATAAAAATATTAATAATTTAAAATGTCGTATTCCTTTATCATAATGTTTCGCTTTATCTGTTACAAATATTTAAACATTCGTTAGATAATCGATGGATGTCGACAAGAACAAGAAAAACTGTCGATTTTCTAATATTTATTTTTAAAGTTAAAGTTTATCTGAATATATAATAAAATCATGTATTATTTTAATAAAATTTTACCAGAAAAAAAAATAATAAAAAGTTTAACAATAATTTTCTTAAGAGCTTATACAAGTCACACAGAGAGAAAGAAAATGTTAAACCTATGGGTGAAACTTAAGCAGAAATCTTTACAGAAGTCGTTATATATATACAGGGTGTCCACGTATAACCTAACCGACCTTTATTTTTGCAACCGTTGGTCCTAGATGCATACTTCCGATTACAAAAGTGGTCAAAATTAGGTTCAGAGTTAAGATAAAAAAAAAGTTTGAAGCGAAAAAACAATTTAGTGAAGAATTACAAAATCAAAAATTTTATACGGTCCCCGGTCCTATAAGTTATACTTAGTAAAATTTTCCTGTTACATTGACTAGTAAATCAAAAAGAGTCCCGTTATTCTACGATTAAAATTGACCGAGTAATAGCTGTTTAAAATTGGAGAATATTTTTGCTGAAAATTAGGGGTAATTCATAAATTTACTAGAAATATAATTTCGTCAGATATATTAAAGAAATGGTTGAAAGTAAAATTAGCATTGCAATATAAATTTGAAATCTTTAATCATTCTGACATATTACTGCAAAATATACAATTTGTACTGAACATTAGAGGATAAAAATAACAGAATTTTTGTTAAATAAACGGACGAAAAACAACAGCCTTAATTCTTTAAAAAATATACTTATTTTTAAATGCCGCTAGATTACACTGTCTTTCAAATTTTGGGTTGTGCCATGTTTTTTAGCTTTTGAAAATTGATTCTTATGTATTTTTTAGCGCTGAATCGGAAAATGACCTTCATTTTAAACCATCACGTCAGGATTTTTCTCAAATTGCAAATTTCAAAGTTAAAAAGCTCAAAGTTAAAATTGATCCCCCCTCCCCTCCCAACCTCATCGGACCCCTGAGCTGTTTGGCTGTAAAAAACACACTATAAGCCAAAAAAATTGAATAAATTATTGAATTAAATAAAATTAAACTCAATAAAAAAGTTTTACATCTATTTTATAGTATCAGATTTTTCGCCTTGAAATTTACGATTTCCGAAAAATCCTAACATGATGAAATTAAGCAAATTAAGCAAGCAACTGTAAACAAAAGATCTGGCTAAAATTCTGTTCGAGTTTATTAATATTTTACTAATTTAAAAACAAAAGAATATTTTTTGCATAAGTTACTTTATTTTTTTTTATTTATAGGTAACATAATTTAAATAATATTAATCAGTGGTTAACTACTACAAATTAACATTTGTCAATTAAAAATATTCACCAATTACTTACATTTTTCTACGTACCAATAGCGTCAATTAAGTACCATTTTAATCAAATGTAAGTAAATTATTAAGCATGAATATCTTTATATCATAACGCTTTCATCTCCATTGCAAATATTATATTTTCGATATATTTTCACCAACCAGCAAAGCCCCCCCCCCCCCCCACCCGTATGAATCATCCTTTCATGTCGCATAAAAAAGACACCATTCTACAATTATTGCACCGAATTAAACAAGCAACCGTCTTCAAAAGACTTACCTAAAGAATTTGTTACAGCCAATGGCATATATTTTAATATTTTAAACAAAATTTAATATTTGTTCACAAAATTTATTAAAAAAAGAGTCAATTTTCTTTCAAAGACGACATTAATTAAATCGTATTAATCAATCATTAACTAACCGCAGTCAATAAGTCAATTATTTACTACTTGTCAATAATAATCATTTATTACTACCCATAACTAATAATAGCGTCAATTAAGTACTATTTTAATTAACAATAGCAGATGATTAAGCATGAATAACTCGAAATCATAACGATTTCATCCCTATTGCTTAAAACATCCTTTCGAAAAATTGGCATTGTCCTTCAAACGCTTCAATAACATTATACACTTTGTCAGGCAATTCATTGAATAATAGAGTAACCACCCAGGACATCTTAGTTCGAGATTAAGTTACTCGGGTTGAGTGTGTAAAATTTCAAAACGAGTAACACTCGAGTTACTCTAAATAATTGTACTTTACTCCCACAAACTTTTCGCTCTAAAAAATACAAATTTTCTTCGAATGAAATTTTTTTGGTGTTCATATGTATATTTTGCATATCTTAACATTCTATAACAATATTTAAATGCTATTAATAAAATTTCGGTGGGTATTCCAAACGTCGGTAAAAAGTTTAGTTATTGACGAGGGCGGGTAGGACGGTATATGTGTGTGTGTGTGTGTATTACATTGAAGTGCTGTAAGAGTATAAAAAATTGCCTAAATTAATAAATTAAATGCTGAAATAATGAAAATAGTACTTTAGTCAATTCGAAATTTAAAAATAATAATCATCTAAAAAAATAGAAATAATTCAAATATTCCTATTGCATACTGTAAACGAAATTCGGGACAAACCATATTTAAAAAGTCATTTTTCCTTGATCACTGAAAAAGTTTGATGATAAAAACTACAAAAAGGTGGGCACAGTCTCTTTTATATTCCACCCTCTTTAAATCATTAGTGTAGTTTAGAAATATGAAGGCTTTACGAATGTATATATACGATAGATATGTTCACAATTTTACCTTTGAAGATTTTTTTTTTCAATATTGTTTTTGAGACATGTAAGTCTTTTCATTTATTTCACTATGAGTAATGATTATTTAGACCAAGTAATGTTTTGTCTATTTTAATACTTCAGAGAATATTTTGAAAAATTAAGCATGCGTTATGGGGGAAAAAAACAGTTTAGTAAATAAAGATTATTTTGTTGAAGTAATTTTTCACTCATTTTTATTCCTCGATATATATATATATATATTATTCATTTATTTGTTTGAGAAACAACAGCAGACGTAAAGATTATTTTCTTAAAGTAATTTTTCATTTCAAGGTCTTAAAAAACATTTTTTAAAAAGTAAAACAGACATTTAGAGATTGAACAATTTCGTAAATTAAGATTATTTTGTTGAAGAAATCTTTCATCAACTTCAACTTGTCCGTGAAAAGTTCTCAGATATTTTAAAACTTTCTTTTTATCGTTACTTCAAATTTTTGAAGAATTTGAAAAACTGTTCAAATTTTTGAAAAACGGTATTCAAATGCCTTTTTTTAAAATTTTTAAGTAACTACATTAATTTGAAATGAAAAAAGTTGTATTTCTTATACATATCTTTTTTTTTTTTTTTTTTTTTTTGTAAATTTAAAAGGCAAGTAAATATGTAATTAAAGTAAATAGAATACTTTATAATTTAAACTAACAAGTTTTAGCTTTTCACTTCTTTCACTGAAATACAGATTACAAAAATAATAACTATGAATTTCGCTTTACTATGAAAATATGATAAGTGTTAATTTAATGAAAACATAGGTTTTCTCATATCAGGTGTTTTAAGAAATTTGAAAGGAACAGAGCCAATTGATATTTATGTTATATAATCTTAGGTTTAAGACGTTTCCAAATCAATATTTCTTACTACTGCAAGGAATGTTTCTATAAACACAACAATTTTTGGCATCTAACAAAGCAGAAAATTCCACTTTCTTTTGAAATCATTAAACAACGTAAAGTCGGAATTTTATAATAACGCAATCTATAATATAAAAAATGCCATTATTTTAATTTAATATAATTTCTACGAGGAAATTCAGTAAGTAGGTCAGAAACCGAAATGAGAGGTCTGAAATTAGTAGTAAATTGTTTCAAAATATGCCAAAAGATGGCAGCACTGTCCAACTGTAAAATGTGAATTTCGAACTTATGAGACAGCAGTTGTACAAGATGAACAAACGCGTTCAAAAGTTGTTGACGAAGAACGAAGTGGTTATCCTCTAGAGATTGCGACAGAAGAAACGGTGCGGAAGGTTGAGGAAATGGTTAAAGAACACAGGCGAACAACTATAGATGGCATTAGCAACTGCAACAGGGTGTTCGCATGGTTTAGCCTACAGCCGACTGATGCAGACGTAGAATATGAGGTACACAGTCGGCTTAAAATGCAGTCCAAAGACTTTTATGCAGCAGGTATTAGAAAACTCATAAAGAGATGGGACAAATGTATCAATGTAAATGACTATAGAGAAATAAATATGCCTTTTTAGTATATATCTTGGTTTACCCCCTTTTTATTGGGTTTGTGACCTGCTATAATCAAGCAAAAAAGTAAAGATTACTGAAAAATGTAGTATTTTAACATAGAGCAATGTTTTACAGCTGATTAAAAAATAGGTTTTTTAACCATTTGGAAATGGTTGTTGTTTTCGGTCGAGGATGGAGCCAAATGATACTTGCATTTTGTTTTTTTTTAACGAAATTCAACGATGTTCTTTACTTTTAGAAGAATTTTTATTTGAATAGGTAATAAAAAGGCATAAAATCGTTAAAAATTGTTTGAATAGGTAATCGAATGGCATAATATTGTTAAAAATTGAAAAAGTTACAAAATGGGTAGGCTCAAATTATCAGATATGGAAAAATCCAAAGCCAAAGAGCGACGCCGAAATGAAAATCGTCTTCCACAGCAAAAATCGAAGTCTTCAACTCATTATGTAGGCCATGAAAATCGAGGTCTTCAACTGATTATGTAGCCCATGAAAATAGATTACAGAATAAGAGAACACAGATGGACGCGAAAAAGGAAACAATCTAATGTTTAATCGATTGATAGTAAAAGACCATGTCTCGAGGGGCTCCAATCCACTAGTCACGGCGTTTTACAATCGGTCGATTCTAATTTGTGGATAGGTAATTTGTCGCAATCTGTGGATGATTCGGTGGAACTGCTTTCGATTTGTAAACTGTTTTTCTTCTCGAAACGGGACTTGGAGAGATTATCGATGAAGGTTTTGGTCGTCTGAAGTTTGATCTTTGCGATCTGTTGTTGAAGAGGATGCGACGGAATTTGGAGGACGAAATTTAGATTAAAAGAATTAGAAAAAAAAATCCAAATGGTCGTTGTAATCTATTAAATTACAATTTTTTAAACATGCTTTTATTAATTTTTATTTTCATTAACAAACTGAAATTTTTGATAAAAATATGTATCACAGATCGATTCCTCATTACATCGTATTACATTCGTATAGTAATCTTATTTTTAATTGTCTTTTTGCAATTGCCTTATATTAATTGAACAATATTTACAATGAAAGCGTTTATAAATAAATTTTAATAAAAAAGCTGCAGCGAGTTTTTTCAATGCTCTGATAATTTTTCTAAAGTAACCATCTTTTTATATTTAACAACACTATAGCCTTATAAATTTGTTTTAAAATTCCGTATCTGATTTCTCACATTTGTATCGGGATCATTAATGTTTAAGTTGTTTCGTAAGGGGTTTTTCAAGTCAAAACATTCATAAAAACATTTTTATATAACTTTATTTTTCAAATGATTTTATAATTTATATATATTTATTTTCATATGTTAATACTTTAGATCTGTTTAAATGTGTAGCATATCTTTTTTTTATAATTTAAAAAAATGCTTCTTGAAATACATTATCTTACCCATTTTATTATCTGGGAAATTGTTATCGAGACTCGAAACTGTAAAATTTTAGAAAGGTTCTAAAGAAGGTTTTATTTGCAATTAACCATCATTTATGCGAAATTTGATAACACCAAAAGAAGTAAAAAAAAATAATTCTTTTCCTGAAAAAAAAGCACAAACTCTACAATCTTTACTTCTGTATGTGACTTGTAGTATATACGAGTTTTCTGAATAAATTACTGTAGTTTTCCAACACTTTTCAGTAAATTATCACATTTTTCGCAAACCAATTTAACTTTTTTTTATCATGATATGCTAAACATACTCAATTTCGCCAACAGATATCTGACTTAGAATACATTGTGAAGCCTCTGCATTTTTGTCTTAATAGATACGTTGTGACGGCGGGTGTCTGCGTCACTATTGAGTTTCGTTTTCCTTAATTCAGGGCAATTTATTAGACAGTTGTCTGAATTAACATTTTTTTTTTTTTTAATTGCTCTGATTACAACTTCACAACTATATTAGGAATGGGATTTTATGTATATTATCTCTCCTAGTTTTCTAAAGACATATTATTTAGTTTAAACAAATAAATAAAATTGAAAACTTAAATTACAAATGATGCTGCGCATATGAATTCTTTCAAATCCATACTCTTTTCTACAAGTAAATCGACAAAATATTCTCCGAGTTATTTTCCGAGTTTATAGAAAGGTTCAAATTTTCTTCTTTGCTTTATAAGTTGATAAATAATTGATGACATTGCGAAATTATTATAGATAAATTCTACAATACATTAATAAAACGAGCTTAAAATGCAAAAATAGGACAAAATCATCATTCGGATTTGGACTAATGGACTTAAACAGAGAAACCAGTATCACTTCTATACTTTGGAATTATTTTTAAACAAAACTGAAAAGGACTAAGGTCATTGTGGTTAAATGGGGTGACATTCTCTATAGTTTTGTCGCAGTTAAAGCACATTTTGCATTTTATTAAATAAATATTTATTTAACTAAGCAAAACATGATTGAATATGGCCGGTTTAATTCAAACTAAAAATCCATTTAATATTATCTATAATATAAACAGACAATATACGATTGTGGCAATTACATTAGTTAACACCTAAATGGGACTTACAAAGTATCTAAGTGTGGCAGTGCATTATATTCATGATATTACTTCTTTAAATATTACTTAATTCCTGTCAAAGTTTGAAATATCCCCAAAAGACTCAAAATATATAAAATTGAAAGGTGAAACACTTGTTACCCAACTACTACTAACGTTTAATGTATTAATGACTTAATTTAATAATAACTTAAATAATAATAGACAAAAAACTTTGAGATACAAATTATCGAAAATATTATAAGTAAACAATGAACATTTCGACATTCCTACTTTAAGCTCTTTTAACTTTTACCATGTATAAAACAAGAAATAACTAATTAATGATCAATCAAACATCAAATTTACCAAGGCAACATTCATTAGAGCATATTTTAAACAAACAGCTTGTTTTTTAGTTTGCTTTTAACTAATTTTTTTTTTCTATAAACCTGGATTTTTTTCTTTTTGTTTTCTAGAATATTGGAACTAGATCTTAGGTAATTTTGAAGTTTATGCTTTTTCATAACTTCAGTTTACCTCCAGGTTGTTTAAGCAACTGACATTGTGTTTTTTGGTGAATTATGTTTTTGTAACGCTGTTTTTGTATTTTCAAGCTGTTATTGTTCTTTGTATTTTAATTTGTTTCGGAAACTGTTTTTAAAAAATAGCTTTCAAAAGCATGAGTTGGATAAGCAGGAAAGACAAAGTTATTTTTGAGTGAAATTCTATTTGCACCCTAGACAGAACTTGGAGAGAATATCAGCGGTCTTGACAGTTAGCTTTTAAGATATATATATATTATATTTGCAAATATTCAATATTTTCATTACTTATATTCCTATATATTGTTAAATTTGTTTTAATAGACATATCACACATTATTAGAAAAGTGGTATTATTATTTTGATAGTGCCTAATTTGAAAACTTGTGCTGACAAAACAGTCAGCATTAGTTGCCAAATCCTAATTAGTCACTCTTATTATGTCATCTTGAGCGTTAAAATCAGGAAAAATATTGTTCCCCTTAACCCGTTAAAGACGGAAATAATTTTTCTCTTTAAAATGCAAAATTGCATTTCATACCACTTTTTCGAAAAAGTAATATTAATTTTATTGTATCGCAGAGTTTTTTTTTTAATTAAAGAAATTAAACAGTTTTGTTTTAAATTACTGGTATTCAGACAGCAAAAGTGTTGACAGTTATGCTGTAACCATATGGTAACGCTAGTCCTTAATGGGTTAACTAGAAGATCATCATTAACCTTCGATTACCTGTCAAGCCTGGCGACTATTTTTATCTTCGATCTTACCACAATTTGAAAATCAAATTAATTTTGGTACATTTCTCCATTAAATATCCTAATATAAGACTATTTACAGCTTATTTTTCGAGGATTTCTAAAAGTAGAATAAAAAAAATAACCCTTATCCGTAGTCTAAAGGATTGAGAAACATGCACAACATCGTTAAAAATTGATTTAATAATGGGAAACATGTGTAATCACAAATCATCGCTAATAACTAAACTACCATCAACCAATTTTGAGTATATCTCTAAAAGTATTTATGTAATTAATATTTCGAGATTTGTAATTTTTTATACTATTGGATAGCATTTGAGTCGAACGATGATTTTGGAACAGCACGCCAATCTAATGCTAAAATACCAGATTTTTTTAATCAGTTTAAAATTAAAATTTAATTTCAATCTACACGGGGATTTTCTGTAATGTTCAGTCATGTAAGCGTATTTAATAATCCTGTGATCATATGTCTTTATTCTTTGTTTAAATATGCTCCAAACATATTATTAATACGCCATATATCTGATTATTTTTTTTTCTGTTTTGGTTATTTGAAACACATATTTAAGTACTCGCACAATGAAAAAACTATTCCTTGACCATGGTGGAATTCCTAATTTGTTAACTCAACAATTTTTAATAAAACGTTATTTTACTTTTAATATATAAAAATGCAGAATATGAAAATACCCCATAAAAATACCTCATTAAATATCCTAAATGTTTCTCTGCACTTGAGGAATTAATTTTGTCTCTAATATATATCTAAAGAAAAATCAACCACCGAAATGCTCAGAATATTTTAGAACTCTAATTTAAAAATTCGTCATATTTTTAAACTTCCACTTCAGGCACATGAAACAGACATTCGAAAGACCTTAATTTTGGTAAAGTTATTTTATCTTAAAAGTAAAAAAAAAAAAAAAAAAAAAAAAAAAAAAAAAAAAAAAAGCTGAATCCATTCACGAGATTATTCCCCACAATTAAGGAGTTATGGAGACACTTGATAATGAACTATGTGTGTTGTTATGAGGTTATTTTTTAAGAAATTATTTCAAAGGCAGTGATATTTTACGCATTTTTCAATATGTTTCGTTTGGGTGTTTCATTTTACAACATTTAAATACGATTCTTGATAGAAGACCACTTTTAAATACAAGAACATTGTCGCATTTATGAGTGCTCACATTTCGGCACACTGATCTTACATTAAGTCCTAAATGTTCTCTTTTAATCAAAACACTTTGTTTGCATGATTTTTTCCAACTAAATTAGTTGAAAAAAATGAGAAGGAATGCAAATGAAAAATAACATCCGATATGCCAGTTTTTTACGTTCTTCTATCTTTACAAGGGAGAAAGTATTGGATTCGTGAATACTTTGAAATTCCGTTTTTACCAGATTTGTATTACAAGATTTACAAGACTTGTTTACAAGATTTACAAAACGTGTTTACAAGATTTAGGGGTCAGAGATCCCCGAAAACATGTTTTTACAAAATATCTGTCAGTGACTCTGTCATTCTGCGAGTCTGTCTGTATGCGACAAACTTTTGTGGGCGCTCTATCACAATTAATCCGCTGAATTTCACAAAACTTTACATTCAGTTAGAACTTTATATAAACTGAAGCTAACTGGTTTTTGGTGTATATTGTCTATCAGGTGGCGTCGCTATGCTGCATTTTCTATGATTTCGTTAATTGCTATATCTCTAGAACTAATGCACGGAGTTTCATAAAATTTCAGACTCAGTTAGTTCTTAATATAATTTGAAGCTGATAATGTTTAGGTGATAATCGCCCAACAAGTGGCGCTGCTATGCTGCATTATTCATGATTGTCGCAGTAGATCTATCTCAAGAAATAATGCATGAAATTTCATCAAACTTCAGATTCAGAGTCCCTAATATCAATTAGTAAAGTCAGTTTTTGGTGTAAATCGCCCAATAGGTGGCGCTGCTATGTTGAATTTTCCCCGAAATCCGCAATAGCTGTATCTCAAGAACAAATGCAATAATTTTCATCAATCTTCACATTTATTTAGTCCCTGGTATAAATTGGTCCTAATTAGTTTTTGGTGTAAATCGCCCAACAGGTGGCGCTTCTATGTAGAATTTTTTACGATTTCCGCACTAGGTCTATCTCAAAAACTATTGTACAGATTTCATCAAACTTCAGATTCAGTTAGAAGTTGACATAAGTTGTTGATAATTAGATTTTGGTGTAAATCACCTATTCGGTGGCGCTGATATGCTGCGTTTTCAGGAAGTATTAACATGTATGAGATGAAGAAAGTTTTGGGATTGCAACATCAGACTAGTGTTTTAGAAGAAACATGTATCTGAAGATGACTTAAATACTCGTTATGAACGTATTAACCGATTATGTTTTAAGTCTCTTGTGTCTATGGAGATAGGAATTCATACATAAAATGTTTACATTTAAATATCATTTTAAAAACTTATATTCTAAAAAAAAAAAAATAACACGACGCTTTTGTTTCGACGATAAATCAGATCCATAAAAAATCTCCCTGTTAAAAAGGGAATGGTTTCAAATTGAAAAATTTACATGCCCACACATTGCTGTAATTTTTTTTAAATTCAAATTTTGTTTTTTAGACGACATTGCATTATTTGCCTGAAGGATTGATCGAGGAAATTTTTCTCCTTTAAACATACCACGTTATCAAATATCTTTTATATATATATATAAAAAAAAAAGAAAAAAAAATGCTTTCTATGGAAAATGCGTCGAATATAAGATTTTTTTTTTTTTTTCATAGAATTGTGAGACTTTTTTTTTTTTTTTTTTTTTATACAAATATGTTTATGCATCATCAACTATTTAATAGCTGATGATTTAATAGTTAATATTCTAACTGTACAAAGTACATGTTACTTTTACTGTATTTTTTCATGATTCTTGAAAGTGACTTTAAATTTGTTTAAATACACTGCATGCTATAACAAAAACATGCAAAAATTCTTCAATTTGTTTAATAAAAGTCTTTATATCCGTATAAATACATAATCTATTCTTAAACAAATAAACACAAGTTCTGTACAAGATTTACATAATAATAATTCCCCAATGATACAGATTATTGGGGGAGTTTATTTGCAAGATGATCAGAAATGTTATGTTTTTATTCATTCTATTTTTTGTTCTTAATTGCCGTCGTTATCATTTTTGAAAATAATATAAAATCAGTAAGTACATTTTTTATATTTTCAGAATATCTTTTTTAAGAAAATGTATTGCTATCCAAAGCTACACTTGAAAACATACTTTTAATGACGCAACTTTTGAAAGTTCAATGCAAGTAGAGATTCCGTATATTATTATTCTTATATAGAAATATATAATTGGATTTATACAGAAAAAATAGTATTTAATAATGCGCAAAATTATTGCAAAACATTATTTTTTATGTGGGGGTTATCGCACTCTCTACATAACTCTAAAAATTGTAAAATGAAATGTTCAAACTCATAAATATTCAAACGAGAATATTAAATCAACGCTTACACTTCAACAAATTTGAAGACAAAGTGCTTAATAACAAATCTGAAAGTCTAGATATATCTAATTATAATTTTATGAAATATGTCAGAAACTTATTTTCACTTGCCATCAAAATCTGCTTTCCGTGTCATTCAGAAGTTTGTTTGATGTACTGAATATTGAACAGGGAAAGTAAAATTTACATAGTGCATGTTTGGAAGGATACAAAGCAGAATACAATGTTACAATGTTGACTGATGTAATAATATTTTGCATGTAATTATTCGAGAATAGACTTTCTGCAAGTAAACGTTTGATGCTGAGCTTCATTTTAGATACACAGCAATATTTATTATGTGTGTTGTATGTGCTTGTTTAAAAATTAAATAAAATAAATATATTTTTTAAATGCATCAGTTTGTAAAAAAATATGTTACATTGAAGTAAATCGAGAAAATCCTTACGTGGAATTCCCTATTTTATGGAGGATTAAAAGTGTGTAAAAATATTATAAGCAGTAACTTATGTGTGGAAAGTGACTGTTAAATGAACTAGTACAGAAATATTACGTAGCATTAATGTGGATAATATATAATATGACTGGTTTATATCTGACAAAAAAGAAATTTTCTCTGTTGTTCTTTATTGACATCTTTTTGGTCCTTTTACAGTTTATTTTCGGTTTTTTAATTTAACCCTTTCGAGCATGGTGTACCTTTAATAGTAAATATCTTTTCATCCAGTAATATTTTGTCTTAACAATGACTTTTGTTACTATCTACAAATTGTAAAGATAGTATATGTCTATACCTTTCTTATTATGATTTCATTTATGTTTTGATATTTAGTAATAACATTAATAATAAAAGTTAGCTTAATTCTCTTTGAATCGTTGGCATTTCCTTTATTTTCTAATATACTAGTGTAAATGCCCGTCCTAGGACGGTGGGTAAAAATTGTGTTTTTCACTTAAAACTTGAAAAACTGCTAAAAAAAAATAATTGACAATATGGAAGCGTTTAGATGAGCAAACTTAGGTTAGTTTATGTTCTAATAAACACACAGTTAGCATTTACAATATTTCTGGGTAAACCAGGTTTTCCGGCTAATATACTATAACAAAATTAAGATTTCTTAATAAAACAAAAATTTAATAAATATGCAATAAAAGTGCGTAATTAAAACAGTCTGCTGCAACTATTGAAATAATACTATTTTTTTAATAACACTTTGAAATTGTATTTTATCGTTTACCCCCCCCCCCCTTCTTCCCCCCTCCATTTTTTTTAAATATGTATATTGATTAATAAATAAATATCTCGGGTTGAATACCAACCGTCTAATTCCCTAAGCTTCTGTCCTCCTGATGCAAAGCTATAAATCAAAAATTATTAATTTTACTTTTCGTATAAATATTAATTTTTTACTTTTAAAATATTAAATATGTTTTTTTAAGTTTAAATTTACATACACCTGTATATAGAAAAGGAAAATATAAGGAATGTGTAATTTAAATATAAGTTACAAAATAATAAGCCTAAAATATTTAAACTGGTTACTTTTTTAAAAGTAAGTCAGTTTTATCAATTTTTTGCAGGAAAAAAAAGTATATTTTTAAAAATACCATATCATTGTTTTCCGTCAATCACTTTATATGAGAAATAAATTAAAATTCCTTACATGTCGCAAACAAAATTTAATATGATTGCAACTTAATACTTGAAATAATCTCAAGTGACACTTGGCGATTTATTTTGGTGGTGTAATGCGATGTGCCTTGCACTGATTTGTTAAGAAGAGGTGTCTACTACTGCTCAATTATCAGGACTTGTAACCTTGAGAAGTAATCCCGGGATTCTTGTTTCTTGTCAACCAATGGGAGAATGGATCCTTTTCCCCTTGAGTCTCTTCTTGGGAGACAGGTAAGATTGATGGATTCGCCCCGCCCAGCGTTAAACTGGCTTTTATTATATAGAGATTTCACACTTTAAATTTAAAATATAGGTTACTTTCCTGAACCAATCGTCCGTGATAAAACGCAAAGTGCATTAAAAAGTTGTAATACGCGTTAAACCCTGTTGCAATACGATACTTTCCAAACGTCTACAAAAATACTTCCTTAACCTATTATCATATAAATATGAATTGAATAGTACCAAAATAAGTACATTCGTGAGATTTTAGAACAATGAGATAATCTTTAAACTTCAGCAAATCTATTTGGATAACACTGATTAACATTATTAAAATAAATATAATTTTGTTCTCAAAATGGAAAACAAATTGGATCCGAAAGGGTTAAGTTACAAAATTATACTTTGTAGCCTAAATTACATAATCGTTTTCAGATTTTACTTTTATTTTAACAATGTTAAAGATTTGCGAAAAGTTATGAAATGAAATTTCGAAACCAAAATAGTAAATATTCTCCAGTAATGATAAAATCAAAGGTAAGAAATTTTTGGAATATAATGTGAACGTAAACAGTATATGGCCAGACTGATTGACCAAATGGATTGAATGTTCTATATGCAATACCTATTATAATTCACAAAAATTATTTTGTGGGCAGTAATGAAAAAAAGTTTTTTTATCTTTCTCAAGAAATTGTCTCTATATATTGCAAAGAAATAACATATAATTGGATTTTATTTTCTGTTTCTGTATGCATGCGCCAAAATTCTTTATTTGTCGCACAAAATATACAAAGACTTTTTCCTTTGGTTTTTAATTAACAGTGTTAAATGTTTTTGACCAGTTATTAAAAGATTCAAAAATTATTAATTAAAATCACTCAAAACGACGTTGTTTGCTGATAGCTGTGATTAAAACGTTTGAAAATAATTTTAGTGAATAGAAATTTAAAACAGTTATATATAGAGGGCAGAAGCCGGACCATGAACTTCTGATCGATCACTATTTTTATCCCGATGAAACCTTCTCATATATTATTGCATAGCTAATAGCCATATTTTGAACCGGAAAAAAAATTATATTTTATTGTTTTTATGTTGTTATTATTTTTAGGTGCGTTCGTAATTATATAAATAGTAGCACCTATAGTCGTCGTTCGGTCTGTCCGTCATATAACGAAACAAAAACTACCCAACCGAATGGTCTGAAATTTTAAATATATAATTATTGCAAAATTTTGTGGAGTCATTTTAAATTTTATGAAAATCGGATATATAGTTCAATTACAGTGGCTGTCAAAAGTTTCCCTTTACATTACGACCAATGGGAAAAAATATTTCAAGTGCATTTTAATGATGTTACGTCCTTTCGAACAGAATGAAATTCATATGCACTTATGAAGCGCACTACTAAAATATACATTCAGTACAATATGCGGTGCGAAAGATATTTATAAATCTAGTTATAGTGCTAACGCACTCTCATTTGCCACGTTCGACGTGTAATTTCCAACTTTTTTTAAAAAGTTTACTTACAGAACGTATAATAATCTGATATTTGAACGATGAAAATAGAATCGTTATATATAAATTCCCATATAATGCTGACAATAAACTATTGATAAAAGCGATCTAAGCAATCTATTTGTAAAACAAAAATATGTCCGTACGTGACGCTCACGTCTTATTTACAGTGGAAACGCCTGACCAAGAAATTTGACTTTTACTGTTGTTTATTTAAATTTTTAAATGTGATAGTCATACTATTTCAATTTCTGTGCCATCAAACAGAGATAAAATTGTTCATTAAAATACGATTTGTTTTAAACTCAATCTCAATGTACTTATTTTTCAGGGTTTTGTAAATATTTTCTTAAATGCTGTTTTAAAAAATCTGTGTCTATTCCCTACAGCCTGAATACGAAAGCTTAACCAGTTTGTATTTAAAACAATTTAAAGGGTTTGGCCTGAGTTTCCATCAAATATTCAACAACGAATTAAAAACGTCTTCAAGATATAAAGAAAATAATTCAATTAAATCCTAAATTCAAAGTCCCTCTCAGACAATCAAGAAAAGCAATCGAACTATACGAGCTTAAACAATAGAAAGTGTGCAAATCAAAAAAGCTGCTGCAAGTAACTAAAATTGTACCAATTGATTCGGTTGGTAACTCCTCACATAAAGCAAATACGGAAATATGGCTTTAAAAAAAATCAACAGTTTTTTTCGAATAATGATATTTTTCATGTAAAATGATACTTGGTGTTGACAGTGGGCAATTTAAACAAATATGTTAAATGATAAAAATCTATTAGCGTTTACAATGAAAACGTGTTTTCACCTATCTTCTATCACCGGGGAAGCTCGAGTTACAATACCCTAGTAGTATTTAAAATTAGAAAACTATAATAAATAATTAAGCACATATAAATACCCGCCTCAATTATTTATTCTATTAATTCTACATATATTAAGGCAGACATGAACACAAACAATACAATAACGAAACAGGAATGAAACTCTAGACGGGGACAGGACACGAACCTGGGTTCACAATGTACCGTACTGTTGCTTTAACCACAGGTTAGCATTTCTAAATAAAATATTTTTTCATTTCCGTTCGGTTATTGTATTAATTGCATTCATATCAGTCTTAATATAGGTACCTTTAATAAAAAAATGAATTCAGACGTGCTTTAATATACAGGGTGAGTATAAATGATGGACACGATTTTTAAACAAAAATCACATTTTCGTAGAGAAATATACCAAATTTTTGTCAGTTACAAATGTTCGATGTGTGACCCTCTTGTTACTCGGCATACGTCCAATCTATAATCCAGTTCGTTCCAAACATTTTGTAACATCACTCTGTCAATGGTTCTGAATGCTGCACAAATGAGTTGTTTAGGTTCTGGCAGTGTTTTCGGCTTTGGTGGTACGTAAACAATGTCTTTGACACTGCCAGAACTTAAAGAACGCATTTGTGTAGAATTCAGAACCCTTGACAGAGTGATGCTACAAAATATTTGGAACGAACTGGATTGCAGATTGGACATATGCCGTGTAACAAGAGGTTCACACATCGAACATTATTGACTGCAAAAAACTTGGTATATTTCTCTTAAAATTGATGTATCACTTATTGTAATATGATTTTTTAAAATCGAGTCCATCATTTGTGGGGCATTCTCACAATCTTTTGACTTGCATGTCCCTGAATAATAATTTTTATTTTAATACACTTTTTTGTGTTTTTTTTTTTAAATTTCATAAACTGGGAAACATCACATTGCATAATTGCACAACAATATTAACGAGATAAATAAGTATTGAACGAAGTTGGGGGTCCAAACACCTGGAAAACTCTTATAGAATCCCGTGTCCCTGATGCTGATTTTTAAGTTTGGAGCTGTCTGGATAAAATTGTTTCAATAAATATAATTCTATGTATTTTTTTCTGAAACTGGAACTGTTGTTTTATATAACTATGTAGCTAAAAATTAACCTGCACACATTTTTAGGGTTGTTATTATTTTTTAAACTCTGTCCCTGGGTTTTAGATTCCTTACCATCCCTCTTCTGAAATTATACAGAAAATCATTTCAGATGCAGCCACAGAATTTTTTTTCAAGTTTTTTCTCATGCATAAGTATGCTAGAGAAATAACGCCTAAAATTCTTTTGTACGAAATTTACTGTAGAATTTAAATCAGCATTTAAATATGAATTTCAAGCATCGCGGCTTTATTGGTAGTCTTACCCTCACCAAGGTATATTCCTGCACTTTTCGAGGTAAATTAAAAAAAAAATAATTTAATCCAATGTTAACAACTGTTTCTAAAAATCAATGAACATTGTGGTTATCACTTAGTCTTAATATGATTTTCCTAAAATAGGTGGTAATTTTCCTTACCGTACCATCCTTACCGTCCCTTTTTTCCTATACCATCCCCTTTTTTTACCTTACCATCCCTTCTTTAACACCCCTTTAAGACAATGTTATACAAAAATTCTGTATTAAAAATACTATATTGTTAATATTTCTTATTTGAATGTCCTGTGGGTACTATGCAAATTCATTATAAGTAAAAATTTATTAGAAAATAAAAAGTTATAGGGGTAAAATGGTAAGGAAAATTAAACTCGCAAGTTTAACTTAAACCTCAGTTAAATAAAAAAAAAATCGCTGCTGACCGTTTTCTCTTTATTTTGAATCATTAAGGCATTCGCCTATCAGATTAAAATGTTATTTTAGCAAGTTTAATTTTGTCAGATTTTTTCCCCCAAAAGTCAAAAGATTGTGAGAATGCCCCTTGTACTCACCCTTTATATTGTGGATCGATAGAATATTAATTTATTCATTGTATTTCCCGTCACCCGGTGCTGCCTGATTGCCATCTGGTGCCATTTCCCAGCATGGCTTGTTAGTGAAAAATTGCCGGTGCTTGACGTCAGCCGAAGTAGTTTAGTGGTTAAATCAACAGCGCGGTACGCTGTGGACCCGGGTTCGAGTCCTGGTCCCGGCTAATTTTTCATCCTTTTTGAATTGGTGTATAAATTGTGTTTATGTCTGACTTAGTAGATGTGACTTTAATAATAAATAAGTTGAATTGAAGGGAAGACATGTGAGAGTATACGAGTATACTGATATAAAATGACTTCTAGAATAATGAATATAACACCAACCATGTAACTAACTATATATTTAAAAGTTGCAAAAATTATTATTTTTTATAAAAATAAAAAGATAACAGCGTAATATGCGTTTTATTTAAGTACAACGTACTGGCTAATAAAATTTTTAACGTTTAAAAATTGCTCAAATTATCTTACCATCTTTTGTATTCTGTATAATTTATACAAAGATTAAGATAAATAACATGCAATTTTAAGTATGCAGTCGCAAACATATTCCTACGTAAAAAAATATATGTCTCATTTTAAATCATTATTCTCATAGCTTACAATTATCTACCTTATTTATTTTTGAGAATGTTTCAATGTTTCTGCTTTAACAATTAAGAATTATCCACAGATATTTCACACTAATGTGGGAAGTAGATATTCATGTATAACTTCTAAAGAAAACATTATGCTTCGATAAATTCGTTATTTAGTAAGTTATATTCATAAATAAAATATACCATAATACATCAGAATTCCTTTTGTTTTGCGACGTGAATACCTTATTTTGATATACGACGTTTTGAACAAATCCTTTGTATTTTACTCAAATTAAAATCTAAAGCTATTTCGAAATTTTAGACTGACGAATATTTAATGAATTTAATAAAATATTTACGGTATATTTTATTCTCATTGTTGAATCAGACTAGTGATAAAAAAAAAATATATTTTGCAGATACTTTTAAGATGAAGGGAAAAAATACGCTGCTACATAACACATTTTATATAAATAATTCTTTTAAAGATATTGATTAACTAACAAATTTTAAGATGATTATTTATATTTTAAAAATACTCTCTTCTTTATACTAACAAGGAAAGTCTCCATACGGGCATATTCATTAAAATCTAAAAAAAAGTCCTTCCGGCCAGTGCCGGGAGGAACAGGTAGCTTTCAAATTCCTAATTTTAAAAAAGCCAACTTATATTATTCAAACACACGAAGCTCAATTTAGCGGAAACCGAATATAGGAGATTCAATACTAATTTTTATCAATACTAAATCATTATGAATGAGAATTTCGCGAAATTAGTCAGCTTTATCCAAGCTGCTTTTATTTAAAGTAACTTATATTTGGCTGCCAAATTCGGCGATTTCTTAAAGTGCCTGCCATTTTAAGACAACATGGTGGATGAGGCTAACCAGTGAACTTGCTTGAGACCTTAGTAATTGATGTGCACATGCTCACTCACATCGGAATCGGTTGATACATACGAGTGCTGTCGCATGCAAAAATCAGATTTTTCAAAATGTCACCCACAATAGAAATTGAAACTGCTATATCTGAGCCATTTTTTAAGGTAATGACAAACAAAAAATGCTCCTGAATTCTTATATCAAGGTCAAATACTTAAGAAAGAAACCTTTTTCAATTTCTAATTTTTTTGCAACTCACTTTAAATATATGTTTTTTTAATTTAATGGCCGTCATTTTGAAACAAGATGGCTGATGAATCTGGCCAGTGAACTTGGTCGAGGTATTCATGTATACTATCCACATGCCTTCTTACATCGAAATAGGCGAATACGTGTGTTATCGCGTGACAAATACAAGATCGTTTCAAAATGTTAGCCATGCTAGAAATTCAAAGTGCTGTAATTCAACCATTTTTTAAGATATAAACAAAAAAAACAAATTTTCAGAAACAAAAACTGCTCCGGAATCTTTATATAAAGGCCAAACACATAAAAAAAATCTTTTTCATTTTCCAATTTTTTAATACCTCATTTTAAATTTTAAATTTAATTTTTTTAAATGGCAACCCTTTTGAAACAAGATTGCGAATGAAGCTGGCCAACAAACTCGGTCGAGACATTGGTATGTACCATGTACAGACCAAGTTACACCCAAATCGGTTCATAAATACGCCTGTTATCGCGTGACAAATATCAGGTCGTTTTAAAATGTCAGCCAAAATAGAAATTCAAAATGCTATTACTCAGCCATTTTTTAAGATATAGACGAAACAAAAACTCTTCCGGAATCTTTGTATTAAGGTCAAACACATACGAAAAAAATCTTTTTCATTTTCCAATTTTTGGTATCTCAATTTAATTTTTTATTTTTTTAATTTTTTTAAATGGCCGCCATTTTGATACAAAATGGGGTATGAAGCTGGCCAACGAACTCGGTCGAGACATTAGTATGTACTATTTATAAACGAAGTTATATCCAAATCGGTTCATAAATACGCCTTTTATCGCATCACAAAATTCAGGACGTTTCAAAATGTCAGCCACGCTAGAAATTCAAAATGCTGCAACTCAGCCATTTTTTAAGATATAGACGAAACAAAAACTGCTTCGAAATCTTTGTATAAAGGTCAAATACATAAGAAAAAAATATTTTTCCATTTTCAAATTTTTGGTTCCACATCTCAAATTTTATTTTTTTTTTTAAATTTTAAATGGCCGCCATTTTGAAACAAGATGGCGTATGAAGCTGGCCAACGAACTCGGTCGAGACATTGGTATGTACTATGTACACACCGAATTACATCGAAATCGGTTGATAAATACGCCTTGCATCGCGTGACAAAATTCAGGACGTTTCAAAATGTCAGCCACGCTAGAAATTCAAAATGCTATAACTCAGCCATTTTTTAAGATATAGACGAAACAAAAACTGCTCCGGAATCTTTCTATAAAGGTCAAATACATAAGAAAATAATATTTTTCCATTTTTAATTTTTTGGTACCACATTTCGAATTTTTATTTTTTTTTTAAATTTTAAATGGCCGCCATTTTGAAACAAAACGGCGTATGAAGCTGGCCAACGAACTCGGTCGAGACATTTGTCTGTACTATGTACATACCGAATTACATCGAAATCGGTTCATAATTACGAGAGTTACAGTGTGACATAGGTCATATATATATATATCTGATATATATATATATATATATAAATTTTGAACGGAGGGCGGTTTCGGGGTCTGGCGGTCATGATCGATGAAATTATGAAAATATACGAAATTTTTTGAAATCGCTTTCCTCCGAACGGCTACAATAGGTAGCTTTTTGTAACGAATTCTACCTAAAATTACTGAGTGTTCTTTTTATGTGGATATATATGTTTATAAAAATTTATTTGGCGGAACCTCGATAGAACGTTCGTAAAAAAAAAAAAAAGAAAAGAAAAAGAAAAAAAAAATTCGTTTATTTGGCGAATTATCATCGGTTGGCAATGAAATGAAATTACGAAAAATACTTTTTCAAATCGAATACGCTTTAAGATGAACGAATACGCTTCATGAAAAATACTTTTTCATGTCGAATACGCTTTACGATAAAAATGTTTCACATTGAACTTTCTAAAATAAATTTAACGTAAATAACTTTAGTTTTGTCAGTTTTAGTTTGATTTAACTATAGTTTTGTCATATATCTATATATTTATAAGGAAAATTAAATATCAAATTTTATGACTTAAAGCAAAATTAAAATAATTTAAAATTGTTTCAATATCTCAAAATAAAGTCTAAATTTTCGCTGTCGATTCAATTTTGTTGCTATGGAAACGACGAAATCTTTGATATGGAAATGAATAACTGCTAAATGAACCTTTGCCTTTATTTTGGAATATGCTTAAATATATGAAAGTATTTTTTATATATGAAATTATTTTTAAAGTAATAAAATTAAATAACAAGCAACATAAATATGTAATACAAAAAAATATATTTATTAAACTCTCTCATTGTTTATGTTTAAATTCATTAAATACTTTTTGCACGCATTCTAAAAATCAATTAACAAACAATTTTTAAGTGCATTAAAATCTTTTACTTTTGGCGAGGAAAAGTGCTGCTCGCCAAATCGCGTGATGCTTTCGTCTTTTCGCGCCAAATACTCGAAAGTATTTTGTTTTTTTACAGACTTTCTACTGTAATTCTGCCGCTAAATTTGACTGATCCTTTATTACATACACAAGTAGATTAATTGTTTTTTTTTTTTAATATGAGTATGCCCAGTAAGGAGACCTTCCTTGTAAGCATTAAAATAAAAATTACAGATTATTTAACATTTTTTACAGTTTTCAATTATAAGGGACAGTCAGTTGAAAACAGAGCACTCACTAAAGAGTGAGTATGGAAAATTTTATTCAAAAAGTAATTGCCAGAAATGTTAAGACATTTATTCCACTTGGAGACGGGACGATCCATTCCAGTTTTGTAGAAAGAATTAGTTTGTGGCAGATCCACAAGCTCACACACTATTGCACTCCCTCTTTCGAAAGAAACCGAAGTCCACCAATGTCTTTCTTCAAGGGGTCAAAAAATGTGAAAATTAGCAGGATATTTTCACGGATAATACCATCAATCTTCACAATGATATCAGGAGAAATGGCTCGATGGGCGGGTCATGACCGGAGATGCATGTATAGAACATACATTAGTATGCAAAATTCAAGCAACAGTCACAAAATACTAATTTCTGAACACGTGAGTACTCAAAAGAAAATTCTGTAAACATTAAGTGTAGAAAATAAGCACTGCCCTAACAGTACAACCAGTCCATGTGAACTCACTACAACGAACTGAAATGTGATATTTTTTATTCATATCATTCTTACTCTCAATTGGTCACTCCACTGAGAAATCACTATGACTGCTGTTTTATTAAGTGTCAATAAGTGACTTTACAATGAAGTCATCAAGTGACTCTCATGTGGCCGTCATTCGGAGACTCTATTGTAAAGTCATCATGACAGCTGTTTTGTGACGATTTCTCAAGTGACAGAAAATGAAATTATCTGATGAATTTTCACAAGGGAGCACAATGGTGACTTCACAGTAGTCTCAATCACTTGAAAGTCACCATGTGACTTCACCGTAACGTTATATGGCAACTCATTATAATGCAATGCTCATTACTTCAAAACTGAGTCTTCAAATGATAGTCACATGAAAATCACAAGATGATCTCATTGTAATTTTATCTGGTGACTCAACAAAAAAGCAACAGTATAGTGACTTCTCAGTGGAGTCGTCGTATAACGATTATTTGAGTCTAATAATGTGACGGGTGAAAGATCCCACATTTCGTTTCACCGTAGTGACTGCGACACTTGGGACCATGTACGGCGTGTAGGAGATGTCACATCGACTATCTGTGCTGTGGGGATAGTTCATATTTGAATTATATTATTTTCTTTTGAGTATTCGCGCCTTGGAAATTAGCATTTTGTGATGGTTGCTTAAGTTTTCCACACTAGTATAGTACAATTCTTGTCAATGTATTTACTGATGACACATCTTATGAGTTTCAGAGTCAAAAATAGCAAACTGAATTTATTTTTCTTTGTGCTATTAACTGTTTTAAAATGTTGTAAAGACTAGTCATTGTTAATGTATCTTACCATATGCAGTGAATTTGAGTCTTCCCTTCGGGATTCACTTATACTCTAAAGCGAAAGCTCGGTTCCCCGGGCGATCATCTCTGTCATCATTGTCCTGGCTGGAAATCATCTTGTAGTGATGTACGTCATTTTCTCTTATGCTACTCGTGATAACTTGTCAGTGACATGCAGTTTTTGCCATAGACAGCGGACATGCGACGATGAATTTCGCGTGTTCCAGTATCCTCAAACACCAAAAACCCAAACAACACCTATCTGCTCTTCTTTGCTTGCCTCCATTTTTAATATTCGACGACCACACTTTTCACTACGCTCACCTACAAAGAAAAAAAATTCCTGCCGGCTCGGCCTACAGCCGCAGATAGATTCCGAAGTTAAGTGCTAATTTCAACAAAAAAAAAATTAAATCATTATTAGAGATAAACCTACTTTAACAATTTTATCTGGCCACTTTTGACGAGTTTTTATTTCATTTTTATATATTAGACAGGGTTTAATCAGAATTATGTTAAGGCGGTATAAATAAATATATATATATATATATATATATATATATATATACTTTTCCATTATCAACAACTCAAAATTTTCTAGCACATTTTCAGATTCATTTACAAAAGAAAAAATATGAAATTTGCGGACGTTATTTTTGAAAAGATTTATAAGCGACATGTGTTTTTATTTTTCGTTCAATTAATTAAAACTTGATTTACAAACAATTATTTTCTCAATACCACAATATTTTTCCTTTCCAACACAATCGCTTACGGAAATGCCCACTTTGACATCATTTTCTGCCTCTATAAAAAATCGACCATTACGGTACATTATATAGTTTCTGAATAAGAGAATCTACAAATTGGATGTGTTTGAGAGCAAAAATGAATTTAAAAATGAGTCAGGCAATAAGCAGCCTGGATTTGAATACAGCTTTAATACAATGATATTTTTCTTCAACCGCTATGAATTTTTAATTTGCTTTTGCTGAAAGAATTGGTCCTATCAAAAACTTGTCAATATAAATGTTCTCGATAATATTAAGAAGATATACAATAAATTCGTGCGGATTTTATATCTTGTGAATTGACGAAGTTATGCATTGTTTTCTTCATCAACACCCCACCCCCTTTTTTTTTCGTTTTTAATTTTTTTTCTTCTGTGGTACCAATTAGTTCTATCAAAAACTTGCCAATATAAAAGTGTTAGATAATATTAAGAAGATTTATAACCAGTTCAATTGGATTTGGTATCTTGAGAGTTGACGAAGGTATGAATTTTTCCCCTAAAACCCTATTTTTTGCGCCCCTTGAAATAAAAACTTTAAACTGACTTGATATGTACAGAAATTTAGAAGTTATGTGGTTTTTTCGGTTTTCACAAAACCCCTACCTAATTCCATCCCCTTGGTTTGATTTTGCCCATTAACGAAATTGGCCGAGATTTTATGCTCCTTGATTTTATGTATCAGTTTGGAAAAGATTTGTTAAGAATTACGGAAGTGCCCATAAAAAAGGGATATATATATATATATATATATATATATATATATATATGTGTGTGTGTGTGTAGCATTTTGCTACCGACTTTCAGATATTTAGGCGACACCAGTACACCTCGACATAAAATGTAGTAGAGCAATCAAAACCATCCATCCGTTATATTGAAAATACCGGATTGCAGTCAGGGTGGCGAAAAAGACAGGCTCGAAACACATTGATAATTTCCCTTACGTAATGAATATAGAGAGTCATTATCACTTTTTAAACTGGTTTTATTGACAAAAACATAGCAGAACAATTCCAGTAGTTATTCCATCCACTCACAAAAATCGATCATCACTTCATAAGACTTTAGATATTATAAGAATATGATCTACACATTCGAACGTTCACTCCAAGCGACTCAGCTTAATTAGACAACCAGAAAAACGTAAATTCTTCTCTCCATCGCCGATGTAACGATATTTGTACCCCGAACAACAACGCGCGGACGGTTACAGAACAGTAAAAGACCAATCTCGAAGAGAGGTGGGAGAGGATGGGACATAGAACAAATTACGATTTGAATGGAAAGGATGACGTCGATAAAGAACTCTTTATATGGCGTGAGAATAAAAGTGCAAATTGCGCTGTCGGACGCATGGAATTGTGGGTATAGAACACGAAAGAATAAATGATATTAAAACATTCGAAAGAAAGAGAATTTAGTTTTAAAATAAAATGAAAAAGTAATTTAATGGGTTTTATAAGATTAGGCGAATGGATTAAGGTTTTTTAAATAATAAAAGAATACGCAACTTTAAATGCATGAAATAAAAGACAAAATATATTAAGATATTATTAAAGATAGGTAAAAAAGGAAAAATATTAAGAATTATGAATAGTTTTACTAAGAAAAAGAGGCGAAAATTTATATTATTACATATCCCACCACTCAAAAAGACTGGATGAACTGGTAGGTCCTAAGCCCCACAAGTTCATAGAAAGGAAATGTTACATTTGTTTGGATTACAATTTCGCCACTTGGAGTAAACCCTTAAAATTTAACTTTTGTTTTCTATTTTTTTTTTTTATCTTAATGCTATATTAATTTAAAATTTAGAACGCGAACAACTGGAATTGTTAATTAAATACAATAACAAGATATTAATCTTGTTTACAATTATAAATTAAAAAAAAAAAATGTTTGAGTTTTTACGAAAACTTACAACGGTTTTTGACATTGTTTACAATTTACAAAGATGTAAAATAAAAAGTTACTAGAAATATTGAGAATAATTTTTTTAGATAGTTTTGTTATTTACATAATAAATGTACGGCCATTCATGGCTCATATTAATGTGTAAAGCATTCATGAATTCAGTTGTAAAGACTTGAAAGAGGCATTTTATAATATAAGTGTGCTAATGGAATTCTGAAAAATGTCTTCAAAATATAAGTTCAAATTTAGATTCGTAAATATAATGTTCATTTGAATCTACTTATCCTTACATTAGCAACTCAGTTTTTCCAATCTAAGTTCATTTTTAGTTCAACAAATGAAATTAATATATTACAATAAATAAATAATAATAAAATTCATAATAGCAATAATATTAAAAATTTTTTTAAATAAACCTATTTACAGTATCTTTGAAGTGTATTGACACACATACATCGATGGTATTGATGGTCCATCTCTTTGCGGGTACCTTTTTTGCTATTTGGTATTATTTACTATTTACCACATGGTATTTACCTATTACAGTCATCATAGGTTTTTTTCAGAAATTTCTTTGAATTCCTCTAAGTTGAAACATTTTTAATAATCTAAAATTTCTAACTCATAAATTAATTACTCATAATTAATAAACTCTCTAACTCATAACAATTAACACCATTTAAATCAGATATTCTCATAAACTAACAAAAACTCTTAAATCTAAAACTTCATAAGATTTTTTTTCTCATATTCTGTCCATTAATTAGTTACACGGTAATTATCTTCCAATTATTTAATAATAAGCATATTATATCTTATATTTTATATCAATTTCTAGGACTAGCTTACAATGAGTAATTGAAATTCATACTAATCGGGTTATCACAACTCATAGCATAAAAACTCTTTCAAGTAAGTCTCTCATGCTAAGTATTATCATCTCACTTATTATAGTAATCAATATTCATTAGGATCTTTTTCTCTCAATATCAATAATGCATAGTATAATAAATAATAATAACAACTATATTCAACAACACAGTCAATAGTATTCAAAAGTATCAAATAAATTTCTTTAACTAATCCTTAAAGTATCTAATTGATATCTCATCCATATCACAGCGAATGAGGCATGACAATATACTCAAATATTAGGCATAACATAAAATATCAAAAATAAATAAGAAATATTGTGAAATAACTATCAATTCAGCATGATTATGCAATGACCTTGTTTTCAATCAAACAAGAAGCTATAATTGCTGAATGAAAATGAAACTTTGTAGCATACTCAAGAAAGGTTGATAAAAGATCCAGATTATTGAATTATAGTAATTAACTTTAATCCTAGATTCAAATTCGATTTTAATTTAATCCTAATCCAGTTTATTTTATTTATTTAGTTAATTTAGTTTAAGTTATTAATTCAATTAATTTCGATACAAGAAATTCTCAACCTAAATCGACCAATTTACGCCAGCATAAATAGTTAACTGAAGTAAAACATCTCAGCAGTAATATTCCTGTCGCGATTCAAGAACACACTGTTGTATAGAAAATAATTGCTTACTAACTTATAAATGTATTTATTCAGTTTTAGTTAAATTACTTATTATTATAAATTTAAGACGCAGTTATGGATTTAACATTAGTTTTCTGGGGTTTTTCATGGGATAACTTTAATTGATCTGGAGAATAATATTTTCGTAATTTAGCTACATGGACAATCTCCGTATTTCGGTTTTGAATTTTCCTATCTATCTCAAAGTTAACATCAGATAATTTATTAAGGATTCGATATGGGAACAAGTTTTTAGTGGCCCTTAAGAATAATTTAAAATTATATACTTTCTAGTGTAAAACTTAAATTTAAACACAATAAAATATTTTTCAAGAACAAAATAAAATGATAAATAATTCTCTTTTAATCATTACTTTTAGTAAAGCAAGTGATCATCCTACCGGCTTATGTAGCATTTTGCTACCGACTTTCAGATGTTTAGGCGACACCAGAACACCTCGACATAAAATGTAGTAGAGCAATCAAAACAATACATCCGTTATATTGAAAATACAGGATTGCAGTCAGGGTGGCGAGAAAGACAGGCTCGAAACACATTGATAATTTCCCTTACGTAATGAATATAGAGAGTCATCATCACTTTTTAAACTGGTTTTATTGACAAAAACATAGCAGAACACTTCCAGTAGTTATTCCATCCACTCACAAATATCGATCATCATTTCATAATACTTTAGATGTTATAAGAATAGGATCTACACATTCGAACGTTCACTACAAGCGACTCAGCTTAATTAGACAACCAGAAAACGTAAAATCTTCTCTCCATCGCCGATGTAACGATATTTGTACCCCGAACAACAACGCGCGGACGGTTACAGAACAGTAAAAGACCAATCTAGAAGAGAGGTGGGGGGAGGATGGGACATAGAACAAATTACCATTCGATGGGAAAGGATGGCGTCGATAAAGAACTCTTTATACGGCGCGAGAATAAAAGTGCAAATAGCGCTGGCGGACGCATGGAATTGTGGGTATAGAGCACGAAAGAATAAATGATATTAAAACATTCGAAAGAAAGAGAATTTAGTTTTAGAAGAAAATGAAAAAGTAATTTAATAGGTTTTATAAGATTAGGCGAATGGATTAAGGTTTTTTAAATAATAAAATAATACGCAACTTTAAATGCATGAAATAAAAGACAAAAGATATTAAGATATTATTAAAGATAGGTAAAAAAGGAAAAATATTAAGAATTTGGAATAGTTTTACTAAGAAAAAGAGGCGAAAATTTTTATTATTACATATATACATATATATACATATTATATATATATATATATATAGGTAGACAGATAGATAGATAGATAAAGTTTTTTACTGAGGGTGGTTTTGGGTTCTAGGCGTCATGATCGGTGTAGATCTACAAAATGTTTTTAAAAATTTCAACATAGGGGAATATATTTCATAGAAAATCTACCTAAAAAACAACTGTGAGTATCTGTGAGCTGTCATTATGTATTTCTACCAACCCTCGAACTTGAAGTATCGATATGTTACAACAGTGTTACCAACATTGGCGAGGAACGTGTTTTGTTGCGGGTGTTCTCTTTTCATTTGATTGCCTCTCATATATCAAAACTTGCAGCATATTAATAAAGTACAATTGAGATTTTTTGAATTGAGATTGTTTTTAAAGAATTTACATCAAGAAAACTACATTCTATTAATCTTAAATACTGTATACATTTTGATATATAAAAACTTGGAATAAAAGGTTTGGGGATATCGCTGGTCAGCCTTTTAATACGTGATATTTTAACAATTGAAAATATTTTTATTTGAACACTGATAAAAATTTCACCATTGGATTACGTGAAAAGCTCAGCAGCACATATTCGAGTATTTCCTCGTAATATTACAGTATGTGCCGGTATATATTCAGAGTGTATTAGGCCGTAAATGACGGTATTTTTCAAGAACGTATCTGACTATAATTCACAGTAAATTAGAAGAACGTATCTTATCGTAAGTCGCAGTACTATATAGATTGCAAATGAGTGTTTTTGACAGTATATGACATTTTATTTCATTTTTTTTATTATTTTGAGTATCAATTATTATTTCGATTCAATTTCCATCAAAGAAATATATACGCTGTGTGTTTTTCATCCTATGAAAATGGAAATTGGTGATTGTTAGTGCATTTTATGTAGATGCTACCAACAACAATAGATAATATTCTACTTTTAGTGGATTATTATAAAACAGTGTAAGTGACAGCTTTTCATGTATTTATACGTCATTTAAATATTCGCACAAGTTTCCGTTTTAATTTAAAAACTGTCAAAAAACATTATTGTAAAGTGTAATAAAATAGATAAAAATAATAAAATAATACATTATTATTATATTATATTATTGTATATTGCCAGTGATCTGTCTTTCAGAAAATTAAATCTCAGAAAAACGGACACGTCACAACTTTAGAACTTAGATTTCATCTTTTTAAATAAATTCATTTAATATAACTTTTCAGATTAACGTCACCACCTTTCCTTTTCTCAACCTACAAAGATTATATCCTTAAAAGCTAATATATAATTCATTTTTTAAATACATTATAATAATACTCCAAATAGGCTACCCCCCCCCCCCACACACACACACTTTTTACCCAAAATTTAAATTTTAATTTTAAAAAATGACTTATTAATTGCATTAGCAAAAAGGAATTGAATGAGACTTTAACGAACATGTAAACAGTTTATTAAAACCATTTTAATATTTTTATACTTTTTATTTAATAATTTTTCAGCAATAGATGAAAGAAACAAAAAAACCCCTTCCAAACCTTACTTTAAATTACACAATTACTAAATACAACGTTATAAAATATTTTCACAATTACTGCCTAAATAATTACATTTTTTATTAATTTGAATTCTGATGTTTCCCTACAGCATTTAACATTTTGATAATCATAGCAATTTTTCTATCATTTATTTATTTATTATTATTATATTATTATATAGAATGAGGAAAGGAAAGACAGAGAGTGAAATTTGGAAAATAGTTTTAAATGACCTTATTAAACGTTTCTTGAGTTGCGAAGTGTGCGTTCTTCTGAGATTGAATAGACACGGATTTTGTGATTTAATGATAATATAAACACATAATAACAATATATCAACGTAATCTATTACATATATATAATCCAAACGGAAATTTCGTTCCGAACGCCGAGATTTCGAGTTCTACCGCATGGATTTTTACGGAACTTATACCGTTAGATAGGTATAATTCCAGGGAAGGTTTTAAGCTATAACACATCATTCTACCTAGATTAGTTAAGAATTATTACGGAAAATTCTATTATTTTGGACTTTGTTACTTCATATTTCCTTAAATATCTGGGCTCCTATTGGTCGTAGAGCTTAGATCTCGCGCCAAAAGTAGCTCCGAAGCACCCAAGCAAACTTTTCCCCGCGATTATTTTGCCGTCTTCCGATTTCCTCTAACTCTATTAGATGCCCGCGTAGAAGCCCCTTTAAAATATTTTTCGTAGTAATTTCAGCAATTATCTTAAATTATTGGTTAAGACCGCCACCCTCCCGATTTATGTATCTACGGAAAGGTTGCATGAAGGAGTTTCGTTCAGATACGCTTTCGTTAAGAATAGCGTGCGCTCCCTGGTGGTGGAATGTGGAACTAACATAACGCGATATTGTTAATATTAGGAAATCTAACAATGCGATCTGTTTTAAACTTTGAGATAGTTCATAACACATAATCTATTATCTATTCTATTATATATATATATATATAATCTATTATCTATTCTATTATCTATTATCTATTATATATATAAAATCCAAACGGAAATTTCGTTCCGAACGCCTAGATTTCGAGTTCTACTGCATGGATTTTTACGGAACCTATACCGTTAGATAGGTATTGTTTCAGGGAAGATTTTAATCTATAACACATTATTCTACCTATATTAGTTTTAGAATTATGACGGAAAATTCTGTTATTTTGGGCGATAAGGTTACCATTTTATTTCTTGGCGAAATTCATCGTTGATAAAAAAAAA
The DNA here is from genome assembly GCA_963932465.1 of Maratus speciosus. Classification (NCBI taxonomy): domain Eukaryota; kingdom Metazoa; phylum Arthropoda; class Arachnida; order Araneae; family Salticidae; genus Maratus; species Maratus speciosus. The sequence goes on along the minus strand of OZ010786.1, from coordinate 510,543,650 downwards.
AAAAATTTAAACAGCTATTAAACCTCGAAAAATAAAAGAAAAACTGTTACTAATTTTATTTAAATGAAAAAAAAAAAGAAAAAAAGAAGAAGAAAATCCGTTTTAATGAGTGATAATATTAAAAAACGGAAACATTTAATCAAAACCTGAAAGAAATATTTGTAATGCTTAAAAATTAATTTAATAAGAAATATTACACTTGATACGCAATATTTGGCTCTTTATCGCTTGCGTTAGATATGGAAACGAATCTGAAAATTTGATTAGATGAAATTTTAACGACATTTTCTTTCTGTTCTGTTCTTTTCTTTTTTTTTTATATCTAATTGTCCCATCACGTGACTTATAGAAGAAACAAGCAGATGTAATTGTGAGTCACATGTGTAATTACTATTTGTTTCTTTAAAATTTTTTATTTTTCTTTTGCCGCCAAACAATGTGATTTTAAGCCAAAAATGCATAAGCGTGACATTAGCTTGAGGATGTTCTCACAAATGGTGTTTTTTTTGGTGAAAGTGATCATTTTTTGAGTACATTTTCATATTCAATTGTAACTTATATAGATATCAGTTAATATTTTAAAAATGGAATCGAATACTTAAATTTCAGTGTGAATTTCTGCCACACATACATATTGTAAAATAATTTCATACTTTTTAAAATGTTTTTCGCCGTAATTCCGAAAGCATGTGATATTTATAAACTCGAACTCAGATCAACGAATATTGCCCATTTTATTTAAGAAAATATTATCTGTTTTCTCAAGTCATATCGCCAATTTCATTTATAGGAAAATTCACAGATTCGAAATCTAGGAAATAAAGATATTTTTTAAGGAATTTTATGTTTTAATACGTTATTACTATGGAAAAATTCAACATTTTGAAAAAAAAAAATTACAAGTGTTTTGTAATTCGTCATTTCTTCTTCGTATTTCTTCGTACTTTCTCCTCTGTTATGTAATATTTCAAATGATATTGGACTAATTTTCGATCATCGATTCACCGCAAAATCGCATATCTAATATAGTATATAAAATAAAGTCTGGATTAGGGGACTAATTAACGCACAGAGCAAACTACTGAACCTAAAATCTTGAAAATCGTGGTAAAAATACTTCTTATGACATAAACTTCTGCTAAGAAAGGATTTTCTAAAGTGTCACCCCTAATGGTTTTTGCACGGGGAGCGGAAAAAAATCGAATATCAAAATTATGCGTCAAATGATAGCATATTTTAATGTAGTTTTGTATGCTGAATCGAATGCTATCAAATAAATTTTTATAAGTCCAACAGTTCATGACACATTTCATATTTTTCTAATTTGGCGGTGTCTTTGACATCTAAACCTCAAAATATTTATCATTGCATCCGTTATTCTAGCAACGGAAAAAATTCAAATCAACCCTTTTGGCTAAAAAATAAAAACGGCTCTATGAGTTTGAAATAAAAATGCAAGCATCTTATTTTTTTTAAAAAATAGTGATTTTATGTAAAATAAAAGGGAAAAAATTACTGAGAATTTAGCGTTATAAAACAAAAATGGAAAAGGTACTACTTAGATATTCCGTCGACCAAAAATCTATCGTCAAACTATAAGATTAAATGCCAATAATGGTTGATCGTAAATATCAAATTCACTTGAATTTAAACAAACTACACGTGTTTACGTCATCAAGTGATTTTAATTTCGATGTTTTATTTGTATTTTTATTAATTTTATACTAATTTATTTGTTATTTCGTTATTTAAAATAAAGATTATGTCAATTTATATAATTTGGCGAATGGTTTGGCGATTTATATAATTTGGCGAAATTGGTCGACGGGATAACAAGTAGTACCAATGAAAATATTTAAGTATGAAAGCAATGTTTGTAACGACTTAAAAATTATTTTGATATATATTAACTCGGTTTATGGCGTCAGATGCCGTCATCCGAAGAATCTACAAGAGTCTTTTTCCATTTTTTCCGGTCATAGGTTCCTCAATGAAAGAAATTGGATTTGGAATAATATTGTGCGATTTATAAATTGCTCCTCGATAAGAAGAAAAAATGGGTATAACAACCGTGCGCACATCTCGCTGATAGCATTTTAAAAATTCCCAGTAGCAGTAGTTACATTTAGCGTATGTAAATTAAAAATATTTTTTTGCTTTTAATTATGGCATTATTTTTTGTTATTGTTTATCTTTTCAGTTTTTTAAATGAAATTAGTATAAGGCATGCATTTTAAATTAAATGAGTGAAAGGTTTGTGTTTTAAATGAAAAGAATAAAATAAGAATATGCTATGAAAGCAATCTTTATTGATTTATTACCTGCGCCCGGCTGACATAAAAGTATCACAAAAGCCACATATTCACTTTTCTTTGAGTAGTTGCTCATGAGAATTCAAGTTAACCTTCCGTAATCGGATACTTCACATATCGGTGTATTAGTTTTAATGTTGAAAGCATCGTTTATGTTTGAAGCTAAAACTTTACTATGAATTCTATTACACAAAATTGCATCATCATCATCTACTATATATTTTCAACGGAAATTTGTATTTCATTCCGATTGTTTATAATACTTTCGTAAGATGTACCTCAATTAGTTAGGTAATCATTTTGGAAAGGTTTTAGTGAATACATATTGTTCAAGGGTACTTAGTTATAGAGCAACAGTAAAAGTTCAAAAATTAAGTGAACCTGATTATGAAAGTTTAGCCTTTTTAAAAAATCTACAGAACATATTTTGTTACAAGTGGCCCTGTTGCATGACTTTTAGGAATGGTGTTAGTATATACGATTTCATTATATGTTGATTAGTTACAGAGGTATTAATTCCTGTTGTCATAACGGTCTCATTACCCGACCATAAGTGCGCTGTATATAATCAACTAAAACAATTACTTCTTAATTGCTAAATTTTGTCCAACGCTTAAGATAACATTATATCGCAATGGCGTTCGCATTGTTTTCAGTAATGAGCAAGGTCAAGCTGAAGATCCATATTGTTTAAAATACAAGTTCAAATTCACCATTTAGTTTAATCCAAGGTTCATTTGGAAATATTGACCAGCGCAGCGGGCATAGCCTGCTAGTCTATATATATAAAAGAAAGTCTGGATTTTGTATTAATCAACGCGCAGTCCAAACTACTGAACCTAAAATCCTGAAATTTGGGGTAAAAATACTTCTTATGACATTGAGTGCCGCTAAGAAAGGATTTTCTAAAATTCCACCCCTAAAGGGGGTAAAAAGTAGAACGAACTTTTAAAAAATTCCTTAAAAATCTGATTTTACAGTTATTTTTCAACTGATAACATATTTTAGTGTATTTTTGAATGCTGAATCGAATGGCACTAACGAAATTATTTTAAGTCTAATAGTTCATGAGATATTTCATATTTTTCTAATTTGGCGCTATCTTTGGAGCCAAAACCTCAAATTTTCAAGTGATAATTTCTAAAAACTCATTCTCTTCATTCTGTTACTATAGCAAGGGAAGAAATTCAAATTGAATAAATTTTTAATCAATTCTTTTTCTTAAATATTTAAAACAACTATGTAAGTTAGGAAAAAAATTATAAACGCCTCAAAAACTAAAACTAAATAATAATAATAATAATAAAAACTGTTGTACTTTTTCGTTCTATCAACCCCATGCCAAAATGTATGGTATCGCGCCATTTATTTCGACCCTTAGCGTGCAAACGATTTTTTTTTTTTTTGCAAACCGTGCCAAAGATCAACATTTGCTATTTATTGAACGTGAATATTTTTTTATGAGTATTATTCCATCGTAATCTCGTAAAACTTTTTAATTTGTTATTTTTTGAATAGAAAATATTTATCTTTAAATTATAACTTACATTTATTACTGACAGTGACATGGATTTTACGATTTGGCAGTTACTTGATGACGAGGAAGGTGTAATAAAATCATTTCAGAACTTAGGAATTATACCTGTAAAAATGTTTTGTTAAAAAACGTTGAACGTCTTCATTCAAAAAATTAAATGTTTACTGCAATGACAGATATGATTATTACGTACGCCACGCTACAATGATAACCTGAAAGACATTTAGAATTCGAGATATGCAGATTAAATTGACTTATTTAATTTGACTTATTTAAATTGACTTATTGTAAAGTATTTATTTTTTCTTTTATTTTAAGTATTGATTTGTATTGATTTAAAAAAATAGTTGGTGAAAGTTGTTAAAAATTATTAGTGTTCTTATATGCAGAGTATGATAGCTTTGAGTCGATTGATAGTTAAATTAAGTACACATTAATAAGAAAGAAAGGAACGCATTATTTAGAAAAGAAACTTACGAAATGAATTTTAATAACATCAATATGGATAACAGAACAGCCATTTTATCTATTACATTTTCTATAAGATACAACAAGTTTAGTTGTCTTTACTAATGACCAACTCATCAATGCATAATGTCATAAGTTCACGTGAGACAAAATATGAATTAACATAAAACAAAAACTATATTTTAACACTTTCCCTTGTTAATTACATATTTAGTCTTTAGCCTGATAATCCCATTTGATCACACAATATTAGTAATCGAGTTTTGGCTAACGGCTTCGTCATAATATCTGCAATCTGTTTCTCAGTAGAAATTTGCTCTACAACTAATTTTCCTTCTAACACCTTCTCACGAACGAAGAAATGCTTTATTTCTATATGTTTTGTTCTCCTGTGATATTCTGGATTATGGGCAAGTTTTACAGCTGCACTATTGTCTACTTGAAGAATAGGTATTTCTTTTAGTTGTACTATTCCTTCATACAATCTTCTGAGCCAAATAATTTCTTTAGTTGTTTCAGATGCTGCTATAACTTCAGCCTCTGTTGTTGAAGTAGCCACGATGGTTTGTCTTTGACTGCGCCATGAGATTGCACCTCCAGCATATATTATCACTGATCCAGATGTTGATCTTCCAGTTTTTATGCATCCTCCAAAATCTGCATCACTGTAACACTTTAATACTCTATTTGAATTTGTTGCGCGATAAGTAATACCAAAATTTCTTGTTTGTGATATGTAGCGAAAAACTCTCTTTACTCTCACTACATCTTCAGCAGATGGGTTTTCTAGTGTTCTCGATAAAACTCCTACGCTGTAAGCTAGATCTGGTCTCGTTCCTACCATTAGGTACATTAGAGCTCCAACTGCTTGTCTATATGAAAAAGCAACTTTCTTAGATTCTTCAGAATTTTTCGATCTTGATTCCTTTAACATCGGTGTTGCTACTGGCTTGCAATTTTCAAATCCAAATCTCTTAAGAATTTTCTTGGCATATCCTTTTTGACTAATAGTAATATCTCCGTTTTTCTGATATTCAATTTCAAGCCCTAGAAAACAAGAAGCTTTTCCAGTAACTATCTTGAATCTGGCTTTTAACTTTTCAATGAAGATTTCGCACTCTTGTTGATCATTTGCAGCAATTAATCCATCATCTACGTACAATGCTATAATTAACTTTTTGCCATTCTTCTCTCGAATGTATAGACATGGATCGGCATCACTCACTTTGAAATCAAGTTTTAATAAAAATTGACCAAAACACTTATTCCAACAACGTGGAGCTTGTTTTAAACCATACAAACTTCGCTTGAGCTTGCATACTGTCTTTGTGCCGTCCTCATATCCTTCTGGTTGTTGCATGTAGATTGTTTCTTCTAATTCTCCATACAAAAATGCTGTAGATACATCAAATTGTGATAAATACATTTTTTCTTCTGCTGCTATACTCAATACGGCTCGTACTGTTTCTAATTTTGCTACTGGGCTAAAAGTTTCAGTATAATCAATGCCTTGACGTTGACTATAACCTTTTATAACAAGCCTGGCTTTATACTTGTTAATACTGCCATCTGGATTTGTTTTGATTCTATAAACCCACTTACATGGTATGGCTTTGGCACCTTCTGGTAAATTAACTAATTCCCAGGTCTCATTTTCTTTTAAAGATTTTATTTCATTCTCCATAGCTTTCTTCCAATTAGAACTTTCCTTGCTGTTGATTGCTTCTATGTATGTTTCAGGATTTTCATTTTCATAAATTAATGACTCAGCTTCCATTATATAATCATCAAACCGTGCAGGCTTTCGGATCTTGTCACGTTCTCTCAATTGCACATCATACGATGGTTTAACTTCTTCATCACTATCAACATCGCTGTCACTTAGATCGTCTTGTTTTTCATCTTCTTTAAGTTGTTCATCTTCATACTTTCCCTGATTAGAAAGATCACTTGTATTTTCTTGTTTATTGTCGTTGAATGGTAAATGAACTGAATTATCACATTTATTCAACTTTTCATGAAAAATGACATCTCTAGAAAAAATCATCCTGTTTTCTTCTTTAATCCAAATTCTGTAACGCTCATCAGAATCGTAGCCTACAAGATAACCTTTGATAGCTTTCTTCTCCATTTTTCTTCGCTTTTGTACAGGAATATGAGCATAACATGTAGAACCTATTACACGTAAATGCTTTACCCTAGGTTTCTTCTTGATCCACAATTCATAAGGACTAACTCCCTCTACTGAAGATTTTCCCGTTCTGTTTAGGATATATATCGCAGAAGATACTAGTTCGGCCCACATTGCATCCGGAAAACTAATTTCAGGATTCGAATGTTTGAATGTTCTTGCCATTTCTACAATTGTTCTGTTCTCTCTTTCACTTGATCCATTCTGTTGTGGTGTAAAAGGTGCGGTAGGTCTTTTTGTAATTCCTTCTTCACGTAGAATTGCTTCAATTTCTTTATTGTCAAATTCTCCACCATTATCGCTCAAAAATTCTTTAATTTTGTATCCCATAGTTTTGGCGTGAGCAAGCATATGTTTTAACATAGTATTGACTTCTGACTTCTCTCTTATCATGTAACCATACCTAAACTTTGTGAAGCTATCTTTAAATACAACTAAATATCGTTTCTTTTGAAAAGATTCAGGAAACGGGCCACAGACATCGGCCGAAATAAGTTCACCTGGTTCTGTTGCTTTCTTTCTGTTTCCAAAAGGTAAGCGATGTGCTTTTCCATAAATGCATGGTTCACATAACTTATTTTCCAGTTGAACTTTGATTCCTAACTCTTTTTCAAGCTTTTGTTTGATGTGACATTTATCTTGATGACCCCATCTTTCATGATAAAGTTGTAATAAAGAATCGTTTTTCTCAGTATTGTTTATTTCTAAAATTTGCTTTGGCATGATTGGCTCAATTATTGCCTTAAACAAAGATCCAGATACATTGCGTGTTCCATATAGTACCACTTGATCATTTATCTTTAACCAACATTCAGTAGATGTCGATCGAAATTCACTGTCTTGATTTCTGTCTTGAGCAGCCAACACTGAAAATAAATTTTTGTTGACTTCGGGTACATACCAGGCATCCTTCAGCTGAATTTCTTGACATTTTCCACCAGCAAAAGATTTGAAACGAATAGTTCCTTTTCCAATTGCAGACAATCTTTCCTTTCCAGCAGCCTTAATGCTACAAGGACTAAGAAATTGCGTGAAATCAGTAAAGTACTCTGAACAGTTCGTAATATGTTGAGTTGCTCCATTATCAATCCAAAAAGCTGTTGGATCTGCTTCCGAAGTGTACGTTTCGACAGAAATAGACATCGCTGCGCCATTGGCGGTTTTCTTTATATCTTTAGTATAACTACTTGGCGACTTTTTGGCTGGTTTTCCATCGGAAATCCATTTTCTACAATTTCTTACCCAGTGACCTTGACGGTTACAGTAGTTACAAATGTCAGCTCTATATGACTTCTCGATAAATTTGGAATTTTTATCTTTATTCTGTTTTTCCAATCTTGAAGCTGCTAGTGCTTCCTGAACAGCAATATCGCCGTTTTCAACTTTGATGAAATTTCTCTCAAACATACAAAGTTGCTCTGTTAACTCATCAAATGTTCTGTCTTCATTTTTAGACAACAACATCCAGCTAGACTTAAAGGTTTCATACTCTGCATATAAGAATACTAATAATTTTTAATACTAATAATTTTTATTTAATTTGACTTATTTAAATTGACTTATTGTAAAGTATTTATTTTTTCTTTTATTTTAAGTATTGATTTGTATTGATTTAAAAAAATAGTTGGTGAAAGTCTGTAATTTTCAAATGTTATATATTTAAATGCACATTTTTGTATCAACAAAATTATTTTTTGGCTTAGATGTTATATATTCTCGCGGCCGCCATCTTGAATTTCTCGGCGATGTTTCGTTGACGTTTATCGATAAGGCAACCCCGACGAGTGACGTGTTCTGGCAACCCCGTTAAGCCTAACATGCGCATAAGTCTGCTTGGTGACATTTACTTGACGGGAAAGGGGTTTTCACGCCAAGAAAAATTCCAAGATGGCGGTCGCGGGAATATATGACCTGTTCCTTTTTTTTTTTTTTAATGTTTCATTTCATTTTGCGCTAATTATTATGCTTGGCGACAACGGTGTTGGTATAACGGAAAAATACCAAAACAGTTACTGATTTTATTTAAAATACAAAGAAAAAGGGTTTAATAAGAAATAAATATTTTAAAACGGAAATATTTAATTTAAGTATGAAAGCAATGTTTGTACTGATTAAAAAAGTGTCCATATTCAAAGGTTTAAATAGAAAAATATTTTGCAATTTGCCATTTGCTCCTATGGATAAAAAGAAAAAATGTATACTTTTATGTTAGCCGTGCATAAATCTCGCCAATAGCATTTTATAAATCGCAAATACCAATACTTCCAATTTTACTCATCATCATCTACTATATTTACAAAACGCATATTCTTATTTCATTCTGATTGACTATAACTCAGGTTCTACTGAACATAATTTTGTAGAACGTACATTGTTAGTTAAATAATTTGGTTACTTGTTAGTTATCCCGTCAACCAATTTCGCCAAATTATATAAATCGCCAAACCACTCGCCAAATTATACAAATTGACATAATTTTTATTTTAAATAACGAAAAAACAAATAAATTAGTATAACATTAATAAAAATACAAATGAAACGTCGAAATAAAAATCATTTGATGACGTAAACACGTGTTGTCAAGTGAATGTGACATTTATGATCAACTATTATTGCCATTTAATCTTACAATTTGGCGACAGTAATTTGGGTGACGGGATAACTAACAAGTACCGTAATTTGTTTTAGAAGTGTTTTAATGTAAAAAAAAAAAAAAAAAAAAAAAAAAAAAAAAAAAAAAAAAAAAAAAAAAAAAAAAAAAGTTCTACTTTGAATTAGTGATAAGTACGGGACTTTTAAAATTAGGTGAACCCGATTATGAAAGATTACCTTTAATGTAAAGTTCTACTAAATGGATTTGGCACAGATGTCATATTCGCCCCATATTGGCGCAATTTTTTTCTGTCGCCAATATCATATAGGCAACGGGTACTTAACTTGCGCCAAAGTGTCGTTATTTTGCTTGATGTGGTAACCCGGATTATGTTGTTTATGCTGTTGATGTTTTTGCCAAATTGGCAACCGAAAAAAATCGCGCCAATATGAGGCGAATATGACATCTGTACCATGGATTTTGATGCTATGCCGGAAAGTTCTCTGTGGTGTAGTAAATTACTATAAGAGGATGTACGCTATATGCAATGTATATATACTAGAGAATATATATTCTATAAAGGTGTGCAGGGTTTCTTAAAAAATCCACTGGGTATATAAAATAGGCCTACCTCTACATCCCTGATAGTTCTATAATCTGGTTAACGCGATTATGGAAGATATATTTAAATTTAACTATCTATAATATGTATGAAATGCAAAGAGAAATTTCGTTTGGGCCGCTTACAACCTGAGTTCTGCTGAATACATTTTTGATGGGACTTACATTGTTAGATAATTTTTTCAGAAAAAAAAAATGTAGTACATCATATTGTTCTACGTTGCTTAGTTAAATAATTATGGGGGGAAATTCAAAATCAGAAGAACACGATTATGAAAGATTGGCTTTTTTAAAATTTCTGCAGGGTGGATTCTGGTAAGACAAACTGTTAATTAGATAATTTTTAGGGAACGTTTTGGTACATTTGCCAGTTTAAAAGATTCTGCTAAGTGGATTTTGGTGGAACTTGCCCAGTTAGTTCATTTTTCAGGGAATATTTTAGTATAAAACACATATCGTTCTAGGTTGCTTGGTTATAGGATTTTGGATGAAAGTTCTATAATGAGGTGGGCCCAATTATTAAAGGTTAGCCTTTTTCATAGTTTCTATTGGACGGAATCTGATGAGAATTGCATTGATAAATTTTCAGAGGAAGGGTATAAGTATATTACATATTGTTCTATCGTACTTTACCAAATCCTACAGTAAAGGATCAACTAAATAAGTTGGTCCTTAGCAGCTCAAATTTTGTCTGTCTCAATAGAAAATACAATAGTATAATGACGTCCATATCGTTTGTAGCAATTCGGATGGATATGCCAGGTTAATGTCCGTATATTGCTTTCAAACGAATGATCGAATTCACAGATATATTTCGTTTGGTTCATGGTTTGTTTAGAAAAACAGACCAGCGAAGCGGGCGAAGGCTGCTAGTCTATATATATAAAAGAAAGTCTGGATTTTGTATTAATCAACGCGCAGCCAAAACTGCTGAACCTAAAATCTTGAAAAATGGGGCAAAAATATTTCTTATGATATAGAGTGCCGCTAAGAAAGGATTTTCCAAAATTCCATCCCTAAGGGGGGTAAAAAAGAGAACGAACTTTAAAAAAATTCCTTAAAAATCTGATTTTATAGTTATTTTTTTACTGATAACATATTTTGGTGTATTTTTGTATGCTGAATCGAATGATACTAACTAAATTCTTTTAAGCCCAATAGCTCGAGAGATATTTCATATTTTTCTAATTTGGCACCATCTTTGGCGCCAAAACCTGAATTTTTCAAGTGATAATTTCTAAAAACTCATTCTTTTCATTCTGTTACTATAGCAAGGGAAAATATTTAAATTGAATAATTTTTAACCAACCCTTTTGGTTAAATAAAAACAACTTTGTCAATTAGAAAAAAAAAAAATTCAAACGTCTCAAAAACTAAAACTAAAAAAAAAAAAAAACTGTGGTACTTTTTCGTTCTAATTTTCGTCGCGGTACCACGCCAAAATGTATGGTATCGCGCCATTTATTTCAACCCTAATCGTGCAAACGATTTTTATTGCAAACCGTACCACACATTAACATTTGCTAATTATTGAACGAGAATATTTTTATGCAGGAATTTATTTTATTCCATCATAATCTCGCAAAACTTTTTAATTTGCTATTTTTTGAATAGAAAATATTTATTACTGATACTGATATAGATTTTACAATTTCGCAGTTATCTGAGGATGAGGAAGCTACAATAAAATTATTTCAGAAGTTAGTAATTATACATATAAAAATGTTTTGTTCAAAAAACCATGAATGTCTTCATTGAAAGAATGAAATGTTTACTGCAATGTGAGACATACGTATTACGCACGCCATGTTTCAGTAGTAAAAGACATTTACAATTTCAAGACTGCAGTTTAAATTGACTATATTTTATTATTTGCAAAATATTTATTTATTCTTATCTTTTAAGTGTTTATTTTTGTACCCGTCAACCAGTTTCTCCAAATTATGTAAATCGGCAAACGACTCGCCAAATTATACAAATTGACATAATTTTTATTTTAAATAACGAAAGTCAAATAAATTAGTATAACATTAATTAAAATACATTTAAAACATCGAAATAAAAATCACCTGATGACGTAAATAGGTGTAACTTGCTTAAAGTCAAGTGAATGCGACATTTACGATCAACCATTATTGGCATTTAATTTTACAGTTTGGCAATAGATTTTTGGTTGACGGGATAACCAAGTAGTACCATTATTTTTATTGATTTAAAAAAATGGTAGGTCAAAGTCTGTAATTTTCAAAAGTTATTTTTTTAAATGCTCATTTTTTTATCAACAAAATTATTTTTTTTCCAAATGTATCATTTTATTTTTGTGCCCACTATTACGCTTGGTGACAATGGTGTTGGCATAACAAGGAAATACCAAAATAGTTACTGATTTTATTTCAAATGTAAAGAAAAAAGGTTTAATGAGCAATAAATATTGTAAATATGACTATAACTCAGATTCTACTGAACAGAATTTTGTAGAACTTACACTGTTAAATAGTAAATTTGGTTTATAAATGGTTTAATGCAGAAACCATCATTCTACGTTGCTACGGCAGTTCTAAAATTAGGTGAACTCGATTATGAAAGATTTCATGTCAACTAATTAAATGCACAGTAAGTTAGATAATATTTCAGGGATTTTTTCAATATTTATCATATCATTTTGTGTGTTTTAGTTACGGAGCTATGCGGAAAAAAGTTCTCAGTGATACAGTAAAGAAAATTAGAAGATATACGCTACAGAGATAGGGTATACTAGAGAGCATATATGCTATAGTTATGGAAGTTGAGCTGAGTTCCTTAAAAAATTCAGATGTGATGCACTATATACCTACCCCTACCTCCCAGAGAGTTCTATAATCAGGTTAACGCGATTATGAAAGTTATATTTAACTATCTCAATATACATATAATGCAAAGAGAAATTTCATTCCGGCCTCTTATATCTTGAGTTCTGCTGAACAGATTTTGACGGGACTTACATTGTTAGTTAGAAAATTTTTCAGAAAAAGATGTTAGTATAAAACATAACGTTCTACGTTGCTTAGTTAAATAATTATGGGGAAAGTTCTAAATCAGATGAACCCAATTTTGAAAGATTTGCTTTTTTTAAAGGTTCCACAGAATGAATTTTTATGGGATTTAAACTGTTAATTAGATCATTTTTAGGGAAGGTTTCGGTATATTTTCCAGTTTAAAAGATTCTACGAAGTGGATTTCGATGCATCTTGATCGGTTAGTTAATTTTTCAGTGAATGTTTTAGTATAAAGCACATATCATTTGTTGTTGCTTGATTGTAGAATTATAGATGAAAGTTCTAGAATCAGGAGAACCCAATTATTATGAACGTTCAGCCTTTTCAATAAATCCAATTAACAGATTCTGATGAGACATGCTTTGATAATTTTTCATTAACGCTTTTAGTACATTACATATTGTTCTATTGTTCTTTACCGAATCCTACACTAACAGATCAACTAAAGAAATTGGTCCTTAACAGTCTAAATTTTGTATGACTCAATAAAAGATATAATAGCGTAATGACATTCATATTGCTTTCAGCAATTCGGTTGGATACACCAGGTAAATGTCCATATTGCTTTAAAACGCATGATCAAATTCACAGATATATTTTGTTTCATTAAAGATTTCTTTAGAAAAACCGACCAGCGTAGCGGGCGAAGGCGGCTAGTAATAGTATAAACACGCAATAATAATGTATTAAAGATATATAATATTATTTGATTGTCTTATTATTCATTTATTACACAATAGTACAATATATATTACAAAATTTAAAATTTTTCGCAAAGTTTAAAATTATTTTATATAAATTTTCCCTTTTCACTAATATTCTGTATATGATACCGGCTTTTTTTAATTCAAAGGCTAGTCTATTAATGTCTATAAGATCCTAATCCATATAATAGTATTTATTCCAAATTGCGTAAATCTAAAAATGGCCCTAGCTATTTATATTTATTTAATAAAATCTTTTATTATTTAAATTCCTATTAAAATCCGCTATTAAATCCCGGTATATCATATCCACCTAAAATCTTTATTTAACTGCTAAAATATTATTATCCCGTCTAACAAACCTACTTATTTCAATCCATTCATTTATTTAAAATATTTCAATGCTTATAACTAACACAGAAATAAATTCATTCTTTTTTTTTTTTAATTAAAAATCGTCTGGCGAAAGAAAAGCTATTTATAGCATAATCTCGAAGCAGAGACTAAAGTTTTTTTACACTTTGCGCGTCTGCATGCTACTCTATGGAGAATTCTAGAACAATATTTTGCAGTAGTATAAATACTACTTGTGAGTTTTTGTTTTTCAGAGAGTTTTCTGAGATGTTGGAGAGCTTTTTAGGTAGACTTTAGAGATGATCACAGAGAGATATCGAGATAGATTACGGAGATGTTGATGAAAGTAACAAGGTTGAGAGTTGATATGAGAGATTTGATATACGATGTGGATGCTCGATGAAAGTAGAATTCGATGGATGAGTGCTAGTGTATGGGTGTGTAGAATGAGGAGAAAAAGGTATCGAATTGTGTATGGAGATGTTTACGGGATTATGTATAGAACACGGCCGAGAGATGAGAAATGTATATATATATATATATATATATATATATACCGGGTGTCCTAAAAAGGACTGACTGATTTTAAAATTCAATAACTTGCAAACGGTGACAGATATTTAAACAAGTTGGAAATTGCTCGTCAAACGTGGCAAATGAGGTGCGTTCGTACTATAACTAGTTTTATAATTATTTTTTGCACCCCATATTGTACTGAATGTATAATTTTTTGCACTTCATAAAGCGCATAGTCTGATACATCATTAAAATGCACTTCCAATATTTTTTTCCCATTCCCCGTAATGTAACGGAACACTTTTGACTGTCCCTGTAATTAAACTATACATCCGATTTTCCTAAAATTTGAAATAGCTCAAAAAAATTTTGCAACAATTATATCTTTAAAATTTCAGACCATTCGGAAGGCTGTAATATCATTAAATGCACTTGCAATAATTTTTCCCATTGGCCGTAATGTAAAGAAAAACTTTTGACTGTCCCTGTAATTAAACTATGCATCCGATTTTCCTAAAATTTGAAAGGGCTCGACAAAATTTTGCAACAGTTATATCTTTAAAATTTCAGATCATTTGGAAGGCTCTAATATCATTAAAATCCACTTGCAATAATTTTTCCCATTGGCCGTAATGTAAAGAAAAACTTTTGACTGTCCCTGTAATTAAACTATACATCCGATTTTTCTAAAATTTGAAAGGGCTCGACAAAATTTTGAAACAGTTATATCTTTAAAATTTCAGATCATTCGGAAGGCTCTCATAT
Source organism: Maratus speciosus (assembly GCA_963932465.1). Lineage (NCBI taxonomy): Eukaryota > Metazoa > Arthropoda > Arachnida > Araneae > Salticidae > Maratus > Maratus speciosus. The sequence goes on along the minus strand of OZ010786.1, from coordinate 510,528,554 downwards.
CATTAAAATGCACTTGCAATAATTTTTCCCATTGGCCGTAATGTAAAGAAAAACTTTTGACTGTCCCTGTAATTAAACTATACATCCGATTTTTCTAAAATTTGAAAGGGCTCTACAAAATTTTGCAACAGTTATATCTTTAAAATTTCAGATCATTCGGAAGGCTGTAATATCATTAAAATGCACTTGCAATACTTTTTCCCATTGGCCGTAATGTAAAGAAAAACTTTTGACTGTCCCTGTAATTAAACTATACATCCGATTTTCATAAAATTTGAAATGGCTCGACAAAAGTTTGCAACAATCATATATTTCAGACCATTCGGTTGGGTAGTTTTTGCTCTGTTACATGCGGACAGACGGACAGACGGACGGACAGACGGACGGACAGACGGACGGACTGAACGACGACTATAGGTGCTACGTATTTATATAATTACGAACGCACCTAAAAAGGCTTGCAGGAAGGTTATTAGGCATGAGGTCAAAAGTCTTTTTACAGTGATTTTCGATTTTAGTTCGGATTACAAACAATAGATGGCGCTGCAATCAATAGACGCTAAATTCAGGCTCACTTTTTGGTCCTTCGGGACCCACGCAATACATTTCCATCTCATTTTTCTGCATGGAAGAATAGATCGGCCAAAAAATCGAGCCTGTTTTTAGCGGGTATTGCTTACAGCACCATTTATTGTTTGTAATTCGAAGTAAAATCGAAAATTACTGTAAAAAAACTTTTGACCTTATGCATAACCCTCCTGCAAGAAGTTTCTAAATATCTGTCCCCGTTTGCAAGTTATTGAATTTTAAAATCAGTCAGTCCTATTTAGGACACCCGGTATATCAATTATAACTGAAACTTATGCGAACATTTAAATGACATAAACATTTGTAACCTACATTTTTTTCTAATGAGAAAACTGGCAATCATCTAGAATTATAATACCAATTTATTTAGAATATTATTCCATCGCTGTTATTATTATACTCTTTGATTACTAGCACCGAACGTCTATACTATTTCTTTGCAAGATGGCTGCCAAAACAAGGACTGTTGGAGTCGTGGGGAAAACGTGGTCTTTCATGATTGCTCAGAATCAGAATATGGAATGCACGCTCCGCTATGCCACTGTAATCCCCCGTACGATCACGTTTTGTGGTCGCGAAAAACAGTGATTTGCTAACACAGCCTGTAAAAGCCTATAAAATCATGTATTTCATTATCCCTGGATCGTAAATAAATGTTGAAACGAGGATAGTGATGAATAAATGGTCCGTTACGGTCAATAACAGATGATTAGTGACAACGACAGATATTTAGTGAGTAAACGCGATATTTATAACAATACTGTAAATTTCGGTAAATTTATACAGTAAATACTTTAAAGCAACAGCTATTTTTAACATTGTAGGCTAAATTTTTATTTTTTTATATGTGTTAATTAATATTTATGAGATATTCCTTAATAAATTTTTATAAAAAATATATCTATTAAGTGAGTTAAAGTTAAGTTTAAGATTTTAATTAAAATTGATACATAATGCAAAAAATGTTTTTCTGAAATACATTCATATATGTATAGAAAATAATGTAAATAAAATAGATGCATTTCAAAGTATTCTTGAGAAAGTATTTTCATGGATTGAGGTGAAAGCATTCTTTAAATCGTTACTTTTTAGAAAAAAATATAACATTTTCTTTTCCTGAAAAGTATTTATTTTCTTTATAACCTCGTTTCCAAACATTCCCTAATTGTTTCCATATGCCTGGAAAATGTTTTTTTCGTGAATTCGAAAAGAGAGACTACTATCATTAAATTGATTGATATTCCTTTAAGCAATACTATCTGACATTGACAGATGAAGAAAAGCTTAACAAATTTTCTTTCAAATATTTTAGACGATTTATTTAAAGAAATAGTTTTAAAATCTAGAGAGAAAAAAAAACTTTCAGTGACAAAATGTCTGTCAATTTTACATAGATCGATCATGGATGATATTTAGTTTACTTGTTAAGTATCCTTAAAGATAACGTTTAATATAAATAATACATATTAAGAATTGATATACATATTTATATATAATGCAAATGGGAATTTCATTTTGACAGCTTATATCTCATATTGCGCTAAACTGATTTTTGTGGGACGTACTTTGGCAGCTAGGTAATTGCTGGGAGGTGAAGGAAGCTAAATGTATAATACATTGTTCTACTTTGCATAGTTATAGAACTATGAGAGAAATTTGTGTAATTCCGTCAACCCGATTATGAAAAGGGATATCATTCTGAACGCTTATAATTTGCGTTCTTCTTAACGTGTTTTTATAGGGCTTACATTGTCGATAGGTAAGCTGGAAGAAGATTTTAATGTTTAACATACTGTTCGACTTAACATACTGTCCGACGTTTCATAGTTATACACCTATGGGAAAATGTAAGTCTGAATGAAATATTTTTTTTAATCTTTAATTAAACAGCTGAACTTTAAGTAAAATATGGGAATGTGGGTGGTGCCTTAATTTTCGTATAAAGACAAAAAGCCTACATCTTTGCAGACAGGTGCTCAGAGAAGCAACGATACAAAAATCAAAGCCCCAAATTCTTCGTTAATGTTCTTGGCATAGTATATTCGGCGAAAGAGCATTAATCATCAGATAGGGTAGACCGGGGCTAGTTGGCCATAGGGGAACGTTGACCCAGACGCGATACTTTTTAAACTTTACGTTAGATGACATTGTCAGTCCAACCAAGTATGCTTTGCATCGCTTTCCTCCTCCAACATCAGCACCATTGAAGCCGAAGCGTCCGTTAAAGAATTATTGAGAATTTTCTAAATTTTGCAATGGTGAGTAAATTTCCTGTCTTATAAATAATCGTTTTTTATTTATTTGTAGACTACATTTTAGGTTTTGATATAACATAATTCAGAAAAATAACTGTTCGCCGTTATTGTAGGGCATGTTTTTGTTATTGAAGTACTTTCAGAAAAATTTCTTATAATCATGAAAAACAAAAATGGCAATACAAGGTTAGTTATCCCATTTGGCACGGGGCATGTTGGGCCGCCGGGCCAATATGCCCAGTAGGAATTTGGTTCTGGGGTATTGAAATTTTGATAGATTTAATGAATTATTTTAATAAACATTTATTATTTATTTATTTATTTATTATTAACTAATAGTAAGGAATTATTTTATTAATTGAATTCCTGGTTATTTCAGTCAATCTTTAAAAAAAATGAAGTTATAACGTTGTTTACCTCCTAACCAAATTAAATCAGCTGCTCCTGTTGTACAAAAATATTTATAACTTTCATAATTATAGAAAAATCCCTGCTGGCTTCGCTTACAGGCGCAGGCAGATTTCGAAGTTAAGTACCGATTTCACCAAGAATTTAACGGATTAAGGAAAATGTGATTTTTTTCTTATGCAGCATCCCCCCCCCCCACACACACACACACTTTTTTTTAGTTTGTAATTTCTTTTTGCTGCAAGAGTTGCTATTATCAAAAGCTTGTCAATACAAAAATTGTAGATAATATTAAGATGATTTATGATAAATTTAAGTGAATCTGATATCTTGTGAATTGGCGAAGTTAGGAATTTTTTCTACTGAAAACCTATTTTTTGCACTCCTTGAAGCCATTTTTAATTATATCAAAAAACTGTCATGCATAAATTTTTAGCCCTTTTCCTAGAAGTTTTCAAAACTTTAAACTGATTGGATATGTTATAATATATGTTATGTATATATATATATATATATATATATAGTTATGTTACATATATATATATTAGGGTGGTCCTTAAAAAAATAACTTTTAAAATTTCTATGGGGCACCCTCCTATTTTGTTCTATGTATAAAATAAGGACTTCCAAAAAAATTTCAAAATTTTAAAACATTTTTTAAGGGTCGCTACCAAGGTTTGAATATTTAAAAAAAATTGAAAAACTGACATATTTTGTAATCTGATAATAAATTATTAATACAAATCCATAGTCATTGCCAAATTGAGTCATGGTATGATATTAGGCTGTAAAGAATGTCATTTGTTTCAAGTTTCAACATATTTACACAGTCTATTTTCAAAACACAGACAGGAGTATTTCATGTCGACACTCCAATTCACCTCAACTTGGTGGCATTGTGAAAGGTAGAGAATCTGACATTCCGCCTTCAAAAATAGTCCTCCGTTATTTTTTAATCTTAAATAGCTAAAATGCGTAGGAATTTATAAGATAATGTTTATAAATTATAGGATTTGATTTTTTTTATATTCGTAAAATGTCGTACTAAATGGCCATATTTGTATCAAAAGCAGAGCACAAAACTTAAAAAAAAAGAGTTCTCGGCATGCGTTCTTTTGACTGTTCACTGGGATTGCAAAATTTTAGAAGACCTGAAATTGTAGACCCATTATAGTTTCAGGTAAAGGTACTGACCATTAACTAGCTGTTCCAAAACTTCAATCAGGAACAGGTGAGGCAATAGCTTCTGCTGTTAATGAAACATTGGAGTTGTGGGGATTACAAGCAAGTATAATGTATGACTTTTGATATAACCTTTGTTAATACCCGATTATCAGGAGACGCTTGTGCTCTTCTGGATCAGAATATGGACAAAGAAATGATTTGGCTTGCCATCATCACATCCTTGAAATTATGCTTGAGGAAGATGTTGTTAAGTCTCTCTGAGTTTCAAACGGAACAGACATACTTTTATTGAAACAATTTAAAATTTCTTGGATGTCTATCGATCATGGCATATTTCAGACTCCCATAACTAACAATTTAATCATTGAAAAAAATAGCACATAATGCGTCAGAAATTACAGAATTTGCTCACAATCATTTTAATGATTTTTCAACCAAGGGACGATTACAAGGAACTGATAGAGCTTGCCATCATTTTCTTAGGAAGAGTACCTGAAAGAGGCGTTTACATTAGAGCGCCAGGTGGATTGTATCGGGTTCCATGGATGGTGAAGGCCATATACTCGCTCAAGAATTATTTATTTAGAAATCAGTTTCAACTCTCTAAGCAGGAAGACTCTGGAGTTCATCAAGTTTGCTCGTTTGTGGTGAAAATCTACATTCACAGCTGGTATCAGGCCCAATGATTTATTGCTCCTGAAGAACATTAAAAAAGACGAAAACGTAAAATGAAATCATTTCTTTCTGTGCTTTGAAGAAGTTCCTAGGACATTTCTGTGCTTCACAGAAGAACTAGTTACTTTTGCAGTTTTCGATGATAATGTCTTTTTTGAAAGTAAAAGAAAATGGTGCATGCTTTTAAAAATGAAGAAAATTATGAACTCTTGAAACGTATACGTGCTGATCCTGATGTCATTCTCCAAAATGACTTGCAAAATTTTCTAACAAGCAGCACTCTGAGGTTTTTTTTTAATTATAGATTTACCTTCACACTTTTTTTGAAATAGACAAATTGGAATGAAAATGAATCTTACAAGACATGTAAAGCACTAGCGACTTCGGTCAAAGTTGTTAATGATGTAACCAAAAGTGGGATAGCACTCATGGAGGAATATAATAAACTTCATACAAAAGATAAAGAACAAAAACAGTATTTCAAGGATGTGATGATGGCAATCCAAATCATTTCTTTGTTCATATTCTGTTCCAAAAGAGGACAAGCTTCACTTGATAATCCGGTATTAACGAAGGTTATATCAAAACTCATACATTTTACTTGCTCGGTACTCCCCATGACTCCAATATTTCGTTATCAGCAGAAGCTATTGCCTCACCTGTTCCGGATTGAAGTTTTGAAACAACAAGTAACTGGTCAATACCTTTTCCTGAAAAGATAATGAGATACATTATCTTTTCTCATTATCTGAAAAGATAATGGGAATGTCTACATTTTCAGATCCTGAAATTCCTTCTAAAATTTTGAAAACCCAGTGAACAGTCAAAAGAACGCTTGCCGAAAACTCTTTTTTTAAGGTTTGGGCTCTGTTTGCTCGGTTTCTGATACGATTATGTCCATTTAGTACGACATTTTATGGTTATCAAATAATAAAATTCTACAATTTATAAACATTATTTTTATAAATTTTTACGCATTTTAGCTATTAAGATTAAAAAATAACGGAGAATTATTTTTCAAGGCGGGTTGTTAGATTCTCTACCTTTCACAATGCTGCCAAGTTGAGATGAAATAGAGTGTAGACATGAAATATTCCTGTCTGTGTTTTGACAATAGACTGCGTAAATATGTTGAAACTTGAAAGAAATGACAGTCTTTAAAGCCTAATATCTTTCCATGATTCAATTTGGTAACGACTATGGATTTGTATTAATAATATATTATTAAATTACAAAATATGTCAATTTTTCAATTTTTTTAAATATTCAAACCTTGGTAGCCCTTGGGACCCTTAAAAAATGTTTTAAAATTTTGAAATTTTTATGGAAGTCTTTATTTTATACATAGAACAAAATAGGAGGGTGCCCCATAGAAAATTTAAAAGTTAATTTTTTAAGGACCACCCTAATATATATATATAGAGAGAGAGAGAGAGAAAGAGAGAGAGAGAGAGAGAGAAAGAGAGAGAGAGAGAGAGAGAGAGAGAGAGAGAGAAAGAGAGAGATAAAGTTTCGAACTGGAGGTGATTTCGGGCTCTAGGGGTCATGATCGGTGTAGATCTGCAAAAGATTTTCAAAAATTCCAACATATGGGAGATTGCAATAGGTAGTATTTCTTACGAAATCTACCTAAAAGTTCGGCCTTCTAATGTTACATTCTACCACTAAAAGTAACAAATCTAACAATCAAAATCTTCCCGAATCTGATATTTCTCAATTATTAATAAAATCCCCTTGTTCCCCGGTCAAGAGAAGAGTTTGCCACAAATAATGCTTTAATAACATCACATTTTATGAAGTGTAAACCTCTTACCTGGGTACTTATTCGTTGAAACTAAATCATCCTTTCTCTCTTCATAATCCGTAAAACGGGCAGTTTCAGTAAACAATTTTTTAATTATCAAAAAATATATTTCCCTTTAAGAGATATGTTGTCCCTACCACAGACAGAATAGAATTACACTTCACTATCCGTTAATAAAGATCAGTAGTTCAAAAAAATATATAAAAAATGATATCATCCAACATAATTATATTAAGCACATTGCTACATCCTAACTAATTAGATCATCTAAATCTCATTGTACCAACAATACATCATGAACGTAATCAATAATATATATATTTCATGATAAACAAACTGTGTTTTTTAATACTTAATTAGGAATTAAAATTTTTATAAACGAAAATTCTCAGTATTTCACTGAAGCTGGCATTAGCCAAAGCATCATCAAGAAATATTACATTTTACTGACAGAAATTTGAAGGGAATGATGCGTTAGAGAAACATAATAAACGAAAGAAAAAAAATTATTGCACTTAACAGATGTACAGAGGCCTTGATACAATTTATTTATCATCTGGTGTTTATAATAAATCACCAAATTAAGGATGAATGATTTCTTAAATTAATTTACTCTAAGATTTACGGTGTTTTAACACCTAGCATGCCCTTATTAAAATTTAATACTGCTCCGTAATGTATTAAAGACATTTTTTATGAGAAAATAAATTCAAATTTTAAGCAATTTTTCGTCGAAGTTAATAATTTGAATAACTCACAATTTTAATATTTAAAATTTTTATTTTAATTTTGGAGGCTATATTGTGTTTTTGTTCGCAAGACGAAATAAAGATTTGGTAAAATTTTGATCATTTCTTAAACTTCTACACTATTAGAACATTAAAAAGTGTCGTCAAAATTGGCGGACCAGCTTTCCCCGCAATCGGGGCAGATTGAAGCAGTGACTTGGTGTCAGTTTGAGCTTCTAAACTAATACTTATTGTTAATATTTTCAAGTTTTATTATTGCGACTTCTTCCTGAAAGTACACTGATAGTGGTAACATTAAAAGAAATTTAAAATGTTGAATTGTAATTTTTTAAAAATTATTCGAAGAAAAAGCTGGCCAACTAGCCCCGGTCTACCCTACCCGTTAATAAAATCATATGGATAACTTTGAACTTAATGAAAACCTTCATAATTTAGAATGACTAAACCACAGCCAAATAATCCGTTGCTCAAAAATTTTAATAACCTAAGGGAAGAAATATCTAATCAAAATCATGCAAAGGGACTACCTCTTTGCTCGTTGTGGTTCTTACAGAAATAACTGCATAAGTAAAAACATGTAACGAAAGGTAAGAAGCAAAATTCACTCAGCAGCTGGGATATTTCTTTAATATATTTTTTTTTAACTGACTTCACTTATTGATATCTTGTGATGACTAACGATGAGTGGAAGCCTTCAATAGCAGAAATGCTTAGTTATAGCTGTTATTTCGTTATACAGTGAAACCCCGATTTTACGTCCCCCGAATCTACGTTTTTTCATCAGGTCCCAGTTTTTCTGTATAATTGTAATGTTAATTTAACCCGGATCGTAAGTTTGTTATTTAGAGAATTTCCCGCATTTTAAGTTTTCTCTGGAAAGTGAAAAAAGAAAAAAATGTTCTAAAATAAACAATAATTTTTCCTTTTGTGTTTTTTGAAAGTTAATCCACGTTGTTGAAGGTTATGCAATCTATGAAAGCAGAAACGCATTCTAAAGACTCCTGTCTTCTGAAACTGGTCCCCCCCTCCTTTGTTGAACACCTGCTGTCGCGGATTGCTTCCTTCCACCCCCAGATAGCTGGCGGGGGAGCAAAGTAAAGAAACAACACACTTTATTGGTGTAGGAATGAGATGGGCAGGGGAAGAGCCAATCAGATGGGGTGGCTCATTTCTTAGGTTAGGGAAAGGGGTCCTTACCCTTATTCACGTTTTCAAATTCAGTTGCTGTTTAGCACGCGGTGGTCGCAATTCCAACATTTTTGTGCCAAAATGACGAGTAAAAAACGCAAAAACTTTTCTGTTGCTGAGAAAGCCGAAATTGTTAAACAATTTGATGAATTCCACGGAACCAAAGTAGCGTTGTGTATAGATCGCTTTCGGGAGAATCATCAAGTGTAAATGAAGCTACAATAGAAAATTGGAAGAAAAATCTACCAAATGATACAAGCCAAAGGACATATTCAATGCGGATGAAACCGGGCTTTTCTTTAACCTCCTACCGGATAAAAGTTATGTTGCTAAAGGAGACTTCTGCCATGGAGGGAAGATGTCTAAATTGCGTCTTACGGTTTTATTGTGCTGTAATTCTGATGGAAGTGAGAAGCTGACGCCTCTTGTTGTTGGAAAGTCGCGCAATCCACGATGCTTCAATAACGTGAGAAGTTATCCGACAAAGTGCGAAGCAAACAAAAATGCGTGGATAACCAAACCCCTTTTCGAAGACTTTTTGCGCAAATTAAACAAAAAAATGAAGCTGCAAAATCGTAAAATAATTTTGTTCATTGATCAATGCAGTGCACATCCGGTTTTGCAGCTGTCTAATGTGTATGTCGAGATTTTTCCGGCAAATTGCACAAGCAAAGTGCAGCCTTGTGATCTCGGCATTATTCGATCTTTCAAGGTTTTTTATAGAAAGCAACTTTTCCGGCAAGCTGTAGCTAAAATAGAAAATGGAAACCTAAATGACGCCTGCAAGTTAAAGTTAAGTGTTCTAGAGGCTATGCATTTTATTTCTGCGTCGTGGAGAAACGTTTTACAACTGTGCATTGTTTTGAAGAAAGTGGATTCGTAGCATCTAATGAACCGAGAACAGATGTTGAATCAGCGGCGGTAGACTCGGAGAATGATAACGAAACAGTTATCTATGATTTCGACGATTACATCTCGGAAAATTTAGCAACATGTGAAGCTGAAAGAGCTACTGCTCCATCCGTAGCCGACGTTATGGACTTTTCGTCCACCGATGACGATGAAGAAGAAACAGAAGCACAGCATGTCCCCTCTTTCAATATTGCATTGAAGAGATTACAAACAGTGAAAGACTATTTTCATTCTCATAAAGACCAGGAAAAAACGTGCAAAGTATTTCAATCCTGGAAGATACTGCATTCACTTTGAATTCAATGACTAAAACAATCCACTATTACGGACTATTTTCAATCTAAACGCCAGGATTCGCAATTAAATGTGTTAGTAAAATGATCTTAAAATGGTATGTATAATAATGTTTTTTTCGTAAAATATAGATTGTAATACCTTTTGAGAGAGTCATCTTTACTACCTTTGTTTTTTTTTTCTACGATTTTTTGCTTTCTATGTATATCCCGTATTTTACGTTTTTCCCGAATTTTGCGTTTTTTTACTCAATCCCTTGAGAAACGTAAAATCGGGGTTTCACTGTAAAAGGAAAAATATAGTTTAATAAAATTTGGTATAATTTTAATCAAGAAAGGGATATTTTTAAAAAATGACAAAAAAAAACCAAAAAACAAACAAACAAGTAATTTAAAATTATGTGTTGTTTCTACAACACACGCGTGTGTGTGTGTGTATAGTAAATTCTGCCTAAGGTGGACTCTGTGTAATCCGAAAATCTGTCTACCGCTGAAAATTTTTCAAGTCCCACTGAACCCACAGAAAATTACATTAATTCATGCTACATAAGGCGGAATCTGTCTAACGCGGAAAGGGAAAGTATTTTAAGGCCCCACAGAAACCAATATTTTGCATAAGGCGGAAAAAAGAATATTTTAAAAATGAAAGACATTTTGTTTATCGAGCTTTAAAACTGATAAGTCAAATACTCAATGTCGAGCATGTTAGTTAAATTCCGCAACACTTTGAAAACGTTAATTCAAAAGAACAGAAACTGGAAGAACAGAAACAGAACTTATATTTTAAGGAATTATTGCTTATATCATTTTTTCCTGTACAAAATTGCATTTAAAAGTTATTATTTCTAGTAAAATGCACATTTATTAAAATATTTATTTTCTAAAGTACAATGTATTATACTTTAAGGTTGTACTCATTCAAAATGATAGCGTTTTGTCTCATTCTCGAAGTTCATTGTTATTTGTGTGTGTAAACTTCCAATACGCATGAATTACAGTAGTACTAAGAAATTGAGCAGCGTTTCTCATTTATCTATAAAGACAAAGGATCTTTCAGAATTTCAGTTTTCATCCGATTTTTGAGTCAGGGAAATTAATGAAAAACGTCATCGGCGAGGGATATATGTAATAATGAAAATTTTCGCCCTTTTATCTTAGTTAAACTATTACAGATTCTTTGATATTTTTCCTTTTTTACCTATCTTTAATAATATCTTAATATCTTTTGTCTTTTATTTCATGCATTTAAACCTGCGTATTATTTTATAATTCTAAAAACCTTAATCCATTCGTCTAACCTTTTAAAACCCATTAAATTACTTTTTTCATTTTATTCTAAAACTAAATTCTTTTTGTTTCGAATGTTTTGCATTTGTTCGAAGAATTATTTTCCCACAATTCCTTGTAAGCTCCCGCCAGCATTTGATTGCGTTTCAATCTGACGCCGATTATAAAGAGTTCATTATCGACGTCACGCGTTCGTCTCCCTTCCCATCGAATCCCTGTCTCCTGCCTCGTTCCTCCTCCTCTCTCTACTGGAGTTGGTTCTCCACTAATAATGTATCTGTCACCACTCTGTTTCTTTGAGTACTTATACCGTTACATCGACGAGAAGCGAGAGATTTTACGTTTTTCTGGTTGTTTAATAAATCTACGTCACTTGGGGTGAATGACTTTAATGTGTAGATCCGAATATTTTTAACATCTTAAGTTTTACGGAGTGGCCACTTAATAAAACATCCGGAAAACAAACCGGATCATCAATTATTCGAAAATTTATGGACAAGCTGCTGAAAATGTTTCAATATGTTTTGTGAAATAAACAACGTTTAAAGAAACGATAACTCTATTAAATATGCCATGGGAAATTTTTCAATGTTTATGGAGCCTATCTTCTACTAGCCACTCTGATTGCACTCCAATATTATCATGATAACGGATTGTTGGCTTTGATTACTATACTGCATTTACTTCGAGATATACGAGTGACGCCGGTATGTCACAAAAGTTGATAGCAAAATGCAACATATATATATATTGGGGGGCCGGTTTGAGTGACGGGAGAGTTTTAGGTAGCTTTCATTACAAAAAGCTACCTATTGCAGCCGTTCGGAGGAAAGCGATTTCAAAAAATTTTGCTATATTTTTGGGTATGGCCCCCCGATCCCGAAATCACCCCCCGTTCAAAATTGACATATATATATATATATCTGACCTTTGTCACACTGTAACTCTTGTACTCTCGTATTTATGAACCGATTTGGATTTAATTCGGTGTTTACATAGTACATACCAATGTCTCGACCGAGTTCGTTGGCCAGCTTCATCCGCCATATTGTTTCAAAATGGCGACCATTTAAAATTTTTTTTAAATTAAAATTTGAAATGTGGTACCAAAAATTTGAAAATGGAAAAATATTTTTTCTTACGTATTTGACCTTTATACAAAGATTCCGGAGCAGTTTTTGTTTCGATTATATCTTTAAAAATGGCTGAGTTATAGCATTTTGAATTTCTAGCGTGACTGACATTTTGAAACGTCCTGAATTTTGTCACCCGATAAAAGGCGTATCTATGAACCGATTTGGATGTAACTTGGTGTGTACATAGTACATACAAATATCTCGACCGAGTTCGTTGGCCAGCTTCATTCGCAAGCTTGTTTCAAAAGAGTTGCCATTTAAAAAAAATAATAAATTTAAAATTTAAAATGAGGTATAAAAAATTCGAAAATGAAAATGATTTCTTTTATGTGTTTGGCCTTGATACAAAGATTCCGGAGCAGATTTTGTTTCTGAAAATTTGTTCTTTTGTTTATACCCAGCAAACACAGAGCTATCTGTAAGTAATCGGGCGACAGCCGCTTGCCACTACCGGCGGTATTGGTACGATACCGGTTGCCGCTACCGGTTCCGTATCTTTTTGGATACGCCGCGCGAATGCGGCCCGATTCATGTGGCACGCAGCCGGTCCGGTATCGGCAGAAAACTATGCCGATAGCTATCCATATGAATGCCGGCCGCAGCCCGACACCAGCATAAATTGAAAAAAAATCTGTTTTGATGGCGCCATCTATGATCCATCGTGGAATGTATATTTGGAAGGAACGTGTTTCAGCGTTGGGAGAGGCGGGGTTTGATCCATGGTACCCAGGGACAGGAAGTAGACGCCTTTACCACTCAGCCACTGAGACTTGGTCAGGGGCGGATTATATTAGGTCATAAAGGGAAGACATATCGATAAGTATTGATTGTCGTTGAAGGTAAGTGGTAGATGGGAAAATTTGAATTTTGAAGTGTTTTTATTTTATTTTTTATTTATTTATTTGTAATTGTCTTACGCGCGTGTATTTAAAAGTTAATTTAATATTTAAGTGAATGAAATAAATACCTTAGTGAATTCGTTAAAGCAAACGAATTTAAGAATAATTAAGATATATATATAATTAAGAATAAATAAGATATAGATATAATTAAGAATAATTAACTATTAAAAAAAATTTTAGAGGTTTTGTTCAGTTAATCAATTTTTTTTTTTAGGATTTATGATATAATTACATGCGTTGCGTTAATTTACAAAATACATATTTGTAACACGGGAAAATTTATTTTAATAAATAAAAAGTTCGTAATTAATAAATTTTAATTAGAATAAGAATTCATTTTATATCGTTTTGATGATTTAAAGTAGAACATATATTTAATGAGTATGTTGCAATATTAAGTTGTTACTTATCAATAGTTTTAATTCAAAAATAAAATAAAAATATTAATTTATACATATATATATATATATATATATATATATATTTGGAAGACAATTTTAAATGGGGGATATTTCTGAATCTTTCTTATAAATTTAAGAATGCTTATTAAATAAAATAAGTGAATTTTAGAGGTTTTTCTCTTAATACAATTTTTTCTTTAGGAATTATAATGTAATTAAATGAGTTAATTCAAGAAATATATACTTGTAACATAGAAAAACTAATTTTAATAAAAAAATAAGTTGGTTATTAATTACTTTTAATTAGAATAAGAGTTCATTTTTTGTAATTTGATAATTTAATGTAGAATATATTTTTAGTAATTATGTAACAATAATGATCAACATTTCTTAATCATCAAATAAAATAGAAATATTAATTTATCTTTTTTTTTTTTTTAGATGTGTGAGAATTCTGAATCTTTCTTTTAAATTTTAATGATAAAAAGTTTGGTAGTTTTTTTTATATTTTTATAGCTTGTAAAATAATTTTAAACACTTTTTTAATAATTTGATTTTTAGATAAAATAAGAAACATAGCTATTGCTTTTAAAATGAATGTAATAGATAGGAAATAATTTCAATTAATTTATGAATATTTTTTTCTACGATTAAGTTTATAAAGAATAATAATTTTAAGGAGCGATTTAAAAAACTCTTTTGATGATTCAAATAATTGTAAGTCCTTTTTAAAATGAATTCAACAAAAACTTTTTTTAAATAAATAAATATAGGCTATTTTTGACATTTATTTTGTTTATAACTGTTAGAATTTTATATGAAATACATGAAATATACATATCTTATCAAAACTGAAACTCAAACCAAACTAAGAAAAAGAAAAAAAAAAGTGTCGGCTAAGACTAAAAATTCCGAATTCAGACCAAATCTGGTCGGGCCACTATCAGAAATCACATATCGGTCCTGCGTCACTTGCCGGCGTAAGTCGCTTGCCGATATATAACCATAAGGGGACCGATTACGGTAACCGGCAGTCGAAAAAGCAGATACTTTTATTTCAATGGCCGACATGCTGCCGACGCTTCACCGAAACCACTGTGCCTATGCCGACACTTAACCGACAATGCCACCTGCGGTCCGATCGTGTGGCGAAAGGTATGTGTTTGCTGGGTATCTTAAAAAATGGTTGAATTATTGCACTTTGAATTTCTAGCATGGATAACATTTTGAAACGATCTTGTATTTCTCACGCGATAACACACGTATTCGCCTATTTCGATGTAAGAAGGCTTGTGGATAGTATACATCAATATCTCGACCAAGTTCGCTGGCCAGCTTCATCAGCCATCTTGTGTCAAAATGACGGCCATTAGATTAATAAATATATATAATTAAAGTGAGGTGCAAAAAAATTAGAAATTGAAAAAGGTTTCTTTCTTAAGTATTTGACCTTGATATAAGGATTCAGGAGCATTTTTTGTTTGTCTTTATCTTTAAAAATGGCTCAGATACAGCAATTTTCGATATCTAATGTGGGTGACCTTTTGAAAAATCTGATTTTTTTTGCCTGGGACAGCATTCGTATATATCAATCGATTCCGATGTGAATGAGCATGTGCACAGAAATTACTAAGGTCTCGACCAAGTTCACTGGTTAGCCTCACCCACCATGTTGTCTTAAAATGGCATTCACTTTAAAAAATCGCCGAATTTGGCAGCCAAATATAAGTTACTTTAAATAAAATCAGCTTGGATAAAGCTGACTAATTTCGCGAAATTCTCATTCATAATGATTTAGTAAAGATAAAAATTAGTATTGAATCTCCTATATCTGGTTTCCACTAAATTGAGCTTCGTGTGTTTGAATAATATAAGTTGGCTTTTTAAAAATATGAAATATGAAAGCTACCTCTTCCTCCCGGCACTGGCCGAAAGGACTTTTTTGCATAAGGCGAAATATTGTCTACCACGGAACATTTTATCAGTCCCGACCGATTGCGCCTTACACAGAATTTGCTATACTTGCATTGTCAATAATGCAATTGTTGGGAGAAGGTTCCAGTGGTTCACATTCGTTCTACGTTGCTTAATTATACAGGTATGATAGAAAGTTCTATAATTAGGTGAAGTGTAAAGAATTAAGTGAAAAGAATTTATGTTGCGAATAGAAAATAAAATACTTTCGGCGTGAGCGGAGCCGAGTGCATAAACAATTAATTAATAATAACATAATAAAATACATTTCTCCAATTTAAACATAAATGTCGAATTTAAAGAGATTACTCAAGATTTGTTGTGTACATAAAAAATGATTTGTGTTCAAAAATTAAAAATATGTATTGATATTTTCAAGAATAAATCATATAAATACTCATTTTTCTATATTGCGTGTTATGCTGTCACCTGGCTGATCCTTTGAAGTTTTAAGTTAAAAATATTTCGACACGTTGTTTCACCATGCATTCTCACTTTTCTCTAGCGAAAGCATCATTAATTGAAAATGTTTGAAAATATGTGTTATTTTTATTAAAAAAAAAAAAAAGTGCTGATTCTAAATAGATAGCATACATTTAAGATACTCCCTTACCAATCTTTTTTGCTTATTGCTAGACTGAAATTTTAAATCGTAATAAAAACTGTAATCAAAGCTTCAGACCTAAAAACATTAGCCCCAAACATCATGTAGATACCCTCAAAAAAAAAAAAAAAAAAAAAAAAAAAAAAAAAAAAAAAAAAAACTCAATCTTCGGAATTAATAGTACTATTTTTTTATTTTGAAAACTTTGTCAGAAAATTAATTATATGATTGTAGTATGAATTCTGCATACGATTTAATGTTACAATAGAGATTTTATATAGTAAAGCATTCGATGTAATATTCTATTAAAAATGAATTTTTCAGACGAAAATTCCTATACAAAAATATTGAATATTTTTTTCTTCTTGGAAATCTTTAATACTGTGATTGACTTAATTGGAAACGGTTTTTTAAAAATCTGCAACTAAAATAATATTCAAAATCATAAGATAGATGCAAAAATTTACTTTTTTTCATTAACTTATCCAATCGTACCCCTAATTTGTGCAAACTCTTAAGGGGCCTTGTACCTTTTAAACGCGTCGAAAATTAACGAAAAACTTCAAAGTTTGAATTAGTCTATCTTCAAAGCATTTTTATGTATAAACATGAAATTTTGGATATTGATTAAACAGATTGTGCTTTGTAATATGCTACCATTAGAAATTTATTAACCCTTTACAGAATTTGTGCATTGTTGAAATCAAAATAGATCTTTTTTTTACCCCATAAGTCATTGCGCGCATGATATCTTGAGAAAGTATGTATGGATTGTCATGAAATTTGGTAAATATATTAAACATATATGTGTGTTTAAAATGATCTACTCTTAGGCTAAAATTTTGTCATTAACTGTATAAAAAAAATATTTTCATAAAAGAAAATAAAAATTTTGTATTTTTAATGAATAAAAATAGTCATAACTAAAAATATTACCATTGTAAATACTTAAAAGTAGATCATTTTAAACACACATATTTGTTTAATATATTTACCAAATTTCATGTCAATCCATACATACTTTCTTAAGATATCATGCGCGCAATGACTTATGGGGTAAAAAAAAGGGCTATTTTGATTTCAACAATACACAAATTCTGTAAAGTGTTAATAAATTTCTGTTGGTAGTATATTACAAAGCATAATCTGTTTAATCAATATCCAAAATTTCCTGTTTATACATAAATAGATTTTTAAGATAGACTAATTCAAACTTTGAAGTTTTTTGTTAATTTCCGACGTGTTTAACAGGTACAAGACCCCTTAACCTATTCAATGAAAACGTTATAATTATTTTCATGTGTATTTCTTTGGTTTTGGGGAAAATTCGTAAGTTTAAACTACTTATGATTTAAGATAGTACCACTTTTATTTATTTATTTATTTTATTTTATATTTTTATTTATTTATTTATTTTTTGCAGAGCCAATAAATAAACTTTCCTATACAATTCAAGAAAGAAAGAAATATTCCAGTATGTAACTGAAGAATAAATTTGTATTATTGTAATCCAAAAATCTATATTGATTGATATTTTGAACGTTTTTTTCTGTAACTACATTCATTTCATTATTATTATTTTTAAATGTTTGAAGAACAATCTCTTTTTGCCCCATAAATATCAATAACAGACAGAAGTTGAAAAAAAACATTAAACACCAATAATAATAATAATAATAATAATAACAATAATAATAATAATACCGTTTGTTACTTATTACAGCCTCCTTTTCCTAGACTCTTAAAAATATATCGTCCAAAAATGTAAAAAGCATAAGCAGCAAATTGCTCGAATACTCGTGTAATTGGAAGAGATTTGTTCTGCTATTTGAAGAAATATCTGTTTTTTAACAGGAGAATACCAGGAAATTTTGATATTAAGTTTACGCATTTTTCGTCTTTGGAAGGAAAAATTACATACGTAAAAATTCCGTTTCTAATACTAAAAACATCCGGAGCAGCACCGTTATCTAAACACTCTTTTTATTTGAATGCAGCTTTAGATTGAATAATTTTATGCAATTTTTCTTTAGATTGGGGAATTTTATGTATTTTTTTTTTTTAGAGGAACGCAACACAAATTGGAAATTTTTCTATTTTGACGAAATATAACCAACGGAAAAATTCAATTCCCGTATTTATTTTTTTGTGTGTACTTTTATTGTTATAATACTTCGTACATTGTGTAGTATATGGAAGATCCCGAAAATCCCTAAACTAAAAATCAGGAATCTACGTAACAAGTAAAAATCTTAACCAATTATTTAATACAAAACATCAATATAATATTCTTTTAATATATTAATAATTAGCATTTCTCTTGAGTTCCACAGTTACTTGGTAGGCCTTTTTATTATTTCTTCAATATCTTTAAACGCAAGGCACGTGGTTTCTGGAAAATAAAAGCGACAGCAAATTCAATGCATTATGCAAGAAGATATAGGAAAACGTGAATCGTAAAATTATTCCTCGGGATTCACATGCACAAAAAAATTCTATCATATCGATTTTTTTTTTTACTTTTAAACCAAAAATGTATATCTATTCTTGACCGTGAAAGTAATATTTAAAAAAAAAAGCGATCTTTCAAAGGATTTTTTTCAACTTAGAAATTTTATTATATAAAACAAAAATTACAATTTCTATTCAGTAAAAAATAAATGGTTTTAATGA
This sequence comes from Maratus speciosus, assembly GCA_963932465.1. Taxonomy (NCBI): domain Eukaryota; kingdom Metazoa; phylum Arthropoda; class Arachnida; order Araneae; family Salticidae; genus Maratus; species Maratus speciosus. The sequence goes on along the minus strand of OZ010786.1, from coordinate 510,509,520 downwards.
CTTTAAAGATTTTAAGATGATGGTGTTTTAAAGTTAATAATGCAGAAACTTTTCTCATTAAAAAAAAAAAAAAAAAAAAAAAAATATATATATATATATATATATTACCATTAATTTAACATAACCTGCCACCGTCAATTATTATGAATTAAAGCTGTAAGTATTAAAAAATATTATAAGAATTATTATGGAAGAAAAAAGAAAAAAGTGGACACCGACAAAAATTGAAAAGCTTATACATTGAATTACGTTATCGAGGGCACAGAATTCAATGATATAAGCAAAATGGTTGTTTTCTGTTGGAAAAATAAGCTAAAGCTAAAATTAATTTTCCCCTGTGCCCGAACAACCACTAAAATCAAGTGAATTGATTAAAAATGAAAGCAGAATAGAAAAAAATAATATGAAATGGAAGAATCAATAAAACGTATTTAAATATTTATAGGATATAAAATAGAAATAATAAACACCATACCGATTAATATTTCAGTATTTTACAAAAATCCATGTGCACATGTCTGCCAGTATATCAAAGAGATTAAGGCGAATAAAACAGTTAAGAAATCACAGTAAATGATACCAAAGGATGCAGTTAATACATTTTAAAATAAAATTTGAAATACCATGTAAAACAAATTAAATCTAATATAAAATAAATAGATATTAATTACATTATTTAAAATGCACTATTAAATTAATAGATAACAGTTTAACAATATCGTCAAAATTTAGCTAAAAATACACCCTGGTGTATTATTTGTAACTGAAATGGAGCTAGAATAATTAAAAATATAGCAAACTGAAAGATACAATTTTAGTGCTGCCATCTATGAATAATTATATTAAACAACTATCGCAAGATAAAAATTTGCAAGCTTTTGAATGTAAATAACTGTTTAAACAGCAAAACCAAACAAATCCTTATACATAGAGAATTATAGAACAACCACTAAAATCAAGTGAATTGATTAAAAATAAAAGCAGAATAGAAACAAATAATATGAAATGGAAGAATCAATAAAACGTATTTAAATATTTATAGGATATAAAATAGAAATAATAAATACCATACCGATTAATATTTCAGTATTTTACAAAAATCCATGTGCACATGTCTTCCAGTATATCAAAAAGATTAAGGTGAATAAAACAGTTAAGAAATCACAGTAAATGATACCAAAGGATGCAGTTAATACATTTTGAAATAAAATTTGAAAGACCTTGTAAAACAAATTTAATCTAATATAAGATAAATAGATATTAATTACATTATTTAAAATGCACTATGAAATTAATATATAACAGTTTAACAATATCGTCAAAATTTAGCTAAAAATACACCCTGGATGTATAAATTATAACTGAAATGGAGCTAGAAAAATAAAAATTAAAGCAATCTGAAAATACAATTTTAGTGCTGCCATCTATTAATAATTATATTAAACATCTATCGCAAGATAAAAATTTGCAAGCTTGTGAATGTAAATAACTGTTTAAACAGCAAAACCAAACAAATCCTTATATATAGAGAATTATAAACCTAATATAAATCACACAAAGTATTTAAAACTATTGTTAATAATATTTAAAAGCATACAATATGTTCTATTAGCTAAATTATTTAAAGTAAACTAAGAGTTTAAATAATGTTAGAACATTGATAATATATAGCATATATCTATATGCTATAAAACAAAATAAAATCAGCAGTAATTAATATAAATAATTATTAAAAATTATCTAAAAATTATATTTTATGAATTATATATAAGATATTTATATAATGAACAGGAAATAACAAACATGTGGAAGTATATAGAAGGTTAAATAATACTTAAAATCCCATTACTTAAAACGCACAAATATAGAATGTGGATTATTTTCAGACATCCATAAAAATCCATAAAGAATGAATATGGGACAATCAAAAACATTAAACTAAGAGTGGCATACTATTAGTAATTAATATGATATTGTCCTAAGTAAATTAAAATTTAATATCAAATAATTGTAAATTAGATTAATGAATAATTAAGCTAATTATAATATTAATGAAAATCTCCAACTTACATATAAAATATCAAATCAACATACACATAAAATACATAACAAGAAAATAGTAATAATACAAGAGCCCCGCTTTTTTTTTTTTTTTTTTTTTTTTTAATAAATAATTAACCATTGCGTATTATCCAGACAACACCACCCTCCTCCGTACTCTAACATCTACCCACCCAACCATCCTATAATATTTTTTTATATTCTTTTACAATTTTTAATTTTTTATAGATATTTTTTTTTTTTTTTTTTTTTTTTTTTTTTGTAATTTTGTTTACGCATGTGTTAATTTGTGTTTATAGATCATGTAAGAAAAGTACTAATTGTATATTAATGAATATATGAATTTTTTTGGAAAACCATGATTTAATGCATCATAAATTAGTTTTTTAATATTATTGTTAATTAGAGGAGAAGAACATAAACATTTTATTCTATATAAATGATTAAGTATTATATTACGAAATACAGAATGATGTAGACAAGATTTAAAATTTGTAAATGTATTAACTGTGAATTTAAATTCTTTACGTTTGTCAAACAAATCTGTGATTGTTTTATTGTCTTTTATTGTAATTTTTAGATCTAAGAAGTTAATTGTATTGTTAGATAAAAGGTTTTCCGTTAATTCCAAATTAGTGGGATAATCAACTGGAAATAGAGTAATTGCAGATTGATCAGTTTCAATTAAAATGATGTCATCAATATAACGATATAAATGTAGATTATTATTAGTAAAATTGCGTTCATAATGAGATAAGTATAAGTCTGAGAGTAAGCTGGAAGTACAACCGCCTTGTGGTATACCGACATTCTGTAAATATAAAGTATTATCTTGCAATATATAATTATTATAGATAATTAAGTTAGTTAAAGATTTAAAATATGCAATATCTATATAAGATGGTAATTCCAGTTTTTTATAATACTTTTTAAATAATGCATTTATAATTTTATGTAAATCTAATAGGTCTATATTATTAAAAAGATCTTTGAAGTCATATGTCGTTATATTACAAACAGAATGAAGATTTTTTATAATCTTAACAAGTTGATAGCTATTTTTTATACAATGTGTATTATCATTGTTTGTAGTAAGTTCATATATTTGATTAAGAATTTTTAAGAGAAGTGTATTGGCTTTATTATTATATGTATTACAACCAATAGTAACAGTCCTAAATTTAATAGGAGTTTTATGAAATTTGGGAATAAGAACTAAATATGGATAATTAAAATTAGTAGATAAAATATTTAAAAGTTTATAATAACTTCGAATTTTACGATTATTTACAATAACAGTTTCATTAGTTATTTGAAAAGACTTATTAGAAGAAATAGAATTTGTAAGAAGTTGGTGATAATATGATTTACATATAATAGCATAATTGTTAGGAGATTTGTCTACATATGTAATAACGAAGTTTTTTTGTAATTTAGTAATTTGTTGGAAATAATGCTGTGTATTAATAGAAACCAAATCAGCAATATTATTTTTTAAAGCCATAGTTAATTTTTCAATTACTAATATCTTCCATTGATTAAAATATTCAATAGGCTTATTATAAGAGATAGAAATTTTATAAATAAAAATATCAATATCATATGTAAACTGTTTGATAATAGATTTAACATTAAATTTAGATGGAAGTCTATATTTAGTACCATAACCCATTAGTTGTTTCAATTTAAAATCATGAACAATATCAAGATTTCCAGTGATTATATGTCCATGATCATTGTTTATGTATTTTTTAGAGTGGGGTCTCTGCAGTTACACGGAAAAGTACTTGCATCAGATGTATTTTTTGAAAATGTATTATAGTTAAAAATTTTTCTCCCAATTGTATTCGGATATTTAAAGGTTTTTGATATATGAAGATTATTGATAGGAAAAAAACAATTTTTATCATTAATTATAGAATTGATATTAATTTTATTAAAAATGTGATTTGAAAAAGTAATTATCATTTGAGTATTCATGTTCTGAATTTTGTGTTTTTTTTGTATATTAATATTTAAAAGATTAACCCTACTCATAATAAGGTCAAAGTAAATATCAGAGAAATGTTTAGAGAGAGATTTACTTAGAAAGACATTTAAATGTTGTACCAGCTGTTTCTTTTTAATAGCAAAGATGTTTTTACGAATTAACAACCAGTTATAATTCTCTAAGTAATTTCGTTGAAGATCATTAACTTGTTTTGTGATAGATTTTTTGGAAACTACAACTGATGATGAACCCTTTCCGCGTTTATTACGTGTTGTTTTAGCATTTAAATTATGATTAAGAGTAGGATAAATTGGAGAATAATCAATATTGTTATTTATAGATGTGAAGACTTTGACAGGTCTGTTAAATACTTCACTGTTAAGTCCATAAGGATATATTGTGTTATAATATTTCATATATGATGATTCCATATAAAGACGTTCTGATTTATTTTTTAGAATTTGAAGGATTTCAATTGTCGTATTTTTAAATAGATGTTTATGAAAATGTTGAATTTCAGCCGTAGATTGTATATTTTTTGCTTTGTTATTATGAGAGTCTGATCGATGATGATTGATTCGTTTATGAATTGGACCTGATGTTTCACCAATATATTTCATATTACATAAGTTGCACTTTATACTATAAATAACATTAAATGCTTTACAAAAACTTGAATAATTAGGATCTGAGACAATTTGTGTCTGAGCAGCGTATGGACATGTCTTGCACCGAGAATCATAGCACTTACGAAAAAATAAAGGACGAGGGGGAGAGTATAAATGGTCGCTGGATGACGATCCAGGAACAACCCAATTATTATTCCTGTACCGGGCACTACACTGCATAGATGCTAAGTGTATCTTGCCGGTATCGAGATGTTTACTAAGAACTGCCATATAAAAATTATGTATGGAAAGTGCAATAATTGCCATAAAAATAAGAAATTTTAATAATAAAAATTAATAATTTAATTAAATTAGCCTTGATTAAATAATAAAACTTGAGTAAGAAAAAATATATATATACAATATTTACAATCATAGAAGCAGAACGCAGAAACAATCTTCAAATTATCCAAAACCAAATTATGATAACCCAAATAACGTAGATGAATAATATCAAGAAACCACTAGACTATTTTATAACAAATAAGTCTAAAAAGATCCGCATAACATCCAAATCCAAGAACAACTATAACCATGCAAAGACAACCAAAACGCTTACCCAACTAACTACTCAGATCAAAGTAATATGAATTTAAACTAAAGGAAATTAACATTAAATCTTTGAATAGAAATAATTATTGCTACCATATTAATGTATATGTAAAATGATTATCTCTACAGAATTATGTAAAGCTATAGCACAAATAGAAAATATATAGGACAATATCATACACTAACTACAAGAAAATTCAGATAAAATCATAACTAGAAAATTAAAAAACATTAAATAAATCGTTGCAATGATAGGAATGAAAAAATTAATGGAATCCTAAAATAGGTATCAGATAACTACATGGTAGAAATCTTATTGATAATACACATAGATTGTGCGCTAATTGCAGCAATGATCTAAGCGTATAATATTTAAAAGATTGCTAAATAATTTAGCGACCTGGGAATATATAAAAATATATATAAGATACCTTAAGGAAAAAATACATCAAAATGAATTGTTGACATTCAAAATGAAAAGATATTTAAAATATCGTAAAAAGCATACATTCATAATTACTTGCGCAAATGCATCATAGTAATTTGAATGCTAATATATTACCATTAATTTAACATAACCTGCCACCGTCAATTATTATGAATTAAAGCTGTAAGTATTAAAAAATATTATAAGAATTATTATGGAAGAAAAAAGAAAAAAGTGGACACCGACAAAAATTGAAAAGCTTATACATTGAATTACGTTATCGAGGGCACAGAATTCAATGATATAAGCAAAATGGTTGTTTTCTGTTGGAAAAATAAGCTAAAGCTAAAATTAATTTTCCCCTGTGCCCGAACAACCACTAAAATCAAGTGAATTGATTAAAAATGAAAGCAGAATAGAAAAAAATAATATGAAATGGAAGAATCAATAAAACGTATTTAAATATTTATAGGATATAAAATAGAAATAATAAACACCATACCGATTAATATTTCAGTATTTTACAAAAATCCATGTGCACATGTCTGCCAGTATATCAAAGAGATTAAGGCGAATAAAACAGTTAAGAAATCACAGTAAATGATACCAAAGGATGCAGTTAATACATTTTAAAATAAAATTTGAAATACCATGTAAAACAAATTAAATCTAATATAAAATAAATAGATATTAATTACATTATTTAAAATGCACTATTAAATTAATAGATAACAGTTTAACAATATCGTCAAAATTTAGCTAAAAATACACCCTGGTGTATTATTTGTAACTGAAATGGAGCTAGAATAATTAAAAATATAGCAAACTGAAAGATACAATTTTAGTGCTGCCATCTATGAATAATTATATTAAACAACTATCGCAAGATAAAAATTTGCAAGCTTTTGAATGTAAATAACTGTTTAAACAGCAAAACCAAACAAATCCTTATACATAGAGAATTATAGAACAACCACTAAAATCAAGTGAATTGATTAAAAATAAAAGCAGAATAGAAACAAATAATATGAAATGGAAGAATCAATAAAACGTATTTAAATATTTATAGGATATAAAATAGAAATAATAAATACCATACCGATTAATATTTCAGTATTTTACAAAAATCCATGTGCACATGTCTTCCAGTATATCAAAAAGATTAAGGTGAATAAAACAGTTAAGAAATCACAGTAAATGATACCAAAGGATGCAGTTAATACATTTTGAAATAAAATTTGAAAGACCTTGTAAAACAAATTTAATCTAATATAAGATAAATAGATATTAATTACATTATTTAAAATGCACTATGAAATTAATATATAACAGTTTAACAATATCGTCAAAATTTAGCTAAAAATACACCCTGGATGTATAAATTATAACTGAAATGGAGCTAGAAAAATAAAAATTAAAGCAATCTGAAAATACAATTTTAGTGCTGCCATCTATTAATAATTATATTAAACATCTATCGCAAGATAAAAATTTGCAAGCTTGTGAATGTAAATAACTGTTTAAACAGCAAAACCAAACAAATCCTTATATATAGAGAATTATAAACCTAATATAAATCACACAAAGTATTTAAAACTATTGTTAATAATATTTAAAAGCATACAATATGTTCTATTAGCTAAATTATTTAAAGTAAACTAAGAGTTTAAATAATGTTAGAACATTGATAATATATAGCATATATCTATATGCTATAAAACAAAATAAAATCAGCAGTAATTAATATAAATAATTATTAAAAATTATCTAAAAATTATATTTTATGAATTATATATAAGATATTTATATAATGAACAGGAAATAACAAACATGTGGAAGTATATAGAAGGTTAAATAATACTTAAAATCCCATTACTTAAAACGCACAAATATAGAATGTGGATTATTTTCAGACATCCATAAAAATCCATAAAGAATGAATATGGGACAATCAAAAACATTAAACTAAGAGTGGCATACTATTAGTAATTATTATGATATTGTCCTAAGTAAATTAAAATTTAATATCAAATAATTGTAAATTAGATTAATGAATAATTAAGCTAATTATAATATTAATGAAAATCTCCAACTTACATATAAAATATCAAATCAACATACACATAAAATACATAACAAGAAAATAGTAATAATACAAGAGCCCCGCTTTTTTTTTTTTTTTTTTTTTTTTTTTTATAAATAATTAACCATTGCGTATTATCCAGACAACACCACCCTCCTCCGTACTCTAACATCTACCCACCCAACCATCCTATAATATTTTTTTATATTCTTTTACAATTTTTAATTTTTTATAGATATTTTTTTTTTTTTTTTTTTTTTTTTTTTTTTTTTTTTTTTTTTTTTTGTAATTTTGTTTACGCATGTGTTAATTTGTGTTTATAGATCATGTAAGAAAAGTACTAATTGTATATTAATGAATATATGAATTTTTTTGGAAAACCATGATTTAATGCATCATAAATTAGTTTTTTAATATTATTGTTAATTAGAGGAGAAGAACATAAACATTTTATTCTATATAAATGATTAAGTATTATATTACGAAATACAGAATGATGTAGACAAGATTTAAAATTTGTAAATGTATTAACTGTGAATTTAAATTCTTTACGTTTGTCAAACAAATCTGTGATTGTTTTATTGTCTTTTATTGTAATTTTTAGATCTAAGAAGTTAATTGTATTGTTAGATAAAAGGTTTTCCGTTAATTCCAAATTAGTGGGATAATCAACTGGAAATCGAGTAATTGCAGATTGATCAGTTTCAATTAAAATGATGTCATCAATATAACGATATAAATGTAGATTATTATTAGTAAAATTGCGTTCATAATGAGATAAGTATAAGTCTGAGAGTAAGCTGGAAGTACAACCGCCTTGTGGTATACCGACATTCTGTAAATATAAAGTATTATCTTGCAATATATAATTATTATAGATAATTAAGTTAGTTAAAGATTTAAAATATGCAATATCTATATAAGATGGTAATTCCAGTTTTTTATAATACTTTTTAAATAATGCATTTATAATTTTATGTAAATCTAATAGGTCTATATTATTAAAAAGATCTTTGAAGTCATATGTCGTTATATTACAAACAGAATGAAGATTTTTTATAATCTTAACAAGTTGATAGCTATTTTTTATACAATGTGTATTATCATTGTTTGTAGTAAGTTCATATATTTGATTAAGAATTTTTAAGAGAAGTGTATTGGCTTTATTATTATATGTATTACAACCAATAGTAACAGTCCTAAATTTAATAGGAGTTTTATGAAATTTGGGAATAAGAACTAAATATGGATAATTAAAATTAGTAGATAAAATATTTAAAAGTTTATAATAACTTCGAATTTTACGATTATTTACAATAACAGTTTCATTAGTTATTTGAAAAGACTTATTAGAAGAAATAGAATTTGTAAGAAGTTGGTGATAATATGATTTACATATAATAGCATAATTGTTAGGAGATTTGTCTACATATGTAATAACGAAGTTTTTTTGTAATTTAGTAATTTGTTGGAAATAATGCTGTGTATTAATAGAAACCAAATCAGCAATATTATTTTTTAAAGCCATAGTTAATTTTTCAATTACTAATATCTTCCATTGATTAAAATATTCAATAGGCTTATTATAAGAGATAGAAATTTTATAAATAAAAATATCAATATCATATGTAAACTGTTTGATAATAGATGTAACATTAAATTTAGATGGAAGTCTATATTTAGTACCATAACCCATTAGTTGTTTCAATTTAAAATCATGAACAATATCAAGATTTCCAGTGATTATATGTCCATGATCATTGTTTATGTATTTTTTTAGAGTGGGGTCTCTGCAGTTACACGGAAAAGTACTTGCAGCAGATGTATTTTTTGAAAATGTATTATAGTTAAAAATTTTTCTCCCAATTGTATTCGGATATTTAAAGGTTTTTGATATATGAAGATTATTGATAGGAAAAAAACAATTTTTATCATTAATTATAGAATTGATATTAATTTTATTAAAAATGTGATTTGAAAAAGTAATTATCATTTGAGTATTCATGTTCTGAATTTTGTGTTTTTTTTGTATATTAATATTTAAAAGATTAACCCTACTCATAATAAGGTCAAAGTAAATATCAGAGAAATGTTTAGAGAGAGATTTACTTAGAAAGACATTTAAATGTTGTACCAGCTGTTTCTTTTTAAAGAGAGAGAGAGAGAGAGAGAGAGAGAGAGAGAGAGAGAGAGAAACTTTTTGTAAAATTAAACCATTTAAACACATGAAAATTTACCAAATTTGATGCAATAACCAGTTATAGACAAAAGATACAAAAATCTAGCTAAATAATGATATATATACCGGGTGTATCAAAAGTTAGGTGCGAAAGTAAAACGTGATTAAAAAAAAAATGTATGGGCTTGAGAGACATGCGGTTTGGATATAAATATTTAGAGTGGTACGGGATTTTTTATGAGATCAACAAAAAATGTTAGTTCAAAATCTCGACCATGGGAGGCGCTACTACAGATAATTCAAAGGACTTATTCCATATTGCTGGTACAACGAAGATTTGGATACAAAAACATTAGATAATACTGCATGTACCCTTTTTTGTATCCAAATCTTGCGTTTTGTGAACAATATGAAATTATCAGCAGTAGCTCCCTCTGCAGTTGAGATTTTGAACTAAATTTTTTTATTCCTGTAAACCAAAATCCCGTACCACGCTGAATATTTATCGAAAAACTGAATGTCTCTTCGACCCACATATCTTTTTATTTTTTATCGCGTTTTACTTTCGCACCGAGCTTTTGAAACACCCGGTATATATATTTATTTTTATCTGTATCCATTTGTCTGTTTTTACACGGGCTTAAAAAAATTCTAAAAATGAAAAAAGCACAAGCGGCAAGTTGCCAGAAAACCTCTATAATTGGAAAAGATTTTTCTGATATTTAAGGAAATTTCTGTCTATTAAATGGAATATGACAGGCAATTTTGTGATTAGGTTTGCAAATTTTTCGTGTTTTTAAGGTAAAATACGCAAAAATTTCGTTTCTAATACCAAAAAGTCCCATACAGTACAGTTGCTGAAACAGTCATGTGATTTCAATGCAACTTTAAATTGGAGGATTTCAGGTAATTTTTACATTAGATAGTGGAGTTTTCGTACTGTAACAAAATATAACCAACGAAAAAATTCCTTCAATTCACGTATTTGTTTTTCTGATTAGCATACTTCGTACATTGTGTTATGTATGAGATATGCCAAAAATATTTAAACTAAAAATGAGAAATCTATGTAAAACGTAAGAATCTTAACCTATTATTTAAAAGAAAAGCTAAATATAATTTTCGTTTAACATATTAACAATTAAGCTTGTTTCATATTCTGCAGTAACTTGGAAGACCTATTCATTATTTATTCAGTATCTTTAAATGCAAGGCACGTGTTATTTGAAAAATAAAAGTGACGGCAAATTTAATGCATTATGCAAGAAGATATAGGAAAACGTGAATCGTAAAATTATTCCTCGGGGTTCAGAAGCACAAAAAAATTCTATCATATCGATATCTGACTTTTAAAGCAGAAATGTATATCTATTCTTGAACGTGAAGGTAATATTTAAAAAAAACGATCTTTCAAAGTATTTTTTCTACTTTAAAGCTTTATTAAATAAAACAAAATCTACAATATCTATTAAAAAAATAAATGGCTTTTTATGGATTTTAAAATCACAGCTTAAAATTTTTTAAATGATGGTTTTTAAACTTAATTATGCTGAAAAAAAAAAATAAAAATAAAAAATAAACGTTAATGGAATAAAAAATTTAAAAAAACGCGACCCAGTTCACAAAGTAATACCAAGTTTTTTTTTTCTTAAATAGTAATACTACGCTTATGTGAGATTACACTTATTTAAATGCTAATAATTTTTAAATGATCATGTGTGAAAGTTAAATTGGAGAAAAAGTTTAAAACTAAATTAATTGAATAAAAAATGTAATAGAAACCGTACCCAATCCATAAGTAACACAAAGTTTTTTTTTTAATGTAATGATACTACACTTATTTACATAGTAACAATTTTTAAATGAACATTCGTTAAAACTAATTATGCAGAATATGTTAGAAACTCAGTTAATTGAGATAAAAAAAAAAAAAAATCGTGGAAACTGTAACTAATTTGCAAAGTATCACCAATTTTGTTTTTAAATGGTGATATCACCCTTATTTGAAAACTCATATAACGTAACTTCAGACGTGGGAGATTTTTTTCTGATTTTGGATTCAGATGCTAATTGAGATTCATAGTTACATTGAAACATTTACAGACATATTCTGTCCTTTGTTATTGCTAATGCTGATTTATTTATGAGCTCGGTGTTATATTTATTAAATCTTGATTTAACATTTAACAAATTTAGAAAAAGACTTTTGTAATATATCAATTAGAATAAAATATATATATAAGTTAATCAACGTCTAAAAAATAGAAGATTATTAGTTTTAAAAAGTCATATGCTGAAATGAATAAATAATGTATTTTTTTTTTCAAAACTTTTCACAATTTAATTTGCCATTTTTTTTGTCTAATAATTTTTTCTCCGCTTTCCATACACATAGATTTTAAATACACACATTACGTAGATTTGGCGGCTCGCTTTTAATTTTCATTTCCCAATTAATTCGATTTTGAAAACATTCTTTTAATCACAAGCCAAGATTTATTTCGTTACAGGCGATGCTTCAAATGTATTTCACACTTTTGAAGACCCAATTACACAGATTTGATGCTTTTGCCAAATGAGTTTCCTGCGCGGCGTTCTGATTGGACTAGTCTCTTCACACCATTGCATCAGTTTGTCTCTATGAGTTAATTGTAACTTCCACAACCTCAAGAGATGCATTTTTATGTTTTTTGTTTGATTAAAATGCCTTAAATACAGCAGCGTGTTCTATCTTTCTAAAGTGTTCTATCTCGTTGAGTTACACGGAACTTAAAGATTTATTCTTACGAAATTTTAATGTAAATTGCAATTGATTCAAATGTATGATACACTTTTGAAGACCCAATTACACAAAGTGATGCTTACGCCAAATGAGTTTCCTGCACTGCGTCTGATTGGAGTAGTCCCTTCATAGCATTGCGTCGGTTTATGTCTATGAGTTAGTTGTAACTTGCACAATCTCAAGAGATGCATTTTATGTTTTTTGTTTGATTAAAATACCTTAAATACACCAGCGTGTTCTATCCGTAGAAAGTGTTCTATACCGTTAAGTAGCATGGAATTTAATGATTTATTCTTAGGAAATTTTAATGTAAAATGCAATTGATATATGATGCTTTCCATGAAAATTTAATCTTTTCTTTAGTTTTGTGAGAATAGAGATTTGGAATAAAAGGTATACAAGTTCTCTGATTGTAAATGAAAGAACTGATTAATGAAAAGACTTAATTCGATTTTATGCGGCTGACTTATTGTTACGTAGAAATCACACCGTAATACAGAACCAGCGTTTGGCAATAAGAATTACCTTGCTACGATCTCTTGTGACGCTATGCTATAAAATTATCACTATGGTCGTCTACACGTACACATTATCTTCCTTCTGTGTTCTTATCATGTATATGGCACTTTTAGCCTCCTATTCAGCATAGCTAATTCTGTATTAACGCATTCTTGTAGCAAATAGGGTAATTACATGATCGAAGAAGTACAGAGCACTGGAGTACCTATTCTACAAATCGTGACAAGATAATTAAGTGAAACCACATACGTGCTTATATATTATATATATATATATAAGGTAATTCGACGAAATAAGGTATCTTAATAAGGTCATAAGCATTTATTGCTTAGGGAACGGGCTTACATATGACACATTGTACCTGACAGTTTATGTGTTCTTGGCATATGCAGACAGTTTATATCAGAATAGATACCTGTTTAGTTGTCATTTTCGGATCACTAAATCTATCGAAAAAGGGTAAATTATTTATTGAATTTTACAATCGTTGCATAATGTTCGAGACAATTTAATTATTTTTTATGTACATTGAATTAGTCTGCATCTTTAATTCGGTTTCGGTGAAATCGATATTCAGCTGATGTGGCATTGTTCCAAAATGCTACAGACTTGTGAACCTGTAAACTGGAGAATGACGGAACACTGAACAGTAGTAGCTGGGTTGGTACCACCCTGATGACGAAATGTAGCAATTTCGTCTCTAGTCATTGGGGCTAGATGAGATGAGTTAAGCAATATCAGTTGATATTTGAAAATGACCCAAGTGAAATCTAAAAATCTTTTTGACAGCTACATTAATAATATTCCTGAGATAGATATATTTCTCTGTAACCTTGAGCATTGTGTTAGTGATAGTTTTGTAATCAACCTAATTTATCAGTTTTTCGTTACATTGTTGTTTGTTCTAATAAAGAACATTAATTGTTATATATGGCTATGCCTCTCTGAGACAAAGTGACAAATTACTTGTCATTACTACACAAGTTGTGGTTCGCTAAGCTGTCATATATTTTTACATTACAGTTTTTTGAATGTTTAGAAAATAAAATTAATTTAGTATGCATATCTTTCCATGCACTTCGGTTAATATAGCTGCATGCTGGAAATATTTTTCTGATGTTGTTTGAAAAAATACATTACATTAAAAATATAAGTACAATTCATAATTAATCAATTTCAATTTTTTCAAATTAAAACAAAAGCATTTTCCACCATAGAAAGATGTTTTAATTTAATCTAATGGTGAATTAAACACTTTATTTCTTAGTTAAGTTTTTTTTTTCCTTCAAATATTTCTAAATATAGCCTAACTAAAACTTAAATATGCAATTAAAAAAATCAAAATAAATGAAATTTCTCTAGTAATTAGAAAAAAAAAATATTTTACTTCTGCTTAAGATGAAAATTCGAAATGTTCTGAAAATGTAGCAGCTATAAATTTTAACACGTATTGTTTTGAAGATAAAGTGTAATTAACACAATAAATGTTGCTATTTTCTTTATCTATATGTTTTATACGGTATATACGGCTGTTCTATATTATGGATTTTTATGACATCATTAAAAGTGTTTTATTTTAAGTACACAATAGAATTTTTTTTGTGCTACTAATGTGTACATTTACACAAATGTATTTTTTTTCTAGTACTCTGTTAACCACAGAACATTGACAAAATTTTGGCAAAATTTAATGTAGATATACAGGGTGTCCATTATTAAACGACCCTACTTTAAAGATGTCTAAAGACGAAATTATTGGTCAGAAAGTTGTGAAATTTTGTGACGGACATAATAAAGGAATGGAAATTTGTTTGTGTGAAAAAAAAAAAAAAATTAGTTCAAAATTTCGCCACCAGACGGCGTTTTTTAATGAATTACACATTTTTAAAAAGTTTTTTTCGCTTTATTTCTCTCTGATTAAATAAGACAAATATACAGACCGCCTCCTGAAAAAAATAAAGCGTAAAAACAAAAAAATTATTGCTGTTCGAACTGAACGAACCATACAAACTCTGAAAAAACATTCTCCTACGACAGCCGCAATTTTTTCTCAGAGTTGAGACCTAGTATTCAGTTGGGGGTGGCTAAATTGTTAAAAATTATGTAATTTATTAAAACTCCCTCTGGTGGCAAAAATTTGAACTTTCTTTTTTTTTTTTTTTTTTTGCTCAAACCAATTCCCGTTACTTCATTATGTCCGTCACAAAATTTCACAACTGACACCCTGTACATTAAGTGGAAATGTAACCATGCAAAATTATACTCAGTTATACATTTCAGATAAGTTTTCTAATTAGTTTTAGTTATCTTTATTTTTTAACTATGAAGAGTTACTTCCGATTTCTTCAAACTAATTTAAACGACTTATTTCGAGAGCTACCAGAAAGCATATAGAAGAAAAGAAACAAAGTCTAATACCTTTCAATTCTTATTACATCTTTTCTTCGCAATATTTTGGGAATAATTTTCTTTTAGAATTTACAGGATTTCGATCTGTGATTTTCTCTTTTGAAAAACATTATATACAAGAGTTAAAGAATTATTGAAGATGGAAAAGTATATATCAAAAAAGCCTCTGAATTTATGTAACTGGTTTTGAACTTACTACTTTGATGCCTGAAGCAATTCAGACATTTCTTTCGAATAAGGAGTTACCTTAAATGTGCAGTAGATTTGGATATTGGTATTACAATATAAATTAAAACATCTATAACACAGTATGAAAAACTGTTCTTTTCTGATAAAAATGACTTAAAATACTGAAATTTGGGCATTCTTAAAAGAAATTTATAATAGAAACTCAGGAAAGACGTTGTATGCCAAAGAAGCGAAAATTTTAAATTCGAAAAAAAAAAGAAAGTTCTTTTACATCATGCTGTAATAAAACCTTTATTCAAATTTTAAATTTTTCCCTGACAATGCCAATGTTTCCACAAAGATTGATCCAGGTGATTTTTTCCCTTAAAACATTATGAACATTATGAAAAATCTCTTTGGCGAAAAAACTTGCATGTTTTTCATAAAATTCATCTAAGGATAAGATAAATTTTTTATCGAAGTAAGCGATATTCGATAAAAAAAATTCCGCAAGCTGTGTGTTTAAGCGTATTAATACGGATTACATATAAAGAGAAATGCAAAAGTGCGGGTTGACAGAATTTAGGAATGGTTCGAGAATTTCTTTTAAATTCGTAATGTTATTAAAAAAATAAAATAAAAATAATTTAAAAAGTTAAAAAAAAAATCGATTGTTTAAAGGGGGTACGATACCTTTAAACCACAAAATTTTCGCTTTTTTAATACATATTTTGCTTCCGTAATCATTTCCGAACAATATGCACGAAACCACATTAAATAATTCCCAATAGTTTCCTAATTATGGCAGTTTTATTAAGACTACATATTAAGACTGCATATGGAAATTAAACTTTACGTTGCGTTTATTCAAAACGATGAATTTTGATACTGCGTGCAGAGTTACTAAAAAACTATGTATGGCAATCAGAGAAATTTTTACCACATATTCATTTCTGTATTATCTACAACTTAAAACCAGAAGAAGGTATTTTTTTTTCTGTTTTTGTTCTTTGAAAATATTTTTTTTAAGTGAAAATTTTTAATTTTTTGATAATATTTTAATTTAGTCAATACTTTTTACAAATATTCTGGTTTTAGTATAAAGGTAACATTATTATGTATTTATTTTCACCCAAATTTCTTTTTATATGCATATTTTCAGATTTTATCATGCGCGCAAGATTTTTCTTTTCTCTTATTATCATATATTGTTAAACATACCTTTTCAATATTTATTTATGAATTTATAAGTATATATATTTTTTAAATATAAATTTAAATATGAGCTTTATATATAAATGTAGTATGATTTTTATTTTTGACTTATTACACAAGTTTTGAAACTTGGAACATAGTGATATGTTTTACGTTTTCGACTTGTTCAAAGGTATCCTACCCCCTTAAAGAAACTCTTATCTTTTCAAGATGCGTGCTATATTTTCTATACGTACTATTGTTTCGCAAAAACATATCATCATTGTCCATAACAATGAAACCCTTTGTGCATGTTGAAGTTCATTTCTATATACTTATGGTAAATCCTGATAGCAATTTTTTTTTTTTTTTTTTTTTTTTTTTTTTTGTTATTCTTTTTGTAGTTGGTTCTCTCATTTCAATCGTAAATGAATCTTTTCTGAAAAAGGCGGGTACAAGTATATTTTTTACATAACCAAGTTCCTTTAAAATAAAATTAATACTCTCCAGAATTTCGAAAAGTTGTGTGTAATCGAAAATGTGCTGTACTTTACTTTATAAATTTTATATTTTATATCAAATATTTCTAAACGAAAAGTTTTACTTTACATTTCTCTAATTAAATATTAATACCTCACATGAGACTATTAGGTATTTCTTTATTTAGGTATTAAGTAGGATTTCTATTTGAACTTTTATGACATAATTTTCATTCCACTAATTACTTTCGCTCGTAATAATTTAATTATTTAAAATTTTTCATTATTTTTTACATTTCACGTGTAATTATATTTTTCAATTGTAAAATGTTTACTACTTGCGTTATTACTATTATATATATTTATTTAGGTTCAAAATTCCACATCAATGGTTTAAAAAACGGCCTTTTCGAAATGTGAATTAAATTCCTATTGATATACTGGAAATAGGAAAAAAAATTAAAAGAAAATAAATAAATTAATGGAAGATTATACCCCCGTTTCACCCCTTTATACTTAATCAATGAACCTCCAAATCTAATCAGGGAAGCACCTTATCAGAATTAACCGGTATACCAAATTTGAAGCGAATCGGATAATTCTGCATGAAAAACCCATTTAGCTAAATTAAGGGGGAAGGATTGGCACCTCATTTCCTTCATTTATACTTTACCAACGAACCTCCAAATCTAAGCAGGTAAACACCTTATCAGAATAAACTAGTATACCAAATGTGAAGCAAATCGGATAATTCTTCATGAAAAACCCATTTATCTAAATAAAGGAGAATTAGCCCCCTATTCCCCCTTTATTATTAACAAATGAATCCCTCAAACTAATCAAGGAAGTGCCTTATCAGAATTAATCTAGAAAAAATAATTGAAGCTTAACGGATATTTCTATTAAGAGTTATTGCATTACGTACATACATACGTACGTACATACTGAACCTGTGGACACATTAGCCCTCAGGTTTTGATAGCCTGTGAGCTAAAAAGTTCACAGTTAAACTGATGGCATTGAGCTCACAGGCTATTCACACTAATTGTATATTATACTCTTATTTCAAAGAATAATGCCTCTCGAAAAATAAATTAAGAGAGTTTTCAGCCCCACCTTTTACCTTCTTTATACTTAACCAATGAACCTACAAATCTAATCAGGGAAATGCCTTAACACAGAGGTGCCAAGTTCGCACTAATCTTCCGTAATGCGAGGATTAATTTAACCCAGTTAAACAAAGTTTCGAACCAGAAAAATTATTTTATGAATCTTTATTTATTTAATTCCAGTTTTCTACGTGAAACTTATTTAATTTCATCTCTAAAAAAAAATTCCGGTACCAAATGTGTTAAACCAGGGTTAAATTAACCCACATATTACGGAGGATTAGTGGCAACTTGGCACCTATGCTTAACAGAATAAACCAGTATATATAATTTGAAGGAACTCGGTTAATTCTGATTAAAAAAACAAATTATATAAATTAACAGGAATTAGCCACTCGTTTCCCCTTTTATACTTAACCAAAGAACCATGTAATCTAATCAGGGAAGCGCCTTATCACAATGAGCCAATATACAAAGTTTGGAGCAAATCGGATATTTCTATCAAGAGTTATTGCGTTATGTACATACATACATACGTACGTACATACAGAAACTGCGGGAACATTAGCTCTCAGGCTTTGATAACCTGTGAGCTAATAAAAAGATAAGTGCCCAGTTAAACTGATTGCATTGAGCTCACAGGCTATTCACACTAATTGTATATCATATTTTTATTTCAAAGAATAATGCCCCTGAAAAAGTAAATGAAGGGGGGTTAGCACCCGTTTCTCCCTTTTATACTTAACCAATGAATTTCCAAATCTAATCAGGGAAGCTCCTTAACATAGTAAACCGGTACACAAAATTTGAAGCAAATCAGATAATTCAACCTGAAAAAAACATATCGCTAGATTAAGGGAAGGGGTGTGTCTAACCCTACTTTTCCCCTTTATACTTAACTAATGGACATCCAAATCTAATCAGGAAAGATTGTTATCAAAATGAACTTAGAAAAAAAAAACTAAATTGGATATTTCTGCATGAAAATCCCTTTATCTAAATTAAGGAAGGGAATTTGCTCCCTTTCATACTTAACCAATGAATCTCCAAATCTAATGAAGGAAGTGCCATAATGAAATAAACCGATATATCAAATTTGAAGCAAATCGAAATGCAAGAAAAAACTGCATGAAAAACCCATTTATCTAAATTAAGGGTGAGGTACTAGCCCCAACCCCCTCTCCTTTATATTTAACCAATAAACCTCCAAATGTAATCAAGGTCGCTCCTTAACATAATAAACTGATATACCAAATTTGGAGAAAATCGAACAACTCTGCATGAAAAACACATTTATCTAAATTAAGGAGGGGTCTAGCTCCCCTTTCCGCTCTTTGTACTTAAATAATGAGCCTCCAAATCTAATGAAGGCAGCTCCATAATATAATAAGCCGGTTTTCCAAATTTGGAGCAAATCGAAGAATTCTGCATGAAAAACCCATTTATCTAAATGAAGGGGGTGGACTAGCCCCACTTTTTTCCCTTTATACTTAACCAATGAACCCCCAAAACTAATTAGGGAAGTGTCTTATCAGAATGAACATAGAAAAAATTTTAGAAGTAAATCGTATGTTTCTATCAAGAGTTATCGTGACACGTACATACATACATACATACATAGGTACTTACTTACATACATGTATACATATATACAGAACCGACGGGCTCATTAGCTCTCAGGCTTTGATAGCCTGTGAGCTAAAAAGTAGTCTGATATAAACATGATTGGACACTACTTACCACAATCTGACCCCGTATATGTTTGCAATAGATAGTTAAACTGCTTTGCGTAGTTTTTGATAGTATAAAACTTATTTATCTGAATTAATTTCAACAATTTCAACATTAAGTAATGCTTAAAATATTTCCGAGATTTAAAAACTGCGTGCTTCAGCGTTTGGATCCTACATTTTCCATACATTTACTAATTTTCATATTTTTTATACCCCGTAGATTTTTTTTTTTTAATTATAGTTCGCGAAATTCAAAAGGTCTCAATAAATTCAACAGCGGCGACAACAGAGTTAGATACTTCTTTCTTAATGTATTACACTATTTAATATATACATATATTTTATTTTAAAATATTTTGTTTAAAATATTTTATTGTTGCAGTTTGACAGACAATTGTTTTAGGGAGCGTGATTTGTTGGCATGATTAAAACCATTATTTCCCTAACTTGCATGCAGTTATAATCATAAAAAAAAAAAATATTTGCCGATATTTCCCATGCACGTAACGTAGAAATGCCTTAAAATAAATTTAAGATTTTATAATTAGGTTCAAAAAATATTAAAATGTTGTATTAGCATCAGAATCACACCTGTGTACATAATGTTTAGAGTTCTAGCATGCTTGTAAGAGAGTGAAAATAATCACTGCAAAATACAGATAAAAGCTTCCAGTTTACTTACATGAAAAAAAAAATATATACATTGGATAAAATATATAAAAAATAAAAGTGCGTAAGAATCTGAAAAGTCTCTTGCTTAATTCTTTTACTCTGTGAAAAGTATAATTTTTCACAAAAAAATTCTTAAAATTAGCATTTAAGTATCTTCAAAGTCAAAATTTTATGTGGAAACGATTATTGTTTTTAAACGAAATTATCGACGGTTTATAAATAGGAAATATATTTCAGATACTCTGTAAATTTTAAATGTAATATATCGTACTTTATATTCATATTTATAATTAAGAGAACGCATTTAACATTTTGCACAATACATTGCTTTCATATTCTGTTGACAATTAAAACGTTAAGCAGTTCTTTTTTTTTATTTTAAATTTCATAGTTTTAATTTTCTTAGATTTATATATTCAACTATTTTGAAAATATATTTTGCTATTTGATACGATACAAACATTCTTTTGGGTTAGTATTCTGATGAATCATTGTATCATATCTATATCCATGAAATTATATTCACAATAATAATTTGATTTAAAACTGACACTTAAAAATGCGTTCCACGGACTTAAGAAAAAAAAATTATTGAGAAAGCGTTTGTATATGATGTATCCTTTACTGATTTTTTAATTGCATTTTTTTATCGCCGATATTCTGTAATTTGATGTAAAATTTTCTATTCAATAATACTAGTGTCAGCATTCAAGGAGTTTTCACATCCGGTATATTAATTCATTAACAAATCTAAATATTTACTCGAGATTTTTTGTTCGTAAGTACTAAAGTTTGTACTTAGAATGATTATTTCTAAGTACAGTAAACTTCCGATTAACCGACACTCGATCAACCGCCACCCTCGGTTAACCGCCACCTCTCTTCCCTCATTTAAAAAAAGATCAGAAACGAACAACACAAATTCAAATGAGCATAAACCTGAATGAGACGGAGCTATTTCGAGTAAAAGACTTGCCTGACGTGAGAAACAGTAGCTGGAAAGTATTTTTGCGGATGAAATAACAGGCTGTATTAACTGTAACAAGAACGTTATTGTTTATGAAGAACTAAAGGTTAACGAAATTATTCAAAATGTTTTGAAATCAGAGAAACCTGAAGCGGATGAAAATGATGAATCTGGGAATGATCATCCAGGAATCAGTCAGAATCTCTAAATGCATTAATTGGTTTGAGATACAACAGGAAGCACATAAAAGCAATTTTAATACATAGAATTCGTAATCTTTCTGCAATAAAAGCACAATCAAAGCACAAACATAAAAGTACAATGAATTACTATGCATGAAAACAGATACACTACATATTTATTCAGCAGAATTCTAAAATTTGTCTTATAAATAGATTTTTTAGTATCAGTTATGCTTTTTATAAACGAAAGTACACAACAAATAAAAACAAATATTTTAATCCTTTTTATTTATATAGAAATGTAATTTTAGTAACGACCTTGTAGGGGAGACCGAGGCTAGTAGGCGCAGTTTTTAGTTATTGATTTTTATTAATTTTTTGTTTACGTTTTTTATGAAGCTTTAACTGTACTTTTAAAGAAAAGGCATTGGGCTATAAATATCCAAAGTTTTGAGTTTGTAGCTTTAGTAGTTTATGTTAAGAGGAAGCCTAAATTAAAAGGAAAATTGTGCTCCAACCTACCCCGCTACGGGGCAAGTTGCCTATACTTAAGGGGTAAGTTGGCATACGCTTTATAAAAAATTAAATGAAACTCAAATAAGACACGCAATTAAGAGAAATCAATTTCATTATTACCAGTAAGTTTAAACAAAGGCGTTATCGCCTTTGTAATTTAAATTAAAAATTATGCAGACATAAAAATAATGAATAAAATATTAACACTGAGTAACTTCTATCCTACTCGATATCATCACCAGATTTACAGTTGCCACAAATAAAAAACCGAGTGTCTCCGTATGGGCAAGCATCGTGTGCCCAAAATCCTGCATTGCAACCACTTTTCTCGGTGTTTGCTGTTTTTCAAGCTACCAGCGCACACCAGACACCGAGCCAACTTGTCCCGTGTTCAATGTTCCTACTAGCCCCATAATAAATTTCTTCACAAAAGGGACACGTAACCCTCTAAGCATAAATAATCCAAGTAAATCTCATATGGGGTAGGTATAGTTAATCACACACTAAGAAAAACTGCACAAGTTAAATCGCAATTATTAAGATAAGTATTAGAAATTAGAAAAAGAATGAAGCGAATAAAAATTACTTATGAGTGCAAAAAACAGAAAAATCGTAATAAATGTCCACTGCACGTAGGTAACGCTGCAAAATTTCAATGAGAATTGTAAAAAGCAAGAAGAAAGGTACTCTGTGACAGGTTACGCAATCTCTCCACAAACAAAAAATTTATGAGGCCTGCGCCTACTTACCCCTGTAGCCAACTAGCCCCGGTCCCCTCTACTGTCTTTTGATTATCCACCACACCATCTGTCTCGCGAATGACGGATAAAATCGGAAGTTAACTGTATCATTTAAAAATTCCATAACACATTCTTTTTTAAAAAATTAATTCTGTCAGTGACATAACTTTAATATCAAGCTAATTTTTTTAATTTTCTCTGGTTTAACGATTTAAAATTTTACTTGGGTTTAGAAAATAAGTAATAAGGTCATTGTGCCAACATGTGAAAACCTCCAAAAATCAAAATTAAATGTGTGTAAACTAGGAATGTTGAAGTCTGCATTATTTAACCCGTTGAAGGGCGGTGGGATAAAATATATCCCACCTAATTTACACAAGATTCTCTCCAGAAAATTTTTATTAAATTTTATATTTTTAACTTTGGAGGAAAATTGGTGAAAAATTGTTTTTCCTTACTTAAACATAAAATTTTTCGATTATTCTGGTGAGAATTTAATATTTAGAGACATCTTTGTCTGCCCTCAAGGGGTTAATGGTGATATATTCAAGATTATGTAGCTCAAAGTTTTTTTTTTTTTGTTATTATTATTTAAGTTATTTTTAAATAAACTTATTAAATAAATTTATTAGTATATTATGTATTTCAATTATAAGTTATTATACAGTGAGTTTTGTGTACTTTAACTTATTATTAAATAAGTGAAAAATTTATGGCAATTAAATTGATATTTTAAGATGTACCGACATGTATAAACGTATTGTCACATTTAAGGATTTCGACACCAGGTTTTAGGCTTTATTTCTTAAGTTTTTAACTACCGTAAATAAGATGGAAATTAATTAAATGCGGCAATCGCATACTGTTAGCTTATATATTACTGATAATGATTGCATTTCTACAGAAGCGTTAGTTTTGAACTAAAGGCAGACATTTTAATGATTTTACGCTTAATAAAATATATATTTATTTAATAGGTCGCAATATATATTTTAAATGTAACAATACTATGTGGGATTGCGTCCCATTTAGGTACTTGGACCTTTCTTTTTTCCACGTTGATAGTTAAAACCAGAGCAAGCTCCAGTATTTAATTCAACAACGATAGTAAATCTCCGATAAATACGTTTTATCAAAAGCTATGACATTATTAGTGCTTTATGTAAGGAACTGTGCATTCTCACAAATAAATATTGGAATAATTTTTAGACACTTTCTTTGAAATTCCTTCATGCAAATTGAAAAAAAATAATAATAATACCCTTTCGTGGTATAATAAATATCTATTTTTCTATTATTAAAAAAGTGTCATACCTTTTGCTTTTTACATTTACTATTCTTAAATTCCTCAATTTCATCGTAGTTATTGTTATAATTTTCTTTAGGGAGAGAATATAACTATTTCAAAATTCGCTAATTTCATCTTAATTGTTTTAATCTTCTGTAGGGTGAGATTTTAACACACATAATAATTTTATAAGAAAGAAGTGTTTGAGATTTCATGGAGTTAATTAATGCAACAACGTAATTTCGTATTTAGGGAAACAATGCTTTAAAAGTTTCTAAGAAGAAATTAAAGCTCTCATCCTTAGGGAAATCAGAATAACCAGAGAGATGTTAAATAATAATATTTAAAAGTAATTTACCGAACTTTCAGAAGATTCTTAAAGTAAAATAATTTTGCAAATTTTTAAAATTGCAGAAGATTTTTAATATACAGTGGCGGTCAAAAGTTTCCGGCCAGCATAAAATGTTTGGTTAATTTGTAAGTATACCCATATGAAGAGGAATCTCAAAGTGATACTTATGCACTTTATTGACATGATAGTTAGGAACATATTTATGGAATAAAAAATAAATATCAACTAGTATGTTGTGTCCATCACAAAACTTTCTTCTATCTCATACATGACAATACTTGAAAATTCGCTATCACAGGGTCAAATTAAATGGCAATTTGTGCTCATCATGAGAATTCTAAAAAGATGAAATTCCGTGCATTAGTTCTCGAGGTACGACTGTCATTGAAATGGTGTAAATCCAGCAAAATGCAGCATTGCAGAGCCACCTATTGGGTTATTTACACCTGAACCTAATTATCATCAACTTATGTCAACGTCTAACTGAATATGAAGTTTGAGGAAAATTCGGGCATTTAGTTCTTGAGATAGAGGTATTGCGCAAATCATGACAAATACAGCATAGCAGCGTCACCTGTTGAGCGATTTACACCAGCACATAATCAGCAGCAATATTAATCAAGTTATACTTAAATCTGAAGTTTGATGAAAATTCGTGCATTAGTTCTTGAGATAGAGCTATTGAGATAGAGCTATTGAGGAAATAGTGCAAAATGCAGCACAGCAGCGCCACCTATTGGACGATTTACACCAACACGTAGTCAGCAACCTTTCACATCAAAGATTAACTGAATCTGAAGTTTGATGAAAATGTGTCCATTAGTTCTTGAGATAGAGCTATTGCAGAAATCGTCTAAATCCTGCAAAATGCAGAATAGCAGCGCCACCTGTTGGGAGATTTACACCAAAACGTAAACAGCATCCATTCATGTCAAGGACTAACGGAACCTGAAGTTTTATGAAAATCCATGTATTAGTTCTTGAGATACAGCTATTGCAAAAATCGGGAAAAATGGAGCATACCAGTGCCACCTGTTGAGCGATTTACACCAAAAACTAATCAGCACCAATATATATCATGGACTACCTGAATATCAATTTTTATTAAATTCCGTGCATTAGTTCTTGAGCTAGAGCGCCCATAAAATTTGTGTCACACACAGATAGACTCACAGACAGACTCACAGACTCACAGACAGACATTTTGTAAAAACATGTTTTTCAGGTTCTCTGACC
This sequence comes from Maratus speciosus, assembly GCA_963932465.1. Lineage (NCBI taxonomy): Eukaryota > Metazoa > Arthropoda > Arachnida > Araneae > Salticidae > Maratus > Maratus speciosus. The sequence goes on along the minus strand of OZ010786.1, from coordinate 510,483,214 downwards.
CCTAAAACGTGTAAATCCGTCGAAAACCAGAATTCTAAAATTTTCATGAATCCAATACTTTCTTCTTGTAAAGATAGAAGAAAGTAATAAATTTAATTGACAAAATTAATTGTAAAAGAAAACGCATGTTTTCAAAAGTTCCCGGCCACCTTGGCAAGTTTGTAAAAAAAATGGTTTTATAACAGAAAAGTAATGTGATCTACAGAATTTACAGTCAGTATTTTGTCTTCGTACATTAAAGAATAAGTACTGCAGCGCAGCGACGCGGTATCGATTCAAAGAACTTTTCGTCTATGGTAAGTTTTTCCCACAGTTTTTGCAATTTTAGGGAAAACTCTGCTGAATTGGAATATTTATAACTCCGCACACGTTTTCAAGTTTGTTCCAACGATTTTCTATTGTTTTCTGATAGAGTGATTCGGTTGTCCATTTCAGAAGCGGAATTTTTTCGAGTTAAGCCAATGCTTGATGAGCTTGCATGTGTGATTTGGGTCGTTATCACGCTGAAACAAATAATTGCGACCATAATTATTCCTCCAATAAGACAGCAAATGATCTTGCAAGATATCTTTATGCATTGCACCATTCATCTTGCAGCGAATTTCAACTAACGGACCGACACATTTTCCAGAAAATACTCCCCACTGCATAACGTGTCCTCCGCCATGCTTCATTGTAGGAATAACATATACCGAATGTTATCTTTTGCTCTTAGGTCGTCGAACGTAGGGTCTGACATCATTCCCAAAAAGGTTGAACTTCGATTCATCGGAAAATATTACTGTTTTTGTTTACGTTTGATCAGTCTTTGTGTTCCTTGGCAAACACCAGTCGGTCTCTCTATTTTTTTTTTTACTGATGAAATATATTTTAACACCGACTCTTTTATAAAGTCCTGCGTCACGCAAGCGTATTGACACAGTAGACCGACTTATATCAACAATATTTTAACACCGTAAGTCGAGGGGAATTGCAGCGGCATTTTTATGCGGATCATCAACTTATTTTCTCCGGTTAAATCTGTCCACACAAATAGTAGTTTTCGGGGTTTTCCGGACCGTGACAAGTCCTGCAGGCCATGATCATCTTTATATTTTTTAATCGTTGACAGTAAATTTTCCGAATGATAACTTTGTCGCAATCTCACGAGAAGGATGGGCCCTTTAGCTACAAACAAACCATTCGCTTACGAACAATAATTTTTGAATTTCAAATACGCTATTCAAGTTAATTAATTAAAAAACACGGTCAAAAAACACTTTACCGATAGCAAAAACTAGCGAATGACGAATGGCCGGAAACTTTTGCAAACGGAGATTTTGAATTCCTCCCCTTTGCATCAAGTATCTTCAGTATCCAATCAAAATGATCATGTGGTCAGAGGTCATTTGCTTACCCCTAACGTTTGGATAAATTGTGCTTCTTCTTCGCTGAAACCTTCTGGCAAACAAATCAAAGAAACTAACTGTCCGGAAACTTTTGACCGCTACTATATAATGAACTTATATGAAATAAAGACGCTAAGTCTATTTATTTAATATAACACGAATTTCATGTACATGGTTATGTAAGAAGAATCTTTTTTAACGAGAAAACTATTGTGTATAATTAAAAAAAGTGTTTACTTATAAAAGAATTAATTGAATTTCATTTTTGTAAAAATGCACAAATTATATCCTATACCGTGTGTGGAATATTAAATATGTATTTTGTGTATTATCATTATATTTTTACCTTTTGGGTTGTACTTTCATTAAAAGCATGTTTTTTATGTTAAGCTATTTTGTTAAACTGCTGAATATTTCATCAAGTTATTTAATGCCACGACATGAATCTACATTGATGTATTTAATGTAACAATGCTTTAACATTTTGTAAGAAAATAAACGATCGAATGTAAGAATTACGCGCGCTCTGACCGTTTTATATGAATTATTCCAAATTATTTAAAATATCGTTGGTAAAAGAGTAATAGGACTTTATAAAAAATCTATACAGCGCAGGGTTGGATATAGCTGTATATACTAGAAAAGTATGAATGGGTATACCATAAAAGTTCAAAGAGATATGAAACCTAAGTAATATTAAATATTGCTATTTTGTGTAACACTTTTTTTTAATCTTATTGTAATCCGTTTATGACGAACTTAATTCGGTTACTGACAAGAAAGTAATTCATATTTAAACTTCATTTTGTAAGGCTCGAACAATACGCACTCCATCATGCTCGAACAATACACACTCCATCATTTTTTCTCTCCTTTTCTTTTTTTCTTTTCTTTCAAAAGAACTAACAAGCTGAGTAAATTAGACTTGACGGAAAAAGAAGAATGTTTACAAAGTGGTTGCCGACAAGGCATGTGAGCTAAGTCGTAATGTTAAATTAACTGAGTTATTTTGTAAATAGTAACATGTAAATATGTTGTAATTATTAAACTTATCAGACGATGATAAGTTATGCAGTTTTATTTTGTAACATAAGAATAGCTTCCACCCCGGATTCTGAATAATATGTTACAGAAGTGGCTCCCCAACGTCGGGCACAAATAGAAGCAGGATATGAAGATAAGTATTATTTTAAATTGTGTTAAACTGTTTTAATTAGAAAATTTAGATACTAAAGTACAAAAATTTATACAAAAGTACTTTTGATTCGTCCAGAATCGGAATATTTTGGAATTGTTCTATTCAGCCTGAATGACATTTTCCTTAGAATTGAAATACGAAAAGTCGTCTGCAGCTTCAAGTATTTTAGTATCTGAATTAAATGAAGATATTCATAAGAGAAATAATTATAATAATTATTATTGAAAAATAAAAATCGTTTGCTTTATTTTATACATTTATATAGTTGCACTGAGCTATTTTATTATGAAGTTATTATTATAAATGAGTGCTTGGCATTATTTTAAATATTATATGATTGATATTATTGTGTAAAAAAAAAAAGCAAATAGTTGGTGTCATTACATTGAGTTTTGAAAGATATTGTATGTTATTTATGTTCTATATATGTTAAAAATTACGTATTTTGCTAAGAGTTATTCGTAACACGAATTAAGTTTGAAGTTAGCTAAAACATATTTAGTTCAAATGATAGCGTTTCTTTCAAAGGGTAAGAAAATTGATTTAATCACATTAGCTTCAGAATTAAAAGTAGAAGTAAGTAGCGATGATAAAGTCCTCGAATTACGTGATAAAATTGTAAATAATGAGGCATTTAAAGATAACGTAGATTTTGTACAGGGAATTTTTGAAAATATCGTAGAAGAACGAAAGACTCTTGAGGAAGAGAAACGTTTAGCCGAAGAAAGAGAATTTGAGCTACAGAAGCTCAGGTTAGAAGCAGGAACAAGAGATGTTGTTGCAAATACAAGCAACCCTCTAGAAACTTCTTCAATCCGCGTTGACTTGAAAAAGGTTTTACCCGATTTCAATCCTGAAAAGGATGATGTGAATTTATTTTTAATAACTTTTGAGAGGCAAATGAAACTTGTAAAGGTTTCTAAAGAACTGTCAATTACGTATTTAATTGGAGTCTTTCCAAATGAAATCGGTAAATTAATAGCGCGTGAGCCGGAAGAAAAATTTGAAGATTATTCTTATATTAAAGATATATTGTTGCAGAGGTTCAAGTTAACTGCAGAAAGGTTTAGAGTTTTGTTTAGTCGACATCCAAAGCGAACCTATATTAGCTGGAAAGAATATTATTTTGAAATCAGAAGCTATTTTGAGGGATGTCTATCCGAATTAAATATAAATTCCTTTGAAAAATTATCGGAATTAACTATTGCTGACCAATTAAAGAAAAAGGTTTCCCCTGATTGCAAAGAACATTATTTAGACCAATGGGAGAATTTAACAGATCCTGTTGAATTAGCTGAAAAGTTAGATTTATATGAAAATTTGAGGTCACACAAAGTAGAAATAAAGCGATCAAATAAAATCAGTGAGGTCAGGAATTCTAATCTCTTTGAAAAAACGCCTTTAGATTTTAAAATAAATGAGTTTGGTAAGATTGGCAATCAAAAGGAGTCCAACAGAAATAAAATTAACTATCCTTCGAATTTAAATCGACCAATGTTAAATTGCTATGGTTGTGGAAACCAGAGAGTTATTAAATCCAAGTGCCCAACCTGTTCTCCGAAAAATGTATCGGTGCACTTTCAATCACTAGAATTTCGTACATGTAATATGCAAATGTCACCAACATTATTGGTAAAAATAAGCCTAAATGGTCTCTCTGGCACAGCTTGTGCTGACACTGGCGCAACACATTGCGTTGCGGGTGAAGTTTTGTATTCTTTATTAAAAGAACAAGGTGTGAAGTTTGAAAAAACTCAAATGATCGTAGTCTTAGCGGATGTGCTACTAAACACTACCGAAGTTTATAAAACAGAAGTTCATGTTAAAATTGAAGGTCGCGACATTAAAACAACACTTTATGCTCTGCCGAATGCCAGAAATAATCGTACAATTTTAGGAATCGATTTTTTACGCAAAGCAAAAATTGTTTTGGATGTAGTAAATCAAGAATGGTTCTTTGCTGATAGATGTAGGTGGAAGTATAGATTGGCGGAAGATACATATAGACCTCCCAGTGAATTAGCGATAAAATCCGTTGAATTAGACACCGTTTTTTTTAGAGAAGATGAAGGTAGACATCTCGATTCAGAGCAACAAGTTAGGTTGAATGAACTGCTTGAAAAATTTACTAGTAGGTTCCAACTAGGGGAAGAGACTACACCTAAAGTTAAACATTATATTGATACAGGATCACGGATGGGCATAATTTTATCTGATGAAATTGATAGTCCTGCACATGATAGAGAAGGCTATGTAAAAGATTGCCGTAGGAATTTCGATTATAGGGGTAAGAACAGAAATTTTAATAGACCAATTGTTAACAGAAGCAATAATAGATAAGGTCAAAAATATGTTAAACAGTCATTTAACCATCGAAATTACAATAAAAATAATTATGAGAAACCTGGTTCAGAGAATTCTTACCAAGATGAATCAGAGATTCTTCAAAATTTTGAGACTAAAGATTCTTTAATATCTCAAGATATGACAGAAAGTAAAGGTTTTGTGAATAGTTCATCGGATATGGTTGAACCTAATGATGCATCTGAAACGCTAGAAAGTGCTTTACTTACTTCAAAAGTAAAGTATAATCCAAATTTTTCTCCTAGCTACAAAAATAGAGGCTACTATCATAGTCGAAATAAATATAATTATGATGGCCGACGATCAGGTAGAGGTAGCTATCAGGAGCAAAGAAATTCCCAACCATCACACAGGTATAGTGCACGGCGAACTGCAGATTCGTCTAGCAAATTCGAAAAGAGATATGAAAATGATCTTAGAACTAATGATCAGGATAATTACAAATTGGATAATCACTAGGTCATGTCAAAAGGTCTGGAAGTTACAGACATGATAATGGGTACTATGGAAAACAAAGATCACCTACTTCTTATACCATTGCCACCAAAGAAAACCCCTTTTCTCCCTTAGGAAATATCATATATCAGCTTTGTGTCCTTACACGCAAGTTGATGGTGGAGGTTCTAAAGGCTTTATTCGTCCTAGAGGCAGACCCGGGAAATGTCAGACGCCCAGCCAGCAAATATTTACGAAAGGATCACAAAACACGAGAACCATAGAGGATTTTAGGCACCAGAAAGCATCCCGAAGGAATCCACCCAGGAAATGCACACTGCATCTGAGGGACCAGTAATGCAGTGTGAGGGGAAGAGTGTAACGCTCGAACAATACGCACTCCATCATGCTCGAACAATACACACTCCATCATTTTTTCTCTCCTTTTCTTTTTTCTTTTCTTTCAAAAGAACTGACAAGCTGAGTAAATTAGACTTGACGGAAAGAGAAGAATGTTTGCAAAGTGGTTGCCGACAAGGCGTGTGAGCTAAGCAGTAATGTTAAATTAACTGAGTTATTTTGTAAATAGTAACATGTAAATATGTTGTAATTATTAAACTCATTAGACGATGATAAGTTATCCAGTTTTATTTTGTAACATAAGAATAGTTTCCACCCCGGATTCTGAATAATATGTTACAATTTGTCATTTCAGAAAACTGAATTAAGCGTAGTAATAATATTTTCTTTTTACAGTGTAGAGTAATTCCGGGATTTATGCCACACATTTTTTTGAATTTTTGTATAAAGCCCCAAAGCGATATTAAAAAAAAAAAAAAAAAATCATGCTGTGGTATTTAATGTTAAATGTACAACGCGTGCACTGCGGCAAAAAAAGAATATATATATATATATATATATATATATATATATATATATATATATAGTTAATACTTTTTAAGAAATGTTTCTAAAACATTACACTGCGGCACGTCACCCGTACACTCAGGCTGAAACGCCGCACTTGTAATGATAACAGAATGAAATTATAAATAAAAATATTCAAAAAGATTTTTCATAACTAGACTATAATTAACGATGTAATAACAAAATGAATCTAACTGAATACAATGAAATGTATTAGTAGATTCAAATTAATAATTATTTGCCTACATTCACGATTAAAATTATCGACTTATTTTTTACATTAAATTTTAATTGTTATTTCAGCAACAACGTAACATCAATGTATTAGAGAGGGAAAAGAAAAAAGTAAAATTGTGTTCACATTATTTATTTGTTAACCCTTTCGGGACCGGCGGCTTTTACACAAGTTTTATTCGGTTGCCACCTCTTTTTTAAAAGAAGTTACCTTTACTTAAATAATCCTGGAAATGCTCTAATTAAAGAAAGCAAATATTACTTTTCTTTTTTACAGATGAGAGAAACAAATTCTGTATGCTCTTTATGAAGGCGCGTATATACACATGTGGTCCCGAATGGGTTAATAGGCCGTTTTTTCTACTACAATCCACACAAAAAGTGTCGAAAAAGTACAGTCTTTATGCCACTGTATTTGACATATGATGCAACGAAGCCAATTACACTTCCTCTTCTTTGGAGTTGTTTTCTAAATATTCCGTGCAAGGAACATCTACGTTACTCGCAATCCAATTTTTCATTATTATCATCTTGACTCCCATCTTTCTTGTCCTTCTTACTTTTTATTTTTCACATTTTCTCCTTTGGTTTTAGAAAACTTGATAACATGCCTAACATAGTCTGTGCAAAAAGAAAGGGGAAAGTTAATAACACTTAATCATCCCGTACAAAATAAACTGCGGCATCTATACAGGTATTGCAGTGCGGCATGTATCCCATTTGCCATGGTGCAGACGTCGGCCATCACAGTTACCTGCCATCGCAAAGAGGAATGGCGTAACCATACACACAGTACATACAAACGCTACACTTAGTTTTGACTCCGCAATCATGATGCATTTAATAATTAGTGTCTGAAAAGTAATTAAACATAACGTGTTTAAAAGTTTGGGCAGTGAAATCATGCACTTACGTCAAAATAAGGATTGTACTTCTACAAGTAAACTTTGAAATGGAATTCACGCTATGCACTGGCTAAAATTTTCTCATTGCGCACCTATACTGCGCATTTAATGACCATCTATCGATGATTACAAGAAATGTAAGGGGTGCGGCATCTATCCCGGATGCGGCGACGCTCCTGGAGTTACCCTAACCAAAACAGAACACTTGTTCAAAGTTTAAACTTGGAATTGTTCTAAGCGAGCTTTCAAAGGAGGTCACAAAGTTGCAACACAACCTTGGTCCCTGCCGCGTTTTTCCAGATAGGTTTTTAATAAACATTTAAAGACACAGAAGGCGCATTGAGAGATCCATTCAATGCAAATGAATCCCATAGTATCGCGAATCCCATAGTATTTATGTATTTAATCCTAAATAAATTTTTCAGTTTTTAACAATTTGATGTTTATTGCTTTTATACTCCTACTGGGCATTACATTACACAAACGTATCATTAAAAGTTGTTGTCTAGGCTTTAAAATTTAGTGGTACATAAGGTACGCCGCCCTTATCATTATGTATGTTCAAACCGAACAGTCTCTGTAAGGGTTAATATCTCGGCTAATTACCGACATTTATTTTTCGTAAATAGTTATCAACAATGCTTTTATACAGCCTCTACGATAAGTACCTCGAGCGCTCCTCAACACCTACTCGGATTTCCCGCAAATCGAAATTTGTGTCGATCGCAAAAATGCGATTTTCTCAAGAACTATGTGGCCTAGGGTAATCGCTAAAGTTTTCCTGCGAAACTTAAATTAACGCTTACTACCTCTGATTATTTCATAATTTTAGTTTCAATAGATTCGGAAATAGCGGGGGTGGGAGCGTATTTTTGCACTACATTTTCGATGATATCTCTGAAAATATAATACCTAAAATTAAAAGAAATGTATATTTGATTTCAGCGTTACGAAAGATTTAACACGATACCCCATACGACATACAAAGAAAAGATTTTTTTTCAAGTAACTTAATTAGCCCCTTTACATTTTCCTAAATATATTTATAAGTGTTTAATAATTTGCAGATTTGTAATAATTTGTAATAAATACAGTGGGTCAATATATGGGTTACAATAGTTATTTTATTCGGGAAAACGCAGGAATACAGATGGTGTTTATTAATTTCAGAAATGTTAAATTTTGCATACAGAAGTTTTTGAAAAAATATCTGATCAATTATTCTTCGGATTTTCACTGCATAGTTATTGTGCTGTTTTTTATACAAAAGATTTTGTATTATGAAAGTTTTCTATGAATCGCGACTCTTTATCCAAATTAGATTAACTAATTGTGCATAGTCATTTATTGAATTATGTTTAATAAATAGTGCAATTATTATTTTGAAATTTATGTTTGAATTTGTTTCATATTTTATTAAATATTCATTTTGAAAAAAAAAAAAAAAAATCCAGCATAGCTCTAAGACAAATAATATTAATTTTAATGTAAATGCTAATGGTGTAAATTTATTACATTTTCTGCAAAACATAATTTTTCAGCATGAAAATATTTATACGAGAAGAGATAACATCCGAGAAAACTTATATTTATGGTTTGGAAAACTGATTTATATACTTTAAAATCAGTGGCGTGGCGTCCGGTCATCGCTGGATGCGGCGATGACCAAGCAATATTTTAAAGCTCTTAATAAGCTTTTAAAACTCTACGATCCAGTTTTAGCAGAACATTTGGAGTTCATGTATAAGTGAAGGTAAGATTTAAAGTTTCTTTTTTGAACATTCAACCATTGAATTTTAGAGTTAATAATTTTTCACCACAAACTTAAATAATTGCGATGACCACCGAAAATTTTCACGCCACGCCACTGTTTAAAATGTACATCAAAAAGTTTCCAAAAATCAGTGGCAGCGAAATAAACTTTTTTGTGTTTTATAAATTCTTCTTTAAATCTAAGAAATATATAGGTTTCTAATTATAGTTAAAGATTTTAGGAGTTATGGATAACTCGGAAGAGATTACTGTATATTTTTTCTCTTGGCTATGCTAAATTTTCCAAAATTAATCATTTACGGTCGTATTAAGTTTATACATAAGTGTCTTATTGGTCGGAATTAATTTTCAATGAACGAACATCTGTACTAATAAAATAATAAATCGCTCTGTGTGTGTGTGTGTGTCTGTCTGTCTGTCTGTCTGTGTGCGATGGCTAGCGAAAACTACCGCACGTAGAAGTCTGAAAATTCAGATGTGATTAGTCCAAGACAGGTCCTGATACACCTGAGGCTCGGATTTTTAATTATTTTAGGGCCGGGGACCATGGACCCCTTTAAGTTTTTATGCACTAAAACGTTAACAACATGCCTCTTTTCTATTCGATCTTCTTCGTTTTTGGGGTGAATTATCCTTTTAGTTTCTGCCCCACTTCTACATTTCACTTAAGACCCTGGCATCCTTGCAAGGGGCCCAGTACAGGACCCCTTGAAGTTTCAGTGCACTAAATTGTTAATAACATACCTCTTTTCTATCCGATCTTCTTTGTTTTTGGAGTGAATTCTCCGTTTGAGTTTCTCACCCATTTCTATATCTCAGTTAAGACCCTGGTACACTTGCAAGGGGCTCTGTACAGGGCCCCTTGAAGTTTCAGTGCACTAAATTGTTAATAACACGCCTCTCTTTTATCCGATCTTCTTCATATTTGGGGTGCATTCTCCTTTTGAGTTTCTGACTCATTTCCACATTTCAGTTAAGACCCTGGCGCCCTTGCAAGGGGCCCGGTACAGAGCACCTTGAAGTTTTATTGCACTAAATTTTTAATAACATGCCTCTTATCTATCCGATCTTCTTCGTTTTGGGGGTAAATTCTCCTTTTAGTTTCTACCCTCATTTCAACATTTCAGTTAAGACCCTGGCACCCTTGCAAGGGGCCCTGTACAGGACTCCTTGGTGTTTTAGTGCACAAAATTGTAAATAACATGCCTCTTTTCAATTCGATCTTCTTCGTTTTGGGGTGAATTCTCCTTTCAGTTTGTGCCCAATTTTTACATTTCAGTTAAAACCCTGGCACCCTGTCAAGGGGACAAGTGCAAGGCCCTTTGAAGTTTTAGTGCACAAAATTGTTAATAACATGCCTCTTTTCTATCCGATATTCTCCGTTTTTGGAGTGAATTCTACTTTGAGTTTCTCCCCATTTCTACATTTCAGTTAAGACACTGTCACCCTTGCAAGGGGCCCGGTACAGGGCCCCCTTTTTTCACAAACCGTAATTTTCTGACCTTTGCAATGCGTAATTTTAAAGTTGAGTCTTAAACTCTTCTCCTTAGACCAACAATCACATATTTTTATTGAGGCCCTTTTTTAAGACTTTCCCCAATTTTTTGCACATCTCTTTTAAATTAAATTCTAATGATTAATTCGTACTCTATGCTTAATTTCAACTAATCGAAGATCTAAAACGCTAAGTACTAAAACGTTGTAACATGTTTTCATGTTAGGGCCTTTTTCTCAACTATCAGTTTGCCCCTTTTTGGCCTCCTATTATAACTCCCTTAAAAATAGTCCAATTCACTAGCTTTTTTTTTTTTCTAACAACATTTTAGGTTCTCCAGCTATTACATGAACGACAAAAAAAAAAAAAAAAAAAAAAAAAAAAAAAAAAAATATATATATATATATATATATATATATATATATATATGTATGTATATATATAGATATATATATTATATATATATATATGTATATATATATATATATATATATATATATATATATATATATATAAATATATATATATATATATATATATATATATATTTATATATATATATATATATATATATATATATATATATATATATATTTATATATATATATATATTTCAGGCTTCAACTACTACCAATTTTGAATATAAATGGTCTTCTTAGGGCCCATGGTGCATCTTCTTTAAAAATGATCCGAATTCCTTGCAATTTTCTTTACCATAGTTCTAACGTCCTCAGATTACATTAAAAACTGCTAAAAAGTGTATTTATTCCAAACTACATGCCACTTAAGTCCCTTTCACCTTGGTGCCCGGTACAAGGCCCCTTGAAGCTTTTGCAATAATATCTACCCTATATATATAAATTCCTAATGAAACGAATTTATGAAACGAATATATGAAACGCCTGAAATGTATCGATACTTTGAATCGACTGATTAAACAACTGATTTTGTTTCACGGCGATTTCTCCTAAAATATGGAAAATTTTGCGATGAAATTAACACCAAAAATCCGTGTTGATCCACAGATCTCAAAATTGGTATTAGAATTTTAAAATTCGAATTAGTTTTGGAAATATTAATTTTTTTCTAATTTTAAATAAATTTTTAAAGGTGTTGGCAACTCAAATTTTAATCATAACAGAATTTTTTTTTCATAATTCAGAAAAGGTTACTATTTTAAATTAATTTGGCGACAGTTGGGCCTTCTTTAAATCTATGCTAAGAACAATGCTTTTTTTAATTTCGTTATCATTTTATTAAATACAAAACTTTCATTTAAAAATGAAACATTTAAATTGATGGCTTTCATTCACTTCTTAAAAAAAAAAAAAAAAAAAAAAAAAAAAAAAAAAAAACGAAAAGAAAAAGAAAAATATTAGACACAGATGTCATATACGCACCGGGGTATCTAATTGGCGCACAAATGGGATTATTTTGATAGACATGGTAACCCAACTATTGTTGTTTATTTAATAATAAATGTATATTTACTTTTATTTCTTTTTTAAATTTATGTAAATTATTTTGTTCTATAGTAATTAATTATTTTTTGCTATTTCCTTTTGAAAATAATAGAAAATAATTAAAAAATACGGTACAATGTAGTAGTTATTCTGTCATCCAATTTCACAAATTATATAAATCGCCAAACCACTCGCCAAATTGTACAGATTGACAAAAATTTTATTTTAATTAACGAAAGAACAAATAAATTAGTATAACATTAACAAATATAAAAATAAAACGTCGAAATAAAAATCACTTGATGACATAAACACGTGTAACTTTCTAAAAGTCAAGTGAATGTGACATTTACGATCAAGCATTATTGACATTTAATCTTATAGTTCGCGATAGATCTTTGTCGACGGGATAACTAAGTAGTACCAAAAATACAAAAAACAAAAAATGCCAAACATGCGGTATATGACATCTGGCGAAATATTAAATTATGTAACAAACCATGACATTTAATTTCAACTTCAAATCTGAGATTTGCACCCGGCTTTTTTGTCTTGCGGCATTGATGTCATATACGGCCGGATATTGGCGCGATTGTTTTCTGGCGCCAATGTCATATACGCAACGGGTACTTAACTGGCGCCAAAGTATCGTTATTTTGCTTCATATGGTAAGCCGGATGTTATTGTTGATGCGTTCCCCAAATTGGCGTTGGGAAAATATCGCGCCAATATGGGGCGTATATGACATTTGTTCCAAACTTTCATGTGAAAGGCGAAGGGATCAGATAGTATTTGTTTATGGCATTTGATGACTTGAACTATTATAATATAGATGAAATGATGGGGATAGAATAATATTTGGCGACTTATCACCTGTGCCTGGATAACATTAAAGTATCAAAATTTCACCTAGAGTATAAAAAGCAAAGTGTTCCGCCCGGAACTGTTGATGATAGTCACATGATTTAGGCTATTGTTATAGAGATTGTTTTAAAATATCGGTTGACAAAGACTCTGAATGCTTAATTCATTTTATTTTAGCTTCTTTTCAAATGTTTAACTGATCCTTTTTAATCAAAAACGAAAACAACCATTGGATGTCTTAACAGCAACTGATTCTCCGTTAAATTTTTAAAATCAAAGGGAATTGAATAGAAACCCGTTTACAGGGAGATCTACACAGCTTTTTCAGTATAATTTAATCTTCTCTAATACTTAAAATCCCATTAGATTTTTAGATTTTCAGATTCTGCGGTGTCTGAAGGGGGGTTGGCGAGCGTAGCTTGCAGGAGCCAGAGCCCCCTATTAATAATATAATAAATTGCCTCTCTTAATCCGATCTTCATTTTTGGAACCATTTTTCCATTTAGTTATTCTCCAGTTTATATATTCCATTTCAAATACTGGGGCACATTTGGGTCCTGTAGGGCCCGATCCGGGGCCCCTTGAACTTTTTGTGTGCTATGCATTTTTAATTTTTAAATTGAGTCTTGGACTCTTCCACCTAGACCAACACCCTCATATTTTTATTGGAGCTCTATGGCTTCTTTTTAAGCATTTACCCCATTTTTGCGCATTTCTTTAAAATATTATTTTAATGATTATTTCATACCCTATGATTAATTTTGACTAATTGAAGATCTAAAATTCTAAGTACTAAAACATTTAAATATGTTTTCATGTTAGGGCCCTGCTCTCAACTAACAGTTGGGCCCTTTTGGAACCACTGTTATAGCTTCCTTAAAAATGGTCCGATTCACGAACTTTTTTTTTTTCCTAACAACTTCTTAGCTTCTGCAGCTACTAGAACGACAAAAAAGAAAAAAAATTGCAGACTTCAGCTACCACCAATTTTGAATATTAATCGTCTTCATGTGGCCTTTGTTGCAGGTTCTTTAAAAACTAACCTATTCCATTGCAATTTTCTTTAACATAGTTTTAGCGTCTTCCAGCTACTTTAAAACCCCTAAAATATTTTTTATACCCAACTACATTCCAGTTAAGACCCTGGCCGCCAAGGCCCGGTCTTTCGTTATACCCTCAGCTACCACTTTTTTTCGATTAATCTCCTTTTTCAGTATTAACTTACGTCTACTCACTACAGCTGTAAATTAAAAATCGCGTTACTTTAAAGGTTACTTTAGAGAAGGGGTTTCATCCGTTTATTAAATATTGTGTTAATGCTAACAGTAATTCATGAAATTTACAAGGTGAGGAGGCTTTTTCCACCGTTTGGTGGCGCGTTATTTCCTCGTGTATAAGGGCCCAATTTCAACGGGATTTGCTTCCTTCAACTTAGATTACAATTCAGCTACATTCTGTATTATGAAAGTTTATCTTAGACTTTAGCTACCAACATTTTCTAACATTAATGGCGCATTCTTTTTTCTGTTTGTTTGTTTGGTTTCTGTGAGCTTGATTCCTACGAGGTTTGACTCACTCAACTTGGTTTTCGATTGTATCTGGCACGTGCCGGCATTTCCAGTAAATTCTGCCATATGTAGTGGGCATCTAGATTACAGGTTCGTTCGGAAAGATGTTTGATGGGAACACATTAGAAGCCGCGGAAGGCAATGGAGCCTCCGAAATTAGGTTCATTTAAAAGAATTTCCAAAGATATAAAATCATACAAACTTAAGTTTTGTTTAAGGTTATTATTTACAAAACCCGGGCAACGCCGGGAGTGTCTGCTAGTACATAATATGCAAGATTATGAACGACAAACAATGTTTATTAATTCTTTTTAAAACTTTAGATGTATGTAACACAATAATATGTTTTAATTTTATGTAAAAATTACATTTTATAGTTCTCCATCGTGTGACTTTCAATGCAGTTTCCAACAGGCAGACCTTAATTTTTCTATTTGAACATACAGAACAATCTTTACTCTTTACATCTTATATCTTATCTTTTTTAAACTACTTAAATTTCACGAAACTATTCCGAAAGTTATCAAAACAACCTTTTTTTTTTCCATTTTAGAGTATTATTTTTTAAATATTTTAACAAGCGAAAAAACCTAATTACACTTAAACACAATTTGTAAAATATTATTTCGATTTCTACGTACCTCCAAAACTTGTCGAGTTAATATAATATAAGAACAGTGTGGTACTTTACTGTGGTGGCTGACAGCGGACATGCGACTCCAACGGAAAAAAAAAAAAAAAAAAAAAAAAAAAAAAAAAAAAAAGCTGTGGGGACTGAGAAGAGACATACGACTGGGCCAGTTAAAAAAAAAAAAAAAAAAAAAAAAAAAAAAAAAATGTTGCTGAGAGTGGAGATGCGAACGCAAATTGCACGCATTGCTTGGAACGCAAACTTTGTCTATTTTAACGATGTAAGATACTTTAAAGGTTCAATATCAGTCTAATTTAACACGTGCCTATTGTATTGAAATGTAATTTTAAAACCGTTTACGTTGCAGAGGGAACTATATAATAGAATGAACTGTTGTTCTTATTTTATATACAGATATATTAGAGAATAGTATTTATTTAGAGAATAAATTTCAGTAAAATCTAGTACTTTAACAACGTTTACTATGTGTAATATTTTGCTTTTTTTCCAGAATGGTAGCGGAAGGCCCGGTAATGGAATATACCACCGGAAAAATTTAAAAGCAAAATTCCGAAATAATTATGGTATTATTAATTCATAATTTTTTTTATAAATATTATACAATTTACTATATTAGGCTAAAAGTCTAAAACCGGATTTCTTTTTACTCATCCTGAAAAATCTCCGCGAAACGAAAAAAAAAAATTAGGATGGCATAAAAATTGTTAAAAATTCAAAATTAGAAGATGACAATATTCGTAGACGGATCTAAAATCATTTACCGGAATTATTTCACAAATGTAAAAAAAAAAAAAAAAAAAAAAAAAAGGAAGTGAATTGCGAAAAAACCACCTAAAAATAGCATTAAAAAAGCGCTAAACAGACAGAAATCTCAGAAGTGGAAATAAATAAATGACAAAATGAGGCATTAATTAAATAACTGTACAAATAAGATAATGTAATAAATTGTGTACTGGGTGGAAATATACTTAATTAAAAAAAAAACTTAATTTCTATAGTAGTCCATAAAATATTCAATATGTCTTTCTTGATGTCTTTCTATCCTTTCTTAAATTTTTGTCATAATTCTCATATATAATAAAAAGGGGGAAAAAGAGCAAAACAACAATACCGTCTACCACGTTAACAATAATCCTTAAATTAAGGAAGAAAGAAATGTTTCACATTTCATGGTGTTAATTAAAGCCACGACACGATTCTGCATTTAACGAAACAAAAATTTAAAAGTTCCTAAGAAGTCATTAAATCCCTGATCCTTGGAGAAATCAAAAATAGGAGAAAAGTGTGGAGTAATAATATTAAAAGATAATTTTGGTAAGATTCGAAAATTGCTGAGGAGTTTTCAGTAAAATATATGGCAATATAAAATGAAGTAGATATGTATGTATACTTAGTATAATTTTAAAATAGTATGGATTTAATTCACACGGAATTTTAATTAACCCATTTATGACTAGCGTCCCATTTTTGGAACACTTCGAATTTTGATAAATTATTATGATTTTCTTCTTCTTTACAAAAAGTAAATTGTATGAAGTAATTGTCTATAAATGTCTTTATCTATTGCCGAGAGATAACAGCATGAGATTGTTATTTATTTGCTTAAATAAAGGCTTTTTTCGGTGTTTATAGATTTTTCATTTTTCAAGATAGCGAAATGTAAATAAGTAAGTTTATTTGTATTTTTTGTAAGAAGCATCATAAATAAGCAAGTCATAATCTTAGCTTGTTGACTTCTTTGAAATATGTATATTTTTTTTTAATTGCGAAATTATATGTTTAAGCCTATTTTTCATGCGTGTTTGTAATGTACAAAATATCGGGCGATAGGCACAAATGGGTATAAATTTCTATTAGCCATTTAAGGGACAGATATTCATGTAAAGGGATTTTGAAGATGATTTTGAAATAAGTTGTTTTTTAGCCTCAAATACGATTATTTTTAATTTATTATTATTAATACATATAACATTATTAGTTTCTATAAAAAAATAAATATATTTTTTAGGACTTATACTTAAAATACTCATTATAGTATATAATATGCAATTTAAAACTTCAATTTATATAAATTTAGACAAAACATATAATTATGCGTTTTTCCAAATATGGATATCCCCATATTTAGCAGGTTTACATGTTTTCAAATAAATAGAAAAATACTTTAGCATAATTTTTTTAGTATTTTTGCAGTTCATTTTGCAAAATTTTAAAGTGATTTTACCAACGAATTAGAGAAAACAAAATTTCAGACATAAACAATCAATATAACAATATAAACAATAAACATAAACAAATAAGAACAATCTTTTGTTTTTGTTGTTTAGAAATGAAACGTAAATGATTAAATGATTCCGTAGTTCAGGATATAATAATTGAATACCTTACTTTGTTTTAAGGGAACCGGAAAAGTCCTATCTCCGCCATATTAAATTGCCCAACTTTATGTAATTTTTTCTCAGAAATGGTGAAAGAAAGAGGTCTAGATTTTTTAGAGTAGTTGGAATAACAAGATTTGCGTATTTTAATAGACCATTTTCTTTCTAAGTGAAACTAAAAATTAATTATTAATTATTTTTTGAAAGTCATTTTTAAATTAGCATTTTTGGTAAGATTGCACTGTCTAAAATAAATAATTCTTGATAAATCATTAAATACCTGTGTTAAACTATACAATATAACATAATATAAGTATGAAAAAAAATCTGAGTTCTTAAGTTTAATATATATTGAAAAAAAGGAATATAAACAGGAAAAATTCAAGTTTTGCGAAAAGGTCAATTAAAGATTTAAATGGCCATTAAGCTGTGAATCACTCTTACAAAAGAATGAATAAATTCAACACTTATTATATATATATATATATATATATATATATATGTGTGTGTGTGTGACACACCATTGGAAACATAAAAGTGTAAAATATTTAAAGATATACACAAGTAAGAAAAATCATGCGCTCAGCATAGATTATGAATCACTTTACAACACTTCCTGTATGCATTAACAAAACTTCGTTATTTAGGGAAATAATTTATATAAAAAAAAACTAAGTAAACATTTTAGAAAACACATAAAACATTTGAAAAACTGATTTCAGCAGTTACCCTCCATATCAAATATGTATTTCAATTCTTTTGAACAGCTCTGTATTTGATCTGTAGGTTGTTATATATGCTATATAATGGAGAAATTTAGTTTAGCAAGAAAACGAATAACAGGATGAAATTTCTCTTTCAAAAATTTATACGAATAGATGGAAACATACTTGTATTCTTTTGTACAACCCTGTAGTTAACCTAGTACCTTTATTACATGCCAATAATTAGCTAAAGTTTAATTCAAAGAAAAACACTCAAAAAACTACTGGAACCATATTTTCAGAAATTATCATTGTATGTATTGTTCACCATGTATCCAATTCATTGCGTGACCCGGTATATAATTTTATCTACAAACATTTCTTAGAAAACAAAATGCAGTTCAGTATAAAAATGCATAACTCATTTAAAAAACACTTTTAAGCAATTTACAATCATACCCAGTAAACATTACGAATGCTTTTGTGTAGTCCTGTATATGAATTACAGCATTTATGCACATCATATACAATGCATAAATATAGTGAAACATAAAAGCGCATAACATAAATAAAAATGCATTTCCAGCAATCATCGCTACCGTACAATACTTCGGATACAATATAGTATCTGAAATCATTTGTGTGTCCCTGTAAGTGCTATGCACTTCGTATTATGCATGAAATAAGTTATAGTAAACCTCAGCGACGTATATCAATTTCTTTATACATGACAAAATTTAACATAATTAAAATACGCTGCAAAAAATTTCCTCCACCCGTATATCATTATGTAACGGAATTATTTTGTGTGGCCCTGTAAATGAATAATATTTATTCTTTGCAACGCATATTCTACGGAATACATGTTTTAGTGCACTTGATAAATGCATATCAATTTTATTATGTTTGAAAGCATATAACATCATTAAAAATCATTTTAAACGATTTTTTTCCCATAGGCCGTTATGTAACGGAAAACTTTTGACTGCCCCTGTAAATGAACTAAACATGCTACAAACTTCATTTGGAATAGGGTTCTTGCGATGGTAGACGTCACTAACATACGAAATTTTCAGAACGATCCGAGTATATTTACAGGAGTTAGAGCGCGTACAGTCGGACAGATGGACAGACAAACCGAATGCATAAACACTTTTCAACTTTGTTGGAAAGTGTTAAAAAGTAAAAATCGATTTTTTTGTTGAATTTTGCTTTCCCGGTCCCCTTAATTTCACGTACAGAAAATATTATATTTTGTATATAATCCATGATACACTGCAAAAAAGACAGATATTCCTTAATCTAGAACTATATATTATAATGTAAAGCTCACTGTATGCTACTGTCAGCATCACACCAACGTAAAATACATGCAATGAATAAGAAATAAATACTTACAGTACAGTAAATAACGCTCTATAAGCGACGTAATAAGAACTCAGGTCTTATAAAAAATAGGAATTTCGTCGTCTTTAACTTATGTATGCGCGTTGGCGAACGCAACTTTCAATTCTGACCCTTTTTACCTTACGTCCCCTGTGCCTTGCGTCATAAGTGGCACCACTTTCGCAGAAGCGGAGAAGTTAAGGGTGTCGAAATTAGGAGAGGGGATGAAATATGGGCACTTTACCCTAACCTCGACGGAAAATATACAATAATCTTTTTCAAATTACCCACAATTTCGAAAAGCGTTCAATAGCTTAAAAAGCTTTGGAAAGAAATATATTTTCGAGATTAAAAGAAGCGTTTATAAAAACAAAGTATTTTTTGTTACCATTGTCTTTAACGGACTTTTTCGATTGCACGCAGAAATTAAATTTCGCAGTTAGAAAGTCCTTCCGGCCAGATATAAGTGGAAAGGGTAGTTTTCATACTCCATGTTTTTTAGAATCCATCTTATTTTACTCAATCACATAAAACTAATATTTGTGGAATTCGATTGAATACCTGTTTTCGTCAATAGTGACTATGTGTGACAATTTATCAAGTAATTCAGCTATATCCAAGTTAGGCTTCATTTAGAGTAATTTATGCTTGGTCAGCAAATTTGACGAAATCTTGAAGTACTCGCTATTTTAAAACAACATGATGGATGAAGCTAACAAATGAATTTGGTCGACACTTTATAAAGTCTTGCATGCAATTTCAGTCACATCTAAATCACTTAGTACAGCCATATTCAACCTGCGGTCCGCGGGCCGCACGTCGCCTGGCAACCTTTTATGTGCGACCCACGATACATAAACATCGATCCATATTTCAAAAATTAGTTGAGGTGTACACAAAAGGTGTTTAAGACTTTCATTGTTGTTTTATATATTTTCCTTGGGAAACAAAAATCTCCAGCTATTTATAATTAATTTAAAATTATATTAAAACATTGTAAATGCAGTATGCTTAGTCAAAAGTCCTTTCTACACGTAGTCCTATTTGTACTATAGACGTGTATGCATTTCTTAATCTTGAACACCAATCAAACATTATTCCCGTTTAATTAAATTTTCATTGTATTTTTCTACATTTGAAAAAAAAAAATAATAAAAAGTTTTCCATTGAATAATAAACTGATTTATTAAAGAAAATCTGATTTTTTATTTCTTTTTAGAGCTTTAAAATTCTGCAATGTTATATTATTTGGTTTTACATACTTATAACATAGCTAATACAGTTTATTGGTGCTGAACGTTTGTCCCGAGAGTTAAAAAAATGGCACTTAAAATTTTTACAACACTGTTTGCAAGCAAAATTCTTCGCGGTATACTTCTACATTTTCAACAGAAATTTACCACGAAGTTTATTGTTGGGCAATAGTTGTGTTAAATTTTTTGGTAACATTTCTTCCCCGACAAAAGTTCAACCGTATTGATTATATTAACTTTGTTAAAATGCTTTGTTGTACCTTACTTATACCTATACTGTTGCTTTGTAAATAGAACCACCCATTTGTTATCTCACTTTTTAATTACCCTCTTTTTTAACAATATAAGTGTGTTTCGGCCCGCAAGAAAAAAGGTTCAGCGTGGCTGACTTAGAATATCACTTAGTATCACTTAGTATCCGATTGTATCAAAATGTCAGATAGCCTAGAATTTCAAACTGCTATATCTCAGTCATTTTTTAAGAGAGGAAAATATGCTCTGGAATTCATGAATCAGAGTCAAACATTTAAAAGTAAAAGCCTTTTCCATTTCTAGTTTTTTTTAATGGCCGCCATTTTGAAACTAGATGGGGGATTAAGCTGGCAGACAATCTCAATTAAGACCTTGTAATGAATCAGACACATGCTTAGAAACATCCATATCGGCTTCTTAATACGCGCGCTATAGCATGACAAAATTAAATTGTTTCAAAATTTCAGCCTCCCTAGAAATTCTAACTTGCTACATCACCGCTATTTTTTTTAAATAACGATAAAACAAAAAAATACTCCTGAATCCTTGCATCTTGGTCAAATACTTAAGTGTAAAATATTTTTCAATTTCTAAATATTATGCAACCCTTTTAAAATTATAATTTTTTTTAAAAAATGGCCACCATTTTGAAACAAGATGGCAGAGGCCAACGAACTTGGTTGAGACGTTTGTATGTACTATGCGCATACTAAATTATATCCAAATTGGTTCATAAATAATTGAAGTTGCACCACGACAAAAATCAGCTTGTATCAAAATGTAAGCCGCCCTCGAAATTCAAACTGCTATATTTCGGCATTTTTTAAAGATAAAGATGAAACAAAAAATGCCCCGGAATCCTTATATTAACAGGTCAAACAGGAAAAAAATACTTTTCAATTTTGAATTTATTTTACCGCTTTATAAATTTTAAGATAAATTTTAAAATTACATGGCTGCCATTTTTGAACAAGATGGCGGATGATGCTGGTCAATAAACTTGTTCAAGACATTAGTATATATGAGTACTATGCACACACTAAATCTCATACAAATCGTTTGGTAAATACGAGAGTTGTAGCATGACAACAATCAGATATACATATATACATGTATATGTATATACATTGTGATTCATAAAGATCGAAAGAATAGTCCATTTCGTTAAATATTGCCCCTAGACACATACTTGTAATTGCAAGGTGTCATAAAAAGGGTGCAAAATTTGATGACATAAGTTACAACTGCAGGAGCTGTCTATTTGAGTAAATAATAATATAAAAAAGAACTAAATATTTTTACTACCTCCACTTCTCTGAGTAAAATTTCCAATTAGGAAAAATTTCCCTATCCATCCTTGAATTAAATACTAAAAATTTAATCTTTATGTCTGCAAAACTCACAGAGATATGCCCGTTTAAATAATTCGTCAGGTTTTAAGGGTTTAGACAAAAATTGAATAGCGTGTAATTTAATGAACAATGTTAATCAAAGGGTCCGGGAAACAGTTTTTTTTTTATTTATTGAGGTAGAATTTTGAATCTTATGAATTTTGTTTCTTCAGATCTCATGACGCGATGGGACTCTGAAATTTCTGGATGTGAACGTTTTTACTGTAAATGATGAATACATTGAAAAAATTATCAGCACTTGTTTAAGTTCTATTATTTTAGAAAAGTATCTTTTTAACTGGAATGAAAAAATATTCATCACTCATGGAATAAACTTAACTAAAAATATAATCTAACTTCGCAATGAAAAGCAATTACTATATAACAACATTTACAATAAAATAAGTTATCTTAAAGATACTATGAATTTTTATCTGAATGATTGAATAATTAGTTGGCATTAAAAAAATATATATATCCGATCTGTAATTAAATAAAACGCAGAATGACCAAAAAGCCCCGAACAATGACTGTTTCTGAAACTTTGTGAACCATTATCTTCTTCTTTTAACAGATAAGCCTTCAATGGGATTCAGAAGCACAATTTACACAATTAAAAAAGACACACCTTTCTTTTATTAATGAAAATTAATAGTTCTCAGAAAACTTATATTAAGAAAGTTAATTTACGTAATCCATTGTCTGGGATCGGATGTGTAATCACTTTATAAATTATTTTCAATCATAATAATAGTCAGCTGTAAGTAACTGTAATAGAGACATTCTCTAAATAACGTGAAACATAATTACGCAATCAAATTAATTTGCTTATAATAATATTTCTCTATTACTGAAATATATATAGTAGAGAGCTATATAGACTTTCTTTTTTCTGATAAATAAAAAGAAAATGTTTAAAACAAACCGGGTGAGTCAAAAATTCGTTAAAACTTTAAAAACTCATTATAAAGTAAGAAATTGTGATAAAGGAGAAAAAACACATTTTTTTTAATTATTAAGGAAAATTAATAGTTTTAGGAATATTCTATTAAGAAAGTTAATTAACGTAATTCATTGTCTGGGATCGAATGTGTAAAGGCTTTCTAAATTCGTTTCAACCATAAGAATAGTCAGCTTTAAGTAATCGTAATAGAGAAATTCTCTAAGTAACGTAACATGAAACACAATTACGCATGCTAGCAAATCAATTTGCTTATAATAATATTTCTATATTGCTGAAATATATATAATAGAGAGTCATACGGTCTTTCTTTTTCCTTATAAATAACAAGAAAATATTCAAAACATATCGGTGAGTCAAAAGTTCGTTAAAACTTTAAAAACTCAAAAAAGAAAGAAATTATGATAAAGGAGAAAAAACACATCTTTTTTCTATTAATGAAAATTAATAGTTCTCAGAAAACTTATATTAAGAAAGTTAATTTACGTAATTCATTATCTGGGATCGAATGTGTGATTACTTTCTAAATTCTTTTTAGTCATAATAATAGTCAGCTGTAAGTAACTGTAATAGAGACAGTCTCTAAATAACGTGAAATATAATTACGCAATCAAGCAAATTAATTTGCTTATAATAATATTTCCATAATACTGAAATATATATAATAGAGAGTCATATAGACTTTTTTTTTCTTATAAGTAATAAGAAAATGTTTAAAACATGTAAATGCAGTACAATTTATTAAAACAGAGCTATTATACTCGGGAAATTTTAATAGTCATAAAAAGAAAAATTATAATTTTACCTGCTATGACAGAACTTGGTTAAAACGCCAAAATTTCGGTGACTAGAAGATACGTTTTAAACCATAAACAATCCCGTTTTACTACGTATACTTTTCTGTTTTAACTATCAATATCAAAAACTTGATTACAGTAAAATCCGAATGATACGAGTCCCGCTTAATCGAGTTTCAAGTTTAAGGCTTGTTATCAGTCAGGATGCAAATTCACCTCTCTAATATAAACCCGTGGCTTTAAAATTCAACTGTATTTTTCAAATTTCCCCTCTGAAAATTACAATTTTTACCTTTTGTTTTCTGTGTGCTCCTCTTGAAGAATGTACAGTATCGGAAAAAATTATGAAGCTACTAGAAAATATGATATAATTAAAAAACAAAACAAAAGATGGAACATTTATGAAATTTCATACATACATATTATATGTTACAAAGAAGTAAAGAAAATAAATAAATCCATTAATAACTACCTTAAATAAAAGGTTAATAGACGTAAGAAAATTTTCTGTACAAAGAAAGTTGGAAACAATTATAAACTCGGTTCATGTATTTCATCAATAAACGATATGAGACCCTTTTTTTCGGTGACTTTGACTAGTCTCTTGCTCATTGACTCTATCAGACCATACAAAGTACTTGAATCAATATTGTATCAGAAGTTTTTAATAGCATTAATCGAATCTAACTTTAAATTGAATTGTCGTCCATTTTCTAAAAAATTCAGGCTAAAATTCCCATAAGATTTTCTATTACATATTTTTCGGGGCTACGAGCTGGCCATCGAAGGCATTTCACCTGATTCCAGTCAAGATTTAGTTGACTTCGAAACATGAATGGAAGCGTATGGTATTCCGTGTACAATTGTCTGGTTATTTTAAAATGAATAACTTCTTTTTAATTTTATATCAAAAGTTCAAACGAAGTAAAACCAGATGAATTGTTGAAGCTTCATTGATGTCCGTCAAAGTAAAAGTTTGTCAGAAGAACTTTTAAGAAATATGTTTTAATTATTTAAATTAGGAGCCTCATACAAGGATTTATGTAAGTTAGACGGTTAAAGTTTTGAACACTCGACGTTTCTGAAACTTTTTTAAAGCAGAAACATATTATTTTTCAATGAAACCATTAATGACGAACAGGCTATCCAAATATCAATGATAAAAAAACACTCTTTTTCATTAAAAATATTTTTTTTCTTGTAAATCAGGTTTCTTCTAAGGCAGTTCAATTCAGCCACTTAGGCTCTAATAAAAATGCGCAATTTATTGGCTATTTAATTGTGTAAATATTTTCCAACTTCTTTTTAAGTTTAAGAATACTCAGTTGTTAAATAACTACATCAATGTACTAAAAATAAAGTAACGTGAAAAACATTACTGAATATCAACCGAAATCAAAGAACTTTAAGTTTAATAATGAATAATCTGCTTCATATACATAAAATAAAAACAATATCTGTCACAATTCCACAGTTTTTTAAATTATTAGGGGGCTCGGCCCCCTACGAGCTACGCTCGCCAACCCCCGTCCAGACACCGCAGACTCTAAATGCACGCTAATTTGATAGGCTTTAAAAAGATTTCGAAAGATTGAATTATAATTTAAAAAACAGTGGCGATCTCCCTATAAACGAATTTCTATTCATTTCTATTTGATTGGGGAATTTTAACACCAAATCCGCTGCGGTACTACTTGATTATCCTGTCGACCCATTTCGCCAAATTATATAAATCGCCAAACCACTCGCCAAATTATACAAATTGATATAATTTTATTTTAAATAACGAAAGAACAAATAAATTGAACAACATTAATAAAAACACAAATAAAACGTCGAAATAAAAATAACTTGATGACGTATACACGTGTAACAACATTTCAAAATAAGATAATATAAAAGGAATTAAGTAAAGAGAGTCTTTGTCTCCTG
Source organism: Maratus speciosus (assembly GCA_963932465.1). NCBI lineage: Eukaryota > Metazoa > Arthropoda > Arachnida > Araneae > Salticidae > Maratus > Maratus speciosus. Next base: position 510,456,894 of record OZ010786.1, on the reverse strand, counting down.
GTATTTTTTAACAAAGCGAAAAGAAAGTTCTTTTAAATGAGATATTTTAAATTAATTCTCAAAATATCAAATAAATGTCTAGCGCAATTTCTAAATTTAAACATTTTTGCAATATTATTTTGTGTTCATTTTATGTAATAACTATAATGTGACGTAAATCTGACGTAATTTCTCCTAAGACTTCTAACGCATGTTAATGAATTTATTATTTTACAATATCCTTTCTCTTTTAAAATTCACGTGTATACTTTTTATGACGTAATTTTTAATAAGTTCCTGCTTTTTATACGTAATTATTTAATTCTAATTTGAAAGTTTTTTTCCTGTTTATAATAGTCACGTGTAAATAAATTTTTAATTTGAAGCAAACATTATTGCTTGCGCTTTTTATACAGTTGGCAACAGTTTAAATTAGTACAATTTTCTGAAATCTGTAAAAGATATCTCTAGAAATGCTGAAAATTTGAATTTAAAATAGAAATAAAACCTGAAAAAATGAGTCAAAATAAAAAAATTAATGCAATCTGCACTCCGGCAAATTCTAACGCATAAAATGATCTAAAAATGATTACACTGCCACGTATAGTTTTTGCTGCTATAAAACTTTTTTAGTGGAACGATTTTGTCCAACTTTGGCATTAAATATCTCTTAAAATAATTCTTCGATTTGAAAACTGTCTGCATCAGCGTGTTTATCAAATATTTCTGTATAAAACCACCGATTTTCATATTTTTGTATGCATTATTTTTGTTAATATTAACGAAGAAAGGCCTCCGGTCACAAAAAAATCAAAACCGGCGGCGGCGGCGGCGGTGACAGCGGTAGTTATTTTTTTTAGAACTAGGGGGCTCGGCCCCCTACGAACTACGCTCGCCAACCCCTGTCCAGACACCGCAGACTCTAAATGCACGCTAATGTCATCGGCTTTAAAAAGATTTCGAAAGATTGAATTATAATTTAAAAAACAGTGGCGATCTCCCTATAAACGGATTTCTATTCATTTCTCTTTGATTGGGGAAATTTTAACGCCAAATCCGCTGCGGTACTGCTTGATTATCCCGTCGACTAATTTCGCCAAATTATATAAATCGCCAAACCACTCGCCAAATTATACAAATTGACATAATTTTTATTTTAAATAACGAAAGAACAAATAAATTAGTACAACATTAATAAAAATACAAATAAAACGTCGAAATAAAAATAACTTGATGACGTAGACACGTGTAACAACATTTCAAAATAAGCTAATATAAAAGGAATTAAGTAAACAGAATCTTTGTCTCCCGGTATTTTTTAACAAAGCGAAAAGAAAGTTCTTTTAAATGAGACATTTTAAATTAATCGTTTTTAATCTGGCGTAATTTTGACCAAACTATTCTTTCTCTTTTTAATATTCACGTGAAAATACTTGTGTTAGAAATAAAATATTATTAGCGCTTTCCTAAGAAAACAAGTAATATAAAAATTCTGTTTTTAAAGTCAATTCCTACTTAGGCCATCAAAGAAAAATTTAATATAATCCCTTAAGCTAATATTAGTTTTTGTTGCATAAAAATATCTCAATTTGTTGATTTTCTATAAGCAAGTAGGTTTACAATGGAACTCTATCGGAATTTGGCGAAATATCGTCAAGTTGGCATCACTTTTGGCGACTCATTTTGGTCGCCAGATTTGGCGATATATCGCCAAGTTGGCGAGAAACTTGGCGGTATTCGGCGACAGAACAGGGTTTCCCTTATGGTAACCCCTTATTGAAAATACTTTCATTGAACTTCAATAACCAGTTACCGCCATTTTGTTTCTATTGCAAAACTAAAATTAATTAATATTTAATTAAAATTAATATTTGAAAAAACTGTATTAACATCAATTGTCATCCAGTACAAGTTTAAAAAAATTTATTTCAACTTGATAGGATGAATAATGAGTATTTTAATAACGATTGAAAATTTGAACAAGATAAATATATAAATATATAAATATATAAATAAATAAATATAGGGAGAGTGTAATCGGAGTGTAGTAGAGAGGAGCTAATAGTAGGAATTGAAATAGTTGAAAAGAATCCTCTCAAAATATCAAATAAATGTCTAGCGCAATTTGTAAATTTAAACCGTTTTGCAATATTATTTTGTGTTCATTTTATGTAATAACTGTAATGTGACGTAAATATGACGTAATTTCTCCTATTTAAGACTTCTAACGCATGTTAATAAATTTATTATTTTACAAATTCCTTTCTCTCTTAAAATTCACGTGTAATTATAGTTTTTATGACGTAATTTTTAATAAGTTCCTGCTTTTTGTACATAATTATTTAATTCTAATTCCAAATGTTTTTTTTCTGTTTATAATAGTCACGTGTAAATAAATTTTTAATTTATTACACGTATAAATATATTTTTTTAAGCAAACATTATTGTTTCCGCTATTTATACAGTTGGCAACAGTTTAAATTAATATCACTTTCTAAAATCTGTAAAAAATATCTCTCGAAATGCTGAAAATTTGAATTTAAAATAGATATAAAACCTCGAAAAATGAGTCAAATTAAAAAAAATAAATAAATTCTGCACACCGGAAAATTATAACGCATAAAATGAACTAAAAATTATTAAATTCCGATGTATAGTTTTTGCTACTATAAAACTTTTTTAGTGGAACGATTTTGTCCAACTTTAGCATTAAATATCTCTTAAAATAATTCTTCGATTTGAAAACTGTCTGCATCAGCGTGTTTATCAATCATTTCTGTATAACACTACCGATTTTCATATTTTTGTATGCATTATTTTTCTTAATATTAACGAAGAAAGACCTCCGGTCACAAAAAATGCAAAACCGGCGGCGGCGGCGGCGGCGGCGGTGACAGCGGTAGTTACTTTTTTTTAGAATAGAGAGATAGAGAGATATTAAACCAAGTTTATTATTAGTATTATTAAAAGAAGTTATTTTTTTAAAGTAAAAAAAAATAACAGCATTTCATTATTATATATTTTGAAGTTCAAATTATGCTTATTTAACTTAAAATAACGCAAAGTTTTCAAATATGCTAACGGTTTAATAACATTAAGCAGGAAATATTAAAAATTATAAATATACCTATTTTTTTACATATTTTTTAGGAAAGTAAATATTATTAATATTATGAAAAAAACAATATTTTATGTATTTGAATAAGCACTTTAATATTTAACACATAAAGCACTTTAATATTTAACACATAAAGCACTTTAATATTTAACACATGTTCTAAATCAACAAAATACAACAACAAGAAAAACAGTTGAACACAACAAGTATTTTCTACCTGAGAAATCAAAAAAAGAGAAAAGCAAGAAAATAATTTCTTTTAATTATAATACGTTTAAGCATCAAAACAAAATAGCGTTTTATTGTACAAATACAGAGTTTCTAATTAAATTAAACATACTTATACTTTAAAAGAATCCAACAATGACTGTTTCTAAAACTATTCTATCCAAAATCTTCTGTGGAAATCCGGTTGTGCAGTTAACATTAGGAGAAAAAATAGTCTATCTTTTATCCATTAAAGAAAATTAATTAGTTCTCGGAAAACATATTTCCAACAAGATATTACATTTAGGAGATTCTTAGTCTGAAACCGAATGTGCAGATAATATCCGATTTATCTTTAATCATAAAAAATAGTTAGCTGTACGTATTAATATTAGACCGGCACTATAAATAAAATAAGCTGATACATTAAATTATCAAAGATTTGCTTATAAAAAGAATTGCTTTGTTTACAGGAATAAATTTACTTAATTATTTTTTTTCCCAACGAGCAAATTAATTTACTAAATTACTTAAGAAAAATACTATTAAAGTTAGAAATGCATACAAAGTGCATACTGAAGAGTTAATAGCCCATATTAACGTTTGAATGTCCGCAGTTACAGTTATAAACAAGATGTCTAGCTACAATAAACTGGTTACGCGCTAAGTTCTCAGAACGCTTGCAACGATAAGCTGTATAGCGGCAAATAGCAGACTTTGCGTTTCTATACCGATTACACCACAATATATGGTGAAAAAAATACAGTGATAGAGAACCTTTGATTCAATATGAAACTTTCTCTATAAGGTTTACTTTAAGATTTTTGGGTCACTGAATCCGAACTCTTAACTTTCCCCAAAAAATCCCCCCCCGACACCCCCCCGACACCCCCCCGACACCCCCCCCCAAATAGTTGTTTTTAACTTAAATTTCTTATTGTTTTAGGGAAAAAGCATTACGAAATTCAGAAACTAGACAAAATTTGCAACAATTGGGATATATGACATTATGAATTAGGATGAACGGGGAGTGTGAGGGCTGCCTCTGAACATGCACTGCGGCGCGATGTGCACTAAATTATGAAGTCCAGGCAATAGGGGATTTTATCTGTCAAAATTAATACTAGTTCTGAATTTCGACTCACTTTATGTTTTTTGTGTCGCTGAATCCGAATTTGTAACTTCCCACCAAAATTTCACCCGGCAACCCCCCAAAAAATTGATTTTTTGAAAAAATTTGGTTTTTGAGAAAAGCGTGCGGGGAATGTTCCGAGGCAGCCTCCTCTCTCCCCGTTTATCCTACGTCATAATGTCATATATCCTATTTGTTGCAAATTTTGTCTAGTTTCTGAATTTCGTAATGTTTTCCCCCTAAAACAATAAGAAATTTAAGTTAAAAACAACTATTTGGGGGGGGGGGGGTCGGGGGGTAAAATTTTGGGGGTAAGTTAAAAATTCGGATTCAGCGACCCAAAAAACTTAAAGTAAACCTTATAGAGAAAGTTCAAAGGGAAGATAGGAGGGCTAATATAAACGTGTGAGTGGTTGAGTGGAATTTCGCAACTTAGTCCACGCAGCACTGCGGCGCATGTTCCGAGGCATATCCCCCTTCCACTTCATCCTAACTCATAATGTCATATATCTAATTTGTTGCAAATTTTGTCTACTTTCTGAATTTCTAGCTACTTTCCCCCTAAAATAATAAAAAAATGGAATTATTTTAATAAAAACCTTTTTTGGGGGGCTTTTTACCAAAGTTTGGAGGGGGGGGGGGTTGCCGGGGGGAATTTTGGTGGGAAGTTACAAATTCGGATTCAGCGACCCAAAAAACATCTAGAAAGCCGATTTTCAGTACTACCATTAATTTTGCTATGTAGAGTCCCTATACGGTCTCTATTGCCTGGACTCCTTAGAACCGTTGTTCACTAGACTGTTGGGACATCGCGGGGATCTGTATTTTCCTCCTGAGTCATTGTTTGCAGAGTTCAGACGAAGTCTTGTCTGCGAATTTATGTGAAATTAGAGAAACAACGAAACAATAGGAGCAACTCTTTTTTCATATACTTTCTACATAACCTACCCACGGGCAAGTCATGGAGACGCGTGAAAACGGTTTAACGAAAACAAGAAATACTGATGTCAAGCCCCAGGCAGCGAACGGGAAACGTCCAAAAAGTTATGATACATGCCATCTTTTTGATGACAGAAGGATGCAAGAGAGATTATTAGAGATTTTTCTTGGAGAGATTGTTACCGATCAGTGAGCACCCCTCTTTAGACATAGTTTGGCAGTGCCCTCGGTTATAATGTTGAGATAATCTATATATTTATCATATGTCTGCGGCTTAATTTCAGAACGTCCGCCTCTGTTCATCGGTACGTGTCCAGGAGTTTTGTTGTGTTAATCTTTTCCATTTTTATTGTTTAGTGTATTTTAATAAAGAAATTTTGTTAGTAAATACGAGTTTGTATCGTTCACAAAATGAGTATTACTTTCATTAATATGTGTATATAAGTCTGACTCGCTACGTCATTCACTGAAAAAAAATACTGCCACTGGCATCTAGAAACTAAATTTTGGATCTAGATAAAATAGTTCCATGCCATCCTTATAAATTTCAGTTCCCTTTGCTAGAGAGTTCTTGTTATCTCTATTAAAACTCAAGGGCGTTTTCCTATATTATCGTAGTCAAAGGTATTTAACAATATCTGCAAATAAATGCAAAGACAACAAGTGAGTTTTAGCAACTATAATTCTAGTTTACGAATTAATTCTAGCAATCAAGTTATAATTTCTCTCTTTTTAAAGGTTTCATAATATAATGTATCATTTCATTACCTAGAAAACTATAGACTTTAAATTCTCGATCCTTTCGCCTATTCAGTTAGTTTACCTAATTTGCATAAGTAGAAAATCTATATTTCTAGTTTAGAGATTTAGAAAGTGATACCAATTATTTCTAGATGAAGGCGGCATATTTTTTTTCTTTCAATGTAGTATATAAGCAAGGTACAATACACTGCAATAAGAAAATTAAGTAATGTATTGTAAATGTGACATCCTTCGGCAAAAATGGACCAAGTAATCTGCAGATGTTCTAAAGGAAGGTGCGTTTAGCGTACTTAAGGCGATTTTGTTATTGAAATAAACTCTACCTTGATTGTTGAATTAAACTGTACTATTATTAACAGACATACAAACAATAAATACAATAATCTCAACTGGAGTGAAAAATTAGACAGAACCAGGAACCGAACCAGGGAACACAGCATTCCAGGCTGTCGCTCTAACCACTAAGCTACTACGGCCGTACTTAGCTCTACTAGTTTTCACTAATAAATCATGTTGGGGAAGTCACCAGCAATCTATACGACAACCTTGGATGACAGGACAACGATGAATAGATTTTACTATTACGTAGATCTACGATATATAATAAAAACACACACGCACTACAATATATAAATAAAAAACACATAAATCACGCCTGAATCCAACTGTTAATGGTATATATAAATATTAAACAGACATACAAACAATAAATACAATAATACCAACTGGATTGAAAAATTAGACTGAGCGAGAAATCGAACGAGGGACCACAGCATTCCAGGTTTCGCTCTAACCACTGACCTCCTCCGGCCGATACCTAGGCCTGCAAGTTTTCACTAATAATGTTGGGAAAGTCAAGAGCCATCTGAGTAGCTCAGTGGTTAGAGCGACAGAATATACCTTTAACAGTTGAATGTAGGCGTGATTTATGTGTGTTTTATTATACATTGTTGTGTGTGTGTGTTTTATCGTACTACTAATAGTCTTATTAGTAATTTTTCACCTGCTTTAAAATGTAGCACATCTTCACGCGATTATTAAAGTATTTAAATTTTTATCTACTGACGGTATTTATAAGTACCACTCACTTTAAACTTTCATCCTATACTGAATATAACTAATATCCTAATGGAACTTTGCAAAAACAACTCCTCTTTTAATTCCACTCTTTCAGGATACATGGCATCAGTAGTTCTAGGTTTCTTATTTTAGCGAGGAAGGTGGCTATCTTTGAAAGAATCGATGTGTTTTTGGCGACATTTTGTACAGATTGTCACGATCGTCTTTTTATTGCTGCAAACACAGTAAAGGATAAAAGTATTGGGTTTTTAATATTTGTTCATTATGATATTAGAATACGATCTGACTAGCTACTTTAGGTGAACGATGTATCTATTTGATTTAACAGTTGATTTACTTGGTGATACTTATAAGTACCGCCAGTACACTGGGTGTCGGAAAAAAACTTTTTGTTTTATTTTCGTTTGTGTAGTTATCCATTGTTTTTATCTGCTTCCTAATGTAATTACTCAATTGTAGTAATGATTTCCCTTGTATTTCTTTTCTGTTTCATGGTCATTTTTTATAGGAAATCGAAAAAGTTGTGGCACTGGCTCGTTTTTGCTATGCTAGAAATGGCATATGTAAATTCATATATTAAATATCTGGAGATGCGAGAGAACATGTTGTCCCTGGAATATAGGCGTTGCATAACTAAAGGACTACTAACGAGACCGAAACTTAGACAAAATAGTTTTTTTAATGTTTTAATAGTAATTTTAACTATTTTTTTATGTGTAAGATAAAACGATTGTCAATTTAATATTATTCATTGTTAACTCGCTTATTAACTAACATTGTATTCTTGTTATTTAGTATTTTTAAAGGTTTAAACTGTACTTAAAATAGCATGTGGGTTTTATGTTACGAGAATATTTTAGGCATAGTGTACTAACGATAATTTAAAGTAGAACATTAATTAATTACCTCTAACGAAATTAATTTCTCACGGATGATTATTTGTTATGTGTCCGTTAATTTTTATCATAGTAACTGAAAAAAAAAGTACATGAAAAAATCTACGGTAGATTATAATGCAGTATGTAATGAGTTAAGTCGGTGATTCAAGATAAAAAACTTTTCTTTATTTTCTTCATAGCTTTTCTTGTTTTCTAATTACTTTGTTTTTAAATTTAATGCATCATTTTACACTAAATCTAAGATCTGCTACTTTGTTTTTTAACTTTTCCCTGCATTGCCTACCGTTTTCGGGAGATATGAACATTAGCTTTGTTGTTTGTCTCTAGGACTGCTACATTCGGTATTACTATGGTGATACATATTCAGTTTTATGACAGCCACTTTCAAAAGTAGGCTCCACAAGTTAAATAATTGGCACATTACTTCAGATGAAGCGCCACTTTGGAATTCAGTTTGAAAACATTTAGTATAGGACTATATGACTGCATAATCGATTCATGACACATATCTATATACATATATACAAATTTATTAATAATTGAAAAAATTATGTTTGTTTCAACATCGTTCAGCGCGGTGAAGAAAACAAAACGCGTAATTTTTTCACCACCTACTCATACTACGTTTCTTGAAGAACACTCGCTATTAAAATATGACAAGCCAGCGTAATGACGAGAAAATGAGGAGAATGCGGATAGTGCTGCTACCTATCGTAACAATCTTTAAATATTTCATATACCCTTTACAGTTTCTAATACTTACGTGTTTTTGACTACTGCTGTCCCCGTTTTAAAGTTAATGGTGGCAGACTGGACTATAGTAGATACGCTGTTAAAGTTGACGTTTTAATCTCTATTTCTTTCACTGTGTTATTTAACTCAAACTAGTTTTTGTATGTAAAAATGGAACTATGTATTCGATTTTATTTCACTTTCTGACATGGAAGATTTATAAAATTTATGTACAAAGGTGTGCTTCCGATGGCAGTACAACATTTTAATACTTTTAGAACTTAATTATAAATTAATAACTTAATTTAGAAGCATTTTCCCGCTAACTCGCCACAAGCGATAAATTGTAAAATATTCTTTATGTTTACAATCGCATACGAGCTACAGCCGCAACATTGTATGCGAAAAAAGGCAAAATGCCTGTGAATCTCTAAAATTGAAATATTTTAAACAGTAAACGAAGAAAAAGAAATAAAAAAATTTCAGCGTAATAAATAATTAAAAAAAGACCTTTTAATGCGTTTTTTCCTGTCTGTTGCCATATAGTAAAAAATAAAAAGAGCGAAAAATATAATTTTCGTTTAAATACCACTATGCATTCCTAATTCATTAAGCTTTTAACCTAGCCCATAAAAAGTGGTGAAACTTCCATAATCGGGTTTGGTTTCCACACCAGATTAGTGTTTTCTAACGGAATATGAATTGTAGGGATTAAATTACACATGATTTTCAATATAGACATTGAACCCTTATAAAAAGTGTATTTAAAACTAGATTATTTTAAATTTATACTTAATTCACAATAATAAAAAAAAAAATACAATTGCAGATATTTCTGTTTTAAATGTACTTTTTGTTGCCAATCAAGGATAATTTTATCTTCTTCTAAATATAATTTTTATATAAATTCATCTTAAATTTTATTTTTATACATATACACATACAAAAATATTTTACAATTGTTTACATTTTTATTTTGCTTTAGAAAAGTAAGTTTATCAAATGTAATGAAATTTTTTAAATGATGATTATGTTTTCCAAAATTAATGATTGAATAGAATATTTCGTCTGCGTGGGCAACGTTAAGAAATGTTTATTAAATTATGTTATGAATTCATGAGCTACATTGAATAGAATTTCTTATAAAATTGTAGGATAATTTTATCTCATTCTAAAAAAAAAAATCACATACAATTTTATTTTTATACATATTTACCTGCAAATATACATTACGATTATTTATATTTCTATTTTGCTTTAGAAAAGTATATTTTAAAATGTAATGTAATTTTTAAAATGCCAGTTATACGTTCTAAAATTTATGACGGAATAGAATATTTCATCTGCGTGGGAAATGTATGGATATGTTTATTAAATTATATTACAAATTCATTAGTTAAATTAGAATATTATTTTCTACCGTAGACAGATACTTAATAATGAAATTAAATGTACACTAGCCCTAAAAGTCCCAAATAATGACAGTTCCTTAGATTATCCTAACCAGATCTTTATTCTTATTTCCAAGGAAGCTTTCAAATGAAATCTGGTAGCGTAATTAGCACTATCTCTATATTCTAAAAAAAAAAGTAACTACCGCTGTCACCGCCACCGCCGCCGCCGGTTTTGAATTTTTTGTGACCGGAGGTCTTTCTTCGTTAATATTAAGAAAAATAATGCATACAAAAATATGAAAATTGGTAGTATTATACAGAAATGTTTGATAAACACGCTGATGCAGACAGTTTTCAAATCGAAGAATTATTTTAAGAGATATTTAATGCTAAAGTTGGACAAAATCGTTCCACTAAAAAAGTTTTATAGGAGCAAAAACTATACATCGGAATTTAATAATTTTTAGATAATTTTATACGTTATAATTTCCCGGTGTGCAAAATTCATTTATTTTTATAATTTGACTCATTTTTCGAGGTTTCATTTCTATTTTAAATTCAAATTTTCAGCATTTCGAGAAATATTTTTTACTTATTTTACGAAATTGTACTAATTTAACCTGTTGCCAACTGTACCGAAACAATAATGTTTGCTTCAAATTAAAAAATTATTTACACGTGACTATTATAAACAGAAAAAAAAACTTTCAAATTAGAATTAAATAATTACGTATAAAAAGCAGGAACTTATTGAAAATTACTTCATCTATAATTACACGTGAATTTTAACAGAGAAAGGATATTGTAAAATAATAAAATTCATTAACATGCGTTAGAAGTCTTAAATAGGAAAAATTACATCACATTTACGTTACATTACACTTATTACGTAAAATGAACAAAAAATAATATTCCAAAACAGTTTAAATTTAAAAATAGCGCGAGACATTTACTTGATATTTTGAGATGAACTTTTCAACTATTTTTTTTTTTTTTTTTTTTTTTTTTGACAGCGCAAATAATATTTCATTTCTAATAAAAGTATTTTCAAGTGAATATTAAAAAGGGAAAGAAAAGTTTGGTGAAAATTACGTCAGATTAAAAACGATATATTTAAAATGTCTTATTTAAAAGGACTTTCTTTTCGCTTTGTTAAAAAATACCGGGAGACAAAGACTCTGTTTACTTAATTCATTTTATATTAGATGATTTTGAAATGCCATTGTATCTTTTAACAGCAGCTGATATTTCCGTAAAATTCCCCAATCAAAGAGAAATGAACAGAAACCCGTTTATAGGGAGATCGCCTTTGTTTTTTTAAATTATAATTCAATCTTCCAAAATCTTTATAAAGCCGATCAGATTAGCGTGCTTTTAGAGACTGCAGTGTTTGAACGGGTGGTTGGTGAGCGTAGCTCGTAGGGGGCCGACCCCCCTAGTGACGAAAAAAAAAGCTCTCCTTCATTTTCCATTAAAGAAAATTAATTAGTTTTCGGTAAACAGACATTTGTTAAGACATTTAATTTAAGAAATTTACTGTCAGGGATAAAATGAGTGAATAATTTCTAATTTTTTTTTTATCATGTATTAGTATGCAGTAAATAATAGTTTGATAAATACTATAAATAACAATAAGTGAAACATCAATACTAGGTTGAGCAAAAATTTCTGGGAAATTTGTGAATGTTGCGTTATTATGCTCAAATTAACAAAAAAAAAAAAAAAAAAAAAATTCAACAAGAACTATTTTTCAAAGTAGAGACCATCATAGTGCACGACTTTTGCCATCGATGTGCCAGATTCCGGATTTGCTAAAAGTATCATAGCAGCTCCTTGGAATTGAAAAACTCTTGGCATGCTTCTTTAAGTCCACGACTTTCTGCCATCGTTCTGCCAGATTCCAGATTTGCTGGAAGTACCATGGCGGCTTCTTGGAATCGAAAAACTCTGGACATGCTTATTCAACTTTTCCACGAATTTTTGCCATCGTTCCGTCAGACTCCGGATTTGCTAAAAGTACCATGGCGGCTCATTGTAACCAAAAAACTCTGGACATGCTTCTTCAACTTCATTAAAGGATTAAAATCGGCGGCCCTCGAAAATGTGTTGCATCGATCGAAAGATGCTATAATCGGATGGAGTCACGTCTCGACTGTACCACTAGTACTCCTATATACAATACACATTCTGGTAACTATTAGATTAAAAATTTCCGAGAACTTTTTGCTCAACCTAATAATGTTAGATTTACTGATGAAAAAGCTGTTTGCGATACAAATAACAACAGACCTTGTTATAAATAAAAGAGGGACATCTTAAAAAATGAATATTACGAAGTATATTGGTATTTTTTCGCATATTTTTTTAAGTTTTTTTTTTTTTTTTTAATGTAATAAAATAATTTAAATTATACCACAAAAACAATTTCAATTATTTTGTGGTTCATCTGTTGATTCTTTTTTGAACATTGAAATTTTCACAGGTTATTTGTGTCAGTTGCCATCTGCCATGCGTGTATGAAACTGCCAAATGTATGCCATTTGTATGACAAGACTGTGCACACATTGCTGTCCAAATCATCCAGTTATTGAACAAGAAATTTCCAGATCGCGTAATTTCCAGAAATTCTGATGTGAATTGGCAACCAAGATCGTGCGATTTAACCCCAATGGAATATATTCTTTGGGGGTTTCTGAAAAGTAAAGTGTACGCCAATGACCCCCGTACAATCCAAGACCTCAAACGCAGCATCCGGTCAGAAGTTTTGTCCATGGTTCCGCTATTCTGAGAAACGTCATCGACAACTTTGATGTTCGGATGATGGCATGTAAGCGGAGACGCGGTTGCCACATGTACTATTTTGTATTCCATATATAAATGACATAGACCCACCTTCCATGTTCTATAAAAAATTTCGATTTTCATTCATAAAAAATGCGTTTTCTTTCATAATAAAAAAAGAACCAACAGATGGTCCACGCGATATGATAGATGTACTAAAATTAATAAATGACCAAAATATATTTTCTGCAAGAAACGCAAAGAAATAAATTTTACTAATTATACTACAAATATTTACCTAAATAAAATAGAATTACCTTCGAAACATACCTGATTTATAATAAATGTAGAGTTACCCTAAGAGTCCCAAATAATGGCTGTTTCTGAAACTTTTCTAACCAGATCTTTATTCTTATTCCAATGAAGCTTTCAATGGAAATCAGGTTGATCAATTAACACTATGATGGAAAAAAAACTCTCAATCTTTTTTCCGTTAAAGAAAATTAATTAGTTTTCGGAAAACAGGCTTTTGTCAAGACATTTAATTTAAGCAGTTCATTTTATTCATTGTCTGGGATGAATAACTTATATATATATTTTTAATTATCTTAAGACTAGTCTGCTTTAAGTAATAGTACGAAGAATACTGTAAATAACATAACATGAGACATCAGTAATATCATATTTAGTGCTGAAAAAAATATTTGGAATACAAAGAAATAAAAATTATGTAATACGTTTAAGTGAGAAATCTTAAAAATGAATAAATTAAGTTCATTTTAGTAATTTATTTAACAATATATATATATATATATATATATATATATATATATATATATATATATATATATATATATATATATATATATATATATATATATATATATATATTAATATAGTAAAATATTTAATTTATAACACATGAACAATTTAAATTATAACACTAGAATTACTGATGGAACAAAAGATCTTTACTCTAAAGAGTAAAGGTACTATAATCTGCGGCGGCGAATTTCGGTTTCTATAGCTCATTCAATTCGGCCCCACCAGTGACTGAGAGCCCTCATAGCATGCATGGTCACAGTGACGTCGTTGTGACGTCACTGTAACTCACTGTGTTCACTTCACATCTGTGACCAAAATGCCACCATTCAGTGATGTCACATTGTCACAGAGAAGTAAACTTCGGAGAAAACCTTTAAAAATTGCAAAAATTATTCAACACATGTTATTTATGTAAAATTTTATTTTTCTGGCAATCAACCTTTTATCCGCCGCACCATGAACTGCTTGTCAAATTAATTAAAAATTTTTTTGGGGGGACGATTTAGATTAATTCTAAGGTTGCGAACCGAATTTTGGGATGTTATGTAAAATAGAAGTGGAGTTACAGGTATGTTCCACTTGTGGAAAGTTGGCGGTACGAATAACATTTGTATATTTTGGCAAATTTTTCATTCGAAATCATACCAGCACTGCACACATAATAAAACAAAGAAAACAAGGTAAAGTAAAAAATGTTTCTATTTTAGGAACATGTTAACTAGTCACTAACAGCAAAATGTTTATGTAAGGCCTGAAAAAATTGTTCATGCATACGCTTTCCATAATATTCACACCATTTATTCATGTTTTTCTGTCGATTTGAGAATCTTCTTGAGTAGTAGACGAATAACAATAGCTACTGAATGAGGTGATCATGTCCATACTTACTGGAGAATTAGGACTTTCTATTCCCTTATCAAACACCAAATCCGACTTTTATGGCAACAGTCACGACGAAACTCCAAATGGCCTAGGATTTCTTTAGAACCTACTGCATGACAAGTAACAACAACCATATTTAGTTCATTTGCAAATAGATTTCATCGCCATTTTTATCATCGAAGTACTGGAATATATGTTACAAGCAAATAATCCAAAAATTCTACACTACCCATATTCTAATTATACATTGTAATCTATCGAGGTTATTTGATTGAAACTTCTCTCTTCAATTTTCGAGAATATCATGTTCCAATCTGAGTTAGCGATGTGTTAGCTTCCAAATTTGATAAAACAGTAACGACATTATTGTCTCTCCATCGTACACAAACAGCTTTGTCATCAGTATAATAATCAAAATCTCCACCTTCTTGTTTTTGCAATTCTTTTGTACATTTTATTGGCATTTATTGGTTTAAAAATATTTCACACACACTTTGGCAACAGAAGCAAGAGATATATATGATAAAATTTATTCTTTAATAATACTGGTACGAAAATAATAAAAAATAATCGCCCGAGGGTGCCCAGTAAAAATGATCAAGATCCTAAAAAAAGTAACAATAAGATAATTTTGTACTCTGAACCGCCAACGTTCCACATGAGGAACATTGACATTCAAATGATCATAAAACAAAAACTAAATAAGATAAAAGATTCATTTATGCCTAAAACGTAATAAACAACACTAAGCAATACAATAATAATCATCACAGCACTCACATTTGAACTCTAAAGTTATAGATAAGTATAAAGTTATAGATAGATAAATTATAAATTTATAGATAGAGTAAAAAGCACGGTCTACTACATTTACGAGTTTTGCTACATTTCAACAGCTCCAAAATAGAAACCACAAAATATTATAAAAAAATAATTTTGAATCCATTAAAACACATCTTTTAAAAAGATATATTAAAAATTTCAAACATATTAAACAAATACTTAAAATGATACAGCACCGCTTAGTTTATATTCCACTTGTGGAACGTTGGCGGGTAAAAGGATAAAAAAAAAATTGTGACGTCACAGTTATGTCACTGCATTTAATGTACGTAACGTTACATATATGACAAAAAAAAAAATCCACCATATTGTAAGTCACAGTGTGACCAAAAAAAGTCCTTCCGGCTAGAGGTTGCTTTCATGTTCCTTATTTTTACCCAATTGCCAAGAAGGGTTATATGTTTCACGTGTATCTGGGTATGTGGATTTATTTTTATATCATCGAAACATCTCAACGGCTGGATGTATTTTAATGAATGAGGTCTCTATCGATTCGTCTGAACCGTCCGATAGTTATAGGCTAGTTTTTTAAAATTCAAAATGGCGGTAGAGACGAAAATTGACTATTTTACAGTCAGAAGCTCCGATTAAGTTGTACGTAACCAGGACGTTGTGTAGGTAGGATTTTTAGCTTTACTGCTCTCTAACATTCATAGACATCTATAGGCCTCATCAAATCAGTGTTTATAGATAAGAACTAACAATTAAACACAACTTAAAGGTCATAAATACAAGTACATAAAATAAATAGGCAAGTAATATAAAAAATAGTTTCATATTGATGAGAAATAATTAATTAGTTCGCTTTTTGCGCAGCCGGTTTTTTGATTTTAGGTAGATTTCGCATTTAATACTACCTATTGGGATCGTTCCTATGTTGGAATTTCTGAAAATTTTTTGCAGATCTACACCGATTATGAACCCTAGAACCCAAAACCTCCCTCAGTAAAAAACTTTATCTATCTATCTATCTATCTATCTATCTATCTCTCTCTCTCTATATATATATATCACTTTCTTCTGGACACGATAACTTTCATAATTCTGCACGAATCTCTTCCAAACTGATACATAAAATCAAAGGATATAAAATCTCGGTCAAGTTCGTTAATGGGCAAAATCGGACCAAGGGGATGGAAATAGGGAGGGGTTTTGTGAAACCGAAAACCCCCCATAACTTCTTAATTTTTGTACATATCAAATCAGTTTAAAGTTTTTATTACTTCTAAAAATAGGGCCAAAATTTTATGTATCACAGATTTTTGATAAAGTTAAAAATGGGCTAAAGGGGCGCAAAAATAGGGTTTTTTGGAGAAAAAAAATTCATAACTTCGTCAATTCTCAAGATATCAATTCCAGTTAATTTTATTATACATATTCTTAATATTATCTACAACTTTTATATTCACAAGTTTTTGATAGCATCAATTCGTACCGCAAAAAAAAAAAAAAAAAAAAAAAAAAAAAAAAACGAAAACAAAAAGGGGGTTTGAAGAAGTAAAAAATCCATAAATCCGTCAATTCAAAAGACATAAAATCCCCATGAATTTATCATATATCTTCTTAATATTGTCTACAACATCTATATAGACAAGTTTTGGATAGGACCAATTCTTACAGTAAAAACAATTTAAAGATACATAGCGGTTGAAGAAAAAAATCATTTAAGTAAGGGTGTATTCAAATCCAAACTGCGTATTTTCTGACTCATTTTACAATTCATTTTTGCTCTCAAATGCTTCCAGTTGGTGCATTTTCTTACTCAGAAACTATATAATGTACCGTAATGGTCAATGTTTTGATAGAGACAGAATATATTTTAAAAAATGCTGTTAAAGTGGGCATTTTGAACCGAATTTCCCGAAGCGGATTGTGTTGGAAAAATCATTGCATTAACGATGCACTCAAATCCAAACTGCTTATTTTCTGACTCATTTTTTAATTCATTTTCGCTCTCAAACGCATTTAATTGGTAGATTCGCTTATTCAGAAACTATATAATGTACCGCAATGATCGGTTTTATGATAGAGGCAGAATATATTTCAAAAAATGAAGTCAAAGTGGGCCTTTTGAACGGAATTTCCCGAAGCAATTGTGTTATCACTTTCTTCTGGACACGATAACTTCCGCAATTCTGCACAAATCTCTTCCAAACTGATACATAAAATCAAGGGACATAAAATCTCGGTCAAGGTCGTTAATGGGCAAAATCGGATGGAAATAGGGAGGGGTTTTGTGAAAACCAAAAAAAACCCATAACTTCTTGTTTTTTGTACATATCAAATCAGTTTAAAAATTTTTATTACTTCTAAAAATAGCGCCAAAAATTCATGCATCACAGATTTTTGATAAAATTTAAAATAGGCTCAAGGGGCGCAAAAATAGGGTTTTTGGGAGAAAAAAAGTCCTTACTTCGTCATTTCTCAAGATATCAAATCCAATAATTTTATTATACATCTCCTTAATATTATCTACAACTTTTATATTCACAAGTTTTTGATAGGACCAATTCGTACCGAAAAAAAAAAAAAAATTAAAACGAAAATAAAACAGAGGGGTTGAAGAAGAAAAATTTTCATAACTCCGTCAATTCACAAGATATAAAATCTCCATGAATTTATCATATATCTTCTTAATATTGTCTTCAACATTTATATAGACAAGTTTTTGATAGGGCCAATTCTTATCGCAAAAACAAATTAAAAATACATAGTGGTTGAAGAAAAAAATCATCTTATTAAGGGTGCATTCAAATTCAAACTGTCTATTTTCTTACTCATTTTTAAATTCATTTTTGCTCTCAAACGCATCCAATAGCTAGATTCTCTTATTCAGAAACTATATAATGTACAGTAATGATCGAGTTTTTGATAAAGGCAGAATATATTTTTAAAAATGATGTCAAAGTGGGCATTTTGAACAGAATTTCCCGAAGCGATTGTGTTAGAAACGAAAAATGTTGCCCTACTGAGAAAATAATTGTTTATTAATCAAGTTTTAATTAATTGAAAGAAAAATAAAAACATAGGTCGCTTATAAATCTTTCCAAAAATCACGTCAGCATGTTTCATATATATATATATATTTATTTATTTATTTTTTTTTTTTATTATTATTATTAAAAGTGAATCTGAAAATGTGCCAGAAAATTTCGAGTTGTTGAGTATGGAAAAATATTTTTTTTAATATCGCCTTAACATGATTCTGATAAGACCAGCTATTTTATAAAAAGGAAATAAAAACTCGTCAAAAGAAGAAAGATAAAACTGTTAAAGTGGATTTATATCTAATAACGATTTAGTTTTTGTTGGTGAAATTAGTATACTTAATTTCGAAATCTACCTCTGCCTGTAGGCCGGGCTGGCAGGGATTTTTTTTAATTTAATTTTTACTTGTTAAAAACCAACTTATGTTATTCAAACACATGGAGCTCAAATTAGTAGAACCCGATTATATAGGATTAAACACTAATTTGTGTCAATACTAAATATGAATGAGAAATTCGCGGAATTAGTCAGCGATATCAAAGCTGGTTTTATTTAAAGTGATTTATATTTGGTCGCCAAATTCGGAGATATCTTGAAGTGCCCGCAATTTTAAAACAACATAATGGGTGCAACAAATCTAGCAAAGGAACATGGTCGAGACCATAGTAATTCCTGTGCACATGCTCACTCACATCTAAATTCGTTGATATATACGAGTGCTGTCGTAGGCAAAAAAATAGATTTTTTAAAATGTCACCCACATTAGAAATTGAAATTCCTATATCTCAGCCATTTTTTAAGATAAAGACAAAACAAAGAAATACTCCTGAATCTTTATATCAAGCTGAAACACATAAGAAAAAGATCTTATAGAATTCTAATTTTTTTACCTCATTTTATTTTTTTTTAATTTTTAAATGGCCGCCATAAAAGAAAAAAAAAATCTCGTATGAAACTGGCCAATGCACTCGGTCGAGACATTGCTATGTGCTAAGCACATGCCCTGTCACATCCAAATCGGTTTATAAATACGCGTATTGTTGCATGACAAAATAAGATCGTTTCAAAATGTCATCCATGCCAGAAATTCCAAATGCTGTAACTCAGCCATTTATAAAGATATAGACGAAACAAAAAATGCTCAGGAATCTTTGTGTCAAGCTCAAACAGATAAGAAAAAATCTTTTTCAATTTCTAAATTTTTTGTATCTCAATTTGAATTTTTAATTTTCCTTAAATTTTTAAATGGCCGCCATTTGGAAACAAGATGGCGGATGAAGCTGGACAACGAACTCGGTCGAGACATTGGTATATAGGCAATTAGTCCAGTCCAAATTATATCCAAATTGGTTCATAAATACGAGAGTTACAGTATGACAGAGATCATATATATATATATATATATATATATATATATATATATATATATATATATATCACATTTGAACGGAGGATGCTTTCAGGGTCTGGGGGTCATGATCGGTGAAAATATACCAAAATTTTTTGGAATCGTTGTTCTCCAAACGGCTGCAATAGGTAGCTTTTTGTAATGAAAGCTACCTAATACACTGGTGGAAATTGATTCATGAAATCACGTTTTCTTTTTTTTTTTTTTTTTTTTACAAAAACTTCTATAATATTCATTAAAAATGAATGAAATTTCATAGGATATACATAGTATGTATAACAAATAATTTAGAATAATAAAATTTCATACATATTAATAAACTAAAACTTATAGCCAAAAATTAGATTTTAGTATCATAAAAACATGGAAATTGATTTATGAAAAATCACATTAAATTGAAATTAATAGTTTGTAAAGCCGAATTTATTCATCAGAGTTTCTGGTATTCTAGATGTCATTGATAAAACAAGATTTTGAATGTATTTCTGATCAATTAATTTCCAGTTCTGACAGATTGAAGCTTTCAATTCCACAAATGATGTGTACTGCATCCCATTTGCATACACCATTCGAACAAGCTGTCCCCAAACGTTTTCGATGAGGTTCAGATCAGGACTAATAGGCGGATGATCTAAAAGAAAAATATTATGTTCGTCAAACCAATCTTTCATTGCATTTGAAATGTGAATACTAGCATTGTCATGTATGAAGATGTAATCTAAACCATAATATTGCCATGAAAATGGAAGAAATGAATTTTCTAAAACTAAACTCTAATCGAAATATATCTGACGACCGCTTAAAAATACAATTTCACTTTTGCCATCATAAGCGATCGCTACTTAAATCATCAAACTGTCGCACCAAAATTTCCGCTGAATGTAGATTTTGTTTCTTTTCGGGGATTCCTTCAATAACATTTCTAACCATCCGGGCCATCCAAATTAAATATTTTTTCATCGGAGAAAACGAATTTCTTCCAATTGTCACCCATTGCCATGTACTTCTCGCTATACTGCAAAGTTACTTCTGCATCTGCTTGTGATGCAGAAGTAACTTTGGACCAGGCTTCATTTTCGACCATCTCAAGCTCCGTGAAGAATGCAAAATATCCCTAACTCCTCTATAAGTAACAGGAAGGGATAGTTCTGCATAAATCTGATTTGAACTGTGACCGGCTTTCGATGCAAGTTGAATAATCCCCATTTTCTCTCTCTCACTTAATCGTGGATTACCTTTTTTGTTAAAATTTTTGCCATAATTTGCTGGATCTTTTCTATAGTTATATATCACACAACTGATCTTTTAATTAATTGACTAATTTCCGGAAAAGACTTTTCACTGTCTAGATATGCATTGATTTTAGCTCTTTTTTCCTCAGACAGCATCTTTCGTTTACTCATCGTGAAAACTATGAGTGAAAAGTATTGCTTCCAATGTATAACGCTTTTTATGTCTACTGTGCATGTCACATTACCTTGTTTTATGCAAATTTACGTCACATTACTTCGAAATAGCCAATGAAATGTAATACAGTATTTCATAAATAAATTTCCATGTCTCATATTACGAAAATCCAATTTTTGACATTTTGTTTATAATTAATATTATATGTGAAATTTTATTTTTGTAACTCATTTGTTATACATACTATGTATATCCCATGAAATTTCATTCATTTTTAATGAATTTATACAAGTTTTTGTTAAAATACCGTGTTTTCATAAAGCAATTTCCACCAGTGTATAAACTTCAAAAATCTTTGAAAATGAAGAGAAATATTTTAAACAGTATTTTAAAAAGGCTCGAGTTACAGCGGTATAAGGAATGGAAATATATTAGTGGATAGCAAATAGCAAATTCGGACATGAAGAGACATAAAAAGAAAAATACACGTACAAGTATCAGCAAACTAGATTTTCATGCTATATTTTGTCAATTTGATATCTAAGATAGTGAAAGTATACTTTTTTCATTATTTCAATTTGATCTCCCATTGCAATTTAAACTAAAAATCCTTCACTCATTGTTATTATTATAGAAGTGTTTCTAGAAAAAATGGTACATGCTACAGCAATTTGGATAACATAATTAAAATTTGGAATGTTAAAACTGTACATTTTACATATTTAGTTTTCAGGGAGAAAATTGTTTTAGTTTTTTGTTGACCAATGGTATTCGAAACACTTTTGTGGTTTCAAACTAAAATTTTTCTATTATATTTAAGCCTGCGGCGTTTAATGAGCACGTAGAAAGTCTTCAGAGTTTAGTCATGTATGCATTTCTTGCTTTATAATTTGCATTCAGGTCATATTTTTTTCCTGTTAGTGTTTAACTGTTTTAAGTAAATATTTTTTAAAAAAATTTCTACTTCTTTCATGGTTTTTAAATAAAATTAGCATTTTCCGAAAAAAGTATATCTACAAAATTGATGCAAAACCCATGATATAATTAATTATTCGTATTTCAAATTTGTGTTTTAGAGATACTTTAAAAAAAGTTATTTTACAATTTGTTTTATTCTACAGAAAATTAATATGAAAATAATGACAGATTGACAAAGTATTTTTTTTTATCTTCGATACTCATTTTTCATTTATTAAGAAGATATTTTGTATTTATTACGTGTGAAACAAAATTTATTTAAAAAAAGGGGGGGGGGGTTTCATTCAAATAGAAAATTTTATTTACAGACACTCTCATAAAAGTATTGCGCATTTAAGTTCCAAATCTGTTGTATACAAAAAAATAATAATAATACGGTACATATAAACATCTGGTAATAAAAACATCTGCTTGCTAAAAATCGTCCGCGCTCGATTCGTCCGCAGAATAAATAAGGATAAGGGAACTTTGGACGCGGGAAGTTAGTTCACTGTATCACCAAGTCTAAAACGCTTTTTTAAAGAGAAAGACGTCCGCGAGTTTAGGATAAAACACGGATATTATAACAATATTTCTGGAGCTCAAAGGTATATCTTGTTTAATTTAAATCTTTTATTCCTGTTTTGTACATTATTAACATGAGTTAAATAGTTTTATGTTATATAGAATGAGACTGATTTGGAATTGTTTTTTGAAGCGATATTTTCCGATTCGATACTGCAAAATATTTTAATCTGCAATCGCTCGAAAAAAAAGGCTGACGCAGAGTGATTCATGCCTAAATTCATATGAGAATGAATGTAAACATTAATTTGCGGTTACTTGATATTGAAAATGTGTTGAGAGAGTGATGTGGATTTTTTTTTTGGTTCTTACTGCTTTCTGATTACTAACACAGTATTTATCGTCATTATTATTTTAGCGTTAAATATGATATTCGATTATTCTGATATTACGAATCTGTTTCAGATTAGAAATTAACAGTATAATGGAAAAATGTCTTTTTACGTATTATAGTAGTTAAACGTTGAAAAGATTTTTTTTTTCATTTCTAATAATATTTTAAATTAGTATTTAAAATCTGAAATCTTCGTATCAATGTTTTCAGATTTAACATTTTCCAAAATTATAAAATAATAGGAATTCCTTATAACATATGGAACGATTTTTGAATATATTGTTAAATCTAATTGTTAAATCTAATGATGCATTTAAGTCATTTATTGTAGTTTGTAGTTGCTTAATAGTACAATTATAAATACTAATTATTTAGTGTTTTTCAAATTAGTATATATATATTTTTTTAATTTTAAGAAAGCATTATTTTGCTGTTTGTGATTTTAAACAAACATTTAATTGTAGACATTCAAAGTCAGTTATTCAATTTTCTTCGATTGTTAACTCATTTTCTACGTTAACGATACATTTAATTATTGGCATTAAAAAATAAAATATGATACTTAAGCATTGAATTAAAGTGTTTTTCATACCAGATAACACGTTTATAGATTAAACTGCTTTAGTATATATTTAAGAAAGTTTATATTTATTTACATAATATAGGACTGAATATTTTTTAAAGAGATTAATAAATAATTTTTACATTAAAATGTTTTTCAAGCAATAAATCAGTTCATATGAAGTCATTTATTTTATATTTAATTTTTAACACTTTCAAACAAAGCTTAAATATGTTTATGACTTCGTTTTGTCTGGCTGTTTGTCCGCGCTCTAACTGACGTAAATATACTCTGATTGCCCTGAAATTTTTGGAAGTTATTGACTTTTACCATAGCACGGTCCCTATTTTTAATGAAATTTGTAGAAAGTTTAGTTCATTTACAGGGACATTCAAAGTATTCCGTTACATTACGGCCTATTGGAAAAAATCGTTTCAAATGATTTTTAATGATTTTACACGCTTTCAAATATATTAAAATTGATATGCATTTATGAAGCTTACTAAAATATGCATTCTGTAAAATATGCGATGCAAGGAATGTTATTGTTCGTTTATAGGGCTAAAAAAGGAATTCCAATATACATAATGATATAGAGGTGGAGGGAATTGTTTGCGGCGTACTTTAACCCTTTGTCTACTGACGGTACTTATAAGTACCACTCACTTTAAATTTTTATACCATAGTGAATATTACTAATATTCTAATGGTACTTTGCAAAAACACTCTTTTAACTCTGTTTTAACCGAATACATGGTAGCAGTAGTTCTAGGTTTGTTATTTTAGCATGAAATGAGGCTATCTTTGAAGCAGTCGATGTGTTTTGTGGCGACATTTTGAACAGATTGCCATGCTCGTCTTTTTATTGCTGCAAACACAGGAAAGGATATAAGATAAGTGCTAAATTATTTTCATGTGTTCATTATGATTTTAGAATACCATTTGACTAGCTATTTTAGGTGAGTGGTATATGTATTTGATTTAATAGTCGAATTACTCGGTGGTACTTAGAAGCATCGTCAGTACACTGGGTGTTGGAGAAAAACTTCTTGTTTACTTTTCGTCTGTGTAGTTATCCATCGTTTTCAGCTGCTTTAAAATGTTATTACTAAAATGTAGTGTAGTAACAATTTCCCTGGTATTTCTTTTCTGTTTCATTGCTATTTTTTATAGGAAATCGAAAAAGTTGTAGCTCCGCCTCATTTTTGCTATGTTAGAAATGGCATATGTAAATCCATATATTGCTTATGTGGAGAGGCGAGTGAACATGTTGTCCCTGGAATATATACGTCGCTTAACAAAAGGACTGCTAACAAGATCGAAACCTAAAATAAATAGTTTTTTTAACTATTTCGGGAGCAAAGCATTTTCAATTCTAAATTGCTGATATAATTGCTTGGCACCGGAATTTGCCAAAAGATTTATTTGAAAAAAAAAATAAATAAATAAATAAAATAAAACAAAAATAAAGCTTATATCTCATATACTTATTAAACCGAAAATATTTTCTGGTGCCAATTGCAATATCTTGTGGATTTTCTGTTACGATATTTTAGTCATAGTGTACTGACGGTACTTAAAGTACCACTTTAATTAATTACCTATAAATAATTACATTTCTCACGGATGAGTATTTTTTTTATGTTTATCCTTTAGTTTTCATTGTAGTAACTGAAAATAAAATATTACATGAAAAAAACTAGTATGTTGTGGCCATTACAAAATTTTCTTCTATATAAATCACGTCAATTAAAGCATTTAAATAGTAAAAGAAATTACATCAATTTAGAACCAATTCGTATCAAAGTATACCTGAATTTGAAGTTTGATGAAAATTCGTCCATTACTTATTGAGATAGAGCTGTAGGGGAAATTCTGAAAAATGCAGCATAGCAGCGCCACCTGTTGAGTGATTTGCACCCAAACACAAACTGCACTAATTCATATTACGGTATACCGGAATCTGAAGCTTGATGAAAATCGGTGCATTAGTTCTGGAGCTAGAGCTACTGTGGAAATCACAAAAATGCAGCACAGCAGCGCCACCTGTTGAGTGATTTACACGAAAAGGTACAAAACATCAATTCATGTCAAGGATTAACTGAATCTGAAGTTTGATGAAAATCCGTGCATTAGTTCTGGACATTGAGCTATTGTGGAAATCGTGAAAAATGTTGCATAGCAGCGCCACCTGTTGAGCGATTTACACCAAAACATAAACAGCACTAATTGATATCCAGGTATACCTGAATCTGAAGCTTGTTGAAAACCCAAGCATTAGTTCTTGAGATAGCGCTATTGCGGAAATCTCAAAAAATGCAGCATAGCAGCGCCACCTGTTGAGCGATTTACACCACAAAGGGCAAAACGTCAACTTATGTCAAGCACTAACTGAATCTGAAGTTTGATGGAAATCCGTGCATTATTTCTTGAGATTGAGCTATTACGAAAATCGTGTAAATGCTGCAAAATGCAGCATAGCAGCGCCATCTGTTGTGCGATTTGCACCAAAACGTTACCAGCACCAATACATATCAAGGATTAACAGAATCTGAAGTTTTATAAAAATCCGTGTCTTAGTTCTTGAGATAGAGCTTTTGCGGAAATCCTGCAAAATGCTACATAGCAGCGCCACCTGCAAGGCGATTTACACCAAAAACTAATCAGCACCAATCTATATCACGGACTATCTGAATATAAATTTTTATTAAATTCCGTGCATTAGTTCTTGAGATAGAGCGCCCACAAAATTTGTGTCACATACAGACAGACAGACGGACGGACAGACAGACAGACAGACGGACAGACAGACAGACAGACTCACAGACAGACTCACAGACAGACATTTTGTAAAAACATGTTTTTTGGAATATCTGACCCATAAAATGTGTAAATCCGTCGAAAACTGGAATTCGAAAATTTTCATGAAAGCAATACTTTCTTCTTGTCAAGATAGAAGAAAGTAAAAATGCAGTAGATCATAATGCCGTAGATAAAGGTTTAATTATGTTAATCTGTTTCATATATAATGAAATTGATATACGTCGCTGAGGTTTACATACTATAACAAAAATGTATGAAATGTTATCAAGTTCACAAAGAATTCTTGATTTCTCTATCAGAATCTTTGTACTCGGGGAAGGATTGAGCAAGTCAATTGGTTTAAGAATGAACGTAACATGATGCAATGCTTAGCACACACTTAAGGGAGACCAAACTGGTCGCCAGAGGCGGTTAGTTAGTATATTATTTTCACAAGGTTTTATTTAACGTGCAACGATCGTCTTTCCAGTTTAAAATCTGTACTTGAACTTTAACTAACTTTCAAATACCCGATGGAAGTTAAATTTTACATACTGACTTAAATCCGATGACAATGTAATATTATTATGATTTTTGACGCTTACCATTTACAAATACTTAAATTAGAGGATAACACAAAAAAATTCGGATAGATTACCGTCAACAAGTTTAAGAAAGAGTTTTAGATTAGATAACATAAATCTGCGAGGTTTGAGTTTTTAACTTTTATAATTACGTTTTATGTATTTTTTAATGCTGAATAAAAAAATTACCTACACATTTAAACATCATGTCAGGATTTTTCGCAAATCATAAATTTCAAGGTTAAAAAATAGCGAAAAATCTGATACTATAAAATAGATGTAAGACTTTTTTTTTATTCAGTTTAATTTTATTGTATTAAATAATTTGTTCAATTTTTTGGCTTATACTGGGTTTCTTACAGCTAAACAGCTCAGAGGTCCGATGAGGTTGGGAGGGGAGGGAGATCAATTTTAACTTTGACTTTCTTAACTTAGAAATTTGCGATTTGAGAAAAATCCTGACATAATGGTTTAAAATTAAGGTTATTTTCGGATTCAGCGCTAAAAAATACATAAAAATCAATTTTCAAAACCTAGAAAACATAGCACAACCCAAAATTTGAAAGACAGTTTTGTAAAGAAGACATCATTTTGTAAAGAATTGAGGGTTTTTTTCATCCTTTTATATAAAAAAAAATGCTCTTATTTGTATCATTTTATGTATTCAGTACAAATAGCATATTTTGCAGTAATACGTCAGAATGATTAAAGATTTCAAATTTATATTGCAATGCTAATTTTACTCTCAACCATTTCTTTAACATATCTGACGAAATTACATTTCGACTAAATTTGTGAATGACCCCTAATTTGCAGCAAAAAATATGCTCCAACTTTAAACAGATATTACTCGGTCAATTTTAATCTTAGAATAACGGGACTTTTTTTGCCTTATTTGTCAGTGTAACAGGAAAAATTTACTAAATATAACTTATAGGTACCGGGGGACCGTATAAAAATTAAATTCTGTAATACATCACAAAATTGTTTTTTTGCTTCAAATTTTTTTTATCTTAACTCTGCACCTAATTTTGACCACTTTTGTAATTGGAAGTATGCATCTAGGACCAACGGTTGCGAAAATAAAGGTCGGTCAGGTTATACGTGGACACACTGTATATATAAAGAAAAAAACGTAAATATGTATAATATTTCAGTTTTAAAATGTGATGAATCAACATTCATGGTACGCGTTTTAAAATTTATCTTTTTCCTCCATATTACAAGGTGTGTATACACTCTTTGAAACATATGCACAAAAGTCTTCATGTACATTTTCGTTTATTGATGGAAAATGTTGAATATGAATTTTCAAATGTGCTGCACTTTAAACTATTTATCATACTATGTAGAATAAATGTAAATCACTATATCATATACCGAGCTGCACAAAAGAATTCGGACTTTTTTTCTGGCGGTAATTGCAGAAATTGGGATTTTTGATTCGTTATGTGTTTTCTAAATTGCTTATTTAGACTTTTCTTTCAAATTTATAAAATGTGAATCTTTATTTTCGTATCCTGAATGCGTTGCGGTACCTTATAACTTATGATGGAGGCATGTATTTTCGTTCTTTCTTTTAACAGTTTTTCAATGAAACTCGGGATCCACAATTAACACAATAACCAAGAAACATTATATTTTTCCGTTAAAGAAAATTAGTTACATTTCATAAAACAGACTTCTATTGAGAAATTTAACTTAAGCCATTTTTTTCTGGGATGGAATAAGTGAATAATTTTCTATTTCATTTTAATCATAAGAATAAACATTTTAAAATAATATTACGAAAAATTCTGTATACAATGGTTACTAATACGATTAATATTTTATTAACACCACATATAGTATAGAAAAAACTGTTTAGGTTACAGGAATATATTTGTTTAATTAATCATTACTATCAAACAAACAAACTAATTTGGTAATAATTAAAAATATCTCGCATTAATGAAACATAAATGTTTACTGTTTAGTTTTTTGAGAACTAAGAACATATAAAATATATATTTGCATCATATTTTCTTATTTAAATTTGAAATATTTCTTTTTTGTTTCAAAATCTCAAGATTTATTCAAATTCAATAAAAAAAAATGAAATTCAGTATTAAAATAAACTAAAGATAAGTAAATTAGAAAACACAAATACAGTACATATTATAAAATACAAATCATTTAACGGTTAAATTAGCGAATAATAATAATAATAAAAAACGATTAATATATTAAAGCATAGAACGTCTTTAAAATTGCATTTTGTTTAACAAGGAAAGTTTTTATTTGTAATAAATGAATTCCAAAAATAACACTCTTAACTTTTTGTTCAGGTACTAAAATGTAAAATAAATTATAGCTATGCAAAATACAAAAAACATTTTTTCTTTATTATGTTACAAATATTTAGTTAAATATAATAGCTTTTTCTTGTATAATTGGATTATTTATAATTAAGTTTAATATCCATATCTTTTTTGAACGGTATCTTGAATGTTTTCAGTTTCTGCAATTAAAACGATGAACCGACATCTATTTTTTTCCATTAATGAAAGTTAATTATTCCTCGGAAACCTTACGTCTATTAAGACATTAAATTTAAGTAGTGCATTGTATGAAATCGAAGGTGTGAATAATACCAAACTTCTTTTAATCATAAGAATTGTCAGCTGTAAGTAATAGTAATATAAAAATACTCTAAATAATGTAGCATGAAACAACAATAACAGCTTTTTTATTCATCAAAAAATTCTCAGGAGAGATAAATTTGTCTAATTAACTTTTATTTTTAAGAAACATTTTTTTTTTGCCAATTATTATGCCAATAACACTAAAAATATACTGTGTTAAATATTAATACGTTAAACAATGTAAATAATCATTACTAATACCATTAATTCATCATTAACACCACATATATTCTTCAAAAGCTATTTAGGTTAAAAGAAATGATTTGTATAATTAATCATTATTTTGAAGTTATCAAATAAATTTAGTAATAATATAAAATATCTCACATAATTGAAATATTATTTCTACTCTTTTTGAGAACAAAGAAAATAAAAATATATATTTGCATCAACTTTCCTTATTTAAATGCAAATTATATCTTTTTTTTTATTATTTTAATGGTAATATTTATATCTAATTCAATAAAAATAATTCACTTATAAAATAAGCTAAAGTTAAGTGAAATAGAAAATAAAAATTGTACATAATAATAATATGCAATATTAAACATTTAAACGTTAAGAAATTTGAGAAACGATAAATATATTGAAATTTAGAACTTCTTTAAAATCACATTTTGTTTAACAAGGTATGTTTTTAAATGTAACAAACAATTTAAAAAAACTAGAAAACAGGAATTTTGCTTTATCAAAATATAGTGCCACTCCCGAGGAAATATATATATATATATATATATATATATATATATATACTGATATATGTTTTGTACTATCTATCTATGTATCTATCTATCTAAATATATATGGATATAGATAGATAGCACAAAACATATTTCAGTTTTAACACTTAAAACACACGCTTTTATTTTATATAAAATGACGTCATTCGCATCCGAAGGAAGAACTCATCATTTACGATCTTGTATTGACCAACATCTACAGTAAAGTGTGCATATTACGTCACTATCGCTAAATAATACACAAACCCAAGAAATAGATGTCGACATTCAAGAAACTGTAAAACAAATCGGCTATTTAATGATTCATACGCCTTCATTTTTAGGTAGCTTTCTTTACAAAAAGCTACCTATTGCAGCCGTTCGGAGGAAAGTGATTTCAAAAAATTTTGGTATATTTTCATCGATCATGACCCCCAGACCCCGAAATCACCGTCCGTTCAAAATTGATATATATATATATATATATATCAATATATGTAACTCTCGTATTTATGAACCGATTTGGATGTAATTCGGCGTGTACATAGTACATATCAATGTCTCGACCGAGTTCGTTGGCCAGCTTCATCCGCCATTTTGTTTCAAAATGGCGGCCATTTAAAAAAAATTTAAAAATTTAAAATTTGAAATGTGGTACCAAAAAATTGAAAATGGAAAAATATTTTTTTCTTATGTATTTGAACTTTATACAAAGACTCCGTAGCAGTTTTTGTTTCGTCTATATCTTAAAAAATGGCTGAGTTATAGCATTTTGAATTTCAAGCGAAGCTGACATTTTGAAACGTCCTGAATTTTGTCACGCGATAAAAGGCGTATTTATGAACCGATTTGGATGTAACTTCGTTTATACATAGTACAGACCAATGTCTCGACCGAGTTCGTTGGCCAGCTTCATCCGCCATTTTGTTTAAAAATGGCGGCCATTTAAAATTTTAAGAAAAATTTAAATTTGAAATGTTGTACCAAAAAACTGAAAATTGAAAAAATATTTTTTTCTTATGTGTTTGACCTTGATAAAAAGATTCGGGAGAAGTTTTTGTTTTGTCTATATCTTAAAAAATGGCTGAGTTATAGCATTTTGAATTTCTAGCGTGGCTCACATTTTGAAACGCCCTAATTTTTGCCACTTGATAACAGACGTATTTATGAACCGATTTGGATGTAATTTGGTCTGTACATAGTACATACAAATATCTCAACCGAGTTCGTTGGCCAGCTTCATCCGCTATCTTGTTTCAAAATGGCGGTCATTTAAAAAAAATTTTTAAAAATTTAAATTTAAAATGAGATACCGAAAAAGGGGAAAATGAAAAAGATTTTTTTTTCGTATGTGTTTGACCTTAATACAAAGTTTCCGGAACAGGTTTTGTTTCGTCTATACCTAAAAAAATGGCTGAGTTATAACATTTTGAATTTCTATTGTGGCTGACATTTTAAAACGACCTGACTTTTGTCACGCGATAACAGGCGTATTTATGAACCGATTTGAATGTAATTTGGTCTGTACATAGTACATACCAATGCCTCGACCGAGTTCGTTGGCAAGCTTCATTCGCCATCTTGTTTCGAAAAGGTTGCCATTTTTTTAAAAAAAAATGTAATTTAAAATTTAAAATGGGGTATTAAAAAATTGGAAAATGAAAAATATTTTCCTTATGTGTTTGGCCTTGATACAAAGATTCTGGAGCAGTTTTTGTTTCTGAAAATCTGTTCTTTTGTTTATATCTTAAAAAGTGGTTGAATTATAGCACTTTGAATTTCTATCATGGCTAACACTTTGAAACGATCTTGTATTTGTCACGCGATACCACACGTATTCGCCTATTTCGATAGAAGAAGGCATGTGGATAGTATACATCAATATCTCGACCAAGTTCGCTGGCCAGCTTCATCAGCCATCTTGTTTCAAAATGGCGGCCATTAAATTAAAAAAAATTATATTTAAAGTGAGGCGCAAAAAAATTAGAAATTGAAAAAGGTTTCTTTCTTAAGTATTTGACCTTGCTATAAGGATTCAGAAGCTTTTTTTGTTTGTCTTTATCTTAAAAAATAGCTCAGATATAGCAGTTTTAATTTCTAACGTGGGTGACATTTTGAAAAATCTGATTTTTTGCCTGCGACAGCACTCGTATATATCAACCGATTCCGATGTGAGTGAGCATGTGCACAGCAATTACTAAGGTCTCGACCAAGTTCACTGGTTAGCCTCATCCACCATCTTGTCTTAAAATGGCAGGCACTTTAAGAAATCGCCGAATTTGGCTGCCAAATGTAAGTTACTTTAAATAAAAGCAGCTTGGATAAAGCTGACTAA
Source organism: Maratus speciosus (assembly GCA_963932465.1). Taxonomy (NCBI): domain Eukaryota; kingdom Metazoa; phylum Arthropoda; class Arachnida; order Araneae; family Salticidae; genus Maratus; species Maratus speciosus. The sequence continues at coordinate 510,423,956 of OZ010786.1, read as the reverse complement.
TTTCGCGAAATTCTCATTCATAATGATTTAGTATTGATAAATATTAGTATTGAATCTCCTACATTCGGTTTCCACTTAATTGAGCTTCGTGTGTTTGAATAATATAAGTTGGCTTTTTTAAAATAAGGAATATGAAAGCTACCTCTTCCTCCCGGCACTGGCCGGAAGGACTTTTTTGTAATATTAATATATATACTTAAAATTAAATACAGTTTATAAATACCTCCATATTTTATCGCAAATCATTCATTTATATATTTTTTTCAAAATAGCACATTTTAATTACACTTTTGTTTTCGGTTGTTATTGTAAAATGGTAACAAACAGATATAATTCCGATTTTTTAACTATTTTCTCTTTAAAATAAATGCAGATGCAGTTTTCAAAGAAATTGCACTTAAAAATACTTTTTTGGAAATACGACTGTATAAAGATTTAAAATGTGCATTGCTTAGAAGTTAAAAAAATTGCAGTAGAGCATTTAACAGTACAATGTTACATCTGATTTTTTTTTTTTTTTTTTTTTTTTTTTTTTTTTTTTTTTTTTTTTTTTTTTACGGTTGGCTTATACAATGGAACGTATTTTTGGAGACGACATTTTAATAGGTGGGAAAAAGAAATAGCATACCGGCGGCTAATAACACTATGAAATTTTTGTTCAAGTACTAAAATCGGTAAAGAAGTGAAAAATAACTTCCAGTTATGCAACATAAAAACATATTTCTGAACTATATTACTAATATTTTTTTTTAGATATAATAGTTTTTCCCACATAAATGGCTTATTTATAATAAGGTTTAATAACCAGATCTTTTTTCAATGAAACCTTCAATGAAAATCATCTCTGCAATTAAAACGACGAAGTCGTCGAATGTCTAATTTTCCCATTAAAGAAATCTAATTATTTTTCGGAAACCACACATCTATTAAGACATATAATTTAAGCAATGCATTGTATGGAATCGAACTTGTTAGTAATATCCAAATCCTCTTTAATCATAAGAATTGTCAGCTGTAAGTATTAGTAATAGAAAAATACTCTAAATAAAATACCGTAAAACATCAATATCAGCATATTTATTCATCAAAAAATTCTCAGGAGAAAGAAATTCGTTTAATAAATATTTATTTCTAAGAGAGAAAATTAGTTTCCTAATAAAGAAAAAAATATATACAGTGTTAAATATATTGCGTGGAATACACTAAATAATCATTACTAATACCAATAATGCACCATTAACACAACATATAGTCTTGAAAAAAATTTTGTTACATGAATATATTTGCATAATTAATTGTTATTTCGAAGCGATCAAATTAATTCGCTAATAAGAAGAAATATCTGACGTTATTGAAATATAAATTTTTACTCCTTTAGTTTAAAACCACTAGAAAAAAAAGTATATATTAGCATCACCCTTCTTTATTTAAATGTCAAATATATATTTTGTTAGTTTACAAGATTTTTATGTATTTCAATAAAAATAATTGTAACTCACTAATACAATAAGCTAAAGTTAAGTAAAATAGAAAATATAAATTCACATAATACAGTCTATAATACAGAATATTAAAAAAAAAAAAAAAAACTAATGTTTAACAGTAAAGTACTGATGTAAAGTTTTAGGAAAATTTAAAAACGATAAATATATTGACGATTACAACTTCTATGAATTCGCATTTTGTTTAACAAGGTATGTTTTAAAATGTAATAAAACAATTCCAAAAATAATACACTGAAATTTTTTTTGCAGGTACTGAAATCAGTAACGAAATGAAAAATAACTGCTAGTTATGCTACATAAAATAACATTTTTCTTCATTATATTACTAATTTTGAGGTAAATATAATTTCTTTTACCTTTTATAAATTGGTGATTTATAATTAAGTTTAACCCTCTCGCTGCTCATGCAATTTCCAAAGGACAACGTAAAGGTTGCAAAATTTGCGCAACCCATGATTTATTTTTTTTTTCTTTTGATGATCTTATTCTATATTTTAAAAAAGAACTCTTTTACAAACAAATTTCATTTTTTAACTCTAAAATAGATGTAGATTTGAAATATGGAATAAACTGAATGCGCAATTTTTAAACCTAATATGACAAAAAGAAAATGCAGCTCAGGGGTTAATAACCCGATATTTTTTCAATGAAACCTTCATTGGAAATCAGTCTCTGAAATTAAAACTATCAGGGCGCCGAATGTCTGTTTCTTTTTCCTAAACCTAATTATTTCTCGGAAACCATACATCCATTAAGACATTTAATTTAAGTATTCCATTGTATGGGATCGAACTTGCGAATAATATACAGCGCTTTTTTAATCATAAGAATTGTGTGCTATAAGTAATAATATTCGAAAAATACTCTAAATAAAGCAACGTAAAATATCAATAACAGCACATTTATTCATCAAAAAATTCTCATGAGAAAGAAATTTGTTTAATTAATTTTAATTCCTAAGCGAACAAATTAGTTTGCTAATAAAGATACAAATATGCAGAGTTAAATATTAGTACATGAAATATTTTAAATAATCTTTACTAATAACATTACTGTATCATTCACACCACACATAACTTTGTATAAAATGTTTAGTTACATGAATACATTTGTTTAATTAATTGTTATATTGAAGCAATCTAATTAATTTGCAAATAACGACAAATTTATCACATTATTTAAATACAAATTTCTACTCTTTAAAAGTTTGATAACTAAGAAAATAAAAACATATATTTACATAATCTTTTCTTATTTAAATGCAAAATATGTGTTTTTAAAATTTTAAAATCTTAATATTTTCTTTCTAATAAAAAAAAAAAGAATTTACTAACAAAATAAGCTAAATTTAAAGTAGAAAATGTAAATTGCACATAATACAGTCTGTAATATAAAATATTAAACATTTAAAGGTTAAGTTAGAAAATTTGAAAAATGATGAATGTATTGAAGCTTAGAACTTCATTAAAATCTAATTTTGATTAATTTAAGTATTGCGCGGCAGCGCAATACTTATTTATTTCCAGTGTCACTTCTCAATGTTAATTTAACATAGAAAAGCCTATGGAGATCATAACTTTTTCATTTTTTCTTCCCAACTTTTTGTCCCTGATGCCAATCATTTTTAATTCTTTGCTAATTCTAATAATATTATATATAAATTCAAAGTGTAAAAACATTTGCCAGACGTCAGGATAAAAACGGATCATAAAATGCCTTTGCATATAGATGGATTATAATCTAGAGAGTAACATGGTCTAATTTGTATTTACATTATTCAAATATTTTTCTTAATAATTCAAATTTCGCTTTTTTCATTGAGAATCAACGGACATTTTCTAATAAAATTTAACATTTTTCCTTCATTGTTGTAAATAATTCAAAAGCCGTAATAAAAATTTGCCTATTTTTAGTTGAATGAAACATGAAACTGACGAAACTGATATAGTTTTTTTTTTTTTTTTTAAGAATTAAAAAGAAGATGAATATGACGTCATAGTGGAAAAAAATGACATTTTCAAGTAGATTTTTTAAGTTCTGATTGTAATTTTTTTGACCAAACTACAACAACTTGCATTGCTGCACTGGTGAAATACTCTGCTCAAAACAATTAAAGGTTGGTTGGTTGTATTTATGACGGCCAATTATCTGCACGAGGGATATAGGCCCAGGGGGAGTGCCCTTCGTGGGGGTCTTTCTAAGGGAACCTAACCCGTATTAACGCTTGGAAATCCAAGGTTCGAAGAAAACCACGAAAACTCCGAACGATTAGGCCGACGGGCGCGATTGGGATCGAACCCAGCACCTCCCGTCTACCAGCTTCGAGAGCAGAACCTCTCGGGCATTGGTGGGGCCAAAACAATTAAAGGATATTGCAGTTTTAGGTGGATTTTGTATCTGGTAAACTGTTTAGCTGATTTATACATGGTCGACAGACATAGTAGGTTATATGAGAATAAATTACACATGTTTGACAGAAAAAAAGGCATTTTATTGCGCATTTGTGTACTAAAGGAAAAAAACACAAATTGTGCATATGAGAAAAAAAGAATAAGAAAAGGTGTTTTCTTCAAAGAAAATCATTTTCAGTAGGGGGTATGGTTTTCACGGGCGGCCAGCAACGTTGAACACCTTTGAGGCATGGACTCAATGAGGCTATTATAAACGAGTTGGGGTATTCTGCCCCACTCTTCCAGAAGAGCTCTTTCCAGTTCTTGGAGAGTTTGTGGGGGTTGTTGGCGGCCAGAAACTCGTCTTCCTAGAGCGTCCCAAACGTGATCGATTGGATTCATGTCTGGAGAACACGCTGGCCATTCCATTCGAACGATTCCTTCCTCGAAAAGGAAATCCTCCACCAGGTTTGCACGATGTGGCCTGCAGTTATTGTCCATTAAAATGAATTTATCCCCGATTGCTGCAGCGTAAGGGACTACAATAGGTCTGAGGATCTCATCCCTATATCGGCGACCAGTCAGAGCTCCATCTCGAATGATGTAGAGGTCAGTGCGCCCGTCAATGGAGATGCCACCATACACCAACACTGCTCCACCGCCAAATCTGACACTTTCGTGCACGAACGCAGGATTATTCCTACTGCCACGGTCCCTCCAGATGAAAATAAGCCTATTATCCGGATGCACAGAAAAGCGGGACTCGTCAGAAAACAGAATATTGCTCCATTCATTTCTCCTCCAGTTGACATGCTCGGTTGCCCACTCCCTGCGGTCGCGACGATGCCTTGATGTTAATCTAACGCATACCATCGGTCGGCGAGCATACAGACCTACAGCATGGAGCCTGTTTCGGACAGTCTGAGTTGAAATCGTGGTGCCTGTAGCCGAGCGAAGGTGTTGTTGGAGAAGAGTAGCGTTCATGGTTCGGTGTCTCCGAGCTGTTAACGCTAAATACCGATCTTCATTGGGCGTTGTTGCCCGTCTACGACCTTGCCCCGGTCTTCGGCCTGCACATCCACTCTCCAAAAAACGGTTCCAGATCCTGGAAATGACACTTTGTGACACTCCAATGACTTGCGCTACTTCGGCTTGAGTTTGGCCCCCTTCTAACCTACCAACAATTCGCAAAGCTTCTGAATCTGTCAAATGACTTCGCTGAGCCATCGTACTCATCGAAACAAAGCAATCACTGAATGCCGATCATCCTTGTCTTCATTCTCTTTTATCCAGTTGAAAGTCAAATTTCATTCGCTGCCGCTGAAGCGACGTTTTTGACGTCGAACTCAAAATTTGCATACTCCGCAGTTTGAAAACCAGAAAAATTTGCATTTGTGATTCTCTTCTTCTATTTTCGGCAAAAAAAATTTCGTTTATATCTTTATTTTATATAAAACTTCAAATATCCTTTAATTGTTTTGAGCAGTGTATTTTGAATTAAACATAGGGAAAGTGCATCACAGATTGTGATGCGATATCGCACAAATCAAAGCGTGATGATGATACCCTCCATTAATTTTGTAATGTTTTTGTCTGAATGCAGTAGTTATTAAGAAACTTGACATATTAAACGAAAATCTAATTTGCAGAACAAATTAAAAAAACAAAAAAATTTTTTTCCAAAATTGTTTAAACCCGAGAAGGGGCAGATATTAAGATATTTCATTCAATTCGTTCTGCATTTAATGTTAAATTTTTGTAACAAATAAGCTAAACCAATTGGACATTAAAAATTAAAATGAAATTCATACAATAATCTTAGACTTTTTCCATTTTTAAGTTGTAAATATTTGTACTGCAGATTTTGCATTATGTTTATGACGATTGTACATAATACGATAAGGTACGTGCAAAATACAAGACTTTAAAAAAAGTCTAAGATTTATTTCGAATTCATTTGAACGGAATCTATGTACATAGGTGTTTAAAGCATTATATTGTATGAATTTCATTTTTATTTTTTAATGTTCAATTGCTTTAGCTTATTTGTTACAAAAATTTAACATTAAACGTAGAACGAATTAAATGAAATATCTTAATATCTGCCCCTTCTCCGGCTTAAACAATTTAGGAAATAAAATTTGTCTTTTTAATTTGTTCTGCAAATTAGGTTTTTGTTTAATAAGTTTTTTAATAAGTATGTTTTTAAATGTACTGAAACAATTTCAAATAAAACAAGCTGAATCTTTTTTGCAGGTACTAAAATCATTAATGAAATGAAAAATAAATTATAGTTGATGAAAAATAAAGAAACCATTTCTCTTAATCATATAACTAATATTTAGTTAACTATAATACCTTTTTCTTGTGTAAATTAAATTTAAAATGGGGATATATTTTAGTGAAACGTTCCAAGAAAAGGAAACCTTCTATCAGGCTCAGCATTTAGAGTAATGGAAAGGAAAGATATCTATTTTCTCATTAAAAAATCTTGATTATATCTCTGAAAAACAGACATCGATTGAGACATTTTATGTATACAATATATTTTGTGGGATTGAATGTGTGAATAATTTCTAACTTCTATTTAATCATAAGTGAGTAATAGTAATATAATAAGTACCATAAATAAAGTAAAGTAAACCCAATTGGTTTACAATGGGAGTCTATGGGAATTTGGCGTCACATTTGGCAACTAATTTTGGTCACCAAATTTGGCGATATATCGCGAAGTTGGTGAAAATTTGGCGGCATTTGGCGACAGCACAGGATCCCCCCCCCCTATGTTAACCCCATTTATAGGTATGGAGATGCATTAAATTCTGTTCAATAACCAATGAGTTGCGTTTCATTTGAGCGTTGCTATTAAACAATTAGCAAATAATCGCGATTCCTGTGCCACATACGATAGCGTAATATATATATATATATTTAAGTATTGCGCGGCAGCGCAATACTTATTTATTTCCAGTGTCACTTCTCAATGTTAATTTAACATAGAAAAGCCTATGAAGATAACTTTTTCATTTTTTCTTCCCACCTTTTTGTCCCTGATGCCACTCATTTTTTATTCTTTACTAATTGTAATAATATGATAAATTTATAGTTTAAAAACGTTTGCCTGGCGTCAGGGTCAAAACGAATGGCAAAATACCTTTGCATATGGATGAATTATAACCCAGATAGAACCAAGGGCCAATTTTTTTGTATATTATTCAAATATTTTTCTTAATAATTCCAAATTTCACTTTTTTCATTGAGAATCAACATTTTTTCTTCATTGTTGCAAAAATTTCAAAAGCCGTAATAATAATTTATTTGGTTTTAGTAGAAAGATTCCCACGTGAAAAATTTTAATTGAAATAGTTTTTTTTTTTTTTTTTTTTTTTTTTTTTCAAAAATTAAAAAGGTGAATATGGCGTCATAGTGGAAATAAAAAGGATATTTTCAGAATACGTTTTTGCTTTGGTCAAGTTTATATTTTAGTAAAAAGTTTCTAATGGATAGCTATTTTTACGCAGGTAGCGAACTTAGTGGGGAATCACATAACTTATTTAAAATTTATCACATAAATTTTAAAATGTATTTTTTTTTTCGAGATGAGAACTATTTATACCCCAAGTTAAACTTAGGTAATAATTTTCTGATGTGTTTACATCACCCTTTGGCAAAGAATAACGTTTAAAAATTCAAGTAAAACTTTTATATATATATATATTTTTTTTTTACTGTATCACAGCTATAATATTGTTAAATGTTAGCAGTAAGGATTCAACAGAATTTACATTTACATTCATAGCTTTCCTGAGTGGGAAATAGGGTATCTAAATTTAAGTGAAGTTAATATTTTATGTTTTGATTATAGATTTTTTACGTTCAGATTGGAAGTTTTTGTTCAAACTACCGCAACCTGCATTACTACAGTGGTGAAACATTTTGAATTACACATTGGTAAACTGCATCCCACATTGTGATGCAATACCGCATACATCAAACCTGATGATGATACTCTGTATTAATTTTGAAATGCGTTCGTCTGAGTGCTGTAGTCATTAAAAAACTTGACATATTAAACAAAAACATAATTTGAAGAACAAATTAAAAAAAAACAAAATTTATTTCCTACATTGTTTAAGCCCGAGAAGGGACAGATATTAAGTTATTTCATTCAATTTTTCTACATTTAATGTTAAATTTTTGTAACAAATTAGTTAAGCCAATTGAAGATTAAAAAATAAAAATAAAATTCATACAATATGATACTTAAAACATCCTAAAAACTTAGATTCCGTTCAAATGAAATCGAAATAAATCTTAGACCTTTTTTTAAAGTTTTGTATTTTGCATGCATCTTATCATTTTATGCACAATTTTCATAAACATAATACTAAATCTGCAATACAAATATTTTCAATTAAAATTGGAAGAATTCTAAGATTTATTTCGATTCCTTTTGAACGGAATCTAAGTTTTTAGGGTGTTTTAAGTATCCTATTGTACAAATTTTATTTTTTTTTAAATCTTCAATTTGCTTAACTAATTTGTTACAAAAATTTAACATTAAATGTAGAACTAATTGAATGAAATAACTTAATATCTGTCCCTTCTCGGGCTTAAACAATGTAGGAAATAAATTTTGTTTTTTTAATTTGTTCTTCAAATTATGTTTTTGTTTAATATAGATATTTAAGGGAGTCCAAGTAAATTAAATTATGAATAAAAGTAACATGATACATTGCTTAGCATGCTTTCCCAAAGATAAATTTTAAGGGAGATCAAACTAGTCGCCAAGGGCGGCTAGTAAAATATAAACTGCACTTTTTAATGAGTTTTCAATATTTTTCCAACGTCAGCATTAAAATTGTTTATTTTAGTGATATTCCATACTATTTTTAAAACTGTTTTGCTTACATTTAATTTAAAAGAGGCCGTGTCTACACAAATCTAAAATTAAAAGCGAACTTTTTTTAACAGTAATAATTATCACATAAAAATGAATGTGTGTTTTTAATAACTAAAATAATATATTAAAAGCATATAGTATAATTAATATATTAATAATATATTAATAATATAATCAGTAATGCGCACGTATCTATACTAATATTATAAAGAAGTAATGTTTGTTTGTTTGCAGGAGGTTTCTGGAATTAGCGAACCGATTTCAAAACTAATTGTATCAAAATGATGGTGTTAGTCCCTGTTCCAACGTAGGCTGTATCTACGAAATCTCAGGAAGTACTGAATCAATTTAAAAAATAATAGCGTCAAAATGATGGCGATATCCCTTGCGCCAACATAGGCTATATTTTATGTCTGTGCCACTACCCCAAAGTGGGAGCAGGAGCAAAAAACTTTCTAAAAATGCGATTTTTGTGTTACTGAAGGGTCTAGAGACATGAAATTTGGCATGGTATGTAACAATTACATATACATGATCTCTAAGAGTATTTCTTAAAAAATTCGAGTTTAAAAAGGGTGATAATGCGCGAAAAGCGTTCTAAAAAACGTTCAAAATGGCGATTTCAACTTAATCTTGTAAAGTATCCAACAGATTTCAAAAGTAAAGGTTGGAAATTGATGGTGGTAAGCACTTCTCTAACATAGGCTCTATTTTGTATTGATGTCGCTATCACCTGGGGTTTGCAGGAACAAAAAACGTTCCAAATTGCGATTTCTATGATACTGCTAGTGGCTAGCAACATGAAATTAGGCGTGGTACTAAATTATAAGATGGCAATGCTCTCTAAGAGCAGTTTCTAAAGAATTCAATATTTTAAAAGTGTGTAAATGAGTGAAAAACGTTCTAAAAACGTTTTAAATTGCGAAATCCCAGGAAATATCAAACCGATTTAAAAAAAAAAAATGGTTGCAAACCGATGGTGACAGTACCTGCTCCAACATAGCTTATATTTTATGTTGTTGTCCTTTTGGGGGTTGCATGAGAAAAAAATGTTCTAAATTGCGTTTTTGTAATACTGACGGTCTAAAATTTTAAAATTTCTCATAGTAATTACGTAAAAGATGCAAATGCTTTCTACGAACAGTCGGAAGAAAATTCCAAATGTAAAAGGATGAAGTGAGCGAAAAGCGTTCTAAAATCTTTCTAAATTACGATTTTTATGCAATCTTATGAAATACCAAGCCGATTTTAAAAATAATGGTTGCAAACTGTTGGTGATAGAACTTGCTGAAATTTAAGCTATATTTTACGTCGGTGCCACTAGCCCAAGAGGATGGCAGGAGCAAAAAACGTTCTAAATTGCTATTTCTGTGATACTGTAGTCTAGAAACTTTAAATATGGCATGTTAGTTATAAAATATAAATGCCCTCTAAGAACAGTCGAAAATAAATTCAAAATTTAAAAGGGGTGAAGGGAATGCAAGGAGCGTTGAGTTCGAAAAATGTCCTAAATTACGATTTCTATACAATCTCAGTGACACAATGAACCGATTACAAAAGAAATGGTTGCGAATCAATGATGACAAGGTCTGATCATACACAGGCTATATTGTATGTCAGTGCCACTACCACTAGAGTTAAACAGGATGTAAATGCGTACTAAGAACGGTTTCTGAAGAATTAAAACTTCAAATGCATACTGAAATGCGCATAAAAGCTTCAAAATACTTTTTAAATTATCATTTACTTAGAATTAGTTTTAGTTCGTTTTATTAATTTCAGTCTCATTTCTGCCAAATGCAGTTTACTAATGGAATTTAGTCAAACCCTTCCACGAGATTGCCACGAGAAAAATGAAACTGAAGAAATAGTTTGTCGAATTTAAATAACAGTGAATATTACGTCATAACTTTTCTATTTCAAAATTTCTATGTGAAAAATGAAAATGAAATAAATAGTTTGACGAATTACGTCATATTGGAAAATATTAAGGACCTGGTGAATATAGTATAACATCATACGAGTGGTAAAAAACGTATTCAAATATGATAAAAACCCAATTATGGAAATATTGGCGTATTTTGACATTATTACTCCAATGATGAATTGAAATAATTTCATTTATAATTTTATTCCTTCATTCCTATAACTATATTCCTTTTATTTTTTGCGTCTGTTATATAAATTTATACATTTTTATACTGTGTTTTCATTTGATTCGTGTGTACAACACTTCGACTGCTTTTTACTTACCCATCATACGTAGTACAGGGTAAGTCTTGTAACCGTTTTAAAAATCGAAAAAAAAATTGACGGATTTAAACGTTTCAGACACTGGAGATTCCGAAAAAAATATTTTAGAAAAAAAAATGTCCGTCCGTCTGTATGTGTGTGTGTCTGTAAGCACTCTATTTCCCGAACAAATTGAGATTGAGACTTAAAATTCGGTGTGTACTTAGGGAATAATAATGGGAAGAAGCCTATTAAATATCAGTAACCTCGATTAACCGAAACTTTTTTTTCGGACTCTTGAAATATTCGTTCTGATAAAAGGTATACAAAAACTTTCGAAATTGTTTATTTGAAGGAGTGAATATAAAAGACAATAAAAAACATAAACTTTGCATCATCAATAAACTCGATCGGATAATTAGTTGCCGAGGTACTTGTAATTCTATTTTTCACAGTCTTCGATTTTTCATGTCCCTGTATTTCATTCAAATTTCAATTCAAAGATATAATTTAATTGGAAATGAGACGCTTAATCCGACGCAGTAAACTGTTAGTTCATAGGATTATAATTTTTCGAGTTATAAGGATGTTTCTTTTACGCAATGCGGTACTACTCGATTATCCCGCCGACCAAAAAACTATCGCCAAACTGTAAGATTAAATGCCAATAATGGCTTATCGTAAATGTCAATCATTTAATGCCTCACCATATCTATAAGGGTGTTTACCATAGGGGGGGACCCTATTCTGTCGCTGAATACCACCAAGTTTGTCGCCAACTTGGCGGTATATTGCCAAATTTGGCGGCCAAAATTAGTCGCCAAAAGTGACGCCAAATTTGCGGTATCTCTGATATTTAGCCAAATTCCCATAGACTTCCATTGTAAACCAATAGCGTTTACTTGCTTACAGAAAATCAACAAATTGAGATATTTCAATGCAACAAAAAGTAATATTAGCTTAATGGGTTATGTTAATTATATTTAAGGTAGTCCAAATAAATTAAAATATGAATAAAAGTAACATGGTACAATGCTTAGCAAATATCACATGTTTTATTTTCATATTTTATATTATCTATATCCATGATGGGTAAGTATTAAGGAAATCCCCAACTACTAGGGCGACGGATTTACACGTTTCAGACACTGGAGATACGAAAAACATATTTTTAGAAAAACAAAATTGCCGTCCGTCTGTATGTGTGTGTGTCTGTAAACGCTCTATCTCCCGAACAAATTGAGATAGAGACTTGAAATTCGGTGTGCACTTAGGAAGTAACAATGGGAAAAAGCCTATTGAATATCAGTAACCTCTATTATCTGGAACTTTTTTTCGGACTCTCGAAGTATTCGTTCTGGTAAAAAGTATACAAAAATTTTCGAAATTGTTTATTTGGAGGAGTGAGTATAAAAGACAATAAAAGAACATAAATTTTGCATTATGAATTGACTCGATCGGATAATTAGTTGTCGAGATATTTGTAATTCTATATTTCACACTCTTTGATTTTTCATGACCCTGTATTTCATTCAAATTTCAATTCAAAGATATATTTTAATTGGAAATAAGACGCTTAATCCGACGCCGTAAACTGTTAGTCAATATTATTACAATTTTTCGAGTTAAGGATGTTTCTTTTACGCAATTCGGTTCTACACGATTAGCTCGCCAACTAAAAAACTGTCGCCAAACTCTAAGATTAGATGCCAAATTTGGCGACCAAAATTAGTCGCCAAAAGTGAAGCCAAATTCGCGGTATCTCTAATATTTCGCCAAATTCCCATAGACTTCCATTGTAAACTTATGTTTACTTGCTTACAGAAAACCAACACATTGAGATATTTTAATGCAACAAAAAGTAACATTAGCTTAAGGGATTACATTAATTATATTTAAGGGAGTCTAAGTAAATTAAATTATGAATAAAGTAATATGATACAATGCTTAGCATGTATCACATGTTTTATTTCATATTTTATATTATGTATATCCATGATGGGTAAGTATTACGGTCGTCCCCAACGACTAGTTTATTATTTGTTTTATGTTGTATGTTAAATTTTGAAATTGATTTTTCAGAACAAACATTCTTCAAATTCCGGGAGCTTTAGCTAGTTTAATATATAAAAAAAGCAATTTAACAAATTACAACGACCATTTGGAAAATGATCTTTCCGAAGACTAAAATGTAAGACATAAAAAATTGCACGGAGTTGGTCATACATTTCGTACGCCATGAATTAAACATTAACATTCCTGGACCCATCATTAACAAATTTTAAAAGAAATTTCAGTTTTACATTTTCGGTACTGTAAATTTTTTAATTTTTACGGAGCTGGTCATACATTACGTACGCCATGAATTAAACATTAGTAGCGTTATTACAGGTAAAAATTACAAGCGACATAAATCGACTGCGACCCGTCTGATTTCCTGAAACTTGCGTATTATCCACCTGAAACTTACGTATTATCTACCTAAAACTTACCTATTATCCAAGCATTTTATTGGCTGTTCGGGAAAAGGCTTTTCCATCGTCAGATTGCCAAGAAATCTGACGACCAATTTTAAATGAAATTTCATACTTAAACTTCTAAACATCCCACAATATTACTTTTTACACCGTCGTATAGAAAAAAAATTGTACTTTTACATGCAATTTGTTTGAAAGCTGTATCTCAATTTGTTTCAGCGTTATTATATTTTTTGTAGTTTTTATTACTTTTTTGTCATAGTGGCAACAAGAGTATCCATCTCTGTTGAAAGTTAGGCAAATTACAGATTACTGTATAGACCAATCAGAAAACGAATAAAATTCGGATTCAACCAATAAAAAGCTTCAGATATGCTTTTGATTTCTTTCCCTGACGAGGACAATAACCATTTTTCCAAATGGTTAATAAATTTTATTTATTTAAAGTAATGCTTTAAAAAATGAAAACAGTTAGTACTATTCTACATTTTAGTTATAGAACTAGGAAAACTACAGAAATTCCAACTTCTATGCTTTATAGGTTAAATAAGTATATTTGAACAAGAATTTTTAGCAATGAATAAAATAAAATGTCTACTACATTTAGTTAAATAAACATACCAATACTTTTACTAATTTTCTTTTGATCATAACTTCTTTATACATATTTTAACCAGAATTTTCATTCAATAAATAAAATAAAATATGTACCACTTTTAATAAATAAATAAACCATCAAATTTATTAATATTCCTTTTTCTATTCAAAACTCCTTTGTACGATTTACAAAGACGCATATCCATGCAGCTTTGCTACAGGTTTAACAATTCTGATATTATTCATAAATCTGGAACGGAAAGCAATTAAAAAGACAACTTAAAACGAGATAGATTACCGTAAATGCTTTTTAAAACGATTTGAGGAACATTAAAAAAATGTCTAGGGAAATTATCGGAAAAAATGATTGAGCTTTTTCTAAATAGAAATTAATTCATTATAAACTCATCAGAAAATATCTTAAAGGCGAAACTGAGCTTTCTTATCAGTCTTATACACCTGCTTTAGTTTTAATACTGTAGAAATTCTGTGTACTTTTCGTGATCATCTATATTAATATAGATTAAAGGCTTCTAAAAACAAATGTGAAAGTTTAAAATTTTAATGCTCAGAAGGATTAAGGGCTTTATTTTTATCAATTTATACGCGGTTGTTTTCTTTTTTCATTGTTCTTATGAAAATGAGCACTTAAAGTATTTTGATCTATCAGTAACGAATAATTATTGCTATCAATCACATTTATTGTGTTCAAAATAACATTTTATTTGTAATAAATCATATATTTTTACGATGATGAATTCACCGTATTCTGTTAACAATAATTTTATATATTTATTTATTTATTTATTTATTTTATTTTATTTTATTTTATTTTTTTGTTCAAGTTATCATTTTAGCATGTATAAAATATTTATTTTTCAGTAATAACAAAGTGTTTTTGGCAAATTAACTACAAGATGCATTCCTTTAGTAAAGTTTTGTACATTGAGATAAATGAGATAAATAAATGTTCTGAACTATAGTTTTTCTTTGGACTGCATTATGTATTTAAATATCGGCAAAATGGAACTTTCCCAAATTCGAATGATTATTGAAACAACAAATTCGAAATTACTTTGAGTGTGTTATGTTATTTTAACTTGTAAATTCACTTCATTTGTATGTGAATAGAACATTTTTATCACAAAACAGCCAATAAGTGTTTATATTATTATGAAAAAAAAATAATAAAAAAATGCGTATATTAGTCGCTGTGTTTATGTTTCACTGTACGCTGAAATTTGAATCTATACCCCATCTTCCACGGTTTCGAATTTTCGTGCATCATTTTACAGGGTGCAATATGTTATCTATCGCCGACCTTTAACTTCTCAACCGTTGGTCGTAGACATATAGTTCAAATTACAAAAACGTTTCAAATGAGCTAAATATTTATGTTGTGGCATTATTTAAAGTAAAAAATCAATTTTATAAAAATTACGAAAACTAACTTTTTATACAGCCCCCCAGTCCCTATAGTTATATTTAGTAAAAGTTTACTCATATCATAAAAGATATAACACAAAAAGTTTGACATATGTACTACAAAAATTGACCCAGTTATTAAATTTCAAAGTCTGAGATTTTTGCACATGATTTTGTCTTTCATTAAATGATCAGTTAAAAGATTAATTAAAGTAATTTGAGATCAAAATCAGTGCGCAATGTCTTTTTTACGGCGAAACCACCTTTAGCCGGTATCGCCAAATCGGGGAATCACCAAATAGGGTTATTTTATCTAAAAATTTGTGCTAACATTTATGGGTCGAACAGCATTCAAAAGTACCGACGATACCGGCTAAAAGTGGCTTCGCCCTAAAAAGGACATTGCTTAAAAAAGGACAAAACAGCTAACTTTGTCAAAAACATTGTCAATACAGATGTTGTAGAGCTTAAAATTCTGAGTAAAATGAGTACCTACACATAATATTTTTGTTGAACATTAAGGTCACAATTCTACTTTAAAATTTTAGATCGGTGGTTAGGGCGTTGAACTCAGAGTTAATTAGCAGAAAACTGGAAATTGTTTTATTCCTTTCAGTTTAGGTCTAAAATGAACGTACTATGTTTTCTTTCTCGTATTTGAGTGAATGTTAGAAAATATTTACATATTTATTTTCGAAGAACCCGTTTTTTAATTACCTTAACAATATCTCAAAACAGCTAACTCTATAAAAAACATTGTCAATACAAATGTTGTAGAGCATAAAATTCTGAATAAAATGAGTACTATCATTAATATTTTTGTTCAACGTTACGGTCGCAATTCTATTTCATTTTTTTTTTTTTTTAAATCAAGAACTTGAAGCCAGGAGAGACCAAGTTAACTTAACAATATCTCAAAATTGCGGCCTTAATATTGAACAAAAACATTTAGTGTAGGCATTCATTTTACTCAGAAATTTAGCCTCTACAATTTTTGTTCTGACAGTGTTTTTGACACAGTTAGCTGTTTTGAGATATTGTTAATTTAACTTGGTCTCTCCTGGCTTCCAGTCCTTGCTTAGCGATTAAGGCAAAATTTTGAAAGAGAATTGCGACCTTAATGTTGAACACAAATATTTATGATGGTACTCATTTTATTCAGAATTTTAAGCTCTACAACATTTGTATTGACAATGTTTTTTTTTTATAGAGTTAGCATTTTTGAGATATTGTTAAGGTAATTAACAAAAAAAAAAAAAAAAAAAAAAAAAAAAAAACGTGTTTTTCGAAAATAAATATGTGCATATTTTCTAAATTCACCCAAATACGAGGAAGAAAACATAGTACGTTCATTTTAGACCTAAACTGAAGGGATTAAAGCAATTTCCAGTTTTTTCCTAATTAATTCTGAGTTCAACCCCCTGACCACGGGTCTAAAACTTTAAAATAGAATTGTGACTTTAATGTTCAACAAAAATATTAAGTGTAGGTACTCATTTTACTCAGAATTTTAAGCTCTACAACATTTGTACTGACAATGTTTTTGACAGAGTTGGCTGTTTTGAGATACTGTAAGGTATGTAAAAAAACCTTGTTTTTTTACTATAAATTTATATATATTTCCTGACGCTCATCTAGTACGAGGGGTAAAACATAGCATATTCATTCTAGACCTAAACTGAATGGATTAAAACATTTCCAGCTTTCCCCTAATTAATTCCGAATTCAACCCCCTAACCACTGGGCTATTAAAGTATTTTACTAAAAAAAAATTCTCTTAATCGCAAAAATTTCATTAAGGGGGCTCAGGGCTTGATCGATACCGAAAAACATGTAAACAGAACTCTCGCTTCGAGTCCATATAAAAACAGAAGTATTAAATGTAACTAATTTTACGACAAATTCATAATCTTTACTGTTACACTAATGATAGTATATAATGCTATGATAGTGTACTAATCAGAGTATATTCTTGAGAGATTAGTTTTATCTTTCGCAAATTAAATAGGACAAAGGGCTTCATTGTTGCGCTTGTTATAGTTTCATATTCTAGCCTAATTAACTCAGGCATAATTTACAAATGTAAATAGTACATAATGAAAGTTCCACAGTGTTATTCAACTGTGTGGCTTGTTTAAATATTATACTAGTTAAATGAATTTTTCATAGATGAAATACTTATTTTATGTGTTTATTCTTACTGGTGCTTCTTATTTGTATAGATTTAAAAAAATGGATTTGTTTAACTATCTCTGATATTAGCAAATAGGACATCTGCCCAGTCATTTAATAGAAAAGTGTAAAATTGCCATGTATACAGAAGTTTCCAAATTAAACTTATGGATTTCCCACTGCTCAGTGTGAATTATATCTTGTGAATGGACTCCTAAACGAACACGTAACATTACAGACACAGCAGCATTACAAAATTTGATGTGTTTTTAACATTCTTCTAAAATCGCATTGTTATATCCAATGATCTATTATGTGATTGGTGGACAGTTTTTATAGACACAAAGGAAACATCCGTGGTTTATATTTATCTCGGCTGCACCAAATTACATGAATTTTTGAATCTTTTATAATACGAATTTGCCATATGCAGCGACCTTTTTTCATGTGTTATAATAATGGCGGTATTACCTAATGACACGACGATTCCAGATTCTTGAAGAAGAAGGTTCTTTGCATATTTTTACGCCTAGAAACTTTGATTTAAATTCATCGCTTTTTTCCCAGTGCAGTTGATCTATCTAGAAATCAGGACATTTGGTTTATTTTTCCGGAAGGTGATAAATAATACCAGGCTAGTTCACCTTACCTTGACGATGAAAATTAAGAGCCGTTATTTTGAAAATTAGACAAGTGCGATATTTGTATTTTTTGTGTTGCTTGATTTTTTTTTATGTTGAAATAGATCATATTTAATGAATATTGTGCAATTTTGAAGCCATGAAAAACTTTCCTGTTTCCTGTAGAAAATGTCAAATTTCAAGATCATGAATCCCTTTTTTCATGAAACTTGAAATGCCAGTATGTTTGAATTGCTATATCTCTGGAAAGTTACAACATCCGAAAATTCCTTTGTCATAAACTGTTAATATAACACTGCATGTTTAGTAAAATTTACTTGGATCCATGGGGCATTGTTAATTTTCATTGTTGTGTTGCCACAAAATGCAATCAAAATGACGTTTTTGTCCGTTTTCTGCACTTATTACCTTAGTTAAGCAATAGTACCCCAAAATATTTGTTATAGAATATGAAAGTTTACTATTAGTACAAGATAAATAATATAGAAATTTACCGGGATATCGATGCTGTTAGCAGATATAACCTGTTAAATATTCACTTTTGAATTAGTCCTATCTTAACACGGCATCACAGTCGAATAAAACAAAATATATCAGGTAGTAGTTGACATATGTACAAAAACATGGAAACGAAAAATAAGTGGAGTCTCATGCTATTTTCAGAAAAAAAAATGATAAAACTTACAAAAAGGCATTGTCAATATCAGGCTTCTTCCCTATCAGAAAATGATTTATCTCGTTTGTCTTTCCATTTCGTATGTTTTTTCACTTTGAAACATCCCTTTTCTCTTTCTCATCGAAGGGGAAAAGCCTGATTATTGCGCTGCTTTTTTGTAAGGTTTGTCATTTTTTTTTCCTTCTGAAAATACCATGAGACCTTACTTATTTTTCGTTTCTATGTTTTTGTACATATGTTCAGCTACTACCTGATATATTTTTTTTTATTCACCTGTGATGCTGTTTTGAGATAGGACTATTCAAGTGTTGCAGATTTTGAAACTTTTGCATGTTTAACAGATTATATCTGCTAAAAGCACCGATATCCCCGTAAAGTTCTATATTACTTAGCTTGTCCTAATAGTAAACTTTCATATTCTGTAAGAATTGTTTTGGGGTGCTATTGCTTAACTAAGATAATAAGTGTAGAAAACAGACAAAAACGTCATTTTGATTGCATTTTGTGGCAACATAATAATGAAGATTAACAATGCCCCATCGATCGAAGTATATTTTACTAAGCACTAACAGTTTATGGCAAAAGAATTTTGGGATGTTGTTGTTTTCCAGAGATATATCAATTCAAACATACTGGCATTTCAATTTTCATGAAAAATGGGATTCATGGTCTTGAACTTTGACATTTTCTACAGGATACAGGGAATTTTCTCAGGGCTTAAAAACTTCATATTATTCATTAAATATGATCTACTTCATAAAAAAAATCAAGCAAAACAAAAACTACAACTATCGCACTTGTCTGATTTTCAAAATATTGGCTCTTAATGAGTAAGTTTTTAATAAATTTAATAATGAGTGCATGATTGAGGAATACTGGGTTTGCTTACTACGCTTTAGAAATTTATATTTTAAATAAAATGTTTTACATTGAATATTTTTGTAATGATGCCACTTATTTAACAAACATTTTCGAATTGCAACATCATCCCTAACGAGTGCTTTTTTGTCCATAAATGATATGTACGTAGTTACAATAATCAACAGATTTTATTATTCTTTATGACTGCGTATATATCATACGACATTTCAGAAATTTTTAATAGCACAGCCCTTTCCCAATGTTACACATGCAATTAAAACACTGATTGGTTTTAACTCGTTTCCTAACGGGATACGTGGAGTTAAAATGTTCTGTAGATTCTCCGGTTTTATGAAATTTCAAAGTTCCATATAAATCAAATGACATTTTAGTAATTTTCAGTCGAACAGCCATTTCCCGGACGAGACACATACACTGTTAAACATCTGCAGCATTCTGTCCAGTCATTCGACCGTTTTTTGAAAAAACGTTTTCATAACCGTAATTTAACAATATTCTGACCATAAAATGGCCACTAATATGGTCAAAATAGTGTTAAATTACGGTTGTGTTACCGTTTACGATAAAAACGGTCAAATGACTGGACAGAATGCTGCAAATTTTTAACAGTGTACAGTTAAAATACTGAGTATATTTTACGGTTTTGTGACATTTAGGATTCCATATTTAACTTACGACATTTTAGCAATTTTAAATGGCACAGATCCTTTCCTAACGAGACACGTGCTGTTAAAATATTGATAAGTTTTTATTGTATTACGTTTTTTTTAAAACTCCATACTTAACACACGACATTTCAGTAATTTTCAATGGCACAGCCTGTTCCCGGTCGAGACACGTGCAGTTAAAATACTAAGTAGATTTTATGGTTTTATTGCATTTTCCTATTCTATATTTATCATACGACATTTGACTAATTTTCTGCTGCACAAACCTTTTCATAGCGATACCAGTGCAGTTAAAATACAGCGTAAATTTTACGGTTTTATGATATTTTTAAATTCCATATCTGCCGAAACGACAGTGAAGGCTTAGTGTGGAGACACGAAATGTTTTGGTTTCCGTTAGTCTGTCTGTTAGTCTGCCTGTCTGTTCTGCGATAACTGCCGCAAAACGCGTCCGATTAACTTGAAATTAAGTGGGTATATAGGTGACGTACCCGAAATTAGCTGTATAGTTTTTTGTTATATTTTGTTCATTAATTCGGAAAATATAGATTATTTTATTTTTCACAATAATGCTTCTCTATGGCAATTCACACGATTTTTCCATTTTTATCTGTTGAAAGAAAATTTCTCATATGATTGAAGGATTTAAATGGTAAATTATGGATGATGAAATTTTCTAATTGGAATCCTACATTATTCATATTAGTTCGAAATTTTCTCTATGCATTTGTCAGAGTTTTTAAATTCGGTATATAACTTATGAAGGGATTTTATATATGCGTTCCAATAATATAAAATATTTCTTTTATAAATTTACTTCTTTAGAATGTACACATTTCATCGTTTTATTTTCTTTTAACTGTTGCCTAGCAACGGAAGTACACCTAAAAATATCGTAGATGTGACAGTATGTGTAATTGTTTGAAGTCAAATGAACGTCAAAAAGGGATAAATTAATGCCTTTTTTCCTTTACAAAATACAGATGGATTTTATCCCAGAAATAAAGGCAGGCTATGTTCTATTTATTTTGTTCAAATATATTTCTTATAAATTAAAAAGTTCATTACTTCTCATAAGGAATAAATTGATATTTTTCTGTAAAATTTAACATTTTCTTTCTTTACCGTTGCCAAGAAAATCAGATCCCGGAATAATACTTACCCCAAAGAGTTAACTTTGATTCGAGAGATTTTCATGTGCAAGAGGAAAATGAAATAAACAATGGACATGGATATAGGTCTTCATACTGGAAATAAAACGAAAATACGAAAAGAAGATGAACTTGACCTGATATATCAAAAACAAAACGAATATGCTTTGAGGTTGAATTAAAAGTGCCTTGTGTTATGATATTAATCCTTAATTAATAAACACGAACAACAGAAATGTTTAATTTTTAATTGAAAATTTCAATAAGAAAAAAACGTTTGAAAAGCAAATAGATAGTAAATGTCAAAATTATGCACAGAAAAATTATTTCTGTCCAAAATGACGTCATTGTATCGGGAAATAAATATTTTCATTCTTAAAAGCCAAACATTAACTAGATTGCCTGAAAAAATTTTTTTTTGACGAGTGTTACTTCCTAATGCAGCCTCATTTAAGAAAATATGAATCAAAATTCTATTATTTTAAAAAAGAAATTACTTTTCCGTTCATAAAAACTAAACTTTTAATATAATTGCATCAATGCACGGTTCCCCGGTATTAAAAAATAAGGCTCGAAAGTGTACAAATCAATCTAAGATTTACGATAACCACTAGCACAATGAATAAAAAGTTGCATATGGAAATTTAATGAGACGACGGGGGGTTCAGAGGGGCGGAGCCCCCCTAAAAATATCTACTTCTTAATCTAAAAAAACACCAGAATTAGCAGTTCATGAAAATTTCAGAATTTCCTTACAAAACATTTTCAAATTAACGCATCTAATGCCTGAAAACTTCGTATTTTTTATTCTTATAAATAATTACGTAATTTGAAAATTTGAAATTGCGGTTTGCAGGGAGTTGGATATTACCCAAAAGTGTGTTTGAAATTAATGACTTGCAGAGCTGACGTTGAGGCTCCTGATCTGCTGTTAATTTTACGCAACTACTGTATTTTCCATGTTAATATAGTCAGGAAACCAGGAAAGATACAGCACATTCACTGTGATCGAGTTTGTGCGCTAGATGAACAGTACTTTGTACTGTAAAAATGTCGTTTTTTTACAGTGTACGACATTTTAGTAATTTTTAGTCGCACTGGCCTTTTCTTAAGGATACTAGTACAGTTAAGATACTGAGTACACTTTACGGTTTCACGATATTTTAAGATTCCATTTTTATTATGAAACATTTCAGTAAATTTCAGTCGCATAGACTCTTCCCTATCGAGGCATATGCAGTTAAAATACTGAGTAGATTTTGTGATTTTATGATATTTTATTATTGCATAATTATCATATGACAGGTTGGTAATTTTCAATCGCACAGACTTTTTTCTAGAGAGATATGTGCCATTAAAATACTGAAAAGATTTTACAGTTTGATGATATTTTAAGATTTCATAATTATAATACGACATTTCAGTAATTTTTTATCGTACGCTCCCTTACCTATCGAGACACGGTCAATTAAAATACTGAGAAGAATTTATGATTTTATGACATTTTATTACTGCAGATTTATCATACAACATTTCTGTAATTTTCAATAGAACAGCTTTTCCCTAAAAAAACACGGTCAGTTAAAATACTGATTAGATTTTATGGTTTTATGACATTTTACGATTCCATATTTTTTGTGACATTTCAATAATTTTCATTCAGTTATAATAGTGATTTTATTGTCAAAATGAATTATAATCTGTATATTTAAGTATGCAATTTCGTTTGTCACACGTTAAATATTCTTAAACTACCACTTTGGTGTGTTCTTTTCACACAATGAAAAATGATTGAAAATACTTACCTCTTTCTCTGTATATTATAACGAAACATATACTTTTATGGAATGCATTTTTCTTTTGTGATCTGTCTAAGGGTTGCGCCTACTATAAAAGTCTCGTTAGAAAGTTTCTTAATTAAAGTAATATATCAAACATAAAGTTATCACTTATGATTTTTAAATGGCAATACCTTACTTAAAGTATTTTATCAAAAATACAATTTCTATCAATTGCAACAATTCCGTTAAATATGTTAAAATATCAGACATTTACTATTAAGCAAAAATTCAATTTTGCTTGTAATACAGTAAAGAATTATACATTGGAATTATATTTTTAAATATTTATATTTACTGTGACATTTAAAGATACTCATAATGCATTTAAAATTTTGTGACAACACAGCTTTTTCGATACAAACATTTTAATCCAATAATGTATTCATTTTTCTAGCATTATTCAATAAATCCAGAGAACTAAATGTCAAATATTGAACAATACTTATTAAAAAATATATATATTTCTCTTCTTTCAGCATTTTTAATGCCTTATTGAGTGCTTATCATATAGTGAAATATAAGAAGCATCAATCATACTTTATTCGATGAAACGGGTGCTTAACATGTCTTGACAACATGAAAAGGCAATCAGTTTCAAAACATAGCACAACAGTTTTAAAAATGCATTATTATAAAGCTCAGAAAAGTAGATATATAAAGACAGATTTATAATCGATATTTTTTGTATTCCCCTGGCAGGGCAATTAGATGTTATAGATCCCACTTTGTTTTGATACCAAAAGCCATATATTCACCAGAAGTTTGGAATAAAATTATGCGTTTATAATATTTTGCTTATTTTCAAATACGTTTGTTTGTAAATCATGTTATAATTTACTCGTTTCAGAATTTTAGCGACAGATGTACTATTCCACTGAAAGGGTAACATAAATACTGTATGTACGCGTGTATGACTTTAAGATTCAGGAAATGTCTTTCAGTTTTATTGACAATATTTTGAAATAAATTTATTTTTTTCTTGTTTAGTCGTGAAATTCATATTAACCTTCTGGATGAAACAAAACAAAGGCTACAATATGCAAACACTGGTACCCACAGGAAAAATATGCTGTCTCTCTCCAATTTTGGCATTGACTTATATGCGATTTATACGATAGTAAACTTTAAAGTTATTGGTAAAATTTGTTTATTTAGTATTATTTGTTAGTTTTTTTTTTATGAATGTGTTAAATTTCTATGAAAACCTTTACTATGCAAACCATATTTATAAGACCGGGACATATCATAATAATTTGTTCTCACAAAATATTAAAATAAACAGAAAAGTATAATATTATATTTGAAACAAATTTTCGTTTTAATTGTAGTATTTTTCTCTTTGGCAGAAATTAGCTTTCTCTAGTAAATGGTTACTTACGATATATATTATAGATATGCGCAATGAATATCAAAGAAAACTCTTTCCTCTTGAATATGTAATACGTGATGTATCACATTGCTAACTAAGCATAAAACCGAAAGAGTGAAAAATGCCCAAGCCGGGATTCGAACCCGGAACCCTTAGAATAGCGCTCCAATTTCTCTATCATTTAAGCTACGAGGACGATACCTTGCTTACCATCTCTCACTCACATATGTTGGTACTACTCTGGTTGGTTCACTCTGTTGGTTCTACGCTTAGTTAGCAATGTGATAAATCACGTATTAAATACTTAATAATTTCGAGCGTAATTTCACCGCTGAAAATTAATTGAAAAATTAATTAAAATTATATATGTGTTTACCGATACTAGGTTTATTTGTTACTCGTATTTCGCCAAATGATTGTGTGCTCATGAAGATTATATTCTTGTGCTGCTGTTGCAATCTTACCAACATATGTGAGGGAGATATGCTAAGCTAGATATCGTCCTCGTTGCTTAAATGGTAGAGCACTTGGAGCGATATTCCAAGGGTTCTGGGTTCCATTCCAAGTTTGGACATTTTTCACTCTGTTGATCCTACGCTTAGCTAGCAATGTGATAAATCACGTATTAAGTATGCAATAAATTTCGAGCGTAATTTCACTGCTGAGAATTAATTGAAAATATTAATTAAAATTATATATGTGTTCACCGATGCTCTTTTCTCTTATTTACACATATCAGACAACAAAAATGCTACGAAAAAGTAAATAATTAATTAAAAAACAACTTTAGGGAACTGTTTAATTATCTATTTTTTGTAACATTCAGATACTTACTTTTATATAAAAAAAAAAATGTAGCGCGTTTAAAATGTCTTTTGTAAATATAATGGAAATACACCACTGTCATAAAAATGTAGCCTGAATACTTCATTTAAAACGCATCTACAGTAGATTTCGTTTGCAAACGTTTATCAAACATTTTAAAGTCTTCTACAAACATTTGCCAACAGTCAGCAAATTATTTAATTTTTTCGTCTGAAAATAAATTTGTTTTAACAAGATGAGATATTTCCCTCTGTTGATTTTCTCAATGGTGAATGTTATTGAGCAAAGAACATATATTAAATTTTCATTTAGCAAAAATATTTCTGCTACAAAACCATTTGAAATGTTGCTAAAAGCTGTTAAAGACAAGGGTTTTTTAAAATCCATCACTATTTTACTGGGATAAATATTTAAAGTTGGCAGAGAATCCCTCGTAGATGATCCGCGATCTCGTAGACCATCCACTTGAATTAATGATTAAGATATCTATAAAGACGGAAAATTGGTGCTTGGTTATCATCGTTTGATAATATTAGAGATTGTTGAAAGGGTTCCTATATCATTTGATTCCTGTCAAGCGATTTTAAAAGATGATTTAGGGTTGTGACGCGTCGCTTCTAGAGTAGTTCCAAGAATTTTGAATCTGTTACAAAACCCACACTGTAAAAAACAAAAACAAAAAACAAAACTAAAAAACAAAACACTGTAGATTTTCAGCGCAAAATGCTGTCGTCCAAATTGCCAGCACATTGTGCTGTTAATTTTACGCAACAACTGTTATTTTTCATGTTTATATAGTCAAGAAACCAAAGAAAGCTACAGCACATTCGACTGTGATCGAGTTGGAGCGCGAGATGAACAGTACTTTGTGCTGTAAAAATGTCGTTTTCTTTTACAGTGCAACAACTTGACCAAGTGGCGCGAGATATGCTTTTTGAAAGCGATTCCTTTCTAAAATGCTTTATTACTGGTCATAAAACGTGAGTATATCCTCTTGAGACAGAAACAGCTCAACAATCAAATGAAAGTCACTTGAAAGGTGAAGCAAGACCGAAATGACCAAGTTAAAGTTACTCAAAAATCAAGGTAATGTTGACTGTTTTCGTCGATTGTCGTGGTGTTGTGAGTTATGCATTCCTACAAACTGACCGGACAGTCAATAAAAATTACTTTTTGAGTATTTTGTGCCGTTTGCGTGACGCAATTAATCGAAAACGGCATAAAGTGAGGCGAGAAAACAAATGGGATTTGCATCACGATACATCGCCTTCTCATAGTGCAATTATTATTCGTGAATTTTGAATCAAAATTTCAACAAATGCGGCTTCACGATTTTCGTATTCACTTCATATGTACCGTGCAACTTTTTCTTTTTTCCAAAGTTGGAATTGCCTGTTCGTGGTCACCATTTCGAGTCCATTAACTCTATGAAAAAAAAAAATCTCTACGAACGGAGAAGGAGTATCACGAAAAACACTTTAACGTTCGGACGGCGGACGTTAAAAAACCTTTTCTTTATTTTTCATCATATATATATGACATTTTGTGGAAACATGCATTTCACTATAAGTATATAGAAAACCTTAAAAGAAAATTTCAATATTTTTATTATTTCATGATTTTTCTTAAAGATTTAAAATTTCAAAATCGTCCATGCATCCTAATTTCTGAGATATTTCCTTGATTTTCCACTTCAATCATTTTAAACTCTATTACAAACAAATCTGTGTATCGATTTGCAAATCCGTTGAATACTTAATTTTTTTTTTTTAGATTTCTTTCTGAATTCCATATCGATTTTCATAAAAAATTTGCCTTCTAATAAGATAAAAATCAAATTTAATTATCTTAATGAAGTCGAATTTTAAAATGCATTCACAGTTTCTTTGTAAGCAGCAAAAAGATTCTACCTTATCAATTTCACTAATTTGGATAAAAAGTTAAGGCGCATGGAGCATTTCTAAAATCAAAAAACGCTTAAAAATCAGTTTTGAGAAAGACAGATTTAAAGTACAGTAAAACCTACTAAAGCGACCACGTTCCGTTCCCAATAAAAATGGGTCGCTCCGAGTGGTGGTATCTTAATGGAGGTGATGTTTAAATATAGATTTTAATTGTTGAAAAAATGTAACCATTAATGTTACTAAAATTTACTTTTCACATTAGGAAAAATATGAAAATTTAAGTATAAAAAAAGTTAATTACACAAGTTAATTGCTGCAGAGTTTAAAAAATGAATACATTGACGTTTGCTTTGATTTTACGGTTTTATCTTTTATAACTTTTATTTCCAAGTCCTTTCGAAGTTCAGTTAATAAATGCATTTTTTTTTACGGTAGCAAATAATGACTATTTCATTAATTTATCTATTTCTTTGAGAGTTAGTTTCCTGACAGAATAGGGTGGGGGTGTTTATTGATCATCATTCTTAATTTGTCTTCAGAGTTAAATTCATTGCATAAAAAGCCACAAATGGGTTTAAACACTTAAAAGTTACCAGAATAAAAAAACCCCTCTAAACTTAGTTTAGAAGTTTAATGAATAATGCGCTTTCCGGAATTATTTTTTTTAAGAAAACCTTCTCCAAACGAACAGGAGAAAACGGAATTTGTTTCATTTTCTTCAAAGAAATTGGCCGCTAATGGAGGGAGTTCAATTGGGGTGGTCTCGGAATGGAGGTAAAATCAGTATTGAACCTACGAGAATAAATTGCGTAACATGAAAAAATGGTCGTTCAGGGAGGTGGTCGCACAGGGAGGTTTCACTGTATATTAAAGGTCCAGCTTTTTTTTTTTTTTTTCCCTAGAAAATTCAAACGCTTGTCAATTTGCGAAAAATAGTCGCATCTGCATGCGGTTTATTGCAAATGGCTCAGAACAAACTGGGGGATAATAATATGCACACATATATTTACAATAATAAGTTTTCCATTTTTGCTCATATAAAAGGACATGGTCCTCTTAAGGCACGTTTTCATGATTGGAAAAAGCATTTTCATAAGTGTATTGAAGTCGGAGGACTTTACTTCGAAGGAGATTCATTAAATGTTGACCAATAAATTGATATCTTTTGTTTTATGACACTATTCTGGTTACTTTTTTATTACAGTAGGATAATAATGTGTTTTCTATGAGTTTCAAAAATATTAAGTCTGAACACAATTTTTTAGTTAAAATTTGAAAGATATTATGGATTCATTTCGATATTACAATGTTTTATACATAGCTATATTTAATCATAGTTTAAATTACAATAAACAAAGTCTCAAAAGAAACTTTATAAAAGCTTTATTCCAGCAAGTTTTCTATAGGAAAAGAACGAGTTAACAGTATTAATAAAAGTAAAATATTAAAAATTCATAAAATATCTTCAGAAAAGTACATTTATTTTCACGTGAATTCTTTCACATGTTAAAAGTGTAATAATTATTTTATTCCGAAATTTATCAAAACATAAATATTTTTGTTTTACCGAAAAAATGTAGTATTTTTCTGCAAATAATTGTCTTTTAATAAAAACTAACTTTTAATGACTCTTAAACTACACACAAAACAAAGTTTGAAATTAAAGTGTTATTCTAATCTTTCGAAATATAAAAAAAAACAAATCAAATATTATATATAAAAGTTAAAAATAACATTACTTACCAGTAGTTTATCAGATAAATTTTAACAATTTTATATTTTCAAATTCTTGAAAAGTAAATTATTAAACTTACACACCTTTCGTCCTTTATGCAATGCAAATTGATGACATCGAGGTTAAAAGTTATTTTCCCTCTTTGAAATACTTGTTAGAAGATTTGAAATAAGCTATGAATTATTGAATAGCGAACCTCTACTTCTGCTTTCCCCAATGAATAATAACGAGGAATTATTAATATGTTTAGATTATAGGTCTTTATTTAAAGGCATAGTAACAATTTCCCAGGGAAATTCTGTTTATATTTGTTATTTAAATAAAACGTATCAATTTTCACCTCACAGCCTTTTACATATAAATTTAGTTGAATATTTTAAGCTCGATTCTAAGCAATGTGTACTATAACTATTACTTTGCACTACAAAATTAAAATTATTAAACTTTCTTTTAATTTTTTCAATGAGTATTTATTTTTATGTAGTGACAAAACTTTATAGAATAGATGATGAAGATTTTTATTACTACAGCTCGATTTTTCTATAGAAAAATGTGATGAATGGATACATTTTCCGCTTATGAAAACTAGATAAATTTAGGGGATTGCTAACTATACAATTTCTTCTCTTTTAAACCTTTTATATTTTATGCAACCTCATATTACTTATATTTATCTCAGTTCTATAAATTTTTTAATAAAAATTCTCCGAAACGTTTAAAAATTTACTGAAGTTCGGAAACATCCTTAAAAGTAATTACGTTCCGACTTCAAGAAAAAAATTACAGGTTCTTTCTTCTTTTAAAGTTTGTTGAAACGTACGTACGACAATAACTCAACAACTCAACATTTACAAACACTGACGTGAATTTAACGTACTTTGATTATGTAATTCTGTCTTTTTGTTACTTTTATATTTTTTATATCTTAAGCTGTTTTTCATACATATTCGCAATTTTTATATTTACTTAATCAGCGTAATTTGCATATAAGTAAATCTACTAGAAATAGTCTGTTAATATATAGATATCCATAATATTTATATCAAGAATTTCATCGCACAACATCTGCTGTTTTAGTCAAAATAAAAGTATCTCGCTGCATGCCAATTCCTTAGTTACGCTTATAAATTTGACAATAATGAAATTACTGTAAAAAGAAACACATTTTGAACTTAATTTTTTTTTTCAAATTTAGATCACGTTATAAGAACTGCTGCAAAATTTCAAAACTGGTTTAAAAAAATTACGTTCTGAATGTTACCCTACACTATAATTTCAGTAACTCAGAATAAGACTCACAGTTTACGAACTTCAAATGGTCGAACTATGGAAAACTTACTGCACATCTTATCAAATAATCGTGCCAGAAAAAATTGATCTCCATTTTTGTTAATATCCATTGTGTAGGGGAACCTAAAGAAAAAGATAAAACATTTTCCAATTTTCATGTGATTTAAAGTCCAAAATGCTCCGCAGAATAGCATGGATCTTCCCAGGGCATAACCTGACGTCGTGTGTTTCTTTTAATATTTTTTTTTTAAATCAAATTTGATCCCATTAATTTTGGGAACACTTCATTTCTATCAAAAATATCCTTATCATGCAGAGCTATAGTTAAGAATAAGACTAGCAGTTCATGATCTTCCAAAATTGTGGAAATGTAGTAATCTTAAAGCATATCTTATCTATTAATTGCACCAGATAAAATTTCTCCGGTTTTGTTAAAGATTAAGTCAAGCCGGGCTCGATTTGAAAATGCGGTACCCTGCCCATTTCTTTAAATAATTTGGATTACAACCATGGTTAAAGTTAGAAGATTTATTACCTTCACGTGTATTTTCGTCTCTTAAAGTTTGTACAAACAATTTTGAGGCTAATGTATACTATAGAAAATTTAAAGATATCACCATGCTGATTCAGAAATTTAGGAAGTTATTTACAGAGATAAAACGTACAAATTATTTTTTCTTTCACACTGAATGATTATTTTGCCTACGGTCTTTAGAGAAAGCACCTTTTAATTTACTTTTTTTTTTTTTTTTTTTTTTTTTTCATGATTATTTGAAATTTATACTGTCAAAATATTTTTCGACATTTTTTGGGATTTTTTAAGATATTTGGACTACACATTTTTGATATATTTTTAGAAGAACGATGTGATATAATTTACATTTGCGATGGACACTTTTTTAAAAATTACCATTTGCTAGTAATTAATAATAATAATTTAACTTTATAATTAACTATAATTTAAATATATAATTGGTGAAAATGTCCTTGCTATACGCTACGAATAAAATCAATATTTTTAAACGTAAATAAAAATGTAACACAATATCACATGCATCAATAACATAAGAATACAGTATAGAAATAGCATATTTTAATATATAATAAAAAGGACTTATTTTTTTTTAATATTTCTGCTAATTTCATAGATTTAATAAAAAGAAAATGCGAAAATAAGACACACCCAATACATTTAATGCATTACTGTGAATCAATAAATCAATCCATCTATTAAGAAGTATTAACAAATATTTCACATAAATTTCCAGAAATATATACTGCCATTAAGTTTTACAGATAACTGTGTGCTTTGATGATTCAAATATTTAGGAAGTTATCTGTACATAAAATTAATAATAATGCATCCGAATTCCTTTTATTTCATCAAGTGAAAGACTATTTTGCCTATGGTGATTTCAGAATTAGAATAGCAACTTTTATGAGAACAGTTTTGTATACTTAACAATTATGTAATGCTTTGCAACACCTAAGCATGTAATTAATTGAAATATCACTTAGACGTAATATGATATAAAAACATATATTAATTTAAATTTAGGGCAACTAATTTAATAGATTTAAAAAACAAAATGTGAAAAATATAAAATAATGCAAAATACAACGCCCGACTCTCTGTTTACGATCAATCTATTAGGAATTACCGACAAATATTTCATCTTATTTTCTTTTATTGCATATCCAGATATAACAATTGCGGGCAACATTAATTTTATAATTATTTGATTAATTAGGGGGTTTTCTTCAGAGGATAAATATAAAAAAAATGTCTGTTTATAGCTAACGTCTGTTTATATTTCGCAAATATTAATTTTTTTACGATGCTTCAGGCTAATATATTTTCTATTTTATGGAGATTTATTTTGTATGATGATTCAAAATATTATTCTAAGACAAAATTATTTCGATATTTTTTGAATTTACTAAAACATTTAAAATACGCATTAAAAACACATTTCTTTATTCAATTATCTATATTCCACTTTAAAAAAATTATCTGACATGCATGTATACTAGGATATTTAGAAGAGAAATCTCCCCAAAAAAATGTGCTAATTGACGTACGGTTGAACATAAAAATAGTCGTAAGACTTTGCCCATTATCAAAGTGTTAATAATGCTTGTGAATCTGCAACTATGTTTGTTCTTAATATACCTTTTAATTGTATTTTAAGAACAAAGTTTATTGCCCATTCACTTAAAAAAAATAATGCATGCATTTAACTAAATGCAACCCAAATTTCTAAACACACTCTCGAAATTTGTCACAATGAAAAGGGTAGTAAAGACATAAATATTTAAATTAGTATAAAAGGAATGAATACACGCTGTGTACATCACATAACACACGATTCAAGTTAAAATTACCCATTATATTTTTGCAAATATAAACATGTTTATTATACGCAACTGAAAAAAAAAAATATTCTGACATTAATCAGCATATATCTATAAAAATAAATATCTATAACAAATTATGCAAGATGTGTATATTTATTTTCTGCATGCGAAATCGGACAAAAAGAGCAATCATGCACAAATATAACAACAGTTATAAAAATAAATTAAGCATGCTGAGACGTAACACCTTGCTACTAGTTTTGTGTTATAACACACAGTTTATGTTTTTTTGTTTTATATTCCCAAATGAAATTAAGAAAATTTATGAAGAAATTAAAACATGTGAAAATTTGTCATACACAAATTGTCTGAAAACCAATTGTAAAAAATAATTTTATTTAAATATTTTTATTCTTTTAGTGCTGCAAGTTAACCGCAATTGCAGTAATTGCTCGAAATTTCACAAATATTTATTTATAAAACTACAATTTCAAATTTTAAACTACTTTCTATATTACAATTAAAAGGATAGCAGTGACAAATCGTAAGTAATGATTTTCTCACAAAGGAACTTAGTAAAGAGGCATATTAGTTTTTTTTCTGACTACCGTTTTTTTTTTTTTTTTTTTTTTTTAAACTGAGGTAGTATTTTAGTACAAAAATTTGGTATAACGTTGCCTTAAAGGGGTGTTAAAGAAGGGACGGAAGGAAATAAAAGGGTTTCGTATAGGAAAAAAAGGACGGTAATGGGGAAAAATAGGGATGGTAAGGATGGGACGGTTTACCACTATTTTTAGGCAACTCATGTTAAGACTAATAGCCACAATATTCATTGATTTTTAGAAACAGTTATTTAGATTATATTAAATTTAAAAAAAAATAATTTACCTCGAAAAGTGCAGCAATAAACCTTGAGGATGGTAACACTACCAATAAAGCCACGATGCTTGAAATTTATATTTAAATGCTGATTTAAATTCTGGAGTAAATTTCCTGTCAAAGAATTTCAAATATTCTTTCTCTAGCATACTTCTGTATGAGAAAAAAACTTGAATAAAAAATTCTGTGGCTGCATCTGAAGTGATTATCTATAAAAGTTTAGCAAGAGGGATGGCAAGGAATCTAAAACCCACGGACAGAGTTAAAAAAATAATATCAACCGAAAAAATGTGTGCAGGTTAATTTTTTTCTACATTTTTATATAAAGCAATTGTCTCAGTTTCGGGAAAAATTACATCGAATTACTTTTATTGAAACAATTTTATGCAAAGAGATCCAAACTTAGAAGTCGGCATCAGGGACACTGGACGGTATAGGAATTTTCCTGGTATTTGGACCCCCCAACATCGTTCAAAACTTATTTATCTCGTTAATATTGTTATGCAATCATGCAATGGGATGCTCCCCAGTATATGAAATAAAAAACCACAAGAATATGTACTAAAATAAAAATTATTATTCAGGGACTTAAAAGTCAAAAGATTGTGAGAAAATCCCATATACTAGAAAAGATGAAAGTTCTGAGAGATATGAAGCCTAAATAGTATCAAATATTGCTATTCTGTATAATTTTTTTTTTTTTTTAATCTTATCATAATATGATGAAATTAATTCAGTGCTTACAATAAATGTAGTGCATACTTAAACTTAATTTGACATTACATAAATAAAAATTTAGCGTAGTAATTACTTTACTTTTTATAATGTACCTGAAACAAAACTCTTCTTCAAAGTTTAAACTTGGCATCGTGCTAAGCTCGCTTAGAATGAAGGCAGCATAGTTGCAATGGCCCCTTGGTGCGTGCCGCGTTTTTCCAGATAGATTTCAATGTAAAGTAGTCGCGAATCCCATAGTAATTATGTGATTAATTCTAATTAAATTAGTCTGATTTTAACAGTTTGACGTTTATTGCTTTTATACTACTACTGGGCATTGTATTACACAAATATATCACTAAAAACTGTTATCTAGGCCTTAAAAACCTGTGATTTTCCCAGGACTTTCTGTTTTAATTTTTTAAGCAGCAATGTTGTGAAATGGAATTAAAGCAAAAATTGAAGTAAAAACGGAATTCCTCGTGTCACGTGAACCACGGAACAAATGTGGAGCAAACATTCAAACCATGCTTTCTCCTTTAGATGCAAATTTTCAAAAAACACGAAAAACTGATAAATTAGAAAGTAACTTATATTTAATTCTAATTTTTATTGTGTATTTTTATTACTGATTATTAGAAAGAATTGCAAGCATGCATAAGATATTAAACCTAAAACAAATTAATAAAATGCAGTTAACATTTGGAGAAATCACGTTTTGACTGAATTCAGAGGAGAAAACATGTTTTGATTGTTTGACAAGTGGATAAAACACTTTTTGAATGAAATAAGCTCTAACTCACAAATAATACAAAAGCGTTATTTTATTTGAGAAAATACTGAACTTCAGTTGATTATTGATAAAATAAAATGACAGATTATGGTATTTAGTAGTATTCATTAAATATTTATAAATAAATACTCATTTGCCAAAAATAAACTTCAAATGTTAAAAACAATATCTTTATCTAGACAATCACACACTTCGCCCTCTTCTTCATTGCAGGCTGGTAAATCATGGATAATGTGGTTGTACAAGACATCATCAGGTTGATTTTGCAACTGTTCACCATACATTACCTTCAAAAGTTTGTGCACACCTTTTTTCTTTTCAACTGATATGGCGTGGCTACAAGGAAGAGATTCTAAAACAACCCTTTGAACACGGGCAACAGTATCTCCCTTTTTAAGAAGATTTACACCATATTCTTCACTTAGATTTTTAAATTTATAATTCTGGAAACCTTTAGCCTTAACAGTTCTCTTATTCTTCTCTAAAACAATCCGTTACAATTTTGATGTGTATGGTAGGTTTCGAAAGTACGCATTAAGTGACAACTGTGGGAAACTGGAGAAATAACTGTTTAACTGAATGCAGGCTTTGGAAGGAACACTCTTTGATTGAAACACCAAGTTTTAAAATTGGTTTATAAACGGAAAAAAAATTTTTTTAGTAAAACAACCGGTTATTTCTGTGCAATTTAACACAGAGTTCATAAAACTAACAATAAGTCATTTTTTTATTTTTTTGTGAGAAAACACGGTTTGAATGTTTCCTCCTCAAATAGCAACGCGACTTTATCCAAATTTGAGAAATTTCACAGAACTCGTAAATGACAGCAACTTGTAAATTTTGCAATAACTATGTTAGCAGCCGGTATACAGCACCTTTTATAGTAAATACAGTTTTTTTTTTCTTTTTTACGGTGTAAAATTGCTCGTTACCAGAATATAATTTATTTTATTTAGTATAACCTAATTTTAGTGCATTCCTTCATTATTTTAAAGGCAGTAATTCGTTTTTTCAGTGAATTGGAATGGAAACTCTACTATCGTTAAATCTGTTGCTATTCTTTTAAAATACGCTTTCTGACATTGACAGATGAAGAAAACTTTAACAAATTTTCTTTCAAATATTTTATATGATTTATTCAAAGACAACGTCTAAAACAAATGCATTTTTTGACAGAATGTCGGTCACTTTTTGTTATATGAAAGATTCACAATCTTTTCAGAGAAAAAAAAATGTAAAAAAAAAAAAAAATGAATAAAATGGATACTAAGAAATGATAAATTAAAGGAACCATGTATTATATATATGTGTATACATAATATATATATATATATATATATTTGCGGGGTGTTTCTAAATGAATATCGGGGTTTTAGCGCTTGGTAATATTTTGGTAGTATTTATTGCATAAAACTTATTATTAAAACATGTATAATAATCACTTATAAACAGATTAAATTAAATAATGCTATAAAAACTGTTAAAATATCTTTATTAAGATTGACAATCGTTTCGTTGCACAAACGGCGACATTTTCAAAATCATTTACGATAGAAAATATTTTCACATAATTTAAAAACAATAAACGTAGTAAACAATATCACGAGACATGATGCATAATGAAAAACACTGCAAACATAAAATTAAATTAAAATTAAATTAGATATTTGCGAGCGTGTATTAATTTTCACATAATTAAAAAAAAAACAATAACATGGTAAACAATGTCACGAAACGACATGCATAATAAATTACACTGCAAAACATAAAATAAAAAGAAAATTATCTTGGCTATTTACGAGCGTGGATAAATTTTTACCACTGTTAAAAATTACATAGCATCTCTTTCCAAATTTTAGGTAAATCAAGGGACACTGAATCATTGCAAATATTCTTGTTGCGTAAAAATATCTCTATTGATTCTCGGATTATGGATGATAAATAAAATCTTGATGTATAAATTAACTTGCTATTTTAAAAATCGACCTGTAAAGGTTCTTTGCTGCATAATCTGGCCAAAGCTGTGGTTCTTCTGTTATATTTCATATCTGCTATATGCTCTTTATTCTAGTTTTAGATCTAAGTTTTCTACTTACCCATATAAAACTGCTTTGTTGCATCTTCTTTGGTGAAAGGTATTTCGTATACTCCCGATAACTGGTTTGACTCAATTGGATCTATTTTCTTGCATACTGTATTTCTGAATTCCATAGAAGGTTTTGCGACTAGGGAGATATTGAATTTATTGAGTTTATATTTCAAACGTTCGAAGAAACCAGGAAAATATTGCAAAGTGGATAACATGGGATTTTGTGGATTAAAATGTCTTTTCTTTTTATTCTTCAAGCTCTTAATTATTTTTTTTTCTATGGTGCTTTATTTGTATCCATTGTTTCTTGCAATATCATATATTTTATTAATTTCGTTATTTAACTCCTCGGGGGTAAAAACTGTTAAATCTCTATGAATAGAATGTCTAAATGCAGAAACTTTGATATATTTATGATTGCAAAGTTTTTCATTATGCATCATTTCTCGTGATATTCTTTACTATGTTTATTGTTTTAAATTATATGAAAATATTTTCTATGGTAAATGATTTTTAAAATGTCGCCGTTTGTGTGACGAAACGATCGTCAATCTTAATAAAGATATTTTATCACTTTTTATAGCATTATTTAACTTAATAAAACTTATTATTATAATTAATACATAAAATTAAAGAGCAACTTAAAGAGTTTTACCTACAAGCTTACAAGTGTTCAATGTGAGTACCTTTCGTCACACAGCACACATTAAGTCGATAGCTCTGTTCTTTCCAAACGTTGATTAGTATTTATGGGGTCATGATTGCAAAGACAGCCGGTATTTTCAAACTGATGATACCATCTATGGATGTTATTATCACTTGGGAGATCATATCTGAGCTTAATCCGGAGCGCACGTTGCACAGTAACTACAGATTCGGTCTTTGCAAACTGCAGAACACAAAATGCTTTCTGTTCACTAGTAGCCATTTTGATACTAGCGCTTTCTAACGGATGACGGAAGAAACACTGTCTGCGCATGCGCATGCACAAGTACCAACAAACTGTTTGAGTTGCCCTTTCATTTTATGTATTAAGTATAATTTTAAGTTTTATGTAATAGATACTACAAAGCGTTAAAACCCCGATATTCATTTAGAAACAACCTATATATATAATTCAAAGCAAGGGAAAAAAATTTAAAAAATATATTTTTTTATATAGACTATTGGAGACTGTAGTTCATTATTGACTATCCTGGCACTGTTTGCTTAACTATTAATATTCTTTAAGGATTTTAAATAGAACACAACAGGATTTTTTTGTTGTTGTTGTAAAATGCAAACAATTCTTTAAAATATTTTATTCCATTTGAGAGAATATCATAAGCATATAAAAAATTGAAGCTTGTTGATAACATTTTCGTTATATTATACGTATAAGCTTATTGCGCTTAAATGTGACGACCCAGAAATTTCTTGTATCTAAAATCTTAAAGCAATAATTATACATAAATTCTACGTAATTAAACATCCGAACTTCGAGAAGAAAAAATGTTTTCTTAACGTATTTCCCAAGATAAGTACACTGTAAAACACTGTAAAAAATAATGCCAGTTTTCCGGTAGGAATCGAAAAAATAGGTGCCTTTATCGTACCGGAATAATTTCCAACCCAGCTCGGAATAAAATCCGTAAAATCGGAATAAAATCCGTAAAATACCGTTTTACTGACTATTTGCTTATTTTTATGGATTTTATTCCGAGCTGGGTCGGAAGTTATTCCGGTACGATAAGGGCAACTATTTTTCCGATTCCCACCGGAAAACTGACAGTATTCTTTTTACAGTGTAGATAATTCCTTAACAAGAACCCTCATAACTCCCTAAATGCAGCAAAACTTCTCCCAATAGGGATCAAGCCTTTGTTTTTTAACTTTAAGATCAAATAACCCTTTCTAATTCATCGCATCATTTTTTTTTTTTTGTTTCATCTATCTAAATTTAAAAAGCAGAAGAAGGCGACATATTTTACGTTAGTTTTCTTCTAGAACATTGTCTATGCATTTCGGTGACTGATTTTTTTTTTTGTTTGTTTGTTTGTTGTTGTTAACTATGAATTCGATCCGTATAATAAGGATAGCCTTTATAGATTTCTAACAGTTTATGTTGTCTTTTCATATATATTGAAATTAAGTTTTAAGCACAAATTCTGTTTAATAAAACTGTGTTGTATTTAGAAAATTGGGATATTTCACACCACCATGCATTAGATTTTTTTTTTTTTTTTTTTTTTTGCCTGAGTACGCAAAGTGTGTTTCAACTGATAAAAAAAAAAAAAAAAAAAAAAAAAAAAAAAAAAAAAAAAAAACATGACTTTTAAAATTATAATTCAAAATATGACGTAATAATAGAGGTGTATATTTAAGCAAATAATAAAGACACCTGATCAATTGATTATTGCTCACTTTTATGTCTTATGTAATTGAAATTCTGAAAATTATTGTGGATACTGAGAACACTCAAATTTAAAATGTATTTAAAAATTCTGGCCATTTTCTCACTTAGTAGGAGAGCTGTTGAACATTTTTGAATAGGTATTTGAGGCACCCTGAAAATTTGTGCAACACTTCTTTTGTAATGCCTGAATACAAAATCGAATGTCTGGCTGAAGGATCGTGGCCCAAAAACTGTGCCAGACACATGTCAAGTGCCATTTGGCACTTGACACGTTTCTGGCACAGTTTTTGGGCCGACTAAAGTGTCTGTCATTTTCAAAACATTTTTTTCTAAGCATAAATATTATTCTGCCTTAATCTCAGCGTGCCTCAAATACCTTTTTTGGGTAATCAAAAAATGGCACTTGACACGTGTCTGGCACAGTTTTTGGGCCGACTAAAGTGTCTGTCGTTTTCAAAATATTTTTTTCTAAGTATAAATATTATTCTTACTCAATCTCAGCGTGCCTCAAATACCCTTTTTTGGGGTAGTCAAAAATGGCACTTGACAGGTATCTGGCACACTCTTTGGGCCACGATCCTTGAGCTAGACATTCGATTTTGTATTCAGCCATTACAAAAGAAGTGTTGCACAAATTTTCAGGGTGCCTCAAATACCTTCCCTAAAATGTTTAACAGCTCTTGGACTAACTCTGTTGGTGTGCTGTTCAAGAAAAATCTTTTGAACATATTGCTTTTCAATGCTATAAGAATTTGCAAATCAATAAAGTTGAATTAAATTCATTAAATACTTTTAGATGAGACATACCCAACAATTAGTTGCATTATGAGAGTTTAACTATTACCTTTAATTTGCGCATTTTCTGCCAACAAAGTGATATATACCTACGATTTTCACATTCATGAAACAACATTTAATAATGATCTCCTTGTTAAGAAAAACAGTACTTCTTCTGATTATGTCATTAAAAATTATATAACAACGATCGCTAATAAGGACTTAACAAGCACGAGGGTCGGCTGAAAAGTCCCAGGCCCGACACATAGATAGCACCACTAGGGAAATTATACGCTAGAATTGCATAACATTATCCCTGACTAGCGTATACCCACAGTTTCAGATCAGTAGCTCGGTTATTGTTTGATTGACAACAGTTAAATCAAGACTATTTTAGACTTTTTACGAAAATGGAAGAATTGGAAAAATGAGCGGAAATGAAATACTTGCATTTGAAGGGTATAACGCATAAAGAAATCAAGGAGGAAATTCAGAGCACACTTAATGACTCTAACCAATCATATTCAATGTTTAAAAGGTGGTTTGCAGAGTTTAAAAGGGGGCGAACGAGCATGAGTGATGAGGCACGCTCTAGACTCCCTGTGGTAGTGAAAACATGGAAATAGTGAAAACATGAAATAGAATGAAAACATTCATCGAATAGTCCTGGAAGACCACTGATTAAAGTTGTTCAATATAGAAGAGGCTATAAACATATCAAAAGAACATGTAGGTATTATCTCTCTATTCTAAAAAGAAGTAACTACCGCTGTCACCGCCGCCGCCGGTTTTGAATTTTTTGTGACCGGAGGTCTTTCTTCGTTAATATTAAGCAAAATAATGCATACAAAAATATGAAAATAGGTAGTATTATAGAAAAATGTTTGATAAACACGCTGATGCAGACAGTTTTCA
This sequence comes from Maratus speciosus, assembly GCA_963932465.1. Classification (NCBI taxonomy): domain Eukaryota; kingdom Metazoa; phylum Arthropoda; class Arachnida; order Araneae; family Salticidae; genus Maratus; species Maratus speciosus. The sequence goes on along the minus strand of OZ010786.1, from coordinate 510,382,350 downwards.
AATCGAAGAATTATTTTAAGAGATATTTAATGCTAAAGTTGGACAAAATCGTTCCACTAAAAAAGTTTTATAGGAGCAAAAACTGTTCATAGGAATTTAATCATTTTTAGATCATTTTATGCGTTAGAATTTGCCGGAGTGCAGATTGTATTAATTTTTTTATTTTGACTAATTTTTTGAGGTTTTATTTCTATTTTAAATTCAGATTTTCAGCATTTCTAGAGATATTTTTAACAGATTTTAGAAAGTGATATTAATTTAAACTGTTGCCAACTGTATAAACAGCGGAAGCAATAATGTTTGCTTCAAAAAAAAAAAAAATTATACGTGTAAATAAATTAAAAAATTATTTACACGTGACTATTATAAACAGAAAAAAAACATTTGGAATTAGAATTAAATAATTATGTACAAAAAGCAGGAACTTATTAAAAATTATGTCATAAAAACTATAATTACACCTGAATTTTAAGAGAGAAAGGAATTTGTAAAGCAATAAATTTATTAACATGCGTTAGAAGTCTTAAATAGGAGAAATTACGTCATATTTACGTCACATTACAGTTATTACATAAAATGAACACAAAATAATATTGCAAAACGGTTTAAATTTAGAAATTGCGCTAGACATTTATTTGATATTTTAAGAGGATACCTTTCAACTATTTTTGTTAGGAAAGCGCAAATAATATTTAATTTCTAACACAAGTATTTTCACGTGAATATTAAAAAGAGAAAGAATAGTTTGGTCAAAATTACGTCAGATTAAAAACGATTAATTTAAAATGTCTCACTTAAAAGAACTTTCTTTTCACTTTGTTAAAAAATACCAGGAGACAAAGACTCAGTTTACTTAATTCCTTTTATATTAGCTTATTTTGAAATGTTGTTACATGTGTCTACGTCATCAAGTTATTTTTAGTTCGACGTTTTATTTGTATTTTTATTAATATTGTACTAATTTATTTGTTTTTTCGTTATTTAAAATAAAAATTATGTCAGTTTGTATAATTTGGCGAGTGGTTTGGCGATTTATATAATTTGGCGAAATGGGTCGACGGGATAATCAAGTAGTACCGCAACGGATTTGGCGTTAAAATTCCCCAATCAAAGAGTAATGAATAGAAATCCGTTTATAGAGAGATCGCCACTGTTTTTTAAATTATAATTCAATCTTTCGAAATCTTTTTAAAGCCGATCAAATTAGCGTGCATTTAGAGTCTACGGTGTCTGGACGGGGGTTGGCGAGCGTAGCTCGTAGGGGGCCGAGCCCCCTAGTTTTAACTAATATTTTGAGCTACCACAAGGTCTGTATAAGGTGGGTGCCGCGTTTGCTGACACCTGACCCAATGTCGCATCGGAAAACCGTTTTAATTAAGAATTTGGAGCTCTACCGTAAAAATTCCAAAGAATTTTGGAAACGGCTTATAACTATGGATGAAACTTGGATTCACCACTACACTTATGAAAACAAATTACAGTCAAAACAGCGGATTCCACCGGAGAACTGGCTCCAAAAAAGGGGAAGTCAAATTTGTCATCTAACAAGGTTATGGCGAGTGTTTTCTGGGACGCATAGGGAATTATTTCTATTGATTGCTTGGAAAAGAGTAAAAGTATCTCTGGTAAGTACTACCCAAGTTTACTGCGACGTTTGAGCAACGAGGTAAAGAAAAAATGACCTAATTTGGTGGTGGAAAAAAACTTGTTTCACCATGACAATGCTCCAGCTCATCGGTCAGTCATTGCAACGGGTAAATTGACGAATTAAGGTTCGAATAGCTTGGACATCCATCTTATTCGCCAGACTTAGCACCCAGTGACTACCACCTATTCTCTAACCTCAAAAAATTACTTAGTGGACGAAAATTTCATAGCAACGATGAGGTTTTTGATGTCGTAAACAGCTATTTTGAGGAGCTCGACTAATCGCATTGTAGGGATAGTTTAATTAAGTTAGGACACCAATATGATAAACGTATTAGCCTTTTGGAGATTATGTTGAGAAATAAACAAAAAAAAAAATTCATAAAAAATGTTGTTTTCTTTGTCGGGCCCGGGACTTTTCAGCCGACCCTCGTAATGCTGTCTGTTATGCGAGCACAAGTTTTCAGATTCTCAATCATTGAGCTACGAATACTACTTCACCAATAATGTGTGTGCGTCTGTTCAAACATATTTTAATAGTGGGTAGAAATATAACTGATAAAGATTTTTGATTTCCATTAGAAGGGGAACAGAAGAGAGAACTAGAGAAATGGTAAATAGACTTTGAAAGTCTGAGAACACTGGATAAATCCTTTACTAAACTGTTAAAATTCCAAAGAAAAGCTTCGTAAAATATTAAGTTCAAATATTTATGAGCATTTATCAGTTACTGAACATTCGGAGAGCTTTAAATTGTGGTTGATAGACCAAAATGGTTAGCAATAGGAGGGCATCATATTTAATACTGTTTTATGCATCCTAAGCATCCGTTTAATTTAACATTCATACGATTATTTGTGTTCTTGTCAGATTGTCTATTCGTATCTAATTTATCGACATAAAATTTCATCCTCTCATTCTAAATATTAAGTATCAATTTACGTACGGAATATTTCCAATACTTTTACTTTTTTAACATTAAACATACGAGTTGCAACCCGTCGAAATTCGACGAAGTAAAATGTTAGAAAGGAACTGTCAGATCGAATTTATAATAAACCTACAAAAATAATTACAATACAAAATTCATCTTACATTTGTTGTCTAACTCTGAATACAAATAATATTTCTAACCTAAAATTACCAAAATATTATTTCCAAAAACTTCAACTGCTGAAATTATTGAAAAATTAAACTGTATTAGAATACGTAATCAAGATGAGTAATTATGATGAAGTTATCGATTGAGGCTCTTATGTTTCTTTTTATGGGATGAAAAATCAGTAAAAAGGATTTCCCTTTGTCACATCATAAAATTTTCCTCCATAAAATCTAAACTGTTATTTTCAAATTCCCATAATTTACATACGCACCAATCAAATTCGCAATTTGAATGTATTTTAATGCGCAATAGATTATTAATGAATGTATTTTCAAACTTAAAGTCACGTTTATCCGATATAACTTTTCATGTGAACATTCGCACAAACTTTAAGTTCTAATCTCAGCACCCGCGAAAAAAATTTTCAGAAATTTGCCTTTAGTTGTCATCTCATTGGTCATTTAGCATTGGTTAAATGTTTAGTTTTATGAAAAAATGATCGTTTTGTTTTAAATATGACGTCATTTTTACTCACTGAATCGGTTTGCCTAGCGTCTCAAACTCGGTATCAGCGTCATGTAAAAATATTGAAATGTGACTGATTTATGAAGAAGAATGCGTGTTTTGTTTAATGTCTGACATCATTTTCTGTTCAAAAATTATAAAAAAGTTTCTTTTATTTGTAATATGAAAATGGCATCAATAAGAATATAATCAATAAAAATAATAAACCATGACTATTTTCCCTTTACTTTCAATATAAATGGAGTACTTCAGTTGCCGCGATTACAAAATTTGTATTAAAAACTACAAAAAAATTAATATCTCAAAAATAAACTGAGATATAGATTTCAAACAAATTGCATTTAAAAGCACATTTTTTCCCCTGTACGAAGGTGTAAAAATTGAAAGTGTGCGATGTTTAGAAGTTTAAAAATTTGCAGTAGCGAAAATTGCAAAACCGAAATTTCATTTCAAATTTCAAAGTGTTGCCATTCGCAAAGTGACGTATGCGTTACGCACAGATATGTTTGTCCTTTATAATATAGATAGATAGTTTTATGAAAAAAGGATCGTTTTGTTTTAAATATGACGTCATTTTTACTCACTGAATCGGTTTGCCTAGCGTCTCAAACTCGGTGTCAGCGTAATGTAAAAATATTGAAATGTGACTGATTTATGAAGAAGAATGCGTGTTTTGTTAATGTCCGACGTCATTTTCTGTTCAAAAATTAGAAAAAAGTTACTTTTATTTGTAATATGAAAATGGCATCAATAAGGATATAATCAATAAAAATAATAAACCATGACTATTATCCCTTTACTTTCAATATAAATGGAGTACTTCAGTTGCCACGATTACAAAATTTGTATTAAAAACTACAAAAAAAATTAATATCTCAAAAATAAATTGAGATACAGATTTCAAACAAATTGCATTTAAAAGCACATTTTTCCCCTGTACGAAGGTGTAAAAATTGAAAGTGTGCGATGTTTAGAAGTTTAAAAATTTGCAGTAGCGAATTTAAATTACAGATAACTATAGTATTGCCATATGTGTTAAAATATTTTTAGAAAGCTAATTATAATTTTTTTGACTATTTATCTTATGTATTGAAAAGGCTTTATATGCTACCACCCCGTTTTATCATAAGTTCCAAAAAGTTTTGATCGCCTTTACTTTGGGGAAATACACAGAAAATTATGAAATCCAAAACAATATTTTAAAAATTCTTTCATCTTCACAATTCATATTTGTAAAACAAAATTTTACATCCATGTAATACAGCAACTTTTTTAAGATGAATTTGCACAAGGACTGCAACGTTAATATAATTCTGATTCAAATGCTCTTCTTTAGATAAATATTATGACAACGGAAACAGAGATAGTGATATTGGTTGTTCTACAAAGTATTGCTGTTATAATTTAAATAAATTTAAAATTTGATTTTACATAAATTTAAAGTTTTTATAGATTTCTGTTCTGAAAACCTTAATAAGTTTAGAATTATTAGTTGAATTTTCAAATTTAACTGTTTTGCATTGAAAAAGTGCATGTTGAAAATTTCCAAACAGGTTATTTTAATAAGCTAAATACAATATTTGTTCTGAAATAAAGTAACATATCTTTTACACAGTTTTTAAATTAATTTAGTTCAATTTAGAGGTTTTTTGCGAAGCATATTGAAGACAAAAAGAAAAATAGTACATCTAAGTGGCACTGTTTATAATATTAATATTATAACGTATTTTCCAAAATAGATTTTTTATATCAATGGTAAAAGAATAAAGTACAGCTGATACTTCAACTAACAATTAAAATATAATTTACTTAATCTATAATTTAAAGAACCGATTTAAACTCTAATGTATTTGAAGGCCTAAAATTATATCCTTAGACATTAATAACTTACAATATAATGGATAATTATTAATGACATAAAAAAAATTCTGTTACGCGAGATCTTCATTTTTATTGACATTTAAGTACAATTTATAAGCTATGCAGTACAGCTCAAAATTCCCACAATCTAGAAAAATATAATCCATATTAGAAAATTAACATTTACACAGAATATGACTAATTTTCTTTATAAGCTATTCAAATTAACCTGTTACAAGAGTAGTGCTGTTAGTTACCTCGCAAAACATTCGTAGAATGTGCTGGAAACGACCGATTGGTTCATCGGGTTACGCGGTATTCATTTAATGGAATAACCATTTTATTCTATAGTTACATGAATTGAGATATCATGGGTCGTAAAGTGTATTTGATTCAAAACTTTGTGTGTGCAGTAAGGTATGCTTTGTTTTATTATTGTTCATAAATTTACTTAAGGTTTTACCATATTATATGGCGTCATATATAACAAATTTTGCCACAAATATAAATATAGACCAGAGGTTCTCAAACCGTACTCCGTGGAGCCCTATTGGCTGCAACAGGCATTAGAAAAGTAAATAAATAAATAAAAAGAACCAACCCATTTCAATCGGGTATTTAAAAAAAATGTGCATGGATTTTCTTTTTTTTACAAAAATGTTTATAAATTGATAACTAAATTAACTCTATTAATAAACAAAGTTTTATATTCTGTATAATATTTCCGATTACAGCATTAATATATAGCATCATTCTTTTTTTTACGATTTCCGCTCACAAAATGTGATAAATGGAGAAATAATATCTAGATTCAATGCACGAAGATGATAAATTGCATTCTGAAACATAACTTGTCAATTTGAATTTTTTAACACATCTCAATGTGATTTACAGCACAGAGTTAACCAATAACTCCATGTTTTATTCTGAATTGCGACACCATTTCGAGAAAAGCATTCGTACTTGAAAACTAAATCATCTGATTTTTTTAGCATCAGAAGCAACGTAATACATGCTTCAAAAGAAAATATCATAAAACTTGTTAAAAAAAATCATGAAAGTTTCTGGACACAGGTGATGATTCTACGTTTGAGAAGTAGATGTTAAAGTATATTTCTACAAGTAATTTAATTTTTTTGTTCTATTTAATTGTGATTAAATAAGATAAATATTACATTATAAAATTAGTGATGGAAAATTGTCTGGTTTGTCCACGTAGCTACCGTTAAGTCGACGCCTATGGTGCCGGAAGCTTTCTATCTGATAAATAACCGGGTGGCTTGAGTAGGAAAAGCGGATACAATTACAGAGACCCTTAAAAAGCCTTGTGAAATTGATATGGACAAGAATTTGCTTTATGAAAAACTTTTTTTTTAATCAGCACTATGACTGGTGACGTTAAAAAAAGTCCACTTCTGATGTACGAAATTTGCACTACAGTTTTATGACTCTACTGATGTGACTAGATTAACATTTTTGATAGTATTTTTCTGTTACTTATACTAGTAACCCATTCTGACTAGGAAATATTTGAGTCCTAACTTTTTGAAACGGACGACCCGGAACATAACTTGACTTTTACATACATAACAACGGCGTTTGAATTCGTTAACTTAACTTAATCACAAAACTATCGGGATCATTTTGTTTGAGGATCACTTCGAACCAACACCCTCATTGACGAAAATATTTGTATGATTAAATGTGAAAACACATATGAGTATTTATGCATTGATGATATGAAAACAGTCATTGGCAAAAATAATGAGTCACTGCAAAAATTAAATGCAAAGCAGAATCAAAGCAGCCACGTAGCAGTATCTGTTAAGATCTTTATAGCTAGAAACTATCACCGATAAAAATAATTTGGTACTTACGTATTAACACCACCGCAGCAATAATAATAAAAAGTATATATAATGTATATGTACATATATGTATATATATATATGTATATATGTATATATATGTAAATATATATATATATATATTACAAAATTATGTAATATATATATAAGAATTTGAAGACTTGTAATAAATTTGGAAGTTGATTTTTGAATATTGAAAATTTTAGAGACGTCAGCGAAGAGATGGAAAAGTAAAATTTAGCAATGCAAGAGAAAAAAAAAATACTAAGAGCATTTAAATTTAGCTGAGAGCATTTCCCCTGTAAAAGAATACAAATAATGGTTACAACATCACTTACCATTTGTAAGTGCATAGGAAAATATAAACACAATAATAAAGAATAAGTATAAATACAATAAGAAATAATAAAACTATTGTAATAAATAACAACAAATTCTTTTATCTTATGGAAATTTAGTGTATTTCCATTTCTCTTATCACAAACATATTTCCAATCAAGTAATGTTCAACACTTTATTTACTTCAAGTAGAATTTTAAGTCCCATTGGCTTAATCAGTTCGTAGGTCATAAAAGTCCTTTAGCAAAAATAGTGATACAGTCCTTAAGTAAAAAGTTCAGCTGCAATAAATATTTTCTAATTTACAGATTTCAAAGATTTGAGTTAAGTGATTTAAGTGTTCTTCTTGAGAGGAGGAGAAAATTATAATATCATCAAAATAGTGACACGCGAAATCTATTTTATATTTGTTAAGGATCCTTCTAATAGTTCTATTAAATATTGGGGGCCTGTTTTTATACCGAACGGAAGAACTAGCCATTCGAAGAGGCCAAAGTTGCTAGCAAAAGCTAATTTTTCGGTATCACCTGGATGTATTGGTATGTGCCAGTAGCCAGAGGCTAAGTCTAAAGTTGAAAAGTACTGAGCACTACTGAGCATAATCCATACATAATGAGAAATCTCTTCATTTTCATACTGTGGATATGAATAAAGTACAACAAGAGAATGATTTGGTAACAATTGATTGTGATGAGAATTTGAATTTATATAATGATGATAATGTAATAATCGCTAATGAGAGTAGTGAAACTTTGAATTTATGTAAGAATGATAACGAATTACCATCTAGTTGTGAAAATTATATGACTACTCAGGACTTTTTTGAGAATGATAGAAATGATTATAATGTGCAACCTGATTATGGACAGTTCATAACTTCTCAAAATTTTCGCGATGTTAATAATTCTGATTCAGATTTAATTGGGGATTTAAATTTAATTCAAAATGATAATTTAAGGGAGATAGTTCAAAATTATAGGGATATTTTTGCAAAACATAAATATGATGTGGGTAGGATTAATATTGAGCCACAACGCGTTCTTCTAAAATCTGACCTACCTGTATCTTTGAGGCCCTACAGAACTTCCCCCTTAGAAGAAAAAGAAATAAAAAGTCAAATCCAATCTTTATTAGCGGCTGGACTCATAAAAGAAAGTAATAGCCCATATTCTGCCCCTATCACTTTAGCTATGAAAAAAGAAGAAGGTAAAAAGACCCGATTATGTATAGACTATAGGAAACTAAATTCAATAATTAAAAATGATGCAGAACCCTTGCCCCGTATCGACGAAATTATAGACAAACTGAGTAGTGCTCAGTACTTTTCAACTTTAGACTTAGCCTCTGGCTACTGGCACATACCAATACATCCAGCTGATACCGAAAAATTAGCTTTTGCTAGCAACTTTGGCCTCTTTGAATGGCTAGTTCTTCCGTTCGGTATAAAAACAGGACCCCCAATATTCAATAGAACTATTAGAAGGATCCTTAACAAATATAAAATAGATTTCGCGTGATACTATTTTGATGATATTATAATTTTCTCCTCCTCTTTAGAAGAACACTTAAATCACTTAACTCAAATCTTTGAAATATGTAAATTAGAAAATATTAAACTTAAACTTTCTAAATGTAAATTAAGCCAAAATAAAAATAATTTCTTAGGCTACGAAATCACCAATGGGACTTTAACTCCAGCTAATGCAAATATTGAGACCATTCAAAAATTAATACCCCCCTCTAATGTTAAAGAATTACAACGATTTTTAGGTTCTATTAATGTATACCATAAATTCATAGACAAATATGCTGAAATTAGATACCCACTTAATAAATTACTTAGAAAAAACACAATATGGGAATGGAACTCAGAATGTCAGGACTCTTTTGAAAAACTAAAAAATGCCTTAATTGCAAAACCAATCCTCAAAATTTATGACCCAAAATTGCCCCTCCACATGTTTGTAGACGCCTCTCAGGTAGCGGTGGGTGCAGTTCTAAAACAACCTGATAAAGATAATTTCTTGCATCCTATTGCTTACCATTCTAGAATTTTGAAGAGTTATGAGCAAAACTATTTTATAACCGAGCTAGAATGTTTAGCAATTATAGATACTCTTGATAAATTCTATCACTATTTCCATGGAATCAAATTTACAATCCATACCGATCACGCATCTCTAGTATGGCTGAAGATCGTTAAGAACTTAAGAGGTAGACTTTTTAGGTGGTCACTTAAACTTAGCATGTTTGATTACGAGATTAAGTATGAGAGGGGTTCGACAAATGTCGAAGCAGACATGTTGTCTCGAAATCCTGTTGCTTACTTCAATCAACATGTAAGTTTACTGTTGGACAGAAAAGAAATCATAGAGATGCAAAACAAGGATAATGTCTGTGATAAGAAATATAAAAAAGAAAATGGGATTATTATAATTCAGAGAAAGGGATTCAAAAAAATAGTTGTACCAATGTCATTAAGGAAAAAATTACTTCATATTGCTCATGATAATTTTGGACATTTAGGGATCCAAAAAATGCTTGACTTAATATCCCCTAACTATTATTGGCCTAATATGACTATAGACATAACACAATTTGTTAAACATTGCGACACCTGTCAAAAAAATAAAAAACCAAAACAAAAAAGATTTGGCTTGTTACAAGCTATGCCAGCCACAGATCAACCTTTTGAATGTCTTTCTATTGATACTGTGGGTGGATTTAACTATTACAACTCAACAAAAAAATTCTTACACATAATAATAGATCACGCAACTAGATTTGTTTGGACTTTTCCTTCTAAAAATGTTACTACAGAAGCATATACAAATTGTTTAAAGCAAATTTTTAATGTTCAAACACCTCAAAAAATACTGAGTGATAGACACAAAGCTTTTAGGTCTCCAAGATTCAAAAAATTCTTCAGAAAACATCATGTTCAACAACGTTTTACATCATCACACCATCCACAGACCAATGGGAAGGTAGAGCGCGTTAATCAGACAATAGTTACCAGGCTTAAATGTAAAGTCAATTCCACTTCTTCTAAAATACCTTGGACAAGATTATTAGATCAGGTCATTCAAGAATACAATAATACCCCACATTCCATTACTAAATTCCCACCTGCCTACTTATTTTATGGTCAATTACAGTATCAATCTCCTTTAAAACAAAATTATTACCCAACAGTCAGTAAAGCACTCAAAATTGCAAAAGCGCGAACTCAAGAATTTCATCTTAAAAGTAAAAGACTATATGATAGAAATTTTGTTGAATCCCCATTAAAAATACAAGATTCTGTAATTTATGAAGAATTTAAGTATCCTAACACTCGAAAATTAGAAACTACTTTCTCAGGACCATATAAAATTATAAATAAACTTTCTGAAGTAACTTATGAAATAGGTAAATTTAATTATGAGACAGGACTAAATTCAGTTATTGTACACGTTTCTAAATTAAGACCCTATTTTTCACCAAATGAGTTCAGAATGTTTCATGAGCAACCCATAAAACAAACAAAACCACAACCAACATCACCACCACAATTGCCATCACAAACTCAAACTAAAGTAAAAACCATAGATTAAATTCTAATTCTTTAGATTTTTTTTTCTTTCATCAATAGTTTTCAACATTACCAAGTATGACTTTCGGGCGCCACGGGGATATTACTTGTGTTTGGAAGTTTTTGGGATTAGGTAGACAATCTATGCAGGCATAGGATGTGTATTTGATTTTGGGAATTTTCAGTTTGATGTTGAAAAATATAAATTTTTTTTTTAATTTTATATCCAGTTTATATCAAAATAAACTATATTTATTTTATTCCATTGTCTTTACCAATTGTTTACAAAAATGGTAAGAATTGATAATATTATTATAATTGTATAAACATAGAAAATTGATAATTGTGATGAGATTTTGTAGTGATTGTGTAGCAATAGAAAATTAAGTACATAAACAAATTATCTTTTATTCCTATTTATTTTCTTTATTTTACCATTCTAAGTTTATCAAATGCACGTCTATTCATCAAGAGTATCAGAGAGATAGATTATTGTAAGGAAATACTGGTTGAGAGTCCACTTTCTAAATATTTAGAGTTAAATTTATTTGGACTTTGGAATTATTATTATTATTTTTTTAATGTTTCGACTGGCAAAAATACTTTCTTATATAAGTAAGAAATAAGAAAATAATTTAATTGCTATGTATTATTTTTATCCTCAACCATTATTTTCCGTGTCAATAAGTAAACAATCTGTGATATTTTCCTAGAATACAATATTGTTATTAAGTATTATTATTGTTATTATTCAAGTATACTGTTGAGAATTTTATTATTATGATTATGAAGTGAAAGTATTATATTATTTATTGGAAGATTCATTATTTATTAAAGAAAAAGAGAACATAACTTATAAGTGAAAAGTTATGATATTTACTAAAACAAGTGAGAAGTTGTAAAAGATGGTGAGTCCCAATTAGAATGGGAAAAGGAGCTCAAAAAAGTAGTTGATAAACAAACGTTAAAAGGTAGTTGAATAACTACTAGGAATTTGTTTATTAAAATAAAACTACTATTGTGATGACAAATAGAATTTAAACATAATGTAAAGAGTTTAACAGGCAGAGTAGTCAAACAAATTTAGTAAAAAATATTTATTGCAGCTGAACTTTTTACTTAAGGACTGTACCACTATTTTTGCTAAAGGACTTTTATGACCTACGAATTGATTAAGCCAATGGCACTTAAAATTCTACTTGAAGTAAATAAAGTGTTAAACATTACTTGATTGGAAATATGTTTGTGATAAGAGAAATGGAAATACACTAAATTTCCATAAGATAAAAGAATTTGTTGTTATTTATTACTATAGTTTTATTATTTCTTATTATTTATTTCTTATTGTATTTATACTTATTCTTTATTTATTATTGTGTTTATATTTTCCTATGCACTTACAAATGGTAAGTGATGTTGTAACCATTATTTGTATTCTTTTACAGGGGAAATGCTCTCAGCTAAATTTAAATGCTCTTAGTATTTTTTTTTCTTTTGCATTGCTAAATTTTACTTTTCCATCTCTTCGCTGACGTCTCTAAAATTTTCAATATTCAAAAATCAACTTCCAAATTTATTACAAGTCTGTTGTCTGAAATTGTAGTTAATTAACCACAAATTTCATACAAAGTCTTTGGGGAGGGGGGGATAATATTACAAAATTTAAATTTTTGCGCCAAGCTTAAAGTATTTTATGTAAATTTTCCTTTTTCAGTAATAGTCCGTATATTATACCGGCTTATTAAATTAAAACCCTAGTCTATTAATCTCTAAGATCTTAATTCATATTTATTCCAAATTGCGTAAATCTAAAAATGGCTCAATTATTTATATTTCTTTAATAAAACTTTTATTATTTAAAATCCTATTAAATTCCGCTATTAAATCCCGGTATATCATATTCCCCTTAAATCTTTATTTAACTGCTAAAATATTATTCTGTCTTAAAGAAAAACCTACTTATTTCAATTTATTCTTTTATTTAAAATATCCAGGTGTAATTAAAATATTTCAAAGATTAAAACTTCGCAGACATAAATTCATTTCTTTTATCGTCTGAAGAGGGAAAAAAAGGGTTATTTTTGCATAATCTCGACTACAGATTTTAACCTTTGTTTATGCTTTAGATAGCTGTTGCGAGGATATAAGAAGTTTCTAGAACAATCTTTTCAGCAGAGTATAAATACGAATGGCGGGAACCAGAGAGAAGCATAAAGGATATAGCATATAGGAGTAGATGGGCTGTGAGCTTAGAAGCTTTTTAGTTTTTAGCATGTAGAGGTGAACGTGGTGGATTGCAGTCGTAGCAAACTGGATATTAAATGTGATTGCTCGATGGAGGTAGTAAAACGTTGGATGAATACTGTTTATTATGTGAGTAGAATGAGGAAGCAACGGTATCGTAATGGGTGATAGATGTTAGATATTAACGGCTTAAAGACTAGACGGCTGTCAAGAGATGGAGTGTTTTTAAACTAATTGTGACAGGGAGAATAGACTTTATTCTTTTTACCATGGAAGGAGAGAGCATCTTCCCTAGATTTAATCGAGAGTGTGATAATAAAGTGAATAATGTTCCAAGCGACTGCCTTATGTTAATTCTTCATTTTTCTTTATTATTTTAAACCCAGTCGGCTGCCACCTGTGTAGTGTAGGAATGGAAACCCTCATTTTTTTTCGACAATACAAACTACTTGCCGTCAAAACGTCACATATATATATATATATATTGGTCATATTGGTTGTTTGAGTACAGGAGAAAAAAAATATCAGCTTTTAGCATTTTTTCTCACAGAAAACTATCGATTTGCTTATATCATTGAATTCTGTACTCTTGAAAACGCAATTCAATATATAAGGTTTTCAATTTTTTTCGGTATCCATATTCTTCTCTTTTTCTTCCATATTAATTCTTGTAATTAAGTATAAGGCACTTTATTTTATACACACAGTTCTATATTATAGCTTTGTGGTATCCATTTTTATTGTCATTTCATTCACAATATTTTGGTTTTTTATGATGGTTGGTAATGTTTAATTAATGGTTATATATATATATATTACCATTAATTAAACATAACCTACCACCGTCAATTATTATGAATTAAAGCTGTAATTATTAAAAAAATTATTATAAGAATTATTATGGAAGAAAAAAGAAAAAAGTGGACACCGACAAAAATTGAAAAGCTTATACATTGAATTACGTTATCAAGGGCACAGAATTCAATGATATAAGCAATATGGTTGTTTTCTGTGGGAAAAATAAGCTAAAGCTAAAAATTATTTTCCCATGTTCCCGAACAACCACTAAAATCAAGTAAATTGATTAAAAATGAAAGCAGAATAGAAACAAATAATATGAAATGGAAGAATCAATAAAACGTATTTAAATATTTATAGGATATAAAATATAAATAAACCTTACCGATTAATATTTCAGTATTTTACAACAATCCATGTGCACATGTCTACCAGTATATCAAAAAGATTAAGGTGAATAAAACAGTTAAGAAATCACAGTAAATGATACCAAAGGATGCAGTTAATACATTTTGAAATAAAATTTGAAATACCTTGTATAACACATTTAATCTAATATAAAATAAATAGATATTAATTACATTATTTAAAATGCACTATTAAATTAATAGATAACAGTTTAACAATATCGTCAAAATTTAGCTAAAAATACCCCCTGGTGTATAAATTATAACTGAAATGGAGCTAGAAAAATTAAAAATTAGAGAAATCTGAAAGAGACAAATTTGGTGCTGCCATCTATTATTACTTATATTAAACATCTATCGCAAGATAAATATTTGTAAGCATTTGAATGTAAATAACTGTTTAAACAGCAAAACCAAACAAATCCTTATATATAGAGAATTATAAACCTAATATAAATCACACAATGTATTTAAAAACTATTGTTAATAAAATTTAAAAGCATACAATATATTCTATTAGCTAACTTATTTAAACTAAACTAAGAGTTTAAATAATTCTAGAACATTGATAATATATAGCATATAGCTATATGCTATAAAGCAAAATAAATTCAGTAATAATTAATATAAATAATTATTAAAAATAATATAAAAATTATTTTTTAATGAATTATATATAAGATATTTATAAAATGAACAGGAAATAAAAAACATGTGGAAGTATATAGAAGGTTAAATGATACTTAAATTCCCATTACTTAAAAAGCACAAATATAGAATGTGGATTATTTTCAGACATCCATAAAAATCCATAAAGTATGAATGTGGGACATTCAAAAACATTAAACCGATAATAAACATTAAAAAGAATAGAGGAATAGTAATAAAAATAATTACCCAATTTTAATGCATACAGTATAACTATATTTATACTAAACATACTTATATGTATATTATTCACTATAAGAATGGCATACTATTAGTAATTAATATGATATTGTCCTTAGTAAATTAAAATTTAATAACAAATAATTGTAAATTAGATTAATGAATAATTAAGCTAATTATTAATGAAATTCTCCAATTTACATATAAAATATCAAATCAACATCCATATAAAATACATAACAAAAATATAGTAATAATACAAGAACCCCCCCCCCTTTTTTTAAAATAATTAAGCATTGCGTATTATCCAGACAACACCACCCTCCTCCGTACTCTAACATCTATCCACCCAACCAACCTATAATATTTTTTTATATTATTTTACAATTTTTAATTTTTTATAGATATTTTTTTATTTTATAATTTTTTATAATTTTGTTTACGCATGTGTTAATTTGTGTTTATAGATCATGTAAGAAAAGTACTAATTGTATATTAATGAATATATGAATTTTTTTGGAAAACCATGATTTAATGCATCATAAACTAGTTTTTTAATATTATTGTTAATTAGAGGAGAAGAACATAAACATTTAATTCTATATAAATGATTAAGTATTATATTACGAAATACAGAATGATGTAGACAAGATTTAAAATTTGTAAATATATTAACTGTGAATTTAAATTCTTTACGTTTGTCATATAAATCTGTGATTGTTTTATTGTCATTTATTGTAATTTTAAGATCTAAGAAGTTAATTGTATTGTTAGATAAAAGGTTTTCCGTTAATTCCAAATTAGTGGGATAATCAACTGGAAATTGAGTAATTGCAGATTGATCAGTATCAATTAAAATGATGTCATCAATATAACGATATAAATGTAGATTATTATTAGTAAAATTACGTTCATAATGAGATAAGTATAAGTCTGAGAGTAAACTGGAAGTACAACCGCCTTGTGGTATACCGACATGCTGTAAATATAAAGTATTATCTTGCAATATATAATTATTATAGATAATGAAGTTAGTTAAAGATTTAAAATATGCAATATCTATATTAGATGGTAATTCCAGTTTTTTATAATACTTTTTAAATAATGCATTTATAATTTTATGTAAATCTAATAGGTCTATATTATTAAAAAGATCTTTGAAGTCATATGTCGTTATATTACAAACAGAATGAAGATTTTTTAAAATATTAACAAGTTGATAGCTATTTTTTATACAATGTGTATTATCATTGTTTGTAGTAAGTTCATATAATTGATTAAGAATTTTTAAGAGAAGTGTATTGGCTTTATTATTATATGTATTGCAACCAATAGTAACAGTCCTAAATTTAATAGGAGTTTTATGAAATTTGGGAATAAGAACTAAATATGGATAATTAAAATTAGTAGATAAAATATTTAATAGTTTATAATAACTTCGAATTTTACGATTATTTACAATTACATTTTCATTAGTTTTTTGAAAAGACTTATTAGAAGAAATAAAATTTGTAAGAAGTTGGTGATAGTATGATTTACATATAATAGCATAATTGTTAGGAGATTTGTCTACATATGTAATAACGAAGTTTTTTTGTAATTTAGTAATTTGTTGGAAATAATGCTTTGTATTAATAGAAACCAAATCAGCAATATTATTTTTTAAAGCCATAGTTAATTTTTCAATTACTAATATCTTCCATTGATTAAAATATTCAATAGGCTTATTATAAGAGATAGAAATTTTATAAATAAAAATATCAATATCATATGTAAACTGTTTAATAATAGATTTAACATTAAATTTAGATGGAAGTCTATATTTAGTACCATAACCCATTAGTTGTTTCAATTTAAAATCATGAACAATATCAAGATTTCCAGTGATTATATGTCCATGATCATTGTTTATGTATTTTTTTAGAGTGGGGTCTTTGCAGTTACACGGAAAAGTACTTGCAGCAGATGTATTTTTTGAAAATGTATTGTAGTTAATTTTTTTTTTTTTTTTGAAAATGTATTGTAGTTAAAAATATATATATACACACACTATATGGCCATTAATGACCACCGGCAAACTTTCAATTTCAGACATTTTGTCGAATATTTAGAAATATACTTCACAGATTCTTCTGGAATTTCAGGTTTAAAAAGAACAGGTATGACCTCATAATCAGCAATGTCGATTTGTTAAGAGGGGCAATTAGGGGTCCAACAAAAAATAAAAGAAAAAAAAAATAATAATTGGAATCAACCTGTAAAATAAAATGCACGAAATGATCTATCACTTTCGAACATAAAGAAACAGACATTGTGCAATATGTGTATTCTTTAGTGTAAGAATAGCACGTATATTGATAGAGATATAGCGATTTATTTAAAAAAATTTAAAAATTCTTGGATTTTTTTTGCTTATAACATTCAGGGTTTTCAACAAAATTTAACGCCGGTTTCAGGAAAATTGACAAAATATAGTAGAAACTATATAGTACGATTAGAATATAAACATATTAAATATTTCAGGAAATATGAGCAGTTGTATGAAATAATTTTTATCTGCGCATGCGCGAACGATAACAAGGACCATTTTACACAATTTAATAGTAAACACTAAGGAGCAACGTATTAAAAAAAAATCTAGTCAAATATCGTAAAAATTCAGAAAGATATCGGCATTAGAGTAAGCAAATTTTTAGTTGTTCTCTAAAAGCAGCTGAATGATAAGGGATTTTATACAAATTGTCATTTTTATTAACTGGCATTCAGAAAAAAGTTAGTATTTAGATACTATCAACGAGTAGATTTGGAAAAATGCTTCGATTTTGATACTTCTTTTGATCAGGGTATAGGCTCGTTTTGGTGGTTATCCAAGAAGAACTAAAGCTTCAATAAAAAAAGAAAATTTAAAAAAATTAAAATTAAAATTGACAATTTGTGGATAATCCCTTATCATTCATCTGCTTTTAGAGAACAACTAAAAATTTGCTCACTCTCACGCCGATATCTTTCAAATTTTTACGATATTTGACTAGATTTTTTTAATAAGTTTTTCAGTAGAGTTGACTATTAAATTATGTAAAATGGTCCTTGTTATCGTTTGCGCATGCTCAGATAAAAATTATTTCATACAACTGCTCATATTTCCTAAAATACTTAATGTATTTATATTCCAATTGCACTATATTATTTCTACTATATTTTGTCAATTTTTCTGAAACCGGCGTTAAATTTGGTTGAAAACCCTGCATATTATAATAAAAAACTTTTTAATTTTTTTAAATAAATCACTATATCTCTATTAATGTACGTGCTAATCTAAAGAATACATAACTAAAGAATACACGTATTGCACAATGTCTGTTTCTTTATATTCGGTAGCGATAGATCATTTCGTGCATTTCATTTTACAGGGTGATTCCAAGTATTATTTTTTTCTTTGATTTTTTGTTGGCCCCCTCATTGTCCCCCTTAAAAAATCGACATTGCTAAGTATGAGCTCCTACCTGTTCTTTTTAATTCTGAAATTCCAGAAGAATATATCAAGTATATTTCTAAATATTCAACAAAATGCCTAAAATTGAAAGTTGCCGGTTATTAATGGCCATATAGTATATATATATATATATATATATATATACATATATTTTACATTATTAGATATAATTCCGCGATTTCCTTATCTTATTCTAAATTACTACTTTATAGTCACTAAATCCTTATTCTTAAATATTGCCTATCGTTAATTCTGTTAAATCCCCTTTAATTTAAAATCTCACTTGTCTAAATTTCTTAAATATTACGCTTTTAGTATTCTTAAATTAAACGTTCCATTTCCGTTCTTTTTTCTTTTAGAATGTTCTTTTAGCAACCATTTTATTTTCCCGCGCATATTCCGGGGTTATCCTTTTTACCTTCAAATTCATCCACTCGCTCTGTCCGTACTCTTTCCATGACGTGGTATTCTTAATTATTAAGTGGTTGAGAGCGCGACCTACGCCATATCTGTATTCCTACACTTGACGCACAAAAAGCCGAAGCTCGCTGTGTTTCAGCAGATTTAAGTTGTATTTCCATTTTTCATACCACCTCCTGGTCACCGTTCACGTATTCCATTATCTACAACTTTGTTTATTCCTAAATTACTACAATAAAGCGATAGTGGAAATTATCTCTTTGTAAAAATATTCTTGATGGAAACTGCGCGGTCGAAAGATGTTTAAATAAAATGCTGAGCTGAATTTACGTTTTGTCTCAATTATTTCTGGGGAAACTTTCAAGGGAAAACGTATTTCATGGCTTTCGATCGTCGAGTGATACAACTTCTAAATCATCATATAACGTCAATGTCGTAGTCTTTAACACAACAGGATTCCAGTTTTCATTATACTATTATATGCGGGTTGAAAGCTAAGAAAAAAATACGACTTTCTGGGAATTTTACATTTTTTTTAATTTATTAAATCCTTTTTTTTTAAGATGACTCATTTTATCCAGATTTCAAAACAGTAACAAGTATTCAAATATTATATCGCAGACATGGTAATGAGTGCGATAAAATGCGTCATTGTGTGTGGAAACTATATTCTGCGCACTAAAATTAGAATGTTTCCTTTTTATGATTTCTTTTTAAATATTTAGGCATAACATTCATATAAACTTGATAAAAGAAAGATACAACTTTAGCGAAGAAGCATGGCAATCGTGCTAATTTTTACGATGTAACAATTTATAATAAACTATTAAAACTTTTAATAACGCGAAAAAAAAAAACTAATGGACTAAATTTGCACGTAATTTGCATAACGGATAAAAATTTAACTTAACTTTAAAATGTAGATAAAATATATCAAATACTACATTTTATACAGCTGTTAAAACTTGTGGTGGTGAAATCGAAAGTGTCCATTAGCTTTTGAACATATGGTATATTTTATGGTGCACCCACTTTCCTTCATTTTTTGTGCTTTTACAGTCAAAGCATGTGAAACATATCTTGTAATTTAAAATATGTTGTACAAATAATAACTATTTCATTAATCTTTTCAAACTTTTTTATACGGCTGTTCACAGAAAAGTAACATATTTTTACTGTTTGCAATGTAATACACTGCACATTCGTAAAACACTTTTGCAACCACAACTGAACATAATAATTAAAATTTTAACTAAAATCATTTCATGTGAATGTGTTGCGAATGTGTTGTGCCGAATAAAAAGATTGTCTAAAAAGTGTTGTTTAAAATTACAAGAGGGGAAAATGTGTTTTCAAAACATTTCAGAATATTCATTTTTAAAATTGTGTAATTTTAAAGGCACTATGTAGAAAGTATTGTCAAAGTGTTTTACATGTGTTGTTTATAGTGTTCTAAATTGTGTGAAGTTTACAATGTCTTGTTAATTTGGAGAGAAAGTGTTGTGCAGCACGACACTAATTGAAGATGATGTTTTCATTAATACTATTTACAACACGATAGCAACGCTATTTTTAAATAACATTTCTAAATGGCAAAACTTTTGCGACACATTAAAAACACATTTCTAGATAGCAACACTTTTGCAACATATTAAGAACACAATCAAAACACAAAAAATATTTTTATATGAAGTTTTATAATTCACAACACATTAATGTGTTGTTAATTTGGTGACAAAAAGAGTTCTAAAGTGGGTTTATTTTCGTGTTTGAGAATTTTCAGTGTATTTATTGTTAGAAGCCTGATAAAAAAAATGAATGGAGTTTAATAAATGTGGTACCAAAATATGTCTCTTCGCTACCTAAGTATCATTGGCTAAAGTTTGATAGATTATATAAACCTGGAATAACTAGATATCAAGGTAAACAAATAAACTGAATAAAAAAACGGTCGAGAATTTCTTGTCTATAGTTTTCCAGATAATGAAGGGATACATTATAATAAGAATAGCTTGAATTGAGAGCAATTATTACTTGATTTCTAGAATAAATTCATAAAAGAGAATAATAATAACTAAAACTCACTTCTTGTGTTCGCATTTATATGCAGAGCTTTTTAAATAAGTCTGACCACGATAATATACGAAAACGCCCTTGAATTTTAATAGGGATAAGTAGAACTCTCTAGCAAAGGGAACTAGAATTTATAAGCTTGACATGGAACTATTTTTTTTCTATGGCCGCAATTTATTTTCTAGATGCCAGTGTCAGAATTATTTTTCAGTGTATAATGTATTTACATCAGCTGATGATGGGCTGTTAAAATTCCCAGCTCAAAACGCGTCCTGTGTGGGCTTTTGTTTTATGATGATAATACAAAGTTTTATTATTTAATTAATAATAAACAGATTTATTTTACTTAAGTTGGACAAAATACAGCGTACTCTCATTAGTATGGACTTCCGAGAAAACTATTTTTCGTCCACATTCAATTTTGTATTTCATTGGTGTAAAATAATCCTTTGCATTGAATAAATTGAATTCAGCTTTTGACAGAAATGAAATAAGTTACCAACTTTATACTGAAAAAAAACTTTTCTTTTATTTAGTAATGTTAGTAAGAAAGCCAGTTAATGACAATTTGTTAATATCAAAGAATAAGTTACTCAGGCCAAATAAAATGTACAAAGAAATTGCTGCACTTACTTACATAGTTTTACTTAATAAAGCAATCCCTCACATTTCTTTGTTATAACTGAACAAATGATCCTTTCTTCACCCCACTTTTTTCCAGTTTTGAGATGCACTAAAAAATTTGGTCTGTTACATCACATTTTGATTGGTACAATGGGTGAACAGCCAATAACATTTTTATCACCACCAATCTGTTTATTATTACAAGAATGCATTGCAAAATGTGAATTAAAAAATATAACAGCTATGGTTTTAAAAAACTCGGAAAACTCAATGAAGTCACTTTTTTATTTTAAACTAAAAAAATTCACTCTACTGTTTAAGTTAAATTAAAAAAAATACTTTTATCAGGATTATAATTTTTAATTAATTTTTCATGAATGAAAATCAAATTATTTCAATACAAATTTAAGATAAACAGTTAAATTTTAATAAAATCAATAAACCCGTCTGCGTAAAAAGAGAACTAATTAATTATTTTTCATAAATGTGAAAATATTTTTTGCAATTCCTACTATTAGTTTACACTCTTGCTATATAGATCTTGTTCAAATTTTCAATCGTTAATAAAATACTTATTATTCATCCAGTCAAGCTCAAATAATTTTTTTAAACTTGTAGTGGATGACACTTGATGTTATTATATTTTTTTAATATTAATTCATTAATTAAATTAAATTAATTAATTAATATTTGAAAATAATTAATTAATTTTCAATAATGAGAGGGCCATCTTCTTGATCAAGGTACTTTAATATCGAGAGAGCCCTCTTCTTGATCATTTTAAGCGTCACTCAAGAGTAAAGAAGAACGGGAGAAAAAAAATTATCTTATTGACCTAAGTAGAAATTGACTTAGAATATTTTTTTTATATTACTTGTTTATATTACTTATCTATTTTTTTATTACTTGATTACATTACCTACCTATTTTTTTTTTTAATTTGTATTGATGACTTTTAAGTTGTGATTAATTCTTAGTTCCTATCTATAAACACTGTTTTGATGTGGTCTATAGATCCCTATGATGGTTAGAGTTGCATTAAAGCTAGAGATCCTACATACACAACTTCCAGGTTGTATAATATTTTAACGGAGCTTCTGACTGTAAAATAGTCAATGACCTATCCAATAGACCTATCCAATGATATACCACTCAATAGGGTGCGTAATTTTTTTTTGTCTCTACCGCTATTTTGAATTTATAAAAACAAATCCTAGCCTATAACCATCTGGCCGTTAAGACGAATTGATAAAGACTTCATTCATTAAAATCCATCCAGACGTTGGGATGTTTGGATGGTATAAAGAAATCCACATACACAGACACGCGTGAAACACATAACCCTTCTTTTCATTCGGGTAAAAATAATATAATGAAGTTAAATAATATTTTTGATTTTACGCGTTATTATGTATTAATGTTTTAAAACCAAAAGAATGAATCTCGAATTGAAACTAAAAAGACAGATACATTAATTTTCATAGAAAATTGTATGATTAAAAAAACTATGATTAAAAAATATTTATAAGTACCCGATTGAAAAAAGAACAGAGGCAAAAAGAATTTAACATGAAGAATACTTGTATTCAACCATTTTACAAAATAATACAGTCTTATTTTGTACTTTAATGAAATGTATAACTTTACGTTCAGAAAGTTGCTATTGTAAACAAATATTTGCATTTGGTTCGTATTATTTGTTAACATATAAATTTATAAACAGATAGATATATATCTGAAATTTTATTCAATATATTGATTAAGAAATATGATACACAACTGTAACAGTGGAAAATGTATACCACAAAGTTCTGAATTAATACGGAAGTTAAGTTTTATTTAACAAGATTTGCATCTAATTACCACGCAAGTTTTATGTTACTTCAAATAATATTCTTAAAGTCCTGGAAACATTCAACTGAAATAAAATAATGCAAATTGAAGACATTTAGACGGATTAAATATTTTCCTTTACTGTATAAATATTTACACATATTTACGACTAGAAAAGAAAAATATGCAATACATATTTATAGTAAAAGTATTTTCAGAAATGTGTCATTATGTTTGTAAAAGAATTTTGAGAACTATGCCATAACCTCTAACAATTTTGTTTTACAATTAAACAGCAGCATTATTGTTTGAAAGGACGAAATCATTTTTGAAACAACCGAAAGTAGATTTCTCGATAATAATATACAGAGGCTGTATTAATCTCTAAATGATATTGTAAAGCTTACTAAAACTATTCTATCTGAAACTGTATTATTGAACTACAGCGTGATTAAAAGCATCTACATTATGAAGGTATTACCAGGTACAAACATACACTAGAGAACAATTACTAGACTTGGAACAAGTGGAATTATATGGATATCCGATTGAAATGCTTGAATGGGAATCTTGGAATTGGATAAATCGTTTATCGCTGTAATACTTTTATTTGCGATTACATTCTGTCAGAAATCTTGTTTTAAAAGGATTTTATATGGAGAAATGAGAAATTGAGATTATTTCCTCATATATTTTGCTTCGGAATATTCAATTGAAACGTTCATTTATAGCCAGTCAGAAAAACTGATGTCTAAATAAATTTTAATAGCAAGAAAAAATTCATGTTAACATTCAAACAAGTATTTTGAGTTACATTTGAATTATTATTTTGCTAGATTTATTTTATTGTTATGATTTATATTACTTTCTTTAAATTAAAATATTTCTTTTTATAATACTTTAGCTTAATGGTGTGTACTTTACTAAATTTATACTTAGTATTCTATTATGTGCCATGGATTTGTTCATATGAATATAATATCTTAAATTAGCAATTAATAATTGATAATAACCAGCTTATATTTATTATCGTTAATTATTTGTATATATAACTATGAATATCAAATTATAAATTATAAATTCAGAAATTTGTGTCATAAATCGTTTAAGTGGAATTACAGTGTTTGAATTTAAGGGTTCGCAACTGGCCATCATTTGTTTTTTGTATTTTCCTTTAATTGTAACAATATAATACTTTAAATTATAAAATTGAATACAAAAGTAAATCTGACACAGAATACAACATTAAAAAAATATATAACGGATGTTGAATGAAATAGCGAGCACTATTTAGATTAAGGAAGCACTATTTAAATTATATTGCTTTTATATTTCGTCCAATGTTTTATGTCATTTCTTAAAGCAATAGCTTGAACTAATTTTGAATGATTTGCATTTAATATAGTTTAACAGATGTCGTAACGCATTTAAAAAAATTCGTAAGAATAAACTTTTATTTTTAATAATTTTTAATTGTTAGAAAATTCGTTAAATTTTTTCTAAAGAAACTATTTAAAAAATATTTTGTTATGCTTGTAAAATATTTTATTAGCAGCATGTTTTATAAATGTCATACAATTGCTTTACTTCAATTATCTCACTATTATTTGATTAAAATAAAAGGGAAATTTCTAGAACTAATGACCACAATATAATTAAGGAGAACTGAATATATTTTCATTTTGTCGAAACATTATTTTAAATATTCTGTTTAATATAGCATTCTTTAGATATACTAACCATGTTAATATTTTTATTATTAATCTTTTTAGAATTTTTGGAATTATATTTTTTTTATAAAAAAGTTTAGAGATATTTAATATTTTGTTTTGTACCAAACTTACTTAAATATCACTAAATTTAAGATTTTACACAAAATGTGCAATAGAAAGATTTATATCTTACAAATATATCCCATTACGTTTGGCACCCATTTTTTAAACGTATGTAATGATTGTGCAGTAATTATGTTATTGATTCTGAATCGCGATATTACATACATGTCTGTGCATCCTAAATAACAAACAAAGGTTCGCCAACTTTTATATTTAACATGAAATAGTTCACATTTCTTTGCTCGAGCAGAAAATTGGATGCATATTCCATAATTTTTTTTTTTATGTATTGTATAATGATTTAAGTAAGCAATGGTGTCAGGATTTCTACCCTATCTCAATATTAAAATATGAATTTAACATTTTGATAAAAAATTGAAAAACTGATAATATTTACTACTATTTTATCTATTTTATTAAATTAATTATTTCAATAATATTCAACAGTATTGGAAATAAATAGGCTATTAAAACAAAACAAAATTATAGCATTATCTGTGTTAGAGACTATAAAAACTTATTTTCAGAGATAAATAATTCGATTTATTATAATATTCAAATAAAGTTTTATAAAACTCCTTTATTGTATTTCAGAAAATAAAGGTTAATAGTGTATTAGGTACAGTCGTGGAAAAAAAAAAGTAAACACCCCCTACTAACTCCTCAGCAAATTATCGTACAAGAAAGTTACTGGTACCGAAGGATTGGAAATAAAGTCTACATTTAAATGATATATATAAAATTTGATTAGGGGCCCATCTACATATTAAAACGAACCATAACTTTGTTTTTTTTCAATAGTAGTACACAATTCTGACAGCATAAATGAATTCTACACCATTCAATTAGCCTAGAAACGAATTTTTATGCAATTCGTACCATAAGTTTCCGAGAAATTAATTAATTTAAAACGATCGTATTTTTAGGGCTGTATCCAAATTGAAGTTCCGTACTCGATTGTTAACCGAGAGAGCTCCTTTCTTGATCAAAGCACCTTAAGTGCCACTCAAGGAGTCAATGAAGCCTGTTAGGTAACAATTCAGCAGAATAAATTTCAAAATATCTACTCACTTCTATCATAGACAGCCCCTTAAACCATCATTTTGCCGTTTTTTAAGCATAATTTGAAAACTACGTGGAAGAAAAATGTGATATTTTGGTTTTCCATAAATCAGGACTTAATAAATCTAAATCCATAAAAAAATTGTAGGTTGCAATTCATAATTTTTTCCAATATTAATTTCATAATTCATTATTCATATCATAAAATTATAAAAATTGCAAATTCAGCGTATTTATGTTTGGGTATATTAGTATTATTGCTACAAAAAAAAAATAGCGCATTAAGAGCATAATTTATATAAATATAATTAACAATATGGAAATGCAATTTAACATTAGAAGCACTAAATTTTGAATGTTTATAATTCAAAAACTTAACATTCGAATGACTTGAAATTTGGTTTCTAGGCATAGTTTGAACCGAAAATTTGAAATATCTCGTTAAAATTGGGTATTGCTATTGAAAAAAATGAAGTTTGGATTCGTTTTAATATGTAGATGACACCCTAAGAAACTTTTATATACATCATTTAAAAGTAGACTTTATTTCCAATCGTTCGGTACCAGTAACTTTCGTTTACGATAATTTGTTGAGGAGTTAGTAGGGGGTGTTTACTTTTTTTCCCACGACTGTACAACTATGATCAACTTCGCATCTATTTCAAACAAGCTGGAAGTTCGCAAAAGAGTTTGCTTGCTTTGAATTAATATCTAAGAATTTTGTTGTGAAATGGATTTATGAGTGTGTATTTCTCTTTTTAGAATAATGAATTTTATAAATAAGAACACATACTTATTCATAATAGCTAATAGCAAAAAATATAAAAAAATGACAAAAAATTCAAATAATAATAATAATTAAATGAATTATATTTAACTATTACTCTAATAAATATTTTTGTAACATAATTCAATAAATTCTTAAATTATACATATATCTAAAAAAATAGATAAACCGCTGAGATTTCTTTTAAATTAACATAGAAATAGCAAATATTTAAAAAAGACACTTTACAGGAATCTATAAAAGTTTATAAAGATAGGAACTACAAAAGGGAGGACAAATTATCTTTGTATTCCACCCTCTTGGAATTATTCGGTTAGTTTTGAAATATATATAGGCATTACGAATTTATATATCCAATATGATCATAGTTTTACTTCTAATGATTTATTTTGACGTAGAATGTTATTCGTAGTATTAAATAAAAAATCTTCTGATTAGGGGCCTCACCGTTGATTTAGAAAGACAGTTTAAATTGTATTACACTTCAGACATCTGAAATATGCAATTTAACAAAGTTCGATTATATATTATTTTAGAACATATCATTTTACGAAAGATTAAAAAAATCTAACTTTTAAGAAAGGCTTATTATATTAAAAAATCTGCTGGTTTGTAACCTACAGGCACTAGTAGTTTTCGAAGTTTTTTTTTCCTACATGCCCTCTTTTTTTTTCTTCTGTTGGTGTGGGTTTTATTAAAAGCTTGTCAATGCCAGAGATGTAGATAATATTAAGAAACATTATAATAAATTTAAGCGGATTTGATATCTTATGAATTGACAAAGTTATGATTTTTTTTCTTCAACACCACCCCCTTTTTTGTAAGAGTTGTTCCTATCAAAATCTTGTCAATATGTAAGTTGTATATATATATATATATATATATATATATATATATATATATATAAGTGGATTTGATATTTTGTGAATTGACGAACTTGTGATTTTTTTTCTTCTTGAGAAACCTATTTACCTATCTTATATACACTGGTGTCCAAAATTAAGGACCAGTCACAAAATGCTAATATTTAAGTAAGCAAATACTCAAAAGGAAATAATATAATTCAAATAATTACTATCCCTACAGCACAGCTGGTCCATATAGCGTCTCATTCATGTCACACATGGTCACAAATGTCACTGTCACTACGGTGAAACAAAAAAATAGGAAATTCCACACGTCTCATTATGAGTCTCAAATGAGTCTCAACTATATGTGACTCCACTGAGACGTCACTCTGACTACTGCTTTGTGATAAGTCACCATGTGACTTTACAATGTAGTTACATTGTGACTCTCATGTGACTGTCATCTGTAGACTCAATTTCAAAGTCGTCGTGAACGCTGCATTGTGATAAGTTAACAAATAATGTCACATTAAAGTCACGCGATGACTTTCAGGTGCCAGAGAGACTACTGTGATGTCACCACTGTGCTCTTTTGTGAAAAGTCACCATGTGACTACAATGTGATATTATTTGGTGACTTATCGCAATGCAACACTCATGATGACTTTGAAATTGAGTCTATAAATGGCAGTCACATGAGAGTCACAATGTAACTACATTGTAATGTCACCTGGTGATTCGTCACAAAGCAGCAGTCACATTGACGTCTAAGTAGAGTCACGTATAGTGATCATTTGAGACTCATAATGAGACGTGTGGAATTTCCTATTTTTTTGTTTCACCGTAGTGACTGTGACATTTGTGACCATGTGTGACATGAATGAGACGCTATATGGACCAGCTGTGCTGTAGGGATAGTAATTATTTGAATTATATTATTTCCTTTTGAGTATTTGCTTACTTAAATATTAGCATTTTGTGACTGGTCCTTAATTTTGGACACCAGTATATATATATATATATATATATATACATATATATACAGGGTGGTCATAAAAAAACTTTGCCGATATATGGAACTCTAGAGGCCAGTCCGTTTAATCGATCGAGATGAGATTTCAGATATAGTTATTCAGAGGTATGAGCTGGGGATTTTGTGAATGGCATCAAATTGGCGCTTACGGTTACGGTTATAGGTACAGAAACTCGAAATTTTCGAATGGCAACCCCCATTTGTTTTCCAGCGCATGCGAAAACCCTAAATAGCGCCTGAACGGTACGTATATCTCAATAAACGGACGCGTTATGCACGCACAAAAAGCAGCTCTGCGAACGGCCAAAAAAACCACGATCGGGCCCACGGAGGAAATTTGCATATGACAGAGGCAAGACACCAATCACAGAACACCGTTCGCTAGATAGTCAGCGTAGAAAACGGATTTGTTATTGTACATTACATATTGTAAATTTACAATGTATCTGAAGCAATTTCTTGTCTTTACAATCCCGATAAAAAAAAGAAAATTTTACGGTAGGTTTTAGATGAGAGACTACTCAACAGGTAACACAAATTTTATGGCAAGGATACAATATTTTATATATTCTAAATTTGCATTTGTCTTTATTATTGTAATTTTTCCAGCTAAAGAATGAAAATAATTTGCAATAAAAACTGAATGAGGAAAATAAAAAATAGATGAGGAACTACTCAACAGGTTATACAATGGTAAGGATAAATTATTTTATATATTCTAAAATTGCATTTGTCTTTAATATTGTAATCTTTCCAGCTAAAGAATTAGAATCATTTGCAATTAAAACTAAAAATTATGTCCACAAAAACACTGGCCACTCTTAACATAATGATCAAGTTATAGTTAACCGCATCAGCGACTTCAGTGATACCGAAAGGCTGTTTTTTTGTTTTAACAGCAACTTCTATAAGTTTATATGTATTAGATACATATTTATCATTCGTTGTGTAAATGTTTGCTTTATCGGTAAGGTAGAAGTTTTGTATTTTATTTAAATTATAATGTTATTTTAATTATTTATTCTTGGAGTTCATTTTTTTTTAAGGAATGTTAGCCGGGAGCAATTACAGAACAATTTATATTGTCAAACTGCAAACGTATTTATTTTCCTGAAAGCGATATCTATATTTTTAGGGCAATTCCATCGTAACTGATGTAACATTTTATCATCGAATTTTGTTTTAAACTCTATGTAGAAAATTTACTAATAAAGCTAGAACAAATTTTTACAATTTAAAATATTTCTTACTAAGCTCTTAATATCCAAATACCTGCAGATTATTTCAATCTCTCTTTGAGTCCCAAAAATTGCAATTCAAAATTCTGTAACTAACGTAACATACATTTTTCAAACATTTTTTTCTGCCTTCATTGAAGTGTAAAAATTATCAAAACTATCCAGTTACAAAGGGGGATTTAATGTTCTCAACAACACTAAGTAATGCCAAATTATAACAGTATCTTGTTTAATAAATTTCTGAATAATAAAAAACAAAAAAATGGCATTTACACGTGTAACTGACGTAACTTTTATTGTGTAACTGACGTAACATTATGAATTTACAAAGACAATAATGGAACTTAACTTAGTTTGTAAACAGTAATTTACAATGATCTTTTTATTAGGATTTTACTATAGAATATAAAAATATCAAGTTTTCCAATCATACCGTTAAATTAAACATATTATAAATTTGATCCCCCCCCCCCCCAAAAAAAAAAAAAAAAAAAAAAAACGATGATTTTCTGTGGAATTGGCCTTTATAAAAAATTATGCTCGGAAATTATTTTTTATACCAGATAAATTGCGTAAAGTTAGATACGGTTCCAAAAAAAATGAATTTTTAGGAACATATATTCCGTATTTGACAGTGTAAAAATTTAAATTTTTCAACGTCTCGAAGTAACTAAAAAAAAGGGAATAAGAGCGAAATTTCTTTATTATGTGTGTTGCCACCGTCCATATGACGACAGCGTTACTAACGTGCATGTTTTTCCATAATGATATAGACATATAGAAAAAAAACATGATGATACACAAGGGAAAAACTAAGCAATACAAATGCTATTCAAAGAAGACCAAGTAATGTAATCAGTAGAATACAATTGCACGTATTTAAAGAATTTTATTAAAACAGGTCAAGGTTCAGAAAAGTTAACTTGGCAACAACGTTCTTAAAAATTATGAAAATTAACAATGAAATGTAAATTAACAATACTCGAATTACTTAATTCTGAATATGCATTTTTTCTCTATATAAATGTGAAAAGTCCATCATATCCCCTGTAGAAATTATAATTTAATTTCACTCTTATAAAAATAATAATTTTTTAGATTTTTTTACAGAATTTTCATAAAAAGTTCATTTGTATTGGTCACTAAATTTTCTTCTGTTAGAAAATACTATACTGCTCGATGCATTTTGAAGCTTTAACTAAAATAGATTATTTCTGTTTTAAATGCACATAAACTAAAGCAATAAATATTGCATATTGAAATTTTTACATTAGATATTTAGTAATATACTTTTCTTAAATTTGAAAATGGTACATAAGGACAGATTGTACATCTCGTGTTAGTATTGCTTTATAAAATCGAGACGTAAACAATATAATTAAATGCTTTTCAATTTCTAATTGTTTTACTCTTTTGAAGGGATAAGGTAAGCTGAGGTAAGTGGACTCACGAGGTAACTCGTCCAAAGGCTATTTAAAAAAAAAATAACCGTTGATGTTTTTTAAGTTTTAGATTTTGTTAACTTTGCTGCTTCTTAAAACAACGTGTGTCAACTCAATCATAACTCTGCCTTTGCTGTGATAGGTTGCCGAAAATTTAGGTTTCTTTTTTTAAAAACAACGTCCATTTGGTTGAACTTCCTCGGTTTTTTATTAAAATACGCTAAGCACTTTAATTAAACAATCTTTTTTTAATGATTTAACACATGCATACATTAATATTATTAGGTATAAATAGATATTTACTTCATGCTTCAAATGTATGGCCGGTGTTCCAGTTACCCCATAATTTTTTCAAGAATGGGGTAACTGGGACATGTAACAGGTGTAACTGGACCGTATGGGATCCAGTTACCCCAACAGTTATAAATATATTTCTGAATTCCTCTTACTACTGGAAATTAATTTCTCCATTTTTTTTTCTTTCAATAATGAAAATTAGATAATCCTTTATTAAAATTACATTATAAAATAAAAAAATCCCTGCCGGCTCGGGCCTACAGGCGGAGGTAGATTTCGAAGTTAAGTACTAAATTCACCAACAAAACTTAAACCAAGATTAGAGATAAACCCAGTTCCTTCACCAAGAATGAGCTCTAGGGAGCTAAACATTTTGTGAAAATTCTAATATACAGGAATACACTCAAGCATGTATATGAAATAGGTTTAAAAATGGCTAAAGCAAATTCAGAGATCCTCAAAGTGTTAAAATATGTTAAAATTTCCATAGTCTGGTTTTTATCATGTTTTAATACGTTTCATCAAACTCACATGACGTTACTTATTCATCTGCTGGTGTCCATTATATTTCTAATATGACGCAATATTTTGATTTTTTTTAATTCGTCAAACTATTTATTTCATTTTGAGTTTTCAGGCGGAAATCTTGTTCCAGAAAACTTATGACGTAATATTCAATTTGTTTTCAATTCGTCAAACTTTTTATTGAATTAATTTTCGCGTGAAAATTTTGCAATAGGAAATCAATTGTTGTGGTGAGACTTTTATTGCTTTTTTTAATTGTTGGCAACTGCTATAACGAAAAATATTTATTTTTTATCTGTCATTGTTGTGAAAGAGCTGGTTTTATCAGAATCGTGTTAAGATGGTATTCAAAATTTTGAACACTCCCCATTTCTATTCCCTTGGGCCGATTTTGCCCATTTTCAATCCCCGCCGAGATATTAACCATCTCAAAGTTGTTGGCGAGTTTGAAGACGATTCGTGCATAATTGCGACTTTTATCGTGCGGACAAAATTTAGTACATACATACATACATATATATATATATATATATATATAAACTTTTTAGGTGGGGGTGGTTTTGGGTTCCTGGAGTCGTATAATGAAAACTTATGAAGGAATTTTTCAAAAGTCGCACCATGGTAACGACTGCAATAGGTAGTATTTCTAACGAAATCTACCTAAAAAAGCATGCTAGTGGTATTAAACCAAATTTCTTAAGTGTGATAACAATAGCTCCAAATTTTACGATACAGATGAAGGACGTACATAAGGCAAAGTGAGATTATTAAAAAATTATCGAAATGAATAAAAAATAGTTCTTTTCGAAATAAAAATGTGGTTACTTCTCCACATGTTTATTTTACATTTCGAACTTCCAATGTGGTAAACTAAAGTGAGAATGAGGTACTTAAGTACTTACGTAGCCGTTTGTTCATAGATTTATCTTGTTAATTTCCCCCTTAAAATACCCATGTTACTTTGATACTTATTACCTGTACTAAAATACATAAGTACTTACTTAATTTTTATGTATTTTGTATCAATAAGTCTAATACTTTAACTTTTAGTGATTTTTTTCGCCACATTGACAGTAAAGGTTTTCCTTACAACGCTCTTTATTTGATATATAATTTACATGATCTACCTGGTTAAAAATTTTTTTAGTTATTTACAATTTTACAAACAGGACCTGATACCTAATATTAAAATAAACAAACGTTTGTAGAGCATAGACCCTCCTGATCCACTTGCTCCATTTTTATGGGACAACTGGACCCATAAGGATAGAACGATGAAATATATATAGGGTGGTCGGTAATGTTTTATTAATGATTATATATATATATATATATATATATATATATATATATATACATGTTTTTATTTTTAGATATTAAAATGTAATTTTGAACATTTCTGTCTGATAGAGGGAACCTAACGGAACACATTTACAAAAGTTCAGACTTTAATTCAAATGAATGCTAACCTTTTGAAGCAGAATTGCTAGAATATCCAGAAACACATTTTAAAATCGTGGCCCAGTTGCCCCACGTAACATTACTAATTTCAATGTTAATGAATAATGAAAATGCGATGTATTAATAATAATGCAAAAATGAATAGAACTAGATTCGTTATAAAATTACTGCTATTAATTCTTCTAAACTTTGATAATGTTATTAAACTATATGTGCAATATGATTTATTTAGGATAACATCATAAGGAAGCAGACAAACGATTAGTTTTGGTCACAGTCAACATATTTTATAGTAAGTTATCATATGCTGATCATTAATAATTTCGGATAAACTTTCTGATCACCAAAGTTAGTTCCTTAATAGTAGACTATGTTAAATATAACGGTAAAATTGCATTATTTGTTTAACACTTTGCTAATAAATACTGTATATTTCTTTTATGTGCCCTCTTTTAAAATTAACAATTAAATATTTGATTTATACTTCTTAGATTATGGGTTCCTTTTTTAAAACTTGTAATTACGAGATGTTTTCGAAAAGTGAAGATAAACCTCAGAGAGCAGTAAAGAAAAAGTTTTAATGAGCGCATTGGCATCACTAAGGCTAATGTCAGACGAACGTCTTTTTGCACGCTTTTTTCCACATAACATATCATCCCTACAGAATGCTAGCGGCATTGTGTAGGGATGATAAGAAGGGAAAAAAAGCGTGCAAAAAGACGTTCGTCTGACATTAGCCTTATTGTAACCTTGAACATTCGACTTTTCCCTCACAGTTATTCGTTATCAGTACGGTGAGTTTGTTTCGTGTAGCAAGCGTTTATCGTCTTCGGTCCCTGGGTCCCCGTACGGATACCTCTGTTCTTTTCCTTATAAAAACTAAAATGTCCATTTTTTTTTACATTTTCACATCACTTCTTAATAGCTGAATGTTTTTTTTTTTTTTTTTTTTTTTTTTTTTTTTTTTTTTTTTTTTGCGTTCAAAGCAAACGAATAAATAGCAGTATCTAAGCTTATTCCTACATAAAATAAATGGTATTTACATCTGAATTTGCAAAATGCCTAAAAATGTCCAACAGAGTGTATGACCAAGAAAGTGAGAAATTTTCATAAGTATTTAACTTAAATCCTTTTCAATAAATTTTTTTGACTATTTATTGATCATTTATTTGTTTAACCGCTTCCACATTTGCCCCGAGATAAATCGGGGGTAAAAGCACTCTTTCCTTATACATGCTGCCAGTGAAGTGGTTAAAGCTCTTAAATTTGTGGTTGCGTTAATTTAGGTTAATGGTTATTAAATTGATGTTTTTAAGGCAGTTTGTAGTTTTATATCCATATCTTTGAACCTAAATGACTAAGCGCCTAAATTATCAGTTTCAGAAAAGATTTTTTTTCTGTCATTTACAATGTCATTTTGTTTGGAAAAAATGAATGAATAAGCATTTGTATTATTATTTTAGCTTCGGAACTGAAGAGGCTAAAGAAACATCTTGCACAACATTTTCCTCGACGTTGATGAGATCAAATTAAAAATTGAAATGTGGTTTTGACAACAGTCGGTAAACTTCGATGACTGTGGGATACAAAAGCTTGTACCCAGATTTAACAAATGCTTAGACATTGACAGCAACAATGTCGAAAAGCAAGGTATATGGGTCATTCCATACAAAATGAGCAAATGAGCGGTAGCTGACATGTCACAGATTTTAATGAAAATCAGCATCTAAGTACATCATATTCATTTATGAGTCAATGTAAAATAATAGATTTCAGGATTGTTTATTCAAGCATTAAAATTTACGTTAAAAGTTTATGCAAAATGGAGGTTTTGTCTACATGCTTTAAATTTCAATTTTGATTATGAGCTTAAGGAATGGAAGGACTACATTAAAAATATTTATATATAAGAATGAATTATAAGTAATATATTGGTGTAAGTTATTAATTGTATTTTTATTCCATAATGAGAAAAAAAAATATTATTAAAAAAATCGGAGTGAAAAAGAAAATAATTATATTGTTCCTTTGAACACGAAGGAACGATCGTACAACTTAAAAATTAATTGGAGTTATAGCTAAAATTATATATTTGAAATATCGAAAGTTTCATTCTTGCCTTTATATTCCTTAACGGAAAAAAATAATAAATAGTAAAAAATGTTGAGGGAAAAAAATCAATGTTTCTACCTCTTGTTTGACCGCGACGAAAACCTCTTAAAATGTTTAAGTTATTTGACATTATAGATAAAAGTATATATTTTAAATATAGAAATTTTTATTCTTGCTTTCAGTTTATTTTTGCCTGAAGAATATTTTAAATTTATGTAGAAAGATGATTGAGTTGAACAAAAAAAATTTTGTTTAATCTTTGATCAATGTAGATGGCAGCATTAAACATATTTTTCTTAAAATCGTTCGCAATATTGTACAAAAAAAACCGCACAAATTTCAAATGACATTTAATAAATATTACCTTTTTTGAACCCCATTTTGTTGTGTTAGGAATCAAAAGGCAATATTGAACTTTTTTTCAGCAGGTTACGGGCTTATTGATCTTTAGGCTTATTCCATATTTATATTGTCTGACTTTTCTTTTATTTAAATTTTTAAACATATAAAAGAGGAAAAATCGGGATTTTGAAGGGAAAAAATAGCAACTTACAAACTTGAGCAATTCGATCTTAATATGTAACACTACACCAGGCATCAATTTCACAAATGTTTTTGAATTCCTTTGATTTTTATAACATTTTAATTTTCTCAAAATTGACGAATTTTTAATTTTTACAACTAATTAAAGATAATTCATGGCGTAACCAAATTATTATTATTAAATAAATATGAAGATACTTTTCCAGAGGTTACAACAATATAAAAAGTTTTAATTTATGTTAAATAGTTTTTAAGACACTGAACTTCCACCTTGCAACTTTGAATGAT
Source organism: Maratus speciosus (assembly GCA_963932465.1). NCBI lineage: Eukaryota > Metazoa > Arthropoda > Arachnida > Araneae > Salticidae > Maratus > Maratus speciosus. Next base: position 510,345,184 of record OZ010786.1, on the reverse strand, counting down.
TGCGCACATGCCATTCTATGTCACAAGTTTTTTAAATGCCCAGAACTTCAAAAATATTTTACTGTTTGTCAGGATATTTTTGTAATTTTCTATTTGAATATGAATTGGATATGTGTAACAAATTTTATTAAAATCGGTTCCTACGTGGCTACGATTTTTTTTTAATTTTTTGGTCATTTTGTGTGGAATGACCCATATACCATTAGATAATTTGTAATGGACATTTTATCAATTAAACGTTTTTTCAATGAGTATGATGAACTGTATATTTAATTTTCGGAAAACCCTCGTATCTTTAACAATGACTAATAATTATATGACACGTTCGTATGGGACCTTAAATTTCCAGACAAAGAAATACTTCGGAACTAATATTTTATGAAAAATCTCTCTTTAAATAAGGAGAAATTTCGCGCGTTTAAAGTAGATTTATTTTTCTATTAAAAAAAAAAAAAAAAAAAAAAAAAAAAAAATGCTGATATTGAACCTTGAAAATAACTGTACCCGTACGAACACTGTATGAGTATAGTAAAATCCTGCATTTAATCAAAATATAATAAAATGCTATATTTTATCATTTTAAAAAGTAAATGATTATTTTAAAATTTCACAAAACCTTACATCTATGGAATAACCTTTATAAAATGCCATACGCAATGAACTCTTTTAATAGTACCGGGTGAGCAAGAAGTCAGTATAAACTTTAAAAATTCATAAAAACCGAAAAAATAATCACAATGAAAAACTGCTTGCAGGATTAGCATCTATAGGTCATGGGAATTTTTTTAAGACCGAAATAAAAAATAACTCAAAAATCAGCCGACAGATGGCGCTGGTTCGTGCAATTTTGGTGAAAATATGCAAATGAAACGGTTTTAAGAACTTGCGCCCATAATCCAGAACTACTTCACCGTTGCGAGCCGTGTACGTGATGGATGCTGAGTATGAAGGATAAAGCTTTGTTGTTAAAGTTATTTTACGTGAACTAGTTCTGGATTAAGAGCGCAAGTACTTATCACCGTTTCATTTGCATATTTCCACAAAAATCGCACGAACCAGCGCCATCTGTCGGCTGTTTTTTGAATTATTGTTTATTTCTGTTTTTAAAAAAATCCCGAGACCTATAGATGCTAATCCTGCAAACAGTTTTTCTTTTCGATTATTTTTTCGGTTTTTATGAATTTTTAAAATTTATACGGACTTTTCGATAACACGGTATATAGCTGATCTGTATAATATTTTTATGCTGTTAGAAAATCAAAAGTACAATTTTATTGTAACTAAAATAGCTGTTATATGTTAAGGAGATACATTAAGGAAAATTTAGTCCTATTTTAATTCTTAAATTAAATAGTTATTTTTTTTTATATGAAGGACAGAAAAACAAATAAATATACCGAAAGATTAATGAAAACCTACAAACGTTTTTGAAAACAGTATGATTTTCTAAGAAGAATTTTAAAATAAGTTTTATCTATTTGTCTTTGTCAAAATACTTCTGAAACTTTCACAGCACTCACTAAAATATAGTCATTTATCAAAAATTTCTACTGAAAGAGGTACAGCAGCATTGATAGACTTTGTTTCAATGTTTTCATAACTTTAATAAGGTAATCGTGTTTTGATATATAAAAATTTATATATTTTAACTTTGGTTTTGTAAATCTGGTCATTTATTTAAAAAGTCGAATGAAAGCAAAAAACACAAAATTATGATTCTGTTTTTTGGCATGTGTAGTTTTACTATAGAGAAAAAATATTTATCTAAGTTTGAAAGTGATCTACACAAATATACACCACAACTGTCATATTTCTATAATATAAACCTTTTAAACAAACAAACAAAAAAAACTTCAATAATTGATGGCGTCCCCGACAACAATCCTAGAAACAAAATCGTGTAAAGAAGGATGAAAATTACCGGATAGTGACTTTCTCCTCGAAGACGTGATGAACATCTTTGAAAATGAAGTATTTTAAAGAATCTTATGTTATTTTTATAATTCTAAATATGTATATAATTAATATTGATAAAACTTAAATGGGAACAATTCTAGAGCATTCTCTTTCAGTTAAAAAAAATCACGTTAATCGGTCGCATAGTTTCGTAATAACCCGCGAACATACATAAAAAAGACGAGTTTTCGTAGTTCTGTTCTACTTGGGATGTTCATGGAGCGACGGGATCTTCGCATACATATAACATACCGATTCGCAAGCTGCTAACGTAAAGCTTGGTTTATTTAGAGGTATACAAAATTAAAACGAGTATACTTGTTAGTTATCCCGCCGACCAAATTCGCCAAATTATACAAATTGACATAATTTTTATTTTAAATAACGAAAGAACAAATGAATTAGTATAACATTAATAAAAATACAAATACGACGTCGAAATGAAAATCACTTGATGACGTAAACACTTGTTGGCAAGTGAATGTGACATTTACGATCAGCCATTATTGGCATTTAATCTTACAATTTCGCGACAGTAATTTGGTCGACGGGATAACTAACAAGTACCTTAAAACGATATAATACTCATAAAAATAACGTTCATAGGCCATGATATTGGTTTTATTACATAAGTAATTTTGTGTCATTAGTGTTTAAAAATAATTTAGGGAACTTGGGCTGGCTCCAATGAAGCGAAATCTGGAAGTCCAATTTTCGATCACTTTATCGAGCAGTTGGGGGCGTATATCAGCAATAACGCGGCAAATGTTGATTTCCAAATCGTTGAACGTGTGTGGTTTATCGGTTTAGACCAGCGATTTCACATAACCCCACAGAAAATAATCTATTGGTGTGAGATCACATGACAAAGGGGGACATTTCACAAGTTCATTACGTGAAATTATGCGCTCACAGAATGTCTCCCGCAGTAAACTGATGCTGTTTTGCACAATTTTTTTAGTGTTGTTCCGGTCTAGGTTTATTCATGGTGAAATGACAAAACACACTGAGAAGCTGTCAGCTGTCATATTGACAGTGACTAGCAACAACTTGCCAATTTTAAAATCACACCTAAAAAAACACCCTCTGCAACAGAGCGAGAGAAAATATTGATTTTATTCTCTGTTCTTTGTTTTTAAAAAGTACCGAACCAATTTTCATAAAATTTCAATAGGAATAATTCGAGAGTATCCTCTTTCATATAAAAAAAAATAACATGAATCTGTCTCGCATTTTCGGAATAATCGGTAAACATACATAAAATATACATACGCGTCGAAATGACAAACCCCTTCGTTTCTTGAAGTCGGGTAGCAATGTTGCTCAATTTTCCGAGTTATCCGCTTAAAAATGTAGCATGTGTTGCAAGGAAAAAAAATAAAAGGAATAAATTACTTCTTTTCTCATTCTTGATATGCTAATTAAAAAGGCATGACAAATAATGCATCAATCAATATTCGGCATGCTTACGTTTCGCACTCTCCGAAATTGTGCTATCAAATTTTCGTGTTCTCAGTCAATTATGTGCTCAATTTATACACTATTACCCATATCCACAGATGGTTACTTTTAAATAATCCTAATTAAAAATGGTTATTTTCCAGTCCATACGAATTTCAATGCAAGCACCATGGTGTCCAGTCTCTTAAGCTACCTTTAACACTAGAACCGCCATTAGGGGCATTTTCATCCCTGCGAAATTGATAATATCCGATTCGAACCAGAAATCGCTTCATAAGATATGTTAAATGTATGCAGACCGAAAATTAACTAATTAAATAAGTCAAATAGTTTTAAATACGAATTCATGTGTGAAAAACTTTTTATAAAACTTGAGTAAAATAGTCGGCGGTTCTAGTGTTAAATGAATTTACGATAACGAAGAAATCACATAAATGATATTATTGTAAAGTTTTTTCTTTATTTTTAAATGCCTCCGAATACATAATAAAAACGATCTGAATTTTCTATAATATCCAGTGGCCGCAAATATAAATGAAAATAAAATAATAAGGTTATACAATAATTGTCCGTTGAACTTACAGCTACTACCTGGGTTTGGGCAATTATTAAATACTTTGACATAAGACATAGCTATTTAGAATAGTTTATACGAATCCTCTACTGATACAAAGGATAATTAAACACACTTAACTATGCATTACCTGAATACATTTCCACTAATTGACTACGATACAAGTCTATCAGTTAATTACAGTCCGGCTTGTTATTAGAAAATGTAGTCCACAGGCTGTCAGACAAGTTTAATTGTTGGAATTCATATGTGTTGATATTGACCACCAGAGACAAACATGATTAAAATTGAGGTGCAAATAACGGTTTTGATTAAGATTAATGACACTGAATTGTAATAAATCATAGGCAGTTTTGTACTAAGAAATGTAAGTTTAGAACTCTTGTATACGAAATTGTTTATTTTCTTCATAAATAAATTTCTGAATTGGATTGCATTTTTAACTATGAATACTATAACACTAGAAATAAATCATAATTACTAATTGGAATTTTAAAGAATTACATTTGTTTAAAAGTTACTTTTGAAGATATACCTAGCACTATGTATTTAAAAAAGAATATATGCAGAAAAATATATAACATATGTATATATATATAACATTAACATATATATATAACATATGTATATAAATATAACAAATATATAACATTAAAATATATTCAGCAGCAAAAGTGATTTATTAAGGGACAACATCTCAGTGATTAAAATAAAAAAAAAATTGTTTTCTATCAATATAATTTAGATTTCCATATTTTTATGTGTATTTGAATGTGAAAGGAGTTTGATAAATTTTAGACGAACATTCAGATTGAAAACTAAAATAGAATAGTCTAACACACGACTGTTATTGTGGTTATTTTTCTGTCTAATATATACTTTCAAAGAACAAAAGAGAGTTTTTTGTTTCAAATATTTTGAAAATGACATATTGATTATATACATTAAAAAACAAAATTTTCCGAATTTTGTTTATAAAGATTATGACAAGTTTATGCAACAACTGTAATTTCGGGCCTATAAACCGCGGATGAACATTCATATTTCCACCCAGAAAATTTATTTAATAATTGAACTGTAATATTTACCACAATTTAGTATGTTTCATTTCATGAAGTAAGATTTCTCGTTACAAACATAATTGTTTTTTTCAGCGGATTATAGGCCAGAAATTAACCCTTAAATGCCTGATTTTTCAAAATTCATTGTTGTAATATTTTTCGGCTTGCATTTTTTAAATACATCATGGGAAAAATACTTTAAAAAAACATTTTGTTTTAAGAATGGTTTACGGCTAAAAAACAATTTGTTACTAATCGGCAATACTATTCTTTAATGGAAAAAATAATTTTCCTTGATAAAATTCTATATTATTAAACACACACGAATTTTAGGCACTATAGTAAGAAATAAATTTTACTTGCTCACTGCAGAACAAAATAGGGTATTTCGCAAGCTTCCAAACAAAACAAAAAGAACAAGTAGCAGCAATTGAAAAAATAAATTTATGTTTATTCTTAAACAGCACAAGTGTTGCCATCTATATGTTGAAAATCGATTTAATAATATTTTCAGAATGTATTTTATTGGCAACATTAGGCATTGTAGCTTCAATATTATTCTAATAGCATTTTAGAGCCTAAATTGGGTATGTTGCCGAAAAGAAACACTCGGTATTTAAGGGTTAAGGTATTCGGGCACACATGTTGCAAACGTAATTATAGTACCTAATGTAATAAAAAAAATACATTTTCGATACCTAAAAAAAATAATATATAGGAATTATACATCAAGATTTTTTTTTCACAAAAATAACTCTTCTTTTCACATATAATATTCATTTATATCCATAAATATTTAATCTGCAAGTTTGTATACCTTACGGGTTGAGTTGAGTTGGGTTTATATTTGACAGCCGATTATCAACTCTAGGGATATAGGATCGAGGGGAAGTGCCCTCCGTGGGTGTCTTTCTAAGGGAACCTAACCCGTATTTACGCATGGAAATCCAGGGTTTCGAAGAAAACTCCGAAACGGTTTTGCCGACGGGCGCGATTGAGTTCGAACCCAGCACTTCCCGTCTACCAGCTTCGAGAGCAGAACCGCTCAGCCACTAGTGGGGTTGTATAGCTTACGGCGTTACATACGTTCTCAATTTTCAAAAAATCGATTTTTTTTTCTTTTTGACTGAAATTAAATCCTTGTAGTGCGTAGAATTATGGGCAAACAAATTTAAAGCGATATCTCATTTGTTAAGAAAGATATAAGCAAAAATGCGATCGTGTGCGATTTATAAAACCGACCTCCTCAAACAACATAATCTCTGCTGAAGTGTTTAGATAGAAACTCTCAAATACGTGTTTTTGTTGCTGTTCGTTATATTTGTGAGAATTTATTGACACATCTTAAAAATTCTACTCCTTTATTTTTATCACTGTATTTTTTTCTTCATAAAATTTAAACGCGATTTTCGGGAAATTACATTTTTCAAAACGGCAGCATGGTAACGTGAGCATTTTTTTAGCATTTTTGAATAAAATTTGCGCTCATCTACGCATAATTAAATTGTCTACGGTTCATTGAACCATTTTTTTGAATTTTTGCTTTTTATAATTCCCTAATAAATGTAAAGGAGTAATAAACAAGAAAAAAATAGTTTTTATTACTCTATTAATTAGAAATTGATTTAAAAGCAATTATTTTCTCAGTACGACCATTAATTTTAGTTTCCAGCAGTATCGCTTCGAGAAACCCACTTTGACGAAATTTTAAAAAATATATTCTGCTTTCATCAAAAAAATTAACCAATACGGCACATTAAAAATTTCTGTAGAAGAGAACCTTCCAATAGGATGTGTTTGAGAGGGAAAATCAAAAATGAATTTTAAAAGATTCAAAAAATAAGCAGTTTGGATTTGAGTACAGCCCTAATACGAAATTTGTTTCTTAAACTCCTATTTTTAGGTGCGTTTGTAGTTATATAAATATGTAGCACCTATAGTCGTCGTTCAGTCCGTCTGTCCGTCTGTCTGTCCGCATATAACAGCTCATAAACTACCCAACCGAATCGTTTGCAATTTAAAATATATAATTGTTGCACAATTTTGTCGCGTCGTTTCAAAATTTATGAAAATCGGATGAGTTTAGTTACAGGGACAGTCAAAATTTTCCGTTACATTACGGCCAATGGGAAAAAATATTTCAAGTGCATTTTAATGATTTTACAGCCTTTCGAACAGAATAAAATCGATTTGCACTTATGACGTGCAATAAAATATACCTTTAGTACAATATGCCGTGCAAAAAATGTTTATAAAAATTGTTATAGTACGAACGCACCTCATTTGGCACGTTTGACGTGCAATTTCAACATGTTTCTATTTGTTTTTGCTGTAAGCGTTCGTCTTATCAAAAACTTGTCATTATAAAGTTGTAGATAATATTGAGAATATGTATAATAAACTTTAAGCGGATTAGATATTTTGTGAATTGACGAAGTTATGAATTTTTTTTTTCTTCTTCAACGCCGCCATTTTTTATCGTTTTTAATTTTTTGTGGTAAAAGTTGTAGATAATAATAAGAAGAATTATATTAAGTTTTAGTGAATTTGATATCATAAGAATTGACGAAGTTATTAATTTTTTTCCCTAAAACCTTATTCTTTTCGCCCCTTGAGTCCATTTTTAATTTTATCAAAAATCTGTGATACATAAATTTTGGCCCTTTTCCTAGACGTAATAATAACTTTAAACTGATTTGATATGTATTATAATTAAGAAGCTATGGGGGTTTTTCGGTTTTCGCAAATCCCCTCCCTATTTTTATCCCCTTGCCACGATTTTGCCCATTAACGAACTTTTCTAATGTGTCAGACAAAATTTGGTCTGTTTTGGAGAAACTATTTTTGCTAAGCATTTACAGCATTATTTGTTAATGGTAAAGGGTGACAGAATATTGTGTTATATACTAAAACCTTTCCGGTGAAACTGTCTAACTAATAATGCAAGACTACTGCATGTTTAAATATGAAATCCTGATGATGGCAAGTACTTCAATTTTAGCATAATTAAACTGCATTGTTCATCTTTTAGGTAGTGAATCACTTGTGCATTTTAATTTTCATATTATATTATTAAGATGAATTTGAACTAGTCTATTTTATGCAGGAGCACTTACATTACGCCAATGAAATTTTATTTTTATTTATTTATTTATTTTTATTTTATATTTTATTTTACATTTTATTTTTATTTTTTTCGGAATACGAATAATCGAAATTCAAGAAATCGAAGCCGTACTGAAAATAGGAACAAAAGTACCCTCAAATTCCTCTGAAAAGTTGAAATGAAATTTATTTATAGTTACTTAAGATTCGAACTTTTGCATGACTGCACTAATAAAGAGATAACTAAATATAAATCATCAAATAAAATTTTTAAAAAAGTTTCACGATTATTATTAAACTTACTTTTTTGTAAAATGTATCCTTTTTATACCTTATACTACTTATCTTCTAATATTTTATACTCCCTTAGAAACTTGAAACTATTTTCTTTATTAAATATTTTTATTTCAAAATAAAACAAGTTCTTCTTTAGATATTAAATATCAAATTTCCTTCTATAACTTCTTTATTTTTTTTTACTTTATATTCTAAAGTAATTCAATCCAAATATAAATCGGTAATGCTATCTTTTTATACTGTGTTCATGATTTAGTAAATTTATGTGTTTATTAAATAAATTTCTGCTCATTTTACTGATTTAAAATGTCTTCTATAAAACACTTTTTTTATTTTTTGTGTTTTACATTCAGTTGAAAAATAAACACGGACACTTAAACCCATTTTTTAAAATATATATTACATTTGTTTGTAGAAATTAAATTTCATGTGATTTAAATCTTCTTTTGTTTATAATCTATAAGCAGAATATTTCACGTTTGCCTTTCTCTATCTCAATGACTATCTACGGGGTGTCCCAAAAAGGAGGACCTATTTTTAACAAGTTGGAAATTGCTCGTCAAACGTTGCAAATGAGGTGTTCGTTTTCTCTAACTAGTTTTATAAATGTTTTTTTCACCGCATATTGTACTGAATGTATAGTTTAGTATACATCATAAGGGTATATGAATTTCATGCTCTTCAAAGGGCTGTAACATCATTAAAATACACTTCAAATAATTTTTTCCTATTGGCCGTAATGTAACAGAAAACTTTTGACTGTTCCTGTAATTAAGGGTATTCTTAAGGGGATTCTATTAACACCCGCTCCGTAATGTTAATCCTATGGGCAAGTTATTTTCGAATTTCTCGTTTCAAGTTGAATATTTTTGAACGTTTTTTTTTTCTTTTTGCATAGTTTTTATTACTTATTATTGAATTATTTAATTTTTTGCGTAGTTTTTATTACGTTTTTGTCATAGTGGCAACAGAAGTATCCATCTCTGTTGAAATTAAAGGGAAAATACAGATTACTGTATAGACCAATCAGAAAACGAATAAAATGCGGAATAAACGAATAAAAAGCTTCAGATATGTGTTTCACTTCCTACCCTAACGAGGACTATAACCATTTTTCCAAATGGTTAATAAATAAAACAAAAATTTAAGACATGAAATGAAACTACGCGCTTAACCCTTTATCTATTGACGGTACTTATAAGTACCACCCACTTTAAACTTTCACTCCATCGTGATATTTCTGATATTTTAATGGTACTTTGCAAAAACACTTCTTTAACTCCACTTTTTCAGGATAAATGATAGCAGTAGTTCTAGATTTTTCTTACTTTAGCGAGGAAGGACGCTATCTTTGAAACAGTCGATTTGTTTTTTGCCGACATTTTGAACAGATTGTTACGCCCGTCTTTTTATTGCTGCAAGCACAGTAAAGAAAATAAGATAAGTGTTGGATTCTTCTAATGTGTTCATTATGAACTTATAATTCAATCTGACTGGCTATTTTAGGTGAAAGGTGTATGTATTTGATTTAACAGTTGAATTACTCGGCGGTACTTATAAGTACGGCCAGTACTCTGGGTGTTGGAGAAAAACTTTTCGTTTTCATTTCGTCTGTCTAGTTATCTATCGTTTTTATCTGCTTCCGAATGTAATTACTAAATTGTAGTGAATAATAATTTCCCTGTTTTATTTTTCTGTTTCATTGTTACTTTTTATAGGAAATCGAAAAAGTGTCGGCATTGGCTCATTTTTGCTATGCTAGAAATGGCATGTGTACATTCATATATTTCACTTGTGGAGATGCGAGAGGACATATTGTCCCTGGAATATAGGCATTGCATAAATAAAGAACGGCTGACAAGAAAGAAAAAGTATATATATTTTTGCCGTCAAATTTGAATTTTTACTCATTTTTCATGTGTAAAATAAAACTATGTCAATTTAATAATTTTTTATTGATAACTTGCGAATATATTATTCTTATTTAACAAGTTTAAGAGCTTAAGCTTTATTTAAAATAGCATGTGGGTTTTCTATTTCGAGGATATTCTAGGCATAGTGTTCTCACGGTAATTTAAGCACTTCACCGGTGACAGGTATGAGGAAACGTTGACTTATCTACCCCTGACTTATCTCGGGCAAATTGTGAAGTGGTTAAAGTACCAAATTAATTAATTACCTCTAACGAATTGAATTTCTCACGGGTGAGTATTTTTTTAATGTATATCCTTTCATTTTTATCGTAGTAACTGAAAAAAAAGTACGTGAAAGTATCTACAGTAGGTCATAATGCAGTAGATAAAAGGTTTAAACCATTGAAATAAACAGAATCATAAAGGCGGATTGTAAAATAGTTATATTTAGCGGATTCCTTAGCCTGTTAACTGCTGACACGGGGAGAATACGAGAGTATCGCTTTTAATATATTTAAAAAACTAGTATGTTGTGGCCATCACAAAACTTTCTTCTGTATAAATCACGTCAATTAAATCATTTAAATAGTAAAAGAAATTACATCAATTTAGAACCAATTCGTATCAAAGTATACCTGAATTTGAAGTTTGATGAAAATTCGTGCATTACTTATTGAGATAGAGCTGTAGGGGAAATTCTGAAACGTGCAGCATAGCAGCGCCACCTGTTGAGCGATTTGCACCAAAACACAAACAGCACTAATTCATATTAAGGTATACCGGAATCTGAAGTTTGATGAAAATCGGTGCATTAGTTCTGGAGCTATTGGGGAAATTACAAAAAATGCAGCACAGCAGCGCCACCTGTTGAGTGATTTACACGAAAAGGTACAAAACATCAATTCATGTCAAGGACTAACTGAATCTGAAGTTTGATGAAAATCCGTGCATTAGTTCTGGACATTGAGCTATTGTTGAAATCGGAAAAATGCTGCATAGCAGCGCCACCTGTTGAGCGATTTACACCAAAAAACACAAACAGCACTAATGCATATCCAGGTATACCTAAATCTGAAGTTTGTTGAAAACTCAAGCATTAGTTCTTGAGATAGAGCTATTGCGGAAATCTCGAAAAATGCAGCATAGCAGCGCCACCTGTTGAGCGATTTACACCACAAGGGGCAAAACGTCAACTCATGTCAAGCACTAACAGAATCTGAAGTTTGATGAAAATTCGTGCATTATTTCTTGAGATTGAGCTATTACGAAATTCGTGTAAATGCTGCAAAATGCAGCATAGCAGCGCCATCTGTTGGGCGATTTACACCAAAACTTTACCATCACCAATTCATATCAAGGATTAACGGAATCTGGAGTTTTATAAAAATCCGTGCATTAGTTCTTGAGATAGAGCTTTTGCGGAAATCCTGCAAAATGCAGCATAGCAGCGCCACCTTTTGGGCGATTTACACCAAAACTTAATCAGCACCAATTTATATTAGGGACTACCTGAATATAACTTTTTATTAAATTCCGTGTATTAGTTCTTCAGATAGAGCGCCCACAAAATTTGTGTCACATACAGACAGACAGACGGACAGACAGACAGACAGACAGACGGACAGACAGACAGACAGACTCACAGACAGACATTTTGTAAAAACATGTTTTTTGAAATCTCTGACCCATAAAACGTGTAAATCCGTCGAAAACTGGAACTCGAAAATTTTCATGAAACCAATACTTTCTTCTTGTCAAGATAGAAGAAAGTAAAAAAGTTAAAGTACCAATTTAATTAATTATCTCTAACGAATTGAATTTCTCACGGGTGAGAATTTTTTTAATGTATATCCTTTCATTTGTATCGTGGTAACTGAAAACAAAAATACGTGAAAAAATCTACAGTAGATAATAATGCAGTAGATAAAGGGTTAAACCATTGAAATAAACAGAATCATAAAGGCTGATTGTAAAATAGTTACATTTAGCGGATTCCTTAGCCTGTTAACTGCTGACACGAAGCCAATACGAGAGTATCGCTTTTAATATATATACTAGAAAGGTAGCCCGTCAAAAATGACGGAAATTTAGATATAAAGATATATGCAACTCATGTGCAAGAATATGAGTTTTCTCGTTTGTTCCGCAGTGATAGATGAAAATAACACATTTTAAGAACGAAACACATTTATGAAAAGCTGTGTACAGTAGAAGACCACTAATCTGCGCAGTTTGGTTCCAAGTGTTATGCAGATTTGAGGCTCTCTGAGGTCATGTCTATTCAATCTTTGTTTACATTTTTTTAAATTCATATATTGGACAATTTAGATTGTTAAGCCTTAAAAATAAATAAATTACACACTTGAAGTAAGGTAAAAACTATTAAATTATCGTATACGATTTCATGAAATGGTATTATATGTTATTATATGTGTGTGCTTCACGATCTTGGTTACGACTTTGGCAAAATTGGCTCCAACTTGTCATAATTTTAATAGTGTTGGCCTCTATAACAAAAAAGTAATCAGTTTTTAGTAAAATTTCTGATATAAAGTAGTTAGTTTTCAAAAACTTGTGTAAAATTGCAGGCCGTTCTCATGTTATGCCAGTCCTAGGAATAATATTTCTAACACTGAAGAGTTTCCATGTATATGTGGAATTTAGAAAAGCTTCTCCAAAAGAAAGGTCCTGAAATTACATTGTAATTCCTCTAACTTCAAAGTTTAATCGGGCCCTGATGTTGTTTACTGGGTACAGATGTCATATTCGCCCCGTATTGGCGCGATTTTTTTTTGTCGGCAATATCATATAGGCAACAGGTACTTAACTTGCGCCAAAGTGTCGTTATTTTGCTTGATGTGGTAACCCAGATTATGTTGTTTATGCTGTTGATGTTTTCACCAAATTGGCAACCGAAAAAAATCTCGCCAATATGGGGCGAATATGACATCTGTACCGTTTACTGAAATCTAATAAATACAGTTATTTTGAATATTACAACAGAATTAAACAGCTAAATTTATTTAACTTAAACTCACTGTTACATCCCGATGTTATTTTTTAGTATTACGAAAGAAAATTATTTAAATTTTTCAAATCATGCACATTTATAATTCTTTTTCATCTTTAATAACTAAATAATGAAAAAATATGCTTTTGTTCTGAGCTCATAAATATGACAATAAAATAATGTAACTATGAGACATTGCAAAATTAATTCTTCGTGATTTCAAACCATAAAGAAATGATACCGCCACCATTTTACCTACTATGACGTCATTAGAATATTGTCCATTGATTGTTGGAGAACTTGCTTTGTGAATGATTACCTCAATGATTTAATATTTTTTTACGGTTCACGATGAATGAATCACTTGTGTTTGTTTAGGTTTATGGAATGAGATATTAAGCCGTGAACCTAATTTCAACTAAAGGATATATGTATTTTTAATCGACATTGAAAACAATGCTTTTATCTCGAAATAAAAAGTTTTAGTTTGTATAATTGGTTATTTCTGTTAATTATTTATTTAGGTACTTTTCCATTATAGCGCATTTAAAAAAAAAAAAAAGCTTGGCGTAATTCGAGCATCAGAAAGTGAGATATGTTGCCAAAATATATAAACAGCTATGATGCTATGGAAACAAATTTAATGAACTTTTATTTTTGTTTATATATGCACTTATATACATAAAAAAATCGTTTCTAAATATATATAATATTATTTTTATATACAAATTACGGCACAGATTTCAGATATGAACTGGGATACCTAACTGGCGCTAAAATGGTGTTATTTTGCCTGCTATGGTAACCCGGCTAAAGTTTTTTATTTAATAATAAATTGTTTATTTACTTTTATTTTCTGTTTTTAAATTATATAAACTGTTTTGTTCTATAGTTATTATTCAAACTTTTATTTATTTATAGTTACAGTCGGACCTCTATTTAACGAAGTCGCTAAAACCCGAAAAAAAGTTCGTTATATGGAAAATTCGTTAAATAGAGAGTCGCCCTTTAAAATACTTTAAACTATGTAGAACACATTTTAAGTCCATAAACACTAAATATAATTAAAAGAAGTAATTATTCACACTTTTTTTTTATAAATTATATCTATTTGTTTTACTTATTTTCCCCATCAAAAAGAAATCTGCAAGGTAAATAAGAATGAAACAAAACATTGTCTGGAAATACATTGTATTTTCAGTTTAAAAAAATAATTTTACATTAAAATCACCATTTTTTATTATGGTTGATAAACTGTTTGGAGGAATGCCAAATTTTAAAGCAGTATTCTTTTTCTTCATGCCTTTATCCATCTCATCAAGAATAATTTTTTTTTCTTTGGTGCTCAAGCACTTTCGCTTTGACATTTTCGAGCTACAAGAACCGAAATTACCAACACGATTGATCATGATCAACAATCTAGAAAACGGGAAACTATAGTTTAAGGACACGGGGCAGCTCCATTGAGGGTTAAAAGGGATATTGAAAGTTTGCTCTTCTTGGATGGAAAGCAAAGAATCACAACGATTTTACTGCTCTCGGTGAGTTAGACCTGGTCTTGGTCATTGATCATCATAAAATGTGTTAAAAGAAAGTATAAGTTTGAAATGTCCAGTAATATTTTAAGAAATAGGGAGAAAAAAAAATTTAGATCCCAAGGAAAAGTTCGTTAAATAGAGAATACACTTCGCTATTTGGAGGTTATTTTACGAGGAAATTTGCAAAATGTTCTTGGTTCCAAGTAAAAGTTCGCAAAATAGAGAAATTCGCAAAATAGAGGTTCGTTAAATAGAGGTCCGACTGTATTTCCTTTTCAAAATGATAGCAAATAATTTAAAAATATATAAGTAACTGGTATTCGAAAGCGAGATTTCTGCCGAATTGGCGTCAGAGAAAAATCACGCCAACCCCGATGCGTATATGACATCTGTGCAAAAATTACTCCTGTTTCTTTAAAAAATGGGTAAATAGCTTTTTTTACATTAAATAAATTGTATACATATGCAAAAAATTGCTTGTGAGTATGAAGCAGTAAATAGGTTGTCAGAAAATACGTTGGTAAACTTCTTTCTCGCCAAGAAACTTTTCTCCGAAGTATTGTACATAAGCAATGATTGCTAGAAAGCATTTTTAATTATGATACGCGCTTTTATGTTTCACTACATTTATGCATACTATACTGTATGTATAAATGCTACAGTTCATATGCAGGGCTACACAAAAGAATTCGTAAGGGTTACTGAGTATGAGAATAAATTGCTTAAAGGCGGTTTTTAAAGGAGTTATGCAGTTTTACGCTGAACTGCATTTAGTTTACTAAGAAATGTTTGTAGAATATAGATAAAATGATATACAGGGTCACGCAAAGAATTGGATACATAACCGTCTATGGATGATAATATCTGGAAATGTGATTTTAGTAGTTTTAAGAGTAGTTTAAATTAAATTTTAGCTAAATAGTGGCATGTAATAACGGTACTATTGGCTATGGACGGTAACTGCTGAAATCAATTTTAAAAATTTTTTATGCGTTTTCTAAAATGTTTACTTAGTTATCTTATTTTCGTAAATAACGAAGTTTTGTTAAAGCATTCAGGATGTGTTGGAAAGTGCTTCATATTCTATGCTAAAGCATGATTTTTCTTTCATTTTTAGTCTTATTTTGCATTTATTTTATTCTTAATTTTTTAGTCTTATACTGCTTTATAGAAACTTTGGCACAGTTGTCATATATATTGGAGCGATTTTTTTCCGACGCCTACTTGGCGAAAACTTCAACAGCATAAACAACAACATCCGGGTTACCATATCAAGCAAAATAACGACACTTTGGCGACAGTTAAGTACCCGTTGTGTATATGACATTGGCGTCAGAAAAAATCGCACCAACATGGGGCGTATATGACATTTGTGCCGAAACTTTAATATTTAATGTTTAAACTCTTCGCTCCACTCACCTTGCATATAGTATAAACAATAACACAGATAGCGCAAAATAATAGTTTGATACTTTTCCACTGTAGAGGCTTTGGCATTTTTTAAAAAAAGCCTGGGGTAATTTGGGCATCAGAAAGTGAGATTTGGGTACTTTTCCGTTATACGGATACCATTGTCGCCAAGCGTAATAGTTGGCGCAACATGAAAATCGCGTGAATTGAGGCATTTGAAAAATAAAAGAAAAAATATTGTCGATAATAAAGTGAGCATTTAAAAAATATAACATTTGAAAATTCCAAACTTTTACGAACTATTTCATTAAATCACAAATATATACTTAAAATAATTGAACAAGTAACTGTTATAAAATAAAGCAATAAAATAAAACTCATATTAAACTGCTGGCATAAAATTACAAATATCTTTTAGCATTTTGAAAAAATTGGCGCATTAGCATACATTTTGGCATGGTGTCCGTATAACGGAAAAATATTCAGGTTTGTTGTCAAATCATATAAATAGCTATGAAAACAAACTTGATGAGCGTTTTTGTTTTTTTTATATGTTTATTTTATATGTATATTATTCATCTTTTTATGTACAAATTACATCTGTTTCTGTATAAAATTAGAGAAACGGCTTTTTTATGTTAAATAAATCGTATAAATATCGAAAAAAAAAACGTGTGTATATAAAATGAAACAGTGGATAGGTTCCCGGAAAATATGTTGCCAAATTTCCTTTTTCGCCAAGGCACCTATACTGGAAAAGTACCTAAAGTACATTAAAATTGCGCAATTAGGAGCTCATACAGTACAGCGTCGTCTATTGGCGGTTATTTTATTAGTAGCATCGGGAGGAAGATGTAAAGATGTACTTTAAATTCTCACCCATAGATTTTGAAAAAATATCTTAAAAGAGCGGGGTTTAAATTAAATTTTGGTGACCTCCTTTATGAAAGATTAATGGTTTTAAATGGGAATTTTGCCAAATCAGCCAGCTATCGCCAAGTTGGCCAACATTTGGCGCTACTGTGGTAACACTGCATTAGTATTTTTCAACAATTACTCATTTCAATGAGGTGGTCCTCCCGAAATCGTGAGGGACACACAGAGACTTGGATTTTATATAAATAGATATATATGTATATTAACAGAATATTGTTAGTTTTTAAGTAGATATGATTTTTAGTATTGTTAGTGGACATTAAAAATAATATATATTAAATATGAAAAACCTATTAGAATTATCAATTTTAAAGAATGCTTTTTAACTAGGTTATATTACGCGGAAAGCCAGGGTTTACATCGTTGTTTCAAAAATGGTGAAACCATTGTGAGGACAAAATAATTATAATAATAATTAATCTATGTTCTTTGTTAATAAACTTCTATTACAAGTATGGTTTTGTTCCTTTAGAAATTGTAACGAAATTTGGAACTTGTTTGAATTAGTGTTAAGTGCATTTCGAATGTGCCTTTGAAAATTTAATTATTAAGCTTATACCAATATTATGATGGGTTATATTTTGGCCATTGAATTAACTTAAAAAAAACTATTATTTTAACACAATCAAAGTGATTGGTAAAGTTGTCATACGAATTGAATATTCCTAATTGAGCGAAAAAATGCCCAGGCTGGGAATCGAACCCGGATCCTTGGCTTACAAGGCCAATGCTTTAGCGTTTAAACTAACTGGGCCGACAACCAGCCAGCATATTTCGCTCAGATAACCTTATTGGTTCTAAGCCAAGGATCTGGGTTCGATTCCCAGATTGGGCATTTTTTCGCTCAGTATTAAATATTCAATTCGTATGACTTAAAAAACTTCATTCGTTAAATTGATCGTTTAATATTGAAAAGTATAAAGATTGCGTTAAAAATAAGGTGTCATCCATTTACGTAATGGTAGTACAGGGTGTCCACCCTGTGAAACCCCCATGTAACCCCACTAATTTCAAATGTTAATTGTATAGAAACTGCAACTCCTAGATATTTGAGGTTTGTGGTATCATTAATAGCCACACAACAAGCTTATTTTTCTGCAAATTGTTTTCCCGAAACAGTTAATTTTTATTGTATGCATTATTGATATGTCATGAAAACAAGTGTATTTTTTTGCAAATGTTTATTAGTCTGAAAATTTTACATTTTTGTCTCTGCATGCATTTCGACATGGACGCTCAGAATATCCAGTCGATATTCAATCTCAAGCTACGTGTTGCCCAGCACGTCACGTCAGGTGTGACTGAATTCATGGTTTCCGCAATTTTGTGGCGGAGATAACAAGTTAATTGCTTCTGAAAAATTGCTGCAAAAAGAACTTGTTGTATTCGAATTCATGTTATTTCAAACCACAAATCCCTAGAGCTTATAGTTTCAGTACAATGAAAATTTGAAATCAGGTAAGTTTCATGTAGACACACAAAAATGAAGGATCGAGAGTATCTCACACATTTTATCAAAAACTGTACAGCATCGCGTAAATATTTTACATATTATATAAGTTTTGCTCATTTGTTTTATTCCCATACTATATTAAATATTTCTTATGGCAAGAAGAATATTATGAGGAGAATTAAATTTAATTTGCAAAAATACTCAAGCTATATGGTATTTTTGGTAGAAAACCATGTTGTCGTCGAGCTCAACATTTCTTTCATATGTTGTCAGAATTCCGTTATTTTCATAAAAAGTAAGAAAACAAACGAAAATAAACGTAGATAATAAGACGAATGTAAGAAAAGAGGTATTAAAGGTAGACTTTATTTTTTCAAAATATATGTCACTGTAAAAAAAAAAAAATAAATAAATAAAGCCACAGAAAATTCAACCTAAAGATATATTGTATTACATATATTTGCAGATAATTTAACATAGTGTAATAAATATTCTGTAGATTAATTAGCTGAATTTAAGCTGATCTTTAAGAATTAGGAATATTCAGAACGATTTCTTAAATGAAAATATTTTATATATTTGTCTCACGAGCCGTTTGGTTGCTTTCCTTTAATGGGAAACAATTAAAATGCATAATTTATTAAATGAATACTATTTTATTTAATTCTAATTATTGATGGATTAATACTAAATACTTGAAAAATGAAAGTTTTCACGAGAAAACTATAAATGAAAAGTTAAAATATCAAAATGAGTACTTTTATAGAATTTTGTAAAAAGTAAATAGTGTACACTCCATTGTGTACAAGAATACTGCATATAAATATATAGAAGGAACAAAATATGCTAAATCTCTTAAAGGATAAGAAACAAATATCCTTAGAGTTATTATCTCCATTATAATAACTCTAGTTATTATAATGGACCATTATTATATTATTATAATACCATTATTATAATATCTCCAGTTTTCAAAAAACAAAAAAGATCGACAATTGCTGCAATGTACGAAGTTTGGAAATAGATCGTTTAGTACCAACGTCGGCGAAGAGTTGAAAATCGTAGCAATGCAAAAATTAATCCAAAATCAACTAAAACCTGCCACGATAAATTCGGAAAAATGAAGTCTTGAGGAACTTGAGGAAAGATCATGAAGAAAATACGTAATGCGTTGTATGCGTCTTATATAAGTGCTTAAGAAAAGCCACAGATAAAGCGTGAAAATGTTTTTAGAAGTGTATACATAATACTGATGCATATGTTGAGTTCTAAGCGGTATTATGTTTAATGGTGATAACTGTCCTTATGCTTATGTGTCCAAATATACACTGCTCAAAATAATTAAAGGATATTGAGGTCGTGGATAGATCTTGCAGCTGGGGAATTGTTTAAATGATTTATACATGATTCGATAGACATGGTAGACTATACGAGAAAAATATTACGCATATTTGTCAGAAAAATAATACATTGTATTGCACATTTGGGTACAAAAGGAAAAAAAAAAAAAAACCACGTTTTTTGCATATGAGCAAAAACGAATAAAAAAGGCGTTAACTTCATAGAAGCTCATTTTTATTAGATGGTATTATTCCCCTGACGGCCAAAATTATTGAACACCTATGAAGCAAGGAGTCAATGAGGCTATTAATGAGGAGCTGGAGTATTCTTCCCCACTTTTCCAGAAGAGATCTTTTCAGTTCTTGGAGAGTTTGTGGGGTGGTAGGCGGCCAGGAACTCGTCTGCCTAGAATATCCCAAACATGCTATATTGTATTCATGTCCAGAGGACATGCTGGTCACTCAGTCGTAAGATTTCTTCCTCGAAAAGGAAATCATACACCATGTAAACACGATGTTACCTGATATTGTCGTCCATTAACATGAAGTCATCTCCAATTGCAGCAGCGTGAGGGACTACAATATATCTGAGGATCACATCCCTATATTATTGCTGATACGTCAGAGCTCCATTTTGCATGATGTGGAGGTCGGTGCGCCCATCAACGGAAATGCCAGCATAGACCATCACTCCTCCACCGCTAAATCGGACACTTTCTTGCACGAACGCAGAATTGTTTCTAGTGCCACGTTTCCTCCAAATGAAAATACACCTATTATCAGGATGAACAGAGAAACGGGAATCTCAGAGATAAGAATATTGCGGCATTCATTTCTCATCCAGTTGACATGCTTTGTTGCCAACTCCCTGCAGTGCCACGGTGCCTTGCTGTTAACGTAATACATAGCATTGTTCTGCGAGCATACAGACCTATGACGTGGAGCCGGTTTCAAACAGTTTGAGTCAAAACTGTGGTACCAGTAGCGGAGCAAATATGTTGTTGAAGAAGAGTGGGATGCATATTTCGATGTCTCCGAGCCATTAGGGTTAAATATCGATCTTCATGGGAATTTGTTGCACGTCTACGACCATGACTTGCTCTTCGGCCTGCATTTCCAGTCTCCAAAAAACGGTCCCAGATCTTGGAAATCACACTTTGTGAAACTCCAGTGTCTTCTGCTACTTCGGCTTGATTTTGGTCCCCCTCTCCTCTAACCAACCAACAACTCTCCAAGCTTCTTATTCTGTTAAATTACTGTTCAGACACAGCACTCCTCAAAACAAAGCACTTACTGAATGTCAATCTATGTTTTCCGCTTTGTCTATCAGTACGTTAAAAGTAAAAATTTAGCCGCCGGAGCTAAAGTGTCGTTTTTGACATCAAACTCAAAATTTGCATAAGTTTGAAAATGAGAAAAAATTGCCTTTGTGACTCTCTCCCATTTTTTTGCCAACAAAAAATTTGCCATTATTTTGTATAAGACTTACAATATCCTTTAATTGTTTTGAGTAGTGTATATTCATCTTATACATCTAGACATCGAAAACTGTGCGCAATGGGAAATTACGTGTTGACTTATCAGACACCAAGTGTACTAGGTACAGTTTATAAATATTTCAGAAAGCTAAAGCAGGCTATTGTGTGCGGTAAATGGTATTCCACCTCCAATATTCAAACGTATCAAGATATTTTTATCTATTCATTGAGACTGTGAGATTAAGATAAACAACGGTTAAAAACATTTTTTAAAATATCTAATCAAAACATTATGCTGTCAATGCATGTATATTTCATTATTTTAAAATATTCAATTTTTTTTTCTTTTCATGCGTATTAGTTGTAAAACTATTATTCCGTCATCGATGAATATCATTGCCATAAGCAATCTGAATTGACTGCCGCCTTAATTATTCTGGTAAATATTTGTTTGTTATGCTACTATGCAGTTCATAACGTTCGCAAGTAGCAGGAATGATCCATAATCAATGAAATTGCATTACATATTATTTAGGAGCATCGTGAAACGTCCAAAAATTCTACATGGACTGCTGCTTAACATTTATATATATATATATATATATATATATATCAGTGGCGTGGCGTGAAAATTTTCGGTGGTCATCGGAATTATTTAAGTTTGTGGTGAAAAAAAAAATTAACTATAAAATTCAATGGTTGAATGTTCAAAAAAGAAACTTTAAATCTTACCTTCACTTATACATGAACTCCAAATGTTCTGCTAAAAGTGGATCGTAGAGTTTTAAAAGCTTATTAAGAGTTTTAAAATATTGCTTGGTCATCGCCGCATCCAGCGATGACCGGACGCCACGCCACTGATATATATATATATATATATATGTATTTCCTGTTTCGATGTCTTACTGAAGATGAATTATAAATTCATTACGACACGACAGTCCCAAACGACTTAAGATAGTGCTTTGCACAGGTTCATGAGGATGGCCAATGACAAAACATTCATGTCACTAAGTTATGCTACATACCTAGTTTAAGCAAATGTTTATAGTCTAGTATGATCAGTTTTAACCACGTCAGGCAATCGATAGTGAATGTTGAAATAATAAGTTATTTATTTTAATGAAGAATTAGAGTAAAAATCTCCAGAATATGAAAATCAGTACACTGTTGTTTTCAAAATGAAAATACTTTACGTATGTTGCAAATTTAAGCAATTAAACTTTTTTCTGGGAAATAATTGCCACACCACTATATTTACCAGATGTTTACCTTTCTGGTAATGCTGTTTTCTCTGATGCTGATGTCTTTAAAGATGATGTATTGCTTCACGCAGAACGCCAGTTGACGAAAGCATTTCAGTTTTTCAAATTTACTTGATTAGGAGATTATTTAAAACAATAACTGTCTTGTGGCATTCCATAATTCCTTTGTTGCCCGGAAGGTGCGCTAGTATCGAAACTTCTGACGGTATGTTCATTGTACAGGACTTTTTTTTTCATTTTAATAAAAGACAAGTGTTTTTACGTTCCTCGAAAAAGTGGAGATTCATAGTTCTCAGCATACTTTTAAAATATTTTTTTTTACTAAAAATGTGTTTTTTACGTCTCTTAACATTTTTAACGAAACATATGTGTTGTTAACTCTGTGTAATGTTTTCATTTTTTTAATAATTTGATTTGTTGTCATCCTTATAATTTTACTATGCCAAGAATAACATAATTTTGACATATATTTGCGATATTCATAATTAATTCTTAAATTTCTTTAAATTTTTTTTATTGTGGATATGTGTCGAAATTTGTTTTCTATCAATAAACACACATTCGACCAATAATTGCAGTAAACCTGGGAATTCAATGAATTATTAATTGTATATATTCTATCAAATTTGAAAAATAAATAAGAAAATAGTTTGATATTTCATTTTTAAAATATTGTGGAGTATGAAAATGAAAGT
Organism: Maratus speciosus; assembly: GCA_963932465.1. Taxonomy (NCBI): domain Eukaryota; kingdom Metazoa; phylum Arthropoda; class Arachnida; order Araneae; family Salticidae; genus Maratus; species Maratus speciosus. The sequence continues at coordinate 510,321,692 of OZ010786.1, read as the reverse complement.
AACTGTTTATAAAGATAAATCCTAATTTAGGGATACTTGATTTAAAATTTTGTATAAGTTACTGTCCACTAATTTAGAAAATTATCTCTAATCGCTAGTTATATCTCCAAAATATATCTGTGTTCAACATCCGTTCAATGAAAAATACAAACAAACAAACATTGTAAATGATTAACGACATTCAAACAGAACATTTGTATAAAATTCCTTTGTCAAAGAATATATTTTAAATTCTGTTCTTTCATTCATATGTGCCAAAATATTTTTGCAGCTTTCTTCAATAATCAATTACAATGGGATCATTAATCAAAAGTTTCCATTTAAAAGAATGTTAACGACAATGATTTACGATGCTTTGTTGCTTTGATATCGCTTGCTTAGTACGGATGTTTTAGTTGAACTTTTAGTAAAGACAATTAACGAAAAACATCTTCGATTGCTTAATAAAAGAGAAACAATTAAACATTTAAAAATTTTTGACAGATTACTTTATCGTGGAATATATTTTATTTATACATACATATCTACAGGTTATTGTATAAACTACATGCATATCGATAATTAAAAGAATAAGCAAATAATGAAATAAATAGTCGAATATGTTAATTCACATATTCTACAAAAACGTATCTGGAAGGTAAATGTGAAAAAAAAAATAAGAACTGCATTGAAAGTAACTTTTCAGAATGAAAAAAAAAAAAAAAAAAAAAAAAAAAAAAAAAAAAAAAAAAAAAAATGTGATGTATTACTTCTGGCTTTTCCTGGTACAGAGACTTCATTAAATTTGAACATAAATATGTTTACATTTTTTGACAATATATGTATAGTTTCAAAATTAAACGAATGTACTAGCAGACAGGCCGATAAGCAGACGATGCCATAAACAATTTCAACTACGTACATTACACAATATTCTAACGTGTTCTAAATAGAAAATTTAAAACCATTATTTAAAAAAAAAAATCCTGAGAATTTTTTATACCCTAACAATATCTGTAAAGCCATTCAAATCTCTATAATTATTTAATACTGGATATTTCCCACTTTGAATTTCAGAAAATTGAAAATGTACAAAACATTTCTGTTTTACATAATATGATTATTTAATGTTCATTAGCATTTTTTCTGATTACACAGTTACTATAAAGCTTCATATTAGTTTCATGACAACATTTTATGAATGATTTTATATATTACTACATGAAAACATTTTTGAATTGGGCAGTATTCTTAATTTTATTAAAAATAAATTTGATGTAAGGGAAAGTTTTGGAAAAATTTTAGTAAAAGCATTTAAAATTATTTTATAGAACACGTATTTAGAATTATGTTTTTTACAGTTACATAAGGAATGTGATTAAGCTTACATAGCTTTACATATGTATATATATATTAGATGCCCCGCCCTGCGTTGCACGGGCCCGTAATAATATTTGTAAATGAACCTGAACTTTGTATCTCAGGTCCGTACAGAAAGGAGGGAGAGTGTAGGGATGGTCCAAATTACCTGGGCCGAATTCTGGTTTACCTTAAGGTTTTGAAGTTTTATTTGTCTCATACTTTGCACTCTTTTATTCAAAATTAATTAACAAATTCAATTAAAATTTAATTATATTTTCAATATTTTAAATTTTTATTTAAAACTTTTAGATAAAAAAGTAATTACAAATATACAATAAGCTGTAATACTGAAAAATAAATAATAAAATTGCAAACAAATACTACTATAAAGATTTTTAAAAAAAGTTACTATGGAGCAAATTTATTTTCTAATAAAATATGTTTATAACGGAATCGTGCAATAAACCGAAAAAAAAAAACAGATTTCAATATCCCTCCCTCAAAAAGAATGCAATTATGCTTTGTTCAATTTAACGAGACGGAATAAAACGAATTTATCAATTGTCTTTTGCGTTTCCGTCTAAGCAGGTTTTATTATATCTTATTTCTGGTAGGGACTTGTATTGGAATTATTACCGTAACGCGAAGACTATTTGTAGGGAAAAATGTGTACCATTTTATATCTTTAGACTGTTTACTTTTGGCGCCATCTGGCGAGGTCTTTTATATGTGAAAGAATCGTTTTTATTGATATAGATCAGCCGTATTCAACCTTTTTTCCTCGAGGGTCGAAACATATGTTTGAGACGTTAAGCGGTTAACACAGAGCAATACAACAAAGTTAATATTATTACTGGAATAAATGCCTGTCGCGTAAAAAAAATGTTACCAAAAATTTTAACAGCAATATTTACGAACAAAAAATTTCGTGGTAGATCTTTATTGCAAATGTCGTAAAAATAGGCTGAGAAGATTGTTTTTTAAAAATAATAGTGTAAAAATATTTTGTTGGCAATTTTTTATCCGAATAACCGTATTAGTTATAAAATACGCATAAAACGTTATAATGTAACAATGTAGAATTTACATTCTACATTTTTACATTATAATGTTTTATACGCGTTTTATACCTAAAACGATTTTTGAACGATTTTCCTAATACGAAGTTCTAATGTAAAAAAATCATCAGATTTTCTCTAATACATATTTTTTTTTTTGGCCCAATGTAAAAGTTTCATTTTATTTTAATTGTAGAAATATACAGTGCAAATCTAATTAATTTGAAAAAGTTTGTTTAGTGTTGAAGATTAAGATATGCATGCAACAATGTAGCATAAATGGGAGTACATGTAAAAATAACTTTGAAAAAGAAAACGGTATTTAAGATGTTTTAACATAATTTTAAATGAATTAAAAATATTAAGAAAAAATTTTGTTTTTTAAAATATGTAAATTTTAACTTCTACAAATCGCACATTTCCAGTTTTTACACCGTCGTACAAGAAAAAAAATTATCTTTTAAATGCAATTTCTTTGAAAGCTGTTTCGCAATTTATTTTTGAGATATTAATTTTTTTGTAGTTTTTAATACCATTTTTCTTATCGTGGCAACAAAAGTACACCATTTCTATTGAAGGTCATTGAAAGTAAACGGAAAATAGTCGAAAATAGGAGATACTGTATCTTGTTGTTGCTATTATCTCATAAAACCTGAAAAAAAAAGTTGAAAATAAAATATGGGCTATGTCAAGAATATTGTCTGTTATTCCGCCATAATGACGTCATGTATATACTTTTCTATAGAGAAATTTTAAGACTGGATTGTAAAAATGGATTGCTTTAGCGGATGTAAATGACGTCATTTTATAAAAAAGCGCGTATTTCAATTCTTAAACCTCAATTATGTTTTGTAGAAGTGCGTCATTTTCACAGCCCTACTGCTTTGAAATTCTTCATAGGTGAAATTGCTTCACTTGTAATCGAAATCACACACTGATAAAACGCAATGTTTTACAAAAATTTAGAGTGTCTTTATAAAAAGAGAGGTAACATGCAAATAACAGCGATTTATATTACAGAAATTTATGATTCTCGCCTGGATGGATTTGCTTCGCCCGGTTAGACAAGCAAACAAATAATTCGCGGTTTAAAATAATATCATGTTCCTGAAGTTTTTGTCCAAAATTCTCTCGATTAATAAAATTTTAATGTTGTTCTTTAGGACATTCTACTATAATTTTATCAAAATAACATAATTTGCTTAATTTAATTTTTCCTGATTTTATATAATCTATATAGTTAAAACACGAGTGTGTTTTTTAGTCATCTGCCCTGATCTTTCTGCTGAACCAATTTTATTAATATATATTTTTTTTAAATCTGAAAGCTCTTCATTTGTAGATATGATCGCACTGTACGTTTTTTTTAAATATGCCCACTTTCATATTTTAATTTTAAAGCATTTTATGAAATTTCTTCAAAATGGTGAAAATTAGATAGCTTTCATTATTGCAGACAAGAGAGAAATAATCAGGTATTTTTTTTTATCTTTATTCATGCTATTTTCTGATAAAATTCAAAATTGTTGATAACAATTGTTGTATAGATTTTAGTGTCGCAAAATCACATTAGGAGTAGAATATTATATTAGGCGCATAATAACGGAAAATAATATACTGCTTCTGAAAACACGTATTTTTCCTCATAAATTTTCTCTATTGGTTTTCCTTTTGCATGTGTACTGATACTAACAAGGGAACCACTTTTGATGCTGCTCGCACCGAGAGACCTGGTGCATTTTGTAGCCCTATACATAAAAGTTACGGAGCCGATAAAATTCCTTTGTTAAAATAATATTTTATGTTTGATTACAAGATGATACCTAAAAAAATGAAAGAGTATTTTTGTTATAATTCTATATAATAAGTTTAAAATGTTCTTTCTGTATTTCTTTAAAAATATTGCACGCCAGAATCATATTATTACATTTTTGTAAATATACGCTGCATATACATCAATGTAGAAATGAAAGTAATTTAAACTGGGCGGAGCATCGTCTACAGTTCGTGTTGACTACTATTCTAAAATTTGTTAAAAGCACATTAATGTTACAAAGAGCAATTTTAAAGAGGCTTTCTCATAAATGAATATGAAATACCATCTCGCGATTAAGCAATAAATTTGTCGTGAAGTGTCACGTAATGTTATTTCGTTTACTTAATTTGCGATTATGAAAAAAAAAAAAAAAGAAAAATATCGTAGCAAAATACAATAAAACATCTTGTATTCTAGTTTTTGAATAAAATCACATCTAATAAGTGTGACTTGACTGGTTTAGTAATTATTGCGTAAATCCTCAATTCATCGTCATATTTCTCTGAAAAATAATGGTATGTAATCCTTTAAAGCATATACAATTTTCCTAAATGAATTTCAATATAGTTCTAAACCGATAACGTATCCCGTGGCCTTTAAAGTGTTCACCATGCAACATGGACGTTTCTAACATGTGCAAATAGAAAAGACAATGCATTATTTAATTAAAATACATATTACAATAGTTTATAACAGTGATTGTCGCATTAATAGACCAATAATTCCATCTAAATTTGCTTTATTCAATTGCAAAATTCTCATGTGATGGTTCTGCCAAATTCTCCAAATTTTGATTTTATAAGATATATCCAAGAATATTCTTTGTAGCTATTATGTACAGTTTTGAAAGAAAGTTATCTCCTCCCACCTTTACCATTTCATCACAGATTTATTGTAAAGAGAGACGAGAAATATAGTTTGTCATCGAATTGTGTCTAATTTCTGAATGCAAATAAAGCTTTTAAATAGGGAAAGCTACATAATAACAAGTGCACAAACATAAAATTTTGAAATGGTAAAATCCTCTATTCAAACCATGTTTAAGTGCTTTGGAATAGGACAGCTTGGAAAATATATAACTTATATTTTCTCTATATTTTGATACCGTTTGAAAAGATCCAAATTTGAAGCTGCTATTTTTAAATCCACGAGTGAAACTTTTATTCCTGCCTCCGCCCCCCCTCCCCAAATCTGCCGATTTCATTCTTTCTTTTTTAATGACGGATCTCAAACGTATGCCACGCGTTCTTTCAATTCAAGAACATTCTTTGAAATATGAAATATTGCTAAATTAATATTGAAAAATATGAATTTTGAGCTACTTTCTTTCACCAAACAAACCACAACTGTTCAAAAGAAGGGTGTATAACGCGCCGGATATATGACGTTATCAAACTATTTACAGATTGAAGTATAAAAAGGTACTCGCTAACTTTCCTCCACACTTCCTGCAATATAAAATGTGTTTATATAACTTATATGTGTTTATATAAAAATGTTTTGGTAACTAATTTAGATTCATCAATATTCATTCATATAAGGATCGCATTTTATGTTTTATTATTTGTCGATAGACTCCTAATGCATTTTAGTTATTAACTGTTTGCAGGTATAAGACTTCATGCAAACTGTTGATTCATACATTGATTCAAGGAATTGAAATATCATGTATGTCAATACTGGTTTTTTGCCATTCGAACATTTAAATTGTGTAAAATATTTAATGTGCGGAAAATCTTTCATGTCAAAAGCTCTATTCAAATCGGTTAGCGGACATAATTCCGTTACGATAAAATTTGATGAAAGAACATGGGTTGATCACCTGTTTTCCCATGACTGCATATAATATTTAAAATTAAGTGAGGTAATCAAAAAATATGTATAGGGCATTTTCTGTAACAGTTTTCTTCATCTAATAATAAAAGTAACAGGGATTTTATATTAAGCTTTCATTTTTGATAAATGTTATGTATATGTAATGTGTGTACGTATATATAAAGAGAACGTAATATGTACGATATATCGATAGCAATAGATCTAAATTTTTCATATGGCATTTTTGCTTTATTCCTTTTTTTTTTTTTTTTTTTTTTGTATTTTTGTATTTTTGTTTCAATCAGTTAGATTATAATAACTAATAATAAATCGCACAATTATCAATTTTAATGGCAAAATGGAAAAATATTTTTTTTATTTTAGGCAGTATATTTAACCCTTGCTGACTTTGTTTACAATTTAGTATTTTTAAGCGAGAGTGAGGCTTCTAAGAGCTTTAATTTTACATTATTTGCCGAGATTGTACTATTTTTACATTTTAAATAAAACAGAATATAAAATTAGGAATACATATTTTATTTAATAGCAAATTGATAAAATTTCCAAATCATAAATTTTAATTACATTCTTCTTATTTTCAGATTTCTTTTGTTGTTTCATAAGATACAATATTTATACTTTTAAGGTAATGTCTTCTGAATTTGTGCATATTCTTTGGTTATTGGCATATAGCCCTTTGTAGAATAATGTCTTGGGATTGTATGTAATTTAAAATTATTTATTCTTCTGGCTTAGTTTGTTATTTATTCGCTTTTATTTCAAATATAATATTTGGTTATTAGACATTGAATAGGCGATTTATAAATAAAAATTTCAAGTTTTTCTTTTCCCTGTTTACCCGACTGCAAAGAAGGGTTATGTGTTTCACGTGTATCTGGGTATGTGGATTTCTTTATACCCGCGAAACATCCCAACGGCTAAATGGATTTTAATGAATGAGGTCTCTATCGATTCGTCTTAATCGTCTGATGGTTACAGACTAGCTTTTGTTTTTATACATTCAAGATGGCGGTAGAGACGAGAAAAGTTTTTTACTCACCATATTTACTAGCATATCATTGGATAGGTCTTTAAAAATGAAGATGATGTTTCATTGACTATTTTACCATCCAAAGCTGCGTTTAAATATTATACAACTTGGAAGTTGTGTAGGTAAGATCTCTAGCTTTACTGCAACTCTCACCATCATAGATATCTATAGGCCTCATCAAAACATGCTTTATAGATACGAACTAACAATTAAAAACAACATAAAAGTTATCAATACAAGTAAACAAAAAAAAATAGAAAGTAATATAAAAAAAATAGTTTTACACTGAAGAGAAATAATTAATTAGCTCGCTTTTTACGCAATCCGGTTTTTTGATTTTTAAATTTAATTTTTATTTCTTTATGCGAATTTTGTATATGCATCGGTTTGTTTTCAATTATTATCCTCTTATAGAATAAATTTTTGAAAACCAAAACTTTGTATAACAAATTCCGCACTTACAGAGAAAATGTTCATGATCGCGGTTTAAAACATTAAATAGGTTTACAAAAGACAGTGTACTTTCTTTGTTATAAAGAGTATATTTTATTTATTCTTTGGAAAATCTTTTAACGAATTTCTCTGTAAAGGTGTTTAGTATTTAGCATAATTAGTCAGATACTATCCTGGATGAAAACACGTTATAGTTTACTGAATTTAATCATTTATTTTGCTTTTAGAAAAATTCCTGTCAAAGACATTTCATGCTACATTTATTTATTACGATACATCTTCTTTCATGCATATGTTATGCATTGGGAAATCTGTACAAACTTGAACAGAGGAGTAACATATGGCATGAAGATATTCTTGAAGAATTCAACATAATTAGTAAGATTCACTGTGCAAGCATGTGTAGCAAGAAAAACAGATGCATAGGTTTTGGAATTAGTTCTGAAATATGTTTTCTACTTAAATCATTAGGAAATGAAGATATTTGCGAAGAAAATTGTTTAGATTTACCTGAAATTAAGATATATGTGGTAAGATTTTTTTAATACTTTCAAAATGTTTTAAATGTGTAAACAAAGTATGTTTATCTTATTTAGAAAAACATTAATCAATTTGTTAGATATTATGTATTACTGTACTCCTCAAAACAAAATAAAAAAAATTAATTGCTAATTGACCAAAAAAAAAAAAAAAAGATTTAAACGATTTTTTTAGCTTGTTTAAATAAATAAATATGTCCGAAGCATTGTAATTCATTCTGCAGAAATTTATAAAAATCTGTACTGTTTGACTGAAGGTTAAAGATCTTTGCCCAAAAAAAATCTAATTAAAATAAATTTTCCATATCTAATTTATTTTCTATGTTTAAGTTTCACATGAAGGTGTCGACTATTTGACTGTCGGATAAAAGTCTGCGACCGACATTTTTCTACGTATTACAAAAAAGCATTAGAAATGAAAGATTCGAAATCCCTTTAGTTAAATTATAAATACGCTTCGGTTTTGACCTATTTTTCTTCTGGCTGGATCAATTTCAAAGAGACTTTACTATATGAGCGTATATATTGATTGAAAATTTAACATAATCTTTTATATAACAGAATATTTATAGGTTGTTAATCATACAATATGATTACGTTAAGTGATCTCAAGTTTTAAAATACCATTACAAAAAAAACTGTTTTTATGTATTTAAGCATTTTATCATTTCTGAAAAATAATTTTTACAGGATTTACATACCTTAATTTAATGCAAATGTAAAAATGAAAGCGGAGAAATAATAGAAACGAAATATCATCAGTAAGCCTTTATCCAATCATTTATTCTTTATTTTTTAAAGAATCAAAATATTACATAAAATACAAAGATAAACACTACATAGAGATGTATACAGATAAACACTACATATATGATTGGATATTTATTTTCTGCAAGTCCAAATGAAGTATAAAAAATATGACCTGAAATTAAATCTACGTAAAAAACAAGTTGCACCAAATTGTTTTAAAGAAAAAAATCAAATAAATTCAACATGTCTATTTGAAGTCAGAGTTGTCTAAATTAATTTAAGCGATTTTTATTCACGATTATAAATGCTGAATTATTTATAAATATTTAAAAATATACTAAACATAAATATAAAATTTAAAAAAAAATGAAAGAAATAAGAAAACCTCTTAAATATTAAAATACTTTTTAGAATTACTTAAATATTATAACATAATAATGATATATTCGATAGCTGCTAACATTATATTATATATGGGTGCAAAATGATAATTTGATTGCATAGAAAATTGGGTAGAAATTTATATCGAGAAGAGTATGGAAAATATTTCATAATATGTAAAAAAAAAAAAAAAGTGATGAGTATAAATTAAGATATTCCACAATTCTGTTATGGGATTACAAAGTTTGCTAAAGAATAAACATTATCAAAATGCGGTATTTTGGAAAATAAATTTAAAATTATAATTACAATAAAAATACACGGTTAAGAAATTTTTGTATATACATAAGATCTAATATATATTATGTTTCAAAATAAATTAATATATAAATACAAAACAGTGGTAGGTTTTGTTTAAATTTTTTTTATTATCTATAAACTCAAGTTCGTTTTTTTAATATATATTCGATTATTACTTTAAAATCTATGAGAATAAAAACAAAGAAATTTTAAACAATATAATTTAAAAGACAATCTTATAACAGCAGCAAATATGTTTAGTTAAAAAATTATTAACACTGAAATATAATATATATATATATATATATATATATATATATATGTATATAAAATTATTAACACTGAGCGGAATATATTCACAGAATATTAAATATTTTTAGGACATGATTAATGTTTAATTTGTTTACCTATGTAGAACATAAAAAGCTTTCCTGTAATTTTTTATGCTTAACTATAATATATTTTTTTTTATTATCGCTCATTTAAAAGTGAAAATACTTTAATTTATTCCGTCATAATTATCCAATAATTTTACTTTTGCAGCAAAACAATTTCAGAATTACTACAACAATGACACAAAATCCAAGTACAACAGAGTCATCTACAATGTTTACAACAAAGTCAACGACAAGGACTACATCGGAATCGCCTACAATTACAACGGGCTCATCTGGAACTACAAAGGATTCACCTGCAACTAATACAAAAAAACCACGTGCAATACAAACGGAATCATCAACAAAAACAACAACAGAGTCGTCTTCAACTACAACGGAGTCACCACAAACATCTACATCAGAACCACCTACAACTACAACCGAATTACCTTCAAAAACTACGATTGGTAATATTTTTTGCCTTTATCTACCTACCTTATAAAAATACTTATTTTATTCAACATAAAAAACAGAATATCAATTCGCCTTTACTGAATTTTTATAAGTTATATCTCATGCTAGTTAATATTTCAAAATTTGCTATCATAGTGACAAAAGTAAATGACAGTCTATGCCCATCATAAAGATTCTAGAGACATGAAATTCCGTGCAGTTTTTCTTGTGATATGACTATCGCTAAAATTACGTTAACATCGCTAAAATTACGCTAAAATTAATTAAACTTGAAAAATGCAGAATAGCAGCGCCACCAGTTGGGTGATTTACACCAAAAACCTAATCAGCAACAGTTTATGTCATAGTCTAACTGTATCTGAAGTTTGATAAAAATCCTTGTATTAGTTCTTGCGATATAGTCATTGACGGATCGTGAAAAGTTCTGCATAGAAATGCCATCTTTTTGGCAATTTACATCTAACTATAACAAGGTTAACTGAATGCAAAGTTTTATCGAATTCCGTCATTAGTTTTTCAGAGAGAGTCGTACAAAATTTGTGTCACATACAGACAGACTCACACACTCACAATTCAACAGACTCACAGATCGACATATTCTAAAATCAGTCAAAATGTGTCCAGGACCTTCTAAAATTAAACCCAATTAAACCTTCTGAAATTCACCGACAACTGATAGTTGAAAATTTTCACAAATCTAATACTATCTTCTTAAAAAGATAGAAGAAAGTAAAAACTGACATTTTTCAAGAACATAGACTTACTTATTTTAACATTTATATTATATTTATAAATTTAATATTTAAGTGTATAAAACAATATCTTATGTTTTTGTAAGCTTTTGTAGAGATATTTTTGTTGAAAATACAGTATTGTACAGTTTCTAAAATGAAAATTGCAATGTAATTTCAGCACCTTTGCCACCACCGGAGACTTGTACATGCGATTCAGATAACAGCTATTACAATGGACTCAGATCGTAAGTTTTTGTTTCAACCACTTTTTATAGTTTATTTCATTTTCGATAACAGAATGTATCCCATTTTGTTGTTTCTCAAAAAGGAAATAACATGGTCAAGCGTTCAGAACAGAAAAATAAAAAATATCTTACAACAAATGCATATCTTCCACCAACAGTTATGGAAAAATTAGCCGTATGTGCCAATCCCAAATCTTTCTTCCATCTCATAAAAGTTAATTATTCAAGTTAATTATTCTATGCCCATCATGATGATTGTAAAGGTATATAGTTTCGTTGAATTGGATACATTTAAGGGATCTCACGACTCTTAAAGCTTTAAAATTTTCTAAATTTGAAATTTTTTAGATGTTAAACTCATATATTTTCTAAACATTTTTATGTAACTGTTTCCTTGAAATTACAATTAGAACAGAAGTTAGGGCTTTTAGAATCATACACGCTCAATAGCTGAAGTGGCGTTTCCGAAATTTTGAAGTCATTTTTCTCAAAATGACGTTTTTGGGCATAATGATATCTCAAAACCTTCTGAATATTTTTTCATGAAATTTTCAAAACATATGTGTCATGTTAGTCTGTATAAACTGAACAGAAAACTTCCTTTTTATTGTTTAAAAAAATGTTTTTTAGGTGATTATACTGTTTAAATTTTCTAAGTTTTACATTAGATAAATACATCTGTGCATTAAAAATATAAAAATGCTTTAAATACAAATGTATTTAGGTTCAGGGTAAATATTACAATCTGAAGCAGAAGTAGGCATCAAAATTTTCATTCTGTTTGCCAAATGTATTTTGTAATCCTGCGCGTAATCTGTTATGCCGATTTTCATCTCGTCAAATGTCTGACAGATTGGAGCCCCATGTAAATGCTAATTCTGCATCTTGCATTTTTTTAAATAAATGAAATTAAAGAACATATTTACATCTTTCATCCCAATTAAAACTGTGTCTTAAAACAATTAAATACATTTTAAGATATTAAATGTCGTAAATGGTCTTTTTTTCCATTTGTAAAAGTCCTGACACACCTTAACAAGCAAGATACAAGTTTCGCATTGTTTCAAAGAAATCATTGCATTTCAGAACCCACCCTCTACGATGTGTGCAACTTAAATTTGAAACCCAACGAGTATAAAATCTACACCTGTTGTTTAACATACACTCAAGTCTAATAAGGATTCATTTACGTGAAAATGTAACAGAATATTAAGTATGATTAAATTTCGTGTATTAGTTTTTTAGATATAGCTTTTGCAAAACTCGTTAAAAAATCAGCATACCAGCCTAATGAGTAACAGCTTACGTCAAAGTCTAACTAACTAAATCTGAAGTTTAATGAAGATCCGTGCATTATTTCTTGAGATAGAGCTATTGCGGAAATCGAGCAAAATGCAACACCTGTTAGGCGATGTAAACCAAAAACTAATTAGGACCAGTTTATATCAAGGTTTAACTGAATCTAAAGTTTTATAAAATTCCGTACATTAGTTCTTGAGATAGGGTTATTGCCGAAATCGTGGAAAATGCAGCATTGCAGCACCATCTGTTGGGCGATATACACCAATAGCTAATAAGCGACATTTGCTCAGTTTTTACTTTTTAGTATAGAACCTTAAAAGATTTGTTTGTTTATTTATTTATTTATTTTTCAATAAAGCATTACGGAAAAAAATATGAATAAATATATATGTCTTAAGAGAATACACATTGTTTTTATGTTTCTGCTTAAATATTTAGTTGGTTTATTGTAATTAATTATGTAAATTAAAGTTTGTTATTAATTTCAGCTATTTATAGTTATTGAATACTATTTATGTTTGAAAGAAAATATTTTGGACAATTTGGAAATTCATACGAGGTGTTCTAAAATGGAATGACAGATTTTAAAAATTAATAACTTCCCAATGGTGACAGCTACTAAACTAGTCGGGTGTAGCAATCCTAAAACTTTCTTCTATCTCATACATGTTAATATTTCCTGAAAAATAAAGCAAATCAGTGTCACCGGTTAGGGGATTTACACCTAATTCTAATCAGAAACAACTTATGTCAAGTTGTATTTAAAACTGAAGTATGATGAAAATCCGTGATTAGTTTTTGAGGCAGAGCTATTGCGGAAATCTTAAAAAAATCTCCATAGCAGCGCCAACTATTGGTCGATTTATACCAAACACTAATCAGGACCAATTTATATGAAGGACTAACTGAAACTAAAGTTTGATGAAAATTCATGCATTAGTCCATGAGATACAGCTATTGCGAAAATCGTGATAAATGCAGCCTAGCAGTGCCATGGGAGATTTACACTAAAAGCTAACCATCTCTAATTTATATCAGGGATTAACTGAAAAAGAAGTTTTGTGGAAATCCAGGCATTAGTTCTTGAGATAGAGCTATTGCGATAATTATTAATAATGCCGCATAGCAGCGCCAGCTGTTGGATGATTTACACTAAAAAGAAATCAGCCCCAAATTATATCAACGACTATCGGAATCTGAAGTTTTATCAAAATCCGTGCTTAAGTTCTTGAGATATAGCTATTTCGGAAATCGTGGAAAAATGCAGCATGGCAGCGCCACCTAGCGAGAGATTTACACCGAAAAGTAATCAGCACCAGTTTTTATCAGGGAATAACTGAATAACTGAATCTAAAGTTTTATTAAATTTTGCTCATTAGTTCTTGAGATAGATAGCCCACAAAATTTGTGTCACACAGACAGACATACATACATACAGACAGACAGACTCACACACAGACATTTTGTAAAAACATGTTTTTAAGGTTCTCTGACCCCTAAAACGTGTAAATCCGTCGAAAACCGGAATTCCAAAATTTTCATGAATCCAATACTTTCTTTTTGTAAAGATAGAAAAAAGTAAAAAAGAATTGCGGGAGTGTGATGTAAAATGTCAGAATTTTTTTTTTTTTTTTTTTTTTTTTTTTTTTTTTTTTTTTTTTTTTTTAACCATTTGGAAAAATGGTTATTGTCCTCTGTCAGGATAGGGAATCAAAAACATATCTGAAGCGTTTTATTGGTCGAATCCGCATTTTATTCGTTTTCTGATAGGTCTATACAGTAATCTGTATTCTCCCTTTACTTTCAACAGAGATGGATACTTATGTTGCCACTATGACAAAAAAGTAATAAAAACTACAAAAAAAAAATGAATAACTCAGAAACAAATAGAGATACCTACAGCTTTCAAACAAATTGCATTTAAAAGTACATTTATTTCACTATACGACGGCGTAAAAATTAATATTGTGGGATGTTTAGAAGTTTAAGAATCAAATTTCATTTAAAATTGGTCCAGGAATATTAATGTTTAATACATGGCGTACGTAATGTATGACCAGCTCCGTAGAAGTTTAAAGATTTACAGTACCAAAAATGTAATCCATGGCGTACGTAATGTATGTTCAACTCCGTGCAATTTTTTATGTCTTAAATTTTAGTCTTTGAAAAAATCATTTTCCAAATGGTCGTTGTAATTTTAGTCCAAGAGCTGTTAAACATTTTAGGGAAGGTATTTGAGGCACCCTGAAAATTTGTGCAACACTTCTTTTGTAATGGCTGAATACAAAATCGAATGTCTTGCTGAAGGATCGTGGCCCAAAAACTGTGCCAGACACGTGTCAAGTGCCATTTTTTGACTACCCAAAAAAGGTATTTGAGGCACGCTGAGACTGAGACAGAATAATATTTATACTTTGAAAAAAATATTTTGAAAACGACAGACACTTTACTCGGCCCAAAAACTGTGCCAGACACGTGTCAAGTGCCATTTTTTGACTACCCATAAAAGGTATTTGAGGCACGCTGAGATTGAGACAGAATAATATTTATACTTACAAAAAATATTTTGAAAATGACAGACACTTTAGTCGGCACAAAATCTGTGCCAGACACGTGTCAAGTGTCATTTTGCCAAAAATGGCACGTGTGCCAAAAATGGCACATTTTTGGCAAAATGGCACTTGACACGTGTCTGGCACAGATTTTGGGCCGACTAAAGTGTCTGTCATTTTCAAGATATTTTTTTCTAAGTATAAATATTATTCTGTGTCAGTCTCAGCTTGCCTCAAATACCTTTTTTGGGTAGTCAAAAAATGACACTTGACACGTGTCTGGAACAGTTTTTGGGCCAGCATCCTTCAGCCAGACATTCGATTTTGTATTCAGGCATTACAAAAGAAGCGTTGCACAAATTTTAAGGGTGCCTCAAATACCTACTCAAAAATGTTCAACAGCTCTCCTACTATTTGTTAAATTGCATTTTTTTTTCCTTACGCAGATTTTTTTTTTTTTAACCAATTGGAAAAATGGTTATTGTTCTCGTCAGGATAGGAAATCAAAAGCATATCTGAACGTTTTCATTGGTTTAATCCGCAAATTATTCGTTATCTGATTGGTATATGCAGTAATCTGTATTTCCCTTTGGTTTCAACAACGATGGACAATAGAGTTTTTCCACTATGACAAAAAAGTAATAAAAACTACAAAAAAAAAAAAAAAAAAAAATCAGAAACAAATTGAGATACAGCTTTCAAACAAATTGCATTTAAAAGTACGTTTTTTCTCTATCCGACGGTGAAGAAAATTTCAAATCATTCGAACACATAATCAATGAAGGAGGTGCTTTCTGGATTCTTTTCTTGAATTATTTAATGAATATTTACAGATATGGTTCTATACATATTTACAATAAGAATTATCAAATACTTGATCTGGTTTTTCGAAATGAAGGAGGCTTAGCCTCATCAACAAACTGTAAAAAATTACAGTGATCATGCTTTTAAAATCAAAACATCGCTTCGTATCGTTCCAGCCACAACAATAACGAAGTCGCATTCTAAGGTAGGATGCGCGCGCATCGCGCGACCTTCGTTCCCATGGGGAGCAGAGAAAGTTTCTCTTCACACTCCCCACCTGAACTCTAAAAGAGTTCACAAATCAAAATTCCATCCTAAAATCATAAAAATTCAATTTTTCGTATCAGTGGTTCAGTAATCTAATACAATTTTTAAAATTCGAATACAAAATACTAAATATAAGAATTCAAACAATATCTAATTAATCACTTAATTAGTGAAATTCAAAATATCAATAAATTCTAAATAAAACATTTTAAATTCAAACAAAGTAAAAATAATGACAGTTAAATAACACACACTTTTTTTTTTTTTTTTTTTTTTTTTTTTTTTTTTTTTTGCAATTAAATGATATACTTACTTATACCAAAATTCAAAAAGATTCTATATATAAATAACACTAAAAATTAAAAAAGAGATAGAAAATATTTAGAGTCCTAAATGCAGAAAAAACAAACTAAATAAATGTCTATAAAAGTTTATGAATGTTTATAAAAAGTCTGCAAAAAGTCATTTGTTGTCATTTTGTATTTCAAAGGGATGCAAGTGTTGAATGGATCTTTTTAAGATTCCACTCGCTGTTTTTATTTCGTATGAACGAATATTGCCATCTCTTCCAGGAATGGCAGTCTGAATCTTACCAAGTTTCCAAAGAAACTTATTTTTTGCGTCATCTTGAATTAAAACAACATCGCCCACTTTCAGTGGCGTATGGGCATTAGGATTTTTCAAGGAATGGACTGTTTTTAAATCCATCAGATATTGTTTTTTCCATTTGGTCACAATTGTTTCAATTGTAGAGATTGATATTTTTTTTCTTTTCAGGAGTGTTGATCTTTTTGAACAATCTTCAATTATTTCAAAAAAATTAATAGGAAATGAAAGTTCTTTTCCAAAATTTAAAAAGTGCATTGGAGTAAGAGGTTCTGGTTCATCGCTATCGCTATATACATACGTCAGTGGTCGCGTATTCAAAACTGCTTCCACTTCTGTCAACAGAGTCGCTAATTCATCATAACTTAAGAGTGTTCTACCAATTACTTTTCTCAAACACTCTTTGACTGACTTTACTAGTCGCCCATAGAAGCCTCCCACCATGCCGCTCTTTCTATAATATTCTTCCATATAATTCTATCTTTCGTAATTAAATTTAAAAATACTTTGTCTGTCAGTATGTTGTATAAATTTTCGAGTTCACCTTTGGCCTTTTTGAAGGTTTTTGCTTTGTCAGAATAAATAATTTTGGGATTTCCTCGTCAAGCTGTGAATCTTCTGAATGCCATCAAAAAGGAATTTGTTGTCATATCAGACGCGAGTTCCAGGTGAATGGCTCTAGTCACACCGCAAGTAAACAGGACAATGTAAGATTTTTGCGTTTCTTTAAAATTTCTGATATAGATCTGACCGGCGAAGTCTAAACCGCAGATTGCGAATGGCGGTGATTCACTAGCTCTGTCTTTTGGTAAGTGTGCGGTGATTTGGTCTGCTGGTTTGGAGAAATATTTTTTACATATTATACAATTCTAGATAATACTCTTGACCAACTGACGACCTTTAGGTATCCAAAAACGAGATCTAATTTTTGCCAAAGTACTGGCTGTCCCTCCATGCATAATTTTCTCGTGTTCTTGACGAACTATTAGAGTAGTTAACCAATACTGTTTGGGGAGAATTATTGGGTTTTTCTCTTCTGCGGACAGGTTAGAAAATTCGTGCCTTCCGCCCAACCTCATCAACCCGTTTTTGTCAATAAAGGGCATGAAATTTGATAAGGATGACGTCTTATCCACTGATTTACTATTTTTTAGAGATTCTATTTCTTCCTTATAAAATTGTTTTTGTTCAGATTGTATCAAAAAATTATCAGCTTCGAGTAATTCTTCGGTTGTTACTACGTCTTGCACTTCAGTTGATTTTTTCAGCTTCATAATGAATTTCTTTACCTAAACGGTAATTCTCAAAAGTTTCTCTAAATTACTATATTTTGAAATGTTTATGGGATTTTCGAGTTTTTTGACTAAGCACTCGCTCTGAAAAACATTGTTAGGATTTTTTTGTATTCTAATTCATCTGAGTAAGCAATTTCTTTGTTTTCTGATATTGGCCAACACTCAGAAGGTAAACTTAGCCATTCTGGTCCCTGTAACCAAGTTGTATCATTGATTATCCTAGAGATTTTTGATCCCCGAGAAACTATATCAGCTGGATTGGCAGTACCAGGACAATGATACCAGTTATCAGTGAGGTCAATTTATGGATCTCTTCAATTATGTTTCTGACAAAGAGTTTAAACATTTTAGGGGATCCTTTTATCCAAAAATAGGATATTTTTGAATCCGTCCAGTAATAAGTCGGTACATTCAATTTTAGAGCTTTCAAAATGTTACTACTTAGCTTGGCCGACAACAATGCGGCCATCAATTCAAGCTTTGGCAAGGTAAGCTTTTTCGGTGGAGCAACCCTCTTTTTCGAAGCAACAAAAACTGTTCGAACATTTTTGGTGGTTGTTGCTACACGTAAATAAGCAACCGTACCATAATCCTTCATGCTCGAATCGGCAAAAATATGTAAGTGTAGGTCATAATCATGCCAATTGGTGATGTCAGAAAAATAGTATCTGGGTACTGAAAAGTTTTTCAAATGAGGGAGTTCGTTACACCAGCTACTCCAAAATATACGTAAATCTTCGGGTAAGGTGTCATCCCAATCTAGACCCAAATTCCAAAATTGTTGAATTATACATTTTAGTCTTAATGTAAATGGTCCTAGGAATCCAAGTGGATCAAAAATCCTACCTAAAACTTGTAGAATAAATCGTTTGGTGTCTATTCTTTTTGAAACGAAATCAACTAAACCTCGAACATCAAAATAAAGTAAATCTTTGGAATTATTCTAAGCGATTCCTAAAACTTTATAAGGGAGATTTTGTTCTCCAAAAGCTTCAGAATTAACTTCTGAAGTTATGCCATTTTCTTTCCATAGTTCACTAAGTGGTAAAGAGTTCCTATGTCATTTGTGTAAATGCATACTTGCATTTTCAAATATATCAATACATTGTAAACTCGTGGATAGGGCTTGATCAATATTTTCATGACTTCCTATAACGTCATCAACGTAGATATTTTCATTTAAAAATTTTACTGTGTTTGGATATTGTTCGGTGTATTTTTTCAAGTGGTGTTTAATTGTTGCAGCCAATAAAAAGGGGACTGCTACTAATTCCAAATAACACTCTGGTGAATCTATAAATTTCAAAGGGTTTAGAATTATCAAACAAATCTTGTGAAAATAAAAATCTTGTTACATCACGATCGTTTTCATCTATAATTATTTGTAGAAATGCTTGTTTGATATCAGTTGTAAAAGCTATGGGATTAAATCTAAACCGTAACAAAACATCAAATATTTCAGGATACAAATTTGGACCTATATGCAGGCAATTATTCAAAGACAGTGAGCCTGTGTCATGAGCAGAGGCATCGTAAACTATGCGTAATCTGCTCGTTGTCCTATCAGTTCTAATTATTTCTCGATGAGGTAAATAAAAAGTTACATTTGGATTTTCTTCAGGATCTGTAACTAACTCAATAATTCCTTGTTTCAAATAATCTGCCAACACCTCCTTATACTCAAAAAATAATTCAGGGTTTATAATCAATCTTTGTTTGAGTTTAAAAAATCTACATTCTGCAATTTTCCGATTGTCATTTAAACATTCCCTTTCAAGCTTCCACGGAAATCGAACTGTATATCGCTTATCATTGTATTTAATTTCTGACTCAAACTGCTTCATAACGTTGTTTTCCGAAAAATCTGAATCCTGTTTAGTATTAAAAAGGCCAGATGATTCGATATTCCAGAATTTTTCAATCTGTTCAGAAATAAAAAAAATTTGTACTATTTATTACATTAAATGCTAAGGGCGTATAACTGTCAGTTGTTTTTCCCTGTAGACACCAACCAAAAATGGTGTCGACAGCTACTAATTTTTTATTCAAATGTTTTATATTTCCAGTAACAATCTCATAATAATAGTCAGCACCTATAAGTAATTTAATGGGTTCTTTGGATGTGGGTGTGTCCGCAAGGGTTATATTTTCAAATTGTTTACTTTTCATCGAATCATTGATTTCAGGCGGGGGGATTTCAGTAGCTGATATTTATTGGTGACTAGCGCTTCTATATCTAATTTTGAATTAGGTACATTTTTATTTTCAATAGTTAGTTTAACTACTTCAAAGGTTTTTTCAATGGGGTTCATACTTCCAAATGTAAAAACAGACAATTTTTCTTTTCTTATTGCCTGTAAATTCAATTTATTTGCTATTTCTTCAGATATAAAGGTTCGCATGCTCCCACAATCTAAAAGTAGCCTAATTAGAGATTGTTTTCCGTTTGATTTTATTTTTACACAACAAGTTTTTAGAAGAATTTTATTATTTTCTGTAGAGGAAATAGCCGAAATTACTTTTTCACTAGCTTCATTTTCATTACCTTTTAATTCGGGTGTGCTTATTTCTTTTATTAATTTAGATTTTAGGCATATCGTTTGATTATGTCTGCCTGAACAGTTCTTACAACTAGTTTTAGAGTTACAATTTTTGATAACGTGTTTCCTGCCTAATCAAAGGTAACATCTTCCTTGAGATTTCAACAAATTTCTTTTAGTGTTTACATCAACAGCCTTATACAAATCAGATGAATGTTTACTATCGTTGCAAAAAATTCAATGAGCCAGCTGCCTATCTGAAGTCGATTTATCATTCGAAATGTTCATAAATTCACAAGTAGATTTAAATTGAGATTTTGTTGTTTGACTCTTGATTTTTGTTTTATTATTTTCAAATGCTTTCATTCTCGAAAAAAAAATGTGTGTTCTCTGCTTTTTATTTCAGTGTGCAGAAAATCTAATAACTTATGTATATCTGAATGTGTTAAATTATCCACATTTTGTCTATTATATTCCAAAGCTAATTCTGCCGGTATTAATTTTAAAATTATGGCGATAAGCATGAGCCATAATTTGCTGGTTCGAGTCCTAATGTGGACAAACATCGAACATTTATTTCTATATCACTGTGCAATTTTTTCAATTTTTGAATTTCGTTAGCCTTATAAACAGGGGATAAATTAAGAAGCTTGTTCAGGTGATGATTAATTATCACGTCTTTTTGACCATAACGCGATTCTAAAACTTTCAATGCTGCGTCATAATTAGCTTCTGATATTTCAAAACCTTCTACAGCATTAGCCGCAGCTCCAGATAAATAACCCTTCAAATAATGAAATTTTTCAATTTTCGAAAGCGATTTATTTTCGTGAATTGTATTTTTAAAGGTATTAAAAAATGAAATAAATTGCGTACAGTCGCTATAGAATTTTTGTATATTGAGTTTTGGCAATTTAACAACTGAGTTTTCATCATTAATCACATTCGATTTTAAATCTTGACGGTTATTTAAATCAACATTAACATTTTTTTTTTGTTTTCGGTTAATATTTTCTTCACCCGGAATTTTGCAACTGATATTTTATCCACGTAATCATAAACAGAATTGATTTCGGTTTCATAGTCGTCTAACAATAAAAGGGGCTCTATTTTCTCGTCAACTGACTTCAATAATTCTGCTTTAGTATCTAACTGAATAAATAATTCTTCTAAATTATCAAAATCTATTGGACTATCCTTCATAACATTTTCTATATTATTAATCAGCTTTGTTACTGCTGTTCTCAAAACTGTTCTGTTCTTTTTCAATTTTTCTAAATCAGACATTTCGAAATAAAATATGAAGGACTTCTTACCTTTGCCGTCTTCTTATTACTTACTATCATCTAACATTAAAAAGGTAACAAATATTTTTTTTTCTTTCTTTCTAACCCGGCGTGATGCACCATGAAGAAAATTTAAATCGTTCGAACACATAATCAATGAAGGAGGTGCTTTCTGGATTCTTTTCTTGAATTATTTAATGAATATTTACAGATATGGTTTTATACATATTTACAATAAGAATTATCAAATACTTCATCTGGTTTTTCGAAATAAGGGAGGCTTAGCCTCATCAACAAACTGTAAAAAATTACAGCGATCATGCTTTTAAAATCAAAACATCGCTTCGTATCGTTCCAGCCACAACAATAACGAAGTCGCATTCTAAGGTAGGATGCGCGCGCATCGCGCGACCTTCGTTACCATGGGGAGCAGAGAAAGTTTCTCTTCAATGGTACAAAAAGTAATATTGCCGGATGTTTAGAAGTTTAAGAATGAAATTTTATTTATAATTGGTCGTGAGATTTTTTTGGAAATCTGATGATAGAAAAGCCTTTTCCCGAACAGCCAATGAAAATGCTTGGCTATTACGTAATTTTCATAGGAAATCTGACGAGTCGCAGGCGATTTTTCTTGCTTGCAATTTTTACGTGTAATAACACTATTAATCTTTAATTCATATCGTACGTAATGTATGACCAGCTCCGTGCGATTTTTTATGTCTTAAATTTTAGTGTTTGAAAAGTTCTTTTTCCAAATGGTCGTTGTAATTTGTTAAATTCCTTTTTCTTTCTTTTTTTTTTTGGGGGGGGGGGGGTTGTTATAGTTTCAAATCGCAGCCATATATATATATCACTGAAAGGAATAGGCTCTAAGAAGAGGCCCGAATTTTAGGCCTCGCTGTTCTCCCGACTTTGGTACGAAAGATGGTGGTTAAGTATATGGAGTGGGTCTCAGTCGCCATTGTAATCTTCATCTTAGGGATTCACTCAATTTATTTAACGTCGTTTCTTCGCACCAATGCTGGTCGATGAGGGAGGTAAAAAATCAGTCCTTCTTTAGAGCCTATCTCTTACAGAAGCATCTATTGCTGCTATTTGAAATTAAAACACGGAAATCTCAGTAAAAAAACTCCTAACAACATGCATACCACCCCCCCCCCCCGACCAAAACAAAACAAAGTAGCAGTTACCATTTGGAAATTACTGTATAAGTCGAAGAATTTCTGACAATTTTCGGCAAGCAAATATGGGGGGTGGCTTATACGCGAGTCAGTTAAAAAAGCAAAAACAGAAACTTCGAATACTGCAAAAATATGGCATTTTTATGTGTATGAATAGAAAAATAATATATAAAATATACAAATAATAATAATTTATCATTTAAAAAAATTAATGATTTGTTTTTGTTAATTTACTACCTTTTTGCATTGGCAAGCGAAATCTTTGGTTTGATTTTGTGCAAAATTGAAGCAAAAAGTTAGGAATCGACTTATACGCGGGTTTTTGATTTTTTCCAGAATTTGCATTCGAAAGTTAGGGGGTCGACTTAGACGCGAGTCGACTTATACGCGAGTATATACGGTAATGATCTATAAAATCAATCAGTCCATTTTAAGACACCCGGCATACATATAAAGAAATAATGTAAACGTTTTATGTCAATAACATCTTTATTAAAGCAAAAAGCAACAACAACAAAAAAAAACAACAAGTAGTAAATTCGGATAAAAAAAGAAGAAAAATGTAACAATATTTCCAGGGATCATTTTTATTATTCCGGGGGATCTTCAGGGATCTAAATACTATTGGTTCATTTTTCTTACCTTAGTTAGAAACTTTTATGTACAATAGAGCGCCGATTATCCAAACAAGTCAAGACCGACTCTAGTTCGGATAAGCAAAATTTCGGATAAATGGACAATCAATTTAAGGGAACTTTCTAATTATACTAAAACCTTCACACGTTAGCTAAGCATAGAACTGGCAGCACCAGTTAGTGCCGCCATGATTTATTATTATTTTTTATTATTTTTTGTCTTTTTTAATTATATATTTTTTTACATTTTTATCATTATTTTTTTTTTATCATTTTCTGTACTTCAGATATTATAATTTGAGCAAAAAAAACTTTTTATTATTGCTTGTTTTGCCGAAGACATTCTTTTCTATGCTGCCATATCTCTAATTCTTCTTAAATAAGTTAGTTGAATACGATCAACGTTCTTCTGCCGTTCGAGCCACTTCATAGCTGTTTCCAAACATTCAAAGGCTTCGTTATGTGATGGACCTGGGTTATTTTCAGAGTACTCGTTTTCATTTTCTTCAATTTCTATTTCATCATGAATCTCATCATCATTTAAAATCTGATATCCAGGGTCATGTACTTCACTATTTAACCACTCGCCAATTTCATTTTCTTCATAGCTTAGGATTCTTAACCACCTTCCTTATTAATTTACATTCCTTATTTTCTGATCCACTATCAGTTTATTATCTTTATTTAAAATTTTATTCCAAGACAATTGATATTTGGCAGCTCTTTAAAAACTATTTTCTTCCTATAACTGGAAGTTCGGTTAATTTTTTTTTTTTGAGAGAAATAGGCTGTTCGGATAATTGGAAGTTCGGTTAATTGGAGTTCGTATAATCGGCCCTCTACTGTATTTAAAATTCACATATTTATCGCGAGATGGATATTTTGGTGAACGTGCCAATTTTAAATACGGCAGTTCCATGATGCTCGCAGTTCCGGACAACTGCTAATTTAGAGCTGAAACGTCAATAAAAATATTTCCTCTCTCTCTTCTACCTCATATTAAATTGTAGAAAAACCTTATTAGCAATATATCCAAAAACATTACTAAATAATATATATAAATTATTATTAGGTGACTGTCTGTCATTCAAATAAACTTAAGATATCATAAAAGACTTAATATAAATATTTACTAAGGATATGTAATTTCGATATCTCATTTTAAATCTACAACCCAGATATATATTTTCATTTCACATAAAATGGCCATTTTAGTATTAAAAGTATGCATAACGTTCTACTCATACAGTGAAATTATAACAAGTCTTTTTCAGATATTGAATTTTCTTTATATGAAATTGTTCGTTGATTAGGGACGTAAAACATATAGTCCAAGAGCCGACAGCACAAAAATTTCTGTTATCAAGTACACGAAATAAAACCTTTATTTTATGGAAGAGGGGAAGTAGGGGAATCTAATGATCCATGTCTGCCGCAATTGAAGTGGTGCTTAAGCCAAAAATTAATACCACCAGTGGCTGACTCGTAGGTTTATCATTGTATTTGTCCTACAACTATCCTCCATGCTTTCATACTTTTTTTGTAGGACAAACACAATGATAAACCTACGAGTAAACCACTGGTGGTGTTAATTTTTGGCTTAAGCACCACTTCAATTGCGGCAGACATGGATCATTAGATTCCCCTACTTCCCCTCTTCCATAAAATAAAGGTCTTTTTCTTGTACTTGATAACATAGGTTTTTATGCTGTCGGCTCTTAGACTAATACTTAAAAGATGAAAATGTTTTATTTAACGTTTATTTACATTTTTGTTTACGTAAATTTATGATTGTCTATTAAACAATTTAGCACGTTCGTTGAATGTATACATACTACCTGCAATATGTGTGGCTCGTTTAGTAGAAGTACTGAACTGTTTTTATTTTCCTTCATTTCGTCTTCTTTACTCGGGACCTGTCTACGTAGCAAAGCGCCGATCATTTAGTTTTTAAAATGTTTTCCAACTGAGCTTTGCTCGGAACTTCAGCTATTTTTGTTTCTTTTAAATCAATGTTTAATTTGTTTTTTTCGTATTTTTAATTAAGAATTAAAATTTAGTTAAAGTTTACCGTATATTTCCGTGTATAAGCCAAGTATACAATTTTTCAGTGAAAATTAGTCCAAAATCGGATGCCTATATATAAGAC
This sequence comes from Maratus speciosus, assembly GCA_963932465.1. NCBI lineage: Eukaryota > Metazoa > Arthropoda > Arachnida > Araneae > Salticidae > Maratus > Maratus speciosus. Next base: position 510,295,741 of record OZ010786.1, on the reverse strand, counting down.
GATATTAAAAAATTGTTATGAAAAATTCAGCGAACGAAAACTTAGCACTTTTTTGTACATCGAAAATAGAAAGAAAATGTGCTCTCCAAAATAATTGATCTCTCCTATTCAGTCATGGCGCACTGCCAGATCTGTTTAATTATCTCTCGCTCATTCTGTTATGTTAATTCATAAAAACCAAAATTTTTGGATTGAATTACCACAATAAATTATCGTTTGATCTTTCAAAAAATGTTGCATGAATAATGCAATGGATGGAACTGGGGATTTTATCATTTTTAAAGATGGAGATTATGATGATGATGAATTAGACACTGTCAATATTCAAACTGATGTACTAATGAAAGGAAGCAATTTTGTGGAATTGCTTGAAAATTTTAATAATAATTTGGATAGTGAATGAGGATTGGTAACTTTCTGCATTGTAAAAGAATAGAGTCTTAAAGTATTTATATAAATGTGTAAGTATTTTTGTATGTTTTTTATATTTACCATCTTTTCTTTTTGATTTTAGAATAACAATTTTTGAAATTTTCTTGGACTCGTGTGTAAGCCGACCCTTCTACTTTGGAGTAAAAACAATGCCCAAAAATTCTCAGATTATAAACAGAAATATACGGTAGTGGTTTATTGCTTGACTTTCTGACCCTAATGACGTTGCCCGACCGGGAATAAAATCAATTAAATAATCGTATATGGCCATGGATTAAGAGTTTAGCCGAAACGTGTTCATGAGCGCATATAATACTTGCACTAGGTAAAATAAATAGTTTTGATGTCAAAAAATTCTTTATAGCTTTTTTTTAACCATTTGGAAAAATGGTTATTGTCCTCGTCAAGATAGGAAATCAAAAGCATATCTGAAGCTTTTTTATTGTTTGAATCTGCATTTTATTCGTTTTCTGATTGGTCTATACACTAACCTTTACTTTCTACAGAGATGGATACTTCTGTTGCCACTATGACAAAAAAGTAATAAAAACTACAAAAAAAAAATTAATAACTCAGAAACAAATTGAGATACAGCTTTCAAACAGATTACATTTAAAAGTACTTTTTTTTCCTCTATACGTCGGTGTAAAGAGTAATATTGTGGGATGTTTAGAAGTTTAAGAATGAAATTTCATTTAAAATTGGTCGTCAGATTTCTTGGAAAATCTTGGAAGCCTTTTCCCGAAGAGCCAATGAAATGCTTGGATAATACGTAAGTTTCAGGTGGACGTAGAGTCGCAGGCGATTTTTGTCGCTTTCAATTTTTACGTGTAATAACACTATTAATGTTTAGTTCATGGTGTAGGTAATGTATGATCAACTCCGTGCGATTTGTTATGTCTTAAATTTTAGTCTTTGAAAAAATCATTTTCCAAATGGTCGTTGTAATTTGTTAAATTGCTTTTTTCTTTTTCTTTTTTTTTTTTTTCTTTTTTTTCTTTTTTTTTTTTTTTTTTACTATTTTCTGTAAAATTAAATTTAGAAAGAATTATTAAAGAAACTTAAAAAAATGTATTGCGCCAAGGGGTAAGATATTGGATATTTAGTAAGCGTAAGGAAAGTGATAGGTGTTTGGTCCCTTTAATAGGGTTTCAAATTTTCCCTTTCAGGAATATGAATTTAAAATATGAATAGATAGCAGATATTATTTCCAGTAGCTTCACTTTTCTTTGAATTTTTATAGAAGAAACTACAATTTTGTCATTTTCTCTCTAGATCTGTGTAAAGTTTTAAGATTAATAGAATATAGGGCTTAGATGTCGTATATCCCTTTGGCCGCTATCTTGGATGTTTTGAGATTTCTTGGCGGTTTTATTGTGTCGACCTTCATCGATATGGAACCGTGTGACGTGTGTGTTCTGGCGTGACGTATTCTGGCGTGACGTGTTCTGGCGTGACGTGTTCTGGCAATCCCGTTTTTCAGCGAGATTATTTCGTTTGGGATTTTGTGCATGTACTTTGATATCGTGCTGTATCGTTCTGTCTTTTTATTTTTATGTTAAATTTATTAGATATATTTGTTTGACTATGGGTTCTGTAGTCTGTTTAAACGCTCTTGCTGATGTAATTAAGAAATATGAGTAAAATTTGAATGATAAAGGAGTTTTTTTTTTTTACAATGCGTATTCATAAGCCTATTTTGGGAAATTAAGATGATGCTAGGAGGTATTTCATGCTTGAGCTCTCAAGAAAGGTGTCTGTTAAGGTATGTTGATAATTTTATGTATACTTCTTTCTTGTTTTATTTTATAGTAATGTTTTCTGTTAGTCGTTCATTATATATTTCTCATGCATTTCGCAGATTGGTGCACAGCAACATACGTGCATTTACTAACTGCGGCTTTAACGAGTTTTGTGCTTTTTTGTGATTACTGCAGAAGGAGTTAGCTGAATCCAGTGATGTTTTCTTTCGGTTAATGAGCGCGTAGCTCTCATACGACGATTACTAATTGCCACTTTAACGAGTTTCGTACATTTTTGTAATCGCAACAGGAGTTAGATGAATCCAGTGATATATATATTATTTTTTCGGTTAACGAACGCGTAGCGCTCATACGACTTTTAACGATTGCCACTTTAACGAGTTTTGTTTATTATTTACATTTTATTTTCGTTAAGCCTAACATGCGTATAAATCGGTGCTTGGCGACATTTACTACTTGGCGGAAAAGGGGCTTTCACGCCAAGAAAAAATTCAAGATGGTAGTCCCGGGAATTTATGACATCTGTTCCGAATATAAATTTTCTCTATATTGAACAAAACTAAACAGAATGAAAACAGTACCTTTTGGTTTCTCGTTGCAGAATCCAGCCGTGCGATATATGAATTACGAAATCACTTAATTAAAATTCAAGAGCCTTTGACGACTTGCATCGAATATTGAAGATTTAAATACGTAAAATTAATTTACTGACTACTACTAATAAATGAGGATAAGATTTGTATTTCACATTTTAATCGAATCAGATTTGGCTTTTCACACTTTAGAAACTAGAATCATAACAGAACGAATTCGTTTACAGTCCTACACCGAATGCAAAAAAAAAAATAAAAAATAAAATAAAATAAAATAAAAAATAAATAAATAAATAAAAATTATCTATTAAAGTGAAAAAGACAATGATTAATATACATGATACATAAAAATGAAAATAAGAATTTTAAAATTGAAAAAGAGTTAAAAAGAAAATGATTTAAAATGAATCAAAATCTAACTTATCAGCAGTAAATAACTCTGATCGGAAAAACAGATTTTTCAGATTTTAGTGCTGCCTTCTACAATGAATTCTGACTACTAAAAGTCTCTGTGAAAAGGAAGAATCATACAATCTGTATAAGCATCCACTATTCCAAATAATAAATACTTTTTTTATAGATTGTTAGTAAAGCGTAAATCCGATACAAGCAAAAATTGCTGTTATAAAAAAAATCATTAGTAAATAAATATATATATATTTATAAAATAAAAAAAGGTAAATATTTCAACATGATGTAAAAAAAATACTTATGTACACTGAGCTCTCGTTAGTGCGCCCAAGACAGACCATGTATTGTCCACACTAACCAATGTTCGCATCGCATGATATAGGAAATTTAATAGTGTAAATTATTCCTTTGCATTCAATAAATTGCATTCCGTTTGTAACAAAAATATAAAATAGTTCAACAGTTTAAGGACTGCATGTGAAAAGAAACTTTTCGTTAATTCAGTGATTTTAGTAAAAACGCAAGCGAATGAGTATTTGTTAATACAAAAATATTAATTACTCAGAACAAACAAATTATGCAAAGGAATTCATAGACATCTATAATTATGCTTAAATTAAGGTAATATCTTGCCATCCTTTGAGATGATAAATAAACAAGTAAAAATTAAATTAAAACAATCAAAAACCCGACTGTGTAAAAAGCGAACTAGTTAATTATTTCTCATTAATGTGAAAATATTTTTTATGCTATTCACCTGTTTGTTTTATTTACATGTATTGATGACTTTTAAGTTGTGTTTAATTGTTAGTTCCTATCTATAAACACTGTTTTGATAAAGCCTATAGTCTATAAAGGTTAGAGTTGCAGTAAAGCTAGAGATCCTTCCTACACAACTTCCAGGTTGTGAAATATTTAAACGCAGCTTCTGACTGTAAAATAGCCAATGAAACATCGTCTTCATTTTGAAAGACCTATCCAATAATATGCCACTCAATAGGGTGAGTAATTTTTTTTCGTCTCTACCACCATTTTGCATTTTACGGCCGCCCTTTTGAATTTATAAAAACAAAACCTGGCCCATAACCATCGGATAGGTTAAGAGGAATCGATAGAGACCTCATACATTAAAATCCATCCAACCGTTTGGATGTTTCGAGGGTATAAAGTAATCCATAAACCCAGATACGAGTGAAACACATAACCCTTCTTGGAAGCCAGATAATTATATTTATAATAGAACAGTTTCTGTTAATGGACACACTCGAAGTTTTTCTATGACAGCATATTTTGTTACTATGGGTTGGCATGCGTTAAAACCTTTGAAGCGATTGCGTTTTTGGTGGTGGATGTTTCTTTTTCTTCATCAACGTCTCTAAAAATTCCTTGATCTCTCAGCAAAAAAACTTCAACAAACTTAATTTTTATAGAAACAATATATAGAACGATTTTCGATTTTGGCCTGATACTTTCTTTTAAAAAAATGTACCCATTATCCGAAAAATAGCATGTATTAAATGAAGTTCTTAACATCAATAGAAAATGATAAGTAACGTGACATTAATCTCATTAACCGGATATAATTTTAAACGGACACTCTTTAACGAGAGCTCATTATATTTGGAGATAAACAAAAGGTAATATTATCCATTATTCACTGTTTTAAAACTCTGTTAAATATCTAATTTTATACTAATTTAAATAACGTATGTATTGAAATGAATATTGCAGTTCAGAGAATGAGTTATATTGAAATTTTCAGCGTAGCAGTAAATTATAATACTTAAAAAAAATTAATAATCATGTAAAGTTTAAATCACTATTTAAAATGATGTTCAATTGACAGGGAGATAAATAAAAACCAATTATGTTAATTTGAATCAATTTTGTCTAAATACAGGGTGGTTATAATTAAACTTCCCCTATAAACAGTATCCTACAGCGCAAACGGGTGAGCGGAATGCAAAGAAATTTGGTATATATACTATACACAAGATGCGCTCACGGAATTCCGAAAAAAAAATTAGTTCCAAAATGACCACCAGATGGCGCTTTTTACGGAAAAAAACATTACATTTAACACAATAAACGACCAAAACGGAATACAAAAACAATATTAACAATCCAGAACAAGAATTATGAGTAATAAAATGTAAAACCGACTGTTTTGGCTGTTTATTGTGTTAAATTTAATGTTTTTTCCGTAAAAAGCGCGATCTAGTGGAGATTTTGGAACTATTTTTTTTCTCGAAATTCCGTGAGCGCATCTCGTGTATAGTCTATATACCGAATTTCATTGCATTCCGTTCACCAGTTTGCGCTCTAGGATGCTGTTTATAGGGGAATTTTAATTATAACCACCCTGTAGATTATGCCTTTTCTAGAGTTAATTCCAAAACATATTTTATAAAATATATAATTTACATAATTTATATTTTAGATATGCCAAGTTTTTTCAAGATGGTGCCTTTATTATTGATTGCCAGTGCATGGGAAATGAAAAACCATACAAAGGAAAACAAGGTCATCCTACTGAAAATCCAGTAAACCCGGGCAAAATGACAAGATGCTTGAGAAAGAAAAGTTCCGGTGTAGTCGGTATGTTCTTAAGTATAATTGTTTCAGTGGTTATGGCAACATTTCCGAAAAAAAGCATTAAAATATATTTCATTAAATGGTTTATACAATATTTCCTTTGATGATAATTCATTAAATTAGACTTAATGAATTTTACAAAAACCAGATTTTTCTTTTTGTCAGTTACTTGTACGATAGTACCTAATTATTTTCTTGTAATGTGTTTGTTAATATTGCTCAATTAAAGACAAACTTATATTGTATATCACAAAATTAATCCTAACGTGCCTACAATCGAATTTGCATCTATTCTCCATTTTCTTGTGCGGGCAACGCTATTATATAGACTGTTCCAAGAAGATTGATTTTTTTACCTACTGTAGACATGTACACAATGTAAATCTAAAATACTCTGAAAATAATATTCAATGAAGACTATCTATATTATAAAGGACAAACATATCTGTGCGTAACGCATACGTCATTTTGCGAATGGCAACACTTTGAAATTTGAAATAAAATTTTGGCTTTGCAATTTTCTCTACTGCAAATTTTTTAACTTCTAAACATCGCACATTTTAAATTTTTACACCGTCGTATAAGGAAAACAATGCTCTTTTAAATGCAATTTGTTTGAAAACTGTATCTCAATTTATTTTTGAGATATTAATTTTTTTGTAGTTTTTAATACCATTTTTCTTATCGTGGCAACAAAAGTACCTCATTTCATTGAAAGTCATTGAAAGTAAACGGAAAATAGCCGAAAATAGGAGATACTGTATCTTTCTGTTGCCATTTTCTCATAAAACATAAAAAAAAGGTGAAATTAAAATATGGGCTATGTTAAGAATATTGTCTGTTATTCTGTGCTAATGACGTCATATGCACACTTTTCTATAGACGAAGTTTAAAACTGGATTGTAAAAGTGGATTGCTTTAGCGGATGCAAATGACGTCATTTTATAAAAAAGCGTGTATTTTATTTCTTAAACCTGAATTATGTTTTGTAGAAGTGCGTCATTTTCACAGCCCAGCTGCTTTGAAATTCTTCACAGGTGAAAATGCTTCACATTTAAAAATAATGTAATCGAAATCACACACTGATAAAACGCAATGTTTTACAAAAATTTTGATATCTTTATAAAGTATATTTTTCAATCTTCTGACCATCGTTACATTTTCGATTTTCATCGCATAGAGAAAAAATTTACTTTCAAATGCAATTTGTTTAAAAACTTTATCTTAATTGACTGATGTATTATATTTTCTAAAATAATTTTTAAGCATGATTTTTTTTAAGTTTATCTTATCACGTGCCGGTTTCAGTACATAATAATAATAAACATTTTTCACATAAAGCGACAAACATTTTTCAGCATTTGTTTCTGACTATTTTTGCATAACGAAATTAATACTTCCTTTATAAACAAATAAAAGAATAATATTAAAAAAACCACCAATCTAACATATTTGTGAAAGACAAATTAACGAAATTAATACTTCTTTTATAAACAAATAAAAGAATAATATTGAAAAAACAACAAATCTAACATATTTATAATCGTACAATTTAAAATTTTAGATCACCAAATAGGATTTTTTTTTTTTTTTTAATGGAATAACTTTGCAAAGCCCATCTCAGTTTACTGATTGTCTATAGTTTTAAAAATAATTTTTAAGCATGAAATATTCTTTAATTTATCTATATCGCGCGGAGCTCGATTACGAAAGATTAATCCGTTTGCCCTTAAAGCAAAATACAGACTTCATCATTTTCTTACGGCTAATATCTATTAAAAAAATTCCATATGAATAAATAAATAAAATAATATAAATAAAACACAGATTTGCCAGACATGTATAAGCTCTGAAATTATCAGAATATAAAAGGATGCCATAAGTAGCAAAATCTTGGCAAATAACTCTTAGCATGCGGCTAATAAGAAAATATCGCTTTTGATAAATTAAAAAAATTTATTTGATTGTATAATTCGTATTTTCCATATGAAAAATGCTTTTTTAATGTCAGTTGTCAATCTAAAAATATTATGGAATATAAAAAAAATTATTAGTTTTCAATAAAAAAAAATGATTTCACCTATATTCTTTAACCCGGGAAGCCCGGGTACGATCCCCTAGTGTTTATAAAAGAGCCCTGCTATTAGTTTTCTAAATGTTAAAAGTTTCAATTATTTAAGCGATCAATGGAAGTCATAAGTTACATTTACAAAACATTTCTACCTGCTATAAGGAAAGTACAACGTTAAAGATTTTTTTATGGCCTGAAAAAAACATAGTTATTATACTTTGCATCTCATGAAAGTTCGTTGTTTTCATATACTGAAACGTCTGTTTGTTTGTTTTATTGAACACATACATCAGACTTGTGTCCTTGAAACCAGGGCCCGCTTATAAGTCATCGTCGATAAACAGCGACGCGTTAGTGCAAGGAAATTTACAACACCAGAGAATTACATCCTGGAGGCTCCACAAAGAGTGTGCAACATAACCGGCGGGATTTGCCCCCACCTACGCTCTTAAGCGATTAGCGGCATGGTGTCTTATTCACTCAGCCACGGTGGGCCCACTGAAACGTCTTCTGTTTGTTTTTAGTGTCGGGAAACACATATCAAATTTATATTAGTTATAAATAGCAGCGATAGATGGCGCTTTAAACAATAGGCGCTAAATCGCGAAGCAATCTTTGTCCTTTCTATTCTCCCAGCATTGATGTGAAAGAAGGAGGTTAAATATACGGAGCAGTTCCAATTCGCCAGCATAATCTTGTTCTTAGGGACAAAATCAATATATTTTAACTCCATTCTTCTTTAACTCCATTCTGAGTGCTGGGAGAAGAGTTATGCCAAAATTTCTGTCTCTATTAAGCGCCTGTTGCTTGCAGCGCTGTCTAAAATTGCTATTTGAAACTGAAATCGGTATCCCAAGTAAAAAATCTTGACATTTTACATAACTCTCCTGCAAAAATATTTTTAATAGCTGTCATCATTGTCAGTTCATTTTAGGATAGCCAGCATTTAAAACATGAAACTGAAATTGTTTTGGCATAATTGCATTGAAATTAAATCATAGGGAAATGAGAAAGAAAAATAATGTGTCCAACATAGATTATGAAACGCTCTTCAACACACTTAGAATACTGTAATAAAACATTACAACTTATTAAGATGTCTAAACAAACAATTTAGAAAATGCGTAACGCATTTGGAAATTGGCCCATTTTAAATTTATGCACTAAATTGTTTGCGTACTTACCTTTTTTATGCGAACTTCTTCGTTTTGGGGGCCCTTTCTACATTTATTTATTCCCCTATTTTTACATTCCAGTTCAGAGCATGAGCCCCTAAGGCTCGATAAATGGTCCATTGACGTTTTTGTGCCTAAATTGTTAATGAACTTCCTCGCTATTAATCTGATCTTCGTTTTTGATACCCCTCCTTTTTTTTTTTTTTTTTCATTTTGTTATTCTCCCATTTTTACATTTCAGTTAAGAGCCTGGCACCCTAGGGTTCAGTGCGTTCCCCTATAACATTTTGTGTGGCATGCATTTTTCATTCCATAATTGTGTAACTGTCTCAATGCATAACTTAAAAGTTGAGTGTTGGAATCCTCTCCCCGGGCCAACACCCTCATGTTTTTATTGGGGCCCAAGTATACAATTTTCTGTATAGAATAACATTTTAAAGCAATTGTTCCCTTTTTTACGCATTTTTTTTTAAATTTTACTCTAACGATTATTTTATACACTATGCTTAATTCCAACTAATTGATGATAAGCGCTGAGTACTAGAACCTTTTAACATGTTTTCACATTAGGACCTTTCCCTCAACTGTCAGTTGGTAACTTTTGGTCCCCTATTATAGCTCTTTTAAAAAGAGTCCGATTTACTAGGTTTATTTTCTTTCAACTTCTTAGGCCCACCGGATTCTACATAGACAAAAAAAAAAAAAAAAAAAAAAAAAAAAAAAAAAAAAAAACCCTCAAATTTTAAATACCATTAATTTTGAATATTAGTCATTGTTAAATGTAGTGCTGGGTATGTGAATTCCGAGAGTATGAAATGAATTCAAGATAATTATTTCATGTATAATTACCCCAAACTCACATTTGAAATCCCAAAACCCACACACCCAACATCACACTTTGGCCGGAGTGAAAGTAGCGGTACATCGCACCATGAAAATTTAAAGTTGTTACAATTACTATTAATCCCCTTCTACTTTAAATTTAATTCCCATTGACACTTTAGTTAATATTTACAATTAATCTATTTATTTAATCTGAAAATCGAGCTGAAATAAAGAAAGTTAAGATAATTAATCTCACACTTCAACGATCTTTAGGATATACCTGAAATAACAATCTTTAAACAAATATACACAAACACAATAAACACATTAACGCATGAAAACTTAATGCAAATTTATTTACTATTGTTTATGATTAAATATATATATGGAAAGAAAGGATCTGCGCAGATGAAAAACAACATTTCATGGCATTAACATAATGCTCATCAATCGTTCAATGATAGTAAAAATTAAGGTTACTAAAACATACAATTTATGGATTCCAATAAACACATCAATTGAGAATACAGGATAGATAAGATCTTTGATCATATTTAAATTATGATTATATATTAAAATTATACTAATCAGTATTTGAAAAGCTACAAAGTTCCAGATCCATCAAAAGTCAGTTATTAGAAACTAATCAGTTCTAAGCTAAAGGCAGTTTGCCTTTTTCAGAGGATCAAAATTAATAATTCTGTTTCACTCAGTCAATTGTGAATAAAGGAAAAATTGCGATTGTTTAATAATTTTCTTCTTCTTCCTTTGAAAGTTCCAATTATGGAAAAAACAAAGTTCCACGAAAATGAATACAAAAGATAAATTCTCACCTCCAAGCTTGGACTGACGATTTAAAATATAGAACAATACCTCCTTCATTTTATATCTTGTTATATCCCAAGAGAAATATTCTTCTATTTCTTAACAAGAGGCCTGTTATTTCCATGACGTCCGGCATCAAACGTTGACAATGCGAAAACGCTCATCTTCTTCAGAATCTCTCAGACTTGTTATTGGATTCAAATTACTGAGTTTAAATATTACGTGTCATAACACAATTATTTTATCTCTTTATTATTATAAAACAAAAATGATTTAGGAAGACTCACCGACCGATGTGCCAATTTAATAACACGGCGCACCGCCCGGCCGCCTGTACGTCCTTCTTTCATCACAGAGGGAAAATAGAGTCGCTTGGGAAAGCGAAGTTAGCGGCAAGCGCTGTGATTGGCTGGTATTATAACGTTTTCAAACGAACTCAAAAGGAATATTATTTGAAAAACGAATCAAAATAAATTGTTTTTGAATGACAATTGAAGTGATAAAATTTATTATAAATTGGAAAAATTAATTTAAAATACATATTTATTTTATAAATGAATTCAGATGATTATTTTAATTCTGATAGTTTATCTGGGAGCACGGCAGTGCGTCCGCCAAGTTCGCACAAGCCGTAAGCTACCTTTTCCTGAACCATTTTGGCATACTTTTCACCCCCTCATAACGTCGTTTTAGGGATAGATATAGAATTTTTTCTTTTATACACATGTTTGTATGATCAAACTGAACTAAGATTCCACAATTTCATGTTTCTGTATTTAGTAGTTTTCGAAATATTAAATTCCGAAAAAGCGCTTTTTTGTCACTGGCTCACTTCGCATCATCAAATAACTAAGGTACTTCTAAAAGTCGTAGAATCATGAAATTTCATAAGTAAGTCGGGTCTGTAGCACAATTAACCAGAAAAATCTGAAAACACAGAATTTTCGCCTCTAAACCCTTAAAACAGGGGGTGTTCATTTGGCCGTAAACAGTTCCTTCACATTTAATTGCGCCAATGTTGGTCGCCAATACTCGATTACAGAGTTTTGAAGGGGTCACGTAATTTCAAACAGAATAAAACTTTATATATATGCTTTTCCAAAGATGTTTGTTAAATAGAAAAAAATGAATATACCTAAAAATTTTAATCAGTATAGGTTATGAAATATTCACGATATTAAAAAAATAAAACATTTAACAAAATATAACCGCAATTCGATATGTTTCCGAAATAGTAGCCTTGGCAAAATAGAGAAAATAGCCTTGACGAGAAAAAAAATTTGATAATAACGTATTTTCTGGCAACCTATCTACTGTGTCATATACACAAGCAATTTTTTCCATATGTATACAATTTATTTAATGTAAGGAACCCGTTTATTTATTTTTGTATACCAACATAAATAATTCGTATATAAAAAACTATATTTTATACGTGTATAAATAAAATGCTTATATGTATATACATATATATATAACATATATAAATTACATAAAAGTTCACCAGGTTTGTTTTCATGGTTGTTTATATCATTTGCCAACATATCTCAGTTTCTGAAGTCCGAATTGCGCCAAGATTTAAAAAAAACGCCAAGGTCCCTATAGTGGAAAAATATCCTAATTCTCATATGAAAGTTTAAAAATCTGCTTTTAATTAAATGAAATGTGCAACTAATAATGCTGTCTTTAACGATGTGCGACAGATGCGGTGTCCGAAGTCCGCTGCTAATGTTATTATATTGTATTATTAGCCTACTTACTGTTAATTTATTGTTAATTTTAAATCTGTAAAAGAAAGATTATAGTTATAAATCAGATATGTTGGTCGCCAAAGCTCGATTACAGAAAATTAGCCTGAGTTAAATTTTATATGCTTTTACAAAAATCTTAATAAGGCAAATCTTTCAGTTTATCTGTCCATATTTCTATCTTTTACTTCCTTAAAACAAATTTTATTAAAGACCGGGAGGCGTCTGCACAGATCATCCCCTCATCGAGTTGACGGCTGAAATTTTAGGATTAGTTAAATATCGATTAGCGTATTGAAATGTAACTGGTCTGCCAAGTCATACCTTTCTGGAAACCACCTACAGACCCGATTTTACCGGTTAACTGAAGGATTTTCCATTGTGATTTCCTGCACCCATTCATCCATGTTTCCATACTTTTGGATGCAGGAAAATACAATAGTAAACCTATCAGTCACCCACTAAAATTAGGTCTTCAGGTTGTTTCTACCAAGATACGGCTTAACAGACCAGTTGCGTTTTAATGTACTAATCTAGTTTTAACTAATCCTAATATTTCAGCTGTAGACTCGATGAGGTGATGGTGTGTGCAGACGCCTCCCGGTCTATTATAAATGTCGGAATTCTAATCTCAATAGCACTCTGGTCAATCTGGCAATTATCCCTATTATTTATGGAACACTATTCCTTTAAGTGCGTTTTAGTGATGTTAAAGAACTTTATACATATGCATATAATACGTAATACATTTGCCTCATACATATTATAGGTATGTGTATAATAAATAATACATATGCATCATTATGACGTCAGAACAAACAAAACATTTTTTGTCACCAAATATGAGAATTGACATGATATATTTTCAAATTTAGTGACACTTCGCTAAATGTCACCAAGCTTGGCGAGTATTTGACGTTTGTGGCTATTTTTCAATGAGTTAATTATTAATGCGAGCCATCTATTTATATTTTTCCGCACATCATCTGAATAGTTAAATAATATAACGTACGAATATTTCCAAAGTGCCAGTAGTTTCGTCACTGGTATTGTTAATATATTGTACTGTTATTATACTTACTGTGACTATGTTGTTAATCTTTACTCTGCTGAAACTTCTGCATTATATAAATAGAATTTACGGAAACTATTAAAGCACCGCAACTGACAATTCACCTTATGATTATTATAATTTTATAATATGTAACCTGTTAATCGATATGTACCGTTAGAAGGATTCTTCTACAATCCGGTTCCTCACATTTTAGTTTTCAGGTTTCGAATAAAATTAGCTAAAAACTTAAAATCATGGCAAATTGGCTAGTTCTTCAACACGATTAGATGAGAAGAATGATAGATTTTCAAATGCATCATAGCAGTGAGCCCGTAGACCTTCTATTCTTCCGTAATCGAGTCTATTGAAAAGGTTAGCATGAAACAAAAAGATATTAGCATCAATGTGGTTTAATGAAAATGCAGATATTATTAAAGGATTTAATAAGAATCATTTCACTTGTACCCAATCGTATCAGTTAAAATACAATAATTGGCAGTAAGCCCAATTAGAAAAGATTACTTAATACGATTAAAAATTTCTGCATTAGAGAACGAATCGTAACGAATCGCCCGTAAGGCATGGTGACGTCACGGCGACGTCGTTGTGAAGTCACACTGTGACTTTGTGACCGTCGATGTGACGTCACGTGACGTGGATGTGACGTCACAGTGACTAGAATGCGAGGTCGTTATGGCCGTTTTAGAGGTCGTTTGTGACGTCACATTGTGACCACTCTGCGAAGTCACGGTGTGACTAATTTGTGAAAAGTGTGTCATTTGTGACTATTTTGGCATTAACTTTGTGACGAACCTGTGACGAAAGTGACAATGTTTTGAAGTCACACTGTGACCAATTTGTGAAATATGTGTCATTTGTGACGAACTTGTCATAAACTCTGTGATGATTTCAAATGAAAATCAAATTTCAAATTAATTGCTTAAAAGGCGCAAAGGCGAACTAGTGAAAAAGATTCCATGCTGGAACTCGAACCCGGGCCATCAGTATAGCGCACTTACATTCTACCGACTAAACCACACGGAACGATACCCAGCCTGGAAAATTTCTCACTATTACATGTTGGCAAGGCTACAAACGCAGCACAAGATGCAATATTTATCGTCAGCCACCGACATGGCGCAAACACGAAACTTAATAAAATCCAGCATCGATTGAAACTATATTAATACTTGGAAATTTTTTTCTGAGAGAACCATTCGCCTTGCATACAATATTTCAAATGAAAATCAAATTTCAAATTAATAGTGTAAAAGGCAATTTTAATTTGAAATTTGATTTTCATTTGAAATACTGTATGCAAGGCAAATGTTTCTCTCTGGAAAATTTTCCAAGTATTAATATAGTTTCAATCGATGCTGGATTTAATTAAGTTTCGTGTTTGCCCCATGACGGTGGCTCACGATAAATATTCCATCTTGTGCTACGTTTGTAGACTTGTCAACATGTAATAGGGAGAAAATTTCCAGGCTGGGTATCGTTCCATGTGGTTTAGTCGGTAGAATGTGAGTGCGCTATACTGATGACCCGGGATCGAGTCCCGGCGTGGATATTTTTCACTATGTTGGCCTTTGCGCCTTTTAAGCAATTTATTTGAAATTTGAATTTCATTTGAAATATTGTATGCAAGCCGAATATTTCTTTGTGGAAAAATTTCCAAGTATTAATATTGTGATGAATTTTAAAATGGACAATTTTAAAATAAAGTTTTGTTTGAGATATAAATTCGTATCTTTTTACCGTACTTTTTAGCAAAATATAACTATTTTGGAGTCCTATTCTTCTAAAATAGTTTTAATTTTTCCACTTAAAAAACAATGTTTGTCAACTGACATCTTTTTTTATTAAGTTCTAAGCTTGATCTTGAGTTCAAGCTTGATATTAAGAATGTATAAGATTTTAAGGTGTTGTGGTTGTGATTAATCTTTGCTTTATTAAATACGACGTAAGCCATATTTATTTAAATTTTTTATTTCCGTGTAAATTGTATTTTGTGAATATGAGCTTAAATAGATTTGGTATGTTCTATAGGAAAAGACTGATCTGGAAAATAGAAAAAACAAATAAGAAAAATCATGCGTTAAGCATAGATTATAAAACACTTTCCAACACTTCCCGAATGCTTTAAAAAACTTCGTTATTTAGGGAAATAAGGTAAATAAGAGAACTAAGTAAACATTTTAGAAAACGCATAAAACATTTGAAAAACTCATTTCCGCAGTTACTGGCCATAGCTAAATAGGTTTTCCAATTCTTTTGAACAGCCCTGTATTTGATCTGTAGGTTCATATATATATTATATAATGGGATAATTTAGTTTAGCAAGAAAACGCATAACAGGTTGAAACTCTCTTTCAGCAATTTATACTAATATATGGAAACATACTTTAATACTTTTGTACAACCCTGTAGTTGACCTAGAACCTTCATTACACGCCACCGTTTAGTTAAAATTTAATTCAAACTAAAACACACTTAAAACAGCTGAAATCACATTTCCAGAAATTATAATTTATAGACGGCCATGTATCCAATTCTTTGCATGACCCTGTATACCATTTTATCTATATTATACAACAGTAAATTAAATTCAGTTCAGCGTAAAAATGCACAACTCATTTAAAAACCACCTTTAAGTAACTTCCGCTCATACCCAGTAATCCTTGCGAATACTTTTGTGTAGCCCTGTATATGAATTATAGCATTTATATACACCATATACTATGCATAAATATAGTGAATCATAAAAGCGCATATCATAATTAAAAATGCATTTCCAGCAATCATCACAAATGAACAGTACTTCGGATACAATATAGTATCTGAACTATATTGTGTGTGCCTGTAAATGCTATATACACTTCATATTCTACATGAAAAATTTATAGTATGTAAACCTCAGCGACGTATATCATTTTCATTATATATGAAATAGATTAACATAATTAAAGTACGCCGCAAACAATTCCCTCCACCGCTATATCATTATGTATTGGAATTTCTTTTTAGCCCTGTAAATGAACAATAACTATTCTTTGCATCTCGTATTCTTCAGAATGCATATTTTAGTACGTTTCATAAATGCATATCAATTTTTTTCTGTATGAAAACGTGTAAAATCATGAAAAAACCTTTGAAACGATTTTTTCCCAGAGGCCGTAATGTAACGGAATACTTTTGACTGTACCTGTAAATGAACTAAACATGCTACAAACGTCGTTACACATAGGGACCGTGGTATGGTAAAGGTCAATAACATCTAACAATTTCAGACCAATCCGAGTATATTTACGAGAGTTAGAGAGCGGACAGACGGCTAGGTAAACCAAAGTCATAAACACTTTTCAACTTTGTTGAAAGGTGTTAAAAAGAAAATATAAAAGTAAAATAAATGATTGAAAGGAAATATAAAAGTAAAATAATGAACTTTAAAAAATATATACTAAAGCAGTTTAATCTATAAGCTTCCTATCAGGCATGAAAAACACTTTATTTCAATGCTTAAATATAATATTTTATTTTTTAAGGGTGTATTTCAATCCAAACTGCTTATTTTCTGATTCATTTTTTAATTCCTTTTTGTTCTCAAACGCATCAAACTGAAAAATTCTCTTATTTAGAAACTACCTAATGTGCCGTGCTTCTCGATTTTTTGATAAATGCAGAAAATATTACAAAAAATGCTGTCAAAGTAGGCGTTTTGAACCGAATTTTTCACAGCGGAAGATCTGGGAATGAAAAAAAACTAGTTGGATGTGCCAATCCCAAAACTTTCTTCTATCTTATACATCTTAATATTTCAAACACATGTTAATACTTCAATATTATTAGTTCAATACTATACCAACTTTGATTTTCATCTTAAATTTCTGCTCAAGTCAATTAAACGGACTAAAAACGCGTTAATCTATATCATGATATTTGTTAAAATTATTAATTTTTCCTTATTCTGTCGTTATCAGCTGTTTGCGAATAGCCGGCATAGCAGGAAGCGAGTTCCCGCCGCTGCATGAGCCGCCGATGCACAATAGAACTACGAAAAATCAAGAAAAGTATACAAAAATCGCTAGCACGGAGCCCCTTTACCGCGCAATATTTCCAAATTCAAGGAGAACCTGTTGGCCAAAGCCAAAAACAAGCACAAACATTTTGGTTCAATTGTATGCATAATTTTATACGCTGTTCGATGGTACAATAATGAAAATGGCACAGAGATCGGAATTATAGCGCCCCCTTCTTTCGGAATTTTTTCAGGGAGGACTTGTTTGCCATAGCCAGAAACATGCACAAAAAATTTGGTTCAATTATATGGATAACTTCATACACTTTTCGATGGTACAATAATGAAAATGGTACAGACATCGCAATTATAGTGCCCCCTTCCGGCAGAATTTTTCCAAATTCAGGGAGGACCTTCGTGACATGACCAAAAATAAACATGTAAAATTTGGTTCAATTCTATGCATAACTTCATACACTTTTCGGCGGTACAATATTCAAAATGGCACAAAAATTGTACAAAAATCGCTATTACAGCGCCCTCTACGAGCGATTTTTTTACAAATTGAAGGAGGACCTCCTTGCCATAGCCAAGAACTTAAAATTTTTTTTTGGTTCAATTCTATGCATAACTTCATACACTTTTCGATGGTGCAATATTCAAAATCGCACAAAAATCGCTATTACAGCGCCCCCTAACGGCGAATTTTTTGCAAATTCATGGAGGACCTGCTTGCCATATCCAAAAACTTAAAATAAAAATTTGGTTTAATTCTATGCATAACTTCATACATTTTTGGACGGTACAATATTCAAAATCGCACAAAAATCGCTATTACAGCGCTCCCTACCGGCGAATTTTTTCCAAATTCAGGGAGGACCTGCTTGCTATAGCCAAAAACTTAAAATAAAAATTTGGTTTAATTCTATGCATAACTTCATACACTTTTGGACGGTACAATATTCAAAATCGCACAAAAATCGCTATTACAGCGCCCCTTACCGGCGAATTTTTCCAAAATCAGGGAGGACCTGCTTGCCATAGCCAAAAACTTAAACTAAAAATTTGGTTCAATTCTATGCATAACTTCATACACTTTTCGATGGTACAATATTCAAAATCGCACAAAAAACGCATTTACAGCGCCCCCTACCGGTGAATTTTTTCCAAATTAAGGGAGGACCTGCTTGTCATATCCAAAAACTTAAACTAAAAATTTGGTTCAATTCTATGCATAACTCCATACACTTTTGGATGGTACAATATTCAAAATCGCACAAAAATTGTTATATCAGCTCCCCCTACCGGCGAATTTTTTCCAAATTCCGGGAGGACCTGCTTGCCATAGCCAAAAACTTATAATAAAATTTTGGTTTAATTCTATACATAACTTCATACACTTTTTGATGGTACAATGGCGACAGACAGACGGACAGACGGACAGACGGACAGACGGACGGACGGACGGACGGACAGACGGACAGACGGACAGACGGACACACAGACAGACAGACATTTTCTATAAACATGTTTTTTGGAATCTCTGACCCCTAAAACATGCAAATCCGTCGAAAACCGGAAGTCGAAAAAAATTTCGATTACAATACTTTCTTCTATTGAAGATAGAAGAAAGTAAAAAGGTCTTACTGAGAAAATAATTATTTAAAACTTAAATTCTAATGAATTGAGGGGAAAATGAAATCACACGGCCTCTTAAACATCTCTTCAAAAATCACCTCAGCAAGTTTCATGTTTTTACTTTTAAAAATGAGTCTGAAAATGTCTCAGAAAATATCGAGCTGTTGAAGGTGGAAAAATATTTTTTAGAATACACCTTTGATGCCAATATTTATGTGTATCGAAAACGTAGAAAATGAGTTTACAATCGAAGAAAATTTAATAACTGATTCTGAATGTCTATAATTAAATATTTGATTAAAATCGCAAATAGAAAAAAAAATGCTTACATACAATTAAAAATAAATAAATAAATATACCAATTTGAAAAACACTAAAAATAATAATTAGTATTTTTACTTTCTTCTATCTTCAATAGAAGAAAGTATTGTAATCGAAATTTTTTTCGACTTCCGGTTTTCGACGGATTTGCATGTTTTAGGGGTCAGAGATTCCAAAAAACATGTTTATAGAAAATGTCTGTCTGTCTGTGTGTCCGTCTGTCCGTCTGTCCGTCCGTCCGTCCGTCCGTCTGTCCGTCTGTCCGTCTGTCCGTCTGTCCGTCTGTCTGTCGCCATTGTACCATCAAAAAGTGTATGAAGTTATGTATAGAATTAAACCAAAATTTTATTATAAGTTTTTGGCTATGGCAAGCAGGTCCTCCCGGAATTTGGAAAAAATTCGCCGGTAGGGGGCGCTGATATAACAATTTTTGTGCGATTTTGAATATTGTACCATCCAAAAGTGTATGGAGTTATGCATAGAATTGAACCAAATTTTTAGTTTAAGTTTTTGGATATGACAAGCAGGTCCTCCCTGAATTTGGAAAAAATTCGCCGGTAGGGGGCGCTGTAATAGCGATTTTGAATATTGTACCGTCCAAAAGTGTATTAAGTTATGCATAGAATTAAACCAAATTTTTATTTTAAGTTTTTGGCTATGGCAAGCAGGTCCTCCCTGAATTTGGGAAAAATTTGCCGGTAGGGGGCGCTGTAATAGCGATTTTGAATATTGTACCGTCCAAAAGTGTATGAAGTTATGCATAGAATTAAACCAAATTTTTATTTTAAGTTTTTGGATATAGCAAGCAGGTCCTCCATGAATTTGCAAAAAATTCGCCGTTAGGGGGCGCTGCAATAGCGATTTTTGTGCGATTTTGAATATTGCACCATCGAAAAGTGTATGAAGTTATGCATAGAATTGAACCAAAAAAAAAATTTAAGTTCTTGGCTATGGCAAGGAGGTCCTCCCTTAATTTGTAAAAAAATCGCTCGTAGAGGGCGCTGTAATAGCGCTTTTTGTACAATTTTTGTGCCATTTGGAATATTGTACCGCTGAAAAGTGTATGAAGTTATGCATAGAATTGAACCAAATTTTACGTGTTTATTTTTGGTCATGTCACGAAGGTCCTCCCTGAATTTGGGAAAATTCTGCCGGAAGGGGGCACTATAATTGCGATGTCTGTATCATTTTCACTATTGTACCATCGAAAAGTGTATGAAGTTATCCATATAATTGAACCAAATTTTTTGTGCATGTTTCTGGCTATGGCAAACAAGTCCTCCATGAACTTGAAAAAGTTCCGTACCATCGTATTGTACCATCGAACAGCGTATAAAATTATGCATACAATTGAACCAAAATGTTTGTGCTTGTTTTTGGCTTTGGCCAACAGGTTCTCCTTCAATTTGGAAATATGGCGCGGTAAAGGGGCTCCGTGCTAGCGATTTTTGTATACTTTCTTGATTTTTCGTAGTTCTATTGTGCATAGGCGGCTCATGCAGCGGCGGGAACTTGCTTCCTGCTCTGCCGGCTATTCGCAAACAGCTGATAACGGCAGAATAAGGAAAAATTAATAATTTTAACAAATATCATGATATAGATTAACTCGTTTTTAGTCCGTTTAATTGACTTGAGCAGAAATTTAAGATGAAAATCAAAGTTGGTATAGTATTGAACTAATAATATTGAAGTATTAACATGAGTAACTAGGTTTTGAAATATTAAGATGTATAAGATAGAAGAAAGTTTTGGGATTGGCACATCCAACTAGTTAATTGTACTATTAAACAACAACTAACTGCAATAGATGAATTAAATGCATTATTAGATTTAGCAATTTCTCAAAAATCTTTTCATATGTTATAAGGAATTCCTATTATTTTATAATTTTGGCAAATGTTAAATCTAAAAACATTGGTATGAAGATTCAGGATTTTAAATAATAATTTAAAATATTATTAGCAAAAAAAAAAAAAAAAAAAAAAAAAAAAAAAAAAAAAAATCTTTCAAAAGTTACGCTATTATAATAAGTAAAAAGACATTTTCCCACTATAATGTTAATTTCTAAACTGAAACAGTTTCGTAATATCATACTATTCGAATATAATATTTAACTCCAAAACAATAATGACGATAAATACTGTTATATGAGTGTTAGTAATCAGAAAAAAAAAAAATAAGAAGCCGAAAAAAATTCCACATCACTGTCTCAATCTCAAGTAACTGCAAATTAATGTTTATATTCATCCCACTATGAATGTAGACATGAATTTCTTTTTTTTTTTTTTTTTTTTTTTGAGCGATGGCCGATTAACACATTTTACAAAACAGTGTCGATTAGGAAAATTTCGCTTCAAGACAATTCCAGATCAGTCACTTTCTATATGTATAACATAAATCTATTTAATTCATAATCGTAATATACAAACAGAAATAAAAAATTTAAATTAAATAAGACTTACCTTTTTTTGCTGTAAATTAATAATATCCGAGTATTTTTGCCCGAAAATGGCAGACGTCTTTCTCTTACATTTAAAAAAGCAAAAACAAAAGCTGACATTGTAGGCTTGGTCATGTTCTTTTCCCGCGTGTATGACAAAAAGTTCTCTGTTTACCCTGCGGTTGCGGTCATATAATCCGACGCAGACGATCTTCAGCAGCTGATTTTACTGTTTATTTGCAGTCCTAACTTTCAGGCGGAATAGTTTTATGAGTTAGTCTGTAATTAAAATTTTCTATTTGAATAATTTTCCAATGCATTTTACCATTTCTTTTTTATCAGTTTCAAAAAAATTCATTTGAAAACGGAAGTTTATTAGATAAAACACTGCTTAAATTTTTAAAATGTGTAAAAATAAATTTAATGGTAATAATACCACCCCCCTTTTTTTAACACTAGAACGGCGGTAGGGGTCATTTTGACACCTGAGTACTTTCGTCCGTTGATTACTTTTGTTTGCTTGGGCGAAATCGTTTGAAATTTTTTGACTTTTCCTAAATAGATAACATATATTTCTAAAAAAAAATTCAGCTTTCTAGATTTGTTAGTTTTTGAAATATGGACTTGTATTCCTAGAACGGCGGACGGGGGTCATTTTGACCCCATTAGTAAAATACTCTTTGTACTCGAAGCTGCTTTTGTTGCTATACTATATGTTCGAGGAGCAATAAAAAAAAATGGTTTAGATTTTTATTCATTGTCGTCCAAGGCATGAGGAATACTATTTTGCAAAGAAACTATCTCAAGAGATAGATTCAAAGAAAGAAAAATATTTTTTAGGTTTAATGAAAAGACAACAGGATCTAACAGACTACAGACTGATAAATTTGCTCTTGCATCTAAAATGTGGAATAAATTTATTGAAAATTGCAAAACATGCTACCGACCAGGACAAAATATTACAGTTGATGAACAATTGTTCGCATCTCAGGATAGATATAAATTTACGCAATATTTGCCAAATAAATCGGATAAATTTGGAATAAAATTTTGGTGATCTGTTGACGTTGATACTAAAAACCTCTTGCATGAATTTTATTTATCTGGAAAAGGATGAAACAGCAAATCCTTAATTACGTTTATCGGAAAATGTTGTCGTGAAATTAACAGATCCCCATCTAAACGAAAGGAGGAATATTACGACAGATAGCTATTTTACTAACATCAAATTAGCAGAGATGTTAAAAGCTAAAAATACAACTTTGGTTGCACAATGAAAAAGAACCGAAGAGAAATTCCTATACCATTGAAAAATATGCGCAGTACTCTTTATTCATCGAAGATAGTGGAATGTGATAATATGACACTTACCATCATCTATCAAGCCAAAAGAAAAAAATGTGTTTTTCTACTTAGCTCATTACATTCTACTGTAAAAACTGAAGACGGTCTCAAGAAGTTGCACGATTCAATAGAATATTACAACGCAACGAAGTATGGTATGGATATCCATGATCAGATGTGCCGAAAATACTCCGTGAAATCGGCTTCTGGACGATGGCCTGTACATACCTTTTTCAATATTTTGGATCATGCAGCTTTAAACCCCTGGATAATATATAAAAGTGTAACAGGCAAGCCTATCAGTAGAAGAGATTTTCTATTAAATTTAGGAGATGTGTTCAGAATGGATCTTATGGTTTCAAATCTCCCAAAGATCTTTCCTGAGTCTTCAGAAAAAAAAAAAAACACGAAAATAAAATAGATATCAAGAGAAAAAATGTCAAGTACAGACATGCAATGGCAACAAATCTCAAGAATTTTGCACACCATGTTTCAAAGTTGTGTACTGGAAAAATTGCTATTTTTTTTTTTTTTTTTTTTTTTTTTTTGTTACAGCTGAATTAATTCCTAATACGTGTGAACAATTTGGAGTAAAATGTACTGGAAAAATTACTTTTTTTTTGTTACAACTGAATTAATTCCTAATACGTGTGTACAATTTGGAGTACTATAAGCATTAAATAAAATTGAAAGAGGATGCTTGTGAAGGCGCCTACCTTCACATATTAATATTAAGACTTTTCCTCTTTCCCCCCTTTAAAATTACATTTTTTAAAATTCTTAAATTTAATTATCTGTCTGCATTCGGATTCAATCTGTTTTTAGCGCTCTTTTCCCTTCATAAATTAAGCATTCAATTCTCAGTCTCTTTAATATTTTAACCGCAGCGCACTACAGTTAAAAGAAAAGAAATCATTTCCTTTTCTCGCCTAATAACTGGATTCTAATTTTCATCCTTCTGCCTTAGTTTTGATGATATGCAGAAATTAGTCAGACATATTACTTCTACATTTTTAGCCGTTGGTCCAGATGTTAGATAGATGTATCATTTCAGTTATTAACCCTGTCTTTATTTTGTTTTGTTTTTTTAACGTGCTCTTTCGGCCGCTTCAATCCCATGAGAACTTTAGCAACCCCTATAGAATGCCTTTCGCGGTTTATGAGCTAAAATTCCAACACAGCCATTGGCGTTAAATATTTCTTATTACTCTTTTACATTCCCCATTCAATTTCAATTATTGTACTTTGACCACATGTCTTCCTCTCTTTAATCTCGCCATATAGTGTATATATTTGGCGAAATTGTGTATGTAAGCTTGCCAACACTCCAGATTTCTAGAAAGTGTATTTTTGAGTGAGACTAGCTTCTGAACTCGCATGATGTGAATAAAAAAAATTGTAACGCTTCGCTCCCTTCTCCAACATTGGCCGTGTAATTCTCGGCGGTGGTGGAAACGATCCCGGTGCACAATAAAGACCTTCAGAAAATTCCTGCCTTTTATTATCTCAGCAGTTCCTTGCCTCCTTAAAATAATTAACAATTGATTTTTGTCTTAGAGTCTGTATTGAAGCTTTGCAAAATGAACCACCTGTGCAACAACAATCAACCACTTTACAAAAACTGGACAACTCCGTTACAAAAACTTGGTGCTTAAGGCCGGCATTGCCGAGGTTACATTTGGAGAAGCGGAGCACGTGATATACATATATTTCTTATTCAAAATAATTACTAATACTGGATTATTACAAAAAAAAAACTGTTCAATTTCTTTAACAAAAAAAAAACTGCAAAATTCATGGACTATCAATTATGGACTATGTTCATTACAGTGGCTGTTTGCACGCTTATCTAGCCTGAAATGTCCACTACACCGGTACTGAGACGCAATAATTATGACACCTGTAGTACCCGGTCAGCCAGTTTGATCTTTGAGTGTGCTATCCAAAACAGATGTCTGAAACTATTTGCTGCTATTCCAGAACAGACGTTCAGTGAATGTCGCCGGCTATACGAAATAAAAGAAAAAAAACTGGTTCCCGTGATCCTGAACTAATGTGAAAATGAAAGACGCCTTCGTACAGCACTGTACCGCAGATTTCCTGGTGGTCATCGGAAAATCCATGCATCCTCTTGCCGGGGGATTCCGTCACAAAGTCCGCCAAACACCTCCTCTTTATTTCCAGCAAGAAGAGAAAGGAATAAATTATCATTCATGATGACTCAAAGTATAT
This sequence comes from Maratus speciosus, assembly GCA_963932465.1. NCBI lineage: Eukaryota > Metazoa > Arthropoda > Arachnida > Araneae > Salticidae > Maratus > Maratus speciosus. Next base: position 510,270,256 of record OZ010786.1, on the reverse strand, counting down.
TTTTCTCTCGCCGCCGAAGCAAGATTTTTGTTGTTTTTTTGTGTGTTGGATGGATGCGCCGTTTTACAAACTTTCAGTAGTCGCAGCCTTTTTAATTATTCATCGCTTCTGTGAGTTGTGTTTTGAGACATCTGCAAATGAACGTGTGAATTTAAGCAACTGAGTGATTTCACAAAATTAACATGAACGTTTATTGCTAAAAAAAAAAAAAACTTTAAATACAAGTAGAATTCACTGGGGGCGCACACAAAATAAATAATTTTCCCTTCTCTATAAAAATATAATATAAGGTGAAAACACAAGAAATTAATTACATAAAAAAAAAATCATTTTTCTTGTCTTTCGTATAACAGGTAAGCTATTCCTTTTTTCCTTTTACAGTATTCAAGTCATGTTACTCCCATAACTACATTTTATGGCTCCTATGATATAGAGGCATGCTAAATTTAAGTATTTTAAAGTGGTATGAACTCTGGATAAATACATCATATAATTTTTTTTTAAAAGGGCCAATGAAAAGAAATTTGAAATATTACTTTTGGTTCTTGTACCTGTATTTTCTTTAATGTATAAAATTTGATAGTTAGATGGCAAGTTTTATATATATTTACAGTGTAAATTGTAAAGTATTTTTTTTTTCTTTCTTGCACTTTTAAAGGTAATGTTTGCTCTCTCCTTACCAGTTTTGTGCTTGTGCTAAAGGCAGAATTATACTTTTATGTTGATTCCTAAGTAATACAGTATAGATACTGTGTGATTAAATTTTTTTTGCTACCTTTTAACAGTGGATATTGAAAATATTAAAGTATTTCAAATAATGATGTTTTAGTTACGAGGATTGATTTTGCTATATATATATTGAGATAAAAAAAAATATGTAAAAAAAAAAAAAAAAAAATCCTCATGACTGGATTATATTGCTTTTTTAATAGATATCTATATATCAGTTTTGATGGCTTCTTACTAAAAATTAAGCATTTATTTTTATTAGTAACATGCTAAGATTTTGTATGTCTAGGGATGCACTGCGTATCCAGTTCAGTTTCAAAGTTTTTTAATTTAGATAAAAAATTGTCCAAAATATTTTTTTCTTTCTTTTCACATTTCCGATTCTTATTTAATTCATTATATATATTTTTCGGTGTGACACAATGTTGCAATTCTGAGATGAGATGTTGTTTTTCTTATCTCCATTGGCCTAGGATTGCTGAACATAGTTGCTCTCGCTTAATTTCTTACATCTTGGCGCTGGTCGCAATTTTCCCTTTTTAGATATTATGCGTCTGCAACTGATATGTGTCGCATTGCATTTTATATAAAAATGTTATCTATTATGATCACAGACAAAGTTTTTATTATTTTGGTTCGTGTACTTTTAAAACTCAGCAATCCTGCTGTAATCAGGCAAGCTTTCACAATGAAAGTGAAAACTTAGTTATAAAAAAGAGGGGCATAGTGTATAAAAAAAAGATAAATAAAATAACTTAAGGTAATTTTTTTCCCAGAGCTTAATGTAATTTAGATACAAAAAAAATAAGGTAAAAAAATGAAAAGGCTTAAACTGGTACTGGACTGATATTATTTTTGATTTTTTTTTTCTTCTTACTTGTTGTGATTAATATATTTCTTGTGGTAGCACTTCCTACAGGTAATTTCTTTTTATATATAACATTTTATATGTTTTTTTATGTGTATATTATATGTTTTTTTTATGTGTATATTATATGTTTTGTCAGCCATCCATATCAATAAGATATGAAAATTTTAATACTCTAGATTACTATAAATATTGGTCTTGCAACTTTTATACTTAAGGATAAGCACTAGTGACATATAAAAAAAAGTGAGAGGAATTAACCATTAATGGCAGTTAAATTTGCTCAGTATTTATTCTTTTTCAGTTGGTTGCTACTAATTTGAGAAAATTACATTTGCGATCTAGACAGTACACTGTTCTGTTTATATACATCTCTCATAGTCCAATTTACACGGATTTTATACATTTTTATTCACGTCTCATTAATTTATTTCTATAGCATATGTTAGGCTCCTTCGTTTTAAAATATAGCTCGAGTCATCATATCTTAAATTTTTTCATTAAAAAAAAGAGTCTCTTTTTCCTTTTGATTTCTATTTCTACTTTATAAAAATTTTATAACATGAGTCGTAAACATTTTATGCATGTGTTAGATATCAGTATGCTTGTTACTGCATACACACACAATTTACACGCGCACTACATTTTACATGTGATTATATTACTTGAGGTAAATTTTTAATTATTGTCTCCTGTGTTGTGTAAGTGCCTTTTTTTCATTGCGCTATGATCCGGAAATAGCCCAATGATTAAAGGTGTATGTTTCAGTTTTGGCTAAGTGGATTGGCCGTCCACTTTCTCAAAAGTGGAATATATTACTTACATGATACAAATGTTCAATACCTCACATTAATTTACAAGGCGTTCGCGCTCTCTTTTATTTTTTTAAATGCATAATGACGTATCTCTCGTACTATTTGATACTCCGTACATGTTTTTTTTTCTCACTCTAGCTTACTATGGGCAGATAGTGAAGTTAGATGTTTGTCTGCATCAATTTTTTTTTAATCTCATGTACACATTTTTATGATTTCAAGTTTAACCTGGTACTACACACACACACATATTTACATTTGCACTTCATATGGTCTTGTTTTGTAATAATTTTATGACACTCACCTTGGTTAAACATGGTCATGATTCTGTGTGCTTGTACATTTTTTTTACATACTTTCTCAACATTAGTGTACATTTTCACAAATACATAGTTTTCACTATTTTGAAGTTAGCGTATTTTTTGTTGCCTTGACATTTTTTTATTTATTTTCGGATTGTTACGGATTTTGTTACATAATGTAATTCAATACAATATTTGCACATGCATCTTAAATGTACATGCATGAGTTAATTTCTAGCTGGTATTTTTACACATTTGTTATTTTTGTTTGTTTACGCGCGGCTGGTGACTCGTTGCTATTTTATTTGTAACACAAGGTATTTCATTATAACTGACATGATATTTGATATCGTTTAAAATGTTGTTTTTAAAATTTATTCAAATGCATAATGTGAGCTGTTATGTACATTTTATAGTTAAAAAAAAAAAAAAAAAAAAAAAAAGCTATTCACATATAGTCATTAAACTAATCCTTTGGCATTTTCTCACATTTTATTTTTTTAAATTAGTGAGTTACAGTCTCACAGGTATCTTGTGACGGATACATACACTCATATACCATAAAGTATAACGCTTGTTATTTTGCTATTCGTTTTTTTTTTCTCTTTTCCAACCCTTTACTTGGAACATGTTTGGCTTGGCATAACTGCTACAGTTTAGCGTAGAGTTATGCAATCTGTCGTGCACTCGTACATTTTATGCACGCTTCTTTTAACTTCATACAGAAATAACTCTCGCAAATACAACTTTTTTTAATTTTAACCCTTTGTTAACCATTTATGCAACTTTTTTTTCTTTTCACAAGTACTTCGTGTGTTGGATATTTATTTATGTTACACAAAATTTGCTCAGTTAGAATACAGTTTTGTTCATTCATATACATACATTACACTAGTTCATGTGTTGATTTACATATTTTGTTCATTTGCTTTTACACATTGTACTTTGCTTGCGATCTATTCGACAGTATTCCTTTTTTTTCTCACAAGTAGTTCAGTGAGTAATACACACTGGCTGGTTTAGAGTATAACCAGAGTTTTCACACATTACACGGAGTTCATTGTCGTTATTAACCCTCATTCATTACATTTTGGTGATTAACACACTAATTATGTAATTGAATCTCACTCGTATGTTAGTGTTTTGGGTTATCACACACATACTGTCCGTATATTTTGTTAGCAAATGCATAAAAAATGTTAGTTCATTGAGACATTATTACAAGTAGTTCATGTGGAATTATACAATTTGTTCATGTGTTTACTTACACGTTGTGTATGCTTGCGTACACACTTATTCATGTGTTTTATTTCATTTAGTTCATGAGTTTGAGGTTTCTTTTTCCCCTCCCTTCACACACATACAGTTTTTTTTTTTCCTGTTACTTTTCTATCTTTTAAACTTTACACCATGTTTCGATATTAAAATGTTCTATCAATTTTTTTTTTATTTTTAAATTTTAACAGAGTTGTTTTTATTTATTTTATGTGCTTGCATAATGTCATAACATATCAATGACACCATCACTTTGTCTAGGTACAAAGATTTTAAAGTTACTAAGAGTTATCCGTCACATGACATGTTAAACTACACACACATTTCGAATCTGTTTACTTTTAACATGCAACATTTTTTTTAACACTTTCATTAGATACATCTTACTTGAAGGTGGCAGATCTAGTAAGGTGTCTTGTCACACTATATTAAAGCGTATGCAATTTCTTAGTAAATGTTTTTAATATTTTGGCCAGGTGTTAAATTTTAATAAATACACAGATGGTCTATACATGAAAATTCAGCAAAACTAAAACCTTTACATTATCAATTTTTTTTGGTGGCAAATTTCATTTACTGTGTTTGATTCTCACTGGTTATCGAGTGAAATTTTTTTTCTTTCACACTCATATGTCAGGATTTTAAAGATTTCTTTTTGGTAAACAACACTTCCTTTAATATATTTTGCAAGAGACAGTTTATCTTTTGCGGTAACACTCCTTTTCCTTTTTTGTTTATTTAACGTAAAGGTATGGATCCTGTCAATTTTACACTGATGCGTTTTGAGTAGATATATATATATATTTTAAAGAATGCAGCAATATCTTATGAAATTTACAGTAAAAAAAAAAAAAAAAAAAAAAAAACTAAATTTAACCTTTTGGTAACGATTTTTTTTTAAATACGGTACACTTTTTTTCTCTTCAGTTACATTTTGCTGTTTGGTGCTTGGTGCATGTAGAGAATTTTTGTTCATAATTAACACACACAGTAGTTCATAGTTTATCTTACTTCATAGAAAAAACCCTTACACGAGTTCATTGCTTTGTCAATTCTTTGCGTGCATCAGGGACTAATTGTCACTGTTTTTACAACTGATTTTCAAAACACTTAGGCATTTTACTTCATTGATACATTTCTTTGGTTCAGTGTTATATTTTTTTTCACTTGAGGTCACTGTGATACACTTCTAGTGTTCATTTGTATACTAGCACACGTTTGTTATTTTTTTATGCTAGATATTTAAAAAAAAGGGTTTCCTTTTTTGGTAACTTTACAGGATTACACTTTACTTTTATTTTTTTCATTCGGTACCTTTCTTGGCTATTCAAGGTATTTCACGTGATAAGGTAGCTTTCTTATGCACGATTTTCCAATCACTCAGTACACAGGTGTGCATTATTTTTGGTTTTTGTTATGCTCATTGACACATGTGGTTTATTACTGGTATGTACCAGTCGTAACACCAAACGGTGTTATTTATGACTACATTCACACACACACACATACTTTTGTGTCACCTGTTGTATAATGCTTATTAGATTTCATTAAATTTAATGTAAATCTTTTTACCATTTTTTTTCAAGGGGTACTTTCTCTGGAAAGTTCTTACTACCTCTTGTTTATACCTTATAGGAGTGCAATATGTTTTAAAATACACTTTAGTTAAATTAGGTTCTCAGTAAAACACATTCAGTCTTTGGTTACAAGATAAAATGATGGCAACTTTCAACTTTTAACAAATAATTTACCTCCATCTTCCTCTCCTTTTACCAGTCATACCACCTTTAAAAAAACTTGAAATGTCACAAATAGTGCTGAAAATGAACAATTTTTATATTTACTATATTATGGAATCTTTTGTCTTTATATACAGTTCATGTCTCAAAATAATTTTATAAGTTGGAGTATGACCAACTGTTGTAGCAATTGTGGAAATTGCTCTTGCTTGAAGTGAATTTTCAAGCAATTTTATATATTAAAATCTTCTGGAAATAATTTAAAAAAAAAGATAACTGTGTGCACACGTTAAAAAAAAATAATAAGAAAATAAGAAAACAGCTGTCCAGAAGTATTAACTGCAGTTCAAAAAAATTTTCAATATATTTTATTTTGGCAAGTCTTTGGTACCAACTTGCTTTGTCATGCTTATAGGCATGCTTTTTATATGAGACATGATTTATCTGTTCCTTACATATTTAGTATTTCTGTATATGTTTATAAACTGTTGGTCACCGGGTTCCCTCTACAAAATATTACATTTTTACAAATTTTCTTTATGTGTAATGTATTTGAGGGAAGACATGGGGTAACTTTTTTTTTTCTCTCGCGGTCCACTTCGTTCTTTTTCGGCTGTTGGGGAGATATATGTGAAGGCGCCTACCTTCACATATTAATATTAAGACTTTTCCTCTTTCCCCCCTTTAAAATTACATTTTTTAAAATTCTTAAATTTAATTATCTGTCTGCATTCGGATTCAATCTGTTTTTAGCGCTCTTTTCCCTTCATAAATTAAGCATTCAATTCTCAGTCTCTTTAATATTTTAACCGCAGCGCACTACAGTTAAAAGAAAAGAAATCATTTCCTTTTCTCGCCTAATAACTGGATTCTAATTTTCATCCTTCTGCCTTAGTTTTGATGATATGCAGAAATTAGTCAGACATATTACTTCTACATTTTTAGCCGTTGGTCCAGATGTTAGATAGATGTATCATTTCAGTTATTAACCCTGTCTTTATTTTGTTTTGTTTTTTTAACGTGCTCTTTCGGCCGCTTCAATCCCATGAGAACTTTAGCAACCCCTATAGAATGCCTTTCGCGGTTTATGAGCTAAAATTCCAACACAGCCATTGGCGTTAAATATTTCTTATTACTCTTTTACATTCCCCATTCAATTTCAATTATTGTACTTTGACCACATGTCTTCCTCTCTTTAATCTCGCCATATAGTGTATATATTTGGCGAAATTGTGTATGTAAGCTTGCCAACACTCCAGATTTCTAGAAAGTGTATTTTTGAGTGAGACTAGCTTCTGAACTCGCATGATGTGAATAAAAAAAATTGTAACGCTTCGCTCCCTTCTCCAACATTGGCCGTGTAATTCTCGGCGGTGGTGGAAACGATCCCGGTGCACAATAAAGACCTTCAGAAAATTCCTGCCTTTTATTATCTCAGCAGTTCCTTGCCTCCTTAAAATAATTAACAATTGATTTTTGTCTTAGAGTCTGTATTGAAGCTTTGCAAAATGAACCACCTGTGCAACAACAATCAACCACTTTACAAAAACTGGACAACTCCGTTACAATGCTTAACATATTAACCATTCAGCTACACTTATAATGAAATAACGAAAACAACAGAACATATTTCTCATTTATGGATTTAGAGAGTGAATCATTCGGCGAGTAAGTAGATGAAAATATAAATATATATTATTTTATAAATTCTGTTTATTTTAGTTAACATTAGTTTGTGAAAACATTAATTTTAAATCGATTTTTATATCAAAATAATGAGTTTTTTGAGTAGTCGTAGTATGATCCAATTAATCGCCCTGTTGGCGTTACATATACAGTACTTTAAAAATTCAATAAATTATCGAGTAATATTAAATATAAATTATGAAATACACGTAAATTACATATTTTTGCCAATGTATGGCATTTAAAATTGTTTTAGCGTTGTTATTTCAGTAGTTTCATCGAGGGGTCAAAATGACCCCTTCCCGCCGTTCCAGTAGGTAAGATTTTCCCGCCGTTCTAGTGTTAAGTAAAGTTTGTTTCATGCATAATAAATAAAAAATATCTTCTTAATAAATAAAAAAAATGTTTTCGAGGATAAAAAAATTTTCTTTGTCAATCTGTCAATATTTTCATGTTAATTTTCTGCAGAAGAAATCAATTTGTAAAATAACTTTTTTAAAAGTCATACCTCTAAAACACAAATTGGAAATGCGAAAAATTAATTATATCATGTGTTTTGCATAAATTTTGTATATATATTTTTTTTTCGGAAAAGGCTAATTTTATTTAAAAAGGCTGAAAAAAGTAAAAATTTTTTTAAAAAGCAGTTACTAAAAATAGATTAACAGGAAAAAAATATGACTTTAATGCAAATTATAAAGCAATAAATGCATATATGACTAAACTCTGAAGATTCTTTGTGCGTGCTCATTAAAATCTGCAGACTTAACTGTAATAGAAAATGTTTAGTTTGAAACCACAGAAGTGTTTCGACCAGTGGACGCCAAAAAAGTTAAAAAATTTCCTCCCTGCAAACTAAATATGTAAAAAGTATAGATTTAATATTTCTAATTCTAAATATGTTTCAAATTGCTCCAGCACATAGCATTTTTCTGAGAAATACTTTTATAATAATAACAATCCGTGATGTATTATTATATTAAATTGCAATGCTAGATAAAATTGAAATCATGAAAAAAGTATACTTTCACTTCTTAGATATCAAATTGATAAAATATAGCATGGAAATCTAGTTTGTTGATACTTGTACCGTGCATTTTTCTTTTTCTCCCCTCCCCCTTCTTTTCGTGTCCGAATTTACTATTTGCTGTCCACTAATATTCATTCCTTATGCCGCTGTAACTAGGGCATGTTTTAAATATTTCTCTTCATTTTCAAAAATTTTTGAAGTTAATATTTTTGTCACACTGTGATTTACAATATGGTGGTTTTTTTTGTCACATATATGACGTGACGTACGTTACATGCAGTGACATAACAGTGACGTTACAATATTTTTTTAATTGCCGGAAAAATAAAATTTTACAATAAGTAACATGTTTTGAAGAATTATTATAATTGTTTAAAGTTTTCTAAGAAGTTCACATCTCAGTCACAATGTGACATCACTGAGTGGTGGCATTTTGGTCACAGATGTGACGTGACCACAGTGACTTACAGTGACGTCACAATGACGTCACTGTGACCATGCATGCTATGAGGGCGATAAGGAAACATGCATAAGTGAGTTAAGAGATATTTGTCATGAAAAAATGAAATACATAACAACACAAAATATATGATGTGCTTCCATGATCGTAAAGAGTTCTTGATTTCTCTATCAAAAGCTTCCGACTTGGCGAAAGAATGGGCAAGTAAATTAAATTATGAATAATAGTAACATGATGCAACGTTTAACATGCAATTAATAGAGTATAACCTGCTTGCTAGAGGCGGCTAGTACTTTAATATAAAAAGAAATAAAGTATGAATTTGTAAAGCTCAATAAATAAATTTAGGTATTTTTATGCTAGCCGGGCGCAAGTGGCAAATCGCCAAATACTATCCCAAACTCTATTGTTCATATTGCATTCATTTCATTTAAAAATATAAACTTTTCAGTCATCTCATTTAAAATAGATGCATTTCCCTCATTTTATTTATTAGAATATTTAACATAGAAATAAATAAATAAATAAATAAATAACAAATAATAACATAAACCAAAATATTTTATTTGAAAATCAAAGCATTGTTTCTAATTTACACATGTGAAAAATGAAAACTACTATTGGCGAAAAAACAAAATGCTAATTAGGACATTTGCTCCCGGCTAACATAAAAGTACTGAAATTTAAGTTTTTTTTTATATTAATATAACTTAGAAAAAAACTAGAAAAAACATACAAAAAGTAGTGATATCCCAACAAAAAGTTTTCGGTAAAAAAAAAAAAGCGCCAAGTTCTCCTTAATGTTTCTGCCAGAAAAAGTAGTGATATCTGAAGTTCGCACAAGGGCACAAGTTAAAAGCCAAACATCTCAAATCTTTCATTGAAAATGGCTTCCTGCGACTTGGCCGTTAATGCCTTCGAGAGGGTTTTTCAAATTTTAAAGTATGTACAAATAAGCTACATGACAACTACATATTTTGATTATTTTAGGCATTTTGTGGTACAAAGTACAGAAATAGAATACACATTTAAAAAAAGCATTTAAACCACTTCTGTCTATTTAAATGCTTAGAAGTTAAATATAACAAAATACTTGTATTCAGAAGGTAATATCCCTAATTGCTAAAACATAATTAGTATCAGCTTTTAACAGTTTATAAATCGAATACCTCTTAATGTATGCAAACAAACTATAATAAATGTTCAAACGAAAAAAATCTCTTTCGTCAATGCACAAGATTTCAATATTATACAATATAATATAATGTAACATATTGTGAGATTTGAAGAAAGTAAATTTTGTTTTATTTCTTAGGTTTTACGTTAATGACTTTAGCTTTAGACCGTACGAAATGTCCATTAAACCACATGTGGACTAAATGATCTGTAATCAAAACTATTGTTTGTTGAAATTGAATGGTATTTATCAGAAATCTTTTACTTATAATGCCTTTATGTGAATTTGCCTCTTTGCATACTAATATTAATTTTATTATTTAAATAATTCATAAATGCGAAATTTTCAATCATTAATTTTGAAATGCTGTAGAAGGCATTAACGGCCAAGTCGCAGGAAGCCATTTTCAATGAAAGATTTGGGATGTTTGGCTTTTAACTTGTGCCCTTGTGCGAACTTCAGATATCACTACTTTTTCTGGCAGAAACATTAAGGAGAACTTGGCGCTTTTTTTTTTTACCGAAAACTTTTTGTTGGGATCTCTTATTTCCCAACGATCTTGATATTGAAAATAAATCTTTTATTAAATTTGGAAGAACATTGTTAATTTATAATATAAATTAAGTTAGATGTTATTTCTTAATTTTTTATAGCTGAAAAAGTTTAGAAATTATATTTGAAATATCTTTTTAAAGATTGGCAACGCGAAAACGAAACTTTGAATTTAAAAAGTAAATAAAGATCGTTAGAAAGATAAATAATGTCATAGGCTATTCCATAATTTGAAATATTAAAATTTTAGGGGGTAATTATTACTAAATTAAAATATTTGAATTGTTTTATAACGGGAAAAGTTATGTTATGTTTTTATGACATAACAGTCATCTTACTAGGGTCCTTAACGTACCTTCCTTAATAATGATCCGATTCTTTTACAATTTTCTTTTACATCGTTCTATGGACCTCTGGCTACTTTATAAACTATTAGAAAAGTGTATCATACCCAGGCTACCACCTTTTTCAAAAATTAAACTTATTTCTCCGAATCAATTAACGTGTTCTCATTACAGCTGTAAATTAAAATTCGCATTACTGTTAAAGGTAAGTATTTGAATGTAGAGGGATTTCTTCCACAGAGTAAATGTCGCGCTAATGTCAAAAAAAATCTTTAAATTTAATGCGGAGGATTTCTGTTAAAACAATGGAGCTATTACATAATATATTTAATTGAAAGTACCTATGAATCATTAGATAGCAGTTTCTTTCCGATTTTCTTGAATGGCGGAATCTTTTTGCTGCATTTGTGCATTATTTCGCGATAGTGATGTGCTATGCATGCTTTACTGAAGATGTTTAAGAGTAGATCATAAATGTGGAATTCTTAGCGGATACGAATGACGTAATTTTGCATAAAATAAAACGTGTGCTTTAAGTCTTAAAATTGAAATATGTTTTGTACTGCAATAGAGTTCCGCTTAACCGAGCTATTTTCTTCTAATGGACTGGTGGCTAATATTATTATGAAACAGACATTATGAATGAAGTGTTAGGTGAAGATGAAAGAGCAGCCGTAAAAAAAATATGGTCATTTTTTCCTCCATTCAGACCAGAAAATCAGAGTTCTAACTTTTTACGGCTGCTCTTTCATCTTCATCTAGCACTTCATTTATAATGGCTGTTTCATAATAATAGAAGCCATCAGTCCATCAGAAGAAAATGAAGTAATGGAAATGTCTGGGGGCACACTAAATTCTGAAAAAGCAGAATTCGTGTTCTCTAGTTTTCCCTCTTCTCTTGTTTGTTTTCTTTTTATTTTGTTAAAAAAAATCTTTTGGCTTTTTCTTGTTTTATTCTTTTATATTTTATTTTTTTTTCCCATTTTTCCCTATCAATTTCTCTTCTATCATTTTGACAACACAATCTTCTGCATGTGCTCCTTTCAGCAGCGCCATCGGTCGCATTTTTTCCAAGCTCTATTCTCTAACTTTCAGTTCATTTCTGATCTTGTCCATTTACGGACACGTGTTTACTGTAGCTGATGGTGAGCTGTTAATATTTTTAGCTCGAAACGCGTCCTATGTATTGTTTCTTTTTATTTTATGTTGATTTTGTACAAAGATTTATTATTTTATTTGTTTCATATCACCAGTTTTCGGTGCTATTTCACTATAATTGTTATTTTTCAACTATTTTCCCCTTACTTTCTGCAGAAATATATTACTTAAGTTGCCAAAATTAAACAAATGGTGCTAAAAACTACAAAAAAAATAATATCTCAAATATAAATGGAGATGCAGTTTTCAAACAAATTGCATTTTAAAGTCCTTTTTTTTCCAATATGACAGTATAAAAATTAAAAATGTGCGATCCTTAAAAGTGTAAAAAATTGAAGTAGAGATTATTCCGTACAATGATACATCTGCTTGTTTTTACGGCTGGCTTATACAACGTAACATTATTTTTTGGAATCTACACAAAATAAGCAGGTAGAATGAAATAGCATACCGGGGGTTAAAAAATGTAATTAAAATACGTGCTATCTTGAAAAAATATATATGAATTATTTCTGATAAAACATGGAGCTATTATAAACTAAATTTAATATTAATATTACAAGCATATGAAGTCTATTAATTATGAGATAACTGATTTTTTTGTCCAGTTTCTTAAATGATGAAATCTCTTTTTTTTTTTTTTTGGATTTGCATTATTCAGCGATAGTCACGTCCTATGCATATTTTAGAGTAGATGTTGTTTAAGACTATATCGTAAATGAGGAATTCTTCAGCGGATGCGGATGACGTCATTTAATAAAATAAAAGCGCGCGTTTGGAGTGTTAAAACTGAACTATCTATATTTATATACATACTAGCAAACCCCGCAGCTTTGATCGCGTAATAGTCGAAATATGCCAAGTGTTATTCGCATGACTATTTTTTATTAGAAAAACACTTTTTGCGATAATTTAAAAATTAAAAATTAACCCACAGTTTGACTAAACTTCATTATAAAAGTTCAATATGCAGAAATGAGATTTTAATTTATAAGAAGAACTAAAACTAATTCTAAATAAATGATAATTTAGAAAGTATTTTGGGACTTTTATGCTCATTTCAGTATTCATTTGAAATTTTGAATTTTTTAACTTCATTATAAAAGTGCAATATACAGAAATGAGATTTTAATTAATAAGACTAACTAAAACTAATTCTAAATAAATGATAATTTAGAAAGTATTTTGAGAGTTTTAAGCTCATTTCATATGCTTATTTCAGTATTCATTTGAAGTTTTGAATTTTCTAGAAACATCTTAACACATTTACGTCTTAAAATTAACCATCATGTCAAATTCCCAGCTTCTTGTCTAACAGTCTACCATCTCTCTTGGATTAATGGCACTAACATAAAATGCCGAAACAGAGTTAAAATAGAAAGTCTCGAAAATAGTTGAAACAGAGACTGTCACCATTAATTTACCAACATTAACCTTGAAGTCGGTTGGTATTTCCTAATATTCTATAGAAAACGGGATTTAGATGTTTTTAAAGGCTATCTTGTTGTTCCTGCCAACCAGGTGGTAGTGACACGGGGCATAAAATATAGCTCATACAGGATCTGGGACTATCACCCTTGATTCGCAACCAATAAATTCTGTAATCGGTTCATTATTTTCTGAGATTCTATAGAAATCGTAATTTAGGACTCTTTTAAGATGCATTTCGCTCCTTCCATGCGCTTTACCCCTTTTCAATTTCGAATTTGTTTTCGAATGTTCTTAGCGGACATTTGTATTTTATAAGTAACTACCGTGCTATATTTAAAGTTTCTAGCTTCTTCAGTACCGCAGAAATCGCAATTTAGAAAGTATTTTGTTCCTGCAACCTTCGAGAGATTGTGTCACAGACTAAAATATAGCTTATGTTTGAGCAGGTTCTATCACCATCAATTTGCAACCATTATGTTTTAAATCGGTTTTGTATTTAGTACCACTACACAAAAATCGTAATTTAGAACGCCTATAAAACACTTTTCGCTCACTTCATCCTTTTAAATTTGGAATTTTCTTTTGACAATTCTTAGAAAGCATTTGCATCTTTGAAATAATTACCATTCCAAATATAAAATGTTATACCCCCTCAGTAACACAAAAAACGTAATTTAGGGCATTTTTTCTTCCTGTAACCCCAAGATGGTATTGAAACAACGTAAAATATAAGCTACGTTGGAGCGGGGTCTGTCACTATCAATTTGAAACCATTACTTCTGAAATCGGTTTATATTTCCTGAGATTGCGTAGAAATCACAATTTAAAAAGGTTTTTAGAATGCCTTTCGCGTATTTTCACCCCTTTTAAATTTCAAATTTTGAAGAAACTGTTCTCAGAGAACATTTACATTTCATAAGTAATTACCTTGCCAAATTTCAAGTTGCTAGCCCCTTCAGTATCACAAAAACCGCATTTTAGAACGTTTTTTGTTTCTCCAACCCCTAAGTGGTAGTGACACCGATATGAAATAGAGCCTATGTTGGAGCAAGGGCTGTCATCATCAATTCCCAACCATGAATTTTGAAATCTGTTGGGTACTTTCTCTGATTGCGTAGAAATAGCAATTTAGAATGTTTTTAGAACACTTTTCACGCATTTTCACACGTTTTAAACTTCGAATTTTTCAATAAATATTCATAGAGATCATTTGTATCATATAAGTAACTTCCATGCCTAGTTTCATATTGCTATCCTCTGCAGTATCAGAAAAAACGCAATTTAGAACGTTTTTTGCTCCTGCACCCCCTTTGGAATAGTGGCACTGACATAAAATATTGCTTACGCTGGAGCGAGGGCTGCCGCCATTATTTTCAGACCATTTTTTAAAAATTCGAATCCGTATTTTCTGAGATTGCGTAGAAATCGAAATTTAGAACGTTTTTTAGAACGCTTTTCCCGCTTTTCACCCGTTTTAAATTTCGAATTTTTCAAGAAATGTTCTTAGAGATCATTTATATTTTATAAGCAACTATCATTACAAATTTCATGTTTCTAGCCCCTGCAGTATCACAAAAACGCAATTTAGAACGTTTTTAGCGTTTTTTACCCCGTTTGGGGTAGTGGCACCGACATAAAATGTAGCCTATCTTGGAGCAATTGTTTTCACCATCATTTTGGCACCATTTGTTTTAAATCGGTTTGGTATTTCCTGAAATTGTGTAGAAACTACCATTTAGAACGTTTTTTAGAACGCTTTTTTTGCATTTTCACCCCTTTTAAATTTCGAATTGTTTAGAAAATGTTCTTAGACATCATTTATATCTTATAAATAACTAATATTCCAAATTTAATATTTCTAGGCCATTCAGTAGCACAAAAATCGCATTTTTAGAAAGTTTTTTGCTCGTACATCCTCTTATGGGTTGTGGCACAGACATAAGATATAGCCTATGGTCTAAGAGGGACTAACGCTATCATTTTGATACCATTACATTTGAAATCGGTCTGGTATGTCATGATCTTACCTCCTACAAATAAACAAACTTTACTTCTTTATAATATTAATATAAGTTTATATTATTCATCGGGGGCGACATTAATTTCTGAAAAAGCAGAATTCATGTTTTCGAATTTTTTACTTTCTTGTATCTTCAATTGAAGAAAGTATTGTAATCGATATTTTAGAAAATGTTCTTTTGGTTCAATTCCGACTTTGATCAGGTTTTTGACAGATTTACTCGTTTTAGGAGTCACGTATCACAAAAAATATGTTTATAGAAAATGTCTGTCTATCGGTGTGTCCTTATGTCCGTGTGTCTGTATGTCGTCATTGTACCATCAAAAAGTGTAAGAAGTTATGCATAGAATTGAACCAATTTTTTTGTGTGTTTTTCACTATGGAAAGCAGGTCCTCTCTTAATTTGTAAAAATTCACACGGAAGGGGGCGCTGTAATAGCGATTTTTGTGCCATTTTCAATATTGTACGATCGAAAACTGTATGACTTTATGTATAGAAATGAACCAAATTTCTGTGTATGTTTCTGGCTACACTAAGCAGGTCCTGCTTGAATTTGGAAATATTCCGCCGAAAGGGGGCACTGTAATAGCAATTTTCGTATAATTTTCTTTATTTTTACTTTTTTCTATCTTCAATAGAAGAAAGTATTGTAATCGAAATTTCTTTCGACTTTCGGTTCTGGACAGATTTACGCGTTTTTCGGGGTCATATATCCCAAAAACATATTTATAGAAAATGTCTGTCTCTCCTTTTGTCCGTGTGTCCGGATGTCGTGTTTCGCAATTGTACCGTCAAAAACTGTATAAAGTTATGCATAGAACAGAACCTAATTTTTCGTGTGGTTTTGGGCTACAGCAAAGAGGTCCTCCCTTAATGGGAAAAAATTGACGGATGGCGCGTTGTAATAGCAATTTTTGTGCCATTTGCATTATTGTACTATCGAAATGTGTATGAAGTTACGCATAGAATTGAACCAAAATTTTGTGGATATTTTTGGCTTTGCTAATTAGGTCCTCCTTGAACTTGGAAAAATGCCGCCGAAAGGAAGCTTTGTAATAGCGATTTTTGCATAATTTTCTTGATTTTCTCCAGTTCTATTGTACACCGACGTCTCCTAAAGCGACTGGAACTTCACATCATGCTAAGCCGGTTATTCGCGAAAACAGCAGATGAACAACAGAATAAGAAAAAACTATTGATTTTAATAAATATCATGATCGAAATTAACTCGTTTTTACTCCGATTATTTAAATGAAGCAGAATCTAAGATGAAAGTGAAAGTTGGTATAGTACAGCACTAATATAATATTAAAGTATTGCCATTTCTAACAACATTTTGAAATATTAAGATGTATTAGATAGAAGAAAGTTTTGGGATTGGCACGTCGAACTAGTTAAAAACATGTCTTTTCACAAGAATTTCAATATGCGCCAACTATTACGCTTAGCGACAATGATGTTGTTTCTCCTTTTCTAATATTTTGTATTTCGTCGAGATTCGATGTACACCACCTCGTATACTTATAGTCCAAGAGCTGTTAAACATTTTAGGGAAGGTATTTGAGGCACCCTGAAAATTTGTGAAACACTTCTTTTGTATTGACTGAATACAAAATCGAATGTCTGGCTGAAGGATCGTGGCCCAAAATCTGTGCCAGACACGTGTCAAGTGCCATTTTTTGACTACCCAAAAAAGGTATTTGAGGTACGCTGAGATTGAGACAGAATAATATTTATACTTACTTGGTACTTGACACGTGTCTGGCACAGTTTTGGGGCCGACTAAAGTGTCTGTCATTTTCAAAATATTTTTTTCTAAGTATAAATATTATTCTGACTCAATCTCAGCGTGCCTCAAATACCTTTTTTGGGTAGTCAAAAAAAGGCACTTGACACGTGTCTGGCACAGTTTTTGGGCCACGATCCTTCAGCCAGACATTCGATTTTGTATTCAATCATTACAAAAGATGTGTTGCACAAATTTTCAGGGTGCCTCAAATACCTACTCAAAAATGTTCAACAGCTCTCCTACTATTATTATAAAAGTCATGTGTCCAACAATACTTAGCTATCATGGTTGAAGCTCTTGTGCCTTGCCGGATTTTTAGTTATGTAGCTACCTATAATCTTGACTGTATGGAAACTGAAGTCTAAGACGCACCGGTGTCGGAGCAAATTTTTTCAACTGTAGTTTGTTGAGAAAATCCCATTTTTGTGTATGTGTTAGGCTTGGCATACGAAAACATCAAGTTAATTTTACTTTATTTTAACACACTTTATTGTATAAAACTAGGGGGCTCCGCCCCCTACGAGCTACGCTCGCCAACCCCCGTTCAGAGACACCAAAATCCAAAAAGCACGCTAATTTGATCGGCTTTAAAAATATTGAATTATAATTTAAAAAAAAAAGAAAGAAAAGAAAAAAAAAAACAGTAGCGATCTCTCTGTAAACGGGTTTCCATTCGTTTTTCTTGGATTGGGTTTCTTGGATCTGCTGCTGTTAAAAGATACAATGGCTGTTTTCATATTTAATTAAAAAAAATTAGTTAAACATTCGAAAATAAGCTAATGTAAAATGAATTAAGTAAACAGTGTCATTGTCTCCCGGTATTTCTTAACAGCGCTATAAGATAGTTCTTTTAAATAATTCATTTTAAATGTATCGTTTTAAATCTGACGTAATTTACACCAAAGTTTTATTTATCTTATTAATATTCACGTGAAAATAATTTTGTTGTTAAAAGGAAATATTATTTGCACTGTCTTCGAATTCACGATAATAGTTGAAAATATTATCTAAAAATATCAAGTAAATGTCTCGCGCAGATATATTTTTTAATTTAAATTGTTTTGCCATATTTTTTGGCCAATTTAAATATGACGTAATTTCCTCCATTTACAGGTTTTAACGCATAGTAATGATTTTTTTTATTTTAACATTTTGTTTCTCTTTTAAAATTCCAGTGTAAATATGGTTCTTATGACGCAATTTTCCTGCTTTTAACATGTAATCATTTTATTCTAATTAAAAAAAAAATCTGTTTACAATAGTCCCGTGTAAATAAATTTTTAATTTGAAGTAAACATTATTGTTTGCGCTGTTCATACAGTTGGCAACAGTTTAAATTAATAACGTTTTTTAAATTTGTAAAAAATATCTCTCGAAATACTGAAAATTTGAATTTAAAATAGTTATAAAACCTCAAAAAATAGTCAAATAATAAAAAAAAAAATTATGCAATCTGCACACCGGGAACTTCAAACGTATAAAATGATCTAAAAATGATTAAATTCTCATGTATATTTTTTGCTCCAGTAAAACTTTTTTAATGGGGCGATTTTGTCTAACTTTAGCATTAAATATCTCGGAAAGTAATTCTTTGATTTGAAAACTGTCTGCATCAGCGTGTTTATCAAATATCTTTATAATACCACCGATTTCCATATTTTTGTATACGACAGTTTTTTTAATATTAACGAAGAAAGGCCATGCTCAAGGCATACTTAGATACTACTACGGGCAGACTGAGCGTTTAATGTATGAAGTCGCTCGCCAGAGGACTCTGATACCCTGCCCAAAATTAAAATTTGACTCTGACCGTAACTGAAACAACCTGGGAAGGGTAGATATGTAAACAAGCACCAAAAATACGTCATGTCGCCATGGTTACGTTTACAATTCTGCTGACATTCCAATCAATCTTAGAAATGACAGCTAATTCAAATACAGCTGTTAAGGGTTATTATAAACTGTCCATATCAATGTAAATGTAAAGTTCAATTTATTTAAGTGACTAATATAATGTGTTTCTCTTTAAAACTGTTAAACAGACACACATAAAAATATATAAATAAAAAAAACACAGGCTTAGTCTAAAACATCAATATCACAAATTTATTTGGTATCAGTTATCCCGTCGACCAATTTCGCCAAATTATATAAATCGCTAAAACACTCGCCAAATTATACAAATTAACATTATTTTTATTTTAAATAACGAAAGAACAAATAAATTAGTATAACATTAAGAAATATACAATTAAAACGTCGAAATAAAAATCACTTGATGACATAAACACGTGTAACTTGCTTACAGTCAAGTGAATGTGACATTTACGATCAAGCATTACTGGCATTTAATCTTATAGTTTGAGGATAGATTTTTGGTCGACGGGATAACTAAGTGCCATTTATTTACTATTTTCACTGCTGAAACAATAAAACTGATAGATTTTTTTATATATATTAAAATACTCATAAAATTCCTTGTAATAATTAATAAATGTAATTTATTAATTAACAAATACCCTTACATGATTTAATCAAAATTGCTTGGATAACATGGAATATTGCAACGATATTTAAATCCGTGATCACTATTTCTTTCTCTGATTAAAAATAAGAATATTTAATGTTTAAGGAAGATCGGCCTTTTTTTTCTTCTTTTTCTTGGTTCGGGCGATATTAAAAACAAATATTTTACCGGTAACAGTAAATTAATCAAAAATAGCTGCTTCAAGTCAGTTATGAGAACTGTAGTTTGATAAAAATCAAATTTTAATTTTAAAACGTGTATATGAAACCAAGCTATTTTTATATAAATATGGGACATTCAAAAAAGAATAACAGAACCTGTATTTTTCATGAATGAAGCAAACGATCAAGGTAAACAATAAATAATTTAGCTAATCTTAAAAGTATGTGTAACACTAAAATGCTACAATTTGTGTAAAATAGCCTTTTAAATCGAAGGAAATTGAAGAATGTAAACATTTAATATATTACATGAAAATACGATCAATGATTCTGAAACCTCGACGATGAGAAACAAGCTTCTATCTGGGCAGGGTATAAATGTAAATAAAGAGCACGTTGTGAAGTTTTCGTTCAGGGTTTGAAGTTGGATCCGACTTCACTTTTTCGGCGAAATGCGCGGGCCGTTATATATCATAGTAGGCTATGACCATGCTTAAGCCAAGACTCCCTTATCATAAAACAGACTTGACAATCCGGAGAAAGTCTATATGTCCCCGATAATTACGAACTTATTAGCTGACTTTGTCCCGTAAGTTACGCCACCTGGTGTATACTCCTGGTAATACTCCATAAACAAATGCATAGTAAAAAATTGAAAATGTTGTGTTATTGGCAAAATTATATAAAATATTTTTCGAATTCCAGTAAAATAAAGACATAAAAAAATTATTTCGCACAATTATGTTCTGGCTTTAAAAAATGAAACATATCAAAAATGAAGATTTAAATATAAGATTTATTGATATTTTTTCAGGGTACTTGTTAGTTATCCCGTCGACCAATTTCGCCAAATTATATAAATCACCAAACTACTCGCCAAGTTCTACAAATTGACACAATTTTTTATTTTAAATAACGAAAAAACAAATAAATTAGTATAACATTAATAAAAATACAAATAAAACGTCGAAATATTGGTTTTATTGGCCATTATTGGCATTTAATCTTAAAATTAATTAATTTATGGCAAACCATTATTGGCATTTAATCTTGCAATTTGGCGACAGTAATTTGGTCGACGGGATAACTAACAAGTACCATTTTCAGTATATAGGACTTTGCGGGTTATTATTTTTTTAAATCTTGGCACAATTTGTGCTTCGGAAAGAGCGATTTGTTGCCGATTGATATAAACAGTTATAGAAACAAAACTTATGAACTGTCAGCTTGTTTTATAAGAATTTACGGCACAGATGTCATATACGCCCCATATTGGCACGATTTTTTTCCGACGCCAATTTTGCGAAAACCTCGTTACCATATCATCTATATCTGGATAACCGTATCAAGCAAAATAACGACACTTTGGGGCCAGTTAAGTATCCGGTTCTTATATGACATTTACGCCAGAAAAAAATCGCGCCAATATGACATTTGTGCGAAATTTACATGTATAAATTTAGTTTCTAGATATTATTATTGTTTTTTATGTACGATTTGTTTATAATTGTATATAAAATAGATAAATGCCTTTTTTATATTAAATAAATTGTACAAATCTTGGAAAATATTGCTTCTTTGTGTGAAACAGTGAATATGCTTCCAGAAATTACGTTGCCAAATTTTCTTCTCTCGCCAAGGTCCCTATACTTGAAAAATACCGATTTATTATTACATAATGTAGTATTAGCTAATGTTCTGTAATCTGTACCACAGTCAAAGTTGACTGCAAAAACGCGATGCTGGAATAATGTGGTATCAAGTATACGGTTTAAAAATAAAATAAATTTTGCGCCAAACTACACTTACGCCAAATGGCTCTAGGTCTGATTAAGGAAGAATACTCAAATTAAGATTTACAAACACCAAAATCGTAGCATGACGAGAATACGGTATTTGCGGAAAGTTGTGGGACATGTACAAATTTAAGTGATTATTAAACTTTATTTTTCCAATTTTTTAAGTGTTTATGACTTTAGTCTGTTTTTTTTTTTTTTTTTTTTTTTTTTTTTTTTGTGTATCTATGCGTGTTTTAACTTTCCTAAAATACTTTGATACATTTTAGTAAAACTTACATAACATATGTGAGTTAAAACAAGGAAATTAATTACGCACCAAACTATGCCCGCCAGGATATGCCAATTGGCTCTGGAGCCAATTATGAAACTTTCCATAAATTAATACACACAAACTTTATATGAAAAAACAGTGAAGCTTTCATCTAAAGTATGTTTCATCTAAAGTATGAATTTTTTCTATGCTCTGTCTTGATAAGTCTTCTGAAAACAGGATGATCTGAAGGTAAAATCATTGGACGTCGAAAATCTTCAGCATTTTTTCTGTACACAATTTTTGTCTTCAATCTGAGAAGACCGTGTTCGTCTTTATAAACATCAAAAGTGTCTAATTTACTTTTGTTTTCCGAAGTGAAAGATTCTTCCTGAATAAGTCTCGCAATTACTTTTTCAGCTGCATTTATTTCTTAAAGGGATAATTCTCCATTCATCCTCGAGATTTTGGTTATCTTGCAATTATGAATGAACCTGTAAATCCAAGCCACCAGACGAACAATTTTATCATAATTTAAGAAAAACTTGAAATACCACTCAAATCCATGGTACTTACAAAGACTATTCTTCTCATGTTTAGGTGAAATGCACCACTCACAAAATGTTGTCTGGTTCGTTAATCATTTTACTGATTTTTCCTCAACAGGCATTTTTGACTTCTTTTCTTGGGCAATGGCTTTTTTATCAGCGACTATATTAGACGAGGGCCATTTATCTTCAGTTTCCTTAAGCCAACTTGGGCCCTCCCACCATTTTATTTTCATTAGATGTTTCGCAGAACATCCTCTGGCTGGAAGATCAGCTGAGTTTTTAGTTCCGTGTACGTGTTTCCATGAGTTTGGATCTGTTATTTTTCTAATCTCTTTTACTCGATTGCTTACGAAAACAGTCCAAGATTCTTCTCTTTGTATCCAACTCAATACCGTAAAGGAGCCTGTCCAAAAATACAATTTTACATTTTCCCACAGAAGTCCTTTCATGACTAAAGCACATAGTCTAGCTCCCACCGTGGCAGCGATTAATTCAAGACATGGGATGGTGATTGTTTTGACCGGTGCAACTCTGGATATAGCAGCTAATAGATATACTTCGACTCCGTCAGCAGTACTTATTATAAAGAATGTTGCGGCGGCATAAGCGTGTTGATTTGCATCACAGAAGGTATGTATACTAAGAGTTTCACAGTTTGCATCAACACAAAACCATCTTCTTACAAATATTTGTTTCAGGAAGCTAAAGTCGCTAAACCAGCTGGAGAATTCCTTTCTTATATTATCATCAACCTCTTCGTCCGACGAAATTCCATCTTTCCACATTCTCTGTAATAAAAGCTTCGGCAACAAGAAAACTGGACTAGCCAATCCAATTGGATCAAACACCTTGTGTGCAATGGAGAGAATGGTTTATTTTGTAATTTTTTCTAGCTCAAAATTCTCTAGCCAGCCCAAATTAAGAGCTAAAGTATCATTTTGTCGGTCCCAAAATAGACCAAGTACAGGTGAAATTGTAGGCTCGACATTATCTTCAGAATATTGCCAACCCCTGAAATTGAATTTACCTTCCTCCATTACATTTGTTGCTTCCTGCATAAATTGTACCAATTTGTCTTTATTAGAAAAACTCGTAACAACATTGTCAACATAAAAACTATGAAGAAGTTTTGTTATCATTTCTTTGACATAACAAGGATTATCAGCGTATTTCAGTAAATGAAATTCAATAATAACTGCCAAAATGAAAGGACTGCATTTTAAGCCAAACACTAATCGTGCGTGACGAATTATTTTCAATTTTCTTTCATCTTCATCACTCCACCAAAAAAATCTTAATAAATCCCTGCACTCTGGTCTGATGTTTTTTGGAAAAAAGCTTTTTCTATATCCGCTATGACACCATATTTTTGCTGGCGGAATCTTAAGAGAATATCGGGAATAAGCTTCATTAAGTTCGGTCCACATTGCCGACATTGATTTAACGACGGGGATGACATTTCTCTCGCAGATGCGTCAAAAACTGGACGAACTTTCGTCGTGCTGTTCTGTTTGAGCACTGGTCTATGAGGTAAGTAATGCACAGTGTCTGCCTTTGAATTCACAGAAACTTCTTCAATTATGCCCAAAGTCGATCAGTCATTAAAAACTTCGTTATAGGAAGTAAACAAATTATCGGAGTCAAGTCTTTTAGTCATGGTTTCTAATCTTTTTAACGCTATCTTTTCATTACTAGAAATAGGAAGACGTTCTTCAACCCATGGGAGAGGGACTTCATATCGTCCTTCGTTATTTACAGTAACTGAGTCCAAGAAACTGATTTTTGATTCACGTTCCTTCTCTTCTTGGGACTTCTGGATTACAGGATCAGTTATACCGATTGCATCAAGACTCCACAGGTCTGTTATAGAAATTTCTTTCGAAAATAAAGATGTTAAAACCATTGCATCAAACTTTTCATGGACATCATTAATCGGAACTTTACCCATCAGTGTCCAACCTAGATATGTTTCAATTGCAACTAAATTGCAGGATAATATTCTTCTGCACCCAGTTAATAATCTTCCGGCAACGTCTGCATCGATTAAAACTTCGATTGGTCCTGGTTTTTCGTCTATATCCCTTATGCAAATTTTCATATCTTTTAGTTCATCTATCCAAGGACCTTTTTACCGAACGAATATTCTGGCAAATAACAAGTTCATCCAGTACATCAAAATTAGAAAGAAATTTTCCATCTAAACTTTCTAAATGTATTTTGTAACACATATGCTTGGTTCTACTAGTTTTCTTTCCCCCAAACAAAGAATGGGTAACTAGTTCTTCTCTCAATGGTTCGTAATCCATATTTTAAGCAGTGCGTTTTAAAATATAAGACTTCTCTGAACCTGTATCGATCAACGCTCGAACATATGAACATGAATGAGTCCCTTTTAATTTCACTATCAAAGTTTGCAAAATTACCTTTGGATTGTGGGATAAACTCGATAAATTAACAGCGTTATGTTCAGATATTTTCTGTGTAGACGGTTCTGTTTTCTCTTCTTTTTTATCCCTTTTATCAATATGATCTTTCGAAACGTTTTTATTTGAGAATATTTCTGGCCACATCAGTGTAACATGTTCTTTATTACAAACTAAACATCTGATGAATGTATTACACTTATTTGAGCAGTGCCCTCGTTTAAAACATTTAAAGCAACATCGCTTTTGTTTTAAAATCTTCTGTTTATTAGCAAAATTTATTTTCTGCGCGTTAAAGCAGTTAAAACTTTAGTGCTGTCCGTTACAAAAAACACAACTTTTAACGAACACCGGACTGGTGGATAACAAACCAGCAGCGGTAGATATTCGTTCTTCCACTGAAATACCCTGTTTTTTAGGTGCGTTCGTAATTATATAAATACGTAGCACCTATAGTTGTCATTCATTCCGTCTGTCTGTCCGTGCGTCTGTCCGTCCGTCTGTCCGTCTGTCCGCATATAACAGAGCAAAAACTACCCAACCGAATCGTTTAAAATTTAAACTATATAATTGTTGCATAATTTTGTCGAGGCATTTCAATTTTTATGAAAATCGGATGTATAGTTTAATGACAGGGACAGTCAAAAGTTTTCCGTTACATTACGGCCAATGGGAAGAAATTATTGCAAGTGCATTTTAATGATGTTACAGCCTTCCGAATGGTCTGGAATTATAAATATATAATTGTTGCAAGATTTTATGGAGTCATTTCATATTTTATGAAAATCGGATGTATAGTTTAATTACAGGGACAGTCAAACCTTTCCGTTACATGACGGCCAGTGGGAAAAAATTATTTCAAGTGCAAATTAATGATGTTATAGCCTTTCGAACAGAATGAAATGGATAGGCACTTATGAAGTGCACTAAAATATACATTCAGTACAATATGCGGCGAAAAAAATATTTATAAAACTAGTTATAGTACGAACGCACCTCATTTGCCACGTTTGACGAGCAATTTCCAACTTGTTAATCTTAGGTTTTAGTTCAAATCCAGATAAGGCTAAATTAATTCTTTCTTCCGACTCTACTTCAGATTTTAAGAATTCCATTAAATTATCTAACCTATTTTTAGGTTCCGCGCCATCTATAAACTAAGAACTTCTTTGCCATGCCCTTAAAAATTCTTCTGCCATGCATGATTCTACTAAGGGGTATAACATAGCGGCACACTTTTCTGTAGTGACATTAAGAGTTTCAAGAGCTCTAATATGGGATTCTAAACTATCATAGAGCGAACACATGGAACTAGAGTTATTTCGTGAAGACGAATTCTTCATAACTAATTTTAATAACTCTCGGATATATACTTCTACTAATAGATTATAACTTCTTTGCCATGCCCTTAAAAATTCTTCTGGCATGCATGATTCTACTAAGGGGTATAACATAGCGGCACACTTTTCTGTAGTGACATTAAGAGTTTCAAGAGCTCTAATATGGGATTCTAAACTATCATAGAGTGAACACATGGAACTAGAGTTATTTCGTGAAGACGAATTCTTCATAACTAATTTTAATAACTCTCGGATATATACTTCTACTAATAGATCTTCCCTACCAAATCAAGATTTCAAACTATGAATTACCTTGGCTTAATTATCGCCGGTGGGCGGGAACGATTCTACGATTTCTCTGGCTCTAGAGCATTTTACTGTAGCCTGAATAAGATATTGAAATTTATCAGACGGAACTATATCCGAATCTTCGTGTATTTTTTTTTGAACTGGCACCAGAATTGTAACCAGTTTTTTATTTCAACATCAAATTTATACAGTTCAAGTTTCGGAAGTTTAAACTTCCTTTTAATATTAGCTTCACTAATACTAGAACTATTATCTATATCATTAGAAGATACATTAATTAATTCATAAACAGTAACCTGTGTTTCAAGAAATTGTCGCACATAACTATCAGCTACTTCAGATTCTCCATCCAAATCGTCTGCGTTGTTTTCTGTTTTCTGAAGAAGAATTTTATAGTTAAGCTCGATCAACTGTTTGTGTTTATCTTCTAACACCGATAAAGGAATCTGTAATTTCTTCTTATCCGGCGTATCTTCTTTTAATTCTTCTTTTATGGAATTTAGTTGTTTTGTAAAACCACTTCTAACAGTTCCTCTTAATTTCACATTATCACTTAAACTTAAAGCCATCACTTTCTCAACAAGTCTTGTCTGCGGACGCCAATAAATATCAGATTACTAATATGCACACCGGCATTCGAGGTTCTTTACTTGATTGAGAGTTCAATAAAAGCGCGAAAATAATAACCACAAAACAGTTGTCTCTATTCAAATTGAAAAACTATAACGTTACACGTTTCGTTAAAAAATACTACTATTTACCTTATTCTATAGAGACCTATAGTTGTAATATTAAAAATTGCTTGGCTTTATCTTTTAAATATATTTATTCGTCAACTACATTTATTTATTTATTTAACTGAATAACAAACATACGACTTGTGTGCTTGACATAAAACCCGCTTATAAGTCGGAGACAAGATAGCACAAGGAAATATTACAACACAAGAGAAATACACCCTGTGAGTTCCACACAAAGTGTGTGTGCAATGGAGCCAGTGGGAATCAAACCCACAAACTCTTACGCACAAGCGATTAGCTGACTGGTGCCTTGACCACTGAACAGCAGAGCCCCTAAACTTCATCTTTGGAATACAAAACAATTCTCTCAACATAAAACTCTTGTTGCCAAAAACATCAAAATAGTATAAAGAAATAAAATAAAATAAATATGATAAAGTTGCTGAAAGGCATTGAGTTTGGTTGATTACGCGACACTTAGTGAAGGAACTGGGTTTATCTCTAATCTTGATTTAAGTTTTGTTGGTGAATTTAGTACTTAACTTCGAAATCTACCTCCACCTGTAGGCCCGTGCCTGCAGGGATTTTTTTTATATATATATATCTTATTAAATTTATGAAGTAAAATATTTATATTTAACTCGTAAATGCAACATCTAAAAAAAAAATCTGATTATTGTTTAATTTGATAATTTTGTATTTCCATTATAATTTTTTTTGTCCAGAATTGTCTGAACGAATCAAATTTCACATACGGTATGTTTCTACGCTCATGTAAAGGCAATCTAATTTCCAGTGACGTTTTTATGTGTAAAATTCTAATTTTCCTATGAGTAACAATATTTAAAAATTAAGGATGGCAACATTCTACCTTTTATTTATTGCGATATAAAGGAGTCTTTATTTTATTTTATTTATTGAATAACAAACATACGACTTGTGTGCTTGACTTTAGAGCCCGCTTATAAGTCGGAGACAAGGTAGCACAAGGAAATATTACAACACAAGAGAAATACACCCCGAGAGTTCCACACAAAGTTTGTGTGCAATGGAACCAGCGGGAATCGAACCAGCAAACTCTTACGCACAAGCGATTAGCTGACTGGTGCTTTGACCACTCAGCCGCAGAGCCCCTAAGGGAGTCTTCCCTTGGGGATTACATTACGTTAAATGCAAATAAACAATTAAAAAATCGCCATTTTGGTACATTTTTTCCAAAACGCCAAATGGGGGTTGAAATATGATTATGTCACAATAATGTCTTATCGAAAATGTCACATTCACTTGACATTAAAAACGCTACAAGCGTTTGTTGAGTTATCAGGGGATCTTTAATTCGATGTTTTATTAACCATTTCGAAAAATGGTTATTGTTCCCGTCAGGGTAGGAAATCAAAGGCATATCTGAACGTTTTCATTGGTTTAATCGGCAATTTATTCGTTATCTAATTGGTATATACAGTAATCTGTATTCCCCTTTGGTTTCAACAACGATGGACAACAGAGTGTTGCCACTATGACAGAAAAGTAATAAAAACTACAAAAAATTAATAAATAAGAAACAAATTGAGATACAGCTTTCAAACAAATTGCATTTAGAAGTACATTTTTCTTTCTATCCGACGGTATAAAAAGTAATATTGTCGGATGTTTAGAAGTTTAAGAATGAAATTTTATTTAAAATTGGTCGTGAGATTTTTTGGAAAGCTAATGATAGAAAAGCCTTTTCCCGAACAGCCAATGAAATGCTTGGCTATTACGTAAGTTTCATAGGAAATCTGACGAGTCGCAGGCGATTTCTTTTGTTTGATATTTTTACGTGTAATAACACTATTAATCTTTAATTCATGGCGTACGTAACGTATGACCAACTCCGTAGAAGTTTAAAAATGTACAGTACCGAAAATTTTAAAACTGAAATTTTGTTGGAAATCTGGACAAAGTCTTGTCCCCCAAAATTTGTCGTCTGGTTTGTTCGGAAGTTATATCGTTCCGAACCAGTTTTTATTTTGCCATTTGGTCGTAAAGGCACTCTCTTTTAACTGTAACTGTATGCATGTTTTTATTCCAGTTTGATGTACTCAGTAAGTATATCTAGTGTGAAACAACTCCATGGAGTATGATGTGTAGTGATGGAGGTAATGTAATGGAAGGACGATTGAGTTGGAGTTTAAACTTACTCCTTGATACAGCTATAATATGTCTATATAATTCCCAGCAAAAGCTGGAGGTGTATGTATATATCTTTAATATTTAAGTTTTTAAAATTCAAGTTGAATTTAATAAATGAACTGTTATTTTGAAATGAATTGTTTCGTCGACTGTGATTTATACTTTAACGCCACACCAAATGACTTTAAAACCTGCGTATTTATAACTCTGCTTTAATGATAACATGGTTAAGGGGCCATGTCATGCTATTTAAAGGTCAAATTGATAAAATATGGTGTGATTTAGATGAAATATATACTGCATAATGGCACAAGTTCCAGAGTTAACTTATTCCTTCCCGAAACTATCGGATTATAACTATCCTTCCTGGAAGCTCGACGTCAAATGTATCTTGATTGACCGAAATTGTTGGGAGTTTATTACAAAGCCAGATATCGCATGTAAATCGGATGCCTCTGATCGTGAAAAAGGCGATTTTGAATGGCGTAAACGAAGAGCTTATACAACAATTTACCAATCCATCGAACGGAAATTCCAGATACTAATTGCTCAAACAGAAAGCGGAAAAAATGCCTGGGATATTTTAAAGTTAAACTTCGAACCAACTTCACGAGCACGCTTAGCGGGATTAGTCGATGAATTTTTCGAGATGAAGTTAAACTCGCAAGAATAAACTATAGGTTTATTTTGTAAAAAAATTGAAGAAAAGAAGGTTCAGATTAAAGATGCTGGATTTGAAATGCCAGAACTGTTAGTATGTTTTCAACTAATACGTCGATTACCTGAGGAATATGATAATCTAGTTCAAGTGTTATATAGATTAGATGATAAAGAATTTAAATTAGAAAATGTATCTAAGCAGTTAATAACTGAATATGGCAAAATTTGTTTAAAACGAAAAGATGAAAGTAAAGAGGTTATCTTAGGCCATGGGACGAAGCATCAAAAGTGGCTAAAAACCAGTTTTCGTTTACCAACTCCGGGAACTAAGAAATTTTGCATGCAATACAATTATACAATACTTATTAACTAAAAAACGCAAAGTTCACCAAAAAATATTTGCACATTAATTTTTTATACCAATTTAAAGTGGTACCCTAAAGCTGACATTATAAAGGTAATGTTCAGTGTTTTGGTTAGTATTTTCCCTTTTAAATAAGAATGAAGATAAAATTTATTGAATTGTCATCATTTACTAATAAATATTAAATACTGACAATAAAATATTTTCTTTAATATTAGTATTGTATTTAATATTTGCTGTTTAAGAAGTTGAATATTTTTTAATATATTTTACACGAATGTAGCTTAAATAATAGATTAAATGAAACTTGAAAGTTAAAACAATAAAATAAAAATACTCTATACTTTCAGAACGTATTTTTTAACACCTAATGAAGTAATAAATATAAAATTTAAGGATTTGCCCTCATATGTCGACACCTATATCATCTGTTGAAAAGAGCAATTTTGAATCTTAAACTTGACATTCCCTTTAACTATTAAACTTTTGAGGTAAAAACATTTCTAATACAACTAACAATTTTTTCGAATACTTCTAATTAATAAATAAAAGGTTTAAGTAACACAAGGCTCTTTAAGCAACATAATAACAGTAAAGAGACTTTGATATAATACACTTACCTCTTAATAAAATGCTTAAGAATTTACAGGAAAAATTAGACAAACAATATATAAATGATTTTAGAAAATTGGTAATGCTTAAATATAATACTGCTTATCTGCTATATAAATAGCATTTTTAACCAACTTAAACTTAATGTATGGTCACTGAAAAGAGTTCCTTTTTTTAAGATGGGATATCCCCTGGTAGCTTTTTCGCCTGTCCTTTTTGGAACTAATGGAATTTCTTTCTCTTTTTTTTATCTAAATTTTCTTTTTTCTCTTACATTGTTAAACTTTTAGTACTTCAAGTTCTCACTTTAAGTTATTCTTTTCTTAACTTTTCTAGTGATTTCTCTCATTGTGGCTACCAGCCACGTTTAAACATTCATTTTTTAAGGCTCCCTAATGCCCTTGCAACACGATCACCTCTTCAACTGGATGTTAAGTTGCCACGCAACTAGGAAGTCCATCAATAAGATCACATTGTTTCATACTTAAATGCTTGTCTTAAATAAAAACTTTACTTTAGGCATGTTTTATGTATAATATTATTTATTTTGGTACATTTTTTAGAAAATATCATCTACATTATGCAAACTATCAATATCTTCATATGTCTGAATCAACTTCAAAAGTATCACTGAAAAATTAATTTTGTTCATTGAAATTTTCCAATTAGTACATGAACATAATTCGTAGCAAGAAATTCCATTTGATTTGCATGAGCATTTACTTGATAAACAAACGGTCTTCTGGAACTTGCACAAAATGTTTTTTAGTAAACTATATGGAATACAAAGAATTGTGTTCCAACAAATACTTATATTTATCCCATTAATGATCCATCCATATTCAGCAGGATTAGGGACACTCATTATGTTTTGGAAACACCGACGATGAATATATGCTTGATAGTTTGCCCTTTTAATATGGCATGCTTTACCACCAAATTATGGTGCTTTAGTAACATCAATTTTAAACTTCAGTTTGAACAATGTGTATCTTGAATCATTTACTGAAGTTTTAGTAGGTTGGCCATAAAGTTCGCAAACAAATAGTTCAAGGGTTTGAATAAGAGCACTTGATAAAGTCCAAGAAGTTCCAAACCCTTTAAATGCATCAATATAAACAATTTTGCTTTTCATTATAGTCAATTTTACTTTTCATTATAGTCAATTTTACTATTCATTATAGTCAATGCTTTAATTTTGCCCTTGTCTTTAAAGGCACTACAACTGTGGCAATCTGTAAAACTGCGAAGGCCTATTAAACTATCACAAATGTCTGGACCTAAAATAGTAGCGATAGATAAAACATTATGAAATTCTAAATTACTCGCAGTACCCAGAAGCAAATATAATTCGGGTGTTAAAAATCTACTCATACAAAGTGAGAGGATGAAAACATGTGTCCGAACTTTTAATAATAACATGTATGAACCATATCGAAGCATTTTCTACATGCAACAGCATTCTTGTATCTGCTTCCTGGTGATCAGAATGCAGTTCGGGCATATCCCTTACTATCAGATGACTGTTTTCACCGCTTATGATATGACACGTTTCCTCCATGTGCAACAATCAACAATACACTTTTCAGAATTGGGGGATCTACTGAGGACCATTTTTTAAAAAGAAATTTAACCAAAGCTGCCTTATTTGACCCATTTGCTAGAAATTTTAACTGATGAGGTTTTTTTTTTTTTTTTTTTTGCGCTGAACTTCATATTTTAATAACAGCTTCACCTCCTGTAGCCATCCTTTGTCACTCACTGCACTAAATGTTGAAAATAGGATATGTGTCAGTTACAAAGTGAATTGCTTTATATTTGTAGCTAACCACCCATACCAATAATATATTTCAATACTTGTAAAGCCAGATCTCCAAAAGTATTTGGAATATTCTGCATTTGTTGCAAAACTCCCATACCGTCCAAAATTAAGGCATTATTTTCAGGGATCGCACTCGGAATTTGATACTGATCCACTGATTTCAGCACAGAATGAGTCAATTCTGCGTTATTTGTTTTTACGATAGAACAATCAGGGTTTGCTATAGGTGGGGATAGGCAGTTAAATTATATGTCATGACATTTTTTATATCAGGTTATGATGTTTGCCCCATTACAATTATGTGAGCAAGAATGTTGCTTGTATCTTTCAAGATCCCAGTTTCCAATTTAGTTTTTGGAAAAGCTGCCTGCTAGTATCAGAAAAGGTAGCAGCTTTAGTTGATCAATTTTTGAATATTTAATTTTATGTTAAAAAGAGCCTTGTGTTACTTAAACCTTTTATCGTTTTATTAGAAGTACTAAAAAAAAATTGTTAGTTTTATTAGAAATGTTTTTACCTCAAAAATTTAATAGTTAAAGAGAATGTCGAGTTTAAGAGTCAAAATTGCTCTTTTCAACAATTGATATAGGTGTCGACATATGAGGGCAAATCCTTAAATTTTATATTTATTACTTCATTAGTGTTAAAATATACATTCTGAATGTAGAGTATTTTAATTCTATTATTTTAACTTTCAAGTTTCATTTAATCTATTATTTAAGCTACATCGTGTAAAATATATTAAAAAAATATTCAACTTCTTAAACAGCAAATATTAAATACAATACTAATATTAAAGATAATATTTTATTGTCAGTATTTAATATTTATTAGTAAATGATGACAGTTCAATAAATTTTATCTTCATTCTTATTTAAAAGTGAAAATACTAACCAAAACACTGAACATTACCTTTATAATGTCAGCTTTAGGGTACCACTTTAAATTGGTATAAAAAATTAATGTGCAAATATTTTTTGGTGAACTTTGCGTTTTTTAGTTAATAAGTATTGTATAATTGTATTGCATGTAAAATTTCTTAGTTCCCGGAGTTGGTAAACGGACTTGAACAATTTCGCCACTCGTCCCATGGTCTATCTCTGTAGGTGATGCTTATGCAACTAAGTTTAAAAACCCTACCGTTAAACGAACCATTCCAGCGGAGAATTTTGGAAGCAGTAAAACGCCATGGGTTTCACGTAGTGGAAGCGACCTGGACACCACCAGACGATCGTATACTTCACCAGCTAATCGTATGGGGCCGAGTTTAATATGCAGTTTCTGCAAGCGACCTGGTCACACAGATACAAGGTGTTTCAAAAAGAGCTCTAGAGGGAAAAAAGCAAGTTTTCTACAGTGAACCTACAAAGCAATCTCAATTCGCCCTAATATCTTCAAATGGTAGAAAGTTCGTGGAATTTCTTCTGGACTCAGCGGCTACTTCTCATTTTACGGATGACAGGAGTCTATTTGTAACATATAGGAACCACCCCCCTCAACAAGTGCTAATAGGAGACAAAGACTGTTCGTCGGAAATACTGGGTATTGGTGATATTGACTTTACCATACTAGATGTAACAGGTAATGTAGAAATAACTTTAAAAAATGTGTTATATGCTCCTAACATGAGGAGAAACTTAATTGGTGGGTCTAATATAGACATTGCAGGAAACCAAATTAAATGGGGAAATAATAAAATGATTGTGTATGATAAATTTAATAGATGTTGTTTTACTGTACCTCGAGTTGATAAATTGTATATTGTTAAAGGTTATGCTTCAAAATGTGAAAATTTTGCTTATTCTACTAGTTTAAATTCAGAGATTGTACATCGTAGATTTTGTCATACAAACTTACCTTTACTTGAAAAAATGAGTAAAAATAATTGTGTTAAAGGTTTCAAATGAAAATCAAATTTCAAATTATTTTTGCTTAAAAGGCGCAAAGGCCAACCTAGTGAAAAAGATTCCATGCCGGGAATCGAACCCGGGCCATCAGTATAGCGCATTGACGTTCTACCGACTAAACCACATGGAACAATACTCAGCTTGGAATTTCTCACTATTACAGGTTGGCAATGCTACAAACGCAGCACAAGATGTGCATACAATATTTCAAATGAAAATCAAATTTCAAATTATTTTTGCTTAAAAGGCGCAAAGGCCAACCTAGTGAAAAAGATTCCATGCCGGGAATCGAACCCGGGCCATCAGTATAGCGCATTGACGTTCTACCGACTAAACCACGTGGAACGATACCCAGCATGGAATTTCTCACTATTACAGGTTGGCAAGGCTACAAACGCAGCACAAGATGCAGCAAAAATAATTTGAATTTGATTTTCATTTGAAATATTGTATGCAGGGTATCGTTCCATGTGGTTTAGTCGGTAGAATGTCAGTGCGCTATACTGATGGCCCGGTCCGGCATGGAATCTTTTTCACTACGTTGGCCTTTGCGCCTTTTAAGCAAAAATAATTTGAAATTTGATTTTCATTTGAAATATTGTATGCAGGATATCGTTCCATGTGGTTTAGTCGGTAGAACGTCAATGCGCTATATTGATGGCCCGGGATCGATTCCCGGCATGGAATCTTTTTCACTAGGTTGGCGTTTGCGCCTTTTAAGCAAAAATAATTTGAAATTTGATTTTCATTTGAAATATTTTATGCAGGGTATCGTTCCATGTGGTTTAGTCGGTAGAACGTCAGTGCGCTATACTGATGGCCCGGGTTCGATTCCCGACATGGAATCTTTTTCACTAGGTTGGCCTTTGCGCCTTTTAAGCAAAAATAATTTGAAATTTGATTTTCATTTGAAATATTGTATGCACATCTTGTGCTGCGTTTGTAGCCTTGCCAACCTGTAATAGTGAGAAATTCCAGGCTGGGTATCACTCCATGTGGTTTAGTCGGTAGTACGTCAGTGCGCTATACTGATGGCCCGGGTTCGATTCCCGGCATGGAATCTTTTTCACTAGGTTGGCCTTTGCGCCTTTTAAGCAAAAATAATTTGAAATTTGATTTTCATTTGAAATATTGTATGCACGGCGAATGTTTCTCTCTGGAAAAATTTCCAAATATTAATGTGTTAAAGATATTGAAAATATTAACTGTAAAAACAAAAATAAGATGTGTGAAACTTGTGTAATTGCAAAATCTAACAGAAAATCGTTTAAAGGAAATTATTTGTATAAACGCATTTCTAATCAAATCATCGATAGGGTGTATATGGATTTGTGGAGTCCTAGTCCTGTTAACTCGTTAGGAGGGGGGAAATACTTTTTGTTAATAATTGACGATTATTCTAGAAGGACTGAGGTTTATATAATTAAGGATAAAACAAAAGTGTTTGATTGCTTTAAAAAGTTTTTAGTTAAAGCTGAGAGACAAACTGGTAAAAAGTTAAAATGTGCACGAACTGATAATGGGCTGGAATTTACCCATACATTATTTGAGAAACTGTTAACTGATTTAGGTATAAGAATCGAAAGATCCTCCATTTATACTCCAGAGCAGGTGGGTGTTGCTGAAAATTTTAATAAAGTAGCAATGAATGCAGTTAGAGCAATGCTACACGATAGCGGGTTAAAACCTTCATTCTGGGGGGAAGCTCTTTTGGCGTTTGTTCATACAAAATATAGGACTGAACACAGTTTAACCCAAGGTCTTACACCGCAAGAATTATGGACGGGATTCAAACCTTCGGTAAGACATTTAAGAATTTTTGGTTCTTTAGCATTTGTTCATGTTCCTAAAGTTAAGCGAAATAAACTTCAACCGAAAGCTTTACTAGGTATCTTAGTTGGTTATGCCATGAAAACTAAAGGATATAGAATTTACATTCCAAAAGAAAGGCGAATTCTAGAGACTATTCATGTGCGTATAGATAAATCCAAAAAGGGTGTAGAAACATTATTTGGGGGAGAAAACAAATATAAGGATTTGATATTGAATTTTAATGAATCTCAAATTAAAACAAACGGTTTAAGTAATGCAACTTTAGATCTTAATCATGAACTACCAAGAGATAGCTTAAACGAAGATGAAGAGAAATAGGGGAGTAAGGTAACTGTAAGTTCTATAAATATTTCAGAATGGAAAAGGATTAAAAGACCGAGAACGAAATGTAAGAGAATTGACGTATATCATTATATCCCGATAACAAATACGAGACTGAGATCTTTAAATGATGTTAAAAAATATTGTAAGGAAAATAAAATCCCGTTTGAGCCAGATAAGTTTGACTTTAAACCTAAAACTACTCATCCTAATACTGAAACTTTAAGTGAACTCTCAACTAGTGATTCAGACGATCCATATTTAACTGAATTATTTCAACATGAATTTTACAATACCGAAATCCCTAAATCATTTGAGGATGCACAAATAAATCCAGAAAGGGGGAAATGGAATGCCGCGATGAGGGAAGAACTTGAGATGATGACTAAGAGAAAAGTTTGGCGGTTGGTTGATCCACCGAATAATTCCAATGGAATGCCGCGATGAGGGAAGAACTTGAGATGATGAGTAAGAGAAAAGTTTGGCGGTTGGTTGATCCACCGAATAATTCCACAATAGTAGGAAGTAAATGGGTTTATAATATAAAAAAACACGGAAAAAATGGTAAAAAGTACAAAGCACGTCTCGTAGCTCAAGTTTTAAACAGAAACCAGGTATTGATTTTAATGATATATTTTCACCTGTTGTAAATTTTTCAGTTATAAAACTAATGTTTATTTTATTAGTTTCTATGTTAAATTGGTATCGTATTCAATTGGATGTAAAATCAGCATATTTATATGGTTCTTTAAAAGAAATTGTGTTTATGAAACAACCTCCGGGATTTGAAATGAAGGGTGCTGAAAATAAAATTTGTTTGTTAAATAAATCAATTTATGGATTAAGACAAATTGGCCGCGAATGGAATTCTGAATTAGATAATATATTACATAATCTTGGATTTTGTAAATTAAAATGGTGTAACTGTGTGTATAAACTGAATAGTAATGCAATTTTAGTTGTCTAAGTAGATGATTTAGTTTTGTTTGCTAAAGATGAAAATGTATTGCAATCTGTAACTAATATGTTAAAAAATAGCTTTAAAAAAATATGTTAAAAAATAGCTCGAAAATGAATTAATGAAAAAATTTCCATACCGATCTTTAATCGAGTGTCTGTCATTTTTGTCAAATAGATCAAGACCGATATTAGTTTTTCTGTAAATGTAATGTCACAGTTTTGTAATGGGTATACATATAAACCCTGTTTAATAGTAGTAGATATTATGAATTATGTTTTTGCTATTAAAAGTTTTAAAATAAATCTGTCTAATGTAAACTCATTAAGTTTATGTGCATATTCAGATGCTAATTGGGGATGTCAACTTACTAAAAGACATTCAATTAGTGGTTATATAATTTACTTCAGTAACGTTCCGTTTGCTTGGAAATCATCGAAGCAAAAATGTATTGCACTCAGTTCTATGGAATCTGAGTTTATCTCATTAACTGAAAGTGTAAAGGAACTAACTTGGTATTCAAGAGTTTTAAATGAACTTAATTTATACGATAGGATAAAACCAATTCAGTACTGTGATAATGAATCTGCCATTTTATTTTTATAAAAATAGCCAAGAGAATTTTAAAACGAAACACATTAACATAAGATGTCAATTTATTCGTCAGTTAATTAATGAAAATGTTTTTGAGTTAAAACATGTAATTTCTAAAGATAATAAGGCAGACTTTCTGACAAAACCTCTTCTGTATGTAAAATTTCAAAGAGCTATTTGTAATATTTTTGATTTTCATTATAAAAAGAAAGAGGGGGTATTTACGACCGATGGGGCCGCATGTTGGAAATCTGGACAAAGTCTTGTCCCCCAAAATTTGTCGTCTGGTT
Organism: Maratus speciosus; assembly: GCA_963932465.1. Taxonomy (NCBI): domain Eukaryota; kingdom Metazoa; phylum Arthropoda; class Arachnida; order Araneae; family Salticidae; genus Maratus; species Maratus speciosus. The sequence goes on along the minus strand of OZ010786.1, from coordinate 510,231,247 downwards.
TGTTCGGAAAATATATCGTTCCGAACCAGTTTTTATTTTTCCATTTCGGTCGTAAAGGCACTCTCTTTTAACTGTAACTGTATGCATATTTTTATTCCAGTTTGATGTACTCAGTAAGTATATCTAGTGTGAAACAACTCCATGGAGTATGAAGTGTAGTGATGGAGGTAATGTAATGGAAGGACGATTGAGTTGGATTTTAAACTTACTCCTTGATACAGCTATAATATGTCTATATAATTCTCAGCAAAAGCTGGAGGTGTATGTATACATCTTTATTATTTAAGTTTTTAAAATTCAAGTTGAATTTAATAAATGAACTGTTATTTTGAAATGAACTGTTTCGTCGACTGTGATTTATACTTTAACGCCACACCAAATGACCTTAAAACCTGCGTATTTATAACTCTGCTTTAATGATAACAAATTTCTTTTAAAATATGTTCATGATGTGGTCCAGGAATGTTATCGTTTAATCCATGGCGTACGTAATGTAGGATCAACTCCGTGCGATTTTTTATGTCTTAAATTTTAGTCTTTGAAAAAAATCATTTTCCAAATGGTCGTTGTAATTTGTTAAATTGCTTTTTTTCGTATTTTTTATTAATCTTTTGTTAATTTATTTATTCTTTGGTTATTTAAAGTGAAAATTATGCAAATTTGTATAATTTTGCGAATAGTTTGGCGATTTATACAAGTTGTTGGTCGGCGGAATAATGAGGAAGTACCCGCAATTCAGTAATAGGGCATTACTATATATTAAAAATATTTAAATATACGTTAAAATTTTATTTTGGAATTGCAAGGCATTTTATAAATAGTTACACATGTTTTATTTTCATATTTTATTCTATGCATATCCATGATGATTAAGCATTACGGTTACCCCCAACTACTAGTTCTCTATGCATTCAATTTCTAGATTCCACTTGGTAAAACCCACTCCTCCCCTCAACTCAGTTTTTGACGCGCCCTCATTAAAGAAAAAAAAAATGTTATAAACACACTTAAAGCTTCAAACAGTTCGCCTTGTTATATTTTCTAAATTTATTCTCGACCCTCCCCTTCCCTCCCGAAATGTGACGCGCCGTTCTTTTTCAGAATTTTTTATCATGTGTTATAAACTATCTTAAGGTTTAAAATAGGTCGCATTGTTAACTTTCCAAATTTTGACAAAAGCGTGTTTTGTTTTTTCCACATTCCACCACCAGGTAGCGCACACTAGAGATCTGCTCTGGCCGGCCCGAGGCCCGAAGACCGCGGGCTGGGCTCGGGCTTATTTTCATTTGCGGCACTCTGGCCGGGACGGGCCTAGTGACTAATCTTTACGGGACGGGACGGGTTCGGGCATTACTTTTTTCTGGAAGAATCGTGCCGGGTTTAACTTATTTTTTTTTGTACAGAGCCGGGACTGGTTTCTTTTCTAGCCTTCACGGCCCAAAATTTTCAGTCCTAGTTTTGAGCCAGCCCGCATGAAAATTATGGTCTCGACGTGACCTGTCCGTTCAAAAGTTAGTAAAATTAAGCCTGGCCCAAAGATTTTTACAAAATATGCATACATTTTTGAATTGCCATTATACTACAATTAAACATTAACATTTATTCTTTTTAAAGAATAGTAAATTTCTACGCTAATTAAAATATAGGTAAATTAAAGTATAGTAAAACGTGTGAAAGGAACCTGCCTATGACGGAATCCTGTTTTAAACTGAAAAAAAGTGTTGATACATGCGAAATGAATATACCAATACATAAGAAAAGAATATATAATACATTTACATTTGCTAAGAAGGGAACTTGTCTATAACGCATTTTTTTTTCTTTTCTATGTAATTGATTCTTAGAAGATTATATTGTATAGAATTTTTCAGATTTTAAACAATTCAGTGCATGGAATATGGGTTATCAATATTAATGATAACTGAAATATTTACATAGAAGAAATAGCGATTCATTAAAAAAATAAATATTGTAGCCTGCGGCACTTATATAAAAATGAAGTTTAGAAACATGAAAAAAAAAAGTTAAGATAAATATTTTTTGTCAGAACTCCTCGTAAGAGTAAAATTTTTAACCAAATCGACGTAAAAATCAATGCTTTGTAGAAATTCACTCGGGTTGCCATATCAAGCAAAATAACGACACTTTGGCGCTAGTTAAGTACCCGGTGCGTATATGACATTGGCGTCAGAAAAAATATCGCTCCAATATGTGGTGTATATGACATCTGTGGCCTCATTTGAACAAAAATATCATCTTCTTCTTAAGAAATATACCACGAATCAATATTTAGTGCAAAATGATCTGGTCTAACAACATGTCAAAGTTATGGAATATGTAATACTAAATTTATTTATTTTTTTAGATATTTTAAGAAATATATTAAATACAATTAATTTTACAACATATTTTCATTTGAATTTCATTAAAATATGCAATGAAAGAATTAATATAATGACGCACAAAATATATTAAATATTTATCGGTACTTCTTAGTTATCCCGTCGACCAATTTCGTGAAATTATAAAAATCGCCAAACCACTTACCAAATTACACACATTGACATAAATTTTCTTTTAAATGACGAAATAACAAATGAATTAGCAAAACATTAATAAAAATACAAATAAAACGTCAAATTAATGGTTTTATTGATCATTATTGGCATTTAATCTTACATTTTGGCGACAGTAATTTGGTCGACGGGATAACTAAGAAATACTTATTTATCCTTAGTTCATCGACAAAGAAATGACAGTACTACTTGATTATCCTGTGGATCAATTTCGCCAAATTTTACAAGTCGCCAAACTATTCGCCAAATTATACAAATAGATGAATGCTGTCATATACGGTAATTGGCGGGATTTTTTTCGAATGCCACTTTGGCGATAACCTCGTTATTATATCATCTATACCCGGGTTACCATATCAAGTAAAATAACGACACTTTGGTGCCTGTTAAGAAACCCCCGGTGCGTATATGACATTGGCTTCAGAAAAAAAATCGCGCTAATATATTACAGCTGTGCCAAAAAACGTTGACGGACATAATTATAAAATGTATGTATAGATTAGATATACGCTTGAAGCAAAATAAATAAATAAATAAATAAATAAAAAGGTCAATCTTTGCAGTAATTTTAAAAAACGAAAGAACAAACAATTAGTAAAACATTAATAAAAATACAAATAAACGTCGAATTAAAAATCACTTGATGACGTTACAAACAAGTGTAACATGTTTAATATCAAGAGGATGTGACATTTACGGTCTTCCATCGTTGGCATTCAATCTTATACTTTAGAGATACGTTTTTGGTCGCCGGCATAATAAAGTAACCGGAATATTCCATAGAATTGTATTTAATGTAGTTTTGAAAAACATAATGCTGAGAACAATAAATTTTATCACATTATTTAAATTCAAAATTAGAGAAAATCGATAAAAAATTTTATTGAGTGGGGTTTCATTATTTTTGGTTTTAATTTCAACACACTTGCACCTTTTTAATTAGTAGTTACGCAATTTTCATTTCGCGGCCATTGATAGGAACTATTCAGCTTATCCATAAGCGATTCCATATTGTACATTCCAACTGATGTATCTCGGTTAGAATTTGAAACGCACCATACACGACAATTCCAACAGTAATACTTGAAACAATCATTACAAAGAGTAATGTAGGAACAACTAATTCTTCAATGTCAAATTCAGTTATCCAATTATCTTGAGATTCTGTTATTTCACCTCTTTGTTTACCTTCTTGATCCGTCATATTTTTGCTTGATAAAAAATCTCCCTTTGTAAGATATGATGGTTCTGATTTCAAAGTTATGTTATAAATATAGAACCCTAAAATTAATTTTTGAGAATTTACTGGCAATCTGTAAGTAAGAACTGTAAAGAAATCAAAATGAAAACCAGTTGAAGATTGTTGCCATGCATTTTCAAAACACATGTGAATATTCTGCGTTATTATATTTACGTGAAGTATTTCATGTTTATTTTTGGAATTTTGAAAATGGATTTTACACATGTGACGTCACGTGAAAATGCGTTGTTATCATACTCTAAGTTATCCAATACGCATGTTGCGTTTTATCGCTGCTTCCGTGGTCTTAATATGATCGTTTTTATATTGCGCCTCTCGCAGACGATACTTTTTTGTTGACAAATGAATTTGTTTAGAATTTTAGGAACGAAAAATGTAGCTACGAAATATTTTGATGTAAGATTTATTGAGACGAAATTATGTACGAGAACGTTACGCTTTTGTTTTCTGATAGTCAAATATGTGTTATGTGTCTACATTTTGTGTGAACTTTTATTTGGAAGATATTTCAGTTAACCTTTTATTTCCCGATAATATGAACTTAAGGTTAGCCTAATCCATTTGTACCTTTAAATAGTTATATTTTAACTTCGAAATGAGTATTGATAATTAAATATCAACATAATAATATTGAAGATAGAATTTTATATAAGAGGACAGAATTCAGTATTATTTGGCATCCAACTGTTGGGATATTATATTATTTTAGAAAGTAAAATATGATAATGTAACAGAAAAAAATACGCACTCCATTAAGAAGCGCTTTTACGCATATTCCTGGTTTACTTGAGAACAGATTAAATGATAAAAATAAAGATATTGAAGAAATTGAGATTTTTATATCCTTAATTAGATGAAAAATGGGCAAATCTAAAACCAAAAGAAAGAGAAATTTTAAATCTTCTTTTAAACGATCAATCATGTTCTCAAGAAAATTATGATAAAGTATACGAATGTTTTAGTGTGTATGAAGATAAATTAATTAAGCTAAATCTGAAGTTTAAAAAAAATTTAAAGATTTCCGAAAATGAAAATATCATGAAACTTAAGTTTAATCTTCCTTAGATAGAATATAAATTATTCGTGGCAGATATTAAGGATTTTCTAGATTGATAGAAAATTTGGTTAACCTTTTGGGCTCAGTTTGAAAAAGGCCCCACCAGTGGCCGAGAGGTTCTGCTCTCGAAGCTGGTAGACGGGAGGTGCTGGGTTTGATCCCAATCGCGCCCGTCGGCCTAATCGTTCGGAGTTTTCGTGGTTTTCTTCGAGCCGTGGATCTTCCATGCGTTAATACGGATTAGGTTCCCTTAGAAAGACCCCCACGGAGGGCACTCCCCCCGGGCCTATATCCCTCGTGTAGATAATTGGCCGTCAAAAATCAACCCAACCCAACCCAGTTTGAAAAAATACATAACGATTCTGAAATCGCGAAAGAAGTTAAATATTAGTATTTGTTGCAGGCAACATTATAGTGTTCAAGGGCAAGAGAAATTTTCGAATCGTATCCCGCTACTGGTGATAGTTATGAAAATGTCATTAAATCTTTAAAGGCTTGTTTTTGTCGTACTGATATGTTAATAGAAGTTTATATAAGAGAAGTGCTTGCTTTAATGATGTATAATATAACGGGAAAATGTCCAAGAATTCATCTTATTTTAATTGTACGACAAAATTGAAACATAGTTAAGATGATTAAAAACGTTAGGTGTTTCAAGTAAGCATTATTCTGCAGTTCTTTATCCATTGATTGAATAGTGCTTGCCTGTTGAAATATTGAGAATTTGGGAAAAAAATTTAAATTCCATTACTTTAAATTCAAAAGATGAAAGTAATAATAAGTTAGGCTCCTTTATGAAATTTTTACGGCTCGAAATCGAAAACATAGAAAAAATCCGTTTGGCGAGAAGTGGGTTTAATCTAGAAAATGTAAACAAAAATATTTATCCTGCGACAAGTAGGTGAGAAAGGGACATTCCAACGGCTACGGAATCATATAATTCATCTAAAATGAAAAGGTATACGTGTGTTTTTTGTAACAAATTTAAGTACCGAATGGAGACATGCTAATGGTTTTTCTCATGAAGAGAAAAAACAAATATTAATGAAAAAGGGGGCTTGTTTAAAATGTTTAGAGATAAGAAAACACATATAACGGTTTTGTAAAACGAAAATACCACCCTTGATTGCGGTAGATTACATTTCATAATACTGTGTCCAGCGGAAAATAGAAATGAATACCCAATTACGGAAAAGTCAGATATCGAAATTAAAAAGGGCACTGTTTTGTCCTAAAACAAGTACTTGCCACGTACTTTTAAAAACGGTTATTGTCCGTCTTAGATGTAATAATAAGATGAAATGTATAAGAATATTAATTAACTCAGGCAGCAGTAAATCTTATTTATCAGATTTCACTGGCCGAGATGGGATATGAATGGATAGGGGAAGGTAATTTAACACATAATTTATTCGGTGGCACAGAGACTGTATCATCGCATATGAAGTATTTGATCAGTCTGGACGACTTCTTTGATAATTATTACTGTCGTGTCGAAGTGTTATATCAAGAAAAGATTTGTTCGTACATTCATAAAATTCCTCGTAGATCATTTATGAGTGAAATTAAGAAACAAAGCATCTTTCTCTCTGATTTGAATAATCAGATTGAACTGCTATATCAATTTTCACCTAACGGAATTCATGGTCTTATATGAGCTTATGTAGCAGGAAAGTTGTACACCGGAAAAATAAAACTGATTTCTGGATTAGTATTAATTGAAACACTTCTTGGTTGGCCATTGATGGGGAAAAAGGGCACATTCAACGAATCCGATAGCACGAAGAGCGTCATGTCACTACATGTAAATTATGCAAAAATTTGAGATTTATGGCGGCTCGGCACTTTATGGCACTTGGAATTCTCGATCCTGGCGAAAGCGGAAACAAACAAGAAATCGAAAAAGCAACTGAAGAACATTTTATTAGAAATATAAAAGTAGATACAGAAGGAAGGTATGAAGTGAGCTTTCCATGGATAGATGACCATCCTCCATTACAACTGGTCGAAAAATCGCAGAACGACGATTAAGGTTCGTTGTATGGCGTTTTATGGCGAAAAGTCCAAATAGGGACATGCTGCGCCAAGAACGACGATTAAGAAGTTGTGTTGAATCATTAAAGAAAACGGGAACGTTATAAGAGTATGAAGACCCATTAAAAGAATGGATACAAGAAGATGTTATTGAAGAAGTTAAGAACTCCTGTAATGACGAAAGTGAGCACCACTTGCCACACAGAGGTGTTATTGTAGAAAATACTACTACAAGAGTTAGACCATTCTTTGATGGCTCAGCAAGTAAAAAGATTCACCTTCAATCAATGATAGTTTACAGAAAGGTCTAACATCGTAGAACACATTCTGACTATCTATATACATAAAAGGCGTTCTATGTGTGTATGTCCTTTCTACAAATCTTCGGTTTTTGACTGATTTGCACGAATCTTCATGTACATACGTTTTAGCGCGTGGAAAGGATCGCTGTCTACTTTAAAAAACATCAGACCACTATTTATCCTTTTTTTTCTACCACGTTCCATAATTTAACATTATAGAAATAACTCTTATATTTAATTTTATAATTCAATCATTTTTTCCCTGTTGCCACAACTTAAAAAACGGTGCAATAATTTAAAACAAATTGATAACACGCGTACTTTCTTATTATAAGCTAATAAAAATTCAGACTCAATCGCTATATTTTTGCATTTTAGAAATTGTTGTCATTCTAATCAGAAAATGCACATTTTTCCCATATAAAATAAAAACTTTAACGAAATGTGTGTTCAAATGACGTAGTATATCTTCATTTGAATGTTTTTTAAGTTAAAAAAATCTATTTTAATACAGGCGTTTCAATATTAATATTTGGGATATTTAAGACAATCCTCAAAATTTGACAAAAATCAGAGACCTGCTCAGATTGGTGATGTTGTTCTAGTGTCTATTGAGAATGTTAAGAAACTTGAATGGCCACTTGCCAAAGTTATTGAACTTCATTCTTCTAAAGATGTAAATGTACGATTAATCAATGTAAAAATGAAAGGTGGCGAATTTCTACGTCCTGTTCTGAGATTGATTCCTCGAGAACATGAGTGAGGTACTGAACTACATTCTACAGCTCAAAACTCAGTTTCTTCCGAACAGACTGTTCAACCGATTGATAAAAAGTGTTCTTTAGATCCTGCTTCTACTAAACCGATGATAAAGCTGACTGGTAAAACATTCTGTTAAAGAATGCTTTTTAGATACTGAATCTACTGAACCTATTTTCCAATAAGTGTTGGTGACTCTCCTGTGGTGACAATACCTGAAGTACGTTCCAGATATCGTCGTGTATATAAGCCCAAAGTAAAGTTTGAGTTTCATTAAATTTGAAACTCAGAGGTGGGAGTGTGTTGCATTTTATCGCTGCTTCAATGGTCTTAATACGATCGTTTTTATTTTGTGCTTCGCGCAGACGATACTTTTTTGTTGACAAATGAATTTGTTTAGAATTTTATGAAGAAAAATGTAGCCCACAAAATTTTTTTGATGTAAGATTTATTGAAACGAAATTGTGTACGCGAACGCTATGTGTTTGTTTTGTGATAGTCAAATATATATTATGTGTCTACATTTTGTATGAACTTTTATTCCGAAGATATTTCAGTGAGCCTTTTATCTCCCGATAAAATGAACTTAGGTATGCCTAATCCATTTGTATGATTAAATAGTTATATTTTAACTTCGAAATCAATAATTAAATATCAACATAATAATATTGAAGATAGAATTTTATAAGAGGGGACAGAATTCAATATTATTTGGCATCCAACTGCTGGGATATTATATTATTTAAGAAAGTAAAGTAAGATAATGGAGCAGAATAAAAATTACGCACTCCATTAAGAAGCGCTTTTACGCTAATTGCTAAATTACTTGAGAACAGATTAAATGATAAAAATAAAGATATTGAACAAATTGAGATTGAATGTACCCAATTAGATGAAAAATGGGCAAATCTAAAACCAAAAGAAAGAGAAATTTTAGATCTTCTTTTAAACGATCAATCATGTTCTCAAGAAAATTATGATAAAGAATACGAAGGTTTTAGTGTGTATGAAGAGAAATTTATTAAGCTAAAAACTGAAGCTCAAAAAAGTTTAAAGGTTTCCGAAACTAAAAGTATCACGAATCAGATGTTTAAACTTTCTAAGGTAGAATATAAATTATACGTGGGAGGTATTAATGATTGGTTGGCCTTTTGGGATCAGTTTGAAAAAATACATAACGATTCTCAAATCGCGAAAGAAAATTTATCTCCCGATAAGATGAACTTAGGTAAGCCTAATCCAATTGTATGATTAAATAGTTATATTTTAACTTCAAAATGAATATTGATAATTAAATATCAATATAAAAATATTGAAGATAGAATTTTATAAAAGGGGACAGAATTCAATAACGCAAAATTATACATATAAATAACTAAATATAGTTTAACATATGATATACAAAATATAATAATTAGAAATATATTAAAATTCATCAGACATGCAAGTAAAAATTAAATAAATACTTATCCTTCTATATATAAAAAAAAGTTTTGATTTGGAAATGGACCAACGAACATCTGCGTAGATACCGTGAATTACATTTGATTGGTCAGAGCTTTATGACGCTATAACGGAGGTTACCAAGGGAGGACCCATCTCTCTGTCACCAACTTGGCGCTATTTCCAGTATTTTGCCAAAATTAATGGTATTTTTCCGTTATACGGACAGCATGCCAAAATGTATGCTAATGCGCCAATTATTTCAACCCTTGTCGTGAAAAGGACTTTTATTGTAAACCAAACGAAACATTGTCATTTGTTATTTATGAAACGTGAATTACATGAATGATTATTATTTAACCTTAACCTTGGAAAGCTTTTTAATTTGCTATTATTCGAATTAAAAATGCTTTTTTTATATAAAGTTATAATTTACTTTTACTTCAGACGCTGAGATGGATTTTACCATTTGGCAATTACCAGATGATAAGAAAGTTGCGATAAAACTGTTTCAGGAATTTGGAATTCTGCATAAAAAAAGGTTGTGTTCAAACAACCATGAAATGAAATTATGATGAGTTCTGAAAATCCGAAATGGAGATGTAGCTTACAATCATGCGAAGAAAGCGTAGGAATACGACAAGAACATGGTTTGGAGGATCACGGTTGTCTTTTATTAATGCTTTGAGGTTTATATATTTACTAGCATATGGCCCCGTCAAAAATGACGGGAAAGTGTTATTTTAAGTTTACAACATTAAGTCACACTCAATTAAACAGGTGATTGATATGCATGATTATTCAGATAGTGGCAAGTCCTCAAAAGCATTAAAAAATAGTGTTTGTAAAAGTCAACCTTCAAATGAAGAAAATATGAACCACCTCATGCGGGGAAAAAAAAGAGCTTTTTCCAACAACCCTATGGCGAAATTCTCATTTTTTCTGCACATCTTTGATGAAATTCGTGTTTTTTTCGCAGCCTTTTGACGAAATGAGTGTTTTTATCGGGATTTGTTGAAACATTTGCGTTTTTTCTGCGCCCTTTTGACGAATTACACCTCTCGCGTTTCTTTGACAAAATTCAGGGAAGAGTGCCACTTGTCAAAAAAAATTGTTCAAAATCTTGCCAAAAATCTTTTCAAGATGGCGGAAAAACATCATTTTTAAATCTTTGTTATTTATAAATCAATGATTTTGCCCAAAAAATAGAAAATGATGTAAAAACAGGGATTTATAAATAACAAAGATTTAAAACCGAAGTTTTTCCGCCATCTTGAAAAATTTGTTACGAATGCCGGTAAAATCTCGCTCACAACTACCAAAAAACTTACTAATATAAAATAAAAAGATAAATATAAATAAATACCAATAAATGAGACGGCGATTCAGAAAAAAAGGGGAGTTTCATACAGAAAAAAATATATAAAAAAACTAAAAATACTTACACAAAAAACAAACAATCAGTTAAAATTTACAAACAAAAAAAAAATCAATAATTTAATGTTTATGGTGAAATTCTCCTTTTTTCTGCACATCTTTGATGAAATTCATGTTTTTTTCGCAGCCTTTTGACAAAATGACTGTTTTTACCACAATCCTTTCACGAAATGAGTATTTTTATCGGGATTTGTTGCAAAATTCACGTTTTTCCTGCGCCTTTTTGACGAATTACACCTCTCACGTTTCTTTGACAAAATTCAGGGAAGATTTCCGCATTCTGTGCCGCTTGGCGAAAAAAAATGTGCCAAAAATCTTTTCAAGGTGACGGAAAAACTCAATTTTTAAATCTTTATGTTATTTATAAATCAATGATTTGCACAAAAAATAGAAAATGATGTAAAAACATGGATTTATAAGTAACATAAAGATTTAAAAACGAAGTTTTACTGCCATCTTGAAAAATTTGTTACGAATGCAGGTAAAATCCTCGCTCACAACTGCCAAAAAATTTATTAAACATAAAATAAAAGTAAAAGGATAAATATAAAGAAATACCAATAAATGAGACGGCGATTCATTAAAAAAGGGGAGTTTCATACAAAAAAAATTCAAATATTTCGATAAAAAACAAACAATCAGTTAAAATTAAAAAAAAAATCAATAATTTAATGTTTAGAAAAAGGGATCCTAGTCAGGGTCTGAAATATCGTCAAGGTATGGTACTTCTCTTTTAACTGAATTAAATTTAAATTTTGATGGATGTTTGATAATACACCCTCGATGTTTTCAGACTCTGAATTTTTTCGGCAGCCGTTGGCTGAATCGTCTGTCTCTAAAACGGTAAACCATGTAAAAATCGATATATTCACCAATAAAGGGTGCATTTTAAACAGCTAATGCAAAAATCCTAATAAAAAAAAAGAAATAAACAGCAGAGCAAGCGAAACTTACCTTACAATCAAAATACGTTGACAGAAGCACAGGTGCAGCCGAATGTATGCAGCAAATTAGTTACGTAAGAGAAAATTTAGCTGACTAACGGTTCACCTGATACTGATGAACCAATAAGCTTCAAGATTCCCCGATTTCAAAATTTACATTTTTTTTAGGATCTTATGTTGAAACTTGCACTTTTGCAACCTTTCGATGAAAATCACGTTTTCTCTGTGATCCTCTAATCAAAAAACATATTTTTTCTGTGATTATTTGACGAAATTCACGTTTTTCGCGATACTTTGATCAAATAATGCATTTTTTTCGCAGTCATCTGATGAAATTCATGTTTTTTCCACGATTATTTGGCGACATTCACATATTTCATGATCCTTAGACGAAACATGCATTCTAAAGGACCCTTTGGGGAAAATTGTGCTTTTTTCTGCGATCCTTTGATGGAATTCATATTCGTTTGATGAAACCACCCTTTTTCTACGATATTTTTATGATTTTTGCAATCCTTCGGGGAAAGCAGACAGATGATAGATGCAAGCTCCTGGCTATATGTTTTTTTCATGCTGTTTGTTTCTATACATGGACTAAATGCACAGTTGGTCATAGGAAAGGATTAGAAATAAACTCAAATTGCAGCTGCTTGTACTCGCATTTTTATTTTGTCAAATTCTGCTACCCCCCCCCCCTTCTCGTCCTAAAAATGTCAACAAATTTTAATATTGATTTGCATCAATCCCAGGGATGATAAATTGTGCCGAAAAAATGCAATTCCCTGTTTTCGCTGGAAAGTGGCATGTCTGTAAATGCTTTTAAAAATATATGCATAGTTGAAAAAAAAAAAAAAAAAAGCTGTTGCATTTTTCAAACAGCAAAAAATAATTCACAGAAATATATTAAATTCAGCTTAAAAAATGCAGCATAGGTGAAATAAGAAACTTAAAAATAAAACAAAAAACATATGGCATTTCTTTAAAAAGTCAGATGTTTATTTTTTAATTTTAGATGAAACTTTAAAATTTGATTCATATATTTGGCCAAAACTAAAACACTATTATGTGCATCATTGAAAGTAATACACATACAAAAAACTGTTTTTTAACGGTACAAAAATTTAGTAAAATTTAAAAAAAAATTTAACTTTGATTTTTAAATCTTTATTATAATGAAACGTTCCTGTGAGTAATAAACACTTTATGAACATGAACTTAAAATGTGCATAGTTTAGATAAAAAATAAACAAAAAATTGTGCGTATGGGTGTTTAATTCTGTTCGGTGTAAACTCAGCTGAGTTTATCAGGCAAACTGAGAAATCCGTTGATTGCCGCGATCGCGCAATTCTTCTCCTGGTCAATTGGCGCCTTCTTTCCGAAAGTCCATAATAAAAATTAAAAAAACTTTTAAAACATTCAAAAATAACTATTGACAGATCAAAGCGAGTAGTGGCGAAAAATCAGCACGTTTATCCCTCTGTTTTTCCTAAAGAAACAGCGTTTCACTGTTCCCACTACAGAAGAGTGAAATATATGAATCATTGATATGAATCAATATTCATATGAATGATTCATATGAATAATAATGAATAATCATTAAATAATGTTTTTTTTTAAATATTTATTCAATAAATTACGTAATATTTCATATGTATGTCGTAAACTGACTGCTTGTAAATGTAAATAGTCGTAAATAAAATTGCTGCTTATAAATGTAAACAATAATGAAAAACGCATTTCAAAAAACTTAAAGGCTTTAATATGCATTAAAAAATATATTTAAAGCAGAATCAGATGTTAGCCGTATTTTTTTTGATGAATCGTCAAAGAGTCATTCATTTGTTTCTTAATTTGCTGGAATTTGAATCTGAATGGCAACAGTATCGTTTGTTTAGATTTGATTTCTAATAGCTTAATTTTAATTTAGAACTTAATACATTATAAATGGATATGATACACATGTTTTATATGAAAATATGCTGAACAGACATGATTTTAAGTAGAAAAAATTATCATTTAGCTGTCATATGTTAAGATATGTTTTTCATTAAGCCTAACATGGCGTTTAGCTACGGTCGTTTCGCAGACCAGAGTGGTTCGCACCGGCATCGTTCCGCCGGTCACGTGCACTCAGCTTTTATTATAAGTAGATGGTGCCAAGAGTTGACATCGATTGAGTTTTGTGAGCTGCAACTTGATATGAACCACAACACAGCAGTGGACTGGAATAGTTATTTTGGAGAAGTTTGTGCAAATGCTTTATGTTCACGACCAAATAGAAAAATCGGTGGACCTAATAAAATTATAGAAGTAGATGAAAGTCTTTTTACCAGAAGAAAAAGCTAAGTAGGGCGTGTTCTTCCTCCTCAGTGGGTGTTAGGTGGTTTATGCCGTGAAACACGGGGATGTTCCTTACCCCTATTCCCGATCGTACAGCTGAAACTTTAATGGCGGCAATAGAAAACAATGTAGCGATGGAAGTATTATTTATACAGATTACTGGAAAGGATATAAAACAGATGAACTGCGAAGTGCTGGTTATGATATTTCACAGTAAATCACAAATACAATTTTGTCGACCCTAATAATGGATGCCATACTCAAAATGTTGAGAGATTATGGGGCAACAGAAAATGGCGAATGCAAAAATCGAAAAATGGCGATCGCAAAATGGCGCAACAGAAGACATCGGGGAAATGTTCGTCATCATTTAGAGTCGTATCTCATAGAGTTTCGACGTCTTCATTCAAAAAATGAAATGTTTACTGCAATGCTAAAAGATATTTATAATTTTATGGCAGCAGTATAACAGGATTTTTTTTAATTACTTTATTGGGCACAGATGTCATATACGCCCCATATTGGCGCGATGATTTTCTGACGCCAGTGTCATATACTCACCGGGTACTTAACTGGCGCAAAGTGTCGTTATTTTGCTTGATATGGTAACCCGGGCGCCGCTTAAGTATACATTGCGTATATGACATTGGCGTCAGAAAAAAATCGCGCCAATATGGGGCGAATATGACATCTGTGCCAATTACAGAATTTTACGAACGATTACGAACAATTACGAATTTATTAAATCATAAATTCATAATTAAAATTAGTGAACAAATAACTGTTATACAATTAAGGGCACAGATGTCATACACTCCTCATATTGCCGCGATTTTTTCCGACGCCATTTTGGCGGTAACCTCGTTTTTGAATACCAGTTATATATATTTTTAAAAAGGGGAATAACAATACATTAAAATATGTCACATATTGTGAGATTTGAAGTAAGTAAATTTTGTTTTTTTTTGTTGGGTTTTATGCTAATGACTTTAGTTTTAGACCGTACAAATTGGCAATTAAATCCCAAGTGGACTAAATGATCTCTAATGTTTGTTGAAACTGAATGGTATTTATCAGAAATCTTTTACTTATAATGTCTTAATGTGAAGTTGCCTCTTTGCATTCTAATATTACTTTTAATGTTTAAGTAATTCATAAATGCATAATTTCCAATCATTAATTTGTAAATGCTGTATAAGGCATTAAGGCACAGATGTCATATTCGCCTCATATTGGCGCGATTTTTTTTTGACATAATAAGCGCGATTTGACATCTGTGCCCTTTATTGTATAACAGTTATTTGTTCACTTATTTTAAGTATGAATTTATGATTTAATAAAATAGTTCGTAAAATTCTGTAATTTTAAAATTTTATATTTTTAAAATGCTCACTTTATTATCGACAATGTTTTTTCTTTTATTTTTCAAATGTTTCAATTCACGTGATTTTCATTTTGCGCAAACTATTGCGCTTGGCGACAATGCTGTCCGTGTAACTGAAAAGTACAAAAAAATGTAATGCTTTGGAAATGGACCAATGAAAATCTGCGTAGATACCGTGAAATGCATCTGATTGGTCAGAGATTTATGACGCTATAAGGGAGGTTACCAAGGGGGGACCCGTCTCTCTGTCGCCAAAAGTGACGCCAACTTTGCGCTATTTCCAGTATTTCGCCAAATTTCCATAGACTCCCATTGAAATACAATAATGTTTACTTGCATGCAGAAAATCGAAAAATTGAGATATTTCAATGCAACAAAAACTAATATTAGCTTATGAATAGAGCTTAATTGAACTATTTACATTATTTTTAAGCACAAACAATAATCTGGGGTTGGCTAGAATATAGGAATAGCTTCGCGATGCCGAATGGAATAGCTAAGCGATTACGCGGGGGGTTGGTGAGCGTAGCGAGCAGGGGGGCACTGCCCCCTAGTATAATTAAAAATGGAAACTTTTTGCGCTATGTTTAGCCCCTCATCAGTGCAACAACGTTCAAATGACCAGGAAACTATGTATCATGTTTACAGTTAATAATTACTAACAGTTAAAATAAAATAAATTATAAAGAACCATATCAAAGCAATTCTATATATTCTGTTGGAACTGCACAGGATTCATTAATCGACGAAATTTGGTAATCACGGATTATTGAATCCTGTGCAGTTCCACCTGGATACACAGTATTGCTTTGCTATCGTACTTTATAATTTATTTAATTTTAACTGTTAGTCATTGTTAACTGTAAACATGGTATATAATTTTCTGGTCACTTTAATATTATTGAATTGATGAGGGGCTAATACTTAGCCCGAAATGTTTGCATTTTTAAATGTATATGTATTTATGTAATTTTTACTTGTAGTCTGATGAATTTTAATATATTTCTAATTTTTAAATTCCATTTTCCCTATTTGGTAATATTTTGTCCTGTGACTGAAAAAGGAAAAGATCCAAAATGTCATGTCAAAAAAGACAGTAATGGTCACTGGGCACTGCACCCTGCCAAATTGGTCTATTGGGCTAGATTGGCACTTAATAATAACTAAGATAACAGTAGACTCCCTGAAATCTGCACCGCTTGAGACCAGAGGGTAGAATTTACAGATTTCTGGTCATTGCTTTGTTTACATTTTTTAAACAGTAATTTGAATATTATAATCCAATCTAAATTATAATGAATGCTTGCATCCCAGAAGCAGAATTTTCTGCGTCAGTCTGCCCCAAACTAAAATTTATCGGCGATTTAACAATGCCAGACTAAGTCTACTATCAGAAGAAGTAACAGAAACCCATTAAATAAGCAAAATTTGCATTTATAGAGAAAAGTTAATAAAAGTATACAACAAATACCGTAATTTTTTTAAATTCCTTTAATGAAGGAAGTTACATAAAGACATCGCGCAATCCGCTGCATTGAGAAATGGATGACAACCCGATTAGTGATTGTGACTGCGAGCGGTAAAGACATCAGTGTTGCCATTACATTACTGTAATTTTAGATGAATCAGAATGATTTTGGTTTCAGAAAAAAATTTCTTCTTTTTTAATCCCCCTCCCCTCTTTACACTCTCACGCATACTTTTCTTTCCCCTGAAATCCAGCACTTAGAATTAAAAACCTTTAAAACACTTTTTTTTTAACTTTTTCGCCAAGTTTTTACCTTTATTGCAATCGTACTTAAACAATGACTCACTGTCCACTACGAAATTGACCACTTCCCTTTTTGCTGCTCCTCCACCCACCGACACACAGTGAAAAATTTTAAAATTATTATTATTTTTTTTTGTTATGCTCTGTTTTCAGACAACAAAGTAATAAATAACCAATCAGGTAAAAAAAAAAATGCATCAAAACTTTTCATTTTTCCTCCTAAACATTATTAGATTAAGAGATTACATTATTTTTACTTACTTACCGTTCCGTACTTAAACAAGTTGGAAATTGCTCGTCAAACGTGGCAAATGAGGTGCGTTTGTACTATAACTAGTTTTATAATTATTTTTCGCACCCCATATTGTACTGAATGTATAATTTTTTTGCACTTCATAAAGTGCATAGTCTATAACATCATTAAAATGCACTTACAATAATTTTTTCCCATTCCCCCGTAATGTAACGGAACACTTTTGACTGTCCCTGTAATTAAACTATACATCCAATTTTCCTAAAATTCGAAATAGCTCGACAAACTTTTGCAACAATTATATCTTTAAAATTTCAGACCATTCGGAAGGCTGTAATATCATTAAAATGCACTTGCAATAATTTTTCCCATTGGCCGTAATGTAAAGAAAACTTTTGACTGTCCCTGTAATTAAACTATACATCCGATTTTCATAAAATTTGAAATGACTCGACAAAATTTTGCAACAATCATATATTTAAAATTTCAGACCATTCGGTTGGGCAGTTTTTGCTCTGTTACATGCGGACAGACAGACGGACGGACTAAACGACGATTATAGGTGCTACGTATTTATATAATTACGAACGCACCTAAAAAGTACAAGTTGGAAATTGCTCGTCAAACGTGGCAAATGAGGTGCGTTCGTACTATAACTAGTTTTATAATTATTTTTTGCACCCCATATTGTACTGAATGTATACTTTTTTGCACTTCATAAAGCGCATAGTCTGATACATCATTAAAATGCACTTCCAATAATTTTTTCCCATCCCCCGTAATGTAACGGAACACTTTTGACTGTCCCTGTAATTAAACTATACATCCGATTTTCCTAAAATTTGAAATAGCTCAACAAAACTTTGCAACAATTATATCTTTAAAATTTCAGACCATTCGGAAGGCTGTAATATCATTAAAATGCACTTGCAATAATTTTTCCCATTGCCCGTAATGTAAAGAAAAAATTTGACTGTCCCTGTAATTAAACTATACATCCGATTTTCCTAACATTTGAAAGGGCTCGTCAAAATTTTGCAACAGTTATATCTTTAAAATTTCAGATCATTCGGAAGGCTCTAATATCATTAAAATGCACTTGCAATAATTTTTCCCATTGGTCGTAATGTAAAGAAAAACTGTTGACTGTCCCTGTAATTAAACTATGCATCCGATTTTCCTAAAATTTGAAAGGGCTCGACAAAATTTTGCAACAGTTATATCTTTAAAATTTCAGATCATTCGGAAGGCTCTAATATCATTAAAATGCACTTGCAATAATTTTTAACATTGGCCGTAATGTAAAGAAAAACTTTTGACTGTCCCTGTAATTAAACTATACATCCGATTTTCCTAAAATTTGAAAGGGCTCGACAAAATTTTGCAACAGTTATATCTTTAAAATTTCAGATCATTCGGAAGGCTCTAATATCATTAAAATCCACTTGCAATAATTTTTCCATTGGCCGTAATGTAAAGAAAAACTTTTGACTGTCCCTGTAATTAAACTATACATCCGATTTTCATAAAATTTGAAATATCTCGACAAAATTTTGCAACAATCATATATTTGAAATTTCAGACCATTCGGTTGGGTAGTTTTTGCTCTGTTACATGCGGACAGACGGACGGACAGACGGACGGACAGACGGACAAACAGACGGACGGACAGACGGACAGACGGACGGACTGAACGACGACTATAGGTGCTACGTATTTATATAATTACGAACGCACCTAAAAAACGGAACCATTATGAGATCACTCCTGTGTCAGGCTGTCTGTCTGTCACAGCCATTTTACTCATAAACCATGGAACGTGGAAAGTTCAAATTCGGGGAAATAATAAAGACTACTGACCCACATATTTTCAGATTATTAATCATTCATAAATATATTTAGTAAAAATGTAGTGGGCCTAATTAAGCTACTTGAAGAAAAAATATTGTCTTTTTATATCGTGTGAGATATCATTTGAAAGCTTTCGTAACGCTGAACTGAAAAATATATTCCTTTTAATTTTAGGTGTTATATTTTCAAAGATATCGTCGAAAATGTAGCGCAGAAATATGTACCCCCCTATCTAATTCCAAATCTATTGAAACTAAAATTATGAAAAAATTAGAGGTAGTAAATCTTAATTTAAACCTTGAAGAAAAATTAACAGATTACCCTAGTTGACATACTTTTTGATAAAATCGCATTTTTCTGTTAGACACAAATTACGATTTACGGGCATTCAGCGAAAGTCTTGAGCAGCGCTGCAGGTACCTATCGTAGCAGAAGTATAAAAGCATTGTTCATAATTATTTTCGAAAAAAATCGTCAGCAATTAGCCGAGATATTAATCCTTAAAGATACGGACAGTTTGGGCATACATAATGATAAGGGCGACGTACTCTATTCCTGGTTAACAACTTTTAATGTTATTACTTTCTTCTATCTTCAATAGAAGAAAGTATTGTAATCGAAATTTTTTTCGACTTCCGGTTTTGGACGGATTTGCATATTTTAGGGGTCAGAGATTCCAAAAAAACATGTTTATAGAAAATGTCTGTGTGTCCGTCTGTCCGTCCGTCCATCTGTCCGTCTGTCCGTCTGTCCGTCTGTCTGTCGCCATTGTACCATCAAAAAGTGTATGAAGTTATGTATAGAATTAAACCAAAATTTTATTATAAGTTTTTGGCTGTGGCAAGCAGGTCCTCCCGGAATTTGAAAAACATTCGCCGGTAGGGGGCGCTGATATAACACTTTTTGTGCGATTTTGAATATTGTACCATCCAAAAGTGTATGGAGTTATGCATAGAATTGAACTAAATTTTTATTTTAAGTTTTTGGATATGACAAGCAGGTCCTCCCAGTTTTTGGAAAAAATTCGCCGGTAGGGGGCGCTGTAAATGCGATTTTTGTGCGATTTTGTATATTGTACCATCGAAAAGTGTATGAAATTATGCATAGAATTGAACGAAATTTTTATTTTAAGTTTTTGGATATGGCAAGCAGGACCTCCCTGAATTTGCAAAAAATTCGCCGTTAGGGGGCGCCGTAATAGCGATTTTTGTGCTATTTTGAATATTGCACCATCGAAAAGTGTATGAGGTTATGCATAGAATTGAACCAAAAAAAAAAAAATTAAGTTCTTGGCTATGGCAAGGAGGTCCTCCCTTAATTTGTAAAAAAATCGCTCGTAGAGGGCGCTGTAATAGCGATTTTTGTACAATTTTTGTGCCATTTTGAATATTGTACCGTCGAAAAGTGTATGAAGTTATGCATAGAATTGAACCAAATTTTATGTGTTTATTTTTGGTCATGTCACGAAGGTTCTTCCTGAATTTGGAAAAATTCTGCCGGTAGGGGGCACTATAATTGCGATGTCTGTACAATTTTCATTATTGTACCATCGAAAAGTGTATGAAGTTATCCATATAATTGAACCAAATTTTTTGTGCATGTTTCTGGCTATGGCAAACAAGTCCTCCCTGAACTTGAAAAAATTCCGAAAGAAGGGGGCGCTATAATTCCGATCTCTGTGCCATTTTCATTATTGTACCATCGAACAGTGTATAAAATTATGCATACAATTGAACCAAAATGTTTGTGCTTGTTTTTGGGTTTGGCCAGCAGGTCCTCCTTGAATTTGGAAATATTGCGCGGCAAAAGGGCTCCGTGTTAGCGATTTTTGTATACTTTTATGATTTTTCGTAGTTCTATTGTGCATCGGCGGCTCACGCAGCGGCGGGAACTCGCTTCCTGCTAAGCCGGCTATTCGCAAACAGCTGATAACAACAGAATAAGGAAAAATTAATAATTTTAACAAGTATCATGATATAGATTAACTCGTTTTTAGTCCGTTTAATTGACTTGAGCAGAAATTTAAGATGAAAATCAAAGTTGGTATAGTATTGAACTAATAATATTGAAGTATTAACATGTGTAACTAGGTATTGAAATATTAAGATGTATAAGATAGAAGAAAGTTTTGGGATAGGCACATCCAACTAGTATATGTGTAATGTAATGCTAAGTAGCAGTATAAAAGCAACAAACGTCAAATTGTTAAATACAGACCAATTTAATGGATTTCAGAACTCTTAAAATTGAAAACAGTGGAAAAAAAGACCATTTGCAACGTTTAATGTCTTAAAATGTATATGATTTTAAAACGCAATTTTTATTGGGATGAAATATATAAATATTTTCTTTCATACCTATAGGGGGGGGGGGGGCGGGGGTCGAAACTGTTAGGCATTTCTAGAGCAGAAAATTGGCATAACAGCTTACGCGCAGGATTACAAAATAAATATTGCAACTAGAATAACAATTTTGGTGCCTACTTATACTACAAATTGTAATAATTAGCCTGAATGTAAATAAATTTGCATTTAAAGCATTTTTATATTTTTAATGCAAAGTTGTATTTAGCTAGTAGAAAATTTTGAAAAATTCATCAGTGTAATCAGCTAAAAAATATATTTTTTTGAACAATAAAAAGGACATTTATGTTCAGTTTGTACAGAAATATGTGTTTTGAAAACTTCATGAAAAAATATTCAGAATTTTTGAGGTATCCTGCACGTTATTCCCAAAAACATCATTCGAAGAAAATTTACTTTAAAGTTTCAGAAACACCGCTTCAGCTAGTGAACGGGTAAAATTCTAAAAGCCATAACTTCTGTTCTGATGGGAATTTCAAGGAAACAATGATAACAAAATATTAAGAAAAGATAGGAGTTTAACATCTAAAATAATTGAAATGTCTGAAATTTTAAAGCTTTACCACTTAATTAGAATAAATCACATAAATATTATGTGATTCGCGACTAGTTTGCATTGAGTGAATCTCACAACACGCCTCGAGTGACTTTAAAATTTAATTAAAAACCTACCTGGAAAAACGCGGCACGGACCAAGGCGACGTTGCAACTTTGTGACCTCCTTTCGAAGCGAGCTTAGCATAATGCAAATTTCAATTTTGAACAAAGGTTTTGTTTTAGCTACACTGTAGAAATAAAGTTTAAGACTACGCTGAATTTAGTTTTATGAAATAACAATTGAAGTTTAAATATGCACTGCTTTTATTGTCAGTACCGAATTAAGTTCTTCATAAACAAATTACGATAATATTAAAAATGAGTTTTACAGAATAGCTTTATTTGATATTAATTAGGTTCCATATCTCTTCGAACTTTAATGGTATATCTATTTGATATTTCCTGGTATATCTATTTACACCTTTCTTGTATATCCAGTTATACCTAACTCTACGTTGTATAGTTTTTTTTACAAAGTCTTAGTAATCTTTTAGCAAAGTTTTTTTTTAATAATATAATTACAAATTCATATATTTATTCTACGGATCCCTCTGTGCGAGATTAATACTCGCACTTGATCGTTTATTTCTAACACATGTCACTTTCTTGTAGGATTAAAAAAATGCTCTAAATTTTCTGTCATCTTCCCAAATTTCCACCGTCCTTCTCAACACACAAATTTTGAAATTTTATATCTGCTTCTTTGTTTTTTATTTTTTCCATTTTTTACGTTCTAATAACAATAACAATAAATAATGAATCACTTAAATCCCCTTCTTGACAGATTCCCTCTGATCCAATAATATGAAATTTCTGGGTATGAGGGGTTGAGGACAGAAAAGTAAACATTTTGCCTCTTTCTGTAATTTGTCTGCTTTCACCCCTATTTAGACATCAGCCAAAACCACAGCTGGTGTTTTGTAGGCGGTGTCTCGGTACGGAGTGTAAATCCTGATTAAAAATAGAGTTTAAAAAGCAATCATTGTTTTACAACGAATCTTTTTTACTAAGTGTTTTTCCTTTGGCCTCCTGTTGTTCTTCTTTTTAATAAAATTTCTTTCGTTTATCAAGGGCATGGAGTACCATGTTTATAACAATGATATTAAATGAGGCCATAGTCTATGGATTTGATTACGGAAGTTTCCCCTGCAGAATTTTTTTTTCCCCGAATCAAATCCAGATGAACAGGTATTGCTTTTAATATGTGAAAGCCAGGCATATTCAGCAGATCAGGTATAGTATCATTTATTAATTATGAACTTTAACGCTTCCCAGGGTGAAAATGTCGTTATATATGAAACTTCCGTTTTAAATCTACTACTGAAATATTATATTGCGATTGTACAAAATGACAACTTCCAAAAAATCCGTTTTACGGTTTCTTTTGTCCATTTTGTTTAGTTTTGACGTGCAACATCTTTGAAATTACATTGAAAGGTATGGATAGCATGAAAGAAATTTTGACCTTAACGAAAATGTCTATATCGTCTTGCCTTGTTAGATATTTATAAATACCTAACTATTAGCCTCAGAGGTGTAAGTGCGAAGTCATTTTTTAACATATATGTGCAACACGCTAATACAACATTGTTTACATCGCAGGTGAACGGCGTGGACGTCAGAGTGCACAGCTATTTGCCCTAACCCGGCATTATTGCTCTTTTATATTTAGTGTAACATCAGAATTCGTAGCACTGTAATTTGGGTGTTTGTGTACCGGATTTCTTGAGATCGATCGATTTAAATAATAATAAATGCTTTTTGAACAATATTTTCCGGTAAAAACTTATAGTGAGTGTGAGAAAATTGAAAAAAAAATCAATGTGTCGCCGATATTTCGCGCAGCCAGATATATAAGTCACGGATATGGCTGTAAAGGCGAGGTTATGAGCCACACATATGTACCCCAATGTTAGGTGGCATGTGAGCAAGCCTGCCTCTGGAGCGTGAAAAATTATGCAAGTCTCTTTACAACTGCTCTGTCCATACTAATGAATATAGTGAACTTAGCTGACAACTAATCATCTGCCGAAGACAAGTGTGAGCTGATGAATATAAACATTTGGTGAATTTATGTCATTCTGCACCATTGGCTTACAGCAGATGAACTCTTGGAAAAGTTTCGCTTTTAACTACATGGATGCAAGAACAGCAACACTTTGTAATAGTACAATCGATTGCATTTTCACAAGGCACTTCGTTGTTGTTATTATATCTTATGCGTCTTAATCCTCATTTATCAAGACAATGTTAAACAAAATTGTCATGAATTCTTAGTATTCCTTTAATAATATTATTTTACATCATTCAAGCTAAGCGTCCCTTAATGATACAACAGTATCTGAACTCATACATGACGCTAATAACTGAATAATATTCTTTCGCTCTTATTAAGTACTTCATTGTATTTATGCTATATTCATCTCTTTATAGCAATGACATACATAATCCGGATTTCAGTAATTAATAATCTTTATTTTCTATCAATTATTCTTTTAATACTCACTATCTTAGTAATTTTATGTTTCTTTTTTAGTATTTAGACGAAATAAATTCTTTGTTCTTCTCTTTTTAAAGTTCTTCAGGGCCACAATAGCGTCCAGATCTAGTGAATAAAGTCTCGAAAACTGCGATCTTGTTGGTTTTGAGATTCGGAATAAAATTTGAGATATAGTCCAGAGAAGGTTGTTTGTCAGTAAACCGAAATATTATTTATTCACACATCTCTCAATAAGAATATAGAGAACTGCATGCGATGGTCGGTTTCGTATTCTATAGTAACTTGAACTGATGCACATATTGATTTATCATTGTTCATGTTCATCAATTCCATTTACTAAAGAATACAAAACAGACCACCGAAATTGGTTCCTCGACATTCTTACTGAGAAGTCCGCGGGATTCACTTCTCAGACCATTAATGCTGCAGTTTACAGAAAAACAAGCCTTTCTGTTCAATATCTTATTTTTTATTCGAAATCTGTAAAGTTCCAAAAGATCTCAGTATGTCCTTATTCACTAGCGCTTAGCGCTATTGCCTCAACGAAGAAATTTTTTACACAGAAAAACAGATAATTATAATGAATGTAAAGTCGAATGGTTATCAGGAAAAATTTTGTAATTGTATATTTTTCGAACGTCTACAAGCACACACAAATATCCGTCCACATTTCTAAAGGAATTTAGTACCGCTATGCCCTAAAATATTTTATAATTTGTTTATTTTATGATTCTTTTAGTGTTTCTTTGCTAAATATACTTAAAAAATTAATAGGACACCAATTAATCAGGTTTTTTTTTTTTTTTTTTAAGAGTCTGTCAGCTTAATTGTGCTCTTATTTTGTAGTTAACACAAAATATTTTTCTCTATATATTTACATTTTTTCCATAAGTGTAATCATTAATTTTCCTTTATTTCAGTAGTAATTATCTTCAATATCCTTTTAGATTTATCATATTGTACAACATATGTGTTCATTTGTGTAAGAATATCACAACTTTATGCACTTTTTTTTTCGAGAAATATCCTTTTTTGTTGATTTTTGTTTGTTTGTTTTTTGTTTATAGCGTGCAAGGTTTTTTTTTTTTTTTTTTACCAAATTTAATTATACTCTCAGAAAACTTAATAAACTATAACAGAAAATATTTAGTGCAATTTGAGAATAAATATATGAAAAGTTTGATTAATCATGAGAGTTTGTATGAAATAATTTTTAAATGCAGATGCGCGAAAGATACTAAAGATTTCTTTCTTCATCATTTGGTAGTTAACTGTATAGAATAACTCATGCAAAAAAAGACCAGTGGCCTATCTTGAAATTCAAAGAGATATCGGGGGCAGAGTTAGCAGAATTTTAGTTGTTTCTAAATGTAGCTTTTCCACTTACGGGATTTTCCATGAATTATCATTTCTCATTTACATTTTTTATGTAAACATTATTTCTTGTTGAAAAACGAACAGAATGACCATATTACAGCAAATAAAGTTATAAAATTGAAGCATCAGTTTTATAATTACTCGTTGACATTTATAAATTACTAACCCCTTTGATGGAAGTCATTTAATATAAAACGGTAATTTTTTAAACTGCTTTACCACCTGGATACTTTTGAAATTTAACTCACTAAATCACTGATTATTCTTTAAAGATATTTGTCTGGATTTTTTTTTATTTGTTGCGCTATAAATTTGGTTTCCAAATCATGAAAAAAATATATATTTGGCATAGTTTTAAGCGCCGCAGTTTTAAAATACTTCGTACAAAATTTCGTATTTCATTAATTATTTATTTTATTTATATTCTAATTGTTCTATGTTTTCTATGATATTCTTTCAACTTTTCTCAAACTGGAATTAAATTTAACTGAAGACTTTGTATGCTATAAACAAGAAACAAGTAAAACGTTTTTGAAAACTTAAGAGACGTCTTTATATTTTCATATTTATGCGTTGTATTCTTAAACAAATAATTCAAAATGTTGTACAATATCGACATCACGATCTCGTACTACAGTGGCAGAACATTTCGTGTATTTTCATTTACAAGGGGATCCGAAATTTTCTTCGATTATTTTGTTGGTCCCCTAAATGTCCTCGTATTAAAATCTTAGTTAAAGAATAACATAAGGTCAAACATGTTCTTTATATTCGTCCATTTTCAGATTAATTCCAGAAGCATTAATACGTCTTTAGATATACAATCAAAGTGTAAAATAGAATGTGAGAGATACACAGATAAAATTATATTTCTGACACGATTCATCAAGCATAAACTACAAAACCTCAAAATTGAAATATTCAATTGCTCTAATTGGCTAACCCGGCAAACAAGTAAATGAAACTTCAAACAAACAAAAAAAAATGTACATAATACTAATTAATGGAAAACCTTTTTCTAAGTAGAAATTATTTATTTTTATTCTTTACACATTCATGTAGATCGATCTTGATAAATTTGTATTTAATTTGCAGAAATAGACATTGGCCTCTCTGGAGATAAAGTTTGGGGCTATCGACTAACATGCGATCTGTTTTATGACGGTTTCGTTGATAAAAGTACAGGCACCATAGTAAAATCCAGTGCACCGGAAAATAAGGAGGTTAGATGTGATGATTATCAAGTCATATTTGGTTACCAAGCAATTGAACAAGAAGATGGAAGTTACGAGGTGAGACTTGAATGCCAACCGCTGATTCCACGATATCAATAAACTCACTGAATGTGTAGATGAAAATAATTAAATGTATGCTTTTCATTCTCCGTTGTATATGTACTATGTATTGACGATAATCACAAAAACACAAACAATAATCTGGAAGTCTAAATGCAATTCTAACAGTTTTCTGTACGCGAAACGCATTTATGCAGAGAGTATGTTACTTTGTTGCACTTGTTATATATACAGGGAGTCTCAAAGTTTCCTGACATATTTTAAAATTAATTATAAAATCAAGTAATTGACGTACAGGAGTGTGGTTTGGAATATAATACTTCTTTTGCAATATAATACTCTTTACGAGAAGTTTTTTTCAAGCGAATGAAAATCATTAGTTCTAAAATTTATTCATAGATGGCGCCACTTCTCCGTATGTTTGGCTTCCTCATTCCCCAGATTTAACCCCTCTCGGTTTTTTTCTTGTGGGATTATGTCAATGATAAAATATATGCTCAAGCTGAGGCTGCATTGAAGCACTGGATTTGAGGTACAGCGCCGTTTATGCGCCATGTTTGTGACTGATATTTTTATTCACTCGAAGAAAACTTTTTATCATGGAAGCATTTTAGTAGAAACCGCATTCCTGTACGACAATTACTTCATTTTTTATTGATTTTTAAAATGTGTCAGAAAACAATTGGGACACCCTGTAGAATTATTTTTTCTGGTCGTGTATGCACTAAAATAAAATGAAAATATGATGTGTAATCCTTATTCTTTAAAATAAACTTTTTATGAAATATTTTTAGTATGTATTAATTTAAAACAGTATTACTAATGATAAAAACGTGGATTAAACCAACATCTGTACAAAATAGTATTCTATGGTCATCACAAAACAAACTTGTTTATTATTCTAATTAAACATTATTCTAATGTTAACGGTGCACACGATATTTGATTTTGTCGAAACAATGAAAACCTTCACATTTTCAAAGTACCAAAACACAAATAATATGCAATTAAGTTTTTTCCCCTTTCTGCATAAAGTATATATTATTAAATATTGCCCAGGAGTCATTCCATGTCAGTTCAGGCAGGCATGTAACCCACCATCACATATTTTGATGAAACTGAGTGTGTTTGTCCCTATTATTAACATATGATTGTCAGTATTTTTTTTTTACTCCTTGTTGATATAGTTTTGAGGAAAAAATTGTGAAAATTTTGAAAAACTACCGTCAGTTGGCATTCTTGACTGCTTGGTTTTCAAATGTAGCATGTCATAAATATAATCAGATTTCAATATCTACTCTACAAATCCTCTTCAAATAATTTATTCATAATATATAGGGTACAAAGTTTATGAAAAAAATACTGTTACGCTTAAAACATTTTAAGTGTGTCTAAAAAAATGTTTAAACGTTGAAGTCGTGAATTTTTTATGAAAAAGAATGCATTAACAAACTAGTCGTTGGGGGTCACCGTAATACTTACCCATCATGGATATAGATAATATAAAATATGAAAATAAAACATGTGATATTTGCTACGCATTGTACAATGTTACTTTTATTCATAATTTAATTTATTTGGACTCCCTTAAATATAATTAATATAACCCCTCTAAGCTAATATTACCTTTTGTTGCATTAAAATATCTCAATTTGTTGATTTTCTGTGAGCAAATAATCCCGATAGGTTTACTATGGGAGTTTGGCGAGATATTAGTTAAGATCGTTAAGTTGGCGTCACTTTCGGCGACTTATTTTGGCCGCCAATTTTGGCGATATACCGCCAAGTTGGCAACAAACTTGGCGTTATTTGGCGACAGAACTGTCCCCCCCCCCCTACGGTAACTCCCTTAAAGGTATGGAAGGGCATTAAATGCTTGACATTTACGATAAACCATTATTGGCTAAATCTTATACACTGCTCAAAACAATTAAAGGATATTTGAAGTTTTATATAAAATAAAGATATAAACGAATTTTTTTTTGCCGAAAATAGAAGAAGAGAATCACAAATGCAAATTTTTCTGGTTTTCAAACTGTGGAGTATGCAAATTTTGAGTTCGACGTCAAAAACGTCGCTTCAGCGGCAGCGAATGAAATTTGACTTTCAACTGGATAAAAGAGAATGAAGACAAGGATGATCGGCATTCAGTGATCACTTTGTTTTGATGAGTACGATGTCTCAGCGAAGTCATTTGACAGATTCAGAAGCTTTGAGAATTGTTGGTAGGTTAGAAGGGGGCCAAACTCAAGCCGAAGTAGCGCAAGCCATTGGAGTGTCACAAAGTGTCATTTCCCGGATCTGGAACCGTTTTTTGGAGAGTGGATGTACAGGCCGAAGACCAGGTCAAGGTCGTAGACGGGCAACAACGCCCAATGAAGATCGGTATTTAGCGTTAACAGCTCGGAGACACCGAACCATGAACGCTACTCTTCTCCAACAACACCTTCGCTCGGCTACAGGCACCATGATTTCAACTCAGACTGTCCGAAACCAGCTCCATGCTGTAGGTCTGTATGCTCGCCGACCGATGGTATGTGTTAGATTAACATCAAGGTATCGTCGCGACCGCAGGGAGTGGGCAACCGAGCATGTCAACTGGAGGAGAAATGAATGGAGCAATATTCTGTTTTCTGACGAGTCCCGTTTTTCTGTGCATCCGGATAATAGGCGTATTTTCATCTGGAGGGACCGTGGCAGTAGGAATAATCCTGCGTTCGTGCACGAAAGTGTCAGATTTGGCGGTGGAGGAGTGTTGGTGTATGGTGGCATCTCCATTGACGGGCGCACTGAGCTCTACATCATTCGAGATGGAGCTCTGACTGGTGGCCGATATAGGGATGAGATCCTCAGACCTATTGTAGTACCTTACGCTGCAGCAATCGGAGATAACTTCATTTTAATGGACGATAACTGCAGGCCACATCGTGCAAACCTGGTGGAGGATTTCCTTTTCGAGGAAGGAATCGTTCGAATGGAATGGCCAGCGTGTTCTCCAGACATGAATCCAATCGAGCACGTTTGGGACGCTCTAGGAAGACGAGTTTCTGTATGCCAACAACCCCCACAAACTCTCCAAGAACTGGAAAGAGCTCTTCTGGAAGAGTGGGGCAGAATACCCCAACTCGTCATTAATAGCTTCATTGAGTCCATGCCTCAAAGGTGTTCAACGTTGCTGGCCGCCCGTGGAAACCATACCCCCTACTGAAAATGATTTTCTTTGAAGAAAACACCTTTTCTTATTCTTTTTTTCTCATATGCACAAATTGTGTTTTTTTCCTTTAGTACACAAATGCGCAATATAATGCATTTTTTTCTGCCAAACATGTGTAATTTATTCTCATATAACCTACTATGTCTGTCGACCATGTATCAATCAGCTAAACAGTTTACCAGATACAAAATCCACCTAAAATTGCAATATCCTTTAATTGTTTTGAGCAGTGTAGTTTGGCGATAGTTGTTTGGTCGGCGGGATAATAGAGTAGTACCGAGTTGCGTAAAAGGAACATCTTTTAACTAACAGTTTACTGCGTCGGATTAAGCGTCTCATTTCCAATTAAAATATATATTTGAATTGAAATTTGAATGAAATACAGGGTCATGAAAAATCGGACAGTGTGAAAAATAAATTACAAATATCTCGGCAACTAATTATCCGATCGAGTTCATTCATGATGCAAAATTTATGTTTTTGTATTGTCATTTATATTCACTCCTTCAAATAAACAATTTCGAAAATTTTTATATACCCTTTATCAGAACGAATATTTCAAGAGTCCGAAAAAATAGTTCCGGTTAATCGAGGTTACTGATATTCAATAAGCTTCTTTCCATTATTACTTCCTAAGTACACATCGAATTTCAAGTCTCTATCTCTATTTGGTCGGGAGATAGAGCGATTACAGTCACATAGACATACAGGCGGACGGACAATTTTTTTTTCTTCTAAAAATATGTTTTTCGGAATCTCCAGTGTCTGAAACTTGTAAATCCGTCAAAAAACGTTTTTCGATTTTTAAAACGATTATAAGACTTACCCTATTATACTACGTATGATGCCGTTTTATCAAGCAATATATAAGATAACATGATTCAAATATCTTTCTGATTTGCCGTATACTAAGAAGAGGTATTGTGATAAAAGGGTTTCACATGAGTTTTATTAGAACAAGTTTCACTTATTTGTTGATCTCTCTGATACATATACGTAGAAATAAAAAGTAAACACTCCCTACTAAATCTGCAATTAATTATAATAGAAGAAAGTTACTGGTACCAATCAATTGGAAATCAAGTCTACTTTTAAATGATGTATGAAAAATTTGCTTAAGGGGCCGGCCATCTACAAATCAAAACCAGACGAAACTTTTTTTTCAATGGCAGCACCCAATTTTGACAATATATATTTTAAATCTTCGGTTCAAACTATGCCTAGAAATGAAATTTCTAGTAATTAGAATGATAATATTTTGAATTATAATTATTCAAAACTGAGAGCTTCTAATGTTATATTACATTTTTAAATTTTTATTAATATCTCCTGAAATTATAATCCTAATGTGAAAATTTTGTGTATGTTTATAATACTAAAAAACCCAAACATAAATACATTGAATTTGTAATTAAAAAAATTATAATATGAATTTTGAACTATGAAATTAATATTCGAAAAAAATATGAATTGCAACCTATAATTTTTTTATAAATTTATGTTTATTATGTCCTGCTTTATGTACATTCTCAATTTCAAATTTTTCTTTTAAGTAGTTTTCGAATGAGCAAAATAAACGAAAAAGACGATTTAAGGGGCCGTCTATGATGTCCAGAAATAGTCATTCCATGTCAGTTCAGGCAGGCATGTAACCCACCATAACAGATTTTGATGAAACTGCGTGTATGTGTTCCTATTATTAAAATATGATCACCAGTATTTTTTTTTACTCTTTGGTGAAAGAGTTTCTGAGAAAAAATTGTCAAAATTTTGAAAAACTGCCGTCAGTTGGCATTCTTGACAGCATGGTTTTCAAATGTAGCATGTCATAAATATAGTCATATTTCAATATCTACTCTACAAATCATCTTCAAATGATTTATACAAAATGTATAGGGTACTCAGTTTATGAAAAAAATACTGCTACGGGTATAACATTTTAAGTGTGCCTAAAATTTTTTTTTAACTTTGAAGTCGTGAATTCTTTATGAAAAATAATGCATTAACAAAAAAAGCATTATCAACAAAAGACGGTATTTTTATTAAATTTATTTTCCGTGCGGGATATACTTAAAGGTGTCTTCCACCTGATTCTGAAATAAAAATAGTGGGTTTTTGAGTTTTTTTAGTAGTATTTCCCATTTAAGAATATTTTGTGGCGCATTTAAAATTAAATGCGAAGCAGAGTCATTCCATGTCTGTTCCACTAAACCATTCCCTTCACTGTCACAAATTTCAATGAAACTGGATATGTTTATGGCTCATTTTAAGACGTAATCAACTTTTTCTTGATTCTGAGTAAAATATTAAAAAAAGAAAGAATATCAAAATTTTGAAAAATTGTTTATCATTAAACAATTTTTATATTCAAAGCCTGCATAAAAAAAAGTCATTTCAATATAAAATCTCTAAATGAGGTTCAAATAAAGTATATGTGACAAATAATGTAGGCAGATTATTATTTTTTGTTTTTTGTCATATTTAAACAGTAATAGTGTCTTTAATCTTGTGAATTTTTAAAATCAAGAATTTTGTGAAAAATAATGTGTTAATCAAAAATGTATTATTAACCGAAGGTAGGGTGTTATTACTTTTTTGATTGTACGGAAAAATATCTTTTAAATTCTTATAAAATAAAAATAATGAAAATATGATCAATTTTAGCAACATTTTCATAAAATGTGAATTTTTAATCATAAATATTGAAGCTTTTCATGCTAAGATGTACTATAATGACTAATATACAGTGAAATACTATTCTTGCGCAAATATAATATATACAATGATAAAATAACAAGTATTATTTACAGCAATTAAAATTAAATAAATAATATTCAAAAGGATTACTCTTTGTTACAGTAAAAATAATAAATGTATGAAAATTGAATATTAATTAATTATTTCAGTATTAAACAATTAATAATTTCATTATTTGTTTGTAAAATATTTTTTTTTATTTCAAAGATTATGCAATTTTTTAGACATATTTAAATATTTATTTAACATTTCAGCAATATATTTTTTTAAATATACAAATTTTGTTTACCTTGCCTAAATTATTTGAAGAAGCTTTCTTTATTAGTTACTAGCAAACCCCGCAGCTTTGCTCGGTAATAGTTGAAATATGCCAAGTGAAATTTGCATGACTATTTTTTTATTAGAAGAACACATTTTGAAATAATTCAAAAATTACAAATTAAGCCACAATTTGACTAAAATTCATTATAAAAGTGCAATAGACAGAAATGAAATTTTAATTAATAAGAAGAACTAAAACTAATTCCAATTAAATGATAATTTAGAAAGTATTTTGAAACTTTTATGCTCATTTCATACGCTCATTTCAGTATTCATTTGAAGTTTTGAATTTTTTAGAAACCATCTTAACACATTTACATCTTAAAATTAACCATCATGTCAAATTCCAAGCTCAATGTTTAACAGTCTACCACCTCTCTGGTGTTAGTGGCACCAACATAAAATGCCGAAACAGAGTTGAAGTAAGATGTCTCGACAAATGATGAAACAGAGACTGTCACCATTAATTTGCCAACATTAACCTTGAAATCGGTTGGTATTTCCTAATATTTTAGAGAAAACAGAATTTAGATGTTTTTAAAGGTTTCCATGTTATTCCTACCAACCAGGTTTTAATGACACCGGCATAAAATATAGCCCGAATAGGATCAGGGAACATCACTCTTGATTCGCAACACATAAGTTTTGTAATCGGTTTATTATTTCCTGAGTTTCCTTAGAAATCGAAATTTAGGACTCTTTTAGAATGCTTTTCGCACCTTCCCGTCGCTTCACCCCTTTTTAATTTCGAATTTATTTTAGACTGTTCTTATAGGACATTTATATTTTTTAAGTAACTACCGTGCTATATTTAAAGTTTCTAGCCTCTTCAGTACCGCAGGAATCGCAATTTAAAAAGTTTTTTGCTCCTGCAACCCTCTACATAAAATATAGCTTATGTTTGAACAGGTTCTATCGTCATCAATTTGCAACCATTATGTTTGAAATCGGTTTCGTATTCCATAGGATTGCATAAAAATCGTAATTTAGAACGCTTATAAAACGATTTTCGCTCACTTCATCCTTTTAAATTTGGAATTTTCTTTCGACAATTCTTAGAAAGCATTTGCATCTTTGAAGTAATTACCATTCCAAATTTAAAATGTTAGGCCATCCTCAGTAATACAAAAAATGCTATTTAGAACATTTTTTGTTCCTGTAATCCCCAGGTGGTAGTGACAACAAAGTAAAATATAGGCTATGTTGGAGCAGGGACTGTCACCATCAATTTGAAACCATTACTTCTGAAATCGGTACATATTTCCTGAGATTGCGTAGAAATCGCTATTTAGAACGTTTTTAGAATGCTTTTCGTTTATTTTTACCCCTTTTAAATTTCAAATTTTTAATGAACTCTTCTCAGAGAGCATTTTCATCTCATAAGTAATGCCAAATTTGAAGTTGCTAGCCCTTTCAGTATCACAAAAATCACAATTTAGAATGTTTTTAAAAATGCAACCGCAAGGTGGTAGTGACGCAGACATGAAATAGATCCTATATTGGAGCAAGGGTTGTCATCATCAATTTCCGACCATTACTTTTGAAATCGGTTGGGTACTTCCTGAGATTGCGTAGAAATCGCAATTTAGAGCGTTTTTTAAAACGTTTTTCGTCCATTTTAACCCCTTTTAATTTTCGAATTATTTAGGAAATGTTCTTAGAGATCATTTATATCTTATAAGTAGCTACCACGCCTAGTTTCAAGTTGCTAGCCCCTGCAGTATTACAAAAAGCGCAATTTAGACCATTTTTTGCTCCTTCACCCCCTTTGGTATAGTGGCACCGAGATGAAATACAGCCTATGTTGGAGCGAAGGCTATCACCATCGTTTTCATGCCATTATTTTTAAATCGGTTCGGTACTTCCTGAGATTGCGTAGAAATCGCAATTTAGAAAGTTTTTTAGAAAGCTTTTCGCTCATTTTCACCCCTTTTAAATTTCGATTTTTCAGGAAATGTTCTTAGAGATCATTTGTATCTTGCAAATAACTGCCCTGCCTAATTTCAGGATTCTAGGCCCATCAGTAACACAAAAAATCTGAATTTAAAACGTTTTTTGCTTCTGCAACGCCTAGGTGGTAGTGACACCGACATGAAAAAGAGCCTATGTTGGAGCAAGGATTATCACCATCAAATTGACACCATTATTTTTAAAATCAGTTTGGTACTTCTTGAAATTACGTAAAAAACGCCATTTAGAACGTTTTTTCGAACGCATTTTGCGTATTTTCACTCCTTTTAAATTTCGAATTTTTTAAGAAATGTTCTTAGAGATAATTTATTTCTAATAAGTATCTACCATGCCAAATTCCATGTATCTCGACCCTTCAGTAACACAAAAATCGCAATTTCGAGCGTTTTCGTGCTCCTGCACACCCTTTAGGGGTAGTGGCACCGACATAAAATGTAGCCTATGTTGGAGCAAGGGTTGTCACCATCGTTTTGACACCATTATTTTGAAATCGGTTTGGTACTTCCTGAAATTGCGTAAAAATCGCCATTTAGAACGTTTTTTAGAACGCTTTTCGCGCATTTTTACCCCTTTTTAATTTTGATTCTTTTAAGAAATGGCCTTAGAGATCATAAGTATCTTATAGGTAACTACCATTCCAAATTTCATGTTTCTAGGCCCTTCAGTGACACAGAAATCGCATTTTTAGAACGTTTTTTTACTCATACAACCCCTTTTGGCCAGTGGCACGGACACAAGATATAGCCTATGTTCTATGTTGGACTAACACCATCATTTTGATACCATTACTTTTGGAATCGGTTCGATAGTTCCAGAGCTTACCTCCTACAAATAAACAATTTTTACCTCTTTATAATATTAGTATAGATTGATATATGATTTTAGATATAAAATTATGCAATTGAAAATTGAACAATCATTAATGGCAACTCATGGCAATTTTCCAAAACTTTGATAATTTTACATTTTTTCATTATTTTTATTTTATAACCATTTAAAAGATATTTTTACTTACAATTATAAAACGTAATAACATCCTGTTTTGGGTTAATAATAAATTTTTTATTAACATTTTATTTTTCACAAAATTCTTGATTTTAAAAATTCACAAGATTAAAGACACTCTTAGGGTTTAAACATGACAAAAAATAAAAAATAATAATCTGCCTACATTATTTGTCACACATATATTATTTGAAACTTATTTAGTGATTTTATATTGAAATGACTTTTTGTATGCCGTTGTTGAATATAGAACTGTCATTAAAAAAATTAATTTTTTTTTAAAATTTTGATTTTTTTTCTCTTAAAAAATATTTTACTTAGGATCAAGGAAATTAAAAGGTAATTACGTCTTAAAATGAGCTATAAACATATCCAGTTTCATTGAAATTTGTGACAGTGAATTAAATGTTTTAGGGGAACTGACATGGAATGATCTGCTTCATTTGATTTGAAATGTGCCACAAAATATGCTTAAATAGGAAATACTACTAAAAAAACTCAAAAACCCACTATTTTTATTTCAGAATCAGGTGAAAAACACCTTTAAGTATATCCCGCATGGAAAATAAATTTAATAAAAATACCGCCTTTTGTTGATAATGCTTTTTTTGTTAATGCATTATTTTTCATAAAAAATTCACGACTTGAAAGTTTAGACATTATTTTTAGACACACTTAAAATGATATAAGCGTAACAGTATTTTTTTTTTCATAAACTGCCTACCATATATATTATGCATAAATTATTTGAAGATGATTTGTTGAGTAGATATTGAAATATGATTATATATATGGCATGCTACATTTGAAAACCGAGTAGTCCAGAATGCCAACTGATGGCAGTTTTTCACAATTTTGATTTTTTTTTCTCAGAAACTATTTCACCAAGGAGCAAAAAAAATTACTGGTTATCATATCTTAACGCTCTCGCTGCGCAGCCCGAGAGTTTCTCGGGCAACGTAAAAGTAGCAAAATTTGCGCAACCCGAGGTTTCATCGGGAATTCATTTTCTCCGTCTAATTGATCATTTCCACCAGTTACTTCTTATTGTAAACTTTGCCGTATCTAATCGAAACATTTTCCCGATTAAATCAGACGAAAATGTTTGTTTTGAAAAACCGGTGGCAAAAGAATAAAAATTCTTAAAAGACGCTCGTCGCGAAGGAATTAAGTACGCAATTTTTGAAGCTATTTTGATAAAAGAATTACGCAGCCAGAGGGTTAATATTAAGAACAAATACACGCAGTTTCATTAAAATCTGTGATTGTGGGTTAGATATTGATATTTTACTGCCTGATTTGATGTGGACTGCTCCCCTCTCCCTCTAGAAAAAATATTGTACATACAAATCTAATATTTAAATTTGAAAACTGAAAATCCATCTCACTGACCCGTTAACGAAAATCATTAAGTGCTGCATGCATGATAAAACTCTTATGCATATAGAAATCCATATTGAAGAAAAAATTAGAATTATAACACACCTACTTTTAAAATAAAACAAAAAATATGCACAAGAAGATTTGTTAGCCCACGGTATGGTATAATATTTCTTTTAGTTACTAAAATTACTGAAATCATACAAAATTTATAACCTTAGGCATAGTTATTTTTTAATTAATTGCTAAGCTTTGCAAAGGGCTTTATTTTCTGTTACTATTATTTAAAGATAATAAAAAACATAAATTTAAATGACACTCTGAGATAAATACTTTGCAGTGACTACAACAAAACAATAGATTGGCAGTATTGTTTTGACATGTTGCCCTTACCATATCTCAGCTTGTAGTCAAATCTCCATCCTGAAATTTCTTGTGCATAACACTACCATGCAATACTCTTATTAAAAAAAAAAAAAATCAGATTTTTATCTCGTGCCCCACCAGAGATATCAAAGCCTGAAAAGTGCGATTTTTGTCATTTTTGAAAAAAAAAAAATATGATTTTTTTTTAGCGAAGAGAAAGCAAGTCCCAGATCTGGAACTCGGCATGTGCATACAAGTACTTTTGGCCTATTTGTAAAAAAAAAAAAAAAATGTCACGTTGACA
Source organism: Maratus speciosus (assembly GCA_963932465.1). NCBI lineage: Eukaryota > Metazoa > Arthropoda > Arachnida > Araneae > Salticidae > Maratus > Maratus speciosus. The sequence goes on along the minus strand of OZ010786.1, from coordinate 510,192,384 downwards.
GTATTCCTTGCTAGAAAGTTTTCCTCTTGTAAACGGACAAATTTTGGAAAAAAACTGAAATTTTATGCTTAAATTTTACCAATAAGTAGTTAGTTTCGGAAACTACTCCATTACCAGACTTTTAGCCCAAAGTATTTTCTACAAATTGCTTTAATCCGCAGTTGAATTGTATAAATAAACGATGAATTATTTACAATTCCGTAAACCCTTCTTGTGAGAAAATTGCTGCAGATGATGAAACAAAGATGGCCGCCATGCACAAACAAAAATTAATAAAATTAAAATAATAGTCATTTTGAACTTCCATCATGTTAGTGTTGTTGTACAAAAAAATTCAGACTTTTTTAAAATGGTCAAGCAACGAATACATGATTTTCTGGACCACTTGAAATGGATTGATTCTTTGGCAACTCAAGTACTCCATTTATGTAGAAAGTAAAGGGAAAATAGTTGAAAAATAGCAATTATATCCTTTTGTTGCCATTTTCTCACAACAACCAAAAAAAAATGAAATTAAAATACGTGCTATTTTGAAAAAATATAAACCTAGTAATTTCTGTTAAAACATGGAGTTATTATAAACTACATTTATTTTTAAGTTTTTATATTAATGTTACAAACAAATAAAGGCTTATGAATCATTAGATAGCCGGGTTTTTTTTTTCGAGTTTCTTTAATGACGCATCTTTTTGCTGCATTTGTGTATTATTTTGCGATAGTGACATCCTATGCACGCTTTACTGTAGATGTTTAAGAATGGATCGTAAATGTAAATGTGGAATTCTTAAGCGGATGCTAATGACTTCATTTTACTTAAAATAAAAATGTGTGCTTTAATTCTTAAAATTGTCTTAAGTATATTTTGTACTATTTATATACATTTTTTTTCATCGGGGGGGGGGGGGGTGCAAACACTAAATTCTGAAAAAGCAGAATTCCTGTTTTCTAGTTTAAAATTGAATTTTTTCAATATATATATATATATATATATATATATATATATATACCGGGTGTCCCAAAAAGGACTGACTGATTTTAAAATCCAATAACTTCCAAACGGTGACAGATATTAAAAAAATTCTTGCAGGAGGGTTATGCATAAAGTCAAAAGATTTTTTTAGAGTGATTTTCGATTTTAGTTCGAATTACAAACAATAGAAGGCGCTGTAAGCAATAGTCGCTAAATACAGGCTCGATTTTTGGTCCTTTCTGGTGTTCCATGCAGAAAAAGGAGATGGAAATGTATTATCCGGGCCACAAAGTACCAAAAATCGAGCCTGAATTTAGCCTCTATTGATCGCAGCGGCATCTATTGTTGGTAATTCGAACTAAAATCGAAAATCACTGTAAAAAAACTTTTGACTTTATGCATAACCCTCCTGCAAGAATTTTGTTAATATCTGTCACCGTTTGGTAGTTATTGAATTTTAAAATCAATCAGTCCTTTTTGGGACACCCGGTATATATCAAAGTTTTTTCAAGTGCAAATAAAATTATTACCCAAAATATCAGATTTATTTTATTTTAGCATGTATACATTAATGAAGCGTATATTGGTTAATTTTTTTAAGGTGTTCCAACATAGTTTGAAAGTAACCGTATGCACAAGCTCCAAATTTACTAATCTGAGAAAACGCGCTTTAAAATTTCAATATCTACGGAATTTCAGTAACACACACCGTCTATAAACGATTATAACTCAAGAAATAATGCGCATTTTTGAATGGGGTTTTTCTATGTCGTTGAGAAAAAAGAAATCAGATTAAAACAAAAACCGAAAGCGTATTTTTTGAAAGTTTAAAAATACTGTGCCTCCTTATTTAACACTAGAACTACCGATGTTAAATATATACCCAGCTTTACCGCACCTGTCAAATTGGCGGATTTTTGATCATGGCTTTTTGTAATTTTTGACTTAGTTAATGTAAATAAAAGAATTTAATTTAACAAAAGCAACATTTAATATAATAATTCATTAATTATTTATAATAATAGTAATAATAAAACAGTTTCTATCTGGATTTATAGTATAGCACATTTCATAATCCACACCTTCTGGTATTCTGTCGGATTATAGTGTTCCTCTATTAGTGAGTGACATCGGCTGTCGGAAATCAAGCTGCCCATGACTTAATAGAAAACAATTAGCCTTCCTACAATACTATTTTCCGGGATTGGAATTTTTACAAATTACACTTAGCACAGATTGCACTTTTCACCAAGAACTTTATCACGTTAGAAATAAAACTGATAATGATTGCGTCCTGATTATATTTACCATTCAGACCGTTCAGTTCTAAACTGAATCGTAATCGGAAAAAAATAGATCCCGTTGTTACGGATGCCGAACACTTTGGATCATTCAACTTTGAAATTGCCACAGTATGGTACACAGACGGCTATTTTTCTATTCTATTTGCACCACTATTTTAAGAAAATAAATTTCGTAGTATATTTTCTCTTTCAAAAGTTGTCAAACGGCATATCAAAAATTTTTGTTTTGAAAAGATGGTGCGAGGTAGAATTAAAAAATATTCGCCTGTGGCAGCCTTGCCAAAGTTGTCAATTTGACGGGTGTTAGTATAAATAGATATATGTCATACTGATAATGGAAATTAAAGCGGGTGAGTGGAAATTGAATAGGAATATTTAAGGTATCCGAATACCTTTAAAAGCCAATTTTCGGCCAAAATATCGATTTTTAGATTTTGTTATAATATAACAGCCGGATTCTTTATCTTTCCAAATCTGTTTGAATTTTGTTTGTATCTTATTTAGAAGTCAAGTTATTGCCTTTTTAAAATTACTAAGTATCAGTATTTTGAAACCGAAAGTATCGTTCTCCTCACCGGAAGTTCACCTCTGCTCACCTATGTTTTTCAATGCTATGTAAACACAAAAGTAAAGAAACAGAGATAATTATTAAAAGAATTTGAAAAAGAAAAACAGCAATTGTTTTAAACAAAATAGATAACATAGTGTACAAATTGAGTAACATATTAAGGTTTACTTTTCAAAATAAAGGTAAGATTTTTGATTAAATTTTGTTTTTGCATTTTCTGAAAATCAATTTTTTAACATTTTATGTTTACGCAAAACATCATAATGGAAAAAATTATGGATGAATCTCTTTCAATTTTTTTTGTACTATTTGCAAAGTACAATAAAGGGAATGAACTACACTCGTAACAGTAAGCGTATTAGGTTTTTTTTTTTTTAATTATTGATAACGTTTCCGATTTGCAATAAATTTTTAGTAATTTTTGCTTCATCACTGATTAACTTTCTATATAGTTTTAAATATTTGACTCACAAATATGAGAGTAGTTCATTCCCTAGAAAAAGGTTTAATAATAATAATAATGTTTACAAAATAAAAATATCTTGATTTAAAGTTGAAGTTATGATGTTTTGCGGAAGTGATTATTTTCGCTGTTTTTTGCTTATTTTTCCCCAAAATATCAAAAAATAATTTGAAGTGTATAACTTTTTCTGTTTTACTTTACTTTTTTATCACATCATGATACACAATGCAGAAAAAAAAAAAGTCATATTTTAAAATAATTTCAAAAAAGCCCTCCGAAGGTATTCGGATACCTTAACTATTCTTATATTTCCTTAAAGTCGTATCATAAAATTGTAGAACAATACATAAATTATATAAAATTTTTAAGCATGAAATTTGAAAACCGTCAAAATGATGGTCTTGGTAGTTTTAGTGTTAAATAGTACCTACTGTTACTTACAAACACTAACGAAGTAGAACATATTTCTTTGACTTTAACTTGGAGTTACAACAATTATAAAATAATAAAAACATTCTAGTTTAATAACTCATACTGTTGCATATTTAAAGAGAAAATTAGAGAAACATTTACAGATATTTTACAATTTAAAAAATTTCGTATATTTCTACAAAAACTCTCTTATATACAGGGTTGTTATAATTTAAGTTCGCCTGTTCTATGGCTCCAAACGAAACAAAATTTCAATAGTACGTAGTTGAAGAGATGCGCTCTGCGAAAATCATAAAAAAAATTGTTAAAATTTTTGTCAATAGGTGGCGCTGCGCCAAAATTTCAGCCGAAATTTGCAGATTCCTTTATTTTGTAAAAAACAAAATACAGGAAATTTTATTTCACAGTTGGTAAAAGTAATTTTTTTCAGATTCGTTATATCAATTTCGGTCAATCAAGATAAAACACACAAAATTTCACCCAACGCTTGAAAAAGATCACATTTTATTCAAATTTTCGACGAAAGACGTCAAAGTGACGTCTCGACTTCGAAAACTTGAATTACCCTTCTAACCACCTGACGATTTAAAACTTGCTGATAAAGTGTGTCTGTCTGTGATTTCTTAGACACTGGAATAGTTGATTATTTCTGAAATGCATTTGAATCTACGCTTTGTGGATAATGGTAACATTGAAAGAAAAGGCACTTCTTGTAAAGTTATTTTATCAAAATAACAGCAACGCAGCTGCAGCTCTTCGAGAATTCCGGAAAGTAAAAGATGTTAGACGCGGCCCAACGTCGGATCGTGGAGTTCACAAAATGATTAAAAATTTCGAGGAAACAGGAAAACTCGATATTCTTCTTAGCAGAGGACGAAAAAAGGTAGACATTTCTACACTGTTAAAAATTTGCAGCATTCTGGTAGTTCATTTGACCGTTTTTTCCGAAAACGGTTACACGACCGTAATTTTAACACTATTCTGACCATATTATTAGCCATCTTATGATCAGAATGTAGTTAAATTATGGTTATGAAACCGTTTTTTCAAAAAATGGTCGAATGACCTGCCAGAAAGCTGCACAATTTTTAACAGTGTAGCATTGAAAATATTACTAGTGCTGCCGTGGATTTAGCAAGCCAGTCATCATTTGGTAATGCAAGTGTGCTAGCTATTGCGAATGAAGTCGATATGCGATTTCCACTGTGAGAAAAGTGATGCGTCAAATTTTGCGCTACTATCCACACAAGATTCAGAGGGTGCAACAACTAATACAGGGTGATACCGAAAGTTAGCTATCATTTTCACTACAGTTTCTTGCAGGAATGAAGGTGGAAAATTCTTGGCCCTGGAATATTCTATGGACTGATGAAGCGCATTTTTATTTAAACGGAGTGTGAGCACACACAACTGTCGAATTTGGGCGAAAGAGAATCCAAATGTTGTCCAAGAAGTTCCATTGCATGCAGCTAAAGTGACGGTGTGGTGCGGTTTCACAGCTAAGTTTATGATAGGGCGTATTTTTTTTAGGAACTAACATCCACAGGACCCATTACATGTTCCGTAAATGGGAGAGGGTATCTCAATATGTTGTCAAATTTCCTGATTCCCGAGCTGAGCTGCAACAGCGAGGCTGCTTTCAAGATATCGTGTTTATGCAAGGTGGTGCAAAACAGCACATTACTAGAGCAGTTCAGACTTTCTTAACAAGCCATTTTACAGAAGACCGCATCATAAATCGTTATTTTCAAACAGTCTGGCCACCAAGATCGCCTGATCTAACACCATGCGATTTTGGTTGTGGGAATTTTTGAAAGATTCTGTATCTAAAGACAGATGTCAGACAATCTCTAATCTGAAAGACAGTATTAGACTTCATATTCGCTCAATCTCACAGGACAGTTTACGCAATGCTATAGAAAGCACAATTCTGAGAAAGGAATTAGTTATTGAAAATGGTGGAGGATTTATTGAGCATGCGTAATGTTATTATTCGCTATTTCCTCGTTCCCGAGCGACATGTTTTATTTTTGTGGATGCAGATTACATCACATGAAATTATATTCATTTTTCTATATTGTTTGGTGTCATAGGTCAGGCTCTAGAGCTGTCTGATTAGGTGAACTTTAATTATAAGAATCCGCAGTTCCTCGAAGTTTGTTGAAGCTTTTAAATATGTGTGCTTCGTCTGGATTAACTGAAATTGATATAATGAATCTGCAAACATTGCCTTAAATATTGACGCAGCGCCACCTATTGACAAAATTTTAAACTATTTATTTTCGATTATCGCAGAGCGCATCTCTTTAACTACGTACTAGTGAAATTTTGTTTCGTTTGGAGCCATAGAACCTGCTCTAGATCCTTCTGAATAGGCGAAAATTAATTATAACAACCCTGTATATATAGGTTAAGCCTAATATTTGAGTTTCGATGTCAGGACAGATTGGTCAATCTACACCAGTATTATGTCGATAAAATTTTGCCAATCCTAAAACTTTCGTGGTGATTTACTCTTTAATTAGCCTTTCGAAAAAGTAAATTATTTGCTATTTTAAAAAGTTGTCTATTGCATAAAAGCAAACGATGAACTATCTATTAAATGGATCAAAAATAAAATAAACTCTGAAACACGATACAAGCATTGGGTTTTGAGGTATAAGAACTCTTAAAGCTTAAAATGTTTAGAAAACTAGCGGGATCGGCACCCTACGAGCTACGTTCGCCAACTCCCGTTCAGACACCGCAGTCTCTAAAAGCATTCTAATTTGATCGGCTTTAAACAGATTGTGAAAGATTGAATTATAATTTAAAAAACAGTCGCTATCTCCCTATAAACGGGTTTCTATTCATTTCTCTTCGATTAAGGAATTTTAAGGAAAAATCAGCTGCTGTTAAAAGATACAATGGCTGTTTTCGTCTTTGATTAAATAAAATCAGTTAAACATTTCAAAATAAGCTAATATAATAAGCAGATCTGCATCAAAATGCAAATATATATCACAGATACCAATGTCTTCTTTTGACGGAAACTACACAGAAGGTTAACGAATCTTAAAGAAACCATTTAAGCAATTTCTTTATTCTCTGCTTCAGAGGTTCTTCTCTTTCAATTCATATTTTTTGTCGATGACACTTCATTTTCAGCTTGTGATATTTTTTTATTTTTATTACCCGACTGAAAAGAAGGTTATGTGTTTCACGCATATCTGTGTATGTGGATTTCATTGTACCCTCGAAACACACCAACGGCTGGATGGATTTTAATGAATGAGATCTCTATCAATTCGTCTTAACTGCCGATGGATATAGGCTAGGTTTTGTTTTTATAAATTCAAAATGGCGGCCGTAAAATACAAAATGGAGGTAGAGACGAAAAAAAAAACTTACGCACCCTATTGAGTGGCATATACTTGGATAGGTCTTTCAAAATGAAGACGATGTTTCATTGACTATTTTACAGTCAGAAACTCCGTTAAAATATTATATAATCTGGAAGTTACCGCAGCCGCAAGTTACTTTTTTTTAGAATAAAGAGATTTTTGAAATTGGTATTAATTTAAACTGTTGCCAACTGTATAAACAGCGCAAATAATAATGTTTCTTCAAATTAAAAATTTATTTTACACGTGACTATTATTAACAGAAAAAAAAACTTTCAAATTAGGATTAAATAATTACGTATGAAAAGCAGGAACTTATTGAAGATACTTCATAAAAACTATACTTACAGGTGAATTTTAAAAGAGAAAGTATATTGTAAAATAATAAATTCATTAACATGCGTTAGAAGTCTTAAATAGGAGAAATTACGTCACATTTACGTAACATTACACTTATTACGTAAAATGAACAAAAAGTAATATTGCAAAACAGTTTAAATTTAAAAATTACGCGAGACATTAATTTGATATTTTGAGATTATATTAATAAGATTAATATTAATTTTATTGAACGCTTTAGACTGCTCTCGGGCGATTATTTCTATCCTATATATATAAAATGCTAATGAATCGAACTGAAACGAAATTATGTAACAATTCTATGAAACGACTGATTAAACAACTGATTACGTTTCACGGCGATTTCTCCTAAAATATGGAATACTTTGCGATGAAATTAACACCACAAATCCGTATTGATCCACAGATCTGAAAACTGGTATTAGAATTTTAAAATTAGAATTAGTTTTCGAAATATTAATTTTTTTTCTAATTTTAAATACTTTTTTTCTAATGATGGCATCTGAAATTTTAATCATAACAGGTATTTTTTTTTTCGTATTTTAGAAAAGGTTATTTTAAATTAATTTGGTGACGAGTTTAACCTTCCTTAAATGTATGCTAAGAAATGCATCATGTTACTTTTATTCAGAATTCAATTTGTATTTCATTATCATTTTATTTAATACAAAACTTTCATTTAAAATTGAAACCTTTAAAATAAATGGTTTTTACTTCATTCTTTTTTTTAAACGAAACGAAACCAAAAATATTAGACACAGATGTCATATACGCAACGGGGTACCTAATTGGCGCCAAAATGGCGTTATTTTGCCTGACATGGTAAGCTGGCTATTGTTACTTATCTATTAATAAATGTTTATTTTAATTTATTTTCTTTTTATTTACAAAAAAATGTTATAAATTGTTTTGTTCTATAGTTATTAATTAATTTTTTTTATTTATTGTTATTTCATTTTAAAAATAATTTAAAAATACATATGTAACAGGTATTTGAAAACGAGGTTTTCGCCAAATTGTCGTAAAAAAAAAAAAAAAAAAAAAAAAAAAAAAAAAAATCACGCCAATGCAACAAATCATGAGATTTAATTTCCACTTCAAAGCAACGTTTTAATGTTATTACTTCTCCCGTCGACCAATTTCGCCAAATTATATAAATATCCAAATTATACAAATTGACATATTTCTTTTTTTTATTTTGAATAACAAAAGAACAAATAAATTAGTATAACATTAATAAAAATACAAATAAAACGTCGAAATAAAAATCACTTGATGGCGTGAACATGTGTAACTTCCTTAAAGTCAAGTGAATGTGACTTTTCCGATCAACCATTATTGGCATTTAATCTTATAGTTTGGCGACATATTTTTGGTCGATGGAATAACCAAGTAGCACCGTTTTAATTTACCACTCGAAAAATAAAAAAATGCTAACTGGCGAGTTAGAAAAAAGCTATCGGCGAGATTTTCACCCGGCTAACATAAAAGTGCCAGGAATTCTTTGTGATCATGGCAACTTTTATGTGATTTTATTCGAAAGAATAATTTTGATTCTTTAATCAAAATGGAAACCTTTCTTATGAAAAGCGAAAGAATCAGCCCCTTGTTTATAGCAGTTACATGATTTGGACTATTATAATATAAACGAAATAATGGGGATAGAATAATATTCGGCGACTTATCACACCTGTAGATGGCTGACATTAAAGTACCAAAATGGCCGTCTGGAATATAAAAAGCGAAGGTATCCGCCTGGAGCTGTTGATGATAGGCACACGACTTAAGCTATTATTATGGAGATTGTTTTCAATTTTAGAAACAGCGCAAAGTATAATATTTCCCAACGATTAAAAATTTATTTTCACGTGACTATTAAAAACAGAAAAAAAACTTTAAATTTACCATTAATTGAGTACTTGTTAAAGGCAGGAAAATATTGAAAATTATGTCCTGAAAATTGTATTTACACGTGAATATTAAAAGGGAAAGGAAACTTTAAAATAATAAATACATTAATATGCGTTTAACATTTATACATTAATATGCGTTTAAGTAATGCGTTAATAGTAAATTTCCATCCCAATATTCTGATACTAATGTTGCATTTAAGAATTAAAATTAAGTGGTCCAAAAATGAACCACTGCCCTTGAAGGTGTTAAAGCAGCAAATTTTTGTAATTGTATTATGTCAATCGTTTTATAACGCTGTTAAAAGATACCGAGAGACAAAGACTCTGTTTATTTAATTCATTTTATTTTAGCTTCTTTTCAAATGTTTAACTGATCTTCTTTAACCAAACACGAAAACAATCATTGGATGCCTTAACAGCAACTGATTCTACCTTAAATTTTTGCAATCAAAGGGAATTGAATGGAAACCCGTTTACAGGGAGATTGCTACAGGTTTTTTCAGTATAATTCAATCTTCTCTAATCTTTTTAAAACCGATCAGATTAGCGTGCCTTTAGATTCTACAGTGTCTGAACGGGGTTGGCGAGCGTAGCTTGCAGGGAGCAGAGCCCCCTAGTAGTAATGTAATAAAAATAAAAAAAAGATTACAAGCTGAAAATGAAGTGTCATCAACAAAATATATGATTTGAAAGAGAAAAATCTGTGAAGCAGAAAATAAAGAATTGCTTAAATGGTTAAGTTAAGATTCTTTACCGTTCTGTGTCGTTTCCGTCAAAAGAAGTCATTGGTATATGTAAAATATATTTTTATTTTGATACAGATTTGCTTATTATATTAGCTTATTTTGAAATGTTTAACTGATTTTATTTAATCAAAGACGAAAACAGCCATTGTATCTTTCAACAGCAGCTGATTTTTCCTTAAAATTCCCCAATCGAAGAAAAATGAATAGAAACCCATTTATAGGGAGATCGCGACTGTTTTTTAAATTATAATTCAATCTTTCAAAATCTTTTTAAAGCCAATCAAATTAGAGTGCTTTTAGAGACTGCGGTGTCTGAACGGGGGATGGCGAGCGTAGCTCGTAGGTGGCCGATCCCCCTAGTAGTAAAAAATATCTCTCGAAATGCTGAAAATTTGAATTTAAAATATAAATAAAACCTCAAAACATCAGTCAAATTAAAAAAGTGAATACAGGCTGCACACCGGGAAATTCTAACGTATAAAATGATCTAAAAATTAATTAATTCCCATATATAGTTTTTGCTCCTATAAAACTTTTTTAATGCAACGATTTTGTCCAACTTTAACATTCAATATCTCTTAAAATAATTATTCGATTTGAAAGCTGTCTGCACCAGTATGTTTATCAAACATTTTTCTATAATAATAATACGGCCGATTTTCATATTTTTGCATAAAGTATTTTTCTTAATATTAACGGAGAAAGACCTCCGGTCACAAAAAATTCAAAACCGGCGGCGGCGGTGACAGCATAAGTTACTTTTTTTTTAGAATAGAGAGATTTATTTTTTTTTAGATTTTAAACTCCTATCTTTACTTAATATTTTGATATAATTGTTTCCTTGAAATTCTCATTAGAACAGAAGTTATTCTTTTTAGAATTATACCCGCTCAATAGCTGAAGCAGCGTTTCCGAAACTTTGAAGTCATTTTTATACGAATGACGTTTTGGGGCATAACGCGAACGATACCTCAAACACTTTTGAATTTTTTTTTTCATGAAATTTTCAAAACAAGTGTTTCATATTAGTCTGTATAAACTGAACCTAAAATTTCATTTTCATTTTTCAAAAATAAAAATACATTTTTTAGATGATTATACTGCTGAAATTTTCAAAATTTTGTATTAGCTGAATGCAACTTTGTATTAAAAATATAAAAATGTTCTAAATACAAATTTATAAACTTTCAAGGTAATTATTACAATCAGAAGTACAAGTAGACACCAAGAGATTAATTCTACTAACAATATTTAATTTGTAATCCTGCACGTAACTGTTATACCAATTTTCTGCCCATAATATCTGAAAGTATGGAGCCCCCTATAAATGCTAATTCTGCATCTTGCAATTTTTTAATTACATGAAAAGAAAGAGCATACTTATATATTACATCCCAATAAAAATTGTGTTTTAAAATTATAAATATTTTAAGGTATATAATGTTTTATATGGTCTTATATTTTCACTTTTTCCGGTTTTAAGAATCTTGAGACCCCCTTAACTACTTCACCGGCGACGGGTATAGAGAAACAATGCTTTTACTCCCCCCCCCCCCTCTTATCTTGAGGCAAACGTTAAAGTGGTAATGCGTGTTTGGAATGTAATTCATATGCATTTTATGTCACAAAATATGCCATGGAGAGGGAATTGCAAGTTTAAATTTTTGAAGCGTACAAAGTAAAAATTTGAGTTATACATTATTTTATTTATTTTACAAAAATCAAAAGTAAATTTAACATTTATCCCTGTCATATAAAAATTCACAATTAAAAGTTAAATCTTAATATTTACCTCTGATTATCACAAAGAAATAGATATTTTAAAATGTCAATAATTTTTCCTTTCAAACTGTTTAAGCAAAGTCTCGACTCATCAAATATATTCAGTTATTATTATTCCTTTATTTTCGATTTAAATTAAAAGAAAAATGAAAAATTTAAACTCATAAATCAACAGTAAAAACAAATTCGAGATTGTTTGGTTTTAGTTTTTAATGGATCCGATTACCGCAGCAATTCAATTCTTTTTCGATACTTCATCTTTTGGAAAGCAAAAATAGCTACTTTTAAAAACCGTTTTGTAGTTATCCTTACATACGTTTACAACACATGTGTGCACCCTTTTAAAATCTTATATCTTAAATATAATGAAAATTGCTCACAATTAGTTCACAAATTAATATTGCATAACAGGCGTAAGTAAAAACTTTGAAAAACCCTTTGAAACCCATCCATTAAGGCCTATCCATAATTACGTCGTATAATCCAGCGTTGTCAGTCTCTAGGCATTATCTGTAAGATAGCGTTGATTTCTGCCCTGTAAAACTGATATACTGCTATATTGTTAATCGTAAAAATACAAGGTGTCCCAAGATTATTGGAACAAACCATAAGGGGAGGTAAGGGACATCACAAGGATTCAGATTTGCAGAGCAATAGATGGTCGGAAACGGTTTCCTGGCGCTGTATTGACGACACGAAACACGAAACGGGACACGAATAAGACAATAATACAAGACAAGTTTATTACCCTTAGTACAGCATAAGACTGAGACAAAAGAACATTAACGAGACAAAAATCAGTCAGGTATCATGACGCACGTTTCATACCTCATTGTTGGAGATGACCAAAATAGTTGATTGGTTCTCTCTATTCTAAAAAATGTAACTAACGCTGTCACCGTCGTCGTCAAATATTTGTTTGTAACCGGAGGGGGGGGGGGGGGGGTCTTTCTTCGTTAATATTAGAATACTGTATACGTTCTGCTCAGGAGCTATCTGGTACATTAAAATATTTCAATGAGTTTATAAGTCACATCTATTTCTTGGAGAAAAATTTTACTTAAGACTTCAACAGACATCCACTTTACATGTAAAACAACACTGTTTAGCACAAATACTGTACTAAGTATTGCTGCTAGTTATAGTAACATTCAGCGCATAGTGCTATGTGCAAAAATGAATGTAAATTTTATCATGTATCTAATTGAGAATCTGATGTGAAAGTTAGATGCCATGAGAATTGCAGGAAATATTAGAGTACAGCAAATAGGAATACGTGTAGAGTTTTACATTATATCAGTATTTTTCAACAACTAATGTCGGCTATCTTTTACCTGAACTTAGTGTTCCACTCAGTCTATTTCAAAAATTCTTATGGAGTAAAAATTCAAAAGGATTGTCACCTCTCCCAATAAACTCACTCTCTCCATACTAATATAGATATTTATAATTCCTGTATTACTCAAAGAATCTGTTTTCAATGCGATCGTTTTTACATTGTCAAAACTAAACTTACTATAACATTCCGAATAAAAAATCACATGACATTTATTCAAAAGAAAGAGTATTATAAATTGATCATTTCAAAATAATAATGGTAGATGAACCATATCGTTGACTTCAGCTAAAATGTCTTTATGCTTGAGCTTGACTTTTGTGAAGCAATTCATTTCCATAAAAAATGCACAACTGTTATTAATTATGCCTTTGTTGCATTCCCTTTCATAACAGCCTCCTTTTCCTAAATTTTCCCTTCATCTTTGATATAACTAGTTTTAGTTCCTTATGTATATATCTATATTGTCTACACCTCAAATTTCCAGCAATGTTATTGGTCAATAAACTTATATTTCTGATATATATATATGTGTGAAAGAAAAAATGCATTATTGCTTTAGATACTGTATCTAGTGATTCGGCCATATTGTCGGTTCTTTCTCAAATTAGGGTACGCTATATGCTACCTGAACTTATATAGGGGAGAGTAGCCTAATTTGGACCACTTCGCTTATTTTCAGGTGTAACTCACTTAATTTTTGGAATATCTGAAAAATATCACTACACGGGGTCAATCAATTCATCTACTAACTAAATAAAACTTCAGATCATTTTCTTTTCGAAAATCTTAAATTTTATTTTAATTTGAAAAATTCGTCAAAAGTGGTTCAAATTCAGCAACTGGTCGCTTATGTTGGACCACTAGTATCCTAAATTGGACCAAATAAAATCAGATTGTTTTAATGACTAGGGAATATAAGTAATTTTATTAAAAGCAAAGTTTGCGGTTACTGAAACAATCAAACAAAATAACAGCAATGAAATATAATGAAATCAAATATCTGAAAATAAGTGTTATCGTTTTAAATCAAAATGTATTCAAAATATAAATCAAAGTTATCAGTAATTAAGAATAGAAATTGTGAAACTAATTGCCAGTTACTTGAATATCATTTAAGGAGTGATGCAAAGTTTACACATGAATTTCGTTTATTGATTTTTTTTCCAGCGCACACAACGTGGAACCGTATTTGACAATATGAACACGGAATCATTTCTGTTGTTTTATTTTCTTACAAATCAAGCAAAACCAATCATCACTATTTAGATTTTTCTTTTTAGATTCTGAATTATTAGACTTTTTTTGCAACATGAGTTTTCCTTACATTATGATTGTAGTTCTCCCCTTTCATCATTTCCTTGATAATTGCATTACGCCATTTTTTTTAATTTGATGTTCCATTTGCTGTTTTGCTGTGATAGCTGCCTTTTAGTAGATTTTTTGTGTTTTTTCATTTCAAGGTTTACTTTATATGGCGAAGATGTTACCACAACTGTTTTTTTGGCTCGCTCTGTACTTTTTTTAAACTAAATTTAGCAAAGGATATAACATTTCTAATGATTTTTTGGCTTTTGGGGAAGATTTGTAGCTACAGCCTTATTGCAGGTCAATTTCTTCACAACTTACTCTCTCTTTTTTATTTCCTATATCTTTAACAGCTTTTGCTGTTACCTGTTTTTTTCAGACAGCTTGTCCGTGTCTTTTTCAACATTTTTAACATTATATTATAAAAGTGTTTAAAAAATATGCTCTATTGAAAAATACGCCAGGATTAATTATACGTAAACATTATATATTCAACAGTGTTGAATTTACCCCTCTCCTCCCGGAAGGTTTGAGGTTTTATGCGTTTTAATGGCAAAAAAGTCTAATTCCACCCTCCAGAACTGTAAAAAGTCTGCTCTTCCTCAGGGAATCGCAAATATCCTCCTGGAAGAAAATGTTTGAATTCAACTCTGTAAACCAAATACGCCGTAGGAATTAAGTATTCAAAGAAAATAAATACAAATACATACAAGATAAAATAAATTGCAAACAAAATTTATTTCATAAACATGTAAAAATATTTTTTTTGTTTATATAAGCCTAAACTGTATAAAAAAAATTAATCCATATATAACCCCACCCCACCCCACCCCCCCCAAAAAAAAAACTTGCATGGAGATAGTAATCTATTATAAAATATTAAAAAAATAGTGTACAAAGTGTACCGTCCTCGAAATCCATTACTTAATTTTCAAAATTTATGATCGCATGTCTGGTCCAATTTAAGCAACTTAAATTGGCCCAATTATGGCAACTGTGTCATTTTTTAAAACAGATAATTTCAAGACTAAGAACAAAAACGAAATCAAACAAATCCACGTGAAAAATATGCGCAATTAACAGATGAATTTATATATGTATATGAAAACATAACAACTTACCTTAGTTTTAAAGTATTCACTTAGGTTTAGTAGGAAAAAAGTATCTAAACAGCTAACTTTAGGTTTTTTTAAATTGTCTGAAAACAACACGTGGTAGGCGGTTGCTTCTTCTAATCGTGAATGACGTCATTCTGATGAATAGGATTTCAGAGGTAGATAGTGTCTCTTCCTGTAATTAACGGCAGAATGGCAACGGTCCAATTAAAGCGGCGGTCCAAATATGGCTACTCTCCCCTGCACTTGGTAACTCTCTCGGTAATTAAAAATCTTTTCTTTTTATTTACTTATCTTTGTAAACTTATCTCAATTCTTACAAATCCAGTTAGAAGCGGAATTCCATCTAAAAGCACACATAAATAAGGATCCAGGAATGTTTTAAGAACCCACGACAGTTCGAAATGTGAATTTGTGTTCGAGATAAAAGTATTTTTATTACATTTATTAAAAATTCTTTATTGGGGCAAACTAAGTTACTCTAGCCTTATTGAGATAACGAAGAATTAGAGAAATAAAAGACAATAAACTGATACATTTTATCACTAAAACTGTAAAGAAAAGTTTCCTTCAACTTGAAAAGAAAGTAGTAAAAAATCTTTATTAAGTTACATTTTCAAGAATATCCGGGGTAACAAAAATAAATTTTCACATATTACGCTTTATGATGCGATTTGTTCAAGAAAAAAATGGACATCTCTCGACAAACTGACATCTAGAAATTGTTTGATCATAGTTTTGTCTAGTTATGCATTCAACAAAGTAGTCAAACAATCTTAAAGTTTTTTCTATTTAACCGGAAAGTCCTCTACTCTGATTGTTTCAATCATGGGAATTTAAAGAAAATAAAAATACAGTTGAAGCTAACATTTCGGAAAGTTTGCAGTAACTTTTTTTCAAGAATGATAAAAATGAATAGATGTACAAACGACAATTTCTTAGCATTTTCTTAAATTTATAAAATATAAATATTCCTGTATAATTTCTGGAAAATTATGTCTTTTTTACTTAACCAGCAGCGGAATTATACGCTAAATATTCAAATAAAGAAATGCTTTTGAGAAATAACGTCATTGAAGTCGTATCTTTCCACTGCGAAAATTGCTAATCTGTGTTGCAAATAATACTTCCTACTTCAAATGTAGTAAAATTTAGTCGATAAAATAATTATCATAAATCCTCGCTAAATACAGAATATTTTGATTTTTTTTAACTTAATCAATCGAAAAATGCATGCATTTAAAATGAAACACTTCAAATCAGGTTTGCAAGAAATTAGTCGCAATCTTAAATTCATACATTAAAATTCGAAAAAAAGCGTCATTAGAAAACGCTCAGAATTCATAAAACGTGAAGAATAATATATCGGTAAGTTTTTTGGTAATCAGTAAGTAAAAAAGGAATCTATATATTTAAAACGCTAAGCGTATTCTTTCGACAGTCCGTGAGAAGAAACTACTGCATCAAATTACACTAATCTTTTTTTAAATGAACGATATTTGGCCACAGATTTGTTATCATACATTTGTTTATTCAAATATTTTATTAATTAGCCGTAATTTTAAATTAAAATTCTACAGTTGCGCATGCGCATTATACAAGTAGAAGTCTGTCTTTGGAGTGACGCGCTGCACATGCGCAAAGATTCTCGCTCAGTTGAAATATCATATCACAGGTAGAAGTTGTTTTAAGTTCGTCTGCTATTCGATCTTACTGAACACTAGCTTTTCTTTCTTTCACAAAGTCAATATTTGACTCTTTTAGCATTATTGACTATTAAAAAATTTATTGTGTCGATATTAAGAGCTAGATAAGACTAACTTCAGGGGTGTCACATTGTTTTGGTCATATTACACGCTGAAGATAAACACAGTGATTTGAAACTAAAAGTTATGGCTGGTGAATTGCCAATAGTTACACAGGAAGATTGGGAAACTAGCATGTTAAGTTGTAGTTTCTTCTTTTTAAAAAATAAGGTAACATAAATATTAAAACGCAAAACTATTTTTGTAAGATCAAAACTCAAATTAGAGGCAATTGCGTGTGCGTTAACTGTGTTTCGAACCTCTTCAATTTAGAAGGAAGAAAAACAAGTTCTTGATAGCGTAGTCGGTTAAGGCAGCAGTTTAAGGCTCTGAATTTTTGCAGAGGACGCAGGTTCGAATCCAAGCCTGGTAAAATGTGTATTTTGTCGATAATTCATTTCAATAATGACATATTTTATTAGGAAGAGAAATTATAGGATTTTTATTTTATTTGTATTTGAATGCTTTATAATTAAATAAAATATAACTCTCAATAATATTTTGAAAAAAAAAACAAACAGTGATTTTATATTTAAAATATTTTGCATGTAATTATCAATTAAACTGAACTGATCTACAATTTCCGTTATATTTTCTGACCATTATCAAGAATATATATGGGTGTGTGTCAGAAAGAATAGTTTGTCATTCATATGCGTAAAAAATAAAACGGAAAGAAAGAGAAATATTCGTTTAAGAGCTATAAAAGAAATCACCTTGATATTCAGGTTTAATATTTAAAAAATGCAAAATAAAATTCAAGTAAAAAAAATATACCGTATATACTCGCGTATAAGTCGAGGAATTTCTGACAATTTTCAGTAAGCAAAATTAAGGGGTCGACTTATACGCGAGTCAAGTAAAAAAGTAAAAACAAAAACTTCTAATACTACAAAATTATGACTTTTTATGTGTATGAATAAAAAATATATATAAAATATACAAATACTAATAATTTATCATTAAAAAAAATTAGTGATTTGTTTTTGCTTACTTACAACCTTTTTGCATTGACAAGTGAAATCTTTGGTTTTATTTTGTGAAAAATTGAAGTAAAAAATTACGAAGTCGACTTATACGCGGGATTTTTTTTTTCAGAATTTGCATTCGAAAGTTAGGTGGTAGACTTATACGCGAGTCGACTTATACGCGAGTATATACGGTATATATTATAAATGGTTAGCTGCATCAAGTTTCAGATTTAGGTTTTTAGAGAATGAGGCAGATAAAAATAAAATTCATGGGAACTTTTAATGGTCGCGTAGTTTTAATAAATAAATAAATAAATGAAAATAGATATTGTTATTAAGAAAAAAAAAGAGGTCATAGTAAGTAAAAATAAATTCTCTACCCGGTATTTTAAGGTAAATTTCTGATAAAAAGCAAGCGTAATTGGTTGTAAATTATAAACTTAAAATTATTTCCCTTCACTGAATAGGTTAGACTGTCAGCACCAGTTATCGCCTTAAAGAAATAGGAGTCACTTTTCAATATAGAAATTCATCACGTAATTCGTCATTCAATAATTAATTTACACTGCTCAAAACAATTAAAGATTTTGCAGTTTTAGGTGGGTTTTTATCTGGTAAACTGTTTAGCTGATTGATACATGGTCGACAGACATAGTAGGTTATATGAGAATAAATTACACATGTTTGGCAGAAAAAAATGCATTTTGTTGCGCATTTGTGTACTAAAGGAAAAAAACACAATTTGTGCATATGAGGAAAAAAGAATAAGAAAAGGTGTTTTCTTCAAAGAAAATCATTTTCAGTAGGGGGTATGGTTTCCACGGGCGGCCAGCAACGTTGAACACCTTTGAGGCATGGACTCAATGAGGCTATTAATGACGAGTTGGGGTATTCTGCCCCACTCTTCCAGAAGAGCTCTTTCCAGTTCTTGGAGAGTTTGTGGGGGTTGTTGGCGGCCAGAAACTCGTCTTCCTAGAGCGTCCCAAACGTGCTCGATTGTATTCATGTCTGGAGAACACGCTGGCCATTCCATTCGAACGATTCCTTCCTCGAAAAGGAAATCCTCCACCAGGTTTGCACGATGTGGACTGCAGTTATCGTCCATTAAAATGAAGTTATCTCCGATTGCTGCAGCGTAAGGGACTACAATAGGTCTGAGGATCTCATCCCTATATCGGCGACCAGTCAGAGCTCCATCTCGAATGATGTAGAGGTCAGAGCGCCCGTCAATGGAGATGCCACCATACACCAACACTCCTCCACCGCCAAATCTGACACTTTCGTGCACGAACGCAGGATTATTCCTACTGCCACGGTCCTTCCAGATGAAAATACGCCTATTATCCGGATGCACAGAAAAACGGGACTCGTCAGAAAACAGAATATTGCTCCATTCATTTCTCCTCCAGTTAACATGTTCGGTTGCCCACTCCCTGCGGTCGCGACGATGCCTTGATGTTAATCTAACACATACCATCGGTCGGCGAGC
Organism: Maratus speciosus; assembly: GCA_963932465.1. Classification (NCBI taxonomy): domain Eukaryota; kingdom Metazoa; phylum Arthropoda; class Arachnida; order Araneae; family Salticidae; genus Maratus; species Maratus speciosus. The sequence continues at coordinate 510,172,439 of OZ010786.1, read as the reverse complement.
ATACAGACCTACAGCATGGAGCCGGTTTCGGACAGTCTGAGTTAAAATCGTGGTGCCTGTAGCCGAGCGAACGTGTTGTTGGAGAAGAGTAGCGTTCATGGTTCGGTGTCTCCGAGCTGTTAACGTTAAATACCGATCTTCATTGGGCGTTGTTGCCCGTCTACGACCTTGCCCTGGTCTTCGGCCTGCACATCCACTCTCCAAAAAACGGTTCCAGATCCTGGAAATGACACTTTGTGACACTCCAATGGCTTGCGCTACTTCGGCTTGAGTTTGGCCCCTTCTAACCTACCAACAATTCTCAAAGCTTCTGAATCTGTCAAATGACTTCGCTGAGACATCGTACTCATCGAAACAAAGCAATCACTGAATGCCGATCATCCTTGTCTTCATTCTCTTTTATCCAGTTGAAAGTCAAATTTCATTCGCTGCCGCTGAAGCGACGTTTTTGACGTCGAACTCAAAATTTGCATACTCCACAGTTTGAAAACCAGAAAAATTTGCATTTGTGATTCTCTTCTTCTATTTTCGGCAAAAAAATTTTCGTTTATATCTTTATTTTATATAAAACTTCAAATATCCTTTAATTGTTTTGAGCAGTGTAGAAGCGACTAATTAAAAATTCACGAATTTTTCTAATGAAACATTCAAGTTATTTTCCGTCAAATCTTGACGGGCACTATCTAGTATTTAGTATTGTACTTACAAGACCATTGGGAGTATTTTCCTAAATGTAGCATATAGGTGCAAGGCATAGTATACAATTTTTATTTGTAAATTTTTCGAAATCATGAAAAATGACATTTTTAAACACTTTTTCAAATCTATAAAACAGAAATATTCTTGTATATTTTTTTGAATATGGCGTCATTTCCATTCAAGCAGAAACGAAATTTTAAGCTAAATCTTAAAATACTGAAATACTGTTGAAAAATAACGTCATTGAAGGCGTGCCTTTCCATTGTGACAACTCTTAATGTATATTGCAAATAATATTTCTTACTGATAATTAATGAAATATATCATTTCTAGATTTAAAATATTTGCCGAAACGTCAGTGAAGGCATACTGTGGAAACACGAAACGTTTTGGTTTCCGTCTGATAGTTTGTTAGATACTCTGTCTATTCCGCGAAAACTTTTTCAAAAAGCATCTTATTAGCTTGACATTAAGTGGACATGTTCATGAAATACCTGGACATATCTGTATGGTTTTGTTTAAATTTAGCTAATTCGTTCGGAAAATATGTAGCATTTTATTTTGCTCCATAATGATTTTCTATAAAAAGTCAGACGATTTTCAAATTTACATTTGTTGAAACCAAATGGCACATTTGAATAATGGATTTAAATGTTAAATTTTGATGCTAAAATCTCTAAATAACGGTTTTAAATTATTTCTATTATTTTTATTTTTTATCAATATATTTCTCAGATTTACGCGTATAAATTTTCGCGGAACTTTATATATGTTTCCAATAATATAAAATATTTTGTTTCATCAATTTGCATATTTGACATGATACATATTTCTTTCCTTTTGATATTTCTTTTGTCCGTTACGTAGCAACTGCATTTCGTAGCCTATAAAGAAAAATTATTCAAATAATCCAGAATACAAAATATTAAGAATAGTGTTTGCCTGAGGAAAATAAAATTTAGTTAATCTTTAATACTAATACGTAAGGTCTTCAATCTAGCCTTGTGTCAAATATGAAAGAAGTTAGTAAATTACCTAATTAATTTGAATGTAGATGCTAATAGAAAGCTATCACAAGAATAATTTATAGCTTTATCGTTGCGATATATGCAATTAACAACGGATAGGATATTGAATGATTATCAAGTACATTTAAAGGTCTCCAAATATGCCAATATTTTGGGTGATTTTAGTAGGTTCTTGCTATCGAGTACAGTAGGATGTATATAAACTAATGTTTTAACATGCTAAAAGTGAAAAAAAGACTACATTTAAATGGTTTTTAAAACTTTCTAACATAGTTGAAAATTGTTTATGAATTCGGTTTTTCACTCTGCCTCCTGCCGTCCGTCTGTCCGCGCTCTAACTCGCGTAAATACAATAGTAATTATATGTAATAGAAATACGTTCTCGCGGTTTGCCATAGTATGTTTGTTATTTAAAATTAAGTGTATATCAGTCATAGCTCAATTACAGAGGCACTCAACATTATTCCGTTACATTATGATCTATGGGAAAAATCACTTGAGGTATATTTTAATAGTGTTACACAATTTTAAACGTAAAGAAATTTATATACAAATTTATAAACATGCTCTAGAACATTGTTACTATAAAATATGTTATGCGTAGCACTTACAGCACGCTTACAAGGAACTCAAAAATATTCATTATATTACATTTTTAAATTAGATATACTAGATTCAGCTTAGTTAAATATTTCTATTTGGATATTATGATATCGTAAAATCCATGTTAAAAACTGTTACTTATCTTATTAAAATCTTAGTGTATAATGAAATCCAAGCTATACTACAACCATTAGCAGAATCATTAAGAAATTAATAATTTCAATTTAATGAGAAAATTAGGAGAAATTTACTTTTTCATCTAAAAAATTATCAGACTAAGCCGTTTATCAGAATTTAAAAATACCATTGTCGCAACGTATATATTTTATCGATTCTAATTTTCGAAACCGTCCAAGAATTTTATATGCTTATAAATATTTACGTAATTAAAAAAATAATAAAATGTGGAGCGAAAGATTTTGAATTTTAATAAATGCAAAGTGAGATTAAAAGACAATGACTTGCAGAGCTGACGTTGAGGTTCCTAATCTGCAGATGTAGAAGTCAAATTTATTTTTCACGCAAACAACCGAATCTTCCATTGACAATGGAACATTTAAAATCGTATTGGCAAAGGGATTTTCTACATCTTAAATTCGTACACTAAATATAAATTTACGCATCTATGGTGCCAAGAAACATTGAACATTCCTAAAACTCAAAGTATCATAAATCGGTAAGTTTAGGTTATTCAAAAATAGAATTTTTACTGGGATTAGGTATTACCTATTGCTCAAAGATAAGAAAATATACGCTGTATACTCATAGATGTTATTCATATTGTATATTGTTATAGCTCATATATTATGTTACTTATACTAATGAGCATAATCCAGTAAACTGAGAATAATGAAATACTGGTATAATTTAAAAAGTTTAAATGTTCCAGAAAAATATTTTATTTACATAGTACTGTTTTACAATTACGTGAAATAATAAAAAAAAAATGTCAAGTAATTCGAATGCCAAAGATTATTTTATATAAACTATATATAATACAAAAGATGATGCTGTTGATATGATAAAACATCATTTGAAACATTTTTACTACAGGACAAGTGGACCAGTATATCTAAAACTAACACTTTACGCATTAGCCATTGTTCAACGAAGAGATATTATGTATGTTTATATTTTTTTTATTTATAATGTAATGTTTTTTTTATTAAATTAAGGGGTCCGGGGCTCAAAATTCTATTTTTTTTATTTAAAGAGATTTTGTTATGAAATGTTTTTCTGAAATATTTCTTAATATAAGAATACTCCATGCAAAAAAATCTGAAAAATTTATTTTTTTTTAAAATTTACATTGTAAAATTTTAAACATATGTAATTTTTGATATAATTCTGGAAGTACTTACTCGATTTACAAAATTTTTACAATTTTGTGTACAGAAAATGTGTCATTTTAATTTGTCTTCGGGATTTCTTAAAATATTGGTTAGGAATTTTATAAACAAGTGGGTAAGTGTGATCACAGATCGCACAGAGGGTTTCGTTTAATATTCCTTTCAAAACACTTTATCCTTTTGAAAAATCTGTTAGTTCCATATTTCAAAACCAGGGGGCGCACTCGATTCTAAACAAACCCGTATCCGAACGAAAATCCGTTTTACATACTATCCGTAGATATATTAGTCGAGGGGATTGGGCCCATAGCACCCGAGATAAGTAGGCGCACCTGGCGGGAAAAAATGGAACTAAAACATGTAAATCTATGGTGCATAATATGAAAGAATGGTCAAAGGGGTGTCGGCAAAAGTTGGAAAATTTCTCCCTGGGTTAAAAGGGCGCAGGTTAGAAAAAATGCTTAAAATACACAAGTTAGAGCCCAGAGGGGTAAATAATAAAAGACTTTTTCAAAATTTTATGATTTGTCCTGTGGTCTGAGGCATTCAGCTATACGTATGCAAAATTTCATGTCACCAACTTAATTAGGGGCTCTCTTAAAAAGAATTGCTTCAAATATATATGTGGTAGCTCAAAGGGTTAAACGTAAGACTTTTTCAAGATTTTATGATTTGTCGCCTGGCCTCAGGTGTTCTGCAATAAGTATGCAAAATTTCAAATCTCCAATTTAATTAGGGGCTCAGTTAGAAAGAATGGCTTAAAATACACAAGCTGGAGTTGAAAGGGTTAAACATAAAACTTTTTCAAAATTTATTATTTGACGTGAGATCTGAAGTGTTGAGCTATATGTATGCAAAATTTCAACCTAAATAGGGGCCCACTTAGAAAGAATTGTTTAAAATGCACATGTGGGAGCACAAAGGGTTAAATGTACCACTTTTTCAAAAATTTTATGATTTGTCGTTTGATGTGAGGTGTTCAGCTATAAGTATGCAAAATTTCACGTCTCCAAACTAATTAGGAAGCTCACTTAGAAAGAATTGTTCAAAATACACATGCGCGACTCCAAAGGGTTAAATGTACGACTTTTCCAAAATTTTATCATTTGTCGTATGATGTGAGGTGTTCAGCTATAAGTACCCAAAATTTCATGTCTCCAACATAATTAGAGGCTCACTTAGAAAGAATTGTTTAAAATACACGTGTGGGACCCCAAAGGGTTAAATGCACGACTTTTTCAAAATTTTATGGTTTTTCGTTGAATGTGAGGTGTTCAGATATAAGTATGCAAAATTTCACACCTCCAACCTAATTAGGGGCTCACTTAGAAAGAATTGTTTAAAATACACATGTGGGACCCCAAATGGTTATAGTACGACATTTTCAAAATTTTATGATTTGTCGTTTGATGTGAGGTGTTCAGCTATAAGTATGCAAAATTTCACGCCTCCAAACTAATTAGGAGCTCAATTAGAAAGAATTGTTTAAAATACACATGCGAAAGCCCAAAGGGTTAAATGTACGACTTTTTAAAAATTTTATGATTTGTTGTTTGGTGTGAGGTGTTCAGCTATAAGTATGCAAATTTTCACGTCTCCAAACTAATTAGGAGCTCACTTAGAAAGAATTGTTCAAAATACACATGCGCGACTCCAAAGGGTTAAATGTACGACTTTTCCAAAATTTTATCATTTGTCGTATGATGTGAGGTGTTCACCTATAAGTACCCAAAATTTCATGTCTCCAACATAATTAGGGGCTCACTTAGAAAGAATTGTTTAAAATACACATGTGGGACACCAAAGGGTTAAATGCACGACTTTCTCAAAATTTTATGATTTGTCGTTGGATGTGAGGTGTTCAGATATATGTATGCAAAATTTCACGCCTCCAAACTAATTAGGAGCTCAATTAGAAAGAATTGTTTAAAATACACATGCGAAAGCCCAAAGGGTTAAATGTACGACTTTTTAAAAATTTTATGATTTGTCGTTTGGTGTGAGGTGTTCAGGTATAAGTATGCAAATTTTCAAGTCTCCAAACTAATTAGGAGCTCACTTAGAAATAATTGTTTAAAATACACATGCGGGAGCCCAAAGGGTTAAATGTACGACTTTTTCAAAATTTTATCATTTGTCGTATGGTGTGAGGTGTTCAGCTATAAGTACCCAAAATTTCATGTCTCCAACATAATTAGGAGCTCACTTAGAAAGAATTGTTTAAAATACACATGCGGGAGCCCAAAGGGTTAAATGTACGACTTTTTCAAAATTTTATGATTTGTCGTATGATGTGAGGTGCTCAGCTATAAGTACCCAAAATTTCATGTCTCCAACATGTATAGTTTCTGAGAACGGGCTCTGTGACGGACAGACAGACGGACAGACAGACAGACAGACAGACAGACAGACAGAGGAGCGAGACGAATAGGGTTTCGTCAGATGAACGAAACCCTAAAAAGTTTTAAGTAAAAAAATGAAGTATTTTTATGAGTGTTTTTTGCATTAATTAGCATACTTTTACAATTATCACTCAATATTAAAAATCCCGAAGTCAATTTGTTGGAAATATAGCATAAAATCTCTATTAAAAATTCCATACATATATCTTGCAAGGAACTTTAGATATATTCTTTATAAATTGACAAATCGTGAAAATGTTCATTCTGAGATAAATGGAGCTAACTTTCTCCTCAGCGGGCAGCTGATGCATCGCTTCTCAAGGCAAAAGGTTTTATACATATAGATCTAATGAAGATAAAAGCATGTGGTTTGCGGTATTTAACGCTAAAATCTCAATATTTTTTTTTAAGCCAATATAAAACAAAATTGCATATTTTTGAGAATTTTTAGATTCCGGACCCCCTTAAATAAGAATATTGTCATGTCAACTTGTTCAAATGACATCGATTAATTTCATAAACTTTATAATATTATTGTTTAATAACTAGAGCTTTAGTAACCTGTTTGAAAAAAAACACAAGTTTTTTAAAAATTTGCTTGGTACAAAATGGTTTTAAATTAAACCAAAAGCTAACGCTGTATTTATTTTCAAATTAAAAATCATTTAATATAATAAAAGTCTAAACAAACTTATCATTTTAAAACTAACATATAAAAGTTTTAACGCTTCAAATATATCTTGATTAAGGTGTTTCACTCAAAAATCTTTCTATAGGTTTCTATTTTGGAACGTATTTCCTAGAATTTAGCAAGTATTTTAAGTGCAAATGTGAAAATTTATCTTGGTTTTTCATCACTTAAATCTATATTACAAACAAACAAACAATACGAAGATCAATTAAATTCAAATGCAACATTTATACTGCAATTCCATGACCAAGAAAACATTTCAACTTCATTTTTTTTCAGTCAGAAATGTCAAAATATTTTTGTAGCCTTTTTCAACAATCGATTTCAATGGAAACATTAATCAGAAATTTCCACTTAAAGAACTTTAAGGACATTGATTGACGATGTTCTGGTGCTTTGGTCTCTGTAACATACTAAGTTGGTTACGATCAGTCTTTCATTGAAGATAATTTCGAGAGCTTTCATTTAAAAATTTATTTTCTTGAATTTTTCACTCTTTCCAAAAGATAAAGTGGGGGACGTAATTAATTAAAAAAAACAATAATCGATCAAAATTACAAAATTTTATTTTGATTCAAATTTTTTTAAATGCACATGAAAAAAGTCTAGTTGTTTTACACAATAAATATATTTTTTTTTATATTAATAACAGTTTTCTGCTTTATACAAAATAGTGCATTATATTGTAAGCAGGGGGGGGGGGGGGATTTTGGGCTTTTTTTACCCAACTGCAAGAAGAGTTATATGTTTCATGCGTATCTGGGTATATGGATTTTTTATACCTTCGAAACATCAAAACGGCTGGATGCATTTTAATGAATGAGGCCTCTATCGATTTGTCTTAACCGTCCGATGGTTATAGACTAAGTTTTGTTTTTATAAATTCAAAATGGCTGTCGTAAAATTCAAAATGTGGTAGCGACAGAAAAATTTTATGCACCATATTGAGTGGAATATCATTGGATAGGCTAGTTTCATTGACTATTTTACAGTCAGAAGCTCCGTTGAAATATTACACAATCTGGAAGCTGTGTAGGTTGGTTCTCTAGCTTTACTGCAACGGAAACCTTCATAGACATCCATACACCTCATCAAAACAGCCTTTATATATCGGAACTAACAATTAAACACAACTTAAAAGTCATCAATACAAGTAAATAAAAAAATATATATAGGCAAATAATACAAAAAATAGTTTCAAATTTATGAGAAATAATTAATTAGTTCGCTTTTAACGCAGTCGGGTTTTTTATTTTTTTTAATTTAATTTTTACTTGTTTAAATTATAACTCTACTCTCTTGTTTTAGAAGAAATACAAAACCATGAAATAGCAGATAGATGCTTCTTCATTTTTATCACACTACTTATTAGCTCTTTTTTAGAGGTGAAAAAAAAATCTGTCCTGAAAAAACACTTGCACCCATTTACCCTTAACACATAATTATTCAGTTTGTCTGCATACATCTTTTAATTAAGTATATTTTGTTATAATACATTAATCAGAATTATTCTTAGCGAGTTATATCTCAATATAATGAAAACAAGTTGGAATATCTCAGTGATTTCAATTTTGATCATTACCATGTTCGTTAGAAATAAAGATGACATAAAAAAAAATGTCTAAACATTTTTGACATGTTAGAAATGTTTCGTCAGCTACATCTAAGATGCTTTAAAATATACTGAATAGCAACTATTTTAAAATGATCACGTGTATCTACGTTTGTAATTGAGATTGCTAGGACAATATTGCATTAGCCTACTCGACGAATATATATGTTTCAAACTTTGGTTGCATCCAATTACTGCCCGAAAAATACGGATATTGTACGGGGAGTCGTATTGTACATACGATTTATATTTTATACCGAAAACATTATCTGAAAACCTGATTTAGAGAATGTGTCAGAGACAAGTCAATTTGGATTTTATAACAGCGTCGGAGAAAAGCAGTACTTAAACTCTAGTTTGTGTCGTCTTCTCTAAATAAAAAAAATCTATAAAAATACAGAAATTATACTAGCAACGCGATTGTATCTACAATTTCCTAGGTTTGTTTGTAGCATATATTTTTAAGGAATGCTGATGTCAGTGTTTTCAATGTGTGATTTAACACAGTAACAACTTTTTTTTCAGGAATTAACGGTGTGACTAATTGCTATGAAACGTGCTATTAATTAAACTTAAATTGTCTTCTCAATTCTAAATACATAAATTTTTATAATAACATAATACTAAATACAATATAATACTAAATACATAGATTTTTAATTTATTGAATAAAAAAATAGATACTCTTATATTTACAATATATATATTCTTTTTGTAATATATTGCGTAATATGAGACTTTAAAATTTCATAAAAAACGTAGTCAGTTTATAAAAATCTCAATTTGAATGCGTTCCATATATATCTAAATTTCAATGAGCTTAATTTAAAAATTAAATCTTAAAATTCCATGCATAATATTTATTTTCTTTTTACATAGTTATATTAAAAATAAAAAATAACAGATAATATATAAATTATTGAAATGTAAGTAAAACATTGTGTTCTAACTTTAGAAAGTCGTACAATACTTTCAATTCCTTTCTTCAAATCATGTATGTCAAAACATTTTTGCAACTTTTTCCACAACCTTTTATATTAAAAAGACTAATATGAAGTTCCTATTAAAACAATTATAGTATCTTTGAATACCACAAATGCTATAGTTGGACCATCTGGTAAAGGGAATATTATGTAAAATATGTTTTTTTGTTGCTAACAAAGATTATTATTCATTTGTGAATATTTCTGACAGACTATGCATATCATTATTGGTCATTTTCAAAATCTGTCCATGATTTGGAATAACAAAATCAAATTTTAGAAATAATCAGTAAGTTTTAATTTTTTGTAAATAATTACCTTATCTTATAAACATTAATATACAAGCATCAACAGAGACAAAATTTACTAATTTAACATTTTTAAAGTTTAATGAAATTGGCAATGGCATAAGTGAGCACGATAATAACATCAATGGTAAGGACAAATTCAGCAAAATATTTTTATTTTTCCCCAGGTATAAATAGCCGCATTTATATCTTCTAGCTCATATATTGATATTCAATTTGTTATATAATAAATGCAGAGTAAGAAATAAAACTTCATTTAATTATCAATAAGAAGTGGGTACGATAATGACGTACACAAAAATACTTACCAAAACATTCACAGTCTTTGCTTGTTTTATAGAAACTATAAAACTATTTACTCTATTCACCCAAACCTCATATCAGGTTGACTTTTAAGGATTATTTTTGCGTTGATGAAAAGGTGCTGCCCTCAAAAAATTCCCGATGAACTTTTTGTCAGAAGCATGGTAATGAAACTCTCTCTTAGAATATGGTTTAAAAAAATTATTAAGAATTATAGATAAGTTTAATTTAGTAAAATAAATATTTTGTTTAATTATTAGCATCTTAATAAAGAAAAACGTATTTAAAAAATCATAACCATCCGTTTTAAATAGAACTTTGTCAAATCTTTACCTGAAAAATTGCTTGTTGGGACAACCTATTATAATGTCATTTTGACCACAAAAAAATATATTTCTTATTTTAAATTTTTTTATAAATAATAATATATCTGTAAATTATCATTAAAAAACATGATAGTTAAAATACAATAATTAAAATGATATTTAACTATTTTTCTGTGCAACTGTGAAAGGACAGTAAAACACGACACTGTTTGAAAATCACCCGTATGTAAAATGCTCTTCAGAAGCATTTCTTCTTGACATTCGTTATATATTCAGGGGGCTGATAGTAGGCATAAAGAGGATGAAAAATTATCATGAAACATACTGCAATAAATGAAAATCACCCTTATATAATGCTCTTCAGAAGCATTTCTTCATGACATGCTTTACATATTCAGGGTGTTGCCGAATTCGACCGACAAATTCAGGGAGGTGATAGTAGGCATCAAGAGGAAGAAAAATTATCATGAAACATACTGCAATACATGAAATAACCCTTATATAATGCTGTTCAGAAGCATTTCATCATGATATTCTTTACATATCCATGGTGTGGCCGGATAGTATGCATCAAGAGGATGAAAAATTATCATGAAACATACTGCAATATATGAAAATAACCCTTATATAATGCTCTTCAGAAACATTTCTTCATGACATTCTTTACATATTCAGGGTGTTGCCGAATTCGACCAACAAATTCAGAGGGGTGATAGTAGTCATCAAGAGGATGAAAAGTTATCATGAAACATACTGCAATAAATGAAAATCACCCTTATATAATGCTCATCAGAAGCATTTCTTCATGACATGATTTACATATTCAGGGTGTTGCCGAATTCGACGGACAAATTCAGGGAGGTGATAGTAGGCATCACAAGGAAGAAAAATTATCATGAAACATACTGCAATACATGAAAATAACCCTTATATAATGCTGTTCAGAAGCATTTCTTCATGATATTCTTTACATATCCATGGTGTGGCCGGATAGTATGCATCAAGAGGATGAAAAATTATCATGAAACATACTGCAATATATGAAAATAACCCTTATATAATGCTCTTCAGAAACATTTCTTCATGACATTCTTTACATATTCAGGGTGTTGCCGAATTCGACCAACAAATTCAGAGGTGTGAAAGTAGTCATCAAGAGGATGAAAAGTTATCATGAAACATACTGCAATAAATGAAAATCACCCTTATATAATGCTCATCAGAAGCATTTCTTCATGACATGATTTACATATTCAGGGTGTTGCCGAATTCGACGGACAAATTCAGGGAGGTGATAGTAGGCATCACGAGGAAGAAAAATTATCATGAAACATACTGCAATACATGAAAATAACCCTTATATAATGCTGTTCAGAAGCATTTCTTCATGATATTCTTTACATATTCATGGTGTGGCCGGATAGTATGCATCAAGAGGATGAAAAATTATCATGAAACATACTGCAATATATGAAAATAACCCTTATATAATGCTCTTCAGAAACATTTCTTCATGACATTCTTTACATATTCAGGGTGTTGCCGAATTGACCAACAAATTCAGAGGGGTGATAGTAGCCATCAAGAGGATGAAAAGTTATCATGAAACATACTGCAATATATGAAAATAACCCTTATATAATGCTCTTCAGAAATATTTCTTCATGACATTCTTTACACATTCAGGGTGTTGCCGAATTCGACCAACAAATTCAGAGGAATGATAGTAGCCATCAAGAGGATGAAAAATTATAATGAAACATACTGCAATATATGAAAATCACCCTTATATAATGCTCTTCAGAAGCATTTCTTCATGACATGCTTTACATATTCAGGGTGTTGCCGAATTCGACGGACAAATTCAGGGAGGTGATAGTAGGCATCAAGAGGAAGAAAAATTATCATGAAACATACTGCAATACATGAAAATAACCCTTATATAATACTGTTCAGAAGCATTTCTTCATGATATTCTTTACATATTCATGGTGTGGCCAGATAGTATGCATCAAGAGGATGAAAAATTATCATGAAACATACTGCAATATATGAAAATAACCCTTATTTTATGCTCTTCAGAAACATTTCTTCATGACATTCTTTACATATTCAGGGTGTTGCCGAATTCCACCAACAAATTCAGAGGGGTGATAGTAGTCATCAAGAGGATGAAAAGTTATCATGAAACATACTGCAATATATGAAAATAACCCTTATATAATGCTCTTCAGAAACATTTCTTCATGACATTCTTTACATATTCAGGGTGTTGCCGAATTCGACCAACAAATTCAGAGAAATGCTAGTAGCCATCAAGAGGATGAAAAATCATCATGAAACATACTGCAATATATGAAAATAACCCTTATATAATGCTCTTCAGAAGCATTTCTTCATGATATTCTTTACACATTCAGGGTGTGGCCGGATAGTAGGCATCAAGAGGATGAAAAATTATCATGATACATACTGCAATATATGAAAATCATCCTTATATAATGCACTTCAGAAGCATTTCTTCATGTCATTTTTACATATTCAGGGTGTTGCCGAATTCGACCGACAAATTCAGAGGAATGATAGTAGCCATCAAGAGGATGAAAAATCATCATGAAACATACTGCAATATATGAAAATAACCCTTATATAATGCTCTTCAGAAGCATTTCTTCATGATATTCTTTACACATTCAGGGTGTGGCCGGATAGTAGGCATCAAGAGGATGGAAAGTTATCATGAAACATACTGCAATATATGAAAATAACCCTTATATAATGCTCTTCAGAAACATTTCTTCATGACATTCTTTACATATTCAGGGTGTTGCCGAATTCGACCAACAAATTCAGAGAAATGCTAGTAGCCATCAAGAGGATGAAAAATCATCATGAAACATACTGCAATATATAAAAATAATCCTTATATAATGCTCTTCAGAAGCATTTCTTCATGATATTCTTTACACATTCAGGGTGTGGCCGGATAGTAGGCATCAAGAGGATGAAAAATTATCATGAAACATACTGCAATATATGAAAATCATCCTTATATAATGCACTTCAGAAGCATTTCTTCATGTCATTTTTACATATTCAGGGTGTTGCCGAAATCGACCGACAAATTCAGAGGAATGATAGTAGCCATCAAGAGGATGAAAAATCATCATGAAACATACTGCAATATATGAAAATAACCCTTATATAATGCTCTTCAGAAACATTTCTTCATGATATTCTTTACACATTCAGGGTGTGGCCGGATAGTAGGCATCAAGAGGATGGAAAGTTATCATGAAACATACTGCAATATATGAAAATAACCCTTATATAATGTTCTTCAGAAACATTTCTTCATGACATTTTTACATATTCAGGGTGTTGCCGAATTCCACCAACAAATTCAGAGGGGTGATAGTAGTCATCAAGAGGATGAAAAGTTATCATGAAACATACTGCAATATATGAAAATAACCCTTATATAATGCTCTTCAGAAACATTTCTTCATGACATTCTTTACATATTCAGGGTGTTGCCGAATTCGACCAACAAATTCAGAGAAATGCTAGTAGCCATCAAGAGGATGAAAAATCATCATGAAACATACTGCAATATATGAAAATAACCCTTATATAATGCTCTTCAGAAGCATTTCTTCATGATATTCTTTACACATTCAGGGTGTGGCCGGATAGTAGGCATCAAGAGGATGAAAAATTATCATGATACATACTGCAATATATGAAAATCATCCTTATATAATGCACTTCAGAAGCATTTCTTCATGTCATTTTTACATATTCAGGGTGTTGCCGAATTCGACCGACAAATTCAGAGGAATGATAGTAGCCATCAAGAGGATGAAAAATCATCATGAAACATACTGCAATATATGAAAATAACCCTTATATAATGCTCTTCAGAAGCATTTCTTCATGATATTCTTTACACATTCAGGGTGTGGCCGGATAGTAGGCATCAAGAGGATGGAAAGTTATCATGAAACATACTGCAATATATGAAAATAACCCTTATATAATGCTCTTCAGAAACATTTCTTCATGACATTCTTTACATATTCAGGGTGTTGCCGAATTCGACCAACAAATTCAGAGAAATGCTAGTAGCCATCAAGAGGATGAAAAATCATCATGAAACATACTGCAATATATAAAAATAATCCTTATATAATGCTCTTCAGAAGCATTTCTTCATGATATTCTTTACACATTCAGGGTGTGGCCGGATAGTAGGCATCAAGAGGATGAAAAATTATCATGAAACATACTGCAATATATGAAAATTATCCTTATATAATGCACTTCAGAAGCATTTCTTCATGTCATTTTTACATATTCAGGGTGTTGCCGAAATCGACCGACAAATTCAGAGGAATGATAGTAGCCATCAAGAGGATGAAAAATCATCATGAAACATACTGCAATATATGAAAATAACCCTTATATAATGCTCTTCAGAAACATTTCTTCATGATATTCTTTACACATTCAGGGTGTGGCCGGATAGTAGGCATCAAGAGGATGGAAAGTTATCATGAAACATACTGCAATATATGAAAATAACCCTTATATAATGTTCTTCAGAAACATTTCTTCATGACATTTTTACATATTCAGGGTGTTGCCGAATTCCACCAAGAAATTCAGAGGGGTGATAGTAGTCATCAAGAGGATGAAAAGTTATCATGAAACATACTGCAATATATGAAAATAACCCTTATATAATGCTCTTCAGAAACATTTCTTCATGACATTCTTTACATATTCAGGGTGTTGCCGAATTCGACCAACAAATTCAGAGAAATGCTAGTAGCCATCAAGAGGATGAAAAATCATCATGAAACATACTGCAATATATGAAAATAACCCTTATATAATGCTCTTCAGAAGCATTTGTTCATGATATTCTTTACACATTCAGGGTGTGGCCGGATAGTGGGCATCAAGAGGATGAAAAATTATCATGAAATATACTGCAATATATGAAAATCATCCTTATATAATGCACTTCAGAAGCATTTCTTCATGTCATTTTTACATATTCAGGATGTTGCCGAATTCGACCGACAAATTCAGAGGAATGATAGTAGCCATCAAGAGGATGAAAAATCATCATGAAACATACTGCAATATATGAAAATAACCCTTATATAATGCTCTTCAGAAGCATTTCTTCATGATATTCTTTACACATTCAGGGTGTGGCCGGATAGTAGGCATCAAGAGGATGGAAAGTTATCATGAAACATACTGCAATATATGAAAATAACCCTTATATAATGCTCTTCAGAAACATTTCTTCATGACATTTTTACATATTCAGGGTGTTGCAGAATTCGACCAACAAATTCAGAGAAATGCTAGTAGCCATCAAGAGGATGAAAAATCATCATGAAACATACTGCAATATATGAAAATAACCCTTATATAATGCTCTTCAGAAGCATTTCTTCATGATATTCTTTACACATTCAGGGTGTGGCCGGATAGTAGGCATCAAGAGGATGGAAAGTTATCATGAAACATACTGCAATATATGAAAATAACCCTTATATAATGTTCTTCAGAAACATTTCTTCATGACATTTTTACATATTCAGGGTGTTGCCGAATTCCACCAAGAAATTCAGAGGGGTGATAGTAGTCATCAAGAGGATGAAAAGTTATCATGAAACATACTGCAATATATGAAAATAACCCTTATATAATGCTCTTCAGAAACATTTCTTCATGACATTCTTTACATATTCAGGGTGTTGCCGAATTCGACCAACAAATTCAGAGAAATGCTAGTAGCCATCAAGAGGATGAAAAATCATCATGAAACATACTGCAATATATGAAAATAACCCTTATATAATGCTCTTCAGAAGCATTTCTTCATGATATTCTTTACACATTCAGGGTGTGGCCGGATAGTAGGCATCAAGAGGATGGAAAGTTATCATGAAACATACTGCAATATATGAAAATAACCCTTATATAATGTTCTTCAGAAACATTTCTTCATGACATTTTTACATATTCAGGGTGTTGCCGAATTCGATCAACAAATTCATAGGGGTGATAGTAGCCATCAAGAGGATGAAAAATCATCATGAAACATACTGCAATACATGAAAATAACCCTTATATAATGCTGTTCAGAAGCATTTCTTCATGATATTCTTTACATATTCATGGTGTGGCCGGATAGTATGCATCAAGAGGATGAAAAATTATCATGAAACATACTGCAATATATGAAAATAACCCTTATATAATGCTCTTCAGAAACATTTCTTCATGACATTCTTTACATATCCAGGGTGTTGCCGAATTCGAACAAAAAATTCAGAGGGGTGATAGTAGCCATCAAGAGGATGAAAAATCATCATGAAACATACTGCAATATATGAAAATAACCCTTGTATAATGCTCTTCAGATGCATTTCTTCATGATATTCTTTTCACATTCAGGGTGTGGCCGGATAGTAGGCATCAAGAGGATGAAAAATTATCATGAAACATACTGCATGAAAATCATCCTTATATAATGCACTTCAGAAGCATTTCTTCATGTCATTCTTTACATATTCAGGGTGTTGCCGAATTCGACCGACAAATTCAGAGGGGTGATAGTAGGAATCAAGAGGATGAAAAAATATCATGAAACATGAGGTCATAAAAAGCTTATTTAGGCACAAATACAGGATGCTTCTCCCTAACTGAACTCGTGTTGACGGTAATAATTTTAAGAAAATTAAAAATACTGGAATGAAAATTAACGATATGTATCTGGTTTCGTATGAAATGTGATAACATTACAAAAAGTTCTGAAAAACAGGGTGCTCACACAATCGATGATACCGTATGAACTGGTAATCACAGTCTAAAATGTTAAGCGTCAAGTACATACTGCTGGCACGTGTAATGGAAACTTCTACATTTTTTTTTATATTATCACTTTTACAAAAAAAGTGAGTATGTCTATTAAAAGTTACATTATAATATACTTCAGTTTTCAAAAAGTTGTTACAGGCAACCCAAGTTGAGTTAAAGTACAATACCCTGTAATTTTTATTGAATAGGTAGTTTGCGACAGAGTGATTCGTTGCAATGTTTGTTCCTCTTGATACATACTATTACTACTCTGAATTTGTCAACCGAATTCGATAACATCCTGTATACTGAAATTGGAAAATTATACGATGATGAAGTTCTTAATAGATGAATTGGAAATTTCTGAACGTTAAAGAAAACTTTCGTTTAAGAATGTCGCTGCACTTTAATTGTAAATTAATTTAATATGTGAGTGTTTTATAAACTTCTTAATTATAGACTGCAATAAAGTTTCACTTCATAATTTTTTTTCTTTTATGGTTCATTTTTATTTATGGTGTTGTAGAGCTATGTTTGTTGCAATAAATTACATTTTTGATAACAACAGTTGAAAATACATTACTTTATTTATTTACCCTCTTTTATTTTGATTTTCGAAATTTATAATATAGCAGTGGTTTCATTTTATTAAAATAAGCATTTTCTGCAGTAGATGAACATTGTGATTTATGTTCACCGAACACATAAGATATTTACATTTTAATTTATATTCTAATCTCTTCTAAAAAACTAAAATATTTTCAGAAAAGTACTATTTATTTCATTTTTGTAAGTTTTTGATATTTAGAATAGAAGGATAAAAAATAAACTTTTTTATGATTTTGTAACAGAAAAAATATGAGATTAGAATAAGATTGCGTATTTTTAAATTATTTGGAGAAATGTTCTTATATTTTACTATGAGAGTTTATATCTATATGGTATTGTATTTATATGAATGTTTAATATATTAATTTTTGCATTAAAGTGTTTACACATGTAATAGCTGCTCGAAAAGACATCTCATTTAAAACTTACAATTAGGACTTCCTTCAGAAGGATGATTCGTCTGAGCGATGTTAGTGAGAACATAGATTTAATAATAATTAGTAACAAGAAAAGAAAATGAGATGCTACCTTTAATTGACAATACGAGGTCTGTCTGAAAAATATTCAACCTTTGGCCGAAAAAAATGCATAAGTTACCTGACCAATTCATTCTTAATAGTTGAATTGGAAATTTCTGAACGTTAAAGAAAACTTTCGTTTAAGAATGTCGCTGCACTTTAATTGTAAATTAATTTAATATGTGAGTGTTTTATAAACTTCTTAATTATAGACTGCAATAAAGTTTCACTTCATATTTTTTTTTCTTTTATGGTTCATTTTTATTTATGGTGTTGTAGAGCTATGTTTGTTGCAATAAATTACATTTTTGATAACAACAGTTGAAAATACATTACTTTATTTATTTACCCTCTTTTATTTTGATTTTCGAAATTTATAATATAGCAGTGGTTTCATTTTATTAAAATAAGCATTTTCTGCAGTAGATGAACATTGTGATTTATGTTCACCGAACACATAAGATATTTACATTTTAATTTATATTCTAATCTCTTCTAAAAAACTAAAATATTTTCAGAAAAGTACTATTTATTTCATTTTTGTAAGTTTTTGATATTTAGAATAGAAGGATAAAAAATAAACTTTTTTATGATTTTGTAACAGAAAAAATATGAGATTAGAATAAGATTGCGTATTTTTAAATTATTTGGAGAAATGTTCTTATATTTTACTATGAGAGTTTATATCTATATGGTATTGTATTTATATGAATGTTTAATATATTAATTTTTGCATTAAAGTGTTTACACATGTAATAGCTGCTCGAAAAGACATCTCATTTAAAACTTACAATTAGGACTTCCTTCAGAAGGATGATTCGTCTGAGCGATGTTAGTGAGAACATAGATTTAATAATAATTAGTAACAAGAAAAGAAAATGAGATGCTACCTTTAATTGACAATACGAGGTCTGTCTGAAAAATATTCAACCTTTGGCCGAAAAAAATGCATAAGTTACCTGACAGGTTTGGTACCATTATTCTTTTCGAGGTTGACCCCTTGCGCGTCCACACAAACAAATCGGCATTGACTGCAGCGTAATTAATGACAGGAGATCTGGAACATCTCGGTTGCATAACTTTTGAGTTGTGAAAACATCATTTCGAGTAATTTACAAATCCGTACATATTTTTCCAATAAATCATACAAGCTAAAATAGGTCAATATTAACCCGATTAAGAAAAAAATTACCCGAATAAGTTACTATATAGAAAATCGTCTAATGAGAATTGAGAAAATGATCTTATGATTAAATCTCTAGATTAGTGAAGCTGAAAAAAAAAGTGCATATCAAATTTAACTCATTAAAGACTGACGTTGCGTTTTCGCAACATTATATTTTTGTTTTTTTAAACATTTTTCATACCATTAAAAGAGAAATGTTAAATTTGCCTTATTTAATTAACACGGTTCAGTGATTCATAAAATAAAAGTAAAGGTTTATCAAAAAATGCTGTGAACTGAATGATATTCCAGTAAAACATGCTGATCCTTAATGGGTTAAACAGACACTTTTCGACACTTTTGCCCAGAGAAGTAACATTTTGACAAGTACTTCCGTGCAAACTATTCGCTGTTTCATATTTATTCAATGTTAACACAATTTATTCAATGCTAGATAAGTAACTAACCGTTTTGTTGCATTTAAGTTGCATGTTTTTTTGGACGAGGGATGCAGTTTTATTAAATAATTAAAATTTCTATACCTAACAATGTAAATAAATGGTAATTTAGAACGATTTCCGTTCATTTCAACTTTTTAAATTTTGTATTTTTTGGAAGCCATTCTTAGAGAGCATTTACATCTTAAAAGTATCCCGTCTAAAAATTTCAACCCGATAAAAAAGTTATTAGGTTAGCAGTAGCACCGAAAAAAAATCGAAAGTTTTTAGTTCCTGCATCATTTTACATAGCGAAAATTTTGGAAATTGTTCTTTTGCGAGTACTTATGCCTTAAAAGCAACATTCATGCAAATTTTCATCTTAATATTCCTAATAATTCCACGTACTTCGTTATTTAGATCATCTTTGAAATTTGCCCGCTTTATTTAGTCTTCTTAATTTCGATTTTTTTTTTTTTTTAAGAATTCGTTCTAATGCGTGCATTGCAGTTTGAATTGTTTCTATAGCGATCTTTTAGATCTTATAAGTTACTACCATGCCAAATTTTAAGTTTCTAGACTCAATAGTGTTACAGAAATTACAGATTAGATCTGTTTTTATGGTGCACCCATTTATTTTTTTTTTAACTGACCGGTATTAACGACTTAAAAGTAATAGCCATGTGAAATTTTAAAATTTCTTTCTCTAACAATTCCAAATAAATCGTGATTTAGAAACTTTCCTGAACGTTTTACGTTTATTTCTAACATTAAAATTTCGAACCTTGAAGAAAGAGTTCATAACGAGTATTTACATCTTAAAAGTATCCACCGCATAAAATTTCAAATTTCTATCCCAAACAGTATCTCAGAACTCACATTTTTAGAACTTTTCTGATCCTACACCCATGGATGTTGTACCGGCATAAAATATAGTCTTTGTTGGAGGAGAGATGGTCACCATCATCTTCAAACCATTATTTATTAAATCGGCTAGGTAGATTCTGAGATTACATTTCAGAAACACACAAATGTTACTACTTTATAATGTTAGCATATACGTAGATAAAAGAGTCTTTTAACATTTATTATATAAAAACATAAATTGTGTTAGCAGATGTATTTATTAAAATACATATGTAAACCAGTTTAATATTACTTTAATTTTATTTTCATAGTCGTTTATATCATTTGGCAAAAACATCTCACTTTCTTAAACCCGAAATGGGTCAACCTTTAAAAAAAATCGCCAAGGACCATATAACAACGAAGTACCGTGAAGGGTATTAGACACATGGTAATAAGGCACTTATTCGGATACAGGAGATAAATCGCTAAATTTCGTAATGCATTCTTTTCATTTGAAAAAATCAAATTAAATACGTTTAAAAAACACGACTTTGACCCATTTCTTTTAAAATACAAATAAGTAAAAATAATAATAACAAGTTGGAAATTGCTCGTCAAACGTGGCAAATGAGGTGCGTTCGTACTATAACTAGTTTTATAATTATTTTTTGCACCCCATATTGTACTGAATGTATATTTTTTTGCGCTTCATAAGTGCATAGTCTGTAACATCATTAAAATGCACTTACAATAATATTTTCCCCATTCCCCGTAATGTAACGGAAAACTTTTGACTGTCCCTGTAATTAAACTATACATTCGATTTTCATAAAATTTGAAATGGCTCGACAAAAGTTTGCAGCAATTATATATTTAAAATTTCAGGCCATTCGGAAGGCTGTAAAATCATTAAAATGCATTTGCAATAATTTTTTCCCATTGGCCGTAATGTAACGGAAAACTTTTGGGTGTCCCTGTAATTAAACTATACATCCGATTTTCATAAAATTGGAAATGGCTCAACAAAATTTTGCATCAATTATATATTAAAAATTTCAGACCATTCGGAAGGCTGTAAAATCATTAAAATGCATTTGCTATAATTTTTTCCCTTTGGCCGTAATGTAACGGAAAACTTTTGGGTGTCCCTGTAATTAAACTATACATCCAATTTTCATAAAATTGGAAATGGCTCGACAAAATTTTGCAGCAATTATATATTAAAAATTTCAGACCATTCGGAAGTCTGTAACATCATTAAAATTCACTTGCAATAATTTTTCCCATTGGCCGTAATGTAAAGAAAAACTTTTGACTGTCCCTGTAATTAAACTATACATCCGATTTTCATAAAATTGGAAATGGCTCGACAAAATTTTGCAGCAATTATATATTAAAAATTTCAGATCATTCGGTCGGGTAGTTTTTGCTCTGTTATATGCGGACGGACAGACAGACGGACTGAACGACGACTATAGGTGCTACGTATTTATATAATTACGAACGCACCTAATAAGAGATAATACGTCAAAACATTTTCTTTCAACATCAAAGAATTGTTTCTAAATTACTCATTCAAAAAAAAAGTTGCTTTTGGCGAAAGAAATGCTCTTCTCTAAATTTTAACCCGGCTAAAAATAAAGTACCGTGATTACTTCAAATGTTATAGGAATGTTCCGTAATCTGGTTTGCAACCAATGAAGTATTGTAAAATCGTCGCTTAACTCCAAGTTAATTTCATTGCGGTGACTTTTTTTGAGGGTGGAGTGTTGCAAATATTTACATTTGAATTTAAAGTTTTGTTTATATATCTGTTGCTTGTATAATTAATTAGCATTAGATGATGGAGCTTCACTCGAAACATATGTAAAATACGTCTTCTGTGGCTGTTTGCTCAAAGCCAATTTTATATCACTATTATAACTCTCATAGGATTATAACAATGTTGTTCTTAGTATTGTTTTTGTTTGACAGCAACCTTGCCTGTGTATCTGAAGGCGGATTATTGGCCATTTTTCTTGTACGAAGAAGGGCTATAACATATTTGTTCTCCTTTGCATACCATGAACACATTGCTGCACAAATGCCATATACGCACCACGTTGGCACGGTTTTTTCTGACGCTAATGTCATATACACACCGGGGTACTTAACTGGCGCCAAAGTTTCGTTATTTTGCTTGATATGGTAACCCAGATGTTATTGTTTATTTATTAACTAGCCAATGCACTGCTTTGTTTGGATTCGCGAAGTATTATTTCTATCCTATATATATAAAATCCTAATGAAACGAATTTATGAAACGATTTATGAAAAGATTTTATGAAACGACTGATAAAACAACTGATTATGTTTGACAGCGATTTCTCCTAAAATATGGAATATTATGCGATGAAATTAACTCCAACAATCCGTATTGATCTGTAGATCCCAAAACTGGTATTAGAATTTTTTAAATTGGAACTAGTTTTCGAGATACTAATTTTTTGCCAATTTTAAACACATTTCTCTAATGATGGCAACTCAAATTTTAATCATAACATGTATTTGTTTCATATGTTAGAAAAGGATATTATTTTAAACCAATTTAGCGAACAGTTTGGCCTCCCTTAAATGTAAGCTAAGAAATGTATCATGTTACTTTTATTCATAATTCAATTTACTTGAACAATCTTTCGTTAAATCGGAAGATTCTGATAGAGAAATCAAAGACTCGGAATTTCTATGTTTCCGCGACGCGGGTAATAAATCGCCAAACATTTCTCTTGTCGCATTTTGTTTTTGTACTTTATTATCATTTTATTTAAAATGCAAAATTTCCATTTAAAACTGAAACATTTAAAATTAATGGCTTTCTCTTCTCTCTCTCTTTTTTTTTTAACGAAACGAAAAGAAAAATATTAAGCACACATATCATATATGCACCGGTGTATCTAATTGGCTCCAAAATTGCGTTATTTTGCCTGACATTGAAACCCGCTTATTATTGCTTATTTATTAATAAATATTTATTTACATTTATTTTCTTTTTTTAGTTATAAATTATTTTATTCTATAGTTATCAATTAAATTTTTTTATTGTTATTTCATTTAAAAAATAATAAAAAATAATTTAAAAATTATTATGTAACTGTTTTTTGAAAACGAGATTTTCGCCAAATTGTCGTAAAAACCCGGTGCGTATATGACATGTGTGCCAAATCATTATAATAATAGCCTAAATCATGTGAGTGTCATCATCAGTTCCGGGTTCACCGCTTCGCTTTTTATATGCTAATCGGTCATTTTGGTACTTTAATGTTAGCCGGGCGCAGGTGAAATATCGCAAAATATTGTCCCATCGCCATGATTTCATAATAGTTCAAGTCACATTATAATAGTTCAAGCCATGTGACTGTCATAAACAATTACGGGCTAACCCATTCGCCTTTCATATGCAAGGTAGCTATTTTTAATCAAAATTATTTTTTCGAGTAAAACTACATAAAATTCGATCTGATCGTAAATAATTCTCGATACTTTTATGTTAGCCACGAGCAAATTTCGCCAATAGCAATTTTTAAAAGTCCAGTTAGCCACTTTTATTTCACGCATGGTAAATTAAAACAATGCGTTGATGTTGAAATTAAATGTCATGGTTTATGGTATTTTTTTTCTTTTACTGTTCTTTTTCTATTTTTATTTTTTATATTTTTTTTATGAAATAAGGGAAAGTCATGAATTTTAGACGTTTCAGTTTAAGGGATTCCGGGACACAAAAATCTTAAAATTAAAAAGAAAAAAAAAATATTGGATTAAAAATTTCTCTGTCGTTTTCAGCTTAAAATGACGTTTAAATCATGTTTCTAT
The DNA here is from genome assembly GCA_963932465.1 of Maratus speciosus. NCBI lineage: Eukaryota > Metazoa > Arthropoda > Arachnida > Araneae > Salticidae > Maratus > Maratus speciosus. The sequence goes on along the minus strand of OZ010786.1, from coordinate 510,147,826 downwards.
CTTAATTAGAATAGGAAATATTAATTTTTTCGTTTTGATTTGTTTTAAAAATCTATCTTTTAAGCTATGGTTGTCAAGGAAACTACTTCTTGTGAAATTGCGTTTTTCTTCGAGATGGGTTTTTTCACCATTTCTCATCTTTAAGTTTTTATAAGTTTAGAACCGTTAAAGATAAATGTTTGAAACTTGGGACATATATTTTTCAATTGCTTTACTGTAACTTTGAGCCAGCAAATTTTAAAAAAAGGTTTACTTTTGAAAATATGATTTTTTCTTTTAAAGTTACATCAATTTTTATTAAGTTTTTATTTAAATATTTTTATTGTTTTTTTATTAATATTTTTTTAAATGCTGGCTCTAAATTAAAAAATATATATTTCTGTTTATTTAAATGAAAAACAATTCAAATTCTACAAATAATATTTCGAGTTATAACGATTTTAAGTTATACTACTTTTTTCATAAATTTTAAATTTAAAAAATTGTTTAAAAAAGCTATGAGAAGTTTTATCATTTGATTTTGTTTACAAATAATATGGTTAACCATCACAAAAAATTCAAAATTTTAAATCAATAAATAATTTTTTTAAATGTGTCCCGGACCCCCTTAAAATTAAAGTTAAGGGTTTCAAATAAAATGAGTGAAAGTTTTATATTTTTAATGAAATACGAAAAAATACGACGAGAACATTGTTTGGCTATTTATCATCTGCGCTCAGCTAACATAAAAAATACAGAGTTCTCGATTTCTGTATCACAATCTCCCGATTTGGTAAAGGGCTGAGATAGTAAATTAAAGTAGGAATAAAAGCAGCATGATACAAAGCTTAGCATACATTTAAGGGAGACCAAATTAGTCGCCAAGGGCGGCTTGTATTAAATAATGCAGTAAATCATGACATTTAATTTTAACTTCAAACCAATGTTTTAATGGTAATACTTAGTTATACCGTCAACCAAATTCGCCAAATTATATAAATCGCCAAACCACTCGCCAAATTATACAAATTGACACAATATTTATTTCAAATAACGAAAGAATTAGTATAACACTACATAAATACAAATGAAACGTCAAAATAAAAATCACTTGATAGTGTAAAAACGTGTAACTTCCTTAAAGTCAAGTGAATGTGACATTTACGATCAACCATTATCGGCATTTAATCTAATAGTTTAGCGATAGATTTTTGGTTGACGGGTTAACCAAATAGTACCATTTTAATTTACTACTCGAAAAATAAAAAAAATGCAAATGGCGAGTTAAAAAAAAAAAAGTTATTTGTGAGATTTGCACCCGGCTAACATAAAAGTATAAAAAATTCTTTGCGACCATGACAACTTTTATGAAGTTTTTATCGAAAAAATAATTTTGATTCTTTAATCCAAATGGAAACTTTTCATATTAAAAGCGAAGGTATCCGCCCGTAATTGCTTATGACAGTCACATGACTTGGACTATTAAAATATAAGTGAAATGATGGTGATAGAATAATATTTGACGACATATCACTTGTGGCTGGCTAACATTAAAGTACCATAATTTTCGCCTGGAATATAAAAAGCGAAGGGATCAGCCCGTAATTGTTTATGGCAGTTTCATGACTTGGACTATTATAATATAGGTGAAATGATGGCGATAAAATTTCATTTGGCGACTTATCCCTTGTGGCTGACTAACATTAAAGTACCAAAATGGCCACCTGGAATATAAAAAGAGATCCGACCGGAACTATTGATGAAAGTCACATGACTTAGGCTATTATTATAGAGATTGTTTTCAATTCTAAAAACAGTGCAAGGAATAATATTTCCTAACGATTAAAAATTTATTTACACCTGACTATTAAAAACAGAAAAAAAAACTTTAAAATTACTATTAAATGGCAATATTGATACTTTTATGTTAGCCGAACCCAGTTGATAAATGACAAAAAAATTTCCCATAATATATTTATGTTGCATTTATTTCATTTAAAACGTGACAGCAACATAAAATATAACCTATGTTGGATCAGCGACGGTCACTATCTATTTGCAACCATTACTTTTGAAATTGGTTTGATATTTCGTGAGATTGTGTAGAAATCGCAATTTAGAAAGATTTTAGAAAGCTTTTCGCGCATTTTCACCTCTTTTAAGTTTTAAATTTTTTCGAAACAGTCCTTAAAAACCATTTATGTCTAATAAATATGTACCGTGCCTGATTACAAGTTGCTGGCCCCTACCGATCACAAAAATCGCAATTTAAACGTTTTTTGCTTCTGCAACTCCCAGATGGTAGTGACTCCGACATGAAGTAGCGTCTATATTAGAGCTGAGGCTGGTAGCATCAATTTCATACCATTAGTTTTGAAATCAGTTTTATTCTTCCCCAGACTGTTCACAAATCGGCATTTAGAACGTTTTTAAAACGCTTTTTGCGCATTTTCACCCCTTTAAAAAATTTTTAAACAAATGTTCTTAGAGATCATTTATATCTAATATGCATATACCATGCCAAATTTCATGAATCTAGAACGTTACATAATATAACATACATACATTCCATAACATAAGAATCACATTTTTAGAATGTTTTTTGCTCCTGCACACCCTTCGGGGTAGTGGAATCATACATAAAATATAGCCTATCTTGGAACAAGGGTTGTCCCCATCATTTTGACAGCATTATCTTTTGAATCGGTTTGCTATTTCCTGAGATTGCATAGAAACCACTATTTAGAACGTTTTGTAGAACGCTTTTTGCGCATTTTCACCCATTTTAAATTTCAAATTGTTTAAGAAATGTTCTTAGAAATTCTTTATATCTAACTAGGGTACTCTGCCCCCTGCAAGCTACGCTCGCCAACCCCCCTTCAGGTACCGCATAATCTAAAAACTCGCTAATCTGATGGATTTTAAAAATATTAGAGAAGATCGAATTATACTGAAAAAAGATGTGCAGATCTCCTTGTAAACGCGTTTCCATTCATCCATAGCTTTTTTACAACTCGCCAGTTAGCATTTATTTTTTCGAGTGGTAAATTAAAATATTGATTTGAAGTTGGAATTAAATGTCATGGTTTGTTGCATCATTTAATATTTGACCAGATGTCATATACGGACCGCAGGTTTGGCGTGATTTTTTTAACGAAAATTTGGCGAAAACCTCGTTTTCGAATACCAACTACATATGCATTTTTGGTATTACTTAGTTATCACGTCGACCAAAAATCTATCGTCAAACTTTAAGATTAATTTGTATAATTTGGCGATTTATATAAATTGGTGAAATTGGTCAACGGAATAACTACGTAGTACCGTATTTTTTAATTATTTTCTATTATTTTCAAATGAAAATAACAGAAAAATAATTAATAACCATAGAACAAAAGGTACTTTTCCGTTACACGGACACCATTGTCGCCAAGCGTAATAGTTGACGCAAAATGAAAATCACGTGTATTGAAACATTTGAAAAAGAAAAGAAAAAAACATTGTCGATAGTAAAGGGAGCATTTTAAAAATATAACATTTGAAAATTACAGTCTTTTACGGACTATTTTATTAAATCACAAATGTATACTTAAACTAGGTGAACAAATAATGTTATACAATAAGGTAACTCATATTACCGCTTTTCACGATCAAATCCTTTTCACGAACAGGGTTGAAATAATTGGCGCATTAGCATACATTCTGGCATGGTGTCCGTATAACGGAAAAGTGCCGAACAAAATAATTTATATAATTTAAAAAATAAATAAAAATAAATACACATTTATTATTAAATAAACAACAATAGCCGGGTTACCATGTCAATCAAAATAATACCATTTTGGCGCCAAATAAGTACCCCGGTGCGTATAGAACATCTGTGCCTAATATTTTTCTTTTCTTTTTGTTTTAAGAAAAAAGAAAGAAGTGAAAGCCATCAATTTTAATTGTTTCAGTTTTAAATGAAAGTTTTTTATTTTAAATTAAATGAATGAAAGGATTATATTTTAAATAAAATTAATGAAATCTAAAAAAGAAAATACGTTTGTGAAAAATGTTTGGCGATTTATCACCTGTGCCTCGCTAACATAAAAATACCGTCAGAATTGATTTCTCTATCAGAATCTTTCGATTTGGCGAAAGATTGTTCAAGTAAATTGAATTATGAATAAAAGTAACATGATACATTTCTTAGCATACATTTAAGGAAGGCCAAACTGGTCGCAAAATTAGTAAAATAATAACCTTTTCTGAAATATGAAAAACAAAATCTGTTATGATTAAAATTTGAGTTGCCATCATTAGAAAAATTTGTTTAAAATTAGAAAAAAAAATTATATTTCGAAAACTAATTCGAATTTAAAAATTCTAAAACCAGTTTTGTGATCTGTGGACAAATACGGGTTTTTGATTTTAATTTCATCGCAAAGTATTCCATATTTTAGGAGAAATCGCGTGAAACATAATCAGTTGTTTAATCAGGCGATTCTAAAAAATCGTTTCATAAATTCGTTTCATTTCTGCCGTTTCATATATCCATATCATAAATTCGTTTCTTTAGGATTTTATATATATATATATATATAGGGTAGATAAGTAACTAATATTCCAATTTTCATATTTTTAGGCCCTTAAGCAACACAAAAATATCATTTTTAGAACTTTTTTTCCTCCTATTCCCCTTTGACGTAGTGCTTTTATTGCCCCTATTTTTTATTGTGGAATAATATCTACCAAACTGGAACGATCATGAACAATAGACTTGTAGTTGCAGGTAAAAATGTTAAGAATGATCAAGATCTGCAACGTGGAGAATGAGATGAGAGAGTACAGGAAGGGAAGGATATGTGCATAGTAAAATGGAAAGATAACAAATGTGTCATTTTACTTTCAACTTGCACAGGTAGTGATCCCAAGAGCAGTTGTGTTAGATGGTCCAAAGATCAAAAGTGTAAAATTAATGTAACACAACCTCTAATTGTGAACACATACAATACGTGTATGGGTTGAACAGACTTAGGCGGTAGGTGTTTAGGTTACTACCGTTGTGCTATTTGCACAAAAAGTGGCCAACAAGAGTTTTTGTGCATTTTATAAATTTGGTTATTTCCAATTCTTGGATAATATACATCAGGAATTGTAAAGCAGGTGAAATTCGTCGTAAAGACAGGTTGTCTCTCTTACACAAGATTACACAAGTACTGATGAAATAAGAGGGTAAACTAAGTGAAACACGACGACCAGGGAGACCACGCAAAGTTTATTCACCTGTAAGTGATTCTGAATACGATTCCGAAAATAAACCACAGTGAAAACAACGTAACGTTATCCAGCATCCAATTTACGATATTAGATACGAGAAGATTGGACATTGTCCTCATTCAACAAATGATATCTTTGCTTCAAAATGTAGGTATGAAGGCTGCAAATCAAGAACAAGAGTTATTTGTACAAAGTTCAATATGTACAGTCGTGGAAAAAAAGTAAACACCCCCTACTAACTCCTCAACAAATTCTCGTAGAAGATAGTTACTGGTACCGAACGATTTTAAATAAAGTCTTCTTTCAAATGATGTATATAAAATTTGCTTAGAGGGCCATCTACATATTAAAACGAATCCAAACTTTGTTTTTTTTTCAATAGCAGTACACAATTATGACAGCATAAATGAACTCTACACCCTTCAATTAACTTAAAAACGAATTTTTATGTAATTCGTACCATAAGTTTCCGAGAAATTAATTATTTTAAAACGAGCGTATTTTAAGGGCTGTTTCCAAATTGAAGTTCCGTATTCGTCTGCTAACGGAGAGAGCCCCTTTATTGATCAAGGCACCTTAAGCGACACTCAACGAGTCAATGAAGCCTGTTAGATTACAGTACAGCAGAATAAATTTCAAAATGTCTACTCGCTTACATCATAGACGGCCCCTTAAACCATAGTTTTGCAGTTTTTTAAGCATAATTTGAAAACAACTTGAAAGAAAAATATGAAATTTTGGTTTTCCATAAAGCTTTACTTAATAAATCTAAATCCATCAAAAAAATTCTAGGTTGCAATTCATAACTTTTTCGAATACTAATTTCATAATTCATAGTTCATATCATAAAATTAAAAAAATTGCAAATTCAGCGTATTTATGTTTGAGTATATTAGTATCATTGCTACAAAAAAAAAAAAAAAAAAAAAAGCACATTGGGAGCATAATTTCAGGAGATATAAATAAAAATATGAAAATGTAATTTAACATTAGAAGCACTCAATTTTGAATGATTATAACTCAAAAACTTATCATTCAAATGACTTGAAATTTGGTGTCTAGGCACAGTTTGAACCGAAGATTTGAAATATCTCGTTAAAATTGTATATTGATATTGAAAAAAATGAAGTTTGGATTTGTTTTAATATGTAGATGACCCCTAAGAAAATTTTATATGCGTCATTTAAAAGCAGACTTTATTTCCAATCGTTCGGTACCAGGAACTTTCGTTTACGATGATTTGTTGAGGAGTTAGTAGGGTTTTTTTTTCCACGACTGTACCTCAGTATAAAAAAATAATTGTTTCGAAAAATACCATGTAAAATAAGCATATACAGATATATATCTATAGTCCACAAAATTTCTTGTTTAAATAAATTTTAAAAAATAAAGTTTTTTTTTGTAGCACGAACCCGAGGTGCACATATGTGTACCTGCTAGTAAATAGAAACTAATATATATATATATATATATATATATATACTAGGGGGCTCTGCCCCCTACGAGCTACGCTCGTCAACCCCCGTTTAGACACCACAGGCTCTAACAGCACGATAATTTAATCGGCTTTAAAAAGATTTCGGAAGATTGAATTATAATTTGAATCTGAGAATTATAATCTGACGTAATTTTTATCATCTTAAAATATCAAATAAATGTCTCGAGCAATTTTTAAAGTTTTGCAATATTATTTTTTGTTCATTTTACGTAATAAGTGTAATGTGAAGTAAATGTGACGTAAATTCTCCTATTTAAGACTTCTAACGCATGTTTATGAATTTATTATTTTACAATATTCTGTCTCTTTTAAAATTCACGTGTAATTATAATTTTTATGATGAGTTCCTGCTTTTTATATTTTCTGCTTATAATAGTCACGTGTAAAATAATTTTTTAATTTGAAGTAAACATTATTGTTTGCGCTGTTCATGCAACTGGCAACAGTTTAGATTAATAACATTTTCTAAAATTTGTAAAAAATATCTCTCGAAATGCTAAAAATTTGAATTTAAAATTGAAATAAAACCTCAAAAAATGAGTCAAATAAGAAAAATAAATACAATCTGCACACCGGGAACTTATAACGTATAAAATGATCTAAAAATGATTAAACTCTCCTGTATAGTTTTTGCTTCAATAAAACTTTTTTAATGGAACTATTTTGTGCAACTTTGGCATTAAATATCTCTTAAAATAATTCTTCGATTTGAAAACTGTCTGCATCAGCGTGTTTATCAAACATTTCTCCATAATACCACCGATTTTCATATTTTTGTATGCAACAGTTTTTTTATATTAACGATGAAAGGCCATGCTTAAGCATTCAAATTGGATGTGGATCTACCCGGAATATCTACGCAGATTTTCATTGATCCATTTCCAAATCAAAACTTTTTTTATATATAGAAGGATATATATTTGCAAAATTTTGTTTCTGTACGTACAAGTAGATGGAACAAACTGTCAAAATTTTTTTATGATGGCTTAAAAAATATCGTATCTGAAGAGGATAAGTTACTGAATATTTCACTAGAAAATGATTACTATACGATAAGGCATTCAAAGCATTAATCGTTTATTTACAGGACACACAAAACTAGTCGGATATACCAATCCCAAAACTTTCTTCTATCTCATACATGTTAATACTTGGAAATTAGCTATAACACTACCAAAATTAAACGGCAATCTATGCCCATCATGAGGATTCTATAGATATGAAATTCCGTGCATTAGTTCTTGAGATATGGCTATCTACGAAATCGTGTAAATACAGCAAAATTCAGCCTAGCAGCCTAACTTATTGGGTGCTTTACACCAAAACCTATGTTAAACAAAACTACCAAGCAACCACTTACGTCAAAATCTACCTGTATCTGAAGTTTGGGGAAAATCCGTGCATTAGTTTTTGAGATAGAGTTATTGCGAAAATCATGAAAATGCCAGCATAGCAGCGCCACCTATTAGACGATTAACACCAAAACCTAATCAGCAACAACTTGTGTTAACATCTAACTAAATCTGAAGTTAGATGAAAATTCGTGCATTAGTTTTTGAGATAGAGCTATTGCAGGAATCGTGCAAAATGCAGCACAGCAGCGCCACCTGTTGAGCGATTTACACCAACACGTAATCCGCATCAAGTCATATCAAGGATTAACTAAATCTGAAGTTTGATGAAAATCCGTGCATTAGTTCTTGAGATAGAGCCATTACAGAAATCGTAAGAAATGCAGCGTAGCAGCGCCACCTGTTGAGCGATTTGCATCAACACGTAATCAGCATCAAGTCATATCAAGGACTAACTGAATCTGAAGTTTCATGAAAATCCGTGTATTAGTTCTTGAGATAGAGCCATTGCGGAAATCATAAAAAATGCAGCATAGCAGCACCACTTGTTGAGCGATTTACACCAACACCTAATCAGCATCGAGCCATATCAAGGACTAACTGAATCTGAAGTTTCATGAAAATCCGTGCATTCGTTCTTGAGATAGAGCCATTGCGGAAATCATAAAAAATGCAGCATAGCAGCGCCACCTGTTGAGCGATTTACACCAACACCTAATCAGCATCGAGCCATATCAAGGACTAACTGAATCTGAAGTTTCATGAAAATCCGTGTATTAGTTCTTGAGATAGAGCTATTGCGGAAATCATAAAAAATGCAGCATAGCAGCGCCACCTGTCGAGCGATTTACACCAACACCTAATCAGCATCAAGTCATATCAAGGACTAACAGAATCTGAAGTTTCATGAAAATCCGTGCATTAGTTCTTGAGATAGGGCCATTTCGGAAATCATAAAAAATGCAGCATAGCAGCGCCACCTATTGAGTGATTTGCACCAAAAACTAATCAGCATCAATTTGTATCAGGGTCTAACTGAATATGAATTTTTATTAAATTCTGTGCATTAGTTCTTGAGATAGAGCGCCCACAAAATTTGTGTCACACACAGACACACAGACAGACATACTCACAGACAGACATTTTGTAAAAACATGTTTTTCGGGTTCTCTGACCTCTAAAACGTGTAAATACGTCGAAAACCGGAATCCGAAAATTTTCATGAATCCATTACTTTCTTCTTGTAAAGATAGAAGAAAGTAATAAATCGATTACAGTACTGTCTTTGAGTAGAAATTTCTTCATTTGCGCGTTTTCAATTTCGGCATGCGCTTTTATATTACACTATTTTATTTTAACTATTTATTTGCATTTGACTAGTTATATATAAATTCTATACGTCATATACAGGGCTGCACTAGAGAATTCACGTGCATTCTTCTTATTAGCTTAAATTGCTAAAAGGGAAATTTCAACTAAATTATATATGTATTTCTTAACTGAACTAAATTTTGGCATGCATGTAGTTAATAGATACAAAATCTATGCATCATATAGACACAAGGCTTATCAAAGAATTCGGATATTTTCCCCATTGTGGATTGAAACAGCTGAAATTGGGTTTTCAAGTGTGTTATGGGTATCCATATGTTTAAATTAGACTTATTATACGGTGCAGTTTTGTTACATTATTTTGAATGTGTTGGTAAGTGTTTCATGATCTATGCTTGAAGCATGTTTTTTTTTATTTCTTGTCTTAATATTGCATTGGAAAAAGGAATTTTAATTTCAGTATTTCAACTAATACTAATTTATAAGTGTTTCTTTGAGTTTCCGCCATGGCTGTCACATTTACAACAGTTTTTTATCAAAATATACATTTTTTTTATTTTCCTTTTATACTTCAGCATTTATTTTCGTTTTGCTTCATCTAAGTAAAAGAAAAACATAAACATATAACACAAAACACAAAGATTAATGAATTTCAAATGGAGCATTTGCAGTGAGACGCGGTGTCAAAGAAAAACATTTTAAATATAATTCTTTCATTCATCTATGTCAAAATATTTCTCCAGCTTTCTTCAACAGTCAATTTCAATGAAAACATTAATCAGAAGTTTACACTCAAAAAAATTTTGGAGTATTGATTGACGATGTTCTAGTTCTTTGATATCTCTAACATACTAGGAATTTTACAGTTAGACATTCGCATTCGGTAAAGGTAATGTGCAGAAAATATTCTGGAATATTGAGACAAAATGGAATGTTTTTGAATATGTTGCTATTTCCAAAGGAATAACGGGATGTGGCGCAAGGTAAAATCGAAAGAATAAGAAAAAATCGACAAAATATGACTTTTTTGTTTTACTTTTGTTTCAAAAGTAAAACTAAATTCAATATAATGCTATATTATAGCAGAGAGTCAATTTTCATACGTCTTCAAAGAGATTGTGAATCATGAGAGATTGTGAAAAGATTATCTATGTCAAAATATTTCTCCAGCTTTCTTCAACAGTCAATTTCATTCGAAACACTAATCAGAACTTTTCACTCAAAAAAAATTTGGGGTATTGATTGATGATGTTCTAGTTCTTTGATATCTCTAACATACTAGGAATTTTACAGTTAGACATTCGGTAAAGATAATGTGAATTATCTTTATATATATATATATTATAGGCACCTGATATACCTATAATAATTTTATTCTTTTTTAGCAGTCATTACACATCCTTAATACTTGAAGCGCCGTGAGTTTCTCTGAAGTTTTATAAAAAAGATGCAGACCAGAATTTTTATTTAAACATTTTAAACTTATGTATGTACTTTATTTTTCCCAGTTTAATTTTATTATTTTTTAAATTCTTTTCTTGTCTTTTTTTAAAATTAGTAAATAATGGAATCTTTTTATATATTTTTATCACATGAGCTCAGGAAATATTTTTGTCCCCCCCCCACCCCCAGTAATTTTAAGTTTTCTTCCTAGTGCTGCCATGATTCAGTTCCTGCTAGTATTTTCCATAATATTACTCTCGGAGATGTGGGACAATAGGCTCCAGGCTCCACGACAAACTGTCAGAAGTATCTATGTGTGATTTATATGTTTAATTCTTTTTTTTCTAATAAATGTTTGGTTTAAATCGAATTACACATATTTGGCAGTGTCAAATTGAGAGCTCTTGGCGCTTCTAGTGTTATAAGATTCTTCTGCAAATGAAACCATAATACGGAATGCAATTTTCTCCGTTGATCCAATCATAAACTACATAACATGAACTATATGAAAATACTCCATAGCGACGTCTGCGGGTTTGCAGATCGAAAATATTTTCGAAAATTTAAATAAAGTGTATATATTTAAACTTGTAACATCAGTATTATTATTTTTTGTCAACTTTTAAGTAAAATGCGGAGATTTAAATGTTCATATTAGGTAGATTAAGATTTTTGTGCTTTACATTTTCTTCACATTTTATTTTATAAATCCAAATTTACCATTGTTAGAGAATAACACAGTGATCCTCGATTCATGAGTTATTGTTGCCAATTTTGCTTAGGAATGTTTCTTAATACAAAACCAGATTTTTTTAGAAAATCGATTACGTCTACCATCTGTTCATTATTTCTTATGAAAGTTACTGAATATTTCAGTAAAAAAAATGTACTTTTCAAGAAACAGTGTAAACTAAATGATAAATTTATTTCCTCTTTCACATACGTTGGTATTATTTACAATTATGATAACGTTGTTTAAATTATAATTTGTTTTAAAGTCAAATACTCTGAATGATAAAGAAATATTCTTCATATATGCACAGAATTTTTTTTATTATTATTAAAATAATTATAACTATGCTACATAAAAGTTTCTATCTAACCTATACAAAGAAACAAAATGCAAATTTCGTTTAATTTCTTTGCGGTATCTTTCTGTCGAGAAAGGCAAATCGTGAAGGATATTTCAGAAGAATACGCCTATTTTTCTGCAAATTATATGAAAAAATAAATTTATTTGACATTGGTTTTGGTTGGCGTAGCGTAATTTAAATGCTGTTACTATATTTGTGTGCATCTTAACCCTTTATCTACTGACGGTACTTATAAGTACAACTCACTTTAAACTTTTATACCACAGTGAATATTACTAATATTATAATGATACTTTGCAAAAAACGCTCTTTTAACTCCACTTTATCCGAATACATGGCAGCGGTAGTTCTAGGTTTGTTATTTTAGAAAGGAATGGGGCTGTCTTTGAAGCTGTCGATGTGTTTTGAGCCGACTTTTTGTACAGATTGCCACGCTCGTCTTTTTATTGCTGCAAACACAGTAAAGGATATAAGATAAGTGTTGGATTTTTTTTATGTGTTCATTATGGTCTTAGAATACAATATGACTAGCTATTTTAGTTGAACGGTGTATTATTTGATTTAACAGTTGAATTACTCGGTGGTACTTATAAGTACCGTCAGTACACTGGGTATTGGAGAAAAACTTATTGTTTACTTTTCGTCTGTGTAGTTAGCCATCGTTTTCATCGGCTTTAAATTGTAATTACTAAAATGTAGTGTAGTAATGATTTCACTGGTATTTCTTTTCTGTTTCATTGTTATTTTTTATAACAAATCGAAAAAGTTGTGGCACCGGTTCGTTTTTGCTATGCTAGAAATTGCATATGTAAATTCATACATTGCATATGTGGAGATGCGAGAGAACATGTTGTCCCTGGAATATTGACGTCGCAAAATTAAAGGACTGCTAACAGGATCGAAACCTAAAAAAAAAATAGTTTTTTTAACCCTTTCAGGAGCAAAGCATTTTGAATTCTAAGTGTTGAAATAAATGATTGGCACCGGAATTTGCCGAACGATTTATTTGTAAATAAGAAAAAGGCCTATATTTCACATACTTATTAAACCGAAAATATTTTCTGATGCCAGTTGAAATAACTTGTGGGTTTTCTGTTACGATAATTTAGTCATAGTGTACTGACGGTACTTTAAAGTACCACTTTAGTTAATTACCTCTAAATAATTAAATTTCTCACGGGTGAGTATTTTTTTATGTTTATCTTTTAATTTTCATTGTAGTAACTGAAAAAAAAAATATTACATGAAAAAAATTGCAGTAGATCATAATGCCGTAGATAAAGGGTTAAATAATATGTCTTTCTTGAAAATGAAAAGTTGAAGCTATGAATAAAAGAGTAACATCAATTTAAAATAAAAACATATGCTATTTTTAATATTTTTTAAATTAATTTATTAATGCTAATAAATTTATTAATGCTAATGCATTATAATATATCGTTTCAGATAATTTTATGATGCATGGGATAAATATTTGTTAATAAAAAAAAAATCGGTTCACCTATTGTTTTACTTAAAGAACAAATAACTGTAATTCATTCAAAACTTTTTAACATTTTTTATATATCTAATAATATATAATATTAATATTATATATAATAAATAATATATAATAAATAATATTTCTTTCTTGAAAATGAAAAGTTGAAGCTATCAATAAAAGAGTAACATCAATTTAAAATGAAAACATATGCTATTTTTAATATTTTTTAAATTAATTTATTAATGGTATTAAATTTATTAATGCTAATGCATTATAATATATCGTTTCAGATAATTTTCTGATGCATGGGATAAATATTTGTTAATAAAAAAATCGGTTCACTTATTGTTTTACTTAAAGAACTAATAACTGTAATTCATTCAAAACTTTTTAACATTTTTTTATTCTTAAGTGCATTATGAAAGAAATCCACGATTCTAAAATTGGTCATTTATTTTATTTTAAGTGATTTCTTCAGTCTCAATTTTCACTAGCAAGCTAAATCATCAATCTATCTTCGACAATTCACTCCCACCAACTGTAGCTGTAAATAAGCTGTTCACGTTTTTAATAAAAACATGTTTTGTAACTGTGTGCCTGGTAACTTTTGCTAAGTGTACTACAGTGATCTAATGGGTTTTAGTGAGATGTTTTGAAATTGTTACAAAATGCACTGCAATGGTTGATTACAAATGTTGCAATCCTAACTTGTTGTGAGCAAAGTATTGTCCGCAAATATTACTGTATGTATTAAAGAAAAAAATAGTAATTGAGTATCTTAATAGAAATGCCCACTGCTTACTGAAACCAGTAAAACATAAGACAACGGAACCTGTGTATAACGAAAACCAGCATTAATTCGGTTCTCAAAAACATATGTACTTCCACTCAACATCGCAAAACTTTCTGACACTTTCATATACTCAGTCTAATGCATAAAATCATAAAATTGGCAGTCATGGAAATGATATGGAATCGAATAGCGTTTTTCATTTTCCGTTAAGTTTATTGCAGTTCAAGCTATAATCAAATGCTTCTATATGACGGTTCTTCAATTACTGTCGCATCCAAAATCCGGTTCAAAACACCCATTTTCATAGTATCATCAAATAAATCTTTCGAATTTAAAAGAAAAAGAGAGATGCTAATCCATTTCTTAATTTCTGATCAAAAGCGCCTACTGATTTTATGCGAGTATGAATAAAAATCAATGATATAAAAAATAATATTTCATAAAAATAATCTATCATTCCTTAAATACAGCTACAACGAATATTTTATTCTGTTATAAGCTTCAGTTCTTTTTACAGTAAAATTATGGGCAATCTCAATAGATCAAATGCATAATTAATAAGAAATTAATCTAATTAAAATATTAAATGCTAAACACATCTTGTCTCTTTATTGCTTTGATCCATGCTTCCTTTTTACTTTCTTCTATCTTCAATAGAAGAAAGTATTGTAATCGAAATTTTTTTCGACTTCCGATTTTCGACGGATTTACACGTTTTAGGGGTCATAGATTCCAAAAACATGTTTATAGAAAATGTCTGTCTGTCCGTGTGTCCGTGTGTCCGTCTGTCCATCTGTCTGTCGCCATTGTACCATCAAAAAGTGTATGAAGTTATGCATAGAATTGAACCAAATTTCTATTTTAAGTTTTTGGCTATGGCAAGCAGATCCTCCCTGAATTTGGAAAAAAATCGTCGGTAGGGGCGCTGTAATAGCGATTTTTGTGCGATTTTAAATATTGTACCATCCAAAAGTGTATGAAGTTAAGCATAGAATTAAACCAAATTTCTTTTTTTAAGTTTTTGGATATGGCAAGTAAGTCCTCTCTGAATTTGGAAAAAATTCGCCGGTAGGGGGCTCTGTAACAGCCATTTTTGTGCGATTTTGAATATTGTACCATCTAAAAGTGTATGAAGTTATGCATAGAATTGAACCAAATTTTTATTTTAAGTTTTTGGATATGACAAATAAGTCCTTTCTGAATTTGAAAAAAAATCGCCGATAGGGGGCGCTATAACAGCAATTTTTGTGCGATTTTGAATATTGTACTAGTGATGGGCGATTTCGATTTTTTTAATCGATTTAATCGATACTATGGCCAATTCGATTTAATCGATACTATACATTTTTTAATCGATGTCTCTAAAGGTCATATCATTTTCATTTTCCTTCAAGAATTTAAGGTCAAGTAGTTGGATGTCCAATCTCAAAACTTTCTTCTGTCTCATAAATGTTAAAACTTCAAAATTCGCTATCACAGTGTCAAATTTAAATAACCTATACCCATCATGACGATCCAAAAGTATAGGTTCGTTGAAATATGTGTAGTTAAAAAATATATATAAGAATCCCATTTTCCTAACAAATCATTGAATTTCGGCCCACACCCTCTTAGATGTCCGCAACGGAAAATCCCAGTTCAAAGGGCATAAAAGCGACACCTGTTGGGTAGTATACACCCAAGCCTAATAAGGATCTATTTATACGACAGTGTAACAGAATATGAAGTTTGATTAAATTCCGTGCATTAGTTTTGAGATATGGCTATCATGAATATCATGAAAAAAGCAGCATAGCAACGCAGCCTATTACATGATTAACACGAAAGACTCAGAAACAACTTACGTCAATGACTAACAGAATATTAAGTTTGATGAAATTCCGTTCATTACTTCTTGAGATGTTATCGCAAACATTGTGTAAACCCTGAAAAACAGTGTTGAATTCAGGGGCTGGTACCGGTGGACCTCCCCCCTCCCCGGAACATTGAAATGTCCCCTAGGGAGATTTGAGATTTTATGCTTAATGGACGAAAGTCCAACCCCCCCCCCCCCTCGTAACTCTAGAATGTTCCTCGCCAGAACCATAGAAATCCCCCCCCCGGAGAAAAATGTCTGAATTCAACACTGTTGATAAAAGCAGCATGGCAGCACAATTTGTTATATCATTTACACTAAAACCTAATCATGGATAACTTATGGCATTGTATAACAGAATATTAAGTTTGATGAAATTTCGTTCATTAGTTCTTGAGATATTATCCCTAAAATTGTTTAAATCCTGAAAAACGTGTTGAATTCAGGGGGTGGCCGAGAGGGGGTGACATTCCTCCCCCCGCAACAAAGCATAAAATCTCAAACTTTCTGGGGGGCATTTGAGTGTTTCGGGGGAGGAGAATGTCACCTCCCCGGGCCACCCCCTGAATTCAATACGTTTTTGTACATTAAAAATTGATGAAATTTCGTTCATTAGTTCTTGAGATATTATCCCTAAAATTATTTAAATCCTGAAAATCGTGTTGAATTCAGGGGATGGCCCGGGAGGGTAACATCCCCCCCCGCAACATTCAAATGCCCCCCAGAAAGTTTGAGATTTTATGCTTTTTGTACATTAAAATGTACAAAAGTCCAATCCCCTTCCCCTCTGAACTGTCCCTCCCGGAGAAAAATGTCTGAATTCAACTCAGCTGATAAAATCAGCATAGCAACGCACCCTGTTGGGCGATTTACACCGAAACCTAATAAGCAGCAATTTATGCCAACGTCTAACTGAATGTGGTTTTATGAAAATCCGGGTATTAGTTCTTGAAATACAGCTATTGCGAAAATCGAGAAAAATGCAGCATAGCAGCGCCACCTGCCGGTAGGTTTACATCAAAACCTAATCCTCAACAACTTATGTCAACGTCAAACTAAATCTGAAGTTTGGTGAATATCCGTGCATTAGTTCTTGAGATAGCAATCTTGCGGAAATCATGAAAAATGCAGCATAGCAGCACCACCTGTTGAGCGATTTTCACCAAAAAGTAATCAGCACCAATTTATATGAAGGTCTAACTGAATCTAAAGTTTCAACAGATTCCATGCATTAGTTCTTGAAATAGACCGCTCACAATTTTTTTGTCAGAGACAAACAAATAGACAGACTGACAGACAAAAAATTTATAAAAAGAGTCAAATCGTATTCCAGACAAGAAGTTCTAAAACTATAAATCCTTAGAAACCGGAAGTCGAATATTTTCCCGAAAACAACACTTTATTTTTCTAAAGACAAAAGAAAGCAAGAAAAGATGAACGCATCGATTCTGCCCTTGGATCAGAAACGGTGAATCGATTCAGTTCAGATTCGATGCCGATGTCGATCATCAGATGCGATCTTCAGAATCGTTATTTTTTTTATTTACTTCAATTCTTTAGATGCAATGTCGAATCGTTATATTTTGATTTACTTCAATTCTTTAGATGCAATGTCGAATCGCTATGTTTTGATTTACTTCAGTTCAAATCGCATCACGGTCGATCCACGATTCGGGTTGAATCAATTCTTCCAATTTTGCTGTTTTAGTGCCAGAATTGCTGTAAAATTTTGTATAAGAGCCTTTTTTACTTTCTAGGTTAAATCAGTGTTGAATGCAGGTATTTTTCTCAGGGAGGGATTTATGCGACTCCGGTCGGTATTGAGGGGGGGGGGGGTATTTCAGAGTTCCGTAATGGGGGGGGTGCACATTTGTCCATTAAAAAGCATAAAATCTCAAAACTTACGGGAGGGACATTTCAATGTCCCGGGAGGGATGTTCTCCCGGGCTACCCCCTGAATTCAACACTAGGTTAAATCGTTATACTTTTGTTTAGAAGCCTAGTTATTCAGGTTACTAGTTTATTATATTGTATTTTTTAAGTTCGTCCCTTCTAATCTCTCCACCCCCTTTCCCATTTTCCTCGCTAATCTTAATTTACAGGGCCGTTCAAAATTTGCATGCAATTTTTAAAATGCCCAGTTCTTGTTCTATTTTATTATAAAGCCACATTTTGAAACCTTGACCAAAGATACTTTTGAGGTCGCCTTTCCGACCGTTTGGGGCTTACCTGCTCCCTCGGGGGGGGGGGGGATTTTTTGTTTATTCAAAACCATATCGTATAACATATCGTTGGAAAGCTTTTAATGTGATCTTTTATTTTCTGTCTCTAGCCTTCCTTCTTTTTGGTAAGGGTCAATCGTGCTCCAACTTTTTTATTGATATTTTTGACAGTAATTTCAAAGGAATATATATTTATTCTTTCGGATTTACTGTTTTAAAGGCAGAACTGCTGTCAAATTTCGCATAAGAGCCTTTTTCTTTCTAGGTTAAATTGTTATATTTTTAGTTTAGGAGCCAAGTTATTTGGGTTACTAGTTTATTAAGCTGTACTTTTCCAGTTCATCACCAATACATCCCCCCCCCATCCCAATTTTCTTAATTATGGTCCAATTTCAATGGGACCTTTTTTGACATTCTTCCCGAGTCATTTGTTTACCAACTAAACACCGATATTATATTTGCAGCTCTTGGTGAGCACTATTTATGAATGGTAATAACAAATTTCGTCTCTTTTCCATTTTAAACTTATCATTCTTGGTTTAAAGCAACGTGACTCAATGTTCTCGTTAGTTAAGCGGTATTTCACAAGTTTGTCAAAGTGTTTGTGTAAGTTGTATTATAAAAATTTCAGTCGTTTACAACCAAACTTACTGATTTATGATACTTTGAATTTTATGAAATTTCGGAGCTTTCCGAAACTAAAGGATCCCCTGTATGTTATTAATTTTTTCAAGGGTGTAGGTATGAAAATACGTGCTAAAATGCTTTAAAGCCTTTTTTTTTTCAAATAATATATTTAACAATTTAAACAAAGTGATTCCCGAGAATTTTGTACTGTTTTAAAAGGGGACCACATCTTGGAATGTAAGGGGCGTAAAAATTCGAAACTTGGACAGGGCGATGCAAAAAAAAAAATTCTCCTTCCAGAAATTCGAAAAAATATTATCTTCATTACAAGCTGAGATATTAATTATTATTTCACTAATTGGTTTATTTCTATTAAATGCTTTTTTTTTAAAGGCAGTCACGGGATTTTTTATAGCAGCATTAACGTTTTCTACCGTTTAGCGTGCGGTTCTTTGACGGCGGGCTGAGATAATTACTACCTTTTCAATATCAAAAATTTTATAAGTGTTCATACCACTATTTTCGAATAGTAATTTCACAAATATCTTGAATTCTTGCTTAAGACTACCATCCCCTAGACTAATGTATCTTCGGATAGGTTGCATAAAGGATTTTCGTTTAGATACACTTTTGTTTTAAATAGACTGCGCTCCCTGGTGGTGGAATATAGAACTAACAGACCGCGATTTTATTTAAAGTAGAAAATCTAACAAGGCGATCCATTCGAAACTTTAAGATAGTTTATAACACATAAGAAAAAGTTTAAGAAAGTATGGTGCGAAAATTTCGGGAGGAGGGGGGGGGGGAAGCCCGCTAGAATTTTTTTTAAACCTTAGCGTTCCTTACCGTTTTAGGTGGGGTTTTTTGACGGAGTCCTGAGATAAATGCTACTTATTAACTATAAAAAAGTCAAAAGTTTAGTTACCACTATTTCCGAATAGTAATTTTCGCAAATAGCTTAAATTTTTGATCAAGATTGCCACACTCTTGAGTAATATATCTACTGATAGGTTGTTTAACGGAGTTTCGTTCACAGTTTTGTTAGGAATAGAGTGCGCACCCTGGTGGTGGAATCTGGAACTAACATAACGCGATTTTGTTAAAATTAGGAAATCTAACAATGCGATCTGTTTTAAACTTTAAGATTGTTTATAACACATGATAAAAAATTATAAAAAAGAATGGCGCGTCACATTTCGGGGGGGGATAGAGGGGAGGGGCAGAACAAAATTAGAAAATATAACAGGGCGATTTGTTTGAAATTTTAAGATAGTTTATAACACGTAATAAAAAATTTTTAAATGATGAATGTCAAAAATTTGGGGGGGGGGGGTGAGGTGAGCGCGTTTTCCGACCCGGTGGGCAAAGTGGGGGGGGGGGGTACACCTATACGGTGCTGTAGGCAGCGGGAACCCGGTTCGCGGTTCGTTCGCTTCGAGATTTCATATTGGGGGAACCCGCTAGTTACTAGCTATAAAGTAAAGATTTCCAAGCAATATACATGTGCGTCCACCATCCTTCTAAGACAGTAAAATTAATTGATTTTTATTTCTTCTGAGAAAACTAAATTTTCACGTCTTGCAGCGACGATTTTTTTTTTTTTTTTTTTTTTTTTTTTTTTTTTTTTTTTATAAAAGAACTTTAATAAACTTTGCTAGTTACATTATTAAACTCAAATTGTAAGATTACTAAATCGGTTCTTATGGCAACGTGAATTATGTCCCTGAAAATTTAAATTTTAATTCAGGCTGGAAGAAAATCACAGTGATTTACATATGATTATGATACAGGGACAGTCAAAAGTTTTCCTTTACATTACCGCCAATGGAAAAAATTATTTCAAGTGCATTTTAAGGATGTTACAGACTTTTGAACAGAATGAAATTTATATGCACTTATGAAGTGCACTGTTATAGTACGAGCGCACCACATTTGCCACGTTTGACGCGCAATTTCCAACTTGTATTTAACCGAGACCTTTCTTAAAAAATAAATTTAAATAAAATCTAAAATACAATATTAGTAAAATTACATCTTAAAACTAATAATTTAAAAGTTAAAAACTTTATTATTTGAGATTTGACTCAAAAGTCTGTAATAGCTTACGACTGGGCCACTGACTTTGTCTACCCTTTAAATGTGAAGTATGGGAGGTGGTCGCTACGGCTCTGTTGATTCGCTAAGTTTTGAAATTAATATTTTTGAGCTTATCTGTGCGAATCTGTGACTATCGAAATATCTATTCAAGTATCGATTCTAGAATTTGGGAATCGATTCTTATTGTGATCGATTCAGTTTTATACGATGTCGATTTTAATCGATTCCTGAATTTTCCAGAATCGCCCATCACTATATTGTACCATCTAAAAGTGTATGAAGTTATGCATAGAATTGAACCAAATTTTTATTTCAAGTTTTTGGATGTGACAAGTAAGTCTTCTCTGAATTTGGAAAAAATCGCCGGTAGGGGGCGCTGTAACAGCGATTTTTGTGCGATTTTGAATACTGTACCATCTAACCATCTAAAAGTGTATGAAGTTATGCATAGAATTGAACCAAATTTTTATTTTAAGTTTTTGGATATGGCAAGTAGGTCCTCTCTGAATTTGGAAAAAAATCACCGGTAGGGAGCGCTGTAACAGCGATTTTTTGTGCGATTTTGAATATTGTAGCATTCAAAATTGTATTAAATTATGCATAGAATTGAACCAAATTTTTATTTTAAGTTTTTGGCTATGGCAAGCAGATCCTTCCTGAAATTGGAAAAATTCGCCGGTAGTGTGCGCTGTAACAGCGATTTGTGTGCGATTTTGAATATTGTATCATCCAAAAGTGTCTGAATTTATGCATAGAATTGAACCAAATTTTTATTTTAAGTTTTTGGCTATGGCAAGCAGACCCTCCCTGAAATTGGACGAAAATTCGCCGGTAGGGGGCGCTGTATTAGCAATTTTTGTGCGATTTTGAATATTGTACCATCCGAAAGTGTATGAAGTTATGCATAGAATTGAAGCAAATTTTTATTTTAAGTTCTTGGCTATGGCAAGCAGGTCCTTCCTTAATTTGGAAAAATTCACCGGTAAGGGGCACTGTAATAGCGATTTTTGTGCCATTTTGAATATTGTACCATCGAAAAGTGTATGAAGTTATGCATAGAATTGAGCCAAATTTTTTGTGTTTGTTTTTGGTCATGGCACGAAGGTCCTCCCTGAATTTGGAAAAATTCCTCCGAAAGAGGGTGCTATAATTGCGATGTCTGTAACATTTTCATTATTCTACCATCGAAAAGTGTATAAAGTTATGCATAGAATTGAACGATTTTTTTTTTGTATGTTTCTGGCTATGGCAAGCAAGTCTTCCCTGAACATGAAAAAATACCGCCAGAAGGTGGCGCTATAATTGGATCTCTGCGCCATTTTCATTATTGTACCTCGAAAATTGTATAAATTTATGCATAGAATTGAACCAAATTTTTTGTGTACGTTTCTGGCTATGGCAAACAAGTCTTCCCTGAATTTGAAAAAAATCTGCCGGAAGGGGGGCACTGTAATAGAGATATTTGTGACATTTTCTTTATTGTACAGTCGAAAAGTGTATAAAATTATGCATACAATTGAACCAAAATTTTGTGCATATTTTTGGCTTTGGCCAACAGGTCCCCCTTGAATTTGGAAATATCGCGCGGTAAAAGGGCTCTGTGATAGCGATTTTTGTATACTTTTCTTGATTTTTCGTAGTTCTGTTGTCCATCGGTGGCTCGTGCAAACGCGAGAACTCGCTTCCTGCTAAGCCGGCTATTGGCAAACATCTGATAACAACAGAATAAGGAAAAACTATTAATTTTAAGAAATATCAGGATATAGATTAACTCGTTTTTAGTTCATTTAATTGACTGAAGCAGGAATTTAAGATGAAAATCAATGTTGGTATAATATTGAACTAATAATGTTGAAGTATTAACATGTGTAACTAGTTTTTGAAATATTAAGATGTATAAGATAGAAGAAAGTTTTGGGATTGGCACATCCAACTAGTTTAAAATACATTCATTGAACCTCTTGGTCAAAAAAAAAGAAAAAAAAAATCAATTATTCTCTCCATGTTTGAAAAAAGCATATAATACATCATATCTGAGAAATAAAAAGTACAATCCCTGAAATCTAAACGATCTCATAGTAATCGTTCTTCTAAAAGCAGTTTGTTCTGCTATTGACCACATGACTTCAAAATCTCCCTTCCAAAATTATTTGCACGGACATTTTTGGCGAATGAACGAGTGCTAAGTAACGAAACGACTAAATGAATACTCGTATGTGATACTAATATATGGGAACAACTAATTTCCGAATCCGAGTCCAAAGACCGAACACAAATTCCCATCTTTCCGCATCAGAAAATGCGGCTCCGTTCATGAATTACGAAATGAAAGTAGCATTTGATGTTTGTTTCTTACAAGGGAGGTCTCCATACGGGCATATTCAGAAAAATCTAAACAAAATTATAGAGTGCTCTTCTCATGTGGATATACATGTTTATAAAAAAAAATTGGCGGAATCTCGATAGAACGTGCGTAAAAAAATAATGAAAATTTCGTTTATTAGGTGATTGATCATCGGTTGGCGATGAAATGAAATTTCGAAAAATACTTTTTTTTATGTCGAAATACTCTTTAAGATAAAAATGTTTCATATTGAACTTGTTTAAATAAATTTAATGTAAATAACTTTAGTTTTGTAAGTTTTAGTTTGATTTAACTATAGTTTTGTCATATATATACATATTTATAATAAAAGTTAAATATCAAGTTGTATGAATTAAAACAAAATTAAAATAAATTAAAATTGTTTAAATATCTCAAAACTAAGTTCAATTGAGTATTGTCGATTCAATTTTGTTGCTATTGAATTTTTTCATATTAGAATTGAAATGAATAACTGCTAAATGAATCATGTCTTTTTTTTTGGAATACGCATAAATATATGAAAGTATTTTTTCTATGTGAAATTGTTTTTAAAATAATAAAATTAAATAACAAGCAACATAAATATGTAATACGAAAATATCTATTTATTAAACTATCTCATTGTTTATGTTTAAATTCATTAAATACTTTTTTCACGCATTCTGAAAATCAATTAACAAACAATTTTCAGGTGCATTAAAATCGTTTACTTGTGGCGAGGAAAAGTGCTGCTAGCCAAATCTCTTGACGCTTTCCTCTTTTCGCGCAAAATACTCGAAAGTATTTTATTTTTTTACAGACTTTCTACTGTAATTCCTCCGCTAAATTTGACTGATCCTTTATTACATATATAAGTAGTTGAATTGGTATTTTTTTTTTTTTTAATATTCTGAGTATGCCCATTAAGCAGACCTTCTTTGTTAGTTCTGCAGTAACGAGTAACGACTCATATTCTGAACTAGCAATTCGGTACTTCGTATCCGGGAGAATACCCGTAGCGAATACATGTGGTTTGCAACACCTCTACTCTATATTACAATGGTGTAGATGCAAAAGTCGCATTATGCACTTTTTTAAGATATTGAGTTATTCATGTCACAGTTTTCGTCTTTTTAAGGTGAATCGGACTTTAATTATGATTTTAACATAATGAAAATATTTTGGCTGAACAAAAAATGCTGAAAATCTCGGATGAATGAACTTGTGAGCCGAAAACAGAAGTAAATTGCTTTAATATTTAAAGAAGTAAGAATAGTGTAAAAAATATGTTTCACTAGTTTAATGACAGTTAACAAGTTGAGACTTGTCAATAATAAAGTTTTTGCACAAATTATTTTTAATAAATGCTTTTTATGTATTGATTTTTGTTGTTTATTACCCTCGAAAATAACATAATGGAAATTAATGTTCAGAACTTTTCTCTTTTATTTTGTTCCTGTTGTTTTAAATTAATAACTATTTTGGTTTACAACTAACATTACTCATAAAATTTTCCTAGCTCTCATTTTGCACATTTATATTTATTTTCTAGCTATATACCGCAAAACAATTGTGCCAATAAATCATGTTTATTAATAATAATCCTTTTTTTTTTTTTCATTTTTTCATTTTTCTTAAATTTAGGTTAGGTGGAGAATGTGAATTTTGCATCTACACCCTTCATTAGTTAAATAAAATAAAAATATTGTTTGTTATTAAATCGTTGGTTATAAACCATTTACATACTGATTTGAAGAAGGGTCTGCCAGAAACAAATATGTAATTGTTAAACATTGCTTTACAATTTTATCTTTCTTGGTCTTATTTATATTTACAAAATTATATTTTTCAAGTAAACAATGGAGAATCTCCTCATAAGAGAATAACATTTTTTTATTATTATTATTTGGATGTTTAGCATTGTGAAACTTAATGCATTTCTTCAAATGTAAAAACTATTTGTATTTCAAAGACAAAAGAGAAAAAGAAAAATCAAATAATAAGATTCCTTTTTACAACAAATATTTTTATATAATGGTAACTCCTATTTTACGTTACGTGCTTCCATAATATGGAGGAAAAAAAAATAATGCAAATATCACTAGTCTTTGCATCAACAAATTTCGATTCAAAGATTGATTGAGAATGATTTATCTTTCAGAGAACAACACTACGATAAAGAAAGTTTTGAAAGTTTTGATTTGTTTTGCGAAAGTAAACAAAAATATAAATTTGACGAGAAAGATAAGACAGTTTTTTTCTGAATGCAGAATAGATGTAATTTGAGTGTCTATGATGAATATAATGTATAAATTATTTCTATTTGTGCTGTAAGAGTAAGACATAAAAATATTTTTGTTAACTCGTGATATATATGAGGGTGGAGTGAAAAAACCGAAAATTGGAAAATCAAAATGTAATACCACGCAAAAGTTCAGTATGGGACTCAGTAATAAAGCTGTACAGTATTTTCGAAATCAGTTTTATCTTCCGATGCCCCCGGGGCTTCCAATTTTTGGGAAATTCGTCAAAAATGCTTTGTAAAAGTTATAAATTGAAATAAACATAAAGTTGAAAAATAAAAAATGTCATACCGCCAAAAAGCTGTGTATAGAACGTGATAATATGCCTGCATAGTTTTTTAGAAATGAAGCTTTATCTTCCGGTACCCCTAATTTTTGTGAAATTCGTCAAAAATGGCGTGTACAACTTCAAAATCGAAGTAAATATAAATTTGGAAAATAAAAATGTCATGAAAAGTTGCATATAATACGTTGTAATATGCCTGCACAGTTTTTTCGAAATCACATATCTTTCAGTGCCCCGGTCATTCGAAATTTCGAAAAAATGGACGTAAATTCCTTTTTACCTGATGTACACGTATAAAATAATGCATCACACAAGAAGCAATAGTGCAATGCAAACATTTTATCTGTGAAAAGTACACAAACAATTAAAGTTCAAGAATGTAAAACAAACACTTAAATGTGTTAAAAGTGTTCAAAAAATTTAAAGTTGATTTAATTCATTTCGTGATACTAAAACAGAAGTCTAAATGTTTGAAATGTTTCGTCTTGGTATTTATTGATAGTCCTGTTGGAGTTTTGTAAGCTTAAAATCTGACTTAGTCTCAAAATATGGCATATTGGCTCTTGATTGTAATCGAGATCTTATAAATACATCCCTGTTGCTTGCACCACAAACTGTCGTGGCAGCTTCGGTGAACACTTTGGCGCACCATTCTACACTTTCAGTGTGGCATGAAAACTCAGCAAACGAAATAATATCTTCACGATCACGTTTATCAATGTACAGTCGTGGAAAAAGAAGTACACACCTCCTGCTAACTTCTCAAAAAAATATCGTAGACAAAAGTTACTGGTACCAAACGATTGGAAATAAAGTATACTTTTAAATGACGTATATAAAATTTGCTTAGGGGCCATCTACATATTAAAACGAATAAATACTTCATTTTTTTCAATATCAATATACAATTTTAACGAGATATTTCAAATGTTTGGTTCAAACTATGCCTAGATACCAAATTTCAAGTCATTTGTATAATAAGTTTTTGAATTATAAACATTCAAAATTTAGTGCTTCTAATGTTAAATTAAATTTTCATATTTTTATTTATAACTTCCGAAATTATGATCTTAATGTTTTAATTTTTTCTATAGAAATAATACTAATATACCCAAACATAAATAAGTTGAATTTTCAATTTTTATAATTTTATGATAGGAATTATGAATAATAAAATTAATATTCAAAAAAATTATGAACTGCAACCTACATTTTTTTATGGATTCAGATTTATTAAATCCTGCTTTATGGAAATCCAAAATTTCACATTTTTATTCCAAGTAGTTTTCAAATTATGCTTAAAAAACGGCAAAATGATGGATTAAGGGACCATCTATGGTAGAACCGACTAAATATTTTGAAATTTCTTATACTATCCTATAATCTAACATGCTTAAATGACTGCTTAAGGTGCCTTGATCAAGAAGTGAGCTCTCACGGTTAACAATCGAGTGCGGAACTTCAATTTGGATACAGCCCTTAAAGTACGCTAATTTTAAAATAATTAATTTCTCGGAAACGTATGGTCCGAATTGCATAAAAATTTGTTTTTAGACTAATTGAAGGGTGTAGAGTTCATTTCTGCTGTCAGAATTGTGTACTGCTATTGAAAAAAACAAAGTTATGGTTCTTTTTAATATGTAGATAGACCCCTAAGGAAATTTTATATACATAATTTAAAAGTAGACTTTATTACCAATCGTTCGGTATCAGTAACTTTCTTCTACGATAATTTGTTGAGGACTTAGTAGGGGGTGTTTACTTTTTCTTTCCCACGACTGTACATCTTTAAATCATCATGTGAAAGATAAGTAAAAATAGTTGGAACCATAACTTCTACCTTATCCCGCTGAATCAGATCAATATAATTTGCTGCGCTAAAATTGTTTACAGAAACTTGGAACTGCCTGACTTCTCCATTAGAGTTCGCACTTCGCGATTTACGGATGCTAGGAAATCCTAGCTCGCGGATGTGTTACCGATCACCAATTACCCTGGCAATCAGCAGGATTTCCAGATAGGCAAAAAGACATTGCTCGGGATTACTGGGTCAATGACAACTTTAACCGCCTCCGGCGTGTCCTTAGAACAGTACACACTTTCAAACAGATGGTCTTTGCAGGATGGCTTGCACATGATTACAAACCATACACGTGCGTACACCTTGACTACAAACTCCGTCAATATCTTCAGATTTCACGTTGGATCCGGGGCTGCCACAAAGAGTCTCAAAATTCTGTTGGTGGTGGTAATCCATCTGATGTGTAAAAGTCTACCAGGAAATCTACTTGCAAGGTCTTCCGAACAATTTATTTTCTTAATAGATAGGATCATTCGCTTCAGGTATTTTTGATCGATAATGAGATCGTCAATAACATTTTCGAGGTTATAATTAATGTCGATAATCTGCAGAAATATGGTGGGAAGGGATTCCCACTTCTCTAAAATATTTAAAATCGGCCCACAATAAACGTCTTCAGTTGCATCTGTTTAGACGTTGAAGCAAACGTCGCAATGGCAGTTCATTTGCATGCAACAATCAAAGACCATTGTGCCATATTTTGAGACTAAGTCAGATTTTAAGGTTACAAAACTCCAATAGGACCGACAATAAACACCAATCCGAAGCATTTTGAATATTTAGATTTTTCTTTTGAAAAGCACGAACTGATTTAATCGAATTAAAAATTTTCTGAACATTTTAACAGATTTAAATGTTTGTTTTTCATTCTTGAATTATTGTACATGTACAACAGATAAAAAGGAATTTAAGGCACATTTTTTTTCAAAATTTCGAATGACCCGGATCTTTGAAGATACTATGCGATTTGAAAAAATCTGAGCAGGCATATTACTACGAAATTTTTACGCGGTATGAGAATTTCATTTTCCAACTCTGTGTTTAATTCGATTTATAAGTTTTACAACGCATTTTTGACGTATTTCGCGGAAACTGAGGCAGTAGGGGGCACCAGAAGATAAAACTTGCTTTACAAAAACTGTGTAGGAATATTACTACGTACCATGCACAATTTTTCCGCGGCATGACATTTTAAATTTCCAACTTAATGTTTATTTCGATTTATGCTGTACAAGGCATTTTTGATAAATTCACAAAACGTGGGGGGATCCGGGGGCACCTGAAGATAAAACTTGATTTTGAAAAAAACTGTGCAATTTTATTACTGAGCACCATACACAAATTTTGCGTGGTATTACATTTTGATTTTTCGATTTTTTCACTCCACCCTAATATATGCATATATTGATATATACCTATATGGGGCAAGTCACCGGATACATTCGATTTTAGAGTTTTTGACGAATATATAGTGAACTATATTAAGCATTCTTCTAGATCTTCAGGAATAAAAAGAATGTGTTTAACACTCTATTACTGCAGCGCCTTTTTAACACTTTCGAACGTAGTTAAAAAGTGTTTATGAATTTTATTTGTCTATCCGCTTGTGTGCCCACGCTCTAATTCGCGTAAATATCGTCAGATTGTCATGGAATTGATATAGGTCATTGGGGTTTACTATGGCGCGTTCGGTATCGAAAATGAAGAGAGTAGCGTTTACGGTTCATTTACAGGGACACTCAAAATAATTCAGCCTGTGAGGAAATACCGTTTGATCAACTTTTCAATTATACTACGCAATTTTAAACATATTGAAATTTATGTATGTTACTGAGGTGTACTAAGGAGCGCTTATTGTAGAATCTGGTCTGCATAGCAATTATTGTTCATTTAGAGGGACACACATAAGAATTTGGATACAGTATTGGCTATAAAAAACAATTGCTGTATCTGAATGTATTGGAATGTTTTACGTAGCTATGCTGGGCGCATGATTTTTTTTCTTGTTTTATTCCAAAGGCGCCTTTTGAGACTCCAATTTCGTCTTTTTTTTTCTATTTGGCGTTAAAGGGGAAATTACATTTATATTTATTTAAATGGCTGCCACAGGCGACTATTTTTTTTATGTCTATCTCGCACCACTTTTTATAAAAAAAAAAACGATTATTTTTTTTCATTTTTTTTAAGCTTTGCGCAAAGGCAGTATCATAACTAATGAGGTTCTGCCGAGGAGCGGATATTGATTGTTGAAAACAAAATTTATTAACATACACTTTCAAAACACCTGAAAGAAAAATATACTATAAAATTTATTCTCCTAAAATAGTGGTGTTAAAATAATATAAAAATAATCGCATGTGGCATAACTGTAATTGCTATCCGTTCAACAACAACAAATTAAATATTTTCGATCAATTTCTAGAATAGAATTTTCAAATTATCTGCACCTAAAAAATATGTTTATATGGATCTTCTAAAACATTTGTTTTCATTTATCTTAAAATAAAATATATTTTCATGCAATGTAAGTGTCTGTTTGAAAAATTCAAAAATATTTGTATGTTTTTGTTTATTATGCAGAGTTTTCAGCCAAATTTAGGGTCACTTTCAGGAAATTTAACAAAGTACAGTAGAAACAACTTACTACAATGGAAATATAAATGCCTTAATCATTTTAAGAAATGTGTCATTTTTCTAAATTAATTTTTAACTGTTCATGAGTATATCCTATATCCTTTGATGTAACTTTTGCCATGAGAAACTGCTGCAGTTTTTTAAAAAGAAAAGAATATTTCTATTCGAATAGTTATAAATAGAATAAAATTGTAAATTCACTCACACCAGTGTTACCATCAAACTGTGATCAAGGATTTTGGAGAAGAATAAATAATGGCCGATTAAAGACATCGTTTGTGATTAATGCTATATTGCTGTAAAGATTGATGTCAATATTTCTACAAGTAATGGAGATAAAGAAAATTATGTCGGAAATCCGGTTTGGAAATTTATAACGACTTTTATTAACATGGCATGTATGGAATTAAAAAAAAAAGTATATATATATAGCTTTTCATTCATTGATGAGTAAAGATTCTGTTACATAAATTCAAGAACAAATGCACTTTTTTTTTATTTTATGGAAAAAAAATAAAACATGCTCTGTATGGGAAGAAAAGTATATTGATAATATAAGATAACTGACATAAGACAACATGTCAATTGTTGAGCAAATCTTTTTATAAGATAAGCTTTTATTTACGGGAGAACATATTTAAAATATTAATGAGATTTATCCGGAGAATGCTTAGAGTTCCTTTGAAGATGTTCAAATTTTTAATTAAATAACTAAAATCCTGAAACATTTTTCAAAAGAAGAAAAATGATACATATTATTATTACAAGACATTTATATAGGAAGATAAAAATATTTATGTTATATATATATATATATATATATATATATATATATATATATATATATATATATATATATATATTTATATAATGGAGGCACTCAAAAATAATCACTACTTTCATAAATCGAACGAAAAAATATATATAATGCAATAATGAAATGAAATGATCTTTACTCTTGAAATCAAGAAATTTCTTTGAAAAGAGTTTTTTTGAGTATTGCATCCTTCAGAATCAAATTTTTATTTGATTTATCAGGAGAATGCTTAAAGCGCCTTTATAGATGTTTAAATTTTAAAATAAATACATAAAATTCTGGACACACATTTTCAAGCCCAGAAAACATATATATATATTATTATCACCTAATATTTATCTAGGAGGGTAAAAGTATTTAGTTTATATTTATATGATAAAGGTACACAAAACATAATCGTTACTTTTAAGAACCAAGCAAAAGAAAGAAACCTAATGCAAATATCCTTGTTTTTGAGATCGAAAAATTTCTTTAAAAACAGTTTTTTCTTTAGAATTGCGCCCTTCAGAATAAAATTTTTATTTGATTTTTCAAGATAATGCTTAATGTGCCATTATGGATGTTTAAATTGTTAATTAAGTAAATAAAATTTTAAAACACTTTTTATATCCCGAAAAATGACAGATATTGTCATCAGCAAATATTTATTTAGGATGATAAAAATATTTATGCTTTATATACATGTATACATGGAGGCACACAAAACATATAATCGATACTTTCATCAATTAAATGAAATGGAAAAATATAATGCAAATATCCTGCTTTTTTAGATCAAGAAATTTCCTTAAAAAGAGTTTTACAGTATTGCATCCTTCAAAATCAAGATAAGATTGAAAAAAAAATTATTTTGGAAGTTTCGACTTTTTTGCAAAGATAATGAGAAAAATATGAATGAGTTTATTTGATAAAAAACCAACACTTTTTCTCGATAGAGATTACTTGAGATTCAAATTTAGATATTTATCTTGCGTTTGACATCAAAAGTTTTTAAATTAGGTTATGTATTTTTTTTTTTAAACAGTACAATACTTTATGAAAAAAAAATGTTTATAGATATATTTTGCATCAAGAAATCTTTCCGTGATTTTACAGATGGGGTGAAACCGCCAGTAGTTTATAGCCTTCCAGTAGTTGATAGTATTTTTGAAACATTGTGCCAATTGAGACGGAAATGATTTCTATACGTGGCACAAGACATAACATATTTGTTTGATGTTGCTGCACTTGTTGTGAAATTGTTGACAGCTTTCTGCTATAAGAGAAGACATTTTAAGATTTTTCTTTTATCAGAAATTGTAAACATTTAGTTTTTGATTAGTTGGAGACAATTATGGTAAGTTAAAATAATCCCCTTCCATCTTGCTTATTTCAACTAATATTTTATCATTACATACATTAAATATATCGATATATATGTGTATCGATATACATTATATCGTAATATATCGATATAATATATCGATATATCGATCCATTAAAGATTAATTTTTAAATTTTCGATTGACTTCTTTCGCCTAATCAACCACTGGGAAATTGGCTATTATAAAAACTACATATTTATAATTTTTGTTGCTATTTAATTGCAGCAGATTTCATTTTTCTCCATTATAAGACATTCCTTAAGAGTTGTAGAAGTCATCTAACACTATAATACGAGCAAAAAATGTGTGTGTGTCTGTAAATTTTATCTTAAAACCGGTTCTAATGATTTTGACGAAAATTTGTATTTTACCGTTTTCGGGCACGAGAAGACTATTGGGATAGGTCGCGTGTACGATAAAATTCGATCAGTGGCTCATTTTGGGACATAATGGGTCAGAGTCAAGCTAATTATATCTAAAAAATGGCTCAAACAAGTTTGACTAAATTTTATATCCAATCGTTTTGGGGCACGAGAAATTTATTGGGCTAGGCCACATGTTCGAGAAATTTCGATTAGTGGGTCATTTTGCGAAAACTCCGGGTCAAGCTAATTTTATCTAAAAAACTGCTCTAACAATTTTGACTAAATTTTGTAATCTACTGTTTTGGATTACGAGAAGACCAATGGGCTAAATCACATGTTCGAGAAAATTCGATTAGTGGGTAATTTTTGGGTCACTGTGGGTCAAGCTAAGTTTACCCAGAAAAACACCTCTAACGATTTTGACGAAATTTCGTTTTCTATCGTTTTCGAGCACGAGAATACCATTGGGCTAGGTCGCATGTTCAAGAAAATTCGATCAGCGGGTCATTTTGAGTCACAATGAGTCAGGTTTCAAGCTAATTGAATCTAAAAAAAGGCTCAAAACATTTTGCCAAAATTTTGTAATATATCGCTTCTGGGCAAGATATGACCATTGGGCTAAGTCGCATGTTCGAGAAAATTCGATTACTGTATCATTTTTGGGTCACTGTGTGTCAAGCTAATTGTATCTAAAAAACGAATCAAATGATTTTGACAAAATTTTGTAATATACCGATTCTGGGCAAGAGATGACCATTGGGCTAAGTCGCATGTTCACGAAAATTCGATTACTGGATCATTTTGGGGTTACTGTGGGTTAAGCTAATTGTATCTAAAAGACGGCTCAAAACATTTTGACAAATTTTTGTATTACACCGTTTCTGGGCATGAGGAGACTACTGGACTAAGTCGCATGTTCGAGAAAATTCGATTAGTGGGTAATTTTTGTGTCACTGCGGGTAAAGCTAAACAAAATTTTGTAATATATAACTTCTGGGCAAGAGATGACCATTAGGATAAGTCGCATGTTCACGAAAATTCGATTACCGGATCATTTTTGGGTCACTGTGGGTCAATCTAATTGTATCTAAAAAACGGTTCAAAACATTTTGACAATTTTTTGTATTATACCGTTTCTGGGCATGAGGAGACCATTGGACTAAGTCGCATGTTCGAGAAAATTCGATTAGTGGGTGATTTGTGTGTCACTGTGGGTAAAGCTAAACAAACTTTTGTATTATGGGTTCTGGGTATGAGATGAGCCTTGGGCTAAGTCATATGTTCGAGAAAAATCGATTAGTGAGTCATTTTGGATCAATGTGGGTCAAGCTAATTTTATCTAAAAAACGGCTCAAAACATTTAACGTTTCGGAGCATGAGAAGAGCATTGGGTTAAGTCGCATATTCGAGAAAATTCGATTAGTGGGTCATTTTTGTGTCACTGTGAATCAAGCTAATTGTATCGAAAAAAAAGCTCAAAAGATTTTGACAAAATTTTGTATTATACCGTTTCTGAGCATGAGAAGCCATTGCACGGTGGGTGATTTAGCGATTCTCGCTGGCCACAATTATTTTTGGCGTCAGTATAGTCGCATCGCCATGAATTTGAAAAATGTTATTGATATTTACTATTGAATGTTAAGTATTGCAATATGTGGCGTGTATCAGTCATAATTTCGTTACAGGGACTTTCAAAAGTATTTCATAACTTTACGGAATATGGAGGAAAATGGTTTGCGGTGGTTTTAATGATGTTTCATAATTTAAACACTTTGAAGTTTATATACATATCCATGAAGTGCAGTACAAGATGATTGCTATAGAATATGATATGGATAGCTTTCTTCGATCATTTACAGGGACACTAAAAAGAATTATGTTACATTACGGTCTATGGAGAAAAATTGTTTGTGGTGTATTTTGTTCATGTTACACTATTTCAAAAGCATTTATATCGATATATATCTCCAAGGGCTCTATAATATGCTTACTATTTAATATGATGTGCATAGCAGTCATCTTTCATATACAAGGGCACACAAAATAAATCGGTTATATTTCTCTATGAACAATAGTTGCTGGAAGTGCGTTTTCAGTTGTGGAACGCTTTTTAAATTAAAAGTAATTGTATACTATTTAGTGAGTATAAATTCTATAAATCATATACAGTGCTGCACAAAACGTCTGAAGTACATTTCCTTTTATGGACGAAAATTGCTGAAAAGGAATTTTCAATTGTGCTCTCCGTTCCCTAACTGTTCTAAATTTTAGCATAATATACATTATATGATAAATCTATAGTTCATATACAGGGATGTACAAAATGTTCAACTATTTTTTTTTAGACTTTTGTTTTCAAACGTGTTATATGCTTTACAAGTTATTACTTAGACATCGTTTTTCACGCTCTTAAGCTATAAAGTTTTATTATAGTAGTATGAATGCGTAGAATTATTTTTCATAATCTGATTGACGCTCGATTTTACGTTCTTCTTGATAATTTTAATGATACTTTCTTAACGATATGGAAGCTAAAGTGATAAAACTATTTTTATATTAGTAGAACAAATTCTAAAATTTCTTTTTCTAAAATTTAAGACACGTGGCAAACATTTCGCTCTTGCAAAACTGCATGTGCTCTTCGTTGTAATTTTCCCCTGTAAACGAAATATTTTCAACCAAATTCACATTATCATTAAATTTAAAATCTTGTTGCTGTTGTATGATGGTGGAAAAGTTTATTTATTCCACTAACTTAAATTCTGTTGTCTTTGATAGAAAGTAAATGGTACTTGAGCTAAAATTAAAAAAAAAATATTTACATTTAATAAGCTAAAAACAAATCTAAAAAATGGGGAGCCATGTAAGGCACAGTCAAATTAAATTGGAATGAAAAGGTAATAATCTAAACTATTTAATCATATCAAAAAATTAGCTTAATCGTGCTTTATCATATACCTTTTTCTATATTAAAACTGAAAAATTGTTAAAAAAAAAAAAAATACAGAGCTTTTTGCGACATTAAATATTAAATAACAGCTGATATGTGCAAACTTTATGCACATAAATCCGATAAAATAAAGTCCATATTTTGTTTGGAAGCGTCCATAGTCGAGCAGTTTATTTTATTTCGCTTCCAGTAACAGATTAAACAACTATACTAAAATTCACCGATTCATTCCCAACTAAGAAACACCAAATTTGCGCTAGTCTATGGACCATATAATTATATTTATACCAAAACCAATAACGGGGAACAACGCCCTAACTATTGAGCTATAACAGGCAAAAAATAAATTACGCTAGGATAAACTTTTTAAAATCGACTTTTGGCCAGCTAGAATCGGTAAATCACCCACCGTGCGTTGGATTAAGTAACATGTTCGAGAAATTCAACTTGTAGGTCCTTTTGGGGTCACTGTGGTTCATGCTAATTGTATCTAAAAAACGGCACAATCGATTTTGACAAATTTTTTTATTACATCATTCCCAGCACGAGAAGACCAATGGGATATATCACGTGTCCGATAAATTTAGATTAGTGAGTTCCTTTTGGGTTACCATGTTCAAGCTAATTTTATCTATAAAAGGACTTTAAAGATTTTGGCTAAATTTTGTATTCTATCATTTTCTTGTTCGAGAAGAGCATTGGTTAGGTCGCATGTTCGAAGAAATTCGGTTAGTGGGTCATTTTGTGTCACTATGTCTCAGGATCATGGCAATTGTATCTAAACAGAAAGAATGATAAAGTGAGAAAAAAATACCGAATTAAACACAAGGCTAATTTTGACCGAGCTTAGTTTGGTCATCCTTGCTAGTGTTAGTTAACTTCTAAAACTTAAAATAAAGGCAATATAATAAACATCCCGTAGCACTGACATTATTTGATCAACTACAGGGAAGTCACACTGTGCGGAATTTTCTCAACTTAATTAAATAATGTACTGAATATTTTAGACAAATTAGCATGCAGTAAACATATTATTATGTTAACTATGATATGTCCCTCTTTGGAAACTATTTCTCAAGTACTTTTCCAAGGCATAATTTCTCATGTGGAATGTGAAGAACTAACGAGAATATAATGCATATTTTCTTTCCGTTATATTCCTAAAACAAAAATATAACTTTATCTTCGAGGATTTAGGGTCTAAAAATATTTTAACTGAAGGAATCATCAAATATTCCGACTTTTTTGAAAAGTTAATGAGAAAAATATGCATTAATTTATTTAAAAAAATCGACTTGTTTCTGGACGGAAAATGATTTTATATAGATATTTTAATATTTATCTTGCATATGACATGTAAAATTTTGAAATGTATGTTCTCTATTTTTAAAGGAGCAAAATACTTTTTTCGGGGGGAAAACACATATGTTTGTAGATATGTTTTACATCAAGAAATCTTTTAGTGATGTGTGGAATTTCTTTGACTTAAATAAAATTCTGAAAAGATTTGACAAATTAATATGCAGTATACATATTATCATATTAACTATGATACGTCCACTTTCATAACTATTTCTCAAGTACTTTTCCAAAGCATAATTTCTCATGTGAAATATGAAATGTAAATTGCTATGTAGAATACAATACATTGTTTCAACTAACGTTGTATTCATAAAACAAAAACATAAGATTATCTTCGATGATTGAGTATCTAAAAGTATTTTAACTGGAGAAATCGCCGCGTATCTCTACAGAATATTAGTAGTGTAAATAATTCTACCCTTAATTTATGATGGAAACTGCATGCGCAACAGTTATATGCTGTTATGCTATTAATGAGTGAGATGAACCACATATTCCCAACTAGTGCTGCGTAGAACATCAGAGGTTCCTCCACGCTCTACAAATTTATTGCAATTTGAACGAAATAAACATATTTCAAAGAGGGATATTTTTAAATATACGAAAGTTATTGTTTCGAAAGCAGAGTTGCCAGTTTGGCCTCCAATTTTAATCCGAAATTTCAAATTCATACAGTAAATTTCGATAGAAGATTTTTTTTCTTTTTCTGATTGCTAAATGTCTCTTATTAAATAAAGCATGAAATACTATCCTTTATTTCTGGTATGAACTTAAAATTTCTTAATAAAAATGGAAGCCAAACTGGCAATCCTTTTCTAAGGTCGCTACTTTCAGTATCCTCTTTTTTTCTCGTAAAAATTTCCGGTTTAAAAGCTAGTTTTTACTACCACTCTGTCATTTCGTTTTACGCTCAGAAAATACAAGAAATGAAGAACTGAATTGAATATTCAAACTAGTATTTTTCTAGAGTCAAACAGTCGAAGAACGCATTGAAAATGAAAAAAAATTGATTACAATTAATCGAAAATTGATATTGAAAGGAACTTTCATTAACATTATTAAAATGAATATTTTTCGTGCAAATAAGTCTACATTTAAATTGGTATGTCTAATTGACTGTATAGTATAGTGTTGACACGGGTAATCATTGCCCTGATTTCATCTGTCACTTTATTAATTACCAAGAGTATCACTCGACAAAATGATGATCCTTCTAGTTAGAATGATAACCTTTGAGAATGTACCTATTTTCAAATAATTACGTTTGTGGTAAAGTTACATTGCAGACGTTGTAGAGATGTACTAAAAAACACACATTTTTTTCTTCTATCTCCAATAGACTATAACAGAGTAGAAGAAAGTATTGTAATCGAAATTTTTTCGACTTCCTGTATTTGTATCCGGATTTAGACGTTATTGGGGTCAGAGATCCCCAAAAACGTCATTATAGAAATTTCTATCTGATCGTGTGTCCGTATATCGTCATTGTACCATCAAAAAGTGTATGAAGTTATGCATTGAATTCAACCAATTTTTATTTTATTTTATTTTATTTTATTTTTATTATTTTTTTTTTTATTATGACAAGTAAATCCTTTCTTAATTTGGAAAGATTCCGACAAAAAGGATCGTTGTAATAGCGATTTTTGTGCCATTTTCATTATTGGATCATCGAAATGTGTAAGAAGTTATGCATATAGTTGAATTTAAAAAAAACTTTGCTACTTTTCGGTTAGCCGGGCTCCAGTATTATATATACATATTTATATACTTACATATATGTAAATATACATATATATACATATACACATATTGTATATATACACACATATATATGTGTAAATATATATATATATATATATACATACATTTATGTATACATATATATGTATACATAACACTGGCGCCCGGCTAACCGAAAAGTACCAAAACTTTTCTTTTTCGTTTTTGTCTATGGCAACGAGAGTCCTACCTTAATTTGAAAAAAATTCGACAGAAGCAGGGAGCGCTATAACAGCCATTTTTGTGCCATTTTCATTATTGTATTATCCAAAAGTGTAAGTACTTATGCATAGGATTAAACCAATTTTTTGTGTATGCTTTTGACTATGCCAAACATGTCCTTCATAAATTTGGAAATATTCCACCGAAAGGGACACTGTAATATCGATTTTCGTATAATTTTCTTCATTTTTTGTATTTCTTTTTTTTTACATCGGTTGCTCATAAAGCGGCAGGAACTTCGCATCATGATAAGCCGGGCTATTCGCGAACAGCTGGTGTACAACAGAATAACGGGAAACTATGGATTTTTATAAATATCATGATCGAGTGTCAACTCGTTTTTACTTCGATTAATTGGCTGAAGCATAAATTTAAGATGAAAGTCAAAGTTAGTATAGTATTAAACTAATAATAATCAAGAATTGACATTTGTAACTACATTTTGAAATATTAAGATGTATTAGATAGGAATAAGTTTTAGGATTTTCACATCCAATTAGTTGGAAATAGGTGTCTACTAAAATGTTATCATAGAGTGTATAACATGTATAACATGTATAGTAGGGTGGGTCGAAAAAAACGAAATATTTACAATCGCAATGTAATAGAGCGGAAAAGTTGCCTTTTGTAATAAAGAATAAATTCGTAAAATATTATACCGATCGGTTAATATCTTTTACCGCCGCAAGGGGACCAAAATTTTAAAAAATTGCAAAAAACATGTTTTTTTCAATCTTTTTTTTAAATTATCCAAATGTACAAATACAATTTCTAATCGGGCGCAATACCTACATGAAGATATAAGAAATGTCCCGGTAAATGTTCATTGTGATAAAATCATATCTTTTACTGCCGCAAAGGAACCATATTTAAAATAAAATCGTAAAAATTTCAAATTTTCATTTGTTCTAATTTTTTATAATTTTTATAATGTGTCTAGAAGTAAATAAATTTACTTTATATCTATTAATATGTCATAAATTTTGTTAAATATTTGTTATAGACTGCAAAATAAAAACGGTAATCATTCATTGTTCTTGACGATCGTTTCATCGACTGCTGTTTTACTGGATATCAGCAGTTCATATTCCACAAATCACAAAAATGATATAAAATTAACAAAATGTTTTAGTATTTATTAATTAAAATACAGAGATGTTTAACCGAAAATTGTCTTTTGTCTAAAGCCATACAATGTTAAGCTTCAAAGCTCAAGTCTGTAATGACGAAATAACGGATGGCACTATTCGTGTCCACAGAACTTCGTGCTTTGGAAATTTTCAATTTTGGCAATCGGCTGATGCACTACACTTTCGGGTTGTACTCAATGAGTACATCCCGAAAGTGTACTGCATCAGTTGGTTCACAATTAAAATGAATCCATCATTTTTTCAGATTCTGTGGACTATAATTAGTAACACACGTTACTTGCCATATCATCTAAGAAAACGTATATTTCCTGTAATCTCACGAAATGCCTGTTTCGCAAATCATGAAAATAGCCTGATTGGAATGATAGCATATGAAGAGAGGACATCAGGACCCCAGCCAAAAAGAAAATTGCCAAAGCACGAAGTTCTGTGGATACGAATAGTGCCATCCGCCACTTCGTCATTCCAGACTTGAACTTTGAAGCTTAAAATAGTATGAATTTATTCGAGTGGCAAAACTGTAAACCAACGAAACCACCTGTTACGGTTTGTCTATCAACTGCCGATCTAACGACGCTGGGGACTTTAGAATGTTCGATTAAAAATACCAGCTATTATAATTTTACTTATCCCACCCAATCAGTAGAAATATACTTGAAATGCATTACTGAAGTGCTGGTACAGTTTGTGAACCAGAACAGAGGTAGGATCACATATGATCAATTCCGGCCTCTCGAGCAATAATGGCTTTATTTGGAAGCAAGTAATATTATAAAATTCAATTAACTTAAATATTTCTTCATTTTAAATTTATTTAATCCGTTTCGGTTAAACATCTCTGTATTTTAATTAATAAAATACTAAAATATTTTGTTCATTTTATATCATTTTTGTGATTTGTGGTATATGAACTGTTGATATGCAGTAAAACAGCAGTAGATGAAGCGATCGTCAAGAAAAATGAATGATTACCGTTTTTATTTTCCAGTCTATAACAAATAGTTAACAACATTTATGACATATTAATTATAAAAATTTAGAAAATTTGAAATTTTTACAATTCTTTTTAAAA
This sequence comes from Maratus speciosus, assembly GCA_963932465.1. Classification (NCBI taxonomy): domain Eukaryota; kingdom Metazoa; phylum Arthropoda; class Arachnida; order Araneae; family Salticidae; genus Maratus; species Maratus speciosus. The sequence goes on along the minus strand of OZ010786.1, from coordinate 510,106,276 downwards.
ATATTGTCCTTTTGCGGCAGTAGAAGATATGACTTTATCCTAATGGTCATTTACCGGGACATTTCTTATATCTTCATGTAGCTATTGCGTCCTATTAGAAATTGTATTCTTACGTTTGGATAATTAAAAAAAATATTGAAAAAAACATGTTTTTTGCGATTTTTGGAAACTTTGGCCCCCTTGCGGCGATAAAAGATATTAACCGATCGGTGTAAAATTTTACGAATTTATTATTTATTACAAAAGGCAACTTTTCTGCTCTATTACATTTCGATTATAAATATTTTGGTTTTTTCGACCCATCCTAATGTATAGTCATCATTTTGTCGGGTAAGGAGGAGGCAAAAGGAGCGGCAAAGGAGCGGCAATGAGTCAAGATATGTACAACATTGAAGTTTACATGTGTATTAATCATATCATGTAATGAAATATTGATAAATTAGGGAATGTTCGAAAGAAATCAAGTAAATATTAATTAAGATTTGAAGGAAAGGATAGAGGTCATAGTTATATACTACTGTCAAAAATATAATTAAAACATCTATTTGGGGTAGGAAACAAAATATGTGCTGTTTAACGTAATCAAAGTAACAATATCTCTATATTACATAAGTGTAAGGAATGAACAGTTTATGCTTTGAATGTTAAATTTACAAACGTTTTTACCTATCATTCAAAATTTCATGTGGCTACGTGCGAAGATATCTTTACTTAGAACTTCCAACACACGACATTTTTAAACTATGTTTAAAAAAATCGTATGCCTATCATTTCACGCAAACTAATGATTGTATTTAGTAAAATAATGAAATCGTCATTTTGCGTGCAGTTAGCTCTGCAATTATCTTTAACAACAGTATACAGATTTTTAACATTCCTGGTACCAAAACAAATGACAATTTTTTTTTGTATTTTGTTTTTTTACAAAGCAAACTTTAGAAACAAATTCTAAAAAGCTCTTTTTTAAAATAAATCTCCTGATAGTATGTTTAAAATGTAATCCTTATTAGAAATGCATCAAGGCATTTCTAGTATTGGTATATATATTTTTTATCAATGCAATATATCAATGCAGCATTTTCTAAAACTTTTATAAATCCATTTTTATAAGTCTTATGCAGGTTTTACGCAAATTTTAATTAGCACTGGTCTTTAAATTCTTTTATGCGAAACTTAAAATTTGAGTAAAGTATGGGTTATAAGAATTAGTAGAGTAGACCTAAAGGTTGCTGCAGAAAACATCACCTCATCAAGTTCATGGATGAAATTCCAGGATTAATTCAAATTTCATTCGCATAAAAAAAAAAAAAAAAAAAAAACTGGTCTGCCAAGTCTTATCTTAGTTGAAAGTACGTGAGACACTTTTAGTGGCTGACTGGTAGGTTTACCATTGTGTTTTATTGGTTCCAGTCCTCCATGTTTTCATATCTTTGTATGAAGGAAAACACAATGATAAACCTACCTATCAACCATAAAATCGGGTCTGCGGGTGGTTTTCATGTGATATGACTCGGAAGGCCAGTTTAATTTGATTATGCTAATTGATTTCAGACTAATTCTGAAATTTCAACCGTCAACATGATGAAGTGATCGTCCGTGCAGCTACCTTCCGGTTTATAGTGAAGTATACAACTCCTATTCAAAATCTACGAATAATTACTTTTTTTTACAAATTGAAAATATCGTTTGATAATTTAATGTCTTTTAAAGCAAATATGCAAACGATATTTTTATTAAGAACTTATTGTTGATTAAACTTATTTATCATCTTAAAATTAATATTATTTTTGAAAGATTAATTGAAAAAAAATTATTTTGAAAAGTCAAAATATTAGAATATTTATTCAAGTGGTTAAACAAATTAGGATATTTCACATTAATTCTCATTTAATTATCACCAATTTATAACTGGTGACATCATTGATTAAATTCAGACGATTTTATTTAAAATCAGTATTTTTTTTGCAGTTTTTTTTTTCAGCTTAAAATGTGTCGTTTGAGTGATATTCCTGAATCTATTAAACTTCATATGGTTGATTTGTATTGCACGATAAAAATGTTACATAGCGAATTATTTACATTGTTCGTAATCGGGCGTTAGTAAAATACTAACACAATATTAAAAAAAATGGGAAATTTCAAAATAATCGACGAAATGGCGGCCGAAAAACAGAAATATCTGCTATAGATGACAGGAAACTGAAGTTTATATTTAATAAAAACCATTTTAAAAGAGTAAGACTCTTGCACTGAAAATGGAAAGAATAAGGAGTGGAAGTTTCTACATCGACAACATTAAGACGTCTCCATAAATTTAAGTTTAAATCTCGTGTACTGAAAACAAAACCTCTCATAACTTCAAAACAAAAACGTATAAGATTGAATTAGTGTAAATCAAGGCGTTTATAGAGCGAAGAAGATTGGAAAAATATATTATTTAGTGATGTAAGCATGCTTTGTGTTTCGTATGGTAATCAAGATATTAGAGTTTGAAGAATGAAACAAAAAGAATTTGATAAAAAATGCCTTAAACGTTCCGGAGTATTTGCTGCTATTGTCATGGTTTGGGGATGTATGAGTGCAGAAGGACCAGTAAAGTTATGCATCGTTAACGAAAAGGTTAACTCTCAGATATATCGAGAAATTTTGGAATATCACATGATTCCATCATCAGAATATGTATTTGAATATGATTTCATCTTTCAACAAGATTTAGCGTCACCGCATACCTCGGTGTGACCTAAAAATTGGTTCCACTAACGCAAAATTAAGGTACTTCCTTGGCCATCAAACTCACTATACCTTAATCCCATCGAACACTTATGGTGTATCATGAAGAAAAAACTCCAAGAAAATCCCCCTTGAAGTAAAACTGAGTTAGTGGCACATATAAAGTCCATTTGGGTTAATATTGCCTGAAATGTTTGTAAATACACACATATATATATATGCAAGAACGATTGTACGCTGTTATGAAAGTTAAAGTGGATGCTACAAAATATTAACTACCATTTACTTCATATTCATAAGGTAATATTGTTGCGCAAAATAAAATATTCTAATATTTTGAACCAAGAAATTTTATTCTAATATTTCGATGTGTTTTAGAAAGCTGTATACCTAATTTATTGTACTGTATTTTATATTTTGTAAATGTTAAAATCTTAACTGAACATTCCAGATTTAATTTATAAGAAATTTAATTGCATTTATTTAGTATTAAAAATAAATAAATGAAAAATATTTTTTTCTTATTGCTTTCTCTCAATTATTCTACTATTTTGAATATGAGCTGTTTAGTATTTTCTACGTTCCCGTGTGTCTCATCTGCCAAATGCTTAAAAAACCATGATCATCATTTAACCCATTTGTGCCTGAATTTTTATTTTCTCAAATTCGTTGGTAAAATCACTTTAAATTTTTGCAAAATGAACTGGAAAGATTCTAACAAAAATTTTTTAAATCATTTTTGTATTTATTTGATAAAATGCTAATGTACTAAAATGAGAATATGCATAATATTAGTAATAATTTAATATGCATAATTATATGTTTTGTCTACAATTATATAAAATAAACTTTTAAATTGTATAATATATAATTTGTATTTTTTGAATTACTAAAAAAATATAGATATTTCCTTACAGAGACTAATAACTTTATAAGTACTATTCGCAAATTAAACTAAGAATAATTGTATTTGAGGCTTAAAAACAGTTTGTTTTATGATCATCTTAAAAAGGACATTACATTAATAACTGTCCCCTAAATGGCTAATAAAAAATACGTACTTATTCTTGCATAGCGCCCTATATTTTGTACGTTACAAAAAAAAAAGGACTTGAACACATAATTTCACAAAAAAAAAAAAAAAAAAAAAAAAAATACGCATTTCAAAGAAGTCTACAAACTACGATTATGACTTTATTTGAATAATTGGTAGGAAAAAAAAAAAAAAAAAAAAAAGAACTTACTTTTTACATTTTGCCAACTTGAAACTGAAAAATCTATAAACTCCGAAAAAAGGTCTTGGTTTTAATCAAATACATATCAATTTTATGCTACCATCTTTCGGTAGCAGTTAAAGACATTTATAGATAATCTCGTTTCATATAATTTTCATGTTGCGAGGGTCACTCTAAAATTTTTGAGATACAACTAGGTTTTTAAAGTTATACTTACAAAATTTTAGGGTGTGATCAAAGTAGTCTCCTCCAGCATCAATGCACTTTTGTAGACGAATTTTACACAGATTAAATGCCTCAAGCCATTCATTTCTTGGAATAGATGGAAAAATGCATTTATAGCCACATCAATCTCTTCTTCTGAATGAAAACGACGTCTACGTAAGGTCTTTTTTAGATTAAAGAATAACCGAAAGTCACACATAGCTAGATCAGGTGAATACGGCGAATATTCTATCACTTTAATTCGTTTTTTGTTTAAGAAACTCAACTGTTAATCCGGCTGTATGTGAAGACGCATTGTCATGGTGAAGCATTAGTCCCCTAACATTCACTTCTTGTAGAATTTCGAATTAATTGTAGACATTTAGAGGTATACCAGTTTGCTGTTACTGTCTACTGTCCTTCAACTTGATGACTTTCACCAATCCCGCACTTCTGAAGAAAACGGCATACATCACTTTTTTCAGTGCGCGTTGTCTTTTCACCATTGTCGGCGTGGGATCATCTTCAAAGACCCATACTTTCCTTTCTTGACGTGTTGGAACATCAAAAAACGGTATGTACGTTTCGTCACTCGTTACAATTTTAGAAATGATGCGGTGGCCACCATCATTTAGCAATTTTCGAGTTTCTTTACTGATTCTGACACGCTCCTCTTTTTGGTACTCAGTTAGATTATGGGGAAACCAACGGCAAACTACTTTTTTCATATGCAATTCTTCATGAATAATTTTGTGTATGGCTGCGGATCCAATGTTAAGTTCCTTCTGTATCATTTGATAGGTACAGCGATTATCACCCATTAACATTTTTCGTATGGCAGACACATTATCCGGGATTACTGCCGAAAGCGGCCTTCCTGTGTGTTCTTCATCCTGAGGAAAATTGCGACCTCTGCTAAATTCTTTAAACCATCTGAATACAGTAGCACGAGCTGGAGATTCATCACCAAATGCTAATTTCAACCGTTGAACGCATTCTTCTTGATTTAATCCTGCTTTAAAATCGCAGAAAATCATAGCGCGAAAATGTTCTCGCGTCAACTCCATTTTCTCTTCTGTTTAAAATTCATTCTACGATAAACAAGTTGAAGTAAGTCAGTAAAAAATCATCTGCTGTGTTAAAATACTTTGTATTTAAAAATTAAACCGTTATTTTTTTTGTAAATTCTCGTCTGCGCGTATCTCAATAATTTCAGAGTAACCCTCGTATAAAGAAGAAGGAAATTATACAAATTTCTTAAAATTGGGAGCATTCCAAAATGGGACGTTAGGCATAAATGGGTTAAGAAGTTATAATATTGGATATTTGTCGTGTCCTATATGATTACCATTAGTAATTCCAGTAATAAAAACGATAGAGAAACAATTTTATATAATTTGTTTATTGGTTTTAAGCAGATTTAAAAAAAAATAATATCATGCTTGACTTTAAAACAATAAAAATAACTCTCTGGGTGGGTTTCTAAAAAAATTGAAGGATAAATATGTCTTATAATAATTTGAAGATTAGTCTTCGAAAAAAGCGCTATTAAAAAAAAAAAGACTGATCCCTAATTTTCGTTTTCTTTTTAACACTTTCCAACAACGTAGAAAAGTGTTTATGTCTTTTGTTTGTCAGTCCTCTGTCCGTCTGGCCGTCTGTCCACGCTCTAACTCTCGTAAATATTCTCGGATAGTTTTGAAAATTTTAGATGTTAGTAATCTCTTCCATAGCACGTTCCCTATTTCAAATGAAGTTTGTAGCATGTTTAGTTCATTTACAGGGACATTCAAAAGTTTTCCGTTACATTGCGGCCAATGGTAAAAAATCGTTTCAAATGATTTTTAATGGTGCTTAATGGTGCTCTTTCAAACATAGTAAAATTGATATTCATTTATGAAGTCCATTAAAATATGCATTCTGCTGAATATGCGGTGCAAAGAATTGTTATTGTTCATTTACAGGGCCACACAAAAGAATTCCATTCATAATGGTATCTTTTGTGTGGCCCGCAAACAATGGTTCCATTGTTTGCGGTGTATTTGAAAAGATTTCAGATACCGAATTACTGTATATTAGTAATGATTGCTCGAAATGTATTTTTAATTATGATATGCACTTTTTTAGGGCTTCGTTCATCTGACGAAACCCTGTTCGTCTAGCTACCCTGTCTACCTGTCTGTCGGTCTGTCACAGAGCACGTTCTCAGAAACTATACATGTTGGAGACTTGAAATTTTGCATACTTACAGCTGAACACAACACATCATACGAGAAATCATAAAATTTTGAAAAAGTCGTACATTTACCCCTTTGGGCTCCCACGTGTGTATTTTAAACAATTCTTTCTAAGTGAGCGCTAATTAGGTTGGAGGCGTGAAATTTTGCATACTTATAACTGAACACCTCGCATCAAGTGGCAAACCATAAAAGTTTGAAAAAGTCGTACATTTAACCTTTTGGGCTCCCTTATGTATATTTTAAACAATTCCTTCTAAGTGAGCCACTATTTAGGTTGGAGGAGTGAAATTTTGCATACTTATAGCTGAACACCTCGCATCAAATGACAAACCATAAGATTTTGAAAAAGCCATACATTTAACCCTTTGAGCTCCCACATGTGTATTTTAAACAATTCTTTCTAAGTGAGACCCTATTTAGGTTGGAGGCGTGAAATTTTGCACACTTATAGCTGAACACCACATATCATACGAGAAATAATAAAATTTTGAAAAAAATCGTACATTTAACCCTTCGTGCTCCCACATACGTATTGTAAGCAATTTTTTCTATCTGAGCCCCTTATTAAACTGCAGATTTGAAATTTTGCATACTTATAGCAGAACACCTGAGGCCAGGCGACAAATCATAAAATCTTGAAAAAATCTTACGTTTAACCCTTTGAGCTACCACGTATGTATTTTAAGCAATTCTTTCTAAGAGAGCCCCTAATTAAGTTGGAGACATGGATTTTTGTATAGGTACAGCTAAATACCTCAGACCACACGTCAAATCATAAAATTTTCAAAAAATCTTATATTATACAACTTCGGGCTCTAACTTGTGTATTTTAGGCAATTTTTCTAACCTCCGTCCTTTTCACCCGGGCAGCCGGCTTTTGCCGCCACCCCTTTGACCACTCTTTCATATTATGCACCATAGCCTTACATATTTTAGCTCCACTCTTTACCGCCAGGGATGCCTACTTATCTCGGGTGCTATCGGCCCAATCCCCTCGAGTAGTATATCTACGGATAGTCTATAAAATGGAATTTCGTTCGGATAGAGGTTTGTTTAGAATAGAGTGTGCCCCTGTTTGCGAAATATGGAACAAACAGATTTTTCAAAAGGATAAAGTATTTTGAAAGGAATATTAAACGAAAACCTCTGTGCGATCTGTGATCACACTTACTTACTTGTTCACTATATTTATGCATACTATAAAGTGCGTATAAATGGTAGAGTTCATATACAGAGCTATAGAAATGAATTCGTAAAGGTTACTGAGTATGAGCTTAAATTGCTTAAAGGTGGGTTTTCAAGGGGTTATGCACTTTTACGCTCAACTGGATTTAGCGTACTAAGAAATATTTGTAGAATATAGATAAAATGATATACAGGGCCACGCAAAGAGTTGAATACATGGCCTTAGCCGTCTATGGGTGATAATTTCTGGAAATTAGAGATAAATAGTGAAAATGTTAGATAAATAGTGGCGTGTAATAAAGGTACTAGGTAAACTACAGGGCTGTACAAAAGTTTTCAAGTATGTTTCCATCTATTAGTATAAATTGCTGAAAGTTAAATTTCAAACTGTTATGCATTTTCTTGCTAAACTAAATTTTCCCACTATATAGTATATAATATCAACATACAGATCAAATACAGGGCTGTTCAAAAGAATTCGAATACATATTTGGCTATGGGCGGTAACTACTGAAGTCAGATTTTTAAATGTTTACTTAGTTATCTTATTTAATATATATATATATATATATATATATATATATATATTTATTTATTTATTTATTTATATATATATTTATATATGTATATTTTTTTCTTTTGAGGGGGAAAAAAGAATTTTTCGTAATGTTTTAGAACTTTTCAAAATGACCCATGCGAAATGAATATCAATGAAAATCCACAATATTTTTTTATGCATGTTTAGTTTATATATATAAATAAAACTGTGCATCGAATTTTATATATTTGAATATAAAGGTAAGATAAAAAAAATATTTTCTAACTTTTTGTATTTAAAGTGAAATATACAAAAATAAAAAAATTATTTTAAAGGTTGTTAGTCCCCTTAATTAGCTTAGACAGTGAAAATATTTTATTTTAGAATTTCCGTAAATCTACAAAAATAATATTTTTTTCTGATTTATTAAAGTTGAATTATTTTTCAGATTTATTCGCGAGAAAACACGTGTTTACAAAATGTCTGACTGTGAGTCTGTCTGTCTGTGTGTGATACAAATTTTTTGGGCGCTCTATCTCAAGAACTAATGAACGGAAGTTAATAAAAAATTTATATTCAGTTAGTCCTTGATATAAATTAGTGTTGATTAGTTTTTGGTGTAAATCGCTCAATAGGCGATGCTGCTATTCAACATTTTTCACGATTTCCACAAGAGCTCAATCTCCAGAACTAATGCACGGATTTCCATAAAACACTTCGTACCTGTTTTTGTATAGAAGCCGTGTTTTCAGATTAAGCAGCACCATTGCTCCTAGTGACGAACCAGCATATGAATATAGCACAGCCAGAAAATCTTGACAATTGGTACAACGCACTTGCAAATGAAAAATCGATATCAGTAGGGGAGACCGGGGCTAGTAGGCGCAGTTTTTATTTATTGATTTTTAATATTTTTTTGTTTACGTTTTTTTAACAAACTTTAACTGCACTTTTAAAGAACACACAGATTGAGATTCATAATCAGATTCAGCCAGGTGGGGAGGCCTACCAATTGGTTTGAGTTCAACTAGCCCCACCCAACAATGTTTATTAAAAAAATAGATACAGAACAATTATAGAGTAATAAAATAATGGTAGGTAATAACACGTAATTGAGATAATGAAATAATACGATAACAATAGAAAAAATAGACAATCTGAGCGCTTTACAGACGTATAACACATAATATTTCTTTAACAATAATACTAATTCTATAACTGTTTTAATGTAAAATTTTGTTTGATTAGTTCCATAGCTGATCATCATTATCATATAATAGGTCCTGTGGAGGCATTTAGAAAAATCCTTGATTGTTTTCAATCAGTGTTATGCAGTTTATAATTTTTTGTAATAGTGGTGGATGTTTTCTGATTATTTTGAACCATGAAGAGAGATTTCTCGTTTTAGAGAATCTGAGTTGTATATGGATGTTAGTGTGCATTCCGTTATGTACTGCAGCCAGGTTCCTCGTTTTTCACACGTGCCGTAGCCCGAGTCAGCTTTTCCAAACTTTACCAGATAATCTGGAAAAGGCCCGTGATTTGTTGCAAACAAGAAGAAGTTTCCGTGTGACAGTAATGTCTCCTCTGAAACAATAGGTAGAAGTGAATATGTAAACCTTCCTCTACGATCAAAGTCCCAAATTCTCTGCCATTCCTGTTGTATTTGTAATTTTAGCTGTCGTTTGAGATGAGATGGTTGGGAAAGGTAGAAATAATTCTGGTAAGTTAGGATTTATGACTGCTTCTTTTGCCTTTTGATCCGCTGCCTCGTTTCCTGCTATTCCGGAATGCCATTTTAACCATTTTAGTATTATCATTTTATTTGTATTCTGTAGTAATTGAATTTGGTTGTGGACGAGTGCTATTTTTGCTGTGCTGTCTTCAATGGCTTGCATGCTCAAGAGGCTATCTGAGTATTTAAAGAACAGACATTTGGCTATAAATACCCGGAGTTTTGAGTTTGTAGCTTTTGTAGTTTATGTTTAGCGGAAGTCTAAAGTAAAAGGAAAATTGAACGCCAACTTGGCCCGTCACGGGGCAAGTTGATTATACATATGAGGTAAGTTGGCACACGCTATATAAAAATTTAAATAAAACTCAAATAAAACACGCAGTTAAGAGAAATCAATTTCATTATTTCCAGTAAGTTTAAACAAAGGCGTTATCACCGTACAATGTGAATTCTAAATTAGACACATATACAAATAATGAATAAAATATTAACATTAAGTAACTTCTATCCTACTCGATATCATCTTCAGATTTACAGGTGTCACAAATAAAAAATCGAGTGTCTCCGTTTGGGAAAGTCTCATGAGCCCAAAATCTTGCATTGTTACCACTTTTCTCTTTGTTTGGTGTATTTCAAGCTACTAGCACACACCAGACACCGAGCTAACTTGCTCCGTGTTCAATGCGCCTACTAGTCCCATAATAAATTTCTTCACAAAAGGGAGACTTAACCTTCTAAAAATAAATAATCCAAGTAAATCACATATGGGGTAGGTACAGTTAATCATACACTGAGAAAAATTTCACCAGTTGAATCGCAATTATTAAAATAAATATTAGAAATTAGAAAAAGAATGAAGTGACAAAAAATTACTTGTGAGTGCAAAAAACAGAAAAATCGTAATAAATGTCCACTGCGCGTAGGTAATGGTGCAAAACTATAATGAAGATTGTGAAAAGCAGGAAGAGAGGTACTCTGCGACTGATTGCGCAATCTATCCACAAACAGGCGATTTATGAGGACTGCGCCTTCTTACCCCTGTAACCGACTATAGTACAATTTTTTATCGCGGGGGCTTGACATTCACACTCGTCCTTCGACAACTGACATGGAAATCATGTATCCTACCGTCCCTTCCGTGACTTCCTTTGACCCGGAGAAAAGAGGGGACTGTTAAAAACTGCAATACCGAACTGAGATAAGGAGTATCGTCCACCCTCCCTCGCAGTATACGAACTTCCCACCCTCATCTCGAGTCACAAAGGTTTCGGTACGGGAAAGCTTGTACTATTTCGAATCACCATTACAGATAATCTTATTTCATGACGATTCTAAATTTAAAAACAACTGTTTAACAATTATCAATAAAAACAATTCAATTCGAAAAGCCTACATATTATTGTATCTTTTTTTAAATGTGAATACAAGAACTAAAGAAAAAAAAAAAGGTGCGAATTTAAATTTTTAACACTCATTTAACCGTCTCGCTGCGCAACCCGAGAGTTTCTCGTGCAACGTAAAAGTAGCAAAATTTGCGCAACCCGAGATTTCATCGGGGATGTATTTTTCCGTCTAATTAACTCTATTTGATCATTCCCACCAGTTATTTTTTTATTCTAAATTTTGCTTTATCTAATCGGAGAAATTTCCCAATTGAATCAGACGAAAATTTTGGTTTTGAAAAACCGAAGGCAAACGAATAAAAATTCTTAAAAGACGCTCGTCGCGAAGAAGTTAAATACGCACTTTTTGACGCTATTTTGATAAAACAATTACGCAGCGAGATGTTTGATACGAAATTATCATTCATATAGTTTTTAGTTTTTTTCTTCTCTATTTTGCTACCGTTGTCTTTTTTACGAAATTAGTGGATGATTTTCGCTTATCGCAGATATGTGTTATTTGTTTTGTCTGTTTTAAAATATCATAATAGCCGTTAAAAAACCCCAAAAAATCATTTACATAAATTTTTGATTTTGCTTTGGATAGCATGATGCAAAAGATAAACCACATTATTGAATAATTACCTTTCTATACGAACCTAACTCACAATTACGCAAGATTCAAAGAGAACCACCGATAACTCCGAAGTATTAGGCCGACGAACTCGTTTTGAATCAAACCCAGCACCTCATGTCTACCAGCTTTGATAGAAGAACGTCTCGGATATTGGTGGAGCCCATTCAGTCGTTAGAAAAAATCTCAAAATCCTAAGTCGGTAAATTGACAGTCGGTAGAAGGTTAAAATAACAAAGTACAATATTTTAAATCAAAATTTTGCTCACAAAAAAGGAGTGGGGGAGTGGAATAAATAGAATTATTCTAAAGATTACATGCTTATTTATGCGCATGAGTTAAATTTTCACTAGATACAAGTTCACAACAATTGTGTATATTTAAGAATATAAACAACTGCTTGAATAGATCAGAAATTAGTCAGTTTTGAATTTGGTAACAGGCTTAAGTGTCGTGTCGTTACATATATTTTAGGCAACATGATGCTAAATTAGTGCGATTATTTTAAAGAAATTGAAAGAAATAGAGGCTAAGAGATTAAAATGTTGGGGGATTCCAGAAATTTTCAAAATAAGTAACTTACACTCTAAAATTGGGAGGAGTGAAAAGTTCACTCTTTGAAAGAGTGACAGCCATTTCCACTGTTTTTGGAGTGACTTTTATAAAAATACATTCCTTAAAGAGTGGAATTTTCCACTCCCTAGAAAGGAGTAATATACAGTGTAACTTCAAAAATTCGGCAATTTCAAAAATCCGGCATCAAAATCATCTTTTCCCTTCCTTTTTCTTTTACACTTTTAAGTTATGGGAGTAGAAAAATAGCAATTCTTTGTGAATTAAAATCTTCAAGATCGAGAGTAAAAATGCAAAAAAAGAATATTGGACTTTTTTTTTTGTCAATATAAATAAATAAATATTAAATTAATAAATATTAATATAATTATTAATATAAATATTAATTAATTAATAACAATAAATTAATAATTTCTGTAAATTCTCCGCGTCACAGCATGTAACTAATCTTAAAAATTACATCGATTTTTTTATTTATGCACTGTAAAAAACATGTTATGCAACTTTACACATAAAAACTGTTATATCAATGATACAAAAACGATTTGCCTATGTAGGTAAAGTGGTGCGTAAATTGACAAAACGCACGCCTAATGTGTAAATTTCAAAATAAGCGTTTGAATGTGTAATTTGCTGATGACACTAAATGTGTAAAAAATATCTGATCACTCTTGAAATACACACTTGAATGTGTAAATGGACAGGATCAACTCAAAGACAAAACATTCTTAGTAATAAAAGATATAAAAACAGAAAATTAGTTATTTTATAAGTTAGTAATAACATTATGTAATATTTTGTGATAATTATGTAAACCTATTAAGTACGGCACACATTTATATTTATTAAAATTATTAATAACTGCGGTTAATATTAAATTGTTAATATCTTTTAAATTAATAGTTATCCGGTTACAACATTAAACATTTTATGTTTCGATTAATAAAATTATAATTACTATAATTACATAAATAATAAAAACTGCAAATAAGTAATTTCATCGTTAACGCAAATAACAAATCTAACAATTATCATGGCAAGATTTTTTGCATTTCAACTTATAAAAATTACTGTTAATACCACAAATCAAAATTTACAAGCATATATGTGCATGCTAATCAGATCAAATACAACCATTAATTTGACACATTGCGACTACTATATTATCCCTTATATTCTTCCCTCTTAATGTCTTCGTTAATGTCTTCGTTAATGTCTTCGTCTTAATGTCTTCGTTATCTGGTGAAGGTTAATGAAAGTCAAGCGTCTCGGTTAGCGAAAACTACTTTAGCCCCGGTCTCCCCTACAATCACTAAAGAGTAAGAACATCATGAAATCAGAACAAACATTTTGGACTCACTGTATTAAATTTTGTTGATCTTTTTTTCGTGCATTTTCTTTTAGTGTAAAAATGCTTTAAATACAAATTTATTTAAGTTCAGGGAAATTATTATAATCTGAAGTATAAGTAAGCACCAAAATTTTCATTCTAGTTGCAATGTTTATTTTGTAATCCTGCGCGTAAACTGTTATGAACAATTTTTTGTTCGACAAATGTCTAACAGTTTCAAGCCCCCTAAAAATACTAATTTTGTATCTGCAGTTTTTTAAATACATGAAACAAAAGAACATACTTATATCTTTCATCCCAATTAAAATTGTGTTTTAAAATCATATACATTTTAAGACATTAAATGTTAAAAATAGTCTTTTTTTCATTTTTTTCCACTTTTTAGAGTCCCGAGACACTTAAATTAGTATGTTTTTAACAATTTGACGTTTATTGCTTTTATACTGCTACTGGACATTACATTACACATATATATCATTAAAAGTTGTTAACTAGGCATAGAGAACGCCGCCCCTGTCCCTGTGTATGCCAAACTGACCGTACCTTTAAGGGTTAAATTCGGCTAATTACCGATGATTTTTTTTCCGAAAATCATTATCCACAATGCTTTTATTCTTCTGCAACGATAGGTGTATTCAGCGATGCTCAACAATTTTTCTGAATGCCCGTAAATCGAAATTTGTGTATAACAGAAAAATGCTAATTACTCAAAAACTATGTGACCTAGGGTAATCGCTATAATTTTCCGGCAAGGTTTATATTAACGTCTACTACCTCTAATTTTTTCATAATTTTAGTTTCAGTAGATTCGGAATTAGATGGGGAGGGGGACATATTTTTGCGCTACATTTTCAACAATATCTTTGAAAATATAATACCTAAAATTAAAAGGAATGTATTTTTGAGTTTAGCGTTACAAAAGCTTTCACATGATATACAAAGAAAAGGTTTTTTTTTTTTTTTTTTTTTTTTTCAAGTAGCATAATTATCCCCTTTACTTTTTTACTAACTATATTTATGAATGTCTATTAATCTGAAAATATGTGGGTCAATGGTCTTTATTACTTCCCCGAATTTGAACTTTCCACGTTCCATAGTTTACTAGTAAAATGGCTGTGACAGACAGACAGGCGGACAGACACACGAGTGATCTTATAATGGTTCCGTTTTTACTTTTTAAGTACGGAATCCTAACAAGCCATACCATTCAAAATTCGGTACATGATACAGTAATTTCGTGGTCATGCTTTATATTAATAAGGTGAAATATACCGGGTGTCCCAAAAAGGACTGACTGATTTTAAAATTCAATTACTTGTAAACGGTGACAGATATTTAAAAAATTCTTGCAGGAGGGTTATGCATAAGGTCAAAAGTTTTATTACAGTGATTTTCGATTTTAGTTCGAATTACAAACAATAGATGGCGCTGTAAGCAATAGTCGCTAAATACAGGCTCGATTTCTGGTCCTTTCTCTTGTTCCATGCTGAAAAAGGAGATGGAAATGTATTATCCGGGCCATGAAGTACCAAAAATCGAGTCTGAATTAAGCGTCTATTGATCGCAGCGCCATCTATTGTTTGTAATTCGAACTAAAATTGAAAATCACTGTAAAAAAACTTTTGACCTTATGCATAACCCTCCTGCAAGAATTTTTTAAATATCTGGCACCGTTTGCAAGTTATTGAATTTTAAAATCAGTCAGTCCTTTTTGGGACACCCGGTATATGTATTAACCATTATTTGTACACGGAGGATTTTTTTGGCGACCAGTGTAATCCAAATAAAATTGCAATTTAATAAAAGATCATTGAAGATTTCGCTTCTTTCTAATGATGTTCAGCACCTTTATTAAAATTTCATATATAAATAGTGAAGTGTAAATTTAGTTGCTTTTGCTGAGTGCTTCTTTGGCATGTTTAAAGAGAATGTTCAAAATAACATTTAGTATTACGTTTGCTTTCCAAATTGGTATTTTAATGGTGCTACGAAATATGCGTTCATCTGTAAATGCTTATAAATCATTCATAACGTATTTGTAGCATGTAAATTTTAATTTCGTCATGGAATTTTTCAGTTAGCTTAGAGAATGAGAGATTATTTTTAATTTAAATTTTCTAAAGATGTGTAAAAAAGAAATGGAAATGTTTAGAAAAATATTCAATGAAAACTGAGGTAAAAAGTTAATTTCTAAAAATTGGTACGTGATAGAGTACTTTCACTGTCATATTTTATTTTCGTAAACTGAAATCTATAAGGATCAACCATTACTTTTACACGAAGTATTTTTGTGGCGACCAATGTAATCAAAGTATGATTGCAATTTAATAAATTAACATTGAAGAGTTCACTTCCTCCTAATGATGGTCAGCATTGTTATTAAAATTCCATCTATAAACATTAGAAGTGTAAATTTAGTTGCATTTGCTGAGTGCTTCCTTTGCATGTATAAAGTGAATTTCCGAAATACATTTACTATCCTGTTTGCTTTCGGAATTGGCATTAATGGTGCTACGAAATATAGTATGTTTATACATAAATGAGATATCTTATCGCTTGTAATTCCTTTTTAACATATGTATAGATGCAAATTTTAATTATGTCATGTAAATTTTCATTTAGCTTAGAAAGTAAACTTATATTTAATTTAAAATTTTCTACTGATATGACTAAAGAAATGATAAAAAGAATTATAGCAAGACATTCATTGAAAAATGGGGTAAAATTAATTTGGACTATTTTTCTTTAAAGTGACACGCTATTACAACTATCACAATTTAAAATCAAAATAAAGAATAAATTCTATGAAATATTTAAAAAGGAAAATACTATTTAGAAGATATTAGTAAAAACAGAAATATATTTGACAATTTGTATTAAAGCAGGTTCATATAAATGTACAAAGATTTATAATATGAAATATATTAGAGGATATTCTTTTTTGGTTATTGACTTATAAATGTATTAGTAATATGAGAATATATTATAAAATTGAAATGCTCTTAAATTTTTTATCGGTTGGAGATATGCATACAATGTAAACTGCAAAAATGTTCAAAATAAGGTACAAATTAAATTTATTTTGATAAAATAATCCTGCAATTAATTGAAAAAAGTTACACTTTTAAATTTCTTACGTTCCTCGCATCCTATAAGTTATATTGTAATAAAGTATGTCAATGTTTATAAATCATTATTAATATATTTTTAAAATACAAATTTTAATTACTTCATGTAACATTTATTTAATCTGCGGAAAATAAATCTTATCTTGAGAATTTTTAGTTAAATTTCCTATAGTTGCTCAACAGGGAATTGTTCTTCCGTAAGTATAATAGATTCCGTAAGATTCCGTAGATTCCGTAAGAAATACTACCTATTACATTATCCCCTTTGTTGGAAATTCTGAAAAGGTTTTTGCAGATCTGCGCCAATCATGACCCTTAGAAACCAAAACCACCCCAGTTCAAAACTTTATATATATACAGGGTGATCACAAAAACGTTTACAAGATGACACGGCAAATCACGCATACAAAAAGGATCAAAAATCACATAGTAACTTAGGGTCGCAAACCACTTATTTAGTCACAGGGTGTTTCATCCGAACTCAACTTGGTTTGACGATAATAACTTTCAGAAAACTGAAGTATATTATAATAAAACATTTAAGAGACATTCGCAACTTTGTTGTAAATGTGATAACAGCAAAGAAAAGTGGTATAAGCTTTCATTATACGCGCCAGCAGCATGCACTTGACGCTCAAAAATTTGGACTGTAATTATCAATTCATACGGTATCATCGCTTGCCTCAACAACATGTTTTTCCAGATCTTTTCGTAATGTTATCACATTTCACACAAAACAAGGTAGGGGAGATGGGGGATGAATGGGACATTTTCAACAAAATATTTTTTTTATTTTTTTATTTAAGTTATTATCAGTATTATATATCACATTTCATACATTAGGTTTTTGACAACATATATGAACAATATTTACTCTAGATTAAGATTTATTCAGAAAAATATTATGAAATAAAAAAAACGTTCCTCCCTGTCCCAATCATCCCCAGAGCAGGGATGAATGGGACACTAATAGGGATGAATGGGACAACTCCCTATATTCAATTTTACCAAATTAAAATTTATAATTATAACCTTATATGTGTAATTATATTTGTAAAATATGATTTTACAGCACGAATCGATACATTTTTTTTTTCAATAACTTCTTTTAATGCAGACTTCGGCTATCAATCTGTTATTTTTTCCCACTTTTGAGGCATTTTAGATTTGAAATGAAAGTGCAAAATGCCTTTTAAATATGGCATAGCTAATAATTTTCAATCATAACTTATTAATTAATATTAATTAAATGTATCTTAGAAACATGCAGAATGGAAATTATTGGGACGATCGGAAAGGCGTGTCGTGTTCGGAAAATCAATTCAGACCGGAAAATTCTGCCCGGTAATTATTAGAAAATAGATACCGGAATCAATGTCTAATATTTAAATGTTAGAATTTTCCCAACACGACACGACTTCCCGATCGACCCAATATGTTAGGGTGGGGATTTATTTGTGCAAAATTTCAAAATATACTATCAAACATATACTATTTTTAACAATTTTATCTATTTTGATTAAGTTTTAGTACCAATTTTTTGATAATCGATTAATAATTATTACAATACAATAAATAACACTCAGAAATTTTAATAACAACTCATATAATACTATTTAATACTATTAATTAACGCAAATTATTAATTTATCAAATTATATAATACTATTTTGTTAATAAATGAAATTTCCAACATCTCTAGGGATGAATGAGAATGTCCCATTCATCCCCATTCGAAATGTCCCAATCATCTCCATGATGTATATATTCCCTTCTCAGCCATTTTGCCTCAAAAATTATTTTGTCACAATGGTTACAATTCATCCATTTTAATTATTGATATTGATCCTTAAAATAAATAACTACAACATAACTTAATTTTTTATATTGTATAAGATATTTAACATCTACAAATGTAAAAAAAAAAAAGAAAAAAAAAGAAAAAAAAACTTACTTTTAAGCAGAAAGTTCAGAAAATGCAACTTTGAAGGAAAATGAAAACAGCAATGTTATCCTACTTTTAGTTCTGAAGCACACTGTGGTAGAGCCTTATATGGGGATAGGATGCAATTCAAAATAAAAGTTTATTGCCTGAAATATTGAGAATGTCCCATCCATCCCTTGCCCCATTCATCCCCTAGCTCCCCTACATATCGCTGCATTTTCATTACAATGTTTTTATTTTTCTCAAAATTATTACCGTCAACCCGAGTTCAGTTAGGATGAAACAACCTGTATTTGACACTCAATAAGTGGTTTGCGACCCTACACTGTAGATTTGCCAGAAAAAACTCGATCACAGTAAATGTGCTGTATCTTTCTTTGGTTTCCTGACTATATTAACATGGAAAATACAGTAGTTGCGTAAAATTAACAGCATAATGTTCTGGCAATTTGGACGCATTTTTTTACAGCACAAACTACTGGCGTCCAAATTGCCAGCATATTGTGCTGTTAATTTTACGCAACTACTGTATTTTCGATGTTAATATAGTCAGGAAACCAAAGAAAGATACACCACATTCACTGTGATCGAGTTTGTGCGCGAGATGAACAGTACTTTGTACTGTAAAAATGCCGTTTTTTTTTTACAGTGTATGTTGCTACGTGATATTTTATCCTTGCTGTATGCCTGATTTGCCTTGTCATTTTGTAAACGTCTTTTTGAATCATCCTGTATATATATACATACGAATATATATATATATATACACTGCTAAAAAAAATAGGGGAGCACATCGTTTTAACAAAATTACTCACATATTTACACCGATAACTAACGTAAAATAAAACGTCCATGATTTAAATTGTAGTAGAAAACAGATAAAAACAACTTCACGTGTAAATTAAAGTTTATGACGTCAAAAAGCAGAAAAAGGAGATAAGCGCAGAAATCGGGATTTTGCAGAAACGTCTGTTTCGCTCTCTTAGTTGCGAAATTCAATAGCCCAGTTTGTGTTTTGAGAAAAGGTGACTTGAAAATGTCACAACAATCTGATTTAATGAAATCTATGGCTTTGCTAGTCATCGGGATAGTTGAATCTGGGGAAACACAACGAAGTGTAGCGGACGCTGTTGGAGTCGTAAGAAGTGTCAATGCAATACTGTGGAATCGATTCCCAAACACATGGAATGGTAGACATCGACAAGGGCAAGGTCGGTCAAGTGCTACCACAAAAACCGATGACCGATATAGCCTGCTAACAGTTTGTGCAGGCGGAACAGGCAGTGCTACTCTGCTGCAAATACAGTTGTTCTTGGCTACAGAATGAAGTGTATCCAGCCAAACTGTACGAAATAGGCTACATCAAGGCGGTCTCTATGCACGTAAGCCAATGGTCTGTATTCCGTAGATTTTTAGCAACTGTGCGGCATAAAGAATGTGGGCAACTGAACATCGAGTTTGCAGGCAACGTCATTGGAGTCAAATTCTGATTACAGACGAGTCCCGATTCAGTCTGGATGTGACATCTGATGTGTTTTGGCATGGACAGAAAGAGTCACTCAAAATAATCCCACATTCGTTTGTGAAACGTCACATTAAAGACGAGGTGGGTTGATACTATGGGCTGGATTCAGCATAGGTGGACATACGGGCCCGCATATCATTCGAAATGGCACTTTGACGGTCCGAAGTTATACAGACGAGATACTGAGACCTCATGTCGTATTTTATGTTGCAGAAATTAGTGATTTCTTTTTTTCCGTGCATGATAATGTCCGACTTCATGCAGTTCGTCTTGTGGAGCACAATCTTAAAGTTGAAACAATACAGCAAATGGAATAGCCAACTTGCTCTCGTGACCTAAATCCGATTGAGCATGTTTGGTACATACTCAGACGACGCATTGATGCGAGACCAAGGCCTCCTTTTACTGTCCGGGACTTGGAGATTGCAATTCTTGAGCAGTGGAACAGTATTCCCCAAAGTCTTACCGATTACCTCATCGCATCCATGGGAAACAGGTGCGCAGCAGTCTTAGCTGTTCAAGGAGACCACACGCCATATTGAAAATCTTGCATTATTTCTAACCAATACTTTTTTTATCATTTACACGAAACCAAATTGTTGCCCCCAAATCATCTTTTCATGCTCTTTACATCTTTTCAAAGAATAAAAGCTCCCTTACAATTTTTTTTGCATCTTTTTTTTCTGTATTTCCCATTGATACACGTTAACTATCCCTTTTATGCCCATACATGGCTGTCTTGCACTGTTCACTTCACATTTTTGCTTGCTCCCGTATTTTTTTTGAGCAGTGTATATATATTTAATAATAAAAAATTTCGCCCTTTTTTCTTAGTAAAACCAAATTCTTAATATTTTTCCTTTTTTACCTATCTTTAATAATACCTTAATATCTTTTGTTTTTTTATTTCATGCATTTAAATTTGCGTATTCTTTTATTATTCTAAAAACCTTAATCCATTCGTCTAATCTTATAAAACCCATTAAATTACTTTTTCATTTTCTTTTAAAACTAAATTATTTTTCTTTCGAATGTTTTTTAATATCATTTGTTCAATGATGTTCTTTACCCACAATTCCATGCGTCCGCCAGCATTTAAAGACTCTTTAATTCTGACTCCGTATAAAGAGTTCATTATCGACGTCATCCCCTTCCTATCGAATCGTAGCCTGTTTTCTGTCCCATTCCTCCCCATCTCTCTGCTGGCGTTGGCTCTCCACTTTTCTGTATCCGCCCGCGCTCTGTTTCTTGGAGTACATATATCGTTACATCGGCGAGGAGCGAGAGAATTTACGTTTTTCCGGTTGTTTAAATAATCTACGTTGCTCGGGGTGAACAATTCTAATGTGTAGATCCTAATCTTGTAACATCTTAAGTTTTATAAAGTGGATGATCGATTATTGAAAGTTGATGAACAATCTACTGGGAATGTTCTAGATGTTTTTGTTAAATAAACCAGTTTAAAGTTACGATGGCTCTATTCATTATGTGATGGGAAATGTCTCAATGTTTATGAAGCCTGCCTTACTCGCCACCCTGACTGTAATCCGATATTTTCTTGATAATGGATGGTTGGCCTTGATTACTCTACTACGTTTTACTTCGAGATACAAGTGCCGCCGGAATGTCTCAAAAGTCGATAGCAAAATGTCGCATATATATATATATATATATATATATATATATATATATATATATATACTAATAATATATATATATATATGTATATATATATATATATATATATATATTTAAAACCACAAACAAATATCAAACTTAATCTCACCATATTTAAACTGAAACTCTACACCAAAAATATTAAAACAACCAACATAAGCATTAATACTTAAAACCAAATTAAGGAAAATATTTATAACAGCAAAATAGAACAGAAGGCGAGCGGCATGGCTAACGACATGCTTGCAGAGTTAAGTCAGACTTTACGCATGCTACGTCCCCCTTCACTCGCCGAGACCAAAAATGAAAAACATGAAAAACTAAACAGATCTACCAAATCCATCAAAATATCCCTCTATCTAATTAGATCAATCAACGCATCAAAACAACCATTCTCATCCATCACTGAATTCAGTTCAGTTCCGTAACTGCTACTCTTAATAAACCTATTAGTTATTCTCCTGATGAAATTGCGAGGAACCCTGTTTTAATCCTTGACGACACCAACCGAAAATGTCATTAATCATACCGTTAACTCTAGTACTCAGTCTTTGGGTTCGTACTAAGCCTTTTCTTAGGACATTTCTTTTAACCGATACATGAACATTTGAATCAAAATATATCAACTTTAAGGTATTAAAATCAAAATCAATAATTGTCAAATAGCTTAGATATCAAATTTTCACTTTCTGTGTTTAAGTTCACATCTAGAAAATTAACATTTTTACAATTCTGGGAGGATTGACATACATACTTCCCGCCTGGTGTTGCCCGGGGTCCTTAAATAATAACCTTAAACAAAACTCACGTTTGTATGATTTTATATCTTTTGAAAATCTTTTAATTAATCCTAATTTTGGAGACCTTCCGCAGCGTCTAGTGCGTTCCCAACAAATCTCTTTTCGAACGAGCGTATAACCTGGATACCTGCTATTTAAGGCAGCATGTACCGGAAGTTCTCCGCACGTGGCGGAGACAATCTGTTTAGGGAGCCAAACCTCGTAGTAATCAAAGCCCTATAATCCAAAAAAAGAATGCCTCATTAATGTTAGAAAATGCTGGTAAATGAAGTCCAAGATAAAAATTCATAATACAGAAAGTATCTGAATTGTAATTAAATTTGAATAAACAAAATCCCGTTGAAACTGCGTCCTTAGAATTCGAGGAAAGAATGCTCCCCCAAGCGGTGGGAGATACCCCCTCCCCCTGTAAATTCCACGAATCACTTTTAACATTAACAATATATTTAATAAACGGAAGAAATTCCTCATCTAAAAAAACGTAACGCGATTTTTAATTTACGCCTGTAGTGAGTAAACGTAAGTTGATGCTGACAAAAAAGATTTATGTTCCAAAAAAGTGGTACCTGAGGTATAAAGAAAGTCCGAGCCCCGAGGCCCAGTGTCTTAACTGGAATGTAGAAGAAAAATTTTCAGTACTTTTAAAGTAGCAGGAAGACGCTGAAACTATGTTAAAGAAAATTGTAATAGAATCGGATAGTTTTTTAAAGAAACTTCAACATTAGGCCCCAAGAAGAAGATTTATATTCAAAATTGGTGGTAGCTGAAGCCTGAGAAATTTTTTTATCATTCATCTAGTAGCAGAAGGACTTAAGATTAAAAAAATGCTAGTGAATCGGACCGTTTTTAAGGGACATATTAGAAAGGGCCCAAAGAGGGACAACTGATACTATAGAACAGGCTCCTAGCATGAAAACTTGTTAAAATATGTAAGTTCTTAACACTTTAGATCTTCAATTACTCAAAATTAAGCATAGGGTATGAATTAATCATTAGAATAAAATTTTAAAGAATTGCGGAAAATGGAGGGCATGCTTAAAACAGGGCCCTAGGGTCCACTAAAATTAACAGGGTGTTGGATCGGGGATAGGAGTGCGCGACTCAATTTTAAAATTTTGGATTGAGAATGCGAGAAAATTAGGTGATGAAAAATAAATGCTGCACAAAAAGTTCAAGGGGCCCCGTATCGAGGCCTATGGAACCCTTGACTGCCCCAGGAATTTAACTGGAATAAAGAAACAGGAGAATAACTAAATAGAAAAAATATTCCAAAAATGAAGATAGGATTAAGAGAACAATTTAGGGTGCAAAAATTTCAAGAGGGTCTGTATCGGTCCCAAGTGACTTATGTGGCATGTAATTGGGTTTAAAGATACTTTTTAGTAGCTTTTAAAGTAATCAGAGGACGATAGAACTATGTTAAAGAAAATTGCAAACAATTCTGGTCATTTTTGAAGAAGCTGCACCGAGGGCCCAAAGAAGGGATTATTATTCAAAATTGGTGGTAGCTGATGACTGAAGATTTTTTTGTCATTCACGTAGTAGCGGGAGAACCTAAAAAAAAAGCTAGTGAATCGGACTTTTTTTAAGGGAGTTATAATCTGGGGCCCAAAAGGGGAAAACTAACAGTTGAGAGAAAGGCCTTGACATAAAAACATGTTGAAACGTTTTATTACTTAGCGCGTAAGATCTTCAATTAGTCAAAATTAAGCATATAGTATGAATTATTGGTTATAATAACATTTTACTGAAATGCACAGAACATTGTGTAAATGCTTTAATAAAGACCATAAGGCCCCAATAAAAATATGAGGGTGTTGTTCATGGAAGAAGTGTGCAAGACTCAACTTTACACTTATGCACTGAGAAGGTGAAATAATTAGGGGGTGAAATATGCATGGCGTACAAAAAGTTCAAGGACCTCGGGCGGGCCTTACGGGACCATAGGTGACCCCAGGATGTTAAAAGAAATGTATGAATGCGAGAATAACTAAAGGGAAAAAGAGTTCCAAAAATGAAGATTAATTTAAGAGGGGCCAGTTTAATAACAATTTATAGTGCAAAAACTTCAAGAGGCCCTGTGCCGGTCTCCAAGTCGCCAGGATCTTATCTGGCATGTAATTGAGTATAAAGACATTTATTAGTAGTTTTTTAAACAATCGGCGGATGCTAGAACTATATTAACCACTTCACCGTTTGCCCCGAGATAAGTCGGGGAATAAAGCACTGTTTCCCCATACCTGTCCCGGTGAAGAGGTTATAGAAAACTGCAAGCAATTCGGGTCATTTTTAAAGAAGCTGCACCAAGGACCGAAGAAAGATATTAATATTCAAAATTGGTAGTAAATAAAATCTAAGATTTTTTTTGTCGTTCATGTAGCAGATGGAGGACCTAAGAATTTGTTTAAAAAAAAAAGCTAGTGAATCGGACTATTTTTAGGAGAGCTATAATAGGGGGCCCAAAAGGCGCCACATGACAGTTAAAAACAGGGTCCTAACATGAAAACATGTTAAAACGTCTTAGAACTTGGCGCTTTAGATCTTCAATTAGTCAAAATTAAGCTTAGGGTATGAATTATTCGCAAGAATAATATTTTAAAGAAATGCACAAAAGATTGGGCAAATGTTTAAAAAAGGGCCATAGGTCCCCAATAAAAATATGATGCTGTTGGACCAGGAAGAAGCGTCCAAAACTCAACTTTATAATTATCCACTGAGAAGGTGAGAAAATTAGGGGGTGAAAAATGCTTGCCGCACAAAAGTCCAAGGGGCTTTGGTCGGCCCTATGGTACCCTAGTGGGCCCCAGTGTCTTATATGGAGTGTAGAAACGTTAGAAAAACTAAATGGAAAAACGATCTCATAAATGAAAATCGGATTAAAAGAAAGCAATTTATTAACAATTTATTTTTACAAAAACTGCAAGGGGCCCTGCAAAGGGCAATTTAGTGAATATAAATTTAAAGGGGCCCAGGGGCTCCGGCAATTAAAAAAATTAAAAATCTGAGCCTCAAGTGCATCAGGACCTGTCTTTGAGTAACTTCACTTAAAATTCTGACTTCTACGTGCGGTAGATTTCGCTAGCCATCGCAGACAGTCAGACAAATACACTATCTCTCTCTCTCTCTCACACACACACACAGAGCGATCTGTACTTTTATTAGTATAGATATACTAGGTGCAAAGTAAAGTCCTTTTAACCTGAAAATACTTTCAAACGGAGAGAGCTACAGCTATGCAAGTAAGGTAATGGTATAGTAAAGCGACAACGCCCGACCTAATGCAAACGACTGTAGCGCACCTAATGGCAAAATTTGGAAGATAGCCATTGCAAATCGAAAACGAAAAGAGATAGAGCAAAATTTCTGATTAGAAAGTTTTAGAGCATCAATCAATTAGCGCGAATCGACATTTGGTTCACGCGGATAATATAAATCGTCGCTTGTATACCCAAAAATGTCCGAAATCGATGAGCGTTGCATATTCACATTCTGGAAATGTAGAAGTGCACAACTGCATATTGTGACTTTGTACTGTGCTGTACTGTGTGTAAAAATTTGATTTCCAATGTATTTAAAATTTCAGATTAAATCTATGTCGTCGTATTGAAGAGGCTTGCAATAGACGTCCCATGCTGAGAAATGTGCATGCAGAATTACTCTCACGAATGCAAATGTGTATAGTGAGCAATGGCGAAGTTTTCGAAAGCACTGAATATTAACTTTTATCACTGGAGACAGTTTGTCTTTTTTGTTTTTTGTGTGATGTTATCAAAATGTATTGAGATAAGTACGTATTTATACCATAAATTGTGTGTATTTCTTCATACTTCTGGCTATTCCATTCAAACATTTTCGCAAAATGGAATGCATCGATTTCGGAGATTTTTGAGTATACAGGAGAAGATTTATCTTATTCATGTAAACCGAATGTCGTCTCGTAGTAATTAATTGATGCTCGAAAACTTTCATATTAGAAATTTTGCTTTATCTCTTTTCGTTTTCGATTTGCAATGGCTTTCTTCGAAATTTTGCCACTAGGGGCGCTGCTTTCATTTGCATTAAATTGGGCATAGTCGCTTTACTATACCATTAAGTCACTTGCATAGCTGTAGCTTGATCCGTTCGCAAGTAATTTCAGGATAATGGAACTTTCCTTTGCACCCTGTATATATATAACTTTACTATGGGCACGATTATTTCCATAATTCTGCAAAAATCTCTTCCAAACTGATACATAAAGACAGTATTGGTTAAGTTGGTGAATGGGCAAAATCGGAAGAAGGGGATGGAATTGGTGAGGGCTTTTGTGAAAACAGAAAAAAAAAAACATAACTTCTTAATTATGATACATATCGCATCAGCTTAAATTTATTACTACTTCTAGGAAAAAGGCCAAATGTTTATGCATGATAGAATTTTTATATCGTTGAAAATGGCCTCAAGGGGCTAAAAAAATAGTGATTTAAGAAGAAAAATGTCATAAGCCTCGTCAATTCCCAAGATGTCAAATCCAATTAAATTTGTTATAAATCTCCTTAATACTATCTACACCTTTTATATTGACAAGTTCTTGATAAGACCAACTCTTACACCAAAAGAAAAAAAAAATCACAGCTTAATCAATTCACAATATATGAAATCCGCTTAAATTTATTTTTAATATTTTTAATATTATACACTGTAAAAAAAATTCCGCAACGTTCCTGGGAAAAAATGGGCAGCTGAGTTGCCCATTATTTCCAAGAAACATTTCTTGAAAATGACTGGTACTTTACTGTATATGTTAAAAACTTTCTACAGAAATGCCAGTAAGTTTCCTGCGAAATACCAGGAATATTTCTGTTGACAGCAAAACATTACTGACATATTCAAGGCTGGAGTAGCACAAGAGCGAAAAATGTCCAGACCACGGATCGAACCTGGATACTTGGCGTGCCGTGCCAATGCCTTACCTGTTAGGCTATCCGGACCGATACCTGGCTGACATAATTCACTCTGGATGTTCGTTCCCTTCATTATGACATTACTGACATTTCACAGCAGGCGGGATCCGCAGACGATTTTTACATTTCCAGTTGACAATTTTCGCTTTATTATCATTATTTGTTAGAATGAAAAAATATTTTGAAATTGACATCAAAATTATTATTTATAATTTACACGAAAAAATAAATTTTCAGTTAAAATTCAATAAAGTAAATATATATGTGATATATTGTTTCTGAACTTTGCTTATAATATAAAAATATATAAATGTAAATAATAATTAGAAAAAAAAATCTAGACATAAAATATTTTGGATTTTCGTCAGTAATTATGTTAGTTTACAAGTTAGATAAAATACATATAAATTTTCATGAAAAAAAAACTAAACGTAATTGTATATTTTTTCCGAAAAAAAAAATTCAAATTTGCAGCAATTCAAAGTGTCAAATATATGTGAAATTTAAATCAAATTGTAATAAAGTGTTAAAATATAAAATTAATTAAAAAAGAAAAAAAAAGTCAAGAGGTAGCATCGAACCCGGGCCGTACGGGTGGCGTGCAAGCTTTCTGCGTCCACACCACGAAAGACACGTTGAGAGCTGCAAACTAATGGGTATTTGAAAAGTATGCTAAAATTCGGCATCTAATTTCTGAAAATCTAAGGCCCATTTGAAGAAATCCTTTCACAAGAATAATTAGAGATAAGAACTCTAAAACATACTTTAAATTAATCAAAATAGGTGAGAATCATATTTGATTGTCCCCTGGTTAATGCAGATCCAAATAATAGGTGTATTGTTTTTACACAGTCTGCTCGTTAAAGATTTCACAGACAAGTACAAGAGATAATCTCTTAGTGATGTCACAGAGGTATTGTATTTTCATCTCAATTATCTTGACAATAGAGACGTAAAGGATTATGTCGTCTATTGATTTATTTGCATTCCATATTGATTTTTTTACATTCATTTAAGGAATTCGTTTTCGACACTCGCGCGCGAGCAACGGATTATACGAAAAAAATAATAATAAATGGCGGCCGCAGCGTTTTGCTGTTTTCAACTTTTGTTCAGGAACGTTTCAGATAAGAAAACCAGAATTTCACAGGAAAGAGCTAAATTATTCTGAAAACCTGATAAAAGGCGAAACGTTCCTGGATTTTACATGGAAAGTTACCATTTTTTTTTACAGTGTATAGAATTTTTAAACTGACAAGTTTTTATAAGACAAACTCTTACAGGAAAAGAAAAAAACGTGCCTGAGGGAGTGGGGGGTGTAGGAGAAAAAAAATTACATATCCGTTAATCCGCCACTAAGGGGATAAAAAAGTATCATTGGCGTGATGAACCTTTTTGACAACCCTCAGATATGCTGTATGTAGGGTTGCATTATTAAACGCGCGCGTGTCTCAATGAAAAGAACCTCGCAATTTATAATTTAGTGCGGGGTTCAATTACTGAAGCGCCCCACTGTTTAAATTTATTATATAAATCTTCTTAATGTTATATATAACTTTTGTAGAAAAAGTTTTCGATAAGATGAACTCTAATAATGAATGATATTACTAAAAATATTCTGAAAGGATGAAAAAAATAGGGCATGAAGAAAAAATTATCGTTATAACACGATACAGATAAAAACAACTCTTGCAGAAAAATGAAATTAAAAACTCGTCAAAAGCGTCCAGATACAATTGTTAAACTGGATTTATATATAATCTTGATTTAGTTTTTGTTGGTAAAATTAGTACTTAATTTCGAATCCAATCTGTGACTGCAGGCCGAGTCAGCAGACATTTTTTAATTTTCTCAATCATAATTGTAATTAATTAAAATAACAGCAGTTCGGCATGTTATGTGTAAAATTTTGAGCCAGTGTAAAATATCATAAATTTATTCCATTAAATAACTTAAAACTTACTATTATTGAAATACATTTTTAAAAACAACATCATATTAAAAGAAAAACATTTTATTAACATACTTTTAAAAATATATATAAACTTTTCAAACATTACTTACTTTATAACTTTCAAATGATGTTATATATTATAATAATCATTTGTAGATTTTAGATTGTAAATGTTGCATTTACTGAAAGGAAATTAAACATGATATTTATGATTTACAGTTATAAACATTTAAAAATTAACTTTGCATTTACTTACAGAGTTTAGATGTTTGAAATTAACAATCAAACTAACATCCAGTAGGCTGTGTCCTTACGGAATTCTTTTAATGGGGATGCACAATACGTGATTACACATTAATGTGGGAGTGTGGTTATTGTACATTTGAGATAATTTGATTAAATGTAAATAAATGGCATTCGGCGTCAAGGAATGCTGCAGTTTTCTTTTGAGCTTAATAACGAAATTTTAACGACTTCTTGGTTACATATGGATGGAAATATTCACATTATGGATATAATAGTTTAATTAAAAAATATATATCTATCTAAGTCAGCCGTCTGACGATTTATAATCGGCAAAAAACATTAGTAGGTCACGAAACGTCTCGCGGGTGTGACATTTTCAGCATCTCTTCATTAGTGCGTCTGACCAAGTCGAAATCTGGACTGCTTCTGATACCATTCTCAATTTAAAATTACACAGCTCATCAAAATCTATTCTTCGATAGTCGGTGTATCTCTTCTGGAACGGAGTTCAATTCCTGTCACCACATTATTGAAGTATTTCCTAGGTAATTATTATTCATTCTTACATTTGTAGGAGATAAGTTTTTAATTAGTTCGTGTAAAATATATTTTTACTAGGGCAAAAAAAGCATATTGTAACTTTTTTTTTTAAACAAATGCACAATATTTTGTTTTAAACGTATTAAATAATAATTAAATTTTAAAGGAAGTCACAGTGCACAGTTAAAATTATTGTACTGGTTTGATCCAACTTTTGGTGCTGCAGTATTTGCACACATTAGTTGTGAAACCTCGTTCCAACATTTGGAGATACTATTGAGCTAAATATCCGAATGTTGGATAGAGCTTTCTCCATCTTATGCTGCAACTAATGCAGCATCAGAAGTTGAATCAAACCAGCACAATCCTTTTACCCTTTATGACCTGACGTAAATTTAAATTCAATTAAAATAACTGGCTATAAAATTCATTTAATATCCCTATTAGTAGTAATACAGTTTAGAATGAGATATAGGTAGCTGACTGTATCTTCATCCAAAAGTATTATTCGTTGCACAAAAGAGAAATATTTTTTAAATGATGATTTCTTTTGCTTATGCACCTATTCAACTTTCTTGACGTTTAAACATTGGGGAAGGGGAAAAAACTTCAATTCGGAAATATTCCTAAATTTCTACAGTAAGAACATTATATTTGTACATTTTTTTTTATTGCACAAAATACTTATAAAATTATTTTAACCCTTCACTGCTCCCATATCTGGCACATGCCTAAAGACATTACGTTATTAATTATGTACCATGAATTTAGCAGGCATAATCTCTGTCCCTGATCAGGAACAATTCAAAGTATGGAATAATACTTATTTTGTCCATGTTATATGTGCACACTAGACAACAAATTAGAATTTGTTTTTCGGAAACAAAAGAAATTTCGATCAAACTATTAACGGTAAAATTTAATTTCATTATTTTTACTGAATATTTAAAAACATTAGTATAAAAGAAGACTCAGAGTGTTGGACAGATAAAATTGACTAATTTAAGCCCATTTATATGCAAAACATTGTGATATAATATTATTAAACTGTAATTTTGTATGTATGACACGCACCATAAAATATAAAATTTTAGCTGAAAATTTAAAAATTAATTTTTATACTATTTTTTCCATTATTAGGTCGATATATAGATGTAAAATAAACTTGTTCATAAAGATAGAAAAATTCGTGCAGTGAAGGGTTAAATAAAAGGTTTGAGTGGAATTATAAATATTGCACAAAATTCCTATAAATGTAAATTTAATAAATTAACTTTAATTGGCAAAATCCTTCTAAAATTTATTGAATGATTGTGTAAATCTTTTAATGAAGTTTCAAAAATTCACGAAAAATGCTTTAGAAGATGAAATTTTCATGAATTCATAATTTGGAACATAAAGGGTTAAATGTGTAGGTTACGTGTTAGATGCAAAATTGGAATCAATCTAATATTTACATATAGTAAATAAGTTTAAATCTGATAATACAAGTTTTGCTTACTTTTATTTGAATACATTTATCAAATTTAATAGTTATTTAAAATAAATACAAAATCTTGCACCACTTTTACTTGCCTGCCATCTGCCAAATGATAATTATGCTATAATCATCATTTAACAAATGCAATTAAGAGTTTCTCATATCCTATAATGATGTTTAGCATAACGATTAAAAATTCCAATTTAAAACAGTAGAAAACCATATTCACATAATTGTGCTCACTGCTTCCTTTACATATTTAAAATGGACATTCAAAATTATATTTAGTATTCTGTTTGCTTTTGGAAGTGGCATTAATGATGTTGTTAAATGCATAAGTATGCATAAATGAAATATTTTGATAATTATAATTCATTCGTCAATTATAGATATAACTTAAATTTTAATTACATCAGAGCAAAATTACATTACTCTTGAAATGAGAAATTAATTGTTAAACATGTTAGTTAAATTTTTAGTTTTTATAAATTTTAAGTTCATGTAAATTTATTAATAGCAATCTTGTATAACGAAAGAAATTACAGATAAAAAAAGTGATAATAACTTCAGAAGTGAATTTTTTGGTTTTTTATTTTTAATAAGGTTATTACTTTTAAATTGTTTGTTATTCAGATGTAAGGAATATGCAAAATTTTAATTATTAATATTAATTCATTTTCACATGTGATTTTCAAGCATCTAAGTTATATGTTTCTGTGAAAGTAAAAAAAAAAAAAAAAAGGAAATATAACACTAAACTAAAGCGCATTACATTTTTTTACTGTGAAGAGAATAATTATTTTCATATTATAATACAATGAAAGAGAAGTCTTATATACTTTCTTTGAATTCAGTATCAACATGAAGGAGTCTATCTATACAATACATTTATTGTTGGAATGCTATTATAAAAAGTAAGTAATTATTTTTCATAAGAATTTCCATACAGATTTTTACTCTTTCATTGCACAAAATCTGCAGTTTTAATTAACCCATTTATGCCTAGCGCCCCATTTTTGGGACATTTCAAATTTTAATGCATTTGTATAATTTTCTTCTTTTTTATAACATGAAAATTGCATGAAATCATTATTTATAAATGTCTTTATCTATAACCGAGAGATGACAGCACAAGGTGGATATTTATTTGCTTAAAATAAGGCTTTTATCGGTGTTTATAGATTTTTAATTTTTCAAGAGGGCGTAATGTAAAAAGTAAGTTTATTTGTATTTTTTCTATCATGGACCCAAAATCGCAAGTTATAATCTTAGTTTGTGGACTTTTTTGAAATACGTATTTTTTTTTAATTGTGAAATTAAATGTTCAAGCCAATTTTTTATGCATTTTTGTAATGTACAAAATATAGGGTTCTAGGCACAAATGGGATATTTTTGTTAGAAATTTAGGAGTCAGTGTTTTTATGCAATCTCCTTTCGAAGATATTTATGAAATAAATTGTTATTAAGTCTGCAATACGATTATTCTTATTTTATTATTAATAATAGTTAAAACGTTATTAGTCTCTGCAAAGAAATAAATATATTTTTTTTTAGTTCATTAAAATACTAATTATAGTACATAATATACAATTTAAAAACATTTTAAATATAAATATAGGCAAAATGTATAATTATGCATATTATTCTACTAGAAATACTCATATTTATTTCTTTTACATTTTATCAAATAAATACAAAAAAAATTAAGCTTAATTTTTTTTTAGTATTTTTCCAGTTCATTTTGCAACATTTTAAAGTGATTTTACCAAAAAATTTGAGAAAACAAAAATTCAGGCACAAATTGGTTAAATAAATAAATAAACTCCACATAACAATTTCTAAACAATCTGAAAAAAGTACATTTAAATTAAAAAAATTGTCTGAAACAATACAAACAAACACACTTCTGAGTAACATCATAAAATTTGGAAATGCGTTAAGCTATTCGAAAAAACTTTGTCTTTCTTCTTCAGGCGCAAAGAACACGTGAACACGTACATTGAAAGCAGGAGCAAGACACTCGCCTGCTTTATCCTGCTTTCAATGTGGGTTTTGATCCTACTCCACCAAACTGACAGCAGGAGCAACACGCTCTGCTGATTTTTCTTATTTTCAATGCGAGATTAGCTCATGCTTTTAATGTGGTAAAAGTAATGTGTTTCTTTTCGCCTGAAATAAAAAGACTAATTTTCTTTCGAAATGCCAAGGGCTTTTCTAAAATTCACAGTATTTTTAAGCAGTTTTTTTTTTCTTTATATAAGTTTAATGAAACCATCATTTAAAATAACTCACCCATTTTTCTAATTTGAACGTGTTTATGTACGTGCGTCATTTTATTTTTCAACTTCAGTAATACAACAATTATAAACTTACATTATAAAGTTTCGCACATTTTTGTTAGACGAATGCTTGCATTAACCCATTTGTGCCTTAATTTTGGTTTTCTCAAATATTTTGGTAAAATAACTTTGAAATATGGCAAAATGAACCGGAAAAATACTAATATATATATATTTCTTTTACATTTCTTCAAATAAATAAATATATATATATATATATTCAAAAAAATAGAAAAAAAAACTGGAAGTATATATATATATATATATACATATACAGTAAATTCTGTCGAAGGCGGCTCTGTGTAAGCCGGAGATCTATCTACCGCGGAAAATAAGTCCTGGCAAACCCATAGAAAATAACATTAATTCTTGCTGCATAAGCCGGAATCTGCCTAACGCGGAAACGGAAAGGGTTTTAAGGTTCCACCGAAATCAAAATTTTGCATAAGGCGGAAAAAAGGATGTTTTAAAAATGAAAGGCGTTAATGAAACTTTAAAACTGATATACATACGTCAAATACTCAATATCGAGCATAAAAATTAAATTCAGTAATACTTAATTCAAATACATTAATTCAAAAGAACGGAAACTGTTTAAATTTTAAGGAATTCTTGCTTATGCCATTTTTTTCCTATATGAATATTCATTTGAAAGTTATTACTACTAGTAGAATGCACATTTATGAAAATTTGTATTGTCTAAAATACAAGATATTATGCTTTAAAGTTGTACTCAAATTCAAAGTGATAGTTTTCTGCCTCATTCCTGAAGTTGTGTGTGTCTTTTTTTTTTTTTTTTTTTTTGTGTGTGTGTGTGTAAACTCCAAATTTGTTGGTATTATTTTAGTACTAAGAAATTGAATAGCGTTTCTCATTTATTTATAAAGACAAAAGATCTTCCAGAATTTCAGTTTTCAACAAATTTTCGAGTCAAGACAATCAGTAAGATCGTCATCTGCGAGCAATTCATTATAACTCAAGATCCAATCTTTTAATCGAAAACATAAAACGCTTTTCGATTGACGTATGATTCATTCCAATAAATCACGCTCTTTTGCATAAGCCGGAATATTGTCTACCATAGAAAATTTTCTCAGTCCCGACCGACTCCGCCTTAGACAGAGTTTACTGTACTTCCAATTTTTTGTATTTATTTGAAAAAATGTAAAAGAAATAAATATGAGTATTTCTACTAGAATAATATGCATAATTATATCTTTTGTCTATATTTATATTTAAAAAGTTTTTAAATCGTATATTATGTATTATAATTAGTAAATTTTATGAACTGCTAAAAAAATATATTTATATCTTTACAGAGACTAATAACGTTATAACTATTATTATAATAATAAGATAAGAATAATCGTATTGCAGATTTAAAAACAATTTATTTCATAAATAATATCTTTAAAAGGAGTTTACATAAATAACTGAGTCCTAAATGTCTAACAAAAATAGTTACCCAAGCGTGCCTACAGCCCTATATTTTGGACGTTACCAAAATGCATAAAAAATATGCTTGAACTTATAATTTCGCAATTAAAAAAAATACGTATTTCAAAAAAGTCTACAGGCTAATATTATGACTTGCGTTTTTGAATGCTTGAAAAATTAGAAATTTATAAACACCGAAAAATGCCTTCATTTAAGCAAATAATATATCCACCGTATGCTGTCATCTCTCAGTAATAGATAAAGACATTTATAAATAATTATTACATCCATTTTTCATGTTATACGGAGAAGAAAATTATACAAATTCATTAAAATTTGAAACCTCCCAAAAATGGGATGCTAGGCACAAATGGGTTAAAAACAGAATTAAAAAAAAAATGAAATAATGCTTTGATGTTGAATTAAATTGTTTGTGATGTATCATATTACCATCATATATATTACTATTTCTGCTGTAAATATTTATTTTTCTCAAGCAATGCCTAGAGTAAAACAATGAGTGAAGTATCGGATATGATTTTTTGTCCACAACCAACATCGTATACCGAATTTTCGTAAAATAAATTTGTTTATTTGAAATTTTAGTTAAATTAAAATTTACATTATAATAGACATTATGACGTCTTCGATACAAGCAATACGAATAAGCTGTTGCTCGCATCTTCAATGCGAGAAATAGCACATACATTTTCTGACATACATTTTTTTTTTTTTTTTTTTTTTTTTTTTTTTTTTTAACAAACCTAACCTATAATAAAACACGCATTACCCGGAAATATAAAACACACCTATTACAGTATTCCTTTTTTACATTTTGCCAAACGTTTTCGAATCTCCTTCTCGTATGTGCGAGACAGTTGTTTTCAATATACAGCCAGTACGGGAATGGCCTCGGTCTGTCCTCGAAAAGTCAGAAACATTGGCTTGTATATCCTTGCGTCATTTTTTACATCTTCCTAGCACTAACTAAATTACGTTCTCACAAACTTCAATTATGCTCATACTTTTGGGTTATGATATTCATAAAAATAATACGCTTTTGTTCTTAGGCACTTTTAGGTTAAGTATCGTATATATTATTTTTAGTATCAACATCGCTTGTCCTGTTTAAATAGAAGATGCATGATCATCAATGACGAATCATCCGAAAGCTTTTTGAACAAGGTTTTTACATAGTACACTCACATTTCTTTAAAACACTTGTTTTAGTAAAAATTGCAGATAATTAAAATTTAACGAGGAAACGTAACAGCAAATAAACTCAAAGATTGCAGTCTGAAAACTTCGATTGAGTCCGCTAGTTTCTTAATAAAACTGATTATTATTATTTTTTAATAATATGTGTGCAATGCAAATGACGGCGATTGTATGAATAATTGATGTTTTATCACCTACTCTAATGCTAATACAATTAACTAAAATAAGTATGCCACAAGGATATTTATGGCATACTTATTTTTATTATTGAGGTTACAGGTATACGAACTCGGAAAAGAAGCGTTTTAAATTGGGCCTTTCAACCTTAATTTTATTTCTAGACGTATTTTGATCTGCAGAATTCCGGAAAATCTCAATTCATATTTCCTTGGAAAACGGATGCTGATAGTTTAAGATGAAGTTATCTAAATTTCGTAATTGTGTAAAAACATATCGACGTATCTCCATATAATGTTATAAACCCGTTTAAAAAATTTTAATTGTGATCTAGACAATTTTAATAATGGATAGCAATAATCGTGAAATAATGTGACCATAACCGCACATTTCTAATTCAAGAATAATCAGAAATAAAACATGCATATTGAATGGATCTAAAAATATTTCTAAAATAAAGAAGTGATATACACTGCTGGCACTTCAAAAAATAACTAGCAGTCTTTGCGAATGGTAAGCATCCCTTTCTTTAAACGTCTTAATTCTAGATTAAATAATTCAAATGTTACAGATAAAAAAAGCATCAGTAGCCCTTGATATTTTTGATGTTGCGACCATACAAAAGAACGTTAGAAAAAGATCATTTATGTGAAACGTTATTTCCGTATTAACAACAAAAAAAAGAGTTTCTCTCTATTCTAAAAAAAAGTAACTACCGCTGTCACCGCCGCCACCGCCGGTTTTGAATTTTTTGTGACCGGAGGTCTTTCTTCGTTAATATTAAGAAAAATTAGGTATACAAAAATATGAAATTCGGTGGTATTATACAGAAATGTTTGATAAACACGCTGATGCAGACAGTTTTCAAATCGAAGAATCATTTAAAGAGATATTTAATGCTAAATTTGGACAAAACCGTTCCACTAAAAAACTTTAATAGGAGCAAAAACGATTCATGGGAATTTAATCATTTTTAGATCATTTTATACGTTTGAAGTTCCCGGTGTGCAGACTGTATTTCTTTTTTTAATTTGACTCATTTTTTGAGGTTTTATTTCTATTTAATTAAAATTTTCAGCAATTCTAGAGATATTTTTTACATTATTTTATAAAATGGTATTAATTTAAACTGTTGCCAAATGTATAAACAGCGCAAACAATAATGTTTGCTTCAAATTAAAAAATTATTTACACGTGACTATTATAAACAGAAAAAATCATTTGGAATTAGAATTAAATAATTATGTACAAAAAGCTGGAACTTATTAAAAATTACGTCATAAAAACTATACACGTGAATTTTAAAAGAGAAAGGATATTGTAAAACTATAAATTCATTAACATGCGTTAGAAGTCTTAAATAGGAGAAAATACGCCATATTTACGTCACATTACAGTTATTACATAAAATGAACACAAAATAATATTGCAAAACAGTTTAAATTTAGAAATTGCGCTAGACATTTATTTGATATTTTGAGACATTTTTTCACCTTTTTTTGTTTGGAAAGCGCAAATAATATTTCATTTCTAACGAAAGTATTTTCACGTGAATATTTAAAAGAGAAAGAATAGCTTGGTCAAAATGACGTCAGATTAAAAACGATTAATTTAAAATGTCTCATTTAAAAGAACTTTCTTTCCGCTTTGTTAAAAAATACCAGGAGACAAAGACTCTGTTTACTTAATTCCTTTTATATTAGCTTATTTTGAAATGTTTAACTTATTTTACTTAATCAAAGACGAAAACAGCGATTGTATCTTTTGTGCTACTTAGTTATCTCGTCGACCAAAAATCTATCATTCGCCAAACTATAAGATATAACTATAATGTACATAATGGTTGATCGTAAATGTCACATTAACTTGACTTTAATCAAGTTACACGTGTCTACGTCATCAAGTTATTTTTATTTCGACGTTTTATTTGTATTTTTATTAATGATGTGCTAATTTATTTGTTCTTTCGTTATTAAAAATAAAAATTATGTCAATTTGTATAATTTGGCGAGTGATTTGGCGATTTATATAATTTGGAGAAATTGGTCGACGGGATAATCAAGTAGTACCGCAGCGGATTTGGCGATAAAATTCCCCAATCAAAGAGAAATGAAAAGAAATCCGTTTATAGGGAGATCGCCACTGTTTTTTAAATTATAATTCAATCTTTCGAAATCTTTTTAAAGCCGATCATATTAGCGTGCATTTAGCGTCTGCGTTTTCTGGACGGGGGTTGACGAGCGTAGCTCGTAGGGGGCAGAGCCCCCTAGTTATGTAAAATTTTATAAGAAGTGAGAAATTTTTATCAGTTTATGCCATTTTTTTAAATTATTTAATAAAATTAAATTTTTTAAAATCCATCTTGAAAGCCAGTAAAATTATTTTTTAAAATGCTATAAATTATTTTTTATCTAAGAAATACTGCAAATATATATTGCGTTACACATTTATATTTAGGTCAGAATTTCGCATCTACTTTGTTATATTTATCGCCTGTAATCGATAGTACGAAATTTTATAAGCTAATTTATAAAGCAGCAATATTTTATTCAAATACATATCATTATGAATATCTCAAACAAGTCTTTAATTTATATCCTTCGTTAAATGGAATAGCCATTTCATATAAATTCAGAATGAATAATGAGTTAAAATATTGCCATGTATAGAGCATTTATGTCATTCATTTGGAATTTCAACTTTTCATTAATAATACTTTCCTTTAAAATACTTTGCTTAAGGCATTTATCTGAAACGCGAAATTAACACACTTGATTTATTTATAGATAATATGGATAAAATATTTTATCTTTAGAGACGTCCTGAAAATTTGTCATCAACACATTAGCTAATCCAATCAGTTACACTGTGTAGATATTATTTTTAAGTCCCTAGCATATTATATTTTGTTTTTACACTTTAAAGAAAACATTAAAAATATTTAATCTTCAGTTATTAAATAAGGTAATGTTCGAAATTACTCATATTTATCCAGACGTAAAAAAAATAGGAAATTTCTAATAGAAATGTGAGACGTCTGGCTAGTTTTATACAGACATTTTTCGTATTTTGCATATAGTAATTAAACATAAAATTTAAAGTTTTAAATTAAAATCAATTTTCATTTCATTTTATTAAATATTTAATGCATGATTTTTTATTTGGTTTGGAAAACATAATATTTGAGTCTATTTTTGTTAACTATCTACTAGAAAAATTATGAAAAAACTAGTTGGATGTGCCAATCCCAACACTTTCTTCTATCTCATATATTTTAATATATCAAAATATTGTTACACATGTCAATATTTCATCTTAAATTTCTGCTTCTGTCAATTAATCGGACTAAAAAGAAGTTAATCTCGATCATGATATTTATTAAAATCACGAACAATCGGCTTGTACGGATGGGAAGTTCCCGTCGATTCACGAGCCACTGGTGTATAATAGAAATACAATAAATAAAGAAGATTACACAAAAATCGCTATTACAGCACCCCATTCCGGAAGAAATTTTTCCACATTTAGGGAAGACCTTCTTGCCATTGGCAGAAACATACATAGAAAATTTGGTTCAATTCTATGCATAAATTCATATAATTTTCGAATGTACAATATTGAAAATGGTACAAAAATCGTTATTACAGCACCCTCTTCCAGCGGATTTTTTTCCAAATTCAGGGAGGACCATCTTGCCATGACCAAAAACATACAAAAAAATTTGGTTCAATTCTTCGAATAACTTCATACACTTTTCGATGGTACAATATTGAAAATCGCACAAAAATCGCTATTACAGCGACCCTTACGGCGGATTTTTTCCAAATGAAGGAAGAACCTGCTTGCCATAGCCATAATCTTAAAAAAAAATTGATTCAATTCTATGCATATCTTCATACACTTTTTGATGGTACAATGGCGACAGATACACAAACACACGGACAGACGGAAAGACGGACAAACGGAAAGACAGACATTTTCTATAAATATGTTTTTTGTGATCTCTGGCACCTAAAACGTGTAAATCCGTCGAAAAATATTTCGATTGGACTACTTTCTTCTACTGAAGATAGAAGAAAGTAATTATTTACATTTCTTTTGGACATAATGCCATAATGTCACTCCTGATTTACATAACAAAAGTGGCTCAAAAAATTATACTTTTAACTTATATACTTACTTTAAAGTATTTAAATTGAACAATACAACTATTTAATGATATAATAGCTTTTATAATCCGTTTAAAATTTTTTAGAGCCTTATAAAGACAGAGAAATAATGCCATTCGTGGGGAGCATACTGCAAGCAATATCAAATAAAGATGTTTTAACCTTTTCCCGTGGGCTTCCAATCCAGCATAGAGTTCTTGTGAGGGGCTATTTGTCTCGCGGGGGTCGAAAATACTCAGCCTCGTTTCTCTCTCAAAGATTTTTGAAGGGAGGCAATTACAAGACATTTCTCCTCTCTTTACATTCTTATCAGCAGCTTCTGTAATGCACCCTCTCTAATTCTACACCAGTTAGGGTTCTGTAGTCTTCGCGACCCAATTGAAAATGATGCTTTTTGAATAAAAAATAAGGTTTTGATAAATCCTTAGAAAAGCCTTTTTTAAAAAAAAGCATTATTTGTAAGTTTTAATTCACACAATTCTAAGAATTTTTTCAATTTTATTCTGAAATTAAAAAAATTAATTAAACATAATAAAATGATTCTATAAAAAAAATAGATTAGTATTAAAATGCACAGACTTTTCTATCTATATTCCAGCTTATTGCCAATGTAAATTGAAATTCCTTGAAAATCATCTTTTTTGATTTTAAACAGGACTAAACAGTAGTGTTACGAAACAATACGAAAAACAAGTGCATTGTCAGAAATGTCCTGTTAATATGCCTTTTAAATAATTAGAAATTGCATGTACATTTTCCGCATACAAATCTCTCTATTCTAAAAAAAAGTAACTGCCGCTGTCACCGCCGCCGCCGCCGCCGCCGGTTTTGAATTTTTTGTGACCGGAGGTCTTTCTTCGTTAATATTAAGAAAAATAATGCATACAAAAATATGAAAATCGGTAGTACTATACAGAAATGTTTGATAAACACGCTGATGTAGACAGTTTTCAGATCGAAGAATTATTTTAAGAGATATTTAATGCTAAAGTTGGACAAAATCGTTCCACTAAAAAAGTTTTATAGGAGCAAAAACTGTTCATAGGAATTTAATCATTTTTAGATCATTTTATGCGTTAGAATTTGCCGGAGTGCAGATTGCATTAATTTTTTTATTTTGACTAATTTTTTGAGGTTTTATTTCTATTTTAAATTCAGATTTTCAGCATTTCTAGAGATATTTTTAACAGATTTTAGAAAGTGATATTAATTTAAACTGTTGCCAACTGTATAAACAGCGGAAGCAATAATGTTTGCTTCAAAAAAAAAAAAAAAATATTTTTACGTGTAAATAAATTAAAAATTTATATACACGTGACTATTATAAACAGAAAAAAACATTTGGAATTAGAATTAAATAAGTATGTACAAAAAGCATGAATTTATTAAAAATTATGCCATAAAAACTATAATTACACGTGAATTTTAAGAGAGAAAGGAATTTGTAAAGCAATAAATTTATTAACATGCGTTAGAAGTCTTAAATAGGAGAAATTACGTCATATTTACGTCACATTGCAGTTATTACATAAAATGAACACAAAATAATATTGCAAAACGGTTTAAATTTAGAAATTGCGCTAGACATTTATTTGATATTTTAAGAGGATACTTTTCAACTATTTTTGTTAGGAAGGAGCAAATAATATTTAATTTCTAACACAAGTATTTTCACGTGAATATTAAAAAGAGAAAGAATAGTTTGGTCAAAATTACGTCAGATTAAAAACGATTAATTTAAAATGTCTCATTTAAAAGAACTTTCTTTTCACTTTGTTAAAAAATACCAGGAGACAAAGACTCTGTTTACTTAATTCCTTTTATAT
This sequence comes from Maratus speciosus, assembly GCA_963932465.1. NCBI lineage: Eukaryota > Metazoa > Arthropoda > Arachnida > Araneae > Salticidae > Maratus > Maratus speciosus. Next base: position 510,063,065 of record OZ010786.1, on the reverse strand, counting down.
TAGCTTATTTTGAAATGTTTAACTTATTTTACTTAATCAAAGACGAAAACAGCGATTGTATCTTTTGTGCTACTTAGTTATCTCGTCGACCAAAAATCTATCATTCGCCAAACTATAAGATATAACTATAATGTACATAATGGTTGATCGTAAATGTCACATTAACTTGACTTTAATCAAGTTACACGTGTCTACGTCATCAAGTTATTTTTATTTCGACGTTTTATTTGTATTTTTATTAATGATGTGCTAATTTATTTGTTCTTTCGTTATTAAAAATAAAAATTATGTCAATTTGTATAATTTGGCGAGTGATTTGGCGATTTATATAATTTGGAGAAATTGGTCGACGGGATAATCAAGTAGTACCGCAGCGGATTTGGCGATAAAATTCCCCAATCAAAGAGAAATGAAAAGAAATCCGTTTATAGGAGATCGCCACTGTTTTTTAAATTATAATTCAATCTTTCGAAATCTTTTTAAAGCCGATCAAATTAGCGTGCATTTAGCGTCTGCGTTTTCTGGACGGGGGTTGACGAGCGTAGCTCGTAGGGGGCAGAGCCCCCTAGTTATGTAAAATTTTATAAGAAGTGAGAAATTTTTATCAGTTTATGCCATTTTTTTAAATTATTTAATAAAATTAAATTTTTTTAAATCCATCTTGAAAGCCAGTAAAATTATTTTTTAAAATGCTATAAATTATTTTTTATCTAAGAAATACTGCAAATATATATTACGTTACACATTTATATTTAGGTCAGAATTTCGCATCTACTTTGTTATATTTATCGCCTGTAATCGATAGTACGAAATTTTATAAGCTAATTTATAAAGCAGCAATATTTTATTCAAATACATATCATTATGAATATCTCAAACAAGTCTTTAATTTATATCCTTCGTTAAATGGAATAGCCATTTCATATAAATTCAGAATGAATAATGAGTTAAAATATTGCCATGTATAGAGCATTTATGTCATTCATTTGGAATTTCAACTTTTCATTAATAATACTTTCCTTTAAAATACTTTGCTTAAGGCATTTATCTTAAACGCGAAATTAACACACTTGATTTATTTATAGATAATATGGATAAAATATTTTATCTTTAGAGACGTCCTGAAAATTTGTCATCAACACATTAGCTAATCCAATCAGTTACACTGTGTAGATATTATTTTTAAGTCCCTAGCATATTATATTTTGTTTTTACACTTTAAAGAAAACATTAAAAATATTTAATCTTCAGTTATTAAATAAGGTAATGTTCGAAATTACTCATATTTATCCAGACGTAAAAAAAAATAGGAAATTTCTAATAGAAATGTGAGACGTCTGGCTAGTTTTATACAGACATTTTTCGTATTTTGCATATAGTAATTAAACATAAAATTTAAAGTTTTAAATTAAAATCAATTTTCATTTCATTTTATTAAATATTTAATGCATGATTTTTTATTTGGTTTGGAAAACATAATATTTGAGTCTATTTTTGTTAACTATCTACTAGAAAAATTATGAAAAAACTAGTTGGATGTGCCAATCCCAACACTTTCTTCTATCTCATATATTTTAATATATCAAAATATTGTTACACATGTCAATATTTCATCTTAAATTTCTGCTTCTGTCAATTAATCGGACTAAAAAGAAGTTAATCTCGATCATGATATTTATTAAAATCACGAACAATCGGCTTGTACGGATGGGAAGTTCCCGTCGATTCACGAGCCACTGGTGTATAATAGAAATACAATAAATAAAGAAGATTACACAAAAATCGCTATTACAGCACCCCATTCCGGAAGAAATTTTTCCACATTTAGGGAAGACCTTCTTGCCATTGGCAGAAACATACATAGAAAATTTGGTTCAATTCTATGCATAAATTCATATAATTTTCGAATGTACAATATTGAAAATGGTACAAAAATCGTTATTACAGCACCCTCTTCCAGCGGATTTTTTTCCAAATTCAGGGAGGACCATCTTGCCATGACCAAAAACATACAAAAAAATTTGGTTCAATTCTTCGAATAACTTCATACACTTTTCGATGGTACAATATTGAAAATCGCACAAAAATCGCTATTACAGCGACCCTTACGGCGGATTTTTTCCAAATGAAGGAAGAACCTGCTTGCCATAGCCATAATCTTAAAAAAAAATTGATTCAATTCTATGCATATCTTCATACACTTTTTGATGGTACAATGGCGACAGATACACAAACACACGGACAGACGGAAAGACGGACAAACGGAAAGACAGACATTTTCTATAAATATGTTTTTTGTGATCTCTGGCCCCTAAAACGTGTAAATCCGTCGAAAAATATTTCGATTGGACTACTTTCTTCTACTGAAGATAGAAGAAAGTAATTATTTACATTTCTTTTGGACATAATGCCATAATGTCACTCGTGATTTACATAACAAAAGTGGCTCAAAAAATTATACTTTTAACTTATATACTTACTTTAAAGTATTTAAATTGAACAATACAACTATTTAATGATATAATAGCTTTTATAATCCGCTTAAAAATTTTTAGAGCCTTATAAAGACAGAGAAATAATGCCATTCGTGGGGAGCATACTGCAAGCAATATCAAATAAAGATGTTTTAACCTTTTCCCGTGGGCTTCCAATCCAGCATAGAGTTCTTGTGAGGGGCTATTTGTCTCGCGGGGGTCGAAAATACTCAGCCTCGTTTCTCTCTCAAAGATTTTTGAAGGGAGGCAATTACAAGACATTTCTCCTCTCTTTACATTCTTATCAGCAGCTTCTGTAATGCACCCTCTCTAATTCTACACCAGTTAGGGTTCTGTAGTCTTCGCGACCCAATTGAAAATGATGCTTTTTGAATAAAAAATAAGGTTTTGATAAATCCTTAGAAAAGCCTTTTTTAAAAAAAAGCATTATTTGTAAGTTTTAATTCACACAATTCTAAGAATTTTTTCAATTTTATTCTGAAATTAAAAAAATTAATTAAACATAATAAAATGATTCTATAAAAAGAATAGATTAGTATTAAAATGGACAGACTTTTCTATCTATATTCCAGCTTATTGCCAATGTAAATTGAAATTCCTTGAAAATCATCTTTTTTGATTTTAAACAGGACTAAACAGTAGTGTTACGAAACAATACGAAAAACAAGTGCATTGTCAGAAATGTCCTGTTAATATGCCTTTTAAATAATTAGAAATTGCATGTACATTTTCCGCATACAAATCTCTCTATTCTAAAAAAAAGTAACTGCCGCTGTCACCGCCGCCGCCGCCGCCGCCGGTTTTGAATTTTTTGTGACCGGAGGTCTTTCTTCGTTAATATTAAGAAAAATAATGCATACAAAAATATGAAAATCGGTAGTACTATACAGAAATGTTTGATAAACACACTGATGCAGACAGTTTTCAGATCGAAGAATTATTTTAAGAGATATTTAATGCTAAAGTTGGACAAAATCGTTCCACTAAAAAAGTTTTATAGGAGCAAAAACTGTTCATAGGAATTTAATCATTTTTAGATCATTTTATGCGTTAGAATTTGCCGGAGTGCAGATTGCATTAATTTTTTTATTTTGACTAATTTTTTGAGGTTTTATTTCTATTTTAAATTCAGATTTTCAGCATTTCTAGAGATATTTTTAACAGATTTTAGAAAGTGATATTAATTTAAACTGTTGCCAACTGTATAAACAGCGGAAGCAATAATGTTTGCTTCAAAAAAAAAAAAAAAAAAAATATTTTTACGTGTAAATAAATTAAAAATTTATATACACGCGACTATTATAAACAGAAAAAAACATTTGGAATTAGAATTAAATAAGTATGTACAAAAAGCATGAATTTATTAAAAATTATGCCATAAAAACTATAATTACACGTGAATTTTAAGAGAGAAAGGAATTTGTAAAGCAATAAATTTATTAACATGCGTTAGAAGTCTTAAATAGGAGAAATTACGTCATATTTACGTCACATTGCAGTTATTACATAAAATGAACACAAAATAATATTGCAAAACGGTTTAAATTTAGAAATTGCGCTAGACATTTATTTGATATTTTAAGAGGATACTTTTCAACTATTTTTGTTAGGAAGGAGCAAATAATATTTAATTTCTAACACAAGTATTTTCACGTGAATATTAAAAAGAGAAAGAATAGTTTGGTCAAAATTACGTCAGATTAAAAACGATTAATTTAAAATGTCTCATTTAAAAGAACTTTCTTTTCACTTTGTTAAAAAATACCAGGAGACAAAGACTCTGTTTACTTAATTCCTTTTATATTAGCTTATTTTGAAATGTTGTTTTATTTGTATTTTTATTAATGTTGTACTAAGTTATTTGTTTTTTCGTTATTTAAAATAAAAATTATGTCAATTTGTATAATTTGGCGATTTATATAATTTGGCGAAATTGGTCGGCGGTATAATCAAGTAGTACCGCAACGGATTTGGCGTTAAAATTCCCCAATCAAAGAGAAATGAATAGAAATCCGTTTATAGAGAGATCGCCACTGTTTTTTAAATTATGATTCAATCTTTCGAAATCTTTTTAAAGCCGATCAAATTAGCGTGCATTTAGAGTCTACGGTGTCTGGACGGGGGTTGGCGAGCGTAGCTCGTAGGGGCCGAGCCCCCTAGTGTCTTAAAATTTTATAATACGAGTTTTTCTTTTAGGGAAAAAAAATAAAACACAAACACAATAGTATTATTGTTACTGTTGTTTCTCATTATCGCTGATTTTTTTTTTTTATTATTTGCTCTGACTATTGAAGAAGAGGGCTCCTTTTATGAAGCCTTGAAAAATCTGGATGTGACCCCCCCCCCCCCCCTCTTTTCAAATTAAAGATCCTATGTGCAGATAGACACAAAAAATATGGGGGAAAAAAATGGAAAAAAAAAACCTTACATATTGAATGCCTTATAGTTACAACTTCAATAAGAGTACGAAATGTAGATATTTATCGGATACTAAAATAATAATAAGAAGAATAAATAGTTTTTTAATTGCTTATATAAATTGCATCCTGAATATTGAACAATTTATTTCGACATTCACAAAAATACAATTATCGGTAAAGAAAGAAAAAATCAATTGCTATTATTTTTTTAAGAACATAATTATTTCTTCTGAGTAAACAAATCAGTCCCTCTCATTCTTCCTCTTTTCTTTCTTTCTCCCCCTCCCCCCAACCCCGCTTGCGAAAAAAAAAATGGGATAGAGAATTTCCACAGACGTTTCATGATATTAATCTAAACACACAACCTATTATGTATATACACAGGGCTTAATACGTAGTAAAAAAAGAACAACAACAAAAAAAAAAAAAATACTCTAATATTTTGCAATAATAATAAGCGCAGTGCATATACACCCTACCTCTGCCTCTTCGCCCCGTATATTTTGTTGTTCATAGATTATCTCCATTTTTTTTTTAATTAGATCTATATAAAATTATATATATATATGATCTAATAAATGAACAGCGTAATATATATATTATATATAAATATCAGGAGTGGGGAATTTCCAAAAATCACTATTCGCAAAATTTTCATCTTCGGATAAATCGTCCCACCTTGCGACAATATCTTCTATGTCTTTTTGAGACAAAATTTTCCTCTTTTTCGACATTTGGTAATCCAAATAAAACTTAAAAATATGTCGAAAGCAAGGCACTAACAAAAAAATAACATACGCTTAAAAGAGAATTATTACCTCAACTGGCGTGTGATTGAAAGGAGAATATCTGGTCATTCTGTACTGAGCGCGCGAAGTCATTACTTACGGATTTGACACTTTTACGACACTAATCTCTGCCCTCCTCCACTTTCGTTTTCGCTACCCCTGTTCCAAGAGAAAGTGTCACGAGCCCCTCAGAAGATCCCTTTCTTTCTGGACACATGCTGTCACAGCCCCCGAGAATAGGTCCTTCCAGTCATAACAGATCAAAACAAAAACGGACTTCACGACATTAAATGCATGTTATCACAAGTAAGTGGCACACAATAGATCACCAAAAGACCAATAGAAAACGCCAAATGATAAAAAAAATACCATATAACTTCTGAGTTATACTATGCAATTAAGGGGAATTTCGAACTCGCGATCACATCTGAAAGAATAGTGGCTACATGGCTGCTGGTTGGACCCTTGATTGTTCAATTTCAATTTTATATTTTAGGTTTCTCGTATTTGTAAAGTGGTTTTTCTATATGAATTCTTGAAAAATATATACTTCAGTTTTTTCGTAATATATTTGTTTTACAAACAAAGCAGTTGTTTACTCGAACAGTATATTTTTACAACGCATAACTCGAACAGAAAAAGTCTTTCCTAAGCAGAGAAAATACCATTATCAATTACATGCTGTTTCAGAAAGGACTCCCAAACTTTGAAATGATATAGCTGCAAAACAGTGAGAGACATAAAAGTGAAACAAGTTGTATGTTCGACAGACGGGTCTGGAATTTGCAATAATGCGATTTGCAGAAATATCTCCAATATTGGTTAATATTTAGCAGCACAAGCACATGAAGTTTTAAGTAGTACTCAAAAGTACAAAAAGCTCATTTGTGAGTATGTTTCATTGCGTGTTTCACACGCGTAAGGGAATTGTATGGAATTAGTTATTATACATAACTTGAAAAACATCATGCCGCATTCCTTGAAGCAACGTGTTTTTATTGTACTGGAATACCATCGATTATTCGACGATAACAAAGCGAAGCTTTCCAAAAAAAAAAAAAAAAAAAAATTACATTAAAAAAGGTCCAGACTAGAAAAGAATTCGTGATTTATTCAACAAGTTTGAAAGGATAGGCAGTATGGCCGATTATTTAGCCGAAATGAGGGATGCAGACGATCTTTCATGACAGCTCAAAACATATAAGCAGTCGAAGAAATTGTTAAACGTAGTCCTCGGAAGTCCATCAGACGAGCCGCTGCTGAAGCGGTATTCTCAAACACCACTACGTACAGAATTATGTGAAAGGGCATGAAGCTGTTTCCCTATAAAATACAGTGTGATCAAGCGATCACAAATTCAGCTCTGCGACAAAGAGAATCTTTCGAAAATGAGTTACTCCAGATTACTGATGAATCCAGAAATTGATGTCGCCGATGAGGCCTATCTACATTTAGATGGATTTTTGACTAAACAACACTGGCGAATATTGGGCACTGAAAACCCGTTTGTGTGTCTTGTAAAACCACACCAATCTGAAAAAAGTTACAGATTGTGCTGGACTGTCAAGTTGAGCGATCACTGGGCTCTTTTTCACAAAGGAAGCGGTTAACTTAATCCGATGTATTAAAATTTTATAGCAATTTGTTGCCACATTTCAAGCTTTATTAATTTCTTCAACTATAATTTTATTTTCAGATAAACTCCAATTTTATTTTAAATATAGTTTAAATAATTATATATAACAATTAATACAAATGTGACTTTAAAAGTTCAGACTAATTACTATTTTGTAACATTATTATTACTCGTGTTATTCAAAAATGTTTTAAAGCATAAAAGCATCTGTTTGAAAATCGATTTGTACATAATATTTACAGAATCGCTTTGCTTTGTTGTTACTTGTTGATGTGAAATAAAAATGTTTCTATCAGTATCTAAATTATTGATGTTTAAAGGCCTTGGTTGAGACCTACAACGTAATTATGGAAATTTCGTATACTGTAATGATTAACATTTTTGAAATTTCTTTTTAAACAATAGCACAATTATTTTTTTTTATTGTAGAAGAAAATACGATTAAATAAACTATATATTCTATAGGTGATTACAGTATACAGCAAAGAGCTTTAAATCCTTTTAATAATAATAATAAAAAAAAAAAAAAAACAGGACTAATTCATACACACAAAATAATCTTGAGATTCTCAAGATCTGTAATGATAAATAAACTATTTTTTAATAAAATTTTAAATATGTACTTGATGAGCAAATTTCACGAGATATCAGAAATCACGAAAGTAGGATTTTTAATAAAATTATCTTTCTTAATCCTGATTTCATTTATACTATCTTACTTTAAGACTTAGGCAGAATCTCGTAACAAACTCTAGGTGTGGAAAAAGAACAATAATCAAAATTAAAATCAATATTATTGGAACATTAATCATTAGAACATTTTGATAAAAATCACAGTAATGTACCTTTAATCTTGAACTACTTCTATTTTTATGAAAGTTTTCTGTGAAATGTGATTGGTTGTCAAATTTTTCTTCATTTTATATTTTGCAGTTTTTCATGAAACAGTCAGTTTAAGATGTAACATTTTTATCGAGTGCAAATAATATATATTTTTGTGTGTTCGAATGTTTTCTGTGTGAGTTTATGAGTGTTTTATTGATTCAAGACGAAGATAATTTGAGGACCAATCGTGCATTGCATCCCGATGCTGTAAGTCAAGATCTTAATTTATTATGATTTTTGAAAGTATGAAAGCGATCATATCAATTTTGAATTAAAAATTTATCACTAGGTAGGTGAAAAGAAGCTTATTCGTTGCGTAGCTTCTCGTTATGTATATAGATTTACATTTACTCGCGGATAATGCATATTGGAAAACACTTTGATGGAAAAATTGTTTTATTATTTTAAAATAAAGCTGTAAAGATTTCATGTTGTGTAACCTGGCCAATGCTGTAGTTATCCTGTTGTATTTGCTATTTGATATATGTTTTTCTTCTTCGTTTTAAACTTTCTTTTCATCATTCCTATATAATATTGCAATGTTCCATCGGTTTTAGTGAACGCAATTTCATATACAACCGGTAATTGATCAGGTTGTCTTGGATATCTATTTCTAGAGAGTATGTCTTTTTTTAAATTTTAGTCAGTGTTTTGAAATAAAAGAGATATAGAAATTTTATAGTTCATATTTCTATCTTTCAGAGAACTAAGAAAATTATTGTGAAATAGATACCTTGGAATTTTGTGAAGTGAAGCTTCTTTTCTTATTAACTATGTTCAGAATTGATTTATTTATATTATTTTCATTATATTTGTTATTGCTTACGATTCACGTGTTTTATTTTGTTCATTTGTTAAAAGATCAGGAGTACATTCTGTAAACGCTCTCTGAATAAAATACATAAATGCAGAAACTTCTCAGTAAAAAAAGGCTTGAGAATTTTGTGAGTTAGCATATTCATTGGCTATTGGTTTTCTATAAACAATACGTTCCATTCCACAGTGGGTTTGGATTAATATTACATATAAATAGATGAATGTTTCATTTTGTTTCAATTCAAAGTAAACTTAATTTTGGAATGAATGTTAAAAATCTGATTTAAGAAGTTATTACGTTAGGTATCTTTTCAAGTTAGTGCCCTATGAAAAATATATCGTTCAGGTAACTGAGCTATGTATTAAGGTGGGTCGAAAAAAATGATTTTTTTTATTTTAAGAACGCTTTAGTACGGAAAAGTTGACTATTGTAATAAGAAGAAAAACGGCATAAAAATTTTTAAAATCAGTTAACATCTTTCATTCGCGCATCGTACTTAAAGTTTATGAAAAATTGCAAAAATCGCCCAATTTTTGTATTTTTTAAGGTAATTGAAACTTTTAAAATATACACGCTTTAGTTTTGTAAGCTTGCTTTATGGTTTACATAACCTAAATAAAATAAATTCAGACCAATAATCTATTTTTTTTTTCGTTCGAGCAACATCTTAGAAAAAAACATAAATTTACAAATTCTTCGCAATTTTCACCGTGAAACACATAGTTCGTTTTGCTAGAACAAAACGACCCAGAACTCAACACGTAGAGGTGGTTGCACGATGAGTTCTACCCAGACCAAACAATCATTCAACTGTTGGGTGTGGTATTTACATTGTATTAAAAAGACCAGATGCATGTCAATTTACAATTCTAATTAAATGCCTGTGTGTAAAAAGAAAGAAAATTCCTGTCCTCGAGTTGAGGTTCATGTTTTTTGAAAGGAATTAAAATTCGGGAAAAATCGGATCCATTGGCAAAACAGTTACAAAAAAGTAAAATGTAAAGTCTCGCGATCTTCAGCGAGCACTGGGTGGTTCCTAAAGTAGTTCTAAAGTTCTTAATGTAGCAGGGTACTCAGAAGTCGATGAACGCAAACACAGTTTTTTTTAAGACTCGGAGTATGAGGACGATGAATACAAACGAAGTACATCGACGGAAAAGCCCAAATGGAAGATGAGAATTCAAATTAACTCAACAGAGCTAAACAGTGATTGGTTCGGATTTTCTGATCGGGCAACAGCTGTTATAGATTCAAATGTTCGGTTAGACGTTGGGATGAAACCGACACAGAATCTTATGTGGCCGATAATTGTAAAATAATGAGCGACAAGAGTTGTGTTAGGACAGATATGAAAAGTCAATTCAAACCCCCTGAGAAAAGTTGGAGTCTTTTCTTTGACAGACAAAAATATGATACTTTGATCGAGGAAAAATTAATTTACTAGCAATTTCCCAGGAATGAGAAATAAGAACACTATTCCCTTATCCAGAAAGCGGATCAACTTATATCGGACATTAATCTCCATCCTCGAGTTCATCAAATGATATAACTCGAAGCATTATTCTTGTTTGTCTGAACTATCAATATCACTAGAAAAACTAGAAGTAAGTGGGGCACTGTAAAAAACACCCGATGGAATAGCGGTGCTATCCGCCGACTATAAAATCATGTAGGACGTCCAGTACAGTGGCGCATATGCCTCCTACATTTTAATGAGCTTTCTTTTCACCACATTTCCAACAAAATGACGATCAAACTGTAGGGCTTAAATATTTTAGTGCGCCAATCGTGCAGCAGCTCACTTGCTGTGAAAAAATCCCTGTGGTCGATTATGAATCCATGGATTGTTCGATTCCTGATATAGACAGGAATTTTTTGAGCAAAGAGCAACAGTATTTGTTGTACATTTCACATTCAATAACTTTGGGAGATTGTCTTGAAGATTTTAAAAATCTGGACCCTCTTTTTTTTCAATTACGGATGACTGTGGCAAACCGAGTCCTTAGGTTGTATATACGTTCATCAGATCCATCCGAAATCTTAAAATAAATAATTGGCTTCATCTTAAAATCGTACATACCAATGTGGTTTGGCATAAAAAGAGCAAATATTATATTTACAGAGCAGCATGCCATTCAAGCAAATCGAACATCATGTTCGATTTGCTTGCGACGAATTACTACAAGTTGCCGAACCAGTAATAGAACGAAATGCGTTTTTGCGCACCACGAGAATGTTCTGTTGGCAATTATTGTCGATGAAAGAGAACATATTCCGGAGTTCGGTTACTGAAGGATTTTAAAAGCAGGACAAACCGTGCCAAAGTAGAAGACTGTTAGAAATGTCGTACCACCGAAGGTAAACTTTCAAGCCTCGATTACATTGAAATTATTAACCCGGAGACATATGCGTCTGCTGGCGGTGAGTGCTTTTAATTTATTGTTTATTATTTACCAAAATTAACGATAATTTAACATTTCAGTCACCATTTTTCACGAGAAAGAATGTAATTATCATGACTTTCACTAATAGACAGAATTCTAAAGTTTTTTTTTCCGTATTTATGCCATTTAATATGTTTGGGGTGTGATGACACCCCATGCCCGTTCTCGTGTTACATTTCACGGCGCGCGTCCTGCCGGGTTAATTGGAAATATTGTGCAGTGTACCCTTCCCCATTGCTGCGACACCTAAGTGAAGATCATATTGAATCACTCATCATCTCTGACACTACGCTCATCAGAAAAATACAAAAGATTCTCTGTCACAACCCAGGCTGTTGAGATGAGCGTCAAACTCGTGGCAGAGGCCTCTAATAAAGTATGTGGACATGAAGCTAGAGATGGCTATATCCAAGCAACACTGAAGTTTCGATCGGTTATGCCTCAGATTTTTAAAAATCAGATTTTAAATGTGTAGTAAAAAATTAAAAGTAAGCCAAAGAATGCTACTCTATGGAAAATATTTGTAACTTGTTGTAAATATAATGTAAATACCATACCGAGCAATACCATACCATTGGTTGTGTAGGGTGTGGGTAGAACTCAACGTGCAACCACCTCCATGTGGTGAGTTCTGGTTCGTTTTGTTCTAAGAAAAATGAAAGAGTTGTAAAGTGAAAATTACAAAAACTTTGTAAATTTATGTTTTTTCTAAGATGTTGCGTGAACGAAAAAAATTAAATTATTGATGAGAATTTAATTTATTTAGGTTATTTACACCATAAAGAAAGCAAACAAAAGTAAAGAGTGTTTATTTTAAAAGTTTTCATTAATTTTAAAAAATTACAAAAAAGCGCGATTTTAGAAATATTTCATTAACTTTAAGTACGATGCGCGAATGGAAGATGTAAACCGATTTTAAAAAAAATTATGCCGTTTTTCTTCTTATTACAATAGGCAACTTTTCCGCTCTAAAGCGTTCCTAAAATCAAAAATTCAGTTTTCTTGGCCCACCCTACTATGTATAAGCAGTATAATCAAATTAATTATAAATATCTACTTCTTGTATAATAGTACTGAAATAAGGTAACCCATCGGGGGCCCTATTTGTTTGTATATATTTTTTTATTTTTAAAAAGAAAATAGTAATTATTAATTATAATATTTTAAACTTTGTTTTCATAGTTTCATCATTCTTCCTAAACGGGTCGATGTGGTTACTTATCCTTAATATAACTGGTCAGGTATCAATTGACAGGTATATGGAGACAATATATGGCCTGACTACTTAATTTTCTAGAATTTGGATAGTTTTCAAAAGTTGAATGAAGTTATTTGTAGAACTAATTAACTATCTGAACTAGGTAAGAGATTGTCGGAAGAGAGTAAGATGTGGGGCTTGAACATGTTTTACTATTGGCCTTATCAAAATTGCATACTTGATTTGGGATCTTTCAGTCTTTTCAGAATGGTTGGTATTAATACTAATTTAATCCTTTTACCAGAAATTTTATATCGTTCGGCTAAATACCTTTTTAAAAGAAATTTAGAAATTGATGGATAAGAATGAAAAACGCTGGAAGTAACAAAAAATCGAAAATCTTTTTTTTTTTTTTTTTTTTTTTTTTTTTTTTTACGAATGTCTTAAATACAAAGCTTAACAAACACAAGAACCGTTGAAGTTCCCCTAGTATAAATAGCTCAAAAAAGAGTAGAAAAACGTCACTGGTTGAAAGTATCGCACGAAGTAAAGTGGAGGACGTTGAATGTGCTAGTGATAAGTTGATCGGCGACTGGTGCACAGTTAAAAATATCGCGAAAAATTACCTCTGTTTTTAAAGGCTATCTATTTTCTGACCAATGAGAACGCTCCATAGGTATTTATGTAGAGTTCTCATTGGTCAGAAAATAGATAGCTTTTAAAAACAGAGGTAATTTTTCACGATATTTATAACAGTGTGGCCATTACACAACTTCATCATGTTGATTTTGTCATGAATTGAGATATTGTGATGCACAATATTGTTAAGCAAAGTGAAAAAAATTAAATAAATAAATAAATGTTTACAAATGATAATATTAGGTATTTAGACACTAAACGAAAAGAAGCTATGTACAGTCGTGGAAAAAAGCAAACACACCTACTAACTCTGCAATTAATTATAACAGAAGAAAGTTACTGGCACCAAAAGATTGGAAATAAAGTCTACTTTTAAATGATGTATATACAGTTTGCTTACGAGGTCACCTACACATCAAAACCTAACCAAAGATAGTTTTTTCAATGGCAACAACCAAGTTTTAGAATATATTTTAAATCTTCGGCTCAAACTATGCACAGAAACGGAATTTCATGTCATTTGGATTAATAAGTTTTGAATTACAAATATTCAAAATTTAGAGCTTCTAATGTCAAATTACATTTTCATATTTTTATTAATATCTCCTTAAATTATAATCTTAATGTGACAACTTTTGTTTGTGGTTATAATATTAAAAATCCCGAACATAAATACATTGAATTTGTAATTTTAAAAATGTTATAGTATGAACTATGAAGTATGAAATTAATGTTCTAAAAAATACGAATTGTAACCTACGATTACATATATATATATATATATATATATATATAGGGTGTTTCAGAAGTAATAGGACAAACATTAAGGGGAGGTAGGGGACATCACAAGGATTCAGATTTGCATAGTAACCTAGGGTAGGAAACGCTTTCCTGTCGTGGAAGTGACGACACAAAACACAAGAAAGAAAGGACACGAACAGGGACAGAAAACATGTTTATTATTCTTAGTACTACAAAAATGCCGGGACTATGCTGTAAAGTGTTGAGGAACTTGTTGCACGCATCGTGGCGCTCCCAGTGTTTTCGAGAACATTAGATCTTTCATACGCCGGAGATGCGCTTCCATGCATCACTGCGCGGGGTCGTGATTTCGAACACCTACTTTGATGACGATCGTCGTCCCTTTAATGTTCTTTCTTCCTAGTTTTTTGATGTACTAAGGATAATAAACATGTTTTCTCCTCTTATTCGTATCCTGTCTTTTTGTCGTCACTACCGCGCCAGGAAAGCTTTTCCGACCCTGTTTTGCTATGCAAATCTGAATCCTTGTGATGTCCCTTACCTCCCCTTAAAGTTTGTCCCATTACTTCTGGGACTTAGTATGTGCAAATGTTAAAATGTTGCAAAATGAACTTGAGAAATACTAAAAAAAATACGCTAAAATATATTTGCATTTATTTGATAAAATGTAAAAGTAATAAATATGGATATATCCATACGTGGAACAATGCATAATTATATGTTTTGTCTAAATTTATATAAAATAAGATTTTAAATTGTATATTATGTACTATAATTAGTATTTATACGAACTATTAAAAATATTTATTTCTTTACAGAGACTAATAACATTATAAGTATTATTAATAATAAATTAGGAATAATCGTATTTGAGGCTATAAAACAATTTATTTCAAAATCATCTTGAAAAGGACTTTACATAAATCACCGTCCGTAAACGGCTAGTAGAAATATGTACCCATTTGATCCTAGTACGCTATTTTTTGTACATTACAAACATGTATAAAAAATAGTCTTCAACATATAATTTGGCAATTAAAAAAATATACGCATTTCGAAGAAGTCTACAAGCTAAGATTATGGCTTATTTATTTAGATCTTTGATACAAAAAATACAAAAAAACTTACCTTCAACATTTCGCTATCTTGAAAAATGAAAAATCAATAAACACCGAAAAAAAAGGTTCATTCAAAGGTTCTTCATTTAAGCAAATAAATATCAACTTTAAGCTGTCATCTCTCGGTAATAGATAAAGATATTTATAGACAATTACTTCATACAATTTCCATGCTGTAAAGAAGAAATAATTATAAAATATTATTAAAATTATAAAAATTCGAAACGCCCAAAAATGGGACGCTAGACATTAATGGGTTAAGTACACTATATTGTGGGTATATAAAATAATGGAGTGATTTGACAAATATTCGTAGACGTTTTAGTTTTTTAAACGCAATAACGTTTGAAAACACAGCAAACATTTAATTCCTTACATTTAAAAAACAAAATTAAAATTCTCAATTTGTACCCTCAAAATGTAAATATATTATTTTTATCTTGTATTTTTTATGTATATATTACAGTATGTAATAGCTTTATTTCAGAAAAAAATAACAGTTCAAATTAAAATAAAAATTTTAAAAAAGTCTCATCTATACTCCTATTATAAAGAGGAAAAAATTGTTTATTTGTCGGAGATAAGCTCTGGAACTACCGAACCGATTCCAAAAGTAATGGTATCAAAATGATGGTGTTAGTCCAACTTAGAACATAGGCTATATCTTATGACGGTGCCACTACCCCAAAGGGGGTGTAGGAGCAAAAAACGTTCTAAAACTGCGATTTTTGCGTTACTGAAGGGCCTAGAAATATGAAATTTTGAATATTAGTTACTTATAAGATATAAATGATGTCTAAGAACAGATCTTAAAAAATTCGAAATTTAAAAGGGGTGAAAATGCACAAAAAGCGTTCTAAAAAACGTTCTAAATGGTAGTTTCTACACAATGTCGGGAAATACCAAACCGATTTAAAAAATATTGGTGTCAAAATGATGGTGACAACGCTTGCTCCAAGATAGGCTATGTTTTATGTCGGTGTCACTACCCCAAAGGGGGTGCAGGAGCAAAAAACGTTCTAAAAATGCGATTTATGTGTTACTGAAGGGCCTAGAAATATGAAATTTGAAATATTAGCTACTTATTAGATATAAAGGATTTCTAAGAACAGTTCTTAAACAATTCGAAATTTAAAAGAGGTGAAAATGCGCGAAAATCGTTCTAAAAAACGTTCTAATGGTGGTTTCTACACAATCTCAGGAAATACCAAACCGATCTAAAAAATAATGGCGTCAAAATGATGGTGACAACCCTTGCTCCAACATAGGCGATGTTTTATGTCGGTGCCACTACCCCAAAGGGGGTGCAGGAGATAAACGTTCTAAATTGCGGCTTTTGCATTACGGAAGGGCCTAGAATCATGAAATTAAAAGGGGGTCAAAATACGCAAAAAGCGTTGCAAAAAACTTTCTAAATTGCGATTTCTATGCAATCTCAGGAAGTACTGAACCGATTTCAAATATAATGGTGTAAATATGATGGTGACAGATCTTGCTCGAAGATAGGCTATATTTTATATCTGTTTCCACTACCCCAGAGGAGATGCAGGAGCAAAATGAGCGAAAAGCGTTCTAAAAACGTTCTAAATAACGATTTATCGGCAATATCTCAGGAAGAATGAATCTGATTTCAAACGTAATGGTAGGAAATTGATGCTGACAGCCTTTGCTCTAGCATAGACGCTATTGTACGTCGGTATCACTATCACCAAAACGTTGCAAGAGCAAAAAAGCGTTCTAAATTTCGATTTTCGTGATCGGTAGGGGATAGAAACTTAAAATTAGGCAAGGTACATATTTAATAGATATAAATGATCTTTAAGAACAGTTTCGAAAAAATTGGAAATTTAAAAAGGGGTGAAAATGCGCGAAAAGCGTCTTAAAATCGTTCTAAATTGTAATTTCTACTGAATCTAAGGAAATACCAAAGCTATTACAAAAGTAATGGTTGCAAATCAATGGTGACAGTCCCTGCTATAACATAGGTTATATTTTATGTTACTGTCACTACCATCTGAGGGTTGCAAAAGCAAAACATGTTCTAATTTGCGTTTTTTGCAAAACTGGGGGATCTAACAGTTTGAAGTTTGGCATGGTATTTACTTACCAGATGCAACTGCTTTCTAAGAACAGTCGAAAGAAAATTCCAAATTTAAAAAAAATGAAGTGAGCGAAAAGCGTTCTAAATTACAATTTTTAAGCAAACTTAAAAAATACCAAACCAATTAAAAAAATAATGATGAAAAATTTTGGTGATAGAAACTGCTCAAACATAAGCTATATTTTATGTCTGTTCCACTACCACCAGAGGGTTGCAGGAGCTACAAACTTTCTAAATTGCGATTTCTGTGATACTGAAAGGACTAGAAACTTTAAATATGACATGGTAGTTACTTATAAAATATAAATGCCCTCGAAGGACCGTCGAAAATAAATTCGAATTAAAGAGGGGTGAAGCGAAGGGGAGGTGCGAAAAGCATTCTAAAAAAGTTCTAAATTACGATTCTATGCAATTTCAAGGAATATATACCGATTATAAAAGTAATAGTTGCGAATCAACGGTAACAGTCTCTGATCCTACACAGGCTATATTTTATGGCGGTGATTCTACCACCTGGGGTTCACAGGAACAACAAACGTTCTAATAAAGGGCTTTAAAAGCTTTTTAAATTACGTTTCTGTGGAATATTAGGAAATAACAAACCGATTTCAAAATTAATGTTGGCAAATTAATGGTGACAGTTCCTGTTTCAACATAACCCTTTATGTTGAGAGAGGTGGTAGGACTTGGAATTTGACATGATGGTTAATTTTAAGATGTAAGAAGATGATTTCTAAAAAATTCAAAACTTCAAATGTATACTGAAATGAGCGTATTAATTGAGCATAAAAGTTTCAAAATATCTTCTAAATTATCATTTATTTAGTTTTATTTCATTTTATTAATTTAAGTCTCATTTCTGCCTAATGCAGTGTAATAATGATGTTTAATCAAACTGTGTTTTAAATAGTAATTTTTGAATTATTCCTAAAAGTAATAAGTACCTTTTAATAAAATAAAATATTACATTTTAATAAAATAAAAAATTAGTTAGTACGTTTTAATAAAAATTAGACATATAAATATTACTTTGGCATATTTCAAATATTACGCGAGCAATGCTGCGGGGTTTGCTACTATATTATAAAGCAGTAAGATCTAAAAGTTCCGCCCGAATGTTTTCAAAAACTACCCGGTGGATTTTTTTACAAATAGTGTCATTCGATAGAGAATATTCACGTGGTGGTTTATGGGTAAAACATACAGGGATAACTATGTTTTTTGGTAATAAATTTCGCATTTTATTGTTATTTTGAACGAAAAGGTTGCCAGAGGTTATTTTTTGGCGACAAATGTATTGAAATCCCTGTATCCGTTAGAAAATAAATGAAAAAATAATTACTGATATTTAATTGTAAAAAAAGAAAGAAAAATCCATTTAAAGGAGGTATTATGTTAAAAAAAGAATATATATAATTTAAAGCTAAAAGAACGACTTCACCTCTCGACTGGATGTACAGATGCTCTCATCTAGGCAATCCATATCTACATCTCATGTTCCATGTTCCATATTTGTAATGCTTAAAAATTAATTTAAGGAGAAAGATTACAATTGATACGCGATATTTGGCTCATTATCGCTTGCGTTAGATTATAGAAATGAATTTGAAAATTTGATAAGATGAATTTTTAATGACTTTTTTTTCCTTTTTTTTTCTTTTTATCTAATTGCCCCATCACGTAACTTATAGAAGAAACAAGCAGATGTAATTGTGAGTCACATGTGTAATTATTATTTATTTCTTTACGATTTTTTATTTTACTTTTGTCGCCAAACAATGTGATTTTAAGTCAAAAATGTGTAAGTGTGACACTAGCTTGAGAATATTCTCATAAATGGTGTTTTTTCAAGTGAACGAGATCTTTTTTTGAGTACATTTTTATATTCAGTTGTAACTTATATGGATATCAGTTAATGTTTTAAAAATGGAATCAAATACTTAAATTTTAGTGTGAATTTCTGCCACACATACATATTGTAAAATAATTTCATATTTTTTAAAATGTTTTTCACCGTAGTTCCGAAAGCATGTGATATTTATAAACTCGAACTCAGATCAATGAATATTATCCATTTTTTTAAGCAAATGTTATCTATTGTTTATTTTATTTTTTCTTAAGTCATATCGCCAATATCATTTATAGGAAAATTCACACTTCCGAAATCTAGGAAATAAAGATAGTTTTTAAGGAAATTTATACAATCATGCGTTATTATTATCGAAAAATTCAACATTTTGAAAAAAAAAAATTGCAAGTCTTCTGTAATTCGTCATTTCTTCTTCATCTTTCTTCGTAATTTCTCCTCTGTTATGTAATATTTCAAATGATATTGGACTAATTTTCGATCATCGAGTCACCGCCAAATGGAATATCTATATAGTATCGCTAAGAATGGATTTTCTAAAGTAGCACCCCTAACGGCGTTTTTGCAAGGAGAGGGAAAAAAATTCCTTAAAAGTCAGATATTATAATTATGCGTCAGATGATAGCATAATTTATTGTATTTTTGTATGCTGAATCGATTGGTGCCAAGTAAATTCTTATAAGTCCGACAGTTCATGACATTTTTCATATTTTTCTAATTTGGCGGTGTTTTTGGCGTCTAAACCTCAAAATATCTAACATTACATCCGTTACTTTAGCAACGAAAAAATTTCAAATTAACTCTTTTGGATAAAGAATAAAAACGGCTCAATGAGTTTGAGAAAAAAAATACGAACATCTTAATGAAAAAAAATGGTACTACTTAGTTATCCCGTTTACCAATTTCGCCAAATTATATAAATCGCCAAACCACTCGCCAAATTACATTAATTGACATAAGTTGTATTTTAATAATGAAAGAACAAATAAATTAGTATAACATTAATAAAAATACAAATAAAACGTCGAAATAAAAATAACTTGATGACGTAAGCACGTGTAACTTCCTTGAAGTCAAGTGAATGTGACATTTACGATCAACCGTTATTGGCATTTAATCTTATAATTTGGCGATAGATTTTTGGTCGACGGGATAACTAAGTAGTACCAAAAGAAAAAAAAATAGTGATTTTATGTAAAATAAAAGGAACAATTTTACTAAGAAATTAGCGTTATAGAACGAAAAGGTACTGCTTAGATTTTCCGTCGACCAAAAATCTATCGCCAAACTATAAGATTAAATGCCAATAATGGTTGATCGTAAATGTCAAATTCACCTGACTTTAAGCAAGTTACACGTGTTTACGTCACAAAGTGATTTTTATTTCGACGTTTTATTTGTATTTTTATTAATGTTATACTAATTTATTTGTTTTTTCGTTATTTAAAATTAATATTATGTCAATTTGTATAATTTGGCGAAATTGGTCGACGGGATAACTAAGTAGTACCAACGAAAATATTTAAATATGAAAGCAATGTTTGTAACGACTTAAAAATTATTTTCAATGAAAGAAATTGGAATTGGAAAAATATTTGGCGATTTATAATTTGCTTCTCGATAAGAAGAAAAAATGGGTACATTTATAACAGCCGTGCGCAGATCTCGCCAATAGCATTTTTAAAATTGCCAGTAGCAGTAGTCACATTTTTCGTATGTAAATAAAAATTAAAAATAATTCTTTGTTTTTAATTATGGAATTATTTCCTGTTATTGTTTGTCTTTTCAGTTTTTTAAATGAAATTAGTGTAAGGCATGCATTTTAAATGAAATGAGTGAAAGGTTTGTATCTTAAATGAAAATAATAAATATAAGAATATGGTATGAAAACAATCTTTGTTGATTTATGACCTGCGCCCGGTTAAAATAAAAGTATCACAAAAGCCACATATTCACTTTTCTTTGGGCTCATAGGAATCCAAGTTAACCTTCCGTATTCCGATACTTCACATATTGGTGTATTAGCTATAATGCTGAAAGCATCGTTTATGTTTGAAGCAAAAATTTCACGATGAATTCTATTACACAAAATCGCATCATCATCATCTACTACATATTTAAAACGGAAATTTGCATTTCATTCCGATTGTTTATAATACTTTGATAGGATATACCACAAATGGTGGTACAAATGTCATATACAGATGTCATGTTGGCGAGATTTTTTACCGATGGTAATTTGGCGAAAACATAAACAGCATTAACAACAACTTTCAGGTTACCATATCAAGCAAAATAACGACACTTTGGCGTCAGTTAAGTATTGTTGCGTATTGCAATGTTTCTGACATTGGCGTCAGAAAAAAATCGCGCCTATATGGGGCATGTATGACATCTGTGCCCAAGTGGTTAGGTAATAATTTTGGAAAGGTTTTAGTGTATACATATTGTTCAACGCTACTTAGTCATAGAGAAAAAAAATTAAAAATTAAGTGAACCTGATTATGAAAGAGTTTAGCCTTTTTTAAAAAAATCTACAGAACGTATTTTCATACAAGTGACACTGTTACATGACTTTTCAGGAATGGTGTTAGTATATAACATTTCATTATATGTTGATTAGTTATAGAGCTATTAATTCCTGTTGTCATAACGGTCTCATTACTCTACCAAAAGTGCATTGTTAGTTAACAACTAAAAGAATTACTTCTTAATAGCTAAATTTTGTCCAACGCGTAAGGTAATATTATATCCCAATGGCGTTCGCATCGTTTTCAGCAATGAGTAAGGTCCAGCTGAAGGTCCATATTGTTTAAAATGAAAGTTCAAATTCACCAATGTTCATTTGGAAAAATTGACCAGCGCAGCGGGCATAGCCTGCTAGTAAAGTATAAATGATGTCTATATTTCACGAAAGGCACTACACACTGTTAAAAATTTGCAGCATTCTGGCAGGTCATTTGACCGTTTTATCCGAAAACGGTTACACAATCGTAATTTAATAGTATTCTGACCATATTATTGGCCATTTTATGGTCAGAATATAGTTAAATTATGGTTATGAAACCGTTTTTTTTTTCAAAAAAAAAAAAAAAAACAACGATCGAATGACCTGCCAGAATGCTGCAAAATTTTTAGCAGTGCATCCAGCTTGTTATTTTGATAACAAGCTAAGGAAATGCGAATGCAAAATATGATGGAAATACGAGAAAATTAATTCTGTGTAATGCAAATACTATACAAAAATGAATATATCAATACAATAATTATTCCTGATTTAAACAAGCACAAATAATATTCCATAAAGATAAAATTTTCTAAAATAAAACTAAGGTATATTGTATCAATTAGAGGAATAAATAAGAAAAGAAGAATTATTATATATATTTTCGAGCCATATATATTTTCATTGTGTGATTGTTTAGTTTAATGACTGTATTTGTTACAATGTTTCATTGATATCTGAATACTTTAGGGTGTTAATGATGCATATATGTAATTTGAAATAATTACCTTAAACGTTTTTAATCTGTTTATATTATTTTCATTCTGGATATTTTGTCTTTACTTGCATGAAAAATACACGCAATGTGTGAAAAAAAAACATGAAATGCATGACACTACACTCAAAATATAATATTTAAAATTTTAACAATGGCGACACGAAAACATTAATTGCGGTATTTCGTGCAATTTGTAGTTTGTTTATAAGTAAACAGAAAAAGATAAACCACAAATATTTTAGCGGAATTTTTAAGAATAACATTCAGTAATAGACAGTTATTTCTCCAAAAACTTCTATGTGACCTACATTAATGTTTAAATATCTTAAATCATTGGAAAATCTTTTCTACTCGAGGTGACAATGGTAATGTTTCAATGTAATACTCTTTTAAGTTTGCAATTTTCGTTTATCTGCTTATGATCGAAAAATAATATATTTATGTTCTTCTTTAAATAAAGAAAAATATTTTAATTAAATATGGGTAATGTACGTACAATAAAGCTTAATACCTCATTAAATAGATTCAGAGTTTTGAATTTCGAATTTCCGTAAAATATTATGCATGATAGCATTAAAATTTTAAATGGTAAAATCATGTATTACAAATAATATTTTAAAAAATCAAAATCATTTTTAACAATGAAATATCTACATATTTATTCATTAAATACTTAAAATTTTATTAAATAATTTTATTAAAACAATTGAAATTAAAATTATAAAAAAAATATTCCAAAATATATTTTAATAGAAATTTAAATCATTATAATTATTAAAAAGATGTAATAATAAATTATTGATATGTTTACTATTAGACCGCAAAACGTATCGTTTTAATTGCATGATACGCTTAAATGGATTTATTATTGTGGTATTTATAAATCAAAAAAGTCATTATTAATGTTTCATGATATTTTGAATTTAAAGGTTAATATGTAATTTTAAAATTTATGAAAAATGAAAACATACAAGGCATTTTGACATTCTTATTGATAATTTTGGTATGGAACGAAAACATAGTATAATATATATATATATATATAACTCCAAAATTTTCAGACAATTTTTAAGAATGTATTTAATTTACATTCAATAAGTGTTAAATACAACATTTCGATTTTCATTTAATAATTTCATAAATTCAGCTGTATTGTACAGTCTACATCTCTTATATTTTAACATAAAGTTAATTATATAAATTTTAATAACGCCTACAGTTTCACGTTATTCAAAATTTATAAATGTAATGACTGTATAATAATTTAAATAACTCTTATTAGAATAAATCCAAATAAAAATGTATTGCCTAGAAGAATGCTTTTCCTGCAGTTTGTTAATGACTTTTAATTGACAAAATATTATTAGAATGCAGTTTCAGAACATTTAAATTTTTGCTAATCTAGTGAAATTCTTTAACAATAGGTATTATTACCCGACTGCCATGAAGGGTTACGTGTTTCACGCGTATCTGTGTATGTGGATTAATTTACACCATCGAAACATCACAACGGCTGGATGGATGTTAATGAATGAGGTCTCTATCGATTTGTCTTAACTGTGCGATGATTATAGGCTAGGTTTTGTTTTTATAAATTCAAAACGACGGCCGTAAAATGCAAAATGGCGGTAGAGACGAAAACAGTTTGCGCACTCTATTGAGTGGCATATCATTGGATATTTTTTTTCAAAATGAAGACGATGTTTCATTGACTATTTTACAGTCAGAAGTTCCGTTTAAACATTACACAACCTGGAAGTTGTGTAGGTAGGATTTCTAGCTTTACTGGAACTCTAACCTTCATAGACTTCTATAGGCCTTATCAAAACAGTGTTTATAGATAGGAACCAACAATTAAACACAACTTAAAAGTCATCGATACAAGTAAATAAAAAAATAAGTAGCATAAAAAATAGTTTCACATTGATGAGAAATAATTAATTAGATAGCATTTTACGCAGTCGGGTTTTTTGATTTTTAAATTTTTACTTGTTTTTACATTACATGTTGTGACATTCGTATTCGTCGGCAAGATCATTTTCAGGCCGATGTTGAAGAAATACATTTTATCATAAGTTTAGGTCATCTAAAAAACGTAAACAACATTCTCATACAAAGTGGGGGGGGGGGATGTAATTTGGTGCAGACGTCGTGAAAACTTAAGTCCCCCTTCCCCACCATTTTAATTTCATAAGCTGGATGACTATATTTATGAAGATATCTAGGTGTTTTACAGAAACCACATACATGCCTATCTAGGGGCAAACAGGTCAATTAGCGTTTCTATACCTTAAACCAAACAAAATTACAAAATTGTAGAGTATCAATAATTTGATGCAAAATGGGCGTTATAAGATAGAATAACGTTCTCTAGTAAAATTAACAAATGTTTCAAGTAGTATTGCCAGGTGTTCCGCGTAATTCGGAGCTCCAAATATTCCGGTAACCACTAATTTCTTACAGTTTTTATCGCCACTTTTAAGGGGACCTTCTACATTAGCAGACAAATAAAGCACCTTTTTTTATGATTTTTTGTAAGAAAACTGCATTATGGATCTTTTTTTAAATTTTAGCAGTTTATTGTATATATCTTAAGGTATACCTACAGACAGGAACTTTTTATTAGATTTTGTTGCTTTAACTCTAAGTTATAAGCAAATATGTTCAACAGCTTTGAAAAATTTCGTCTGGATGGTGGATATGATAGCGCCCTGTAGAATTATCTGAAACACAAAGATAATTTTTTTTCGTAAACTTCGTGAGCATAGCTTATAGTTAAATTAAAGGAACCTATAAATTTATTTTTAAAAAATGTAATGACTGAATAAAAAAAATATTTTTTACGTAACAAAATTCGTTCATATTTGTTAATAACTTTTTTTTAAAAATAATTTTAGCAAAAAAGATTAATTCATATAGAAGGTAATTAAATAAGCTTTAATTAAAAAAAAATCAAAATGATCCCTTGAATATATATATTATTTTTATATATTACATATATATATTTTTTATCTTACCCACCGTGTCAAAGAAGAAAAAAATATACCGACTTCATCTAGAACGAATAGGCAGTCATTTTCTGAATCCCTAAACCAGAAATATAGTTTTCCGAGTTATGCTAATAAAGTAAACAAATAATATGGATAGAGGAAATGATCGAGAATTTCCAGTCTGTCGTTTTCTAGTGCTGAAACGATACATTATATTATGAATCGTTTGAATTACGTGAAATGTTCACTTGATTTCTATAATTAATTCATGAACAAGAATCATAGTTATTTAATCCCAACTCTTCTGTTCGCATTTACTTGTAAAGATTTTTAAATGCGTTTGACCGCGATAATACAAAAAAAAACGCCCTTGAATTTTAATAAGGATTAGTAGAACTTTAACAAAGGGAACTAGAATTTACTATAAATATAACATGGGACTTTTTTCTCTTGAGCCACAATTTATTTTCGAGATTCCAGTGGCAAATATTTTTCTCAGTGAAAATATATGTGCAAAATTTAACTAAAAGTTAAACTAAATTGATATTTATGGAAATGTTTCTTTTAACTGACATAACGGTGATTATACAATTAAAAAATAGGTAGTAAATAATTTAGTAAGTATAATAAATTGTGTAATAATATCATATTGAAATAATATCTATATAAAGGGCTTTTCGTAAATTGTATTGTGAATTCGAATAATTAGAAATGACACAAAATCGATTTATCAAGTTATGGAGGATATATTTTTCTACAAAATAATTAATTATTGAGAGATATTTTAAAATTTTCCAAAAGTAAAAAGTTTTATATATTTTAGTGCTTGTATTCAGTAGAATCTTAGAGTCTCATGTTGAATATCTTTGTCCCATATTTCTTATTTATAATAATGAATATTTATTCTTCTTTAGCACATGTTTGTTACAATTTCTAGAGAATGTTTTAAACGTAAAAAAAAAAAAAAAAATGTGTACAAGCATCGTAGATTATTTTATACATTTTTCCACATTGCTATTGTTTCGGCATGAATCGAATGCAGAGTTTCTGTTTTCTTTTACCATTGACACTGGATCAAACTCAGAACTCAGAATTTTGGCCCAAGTTTGCAAAACCGAAAATTACAAAGAACACACTAATGCAGTTTTAAACTGTTAATATATGCGATTATATGTTAATGGTGCGAATATATGTTAATGGTGCGATATGAATGAAATTTTTCAAGGAATATGGCAAGTTCATCTCAGATGAGAAATATTTTTTCTTCAAGTAAGAAGTCGTTCAACAATTAACCACAGAATTTGTAAGATTTTTCTGTGATTAAACGATGAGAACCATTCTTTTCGAAAATTGTAGTGGACACCCTGCTATAACTTATACAGCATAAACATATTTATTTTTCATATATGAATCGTATATAGTGGCTATTATATCTTTAGTAACTAATTAATAATAATTAACATAACTCTTGATTGATGAGGCAGTATCGTAAACATATAAACATTTAGTATTATTCATTTCGCAAACAAAAAAATCACTTACAAGACGTCATACATGACACAAGACTAGAGAAGAACAGTTCCTTACAGATATTTACTCCTAATGAATTGTGGGCGGAGCTATGGTGCTGCCATCTATACATATTAAATTGAAATACAAACATGACAGCTCTCCCCCATTTAATATGTGAATCGGTCAGGTGGACTTCTTTACCTACCGTATCTCCACAGTACCAGTGGAGAAGAAGAAGAATTAGATTTTACAAGTTCAGCAGCATAAACTATTGAACTAGTGGCAACAGAAGGTTTTGGAAGTATTGGCTCAGAGTCAGTTGATTTAGGACTTGCAGAATCGGAATAATGAAAGTCAGTTGGTGTAGGACCTGGAGTAATTGGCTCATGAGAATCAACTGATTGCAGATCTGCGATACTAGGATACATTGGTGGAAAATCAGCTTGTTTCACTATTGCCTTTTCACTTCTGAAAATTCCTGTATCACTTTCTTCAGAATTTGTATCATTAACCCTTAAACGCCTGGTGTTGCTTTTCGGCAACATACCCAATTTAGGCTCTAAAATACTATTAGAAGAATATTGAAGCTATAATGCCTAATGTTGCCAATAATATACATTGTGAAAATATTATTAAATCGATTTTCAACATGTAGATGGCAGCACTTGTACTGTTTATGAATAAAGATACATTTATCTTTTCAATTATTGCTACTTGTTCTTTTACTTTTGTTTGGAAGCTTGCGAAATATCCTATTTTGACCTGCAGTGAGCAAGTGAAATTTATTTCTTATTATAGTTCCTAAAATTCTTGTGTGTTTAATATTATATAATTTTATCAAGAAAAATTACTTTTTCAATTAAACACCAGTATTGCCGATTAGTAACAAACTGTTTTTTAGCCGTAAACTATACTTAAAACAAAATATGATTTTTTAAAGTATTTTTCCCATGATTTATTTAAAAAATGAAAGCCAAAATCATTATTACAATGATTTTTGAAAAATCAGGCATTTAAGGGTTAACTAAAGAAATCTCTGAACCTACATTTGTTATTTGATCGACATGCCTTTTCCAAATATTCTAACTAACTTGAACTCTATAATGTACTTTTCCTTCTCTTACTATTATTCGACCAATTTTCTACTTGGCTTCTGGAGTATAATTTCTTACAGCTACTTTCTGGTTAATTTCAAATTCTTTTATTTTAACTTTGGACTTTTTTGCATCTTGTTTATCATGAGCGGAATTTGTAACATTTGGCACTATCAAATATATTTTTGTTCTTATATGACGTTTTAGAAATAGAGATGCAGGACTCTCGCCCGTTGTAACATGAGACAATCTTCTTATATTGCAAAAGGAAGCTATTTAATTACATTTGCAAAGTACCACGATCGGAAGCTAAGGATTTTAACCCACGTTTGAGAATTTGCACATATCTCTCCGCCTGTCCATTTGTAGCTGGATGCTATGGAGCACTGAACTTATGTTTAACACCATGATTTTCAAAAATATCTCAAATTCTGCAGATGTAAACTGTTTAGCATTATCTTATTGGAAAACCTTGGTGCAAAAAATGAGGAAAGACAAGTAATTGTATTTTCTGAAGTTGTACTAGAAACAATAAATACTTCTGGCAATTTGATATGGGCATCAACCACTAAAAGAAACATTATTCCCATAACAGGACCAAAATAGTCAATATGAATTCTTTGCCATGGAGCTGTATGCCATTTCCAATGATGTGTATCAACTTTGGAAGGATTATTTTTCAAATTTACACACGTAGAGCGAATTTCGTGCAAGATCTTCAATATCTTGGTCTATACCTAGCCACTATACAAAACTACGGACTAAAGACTTCATTTTAACTATACCAAAATGACCAAAGTTTAATTATTTTAATATTTGGTGTCTATGAATTTCAGGGATAACTACCCTACATCCTTTTATATTACAGCTATGTTGAAGAGTAATTGCTTCTTGTTTGCCATCAAAAAGTAAATTTTTAGGAATTTCAGAACTAGAAATGCGGTGATGAAGAATTTGCCGTAAAAGGGGATCAGATTGTGTAGCTGAAACAATAGATTTAGAATTTAATGGTAGAATAGAGAGTTGATTAAATTGTAGAATTTCTGATTCATCAATTGCATCTCTTTATTGTTGAGGTAAATCTTCACTACGTAAAGGAAGTCGTGAAAGATAGCATCAACATTTCCATTTCAGTAGTTTTTTTTATAACGGATATCATATTGAAACCTTTGTAAATAAAGTGCATATCGTTGCATTCTAGCAGCTGATAAAACAGGAATACTTTTAAAAGAAGAAAAAATAGACACTAAAGGTTTACTGTCAATAAATAAGGTAAACCATACAGATATTTAAAGCATTGCTTCACACCAAATATAATAGCTAATGACTTTTTATCAACCTGGCTATACCGTTTTTCTGAATTATTCAAAGTTCTGGATACGAACCAGTTGCAGTTTTAATTGAAAATCTGGAAGAGAAATTTTAAAAATCAAGAAAAAACACCGAAATATTTTTAAGTGAACTGCAGAAATTCCAGATCCTGTATCTAATTCCATATCAGCTCTAGTCTTGTTTTCAGTGAAAATAGACAATTTAATAGAATTTGAACTTTTATCATATTTAACATTTAATACGTTTACCGTATTTAAAGAATTTACCTGTTTTTGAGAATTTGTACTTCCACACACCGTTCTTAAATGGCCTTTTATCATTCAAAGGTCGCAAGTAAAATTAATAAATCTGCAAACATTTGCTAAATGTGAGGCATTTCCACATCGGTAACACTTTAACTTGTCAGAAAGTGTATTATTTACATGATTGTTGACATTCTGATTTTGAGAACAATTTTATAATTTCTTATTTTGTACATTTTTCGTACTGGAAATTTTATTTACATTTTTATGCTTAATTTCAGCAACTTCAAAACTACATTACATAAAGCTAAAGCTTTTTGAACAGATTTTTCGAAATTTAAATCATCAATTTGAGTAATCAACTTAGTCTGAATACCTTAATTTTTCAGACCGCGTAGAAACTATTCCAGTAAATTTTCATTTAACCGAACTGATATATTCGTTCACTAAGCTGTAGGTTTTACTGTAGTACACGCGTTATTTAAATTGATATATTTCTACAGATATAATCCAGAATTAAAAAAATTGAGATACTCTCAATGCTTATATACCTATATTTAACTTTAACAAATGTACATCATGTTGGAAAAACATAATTTTTTAGCATTTAAAATCTATTGCAGAGAAAACAACCTTACAATTTTGCCCTTTTGCTCGGCGGTCAGAGGGTTAAAGTATCACCAGTAAAGAAAAGTTCGTACCCTTTTTAAATCTAGCAGCAAAATCTTGAATTGATTCAGTTTCATTTTGAAAACAATTTCTAAATTTAATATATTCTTTAAGTTTGTTATTCATTGTTTGTGATTTTCGATAAACTTTTTCCGGTAAAAGTTATCTATTTCATTTCTATCCATCGTCGCCATTTATTATACCTTTAGTAACTAATTAATAATAATTAACACAACTCTTGATATATGAGGCAGCATCGTAAGCAGATAAATATTTACTATTCATTTCACAAACAAAAACGTCACATACAAGACGTCACACATGACACAAGACTAGAGAAGAACAATTCTCTCATATTTACTCCTAATGAATTGTGGGAGGAGCTATGGTGTTCCCATCTATACATATTAAATTGAAATACAAACATGACAGTGGCAAAAACAATTTTGTAGTCACTCAAAAATAATTTTTTTAGAAGCTTACGTGCTTTAGAGTTATAAGTAGGCACACTAATAACCATAGCAAAATTTTAATGAATAGAGTGGTTTTTTTAATGTAATATAATATCTTCTTAATTTTAATTACGTGAATTTTTATTCACATTGTTAACAGAGTGTAAAACCAACAAAGTTAAAAAGTATCCAGGCCAGGGTTACTTTTTTTAACTTTCGCTGGTTTATACTTTTTGTTGGTTTTACGCCTTGTTAGAAATGTGAATAAAAATTCAAGTAATTAATGTTAGGTTTCTTGGGCGTCAGTCATCGCTTAAAAATTATTATATAATACATCCGTTTTAGTACTAATCAAAGAATTTATCTTGACTAATTTTTTATTTCTAGTAATTCTTTTTAATTTTTTCTAACTTTTAAAATTTTCTTTATTTTTTATAGAACAGAACTATTCATGAACCTTACCTAATATTTATAGCATTAATGATATTCGAAAAATTCTTACATGCACAAACTGTACTTGGAACACGATATGAATTACAGTTTGAAGATAAGATTTTGAGCAATGCAATAATAAAGACGTTCTCTAAACAAAATAAAATACATTGTGCATCTTTATGCTACAAGGAATATGAATGCGTTGGATTTGGAATAAATATCAATTCCTGTGCTTTACTAAATTTATTTATGAACAGTAAAACTTGTGATCAAGAAAATTGTACAAAATCACCAGGAATGAAGATTTATATGGTAAGCATTTCTCATACTATTTTGTTATTTTAAAAAAATATATATGTAACATAAAATTCATCATGTAAAATGAATGAAGGCAGTTCATTTCCAAATATATATATTTTTAAAAATGCATTAAATAAAAATATTTTCAAGGACCGAAAATTTATGTAATTTTCTTCCTTATATTTGCGTGGAAAAAAATCCAATGGGAATTCTAACTTATTTTACATGTTTCGTATTTTTCGTTTGAACATTCGTGTGAAACTAGACATAACATGCAATTGCGCGTGTATTTATTGTCATAGGTCAAACTGACTGCCAATTTTAAAATCGATGTTGTCAGTAATCATTAAATAAACATTTGTAAAGTATACTTTAAATATTTCCTGCAATAAAAATCACGATTTACATTAAGTAAATATTTTTACTCGAAATCTATGCATATTGCGTAAAGATAAATAAATGTATGGAATTTTTAATTTTTTGTTTACTTTTTCTACACAAAAAATCTTACGGTTAGGGTAAAATTGGATTGTTGATAATAAATATTTTTAAGCAATTACGAAAGAATTTTTTTTTCATACTTTAAAAACATATTTACAATAATCTTGATTTTCACTAATTTCTATAAAAATAACAATCAAATACTTTTTGCATGCAGATAAATATTTATAAAAATAAAAAGAATGCGTGATCTTTTTCAAAACTTAAACGTTTATAGAAAGCTTCGTTGAGAGTATATAAATATGAATACTAGAAGAACATTTGAGATAATATACGTGGTAATTATTTCTTGTATAAACAAAATCTGAATTATAATACTTTCATATAATTTAGAAACTATATTAACATAATACTCCTTGTAAAAATAAATTCTATGCTGTGCTCTGGCTCATTTTGTTAACGCAGGTAAAAGAAAAAATAAATAAATAAATAAAAAATTAAATTAGCTATTAATATTTAAAACAGGAAATTTTATAAGTATCAAGCAGATTGTACTTAAATTTTAAAATAAGTTCTTTATTGAAATAGACGACACAGGCATAGTTAAAGTGAAACCTCCCTGTGCGACCACCTCCATTAAACGACTACCTACTTGAACAACCATTTTTTCATGGAATGAAATTCATTCCCATAGATTCAATACTAATTTTACCTCTATACAGAGACCACCCAGTTAAACTCCCTCCATAAGTGACCCATTTCTGTAACGAAAATGAAACAAATTCTGTTTTATACTAGTCTCTTGAAGAAGGTTTTATTCGAATAATAATTCCGGAGAGCGCATTATTTATCAAACTTATAAACTAAGTTTAGAATTTTTATTTATTCTGTTAACTTTTAAGTTTTTAAACTCCTTTGTGCTTTTTTAGGAAATCAATTTAACTCTGATGACAAAGTAAGGATGACGGTTTATAAACTCTCCTGCTCTCTTCTGCCAAGAAACTCTCAAAGAAATAGATAAATTAATGAAATCGTCATAATTTGTTCAAGTCCAATAAAAATTGCATTTATTTATTGAACTTTGAAATTACTTCGAAATAAACGTTATAGAAGATAAAATCGTAAAATCAAATCAAACGTATTTCAGTCATTTCAGTTCATGTTTTAACTCTGCACCAATTAACTTATGTAATAAAGTTTGTTTTGATACTTAAATTTACATATTTGTTTTCCTAATGTGGAATTTTTTTTTTGGAAACATTAATTGTTACATTTTTTCTACAATTAAAATCTAGATTTAAACATGACCTCCATTAAGAGAGCACTTCTGAGCGACCAATTTTTATTGGAACGGAACGTGGTCGCTTTAGGGAGGTTTTACTGTATTCTATAATTACCCAGGAATAACTATTTCCTTACGAAAATTTTTGTTTTAGATTTAACTTGGAAATGTCTTTGGAACTCGCTTCGCGGTCAGGTGTTTATTGCAATTCTTGTAGTAATCTGTCATAAAAATAATTTTAAAAAATTAGAAATGGTTTTAAAAAGACCACTCCGAGGACTGCTATTGCTACTACGATGTTCGGGGTAATAAATTTACGAAATCTAAGTTTTACTGTTGCTGCTATTTTATTAATGATTCAATTTGCTTAAAACACGCACTCAAGCAAGCACACGTGCATTCACACACACACGCTATATTATTATATGACAGATAATTATTTAAAAATATACAGATAACAGATCGTCAGAATATTAACGATATATTTTTTATTAAAGAAAAATATATGAGATCAGAGTATAGTGCATGAGATTTTTTGAAAATTTTGACTTATTGAGCACTTGTATTGAGCAATATATCTACTTGCTTTTTAGTTAATGTGCAATAAAGATAAACTGTGTTTACATTTTATACTTTTAAATGAATTTTCAGTTTGCTTTTGGCCATTAATTCATATTTTTATTTTTAAATAATTTAAATTTCAAAATTTAAGAAAAAAGTCAAAACGGCAAATCTGCCAAACACAGGAAATACATGAAAAGAAATAGAAATGGAGGGTTTTTTTAATTCAAAAATTTTGATTTCATACCCGAAATTTTCAAAGAAGATTTTTTTCTTTACGTAATCACGAAATGACTGTGTTAAATAAAGAAAATAATAGTATACGAATTTTCTGGTATGAATGAGAAATTTTGAAATAAAAAAGGACCAAAATGGTCCACTCGTGCTCGTACCTCAATGCATCACTTTGCCCATACATACCTATAGTATAAATGATTGCTATAGTGTCCAGTACCAGCCCTTAAAATTTGTACCACGAATTTAGAATCACCTTGTATATAGCCATCATAACATATAACGAAAGGAATAATAATGATTTTAACCAAATTATTCTGAAGAAATTTTTTGGTGCCAGAAATATAAATGTATGATGAAACAAATTTGAGTTTAAAGAAAATAAGTTAAAACTGGTGTGAATTAATAAGAACAAAAAATCTTCTTAAAACATCATCAGAAATTTTTAAATGCGCTAGGCCTTTCGAAAGATCAGATTTATCATTAACATTTATCTTAAGAAGAATAATCTTAAGAATCTTATTAAGACTTATATTAATCGTGTTGTTATTGCTAATGATAAATCTTATTGCACAATGCTCACTGAAGCTTGGAAAACCTTTTCAGTACTATCATGTAATTTATTTTTGTATTAATTAACATTAGTCTGTTTTTTATATTTCATTCATTTATTTATTTTTTGATTTCATGTGTTCCCATATTTAAATATATGTATTTTTCACTCCCAATTTTTGCCCCCTCTACTCTGTGTTCTTTTATTTTGATTATACTCTTCTGTGATTGACTGTTGTCTTCTACTTTCATATTGGCTGTTGATTTTAAATTTCCTATTGGCTGTTTCTTCAACTAGTTTCCTTTCCCTTATCTCTCATTTCAATCTTGCTGCTGCTTTCATAGTAGAAGAACGTCTTCTTTGCGCCTGACGAAGAAAGTCTCAGCTCTTTCGAAAGGCCTAGCGCATTTAAAATTTGTGATGGTGTTTTAAGATTTTTTTTTTAAATCTTACAATGAATTTAACTAAATAAGCAAAAATAATAATAATTTAACTCAATAACAAACGTCATTTAAAAATTATTTTAATCATAAAATGGATGCTGAAAGAAAAAATAAACAACATTGTTAAATAAAGATAATATGAATAATTGAATCCAAAAATAAAAGACTCCTAGACATTTAATATAACACAAATACTACTTAGTGAGTAAAAAAACCCCCATAAATATTAACATGGAATATTATATTTATTGTGACATAAAAACGCATTTTCAGTAATAAATATGCAATAATTATGAATGTAAGATTACGGGTCCTTATTTCAGAACAGACTTTAATTTCATACATGGAGACTTCATAAAAATTTACAATATGACAAACAAAACTCTTCCGTTTCGATATGTTTATCCAAATGTGTGATGAAAAATCTGATTAACAGTCACAGCCGATATAAATATTATTGGCTTTAAATAAACATATATCCCTTTTTAGGATCCCTTTATAGTATATGATCACTTCATTAGAATTGAAGGGATTATAAAAAAAGATTAAATTTTAATATATAAATAGACAATAAAAATACAAATATCCATACTTATAAATTCTGGAATAATAAATTACTTTTATCTCACGATGAAATCATATTTTGAATAACTAGATTCATTATGGTCAGTTAATAATATGGCATATATATGTAATTAAGAACAATAAATAGCCTTTATTACGTGATTAAATCATATTTAGAATTACTAGGTTAATTATGTATCATAAAGTAAAATGGTTTTTATATTGAATAAGATATAACTACAGGCTGATATAAAGACCACGAATTTGAGTAGAAGCTACAATCTTAGTGTAATGATATGATAATAGGATTTTAATATAATCCGAAATAATGATACCACCGTATCCAGATCTCGAAGTCTTTATCGAACTATATAATTCTTTCAATATTAGGTGAAAACCATATCCAGAACTAGATCGAAAAATATAAAGAGTTGTGTCAGGGGGATACATGCCACAGCCAATTGAAACTTATGGAAAAAAGATTGTTCATACTATAAAATAGAAATAAATTGAACTCGCTAAAAAATTTCAAATATACCAAAAATTAATTTGATAAATTAACTTATATTTGTAAGTATATCTAAACTAAAGACTCAGAGCTGTTTTTATGACAAAATTTGTCTTCCATTATATTAAAATTATTTGTTTTTAAATAAGCATTTTTTTTCACATTTAGATTTTTTTTTTTAAATTACAAAATCAATACATATTTAATTTATATACATGGGTAAGACTAAAGATAAAACAATAAAGAAGAATAATGGTGGAAAAGCGTTCGACCGATAATAAAAAAGAAGAGAACATCGTTGCATTCTGGAATTGCAGAATTTACGGAATCAACGGTTGCACAACATTTAGCTACTGAGATATCAGTACACATCGATGTGGTACGAAAAAAATAGTTTTGGTTGGCGGAAGAAAGCTTATATATATGCTGACCTCAGTTACAGCGCCTAGAATATATAGTGTGGAAATCAGCTATCCCAGTAATACTTAAAAAAGGGATTAAATATTGGAGCTCTTAAATGTCAAACGATGCTGAAATCCAATGCGTCGATCAAAGCGACATATGCAGGATATTTTCTAAATCCCCAACTCGATTTGGTATTGACGCTGTAATAATACGGCCTTTACTTTGAAATTTCAAAATATATCGCAGATATCGTTGCGATCGTCTCCCTGGATTTCAGCATCATTGCACATTTCAGGGATACAGCTTTTTAGCGCTGTTTGGATAGCAGATCTCCACAATATATATTCTAGACGCTGCAGCTCGGCTTGTAGATAGTTGACACACAAACTCAAACATTTCACGACGGTTTTTGCAAACTGCCAGCGATGAATCAACTACCTATGATACACTGTAAAAAAAGAAAAAAAAAAAAAAAAAAAAAGACTTAATCTATGAAAATATAACATAACCAAGAACGAAAATGTGCAATAAACTTTTCCGAGTATCCCATGATTGCGAAAATAGTTCTTTATCTTTAAAAACAAATAAATCTTCGAGATTTAAAGAAGCAATTATAAAAACAACGTATTTTCGCTACCACAGATTTTCGAAAACGATTCCGAGTGTTTTCTTTTGTGTATTAATCAGTTTTTTTTTTTTAAACGGAATATATATATTTAGTAAATTATCAATTCTCAGTTAAACATTACAGCTGTGTAATTGAATTTATACATGTAAGACTGATAAAGTTATATAAATTTCCGAATGTTAATGTTAATGTTTTTAATTTATTACGTCTGTCAGTAAAACATATTTTGTTGAAGAAGACAATTGATAACATTAAAGAAAAAAGATTTCGGGTAGAGAAAACATTAGCAGTGTTTTAAAATCCGCGCGGTTATTTTATTCGGAAATTTCAATTTCACACAACAGAATAATTTAATTTAAGAATTTAATAGAAATATTATTTTATTTTATTTTATTTACAAATTATCTATCTGTATAATTAATCAAATAACTATTATTTTTTGGGGAGGGAGATATTAGAATCTCGTAATAGAAAAAACCGCCTCAAGTGGCATCAATGAACCTTATTATGCAAACAAAAAAATACTCGAAAAAGTATCCTAAAGCGAGTGACAGCAAAATAAATATTCTCTTTACACATATTTCATTACGTCTCCATAATATATTTATTTCCGAGGTTTTTTATCGATAAAAAACGCTTTTTCGAATCTTTGGTAACTCGGAGGAGGTTATAGTATATTTTCATTCATAGTTTTAAAAAATGTCGTAGATCAATAAACATTTATCTTTTTCAATAGTGTACTTTTGTTAGAAAAAAATATCTCATTGAAGACAAAGAAACAACACTCATATTCAGCATAATTAAAACAGTAATATGTTTTTGTTCATTTTCAGATAGCCTTAAGAAGGAAAATTGTTTTAGAATTATTTAATATTTCTATTTTACTTCCAAATATTTACGCAATTCTGATAAATAAGCATGCTTAAATCAACCATTTTATTTCCTAATTGTTTTGTCCAAAATATATGAATATATAAAATTTATTTTAGTGGCAGATTAACTCTCTTTAAAAACTGGATGGAATATGACGTTATATAGGACAGTTGAACACCAAATGGATTTCAGCCAAAAATCAAAGCTGAAAAGAAATATTTTGATTTAAATAAACAGCACTGATAAAATTTACTGTTTCGAGCCCTGTTTTAAATATAAATAATCAAAGATTTTTTTTTTTTATTATTATGATAACATTGTCAAAATTTTATTACTTTCTAAAGAATGTATTTCGAAATTATAAAATAAATATTTAAGATTTGACAAATTTCGAAAAAAAAATTATTAATGTATTTTTAAACATTATAATACGGTTTCATGAATAAAAGTTTTCTTTATCCCAACGGTTTAATTTATTTAGGGTATTGGCCATTACCTTATTTTCAACAAGAAATTAGTTTCAAAGTAATAATATTAAAGTATACATATATTTTCTTTGTTTTTCATGATAAAGATAAATAATTTATTACAAATTCATGAAATCTAAAATATTAAATCGTAGTCTGTGTCCATACGAGCGTTTTGAACCAGAGTGGACAAATCTAGTCAGCTGTGAGTTCGAGCGAAATTCTTTCAAAAATTTCAAATATTTTGTCAAACTCTAATAGGTTAGTTTTCCAGAGCCAGAAAAGATCAAACACATTGTTATTCAATTAGAAATGTTAGAGTGGGCCAAGTCATTGGATCCACTCTCAAATTGGAATCCAAGTTACATCGGACTATCTGTTACACTGTTTCTATCGCTTGAATAGCTTTGAAGCTAATAAAATTCGTGATACAGCCAGGAGATGGCGTGACGTACAATTCTTTGATTCTTCAAACACTATTTAAAAAAAAAAAAATTCGGATAATCCACTCTGGTGCTTAACGCCTCATATTATTTTATGATAATATTTTTGTTTAACTTTTCTGTAATTCAATTATAACATTAAGCAGAAAAAGTCCAGCGGTATGCGCTTATATTTTTTACATAAAAAATTAAATGGATATTTTCTATTTATTTTTAAACCAATTTTTTCAATGGTTACCTGAATTTCCTAAATATGATTGAATATGATTGATTATTTTGCTTTTAACATCGCATACGTTTCGTGTACAAGGTAAATTAATGCTTATTACTGTCCAAAACGCTTATGTCAAAATATTATTGTCTTTCAAATATTATTTATTTTGTACTGGATTTTATAATTTCTTCAAATAAGTAAACTATTTAAGGCTATAGATATTTCAGAATAAAATTCCTTCGTGAATCTATATACTTTTAACTTGTTCATTTACTACGATTTTGATATTTTAGTTAATATTATACTTCTTCTATTCTTTATATTTATTTAAATATTCAATTTTTTTTAACCAAAATTATCTTCAGTTGCTTTTGGTAAATTCATTATTCCGGTAAATCCGAATTGTGGTATCTTAATGTGACTTTAATTGTACGATTTTCTCTGTCCATGTTTTATACTTTATATTTTAGAAAGAACAAAAAAGAGAAATCACAACTACCACTACTGTAGTTTCAACAACCACAGAAGAAGCTAAAAAGACTTCAACGGCAACAAGCCAAACAACTTCAACTACAACTCAAGAAAACTTAATTGAAGTATCAGCTAATTTAACGATTACAACTGAAGAAACGTCTTCTACAGATGACTACAAAACTTTGGCTGCAACAAGCGAAACGACTTCAGTTACAATGCAAGAGGACTCAATTGAATTATCAGTTAATTTAACGGTTGCAACTGACAAACCGCCTGAATTATCGATAGAATCAGATGCGATTAATTTAACAAGTTCTGAAACTATAACCATAGCAACTGAAATTTTAACAATTTTATCGATCGAACAATCTTCAACAACCACAACTGAGAAATCGTCGTCATCTGCATCAACAACGAATGATACTGATGACAAAACTACAACAACTACCATAGGTACAATTATTTTTAATAAAAATGTACTTTTTTAATATTATATTTTAATATAATATGTGACATATTTTTAATTAAAATCATTTTTAAGCACGTTAAATTTAAATTTAGTTAATTTTAGGTCATAAAGCCCTTTATGATTTAATTAAACACCGAGCTTTGTTAAACTACAAACAGTTTTTAAAAACATATATCTAACCTATATATATAAAATCCTAATGAAATGAATTTATGAAACGGATATTATGTAACGACTGAATTGAATCGAATTTATAAAACGATTATATGAAACGACTCATTAAACAATTGATTATATTTCACGGCAATTTCTCCTAAAATATGGAATACTTTGCGATACAATTAACACCAAAAATCCTTATTAATCCGCAGATTTTAAAAACGGTGTTAGAATTTTAAAAGTCGACATAGTTTTCGAGATATTATTTTTTTTTCTAATTTTAAATACTTTTCTTTAATCATGGCAACTCAAATTTTAATCATAACAGATAATTTTTTTCTAATTTTATAAAAGAGTATTATTTTAAACTAATTTGGCGACCAGTTTAGCCTCACTTAAATGTATGCTAAGAAATTTATCATGCTACTTTTATTCATAATTCAATTTACTTGAAGAATCTTTCGCCAAATCGAAAGATTCTGATAGAGAAATCAAGAACTCGGTATTTTTATGTTAGCGGGACACAGGTGATAAATCGCCAAACAATTTTCCTGTCGCATTTTTTTTTTTTTTTTTTGTATTTCATTAATTTCATTAAAAATATAATCCTTTCATTCATTTTATTTAAAACACAAAACTTTCATTTTAAGCTGAAACATTTGCAATTGATGGCTTTCACTTCTTTCTTACAAAAAGAAAAAAAAAAAAAAAAAAAAAAAAAAAAAAAAAAAAAAATAGGCACACATGTCATATACGCACCGGGGTACCTAATTGGTGCCAAAATGAAATTATTTTGATTGATAGGGTAACCCGGCTATTGTTGCTTATTTAATAATAAATGCTTATTTACATTTATTATTTTTTAATTATATAAATTGTTTTGTTCTGTAGTTAATTTTTTAGGGGTTATTTTCTTTTAAAAATAATAGAAAATAATTAAAAAATACCATTACTTGGTTATTCCGTCGACCAATTTCGACAAACCATTAGCCAAATTGTACAAATTGATATACTCTTTATTTTAAATAACGAAAGAACAAATAAAATAGTATGACATTAATAAATATACAAATAAAACGTCGACATAAAAATCACTTGATGACGCAAACACGTGTAACTTGCTTAAAGTCAAGTGAATGTGACATTTACGATCAACCCTTATTGGATTTATTCTTATAGTTTGGTGATTGATTTTTGGTCGACAGTATAACTAAGTCGTACCAAAAATACATATGTAACTAGATTTCGAAAACTAGGTTTTCGCCAAATTGTCGTAAGAGAAAAAAAAAAAATAATCCACGCTAAACCCGAAGCGTACATGACATCTGGCCAAATATTAAATAATGCGAAAAAAAAAAAAAACATGACATTTAATTTCAACTGCAAATCAATGTTTTAATTTAGCACTCGAAAAAAAAATGCTAGCTGGCGAGTTGAAAAAAAAAAAAAACTATTGGTGAGATTTGCACCCGACAAGCGTAACAATACCAAGAATTCTTTGCAACCATGGCAACTTTCATGTAGTTTTATTCAAAAAAAAAAATTAATTTTTTAATCAAAATGGGAAACCTTCGGCAGAGATGTCACATACGGCCACATATTGGCGCGATTTTTTCTGACGCCAATGTCATACATGTAACTGGTACTTAACTGGCGCCAAAGTTTCGTTATTTTGCTTGATATGGTAAGCCAGATGTTGTTGTTTATGCTGTTGATGTTTTCCCTAAATTGGCATCGGAAAAAAAAAATCACGCCAATATGGGGCCGTATATGATATCTGGATCAAACTTTCATATGAAAAGCGAAGGGATCAGAGCGTACTTATTTATGGCAGTTACATGACTTGGACTATTATATTATAGATGAAATGATGGCGATAGAATAATATGTGGCGACTTATCACCTGTACCTGATTAACATTAATGTACCACAATGGCACCTGGGATATAAAAAGCGAAGTGGTCCGCCCGTAAATGTTGATAGTAGTCACATGACTTAGACTATTGTTATAGAAATTATTTTAAAATATCGAGAGACAAAGACTCTACACACTTAATTCATTCTATTTTAGCTTCTTTTCAAATGTTTAACTGATCATCTTTAATCAAACACGAAAACAAGCATTGGATGGCTTAACAGCAACTGATTCGGTCTTAATTTTTTGCAATCAAAGGGTATTGAATGAAAATCCCGTTTACAGGGAGATCTGCACAACTTTTTTCAGTATAATTCAATATTCTCTAATATTTTTAAAGCAAATCGGATTAGAGTGTTTTTAGATTGTCTAGTGCCTGAACGAGGGGTTGGCGAGCGTAGCTTGCAGGGGACAGAACCCCCTAATTTAAAAATAAACTTTAAAATTTATCTGTAATAATAACATTTATGCAATAGCACATTTCAGAAGAATGTATGTTAAGAATTTGTATTGATAATTTCAATGCAACTACTGTCTTTTTTTTATGTGAAGTAAATTATCACTTTCCAACATAATTGAAAAATGTTTATGAATTCGGTTTATCTGTCTGTCTGTCTGCCGATGGTCCGCACTGTAACTCTTATAAATATACTCATTTTACCATGAAATTGATATACCTTATTGCTATTTACTACAGCATGTTCGTTATTCAAAATTAAATGTGTAGCATTTACGGTTCATTTACAGGGGCACTCAGGAGAATTCTGTTACGTTACAGTCTATGGAGAAAATCGTTTAAGATGTATTTGAATGATATTACACTATTTTAAACTTATTGAAATACATACTAATATGTCCTTTACTGTAGAATATGTGCGTAGGGTGTGCATTTATCGGGACACTCAAAGGAATTTGGCTACAGTATTACCTATAAACAATAATAAAACTAGTCAACAAATTTTAATTTTGTTTCTCTATCTGGCTTGTAAATGGTTGTATTTAACTCATTTTAGTATGCTGCATTCAGTGGAATAATCAGATTCTCTCAATCACTTCATGTCAGAACATTGGAAGAGAAAGGGGGAGTCCCGAAAAATCGTTTATTTTTTCCACTTCACATAGATGTAGGAAACAAGTAGTAAGTCGTTTTGCACTGGTTCGGCCTTAGTATTCTCACAGTGTCAAGCTAAAGTGAGTAGTACCATACTCTATAACACTACTTACAAAATTTTGAGCTTGATTTCCCAACACTACAATTTTGGGATTCATCCTTTCTCTTCCAAGGTCCTGATATTTATTAGATGCAGTGTAGTTATGTAAAGATAAATGTAGAATATTGGGCAAAAAAATGACCATTTGAACTACACATAAAATGCAATATTCATCAGTTAAAATATTTTTTCGATTACATAATACAAACTATGAATTAATACGAACACTGTTGCACAAAATCCCATTATATTAATATTAACAATGTGATTTGTTCAAAATAGGATGATGCATTTCTTAATGTGAGTGATGAATGTTTTGATAGTTAATTTTACAGCAGAATGAAATCAAATAAAGTTTATAGCCTTCATAGTAATTCATTTCCTTATTATTTGAACACAAAATGTAAATGATAAATTACGTTTCACCGTATATTTGACCGTGTGTTAACAGTGGCTTTACAGTGTTATCACTTTGAGGGCTTCAACTTTACGTTCAGTTTATTGATGAATTAGTAAAATGAATGAGCCATTGGGATAGATAGTCTAACTCTAGTATAAATACAATGTAATAATTTTATAAAAAATAAAAATATAACAAAATGTAAAATTATTTTTTAAGAAAAGTAGTATTATAAATATAAAATAGTAAGAAGCCTTACTGGTTTAGAATTAAGAGATAAATCAATTAGAGAAATAA
This sequence comes from Maratus speciosus, assembly GCA_963932465.1. Classification (NCBI taxonomy): domain Eukaryota; kingdom Metazoa; phylum Arthropoda; class Arachnida; order Araneae; family Salticidae; genus Maratus; species Maratus speciosus. The sequence continues at coordinate 510,018,825 of OZ010786.1, read as the reverse complement.
TAGTAAGTAAGTTAAGTTTAAGAATATATAAGCACAGTTAAGAGTGTTAAGAGAAACAGATTGTCAGACAAAACTGGTAAAGGTAGGTCGGCAAAGAGTGTGACGGATGTTATGCCCCAGTAAAACAAAGGCGCTTTTCAGAGTCCATACATCTTTTTTTTTTTTTTTTTTTTTTTTTTTTTTTTTTTTTTTTTAACAAAGTAATGGTATAATGATCGTAAGATCGTAATTGTTATAATAACAGTATATTTTTTAAGTTAAGAAGGTGAAAATAGAGTTTAATATAGTAAAAAATAGACGCTGCATTTTACCGTGTATGTGAAAATTAAATTCTGAAATTTTGTAAAATAGAAAATTTCCGGTACCAGATTCGGATTTTACATACCAAAACGCATAAAAAAAATTATTATTACAATCCAGATACATAAGGGCTGTTGACAAGTGTAATTGCTGGAAGTGCATTTTAAGTTGTGTAACGCATTTTTAAATACATTTATTTTTTTGTTTATTACATGGTAAGTATATACTTTGGAGACTATATACAGGCCAGCAAAAAAGATCTCAAGTACGTTTCCGTTTATGAAAAAATCGATGAGTGGTAATCATCATAAGTGGTGGGCGTTTAAAGCGGTCCGGAATATAAGAATCTTCAAATTTTCTAAAATAAATTCATTGTATTAAAAATTTCTCTGTTTTTTTCTGCATAAAATGATGTTTAAATCATGTTTCTATATTAATTGAAACAAGAAGTATTTTTTTTTTTCGTTTTCGTTTGTTTTCAAAATCTAGCTTTCAAGCAATGGTTGTCATGGTAACGGCTTCTTCTGAAAATGCGTCTTTCTTCATGATGGATTTTTTCACTATTTCTTGTATTTAAATTGTTATAAGTGAGGAACCGTTAAAGATAAATCATTCAAACTTGGAACATGCCTTTATTAATTGTTTTACTTTAAATTTGGTTCAGAAAATTTGAAAAAAAAAAAAAACTTTTGAAAATATGATTTGTGAAAAAAAAAAAAAGTTCGTGTCATTTTTTCAAAATTTTTCCTTTAAATATTTTAAATTTTTATTTAAATTAATAATTTCAAAAATTAAGAATCAAAATTAAAATTTATATATTTCTATTTATTTCAATGGGAAAAAAATTGAAATTTTATAAATAATATTTCGAGTTATAACGATTTTAAATTACCCCACCTTTAAAAAATATATGTATTTTAAAACTTAAAAAATATATATATGACAAATTTTATCAGTTTTATTTACAAATGACATGATTAACCATCACAAAAAATTTCAAAATTTTAACTCAATAAATAAAAATTATTTTATAATATGTCCCGGACCCCCTTAACTGAACTTACTTTTAGCATACTGCCTAGTATACATAAAAATCTAGGAATCATGTACCGGGATGCACAAACTTATCCGGATATTTTTTTGGCTATTGATGATAATTGACGTAATTGTACTTTCAAATGTATTATTCTTTTTCCAGTTTATTTATTTAGACATCATCTTTTGCTTTGATAAACTGTGATGTTTTGTTACCGTATTCTACATGTGTTGGAAAGTGTTTCATAAACTATGCTGGACGGATGATGTTTAGTTATTGTTAAGTAATAATTTGACTTAAACGTTTAAGATTTGCCGATTGAGTTTATATGGATCTAAAGCATACAAACTTAGACTGTTAATCCTTTGTGACAAACTCTCCAGTCATTCGATTGTTTGTAAAGAAAACCATTACATAGCAGTAATTTTATATATTCTGATTATAATATGGTGAATAAAAGGTCACATACACCGAATAACATGGTCATGTAACCTTAATCCCTTTCGACGGCGGTGTCCTTAAAAAAGGACACCTAATTTTAATTCCAACACTGACAAACGACACCAGGAATATTTAATGAAATTTTTCCTATTATAATGCATGTGAAAAAAGCAAGTTCATATTTTCTAATAAATTCGTTTATAAATTCCGATGTCAATCCAATGTTTCATCAGTTTAAAAACAGAATTACTCCTCGCCGGTAAGGGTTAAAATGATCGAATAATTGGACAGTTCTCTGCATATTTTATAAATATTTGTATACAATAAGTAATACCTCATTTAGCCCTTTCGGCCCTGAAGTGTGTGTCAGTTTTGAAAAAAAAAATATTTTACGGTAATAAAATTAAAAGTAACTATCTGAAACGCAGAAGTTAAGGTTTGCTGAAATTGAACGATTATAATACGCACTGAAACCCAACGAATGTAGTTATTTCGCGAACTTTTCATATGAAAATAGTCTAAAAAAATTTTGGAAGACGTTATCGTATTAAACAGAATTAAACAGACATAAAATTAGAAGTATCTATTGAACACAAGAAAGTTAAGTTTTACCGAAATTCAACAAATTTGAACTTTTGCTCTGTCCTAAAACAGAAATTAGTTTTTTTTTTTTTTTTTTTTTTTTTTTTTTTTTTTTTTTTTTTTTTTTTTTTGTGCTTATTCCGAATTTAGTTTTAGATTTACTCCAGCACGTCAAGTTTGAGAGATATTTGCATATTTCAATTTATGCAAATTTATTAAATTTTATACAATTATTTACAAATTTGAGGTATAAAGCAATATCAGACAGGGTTTTTTGCTTTATGTTACTACCTAATTTACTTCACAAAAACATTGTTTCTGAGATTATACTGAAATATTACTGTGAAATATTGTACCTAATTTGCATAATTTTCATGTTTTTTTAATAATGTTTCTTGACGTTCAAATATTTCTGCCGCACGAGTACGCTAATATGTTTCTAAACCAGTTTTTTGAGCTGATTTCAAATCTTATATCTGTTTCTTCTATCACGTCTGGTTTTTGAAAAAAGTGAAATTTTAAATTTTGGTCAAAAAAGCCAGAAAGAGCTTTTTATGATACTTTGTATGATAAACTTCAACCAGTTAGGATAGGTTCTACTACTTTTTTTTTCGATTATATAAATTTTTGTTTATATCTCTGATATGAATCTAACCCTGTTCACCTTCTTGTCAATACACACCCCTACTTCACACCCCTAAATATCATGTTATATCAAACCTGTGTTAATGCCGTGCAAAAGTAGAAATTCATCTTACTCAAAAACTAGACATGACATAAGAAAACAGACTGCAAATTTTAAATCAACATGAAAATCTAGTCTAGAAAAAAATTACGTCAATTCTGTGGCAACTATTTTAAAGTTGATAGTGATGTAAACATTACACCATTGAAAAATATACAAATTAGGCTTAATAACTGATAAATAAATGTTAAGAATATGCAAATTGCGACATTTATCTGAAGCAAATAGTCAAGTAGTCATTATCTAGAAAACGTAATTAGATGTGACATATATTGTATCTAAAATTTGCATAAAATAGAACAAAAAAGCTTAAATTTGCAAAAATTTAAATATGCAAATTTCTTAAAAAGTGGACCGCCTAGAGATAAACGGAAAGCGTATTCAGAATCACCGCCAAAAAACTGATCTAGAATCAACTAATTTTAGTTCTAGGACAAAACCTCTGTTGTCCAGTGTTATAATACTAACTGAAACCTATCGAATGTAGTTATTTTGCATACTTTTCATATGACAATAGCCTAAGAAATTTTTTGAAGATGTTATCGTATTATAACAGGATTAAACAGACATGAAATTAAAAGTAGCTATTCAACACACAGGAGTTAAGGCTTATCGAAATTTAACGATTATGATACTACCTAAAACCTAACGAATGTAGTTATTTTGCATACTTTTAATATGATAATAGTCTAAGATTTTCTTTATATGCTATCGTATTACAACAGTATTAAACATATATAAAATTAAAAATAGCTATCCAAAACACTTAAGTACGATTTACCGACATTTAACAATTATGATACTGACCGAAACGTAACGAATACATTTACTTTGAATACTTTTCATATAACAATTGTCTAAGAAAAAATTTTGGAAGACGTTATCATATTAAACAGGATTAAACAGACATAAAATTAAAAGTAGCTATTCAACACACAGAAGTTAAGGCTTTCCGAAATTTAACAATTATGATACAACCTGAAACCTAACGAATGTAGTTATGTTGCATACTTTTTATATGACAATAGTCTGAGAAATTTATTTGAAGACGTTATCGTATCATAGCAGGATTAAACAGACTTAGAATTAAAAGTAGATATCCAAAACATAGAAGTTAAGGTTTACCGAAATTTAATGATTATTTTACTGACAGAAACCTAACTAATGTAGCAGTTCTTTTGCGTACTTTTCATATGACAATAGTCTAAGCATTTATTTGAAAACGTTATCGGATTACAACAGGATTAGACTGATATAAAAATTTACTAGTATTTTTTTATGTTTTATTATAAGTTATCAGTTCGGAAAAGTCACCCCTAGTTGAAAGTTAAAGAGAGAAATATATGTTTGAAATAAATGAAACGCCTACTGTTTAAGAATAATTAAGGAATATTTTATTATTATTGTTGTTGTTGTTACTAAATGTAAACATTAATGAATTAATAATTATAAATGTATAGACATATACACTGTAATTATTAGACAATGGTGTTAACAAAAATAATTGTTAAGATAAAATAATAATCACTGAAACATATGTCCTGTTAATAGGCTAACACAGACCGAATGAGTTAAGAAAAAATAATAATATGCACTCATGATAACTAAAAACACTTTTATCAAAATATATTTTGATTTGTTTCTTTTATAATGACTATAATTATACAGTAAATAGAAATGTGGAAATAAATTATTTATTCATAATATCTAATTTCTTAACCTCGATATCATTTCCCTTATCATATGCCTAGATATGCTAAAGGAATTTTTTTAATAATTAAAAATATTTTCAAGTCATTCTAAATGTTTATACTTATTTTAAATCAAATATATAGCTTATCAATAACAATATTGTCTGAGTGCATCCACTAATAACATCACTGTTGGCATTAATATAAAATGCATTATAATTTCCATTCATACTGACAGACATGGCGTTGCCCGGGTCCTCACGTGTGCGAGTCTGCCGAAAAAAAGAATTAAACCAGAATTGTACTCGTTCCTTGCCTACGAAGAAAAGGATAAATAATAAATATAAAATATAAAATAATGAAATAATGTAATCAAAATCAAAATAATACAGGGATAGACCATGAAATGAATAAGATAAATAATAAGTATAAAAAAGGCTGGATGCTGCACGTTCGAAGACTGCCATGGAAATTTAAGTTCAAGCCCCGTCCTATACTATCCCGCCAACTGCTACAAGAAAATACCTCGAGTTATTTATATTTTTTAAAAACAAGAAAATAAAATCATTACTATCTGGGTTTTTTTTTAAGCTTCCGGGTCATCTGCTACAAGAAAATACCTCGAGTTATTTATATATATATATATATATTTAATAAGAAAATAAAATCATTACTATCTGGTTTTTTTTTTTTTCAAACTTCCGGGCCGCAAAATAAGAAGACAAAAGGCTGTCAAAAAGTAAGAATCAAAAACACTTCATCTATGATAATAAAAGGGACATAACTATCTTACTACGAAACGGGTGATGCCATAAATCATTGCTAATACAATATTGATATAAAAACAAATTCGTTCAATTTTGTTTCCTTTTAGAAAAAAATCGTTCTGATTACATTCTTTAGTAATTCTCTTTAAAAAAAAGTCTTCCATATTAAGTTTTCTCTTTTAACGCGACAGTAATCGAGTGTCGGTCTTTTCCCCACCCGTATGAATTATCCTCGTCTATCTCATATCCCACACAAATACAAGGGAAAACTACCATGTAGCTGTCTTTAAATGTTTTTCCACCACCATAGTGAAGTAACAAAGCAACTCTGTTTTTCCTTCAGGCACATTTTTATGAGGAAAGTTGAAATTAGTGGAAAAATCTGCGCAACGATCACTATTGCCAGTTCATTTTTAATTTTCCCCATTATTCAAAATCTTATGAATAAAATGTATAATTTTACATTTTCTGTATGTGTGGTGCCAACGGTAAAAAGACCGAGCGCGAATAATAAATTTCTGAAAAACGACATTGAGGCAAAAGATTGAATGTTGATAGTTTTTATGAGTAAGTTGAAATCGCCTGCAAACTTGGAAAAAATACGCACATTTTTCTCTTGAATGAAATATTGAATTATTATTAGTAGTAAAATGTGCTGACCCCTCTAAGTGCTATAATTTTCACGAAAGGTCGTGAAAAAACAAACATGCAAAACAACAAATACAGGCTCAGAGACAAAAACTATTCTTTAAAAAATGTAAAAAAAAAAAAAATAAAAAATAAATAAATAATAATAATAATAATCCAGAAAATGCTTTGCATGTTTTTTAATGCAGACTATTTCTTATTATAATACTTTGCATGTGTTAGGCGTTCATGAAATTTTATCCTTTAATCAAAAATATTTATCGTTCAAGAAGTTCCATTTTAAGGAAAAAAATTATACTTCTTGACTTCGCGCAATCAAAGACGCTTAATCTGGAATTAAAAGAAAACATGAATTGAACATTAACAATATTGAGGATTTATATAATCCACAGCATTTATGTTGCACAACTCTTTTTAAGGGGTAAATGTTATTTATGTTCGGAATACTTTCGTTATGATTTTTATGGCTAAAAACGCAAACAAAAGACAAATGACTACTTTTCTTATTTCTTTTCTGCGTCTTACCTGAGGTCATTTTCTTGGTAGTTTCATCACTAGGATACCAGTATATGGAGTTTGTACTCTATCTATTGTCCTGTCTTCTTGCAACGTACTCAGCCAATTTCCATTTTAATCGTTTAATTATCTCGATTATGTAAAAAGCTTTAGTCTGACTTCTTATCCATGTAATTGTTTTCTAGTTATGCCTAGCATATACCTTCACATATTATGTTGCTTGTACCATCCGTTTTGTTAGCGTCCATGTTCCGTATCCATATGTAATTACAGGCAAAACACATTGGTAAAAACTTTTATTTTAAAGCATAGGGATGTCATTCTTCAGAACAAGACTATTCTTTGCAGAAACGCTTCATCCATTTCTTATTATTCTGTTGATTCCAATCACGATGCTGTTGTTCAAAGTTATTGTAGTTTTTTGTAGATAATCGTGTTTTTAAAACAAATGAATTGCACATCACCTTAGTTGTTTTCAATTTCATTTTTAATCCATTCCAGGTTAATGCTCCATGGGCCTATATCCCTCGAGTAGATAATTGGCCATCAAAAATCAACCAAACCCAACCCAGGTTAATGCCAGCTTCAGCTAAATCTTTTTTGATATATTCCAATTCTTTAGGAGTGTTACTGAAAATTAAATGCCTATCTAGCTTGTTGAAAATATTTTCTAAGACAGCATTAAAACACTTAAGCGGAATGGTGTATCCTAGTCCAATTCTGGTCCTTATATATGTATTTATGTATACATACCTAACCAATTATATGTATAATCTGTATAACCAGTAGGTGGACTTTCTGCAGCATGAGAGAAAGTTAATTGATATATTTTAATGAAGAAAAGAATAATCATAAATATTTTCAAGCATGGATTATTATTTTTAGTGTACATCAAAATGTCATTGGATTTTCCACATATTAACTTTATAAAAATTATTTGGTACTACTTAGTTATCCCGTCGACCAAAAATCTATCGCCAAACTATAAGATTAAATGTCAATAATGGTTGATAGTAAATGTCACATTCACTTGACTTTTAGCAAGTTACACGTGTTCATGTCATCAAGGGATTTTTATTTCGACGTTTTATTTGTATTTTTATTAATGTTATACTAATTTATTTGTTCATTCGTTATTTAAAATAAAAATTATGTCAATTTGTATAATTTTGCGAGTGGTTTGGCGATTTATATAATTTGTCGAAATGGGTGGACGGTATAACCAAGTAGTACCAATTATTTTTAGAAGTTATTGCTAACTATCAATAATGAATTTATAACATTTAGTGTTTTCAGGAATCAAAATCGAGTTTCTCGAGCTTTTACTTAATTATGGAGTTCTTAACTCGGATAAATTCACTAAAAGCCATTTTAATAAACTTCAAACTAATACTTTTGAAAATAGGTGTTTTTATAACAATTAAAATTTTAGTAGAATTTCAAGCAGCTAATATAATTATAATAAAACACACATACTACAATATATATTAAAACACACATTCACACATAAATAACACCTGCATTCAACAGCTAAAGGTATATATAAATATTATACAGGCATACATACAATAAATATAATAAACCCAACTGAGTGAAAAATTAGCCAGAGCCAGGAATCCAACCCGGGACAGCAGCCGGAGTATCTCAGTGGTTAGAGCAGCAGTATAGTATGTTGTGGTTCCGGGTTCGATTCCTGGATCTGACTAATTTTTCACTCCAGTTGGGTTTATTGCATTTATTGTATGTATATCTCTATAATATTTATATATACCTTTAGCTAATATAATTCTTGAAATATTTTTATCGAGAACAAATTTGAGACCGTCAGAAAAATATTTTGAATCAAATTTACTACTTTATTAGAATTTTAGACACATATATCATACATTTAAAAAATTTAAGTTTCTCGTGTTATTTGAAAAGATTTTTCTGCGTTTATCCAAGGTGTAAAATTTTATAAAAAATGGGCAGGTGTCTATCGCATCGAGGCGTCTGCGATATATATATATATGTGTGTGTGTGTGTGCGTGTGTATCAACCTTTTTGTTTCTTCTGTTCGATCTTTGTCTGATTATTATAGCTTCTCCTACTACCTCAGTTTCAATTTCTTGTAAGTTATTGGTTAATTTCTTGTTCACTACTTAAAAATTGTAAAACCTTGTTCAACTTCCAAAATTGACTTCTGTTTTTTAAAACGATTTTTAATTTCAAAAAGAAAACTTATTTATTTTTCTCGAGATTTATAATACAAATTTATCCGAGTTTTGGAAATGTTCTTTCTTTCTACTCTAGTATTTAACAGCATTTTGCATCTAACCGACCTGCGAGTACTCCCAGTATTAAGTTATTGTGAACGCTGCAAAATGGACAATGTTTACTTTTTTGTAATTATGTAGACTATTTTGCTTGTTGCTCTATTTGCACTTATTTATATCCATTATCTTTGTGGATTTTTATTGAAAAATGAATTCATGATATAGTTAAATTCAGTAAACGTTTCCTGCCATATAAACGATTTATTACTCAGAAGTCGACGTTCTTTTCAACTTTAATTCTAACATCCCAGATGTCAATTATTAATTGTATTCTGAGTTGGTGTATTATTAATTGTATTCTGAGTTTGTGTTCTGAGTCATTGAAACTATATCTTAAAACATCCAAATTTCCTCTTCAGTGCAGGTTATTGTTTATACATAATTTTGAAAAAAAAATTATATGGTTATCTTCTTGATACTTGCATAATTAACCTTTCAAGTGTATCCGATGCACTGTCATATTCTATGTCTTGATTCGTCCGCATTTTATGAATCAAGAAAAAGAAGTTCTACACAACTTGTTTTTTCTTCTTGTATGCCTCTATAGTAGATTACACGTCAGCTAGATAAATCATTCTTTTTTTTTTTTTTACTCTTCTACTTTCTTCGTACACTCCTACGATGTTCTAGTGGTTTTTTTCTAATCCATCTGCAAGTTTCTGTAATCGTTTTTCTGAAGACACTGATTGTAAGTTATGCATATTTAACCCGTTAATAGTCGCGCGTTGGTCTTTTCCCCGCCCGAAATTCGTTATCTTCCTGTAACTCATTCCCCATTAAAGTTATGATAGCCAAATTCCGGGTAGCTGACCTTGAGTGTTCACACTCTTGTGTAGTAAAATTGCAAGTCATTCCTGCTATTTCTTAGCATTTTATCGCATTCTTAAGTTTCAATCGGTCTAAATGACCGCGTTGCGACCACTTGCGTTAGTTGAATTTTTCCCCCTCGTGTTCATCCTTTCCCATTTCCGCGAAATCTGTGGGGGAAAGTTTCTTCGAAGTCCGGACACTCTGCCTGTTGTTATTTCGTCTTTCTTTCTATCTGCTATTTTACCCGATCATAGAATATTTTTTTACTTTTGGAATGTGATTTAAAATTGTTTTATTAAGTTGTGAAGTCAATTCGCACAAAAAACTGATGGTTGGTCACTTACATTTTTTTTTCATTGTGAAATATTGCGGGAATAAATTCTCAAATTGACAATCGTTTAAATATGGAAAAAAGAGGGAAATTCATCATCATTATTTCAAAGAACTTGCTTTCCATTTATTACCGGAACATATAAATGAAAGAAAACAGACAATAACACTGCCAAACCATTAAAAAAAAGAGAAGAGAATTTTGTGGGAATCCGTAAAAAAATTGCCGTATCATCCGAAATCTGAAAAGTATCGTTTTTGTACAATAAAACAAATTCGAAAGATAAAACAATTTTCTCAGAAATGTAGTACATATATCTGTGAAGAACATACATATAATTTATTTGTACAATAAGAAAAATAATGAGAATTTTATAATGTAGGTTAGAAATTACGAAATAAAAATTTTGGATAATTCAGTGAATGTTTATACTATGATTTAAAAAAAAATATTTGAAGTATTTTTCTAAAATTTATCTATTTTTAAATTTTTATACTGTAAGTAAAAACACATTTTTTTTAAACAATGCCGCAGAAAATGTTTTATTATTATTATTATTATTATTGAAATCCAATAGAGGAATTCCAATTGGGGGCGGTATCTAACAAATTTAAATTTGTTGTCCTTCATCAATTGTTCAAACTATTTTTCAGAATAATGTTTTCCAGAATATTTGAGAAAATTAATTTAAATTAAATTATTGCTGCATATTTATAATTTTGGAGAAAATTTTCTTATTGTTTTTATTATTTTAATGAATGTTATTATAAAACAATAAATTATAATATTAATACCTTATTATGAAATGTACAATTGAATATTTATTTTAATTAAATAGTTGCTGTAAAATACATCCCTATTAAGATGAACCTTTCAATGGTTCTATTAATTAAAATAATTTATCCATCTTAGGATTTAAATCTACAATTGCAGATGTATTTAAATCAAATATATAATTTTAATAACTTATTTATTATTTACTTTATATAAGTGAAGTTCGTATCCAGAGTTTTTATTCAAGGGCGCTGCTCCCATCCTGAAATAAGTACAAAAACTACAAATCGTGCATTTTCATTTGAAAAATGGATTTAATCACAAAATCTCGAGAGACCCCCCCCCTCTCCTCTCCCCCCTGATACATACGCAGACATCCCACAAAATAAATAAATAAAACGTAGTTACAACATTTACATTTATAATTTCGAAGTTAAGTATTTTTTACCTTTTTCTTTATTATATATATATATATATATATATATATATAATATGCTGGTAAATTAGTGGTATTGTATTTGGTTTTTGTGTTGCATGCCATAGGTTCCATTTTTATTTTCAGATTAATTGTTCAATTTAATGTCAGTGTAATATATTGATGCTAAACTTATTTATTTTATTTTATTAAATGGATATAGAGTGCCGGAGTATCATAAAAATCTACCTGACTCTGATTATGTCCTCCCCCCCCCCCCAAGAAAAAATAAATAAATAAATAAAAAACCCCTATCACGAATTTAGATTCATATTCGTAAATGTTTTCCTACTAATTATTGATTCATAGTAACATCAGAAATTCAATCAAATCATTTACTATTTACTTTTAAGTATTTATGCTAAACGAAGAAAGAGTTATTAAAAACACTTATCTAGATGCCAACTGAATATATACTTAAGCGAAATAAATAATTTCTGTAAAAGGTTGTGAAATAAATAATTGCTGTAAAATGTTGTAAAATGAATAACTGCTGTAATCTTTTAAAGTTCAGTCAATATTTTCACACTACGTTATCCGTTTTCGATCATCTGATAACACCGGCAAGTTTCCCCTTCGTTTTCGGCCTGCTGGTAACGGCGGCAAATGGACCGAACGCGACTACTAACGTTCTAAAAAATGTCGCGACTACTCTCGGGTTAATATGTCTATTTTATGGCATCCAAGCTGAGCAGTTTGATTCTTAGCAGTCTATGATTCATGTTTTTCCGATCGTTGCCGTAACTTGCGACACACAGACTGACGATGCTAAAAAGGGGGAGAAGGGTATAAATTCCTCCTCGATGGTTAAAAGGGTTGGACGTACACCATCCGTGTCCATTAGCCAATTCCCTAAACAAGTGTACTAACAGTAGACTTGTTACGCAAAGGTGGAATGTGCGAATTGCACATTAAGTTTCTAGTTCCAGTGGGTTTGTTTAAGTCCTTCTCTAAGGCCTACTCCTAGTTAACAAGTAGATGATAACAGTTAATCAAAACTTAAAGAGTAATTAATGTTAATTTTAACAGTTAATTAAAAAACCTAGTGACATTTCTTTTAAAAGTTGAATATGCAAATTATGTAAAATGGTAAAAAATGTATTTCAAGAGATTTAAAAAATGTTAACTGTGATATTGTATTAAAAGGTCTAGAAGACAATAGCGGTTTAAAATTAGCTAAGCACTAACTGTATGTTGGAAGAAAAATGTACTTTTTTACTGAAGAAGGTACATGGAACAATCAACAAAACCAATAATGAAATCGTAAGTATCATTGAAATAATTTAGAACGATGTAAATAATTGTGATAATCGAGAAGAAATCAGTTTATGTTATAAGAGTAAAATCAGGATAGAAGCAGGAGAGCTAACATCAGTGATGAAAAAAAATGCACCGTTAAGCATAAGCCGTTATATGTATAAAACAAGTAAGAAAAAACCATGCGTCAAGCATTGATTATGAAACAGTTTGCAACACATTCAGAATAATGTAACAAAACAGCACCGTTTATAAAGTTAAAATATTACGTCTAATTCAACCACATGGAAACGCATAATATATTTCCAAACCCAATTTCAGCTGTTCACATCCACAATCGGAAATTATGCGAATTTTTTCAGCAGCCCTGTATATGATACACAGATTTGAAACTATTAACTACATGTATGCCAAAATTTAGTTCATTTAAGAGATACATATACTTCAATTGAAAATTTACCTTCAGAAATTTCCTCTAATAAGGAGAACGGTACTTGATACTTTTGTGCAGCCCTGTATTTGAGGTATAGAATTTATATATAATGAGTAAAATGCAAAAAATTAATTAAATTTAAAAGCGCATGCCGAATTTTAAACAGTACACTCAAGCAGTAATTATTATTCAAAGACAGTACTGTGCTGTAACCGATTTCTTTTGTGTGTCCCTGTAAATGAATAAAAAATGCTATGAATAACCTGTTCTAACGTAATCGTAGTGAAATTAAGTTATTTATATCTGTTTCAATACATTTGAAATAGCATAATGTCATTAAAATACTCTGCAAACGATTTTTCTCCATATACCATAAAGTAATGAAATACTTTTGAGAGCCCCTGTAAATGAACGATTAATCCTACATACTCCATATACAATACATACCATGCTTTGGTGACCCTAAATAACCTTCATCAATTTCATGAAAATCGGAGTATATTTACAGGAGTTAGAGAGTGGACAGACGGACAGGCACACCGAATGCATAAATACATTTCAACTTTGTTGGAAAGTGTTAAAAAGGTAAATGCCCTTTCGTCGGTGGAATCAAAATTTACCTTATCGAAAAAAAAAGAAGAAAAATTTGCAAAAGTATTGACCTACTGTTTGCCTAATACCTGAGAATTCAGATGTACCAATAGTGATTTAATAATGATGTGACGATGCTTCTTTACAGAAAATATTAAACATATTTGGAATTGCGGAAACATGCCTAAATGGAAAAATTTTATTGTCTTATTTCTATACTACCTGACCCGCCCGGCGTTGTTCGGGTCCGTGGTAATATTTATAAAGAAACCTTTAATTTATATGATTTTATATACTCGATTTTGTCTGAAATACGTACCCACTCACAGTGTGAAAATAGGGGAAAAGCAGTTGCAAATTGTTGAGATGTTATGCAAATTTTATTCATAAATTTTTGTAAAATTGTATGCCATAGTCATGAACAAATTAAAATTTTAAAACACCCTCTACTGATGAAAAAATTAGTTAAGAGGAGAGGAGTGAGTGCTTAATAATGTACAGGCTAAAAGCTTTAAAACGACCTCTGTCAGAAAACAACATATAAAGGATACTCATCGTAGAAAACGCTACAGTTGAAAGGACAATTATCGTCACCTGCCTTCCAAACTCGAAATTCAACTCTCCCACCTTCTTTAAAATTTTAAAGTGTTATCATTCACGTAAGTTAATTTCAATTGTATTCGTTCTTCGTGTTAATGGCAATTTACATATGCATTGCATAGTCGCCCAAGCATGAAATGTGTTTCTTGAACTTTCGATGAAGTAAATAATTTCCGTTCTTGAGTGATACGAGTCCATTCACGTGTGATTCTTATAAAACTCATAATATATCACAAAATGCACACCATATTAAGCATTTCATGAACTCAAGGATTTTTCACTCAGTTCTCATTCTTTTGTTAATATTCTCTCATCCTAATGAAAACATATGTTATACTTTATTGAATGTTTTCACATTAAAAGAGCAGTGTAAATTTTAGGCATAAAGTTTAATTCAATAAAGCGAAAATTTTGAGTGTTTGTTATTTATAATCTATCTTCCTGTTAATGTCCTTGACTACATTTTTAGACACCCACGAACGGTGAACACATAACATGCGATAAATTGTTACAAATTTAAAAAAAAAAAAAACACAAATTATGTCATAGATCGATGAAAAAATTGTGAAATGATCATTAAAAAAAAAAAAAAAAAAAAAAAAAAAAAAAAAAAAAAAAAACGAATTTTATCCAACGATCTTGGAAAAATAATCATGAATTTTGTGAAACAATCAAAGAAAAAAATTGCAAATTTCATCAAAAGATCGCAGAAGCACATGTTGAATTTGCCAATCTGTCACTCAGGAATATCAGGAACTTTGACAAATAGTCGCAGAAAAAAAAATCAAATTTGTCACAGATGATTGAAAAAAATGCAAATTTCGCCAATCTTGGGAAAAAATCGTGCATTTTGTGAAACGATCGCTGAAAAAAGCCCTCGAATTTCAGTAATCAATCGAAGAAAAATATTGCAAATTTCAGCAAAAGATCGCGGAAATGTATAGCAAATTTTGTCAAAAAAATGCAGAAGCATATGCCAAATTTGCTAATCTGTCGCTGAAAAATATCAGGAACTTTGGCAAATGGTCGCGAAAAAAAAAATAAAATAAAATCACAAATTTTGTCATAGATCGTTGAAAAAAAAAATGGACGCGGAAAAAAATAAAAATTTTGGTCACTGATCGTTAAAAAAAAAAACATCGCGAAAAAATGCAAATTTCGTGAAACGATTTGGGAAGGGGGGGTGCGGATCGTGCCTTTTGTGAAATGATCGCTGAAAAAAAAAACGTGAATTTCAATAAACAAAGAAAACTGTTGCAAATTTCATCAAAAGATCGCAGAAACGCATAGCAAAGTTTGTCTAAAGAGTGCACATTACAAATTTTGCCAATATGTCGCTGAGAAATATCGGGAACTTCGATAAATAGTCGCGGAAAAAATAAATCAGCACAAACTTCGTCACAGATCGTTGAAGAAAAAAAAAACGCGAATTTCGTCAAACAATCTTGAAAATAACAATCACTGTAAAAAAAAAAAAAAAAAAAAAAAAATCGGTAAACAATCTAAGAAAAATATTGAAAATTCCATAAAAAGATTGCGGAAATGCAAAGCAAAGTCCGTCCAAAGTGTGCAGATGCATATGCCGAATTTGCCAATCTCTTGCTGAGAAATTTTGGTAACTTCGTCAAATGGGTGCATAAAAAAAATCACAAATTTTGTCACAGATCGTTGAAAAAGAAAAAAAAAACACGAATATCGTGAAACGATCTTGTAAAAACAATCACTATAAAAATAAAACACAAATTTCAATAAACAGTCGAGGAAACTGCAAATTTCATCAAAAGATCGCGGAAATGTATAGCAAATTTTGACAAAAAAGTACAGAAGCGCACGTTAAATTTTGGCAATCTGTCGCTGAGAAATATCGGGAACTTTGGCAAATAGTCGCCCCCCCCAAAAAAAAACAAAAAATTACAAATTTCGTTATAGATCGTTGAAAAAAAAAACTAATTTCGTCAAACGATTGCTGAAAAAAACCCCGCGAATTTCAGTAAACAATCGAAGAAAAATATTGCAAATTTCATCAAAAGATCGTGGAAATGCATGGCAAATTTCGTCAAAAAGTGCAGAAGCATATGCCAATTTTGCCAATCTGTCGCTGAGAAATATCGGGAACTTCGACAAATGGCCGCGGAAAAGGAAAACACAAACTTTGTCACTGATCGTTGAAAAAAAAAAATGCAAATATCATGAAACGATTTGGGGGGGGGGGGGGTGAAGAATCGTGCAATTTGTGAAACGGTCGCTGAAAAAAAAATGTGAATTTCAGTAAACAAAGAAAAGTATTGCAAATTTCATCAAAAGATCACAGAAATGCATAGCAAAGTTTGTCTAAAGAGTGCACATTATGAATTTTGCCAATCTGTCGCTGAGAAATATCAGGAATTTCAACAAATGGCCGCGGAATAGAAAAACACAAATTTTGTTACTGATCGTTAAAAAAAACCCCGCAAATTTCATGAAACGATTTGCGGGGGGGGGGGGGGGGGGTCGTGCATTTTGTGAAACAATCGCTGAAAAAAATCTTGAATTTCAGTAAACGAAGAAAAATATTGCAAATTTCATCAAAAGATTGCCGAAACGCATAGCAAAGTTTGTCTAAAGAGTGCAGATTACAAATTTTGCCAATATGTCGCTGAGAAATATCGGAAACTTCGACAAATGGCCACGGAAAAGAAAAACAAATTTTGTCACTGATCGTTTAAAAAATAAATAAATAAATAAATAAAAAAAAACTGCAAATTTCGTGAAACGATTTGGGGGGCGGGGGGATCGTGCATTTTATGAAACGATCGCTGAAAACAACGTGAATTTCAGTAAACGAAGAAAAATATTGTACATTTCATCAAAAGATAGCAGAAACGCATACCAAAGTTTGTCTAATCTTTGGCTAATGGTCGCAACCCCCCCCCCCCCAATGACGTCACAGATCGTTGAAAAAAAACTCGAATTTCATGAAACGATCTTGTAAAAACAATCACTGTAAAAATAAAACACAAAATTCGGTAAACAGTCGAGGGAATAAATTACAAATTTCATCAAAAGATCGCGGAAATGTATAGCAAATGTTGACAAAAGAGTGCTGAAGCACACTCTGAATTTTGCCAATCTGTCGCTGAGAAATATCGGGAACTTTGGCAAATAGTCGCCAAAAAAAAAATAAATAAATAAAATCACAAATTTTGTCACAGATCATTGAAAAAAAAAAAACACGAATTTCGTCAAACGACTGCTGAAAAAACCCCCGCGAATTCAGTAAACAATCGAGGAAAAATATTGCAAATTTCATCAAAAAATCGCGGAAATGCATGGCAAATTTCGTCAAAAAAGTGCAGAAGCATATGCCAATTTGGCCAATCTGTCGCTGAGAAATATCGGGAACTTTGACAAATGGCTGCGGAAAAGCAAAACACAAATTTTGTCACTGATCGTAAAAAAAAAAAAAAAAAAAAAAAAAAAAAAAATACAAATTTCGTTATAGATCGTTGAAAAAAAACTCTAAACTCAAAAAAAAACGCAAAAAAACCCCAAAAAATTACAAATTTCGTTATAGATCGTTGAAAAAAAAACTTTAATTTCGTCAAACGATTGCTGAAAAAAAAACCCGCGAATTTCAGTAAACAATCGAAGAAAAATATTGCAAATTTCATCAAAAGATCGTGGAAATGCATGGCAAATTTCGTCAAAAAAATGCAGAAGCATATGCCAATTTTGCCAATCTGTCGCTGAGAAATATCGGGAACTTCGACAAATGGCCGCGGAAAAGGAAAACACAAACTTTATCACTGATCGTTGAAAAAAAAAAAAAAAATGCAAATATCATGAAACGATTTGGGGGTGGGGGGGGGGGTGAAGAATCGTGTAATTTGTGAAACGATCGCTGAAAAAAAATGTGAATTTCAGTAAACAAAGAAAAGTATTGCAAATTTCATAAAAAGATCACAGAAACGCATAGCAAAGTTTGTCTAAAGAGTGCACATTATGAATTTTGCCAATCTGTCGCTGAGAAATATCAGGAATTTCGACAAATGGCCGCGGAATAGAAAAACACAAATTTTGTTACTGATCGTTAAAAAAAAAACCCGCAAATTTCATGAAACGATTTGGGGCGGGTGGGGGGGGAGGGGCGAAATTGTGCATATTGTGAATCGATCGCTGAAAAAAAAAGCGTGAATTTCAGTAAACGAAGAAAAATATTGCAAATTTCATCAAAAGATGGCAGAAACGCATAGCAAAGTTTGTCTAAAGAGTGCAGATTAAAAATTTTGCCAATATGTCGCTGAGAAATATCACAAATTTCGACAAAAGGCCACGGAAAAGGAAAACAAATTATGTCACTGCTCGTTTAAAAAACATCGTGAAAAAAACCTGCAAATTTCGTGAAACGATTTGGGGGGGGGGGGGGGGATTGTGCATTTTGTGAAACGATTGCTGAAAAAAACGTGAATTTCAGTAAACGAAGAAAAATATTGTACATTTCATCAAACGATCGCAGAAACGCATAGCAAAGTTTGTCTAATCTTTGGCTAATGTCGCAAAAAAAAAAAAAAAAAAAAAAAAAAAAAAAAAACGCGAATTGCATGAAACGATCTTGTAAAAATAATCACTATAAAAATGAAACACAAAATTCTATAAACAGTGGAGGGAATAAATTGCAAATTTCATCCAAAGATCGCGGAAATGTATATCAAATTTTGACAAAAGAGTGCAGAAGCACACGCTGAATTTTTCCAATCTGTCGCTGATAAATATCGGGAACTTTGACAAATGGCGACAGGAAAAAAAATTCACAATTTTTCTTCATTGAATTACGCCTAAACTTTAAACTGCTATGCCTGGCACCACAGTTGCAGAATATTCTCCAAGTGTCTGTGACAGATACTTCAGTGGCAGAAAATAATCTGCTCGTAAAATATTTTACAATTGAAGCATTAATTAATCAAACCACCACTTACCTGCAATGTCTTTAAGCATTTTATTAATTTTTATAGATAATAATCTTAGTTTTGTATTAAGTAATAAAGAGATAAACATAATTGTAAAGAGAAAGTTTAGTTTTCAGGTGAAAAAGTTTGTAAAAAGCCTACTTTTATGACAAAGAATTTTGTGAAGGGTCCTTTTTTTAAAGTGAAAAGTTTTGTGAAGGGTCCTGCTTTGATTTGAAAAAAATTGTGCAGGGTCCAGTTTTGACATAAAAAATGTTGCGAAGGGTCCAGTTTTGACATGAAAAATGTTGTGAAGGGTCCTGTTTTGAAATGAAAAATTTTGTGAGGGGTCCTTTAAAGAACCCAATTTTTCCTAATCAGATCCATGTGCTTGTTACATATCATGACTTTAATAAGAAATGAAAACATTCAGTAAAGTGTAAAAAATATGTTTTCATTGGGATTTGTTATGAAACTCATAATATATGGGGAAGTGGAAAAAAAAGATAAAAGAAAAACCCAAATAACTTCATTCATTTCCTCTGAAAAGAAATATTTGTTTTATTCCTATTCTTGGGCGATGACAACATACATCTCTTAATCACCCGAGAACGGAAATTATTTACTGAATGTTTCCATTTCATAGAAAGTACAGTTTTCATCTTACACTAAAATGTACAGTTCTATTTTTACTAAGAAATGAAAACATTTAGTGAAGCGTTGATTCAGCAAATTTGAAAAAAAAAATAATCAGCAAATTTGAAAAAAAAATTACTTTAAGATCACAGAAAGTTCAAGAAACATTATACTACTTCATTCTTGGGCGACTACGCGTATGTAAATAGATATTAATACGAAGAACGAATACAATTTAAAGTAACTTACGTGAATTGTATTACATCATTTCTTAAAACAATATAAAAAACATTATAAAATAATGTCAATAAGATTAAATCTTATAGTAACAAAAAAAGTAAAGCATGGAAAATAAACAGTGCAATTTCCCGCTACAGTTAGGATAGGAAATGCAGCCGCTGTATCTCATATTTACCACCTGTTCCCATTGGCTGGCTTCTTCATTGCCGCGGATTGGCTTAGAGCTGTGAATAGCCTCTAATCCATGACGTTTTATTGCAGCGGATTGGCTTAGAGCTGTAAATAGCCTCTAACACATAACGTTTTAATTTTTTTTAAATATCTAAATTAAAATTTTAAAATCCGGCGATGAAGTACACTTTCCGGTAATAGCATCTACACATGACAAAAATTTCAGAGGCCTAGGTGTTATAATTTTGGCGCTTACCTCGGTCAGGCAGGCAAGCAAACAGACATCTCTTATTTTATATATATATATTCGTTTTGATGTACAATATATATATATATATATATAATGCATGTGCGTGTTTATTACTGTGTGTATCTTTTTTTAATATGGGTGTGTATTCATTTTCTTCTATTATCACTTGTTTATTTCTATTAGATTTTGTGGCGAGAACGTATCCACATCTTGAAACTTTTTTATTACTTTAGGTCCCGATATGCATAATGTAGATATAAAGTGCGATGTCTCAACTCATGTTCTGCAAGGACTAACATCGTAAGTCCTTTATTTGAAATTCATATGCTTATTATAATAGCTATGTAAAATTGCTATTCATTTTGTAAGCTCACTGTGTTTTATGTTTCAAAATGTCTTGCTTGTGCGGTAATTTCACTTGATATATTTGTCTTAAATGTGGATTATAATCCTGCAATTTGTTAATGATGATATTTTTATGTTGAGTTTAGTTTAACAAATTTTACATCAGAATAAAGGGTAAATAATTAACTTTATGTTTAATTGCGATAACTTGAAATACTATCAGCTGAAATGGTTAATCTTTTGACATCTTACAATTTAAGTCATTATTAGATCTTGCTTGAATTTGTAATAAAAGTATTAGTTCTATAACCTATATCGACACGTTACATTAAAATTATTTGATAATTTAATTTGATCTCATATATTTGAACTTTATATTTATCATCGCTTCGTACCCATCAGGACCTAAAAAAAATAAAAAATAAAAAATAAATGTTATTTTCGACCGAAAACCTGAAATAAACAAAAGATGTTCGAAGTTAATAATAAAAATTATTTTCTATTGGAATAAATTTACCAACCACCTTGCTGGCCAAGATATTATTTTTCCTAACATTAATACTACTTCTGACTTTGATGCTGCAGTAGAATTTCTTAACTCTAAAATTATATATGCTCGAAATTTTGCTACTTTCAATACTTTCAAAAACAATAACTCTTTTATTCCTCCTCGTTATATCTAGAATCTTATTTAAAAACGTAACCAGCTTCGATGGCAATTTCAAAATTCTTGAGATCACTCCCTTAAACTCCTAATTAACAGGACTAACAACAGAAATAAAAACAATCTTTATAAAGAAAACCAAAAAAATTGGAATAATTTCCTCAAAATTCTTTCTAGCGAGGACAATTCCCTCTGTCTTATCAAACGTAAGCATAGTAAAAACTACTCTCCCATCCCCCTCCCCCCCTTACGGACAATAATGTTACTGCTTATACTGACCAGAAAAAAGCAAATATACTTGTCAAATCCTACGCGTTACGATTTTCCCCTAGCCCAACCCTCACTAGCCAACCAAGCCCCTTTTGATGAGATTAGTGAAACTGTTAGCAGTTTCCTAGCCATCTCCCCTGATCATCCTCCCTTCTATTTAGCCCATAGTGATCCATAACATAATTAAAAAACTGAAAAAACGCAAGACCCCAGGTTACGACAAAATTTCTAACACTGCTCTCAAAAATCTTCCCCCTAACTGCATTATTTATATCACAAACCTATCTGTAATTCTATCTTTAAATTCAATTATTTTCCTAAACCATGGAAACTTTGTACCGTATCACCCATACCCAAACCTGGAAATAATCTCTCTGATCCTACTAACTATAGACCCATCTCTCTCTTTCCTTCTCTCAGTAAAGTCGTCGAACGTGTCATTAGGGCCCAGTTGCAGGACTTCATTCCGCAAAACAACATCCTCATGCCTGAAAAATTTGGCTTTCGCCCAAAACATTCAACTCAACACCAGATCCTTTACGTTGTTGAATCTCTCAGCGAAAAGCTCAACGCAAAGATTCCAGCTACCGCCATATTCCTTGACGTCGCAAAGGCTTTTGGCAAGGTCTGGCACGAAGGCCCTATTTACAAACTGATTAAGCTAAAATTTCGCACCAGGCTAATACACTTAATACTCGTATACTCCTACATTTGCGGCCGTACATTTCGCGTCCGCATCAATAACATCCTTTGCATTATACTTTTTATCCTAGCGGGCATCCTTCAGGGGAGCGTGTTGGGTCCAATGTTATTTAACATATTTTTAATGACATACCACACTCATTACGTACTTACCTTGCTCTGTATGCAGACGATACATGTATCTACGCCTCTGCCCACTACCCATATAATCTGTAGAGTTACCTGCAGACTCACTTAGAAGACTTCTCGGACTGATGCACCCAATGGCGCATCCTTATCAACGAAAATAAAACTTCTGCTGTCTATTTCTCTCGTAAATTTATCTACGCTCTTAGACTAACAATCAATAACACTATTATTCTATTGTCTGATGAAGCCAAGTACCTCGGGGTCATCATTGACCGTAGGCTCACATGGATCAAACATATTCTTTCCATCTGGGGGAAAGTCGTTGGAGCTTCTATCGCTCTTAAACCTCTTATCAATCCTCTCAATCTATAATAAACCCCTTCACTATAATTCATGTATCCTTCCTATCATTACTTATGTCAGTCCAGTATGGGGCTTCACCTGCAAGTCCACCATGGATAACCTTAGCAGATTGTATAACAAGAATCTTCGTATCGTTCGTTGCGCCTCCAGATACCTGCGCAAAACCACCGTCCGTAGGGACCTTAAAACGCTAAACCGCTCAAACGCTAAAACGCTAAAATGCTCCTCTATTACCTTAAGGAAAAATAATAAAAGATCTAGATGAAAAATTCTATTCATCATTGTATGATCTTCCCAATGATATCGTAGCAGAGCTTCCTGACTACGACGCCTTCGAGCCCCACCATCGAAAGTGCCCTAAATATACCTTTGTTGTGGAATCCCCGTGAGCGAAGTTCACCGCATCAGAATTGCTTCGGTCTATTTTTATATTTTTCTCATCCTTTTTACTTTTTATATAATATTTAAAAAAACTTAAAAACACCTTATCTATATATATATATTTATTATATATATATATATATATATATAGGAAAAAGGGAAAAATATATATATTGCCCTGATTAGTGCCTTTTTTTAGTTAAAGTAGTGGCCTTGCTGCCTTCCTTTATCGCTTTTTCTGCCAAAGCTTGACGAGTGTAAACTTTGAACCAATGATAACTTTTATTTCTTTTACGCATTTTTATTCTTTCTTGTAGTAGTTCTGCAATTACAGCTATACCTATATTTAAATATAACTTTAATTTCATTTTCAAGTTCCTAAACTTAACATTAACTTTTTTTATCTCTATGATTAAAACACTTATGCTAGTACCTATCTATCTTTAATATTTTTTCATTTATAATGTAGTTTTAAACAACTACACCTTCTCTTTTTCCCAATGGCTCATTAATTTGTAAGACATCATATCTACAGCCGGGGTGTTAAATTGCCTGACAACTAGGAAACCCCTCAACGCTGCTCCACTGTTTAGTACTGTTCTGCTCTACAACTGACCATAAAAGCAATTTTATTATTAATATTTTCTGTACCTTGGAACAAAAAGGGCCAATGTCCATTTTTCTAAAATGACCGGAAACCTAATTTAAGTTTGACACGTTACATTAACAGTAATTAACATTGGCCTCGACAAAATAATTTGTTTTCAATGATCTAATATTGGGAGGACTTTGGCCCTTTTAACAATTACTTTATATCGCATCCTGAATTCATTCGTGCATTTAACTTAAATTTCTCAATTTTGGACATTGGCCCTTTTGTTTCAAAATACAGATTTAATTTATAATTTTAATTATCTAAAAGATAAAGTACAAGCAATTGACATTAATAATTCTGATCTTTAATTTTTTTTCATATTTCGTAGGCTAAATGTTAAATGGGACATTACGTATACAAAAATACATAATTAGTTAAAAGACTATGGTCTATGTATAGGACATCGTTATGCGGATTGCGGATAAGCAGGTTTAATGGGGTATTTTGTGCATGTGCGTATATACAAGCTTTTTCCTGTCATGAAATGGCATGGCAAAAGTGAATGTGTTCTAAAGCTGCGGCTACTTGTTTACAAAAGTAAGATGGAAGTTTAATGTCTCCATAGGCACTAATGTAGTTAGAACATTTTGAAACTCTCCCACTCTTGAAATACATGTTGGATCTCATTGTATATCAGCTCAGATTTTATCGGAAACTAATATCTCTCTGTAGATGATTGTCATCTTATTATAGCCGAATTCGTAAGACCTGAAAATTTATTGCATCCGAAAAAATGATATTCCGATTTGAGAAAACTGATTACCTTACTGCAAAAGCTACTCAGAAACATTTCCGAAAATGACGGGAAGCTAATAAAAATTCATTTTTATAAATTATTCTTGCAATTTCGTAAAACAATATATAGTTTTCTGAGGTTTTTAAAATGTAAAGACGCATTATTCGGAATATTCGATGACTCGAAAGAGGTTATTGTGTATTTTCGTTCTTGATTACATTTTTGAGCACATTTCTTGAGTACATTTTTGTTGATTAAGAAACATCTGTCTTTTTCAAAGTGTAGCTGCAACCACAATAAAAATTATTTTTTAAAGAAAATCTATTCCAGAACTTAAGATATAAAAAACATCCATTCCTTTTAAAAATTCTAATGGATTATTCTAATATTAATAGTAGAAAAAGTGGCATATAAATTATTCTTCTTATTATTATTATTATTATTCTCCACAAAGAATGGAATTTTTCGATGATTTTTATGTAAATTATATATTTGAATGAAAATTACATTTTTAAACATTTATTGAAGAATAGTGCCTTTCTTTAACAATATCCCATATTTATGTATAATAATACTTTTGCCAATTTATTTTTTCCAGTTAAGTTCTTAGAAATTTTTATCTTAAAATTTTTTTTTATGAAACAATATTTTAATAGATGTATTAATTTTATTCCAAAAACATATTACTTATTTTTAATGAATCAATTAATTTATATATCCCATAATTTGTATATGTATTTTTTTTTCTACAAATCATACTCATGTAATCAGCACTCTTGTTTCGCCAATGACGCTAAATAAAATACATTCTTAACAGGTGCGCAGAGTTTCTTGCAGTATAATGTAGTTATTAATAGTTAATACATCTACCTATTGTAACCAATATTTTAATATATTATATCTATTACTTCGCTTTATAATACGACGAAAAATTTATGTATTCCAAAATTTTGTAAACATAGTATTTGTTTGTACAAAGGATATCCGTGCATTAAGCATTATTGTTTGATCCTATTTTGCTAATTAATTATTGCTAAAAATTAGTGCGTAGATGTGCCGATATTATTCTGTGGGTGTTTAATAATTAATAGAGTCATACATTTATGTAATATTATAACTTTTATCTAAGAATGTTGCTTTTGAATACTTCGATTATTTTATATAAGCAAAAATTTTATAAATATAGTTTTCTCTTTACAAATCCTATTCATGCAGGGGACATTATTGTTTAGCTAATTTTGCTAAGTAAAATAGATTCTTAACATGTAGCAAAAAGGTTCTTCCATTTCAATACTACATTGTCAGCATAGTGATAATTTTATTTAATCACCGAATTCTGAGATTATATAAGAAACTTTTATTTGGATTTATTCAGCTTAGGAATAATTCATGACTGTTTATTATTTTTTTAATTAGTTTTAAACAATAGCACGAACACGAATTATTCACGAATATACAATTATCCATAAAAGAATGTTCTAGTTATGAACTTTAATTTTAACCACTGTAAGCATTGTAGATTATTGGTTCAAGGTCACAAATAAAGAGTAACTTAACTCCTGAAGGATCGCTTAATATTTGGACAAACTTTCAAAAAACTACCTATTTTTTATTACAGAAATATAATAATTATAAGGTTTCTAAATAAAATATGCAAGGTTTTTTTTTTTTTTTTTTTTTAAGTGAAAAAAAAAATATAATAGAAAAAAATTCACATTGTAGAAAAGCCATCATGCCAGAATTCTGTGTCTTAACCCATTACCCGCTGGTGTTGCGTTTACGCAACGGTCAAAATAAATTCACTTATTTAAGTTATTTACATGCCCACCGCTATTTTTCAATTAAAAAATTGGCCTTACTTAAAGACATAAAATTTTAAGATCGTATAAAGCGAAAATTATTTTTCAGCGTTTGTGGTGGCGAACGCCGTTTAGCTGAAAAGTTGAAAATTTCAATCTTATAGTTTTGGCGGTCAATGGGCTAATGTTTGTTTATACCATATAAATTAATGCGAATAAGATCTTTGTTTTTCACATCTTAGATCTTTATGTATCATCATCACACAAATATTTACAAA
Source organism: Maratus speciosus (assembly GCA_963932465.1). NCBI lineage: Eukaryota > Metazoa > Arthropoda > Arachnida > Araneae > Salticidae > Maratus > Maratus speciosus. The sequence continues at coordinate 509,991,969 of OZ010786.1, read as the reverse complement.
TAATATTTGAAATACAATATATACATTAAATTTTGATTATTAATAATTTTTTTGAGTGTGATATATTTCGAAACATGCAATATAAAATCAAACATCACAATCAGCACCAAAAACCAAACCCAAACTGTAATATTGAAAGACATCACATGGAAATGCCAGTTAAATTTTTCTGGTTGCGATGTTTTTCCAGCAATTAAATTTCCAGTACGGAAATATGACGGACACTAAAATAACGAACGACATCACAGTCTGTTATATTGACCGTTTTATATAAAGGCATTAGCCAGTACTGCTTTGTTATTTTCTCGCCTGCATTTTTGGATACGCAAAATGGCGATTCCGGAGCGTAAAACCTTATTGCTGCGCTGAAGATAAGATTTAAAAACCGTTAAAACCATGTGATTTTTTCCTTTGTGGCTTTATAAAAGATCTAGTCTACATTCCACCATTACCTAATGCTTTGCCAGATTTAAGACAGAGAATTGAAGAGGCTATTGCTTCCATTCCTCCGTACTTGTTACTCGAATTAGTGTGGGAAGAATTGGACTTTAGGTTAGATGTGTACCGTATAACTTAAGGTGCACACATTGAACATTTATAAGACAAACTAAGTCAGTTTACCTTCAATTTGATCTATGATTTGTTATAAATAGTCTAAATTAAACTGGTATAATATACCATTGAAACTAGAATATTCACTTACCAGTGATGGAACAGTGGCGCATGAGTTGGGCGATTGTCACCCCTAAATTTTTACAGTATTCTCATAAATTTTATCCCAAAGTAAGACGAATTATTAAAATTTAGCGAAGTCAATTGATTCCTTGGAGCAACACTCTTCCATCACTGACTTACGGACACCCTCTGTTATCCGTTGTTATTTACGAATTCCTCCAATTAATCAGTAGATTTTTTTGATACCTCGGAAAAGCAATATCCCAACCTTGACTAAAATTATTCGTTTATCCAAACCTTCAATTACGAAACATATGAAAATCTGACAGTGTCGTGTCTAAAAGTATAGAGAATGTAAGAAGCAGTTGGTTTCGGAAAAGGAAATTTTTGTCCACTTGATACTCTATTTTAATGATCTAAAAGTACACAAAAATCAAAATAAACTCACTTATGGAACAAAAACTACACTTTCTAATATTATAAAAAAATTCTCAATACATTTTATTTCTGCGTGCATTTGTGAATATGAAAAAGAAGAAAAAAAAAACCTGTGGATTATTCCCCATCCCTTTCTAAATAAATTCAGTAAAAAGCGAGAATTCGTTCTGAACAAAACTACTTTTCATTTTTTCAAAAATGGATAAAATTGCTTAGATTTTTTATTTATTTTTAGGTACATTCTTAATTATATAAATACGTAGCACATATAGTCGTCATTAAGTCCGTCTGTTTGTCCGTTTGTCCGTCTGCATTTAACAGAGCAAAAACTACGACCACAACAAGTCAACCCATCAGCGGCAAGTTCTCAGTGTCACAAAACCTCAAATTTAGACATCCAACATGAATAGAATCATAAAGAAAAACAACCTACGATAGAGACAAGCATCTCACGGTATGTGAGAAGCATGTATCCAATCAAGGAAAAAGAAAAGACCCACAAGAAAATGTCAAAATAATAAAAAGACAACCACCACGACAGTGACCAAAAAGCAAGACAAGAAAACCTCCTCAGAAGAACAAGTCCACTGCGTGAGATAAGCATATTATACTAGACAAATATAATGAATTTTAAAATTATATATTAATTTAGGTCAAGCCTAACCCCCATAGCTTATATCTGTGAAAGTCGCCTATACTCCGTGGTCGAAAGACTTTAGGAAACTCGGAATGGCAACAGCCAGAGGAGAGAGAGACGAGGTACTCTTCTTGAATGGTTGTGTTCGAACTCTCTCTTGTGAAATATGTAATTCGAATATTATTATTATGTTATATTATGTGTGCGTGTGTTGTAACTGTGTAGTCTTATGTAAATAGTAAACTTAGTTAATCATATCCCGGCTTAGACCTCTCTTCTTTGATTATATCTTGTGTTCTTTCTTCATCAATATCGTGGAATACCGAACCCGCCCATCATAATGTCGCAGACGACTAGGATGGTGTGGTGATCCTACTTCTACTGGTGATCCTACAGCTTTTAAAAATCAACAGCAGTGTTACTGCAGCATAAAATGTTATCGTATAATAAATATTGTGGTTAAAGCAAGAAAGATGTGCCCCTAATCTAAGTGAATAATATTGCGTCGATAGTATTTGATTGACAGCAACGAGAATTTGATGGCTGGCCTAGCTATCATAAAGGTATTTTTTTTTCCTATCGAGAGCATATTTTAAATATATGTTAGTAAAATATAGTTATTTAATGTGTATATGTTTTATATTATGTTTAGAAACAACGGGTTAATATTTATTCAATTAATGGAATAAACATGGTATTTTATCAGTAATTAAGTTTGAAAAGTATACTTAAGAATTATATTTTTATGGTATATTTCATAATATGAATGCAGAATTATGTATCATGATTGTTAAATTGATCGAATGTTCAGATAGAATGGTGTTTAAAAATAACCATGTTTAGCATGAAAGTTTAAATTCTGTTATTTAAATAAATATTTTCTAGTTATTGTGTTAAAAAAAAAGAAAAGAAAAAGAAACATAAAAATGAGTTAAAATTGTCATTTTAAAAGTTCATAACACGTCTGTCTATGAAGCTATTTATTCTCTAAGAATAAACTTTGCACTAGAATAACTAAAAGTGTTACCTAAGTAAATTATCGTTTAGAGAAAAAAAAAAAAAAAAAAAGAAACAGATTTATTTCAAATGTTTTTTATTTATTCTTTTATCTTTGTGATTAAGATAAAAAGGTGCTATTTCAAAGTATGTAGAGGAATTTTTTTTTGTTTGTTTGTTTTGTTACGTATTATTCTGGAATTCTTTGAAATGACTCATTCAGATTAAATTTGCAATAAAAGTTTAGTAATCTTTGTTCAGTTCAGTGAAACTGATAATGTATAAATTTGATTATTACGGATTGCGTTGTTTATTTTTTTTTTAATTGTGGCAGAATATTAAGCATTTGTTTGTTTTGTTTTTGTTGTTGCTTATTTTCGATTTACCAATTGAAAGAGAAATATTCTGACGAAAATGTTATTAGTGAAAATTTTCCAAAAATAACATGTAAAGTGTTTATTAAGTATTATGAAATTAAAAGAGAAGAAAATTGGAAATTTAAAAGAAGATCTATGATTGAGCAAGAAGTTATGGATGAATCTGTAACAATTGAAAAAATGTTTGACTTTAATGAAGATTTTAATATTGTCAAATATTCGGAAGAGAATATTGAGAATGAAGATGAGATAGAAACTAAATCAAAGACTCTGGAGCGTGTTAATCGTGATTATGAAGTCAAAATGGAAGAAGTTGAGGAAGATCTTACTTACAAAAATAAAAAGATAATTGGTACGATAAATATGAGAAAAAAAATGATGAAAAGCATTGTTTTGAAGAAGAAAAAAGATCTAGAAACAAAAATTTCCATGAAAAAAAGAGAATTGAAAGATACTGTTGATTCAGTTAAAGAAATGAAAGAAAAAGGTATTCAATTTTATCTTAAGTTGTATTGTAGTATCCTGGAGACTCTAAAAATTGAGAAAGAAGCTATAAAGTATGATATTAATTCTGTTCAGAAGGTTAAACAAGAAAGCAAATACAAAATTGACACTGAGGGTAAAGAAGTTATGGTTTCCTTTAAGGACTTGTACTTTGCAAAGCCTTTGACAGATCTGACCTGAAAAACTGTTCCAAATGATATTCCATGGTCGGAAGATGCTGAAAAGTCGTTCAATAAGTTACAGGAAAGCTTATGTGAAGTTACAAACCTTTATACCCCAGACATGTCCAAACCGTTCGAAATAAACACCGATGCTTCCATATCGGGTATTGGTGCCCGTTTAATGCAAAGGGACAAAGACGGCATGTTAAAGCCCATAACCTTTGCCAGTCAAAAGCTTACTCCAACTCAATCAAAGTGGAGCACAATTGAAAGAGAATCATATGCTGTAATCTGGGCACTTGGGAGATTCGAAATGTGGACTTATGGAACCACCATAATATTGCATACGGATCATAATCCTCTAAAATACTTAACAGAGGAAACTCCTAAGAACGCTCGATTACAGAGATGGTCGTTGGCACTATCTCGCTATCAGGTTTCTATTGCTCATAAACCAGGAAGTTCTAATGTCGTGGCAGATGCTTTATCTCGCATTTATGAGTAGAAAAAAAATCTGTATATATATATTTTGTATTATTTCATTATTATACACTGCTCAAAACAATTAAAGGATATTGCAGTTTTAGGTGGATTTTGTATCTGGTAAACTGTTTAGCTGATTGATACATGGTCGACAGACATAGTAGGTTATATGAGAATAAATTACACATGTTTGACAGAAAAAAAATGCATTTTATTGCGCATTTGTGTACTAAAGGAAAAAAATACAATTTGTGCATATGAGAAAAAAAGAATAAGAAAAGGTGTTTTCTTCAAAGAAAATCATTTTCAGTAGGGGTATGGTTTCCACGGGCGGCCAGCAACATTGAACACCTTTGAGGCATGGATTCAATGAGGCTATTAATGACGAGTTGGGGTATTCTGCCCCACTCTTCCAGAAGAGCTCTTTCCAGTTCTTGGAGAGTTTGTGGGGGTTGTTGGCGGCGAGAAACTCGTCTTCCTAGAGCGCCCCAAACGTGCTCGATTGGATTCATGTCTGGAGAACACGCTGGCAATTCCATTCAAACGATTCCTTCCTCGAAAAGGAAGCCCTCCACCAGGTTTGCACGATGTGGCCTGCAGTTATCGTGCATTAAAATGAAGTTATCTAAGATTGCTGCAGCGTAAGGGACTACAATAGGTCTGAGGATCTCATTCCTATATCGGCGACCAGTCAGAGCTCCATCTCGAATGATGTAGAGGTCAGTGCGCCCGTCAATGGAGATGCTACCATACACCAACACTCCTCCACCGCCAAATCTGACACTTTCGTGCACGAACGCAGGATTATTCCTACTGCCACGGTCCCTCCAGATGAAAATACGCCTATTATCCGGATGCACAGAAAAACGGGACTCATCAGAAAACAGAATATTGCTCCATTCATTTCTCCTCCAGTTGACATGCTCGGTTTCCCACTCCCTGCGGTCGCGACGATGCCTTGATGTTAATCTAACACATACCATCTGTCGGCGAGCATACAGACCTACAGCATGGAGCCGGTTTCGGACAGTCTGAGTTAAAATCGTGGTGCCTGTAGCCGAGCGAAGGTGTTGTTGGAGAAGAGTAGCGTTCATGGTTCGGTGTCTCCGAGCTGTTAACGCTAAATACCGATCTTCATTGGGCGTTGTTGTCCGTCTACGACCTTGCCCTGGTCGTCGGCCTGCACATCCACTCTCCAAAAAACGGTTCCAAATCCTGGAAATGACACTTTGTGACACTCCAATGGCTTGCGCTACTTCGGCTTGAGTTTGGCCCCCTTCTAACCTACCAACAATTCTCAAAGCTTCTGAATCTGTCAAATGACTTCGCTGAGACATCGTACTCATCGAAACAAAGCAATCACTGAATGCCGATCATCCTTGTCTTCATTCTCTTTTATCCAGTTGAAAGTCAAATTTCATTCGCTGCCGCTGAAGCGACGTTTTTGACGTCGAACTCAAAATTTGCATACTCCACAGTTTGAAAACCAGAAAAATTTGCATTTGTGATTCTCTTCTTCTATTTTCGGCAAAAAAAAATTCGTTTATATCTTTATTTTATATAAAACTTCAAATATCCTTTAATTGTTTTGAGCAGTGTATATTGGATAATGTGTATTTGTAATATGTGTATTTTTAGTATATAGTGTATAAGAATTTATATATCTTAAGTAGTTTAAGTAAATGCTCTCGATGGGACAGGTGAAGGACTTTTTAAATAGAACTCTTTTAAAAGGACTTTTGATAGGACTTTCTAAGTAAGACTTTTGTTAGGACTTTTAAATGTAGTTTCACAGTGTGGGACACCGTCCAACATGTAGAAACTGGAGGGAAGGTGTGAAAGTCGCCTATACTCCGTGGTCGAAAGACTTTAGGAAACTCGGAATGGCAACAGCCAGAGGAGAGAGAGACGAGGTACTCTTCTTGAATGGTTGTGTTCGAACTCTCTCTTGTGAAATATGTAATTCGAATATTATTATTATGTTATATTATGTGTGCGTGTGTTGTAACTGTGTAGTCTTATGTAAATAGTAAACTTAGTTAATCATATCCCGGCTTAGACCTCTCTGCTTTGATTATATCTTGTGTTCTTTCTTCATCAATATCGTGGAATACCGAACCGGGCCATCATAAAGAAAACCTCCTCAGAAGAACAAGTCCACTGCGTGAGATAAGCATATTATACTAGACAAATATAATGAATTTTAAAATTATATATTAATTTAGGTCAGGCCTAACCCCCATAGCTTATATCTAAATTACAACCTCAAGCAGCTAGCTCAATTAGAAATTAGTATATTAATCTCACTAGGTCTGCTCGTTAGTCTCCTATCAATTCCCTCCTAGCTAAGTAATAGTATGACAATTCATAGTTAACTTGCCATATAAGATAATAAAAAAAAATAATAAATAAATAAAATCCTGTTTCTAGCATTAGAAATTGTTAAAAATATAAATGCATTTTAAACAGCCAGGCAATATTTAAGTAATCTAAAGTAAATTACTGTACTTAGTTTAATGTGACCTAGTGCTATGATAATATTAAAACAATATATATAGCTAGGAGTGGTCTGCACCCTGCAAGCTACGTTCGCCAACCCCCGTTCAGACACCGTAGAATCTAAAAACACGCTATATGATGAGTTTTAAAAAGCTTAGAGAAGATTGAATTATACTGAAAAAATCTGTGCAGATGTACCTGTAAACGGGTTTCCATTCCATTCCTTTTGATTGCAAAAATTTAAGGCGAATCAGTTGCTGTTAAGATATCCAAAGTTTGTTTTCGTTTTTGATTAAAGATGATCAGTTAAGCATTTGAAAAGAAGCTAAAATAAAATAAATTAAATATAAGAGGCTTTGTTTCCCGGTATTTTAAACAATCTCTATAACAATAGTCTAAGTCATGTGACTATCATCAACAGTTCCGGGCGGACCACTTCGCTTTTTTATACTCTAGGTGCATTTTGGTACTTTAATGTTAGCCAGGAACAGGTTATAAGTCACCAAATATTATTCTATTGCTATCATTTCATCTATATTATAATAGTTCAAGTCATCAACTGCCAACAACAAGTACGGTCTGATCCCTTCGACTTTTATATGAAAGTTTGGCACAGATGTCATATACAGATGTCATATATATTGGTGCGATTTTTCTTTCGACGCTAATTTGTGGAAAGCATCAACAGCATAAACAACAACATCCGGCTTATCATATCAAGCAAAATAACGATACTTTGGCGCCAGTTAAATACCCGTTCCGTATATACGCATTGGCGTCAGAAAAAATTCGAGCCAATATGGGGCCGAGTATGACATCTCTGCCGAAATTTTTCCATTTTGATTAAAAAATCAATAAATTTGTTTTTCAATTAAAACTAAATAATAATTGCCATGGTCGCAAAGAAGCCTTGGTACTGTTACGGTAGCCGGGTGCAAATCTCGCCAATAGCTTTTTTTCAACTCGCCAGTTAGCATTTTTTTTTGTTTTCGAGTGGTAAATTAAAACATTTATTTGAAGTTGAAATTAAATGTCATGGTTTGTTGCATTATTTAATATTTGACCAGATGCCATATACGCACCGCTGGTTATTCGTGATTTTTTCTTTTTTTTACGAAAATTTGGCGAAAACCTCGTTTTCGAATACCAGTTACATATGTATTTTTGGTACTACTTAGTTATCCCGTCGACCAAAAATCTATCGCTAAACTATAAGATTAAATGTCAATAATGGTTGATCGGAAATGCCACATTCACTTGACTTTAAGCAAGTTACATGTGTGTGCGTCATCAAATGATTTTTATTTCCGTTTTATTTGTATATTTATTAATGTTATACTAATTTGTTTGTTCTTTCGTTATTTGAAATAAAAGTTATGTCAATTTGTAGAATTTGGCTACTGGTTTGGCAATTTATGTAATTTGACGAAATTGGCCGACCGAATAACTAAGTAGCACCGTATTTTTTTTATTATTTTCTATTATTTTTAAAAGGCAATAACAAAAAAAATAATTGATAACTATAGAACAAAATAATTTATATAACTTAAAAACAAAGTAAAAGTAAATAATCATTTATTATTAAATAAACAACAATAGCCGGGTTACCATGTCAATCAAAATAATGCATTTTGGCACCAATTAGGTACCCAGGTGCGTATATTACATCTTTGCCTAATATTTTTCTTTTCGATTTGTTTTAAAAAAAGAAAGAAGTGAAAGCCATCAATTTTAAAAGTTTCCGTTTTAAAGGAAAGTTTTGTATTTTAAATAAAATGAATGAACGGATTATATTTTAAATGAAATTTACGAAATATAAAAAAATGCGACGGGAAAAATGTTTGGCGATTTATTATCTGCTTCTCGCTAACATAAAAATACCGAGTTCTTGATTTCTCTATCAGTAGCATGATACACTTCTTAGCATACATTTAAGGGAGGCCAAACTGGTCGCCAAATTAGTTTAAAATAATAACCTTTATTGAGATATGAGAAAAAAATATCTGTTATGATTAAAATTATAGTTGCCATCATTAGAAAAAATAATTAAAATTAGAAAAAAAATAATAATAATTCGAAACTAAAATACCAGTTTTGAGTTCTGCGGATCAATACGGATTTTTGGTGTTAATTTCATCGCAAAGTATTCCATATTTTAGGAGAAATAGCCGTGAAACATAATCAGTCGTTTCAAAGAATCGTTTCATAAATTCGTTCCATTTCAGTCGTTTCATATATCCGTTTCATAAATTCGTATCATTAGTATTATATATATATAGGGTAGATAGATGATAGTTAAGTAAACAGCTAACGTAAGTTTTAAGTGTAATAACATGTACAAGCTAACCCCTTTTCGTTCCAGGGTTTTTTTTTATTATTATTCGTAGTTGCACATAGGCTATAGCCTGCAAAATCTACGGGACCCTCTCCAATGGGAAGTCTACGAGCCAGTTTCTACGCGGTGGGGTACGGTAGATATGTGAAGTCTCATCCCCCTGCATCGTTATGTTTGTCTAGCATTTCGGCCCAAAATTAACTTTCGGTGCAACTTGTCTGTCTGCGTCTCTCCATTTTTTTTCTTTTTTACTCCCCCCCCCCCCTCCAAATCCATTTTCTTACGACAAGTCTGTACTAAAATTTCGGCTACAAAACCACAGGTCAATCAGAAGTAGTTCGGGCAGTTGTGGCCCAGTTGGCAGAGCATCGAATCCACAGCTAAGGCCGCGAGATCGAGGCCTACTACTGGCTATAATCCGCCATTTACGCTAATGGCCTGGTGCATGTAAAATCCATCGTGGGTGCAAAGTCCTCCAAGTTACCTGTGAATTATACCTCTGGAGGGGCCTTGCCAGGTGAAGGTCTCGTTACCTGACAAAGGTTCCAAATTATGAGATCAACATGAGTAGTAATGTGCAGATTCCAAACAACAGGATATAAATGTTAAGCAACCGACATAACACCGTTCACAACTAAGCAAAAGGCACTGGCGATGCGTTCTAGATTCTCGTTAGGTTTATTGCCGCTACGCAGCGATTAGACTGGAAGCCGGCCCGATACCAGGAATCAAACCCGTTCAACTGGAGCTTCCCGGCAGTTAGGGGCCTGGTCATCGGTTAGAAAGAAGGAAACAGAGCAATAACTACCCAACCGAATACTCTGGAATTTTAAATACATAACTGTTGCAAAATTTTGTCACGTCTTTTCAAATTTTATGAAAATCGGTTTTATAATTTAATTACAGGGTGAGTCAAAAGATTTCCGTTACATTACGGCCAATGGGGAAAATTATTTCACGTGCGTTTTAATGATGTTACAGCCTTTCAAACAGAATGATATTGATATGCACTTATGAAGTGCACTCAAATATACCTTCAGTACAACATGCGGTGCAAGAAATATTTATAAAACTAGTTATAGTAAGAACTCACATCATTTGCTACGTTTGACTTGCAATTTCCAACTTGTTTTCAACTGTAACTAATTCAATTCTAATACATTTTTATTCCCATATTTATTACAGATTTTAAATACATTTATTTTTTGTTTATAAAAGGGTATTTTTTTGTAAAATTTTAATTGTGATAATTTCAGGAGAGAAACGATGTTTTTTGGCGGAACTCAGTATCAAACTGCATGTGTTACAGTAGGAGTAGGTTCCTCTTACGTAAATGAAGACGAAAAGTTCTTTACATTTCATCCACCAGACAAAGGACAGTGTTCTGGATACAAGTACCCTGGAATCAAACGTAAAGAATTGTAAATTACTTCTTTAAAAAATTAAGTGAATTATAATAATAAAAATTACGGAAATGTATTTTAGTATTTGAATCTAAAGTACACTGTTGAAGCTCTGCATCAAACTGTTCAGAAATTGGATCATTTGTAATGATAACGTTTACTTTATGAAGCGTATCTGATCGTAATATGGATCATATTAAGGTCAGACTAAAGCTAAATTACCTATAAGATTTTCTATAAAAGCAGTCGAATGACTGGGATGTTTGGACGACACTTAAAAAAATATTAAAGTTAAATTATGGGAAAGTCTAGAAAATATTGATTTTTACAAAAGTTTTGACTATACGGAAATGAAAATATTGTAGAATTACAATTTCCGAATGGAAATTTTACGGGTTTTGATTGTTTAGCTTCAATAATAAGTAAACTGTCTACACCAAATTAAGCACTGGATTAGTCTTATATGGCATTCATTTTTAAATTTTACCATACCTTAAACAAAAAAAAAGTACTTTACTTGCAAGTTTTTTTATAAGACTTTTAAAAGTAGAATATGACATATCTGTTTTAATATTACTTTTATTTATTTTTCCATCTACAAATTTGATACCTCCATTTTCTCGTGCTTAAAAATTCTCTGTCGTTTGCAAGATTTAAAAAATTTCTTATTTTGTATTTTTATATATTGATATATTTTTAATATGCTGACACAAATTCTATTTCAGTAGTGTCCGCAAATAAATTGATATATTGTATTATAAACTTACACCGAAGAGCCATTACATTATGATCACCCCATATTTTGCAATGAACTCCCCTGGGTGGCGTGGACGGCACGTAATCAGGTGGGAATGATATTTAACTACTGCTAGGTCATTGTCAGTGAGTTCCCTGGTCGGATGAATCACGATTCATTCTTCAACACGTCGATAGCAGTGTCAAGGTACGCCTTCTTTCAGGCGAACTGTTGCTCCCCTTTAAGCAGCAGGTCATACACAGCCCGGTGGAGACATTATTATACTTTCAGAAACGTTCTCATGGTCGTCCCTTGGACTTGTGATTGTTGTAGAACAGACTATGGAGGCCACGGACTTTCTGAACATCATTGCGGAACAATTGCACCCTTGCATGGTATCTGTCATTCCAACTGGAAATGAAGTTTTTGAGCACGATAATGCTCCATGTCACAGTGCTCTATTGAGCTGGAGTGATTCCAGTAACATAATAGAGAATTCCAGTTACTGTCCTGGTACTCTAACTCAACGACTCTTAACACGATAGAGCAGATATGAGATGTCGTGGAACGGCTGCTCAGAGCTAAAAAACAACCATTTTGTAATATTTCGGATTTGCGTGATCGCTGCTTGAACATCTGCTACAATCTGTCTTCCTCCATCTACCAAGGACTTGTGCCACCCATGCCAAGGTGGGTTGCAGCATTTTGGAGGGTCAAATGTGAGACATGCGTTATTAGGTAGGTGGTCATAATGTTTTGGCTCTCCAGTTTATATAAGGTTACATTTATACTGGCTGACCATTAAAGTCTTGTATCAAACCTGTCCAAGCTATGCACCACACGGTAGACCGCTTAGAATGGCTCACAGCAGCAGTCTGCAGAATTAGCGTTTACATATCGAAAACGTCATACTGTAAAAAAAAATAATAATAATAATAATTATATAGATGTAAAGTTACAAAAATCTGTATGCTTACTAAACTTTTATCTCTACATTATACAAAAAAGATGTAAGTCTATAAAACTAACTTTATTTAACGATACAGAAATCTGTAGCTTTACAAAAAAATCCACTAAAATTACAGTAATCTTAATAAAATTTTATCTGTAACCCGGGTTGCAGTTGCATAAAAAAATTCTAGGCGTCCCAGTTTCATAAAACATTCTTAGTAACCTTACATATTTTTTTGTTTTACGGTGATAAAGTACATCTGTTACATGGATGTTTGTTGTTGCTGTTACATAAAAAGTTCTAGGAATCCTCCTAGAAAAAGTTTAGTAACTTTGCAGTTTTTTTTTTTTTTTTTTTTTTTTTTTTTTTTTTTTTTTTTTTAAGAGTACAATACGTTACAACGCGTTACGTTACGTTAAAACGCGAACTACACAGTTGTAGAACATCATTCATATAGTTTGAAATGATATATAAAATATCAATGAGTAAAATACCTTTAATGAAAACGCTAATATTTTAACCCTCTAATTCCCAGGGTAGAGTGCGTTCCAGAAATTCAGAGAATCGGAATTCATATCAGAAAATCTAATAGCAACTTTCGGTTTATTTCAGAGCGAAATTTCAGATATTAATTAAATTAAAATTTCTATTTTAAATTCCTGTTTTAAGTTTCTGGTGTGAATATGGAATATCTGAATAAAAAAAAATCAACTAAATCATGAATGTTGATGGCAGCAAATATACTACCATAGGCAGTAGAGGGTTAAGGCCAAAAGTTGTTGAAGAATAGTTTATTATTATTTTTTTTTAATTCGAAAATTCTTGTGTTGAGATATTGCGAAATTTTAATTGACTACATTTCATTGTCTTATGGATTTAATTAAGAGAATGTTCGTATTTTTGTTTTGAAATTTGTGTTTCTATTTTTTTTAGCTAAAATTAAATCATGTAAATAAATATGCTTTAAAGTTATACAAATATATGCTTTTAAAATTGTCTGAAAAACAGAACTTGAGTATTTTTAATTTGATTAAAAAATATCTTCCAATCGTGATAACTTTAAAATTAAGTTTAGTGTTGATGCCATGTAGGTTCTTATGGAAATAGGTTAAGGATTTGTTAAATATAAATTAACTATTTGGACTTATTAATTGATGAATAAGGTGTTTTGAAACAATAATAAAAGAAACCCCATGTATGATCATCGATCATTCTTACCCACTTGTTCTCATTCTACACTCTTATTGAAATATATACAGTTATTTATTTTTTAAAATAAGAATATATTTTTATGTCTAAGCTGAATTTCTATTCACAGATATGAAGTTGAGACTGGAAAATAAAGTTTTAAAAGAATTCACTATATTTTGTGGAGAATTAAAAGAGGACAGAGTTGTTAAAGATGCTGAAATAAGTACAATCAACAGCGCTCCAGAAAACAAAAAAATTACCTGTAAAGACAAGCAAGTTCTGGTTGGCTTTACGGCGGTGCGATATGAGGAAGGACACTACAGAGTAGAAGCAGATTGTCGTGAACTACAAAATCCGGAAGAGTCTCAAGATACTCCTGTATTAGATGAAGTTGATACACCAGATGTGGCAACATAATAAGCGATGCGTTATTTTCTTTTAAAATATATATATGTATTGTAAAATGATATTGTAAAATTTAAAACGGTGAGAAAATTAGAAATATTGAAAGAGTAAAATCAGAACGTGCAACTATTTTAATATTTTATTTTAAATATCATTGTTTTTTTAATAGCAGAATTTGTAATCAACATTACAGTTACTAATTGAACAAAATACTTTTTACTTTTAACAAATTTATAAAGCTGCATTTTATTATGTATATAGATAAAACCAACATAACTTTTAAAAATAAAGTATACCTGTGAAGACATTCAAATTTTTCTTAATTTTAAAATATAGCAACATGGATACGGACAGACTACATGTGGATAGTCGAGTGTTCGAAATGATACGATATTTCTCAAAAAAACAGAGCGTATATGTATGTTTCACTCCTAAAAATGTGTTAAAAGTATTCAATATAACCTTTTTGTTTTGAAATTTTGAAATTGTCTTTGGGTCATTCCACGTAAAATGAGCAAAAAATTAAACTATGTCGTGGCCACATAGTAACCGACTTTAATAAAGTTTGATACACAGGTTCAATTCATATTAAAATAAAGCTATGTAAAATAACTTCCCAAAAAATAAATTATTTTAGCAGTCTTCGGCATTTAAAAAACTTGTGATACAGAATGACATGTGTGCAATCGTCCAAAATTGCAAGTTTGAAGTTCTGTATATCGAAAAATATTTAACAGAAATTATTTTTTTTTTTTGAAATATTGTAACCTCTGAAAAATTATCTTCCTATTTATTGAGTAATAATAATCTGGAAACACCCTGATTAATTCTTAATTGGTTGCAAAATTTGAAAATTTGTGAATTTTGAGAAAATTAGAAACGTAATAAAAATCAAAGGAATTCAAAAACATCTGTGAAACTAATGTCTAATGTAGTATTATATATGAAGATCAAATTCCTCAAATTTGAAAGTTGCCATTTATTTCCTCCATGTTCAAAAAAACTTAGAAACTTTAAAAAAATAATACAAAATCATAATTTTTCTTCTTATGTATGAGAAAAAATATAAAGAAAGAAAAAGTCCGACATTAACAATATTGCACAGACATAAAGATAAATAAGTCCATGATATGCTAAAAATTTTTCAAGAATGCCTTTTGATTCCTAACATAGCAAAAATGGGTTCAAACAAGTAATATCTGATACATTCCATGAGCTATTATTCCTCTTTGAATTCGTGTAAGTTTCTTAAAATATTGCACGATATCAAGGTGAAAAAAACGTATGCTGCCATCTATTTTTTGTATCTGGATTTAGTATTAATATGTAATTTTTTGCCCAAACTGAATCATTTTTCTCTACTTTAATTAAATATATTATTGGGTAAAAATTAACTCAAAGCAAGAATAAAAGTTTCTCTATTTAAAATATACACTTTTATCTATAATATAAAATAATTTAAAAGATTTAAAAGCCTCCCTTTACTTTCAAAGAAGTGATAGAAATATTGTATTTTACCCTCAACATTTTTTACTATTTATTTTTTTCTCATTAAGGAATAAAAAGGCAAGAACGAAATTTTCGATATTTAAAATATATACTTTTAGTAATAATAATATATACTTCAAAAAATAAATCTTGTCAGAGCTGTTCATCATGCTTAAATAAGCAATAGAAATATTGCATTTTTCCCTCAAAATTTTTTTAAAATAATTTATTTCACATTACAGAATAAAAACACAATTACTAACTTACGCCAATCTGTTACTTATTATTCATTCCTAATTATAAATAATTTTTGATATAGTCTTTCCTTTCCTAAGGCTAATAATCAAAATGAAAATTTTACTCATTTTGACAAAACGTCGATTTTGCATCCACTTTTAATGTAAATTTTAATACTTAAATAAACAATCCTAAAATCTATTATTTTACATTTACTCATAAATCTATACGATCTACTTATATACTGATTTTCATTAAAATCTCTGACATGTCTGCCACAGCTGACTTGCTCATTTTGTATGTAATGACCACTTTATAATAATTATTTTGCATTTATCAAACCTACAATTAGCATATCAGAGGCTCACAACCATAGTAGACCAAGTCCGTTTTGAAAAAAAGAAAAAAAAAAAGGGATAGTCCATTAAGAAGGTGCATGTATTTAATATGGCTAATATATAGGTAATATATGTTATCTACTCCCACAGTGAACTAATCTTGTTTTCATACACTTTCACATATATGGCATCTGTTTACAGCAGTATCTCCCAAACTTTTATGGGCTTCGCTCACAAAGCATCTGAAAAATCACGAAGGCACCCCCACCACACAAACACACACACGCACTCTGTAACGTGCATCTCCAATAATTTATAAAGTTAAATCTATTCACATGGAGGAAGCTTAACATAAACTTAACAATAACTATTCCTTTCGCTTTTTTAAACTTCTGTCACACATGTGTTTTTGTTGGAATGTTATTCAATATGGAAGGCATGAATAAGAAATTCCTCAATAGTAAACAATAAAAAAGTTAAAAGTTTTAGCTTTATGTTTTGATGTCTTATTTAGTAGAAATATATTCTTCTTAGGATGACCAAAAAACTTTTATTTGAAGATTAAATACACTCGAATAATATGGTGGACGCAATACTGATCACACTCACAATAAAACAAAACAGACGGATATTCTTGAGACTATTTACAAACAGAAATATAAAGAAATACTTTGAACTATGGTTTGTTGCAGTTTTTAATATATTATTTTTCCTTTGGAATATTATTGGATTTTTAATCCAGCAGCATTTTGCGGCCAACTGCTATAATGGAGGAAGAAACACTAACTGTTCTGAGTGTCTGTGCCAGTAAAACAACAAAGAGTATTGTCTGAAGCTGCCATCTGGTGGAATGTTCTTGAAACAAAAGAGCAATTTTCTAACAGTTTTTCATATAATTCTGTAAATTCAAGAAAGCTATACATATTCTCCTTTATGAAAAAGAGGGTTGTTGTTCCTTTGCAACATACCACGGTGTTAAACAAAGGTGTTATAAAGTCTGCATTTTTATATTCACAAAACGCTTGAAGAGACTCCCACATTTAGCATTAAAACTGATAACATGGATACAAATTACACTGTAAAAAAACGGAGTAAAACACGGAAATTGTTCTGGCAGTCGACACGACTCCAGTACTATTTCCGTATTTTAATAGAAAATTACCCCTATAAATTCCAGAAAAACGGATTATTTTCTGTAATTTACGGCGAAAGTTTTCCTTTAAAATACGGAAATAGTATTGGCGTCTCGATTGCCATTACAATTCCCGCATTTTATTCCGTCTATTACAGTGAATAATTCATTTTAAAAACATTTTAATAGTTGTAGAAAATTTTTGGACGTTATTATTTTTTTTTATTTGTAATACAACACACAAGAAACATTTCAAGATTCTCATCTTTATCAATTTTTAGTAACCATTGTTCCAAATTAAAACTCCTTTTTTCCGTTTCATAATAACGTTCATTGTGTATTATTGGATAATTGTGTATTTTTTATATGTATATTACCGTGCATTATCTGACTTTAAAATTTAAAATGCATGTGCCGTATATTTACTTATTACGTAGGATGGTCTGCACTAGAATCATAGTTATTTACTATCTATTAATTTCCTGGTCTAATAATGTTTAAGATTCATAAATTTTATAAAGTTGATTGTATCTCGTTTAGACGTGTGAAATATTTCTTTTTGTTCAATATATTCAGGACACCCAGACAATATATAGTTAAGTAATTTCACGCTTAAAAGCTTCTCTATGTGTCATATGGCGAAGTGAAAAGAAATGCGTAGCTCATTCAATAAATAATTGGAAAATTTTCGAAAATTATAATATACGACGAAAACTAGAAAAATCATGGAATTGTTTAAATATTAATAAAAGGGAGCGACGTCAATTTAAAAATACATATATTCATATACAGTGGACTCTCTCTATCTGAACACTCTCTAATGTGAACACCCCAGTATTATGAGCACATTCCGATGGTCCCGGCGAAACTCCATAGACTTTACAAAAGATGAACTCTCTGTATTCTGAACACTCTCTAATCTGAACGCCCCGCTATTATGAACGCAACTTTCGGTCCCCATTCTACCCCACCTCTCTGTAAACTGAACGTATGTTTACAATCGAAATGTGGGTAATTGCCCCATCATGGAAGTTCGGAGAAAATGTTGCAGAAGAATAAAAAGGTTCAACGAATTCGATTTAAATTTAAACGGACAAAATCACTGCTAGATTTACAGCATCTACACAATGCTGCAATTTGTTTGAATAATTCAGATAAAATCTTCAGCTAACAAAAGAAACAAAAAATTTATTGTAAGGGGAAAAAATAGCATGGAAAGAATATTTTTCAAACAGGTACGTCTTTTCCGTACGTGCTCTACATCTCAACTAACTATAACATTGTTATATTTTTAATAAACAAAAAATTTGAGATATAAAACTCTTGCCATTTCAGAAAAAGTAGTAAATTATAATAAACAAAATTAACAAAACAATAAATTTTTATGCAAAGAGATAAAAAAAAAAGTAATGTAAAAACCATGTCACGTGGTTCCCCCTCTCCCGAGCTGAGATAAAAATAGAAAGGTTACGCAGCAGAAATGCCCCGTCCCCAGTGACAGATAACAGACAACAGATGTTAGAAAGAGTGGTCAAAAAAGGATTATGATTGGCCTTTTGCAAAACAAGTTGGACCGCATTATCACTTTTGTTCCTCTCTTCTTTATTGCTCGGCAAAGGTAAAATGTTTTCACCGTTTCGCTATCGTTGCAGGGAAAGAAGCACAGCACTTACGCAGATATGTTAGAAATAAGTAGAAAAACAAGGAAAAAAGGACTGAAGCCTCAGAAAAAATACAAAGTTGTTCAAAAATTACAATTAAAAGTAAATCAATGGAAAAATTGCATTTGAGTTTGTAATTTCAGTAGACCAAGTCAACGCCAACAGCAAGAAAGAGGAAAAAAATAATAGCTATTTTTGAAGCAAATGAACCTTCCACAAAGTGTAGAACTTTCAAAAAGAAAACGGGAAACGAAAGCATAAAAAATCACGTCTTGAAGTTTTTTACCCAAATGATAACGCAGAATGTTTCTGTTACTGAACCCCTGCTAAAGCAGAGTGCTCTGGGTTTTGCAGAGAAAAAGAAAATCACACAATTCAAGGCATTGGAAGGATAGTTGATCTGCTTCAAAAGTCGGCATAACATCAATTTCAAGTTAATCAATGGTGAAGCTGCAGACATAAATATCAACACTGTGGAGGAATGGAAAAGAAAATTTCAGGACATAAGGATTTCGACGACACTGACATTTTCAATGCCGACGTAACCGGTCTCTTTTTTAGAGGTCTTCCAAATAAAACCCTAGCAAAAAGAAGCAAGAAAATATCGAAAGAATGACTTGCCGTCATGCTCTGCGCCAGTTTTACAGGTGAGAAGCTCAAACCATTTGTGAATGGAAATGAATAACCACAATGCTTCAAAAAATGTGAATATCATATTATTGTTTGTGTACAATAAATCAAATCGAAAAGCCTGCATGACATTCACAATTTTCTCACAATGTTTGGAGGGCATTAACGAGATGATGAAGAGAGAAGGGATAAAAATTCTTCTTTTTTTTGGATAATGACAGATCACATACAAACACGCATCTGAGCAACGTAAGCTTAAAGTTCCTGCCACCGAACTGTGCTTCTATAATCCATCCACTTGATCTAGGAGTAATCAAGACCTTTAAAGCTCACTACCGAATCAATTTTCTGAAGAAAATGCCTCTGGTGATGGAAAAGGCAAAATTCGGCAATCGAACTAATGAAGAAGTTCAACGTCATGGATGCTGTCTGTTGGATATAAACGGCTTGGAATGAAGTAACCTCCAGCACCATCCAAAGATGCTTCTTCAAAATTGGATTCCCGTGTGAGAATGAGCAATCAAGAATAGAGGACCAAGAAGTAGTAGCTGTCAGTGACTTCGGGTCAGTTCTTCAGGAGTTTCACACTAAAATTGAACCTGGAGCTTATCTCGAAACCGACGAAAGCCTTCCGATTTGCGACAATAACATCGTTGAAGTGGAAGAGGATGATGAAGAAGAAACAGAACCAGAAGAGACGGATGAAACAAAAAGTACGATTGCCTTCAAGCAAAGTGCCAAGAGATTCAAGATCTGTTGAATTATGCGGCAGAACATCATTTCCACTCCTTGTCCTTAAGCAAATAGATAACATGTATACTGCACGAGCATACACAATGCAAAAACAGACTAAAATTACTTATTTTTTAAAGTAATATACGGATTATCTTTTCAAGTAATGTATTGTATATATGTAATTCTATATTTTGTAAAACTTTTTTAATAAAAAAAAATCAAATGAGATAGTAGAAGGTCCGGCTGAATTTAGTTTGACATTACACAAGCTGCCAAATCTAAATTCAGCATCTCCATCTCGGTAACTGGCATGACTAACCAGGCTATTATTCTATATAGTCTATAAACTCGATGCATAGTGGTAGTAGTAATGCATTTCCGAATCTCCCTCTATAATGAACACCCCATAATCTGAACATTTTTGGTCGGTCCCATGAGTGTTCAGAATAGAGAGAGTCCACTGTAATTATTCTTTTATGAATTCAATTTTTAAACTTTTCATTGGGAACTGTTTTAAATTTTAACATAACACTTATTTTTTTTTTTTTTTTCTCATTACATTTACTTTTAGTCTAAAACATTATTTTTCCAAAAAACACTGTCGGCGAATGTATAAATTAAATTTTAAATTTCCCCCCTAAAATGTCAAATTGCCCAAGTTTGGGAACCACTGGTTTAGAGGTTGTTTTCCCTATGGGAGTGTATAAAACAGATTTTATGAGCCATTCTAAATGGACTGTCTCTTGTTTTTTTTTCAAAAATGAACTTGCTCTATTATGGTTGTGAGCCCCTGATATATTTATCATATATTATAAATTTATATCCTCATATCAATTTATCGTCATATATTTAAACCAAAAAATATTTCACGTATAATTACCTTTTTTAATTAATTTTACTGTGATGGTATGAAAAACATCAGAAATATAAAATCAATTATATATCTATTAGTCCAGGTAATAGGGAATTTTACCTAACAAAATTAATGGTAGTTCTGAAAATCGGCTTACTTTATGTTTTTGGGGTCACTGAATCCGAATTTATAACTTTCCACCAAAATTTCCCCCGACAACCCCCCCCCCCCCCCAAAATTGGTAAAAAGCCCCCCGAAAAAGGTTTTTATTAAAAAAATCATTTTTTTATTGTTTTAGGGGAAAAGTATCTAGAAATTCAGAAAATAAACAAAATTTACAACAAATTAGATATAGGACATTATGACTTAGGATGAAGGGGAAACGGGGATCTGCTTCGGAACATGCGCGCGGTGCTGTGCGGACTAAGTTGCGCAATTCCACTTAACCCCTCACACGTTTACATTCGCCCTCCCATCTCCCCTCCAAACATTCCTTATAAGGTTTACTTTAAGTTTTTTGGGTTGCTGAATCCGAATTTTTAACTTACCCCCAAACCTTCCCCGAACCTCCCCAAAATAGTTCTTATTAACTTAAATTTCTTATTGTTTTAAGGGAAAAGCATTACGAAATTCAGAAACTAGACAAAATTTGCAACAAATAGGATATATGACATTATGACTTAAGATGAAGGGGAAGGGGGGATCTGCCTCGGAACATGTGCCGCGGTGCTCCGTGGACAAAGTTGCGCAATTCCACTTAACCACTCACACGTTTACATTCTCCCTGCCATCTCCCCTTTCGAACTCTCTCTATAAAGTTTACTTTAAGTTTTTTGGGCCGATGAATCCGAATTTTTAACTTACCCTCAAAATTTTCCCCCCAAAATAGTAGTTTTTAACTTAAGTTTCTTATTGTTTTAGGGGAAAAGCATTACGGAATTCAGAAACTAGACAAAATTTTCGACAAATAGAAAATATGACATTATGACGTAGGATAAACGGCGAGCCAGGGGGCTGCCTCGGAACATTCGCCGCGCGCTTTTCTCAAAAACTAAATTTTTCAAATATCAATTTTTCGGGGGGTTGCCGGGTGAAATTTTTGTGGGAAGTTACAAATTCGGATTCAGCAACCCAAGAAACATAAAGTGAGTCGAAATCCAGAACTAGTTTTAATTTTGCCAGGTAAAATCCCCCATTGCCTGGACTTTATAACTTAGTGCACGTAGCGCCGCAGTGCATGTTCAGAGGCAGCCCTCCCCCTCCACGTTCATACTACGTCATGATGTCATATATCCTACTTGTTGCAAATTTTGTCTAGTTTCTGAATTTTGTAATGCTTTTCCCTTAAAACAATAAAGAATTTAAGTTAAAAACAACTATTAAGGGGGGGGGGGTCGGGGGGATTTTAGGGGTAGGATAAAAAATCGGATTCAGCAACACAAAAAACTTAAAGTAAACCTTATAGAGACAGTTTGGAGGGGAGATGGGAGGGCAAATGTAAACGTGTGGGTAGTTAATCGGAATTGCGCAACTTAGTTCACGCAGCACCGCGAGCATGTTCCGAGGCAGATCCCCCCTAC
Organism: Maratus speciosus; assembly: GCA_963932465.1. Lineage (NCBI taxonomy): Eukaryota > Metazoa > Arthropoda > Arachnida > Araneae > Salticidae > Maratus > Maratus speciosus. The sequence continues at coordinate 509,969,523 of OZ010786.1, read as the reverse complement.
TCCTTCATCCTAAGTTATAATATCATGTATCTAATTTGTTGCAAATTTTGTCTACTTTCTGAATTTTTAGATATTTTTCCTCTAAAACAATAAACAAATTGATTTTTTTAATAAAAACCTTTTTTTTTGGGGGGGGGGGGGCATTTTACCAAACGTTGAAGGTGTTGCCAGGGGAAATTTTGGTGGGAAGTTAAAAATTCGGATTCAGAGACCCAAAAAACATATAGTAAGCCTTTTTCCAAGACTACCATGAATTTTGCTAGGTAGAGCCCCTATACGGTCTCTATTGCCTGGACTACTATGCAGTCAATAGTATTTATGAAAAAAATACGTATACAGACAATATTTTGTTGGTTTTAATTAAGAGCATTGTAAAAAAGTGTACTTATCATAAACGGAAGCAGAGTGTTAAAAATTACGATATCCGCCAGAATGAAAAGTTAGTTTTAAAATGGATACTGTTGTATTCTAGAAGGCATAATTAATAACTTTTTTTTTTCATTCAATATAACTTCTGATTTTCCGAAACTACCATTATAATAATCTTACAATAATAAAGTCTACAATTATTAATTAATTATGTATGTCATTAAAAATATATCTAACTTTCCAATTTTTTCATATTATGAGGTTATTATATATATAATTAGGTTTGCTGCTTCAACTTTGAATGCTTCAAATTCGATACAGTTATTTTTAACTTGCTACAAAAAGCGACTTTCAGTGGTAATTCATGTGTATCCTCTTAATCCAAATATTCCAAATTCCATGTGAAAATATTTATTAATAATGATAGCATTTTTTCTGGTTAATATAACTTAGAATCTCCAAAATAAATAAGAAACAAATTGAGCATCGAGTATACGCATTGAATTATCTCAACTTTTACTCATAGCACCCTCATAGCATGCATGGTCACGGTGACGTCGTTGTGACGTCACTGTAAGTCACTGTGGTCACGTCACATCTGTGACCAAAATGCCACCACTCAGTGATGTCACATTGTGACTGAGATGTGAACTTCTTAGAAAACTTTAAAAAATTATGAAAATTCTTCAAAACATGTTATTTACTGTAAAATTATGTTTTTCTGGCAATTATAAAAAAAATTGTGAGATCACTGTTATGTCACTGCTATGTAACGTACGTCACGTCACATATGTGACAAAAAAACCACCATATTGTAAGTCACAGTGTGACAAAAATATGAACTTCAAAAATTTTTGAAAATGAAGAGAAATATTTTAAACAGTCACGAGTTACATGGCATAAGGAATAAAATATATTAGTGCATAGTAAATGGTAAATTCTGTCACTAAAGGGGAGGTGGGGGGGGGGGGGTTGGCATAATAAATAAAGTGCACGATACAAGCATTAATAAACTAAATTTTCAGGCTATATTTTATCGATTTGATATCTAAGATAGTGAATGTATACTTTTTCATTATTTCAATTTTATCTAGCATTTGGATAATATATTTAGAATTAGGAATATTAAATTTATACACTTTACATATTTAGTTTGCTGGGAGGAAATTTATTTATTTATTTTTTTTTTTTACCGACCAGGATTATTCGAAACACTTCTGTGGTTTCAAAATAAAAAAAATTCTATTACAGTTAAATCTGCACATTTTAATGAGCACGTAGAAAGAGTCTTCAGAGTTTAGTCATCTATGCATTTCTTGCTTTAGAATATTTTTATAATTTGTATTCAAGTCATAAATTCTACTTCTTTCAGACTTGATAAATAAAATTAGCATTTTCCGAAAATAAAAGAAATATACAAAATTTGTGCAAAACAAACTTTACTTTAAAAAAAAAAAGGAAAAAAAAGGGGGAGCCCGTTATTACCATTAAATTTATTTTTACACCTTTTGAAAATTTAAACAATGGTATATCTAATAAACTCTAATTATGAATATTATTATTATAATTATTTAGAAAAAAAGGAACTTTACAATACATTTTAACTTGAATTATTTGGTACGGATAAAAAGAAAAGGTTAAATACATTGGACATAAATTACAAAATTAAATTACAAAATTTTAATTAACCATACTTTCAGATAATTACTGCGCATTCAATTTTCATATCTCTTGCATGCAAAAACAAATAATCTGTACCAGACCATATGCTTGAAAATCGTCTGCCCACAAAAAAAATACACATGAGAAGACGCGGGAAATAAATAGTTCACTGTTTTTAGAACATCACCTTCACCACGTCTACAACACTTTAAGATAAGGAAATGACCATTTTAGGATACACGGATATTAATAGAAAGTATATGTAAGTTTTATTTAATTTAAATATTTTATTCCTGATTTGTACATATGAGTTAAATAGTTTTATGTTATATTTGTAAGAGACTGATCTTTAACTGTCAGAAGCGATATTTTCAAATTCGACAACTGTAAAGAAAAATATCTTAATCTGCCATCGCTTGAAAAAAAAAAAAAAACTGCGCAGAGACTGTGCATGCCTACATTGATACTGGAATTAATATAAACATTAATTTACTCTTACTTGAGATTGAAAATGTATGGAACGACAATGATTTAGAATTATTTTATCGGCTTCTTACTATTTTTTGATTACTAACACTTATAGTTTTTATTATTTTGGGGTTAAATATGATGTTCGATTATCATGAGATTACGAAACTGTTTCAGATTAGAAATTAACATTATACTGGGAAAATGTATTTTTACATATTACAGTAGTGAAACATTTGAAAGAATTTTCTTTTACTGCTAATAATATTTTAAATTATCTTTCAAAATCCTAAATCTTCAAACCAATGTTTTCAGATTTAACATTTGCCGAAATTATAAAATAATAGGAATTCCTTATACCATATGGAAATATTTTTCAGATATTGTTAAATCTAATAATGGATTTAATTTATCTATTGAGTTTGCTGTTGTTTAATAGTACAATTATAAATACTAATTATTATTTTTAGTGTTTTTCAAATTGGTATATTTATTTTTTTAAATTGTATGTAAGCATTTTTTCTGTTTGTGATTTTAATCAAATATTTAATTATAGACATTCTGAATCGGTTATTAAATTTTCTTCTATTGTAAATTCATTTGCTACGTTTAAGATACGCGTAATTATTGGCACTAAAAAGTAAAATATGATATTTAAGCATTGAAACAAAGTGTTTTTCATGCCTGATGGGAAGTTATAGATTAAACTGCTTTAGAATATATTTTTTAAAAGTTCATATAATACAGGATACATAACATAGGACACAAGTTGAAAAGTGCTTATGACGTCGGTTTGTCTCTCCGTCTGTCCGTCTAGCAGTCTGTCCGCACTCTAACTCTCGAAAATATACTCGGGTTGCCCTGAAATTTTTGGATGTTATTGACGTTTACCATAGCACGGTACCTATTTGTAATGAAGTTTGTAGCATGCTTTGTTCATTTACAGGGACAGCCAAAAGTTTTCCGCAACATTACAGCCTATGGGAAAAAATCGTTTCAAATAATTTTTGTGATTTTACGCACGCTTTCAAACAGAATAAAATTTATATGCATTTATGAAGTGCACTAAAATATGCATTCTGTTGACTATGCGATGCAAAGAATAGTTATTGTTCATTTACAGGGCTAAAAAAGGAATTCAAATACATAATGATATAGGGATGGAGGGAATTGTTTGCGGCATACTTTAATTTTGTTAATCTATTTCATATATAATGAAATTGATATATGTCGCTGAGGTTTACCTACTATAAATTATTTCATGTATAATACGAATAATACGTATATAGCATTTACAGGGACACACAAAATATTTCAGATACTATATTGTATCCGAAGTACTGTTCATTAGCGATGATTGCTGGAAATGTATTTTTAATTATGATATGCGCTTTTATGATTCACTATATTTATGCATAGTATATGGTGTATATAAATGCTATAATTCCTATACAAGGCTACACAAAAGTATTCGCATGGATTACTGGGTATGGGCGCAAATTGCTTAAAGGTTGTTTTTAAATGAGTTATGCTTTTTTTTTTTTGCTGAACTGCATTTAATTTACCAAGAAATATTTGTAGAATATAGATAAAATGATATACAGGGTCACGTAAAGAATTGGATACATGGCCGTCTATAAATTATAATTTCTGGAAATGTGATTTCAGCACTTTTAAGAGTGTCTTGGTTTGAATTAAATTTTAACTAAATAGTGGCTTGTAATAAAGATTCTAGGTAAACTACAGGGTTGTACAAAAGTATTCAATTATGTTTCCATACATTAGTATAAATTGCTGAAAAAGAATTTCAACCTGTTAGGCGTTTTCTTTCTAAACTAGATTTTCCCATTATATAGTATATATTATATACACTTAAAAAAATGGGAAGTCAAAATTGAGTAAAAAGTACTCAATTTTAAATACGTCACATACTCAAAATAGCACCGATCCAAATGTACTCAAAGTTGAGAAACACATGTACTCATTTTTTATTCATTGGTTGTGATCAAATATGAATCGTTATGTACTGCCCCCCCCCCCCCAAAAAAAAAAGAAAAACCTAAAATTTAAAGTAAAAATGTACTGACATTTATTTCCCGTTCAAAGTTCTTAACAAGAAATGTTTAATTGATTATTTATTAAGAAAAATAGCAAAATTCTTAACAAGATACTCAAATAGAATATTTTTATGACAAGAGCATTATTTCCAAGCACTTTTAAATTATTTTTAAAATGCTGTGCATAATTTAATATTTACATTAATAAACATCATTTATGCCGCCATAAATGAAATGAACCATTACAGGGTACAAAACTATTCGTTTGTTTGGGTTTGATAACATGTGATGCTTCAAAATAGAGAAAGCATGGGTTCATTTTTGATCCAAAAATATTCAATTCGATATGAGTACGTCGGTTTACTTATTTTTGAGTACTTCATTTTTCTCAGTGTATCAACCTACAGATCAAATACAGGACTGTTCAAAAGAATTGGAAAACATATTTGGCTATGGACGGTAACTGCTGAAATCAATTTTTCAAATGTTTTATGAATTTTCTAAAATGTTTACTTAGTTACCTTATTTACGTCATTTCCCTAAATTACGATGTCTTTTTAAAGCATTCAGAAAGTGTTGGAAAGTATTTTATAATCTATAATTAACGCATGATTTTTCTTACTCGTTTTTTTCTATTTCCCAGATCAGTATTTTCCTATAAAATATACCAAATCTATTTAGCTCATATTCACAAAATACAATATACACGGGAATAAAAAAATTAAATAAATATCGCTTATCATGCCGCTCTATAAATAATAGTTGTATTACTATCCGTTAGTCTCCATGTTCGTATTTAATAAAGCAATGACAAATCACAACAAATTAAAAAATGTACACATTCTAAATATCAAGCTTGAACTCAATATCAAGCATAGAACTTAATATCAAGCATAGAACTGAATAAAAAAATATGTCAGTTGATAAGCATTGTTTTTTAAGTGGAAAAATTTAAAATGTTTTAGAAGAATAGGACTCAAAAATAGCGATATTTTGCTAAAAAGTACGGTAAAAAGATAAGATTTTATATTTACAGCAAAAGGTTATTTCAAAATTCATCGCTGTATTAATGCTTAGAAATTTTTCCAGAGAGAATCCTTCGCCTTATATACAATATTTCAAATGAAAATCAAATATCAAATTAATTGCTTAAAAGTCGCAAAGGCCAATATAGTGAAAAAGATTCCATGCCGGGACTCGAACCCGGGGCATCAGTATAGCACACTGACATTCTACCGACTAAACCACATGGAACGACGCCCAGTCTGTAAAATTTCTCACTATTACAGGTTGGCAAGGCTACAAACGAAGCACAAGATGGAATATTTATCGTGAGCCACCGACATGGGGTAAACACGAAACTTAATGAAATCCAGCATCGATTGAAACTATATTAATAATTGGAAATTTTTCCAGGGAGAAACATTCGCCTTGCATACAACATTTCAAATTAAAATTGCCTTTTAAGCAATTAATTTGAAATTTGATTTTCATTTGAAATATTGTATGCAAGGCGAATGGGTCTCTCTGGAAAAATTTCCAAGTATTAATGTAATTTCAATCTATGCTGGATTTAATTAAGTTTCGTGTTTGCATCATGTTGGTGGCTCACGCTAAATATTCCATCTTGTGCTGAGTTTGTAGCCTCGCCATCATGTAATAGTGAGAAATTTTCCAGCCTGGGTATCGTTCCATGTGATTTAGTCGGTAGAATGTCAGTGCGCTGTACTAATGGCCCGGGTTCGAGTCCCAGCATGGAATCTTTTTCACTATTTGCGTCTTTTAAGCAATTAATTTGAAATTTGATTTTCATTTGAAATCACAGTGTTTATGACAAGTTCGTCACAAATGACACATATTTCACAAATTGGTCACAGTGTGACTTCAAAGCATTCTCGCTTTCGTCACAGGTTCGTCACAAAGTTAATGCCAAAATAGTCAAATATGACACACTTTTCACAAATTTGTCACACCGTGACTTCACAGAGTGGTCACAATGTGACGTCACAAACGACCTCTAAAACGGCCATAACGACCTCGCATTCTAGTCACTGTGACGTCACATCGACGGTCACAAAATCACAGTGTGACTTCACAACGACGTCGCCGTGAGGTCACCATGCCTTACGGGCATAGCTTAACTTTTACATTTTCTGTTTCTACTATTTCTGTGTAGTAATCTCTCATCTATTTTAATCGCATAACTTATTAGAAAAAACAAGAAGAAGATTACTGTTTGAAAATAGTGATGATAAAAAATAAAAAAAACTTACAAGTTGGTGGGTGTAAGTACACTGCACACTTGCGAAATTAAAAAAATTACCGCCATTTTTTTCTTTATAGAGTCCCATTACAACTAATATCACTTTAAAGAATTTTCCAGTTTAACGGGTACTATTTGAATTTTTTTTTAAAAGTATTCCCATTTTTCATTATAAAAATATTCGCTTTAACGGATTTTTCGTTATAGTGAATTTAATTAGTATTTCCCAGTGATTCGTTGTATCGAGATCTTACAGTAAATAGAAATTATTTCACTTCCTCCTACATTTATTCTAAAGTATAACGCACACATATAACAAATTAAATCTATTTTTTTTAATTATTAAATTATGGGCTTTAACGGAATTTGCGTTCTAGTGAATTTAATCAGTATTCCCAACTGATTCGTTGTATACAGACATAACAGTAAGTATAATATATTTCACTTCCTCCGACATTTATTCTAAAGTAGAACGCACACATATAACAAATTAAATCTATTTTTTTAATTATAAAATTATTAATTGAGAAAAAAGACGCTGTAGAGAAGTGCTCAACAATCCATTGTACATATTACTTGTGGTTTTAAAGTACAGAATATTATTATTTTTAGAAATAATATTTCACAATGCATTCTTATTAAATTATAGTCGGATATTTTTTAGTGCAAAGATTTATTCAAGAATATACTGTTAGTATACAGAGTTTCAGATGAATAAAATAAATACAATATATTTCAGATTATGGTATTTCTAGTCATTTTGATTGTTAACTGTACACAAAATTTATTGTAACGTAACACAGTATATAAATAATGATTATTGTTCAATATACATTAAAGAAGACTTTCAAATGTCATACATTTTATTAAATGTACTTTTTCAAAGTTTGCGATTTAAGACGTTTTTATTTCTATAATAAGGATATAATTTAGTGAAATATCACACAGTTAACAGAAATTCTGTTTTCTGATTTTTATTAAGCTACAAAAAACGCCAATTTGTAAAAGAAATAATTTTACATATAAATTAAAAAAAGTTCTGATCTTTAAATTATATAATGTATCCTTACAATTTTCCTTCTAAACTATATAAGCGATCATATTTATGTTGTAGCCTGTAACTACGCTGCCACTATGTAATTTCCAATCCCCGTAGATATTTTTAAAGACACAAAAAATGTTTTACAAAAAATATATATATATATATATATATATATACAAGCTTATCTTAATGGGCAACATAATTACATTTCTTGACATAACTTACTATGAAAGTTTCAATATTTCAAACATTTTTAAGCCTATGTTATAAACAGAAGATTTTGCTTTTTGATCGATATATTTAAAAAAAAAAACCTTTTTTATAACTTTATGAAGCCTTAAAACCTCATTTATCATTATTAAAAGAAATTATTGATCATTTTTAAATTCTCTCGTAGAATCTTAGGGCATGTGAATAACATTTAATTTTGTTTAATTAATCATCTTTTACATATTCGCCGAATCCTTATTGTATTACTTTGCCATTTATCACTGAACAATTGTTGATGAATGAGGATATAAAACAGAACAATTTTCTCAAAAATACTCTCTTTTAAAATATGAGAATAAACATTTCTTTGTTCTGCTATCAAGTGATATAATCTAGGATTAGAATCCACACATTTTTATCAGAGGTTTTTAAAACTTCTCGCATTTGAACTAGTTGATTCTAAGTTTTTATAAGAAATTTTCGAAAGTGCTAAGAGAATAATCATTAACTTAATGCTTCCTAGTGGCTGGAGATTTCTTTGTTTTTACAGTTTTTAGTTCACAGACTATCAAAGCCTGAGAGCTAATGTGGCTGCAAGTTCTGTATGTATGTAATGTGATAACTCTTAATAAAAAATATCCAATTTGTTTTAAATTATGTTAATAGGTTCATTCTGATAAAGCGCTTCCCTGATTGGTTTTGGTAGTTCATTGATTTCGTATAAAAGAAAGGAACGGCTAGTAAGGAAGGGCTAATCCACCCCCTCACTCTTAATTTATATAAATGCGTTTTCTTCCAGAATTATCTAATTTGATTAAGATCGGGTATACCAGTTTATTCTGATAAGGCGTTTCACTGGTTAGATTTGAAGGCTCATTGGTTAAATATAAGAGTGGGGCGATGGACTAATCCCCCTCTTAATTTAGATAAATGGGTTTTTCATGCAGAATTATCCGATTTGCTTCAAATTTAGTATACCGGTTTATTACGATAAGGCACTTCCCTTAGACTAGGAGATTCATTCTTTAAGTATTAAGGGTGAGAAATGGGGGAATTATTCCATTTCCCTAAATTTAATTTTCGAGGGGAATTATTCTTTGAAATATGAGTATAATATACAATCGATGTGAATTGCCTGCGAGCTCAATGCCACCAGTTTATCAGAGAACTTTTCTTTTTATTGCTAACTAAATGACGGGATTTATGACGGAACTAAATGACGGGAATAATTTCAATTTTATAAAATAATGAATTGAAAAACTGTTTAACTATTTGAAGTTTAGTTTGATTTGATGTTTAGACCTGGAATAGATAACTAATTTTATTCCATGCCTTTTTAAAATTAACCGCATTTATGTACGACTGTGATAAGCACCCTATGCTGAGTGATAGATTTTTTAGTCTTTTAAATTTCATTCGGACATTTTGCGGGGAAGATTTCAATAAGAAGAATAATTATTTTCTAACGCAAATAGATTACCATTGTAATACTTATCTCCTTTTTTAAAATCCAAAATTAGATTTTAAAAATTATTTTTCTTTTGTTATTTCACTTTACTATACTTAAAGTTAGTAGTTTTCAGTATTATTTTTAACGGCATAATCAAAAACTAAATTGGACATTTTCCTTCATGAATGACTCTACATTTACTTAATGTTATATTATTGGATGATAGTTTCGTAATATTACTTTAATAATCTTTAAAGTGTAAACAGACTGATAAATAATTGTTTATTTCCGAAAGAAATTCTGTAAAGTGTTTTTTTTTTTTTTTTTTTATCTTATTAAATTTAGGATGCTGAATATGAAATGTTGATTAATTAGAAAATTAGTTACGGATTTCAGAAAGCAAAATAACAACATTTTCAATTATCTCAGTCCCAGTCTACCATTTTGCAATATCTGTAGTTGTCTTTTGGCAATTTTTGTAGTATGATTTCATATTATTACTTATTTTTTCTATAAAGTTACAGACACAATAATGAGCATAAAAATAAAAAAAGAACTATAATTCTGAATGGTGAACATCTACTTATAATAAATTCCGAGTGGAGAAAAGTGTAGGTAACCATACCGGTGCGAGCCATTCTGGTCTGCGAATCGAACGTAGCCAAACGCCATATTAGGCTTAATGGAAAACGTAAACTAGCATATGACAGCTAAATGAAAATTTCTTTTACTTGAAATAATGTTTGTTCAACATATTTGCATATAAAACATGTATATCATATTTCATTATAATGTATTAAGTTCCAAATTAAAAATGAGCTATTATAAACACAAGATTACTAGATATAAACAAAAGAACACTGTTGCCATTCACAGTTCAAGAATCTTGAAACAAGTGAATGACTCTTTGAACGCTAAATAAAAAAAATACAGGTTAGTGTCGATGCTTCTCTAAAATATTTGTAAAAGTATATTAAAACCTTTAAGTATTTTAACTTTGTTTAAAACTTTCAAAAACTATCCAATTAAGTTCTAAATTAAAAGTAGCAGATAACTATCAACAACAACCGGAAATACGAACTGTAGGCAGTTACACTAGTGTTCTTGGCCTAAGTTTTACAGAAAATTCTGTCTATAAATCAGGATGATGTTTCTTGCTAATTCTCTGGAGCCATCTATCAGTGAATATTATAAACAAAGAAACTTTCTGTTGAAATCGTACTTTTATTAAAATGCATTTTATCAGATTTGGAGGCATTGCAAATAAAATTAATATTTCTTATCAATTCTCATTGAAATTGAAACATAAAGAATGTATAACACAGTGGTACAACATAATTTAATTATCTTGCAGAAAAAATTATTAATTTAACATAATAAGTTTGTAGCGAAAAAAAAAGTCATTAATGCAATTTACTTTCAGAGACAATGCAGATTAAAATTATTAAACATTTTCTGTTTAAGGTATTACAGAATAATTCAAAATTAGTTTCTGACTAGTAAATAATTTGTAAGTCACAAAATTAATATAGAGTAAAGAATAATACATAAAAGAACTTTCTACTCAGTAATATGAATACTTAAAATATATATTATAGGAGAAATTATGCTTAATTCTCTAAACCTTTTTATAAAATATTTTACATATTCATATTACTGAGTAGAAAGTTATTTTTATACATTATCCTTTACACTTTATTAATTTTGTGACTTACAAATTATTTTACTACTCAGAAACTAATTTTGAATTTTTCTGTAACATGCTAAACTGCAAATTTTTAACTTAGAGGGAACCTAAACAAGCATTTTCGTCATAGAATGTGCAGCTGGAAATGGTGCGTTTAAGCGCTGGTGACTAAACAGTAGTTTACATAATTTGTTTGTTCTAATCATCAAAAATCAAAGGATAATACTTTTTTATTAACAAAACGCATATATATATATATATATATATATATATATTAATTCAAAAAAATATATTCTTTAAATATAGTTATATAATTTTGAAGATTTGTCATTCACATACGTCATTTATGACGGGGGTTATATACTAGTTCCAAAATGTTAAGCTGTAGTCATTACCTATTAATAAAAATATACTAAAAAAACAACAACAATATGGATTTATAAACAAATCCGACACAATATACATTATTTATTTTAATAGTGTCACATTTATTTTTGAGATCTTTTTTTTTGTTGTTGTTTAAATTTTTCTACCTAAAAATCACTAAATTATAATTTTTGACCTACTTTTCAGATACTCAGTATCTAATATTTAATATCCCTTTTACAATTTACAAACAATTTAACTATCATTAATTTATAAGTAAATTACCTGAGACCCAAGCTCATATTTTTGGAGCAAATTTTGGGTTACTTGAGATTTCTTTTTTTTTTTTTTCAGTGTAGAAAGCAATACAAATTTTCATTTATTTAAAAAAAATTAAAAATACTTCGTTTTTTAGCGTCTCCAATAAAATGGACATCGGGTCGTAGTCCTATAAGAAATATATTATTGAATTACATGAATCTAAATGTAAAATTCTTAATATTTGACAAAAAATAATGACACAAAATTGAATTTGACATAAAATAATGATACAAAGTTTAGTTAGACATTAAATAATAATATAGGGATGAGAATTTTCCGTCCCAAATGGTTGATTTCCATCACTAAATTTTAATAGTACTCCTTCCTTTATTAAATCTTAGAAATTATGTGATTTAACGTAGCGAGAAATGACACTGAAATTTAGTGGTAGCATGTAGTCATGTGGTACGTAGAGTTCTCACCTGTGATAATAATAGAAGTTTTAAAAAATTCATTACCCGTAAAAAATAAATAGATGAACCTAAAATTCAGTAGTTTTATGAATGTGCTTCTGCAAGTCATTTCTTTTAAAAGTTAAATGAATATACAGATACAAGTTGCATTTCATGCACACAACCTTATTTTATTTTATACTTCTCAAGTAAGGTAAGATCGCTACATAGGCTTCAAAAACTAGATTTTTAGTGTCAAGTCCCCATTTTTGTCACTACAAACTTTGCTGCCATCAAAAGGATGTTTTTATCGTACATGCGTCACTTTCAATTACCGCATAAATTCAATTTTTGCATCATCAACAAGAAAAAAGTGTACTTTAAATAACAAATGTGTAGATCAATTTAGTAATTCTCCAAAAAAAAAAAAAAAAAAAAAAAAAAAAAAAAATATATATATATATATATATATATATATAACATTTTTTTTAAACTCTTCCCAACACCTGTCATTTGTTTGTTAGAATAATGATTTGAGTAATAATTGGAGTAATAATTAGTTAGAGTAATAATTAGAGGCACAGCTACCACAATTGGCAAGTAAATACCAAGAAGAAATTTGAAAGAAATCAAAATGAGTTTATTTATAATTTTATACAGTTATCTTTAATTATATTTTCTTGCTAATTAATTATTATATCTTTTATATTTTTTTTTATTAAACGTTTTTTGGTTAATTTATTATATTTTTTGCTAATTAAATATGATTAAATTTATTAATTCAATTTTAAACAGAATACTAATAGTAAAATAATATCAAAAATAGTTACGATGAATAAGAATAAAGTATAATAAAAGCTTAATTATAAATATCTCTATTTACCAAATGCCACAAAAAACGTATTTCACAGAAATAAAAAAATTAACAATGTACTGATTTAGAACAAGTATTTTATCGGTAAAATTATACATTTTTAGGATAATATTTAAATATTTATTATTTATTTAAGAAAATATATTATTTACTTCTGTTTCTATTATTTGTTTCAATACTGTAATGATTTTTAAATAAAAACTAATGCCTCTCTCCAACAAAAAGAGTCTAATATCAATAAGAACAAGTTATGAAGACCGAACGTCCAATAGAATGGACATTAAAAAAAAATGTTTATTCTCTAAAATATAGATTAGATTACTTAAACTGCGATGTCATTTCATTGATACAATATTTAAGATTAGATGTGTGTAGCATTAATATCAAAATACTTTAAAATATATATATATAATTAGCGTTAAACCTCCCTGCTTGCCTTCAACAGTCTTTCTGTTTTCGCTGCCTGTTTCAAATGATTAAAATACATATTTAGCTGCAATTTTATTATTATTTCGGCATACAGATAAAGCATTAGACTGTCTAGTAAAATGGATAGCAAGTATTTACAAGTTCGAACTCTAATAAAGTATTTTACATAAAAGACAAAAATGTGACGCAATGACAGAATGGACGCGAGGGACACAGGAGTTTATTCCGTATTACTAAAAAGTTTCTCCAACGGTTCCAACTTTTGTTTTTCTTATGAAATCCATACATGCAATTTTTATACATCCAATTTAATACGTAAATTTATCATATCAAGGTAAAAAAAAAAAAAAAAAGTCCTTCCGGCCAGTGCCGGGATTATTCAAACACACGAACCTCAATTTAGTGGAAACCGATTATAGGAGATTCAATACTTATTTTTAACAATACGATATCATTATGAATCAGAATTTTGCGAAATTAGTCAGCTTTATCCAAGCTGCTTTTATGTAACTTATATTTGGTTGCCAAATTCGGCGATATCTTGAAGTGCCTGCCATTTTAAGATAACATGGTGGATGAGGCTGACTAGTGAACTTGGTCGAGACCTTAGTAATTCCTGTGCATATGTTCACTCCCACCGGAATTAGTTGACATATACGAAGGCTGTCGCCGGCAAAAAAATCAGATTTTATTAAAATGTCACCCACATTAGAAATTCAAACTACTAACTCTGAACCATTTTTTAAGATAAAGACAAAACAAAAAATTCTCCGGAATCCTTATATCAAGGTCAAATACTCAAGACAGAAACCTTTTTCAATTTCTAATTTTTTTGCCCCTCACTTTAAATATATCTATTTTGTAATTTAATAGCCGCCATTTTGAAACAAGATGGCTGATGAAGCTGGCCAGCGAACTTGGTCGAGACATTGCTGTATAATCTCCACATGCCTTCTTACATTAAAATAGGTTAATAAATACGCGTGTTATCGCGTGATTTTTCGCATGATCGTTTCAAAATATCACCCATGTTAGAAATTCAGCCAGTTTTAACACTTTCCAACAAAGTTGAAAAGTTTTTATGACATCGGTTTCTCTGTCCGTCTGTCCGCGCTCTAACTCTCGTAAATATACTCGGATCGTTCTGAAATTTTTGGATGTTAGTGACCTCTACCATAGCACGATCCCTATTTCAAATAAAATTTCTAGCATGTTCGGATCATATACAGGGACTGTCAAAAGTTTTCCGTTACATTACGGCTTATGGGAAAACGTCGTTTAAAATGGTTTTTAAAGATGTTACATGCTTTCAAAAATAATAAAATTGATATGCATTTATCAAGTGCTTTAAAATATGTATACTGTAAAATGTACGGTGCAAAGAATAGTTATTATTCATTTACAGGGCCACACAAAATAATTTCGTTACAGAACGATATAGGGGTGGAGGGAATTGTTTGCGGCGTATTTTAATTATGTTAAATTATTTCATGTAAAATGAAATTGATATACGTCACTGAGGTTTACTATAACTTATTTCATGTATAATACGAAGTGCACAGCATTTACAAGGACACACAAAAGATTTCAGATGCTATATTGTATCCAAAGTACTGTACTGTATCGATGATTGCTGGAAGTGCATTTTTAATTATGTTATGCAAGTTATGCATTTTTAATTATGTTATGTTATGGAAGTGCATTTTTAGTTATGTTTTAATTATGTGTCTTATATGTTTCACTATATTTATGCATAGTATATGGTGTGTATAAATGTTGTAATTCATATACAGGGGCCCCACCAGTGGCCGAGAGCTTCTGCTCTCGAAACTAGTAGACGGGAGGTGCTGGGTTTGATCCCAATCGCGCCCGTCGGCCAAATCGTTCGGAGTTTTCGTGGTTTTCTTCGAACCTTGGTTTTCCAAGGGTTAATACGGGTTAGGTTCCTTTAGAAAGACCCCCACGGAGTGCACTCCCCCCCCTTTAGGGCCTATATCCCTCGTGCTGATAGTTGGCCGTCATAAACACAACCAACCATCCATATACAGGGCTACACAAAATAATTCGTAATGGTTACTGAGTATGATTGCAAATTGCTTAAAGTTGGTTTTTAAATGCGTTATGCATTTTTACGCGATACTGCATTTGGTTTACTAAGAAATGTGTGTGGAACATACCTAAAATGATATACAGGGTCACACAAAGTGTAGGGAACATGGCCGTTTATAAATGATAATTTCTGGAAATGTGATTTCAGTTGTTTCAAGATTGTTTTCCTTTGAGTTAAACTTTAACTAAGTAGTGGCGTGTAATAAAGGTACTAGGTTAACTACATGGCTGTACAAATGTATACAAGTATGTTTTGATCTATTAGTATAAATTGCTGTTGAGAAATTTCAACCTGTTATGCGATTTCTTCCTAAACTAAATTTTCCGATTATATAGTATATATATCAGCCTACAGATCAAATACGGGGCTGTTCAAAAGAAATGGAAAACATATTTGGCTATAGATGGTAACTGCAGAAATCAGTTTAAATATTTCATGCGTTTTCTAAAATGTTTACATAGTTCTCTTATATACCTTATTTCTCTAAATAACGAAGTTTTGTTAAAGCATTCAGGGAGTGTTGGAAAGTGTTTCATAATCTATGCTTAACGCATGATTTTTCTTACTTGTTTAATATATAGACGGAACAAAAACTGTTCCGGAATCTTTGTATGCAGGCCAAACACTTAAAAAAATCTTTTTCAATTTTCAAATTTTTGATACCTCATTTTAATTTTTTTAATGGCAGCTCTTTGGAAACAAGATGGCGAATGAAGCTGGCCAACGAATTCGGTCAAGACATTATGTACTATGTACACACTAAGTTACATACAAATCGGTTAATAAATACGCCTGTTATCGCGTGACAAAAATCAGGTCGTTTCAAAATGTCAGCCACGCTAGACATTCAAATTACTATAACTCAGCCTTTTTTTAAGATATAGACGAAACAAAAACAGCTCCGGAATCTATGTATCAAGGTCAAACACATAAAAAAAAGTATTTTTCAATTTTCATTTTTTTTTTTTGGTACCACATTTAAAATTTTAAAATTTCTTAAAAAAATTAAATGGCCGCCATCTTGTAAACAAGATGGCGGATTAAGCTGGCGAGTGATTTCGGTCGAGACATTGGTATGTACACCAAGTTACTATGTATGTACACTATGTATACACCAAGTTACATGCAAATCGGTTAATAAATACGAGAGTTACATTGTGTCAAATATGATGGTAATGTTTATTTAATGGTTATATATATATATATATATATATATCAGCATTTGAACCGAGGGTGGTTTCGGAGGCTGGGGGTCATGATCGATGAAAATATACCAAAATTTTTTTTAATCGCTTTTCGCCGAATGGCTGCAATAGGTAGCTTTTTTGTAATGAAAGCTACCTAATATATATATTTGCATGTATTTCGGATTTTCTTTCACTACAATCCTGTGACATTTAAAACTGAGTAGCTTTTATTATTATTTTTTTATATAAAAAAGCATAGTTTAAAAGAAATAGTACACAAATTTTAAATAATTCTTTGACATTTTCCATGACCCTTATCCAAAATTAAATTATATCCATGATTCTTATTAAAATTTAATTTATATTTATAAATTAGTTTTGAATTAGAATCAATGAAGATTCCCGAATAAAAAATTTTTGCTTTACAGATGGCGTTTATTTCTTGAACACTGTATCCATTTGTTAAAGTACTTTTTTACAGGAATTCCATGCAAATGCCTGTATATTATATTATAATTACCTGCATTGTAAATAAATAGTATATTTTAAAAGTAGGTACATGTAAGATGAATGGAACATCAGATGTGTGAGTGTTAAATAAATGCATGCAAATATGTAACTAAAAATGTTTGTAAATATGGTCATAGAATAATAGGTATTGAGTATAAAGTATGAAGGTAAAAACTGTTGAAATTGAGAGGTATGTGAAAAAAAATCGTTTGATTATATGAACTTAATTTTGAACGAAAGTAAAATATTATCCTTTATAAGCTATTTTCTGGGTGTAGAATTGTATAATATAAAACGGTTAGATTATAGAGAAACTATTGCGTTTAAAAAAATTACAGATCCACTGCATTTTTTCTTTTCAAATGAAATCAAAATGGAATAACTCAGAAGATATAAGCTAAAACAGAAGTGTCGTTCAAGTATTTTGAGATCAATACATTTTATGCTATTATTAAAAAATTAATCATTTCAGTTTAGTAAGAAGTATGCATAAAATATCCCATTTTCTGAAAATAAAGTGCCTACTATATTTAATTTTCAACCAACGAGAAACAGTTCCCCATTCAAAATGTAAATCAGTATTTTCGGACAAAATGGTAGAAAATGAACTTCTTATGTTAATCCGTTTTCGACCATCAAAATATAAAAAATTAAACTACACAAACACAATTTATATTGTAGTAAATGAAGCATAAACAATCTTTTCATTTTGATAAAAGAGCAATTTAAAACCTTATCCTTAATGCATGCTAGTATATTTATTGTGTCTTTTGTTTTCAGATACTAATGGATAATGATATAATGGATAATGACTAAATATGGTTTTTGTAATCCAGAGAAAACATATCTTTTCAAATGTTATTTTGCCTTTTACTGTTTTGAGGCTTTCAGTTTAATCGAATAAATGAATTAAATGATTCTTATCTCCCATTAATATTTTCTTTAATCGGATATTATGAAAATGTTTAGTTTATAATGACTGGGACGTATTAAAATATAATTAATTAAAATTAAAACTTGTTTTAATCTTTGTCTTTTATAATATTATCCTTATGTTAATGTATTTGTTTATTATATGGTTTGGACCTTTAAAATATCCAAAAATAAACTATACGAACCCAATTTATAATCCAGTAAATGAAGCATAAACTCTCTTTTCATTTCTATAAAAGAGCAATTGAAAATCTTATCCTTAAATTATTCTAGTATATATATATCTAACAAAAACATAGCTGTGAAAAAAGGGAGCCAAGTTCTGTAAAGACAATGGCAAGAAAAGAAGTGATATCTAAGTGGGTGCGAAGTTCAAATAAAATTCACTCAAACTTACCTACTAAAGTATTATAGCATTTTTTAAATTGTTTAGAAATAAAAATTATTGATAGCATATTAATAATAAATCTAGAACTTGGCAAGTTTTTACCTATGGGTCATTTATTTTTAATAATGACATTATTATATCAAATCTTGTTATTTC
This sequence comes from Maratus speciosus, assembly GCA_963932465.1. NCBI lineage: Eukaryota > Metazoa > Arthropoda > Arachnida > Araneae > Salticidae > Maratus > Maratus speciosus. Next base: position 509,950,649 of record OZ010786.1, on the reverse strand, counting down.
ATGATTGGAAGCCTTAATTTGAGTGAGCTCCTTCCCCTTGAAGGGCGGTGGGATAAAATATATCCCACCTAATTTAACTGCAAAATGCCACATTGACACCAGAATTAAGAATTGAAAAGTTTAATTTTATTAAATACGTGAAAAGAAGCGTTTACCCATTTTTGAAATAAATTTGTTTTCAAATTCTGGTGTGATTCAATCATTTCAGCATTTCACTAATAAAAGTTATTTGCCCCTGAAAGGGTTAAAGTGGTGCAGTCTCTAGAGGGATGACCAAGAACAAGCGTAAGTATATCTGTCTCTTTGTCAGGTATCTTAGTCTGTTTGCATTGAGGTTTCTGGAGAGTGGGTGCTAGAGTGATAACCAAAGACGAGCGGGAGTGTATCTGTGTATTTATTGGTTTATCAAATCTTTAACATGAGTCATTTTTTATAATAATAACTATATTTGTTTTTTGTAATGTCATTGAAATTAATATTAACATCACCATTTTATTAAGACATGAAATTGATAGTCATAGCATTTATCAAAAACTTGCCAAGTTCTAGATTTATTATTAATGTGCTATCAATAATTTTTATTTCTAAACAATTTAAAAAATGCTATAACACTTCAGTAGGTAAGTTTGAGTGAATTTTATTTGAACTTGGCACCCACTTAGATATCACTTCTTTTCTTGCCATTGTCTTTACAGAACTTGGCTTCCCTTTTTCACAGCTATGTTTTTGTTAGATATCATTACTTTTTGTAAAGTTACAATATATTTAGACACTTTATTTAATGCTTTTTAATGTGTCTACGTGTGACTATTTTATTCACCAAGCAACATTCAATTTTAATTTAAATTTCCTACAACAAACTATTTAGCTGTCAATTTGCGGCAGAAATCTATATTTTAATATTGCTATATTGAATGCATGTTTTGAAATGAAATGTATTGATTCGAAATTTTTATTGTTTCAGAAACAACAATTCCTATTGAATTTTCCTATTAAATTTTCCAATTAAATATCCAATAGCTGGGCCTGCTTTTTTGTACTGAAAGTGGAAAATAAAGTTATGTGCTTATGCCACACTATGTATCATTCATCCATGGGTGCCGGCAAAGAGGCAGTGCAGAGGAAGGACATTGCCCCTCCCTGGATTTTCAAATTTAATTAACTAAATATCCTTTTCTCTGATGATTTTGAAAATAACAAGTGGGTAAGTGAGATCACAGATCGCACAGAGGGTTCCGTTTAATATTCCTTTCAAAACACTTTATCCTTTTGAAAAATCTGTTAGTTCCACATTTCGCAACCAGGGGCGCACTCTATTCTAAACAAACCTCTATCCGAACAAAACTCCGTTTTACATACTATCCGTAGATATATTAGTCAAGGGGATTGAGCCCATAGCACCCAAGTTAAGTAGGCGCCCCTAGCGGTAAAAGTGGAACTAAAATATGTAAGGCTATGGCGCATAATATGAACGAATGGTCAAAGGGGTGTCGGCAAAAGTTGGAAAAGTGCTCCCCGGGTAAAAAGGGCGGAGGTTAGAAAAATTGCTTAAAATACACAAGTTAGAGCTCGGAGGAGTATATAATATAAGACTTTTTGAAATTTTATGATTTGTCGTGTGGTCTGAGGTATTCAGCTATACGTATGCAAAAAGTCATGTCTCCAACTTAATTAGGGGATCCCTTGGAAAGAATTGCTTAAAATGCATATGTGATAGCTCAAAGGGTTAAGCGTAAGACTTTTTCTAGATATTATGAGTTGTCGCCTGGCCTCAGGTGTTCTGCTATAAGTATGCAAAATTTCAAATCTGCAATTTAATAAGGGGCTCAGTTAGAAAGAATTGCTTAAAATACGCATGTGGAAGCCCAAAGGGTTAAATGTACTACTTTTTCAAAATTTTATGATTTGTCGCATGATGGTATTCAGCTATAAGTATGCAAAATTTCACGCCTCCAACCTAAATAGTGTCTCACTTACAAAGAATTGTTTAAAATACACATGTGGGAGCCCAAAAGGTTAGATGTACGACTTTTTAAAAATTTTATGTTTTGTCATTTGATGTGTGTTCAGCTATAAGTATGCAAATTTTCACGCCTCCAGCCTAATTACAGGCTCACTTAGAAAATATTGTTTAAAATACACATGTGAGAGCCCAAAGGGTTAAATGTACGACTTTTTCAAAATTTTATAGTCGGTCATTTGATGTGAGGTGTTCAGCTATAAGTATGCAAAATTTCACGCCTCCAGCCTAAATAGGGACTCACTTAGAAATAATTGTTTAAAATACACATGTGATGGGCGGAAAGGGTTAAATGTATGACTTTTTGAAAATTTTATGATTTTTCGTTTGATGTGAGGTGTTCAGCTATAAGTATGCAAAATTTCACGCCTCCAACCTAATTAGAGGCTCACTTTGAAAGAATTGTTTAAAATACACATGGGGGAGCCCAAAGGGTTAAATGTAGAATTTTTCAAAATTTTATGATTTCCAGCTTCATGTGAGGTGTTCAGCTTTAAGTATGCAAAATGTCACGCCTCCAACATAATTAGGGCTCACTTAGAAAGAATTGTTTAACATACACATGTGGGATCGCAAAGGGTTAAATGTACGACTTTTTCAAAATTTTATGCTTTGTCGTTTGATGTGAGGTGTTCAGCTATAAGTATGCAAAATTTCACATTTCCAACCTAATTAGGGGCTCACTTTGAAAGAATTGTTTAAAATACACATGGGGGAGCCCAAAGTGTTAAATGTACGACTTTTAAAAAAATTTATGATTTCTCGTTTGATGTGAGATGTTCAGCTATAAGTATGCAAAATTTCACGCCTCCAACCTAATTAGGGGCTCACTTAGAAAGGATTGTTTAAAATACACATGGGAGACCCCAAATGTTTAAATTTACAACTTTTTCAAAATTTTATGATTTGTCATTTGATGTGAGGTGTTCAGCTATAAGTATGCAAAATTCCAAGTCTCCAATATGTATAGTTTTTGAGAACGGGCTCTGTGACGGACAGAATATCTCAATTTGTTGATTTTCTGTAAGCAAGTAAACCCAGATAAACCCCCAGTTAGTAGATAGGTTTACAATGGGAATTTGGTGAAATATTAGAGATATCGCCAAGGTGGCGTCACTTTTGGCGACTAATTTTGATAGCCAAATTTGGCGATATATCGCCATGTTGGCGAGAAACGTGGCGGTATTTGGCGACAGAACAGCGTCCCCTACTACGGCAAATTAAAATTTCGCCTATAATAGACGTAATGTTAAAGTAAAAATGGACACCCCCAAGTGGGTAATTCATCGATTTTCACATTTTTTTTTATTTTATTCCTTAGTTTCATAGTGTAAACGAACTTCGCACCAAATTTGAAGTCTGTAGCTGCAGTAGATATACGAGATCTTTTTGATGAGTGAGTGAGTCAGTCAGTCAGTCAGTGATAAAATTATCGATTATCAGACATTTTCAAATGTCATTATCTCGGAAACTAATTATGCGTTATATATAAAATTTTGGATGTTAGGTAATTAGGGTGGCCTTACTACACATTTCGTATAACAAGTACGTAGGTCTCATAGATTTTCAGTAGTAGGGCATCGAAATTTGACGAAAACAGCTCGAAATGGTTCGTGTAAATAACACACGGCTATGTCAGGCGAACTTGGCTGACACACTGCCGTGTGTCTAGATATATATAGTGTGTGTTTTTTGCTTTCAGATACTAATGGATAATGTTATAATGGATAATGACTAAATATAGCTTTATAATACAGAGAAAACATATTTTTTCAAACGTTACTTTGCCTTTTATGCTCTTTTGCGGCTTTCAATTTAATCGAATAATTAAAATAAATGAAATAAATGATTCTTATCTCCCATTAAATAATTTTTTTCCGTACTTTATTAGACAGATATTTGTTTTTTAATAAACTGAAATGTATTAAAATAAACATAAATAAAATTAAACTTTGTTTTAATCGTTGTTAATTTTAAGCTGCTGAAAAACTAAGTAAACATTTTAACTACTAAAACTAGCTACTAACATATTTTTAAGAACATGAGCACAAAATGTCAACAATATCAGCAATTGTTAAATACACAGCTCTTACCGGTCGATTCTCCACCAACCTTTAACTCGCGGTTCAACTCTCAGTTGAGAAATCTTCGGTTGTCAAAATCTAACCGCCGGTTAATATTTCGAATTCATCGATAACTTTCAAGCCGCGATTAGTGGACCTGAGATTAGTCAGCCCTCGTTTGAAATCTGCGTACTTGATTGGCCAAAGGAATCACATGACCTAGTAATCGTCTCTGCGAGTTCTGTCCTTCCTTGACACCATCTTTATCTGTTTCTTTTCAATAACGAAATTAAAAGCAGTATTGGAAATGCATAATTATCATGTTTAATTTTTAAATAAAAAATTCTTATGAATAAATTTGGAATTACCATTTTGATTTCATGGTTTTGTTCGTTTACAGAATAAAATTTTCAGTAAAATTTTTAATAAACAGTTGATAAAAAAAAAAAAAAACTTGATTAAAAAATAATTTTCTTTAATATAAGTTTAATAAACAATTATCTGATCAAACTAGTAGTTTTAAGTTGAATAAAAGTAAATAATGCAATAGGTTTATTTTATTATTATTATTTTTTTTACAATGAATATTATATATGAAGATATTTTCGTATAATTATTTCTAATGCATATATTTTTTATTCAACAAATGTAATTAATTACAGATTCAATTAAAATATCTTGGATAAAATAGCATGCCGGTAGAAAAAAAAGAAAAAGAAAAAAGACAAGAGGCCTTTTAAAAAAAAATCCCTGCCGGCTCGGGCCTACAGGCGGGGGTAGATTTCGAAGTTAAGTACTAAATTCACCAACAAAACTTAAATCAAGATTAGACATAAACCCACTTCCTTCACTAAGAATGATCTCTAGGGAGCTATACATTTTGTGAAAATTATAATATACACGAATACACACACGCATGTATATGGAATAGGTTTAAAAATGGCTAAAACAAATTCAGAGAACCTCAAAGTATTAAAATTATATATATAATAGCGCTAAGTGTATAACGCTTCCGGTGTGAACTCATCCGGATCCCACTTCACTTTATCGTATTCCATTCGGCCATTTTCATTCAAAATTATTTTTTCGAATAAAACTTCAAGAAAGATTACTCAAAATAAATTAACATTTGAGAGATGACTCACATTCAGTTAAATATTCTGAGATAACTTCAGTTGAAATTAATTTGGCAGTTCTATCTCTCCCTCCATAAGTAAACATTCGTTTGTATCGCATTCATTGTGAACTTTTATACTTCGTTGGCGCCGTCTATCGGTAGTTAAAATAAAAAAGAAGTTTCTTTTTGTATTTAGTAGGGAAAATAAATTTGTAATTTAATAAAAGAATTTGAGAAGAAAAAAAATCTTAATTTACTTAAGTGATAAAGGATAATTTTTAATGATCAAAATTTATTACAGGTTTCTTTATAGCATGTTCTAAAAAAATCAGGATTTAATCAGAGTTGAAAATTTTAAAATTTAAGTTATAATTATTTTGGCATCAGCTATCGGCAATTAAACTGTGAAGGACCCCCCCCCCCCCCCGATTTATAAGAAATTGAAGGTTATTGATTTTTTTTAAGCAATGAACGAAGACGAAAGTTATTTGACACTATATTTAAAATAGCATTATTGGTTCTAATTTGCATGTTTTTTACGACGTAGTTCTTCAAATTTTGCGAGTGAAGTTCTTTCTTGCAAATTAAGTTTCAGTGATAAATGGGCTGTTTTTATAACTATTTTACCCCCCACCTGATCCTATTAGTCAGATAAGATAAAATTTATTACTTCATAATTCTTTTGAAAATGCAAACACGTCATGCTGACGGGCTATCTCCTAGTATGTTAATATTTCCATAGTCGGGTTTTTATCATGTTTTAATACGTTTCTTCAAACTCACATGACGTTACCTATTCACCTGCTGAGGTCCATTATCTTTCCAATATGGCGCAATATATATTTTTTTAATTCGTCAAACTATTTATTTCATTTTGAGTTTTCATGCTGAAATATTGCTCTAGAAAACTTATGACGTAATATTCAAATTGTTTTCAATTCGTCAAACTATTTATTTAATTTATTTTTTCACGAGAAAATCTGCAAATAGCAAAGCAATTGTTGTGGTGAGAATTTTATTGTTTCTTTTTTTAATTGTTGGCAACTGCTATAAAGAAAAATATTTATTTTTTCCTGCCATTGTTGTGTAAGAGCTGTTTTTATCAGAATCTTGTTAAGACGATATTCAAAATTTTGAACCCTCCCCATTTCCATTCCCTTGGGCCGATTTTGCCCATTTTCAATCCCCGCCGAGATATTAGCTATCTCAAAGTTGTTGACGAGTTAGAAGACGATCCGTGCATAATTGTGAGTTTTATCGAGCGGACAAAATTTAGTACATACATACATATATATATATATATATATATATATATATATATATATATATATATATATAAACTTTTTAGGTGGGGGTGGTTTTGGGTTCCTGGGGTCCTATGATGAAAAGTTATGATGGAATTTTTCAAAAGTCGCACCATGGTACGACTGCAATAGGTTGTATTTCTTACGAAATCTACCTAAAATCACGTGGTTGAAACTGATCTATTCGGCAAACTATTTTTTTAATTTATTTTTTCACGTGAAAATTTTACAACAGAAAAGCAATTGTTGTGGTGGGAATTTTATTGGTTTGTTTTTTTTAATTGATGGCAACTGCTTTAACGAAAAATATTTATTTTTTCCTGTCATTGTTGTGTAATAGCTGGTTTTATCAGAATCTTCTTAAGACGGTATTCAAAATTTTTAACCCTTCCCATTTCCATTCCCTTGGGCCGATTTTGCCCATTTTCAATCCCCGCCGAGATATTAACCATCTCAAAGTTGTTGGTGAGTTTGAAGACGATCCGTGCATAATTGCGACTTTTATCGTGCGGACAAAATTTAGTACATACATACATACATACATATATATATATATATATATATATATATATATATATAAACTTTTTAGGTGGTGGTGGTTTTAGGTTCCTGGGGTCATATAATGAAAAGTTATGAAGGAATTTTTCAAAAGTCGCACCATGGTAACGACTGCAATAGGTAGTATTTCTTACGAAATCTACCTAAAATCCTCCGTTGATTATTACACATTTTTTTAGAGATCATGTTTAATAACTTTAGAAGAAGGCCGAAAACATGTATTAATGTTCTTAAATGTATTGCGAAATTAAAAAACAAAAATCTTCTGAAAAAATAATGTCTCTTTAAAACAAAAATCATTATTTCAAACTTACTAAGTATGTAATAAAAAAAATAATTATTTATCTATTATGAACACCTGACCACATATACACAATTTGGTAGAAAATTCATGCTTTAAGCAACTATGAACGGTACAGCGAGATACTCAAATGGAAGAAAATTTGTTTTCTATTTTTTCATTATTATTAAAAAAGAGAGAAAGAAAGAAAGAGATTTGAATCATATATTTTTACAAAATTAGTATTGAAAGAACATATTTCCGCATGGATTCGTTAGATGGCGCCACCAAAAATACGTTGTAAATCAATAAAATATGAAGCTTCGTTTTCGACACACAATTTAATATAATTTCGCGTTCATAGAGCAAACATATCCAAAAAAAAAGTGTGACACATTCTTTTATAATACCATCTTTAATAATTAATGCTTCGTTTAATTAGTATATCCCAAAAAGCTTTGTTTTAAAAAAAGAAGCATCAACGCACAATTTAAAACGACCGCCATCTTTCTTTCTACTAGGCATGCGCGGTTCCACTAACCTACCCCTCAGAGCTGGTTGAGTTAGTCAACTCCGGGTTAGTATTTACCTCGAATTTCGTCAGGTTGGGTAAACGGTGAATTAGATTTCGCATTCAACCGAGAGTTAAGCTCGAAACGCGAGGTTGAGGTCGACGGAGAATTACCGGGTTAGTGTATGTCTGAACTCACTATTAAATTTAAATTTTAAAATACTACGGAATGCATGCTAGATGATAATTTTCATTTAGAGATTTGAACACACTCATCAACCGTTAAAGGTATATATAAATATTATACATACATGCAAACAATAAATACAATAAACCCAACTGTAGTGAAAAATTAGCCAGAGCCAGGAATCGAACCCGGTACCACAGTATACAGGGCTGCTGCCCTAACCACTGAGTTACTCTGGCCGATGCCCTAGTCTTCAATTTCTCACTAATAAAACACGTTGGGGAAGTCACCAGCCATCTATACGACAGCTTTGGACGACCGGACAACGATGAATAGATTTTACTATTACATCGATCTACGATAATTATAATAAAACACTCATACTACAATATATATTAAAACACACATAAATAACGCCTGCATTCAACAGTTAAAGGAATATATAAATATTATACAGACATACAAACAATAAATACAATAAACCCAACTGGCGTGAAAAATTAGCCAGAGCCAGGAATCGAACGCGGGGCCACGGTATACAACACTGCTGCTCTAACCACTGAGCTACTCCGGCCGATGCCTGAGTTTGCAATTTCTCACTAATAAACCATGTTGGAAAAATCACCAGCCATCTATACGACAGCCTCGGATGACCGGACAACGATTAATAGATTTTACTATTACATCGATCTACAATAATTGTAATAAAACACTCATACTACAATATACCAGGTGATCCAAAAGTCAGGACGAACTTTAAAAATGAATAATTCGAAAACGAATAAAGATACAAAGATACGGATTGCACCAAACGGATGGGAAAGAAACCGGGTTTGTGTGGCAACGAAAAAAATAGTTCTGTTGGCGACCAACAGATGGCGCTATAATGTTTTATTGCACCAAAAGATGATTTACAAATGAAAAAATGTTGACAACTTACAAGTCAGCTTACTTACAATTAATTAGTACTACAGTAAATGTTCAATGTGCTGTTTATCATTCAAAAGTACAGCTGTGAGACGAGGTACCACACCATTCACAGCATTTAGTAGCATTTCTTGCGTTATGGCAGACACATTTTGGCGGATGGCATCTTTCAGTGCTGCTAGTGATACCGGTTGGGCGCGGTACACTTTTGACTTCAAGACTCCCCTCAGCCAAAAGTCACATGGTGTCAGATCGGGAGACCTTGGAGGCCATGAGTGATTAAAGTAGCGACTGATAATGCGATTCTCCCCAAATGTTGAGCGTAGCAGGCTTTGCACAGGCAGAGCAATATGAGGTGGTGCTCCATCTTGCATAAAGGTGGCTGTTTGGAGTGCCTGTCGCACTTGCAGTCCAGGAATAATGTTGTGCTATAACAGTGCTACATATCGCTGACCAGTAACAGAAACAGTCTTGAAACCCGTCTGTGTTACTTTTTCGAAAACAAATGGACCAATTATGAAATCAGCAGTGAAGCCAGACTGTCACTTTAGGCTGTTGCAAGGGTACCTCAACAAATGCATGTGGATTTTCTGTAGTCCACTCTCGACAATTGTGAATGTTAACAGCGCCAGAGAGTGTGAAATGCGCTTCATCTGTCCAAAGCACAGTGTTAAGCCAGTTTTGCTGCTCTTCCATCTTAATGAATATCAAATTCGCAAAATCTCGGCGAGAGTCGAAGTCAGGAGATTTCAGTTCTTGGTTATGTTGTAACTTGTAGGGATACCGTTGCAAAGTTACTCGCAGTGCTCTCCAGGCACTTCCGTACGACACTCCCGTCTGCCTCGAAACTTCTCGAGCACTGCACTCCCCATGTGCAACAACCGCCAACATGGATTGCACCGTCTGCTCCACTGTCGTGGCAACAGCAGCGGCTGTTGAGGGACGTCCAGTTCTTTGACGTGGCGCCAAAGAACCTGTAGCTTCAAATTTCTTCATCATTTTGTTCAATGCAGAAGACGTTATTGGTCCTTTGCTATCTCGAATACCATTCATGTAGCGATATGCTCGCAATGGCACTTTCCAAGCTCTTATAATACAGTTTAACTAAGAGGGCTTTCTCAACTATGGACAGCATTTCGATGCATACAAGCTTCGACTACCATCACCTGCTGCAGTTGCTCCTTTTTTATATCGTTTGTTGCTTTGCATAATCCTACATCAGAAATCCGACATCGCCATCTGTGGGTCGCCAACAGAACTATTTTTTTGCATTGCCACACAAAACCCGGTTTCTTTTCCATCCGTTTGGTGCAAACCGTATCTTTGTATCTTGATTCTTTTTCGAATTATTCATTTTTAAACTTCGTCCTGACTTTTGGTTCACCCGGTATATTAAAACACACATACACGCATAAATAACGCCTGCATTCAACAGTTAAATGTTGTAACTGTTTTTATGTTGTAAATGTTTTAACTGTTGAATGCAGGAGTTATTTATGTGTGTATGTGTGTTTTAATATATATTGTAGAATGAGTGTTTTATTATAATTAACGTAGATCGATGTAATAGTAAAATCTATTCATCGTTGTCCGGTCATCCAAGGCTATCGTATAGATGGCTGGTGACTTCCCCCAACATGGTTTATTAGTGAGAAATTGCAGGCTCAGGCGTCGGCCGGAGTAGCTCAGCGGTTAGAGCAGCTGTCTTGTATACTATGATCTCGGGTTCGATTCCTTGCTCTGGCTAATTTTTCACTCCAGTTGGGTTTATTGCTTTTATTTTTTGTATGTGTGTATAATATTTATATATACCTTTAACCGTTGATTGCAGGCGTTATTTATGTGTGTTTTAATATATATTGTAGTATGAGTTTTTTTATTATAACACTCATCAACCGTTTAAAAGAATAGGTACATCTATTTATAAAAGAAAATTTTAATATTTTGCACGAATGACTGAAGCATAATTTCGGAGCTAAATTGCAATGTGTATAACTCTAAATAAAGGGGATTATTAATTTTAATGTGCGAATTTATATTTTAATGTTCTGTAGGTGAATTTGCGTCTGAAAGGTAGTAGCAAATTTCAAGCTTCTATGTTTAACAATTCTATAGTAATACAAAATTTATAAATTTTTCGTGCATTTTACCATTCTAAACTTCAATATACAGAAAAAAAACTTTTTAGTACAAGCATTTACGGCCAAAAAAAAAAAAAAAAAAAAAAAAAAAACAGCAGTGTCAAAATGAAAGTTTCTGTACCTCAACATTCAATAGTAAACGTAATTGTAATGTTTTTAGAACGTTTTTCTCTCATTTCACCCTTTTACATTTTGAATTTTCATAGAATCTTTCTTAACGAACATTTGTATCTTAAAAGTAATCTCTATTCCAAATTTCTAACTTCTAGCACCTTCAGTATAAAACAAATTATAATTTGGAATTTTACATCAACTGGCACTTTTAAATTTGATTTTTTGTTACTTTTGTTTGTGCGTGCATTTCTGTCTTTTAAATAGCAGCCATGTCAAATTTCAAGTTTCTATTAATTCTGCCGGACAGTCCTATGCAATTTATGCAGTTATAATCTAGTTACGACCTTAATGAACAAGCCAAATGATGAAGGTGAGTAAACAGGTTCTTATCTTAATTTTATTGATTTGCAGGTAAATGATTAATTTTCAGTATCGGATAAGTTCTTAGTTCAGACAAAGAAAAGTAATTAAATTAAGTTGCATAAAATAAAACTACAATTATCAATTGCTCTAATTAATAAATTAAATTAATCTAAAGCGCTGTGTTATTATTATTATTATTATTATTATTATTATTTTTTTTTTTTTGTAGAATCTCAAGTTTTCATAAAATACTGTACGACTTTAAAATTATCCTAATCTCGGTAGTTAAAATTTTAACTTTACCCTGACACCTGCATATCGATGAGGGATATAAATAAATACATACCTCTCAAACTCGATACAAGAATGAATTCATTAAATTATATAGACATAAATAATGAAGAGAAAGTTATTAAAACTTAACAATTATTTTATTTACATTATTTAATTGCATCAATTAAAAAAGATTACAGACGTTATAATGCTAAAAGCATTTAAGTAAGATTTGTTCTTTTGTATACGTTTTCATACGAAAAATATTAATTTAGTTTAAGCAACTCCTGACTGTAAACAAGCCCTATTGTATTTTCTACAGTTTAACATTGTATATACACACGATATAGATGCTGTCTTTGATACATACCTTATTACCGTCGTTATCAGTTCCTTCAAAACTGCCCCTCACTGTCTACAAAACAAGTCTGAATACAGTCTCATTGAAAACACTGCATTTTTCATGCAATTCTAGCAGTCGGAAGCATTTCACAAATTTTATTTTAAAAATCTATTTTTTATGTGTATTACGACATACTTCTCAGTCTTAGCACAAACCTCGTATTAGGCAAACTGGACACAGCTTCTTTTTAAGTCGTAACGTTTTTACTAAACATCATTACTCGGAAAGATCCTCAAGATGGAATTGAATTTTCCATTATTTTCTCTTTTCTCGAGATGGTCTGGTACTAAGGGACTATATGGACCGCCTTCTTCCGACGCGGCCCGTCACTGAATCTGGGTTTTGCCCCTTGCAAATTATTGGTCACGTGTGTACAACGCACATTGCTAAGGATTGGGTAGTAAGTTCCTCATATCCCTTAGTCCTGCGTGTCTCTCCTCCTGTGCTCAAACTTTTTATTTACGGCTGACTGAAATTGGCCTCAGAAATAAGTATTTTCTCAGTTTTATTTGCATCCCTGCAATATATTCAGGTCGTAAACCAGTCAATTTCTGTGATTTAAGACCCTAACATTCTCATATGTGGGCACTATAGTATATACACTTTTACATATTTTACATAAAAACGTTGTTTAATTAATATAGATTGTATTTGTTACTAAATAAAATTTGCATTTTTGCTAAAACTTGAGATGCGGTGCAAACACACCAGCAAATTCCATAGAAATCATACTTTAGACCATCATTAGAACGTTTTTCACACTTTTCACCCTTTTTGTCTCCGAATTTTTTTAGATACCGTTCTAAAGCAGACCTTACATGATTTAATTAACTACCATGCCAAATTTCAAGTTTTTAGGCCTTTCAGTAACAGAAAGATCGCAATTTTAGAACATTTTTCGTTATTGTGTTTACTTCTTATGGTGACAATTTATCTCAAAATTGTCGAAAAATCGATTTTTCTTTTAAATAATAAATGAAAGTTTTTTTAAATTATGAATATGTTGACACTTCGATTTTACACATACGGTCATTATATCACGAGATATTGTGAATTTTCTTAATGCAAACATTGTCATTACCCATACAAATTAAAAGTTTAAATGGCTTTTTCTCCGTGTTTTCAATTACTTTCTTGTTTTAAAAATACTAAGGCTTTTTAGTATTTGAGATAGAGAATTAAACTTTTTTGTGTATGTTCTTTGTTCTATATGAGATAAATTTGTGGATATGTGATAAAGTGGAATTAGTCTTCAGGTTTTTTGTTATTTAAAAGAAATAAAAGTATATGAAGATATGTTAGATTTCATCATTTTTCCCGATATATATCAGTAAAACAACTATGTTAAATGTAATATTAGATGTATCTAAAAACCCATGCGCAGTGTTGTGTAATACACATTTGAAAATCTTATTTTGAAAAAATATCAATATTGAAAAAAGTACTGGGGATTTTAAAAAATGAAATTTTTTTTTTTTTTTTTAATTATAAATGCAATTAGAATTTTTTATTTCAAAATTTGCTTTTAGTTCAACATTGAAATGCAGTGAGTTTATTATTTCAACCATATTTTAAAAAAATAAATAAAATTGTTGAAAAGGTAAACTGCCTTCTTAATCAGTCATAATAGTAGTAATAGATCCTGAGAAATGCACTGTCTTTATAAACAATTATATAGATTTTAAACTTTATATTATCGTTAAAATCATCAATTAGCATTTTATTAGATAAGCTGTAGTAACGGATCGCAAAATTTCATCCTTTTACTTGATCATGATTTGTTGAGTCGAGAATATGATATTTCCTTTGGGTTTTCTACTATGTCAGTAGGTCAGTTTTAACATCTTCAACAGCTTGTTTAACTTTCAGAACTTTTTAGAAATTCCCTAAGCATTTTGCTATATAGAAATAACATCGGAAAAAGAAAAGATAAAATAGTCCATTTACCTTGAGACCCATATTTCTATGGAAAGTGGGAAAAGGAAACTTTTCAAAGATCTACTCGTTGATTCAATACTTTATCCATTCTTTTTATTCCATCTCCATTATTTTTTTCTTAATTATACATAGACATTTTTACACGAAATTTTTGCACTATACTCTATTCATTTGAGCACTTTGTAAGTCAGAAATGACATTGACAAAGAAAAGTTAAATAGTTGATTAACCTACAGATCTAAGTTTCTATAAAAATTGGGAAAAAGTCTTTTTACACCCATACCCCTTGTACACTGTAAAAAAAAAAAAAAAAAAAAAAAAAAAAAAAAAAAACTGTAAAGTTACTAAAGTTTTTTCTAGGAAACTGGGATCCCTAGAACATTTTATGTAACGGAAACAACAAAAATTCATGTACCAGATATACGTTTGCTCCGAAAATCAAAATCTCTGTAAGGTTGCTAACCATTTTTTTAGGAAACTGGGATGCCTAAACCATTTCATGTAACTGTAACCAGGGTTACAGATAAAATTTTAGTAAGATTACTGTAATTTTAACAGATACATTTGTAAAGTTACGGATTCTTGTAGCTTAACAAAAACTAGTATTGTAGATTTGAAGCTTTTTTGTACAGTTGCAGATGAAAAGTTAGTATGCATGTAACTTTACATCTGTAGAGCTACAGATTTTGTTTAAAGTATATTAAATGCATTATCGGTTGACCATATTTCATTATGCTTTGCTTAAACATATGTCTGTACCTTGGAACAAAAAGGGCCAGTGTCCATTTTTGTCAAATGGCAGGAAACCCAATTTAAGTTTGAGGAATTTTAAGAATCTTGCAACGATTTCTGTGCTATTATTTTTCAAAGTTGCACCTTTCAACTCAGTTATATTTCTCTCACTACATTCTAATGTTACATTGATTTAGTTTTTTTTTTACATTTTAAACTGGCCATTTTTACATTAACAGTAAGTAACAATGGCGTCGACAAATTAGTTTCTTTCAGTGATCTAATATTGGGAGGACTTTGACCATTTTAACAATTACTTTATATCGCATCCTGAATTCATTCGTGCATTTAACTCAAATTTCTCAATTTTGGACATTGGCCCTTTTTTCCCAAGGTACAGATATATTAATATAGTGAAATTACTGTTTACCAAAATTTTCTACAAAAGATTATAAAACTATAAGTTTTCATATTTTATTGTATTTGCAGTATGTAATTAAGTACCCATCAAAAGAAAAACAATAATATAGAAGAACAAATTCATTATCATATTAATTGGGCAAAGTTCTTGTGCATGTGTTAAACATGTGTTACTTTTAAACATCATTTCATAATAATATATGAAAATATCACATAAACATAACTTAGTATATCTGCTAAAATCTCTCAGCATTTAAAGAATACAAGTCATATGTTTTAGGAATGTGATGAATATTATATTTCCTATAGACAATCAATTACATTACTCAATCGATTTTAACATCGTCTACAACTAGCTTAACTTCTAAAACTTATTAGAGAATCCCTTGGGCATTTTGTTAGCTAGAAATCACATCGGGAAAGAAAAGTTAAAGTAGCGAATTTACCTTGAGACCCATGTTTGTATGAAAATTATGAAAGGGCACTTTTCCCATCTCTACACCTTATATTCAATACTTTATCCATTGATGACATTCTTTTTTTTCCCTTAAATATACACTGATATTAATTACACCAAATTTTTGATTAGAATTATAAAAATACACACACTTTCCTATTCTAATGATTTGAAGAACGTAATTAAATTCCTAGCCGAAAAAAACCCTACTAATATATTGCCATGTGGTTATTGTATTAATTCAAAAAATTCAATAATACATGCTTTCTGCTTTAAAAATCATTTTAGTTTAATGTATGAAGATGTTACATATTCTTACCTTAACAGATGTGCTGAAAGTCTCTCCGCATTTAACACTATAATCGTTTTGAGGTCTTTCCTGTATTTTCATAAAAAGCCTTAGAATAATACTGCTAATTAAAATTTCTTTTCCTGATAGTTTCTAATATACAATTCATGCCCCTTTATTTGACATACATATTAAAACACAATTCGATAAAATTATTTTTGTCTAGAACCAGTTTAAGTTGGTTTAGGGAAAAGAAAGAATACGGGGAAACCGCTTAGAGGGTTTTAATGAATCAAATTCATAGGTATTACGTAAATAAGAAAATCGGAGACTAAAATGTTATGAAATGTTTAGAAAAACTCTAGTTATAAAGTTGCCACCTTTACCATCATTCAATTCGAGTAAATAAAACAGACCACCGACGCTGCGACGCTGATAGGTTTATTTGACTTTCATACATAAATAAATCTGAAATTGTACGTCAAACGTGATAAATGAAGTACATTCGTACTATAACAAGTTTTATAAATATTCACTTCTTTGTGCAATAGCTATTGCAATCTTATGCAAAAACACATGAATACAAAATATATTGCGATTATATTATATATATTAAATTCTATATTAGGAAAACAATATGATTCTACCTTAAATAGGACGTCATCACCATGCCAACCTAGAATCATTACCTATCACGGGATATAATTGAATCAATTACATATGGAACGATTTAATAGAATGAAGAAAACTTTTATTAATAACTTTTTAAGTTTAGGTTCGATTTTCATAACATTTGAAATCACCCGACAAAATTCAGCAATGATTATATATATCAAATTTCCAATCATTAGGTTCGGTAGCTTCTGCGCTATTATATGCTGTCTGATGGACAAACACATGGGCGGATCAGACGACGACTATAGCCGCTACGTATCTACATAATTACGAACGCACCAAAAAACGACATGATAATATCAATAATGGGATTATTCACCGTATTTGTGTAATACTAGGTGAGTTTCATAATTGATTATGCATACCGCAATGAGAAATAGTTCCAAGAAAAACGCTTTAAAACAATAATATATATCGCCTTTTGTTCTTGAAATGAGGATGTTTTTTTTCTGTTATATTTATGTACGATTATCGGTATAATTTTTGTCGTATTTATGAGCATCACATTTAGAAACCCTAAGTAAATCAATGAATTTCTAATTATTTTAATTATATTATTTTATGAGATAGCTCATTTGTTATGATAAGAGTAGGAACACATTTTCTTACTTTAACTATCCTCTCAGAATTGTGTATACAGAATCATTCGGAGTATATAAAATTGGATATTTTTCTCGTTTATAATATTAAAAATTAAACAGGATTTTGACACATAAAAGAACTTAAAAATTTTTTATCGACAAAATCATTTTCGAAATCGTGAAAAAAAAAAAAAAAAAAAAAGATTATAATCAGTTTATCTTGGATTATCTTATAGCACACCTAAACTACGTTTACAGTAAAATTATCTACACATTTTCTGATTTTATAGATATTATCAGATACTACATGTATTATTTTAAAAATATGAGTTCATTTTATGTTTTAAGTATCATATCTGCATTGAATACATAGAATTATGCAGGGCATAAGCAATATATTACTTTAACTATAAATATATAAATTCTAGTTCATGCTTTCCAGTTTTATCAGTATATTAATTGATATGTTTGTAGATTCTTCTACCACCGCTGTCCCATAGCGAACAAATTGTGAAAACACCTTGCCCAAAATAAAATTACGTTAACATTATTTTCATCACATGGCGCGAAAATTCAGTGGTATGCACGGCACTGTGATAGAGATTAGTTTCATTTTGTGACGAGTTCTAAATGTCTGAAAAATCGGTCTCGGTAACTTAACAGTAGAATAATGTCACGAAATAAATATTACACCTTCTGGTTACCGATGTAAGATTGGCTATTTGTGACGTTTGTGATATCATACTGTCGTAAATTGATCTGGTTGTGTTGCTATAGAAAGTTAATACCTTTAGATAGTATGTCTGCATGTGATTGAATTTATTGTGTTGGATTAAAAATAAAAGACATATCTTCTTACAGTTTTTACTTATAATAAAATACCTTTAATTAATTAAGTGTTATTTTTAAGTTTTTCTTCTTATTACGTTTTTAAGCGACAAGATTCTGTTTGATTTAAATCTCCATGAAAATGCGTTTTTCTATGATAAATGTTCCTCCGACAAGTAAATAAATATTTTTTCTGTCATTATGGTATTCTGGAATACATAAATATTTATATACTAGCTGAAATACCTGGAGTTGCTGGAATTTTAAACATGTTTGATTAGAAAAATCAATTTTAAAATTAAACACCGCACGGACTATGAATCTCGCGCAAATACGCTCTATCTTTTTAATGTATTGAAAGCCTTGAGAAATTTTGCTTTTATACCAGTATAGTGAACGTTTCCTAAGCCTAAATAAATATAGCTTTAATTCTTGAAAAAAAAATGAAAAAAAATGTAAATTCATGAAGAGCCATTCATGATATCACTTTCTCTTGCAACAGCCATGCATTAACCATATATTCGTTTTAAATATGAGCTCATACGTGAAATAACACATATTATTCACAACTAAAAAAAAATGGCGCATCTAGTATTTGTCGATAATTAAATAAACATCAACAATTCGTGACATCGTAATTCACTGTTATATTTTAACAGAATAATATGTCTACAATAACGTGTCACTCGTGCTCTAGCCAGTAAACATGTCAGGACACATAACCATTATCATTATCATTTTCCTCATGAGGGTTTCGCTGGAGGTGGTACTACATTGTGAAATTTGGTAATTTTTGAAATTCAATATTTAAAAAACGTCATAGTCATTGGATTTGAAATTTATATTAAGAAATATGCAATTTTTTACCTTTCTAACGCAGTTTGTCAAACAATTTTCTGACAAATACTTTTCGAGCTCTTATATTTTTCAGTAAGGCCATTCTTCCTAAATGAGACGCGATTCCCCATAGTTTTGTTGCATTTGGGTATATTTGGTATTTCGTTAAATAATTATGTATTTTATGAAGCTGAAAATTATTGAATATTGTGCCTTTAGTTCAAAAATAACTTCTTTCGTAAAAATTGAATCGTTATTTTTACTTTAAGTCAATATTATACCATTGTGGTATTTAGATTTTTTTTTTTTTTTGTCCCTAAATGCGATCTAAAATCTAGTTAAATCCTAAATGAGACGTCCATTATCCTAAATGTGACAGTTCGTTTTATACATGTCAGTTTATCTTAAAATATTCCTTTAATTGCTATACATACTTTAATTACGAAATAAACAGTTAAAATGCTTAAAATTGAAAGTTTATTAGTTTATCATTGAACAATTAAATAAACTAATAATTTAAATTAAAAATCGTATAACGGTACATAATCTTGAATACATTATACTTAAATAATGAATACTTCAAAATCCATATTTAACAGGCTTTTAAATTTGAAGATTGATAAAACAAAGTAAATAATGAATGACTGATACAACAAATTTTACCATATCTTTTTCTTTTCAGTTTGCTTTCAACTAATTTTTGATTTTCACCTTCCGTGTAGGCTTCATTGTTTCTTTTTGATTTCTAAATGGTATCGATCTATATAGATTAAGGTTTAGGTTGTTGCAGCTTTACTTCCAGGTTGTTTTAGTAACGGACTTCAGGTTTCTAACGAATTTTGTTTTTGAAATGCTGCTTTGTTTTGTTTTTACGCTTTAATTATTCTCTCTGTTTCATTCTTTGACGCTGCTTTTTTTTTTTTTTTTTTTTTTTTTTTTTTTGGTGCCCTAATATATTTTTTCCATATACGCTGCGGTTTTTAAACATGCAGTAAAGGTTGACTCTACGGAATTCGTAGAATTTTACATTGTTTGCGAAACTGTTTTTAACAACCGGCTTCCAAACGCAGAAGAAGGATTACCTTCCACAAAGTACGAAAATGTAGTAACGTCAATGAAAATAACACACATATGCGTTCCCACGGGGCCATTTCAAACGAACGTCTAGCAATGACAACGCAACGACATTTTTAGTACGCAACAGTATACTACTGCTCGGGAAGGTACCATTTACGTTTAAGTAACACACGAGAACCTGGCATGTGTAAACCTGCATATGTCAAGTAAATTTATATTTTCACATTGCTTTTAGTGGAAACTGGTGGCGATAAAGTTTTACATAAGCAGATTTAAAACATCCCATCACAAGCATATCTGAACAGATGATAAACATTTTAACCTTTAGACTCGAAAACAAATGATGAAGTTCCACGTATATTCCAAAGAGGTTTGTTCGTTTGAAACTTTTTTAATAACAATTGCAGCATTAAAACAACAAATAAAATAAACTAAGACAGACTTGAGCACAGTTAAAAAACTGTTCTTGATTTGTTCTGACGTTTGATATGCAATGGATATTTTTTGTACTGATGATGCCTTGCGTGTCGCTTGGCGAAACGTTTACATATTGTGTTTTTAATTGTTTTTAAGTATATTCTTTATAAATTTTATTTTTTAACTGTGCTCAAGTCTGTCTTAGTTTATTTTATTTGGTGTTTTAATGGTTTTTTTAATTTAGACGTTAAATGTATATGTACTGTAAATTGCACCATTTCTTAAATATTGTTTTTTTTTCTTTTTTAAATTTTAGTTCCATATTTTCTGTTATTAAATGAATTGCTCTCCGAAAATAGTGATGGCAGTTTGTCCACTTTCAACGGGTTCACCACCCCTGCCTTACAAAATACAGATTCGTTTTATGAAATTTAAAAATTTTGACAATTTTTGAAATTGTTTACGATGTAATAATTTTGCCCGGATTTGACTAAGAAATAAAAACATATATTTCCACCACTTTACACTAAGAGCATTGTTCAGACATATATTTCTCAGTAAGCTGTAGCCTGGTGAAGAAAAAAAAAGTGCCCGTAGTTCGTGAAGCTTTATTTTATGACGCCAATTGTGTTTACTGTGGGTGTGTTTGCGTTGCACGTTATGTCTTTGTTTGAAAAGACGCCAGAAATGTTTCTAAACAAACTAAAAATTTACTACATTATTCTGGAAGGTTGTACTGGGAAATCTGTAAAGTTCCTCTGGGATGAACAGATACGTTGGTGGCGAATGCGCGTGCTAGCGAGTTAATTATCACCAGTACATATGAGTAGTAGGAATATTTCAGAAAATAAAATTATAACTTCCTGTTATAAAAACTTATGAAAAGGGAAAACGATCCCAAAATACACGCGGAACGTTACCATTTTATTTACGGTGCACTCACTGAATTGGAAATGCCATTTTTTCATTTATAATTGTAAAGATGAGTACACTGTAAAAAAAAATCTGTAGTTCTACAGATGTAAAGTTACATGCTTACTAAACTTTCACCTGTAACTGTACGAAAAAAGCTGCAAATCTACAAAACTTGTTTTTGTAAAGCTACAAAAATCTGTAACTTTACAAATGAATCTGCTAAAATTTCAGTAATCTTACTAAACTTTTATTTGTAACCCTGGCTGCAGTTACATGAAAAGTTCTCGGAATCCCAGTTTCCAAAAAAATTCTTAGTAACCTTACAGATTTTTTGATTTTCGGAGCAAAAGTGTGTCTGTTACATGAAATTTTGTTGTTGCCGTTACATGAAAAGTTCTGGGAATCCAAGTTTCCTAGAAAAACTTTAGTAACTTCACAGATTTTTTTTTACAGTGTATCTTTCTATTTTGATCATTTAAAATATATGTTTAAGTACGCAGTAAAAGAAAACACTATTGGAGGATCATGTTGGAATTCGAAATTTATTTTCTGAATACAGCTTATTTAAACACAATTTCTGCTTTAAATATAATTTTAATGCAATTTATGACATTTACCATATTTTTTACCTTGTTTATTACATTTACCTTAAGTATTATCCTAATAGTCAGCAAGTATTTAGGACATTATCTCTATCCTTTGTAGGCCACTGAAGAAAACAAGTTACCTAAATGCGTGGAAAACTTCAAAACTCAAATCTCAAAACTTTTCGTGTTTTCACGAGCTAACTTTGCTGGTAAATGAAACACACATGGTAGCCACTGACGTCCGTAATTTTATTTGGTCTTCAAAGTTAACAGAAAAAATACTTAAACCAATTTCGGGATTTTTGCATTTAGGAAACACTGGGGCGCTATAAAATAAACGACATCTATTGGAATGGGAATTTATTTAATATAAAACGTTTAAAATGTAGATAAATATTTCGGGTTTTCTTCATTAAGATCGGATGCCTCATTATACAGCATTTATTTATAATTCTTGCTTTAAGGTTACAAAGAAACGAACATTATCGCATTTAGGAGTCATCACATTTAGGCATACTGACCTTAACTTAACATGTTTCAATTTCCGAGATTAATCTGTGGCAACGATTAGCGAAAAAGCCAGCGGTCAGCAATGCATAGCTTTATATTAAAGAGGATTGTTCATCACAAAAGAAATGTAAGTGCAACCAGCTTTCGACTCAATACATTTATAAAGTTTTAAAGAAAATTTCAGCATTATGGTGAATTTGTTATTAGTGAATATTACTATCGTTTGTTTAAAAATGAATTGTTAAATCTTTTCCGTATCTAAGTAAATAATATATATGTTTGCCGCCTAATAAGATATATGTTAGTATTTATGGTGTATGTAAGCATATAATTAAAAAAAATATGTATGTATCTATTGAGATAAATTATCGTTTTTGAGTATTCGGCATCAGGTTAATTAAAAATTAAAAATTTATTTAAGAACCCTAAAGAGTAAATAAAATCTGAGAATTAATATTATTTTTTATACACCTTTTTAATTTTTTAATATTTTTTTACGAATTATTGAATAAAACAAAAATAAATATTAAATAATCTTTTAAAACTTTCTCCTAAAATCCATCCCAGCCCCATTCAACAATAACGCACATTCTAATTAATTTAATTACGCGTCCGTAGATAGCAAGTTAATATGATAAATTTGATAAAAGTCAATAAAACTTCTGCATACTAAATCATTCGCTTGGTCTCTCCTTCTAAATTAGTTCTCCAATACTTATTCTCCCATTACTAGATTTAATTTTATAAATGTCCTCACACTTTCGTCTGCGAGATAATGTTTCGCCTGTCAATATAATTCACTTCAGAGCATAAAAGATTATATTGATTTTATCATTTGATTTTCTTTTCATTAAAAGATAACCGATACTATCAGTTTTGACTGCTTTAATTAATAAAATACGCTAAGTAATTTTAGTTGTTACTTGCTGATGGAAAATATATGTAGGAAAGTCTCTTTTGTTAAACTTCAGATTTAATAAATTTATGACTTTCTGATAAAAATTAAAATTGTTAAGCCTACATTTTCATATAATACTATGCATAGGTAGAGAATGTTTAAACATATATTGAACGGCTTTGAAAAAGGATTTCAAAAATGTAAATGTTTTCTGTTGGAAGTGAATTTCTTTTAAAAGGTTATTATTTGAAATTAAAACTATTGTCTTATACTTTCAACTTTATTCTGACCCTGTATAAAAACAGTAAACCTGTTTGTATTTTTTCTATTTTTTTT
This sequence comes from Maratus speciosus, assembly GCA_963932465.1. Classification (NCBI taxonomy): domain Eukaryota; kingdom Metazoa; phylum Arthropoda; class Arachnida; order Araneae; family Salticidae; genus Maratus; species Maratus speciosus. Next base: position 509,926,891 of record OZ010786.1, on the reverse strand, counting down.
TTTTTTTAAGTAAAATTGCAGATAACAAAAGAAAATCTGCCGACGTAGAAATCAATTTAAAATTCTTTAAAAAGATGTTCACGTCTATTGTTGACACATGTTGCGAAACGCAAGACATTTTGTATAGCCTTGCAAGAAATTCATCAAGCAGCAGATAATTAAAAATTCATATTACCTGTGCTGAAGCATGAATTTTCCGAAACGATTGAAACAAGAACGGTCTATTTACTATCGAAAATATATTGAATAAAATGTCCAAACCTTGTTACGATAACGCAAAGAAACTCTCGGTAAACGCTTTATAACTGTCACAGGTCACCTTTACAATGGAAAATTAAAAACTTTAAGTTTGGAAAAGGTGATGTTAAAATAAATTCAGAATAATCTCAGAAGAATATGTTATTCCCGATATTTGGAGAAAGAGTTACATTCATTTCTACCAGCGACTGTGAAAGGGTGAAAGCGCATCAAGATCTTACTGCAAAACGTACTACCCCTGCATTTTAGGACAAAAGGAAAACTGAAATAAATAATGTATAATTATCTTTTCAACATATTCTTGTTTAGTTACCTATTTTTTTACGAAAGCCTTTGCACTGATGAAAAGATCTTTTCAAAGCGCAAATCCACCATGATTGACCGACGATACAGAAAAAGAAACAGTAAATCCTGGGATATTTAATAGAACCTTTTTAACAACAGAAAACACGATGGAGATTTTAAATCCAAAAACAAGATAATTAGATTGGACATTCAAAACATTTCTCTTTACATTTTAAATATTAAAATAAAAATGTTCTAAAATTTGTTCTAAAAATGACTAAACGCCCTGTGTATTTTATTTCAAAATAATTACTACATAATATGATATAGTGCTTAACGCTATAATAGAGTTCCTATCAGAGCATAAAATATAATATTTAATATATTATTTAATTTGCCATTCATCAGCCCGTGAATTCCAAAATAGTGCGAATTCGCACCGACAAAAAATTCATACATCAGTAAAGGAATGTTAAGATTCTAGTGCTAAATTACTTTTTGTATTGGTTAAAATTCATATAAAGCACGAATGAAATGTACGAAAATTGCTTGTAGGTGCATACACTGTAAAAAAAAATCTGTAGTTCTACAGATGTAAAGTTACATGCTTACTAAACTTTCACCTGTAACTGTACGAAAAAAGTTGCAAATCTACAAAACTAGTTTTTGTAAAGCTACAAAAATCTGTAACTTTACAAATGAATCTGCTAAAATTTCAATAATCTTACTAAACTTTTATTTGTAACCCTGGCTGCGGTTACATGAAAAGTTCTCGGAATCCCAGTTTCCAAAAAAATTCTTAGTAACCTTACAGATTTTTTGATTTTCGGCGCAAAAGTGTGTCTGTTACATGAAATTTTGTTGTTGCCGTTACATGAAAAGTTCTAGGAATCCAAGTTTCCTAGAAAAACTTTAGTAACTTCACAGATTTTTTTTTACAGTGTACATATAAGATAACGTTATTTAAAATATATTAATAATCCATAAAAAATCTATTGAAATCCCAATTCGTTTTCAGCCAAATTCACACGGCGATTTTTAGTCCTTATTTGCACCCGTAGGAAAATAAAAATTGAAGATGGCAGAGCGAATTTGGCTGAAAACATTTTCAATTTCAATGGATTTTTAAAGTATTTTAATGTAAATAATTTTATATTATATGTATGGACATACAAGCAATTTTATTATATTTTATTTGTGCTTCATATGAATTTCATGTCCTTTTTAAAAAAAAACATTGTTATATTAATTTGCATGTTTCATTAAGAAAATTAAATGAAACAATAATGATGAGAAGATGATTTATTTTTATAAAAATTTTTGATAGACATAAATATTTCAGTTAGATTCCTCATTATCTATTGTATAGGAGTCACGTGTTACATTTTATCACCATTATATTGACAACAAAGTCATGCATTATTGAAATTACAGAATCCCTAATACGCACTAGCATGGAGTGCGCGGATGCTGAATTAAAGTGTTGAGCCCGCGGTTCAAAATATATCATATTTGATCACTTTAAATAATAGAATATTCTAAGTAGCTTTAGTTGTTACAGATCGATGGTAGACATGCGAAAAAAGGTTTCTTATTTTAATATTCAGAATTTTTAACTCTACGAATAGATGATAATTTCAAGCGTACGTTTATGTATACACAGGTGGAGATAATTATAAGACACCTACCTAATTTGACATAAGGTAAAGTACCCAGTAGTTGACACTGGACCAATAATTGACACTTTTGTAGAAACAGTGGTGTAACAAGAAAACGTCACAGCTAGGAACATGAGAGACACAGAATTTTTAAAATCTATCACCTTGCGGCAAAACTGAGAACTAAAACTATAAACAGCCGAGCCCAATTCCAATATGGCGGAAGACAACAAAGAAGCATATGTTCAAAGTTGAATTTCTCGAATTTATCTTAAAAAAAGTGATAAGGATCGCACGTTACAGTAAGTATTAAAACCCGTAATTTATCGTAATTTCTGATTATGTTTTGATTGACATTGATTGTTTCGATGTCCAAGAATTGTATTGGAATAAAATTGATGCATTTTGTGCAAAATAGCGGGAGTGAGTGTGAGTGTCAACTATTGAATATGAAAAGAAACAGATTTTCAAAAGCTGACACCCAGTGTCAATTACTCGCTCGCTCATGCTGGGGTTTTGTTAATCTAATTCAGTGCAGTGAAAATAAGCTGGAATCTACCAGATAAATTCATGACTGACCTTTGAAAAACTAAAAATGCATTTAAACCAATAGATGACACAGGGTGTCAATTATTGAAATTAGGGAGTGTCAACTACTAAAATTAATTATTTATTTTTTTAGATGCCACCTACGAAGGGAAATTTTAGTAATTACACGGAAGAGAGCATGAGAGCTGCCGTAGAATACGTTAAAGTCAACAAAGCTGGGTACAAAACAGGGGCTAAAAAATTTAACGTGCCTAGAATAACTCTGAAATACAAAGTTGAGGAAAAAACTCCAATGAAAAGGTAAAATATCGGCCGTTAGTGCTTGATTTTGCACTCGATCTTTCATTTTTGTTATTTGAGATTAATTAAGTGAGTAGTTTTATGTTATAATTTCAGATCTATGGGACTTCTTTTATTTTTATTAAAACTTCTGATTATATTCTGATCTTTCATTAAAACTTCTGATTTCTTTACAAAATTTTGCTAATTAACGGTTCTTATCATTATGTCTTCATATGGGCCAATTAATATAGTAATATAATAATAATGATTATTGATTATTATTAATTTAGGCCCCGCCGTAGTCAGTGTCAATTACTAGTTCACGAAGGTGTCAACTACTAAATTCTCACGTTCACGATGGTGTCAACTTCTGTACAAAAATCATGTTTTCATATCCCCTAGTAATTTTTACAAAATGTATTCATTTCGGGACATTAAACGGTATGATTTTGTGGAAAAATGTTCAACCCCCCTAGTAATGATCAAACTGTTTCCCTTAATTGAAAACTGCACGAACCAAAGGCGACGAACGCCGAAAAATTCCTTAAGGTGTCAATTACTAGGTACTTTACCTTGCAGTGAAAGAAAAGATTCAGAGCTTAAAAATGCTTTATCAAAAAAGAAAAAAAAAACATAAATTTATTCTGTTATCACACGTAATTGTTTTACAGAAATGATATTTTTTTATAGCGTTTAGTAAAAAAAAAAAAAAAAAAAAAAAAAAAAAAAATAGCATGGACAAAATTAAAAGATATTAAAACACCTGCTTTTGTTTTCGAAAATAATGTGCAATATGCAAATGTTCTGCACACTGTTACGACGTCAGCAGTTAACAAATGCAGACGATAACCGACTTCACGTATTTCCAATCATGCCACGAGGTACAGACTTAAAAGAAAGTGAAATTCCTGAAATTTAAAAATTAAATGGAACTGGTGCTTCAGTTAATAATATTTCAAAAGTTATTAAACGCTCTAGATGTGCAATTTCAAATGTTTTGAAAAGAGGAATTAATGGATCGGTGATTAAAAGATCTGGACGAGGCAGACGCCATGTGATTTCCCTCGCTACACATAATAAGATGACTACTACAGGCATTAAAAATGCTTTGAAACTGAATTGTTCAAGGAGAACCACTTGCAGAGCGTTGCATAGTGCTTGCTATGTGAATTTAAAAAAAATGAAGAAAAAACCACCACTTCTATGGTGGCACAAATTAGACCGTTCAAACTTTCCTAAACAAACTAAGGCCTGGACCAAATGGTATTCTGTGTTATTTTCAGATGAAAAGAGCTTAACCTGGATGGTCCAGACGGGTTTCACTATTATTGTCATGATTTACGGAAGTCTCCATATGTGCAAATAAGCCGCCAAATGGGTGGAGGCTAAGTAATGGTTTGGACTGGATTTTCGGCTCAAGGAAAAACTGATATCGTTTTTGTGCATTCAAGAATTAATTCCGAAAAGTATAAGAATCTTCTTAAAGATCAACTACTGGTGATCAACTATACGGTGAACTTCTTTGTGGCGAAAACTACAGTTTCCAGCACGATGATGCGTCGATTCATACATGACACGTACGAAAAAAGAGGCTTTCACAGCAAAGTATAAATTTTCTTGCGTGGCCTTCTCGCTTCCCAGACTTAAATCCCATCGAAAAATTGTGGGGATCTTAGGTCGTGAGATTTTCTGAAATGGGAGGCAGTTTACAGGAGTCGAAGACCTAAATAATGCTATAAAATGTGCTTGGGAAGAACTGTCTTGCGATATTTTGTTAGAATTGATAGACTCGATGTCGAATCGCATCTTTCATGTTATAAAAAACAATGGTGGCCCCACTAAAATATTGAATAACCATATTAGAGGATAGTGTTTCAAACCATTAGTGCCTGCTAATTATGTCGACCACTGTATTTGGAAAAAAAGATTGGTGTCTTATAATTCTGTGCATTATGTTTTTAAGTTGTTTCATTAAATTGTATGAAAAAAGCATTGTTATAAAATAATTATATATGATAACAGAGTACATTTATCTTTTTGTCATATTTGATGTAATGCATTTTAAATATTTATATCGTTTCTTTAAACCTTTAACCGGATAGCCCGGATTTTTCCGTTCCTAGAAACCATGTTAAATTGCATGTAGACAAGAATATTTTAAACATAATTTTATTTTGAACTATATATAGAGAGAAGTGATATTAAAGATATTATAGCATCAAACTGTGGTTGATAAATATATATATCGTCGAATTTACAAGCATTTTTTATAAAAATACAGAAAAACCCATGGACGGAGAAAGGGTTTATTCTATGAGAAATTCGGTAGATATCTTATAATTATGTCCACCACTGTAAGAATTATGTATAAATTTCATTTTTAGATATTAAGTAGGTAATGTAACATAATATTTATGCTGCTGATATAAGTTACTTCAGGGCATAAAAGATAATATTGATTGTGACATTTAATTTTCCTTTCATTTAATGATAACTCGATACTCTCGAGCGTTGACAATTTAATTAATAAAATGCATTACGCTGTTATTACTCGCTAATGGGAAATGTATGTTAAATAGAGCCTTAACACTGATCTTTATAAATTTTAAATCTATAATTTGCTGATAAAAATTTATTATTCAAGCCATCGTCATAACAAATAAGCCTATATATATATATATATATATATATTAGAATAAGAGCTTGATGTTATGTGATATCGTTTAGCCCGTGAAAAAGAATGAAATACGAATTTCAAAAGTTTATAAAGGATTAATAAATGTTTTTTTTTTGTTTGGGTATTTGAACGATAAACCTTTTTAAGGAGTGAGATTTTTTGTGGGAAAAGAAAACAAAAATATTTCAAATAGATTCATAACTAAGTTACAACTTCCATAATTTATATAAATTAAAAAAGTTATCGTAGCGGAGCGCGATTTAAATTACAAGAAGTGGCTAAAAGGGAAAATTTTCTGGGCAAAAAAGTAAAAAAGAAGGTCAAAGATTACCATAAATGCCATCATATTTCAAAAAAAAAATTATAAAATAAAATTTTAAATGTTGTATTGGAAAGCTGTTACATTATAAGACTTGTCAATGAGCCGAATTTCTTGGGACCAATTTTTGAAAGAAACACATTAATAAGTTCAAATATACGATTTGTACAAATTTTTTTAAATGCCACACAGAAATACGATTTCGACGGAGAAAGTTCAATAAACGGATATGTTGCCGATTGGTCTATTTCATTGAACGCGACTTTGACCAAACTTAATGTCCTTCTTGTAACTTGGTTTGTTTAACTTTTTTTGAGATTATTAAATTCTAAATTGAAAAAACAATTGTTTGTTTAAGTTTTCTGATAAGTATTTTAGAGGTTATTTTTAAATATTATTATGTTATAATATGTTATTTGACACTTTACTGTTGGATGTAAAAAAAAAAAAAAAAAAAAAAAAAAAAAAAAAAAAAAAACGGTAATAAACGTCGTTTTTTTCAATTGAATATGGTAAAATTTCTTTATTTGATGAATTTAATTTTTTTTAAATATTCAGTAGATATTTACTAAATATTTAAATATTCTGTAAATATCCAATCATATATTGAGCGATTTCTGCTTTCACATTTGAACTTAATACCACATTCATGACAAAAACACTGATCTTTTGATTTCAAGCTGCGCGAAATACCCATTTATGGAAGTTCAGCCATTTGCACTAAAACTCTTTGCAATTGATCGAAACTTTTGCAGAAAAAAATAGTTCAGAATTTTTTTTTTAAATTCTTTTGCATTACCACAAATCATCCAGCACTTCGACAACTTTTATTGCGCATACCGCAATCTGATACGAAAATTATTTTATTTTGCATGACTTTTTCAAGTGTGAACGGAGTTATGAGACATAGAATTCATTTTTTTTATTATCTGGTTTTCCTTTTATGAAGAGCTAACTAAAAAATATAACATTTCACTGTTTTAATTGATAAGTTACGCTAAGTAGTTATAGTTGTTACTCAGTGACTGAAAATACACACAGAAAAAATAGTCCGCTATTTTTCTAGGTTTAAAAATGTATGATTAGATTTACGATTTTATAAAAACTTATTATTTGTATAAAATACATATTAAAAAATGTTGTTTTTTAATACAAAGAGTAGATAAAAATTGGTACAGAGGTCTGAAACGATATACGGTGTTGAGCCCACACACTCGAAACGTTGTTACTGGACATTGAGAATAAAAAAATGTACAGGAACATGGTACAGTAAACCACTATACAGGGGCGGATCCAGAGAATCGTTTTTTTTTTTGGGGGGGGGGGTGTGGGGGGGCGATACCGAGTGACATATAATAAAAGTAGTCATAATTTCTGTTGCTCAAATCATTCCTTGCAGTTAATTATTAAATGAATATGAAATAATTAATGTGATTCGAAAATATTACAGACTCTCGATTATCCGACGTCTGATAACCGAGGCACTTGGTTATGCAACACTCTTATATATAATTCCGCCCTCTCCTCAAAATATGGATTATTGTTACTTATTAGGTCGAAAAATTAAAACGTTATAACAAAATTTATTTATTGAATGTCTTATTTTTTCTCTTTTTACTCTTGTACTGAGGCAATTGTTTATCTTATTTTTTGTTTTTTTAGTTATAGTGAAGTTTTAACAACGTTAATAACACAAGCCTGCGATGATTGAGTTTTTTAACTTTTGATAATTGATTTTGATGCATTTTTTAGCACTGAATCCGAAAATGACCTTCATTTTAACCATCGCGTCACGATTTTTGCAATTCGTAAATTTCAAAGTTCAAAAGTAAAAAAAAAAATAGCAAAAATCTCTCAAAGCAATTTGTCAAAGCCTTAACAAAAGAAGGTAAATGTTTTAAGTACATCTGCGACAAATTTATGAGCCTTATCAACCGCCCAAATAAAAGAGAATACCGAGATGAACCCCATAAAGAAGATAAAAGGAAAAGCGCGAAGCAGAGCATGAGCGGTTCAACGAAACTTCCACGCATGGAATAAAATTATCAGGATTTTAAATACACAATATTTTACATGTTTAACTGTAAAAATGCATAGTATAAGCAAAAAAATGAATAAATTATTATTAAAAAAAAGTTACGTCTATTTTATAGTAGCAGATTTTCCCATTAATTCGACTTTTTAAAAATTTGCGATTTGGGAAAAATACTGACATGATGCTATGGTAAAAAAAGAAGGTTATTTTTGGATTCAGCACTAAAAATGCATAAGAGCCAATTATCGAAAGCTGAAAAACATAATCATCACATCCATTTTTAATATGAGATTTCTGAAAGAGAATAATCTCTGAAAAAGGATCCTCTTCCGAAATCTGAAGGAGCCTTAACAATCCTTGAAAGTCAAAATGTGTCATCTAAGTTGGGTGTCTCTCTTCACAGGCGCGGATCAATGGAAGGGGGAGGGAAATCACCCCCCCCACTCATGAATCAAAAATATAAATCCACCGATTATCGCGAATTTCGACAAATGGTTGCCGAAAAAAATCAATTTCGTCAATCGTTCGCAGGTCAAAGGATCGCAAAAAACGCGAATTTCGTCAAAGGATCGCGCAATAAACGTCAATTTCGTCAAAGGATCGCGCAAAAATCGTCAAAGAAGAGCTGAAAAAAGTGAATTTCGTCAAAAAATTGGGTATTTCGTCAAAGGATCACGAAAAAATGCAATTTCCGTCAAAGGATCGCAGAAAAAACGAGAATTTCGTCAAAGGATTGCAGAAAAAAATCGGGAATTTCGCCTAATAACTGCGGAAAAAACGTTAATTTCGCGAAAGAATCGAGCAAAAAAAGTGAACTTCGTCTACAGATCTGGGAAAAAATGTGAATTTCGTCAAAGAATCGCGAAAAAAAATAGTCGCATTTCATGAAAGGGCCGCACAAAAAAATGCACAATTTGCACCAAAAGGAAATTCTCCTAGACGCGCATCCACGGGGGGGATCGATCGAGACGGTCGCCCCACCCCAAGATATAAATCCAACGCTTTTAACGGCAGTTTTCGCGGAACAGACAGACAAGCAAACGAAAACCAAACACTTTTCGGGTGTCAATGGTAAACCTTACTGACGTTTCTGCAATTAGTGTACAAAAAGGGATTATGTCCTGTCAAAAGGCATATGGCGCAATAATGTTTTACACCATGGGTTGAGGTTGGGGACGATGCCACTTCGTGAACCTTCTGTTGAATCTCTATAACAGAAATTGACAACGTTAAGCGGATCCTTTTAAAGTGTTGAAACTTTTTCGTTCTTTCAAAGAAGCTGCAATTCTAATTTCTGTATAACGATATTTTTGAGGAGTGCTTTATTGTTTGAGAAAAGAATGGGATTCATAGCCATTTCCTAGTCTAAGAGCCAGCGTCAAAAAACACGTCATTTTATCAAGGCTCATTTTTCTATATGTTCTTCCCTTTTATGATGCTGTACGTTTGCAAGCGGTCTGGCAGCCGGGAGACGTTGCGTTTACCTGTGGGAGAAGGGGTTATGCAGGTGAAAAACTTCAAAATTACGTCATTTTATCTACGCTCATTTTTGTATATGTCCTTCCGTTTTATGAGTACGTTTGCGGAAGGTAGCCTATGAAAGTCGCCTGCAGCCGAACTTTGCAACCGAATTTGTGTCTTAGCAACATTGGTAATAATGGATTAATATCACAAATAGTTAGTAGAAACAGATATTATAAGCAAAAATCATGCTAATATGATGTAATTTTGAAGTTTTTTACCTGCATAACCCCTTCTCTCACAGGTTAACGCAACGTCTCACGGCTGCCAGACCGCCACAAACGTACTGCAGCACAAAAGGGAAGAACATATAGAAAAATGAGCCTTGATAAAATGACGTGTTTTTGAAGTTTTTTGACCTGCATAACCCCTTCTCCCGCAGGTAAACACAACGCCTCCCGACTGCCAGACCGCCCGCAAACGTACTACACCATAAAAGGGAAGAACATATAGAAAAATGAGCCTTGATAAAATCAGGTGACGAAAACGTTGCTAGCTCTTAGACTATCCAAAGAAAGAAAGAAACAGGAAAAATAAAGGTCCTTTGAAAAATTCAAGCATCTTAATGTTTACTGAAGAAAACCACTAATGTGTAAAAAAAGTACATTTCTTGCCACCCACATTGGTAATCAAAGAGTATTTGATTAATGAACAAAAAAGGATTATGTTCTAATCCTAGTCAGTTAAAAGCTGAAATGTGTATGGTGTGTTGATCTCCTAAAATTATCTTCGTAAATTTGTTCTTTCTTTCTTTGCCCCGATCAAATGCACCCCCCCCCCCTTGGATGCGCGCCTAGTGAAATCTCATACCAGTACTAATTGTGCGTTTTTGCCAAGGCCCTTTGACGAAATTCGTGTTTTTTCAGCGATTCTTTGGCGAAATTCGCGTATTTTTTTCGCGATTCTCTGAAGAAATTCGCATTTTTTCAGAGATCTGTTGACGAAATTAGTGGTTTTTGAGCGATTTTTTCACGAAATTAGCGTTTTTCTCGCAATTGTTTGGCGAAATTCGCATTTTTTCAGCGATCATTTTACGAAATTCGTGTTTTTCTGTGATTCTTTCACGAAATTTGCATTTTTTTCGTGATGCTTTGACGAAATGCGCGTTTTTTTTGACGAAATTGGCACTTTTCCGCGCTTCTTTGACGAAATTTACGTTTTTTCGCGATCCTTTGACGAAAATGGCGTTTTTTGAGCGATCCTTTGGCGAAAATGGCGTTTCTTTTGAGATCTTTTGATTTGTGAACGATTGGCGAAATTAATTTTTTTTGGCGACCATTTGTCGAAATTTGCGATAATCGGTGGATTTATATCTTTTTTTTTTGGGGGGGGGGATCGTCCCGATCCCCCCCCTCCCCGTGGATCCGTGCCTGTCACTATATCAATCAAAAATATAGGTTGTTTCTTTTATAACTGTACTTTATTTCTCATCAATAGCTTTGAGAGAATTGAATTACAGGTTGCCGCAAGAGAATGTCCCAGTTTCAATGGTATGTTATAACAGTTATAATTTAGACTATTTAAAACAGACCATTCTTTAAATTGAAGGTAAAAAAACCTAGTATTTCTTACAAATATTCAATATCAGGACATTTCGTTATACGTCACACGTCCAAGCTACACTCCAAATGTTCCCACACTTCGGTTGACAAGTACGGAGTAATGGAAACAAAAACCTTCTCAATTTTCTGCCCAAACTCTGACAAATCATTAATTATCGGCGGGATGTAGAAACGATGTTTTATAAAGCCCTAAAGGTTTTAGGGTATTGCACGGATTGTAAATCTTCAACCCAGCAATTAAAGCTTTACTCTCATTAGTCGGCATTTTCCATTTGCGGCACTGTAAGCAAATAAATAACTCGCAAGCATTTATCTAAAACTGTTTGAGTTATTCTTTATTTTTTACCTTGAACAGACACCCTTTAACCCTTACAGTTTATACCATTAAAATTTATACCAGGGACATTATTTAAGGATACCCTGTATATTTGAAATGTACATACATTCAACGTCTGGATTTGAAAAATTTTAAAGACTAAATAAAATAAATAAAATAAGGCAGACTTAATACATTTTTACTACAAACATTAAAAATACATTCTGTAAACGTTTTGCCAAGCAACCGTAAGGCCTTATCAGTACAATTTTATCACTGTAAAAACAAACAACAGAACAAATCCAGTCCAGTTAAAGTTAAAGTTTTTTTTAATCAAACAATATTCACCAGGAATGGAAGAGGCTTCATTCAATGTAGGATAACGTAATTGAATAAACCAGCCTTCTAGAAATAATCTACCGTGATAACTATTGCAACCTGTAAAATTAGCAAATAAAGCCTTTGTGCAACAATATTAAAAAGCAGAAAAACCAACGTTTAAAATGCACAAATAATATATGAAATGCTGCAAACAGCTGTTTCGAATCTACTAGCGAGATTCTTCTTCAGTGCAAGATAGGGGAAAAGGAACAGCGTGCTAGAAAAAGCAAGGTTGAGGGCCTTGCTTTAGCCTTGCTTAGCATCCTTGCTTTTTCTAGTACGCTGTTCCTTTAACCCTATCTTGCACTGAAGAAGAATCTCGCTAGTAGATTCGAAACAGCTATTTGCAGCTTTTCACATATTATTTGTGCATTTTAAACGTTGGTTTTTCTGTTTTTTAATATTACAACCTGATTTCAAAATACAAGCCTTCCCAAAAAACGGGATGTGATCTGGAGAGAATGCTGGACTATTTTTCAATTTCGATTTCCTTTTTGAAAACACTAATATGTTCCTTCAGGCATCCCTTAGCCACAGGCATATATGTTCCCTGTGTATTGTAATGGCACTTTTAATAGGCATGATTTCATTTGTTCTAAATGTGATAACGTAACAAAAATTTTATATATTTCCATTAAACGCAGCAGTAGCATGAAATCAATGCTGCGTATTTTGAACTACAATTACTAGTTTATCTCGTGTAATTTGTTGGATTACTCTACTGTTCCAGCACATTTGCTGATGTTAACACATTTCAAACAAAGTGAAGTAAGTATAACCAGACATTCATAACAATTTATATGTTGCCATTTTAGCGTGGAGCACCCTATATTTAAGACTAAGTAATTGGTTTGCGGTACAATGTTCCATTTAAAGTTTTTCGTATTTTTCATGTGCACTAATAATTCACTAAGTTTGTTGGTACATAATCTGAAAACCTTTATAACGACAAACATTTTGTTTCAAATAAGTACTTCGTTATATAAGATTTAGACCCTTAAGATAATAATGTCTACTACACAATTTCAATTACAGAATATCCTTTAAGCTAGATTTTGATATTCTTTAAGCCAAATATTGAAATTCAGTTGTTTAACAAGTGTAATAAGAATGAAGTTAAAATAAGTGGCATTGGCAACGTGATCGAACTTGGAGAGTTTGCATTCAGTAATAAAAAAACTGTTTATACTTTTATCAATAGCTTTTATTGACATTCCTCACAATATAAGTTTACAAAACTAACATGTGATTTTTTTGTAAGAGTTTTGCATAAATTTTAAATGCTTTAATTTTGATAATTTTAGAGCTCCATTCAGAATTCCATTTAGCACCGCTTTCAAAAAACGCAAAATATCCGATACACATTATAGTCTCTGCAAGAGAAATATACTACAAAGCTTATTTAAAAAAATAATAATGGTGCGAATAGAATATAAAAATAGTCGCCAGTCACAGCCCTGTAATTTTAAATTGAACGTTTGTTTAAACCCTTAATTCTTGTTCCCGTGATATTCAAGTGCTGTGTGTTTTATTCAGATTGTTTGATAAGGGGAGTATTTTCTTTAAAAAAGTGGTGGCAATAACCAATCTGAATTTTTGAACCGTAATTTAATACGACCGTTGAGGGGTTAAATGCGTCTTCTCCGTAAATCTCCAAAATTAAGACCATTACATATACTTTTTGTAAAAATGTAAGTTATTATTAATAATTAACCAAATTTTAAGTACCATTGATTTTTCAGCCATTTAAGGATAAGTATAATCTTCCTTCTCAAACAAATAATTTTATAATCATTTTGGCAAGTGTTCTGAAACCAAGTAAAATCGACAGAAATCGAGAACTATACTTTAGGATATAATTGTATAATTGAAATTCATTTCATATTATTTAATGTGTGCTAAATATTAACATTTTGTAAATATTGTTATGGGTATTCTGATAAGAGTTTAAAAATTTTTTATAAATGTATTTAAATCAGTGTAATACCGCAATATCACCCAGACATTAATTTATAGACATCGCTACGAATTGCTTGTATTTTCTCGGTACAGCAGCGAAAATGTATATTTAGAATATAGCTAACCACATAATTCGAAAAGAAAAACGCAGGGAGTTTCCCAATGGATATCCTCTTGCACAGTTCGTATCGAAAAAATTTACGTTATCCCCCAGAAAAAAAATTATAGCTAGATAATACAAAAAAAATAAAAAATCTTCGCTTCATGCAGTATAATTCTGCGGATTTTCAAACTGGAGTTAAGAATTATGAAGATATATTTTAAATGTTATACTTTTTAACACTTTCTAACAAAGTTGACAAGTGTTTATTATGCATGACTTGTCTGTCCGTCTGTCCTCCTGACCATCATTCTAATTCTCGTAAATATACTCGGATTTTCATGCAATTGATAAACGTTATTTAGTGTTACCAAGGCATGTTTGGTATTGAATATGAAGTATGTGGGATTAATAATTAATTTACAGGGGCACTCAAAAGAATTCAGTTACATTATAGTCAATGGGAAAAAATGATTTGTCGTGTATTTTAATGGCATTACGCTATTTCAAATGTACTTAAATTGATATAAATCACTGTATTTCAGTTCAATATGACAATACAGTCTGATAAACAAATTCAGATAATTCCCCGATTGTATATGTGAACAGTTGAAATTAGGTTTTCAAATGTGTTATGTGTTGTTTCCATATGCTAGAAATAGACATAATATTTTAAATTAGATGTAAATTTCCAACTGGGCGAAAAATGTCCGGACCAGGATTCGAACCCGGGACCTCCTGGCTGAAGCCGCCAGTGCTCTGCCATCTGAGCTATCTCGGACGATTCTGTTCGAACTTTTTCACCCAGCTAACATTGATGATTACAGCATCTGGTCTGAAACCTGATTCAGCCCAGTTGGAAATTTACATCTAATATGATTTGTTTACCAATTAGAATAATTATGTTAATATTAATCTAGTGTAATTTCGTATCCAGCGATTTCTGGAGTTCCATTACCTGAGATTTATTCTGTTGAGCTGAACCAGGTTTCAGACCAGATGCTATAATCATCAAGGTTAGCTGGTGAAAAAGTTCAACCAGAATCGTCCGGGATAGCTCAGATGGCAGAGCACTGGCGGCTTCAGCCAGGAGGTCCCGGGTTCGAATCCTGGTCCGGACATTTTTCGCCCAGTTGGAAATTTACATCTAATATGATTTGTTTACCAATTAGAATAATTGTGTTAATATTAATCTAGTATAATATTTTAAATTAGTAAACGGTGCAGTTTTGTATCATTATTCTGAATGAGTTGGAAAGTGTTTCATAATCCTTTCTTGACGCATGATTTTTTCTTTCTTGTTTTAACTGAAATAACATCAATTAAATTTATTATATGTAAAAATTTAAGGTATGTGCGTACCTTCGGGGCACTTTTGTTAAAAAATATGAAAGTTTTATCAAACACATGTGTTTTTAATTAAAACAGGGAATAAAACTATGAGTTCATATAAATTTTTAATGGGATTTGAATTAACTTTTCAAATTTAGGCAATATTTAGTCAATTTTTAGTAAAGAATTATGTTTATGCCAAACCTTCTAGAACGAAATCTATTCAGTATTCTTTCCCCTTTTTCTTCTTCAATATATTAGCAAACCTCTTACCAGTGTTATGAAGCAAGAGATTTGCAATAACTCTTAAAATTGCCAACATATAGCAAATGCGGTATACAAAACATGATTTAAAAAAAAAATGTGTATTTTTCAATAAAAGTAGCTCTTAAATTAATATATACAAACTTACAAGATATATTTTGCTTCATAACATTCCAATATACGAGCAGAAACTTGTTACAAACTTTTCTTTCAATATCTTAAAAAAAATATTTATGAAATGATGTTTCTCGTAAAAGTACAAAATGAAAAACACAGTTTTTCAGAAAACGCAAATTAAGATTTTGATATAGCTCAAAAAATGATGTATAAAGTTTACATCTTTAAAATCCACCATATTTGTAGGTGTTTATGTATTATGTATTTGTGTATTAAAATATATTGTTTACCATTCAGTCACTCTTTAAACGGTCACTTCTGGTCTCAGAAAGTTCATTTCCGGATTATATTTGGGCGATAACTTTGCTTCTAATTATCGCTGAACCAATAGTAAAAAATTTCTGGAATCCTCAATGTTTGAACTTTAATTGAGAAAACAAATAAATAAATAAATAAATAATAAATTTTTCGCAAAAACAGCAATTTGAGAGTAGGCACATACCTTAAAAAGGAAATTTCATATTTCTGTCATATACAGATCATATTCAAAATATTAGAATAATTACTTTTTTTTACAAATTGAAAATATCGTTTGGCAATTTAATATCTTTAAATGCAGATATGCAAACGATATTTTTATTAAAACTTATTGTTGATTAAATTTATTTGTTATCTTAAAATTAATATCATTTTTCAAAAAATTAATTGAAAAAAAAAGTTATATTGAGAAGTCAAAATATTAGAATATTTATTCAAGTGGTTCAAAATATTAGAATATTTCACATTAATTTTCCTTTAATTAAAACCAATTCATAACTGGTGGCATAATTGATTACATTCAGGCGATTTTCTTTAAAATCAGTATTTTTTTTTTTTCGCAGTTGTTTGCTTTTTTGTCTTAAAATGTGTAGTGTGAGTGTGTTAAATTGTGAGTGATATTCCTGAATCTATTAAGCTTCGTATGGTTGATTTGTATCGGCACGGTTAAAATCAATACTATATAGCGAATTATTAACATTGTTCGGAATCAAGCGTTAGTAAAATACTAACACAATATTAAAATAATGGAAAATTTCAAAATAATCGCTGAAATGGCGGCCGAAAACCAAAACCATCTGCTAGAGGCGACAGGAAACTAAAGCGTTGAAGAAAAATCGTTTTAAAAGTGTGCGATTCTTGCACCGAAAATGGAAAGAAGAAATTTCTACATCGACAATATTAAGACGTCTCCATAAGTTTAAGTTTGAATCTCGTGCACCTGAAACAAAACCCCTCATGACTGCAAAACAAAAGCGTATAAGATTGATTTGGTGTAAATCAAAACGTTTATGGAGCGAAGAAGATTGGAAAAAAATATATTATTTAGTGATGAAAGTATGTTTTGTGTTTCATATGGTAATTAAGTTATTCGAGTTTGTAGAATGAAGCGTGAAGCATTTGATAAAGAAAGCCTTAAAGGTTCCGTAAAATTTGCTGCTAATATTATGGCTTGGGGTTGCATGAGTGCAGAAGGACCTGGAAAGTTATGCATCATCTACGAAAAGGGTAACTTATTAAGGGGTACTACTTAACGGGTATTAAGAAATTTTTGATTATTACATGATTCCATCATCAGAAGATTTATTTGAAGATGATTTAATCTTTAAACAACATTTAGCGTCATCACATACCTCGGTGTCAACTAAGAATTGTTTCCGCCAACGCAACATTAAGGCACTTCCTTGTCCACCAAACTCACCAGACCTTAATCCCATCGAAAACTTATGGTGTATAATGAAGATAAAACTCCAAGAAAATCCTCCTTGAAGTGAAACTGAGTTAGTGGCACGTATAAAGTCTAGTTTTGCTAATATTGATAGAAATGTTTGTAAGCACGTTGTATATCGTATGCAAGATCGATTGTATGCTGTTATGAAAGCTAAAGGGGATACTACAAAATATTAACTACCATTTACTTCATATTCATAAGGTGATATTTTTACGTAAAATAATACATTCTAATATTTTGAGCTAATCTAAATTTTATTCTAATATTTTGATGTGTTTCAGAAAGCTGTATACCTAATTTATTGTACTGTATTTTATATTTTGTAAATGTTAAAATCTTATCTAAACATTCCAGATTTCATTTATAAGAAATTTAATTGCATTTACTTAGTATCAAAAATAAATAAATGGTAAAAAAAAATTTTCTTATTACTTTTTCTCAATTATTCTAATATTTTGAATATGAGCTGTACATAATTTCAATTCGTTATGCTTTATTTTGCAGTAGAGTTGTTTCTTTATTCTACTATTCTAATAATTAAATTTACTACTAATCTGCTTAAAATATTTCCTGGTCGCTGTTATTTAAGCATAAATGAAAGATGATATTAAAATTTAATCAATAAATTTCACATAATTAGTTTAAAGTAATACCGAAATCAATTCCAATATGGGCAGGAATATTCTGATGCTTAAAATATCGAAGAAAATTCGTTTAATTTGTGATAATTTGCTTAGTATAAAATTGCTGTTATAGGAGTAAATAGATAAGAAAATTTCACTTAAATGAATTATCCTTATGCAAATATATGATGCAGAATTTAGCTCACATGTCTCATTGTGAATAAATTAATTTTATAAATGTATAAGTTTATTGCGTTTATTTTTTTTTTTTTTGACTTAAGAGTAATTTCATGAAAATGGATATCTATAAACCGCACTTATTACTCGATGAAAATTTTGAATTTTTCTGAGGGTTTTTTTTTTTTTTTTTTTTTTGGATTTTATGAACTGTATAAATAATCCGACCATTGTTAATTAAACATAATTAAAATACTTATGAATATTACTCAATTATCATCACATAACTAAGTTCTTTATAGCATTTAAAAGTATATGTTTTAAGTACAAGCATTATAAGACTCATTTTGAATAAAAGCGATTTACCTAACCACATTTCCTATTCTATAAAATTGTTATCCCAGCCTAATTAAAATTCTGAAATTTTTAAATAAGAAAGTCTCAAACACTTCACGGATTAATTCTCAACATATTAGTTCTGGTGTCGTCTTTTATAACTGACCGATACATTATTCCTAAACCGATAATTTTATATATGTATATGTACAGTCGTGGAAAAAAAAAAGTAAACACCCCCTACTAACTCCTCAACAAATCATCATAGAAGAAAGTGACTGGTACCGAACGATTGGAAATAAAGTCTACTTTTAAATGATGTATATAAAATTTTCTTAGGGGGTCATCTACATATTAAAACGAATCCAAAACTTCATTTTTTCAATGGCAATACCCAATTTTAACGAGATATTTCAAATCTTCGGTTCAAACTATGCCTAGACACCAAATTTCAAGTCATTTGAATGATAAGTTTTTGAATTATAAACATTCAAAATTGAGTGCTTCTAATGTTAAATTATATTTTCATATTTTTATTTATATCTCCCGAAATTATGCTCCTAATGTGCTAATTTTTTTTGTGGTAATAATACTAATATACCCAAACATAAATAAGCTGAATTTGCAATTTTTATAATTTTATGATATAAATTATGAATTATGAAATTAATATTCGAAAAAATTATGAATTGCAACCTACAATTTTTTTGATGGATTTAGATTTATTAAGTCCTGCTTTATGGAAATTCAAAAATTTTACGTTTTTCTTCCAAGTAGTTTTCAAATTATGCTTAAAAAACGGCAAAATGATGGTTTAAGGGGCCGTCTATGATGGAAGTGAGAAGACATTTTGAAATTTAACGTGCCGTACTGTAATCTAACACGCTTCATTGACTCCTTGAGTGGCGATTAAGGTGCCTTGATCAAGGAAGCGGCTCTCTCGGTTAACAATCCAGTACGGAACTTCAATTTGGATACAACCCTTAAAATACGCTCGTTTTAAAATAATTAATTTCTCGGAAACTTATGGTACGAATTGCATAAAAATTCGTTTTTAGGCTAATTGAAGGGTGTAGAGTTCATTTATGCTGTCAGAATCGGGTACTGCTATTGAAAAAAACAATGTTATGGTTCGTTTTAATATGTAGGTGCCCCCCTAAGCAAATTTCATATACATCATTTAAAAGTAGACTTTATTTCCAATCGTTCGGTACCAGTAACTTTCTTCTACGATAATTTGTCGAGGAGTTAGTAGGGGTGTTTACTTTTTTTTCCACGACTGTACGTATGTATGTATACTACCATTAAAGAATCTAATATTTCGAATGAAGTCTTCCATCATATTACAGGTCATTTGGGTCGAAGAATGTTTTTCTTAAGAATTAAGAAATTATTTTTTTTTGTTCCCGGATCCTTTAAATTAAATTTAGAAAATCATACCCCATGCTCTAATACGTAAAGCAAGAATTAACCCATTCGGGATCATGGATGCATATATGAATCTTCAAAATGTGCGTACCGAATTCGTTTTCGGTACCAGTAACAAGGAAAAGTGATATTTGCCTTATTTAATTAGAGCATTTTCGCAATTATAAATGTGAAATTAACTTTAAAATAAAAAATGGTGTCAACCGAATAAAATTTGTGTACGTTATGCCGCTCCCGAAGGGGCCGTTATGCCGCTCCCGACTTTTTGTCATTTATGACGAAAAGTGTTGTAGTCCATTAAGGGTTATGAACCAATTCACATTGTACATTTCGCGTGATTCCTTCGAGCAAAGATTCTTTAATTTCTTTAATTTCTTTTAGTTTTTTTAAAGTGTTGCTTTTACAGATAATAAATAAAAATACTGATGAACAAAAGAAGAAGAAAAAATGGATATAAGACAAAAGTGGACAGCGGAAAAAAAAAGAACAAAAAAGAACAAAAAATGAGGAAGAAAAAAAAGAACAAAAAATGAGGAAGAAAAATTAAAAGTAAAATAAGTTTAACTCCTTAACAAATGCAGCAAAGGAAAAATGCCAAAGAAAGAAAGTAACCACCTCCCCAGAGGTGAGAAGAAAGACAAATTAAATAATAATACAGAGTAATAATGAGAGTTAAAAAAAAAAAAAAACGATACAAGCATTGAAAACGATATATTGAGGCAGCTGCTTAGCTATTGTTTGTCTGTCTCTCTAGCTCGCCTCTCTAATTTTCTAAGCGTCACCTATTTTAAATATTTCGGTTTAACCCCTTGGGTACAGATTTATTTGAAAAAATTCTTGGATTTTGAAGGTATTTGATTCGCTAATGCGAAACCCCAAATAAACTCTGGATAATTGGTAAGATGCAAAAGTAGGACTTGTTCCTGATTAGAATTCTGGAATGGCTATAAAACGTGGCCTAAATAAGCACGAGTGCGACCGGAAAGTGGATGGACATCGCTTAGTCATAGCTGAGAAAAAAACTGAGACTGCGACTCGAGAAGCAAGAATTTGTCTCAGGCAGGATCAAAATGATGCCATGAGCATTGCAGCTGCAGCAGCATCTTTGTTTATGGAGCTGGAATAGATTATTCTATGTAAGATTTAAAAAAAGAAATCTTGCATTTATAAAACATTAATCGCATTTTTCTAAAATCCCTATTTTTAATGTCTGTAGATACGATTTCACAAAAACTAATTCATCAATCGTATTGAAATTTTGCACACATCTTCAAAATAGGATTGCCTAGTGATTGAACGACGGATTTTTTAGTTTTTTTCGATTACGTCTAAATTTACGAGGCTATACATAAACTTACTGTTTTTCATTTTCTGTTTGTGTCACTCTGTCAGAAATTCAAATTCTTATTTTTATTTAAATCTTTCGTTCAGTCATGAACTATACTTATCTACTAACAGAAAAAAATTTGTTTTTTAATTCCATATAAAGCAATCATGACTTATTCTGACTACCACGTGGTTACTTTTTTGAAAGGGTCTCCTGAAACCAGGTCCCACCGGCTGAATTTACCAAATTCTTTTAAGAAAATATTATAAAATGTAGTTTAAATGTTGCTCTTTTTTATGCTTAAAATTTTGAATAAAATAATTTATTTAATACATATAAAAAATAGTTTTCTTAGCCTTCGAAATCCATGTAACACATTAAGTAATATGTTTGTTTAAAACCATATAGTTTGATCCCTCCAATAGTTGATACCCTTCCTGTAGTTGATTAATTTTTAAAAATATTGTGCCATTTCAAGCGGAAATGAGTTTTATACGCGGCACTAGACATACTATTTTTGTTTGAATGTTAGTGCACCTATTATCACATTGTTGTCAGTTGTCTACTGTAAGAAAAACCATTTTAAAGAAGAATTTTATTAGAAAATGTAATTATTTAGTTTTTGATTAGTTGGAGACAATTACGGTAAGTTAAAATATTCCATTTCAATCTTGCTTTTTTCATCTTAATTTTTTTTTATAAGAATCATTGTTTTAATTACAGCCATAAGATGATATGTTAAATATTATTTTTTGGATTTTCTATTAATTTCTTTCATTTGATCAATCACCGGAAAATGGAAATTAATAAAACTATGTATTTATAATTTTGTTGCTATTTCATTTCAGCGGATATCCTTTTTGTCCGTTATAAGAAATAGCCATTTTAAGAAATGTTTTTATCAGAAAGTTTAAAAGTTAGTTTTTGATTAGTTGAAAACAATTATGGTAAGTTAAGATAATCCCCTTCCATCCTGCTTATTTCAACTAATATTTTTTAAGAATTATTGTTAATCACAGCCCAATGATGATATATTAAAGATTAATTTTTTGATTTTCAATTGACTTCTTTCGCCTGATCAACTACTGTGATAATGGTATTTATAAAAACTATTTATTAAACATTTGGAAAAATGGTTATTGTCCTCGTCAGGGTAGGAAATCAAAAGCATATCTGAAGGTTTTTATTGGTTTAATCATCATTTTATTCGTTTTCTGATTGTTCTATACAGTAATCTGTATTTACCTTTACTTTCAACAGAGATGGACAACAGAGTATTGCCACTATGACAAAAAAGTAATAAAAACTATTAAAAAAAATTAATAACCCAGAAACGAAATAAGATACAGCTTTCAAACAAATTGCATTTAAAAGTACATTTTTTCCCCTATACGACGATATAAAAAGTAATACTGTGGGATGTTTAGAAGTTTACGTAATAAATTTCATTTAAAATTGGCCATCAGATTTCTTGGAAATCTGACGATGGAAAAGCCTTTTCCTGAACAGCCAATGAAATGCTTGGATAATACCTAAGTTTCAGGTGAATAATACGTACGAGTCGCAGGCGATTTCTGTCGCTTGCAATTTTTACGTCTAATAACACTATTAATGTTTAATTCATGGCGTGCGTAATGTATGATCAACACCGTGCTATTTTTTTTATCTTAAATTTTAGTCTTTGAAAAAAATCATTTTCCAAATGGTCGTTGTAATTTGTTAAATTGCATTTTTTTTATATATATAATTTTGTTGCTATTTAATTTCAACGGATTTCATTTTGATCAATTATAGGACATTCATTGAGGGTTATAGCAATCATGTTAGTTTACTTCTAAAACTTAAAAGAAAGGAAATATAATACCCCGTAGCACTGACTTTATTTGATGAGCTACTGGCTGGATCACCCTATTGTTACAAAGTTAGTTTCAGGCAAATAATAAAGTCACGCAAATATAAATTTTATTTAATCCTCTTTTTAATAAAAAGCTACGCGTTGCTGACGACTGGATTTTTCGCTAATCGTTGCGACAGATTAGCCTTGGAAAATGAAACATTTGAAGTTACTGAAAAAATTAATAGCTCGAAAATTATTTGTCAAAATTGTTAACAAACTGCGTTAGAAAGGTAAAAAATTATATTTTTCTTGATACAAATTTCAAATCTAATGGTTATGCTGTTTTCCAAATATTGAATTAAAAAAATTATCAAATTTCACAACGGAGTACCATAGCGAAATTTTCATGCGTTAAAAGATAATGATTGCGGCAGTGTGTCGTGACGTGTATAATGGCTGTAGCACGAGTCACAAATTATAGTAGCTTTATTATGCTGCTAAAATATAAAAGTGAATTATGATGTCACGAGTGCATGATTTTTATTTAATTCTCGACGAATACTAGATTTCTTTTTAGTTGTGAATAATATAGGTTAATTCACACATGACCTCATATTTAAACGGATATATGGTTAATGCTTGGCTTTTACAAGAGAAAGTGATACCATGAAGAGATTTACATGAATTTACATTTTTTTTTCAAGAATCAAGACTATATTTATTTAGGCTTAGGAAACATTTTTTTTTTTTAAATACTGATGTAAAAGCAAAATTTCTCAAGGCTTACAACATATTAAAAAACAGAGCATATTTGCGTGAGATTCATAGTCCGTACAGTGTTTAATTTTATAATTGATTTTCTAATCAAACATCTTTAAAATTCCGGGCAACGCCAGGTATTTCTGCTAGTGTTATTATAACGTTGGTTACAATCCGACAATAAAATTCTAAAAGTCGTATTGTGGACAAACACAAACATAATTTAATAAATCTAACAATATAATATATAATAAATATAACAAAATACTGAATTTAAAGTACTTCTTTTATCTTCCTTTTTTTGCATTCTCGATAGATAGACAGTAAATATTAACAAAAGGAATATCTGATTTTTCCTATGAAACTTTTATGTGAAAGAACCTGGAAGAAAACTGGATGTAAAATGTGTTAAAAGCTTTTATAAAATTTTACGTGTTAGGAAAGAGAAACAAAGATCTAAAATAAATATTTAACTTTAAACATCCTCTTCACCAGGAAAACAGATTTATTTTTCATTGTATATTGACGAATTTATATGGAATTTTATCATAAGGGAACAAAACAAAAACAAAAATTTCATAATTAATTTAAAACGTTAAATAGAATAACATTATAGTGCAAATTTTACAAAAGTTCTTATAATATGAACGATAAATATATTTTTCAAGTTTTCTTTTTTATAATAATGTTCTTATTCAATATTTTAAAATGAAAAGATAACATTACCATAATATTGATTAAATATGAGCAAAATGACTCTTATAACATTTTATGCTGTAGAAAATAGAACTATCAGTGTAAAATAATTCTATTAAAAAGAGCTCTTCATGAGATACCGAAAAACTTCGATGTTACGTATTCGCACCTGTGCATGGGGTGGAAATAAAAAAAATAGCCGAGATCACGTGACTCGGTACATGTGTTGAAAGGGCGCGCAAAAAAATGTTTGATGCTAAAATTTTTTATAAGTATCTACCTTGAAATCTTTCGGTGGGGGAAAAAATGTTTCCTCGGAATAGATGTACAGTAAAGCCCCGATTATCCGCGGTGCGGTTTATCCGCG
Organism: Maratus speciosus; assembly: GCA_963932465.1. Taxonomy (NCBI): domain Eukaryota; kingdom Metazoa; phylum Arthropoda; class Arachnida; order Araneae; family Salticidae; genus Maratus; species Maratus speciosus. The sequence goes on along the minus strand of OZ010786.1, from coordinate 509,901,958 downwards.
GTGTGGTTTATCCGCGGTGCGGTTTATCCGCGGTGCGGTTTATCCGCGAAGCGAAATTATTATTATTATTTTTTTTTTTAATTCAAGCTAACAGCAAGGAAAACACAATAAGCCCTATTAATAAATAAAAACAAAAAAATCATGTATTCGAAAGTAATAGAAGAATATTTCTAGATTAGGTTGCCATGTTTAAAATATCAGATATATATGGTCTTAATGTCTTTTCTTGATTTTATTAACAACACGTAAACAGAGCAACAACTAAATAAGACTATTATGATAAATTCCAAGGGAGCATATCAAGAATAGCTTCATTCTTGAGATAGAAGAGGTGCTTCGAAAGCAAGAAACAAAAACAAGTGACTGTTTTTTTTATATATATATAAAGGTCAACAACTCAACATTTACAACGTCATTACAATGCCATACAACAGTATGTATGGCACTGTTTCTTGTTTACTGTTCTTTATTTTAGTGACTTAGACGTAAAGCAAAGGTTTCTGCTGTACTGTGCATATGTACATATTTTAAACATTTTGTTATGTTTTTTGTACACTAAAACATAGTTTTTATGTACAATTTTTTTTTTCGTGATTGCACCCGAATTTTCAGTCTTTTTCGGGTTATCCGCAATTTTTGTTATTCGCGGTGCCCTTGCCACTCAATTCCGCGGATAACCGGGGGTATACTATATTATAAATATATATTAATGTGTGTGATTTAATGTAGCGAAGCAATGCTTGAATTATTGTAAGTAGAAGGATCAGAATATTTTTATTGCTTGGCCGAGATGCGTATTTATCGCTTTCTTGGAATTTATGATCTTATTTAAATGTTAAATATTAAATATTAAATGTGCTAAATGTCGTCTTCCTGTGGTGTAAAATAAAACAAGAAAAGACAGTCTCGATTAATCTTTTTACAAACCAGCTGTGCTGCTTACAAACGTGCTGGGAACCTATGAAACTTGGTTCCGCAAAAGAGTCGGAATAAGCGGAAGAATAAAGGGCTGCGGACGAAGATGGGCCGCTCGCCGCGGCGGTTGTAATAATAGAATAATAATGGGCTCGAAATAGCTAGGAGTCGTCCGGTAGCTTCATCGCCCCGAGCCCAACCCTTCCCGCTTTTCGGTGTCTTTAATTTGTGTAAATTCCCTTTTAAATTTGCCCGGTTTCAATTTTTGATTTTTTTTTCAATCTGGCTTTTGCTAGAGAGTCTCTTACTCGGGACGTGGCTGGGGACCTACGTATCATGCTTCCGCAAAAGAGTCGGACTAGAGTAGAAGAATAAAGGTCTGCGGACGAAGATGGGACCAGTCATCTCCAAATATTTTGATCTCTAATATATTTTCTTTATTTTGAATAATATTTATCGACCGTTTAGAAAGTTAATATATTTTAATCGATACATTTTTTACATATTAATACATTAAGATTCCACAATGTATTATGATAAGCAATAAAAACAAAATAAATACTTCATAATTTATCCAAAAGTTTGAATACGCAACTACTTTGGTTATCCAAAAATTAAACTCAATAGCCAATTTAAAGACTGCGAAATGTAACAGAATTAAATACTTTAATGTACTTTGAATTCTATACCTTGAACTCAGGTTCAACATCACACCTCTTGAGGCATACTTCTAAACTATATATAAAAATGTATATCTCCCAATTTAAGAACAATAATGATATTATGATACCAAATTCGTAACAAATTATTTTCTGGTATCGACATGCTAAAATCTTAGGCCAGCCGGTTCAATTGAATTCTTCAGATACCGCATACGATATTCTGTACTTCTTCAGAATTCTTCAGAAACCGGACACCAGGAAAACCTCTCTGATGAAGAAGAATTCACCAGATACCTTTACAGACCCTATTATGGTTCCGACAATCTGAAATCTTAGGCCAGCGGGAAAAGCACTCAGGTGCAAATGAATTTTTCAGGTACCGTAATGGATTGTTAGTAATATTAGAAAAAAAAAATGCTAGTAATATTAGAAAAAAAATTGTTAGTAATATTAGAAAATCATTGCAAATTTTACGTATAAACACAATTAGTAATTTTGTTATACACCGTGTCTCAAAAGTTTAGACAATCAATAAAATTTGCATTAACATAAAAATGAATAAGATACAATTAAAATTCATGAGATAGGTAATAAATAAAGGTAGTTTTGCTGATATACACATATAAATTAAGATAAAAGTTTAGAAATTATAAAATATACATTAAATTATATAACAATGTGATGTCCCAAAAGTATACACACCTGTATTTTTTTATTGGTTTCACATTTATATAAGTAACTAAAAACTTACTTTTAATATTTATTTGAAATGCCATGACACTTTATAACATCAAATACATGTTGTTCTATATAATTAAATAAGCATATCTTTACAGAAGGAGGTATTTCATACCACGCTTTGTCAATTGCAATTTTTAAGTCATTTACACATGCATATTGCTTTGCCTTTTCATATATTTTACGAGGTAAGATCCCCCATATGTTTTCTATGGGATTCAAATCTAGACTAAGTGCTGGCCAGTGTAATAGTTTGATATTGTTTTGCGTAAACCATGTTTTCGATTATGTGGGGTATGAATCAATGCCCCATCTTGTTCGAAAACATAGTCCGGTCCTGCTAGCAAATACATAATTGGCAGTAAATTGGTACGTAAAACATCGGGGTAATCCTGTGATTTCATTTTCTGTCCATAAATCCTAGAAGTGTTTGGCCGTTGAAAGAAAACCCTCCCCTGGTGATTGCGGATCCTCCGTCTTGTTCCCTGCTGAAACAATTCTTGGATTCTTTTCTTAGGTCATGTCAGTAAAATTTATGACCATCAGGCCCGTCTAAATTTCATTTCTTTTCGTCACTGAAGATGACAGAAATCCATTTTTCATCGTATGACATATGCTTTCTAGCTCACTTTAGACGTGCATTTTTATCTCTCTGCTTTAAGCAAGGTTTGGCTTTCATTCTCCTGTAAAAAATATTTGCGGAAGCTTTAATTCTTCTGTCTACAGTACTTTTTGAAATTCTGGAAATTGATGCAATTTCACGCACAGTTAAATTATCAACGGAAGTCATTTTTAATAACATTCTATCATCACGTAACATTGTTTTCTTTGGTCTTGCTACTAGCTTTCTACTATTCCATGTTCCACCTGATCTCAAAATTCTATAAATACTTCTCAAGGATCTCTTTATTCTTCTCGATATTTGCTCAGAATTTTATCTTTGCGCTTTTAAATATAAAATCTTAATAATTTCATCTTTAGACATTTCTTTAGAACATGGCATTTTTATCAGAATAGGCAGGAAATGTCTTTTCCGAATCGTAAACAAAACAATACATTTAACACTTTTGGTTCCACAAAATTTCAATAAATTATTATGCTAAAAATACAGCAGACGATATTTCAATTAAAAGGAAAAATTATTTGGCATATTTATAGAAGAATACGAAAATAAAAATATTTTATTTTGTGAACAAAAATGTAAAAGAAAACATTTATTGCTGTATTGTGTCTATACTTTTGGGACAGCACATTGTTATATAGTTTAATGTATATTTTATAATTTCAAACCTTTGATTATAATTTATATGTGTATATCAGCAAAACTGCTTTTATTTATTACTTATCTCACGAATTTTAATAGTACCTTATTACTTTTTATGTTAATGCAATTTTTTTTTAATGTCTAAACTTTTGTGACACAATGTATAAACTTCACTTCAATTCTAAACTTCAAATCAGTAAATATATATTTCGTTTTTTATATAAATATAAATTAAGTAAAAACTTTTAAAAAAGCAAAAGGAAACAAAAACAAAAAAATAAAAAAATAGCAATTTAACACATTACAACGACCATTTGGAAAATGATTTTTTCAAAGACTAAAATTCAAGACATAAAAAATCGCACGGAGTTGATCCTACATTACGTACGCCATGGATTAAACGATAACATTCCTGAACCCATCGTGAACAAATTTTAACAGAAATTTCAGTTTTACAATTTTCGGTACTGTAAATTTTTAAACTTCTACGGAGCTGATCATACATTACGTAAGCCATGAATTAAACATTAATAGTGTTATTACACGTAAAAATTGCAAGATTTCCAGAAACTTGCGTATTATCCAAGCATTTCATTAGCTGTTCGGGAAAAGGCTTTTCTATGATCAGATTTCCAAAAAATCTCATGAACAATTTTAAATAAAATTTCATTCTTAAACTTCTAAACATTCGACAATATTACTTTTTTATACCGTCAGATAGAGAAAAAAATGTACTTTTAAATGCAATTTGTTTGAAAGCTGTATCTCAATTTGTTTCCGATTTATTAATTTTTCTTGTAGTTTTTATTACTTTTTTGTCATAGTGGCAACATTCTGTTGTCCATCGTTGTTGAAACCAAAGGGAAATACAGATTACTGTATATACCAATCAGATAACGTATAAATTGCGGATTAAACCAATGAAAACGTTCAAATATGCTTTTGATTTCCTACCCTGACGAGAACAATAACCATTTTTCCAAATGGTTAAAAATCATATAAAACATTATAATGTAGTATTTCAAACCCGTCTGGTTTTCTCTATTTTATAGAAGTTCATGTTATGAAGGATTTTAGTATGGACATTTTTTTTCATAGAAATTTTTTATGGGAACTATTTTGTAAAAGAAGTAAATGAAACATGCGTTAAGATTTTTTATAAATATGTACCTGCTATAAACGTTTTTCGTGGATCCGAAACCACATGTCATGTCTTCAAAAATGTATTAGTAGCATTATCTAACATAAAATACAAGGAGCACAATATGTTACATATCGTTGCCTCAGAACAACAGCAGAACATCTAATAATAATCCAAAATGAGATGTCTGTCTTACTCCTATGAAAAACTGTCTCTGCATCCAGTGGGATAGTAGAGAATTTTTATAAAACACATCTGAGATATAGCATTAAACATATCTTTGTTTAGAAGTTGTTCCAAATGATGGAAAAACAGTTATTCATAGCAGTAAGTCAGACATCTCATTTTTTAGGTGCGTTCGTAATTATATAGTAGCACCTATAGTCGTCGTTCAGTCCGTCTGTCCGTCCGTCCGTCCGTCCACATGTAACAGAGCAAAAACTACCCAACCGAATGATCTGGAATTTTAAATATATGATTGTTGCAAAATGTTGTAGAGCCATTTCAAATTTTATGAAAATCGGATGTATAGTTTAAATACAGGGACATTCAAAAGTTTTTCTTTACATTACGGCCAATGGGAAAAAATTATTGCAAGTGCAATTTAATGATGTTACAGTCTTCCGAATGGTCTCAAATTTTAAATATATAATTGTTGCAAAATTTTGTCGAGCCATTTCAGATTTCATGAAAATTGGATGTATAGTTTAATTACAGGGACAGTCAAAAGTTTTCCGTTACATTAAGGGCAATGGGGAAAAAATATTGCAAGTGCATTTTAATGATGTTACAGACTACGCACTTATGAAGTGCAAAAAATATATATATTCAGTACAATATGGGGTGAAAAAAATATTTATAAAACTAGTTACAGTACGAACGCACCTCATTTGCCACGTTTGACGAGCAATTTCCTACTTGTTATTCTTACTAGATGTCCTGCTGTTTCTATGAGGCGGCGATTTATGAAGAAAAGAATATTTATAAAATATGTAGATGAATCCTGAACTATCAACGTTTTATTAACCCTTTGCACTCGATTTTTTTTTTTTTTTGTCATTTTTATTACCAGCAACTCGATGCGATTTTAGTTATATCTTATTATTTTTTAAATTCTTTATGAATACAAATGTTATGATATATATAAAAAAAAATATATATAAAATTATTACATTTTGTAATCGTCCTGCTCTCGAAGCAATTGCCAATATGTAATCCTGACTTTTCTAGACAGGTATCACAAAATTGTTTGAATTGTCTCCGTAGCGGAGCCCTCGAGTTTGAAGACAAATTTTAAATGGCTCCGCTCCGCAGTCCTCGAGTGCAGAGGGTTAAACATTGTGTAGAGAGCAAATTGAAGTTAAAATTAGCAAATGTCCATTTTATATAGGTTCTCTCTTTGATGTAACATAATCTAATAAATTGATCTGGCTTTTCAATTGTATTTGCCTAAAATAGTACCAATTAACCAATTCAGAGCAAAGTAATTCCATTCCTAAATTGTTGAAATGGTTGAATGTCACCGGAATTTCCGAACATTTTTTTTAAATAATAAAAAAGTTAAATTAACAAACTTAGTAAACGGAAAATTTTTGTTCCAAAATCCCGGTACCATTGGCGAATTTGGATGTTAAAATTAAGTGATTTGATAAACTTAACGCCACTTTTGAAAGGGTTAATTAATTTATTTGTAATTGGTTTTGTATTGTGATCATTCGACTTTCCTATTGCTATTCATAACTACAGCTCTGTGTGTGTACGTTTGATATTTATATTTCTTGAAATAAGCTATGTAAAAGACTCTGTATGTTTTAAAACTGGGTCGCGAAACAGTTTCAAATTTTTGGGTGGATTATGGAATAATAAAATTTTAAGACTTAAACAATTAAATATAATGTAATGTTTATTTTATACCTGACTTATAGAATGTAATTGAATAAAGAAATTTAACCACCTAAAATATTTAAAATAATATATATATTTTAATTTTAAAGTTCGTTCAGCAATATCACAATTAAATCCAAGCTATTATATAACTATTACTTGGTATATAAATGTAAAGATTGAATTTCGTAACCGATATATTTATCGTTTCCTAACGTGTTGAGTTTTAGATATGGTGTAGGGGAGATGGGGGCACATGTGAACAGTTTGCAAATATATATAGCTTTTTCTCATAACTGGATTAGATTCTATAAACACAATCTACTTAATATAGTAAAAAGAATATTCTTTTACGCATGGTATTTTTTTTTAATCACCTGTATAGTTTTTCTTATATTTTTAATAGTTTTATAAATTCAAAAAATTGTTCACATGTGCCCCATCAGCAGGGTAGTTGTGAACACACGTGGGGCACATGTGAACACAAGGAAAAAATATCCTTTAACATTATTTTTATACTGTTATTCATTTGTCATCGTAATCATTAGTTATATAACCTTTTAAATTCACCATAAAGAAAAAGATATATATATATATTTCTCTAGTTTCTGGGTGATATGTTTAAGCAAAAGATTAAAAAATGAAAATAAGTAGATTTAGAGGGGAGAGGCATAGATGATTCATTAAATACTGTTGCAATAAAATAAAAAAATAAAGAAGCAATAAAAAAAAAGAAATTAAAACTTTTAAATTTTGCTTAAGGGATTTTGTTTGGGGGAAATTTTAGGGAGGGGGTATTTACATACTATTTATCGGAAATCTGCCTAAATACGGAAGATTCTCACTCCTGTATTTGCCTTATTTACTTGTAAATTATAGGTAAAGACGGGTTTTTTAATGATTAAAAAAATCTCGACTATAACCCCCCCCCCCCCTCCAACTTCTTTTGCTTTTGAAATTCGGGTTGGGGGCACAATCGGGATTTTACGGTAGTTATTAGTTTAAAATTTTTACTTTCTTAAAATATTACTGGTATTTATGAATATGGTCTTATGAATGGATAGCTCCATTCAAAGCATCATATACATAACTGTTTTAGAGATGAAAGTAAGCCACCATTGCAAGGTTAAGACAAATGTAACAGAAAAATTTGCAAAGTTGTTCAAGGTAATATAGTAAAATAATATATAACACTTATTGCATTTTAGAAAACATTAAATTTATTTAAATTACAATTGAAGGTAAACGAGCTTGTTGCTCTTTATGTATTTGCTGAAAGATATGTTTGTAGAAGTTTCAATTCAAAATAAACTTTGTGTGAGCAACATATCTTCTATTTCAGGAAAATTGTAGATAATGGAAATTTCATTATTTCTCATTAAGTTAGCTAAAAGAAACATAATCACAGAATGATTATTGGGGGCACTTATGAACTGTTCATATCTGCCACCAACTAGTCTGTTCACAAGCTCCCCACATTGCTGCTTTTGTTAAATTGATAAATCATTAATATTTCTCAATTTTAGAAGAAAAAGAACTGTATCAAAAATGTTTATTAGTATTCATAGTATATGTTAAAACACTCAAATTCATATAAATGAATAAATAAATAAAGTTATTCGCTTAACAACTTGGAACAAAGATTTTACTTTTGAGAACTAAAAACAGTGTTTTGGCTACAGAGGACAAACAAAATGTCATAGAGCTTCAAAAATTTTTTACTATATGTCTACAGGTGCTATCATCTTTAGTATTTTTATTAAAAAAAATTAATAACTATCAAAAAATTGCCCATGTGCCCCCATCTCCCCTACAGTTTTGTGTTTTCAATGACAATAAAAGTATGTCATATATTTAGAACATGACTATCAATTGATAGATTGCTTTTAATTCAATTTTTATTATACACAGAAGAAAGAGTTTAAACATCTTACATAGCTTAAATAATTGTCGAACATGAAAATATACTACTATGTGACTCAATTTTAATGTAAAATATTATTTGAGCAATAGAAAAAATGCTTTATTTTATTTTACGCCATATCGTAAAATGAAGCCCTGTGAAAATTTTATTATTTTTATATTAATCCTTTTTATTTCTCACCCTTACTCTATAGTGTTCATATGGGAAAGTGACTGAGTAGAAAGAAGGTAATTTGTATTTATAAAAAATGAATGTAAATTGGGTGTATTTTTGATTTAAACTACACTGACAAAATCATGATTTAGAAAAATCTATATTTTTTACTTCTACTTCTTTTGAAGATGAATTTCAAATTATTAAAAAGTTTTCAAAACATGAAACATACAGTTTTTGACAATAAAATATGTAACATACGGCCATCCTCTTTTTTTTCATTTTATTTCCATTTGGGTTATAAATACTCTACATACCGACACAATAAAATATTTTTTGCAACAAAATTTTATGTGAAAGAATTGAAGTTAGTTGAATGAGTTGCACCGATATAGAATGTAATTTTAATTTATAAAACATGAATGATAAATTGGAGATATTTCTCATTTAGAAATTGGAAGCATTTATGATTTAGACTAGAGCCCGAATTAGAAAAAAATATATATATTCTTCTCACTTTTGCTTGTTTTGAAGCTGAATTTCAAGCCTTTAAAGGAAGTTTAAAATCATGAATTACAAAAGCAGTTCTCGACAATAAAATATTTAACTTCAGGGGATCTTATTTTTAAAATTTTATTTCCATTTAAATTATAGTGACTTTATATACCAATACAATAATATTTTTTTGCAACAAAATTTTATTCGATGGAGGTTGAAAGAGATGCACTGAGAAAGAATATAATTTTCATTTATAAAACATGAATGATAAATTGGAGGAATTGTGATTTAGACTACTCTGATAAAATCCTGAATTAAAAAATACACACACACGCACACCAACACACACACACACACACATATATATATATATATATATATATATATATATATATATTATTTTTACTTGTTTTGAAGTTGAATTGCAAGCAATTAAAAGAATTTTAAAAACATGAAACAAAAACACAGTTCTTGTCAATAAAATGTTTAACTTCAATGTATCTTCCCTTTTTAAATTTTATTTCCATTTACTTATAAAGATTTTATGCGCCGACAGAGTAAAATATTTTTCCTCAACAAAATTTTATCTAAAGGGGGTAGAAAGAGTTGCACTAAGAAAAAAGTAATTGTTCGATAATTCTATAAATTTTTACTCGTAAAAGAATCACAAAATCCCGGCTAAAATAAATATTTATTTTTAAAAGTGCTTTTTCTGAATTTTTAAGCAATGCAAATTTTTTTATATAATTTATGTATTTTAATTCTAAAATATTTTACATCATAAAATTAAACAGAAGAACGTACTTAATAAGTTAATTAACACGTTGCACAACTATAAAAATTACACCTGTGAAATTAAATATATAAACAGTAAATATATACTTAAAAGTTTTTTTTTTATGTTTTCATATTTAGTTTCTGAGAGTAACAATAGTATAAAATATATATTAAAACATTAAATTTAAAACTCACAAAATCTTTAATGTACATAATTTTGCATGCATAATTTGTTTTAGCAATAACATAATTTAAACAATTGGATTCTATAACTTACATAAATGTTTTTTTTTTTTTTAATCTGAGAATTACTTTATTTTCATTTTTGGAATTTAAACGCGATAAAATAATAATTAATAATAAACTAATGATAAACATTTGTATTTAAATTATAGCGTAAATATACATATATAATTATAATAAATGCAAATATTAATATGTTTTTATTTTTATTTATAATTCCTAAAATAAAAATAATGAATTTTCCGAAAAAGGCAATAAACAGAGATTTAAATATAAAGTTTAAATGCGAAACTCTAAAAAAATATATAGGGTAAAAGCACCAATAGTCGGCCACTTAAGCGATTTCTTTTAGTATATAGCTCAAAGCGTAATTTTAAAAAGCAATACAACTTTTTAAGAGGGACACAGGTTAATGTATGCTTTTCTTTTACTGTTTCAGCAATTGTTTTTTAAAAAACTGATTACAGTTTTTATTTATAAGAATTTAAACTTAAAAGTAGCAAAGGTCTAGTAGTCGGTCACTCAATTCTAGTGTTCGAGCATCACTGGACCAGTAGTCGGCCACTTAAATGCTTTGTTATTTAAATAACTTAAAGTACAACTTTTATAAACAGAACAACATTTTAATGATACAATGTGTTAATTTATTCTTTTCTTATAATATTGCGGTAATAATTTAAAATATTATAATAGTATTATCACTTTCCAACATAGTTTAAAAGTGTTTGTGAATTTGGATTGTCTTCAGTCTTTCCGAGTTCTAACACTCGTAAATTTACTCGAATCTCCTTGAATTTTTTGTATGTTTTTGACGTTAATAATAGCACGATCGCTATTGAAAATGAAGTATGTAGAATTTATAGTTCATCTACAGGGATAGTCAAAATTATTTAAGCTCAATGTGCATTACGCTAATGAGAAAAAATTGCTTCAAGTTTATTTTAATGATGTTGGTCATTTCAAACAAAATGAAATTGATATGCATTTATGAAGTGCATTTAACTACGCATTCTGGGCAATATGGGGTCCAAAGAACTTATTATTCATTCATAGGGCCCCGCAAAATAATTCCTTTACATAATAGTGTCAGGGGATAAGCGGTTTGCAGCGTATTTTAGTTCTGTTATACTATATCAAATAGAATGAAATTGATATACTACATTATTACTGAGGCTTACTACAAAATACTTGTTGTATAATATGATATGCATAGCATTTATCGTTCATTTACAGGGAAACACAAAAAATTCGAATATAGTACTGTATCTTTCTATTAGCGATAATTCCTGGAAGTGTGATTTTGTTTATGACATGCGTTTTTAAGCTTAATTAAATCTTTGCTTAGTATGCGGTGTGTATAACTGGCAAATATCATATACAAGGCTACACAAGAGAGTTTGTAAGCTTTGCGGAGTATCAGCATGAATGACTGAAAAGAGGTTTTTAATTGAGTTATGCTCTTTAAAGCTGAACTATATTTAGTATACTAAGAGATGTTTCTATAATATAAATAAAATCATATGCAGGGCCACGTAAAGAACTGAATACATGACCGTCCAGGAATAATAATGTGTAGAAGTATGATTTCAGTAGTTTTAAACACATTTTAGCCTGAATAAAATTTTAGCTTAATATGTGCGGCATATAAAAATCTGTTGGTAATATACAATGCTGTACAATATCATTCAAATATGTTTCTATATAGTGGTAGAAATTGCTGAAGGTGAATTTTTTAATATGTTATAAGTTTTATCATACTATGTATAGAATAATACACAAATCTTTAGATTAAATACAGATCTGCACAAAAGTATTGAACAACTATTCCTGTTAGGGACAGTAATCTGGTTTTCAAAAGTACTATGCCTTTTCTAAAATGTTTACTTTTTTTGAAGTGTTTAGCAGATAAATTTCATTAAAGAATTCTACAAGTCATGGAAAATGCTTTTGTAATCTATTCTTGATGTATGATTTTTCATACTTGTTCCTTATGGAAAGTAAAGTTAAAAGACCAAATTATCTATATATAGTCTATATATTTTACAGTAGTCAGCCTTTCACATTTTGTGTTTAGCCATCGTAGACTCGGCGGCGGGAACAGGAAAAATTATTACGTCATCTTGTTTCAAAATAAAATTATGATGTAGAACAAGATTGTTAACAGAACATAAATGACTGATCTGTCGATGCATATCTTGGTATGATATTAGCAGCAGGGAGCCCCAAATCGTCATTTTAGCGTTACAACCATGTCATCGAGTTTCGAGATGAAATTTTAATATATTGCATATCTCCTCTAGTACAATGCAAATATTTCAGTTTGTCTTGGGATTTCGTGGTTAGATATGAGCAGAACGCGACGCCAATTCTTCATTTTCGCGGTACAATCTCGTCATCGAGTTTCGATATGTAATTTTAATAAGTTGCATATCTCGACTAGTACATTACAAATATTACAGCCTGCCTCGTAATATCTTTAAACGATATAAGCAGAATGATGCGCCAATTCTTATTTTGGCGGTACTATCTGGTCATCGAATTTCGAAATTAAACTTTAATATCTCTCTTTCAATTAATACGATTTAAGTATTTAAGTCTGTTCGTGGTATCTGAGCACTGTACAAGCATAACGGGTCGCCAACTCATTATTTTGGTGGTACTATTTTGTTTTCCATATTGAGAATAAATGTTAATGATTAAAGCTGCAGGTTAGTATAATACAAATGCTTTTCGTGATATCTTGATAAGATACGAGAAAAACGGAGCGCCAATTCTTCCTTTTAGTTGTACTATCGCATCATCGAATTTCGGAATGAAATTTTAATATGTTGCATATTTAGATTAGTACAGTAAAAATATTACTATCTGCTTCGTGATAGTTTGAAACGATCCGATCCGAATACAGCATCAATTCGTCATTCTGAGGGTACTAACAGTTCGAGTTTCGATTTGAAATTTTAACATGTCATAGACATCGATTATTGATATTCTGTGTAATGTATATTTTATAGTGATAGTTCCGTTGAAAATGAACAATGTTATCTTCATTGTTTTTTTTTTAAATTTAAGTTCTATAGAAGCAGAAGATGAGATTTAAAAACACATAGTTAGCCTCTAATTAATATTATTGCTGACTATTGAGTTAATGAACCAGATAAGTTTTATTTTATATTATTGAAAAGTTGTCACAATCCGTGGCTTTGTGGTTATTCAAATATTGCAAATGATATTTGTGTGCATATTAAAATTAGGAAGAAATTATATTTCCGCAGAAAGTTTAAATTTTATTAATTAAAACGCAATTTGTTGAAATTTCATCTTAATATCCCGTTCGATGATTGTGAGAAACATCTCACCCCTTTAAATTTCGATTATCGTATAACCTACATTGTGAGAGCATTTATGTCTTAAAAGTAAAACATATGTAAAATTTCAAGTTCGTAGCAATAGCCCTCGCAATTCCTAAATAAATCATCGTTTTAAGTATGTTTTCCGCACATTTCACACTTTAAATTTTCCATATTGAACTAACCTCTTCTGTGCGAGTAAGTAACAGCTATGTCGAGTTTCAATCCAAAATTTAAATTACTTGCTTTTACATCCCTAACAAGTATAACTTTTTTTGATTAATTTATCTTTTAAAATTTCAAATTTATCAGAACGATTTTGCGAAAACATTTACGTTTTATAAATAACTGTCATTTAATATTTCAAGTCTTTATCCTTAACATTTTGACATTAATCATAATTTTCAACGTTTTTAAAATCTTTTCTACTCATTTCAGCCTTTTATATACCGCTTTTTTTAGAAACCATTTTCAGTCGGCATTAAAAATTATCTGTTCGAAAAACTTCATGTCAAGTTTTACATATGTAAAACCTTCAGTATTACAAAAAAGGGATATTTTAGATATTTTTTTACCCTTTCATTTACCCTATATTTTTTAATTCTAAAGCTGAACTATAAATTAGGAAGGGCATTACAGTAATATAATTTTCAAACAAAATTACAGAAAAAATATTAATATGACGCATTTTATTTTTAAATTTTTTTTTTTTTTTTTTTTAAATCTCTGTTGATTTTGCCCGATACAAATTAAACTATGCATAAAATCATGATAAATATTTTTATACTGAATGTTTTATAATAATAAAATGAAGAAACGCTTTTTATTGCAATATGTTAATTATCAAAATGCTATTCATTGGGTTAGTTTTAAAGCAGGAAGGGTAATAATTAATACTTCTTTTATAAATATAATAGAATAATTTACACATTAAGATGGTTAAACATTTTAAATATAACAAAATGCACAATATGAACTGCAAAAAGCTCGCCATTTTATTTAAAAGGCGACGAAAATGATAAAATATAGATGTTAAAATTTAAAAAATATACATTTTATTTAAAATTTATTAATACTTTAGACGTATTTGTAGGAATGGAACAGCAATTTATTATAAAAATATTCTCTCACGATGGCAGCGGGAAATATAGGTCGAAAGTACTAAGAAATTTTAAATAAAATGAATATTTTAAAATTGTAACATCTATTTCATTAAATCCTCCGTAAGAAATAAAACAGAAAATTGTGAAAAGACGCAATCTGCAGGTATTTATAAAATCAGTTGCACTAATAGAAAAAAACGAAAGAATAAGTTACACAGGAATGACTAAAAGGAAAATTGATGAAAGGAAGAAAGAGCATATCAGAAACCTAAAATTTACGAAAGAAACTGCAGCTCTAGAAAAAATTTACCTTATAACCCACCTACAGATAGACATTACAGATAGAGAAAATTGTGAATTCGAAAATATGCATAATGCTGTACTACGTGCAACTATAGAGATTCGTACATCTAAAGCATATTTTGTAAAGATTTGACACACGCACTTATTAACTTTCGATAGATGAAGATACTTAAAGAAGGAAAAAAGGAAAGAAAAAAAAAAGAAAAGGAGGGACTCGGCTGATCTCGAATAAAGCTAAATAGAGAAATGTAAGACTTTCAGCCATCCAAACTCAGGATGTTCCAGTTGGAACGAAAATGTTATTCTGGTGAACTTTTTAATATGTTTTTTTAAATATGACGTCTAATATACAGAGTGTCCATAATTAAACGACCCTACTTTAAAGTAGTCTACAGGCAAAATTATTGTTCATACAGTTGTGAAAAATTTTGAAAGGCATAATAAAGGGAAGGGAATTTGTTTAAGATAAAAAATATATTAAAAAAATAGTTTAAAATTTCACCACCAGATTGCGATTTTTGATAAATTACATATTTAACATTACGATATTGTAGAAATTTCATCTTCAAGAGGTTCTTAATCAATAGACCGTATTTTAATGTTGTCTACAGACGGAATTATTCTTTAGAATATTGTGAAATTTTTGGTGGACATAATAAAAGTATGGGAATTTGTTCGAGCGAAAAAAAAATTAGGAGGCCGTTTTCTAACGAATTACACGTTTATCATACATTTGCGATAGTTTAACAAATTTTGTTATAACCAAACATGTTCTGCATAACTTTCATCATTTTCTGATACCATCTGGAGTAGTATGATAGCATTTTCCACAGTTGACCGCACTGTTTTCTGTGAAATGCTAGGAACTTGTCATACTTTAGAATAAGGTTAAGTTAATAAAAGAAATTTCTAAATTATCGTAATGCTAAATGTGTAATTTATTAAAAATCGCACTCTAGTGGCGAAATTTTGAACATATTATATTTATATTTTCTTTAGCTTAAACGAATTCCCATCGCTTTATTATGTGTTCCAAAAAATTTCACAACTTTATGAACTATTGTTTTGTCTGTAGACAACTTTAATGCAGGGTCATTTAATTATGGACTGGACACCCTGTATATATATTTTTTATGTTACATCAACTATATTTTATGGAACAGACCTGTTTGTATTACAGTGATTAAAATTGTCTTTAAACTATGAAATAATGTCGGAAATTAATATATAAATGATAAAAACTATTTTATTATTTCCGTCGTCTTTTAACCCTTAAATGCCTGATTTTTCAAAAATCATTGTAATAATGTTTTTCGGCTTCCATTTTTTAAATAAATCATGGGAAAAATACTTAAAAAATCACATTTTGTTTTAAGTATGGTTTACGGCTAAAAAATTGTTTGTTACTAATCGGCAATACTGGTGTTTAATTGAAAAAATAATTTTCCTTGATAAAATTCTATAATATTAAACACGCAAGAATTTTAGGAATTATAATAAGAAATAAATTTTACTTGCTCACTGCAGAATAAAATAGGGTATTTCGCAAGCTTCTAAACAGAGCAAAAAGGACAAGTAGCAACAATTGAAAAAATAAATCTGCCTTTATTCTTCAACATCACAAATGTTGCACTTTATATGTTGAAAATTGATTTAATAATATTTTCAGAATGTATTTTATTGGCAACATTAGGCATTATAGTTTCAATATTATTGTAATATTATTTTAGAGCCTAAATTGGATATGGTGCCGAAAAGCAACACCCGGCATTTAAGGGTTAAGTAAAACGTTGAGCTATTTAAAGTTCATATTGTGTATTTTGTGATTGATTAAAGTTGAAATATTGCATTTCGTCTTCTGATTTTATTTATCCATTTAATTTTTTTTTTATCCTCCAGTTTATTACGATTCACGTTATGAAGATTTTGAATACTGATACATGGAATATATTTATAATTTGTAAATTTTCTGTAAAAATTTTTGGAAAAGTTCTGAATAACTTCTAAATCCTTTTATAAAGAATTTGGTATCAGAAAAAAGGGCATATATAGCTAAAAAAATATTTCTGTTAAAAAATGCGATTTTAGATATTTTCAGCAACTGGCTTTTTTTTATTGTTGTTGTTGTTGATTTATTATAATAATTTATTATTGTATTTTATGTTAATTTTATTATAATTTAAATAAAAAATTCCATGCCAGTGATATTACAGTTTTAAAACTAGTATAAATCTCTCAACATAAACGGTAAATACTTATTTTTTGTAAGAAGATTTCAATGTATTACAAATGAAGATAGAAAATATCTTTGAAACACAAGCGCAAGTATTTGTATCAATTATATAAATAGTTTTCATCACCAAATTAAAATAGAATGTTATTAATATCGTAGTGTTTATTTTAACAAGAATAAAACTAATCTTAAACTAAAGATAAACATTTATATAATGATATATACTCATATTTTTAACGTTTAAAAAACTTTCTTGAAAAGCAGAAGATTATATGTTTATCCCACGAAGTGTATAATTTCAAATGTAGAAAATATATTCTATAAAATTTCTGCATTTTTAAAAACGTTAAGTTGTAATTTACAACTTATATGAATTATTTAACAATTAGAATAATTGTGTTAGAATTAATCTAGTTTAATAAACAATAGTTTAAGGATGAACAGAAACAGGTTTCTAAGGCCGAAAGTGAAACCTAAACCGAATTTCGACGATCTTCCTATTTTCGGCCGAAAACGAAAACGTAAGCAAAAATGTGCATTTTTTAAAAAAGTAATAAATACGTAAATGTACATAATTACCATTAATTAAACATTTGGACTAAGTTAGTTCTCCGTGCCTCTGATCAAAACTTCTTATTTTCATAAATGTTAAAATGTAATTAATTCATCACACAGAATGATTTTCTAATTATACGAGTTTCATTTAATTAAAAACATGTTTTAGGTATTTATACGTCGATTTATGTTTTATAAATTATCATCTTTTAGGCTAGAACATTTTTGAAGAGTATTTGTCATCCTTCTGCGGTTTCAAAATAAATAAATTCTGTTACTATAAACGTCTGCAGTCTTTAATGAGCACGTGAAAAGCGTTTTCAAAGTTTAATAATACATGGAATTCTTGCTTTATAATTTGCACTCACACCTTGAGTCAGTCATGACTAATAATTTAAACAGTGAAGTTTATAGCAATAAATAAAGATTGTCTCATTGAAGTCGATACAGCTTAAATCGATGATAAACGTAGAAAATTTCTAAAGGAAGAAATGAGAGTTTTGGAATGTAGATATTTTTGGTCGAGTTTCGGTACGCCCTAACATTCGGTAGAATTTTTGCAGAAGACGATTTTTAGGCGAAACGCTTATTTTAAGGGGGTCCGTGCCACATTTTCAAATAATTCTTATTTACTGAGTTAAAATTTTGAAATTTTTTGTGATGGTTAACCATATCATTTGTAAGTAAAATCACGTGATAAAACTTCCCATATTTTTTTTTATAAATTTAAAAATTTAAATTTTATTAAAAAAGTGGGGTAGTTTGAAATCTTTATAACTCGAAATATTATTTGTAGAATTTATTTTTTTTTGCATTTAAATAAACATAAGTATATAACTTTTAATTTAGATTAAGCATTTTAAAATATATTAATTTAAACAAAAATTGACGTAAAAATGACGTAACTTAAAAAAAAAAATCATGCTTTCAAAAGTAAATTTTTTTTTTTTCAAATTTGCTGAATCAAAATTAAAGTAAAACAATTGAAAAATACATATTCAAAATTTGAACCATTTATCTTTAACGGTTCTTGAATTATAAGAATTTAAATACGAGAAATGGTGAAAAAACCCATCATTCAGAAAAATCGCATTTTCGAAAAAAGTCTTTTTTATGTCAACCATTGCTAGAAAGCTAGATTTTGAAAACAAACCAAAACTTAAAAATGATTATTCTTTGTTCCAATTAAGATAGAAACATGATTTAAACTTCATTTCAAGCAGAAAAATACAGAGAAATTTTTAATGCAACAAAATATTTTAAGAAAATTTTTAAGATTTTTGTGTTCTGTAACCCCTAAGTCAAAACCGAAACCGTATTTAAAATTCGGTCGATCTCTATAATTGTTCATGGACAGTTAACAGTGGATTTTTGCATTGAAAAAAAATATATTTTTAAAACATTCGATTTTGTAAAAAGTTAATACTAAACATATTTTTTGTGTTGAATTTTGAATTGAAGATTACCACAACTCTTTTCAAAATGTAAAACACAAACAAAATTTCCTACAATGAACTATTTTATTTTAAGCATGTGCTATGTCTCCATTTTATTACTATTCATGATTTCAAATATTGACACAAAGGACATCGTTTTCAGAAGGATCTTTATCATAGAATTTAAAAAAATGAATGAAATATCTGTTAAAAGCTTTTGTGAAATTGTACATGTTACAAAAACGAAACACCGAGTTAAACAAATATTTAAGTTCGAAAACACTCTTTATGAGATTTTCACAAAACAGCATATTTTTAACACTTTTAAAGGTTGATATAAGGTAAGCGAAGGGAATTGGGGTTAATGTCTTTTTTTCTTTTTTTATAAGGATATTCTTTTTTTTTTTTTTTTTTTTTTTGTAGGAGAGATTTAAAACACACGTAGGCGTGGCAAAATTCATATTATTGCCTGTCGCAATATATTTTTAGCGTTTTATTTGTTGAGTAAACGTAAAAATAAGAACACTTCTCAAGAAAAGCGTTAACGCATATTTACCCCTAACATTAAATAACCGTTTCTTAAGAGCCATTGTCTTAAAAATCAGACAAAGTGTGATAATTGTATTTTCTGATTGGCTTGATTTTTTTATGTTGAAGAAGGTCATATTTAAGGAATAGTGTGTAATTTTTAAGCCCTGAAAAAATTTCCCCTTCCCTGTAGATGTCAAAGATCATGAATAACATTTTTCATGAAATGTGAAATGCAAGTACGTTTAGAGTGCTATAGGGCAATTCCACAGAAAATCATCGTTTTTGAGGGGGGGGGGGGAATCAAATTTATAATATGTTTAATTTAAGGGTATGATTGCAAAACTTGATATTTTTATATTCTATAGAAAAATCCTAATAAAAAGGCATTGTAAACTACTGTTTACAAACTAAGTTAAGTACCATTATTGTCTTTGTAAAATCATAATGTTACGTCAGTTACACAATAAAAGTTACGTCAGTTACACAATAAAAGTTACGTCAGTTACACAATAAAAGTTACGTCAGTTACACATGTAAATGCCATTTTTTTTCTTTTTTTATTATTTAGAAATTAATTATACAATTTACTGTTATAATTTGGCATTATTTAGTGTTATTGAGAACATAAAATCACTTTTTTTAACTGGATAGTTTTGATAATATTTGCACTTCAATGAATTCAGAAAAAATGTTTGCATATTTTATGTTACGTCCGTTACAGAATTTTGAATTGCAAATTTTGGGACTCAAAGAGAGATTGAAATAATCTGCAGGTATTTGGGTATTAAGATCATAGTAAGAAATATTTTAAATTGTAAAAAATTGTTCTAGCTTTATTAGTAAATTTTCTACATAGAAGAAAACAAAATTCTATGATAATATCTTACGTCACTTATGATGCTTCCCTATATCTTTGGAAATCAACAACATCCAAAAATTATGGTCCCACTAGTGGCCGAGAGGTTCTGTTCTCACAGCTGGAAAATGAGATATGCTGGGTTCAAACCCAATCGCGCCCGTCGGCCTAATCGTTCGGAGTTTTCGTGGTTTTCTTCGAACCTTGGATTTCCTTGCGTAAATTCGGATTAGGTTCTCTTAGAAAGGCCCCCATGGGGGGCACACCCCCTTTTCGGGCCCATATCCCTCGTATTTATAATTGGCTGTCACAAATAACACTGAAAATTATGTTTTAATAAGCTGTTAGTATAACAGTGCCTGACTAATAAACTTAACTTGTTCCTATAGGTTATTGCTGCTTTTCATTGTTATGTTGCCACCAAATGCAATCAAAATAACGTTTTTATCTGTTTTCTGCTGTTAGTAAACAATTTGTTTTCACTTGTTTAAACAACTTGTTATAACCTATTTAACAACTTGTTAGCAACTTGTTTAAACAATAGTACCCCAAATCTTTGTTATAGAATATGAAAATTTACTGATAGGATAAGCTAAGTAATGTAGAACCTTACTCGGGCATTGATGCTGTTAGCAGATATAATCTTTTAAACATCAAAAAGTTTAAAAATCTGTACCTTATGAATTAGACCTATCTCAAAAAAGCATCAGAACGGAATAAGACAAAATATATCATGTAGTAGATGAATGTATGTACTAACACATGGAAAAGAAATAAAAGTGGGGTCTCATTCTATTTTTAGAAAACAAAATGGCAAATGTTTCAAAAAGCAGTGTCAATGATCGGGGTGTTCCCCTGTTAGAAAATGGAACATCCCTTTTCTATTTATCCCTCCTTTGTTCTAAATTGAACTGTTCATGTTCTGGCAAATAAATCTTTTCAGGCTTCAGGCTTAAAGCAAATTTCTTCCAAAATACATAAAACACTATTCTACTTATAACTAGGTTACAATTGTAACCTAGTTATACAACTGACAATGCAGTGCAGATTAATCTGCACTGCAGTGTCAGTTGTAAGGAAGTTTCATCACATTGCCCTTTCTTGGCCATTATTGATCCACTTCATGTTAATTTTCATCAGGTTTGTGAAAATTCTAATCCATTCTTCAATTTGCCCAGTATGTATGGATATCTTTGAACTCTTTCATGTCGTTAAAATAAAGTTATAACTTATAACCATTGAAAGTGAAAGTTTTTAGGTAGAATTTTTGTATGATTTACAGTGCATTCATAATTCAATAATAAGTTGAATGAAGCATTACCTTTCGCGATATACAACAAAATGATTCAAAGATATTTGCAGCCAGTCTTCTGACAACTCGTCATTCATATGAAGTCGAATATTGCGGAAATGTACATATCCCATTAGAATTATTATACTACAAAATTATAAACTAAAATTAATAATTACATTGAGCCTCAACGTGGAAAGGATCAGTCTGATAGAGAAGCCGCAAATGCAGAGCACATTTGTACAGTCTATTTAAATTCTGGTAAGAATATCAGCAATGTATAAGAGCTAGAGGAATGTTTACTGTACATAAATGGTAACCGAAATTTCAAGATGTCTGTGATTGAAATGAATGATCAAACCGCCATTATCAATATCAGAAAATTGAGAATATTAGTACATATCATTCAGCAGAAGCCACAAAGACTGGGTTAAAAGTGTGGCAGTATATCGGTATTGGCACTGGGAAAGATATTGTCTTCATTGAAGAAGCAGTGTTTTCTTCTGCTCATAATGTGGCCAGTAATTTTTTTTTTTTTTTAAATTTGCTGTATCAAATAATACTGAAGATCAGCATGTTCAGGAAGCTAACGAAGACGTGAATGAAGAAGAAATAGAAATTTCTGTACAGCGAGGATTTAGATCCCTTTTACAGTGCAATGAATGACAGTACTGTGTCACAGACTGGTTTACAGTTTTTTTCCCATAACATGTTGTATCTTGGGCAAATTACTGAAATTGAGAATAATGAAATCAAGGTGAAGTTAGGGGCGTAGCTACAGATATTTTTTCGGGGGAGGGAGGGAGAATTCGAAAATTTCCGAACTTGAAGCAAATTCTTCCAACTTTCAACTAAAGTGTGTATAATACGTGTACCAGAATGTGTATAATAATGATAATGAAACTTATGCATAAAAAATTCCTTTCCAAAGAAAAATTTTAAAACTGGAAACATAAAAATTCTAATTATTGGTTTGTTTAATAAAAAACAAACATGCAGGTCCTGAACACGATTTGACTGCTTTTAGAAAATGTCTGTCTGTGTGTATGTGACACAAATTTTGTGGTTGCTCTATCTCAAGAACTAATGCACGGAATTTAATAAAACTTTAGATTCAGTTATATCTTGATAAGAATTAATGCTGATTAGTTTTTTGGTGTAAATCGCCCGAAAGGTGGTGCTGCTAAGCTGCATTTTTCACGATTTACATGATTTTAGCGATAGTTATCTCTCAAAAACTGTTGCACGGAATTTGATCAAACTTCATATTCTGTTAAACCTTGACATAATTCGGGGCTTATTAGGATTTTGTGTATATTACATAACAGGTGGCACTGTTGTGCAGCATTTTTCACGATTTTCGCGTTATCTATATCTGAAAAACTAATGCACAGAATTTAGTCAAACTTCATATTCGGTTGCACTTCCTTATTGGGTTTGGGTGTTTACTGTCCAAAGGTATCACTTTTGTGTTCTTTGGGTTTGGAATTTTGGTTGCATCTAACAGGGTGTGTGCCGAAATTCAATGATTTGTTTGAAAAATGCGAGGCTTCTATCTCCTTTTTAAATGAACACAATTAAACGAATCTATACCTTTAGAATTCATTATTATGGGCATAGAATTATTATTTAATTTTAGCATTGTGGTTGCAAATTTTGAGGTATTAACATATATGGGATAGAATAAAGTTTTGGCATTGGCACATCCGAATTTTTTTCATTTAACATTAATTATTCTTGTCTTCAAAGAAGCCAACCTGGTGATAACATCATCCAGTTTAATAAAATCCACTATTTGGCTTTCACATTTTAAAAGCATTAGACTGTCAAGCCTGTCATCCCTCACTGTAGTTTGTAATATTTATATTTTTTATTTTTTATTTGACTAAAGATTCTTTCATTAGATGCAACGCCATAAAGATAAGCTTATGTGAATGTTATGATATAAGTATATAATTTGACGGCATGACCCAAATAGTCTTTGAATTTCATGGCATGAGTAAAAGGTTTGTTTAAAGCTGCTATCAGATTCACCCACTTTTCGAGCAATTTTTGAGCCAACTCTTGATTTTCTCCAATTTATCGTGAAATATTGTCTCAACACCCAGTGTGATAGCAAACAACAATATCCCCAACCACAGCTCTAAAAAAGTATGCGCTAGCCGCGCCTTCCCCCTCCCCCCACCCCAGCTTTCAACATTTCAGCCAATCAGAGATAAGCGATTTATAGGAATATGCGATAAGTATTAACGGCTGGTACTAGTAGTACTGGTTTTCTGCCAACTTTAGCAACGAGAACCTTTTTCTCTTTTTGAACGGGAAAAAATTGGGTTTAAAGTCGGATGAAAAGTTGGCGAATCGGATAGCAGCTAGTCAGTTAGGATTTGGTTTATTTCTATTTGACTCTGCAAGTCATGTACATCCGTTTCTCATATACAGGTGGAAACATTATTAACTTTTCTAAGTTAGTGAAACTCAAATTTGCCTTGCACAATTGATATTTAAATATGAAATGTATTGATGCAATATTCTCCTGATATAGGGAACTTGTCATTTAAGCTCATTACTAAATTGCCGAAATTTTCTTGTATTTCTTATAATTATTTCCTGTAAAACTTATGTGTATCAATGTTCATTGCTGTGCTATTATTTTTATCTCTTCTCTTTGGTGAAACCGCACTTTCGGAAGTCAGCTTCTTCAGTCATATCCTAATATTCACAATTGTTTGTGAACTTGTCTATAAGAAAATCTTTATTTCTTCAAAATTTTATTCAAGTGCAACGTGTCAGCGTTACCGTGCATGTCGATTTTTTCTTCAGATGATGGACAGCTTTCATAGTCATATTTCTTTCCAAATTCAAATCGTCCTTTTTTTACCTTTATCATCCTCGAATGGATTTTTAAATGCTTAAAAATCTTTCACGAAAACTCTTTTCCTATTATGAAGTATTCTTTCGTTCTGATATTTATAGTAATTTTTTAGAACAGTTTTAAACACACAACACTGGACTTTTGGTTTAAAATTTCATAAACACCCATAAATATAAACGAATAGGACTAATAAATATTTCGCACACACACACAAATAAAAGTAAAAGGTGACAAATTTATCAAAACCAACGACTTCTTATATACACATTTGCTTTATACAGCGTCCTTTTCTTGACTGCGAAAGGTTAACTAATGTTTGTGGCAAAAAATCACGGAATGAGTAAAATATTGTCCAAAAATAGGGAAATTAGTTAAAAAAATTATTGCAATTTGTGAAAACTCGTCAAATCTTCTTGCCCAGATGTGTTTTAAGTAGTTGACTACATTTCTTTCTGTTGTGCTACGAGTGATCTCCAATTTTCAAAAGAAGATGCTATCCCCTTGGATTATAAATAGCTGGATTCTGTTTAGGAGGAGAAGGTGAGGTAGGTTGAAATTTTTGAGAAAGGAACAAAGTTTTGGAGGAAATAAAGGAACTGGATAGTCAGCTATTGATAGACAGGAGTAGAGAAATTTAGGTCTGGTAGATGTATAATATTTTTGTATAACTGAAAAACGCAATGATAAATTGAGTGCGGCTGATTTCTTTTTATATTTTTCTTATAATTTAACTTGTTTACTGTTACAGTACTCAGAAACATAATCACCAAAACAATAAAAATTTCGTAATTTTTTTACTATTACTTTAAAAAAAGAAATTGTCACAAAAATCTAGAATTTCCCAACTCTACGCTCAAATTTCCCAACTTCACATATATTGGTGGGGAGGCTCACCCCCATACCCCCCATGGCGACGCCCCTGGGTGAAGTGCATGAAGAGGCAGTTTCTGCAACGCGGGATAGCCCACCATTGGCATACTCTTCCAGACCCGGCGCTGCTAGTTTATTAAAAAATCAATATTATTTAACAATTGTTGAAATTCTGTAGCACAGATAGTTATTCAAATATTTTTCTCATTTTTTATTTCTTTTGGCATTAAAGTTTTTTATTATTATTAATTTGTTTAATTTTACTATATTTTATTATTCAAAAATATCCCTTAATATTGCAAATTAATTTTATTTTAGTCATTTTCGATAGTTACGGCTATCGGTTTTTGCTTTTTCCTTTCTATATACCTTTACTTCAATGATGTATGGCGGGGGGCCTGGTGGTGCCTCAAACCTAGTATGAAGAGGCTTAGAAAAAATACTTTTACACTCTCTGAAGAAGATAATTACTGGTGTAATGGTAAAGACATCTTGTTCAAAATGTGTGCCCCAATCCCACTGACTGCACATCTTTCGAAATCAGATTTTAAAACTGCCTGCAAATTGATTGAAGAAATAAACAATTTATGAGTGTTCTGATTTATAGAATCTGTTTTTTGAATTATGATTATTACTTAGTTCTTTATATGTTCATAAATACGAGAGTTACAGTATGACAAAGATCATATATATATATAACCATTAATTAAACATTACTGACCACCATCAATAATTGTGATAGTATGAATATATATATATCTCACATTTGAACGGAGGGTGGTTTCGAGGTCTGGGGCTCATGATCGGTGAAAATATATCAAAATTTTTCGGAATCGTTTTCCTCCGAACGGCTGCAATAAGTAGTTTTTTGTAATGAAAGCTACCTAAAACCGCGTAGATTCGTTAAAGAAATCCGGCAATTTAGCTGCCTATGAAGTGGTATTCAATGAGTGGCTTCAATAGGTCATTATTGAGGAGGTTGAATCAACTCCAGGAACGAAAGCTGAATTTTTTCTGCCACACAGAGCAGGAGTAATGAAAGAAAATCCCACAACTTGAATATGCCCTGTTCTTGATGCGTCCGCTAGGGGAAAATGCTCGCCCTCTATTAACGATTGTTTGTTGAAAGGCCCCATTTTAGTCGAACTTAGCCCTTCATTGATAAATCGGTTTCGATAGAAGAAAATTGGTGTAATAACAGACTTAAGAAAAGCATTTTTACAGATTAGCTTAAATGAAAATGAGAGAGCCTTTTTAAGATTTTAATGTTGGAAGGAGGGAAATTCTGAAGAAATGAAAATTTTCCAACATCGAAAAGTTGTTTTCGGGATTACATGCAGTCCCTATTTATTGGGAGCAACTTTGCAACACCACTTAAAAACGTCACCTCCCTCTATGCAGGAAACAGCTTCTATACTTTTGGAATCCTTTTATATTGACAATTGTGTCACTAGAGTTGACAATGAAGAACAACTCAGTAATTTTTTAACAGAGTCAAAATACATTCTCAGCCAAGCTAAATTTGACCTCAGAGGTTGGGAACACTGTTTCACTCGTCAATGAAACAAGATTTTTCCTTAGAAAACAAAATTGTCCCAGTTTTAGGCCTACGATGGCTATTACCCTCAGATGTTCTTTCTGTTGATGTAAGGGAAATTAATAAAGACGATGAACCCGTCACTAAAAGAAAAATATTGTCGGAAGTTCGCAAAATTTTTTATCCCATCGGTTATACCTGTCCATGTGATGTTGAAAATAACATATCATCACATATCCTTATTTATCTCCTTTGTAAAATTAAATTCCCCATTTTAAAATTTAATTTCTCCTTTCATAATTATAAGCTGAATAGAAACTTCCTCTCCCTTCTAAAAAGAATAAATCTATTTCTTCTCTTGCGCATTATTTTTCAGTTACTTAAGTTTCCCAAGTTCACCCAAAGCCATTAATAAAGTAAATCAAAAACAAATCTTTTTCTCATCCTTGAATCATTAACTGTTCGGGCATATTTTCTTTCGGTTAACGAATATATATATAAAAAGTTATTATTTGACCATATGCTTCAGTTGAAGCAGTTATTTATACACCCGGTGTTAATTTTCAGTTTGATAGTCAATACAACTGTCTTTTCGGCCGCAAATGTTATACTCTGTTTATATTAAAATCGGCGCCCGGCATCTCCGTTGTTGCTTCTAAATGCATATTTCCCATCATTTAGCTTTGGCATTCGTATCTGTACGTTGAAATGTTAAAACGCCAATCAACGGTCCATTTGGCTGCTTTTTAATTCAAAGTTCCATTAGGTGATATACCTTTAGGGTTATAATGGTCCAGGGTACCAAGATTTTGGTTCGACACATTGGCAACGATATTTGACAAATTATTCATTCCTTCTATCTTACTGTTAACAGCTAACTAAAAGGGTCCCTCTCTGGCATTTTTACATATTTCATGTCTATATGCAATAAAGCCATCCTGCCGTCAGATTTGCAGAGTTCTTCTTTTTGTACTTGTCTATTGTTGTATTCAAGGATTTACGAACCTGGATTTAAAAAAAACGGTTATTTTAAAAATGCAATACTTTTATGAAATGTTTTCGCTACAGATAGATCATGGTCTACAGCATAGTCCAGTAACTCTTTCCCCCAAAATACTTCTACAAGAATTATGGAAAAAGAAAACAACTTTAGGAATCTGAATTGCCAACATCGATTGCCTAAAAGTTTCAGAAATGGAAAAAATTAAATGAACTCACTTAGAGATATTGCTATGCCGAGATATTTAATCGACGTTCCAGATAACATCGATGATTTAAGTTTACGTGAATTCTGTTACGCGAGCAGGATAGCCTATGCTACTTGCATATATTTACGGAATGAAAACGTAAAATCAATATCATGTCAACTGATCCAAGCACGATGCATAGTAGCCCCGTTGAAATGTGTTACCATCCCCAGACTTAAGCTCCTCGCATGCTCAATTGGTGCACGATTATCTAAAGGGATTAAGTCCGATTTAAAATTAAAAAACCTTCCAACTTCATTCTGGACAGACTTAAGTAATGCGTTGTACTGCATAAAATGAAGTGAAAACTGGGCACCATTCGTACACAATCGTGTTAAAGAATTTCGATCACTTAGTAATCCAGAAAATGGACACTATGTGCCCTAAACTCTTTATCCGGCTGATCTACCTTCCCGGAAATGTTCCGCTGAATCCCTTAAACAATCTCTCTGGTGGAAGGGTCCTGAATGGTTGAGAAACCTCCAGAATTTTGGCCTAAAAAGTAGTTTCCCGATTTTGAAGCAATTAACTCGGGAAAAAGAAAGATAGTTGTCAGTGCAGTAAATATCTCTCAAACTCCAATTGAGTTATATGATACATCTTCACATTTTAAAATGATATAAGTAACTGCCTGTATATATAGATTTTTTGGAAATATCAGAAAGACACCGAATGGGCGAAACTTACAGAAAATTTTAACAATTGAAGAAATAAATAACGCAGAACACGTCCTATTGAAATATGCTCAAAAGTATCTATTAAGTGAATCTAAACCATCTTACACCTTTTTACAGACTTTTGTTCATGAGCAAGGTCTATTTCGAGTAAAAACACGAATTTCTATGCGAAAATATTTCCATTCTTTCCGGTATCCGATAGTTCTGCCTTTCGATCATAATATTACTTATTCGCTCATAAGAAGTAAACACATTGAACTTTTTCATGCAGGAACGGAAATTGTAATGTCAGTTTTGCGCGAACAATTTTGGGTATTAAGATGCAGTCGTACATTTCGAAAAATAATAAAATGTTTCATGACATGCAGACGATTCACTGCCTCACACGCTGAGACACCTACTGCCCTTTCCCTGAAGAACGAGTCAAAGAGGCTTCAATTTTTGAGAATATTGTTGGTCTAGATTTATGCGGACCGTTATTTTTAAGGAATGGCTCGAAAGTCTGGATAGTCCTTTTTACGTGCGCCATATTTCTCGCAATTAATCTTGAATTAGTATCTTCAGTTTCAACGGAAAATCCTATATTAGCTATGAGAAGATTTATCTCAAGAAGAGAGAGACCCTCTACTATTATTTCTGATAACGGAAGAAATCTAGTGAAAGAATCATCGGAATTAAAATCGATATATTTTGAAATCTTGTCAAATTTTGCTATTGAACGAAAAATTCAAAGGAAATTTAATCCACCTTCAGCTCCCTGTGTGGAGGCTTTTTTGAGCGCATGATAGAAATGTTGAAAATAATTTTACGAAGAGTGTTTGGAATGACCAACCTAAATTATGAAGAATTTTACCCCGTGTTATGTGACGCGGCAAGTGTAATCAATTCTAGACCGGCGATATATGTCGCAGATGATGATAATCTTAACCCTCTTAGCCCCGCGATGGTCTTGCAAGATATCAAAGATCCGAGAGTTCCCGAATTTGACATAACTGATTCAACAAAAATGAAAAGAAGATTTGCTTATCAGAAAAAAAGTCCGAGAACATCTTAGATAACGCTTTAAAGTATAATACCTGGTGCAACTTTGAGAAAATTCGGGAAGAAATGTGGAAACTGAGTTAAAAAAGACGATATTGTTTTGATTGGGGATGATAATTCAAAACGTATTAATTAGCCTTTAGGCGAAATTGAAGAATTGTATCCCGGCAAAGACGGAAAATTCCGTGTCGCCAAAATTAAAACTAAAACGGGTTATTTTTTGAGACCTCTTAAAAGACTATGTTCTCTAGAAATCAATAATGAACTAATGCATCCAGTTTTAATAGATAGAGTTCTTGTTACTGTAAAAGTCAAATCTGTTCCTGCTCCTGAGCCCGAGTCTTCAGATTCTGCCTCTGTATTTGAACTTTTTTTTTATAATATCTCTGTTCCTGCTTTTGTGTCCGAGTTTTCAGGTTCTATCTCTGTAGCTGATTCTCTGGATATCACCTCTGTTCCTGCTCCTGTGCACCAGTCTTCCATACCTTTGGATGACAATCGGCGATCTCGAGCTGGTAGAAAACTGAAGCAGCCGCAGCGACTTGATTTATAAAATTTCGAGCTTCATTAGATCCTGAACCTCAAAGGTGGGAGGATATCGGAAATCACCGACCTCCGTTTACATTCCCCTTCGAATGAGGACTTTTGTTTTTGCCTTTTGGCAACAGTAACTTTGTTGTTTTAAGATTGAACGAAAAATTTGATCGGAGATGCGGGTTTTTCCCTATCAAAATAATAAATGTCACATTCGATATTATTCTACAATTATGTACATAATGTGTATATTATTTTGTGTAAATTAAGATAATATAAATAATACTAGCAGGCTGAGACCGCTGCGCTGATCCATTTTTCAAATAAACCTTCAATCAAAGTCATACAATTACGAGTGTACAGACAATACGTATATATGCGATAGAATTTACTGTAGACAACTTTGAGTATTGGGCTAAATTTCACAAAAGTTTACGACAAATTCCTCAATTTACCTAAATGTAATCAATGTGTGGACTATATTTACCTTTTCATCGTAGTTTAGAGTAAAAATCTTCTTAAACATAACCGTAAACAATAACTAAATAGCTTTTTGAAAAAAAACTTGTTCCGAACGCTGTCAGATAACTTAAAAATTACAATTTGTGGACAATCCCTTACCATTCAGCGAGTTTTTTTTTTTTTGAGAAACTAAAAAACAGTTAACTCAAACGCTGATATCTCTCTGAACTTTTACGATATTTGACTGATTTTTTTTAACACGTTGCTCCATAAAGTTGACTATTAAATTATGCAAAATGTTCCTTGTTATCGTTCGCGCATGCGCAGATAAAAATTATTTTATATCACTGCCCATATTTCCTTAAATATTTGTTATATTTATATTCTGATTGCATTATCTGGTTTTTACTACATTTTATCAATATTTCTAAAATTGGCGTTAAATTTGGTTAAAAACACTGTATGTTATAAACAAAAAACATGCCAGAATTTTTATAATTTAAAAAATAAATCGCTTTATCTCTATTAATATAGATGCTATTCTTACATAAAAGAATACACATATTTTACAATGTCTGCCGATGTATATTTTGAAGCGATAGATTATTTCGTGCATTTTATTTTGCAGGGTGATCCCAACTATTATGTATTTTTTTAATTTTTTGTTGGTCCCCTAATTTTTCTCCTTATAAGTATGAAGTCAACCTGTTCTTTTTAATACTAAAATTCCAGAAGAATCTGACAATAATATTTTTAAATATTCTACAAATTGTCTAAAATTGAATGTTGCCGGTTATTAATGGCCATATAGTGTATATCTATTCTTGTCATTCGGAAAATAAAAATATCTCCTTTTGTTTCTATACATATATGTTAAATAATCAGCATAGCTGTATTATTATTAATTTTATTTTTCAAAATTTCAGAAACAAGTTCATAATTAACATGCATTGTTATATAATTTGAATCACATTACCTTGACCAGTATTCAAAAACTTTTTATTAAGAAAGCATTTACAATTACAAACGCAATAGTTATGCCAATGTTTATAGACATTGAATTGTAATTAATGTGAAAGTAAGAGAATTATTTAGCCGCTATCAAAATAATATTTAAAACTGCATTATTTTTAATTTTAATATTCAAAATTTGAAGAAAAAATTTATAATTAAAATGCATGACTTAAGTACCATAGTCAGAATGCGATATTAGCGAAACTTTTTGAAAGTTTTATAATTAGAGGATTCTGATTGGTTGTCCGCCAGCCCACCTTCCCAGTTATTTACGTTTATATTAAACACTGTGACATTTCGCTTCACCAACGACTGGTTATATTTCATTGTCCTATATGACAACATCCAAACTGGGCGAAAGTTGCGTAATATCAAATATCATATTATTAGTCTTTTTTCCAAACCCATGTTCTCAGAATAATTTCACCATATCAGCGTACACTACGTTAGACTTACCTGTCTACAAATTTTTTTAATCACGTAAGGAAAGAATTTGCTGCTAAAAAGAAAAAAACAGCTGCTTAATAGAGATAGACATTGTAACGAGCAGTGATCGAGGATTCACCCAGATGAAAAATAATCCTTAATCATCACTGTGCTAATAAATATGGATTTAAATTATAATGACAATTAATTAAAGACAATAGGTACCAAAGCTGTTGTCATTGGTCATTTCACATTTAGAGATTCCAGAAAATATACCATAAAACACTTTAGATACAGTTTTCCGATGTTATAAATAACCATTTATCAGCTACAAAATATTTCCTATAAATATAAAGACATTTAATAATTTAAAAAGTTTGTAATATCAATAAAACATGCAAATATATTTTAAAAAGCAGAAAACCAACGTTTAAAAATGCACAAATAATAAGTTAAAAGCAGCAAACAGCTGTTTTGAATCTACTATCGAGATTTCTCGTCAGTACAAGATAGGGCAAGGTATATCGTGCTAGAAAAAGCAAGGCTGAGCAAAATGACAGAGACTGGCAGAGTTGCTTATATACCCAATACGGGTAGCGAATGATCCAAAAAACAACATATGAGAGAGAAGCAGAGAAAATGACAGAGTGGATAAGTAGGGACATCTACTGGAGTACTAGAGAAAAAGAAACCAAAAAGGCGAAATTAAATTAATGCTTTCCAAATACTGGGAAAATCGGGAGTACTAGATTAGTCATTGACTAAAGAGTAAGAATTTTTATGATGTGGTAAGCTTCTCAGAAATCAAGATCACGGTTAGAAGAACATTTTTGGATATGATGGCTGAGAAAAAAATTAATCTATGTTGAAAAGACCAACAATGTTGACCAATAGAAGAATGTTTAAGCTCCTGATTTTTAACATTAACTTCATGCGCTTTTAAAGGATATCTATGAGCACGTTTAGTCTGGCCAACATAAGAAAGACCACACTGGCAAGTGATTAGGTAAATATCCCAGTTATCTAGGCGATCAATGGGGTATTTGAGATTTGAAAAAGGAATTTTAGTAACAGGAGAAAAAATAACATTAAAATCAAACCTTCTTAACATTTTAGCTACTTGCAGACTGATTTTAGGAAAAAATGGCAACACAACTGAAGTATTAAACTTGGAATTTTAATGGTTTTCAGAATGAACGGGTTTCGTCAATTTCTTATAAATAGCATCTATAACATTAGAGGAATAATCACGATCCACAGCAATAGCTTTGACTCTTTCTTTTGAATTTTCTGAAAAGCATTCTAATTCCAAGTTTAATACTTCAGTTGTGTTGTAATTTTTTCCTAAAATCAGTCAGCAAGTTGCTAAAATCTTAAGATGGTTCAATTTTAATATTATTTTTTCTCCTGTTAATAAAATCCCTTTTTGAAATTTCAAACACCCCATTCATCGCCTACATTACTCGGGTATTTACAAAATGTCGTGCCAGTGTGGTCTTTCTTATATTGGCGAGACTGAACGTGCTCATAGATTTTGTTTAAAACAGCATGAAGGTTACGTTAAAAATCAGTGGCTTAAACGTTTTTCTATTTCTCAACATTGTTAGTATTTTCTACATAAGTTCAATTTTTCCTTAGCCATCATTATCCAAAAATGTTCTTCTAACCTTTATCTTAATTTTTGGGAAGCTTGCCACATCATTAAAAATTCTCACTCTTTAGTCAATGACTAATCTAGTACTACTGATTTTCCAAGTATTTGGATAGCATTAATTTAATTTTTCCTTTTTTGGATTCTTTTCATCTAGTACTCCAGTAGATGTCGCTACTTATCCACACAGTCGTCCTCTACTTCTCTCTCATTGATTGTTTTTGGCGCATTCACAACCCGCATCGGGTACATAAGCCGTCGCATCTCTGTCATTTTGCTCAGTCTTGCTTTTTCTATCACGCTGTGCCTTGCTCTACCTTGCACTGAAGAATAATCTCCCTAGTAGTTTCGAAATAGCTGTTTGCAGCTTTTCATGTATTATTTGTGCATTTTTAAACGTTGGTTTTCTACTTTTTAATATTGTTGCACAAAGACTTTATTTGTTATTTTTATGTAAATATGTTGTTGTATTTCCTTCTGTTAGCGCACTGAACTAATCAGTAATAATGAGATTATAACATTAACTTTTGTTAAAATATGTCGGTTTATATCAGTCTCGAAAATTACAATAAATTGCAATTTCCTTTTTCTCATAAAGTACGTGTATCATTAGAAATCAAATACATTTAACAAAAATCATTTGTATAATTCTAATTAAAATAATATTTAAGACATATTTTATTGTTATATATCGTAAATAATTAAGGAATTTGTTTATTAAAAGACAAATTAGGTCGATGAAAAACTTATCTAAAGACCTAAGGAATGTTATTAACAGTCAAGTTCATCTAATTAATCATTCTGTCAGTCAGCGTTTTTCATTAAAATATTCTGAACAAGTATATTGTGCATAGTACTTTCATTTATTAAGCTTTATTAGATAAGGATACGGAACCAAAACAAATAAAATTGAATGAAGTGAGACTGACCAGCAAAAAGCGAAGTTGTCATTTAAGTAACTTGATAAAAAAAATCGAGTATCTAATGATTTATATGCCTTCATTATTTTGTAATATTAATATGGATATTGAAAATTAAATTTAGTTTATAATATCTACATCTTCTTTTAGAAATAATCCATTTATATATATTTTTCAAAATTAGGAAATTGTAATTAAACACGAAGGAATAAAATTGCATTATTGGAACTTTTTAATAGAAGTTATACAGGGTGACACATAAATACTGTGACGTGAGGAAAATGCCAATTTATTTCCTATTTTTGAGATACATTATTGTTTTATTCGTGTTCCTCGTACTTTTTTGCTGTGTAATTGCTATTTCAGCTGATATAAATTCACTGTTTTGAAAGAAAAAATATTGTGCAAAGACGACTGGCCAGCCATCGTCCCCCACCGCAATAGGGGAATGCCAATTCCTTCGATCGCCAAATCGAACCGGTAACAATTCCATTTCACCTTTAAACGTTTGAAAGGGACCCAGGGCATCAAAGACCATCAACGAAGTGGAAGACCACGAACAAAAAGGTACTCTGTACCCTTAACACTGTCAAGAAGAAGATCCAGCAAAATCCACAAAGAAACATTCGAAAACTGGCCAAGGAGGACAACATCGACCGGAAATCCATGCGAAGATATGTCAAAGAAGATCTTCTACTCATCCCGTGCAAACTGGTGAAACAACACCATATCACGGACCAAATGAACGCGCCAAGGCTCGAAAAGTGCAAGAAGATAAAGCCCCTGTGTCACGACGATGCCTTGAATCTGATTTTCTTCACGATGAAAAGAGTTTTATTGTCCAACCTTTCCGGAACTCGCAGATGCAACGCGAGTTGCTACTCAAAGAGGGTCCGCGCATCGTGGAGGTGGAAAAGGTTATTTTCCAGAAGTCTGTGATTGTGTGGGCGAGGATTTCCGGATTGGAAAGAACAAAACTCGTCGTCGTCGTCCTAAAAGACGTCAGGATCAACGCAGAAACGTATCAGGAGCTATCTTCGGAAGGCGCCGTGATCTTCTGTGCCGAATAGAAAGCGAAGAACATCGACTGAAGGTTTCAGCAGGACTGGCCGACAACCCATGGAGCTAAGAAAACGATGAAGGGGTGCGAGGCCAATCTGTTGTGATTTTGGACGAAGGGCGTTTGACCTTCAAACTACCCTGACTTGAATACTATGGATTTCGATATTTTGGGTATCTGTTGCAAAAAGCCTGCGCAATCAAGAATAAGTTACCGGATTCCTTGAAATGTGTCCCGGATAAAGCCTGGGCTGAAATCACGCCGGAAACAGTCGCAGACATCTTGAAGAATTTACAGAAGCGACTAGGCGCCGGCATCACCGCTGCAGGGAACCATTTCGAATTATCTTAATTATTTCTTATACAGACTTTTCTCCTCATTAGAATGGCAATTAAAACTGATTGTTTTGTTCATTTAGTGAAAAGTTATGGTCTTTCATATACGTCACAGTATTTATGTGTCAACCTGTATAAATGCGGAGAAAATAAGTCACACAAATATTCTTTAACATACTTTTTTTCTAGCAGACGATATTCTTGGAATAGCACGCATTTTGATTACTTTTTTCAGTTGCTGTATAATTTCAATTAGCTGTATATATTTCATTAATTTATTATCATGTAATTAATTTCAAATTTATATTTTTATAAAATATAGAATGAAAATTGTGAAATGATACATTTCTAATAAATTTTATTTCTTAATTGTTTCTTAGAATTTTAATTTTCCAACTGAAAATCTCTGTAATTGAATATTTATAACCGAATTGCTTGTATTAAAAGGCGGAGATATATTATTTCTATTACTTGATTTAATCAAAATTTGTAACAGAATTTTTGAATAAATTTTGATTTTATAATATACCGGTAGAATAAAAATTAAGATTGCACTTATTTGTCTTTATTTGTCGAAATTTCTGGTAGGTTTCCAACATTACAACAACTCAATAACTACCTGATGAAAGGAACAATAAAGTATTCAAGGATAATAATGATTCTTTCAACAGCTATTCTAAGAATAACCCATTGAATAACTCTTCTAGGAAAGGACAACAAATGCAGCATTTCCTTGAAATATCAATGAATACAGAAAGTTGTTTTCACTTTGTGTAAGCTATTTTCGCCGTTGATTCTATGTAAAAATCTGTTCTTGAAACCCTTGGTTTATTTTGGATATCACAGTAAACAAAAACACATTTCCTCTTAAACTAGGAAAATATAACCTGACCACGAAAGAAAATATACAGAAATATCTGCGTTACCCACGTTTCAGAAAAGCGTTCATTGTGTTTATGAACCTCAGAAACCAATATATTTTTTTAGATTTAAAGTAGTTTTTTATAAACAGGAAATTTCTTTTGTAGCCAGTGATTTTTGGAAACGTTACTGTGTATTTTTATTCTATATTAATTCTTTTCTCAATCTGGAAAATGGGTTTTCGGATGGTATCGATTCTCAGGGGAACTTTTTCATGTTCAATAAGCATATTTTAAAGACAAACATGATAAATTAAGGACATTAATCTTGTAAGTAAAATTAATATTATTTTAAACATTTGTATGCATAAATTTAAATATGCAGCTTTAAATATTTAACTTGTACACTGTAAAAAAAAAAAAAAAAAAAAAAAAAAAAAAAGTAGTTTTACAGATGTAAAGTTACATACTTACTAAACTTTCATCTATAACTGTACAAAAAAAGTTGCAAATCTACAAAACTTATTTTTGTAAAGCTACAGAAATCTGTTACATTACAAATGAATCTGCTAAAATTACAGTAATCTTACTAAAATTTTATCTGTAACCCTGGTTGCAGTTAGATGAAAAATTCTAGGCATCCCAGTTTCTACAAAAAATCTTGGTAACATTACAGATTTTTTGATTTTTGGCGCAAAAGTGTGTCTATTACATGAATTTTTGTTGTTGCCGTTACATAAAAAGTTCTAGAAATCCCAGTTTCCTAGAGAACTTTACTAACTTTGCAGATTTTTTTTTTTTTTTCTTTTACAGTGTATTTGAAAGCTTCTTAAAAACCTATATTCCGAGTTCTATACACTTATTTATATACAATAAAAAGTACTCGAAAGCGTTTCTAAAAATCCGTAACACCAAAGTCAACATTTAGTTTTAAAGTATTTTTTAAATCTTAAAAAAATAATACTTGTCGCATTCATTACTTGTCGCTGGCGTGCAAAACGTTCGTTCTTTTGTTAATTTTCGTTTGTGAATACAACGTATAAGCAATACGAAAGAAATTGGCAATTGCTCAAAAAATTAAATTGATAGAAAATATTGAAAAATCGAATTTGTGATTGACATTTCGACAATCGAGTGACATTTTTGTTTTCCAGGTTATTAAGTTAAGAGATATTTTATTATTTGTTATTATTATTTATTATTTGTTTATTGTTAAGACATATTTTATTATTATGTATAGTAACGAATTAAAGAATCTGTTTCTTGAAATGCAAATGAGGCTGATAAAAAACTTTTCTAAAGCATTAAGGAATGCTACTAACAATCAATCTCAACTAATTTATCATTCTGTCAGTCAGCGTTTTTAATTAAAATATTCAGATCAAGAACTTTAAGGATAGTACTTTCATTTATTTCGGCGGCATTAAAACAAATGAAACTGAATGAAGTGAGACTGACCAGCTACTCCGGTAGTTGTCTCTACTTATCCACACAGTCGTTTTCTCTTCTTCTCTCTCATTGGTTGTTTGTGACGCATTCGCTACCCGCATCGGGTATATAAGCCGTCGCGTCTCTGTCATTTTGCTCAGCCTTGCTTTTTCTAGAACGCTGTGCCTTTCCCTATCTTTCACTGAAGAAGAATCTCGCTAGTAGATTCGAAACAGCTGTTTGCTGCTTTTCGTGTATTATTTGTACATTTTTAAAAGTTCGTTTTCTGCTTTTTAATATTGTTGCACAAAGGCTTTATTTGCTATTTTAATGCAAATATATTATTGTATTTTCTTTTGTTAGTGTAAAATGTTTAGAATATTAATTTTTGTTGAAATATGTCAGTTTATATCAGTCTCGAACATTACTATAAATTGCAATTTCCTTTTTCTCATAAAGTACATGTATCATTAGAAATCAAATACAAAAACAATTTGTAGCATTCTAATTAAAAGGATATCTAAGATATAGTTTATTATTATACATCATAAATCATTAAGGAATCTGTTTATTAAAGGACAAATTAGGTTGGTGTAAAAACTTCTATAAAGCCTTAAGGAATGTTTTTAACATTAAAGTTCATCTAATTAATCATTCTGTCAGTCAGCGTTTTTCATTAAAATATTCTGAGCAAGTACTTTACGGATAGTACTTTCATTTATTAAGCTTTATTAGATAATGATGCTGCACTAATACAAATGAAACTAGATGAAGTGAGGCTGACAGAAATCTCTATGGAGTGAAAAAGACATTTATGTTTCCCAGTTATATATAAATTTTTAATGAATGTTTTGACGATACAACTATAAAATAATATCATATTTGGACTAAAGCTATATTGTTTATTTGTTGTCCAATAGTCTGATAAATTTTGTTATAAATTTTTAAAAAATGATCATTTCTATGCAAACAATATGATACATGGGTGTTTTTTTTAAGTATGAATGTTTCGAAAATTATCTAGTTGAATTCCAAATATTCTTTTTATTAATTCATTTAAAAGTAATATTTTTAAAATATTTCTGTAATTTTTAAGTAAATTTATTTCTTTCATATTATTTCTTACTAAAGGGTTGCATATTCACTTCACGTTAAAAAAATATTATGTCTGGAATTCGGATAATTCTACAAATGCAAAAAATATTGAATTACTTTATTTTTATTGATCAGGTACATACATCATAAAGAGCTTTAATTGTGATGTATATATTTTTTTTTGCAAAACTTAATTTGACTTGGAATAACATTAAGTTATATAATGCTATAAAAAGTGATAAAATATCTTTATTTAGATTGACGGATGTTTCATTTCGCAAACGACGACATTTTCAAAATCATTCATGCTAGAAAATATTTTGACATAATTTAAAAACAATAACATGGTAAACAATGTCACATCATGCATAATGGAAAACATTTCAAACATAAAATAAAATTAAAATTAAAATGGCTATTTGCGAGCGTGGATTTTTTTATATTAATTTTATCACTTTTTCTAGCATTATTCAACTTCATATTTTTATAAGTGATTATTGTACATGTTATTATTGAAATAACTTAAAAAAAAACACTTCAAGAAAGACTGCATTTTAAAATCAATAATTCATTAACTGTTACAAATATAATGATGAAATAACACAGGCGTTCATAATTCAGCTAATTAAGCCTGTACACAATATTTTAAAATGAAATTATTTTGATGTTCGCCAAAAGCTTGTGATTAAAAGTCTGAAACTGCAAAAAATACTATCACTACTTGTTGTTAAGCTTAATCAAAAGTTGAGTGTTTTACTATTAATATTGATTAGTTCAAGAAAGATGGTCAAAACATTCTCTTTTAAATCCGTTTCATTCTTCGATTTCTAAAACAGAGAAAGAGTAAATAGAGGTGGATTAAGGGGACAAGGTACCTTAAAATAATTTATTTTTTATTTTTTGTAAATTTCACCTTAAATATTATTAAAGGGTTCATTATATGCATTATAGCATGCATTTATCACAAAAAAAGTAAAAAAAAAAATTATTTTTAAGAAAAAAAATGGAATTTTACGCATCGTTTTAGAAATCTTCGAAATGCCCCCTGCGTTCCCCATATCAATGAAAATCCCCAATATTTTTTATAAAAGTATGGTTCATATATATAAATAAAATAGAGCATCTAATTTTATATATTTGAATTTAAAAGTTAAAAAAAAAATTGAAAAATTTAGAAATTTTTCGAAAAAATTTCCAAATATCCAAATTTTTGATTTTTTTTTTTTTTTTTGTAAATTTCATCTTAAATATTATTCAAGGGTACATTATATGAATTATGGCATGCATTTATCACAAAAAAATAAAAAAATATATTTTTGAGAAAAAAATGGAATTTTACGTGTCGTCTTAGAAATCTTCGAAATGCCCCCTGCGTTCTCCATATCAATGAAAATCCCCAATATTTTTTATAACAGTATGGTTCATATATATAAATAAAATAGAGCATCTAATTTTATATATTTGAATTTAAAGGTTAAAAAAAATTGAAAAATTTAGAAATTTTTCGAAAAAATTTCCAAATATCAAAATTTTTGAATTTTTTTTTTTTTTTTTTTTTTTTTGTAAATTTCATCTTAAATAATATTCAAGGGTGCATTATATGCATTATGGCATGCATTTATCACAAAAAGAATGTAAAAAAAAAATTATTTTTATGAAAAAATGGAATTTTACGCGTTGTCTTAGAATTTTTCGAAATGCCCCCTGCGTGTTCCGTATCAATGAAAATCCCCAATATTTTTTGATAAAAGTTTGATTTATATATATAAATAAAATAGAGCATCTAATTTTTTATATTTGATTTTAAAGGTTAAAAAAAATAATTAAAAATTTTGAAATTTTTTCGAAAAATTTTTAAATTTTTGATTTTTTTTGTTTTGTTTTGTAAATTTTATCTTAAATAATATTCAAGGGTGCATTATATGCATTATGGCATGCATTTATCACAAAAAAATGTAAAAAAAAAAAAAATATTTTTATGAAAAATGGAATTTTACGCGTTGTCTTAGAATTTTTCGAAATGCCCCCTGCGCGTTCCATATCAATGAAAATCCCTAATTTTTCTTTATATAAGTTTGGTTTATATATATAAATCAAACAGAGTATCGAATTTTATATAATTGAAAGGTTAAAAAAAATTGAAAATTTTTGAAATTTTTTCGAAAAAATTTCAAAATTTTTAATTTATTTTTTTAAACCTTTAAATTCAAATATATAAAATTCGATGCTCTATTTCCTTTATATATAAACCAAACTTATATAAAAAATATTGAGGATTTTCATTGATATGGAGAATGCTGGGGGCATT
This sequence comes from Maratus speciosus, assembly GCA_963932465.1. Taxonomy (NCBI): domain Eukaryota; kingdom Metazoa; phylum Arthropoda; class Arachnida; order Araneae; family Salticidae; genus Maratus; species Maratus speciosus. The sequence continues at coordinate 509,859,767 of OZ010786.1, read as the reverse complement.
TCGAATATTTCTAAGACAACGCGTAAAATTCCATTTTTTTCATAAAAATAATTTTTTTTTGTGATAAATGCATGCCATAATGCATATAATGTACCCTTGAATTATAATTAAATTAAATTTACAAAAAATAAAAAAAAATTATTTTTAAGGATTTTAAGGTCTCTTGTCCCCTTAAATAGAAATAGAGTAAGAGAGATAGTGTATTGATAAAAATCTGAATTAATTTCAAAATTACTGTACACAGTGCTTAAGAACTAGCATATAAAAATGTAATTCTTTGTTTTTCCTGTTTATCTTAGATAATGAATTATTTAATTGTAAAGATTTTGGGTTTGTTTTAGTACATATTTTTCTTGTCAATCATTTCATTAAAGAAAAGGAGATTTAATAAAAAAATGGAGAGACTCTCAAAGAAAATACAATATTGAAATTTATTTGACGTAAATAGTTATTAGAGAATCAAATAACGGCGTTTTCTTTCGTAGAAATTATTAGTACTTCTGATCAGTAAATTTGAGTTTATGAAAAACAAAAATTAATTTGAAGTGCAAAAAATAGCAATAGAAATTTATTAAAAGTCGTTTAACATAAGTTGTTACAAGAGTACCTAAAAGCGTTAAATTTCAACTTCTAATAGGAAAATATAATAAGATTTCGAATTGTGTTTAGATTTAATTATCTCTGTTTAATTTACGTTATAATGAAAAACGGAACTTCCTCTGCGTATAATTTTTATAAGTATTTATAATTTAGGTAATTAGCTGTATATATTTCATTAATTTATTATCATGTAATTAATTTCAAATTTATATTTTTATAAAATATAGAATGAAAATTGTGAAATGATACATTTCTAATAAATTTTATTTCTTAATTGTTTCTTAGAATTTTAATTTTCCAACTGAAAATCTCTGTAATTGAATATTTATAACCGAATTGCTTGTATTAAAAGGCGGAGATATATTATTTCTATTACTTGATTTAATCAAAATTTGTAACAGAATTTTTGAATAAATTTTGATTTTATAATATACCGGTAGAATAAAAATTAAGATTGCACTTATTTGTCTTTATTTGTCGAAATTTCTGGTAGGTTTCCAACATTACAACAACTCAATAACTACCTGATGAAAGGAACAATAAAGTATTCAAGGATAATAATGATTCTTTCAACAGCTATTCTAAGAATAACCCATTGAATAACTCTTCTAGGAAAGGACAACAAATGCAGCATTTCCTTGAAATATCAATGAATACAGAAAGTTGTTTTCACTTTGTGTAAGCTATTTTCGCCGTTGATTCTATGTAAAAATCTGTTCTTGAAACCCTTGGTTTATTTTGGATATCACAGTAAACAAAAACACATTTCCTCTTAAACTAGGAAAATATAACCTGACCACGAAAGAAAATATACAGAAATATCTGCGTTACCCACGTTTCAGAAAAGCGTTCATTGTGTTTATGAACCTCAGAAACCAATATATTTTTTTAGATTTAAAGTAGTTTTTTATAAACAGGAAATTTCTTTTGTAGCCAGTGATTTTTGGAAACGTTACTGTGTATTTTTATTCTATATTAATTCTTTTCTCAATCTGGAAAATGGGTTTTCGGATGGTATCGATTCTCAGGGGAACTTTTTCATGTTCAATAAGCATATTTTAAAGACAAACATGATAAATTAAGGACATTAATCTTGTAAGTAAAATTAATATTATTTTAAACATTTGTATGCATAAATTTAAATATGCAGCTTTAAATATTTAACTTGTACACTGTAAAAAAAAAAAAAAAAAAAAAAAAAAAAAAAGTAGTTTTACAGATGTAAAGTTACATACTTACTAAACTTTCATCTATAACTGTACAAAAAAAGTTGCAAATCTACAAAACTTATTTTTGTAAAGCTACAGAAATCTGTTACATTACAAATGAATCTGCTAAAATTACAGTAATCTTACTAAAATTTTATCTGTAACCCTGGTTGCAGTTAGATGAAAAATTCTAGGCATCCCAGTTTCTACAAAAAATCTTGGTAACATTACAGATTTTTTGATTTTTGGCGCAAAAGTGTGTCTATTACATGAATTTTTGTTGTTGCCGTTACATAAAAAGTTCTAGAAATCCCAGTTTCCTAGAGAACTTTACTAACTTTGCAGATTTTTTTTTTTTTTCTTTTACAGTGTATTTGAAAGCTTCTTAAAAACCTATATTCCGAGTTCTATACACTTATTTATATACAATAAAAAGTACTCGAAAGCGTTTCTAAAAATCCGTAACACCAAAGTCAACATTTAGTTTTAAAGTATTTTTTAAATCTTAAAAAAATAATACTTGTCGCATTCATTACTTGTCGCTGGCGTGCAAAACGTTCGTTCTTTTGTTAATTTTCGTTTGTGAATACAACGTATAAGCAATACGAAAGAAATTGGCAATTGCTCAAAAAATTAAATTGATAGAAAATATTGAAAAATCGAATTTGTGATTGACATTTCGACAATTGAGTGACATTTTTGTTTTCCAGGTTATTAAGTTAAGAGATATTTTATTATTTGTTATTATTATTTATTATTTGTTTATTGTTAAGACATATTTTATTATTATGTATAGTAACGAATTAAAGAATCTGTTTCTTGAAATGCAAATGAGGCTGATAAAAAACTTTTCTAAAGCATTAAGGAATGCTACTAACAATCAATCTCAACTAATTTATCATTCTGTCAGTCAGCGTTTTTAATTAAAATATTCAGATCAAGAACTTTAAGGATAGTACTTTCATTTATTTCGGCGGCATTAAAACAAATGAAACTGAATGAAGTGAGACTGACCAGCTACTCCGGTAGTTGTCTCTACTTATCCACACAGTCGTTTTCTCTTCTTCTCTCTCATTGGTTGTTTGTGACGCATTCGCTACCCGCATCGGGTATATAAGCCGTCGCGTCTCTGTCATTTTGCTCATCCTTGCTTTTTCTAGAACGCTGTGCCTTTCCCTATCTTTCACTGAAGAAGAATCTCGCTAGTAGATTCGAAACAGCTGTTTGCTGCTTTTCGTGTATTATTTGTACATTTTTAAAAGTTCGTTTTCTGCTTTTTAATATTGTTGCACAAAGGCTTTATTTGCTATTTTAATGCAAATATATTATTGTATTTTCTTTTGTTAGTGTAAAATGTTTAGAATATTAATTTTTGTTGAAATATGTCAGTTTATATCAGTCTCGAACATTACTATAAATTGCAATTTCCTTTTTCTCATAAAGTACATGTATCATTAGAAATCAAATACAAAAACAATTTGTAGCATTCTAATTAAAAGGATATCTAAGATATAGTTTATTATTATACATCATAAATCATTAAGGAATCTGTTTATTAAAGGACAAATTAGGTTGGTGTAAAAACTTCTATAAAGCCTTAAGGAATGTTTTTAACATTAAAGTTCATCTAATTAATCATTCTGTCAGTCAGCGTTTTTCATTAAAATATTCTGAGCAAGTACTTTACGGATAGTACTTTCATTTATTAAGCTTTATTAGATAATGATGCTGCACTAATACAAATGAAACTAGATGAAGTGAGGCTGACAGAAATCTCTATGGAGTGAAAAAGACATTTATGTTTCCCAGTTATATATAAATTTTTAATGAATGTTTTGACGATACAACTATAAAATAATATCATATTTGGACTAAAGCTATATTGTTTATTTGTTGTCCAATAGTCTGATAAATTTTGTTATAAATTTTTAAAAAATGATCATTTCTATGCAAACAATATGATACATGGGTGTTTTTTTTAAGTATGAATGTTTCGAAAATTATCTAGTTGAATTCCAAATATTCTTTTTATTAATTCATTTAAAAGTAATATTTTTAAAATATTTCTGTAATTTTTAAGTAAATTTATTTCTTTCATATTATTTCTTACTAAAGGGTTGCATATTCACTTCACGTTAAAAAAATATTATGTCTGGAATTCGGATAATTCTACAAATGCAAAGAATATTGAATTACTTTATTTTTATTGATCAGGTACATACATCATAAAGAGCTTTAATTGTGATGTATATATTTTTTTTTGCAAAACTTAATTTGACTTGGAATAACATTAAGTTATATAATGCTATAAAAAGTGATAAAATATCTTTATTTAGATTGACGGATGTTTCATTTCACAAACGACGACATTTTCAAAATCATTCATGCTAGAAAATATTTTGACATAATTTAAAAACAATAACATGGTAAACAATGTCACATCATGCATAATGGAAAACATTTCAAACATAAAATAAAATTAAAATTAAAATGGCTATTTGCGAGCGTGGATTTTTTTATATTAATTTTATCACTTTTTCTAGCATTATTCAACTTCATATTTTTATAAGTGATTATTGTACATGTTATTATTGAAATAACTTAAAAAAAAACACTTCAAGAAAGACTGCATTTTAAAATCAATAATTCATTAACTGTTACAAATATAATGATGAAATAACACAGGCGTTCATAATTCAGCTAATTAAGCCTGTACACAATATTTTAAAATGAAATTATTTTGATGTTCGCCAAAAGCTTGTGATTAAAAGTCTGAAACTGCAAAAAATACTATCACTACTTGTTGTTAAGCTTAATCAAAAGTTGAGTGTTTTACTATTAATATTGATTAGTTCAAGAAAGATGGTCAAAACATTCTCTTTTAAATCCGTTTCATTCTTCGATTTCTAAAACAGAGAAAGAGTAAATAGAGGTGGATTAAGGCGACAAGGTACCTTAAAATAATTTATTTTTTATTTTTTGTAAATTTCACCTTAAATATTATTAAAGGGTTCATTATATGCATTATAGCATGCATTTATCACAAAAAAAGTAAAAAAAAAAATTATCTTTAAGAAAAAAAATGGAATTTTACGCATCGTTTTAGAAATCTTCGAAATGCCCCCTGCGTTCTCCATATCAATGAAAATCCCCAATATTTTTTATAAAAGTATGGTTCATATATATAAATAAAATAGAGCATCTAATTTTATATATTTGAATTTAAAGGTTAAAAAAAAAATTGAAAAATTTAGAAATTTTTCGAAAAAATTTCCAAATATCCAAATTTTTGATTTTTTTTTTTTTTTTTTTTTTGTAAATTTCATCTTAAATATTATTCAAGGGTACATTATATGCATTATGGCATGCATTTATCACAAAAAAATAAAAAAAAAATATTTTTGAGAAAAAAATGGAATTTTACGTGTCGTCTTAGAAATCTTCGAAATGCCCCCTGCGTTGTCCATATCAATGAAAATCCCCAATATTTTTTATAACAGTATGGTTCATATATATAAATAAAATAGAGCATCTAATTTTATATATTTGAATTTAAAGGTTAAAAAAAAATTGAAAAATTTAGAAATTTTTCGAAAAAATTTCCAAATATCCAAATTTTTGATTTTTTTTTTTTTTTTTTTTTTTTTTTTTTTTTTTTTTGTAAATTTCATCTTAAATAATATTCAAGGGTGCATTATATGCATTATGGCATGCATTTATCACAAAAAGAATGTAAAAAAAAAAAATTATTTTTATGAAAAAATGGAATTTTACGCGTTGTCTTAGAATTTTTCGAAATGCCCCCTGCGTGTTCCATATCAATGAAAATCCCCAATATTTTTTGATAAAAGTTTGATTTATATATATAAATAAAATAGAGCATCTAATTTTTTATATTTGATTTTAAAGGTTAAAAAAAATAATTAAAAATTTTGAAATTTTTTCGAAAAATTTTTAAAATTTTGATTTTTTTTGTTTTGTTTTGTAAATTTTATCTTAAATAATATTCAAGGGTGCATTATATGCATTATGGCATGCATTTATCACAAAAAAAATGTAAAAAAAAAAAAAAATTATTTTTATGAAAAAATGGAATTTTACGCGTTGTCTTAGAATTTTTCGAAATGCCCCCTGCGCGTTCCATATCAATGAAAATCCCTAATTTTTCTTTATATAAGTTTGGTTTATATATATAAATCAAACAGAGTATCGAATTTTATATAATTGAAAGGTTAAAAAAAATTGAAAATTTTTGAAATTTTTTCAAAAAAATTTCAAAATTTTTAATTTATTTTTTTAAACCTTTAAATTCAAATATATAAAATTCGATGCTCTATTTCCTTTATATATAAACCAAACTTATATAAAAAATATTGAGGATTTTCATTGATATGGAGAATGCTGGGGGCATTTCGAATATTTCTAAGACAACGCGTAAAATTCCATTTTTTTCATAAAAATAATTTTTTTTTGTGATAAATGCATGCCATAATGCATATAATGTACCCTTGAATTATAATTAAATTAAATTTACAAAAAATAAAAAAAAAATATTTTTAAGGATTTTAAGGTCTCTTGTCCCCTTAAATAGAAATAGAGTAAGAGAGATAGTGTATTGATAAAAATCTGAATTAATTTCAAAATTACTGTACACAGTGCTTAAGAACTAGCATATAAAAATGTAATTCTTTGTTTTTCCTGTTTATCTTAGATAATGAATTATTTAATTGTAAAGATTTTGGGTTTGTTTTAGTACATATTATTCTTGTCAATCATTTCATTAAAGAAAAGGAGATTTAATAAAAAAATGGAGAGACTCTCAAAGAAAATACAATATTGAAATTTATTTGACGTAAATAGTTATTAGGGAATCAAATAACGGCGTTTTCTTTCGTAGAAATTATTAGTACTTCTGATCAGTAAATTTGAGTTTATGAAAAACAAAAATTAATTTGAAGTGCAAAAAATAGCAATAGAAATTTATTAAAAGTCGTTTAACATAAGTTGTTACAAGAGTACCTAAAAGCGTTAAATTTCAACTTCTAATAGGAAAATATAATAAGATTTCGAATTGTGTTTAGATTTAATTATCTCTGTTTAATTTACGTTATAATGAAAAACGGAACTTCCTCTGCGTATAATTTTTATAAGTATTTATAATTTAGGTAATTAGCTGTATATATTTCATTAATTTATTATCATGTAATTAATTTCAAATTTATATTTTTATAAAATATAGAATGAAAATTGTGAAATGATACATTTCTAATAAATTTTATTTCTTAATTGTTTCTTAGAATTTTAATTTTCCAACTGAAAATCTCTGTAATTGAATATTTATAACCGAATTGCTTGTATTAAAAGGCGGAGATATATTATTTCTATTACTTGATTTAATCAAAATTTGTAACAGAATTTTTGAATAAATTTTGATTTTATAATATACCGGTAGAATAAAAATTAAGATTGCACTTATTTGTCTTTATTTGTCGAAATTTCTGGTAGGTTTCCAACATTACAACAACTCAATAACTACCTGATGAAAGGAACAATAAAGTATTCAAGGATAATAATGATTCTTTCAACAGCTATTCTAAGAATAACCCATTGAATAACTCTTCTAGGAAAGGAGAACAAATGCAGCATTTCCTTGAAATATCAATGAATACAGAAAGTTGTTTTCACTTTGTGTAAGCTATTTTCGCCGTTGATTCTATGTAAAAATCTGTTCTTGAAACCCTTGGTTTATTTTGGATATCACAGTAAACAAAAACACATTTCCTCTTAAACTAGGAAAATATAACCTGACCACGAAAGAAAATATACAGAAATATCTGCGTTACCCACGTTTCAGAAAAGCGTTCATTGTGTTTATGAACCTCAGAAACCAATATATTTTTTTAGATTTAAAGTATTTTTTTATAAACAGGAAATTTCTTTTGTAGCCAGTGATTTTTGGAAACGTTACTGTGTATTTTTATTCTATATTAATTCTTTTCTCAATCTGGAAAATGGGTTTTCGGATGGTATCGATTCTCAGGGGAACTTTTTCATGTTCAATAAGCATATTTTAAAGACAAACATGATAAATTAAGGACATTAATCTTGTAAGTAAAATTAATATTATTTTAAACATTTGTATGCATAAATTTAAATATGCAGCTTTAAATATTTAACTTGTACACTGTAAAAAAAAAAAAAAAAAAAAAAAAAAAAGTAGTTTTACAGATGTAAAGTTACATACTTACTAAACTTTCATCTATAACTGTACAAAAAAAGTTGCAAATCTACAAAACTTATTTTTGTAAAGCTACAGAAATCTGTTACATTACAAATGAATCTGCTAAAATTACAGTAATCTTACTAAAATTTTATCTGTAACCCTGGTTGCAGTTAGATGAAAAATTCTAGGCATCCCAGTTTCTACAAAAAATCTTGGTAACATTACAGATTTTTTGATTTTCGGCGCAAAAGTGTGTCTATTACATGAATTTTTGTTGTTGCCGTTACATAAAAAGTTCTAGAAATCCCAGTTTCCTAGAGAACTTTACTAACTTTGCAGATTTTTTTTTTTTTTTTACAGTGTATTTGAAAGCTTCTTAAAAACCTATATTCCGAGTTCTATACACTTATTTATATACAATAAAAAGTACTCGAAAGCGTTTCTAAAAATCCGTAACACCAAAGTCAACATTTAGTTTTAAAGTATTTTTTAAATCTTAAAAAAATAATACTTGTCGCATTCATTACTTGTCGCTGGCGTGCAAAACGTTCGTTCTTTTGTTAATTTTCGTTTGTGAATACAACGTATAAGCAATACGAAAGAAATTGGCAATTGCTCAAAAAATTAAATTGATAGAAAATATTGAAAAATCGAATTTATTGAACGCGAAGAATTATGGAATAGCGAGAACCACACTGAATAACATCTTAGGGTCCAAATCTTGTCACGCAGAAGATATGATCAATCAAAAGACAAATCGACAATGTGTTTCAACGTTTGAGAATGTTGAGAAACCTCTTTTACTTGGATAGAACATGCCAGATCGCAGAATGTTCCTATATCATGGATTATGTTAAAAGAAAAGCCTTTGGACATTGCTGCAAAACTAGAAAAACTGTTTGTTACTACCAGCAATGGGTGGTCACAAAAGTTTAATTTACGGCACAATCTTACTTTTAGAAAGATGTGTGTTGAAGCTACTAATGTTTATGATACTGTACAAGTAAAAGAATGGAAGGAACCGGCGTAAAGTAACATTCTCAATAGGTACAAACCTTGTGCTGTTTTTAATTTTGATGGATGTTGACTGTTTTTTCGTGTTTTGCCGGAAAAAGTGTTACTTTTAAGAAAGAAAAATGTAGAAGTGTGATAAAAAGCAAAGAAAGACTGACCGTTTTATTAGCAGTGAGTATGGATGTCTCAGTGAAATTGACTCATCAATTATTGGTAAATTTCTAAAGAATCGTTGTTTGAAAAACTGCAAATCTTTGCCTGTATTTTACGATGCGGACCGAATGGTCTAGATGACAACAAGCATTTGAAAAAAAATCGACATTTGGAAAAATCTGGACAAAAAAAAAAAGAATGTGGCTATCATCGCAGACAACTTAATTGACCATTTTCCAATTTAAATTCGATTGAACTCGTTTTCTTGCTTTTAAACTGCACTAGTGTCGTGCAACTCTTATATCAATGGATTATTCAAAATTTTAAAATAAATGTATGAAAGTTGCTTCAGAAAGACTTTAATTCTGCAATTCATCAAAAAGAGAAATTTTACCTGTTTGTATTAGATACTATGTGTTACATAAAGAAGAGTTGGAATATGGTATCAAAGAGAACCATTGAATATTGTTTCAGATATGATTGAGTTCCAGAATGTGAATAATTATCGTTCAAAGGCGACGACTATGATGATTATGATGATGATGTGTCCCTATTTGAAATTGCACAAAAATTACGAAAAGAAACCTGCACAATACAAGACGAAATGACATATGCAGTTATTGACAATGAGGTCGCTACTAATGGTGAAGCTTCCATGCCGTAAATCGTTTCGGAAGTTTTGAATATAAACACTTATGGAAGCAATGATAAAGACAGTGAATCTGAAGTTGAATGGACAATGCGAGCAGGAGCTCTCAAATCACTAAATATCCTCTGATGTTTTTTAATGAATTCCGAAGGTACAGAGGAACATTTTAAATACGTTCGTCAATTAGAAAAACTAGTTTTAACAACTACGATACTAGACAAACAAACCTGTATAAAAGATTATTTTAAATAAAGAAGTAAGTTTTGCTACTATACTAGTGTATTAAGAGTAAAAAAATTCTTATTCAAACCTTTTCTTTTATAAATTATATCTTCATAGCTTCTTTCAACATTATTTTACTAATAAAACTAACATATTAATAATATTTTACTGTCTAAAGTAAAATTCCTATTTACACCTCATATAAGGTCAATCCTTATATGAGGTGTAAATAGGGCTTATAAGGTCATATTTTTCAGGACCGCATGGATGACCATATATCCGATATTGACTGTATAGCTCTTCCCGTGACACCAATTTATTAAAAAAAATTATATAATTCTAGTTGTTTCAAATGGATTAAATTGTAAAAAGACAAATTCATTTGTTATTGGATAACGTACTTAAAGTCTTTATATCTTAAAATCTAATACAATTACTCACTCCAAATACGAGTTGTAAATATCTCCTACTTTGTATTTTGTACCTACCCCAATCTTAGTATTTGAAAATATGTTGTATGTTTAGGTTACTTACATATACATTTTCGATTTCTTGAATACACATTTCTCATTTGAGAGCTGAAACAAAAACACGGATACGTACTCTTCCAAAGATCGAAGAAAAACCGCTTTAGAAAGCTAGTTGTACAGTCTTTCAAATAAAACAATAATGTAACTGTGTGATTTTTCGCAAAATGGGCTACTTAAAATAATTGCCTTAAACTTTCTTCGATCTCTATGATAATTTATATTTGGCATATGTATCTTCTGATATAAATGTTTACCGAAAGCGTGATAATTTCCACTGAGAAACACAAAGTTGTGTTATTTATTTATTTTTGTGACTATAGAAAAAGGCTGTTGACGTTTTTGAAGAGTTGTACTAAATGCGAGGGAAGGTCAGTAAGCAGGTTACAAACCCATATGAGAGGTCGGAAATTAGCAGTAAATTGTTTCCAAATATGCCAATATGTAGCAGCACTATCTAGCTAAAAGATGTTAATTGCGAATCTATGATGTAACATTTGTATAAGATGAGCAGCTGCATTTGAAAATGACGATTGTGATCCAAGAATGTACACTAGAAAAGCAGCGTTCACGGAACAAACAATTTTCAGGAAACGTAGCCAGGAAATATTTCCTTGCGATATTTTTTGCTGGAAGTCCTTATTCCCACAAGAAACGTACACCACGTCACTGATCTTCTAGTGTACACTCCTCGAGCACTGTCACCATTTTCAAATCCAGTTGCTCATCTTGTTCAACTGTTGCCTCATAAATTCGAAATTAAACTCTTACAGTTGAATTGTGCTGCCACCTATTGGCCAGTGGCGTGGCGTCCGGTCATCGCTGGATGCGGCGATGACCAAGCAATATTTTAAAACTCTTAATAAGCTTTTAAAACTCTACGATCCAGTTTTAGCAGAACATTTGGAGTTCATGTATAAGTGAACGTAAGATTTAAAGTTTCTTTTTTGAACATTCAACCATTGAATTTTAGAGTTAATAATTTTTCACCACAAACTTAAATAATTGCGATGACCACCGAAAATTTTCACGCCACGCCACTGCTATTGGCATATTTGGAAATAATTTACTACTAATTTCCGACATCTTATATCAGTTTTTAACCTACTTAATGACTTTCCCACGTAGTTTTGTTGAACAATTGCAGATAAGACAATTTAAGGCAAGATAAAATATGACTGAGAAATTCTATACCTCTATTTATATATACATTTCACGATGTGTCCTACGGTTTATGAACCTATTGATGTGTGCAGAAATTTTATGATGTGTCCTGCAATTTTACGATGCGTTCAATTTCATCATGTGCCTCCAATTTTACGATGTGTCATGCAAGATATACCATGTTTGAGAACACCTAACCTTTTAAGCATATATATTTTTTATGTTTTCACGATAACATGAGTTAGATGTTCAGAGTTCCTGAAGAAGGAATCGCTTTACAGTCTCTTACCATAGATGTCACTTGCATATTAGTCAGATGTTTCGGACTGCCTGTCTTTTTAAAATCTGTAATCGGCTTACAATTCGTGTACTTTGCAATAATCATGCTTATTGTATCATTCTTTCATGTTAGCAATTTTACCTATTTCGCGTACTCACTATCTTTTTTCATCCACTTTTAGTTCTTTTTTTTTCTACAGATGTTCGCTTCACCGAAGTGAAATTTCATAAATGTCTTCTCAAATATTCTGAAAAAGAAAAATCGACAGCAAAAAAGTTGAAAATTAATGATATGATTTATCTTAAAGGGACAACGGACTTACTTCAAATTTATGTTTTTAAATTTTACTTTAAGTACTATTCAAGGGAACACTTTACGCATTATGGGATGCATTTGTCACACCTGAAATTTAAAAAAATGGACGAGAACAATAAGAAATTTTCTTGAAAATTTTAAGCATTATGAAGAACTTTTCAAAATGCCCCATGCACAATCCATATTCCATTAAAATCCCCAATATTTTTATAGATGTTTGTGATTATATAAGTCATAAAATTGTGCATCGTTTTTTCCAACTAAATATAATTGGAAAAATTAAAGGCTGTTAATTGCACCACTATGACGCTTAAATGCCGAAAACTTAAAAAAAAAAAAAAAATGGAGATTTCTTTTTCTTATATTTGTATTCAAATATATAAATGTCCATTCACAGTTTTAGTTATTCATATAAAACAAACTTGAATAAAAAATCTTTTTTCACTTGATATGGAATGCGCGTGGGGCAAATATAACATTTTGCAAAATTCTTTATAATGCTTAAAATATTCAAGAAAATTACTTATTCCCCCCCACCTTTTTTTTATTTCATTAATTTCATCTGTGATAAATAAATATCATAATGCATCTAGTGTTCCCTTGAATAGTATTTAAAGTAAAGTTTTAAAAATGTAAAAGAGTTTGAAAGTCCCCTTTCTCCTTAAAATCGGCAAAGGGAAAAAATTGGGAATTTTTTGGGAATGAAAGATGTTTGATCTATTAAATTGACAGTATGGACTTTTCTTTCATGCTTCAATACATTTTTGCATTAAGGCAATTGTTTATTTTGATAATTTGTTTTGTAGAATGTTTTGTAAGGAATTGAACTTTTATTGAATAAAACCTTATTTTATATCATTGCTCTGTACTATTAGGAAAAATTTTATTTATCACAAATCATTTAAATTAATATATATATATATATATATATATATATATATATATTACGCTCACTATAATTTGAATGTTACAAGCGATGAAACAAAAACAGAAAACTATTTACTATTACGCATTATTATAAAACAACTTACAGTCATTGCATGATATTGCACTATTTTTTATAAAACTTTACAGGTACAACAAAAATTTCCTTAAATTTGACTTTGTTTACCATTCTTTTTGAGATGCGTATTTCTTAGATTTTAGAATCGCAGCAAAAAAAAAAATATTTTTTCATGAGAAGGAAAAATATTTACGCAGCATTTATTGATTAAATGAATAGTAATAAAAAAACGCTCTATTTAAGCGCATATAAAGTGTTTCTCCTACATAAAATCTTTTTTCTTCTTCCAAAAAGCCATCTATTCGCAAAGTGTCATACATTATTTTTTCTTTCTCAAAGCATTAACTAAAATTTTAATTTCCAATGTCCTTTGTATTATCGACATCAATTATTTCTTGAAAACATCTTCATTATGTATATATATTTATATAATATATATAAAAATATTTCCTTTAAATATATAAAAACCTTTACTTTTAAATTTTCGTCTGTTACATAATTCTTGTAAATAATACTTTTTATAGATTTATGTGAAGGAAATCGTTCATGACACAGTTTAATGTGCATTTATAAGGAAAATAAAATATACATTATTTTCCTTAATCCATATCGTACAAAGTATTAATATTTATATTATAATTAATACTAATATTTTTTTTTATATAACGTGATAAATATTTGTTTCTCTAAACCTATGTATAAACATAAAATCCAAAAAGGTTACCAGACTTTTGTTAGTTTGATCGGTACAGGCTGTCTTAAAAATAGGATAATGGTCCGCTGCTATTCGTTGTTACTTAAGTGGAATGGGAAAAATCATCTTAGTCATAGTCCAAGGTTACATTTTTAAAGATTAGTTGTTCGTTTTCCTTCAGAGATTTTAGCTGGCATCTCCTTTGTTGGTTTTATGGTTTTTTTTTTTTTTTTTAAGCGTTAGAAATTCTTCATTAACCTGTTTATCACCAAATTTTCCCCAAGATGGATTCCTTGGATTAGAAAATCAGAAATAGGCAACTATTATATGTCTTCGAAAATCAAGCAGGCACCGACTGTCATCACTAATTAGCTGATTCAGCTTCCATGAAGCAAATAATGCTGCCGCATTCATTAACATATAAGTAGAAAGGGCAGCATCATTTTCCCCCTTGAACTGAAGTAAGATTAGGTGCTACTGATTCGCATTTCTCCCATTCCGGATTTACACCAGGTTCTTCGTTGCTATTAGAAACTAAACTTTCAATCATGCCCGCAACCCCTTTTGGACGTATTTCATCTCACGTTCTTTCTTCTGTCTTCTTTGTAGATGAATCATTATTTTCCTCCGTGTCGTTCAGTGCATCGAGAAAATGGAGATAAAATCCCTAATTCATAGTCTGTGTCGACTAAACCACTGTAACTATTGTCGTCTGAAGTATACATAAAAGCCAAAATTTTCTGCCAGTTAAAAATTTACGTGACATTTTAAAATACTAGTGTCAAAATCCTTTCAAAACAAAATTTAAGTATAGAAAAACGAAGAAAAGTAGGTTTTATTCTCAAAACTTCAAAATACAAACTGCCTCCATAAGCTATTATTTGAGAACCAATTACTCTCCTCACACAGACATCTCTCTAGAACGTGATGTACAGTCGTGGAAAAAAAAAAGTAAACACCCCCTACTAACTCCGCAGCAAATTATCGTAGGAGAAAGCTACTGGTACCGAACGATTTTAAATAAATTCTACTTTTAAATGATGTATATAAAATTTGCTTAGGGGGCCATCTACATATTAAAACGACCCATAACTTCATTTTTTTCAATAGCAATACCCGATTCTGACAGCATAAATGAACTCTACACCCTTCAAATAGCCTAAAAACAAATTTTTATGCAATTCGTACCATAAGTTTCCAAGAAATTAATTATTTTAAAACGAGCGTATTTTAAGGGCTGTATCCAAATTGAAGTTGGGTTCTCGATTGCTAACCGAGAAAGCCGCCTTCTTGATCAAGGCACCTTAAGCACCACTCAAGCAGTCAATGAAGTCTGTTAGATAACAAGGCAGCAGAAGAAATTTCAAAATATCTACTCACTTCAATCACAGACGGCCCCTTAAACCATCATTTTGCCGTTTTTTAAGCATAATTTAAAAACTACTTGGAAGAAAAATGTGAAATTTGGGATTTTCATAAAGCAGGACTTAATAAATCTAAATCCATCAAAAAAATTGTAGGTTGCAATTCATATTTTTTTCGAATATTAATTTTATAATTCATAATTCATATCATAAAATTATAAAAATTGCAAATTCAGCGTATTTATGTTTGGGCACATTAGTTTTATTGCTAAACAAAAAATTAGCACATTAGGAGCATAATTTCAGAAGATATAAATAAAAATATGAAAATGCAATTTAACATTAGAAGCACTAAATTTTGAATGTTTATAAGTCAAAAACTTATCATTCAAATGACTTGAAATTTGGTGTCTGGGCATATTTTGAACCGAAGATTTGAATTATCTCGTTAAAATTGGGTATTGCTATTGAAAAAATAAGGTTTGGGTTCGTTTTAATATGTAGATGACCCCCTAAGCAAATTTTATATACGTCATTTAAAAGTAGACTTTATTTCAAATCGTTCGGTACCAGTAACTTCCGTCTACGATAATTTGTTGAAGAGTTAGTAGGGGGTGTTTACTTTTTTTCTTCCACGACTGTACATGTACATCTGCCAGATAGATTTATAGACGCCTATGTCAGTTGTAGAGTAGCAATGTTTGGAATGTAATATAGAAATAAAGAACTGTCTCGATTACTAATTGATGAATGTTAAGTATGAGTAGATTGTATCACCATCCTGATTTCAGGACAGTCGAAAATGGAAGGAAAATTGATATCCTAGATATTTTTGACAATGTTTTTATATGGGTATAATAGTGAGGATTAATGACTCAATAAATGTCTATGTATGATTATCCCGCAGCTCAAAACTTTAAAAGACTTGCATGTTGAAAAAGGTAAAAAAAAAAAAAAAAAAAAATATCTTGAAAAATCAGCATTTTAAATATTTAATAAAAAACATCCAACATTAATCTTGCGACAAAGATAAATATATCGTTAAACAACTCTTGAATAATAAATCGTTTTTAATTTGAATTAAAATATTGAAAAGAATTTTCATATAGTCAGCTTATGTGTGCTGTCCTATTTTTAGGATGATGAGGAAATATGCTTTAAACAAGTTATGTTTAGAGGATCTTATTTTATTTTTTCAATCTTAATCTATGTTTAATATATTCCTACTTTATCTAGAATTAAAATGAAATACTTACTAGAAAACTGGAGATCTAATTAAGTTTAAGAATGCCTTCCACCTGATTAGTAAAATATATCAGCTCTGCCTTTTCGAGTTACTTATATTTATTAAAATAAATTTACGATTATACGTATTATCCATTAAAAGTATAACTGAAAACACCAACTAAATTATTTTTTTGTATATGATTTTCTAAGCTTAGAATTTCCCTCCAAAGAACTCTATCATTATTAATCAGCTGTAATCGTTCGTAGATATATAAAAAGGAGGATTTTATCATGTAATTATTTACACATTGATTTTTATTTAAATAAAGGTAATACTTAAATAAGGATAGTAGATAAGGAAAGTTTTCGATCTTAAACTATGTTTAATATATTCCTACTTTATGCAAAAATAAAATGAAATACTTAAAAGCTTAAAAATAGCTTTTTTCTAATTAGTAAAATATCTGAGCTTTTGCTTTTCGTGTTACTTATATTTATTAAGAGAAATTTACGATATATAACAAATTTTAAGGATATATTTGTGTAATACCCAGTAGCAGTATAAAAGCAATAAACGTCAAATTATTAAAAACAGATTAATTTAATAAGAATTAATCACATAAATACTATGGGATTCGCTACTATTTGGAATGAGTGGCTCTTTCAGTTCACCTACTGTGTCTTTAAAGGTTAACTAAAAACCTGTATGAAAAAATGCGGCACAGACCAAAGCGGCGTTGCTACTTTGCTACCTTCTTCCGAAGCTTAGCAGAATGCCAAGTTTAAACTTTGAACAAGGTTTTTTTTTTTTGTTTTGTTTTCTTTTAGATACACTGTAAAAAGAACAGATTATTACGACGCTGAATTTACTTTTATGAAATGCCAAATGAAGTTTAAATATGCACTACTTTTCTTGTCAGTGCCTAATTAAATTCATCATGAACAGATTAGGATAAGATTTAAATAAGATTTATGCAGAATAGCAATATTTGATATTATTTACACTTCATGTCTCTTTGAACTTTTATGGTATACCCATTCATACTTTTCTAATATATGTACAGCTATAACAAACCCTACGTAGTATAGTTTTTACGAAGTCTTATTTTTCTTTAAAAACGATTGTTTTAATAATACAATTCAAAATTCATATACCTATTGTACGGAACCCTATGAGCCCGAGTAATCCTCGCACTTGACCGTTTATTTAAATTATAATTGAATATTTCAAAATATTTTTAAAGCCAATCAAATTACCATGCTTTTAGAGACTGCGGTGTCTGAACGGGGGTTGGCGATCATAGCTCGTAGGGAGCCGAGCCCCCTAGTCATTTAAATAAAAGTAATATTTTAAAAAGGATAGTAGATAAGGTAACTAAGTTTTATTTTCTATTACTTCTAAACTAATTATAAATAGCAATCAGAAAATAAAGTAAATATATATATATTATCGTTTACTGCCTTCATTTCTAAAAAAGAACGTCGAAAAATCTTAGAAAGAATGAAAGTCCACACCGGGTCTGGCGCCTCCAGGATAAAATTAAGTCACAAGTTTTCAGAAAGTCATGATGCGATGCTTGGTCCAGCCCTAGTCTTTTAAAGAATTGTCCTCGAACCTGGAACGAGAAAGACCCATGGATCAGAACATACCCAGACGTAGAATCAGGCCCAAGCCCATACAAAATTCTTCATGGTAGAGCATCATAACGTTGAAATGGATGTTTAGCATAAAACTACTACAGATTTATTCGTGTTGGATCTTCCGAGAATCCTGCAGCAGATATTTTTCTAGTGTAGATTCCTATTTACATGAACATAGAGATTCAAAAACCATTTATTTTAAAGCAACACACATTCAGGGAATTTTGCATTCCATTGTCTACGGGACCCTCTTTCTATAGAGAAAAGTGGCCTCTCCGCCACTGATTTGAAAGCTAAAATACTCATTACTTTGTTTATGTAGCGTTTTAGACAAGTGGGAAAAATTAAAGTAAGAACAACAAAAAGGTGCATTATGGTAATGATAACAAGTTAAAGAAAAGGTAGCAAGAGTTGAAGGTGGACGTTATCATCTAGTCTAAGTGCATGTATTTACGTTGAACTGCGCACAAGTCTATAAATTCGATAAGATATTACCGTGTGGCAGGTAGAAATGGTGTTGAGAAGGTATCTGAGGGATTGTGAAAAGTTGTCTTTAATTGGGATATTTGGGGTAGACTAGTAAGTATTTAAGTAAGCTGTAAAGCTTGCATTTTGATCAGGAGTTCAAAATATTTTGTAACGTTTAGTAAGCATATCTGTTAAAAGTTTCAAAATGTAACACACATTTTTCCTATCCAACTGTATATCATATTTATTATAGTGTTATTTAAATTTATTTTCTTGTAGAAATAGAACGGAACAGACTTCCCAGACGTAATAGGATTGGTGTTATTTTTGAAAAAAAACGAATAACTATGAGGCCTAGCGTATCACACAGCATGTTTCTTTTACTTTATAATGAAATTATATTATAATTTTATTATAAAACACACGCATTTAATTTTAGTTAAGACATATTTTATTTTAGCACACACATTATAATTTTACAAACACGTTTAAATTTATTCGTTAATTATTTATTTATAATTTTATTTTATTTATTAACGCATACATTTAATTTCATTATAAAACATGCATATTTTGTCTTAAAGCACCAGGATATCATAATAATTTTTTTTTTCGGATGACCACAATAGGAAAAATATCGCCATTTTGGCGCCAAAGATAAAACCCAATACTCCCGCCACAGTTCTACTATATAGGGCATTCTGCACTTTAAAGATACGTAAAGTATGATAAAATTAAGTTTACAATTGGACGTAGGTCTCTTAGAATGTCTGAAAATAAAAAAAGGAAGACTTTTTTATCATTTTATCTTAAAAATTATAGATTAAAAAACACATTTTTCCCTTCTTTCATTTAACATATTTTTAAGGATCATAATGGGAATATTCATTTACGTACTTGTTTTTTAACTAGTGGAACAGAAGATTCGAATCAAAGGTTGCGTTTACGATTACAAACAAACAACAGAAAAAAAAGATATAAAAAAAAGAATGGAAGACATTTATGTAAAACAAACATATTTGATATCAAATTACACTTGAAAGTCTTGTGTACATAAAAAAATATATATATATATTTGTTTATAGAACTCTTATACTTTAAAAACAAAACTCTATCTTGATTAAAATTTCAAAATAAAATTTTTAAATTAAAATTTTTAAATACAATTTCAAAACTTATCAATATAAACCACCAAGAAAAAATATTTTTTTGAAATATATAAGTATGTTCTTTTATTTCATGCATGTAAAAAATTGCAAGACGCAGAATTATCTTTTACAAGGGGCTCCAAACTGTGAGACATTTGACGAACAGAATATTGGTATAATAGCTTACACACAAGATTAAAACTAGAATGAAAATTTTGTTTCCTACATATACTTCACATTGTAATAATTACCATGAACCTAAATAAATTTCTATTTAAAGCGTTTTTATATTTTTAATACGAAGTTGTATTTAGCTAATACAAAAATTTGAAAAATTCAAGAGAATAATCACCTATAAAGTATTTTTTGAACAATAAAAAGGAAATTTTAGGTTCAGTTTATACAGAATAAAATGAAACATATGTTTGGAAAATTGCATGAAAAAATATTCAGTTTTCGAGATATCGTGTGCGTTACGCTCAAAAATGTCATTTGGAGAAAAATGACTTCAAAGTTTCGGAAACACCACTTCAGCTATTGAGCGGGTATAATAATGCTGTATCTGCTGTTTTAATGGGAATTTCAAGGAAACAATTTTATCAAAATGCTCAGAAAAGATAGGACATCTAATAAATTAAATTTCGAAAATTTTGAGTCTTTAAGAGTCCTGAGACCCCTTAACACTGAAGTACATTTAAAAGGAGTTATATTTAGTTGCACTAATTTTATTCTTCTAATCTTAAAATATATTAAAATATTAGTGTATTAGATACAAGGTACAATGTTAAATGAAATATTTATTAGAAAACTTGGAACCTCATTACGTTCCAAAATATCTTTCTGCTAATTAGCAAAATATCTGCATTTCGCCTTTCAAACTTACTTATGTTTATTAACAAAACTTTACGATCTCACGAGATTATCTATGGGAAGTATTAATGTATACACCAACAAAATATTCTGTGAGTATGCATTTTAGGGTTAGAATGTCCCTCCAAAGAATTCAAGCATTATTAATCAGATGTGAATGTAAACATATACATAACGCCAAGATTTCTCTTATAATTATTTACACATTATTTTTATTTAAGTAAAGCTAATATTTGAATAAGGTTGGCAGATAGTGTGTTAAAAGTAAGTTCTATTTTCTAATTTTGAGTCTTCAATTTAATAGATTAAAAAATATTTATGTCATTATGAAGTTAATTTACAAATATAATATAATATAATAACATATCTATCTATATTATAAAGGACAAACATATCTGTGCTTAACGCATACGTCCTTTTGAGAATGGCAACACTTTGAAATTTGAAATAAAATTTTAGTTTTGAAATTTTCTCTACTGCAAATTTTTAAACTTCTAAACATCGCACATTTTAAATTTTTACATCGTCGTAAAAGGAAGAAATTGCTCTTTTAAATGCAATTTGTTTGAAAGCTGTATCTCAATTTATTTTTGAGATATTAATTTTTTTGTAGATTTTAATACCGTTTTTCTTATCGTGGCAACAAAAGTACCCCATTTCTATTGAAGTCATTGAGAGTAAACGGAAAATAGTCGACAATAGTAGATACTGTATCTTTTTGTTGCCATTTTCTCATAAAACCTAAATAAAAGTTGAAATTAAAATAGGGGCTATATCAAGAATATTGTCTGTTATTCCGTGATAATGTGTCATATGCATGGTTTGGTATACACGAAGTTTAAGAGTGGTTTGCTTTAGCGTATGAAAATGACGTCATTTTATAAAAAAGCGTGTATTTTAATTCTTAAAACTGAATTATGTTTTGTAGAAGTGCTTTATTTTCACAGCCTAGCAGCATTGAAATTCTTCACAGGTGAAAATGGTTCACATTTGAAAATAATGTAATCGAAATCACACACTGATAAAACGCAATGTTTTACAAAAATTTAGAGTGTCTTTATAGAAGAGAGGTGACATGCAAATAATAGTGATTTATATTATAGAAATTGATGATTCTCGCCTGGATGGATTTTTTTCGCTGAGTTAAACAAGCAAACAAATAATTCGTGGTTTAAAATGATATAATGTTCGAGAAGTTTTTGTCCAAACTTCTATCGAATAATAAAATTTTAATGCTATTCTGTAGGACATTCTACTATAATTTTATCAAAATAACATAATTTGCTTAATTTATTTTTTCTAATTTTATATAATCTATATATTTAAAACACAAGTGTGTTTTTTAGTCATCTGCCCTGACCTTTCTGCTGA
Source organism: Maratus speciosus (assembly GCA_963932465.1). Classification (NCBI taxonomy): domain Eukaryota; kingdom Metazoa; phylum Arthropoda; class Arachnida; order Araneae; family Salticidae; genus Maratus; species Maratus speciosus. Next base: position 509,837,626 of record OZ010786.1, on the reverse strand, counting down.
ACCAATTTTACTATATATTTTTCTTTTTTTAACTGAAAGCTCTTTATTTGTACATGTGATCGCACTATCTGTTTTTTTTTTTTTTTTTTTTTTTTTTTTTTTTTTTTTTTTTTTAATATCCCCACTTTTATATTTTAATTTTAAAAGCATTTTATGAAATTTCTTCAAAATGGATAAAATTAGATAGCTTTTATTATTGCAGACAAGAGATAAATAGTGAGATATTTTTATCTTTATTCATGCTATTTTTTGGTAAAAATTCAAAGTTGTTGATAAAAATTGTTGCATAGGGTTTAGTTTCGCAAAATCCCGTTAGGAGCAGAATATTATATTAGGGGCATAATAACGGAAAATGACATACTGCTTTTGAAAATAGGTATTTTTCCTCATAATTTTTCTATATTGTTTTTCCTTCTGCATGTGTACTGATACTAAGTTTCAGTAAACATGCGAAATGCTTACAACGCATTTACAATGCGTTTTACAATGCGCAATGCATTTACAATGCGAAATGCACTTGAACAAGGTGAAATGCTTATTTAAGTGAAAATAAAGTCATATTTAAAAGAAAACGATCATTTTCTTAGATAAAACTAAACATTTTAACTCAAATGCGTCTAAGAAACATAAATCACAGAAATTTTTACTCTCCGGAATTGAGATTAGAATCTCGAATAAAAGGTGCGTCTGTTCACATAAAAGATGTTGCTGACAATCGTGACTTAAAATTTTGAGTTAAAAGGGTTTTTAAATGATTAAATAAAATACATTTTTTTTTTTTTAAATGATGAATATGGATATCAGAAGTGCGTATGAAAATTGTTGTTTTTCATTCCGGAATACCAAGCATAAGAGCCTCAATTGATAGCACATCCTAATAACTGATCTTTATTATATTTTACTGATTAAGTACATATATTATAAAGAACAAACGTATCTATGTGTAACGCTGATGTCATTTTGCGAATGGCAACACTTCACGGTCAAATTTCGGTCTTGAAATTTTTGCTACTGCAATCTTTTAATCTTCTGACCATCGTACATTTTCAATTTTCGTCGCGTAGAGAAAAAATTGACTTTCAAATGCAATTTGTTTAAAAACTGTAGCTTAATTGACTGATGTATTATATTTTCTAAAATAAATTTTAAGCAGTATTTTTTTAAAAGTTTATCTTATCACGTGCCGGTTTCAATACATAATAATAATAAACATTTTGCACATAAACAAACATTTTTCAGCATTTGTTTCTGACTATTTTTGCATAATTAAATTAATGCTTCTTTCATAAACAAATAAAAGAATAATATTAAAAAAACCCAACAACCTAACATATTTGTGAAAGACAATTTAACGAAATTAATATTTCTTTTATAAACAAATAAATGAATAATATTGTAAAAACACAAATCTAACATATTCGTAATCATACAATTTAAATTTTTAGATCACCAAACATGATTTTTTTTTTCAAATGGAATTTCTTTGCAAAGTTCATCTCAGTTTACTGATTGTCTATGGTTTTAAAAATAATTTTAAAGCATGAAATATTTTTTAATTTATCTATATCGCGCGGAACTCGATTGCGAAAGATTATTCCGTTTGCCCTTAAAACAAAGTAAAGAGCTCATCATTTTCTTACGGCTAATATCCATTTTAAAAAACCTTCCTATGAATAAATAAATAAAATAATATAAATAAAACACAAATTTAACTGACCTGTATACGCTCTGAATTTATCAGAATGTAAAAGGATGTCATAAGTAGAAAAATCTTGGTCAAATAACTCTTAGCATGTGGTTAATAAGAAAATATCGCTTTTGATAAATTTCAAAAATTTATTTGATTGTATAATTCGTATTTTCCATATGAAAAATGCTATTTTAATGTAAGTGGGCAATCTAAAAAAATTATTATTTTTCAATTAAAGAAAAATGTTTCTACCTATATTCTTTAAGGGGTCTCAGGACTCTTAAAGCTCTAAAATTTTCGAAATTAAAATTTTTTTCGGGGTTAAACTTCTATGATTTTTGAATAATTTGATATAATTGTTATCTTGAAATTCCCATTAGAACAGAAGTTATGGCATTTACAATTATACTCGCTCAATAGCTGAAGCGGTGCTTCCAAAACTTTGAAGTCATTTTTCTCCAAATGACGTGTTTTTGGGTATAACGCGTACGATGTCTCAAAAACTTCTGAATATTTTTTCATGAAATTTTCAAAACATATGTTTCATGTTGGTCTGTATAAACTGAACCTAAAACTTACTTTTTATTGTAAAAAGAAAAAAAAATTTTAGGGGTTTATAATGTTGAAACTTTCTATATTTTGTATTAGCTAAATACAACTTTGTATTAAAAATATAAAAATGCTTTAAATACAAAGTTACTTAGGTTCAGTGTAATTATTATAATCTGAGGTATAAGTAGGTACCAAAATTTTCATTCTAGTTGCAAAATTTATTTTGTAATCGTGCGCATAAGCTGTTATGTCAATTTTCTGCTCGTCAAATGTCTGGCAGTTTTGAGCCCCCTGTAAATGCTAATTCTGCATCTTGCAATTTTTCAAATATTTGAAATGAAAGAACATACTTGTATCTTTCATTCCCATTTAAAATTATGTCTTAATATCAAATTCATTTTAAGATATTAAATGTGGAAAATGGTCCTTTTTTTCATTTTTTCCAATTTTATGAGTCCTGAGACCCTTAACCCGCGAAGCCCGGGTACGATCCCCTAGTACGAATAAAAGAATAAATCGCTCTGTCTGTGTGTGTGTGCGATGGCTAGCGAAAACTACCGCACGTAAAAGTCTGAAAATTCAGATGTTATTAGTCGAAGACAGGTCCTGATACGCCTGAGGCTCGGATTTTTAATTCTTTAAGAGTCGGGGCCCCTGGGCCCCTTTCAGTTTTTATACACTAAAACGTTAATAACATGCCTCTTTTCCATCCGATCTTCTTCGTTTTTGGGGTGAATTATCCTTTCTGATTTTTCCCCATTTCTACATTTCACTTAAGACCCTGGCACCCTTGCAAGGGTCCCAGTACCGGGCCCCTTGAAGTTTCAGTTCACTTAATTTTTAATAACATGCTTCTTTTCTAAACGGTCTTCTTAGTTTTTGGGTTGAATTCTCCTTTTGAATTTCTGCCCCGTTTCTACATTTCAGTTAAGACCCTGGCACCCTTGCAAGTGCCCGGTACAGGGCCCCTTGAAGTTTTAGTGCACTAAATTGTTAATAACATGCATCTTTTCTATCCGATCTTCTTCGTTTTTTGTGTGAATTCTCCTTTCAGTTTCTACCCCATTTCTGTTTTTCAGTTAAGACCCTGGCACCTTTGCAAGGTGCCCAGTACAGGGCCCCTTGAAGTTTTAGTGCACTGAAGTGTTAATAACATGCCTGTTTTCTATCCGATCTTCTTCGTTTTGGGGGTGAATTCTCCTTTCAGTTTCTATCCCATTTCAACATTTCAGTTAAGACCCTGGCACCCTTGCAAGGGGCCCGGTACAGGGCCCCTTGACGTTTTAGTGCACTAAATTGTTAATAATATTCCTCTTTTCTATCCGATATTCGTTGTTTTTCGGGTGAACTCTCCTTTCAGTTTGTTCCCTATTTCTACATTTCAGTTAAGACCCTGGCATACTGTTCACTACTGGGGTCAGTACATGGCCCCTTGAAGCTTAAATGCACTAAGATGTTAATAAAATGCCTCTTTTCTGTCCGACCTTCTTCGATTTTGGAGTGAATTCTCCTGTCAGTTTCGACCCCATTTCTACATTTTGTTTGATACCCCAATATGCTTTTTTTAAATTGTATTATGTAATTTAAATTAAGCTATTATGTAATTATCTTTATTGCAAGCAAAAAAAGGGAGAAATTAATTTCACATAGTAAGAGAAACTCAAAAATGATATTTATAACTGTTGGTGTATATGGATCCCATATGGTCCAGTTATTCCTGATACATGTCCCAGCTACCCCATTCTCGAAAAATTTATGGGGTAACTGGAACATCGGCCTTACATTTGGAACATGAAGTAAATATGTATAGAGACCTAATAATATTAATGTACTTATGTGTCTATTTTTTAAATAAAAAGATTGTTTAATAAAAGTACTTACCTTATTTTAATAAAAACCCTACGAAGTTCAACTAAATGGACGTTGTTTAAAATAAAAAGAAACCTAATTTTTCGGCAACCTATCACAGCAAAGGCAGAGTTATGATTGAGCTGACACACGTTGTTTTAGGAAGTAGAGATGGGGGTGCAATGTTGACAAAAGCTAAAACATAAAAAACATCAAGGGTGTTTTATAAAATAACCTATGACCCAGTTACCTCGTATATCCAGTCACCCCAGCTATCCTTAATGTTACGAAAAGTCACTTATTATGCAATATGTGTAATTGTTTTTTTTCCAAGTTTTTTATGGTATAGTATTTATATTTGTGACTTTATTTCGCCAAATTCTCAAACATGGACATCTCAAACACTCTGTCTATAAATCTAAAATTTCTGTCTAAAATATAAATCTGAAACTGTAGAATGAAAATGTCTTTTCATTTCGTAACATACAAATATTTTATATAAATCTACCAACCAGATCTCTTAAAAACTTTTCTTAGCTTCACTCTCCTCCTTTCAGAAATTCCAATCGTTATCAAAAAATTTAATGTTGGGAAAAGTCACTTATTGTGTTATATGAGTGTTTGTTTTTTTCCAAGTATTGAATTGTAAAATACTTGAATTTGTGAATTTAATTCGTCAAATTATAAAACATATATGCCTCTTTATTAAATATAAATCTGGATGCGTGAAATGAAAACGCCTTTTCACTTCATCACTTACAAATGTACTTATAAAGACCTATCAACATTTTATTAGCCACCGGTATTCTATTTCTTTCTCCTAGCAATTAAAGTGTCCCCCGCAAAAAAATAAGTTTCCTTTGTATAAGCCAGTCTTAAAACAAAGCAGATGTAGTATTGTACAGAATAATCTCTACTGCAATTATTTAAACGTCTGAGCATCGCACATTTGCAATTTTTATACCGTTGTATTGGGGAAAAAGTATTTTTAAATGCAATTTGTTTGAAAACTGCATCGCCATTTATTTTTGAGATATTCATTTTTTTTTTGTAGTTTTTAGCGCCATTTGTTTAATTTTGCAACTCAAGTACTTTATTCCGGAAAGTAGGAAAAATAGTTGGAAAATAGCAATTATATCTTTTTGTTGCCATTTTCCCTTAAAAACTGAAAAAAAAATTAATTTAAATACTTTCTATTAAAATATAAATGAATGATTTATGAAAAAACATGGACCTATATAACAACGCATAGTGCACGCAAAGCGTAGCATGCGTGTAACTCATGGAACATGTAAACTAAATTTAATTTCAAGTATCTATATTAATATTATAAACTAATGAAGGTATATGAATAATTAGATAGCCCATTTTTTGTCGAGTTTCTTGCTGATTTCTTTTTGCTGGATATGTGTATTTTTCTGATGTAGTAACGTCCTGTCCATGCTTTACAGTAGGTGTTGTTTATGACTGGATCGTAAATCTTCAGCGGATGCGAATGACGTCGTTTTATATAAAATAAAAGCACGCGTTAAGTCTTGAAACCGAACTATCTATATTTATATACATATATATTTTTTTTTCCTCGTGGGTTACATTACATTCAGAAAAAGCAGAATTCCTGTTTTCTTGTAATTACTTCTGCTTTTCTTTAACGCTTTATTTAGCTTCATTCTCCTCCTTTTAAGAACCACCAATCTGCATCAACAAAATTAATAGTAGGAAAAGTCAATTACTATTTCATTACGGTAATCTTTTTTCCTCCAAGTTTTCATTGGTAAAATAATTATATTTGTGACTTTATTTCGCTAGCGTCTCAAGCATATATAGCCCAGTGGTAGGGGAATAAAAAAAGGCCCAATTTGGAAATAATTAGGGGTATGCTGAGAATTGTTTTAATCTCTTCTGTTTATGTCTAGAATGAATATGCTACGTTTCCCCCCTCGTACTAGGTGAGCGTTAGGAATTATACATTGATTTATAGTCAAAAAACACGTTTTTTAAAATACCGTAACACTATCTCGAAATCACTAACTTTTTCAAAAACATTGTCAATACAAATCTTGTAGAGCTTAAAATTCTGAATAAAATGAGTACCTACACTTAATACTTTTGTTGAATACTAAGGTCACAATTCTACTTTAAAGTTTTAGCCCCGTGGTCAGAGGGTTCAACTCAGAATTAATTAGGGGAAAACTGGAAATCGTTTTAATCCTTTCAGATTAGTTCTAAAATGAATATTCTATGTTTTCCCCTTCGTACTTTGTGAGCGTTAGGAAATATATACACATTTACATTCGAAAAACACGCTTTTGTTTAATAATTTTTACAATATCTGAAATTGCGACCTTAACTTTGAACAAAAATATTAATGTGAGTATTCATTTTATTGAGAATTTTAAGCTCTACAACATCTGTATTGGCAATTTTTTGACATAGTTAGCTGTTTTGAGATATTGTTAAGTTAATTTGGTCTCCCCATGTTGAAGCTCTTGATTAGTGATTAAGGCAAAATTTTAAAATGGAATTGCGACCTTAATTTTGAACAAATATATTAATGTGGGTCCTCATTTTATTCAGAATTGTATGCTCTACAACATTTGTACTGACAATGTTTTTGATAAACTTAGCTGTTTTAAAATATTCTTAGGTAACTTGGTCTTTCCGGACTTCAAACTCTTTATTAGCGATTAAGGCAAAATTTTGAAATTAGAATGCGACCTTAATTGTGAACAAAAATACTAATGTGGGTGCTCATTTTATTCAGAATTGTAAGCGCTATAACATTTGCATTGACAATGTTTTTGATAGAATTAACAATTTTGAGATATTGTTAAAAATATTAAGGCAAAACATGTTTATCGAATGTAAATACGTACATACGCTCACTTGGTACTAGGGGGAAAACATAGAATATTCTTTTTTGACCTAATCTGAAGGAATTAAAACGATTTCCAGTTTTACCCTAATTAATTCTAAGTTCAACCCTCTGACCACGGGGCTAAATCATTAAAGTAAAATTGTGACCTTAATATTCAACAAAAGTAAGCGACCATAATTGTGAAAAGAAATACTAATGTAGGTACTCATTTTATTCAGAATTTTAAGTTCTACAACTTTTGTATTGACAATATTTTTGAAAAAGTTCTAGGTAGTGTTACGGTATTTAAAAAAATCGTGTTTTTTTACTATAAATCAATGTATAATTCCTAACGCTCACCTAGTACGTGGGGGAAAACGTAGCATATTCATTCTAGACATAAACTGAAGGGGTTAAAACAATTTCGAGCTTTCCCCTAATTATTTCCGAATTCAACTCCCTAACCACTGGGCTAGTACGTCACTCTGTTAAATTGAAATCTATGTCTATGGAATAGAAACATCTTTTCATTTTGTCACTTCCAAACAGTTTTTATAAAAGTAAAAACTTTTATGTTTGGCCTTTCTGTGTTCGAGTTTGTAGAAGAGATTTTTGTTTTTGAGCTTTCATTCGGGATTATTTTAAACTATTTAATACGTTTTTCATAGAAAATTATTTTCTTAACCGACTGCCAAGAAGGGTTTTGTGTTTCACGCGTATGTGGGCATGTGAATTTCTTTATACCCTCGAAACATCTCAACGGCTGGATGGATTTTAACGAATGAGGTCTCTATCGATTCGTCTTAACAGTCCCATGGTTATAGGCTAGGATTTGTTTTTATAAATTCAAAATGGCGGCCGTAAAATAGAAAATGGCGGTAGAGACCGAAAAAAAATTTACGCACCCTATTAAGTGGCGTATCACTGGATAGGTCTTTCAAAATTAAGACAATGTTTCATTGACTATTTACAGTCAGAAGCTCCGTTTGAACATTACACAACCTGGAAGTTATGTATGTAGGATCTCTAGCTTTACTGCAAATCTAACCTTCATAGACATCTATAGGCCTCATCAAAACAGTGTTTGTAGATAGGGACTAACAATTGAACACAACTTAAAAGTCATGAATACAAGTAAATAAATAAAAAAAAGGTAAGTATTATAAAAATAGTTCCACATTGATGAGAAATAATTAATCAGTTCACTTTTTACGCAGTAGGGTTTTTTGATTTTTTAAAATTCAACTTTTACTTGTAATTTATCTTATACTATAATGCGAGAAAAAATTGTGTGTGTATGTATGTAAATTTTATCTTGAAAACGGCTCAAACGATTTTGATTAAATTTTGCATCCTACCATTTTCGGGCACGAAAAGACCATTGGGATGGGTCTCATGTTCGAGAAAATTCGATTAGTGGGTCATTGTGGGTCATAATGGGTCAGGGTCAAGCTAATTATATCTAAAGAACGGCTCAATCGATTTTGACCAAAATTTGTATCTAACCATTTTCGGGCACGAAAAGACCATTGGGATGGGTCACGTGTTCGAGAAAATTCGATTAGTGGGTCATTTTGGGGTCACTGTGGGTCAAGCTATTTTTATCTAAAAAACGGCCCTAACGATTTTCACTAAACTTTATATTCTACAGTTTTGGATGAGCTAAGTCACATGTTCGAGAAAATTCGATTAGTGGGTCATTTTTGGGTCACCGTGGGTCAAGCTAATTATATCTAGAGAACGGCTCAATCGATTTTGACAAATTTTGTACCTAATTACTTACGGGCACGAAAAGACCATTGGGATGGGTCTTGTGCTCGAGAAAATTCGATTAGTGGGACATTCTTGGGTCATAATGGGTCAGGATCAAGCTAATTATATCTAGAGAACGGCTCAATCTATTTTGACTAAATTTTGTATCTAACATTTTTTGGCACGAAAGGACCATTGGGATGGGTAACGTGTTCAATAAAATTCGATTAGTGTGTCATTTTGGGATCACCGCGGGTCCTGCTAATTTTATCTAGATAACGGCTCTACGATTTTGACGAAATTCTGTAATCTATCGTTTTCTGGCACGAAAAGACCATTGGGATGTGTCACGTGTTCGAGAAAATTCGATTAGTGTGTCATTATGTGTCATGGTCAAGCTAATTATATCTAAAAAACGGCTCAAGACATTTTCACAATTTTTTTTAATATACGGCCGTTTCTGGTCATAAGATGACCATTGGGCTAAGTCACATGTTCGAGAAAATTCTATTAGTGGGTCATTTGGGTCACAATGGGCCAGGGTCAAGCTAATTGAATCTTAAAACATGCGCAAAACATTTTGACCAAATTTTATATTATACTGTTTCTGGGCATGAGAAGAGAATTGGGCTAAGTCACATGTTCGAGAAAATTCGATTAGTGGGTCATTTTGGGTCACAATAGGTCAGGGACCAGCTAATTGTATCTAAATAACGGCTTAAACGATTTTGACTAAATTTTGTATTCTATCGTTTTCGGGCTCGAGAAGACCATTGGGCTAGGTTGTATGTTCAATAAAATGAGATTAGTGTGTCATTTTGGATCATAATGGGTCAGGGTCAAGCTAACTCTGTTTAAAAAGCGCTTCTAAACATCTTGACGAAATTTTGCATGATACCGTTTCCGGGCATGATAAGACCGTTGGACAGGGTCGCATGTCCAAAAAATTCAATCAATGGGTCATTTTGGGTTCTAATGGATTAGTATCAAGCTAACTGTATCTAAAAAACGGCGCAAAAGATTTTGACAAAACTACACCGTTTCTAGACAAGATAAAACCACTGGGCTGGGTCGCATGCTCAAGAAAATCCCATTAGTGGGTCATTTTGGTGATAATGGGTCGTGGTCAAGCTAACGACATCTCAAAAATGTTCAAACAATTTTGACAATTTTTTTTTGTTATACCGTTTCACAGTACTAAAAGACCATTGAAATAGCTCACATGTTCAATAAATTTCGGTTAGTGGGTTTTTGAATCAACGTGAGGCAAGCTTATTTTATCTAGAAAACGACAAACGATTTTCACTAAATTTTGTATTCCATCGTTTTCAGGCTCGAGAAGAGCATTGTGTTAGGTCGCTGGTTCGAAAAAATTCGATTAGTGGGTCATTTTGGGTCACTATGTCTCAGTGTCAAACTGATTATAACTAAAACAGCAAGAATGATTAATAATATATCGATATAAACTCAAAGCTAATTTTGACCGAGCTTAGCTCGGTAATTCCTGCTAGTCTTTATTATAAGTTTTGCAATAAAATACTACCAAAAGTATAATTTTACCCATTTATCAAATACATAAATTTATTTATTTGATTGAGGTAACTACTTGAATATTTATATGAGACATTTTTAATTTATTGTAACTTCGAAGACAGTTATTACTTCCTTTTTACCATAATTTATGCTTTGAAAGAAAATATTATGAATTTTCTTTAAAAGTTAAATATCCAAAGAATTTTTGGTTTGCCGCATTAAACATTCGTCTCTAACTTTCAAGTATCTCCAAGAGTTATCAACGAAGTTAGATAGAGAAAGTCACTTATTACTTCATTTCAGTAGACTTCCCTTTTGAAGATTTTAATAGTAAAATTCTTACTAGTTTATCTCATTAGCTTCTTAAGCACGGACACAGATCTATTTACTTTATATCTATGTCTCAAGAAAATAACTTGATATGCTAGAATTTGTAGCAGAGAATTTGGTTTTTCAGGTTTCTATCAGGATTATTTGATTTTTTTTTATAAGGAAAAAATATTTTATTTTATTTCTTAAGAAGATTTTTGCTGTAAAACATCAATTAATAGCAATATAAACACTATTAAAGCTTTTATAAATTTAAAGAAGAATTTTTTCATACACTGTTAAAAATTTGCAGCATTCTGGCAGGTCATTTGACCGTTTTTTCCGAAAACGGTTAAAACAACCGTAATTTAACACTATCCTGACCATATTATTGGCCATTTTATGGTCAGAATATAGTTAAATTATGGTTATGAAATCGTTTTTTCAAAAAAAAAAAAAAAAAAAACGGTCGAATGACCTGCCAGAATGCTGCAAAATTTTTAACAGTGTAATTACTCTTTATATGATATGTTATTTGGCGTATTTTCAATTTTTAAAAAGGTTTTATATAAATATTTTTTTAAAGAAATATTAGGGTACACCCTACAAAACAAGATATTAATAAATATATATGCATATTTTGCATTTATCAATTAGAGACATCGCTAACTTAATAGACTCCATGTAGCACCGATCATCAGCTTATATAGCTACCAGAAGTGAACTTACAACCTACTGAATTTGATATTCATTTTACTGCTAGTAGTTAATAAAATGTTTTTTGTTCTGAATTTGTAATAATTTTGTTCATTTATGCAAATACATACGCATGCAGAATTTCACGGTTCTGGCTCATTTTTTTCAGGGCTTATATATTATTTTTGCAGCAGGGTATATTACATAAATTGAGCAATACATATTTTTTATAGTTTATTTCAATAAAATATTTATCTAGTATACAAAAATGAAAATTTGTCTGCCTGACGGTAATCCTATAAAAATCCACAATTTGGAAGCCAGAATAGTGAAATGTTATGTACATGTGTATTACAATATGGCCGAGGCTACTAAAGTAATCCGGAATCGAAATAATTTGTAGTTAATTTCTAATTATTAAGAAACCACCAATTTAACTGCAATTTCCTATCAAATTTGAACATTTTTCGTTATAGCTGTTGCCAGCTATTAAAAATTCACGATAAAATTCTTACTTCAACAATTATTTTTCTATTGCAAGATTTCCACGTGAATAATGAAAATGGGATAAATAGTTTGACAAATAATAAAAAAATGAATACTACTCCATAACTTTTCTGCTGCAAGATTTCCACGTGAAAAATGAAAATGAAATAAATAGTTTCAAGAATTTAAAAGAATTTGAATATTACGTCATATATCATGGACATAAGCAGGTAATCATATAACGTCATAAGAGCTTGGAAAAACGTATTGAAACATGATAAAAACAGGATTATGGAAATATTGGCATTTTTTAACATTTTGAAGTTAACTGAATTTATTATTTTTAAAATTCCGGGCAACGCCGGGTAATTTAGCTGGTTTATTAGATAAATTTCTTAAGTACGGATATGGATATGTTTTTTTCTCAGAGACTCTATGGAATAACAAATTATTATTTTTTAACTTATGAGCATTTTATTGAAAAATACGTTAAATTTATCTATACTAATATTATAAAGAGGTAAAAATTCTTTATTTGTAGCAATTAAGCTCTGGTACTACCAAACCGATTCCAAAATTAATGGTATCAAAATGATGGTGTTAGTCCAACTTAGAACATATGCTATATCTTATGTCCGTGTCACTGGCCAAACAGCGGTGCAGGAGCAAGAAACGTTCTAAAAGTGCGATTTTTGTGTTACTGAAGGATTCAGATACATGGAATTTGGCATGGTAGTTACTTATTAGATCTAAATGATCTCCAAGAACATTTCTTAAATTTCGAAATTTAAAACGGTTGAAAATGCGCAGAAAGCGTTCTAAAAAACTTTCTAAAAGGCGATTTTTTTACGCAATTTCAAGAAGTACCAAACCAATTTCAAAAATAATGGTGTCAAAATGATGGTGACAACCCTTGCTCCAACATAGGCTACATTTTATGTCGGTGCCACTAACCCCGAAAGGGGTGTAGGAGCAAAAAAACGTTCGAAAATGTGTTTTTTGTGTTACTGAATGGCCTAGAAACATGAAATTTGGAATGGTAGTTACTTATAAGATATAAATGATGTCTAAGAACATTTCTTAAAATATTCGAATTTTAAAAGGTATGAAAATGCACGAAAATAGTTCGAAAAAACGTTCTAAATGTTGATTTCTACGTAATCTCAGAAAGTACCCACCCTATTTCAAAAGAAATGGTTGGAAATTGATGAAGACACCCCTTGTTTTCAAACATAGGCTCTATTTCATGTCGGTGTCACTACCATCTAGGGGTTGCAGAAACAAAAAAACGTTCTAAATTGCGATTTTTGTGTTACTGAAGGGCCTAGAATCCTGACATTAAGCAGGGAAGTTATTTATACGATACAAATGATCTCTAAGAACATTTTCTAAAACATCGAAATTTCAAAGGGATGAAAATGAGCGAAAAGCGTTCTAAAAAACTTTCTAAATTGAGATTTCTATTCAATCTCAGGAAGTACCGAACCGATTTAAAAAATAATAATGGTGTGAAAATGATGGTGACAGCCCTCGCTCCAGCATAGGTTGTATTTCATGTTGGCGCCACTAACCCAAATGGGGTGAAGGAGCAAAAAACGATCTAACTTACGTTTTCTGTATTACTGCAGGGGCTAGCAACTTAAAACTAGGCAAAGGTTGTTACTTTTAAGATATACATTATCTCTATGAACGTTCCCTAAATAATTCGAAATTTAAAAGGGTTGAAAATGGACGAAAAACGTTCTAAATTGCGATTTCTACGCAATCTCAGAAAGTACCCAACCGACTTCAAAAGTAATGGTTGAGAATTGATGATGACAGATTTTGCTCCAATATAGGATCTATTTCATGTCGGCGTCACTACTACCTTGCGGTTGCTTTTAAAAAACTTTCTAAATTGATAAATTGATTAATTCATGTGATACTGCAGGGACTAGCAACTTGAAATTTGGCATCGTAATTACTTATGAGATGCAAATGCTCTCTGAGAAGAGTTCCTTAAAAATTTGAAATTTAAAAGAGGTGAAAATGAACGAAAAGCGTTCTAAAAACATTCTAAGATGCGATTTCTACGCAATTTCAGGAAATATAAAATGATTTCATAAGTAATGGTTTCAGATTGATGGTGAAAGTCACCGCTCCAACATAGCCTATATTTTACGTTGTTGTCACTGCCACCTGGGGGTTACAGGAGTAAAAAAATGTTCTAAATTGCGTTTTTTGTGTTACTAATGGGGTCTAACATTTTAAATTCGGAATGGTAATTACTTAAAAGATGCAGATGCTTTCTAAGAATTGTCGAAAGAAAATTCCAAATTTAAAAGGATGAAGTGAGCGAAAAGCGTTCTATAAGTTTTCTAAATTACGATTTTTATGCAATCGTATGAAATAAGAAACCTATTTCAATCATAATGGTTGTGATTGATGGGGATAGAGACTCCTCAAACATAAGCTATATTTTATGTCAGTGCCACAACCCCTAGAGTGTTGGAGGAGGAAAAAACTTTCTAAATTGCAATTTCTGCCGTTCTGAAGAGGCTAGAAACTTTAAATATAGCACGATAGATACTTCTAAATATAAATGTCCTCTAAGAACAGTCGAAAATAAATTCGAAATTAAAAAGGGGTGAAGCGAAGGGAACTAGCGAAACGCATTCTAAAACAGTCCTAAATTGCGATTTCTATGGAATCTCGTGAAGTAATAAACCGATTACAGAAGTTATTGTTTGCGAATCAAAAGTGATAGTCCCTGATCCCATACGTGTTATATTGTATTACGGTGCCACTACCACCTGGTTGGCAGGAATAACAAGAAACCCTTGAAAAACATCTAAACTCCGTTTTCTATAGAATATTAGGAAATACCAACCGATTTCAAAATTAATGCTGGCAAATTAATGGTGACAGTCTCTGTTTCAACATTTTTCGGGACATTCCATTTCATCTCCGTTTCGGCATTTTATGTTGGTTCCAATAACACCAGAGAGGTGGTAGACTGTTAGACAAGAATCTTGGAATTTGACATGATGGTTAATTTTAAGATGTAAATGTTTTAAGATGGTTTCTAAAAAATTTAAAACTTCAAATGAATCTTGAAATGAGCGTATGAAATGCGCATAAAAGTCTCAAAATACTTTCTAAATTATCATTTATTTGGAATTATTTTTAGTTCTTCTTATTCATTAAAATCTCATTTCTGCCTATTGCACTTTTTTAATGAAGTTTAGTCAAACTGTGGCTTCGTTTATAATTTTTGTATTATTCCAAAAGTGTTCTTCTAATTAAAAAATATATATATGCAAATATCACTTGACATATTTCAACTATTACGCGAGCAAAACCGCGGATTTTGCTAGTTATTTTATAAATAAATGATTATACTAGAGACAACTGCGTTTAGAAAAAAATATTCTCTTATCGTCTTGTATGAAACTCAGTCCATTGTCGTCTTCTATTTTAACTAAGGAAGCGCAATCAAAGAGTGCACGAAATAAGGTTAATTTGCAAAGATTTATTTAATATTGTCAAAGAAACATTTAAAGTTCTTAATTTAAAATTAATATGAAGGTAGTTTTAAAAAGAAAGCTTGTCAAAAACTCTTTACATACTTGCATTATGACTATAAAATTTCACCTCACTTTAAGCTATAATCGTAAAGCGACTTTGAATGCGAATTTTTACTACATGCATCTCAAAATTAGACTGCAATGTGATTGGAGACATCAAAAATTATTATTTCCAATGTATTCACGATGAAACGATGTATCCACAATTATCTTAGCAAAAGGATTGGTTGACTCTGAGTTTCTTTCCTTTGCGATAGTCCAGTTACTTAAATGCTATTTAATACAAAATCCGCATATTAAAATCTGCATTTAAATTTTTTTATGTGAATATAACTAGAAAAAAAATAAAATTATATGCTGTTTAAAATATTACGTATATAAATTGTATATAATTTCTGCTTTGTTTGGGGTGAATGTACATTTAAAAATAAATATTCAAAATATAGAGACTATTCATATATGTACAAAGTTGCAACGAATGTTCAAGAGTTCTTGTCAGCAGAAAACATACAGCTTCGTCCGTGGTCTGCATGTTCACTGGATTTGTCGCCTATTAATAATTTTTGGGATATCGTTGATAGACGTCTCTCTCATGATCCTCGTCCTACAGCTTCTAGAGATAAACTTTGCATACGCATGCAAACAATAAGAAATGCTCTTCCCCAGACAGACAATTCAAAATCTGTTTGAATCCATGCCATATTGTATAGCAGCAATTATTGCACAGCGTGTTGGCTACACCAAATAATTATTTCGGACACTTAATATTGTTTTTTCGCTTTAAAAATGTAATAATTTGTTTCTACCAATCCAGTCATTTGTGTATTAAACTTCATTTAATTCTGATGACACTTTCGTGGTGTTACAATTTTCACAAACATGTGTGCATACATATATCTACCCTATATATATAAAATCCTAATGAAACGAATTTCTGAAAAAGCTGAATTGAAACGATTTTATGAAACGACTGATTAAACAACTGATTATTTTTCACGGCAATTTCTCCTTAAATATGGAATACTATGTGTTACAATTAACACCAAAATTTGTATTGATACGTAGATTTCAAAACTGGTATTAGAATTTTAAAATTCGACTTAGATTTCGATATATTCATTTTTTTTTCTAATTTTAAATACTTTTCTCTGGTGATGGCAACTTATATTTTAATCATAACTGACTTTTTTTTTCATATTTTAGAAAAGGTTATTACTTTAAACTAATTTGGCGACCAGTTTAAATTTATGCTAAGAAATGTCTCATGTTACTTTTATTCATAATTATATTTACTTGAACAATCTTTCGCGAAATCAAAAGATTCTGATTGAGAAATCAAGAACTCGGTATTTTTATGTTGGCGAGTCGCAGGTAATAAATCGTCAAACATTTTTCCAGTCGGATTATTTTATATTTCATCAATTTTATTTAAAATATAATCCTTTCATTCATTTTATTTAAAATACAAAATTTTTATTTAAAAAAACTGAAACATTTAAAAATGATGGCTTTCAATTCTTTCTTTTTTTTAAACAAAACGAAAAGAAAAATATTAGGCACAGATGTCATATACGCACCGGGGTACCTAATTGGCATTATTTTGATTGACATGGTAACCCGGGTATTGTTGTTTATTTAATAATAAATGTTTATTTACTTCTATTTCTTTTTTAAAATTATGTAAATTATTTTGTTCTATAGTTATTAATTTTTTTTTTGCTATTTCCTTTTGAAAATAACAGAAAAGAATTAAAAAATACGGTACTATTTAGTTATTTCGTCGACGAATATCGCCAAACCACTCGCCAAATTATACAAATTCATATAATTTTTATTTTAAAGAACGAAAGAACACATAAATTAGTATAACATTAATAAATATACAAATAAAACGTCGAAATAAAAATCACTTGATGACGTAAACACGTGTAACTTTTTTAAAAGTCAAGTGAATGTGACATTTATGATCAACTATTATTGGCATTTAATCTTATAGTTTGGCGATTAAAGTTTTGGCCAAATTTTCGTAAAGAAAAAAACACACGCCAAACCTGCGGTGCCTATATGACATCTGTCGAAATATTAAATAATGCAACAAACCATGACATTTAATTTCAATTTCAAATCAATGTTTTAATTTACCACTCCAAAAATAAAAAAAATGCTAACTGTCGAGTTGAAAAAAAGCTATTGTGGCGATTTGTATCTGGCTAGCGTAACAGAACCAAGAATTATTTGCGACCACGGCAAATTTTATGTAGTTTTATTCGAATTTTTTTTTTGATTTTTTAATCAAAATGGAAAACTTTTGGCACAGATGTCATACACGGCCCCATATTGGCGTGATTTTTTTTCTGACGCCAATGTCATGCGCAACGGGTACTATACTGCCGCCAAAGTTATTTTGCTTGATATGGTAAGACGGATTTTGTTGTTTATGTTGCTGATGCTTTCTCTGAATTTGCGTCGGAAAAAAATTCGCCAATATGGGGGTGTATATGACATCTGTGTCAAACTTTCATATGAAAGGCGAAGGGATCAGACTGTATTTTTTTATTGCAGTTACATGACTTGAACTATTATAATATAGATGAAATGATGGCGATAGAATAATATTTGGCGACTTATCACCTATGTTTGTCTAACATTAACGTACCAAAATGACACCTAGAGTATAAAAAGCGATGTGGTCCTCCCGGAACTGTTGATGATAGTCCCATGACTGCGGCTATTGTTATAGAAATTGTTTTAAAATACCGGGTGACAAAGACTCTGTATAGTTAATGCAGTTTATTTTAGCTTCTTTTCAAATGTTTAACTTATCCTCTTTAATCAAAAACGAAAACAACCATTGGATGTCTTAACAGCAACGTATTCGGCCTTAAATTTTTGCAATCAAAGGGAGTTGAAAGGAAACCTGTTTACAGGGAGAACTGCACAGCTTTTATCGGTATAATTCAATCTCCTCTAATATTTTTAAAACCAACCAGATTAGCTTGTTTTTAGATTCTGCGGACTCTGAATGGGGGTTTGCGAGCGTAGCTTGCAAGGGACCAGAGCCCTCTAGCAAATATATATATATATGTTCTGTATGCATACGCAATTCATAACTACAAATATACACGGCTCAAAACAATTAAATGATATTGAGTTTGTGGATGGATCTTGCTGCCTGGGAATTGCTTAGATTATTGATACATGATCGACAGACGTGATAAAAAAAATTACACATGATATGATAAAAAAATTACACATGTGTGGCTGAAAAAATACATTGTATTGAGCTTTAGGTTACAAAAGGAAAAAAAAACGCAATTTGTGCGTTTGAGAAAAAAAAAAAAAAACGAAAATAAAAAGGTGTTTTTTTCAAAGAAAATCGTTTTTAGTAGGAAGTAAGATTTTCCTGTACAACCAGAAAAGTTGAAAATCTTTGAGACATGGAGTCAGTGAGGCTATTAATGAGGAACTGAGGTCTGAGGTATTCTGTTTCACTCCTCCGGTAGAGCTTCATCCATTTCTTGGAGAGTTCGTGGGTGTGGTAGGCGGACAATAACTCGTCTGCTTAGAATGTGCCAAACATACTCTACTGGGCTCATCATTTCTTCTCCGGTTCACATGCTCTGTTGCCCTATCCCTTCGGACGCCACGGTGCATTGCTGTTAACGTAACACATACCATTGATCTGTGACCGTAGATACCTACAGGTTAGAGTCAGTTTCGGACAGTTTGAGTTGAAACTGTGTTTCCAGTAGCCGAGCGAATATGCTGTTGAAGAACAGTGGCATTCATATTTTGGTGTCTCCGAGCCATTAGCGTTAAATATCGATCGTCATTGGGCTTTGTTGCATGTCTGTGATCTTGCCCTGGTCTTTGGCATGCATTTCGAGTCTCCAAAAACTGTTCCAGATCCTGGAAATTACAGTTTGTGAGGCTCCAGTAGATTCTGCTACTTCGGTTTGTGTTGCCCCTCCCCCTCTAACCGACCAACAACTCTCCAAGCTTCTGATTCAGTTAAATGACTTTGTTGAGATATTGCACTCATGGAAACAAAGCAATTATTAAATGTTTATCACTGGTTTGCACTTTGTCTTTCAGTAAGTTAAAAGACAAATTTTATCCGTTGCCACTAAAGAGTCGTTTTTGATGTCAAACTCAAAATTTGCATACCCCGAAGTTTCAAAATGAGAAAAATTTGCATTTGTGACTTTTTTCTTCTATTTTCTGAAAACATATTCACTTATACGTTATTTTATATAAGACTTACAATATACTTTAAGTATTTCGAGCAGGGTATTTATCTATATATTTATATATAGTAAGCGAATAGCCAATAGAATGAAAAAGCGTCCGCGTCGAGACTTAAACCCCGTCGTAATTCGGTTATCACTTTCAGGCGTAATTTATAACTATAAAAAATTCTCCCAGTTAGCTATAAGCTTAGTAAGTAACATAGAAATTCATGCTGTTAAAATATTCAATATTTCAGAACTAATTCAGATCTACACAAAGAAAAAGAAAAATTATATCTGTTTATTATTTTACCCATCCAGAGGAAATTTCATATCACGTTTGCCACACGCTTGAGGCTCCTGAAGGTATTCCATTTTGTGCCTTGGATGCAGCCTTACCAATATATTAAAAGAGTGATGGGTGCTAGGCTGGGCATCGTCCGAATGGTTCAGTTGGTAGAATGTTGTAGTGCTATACCAAGGATTCGGGGGTTCGAATCCCGGCTTGGTCATTTTTTCGCTCTCTTGGCTATTCAATTAGTTAGCAATGTAAAAATCCTTGTCATTAAAATATCTAGAATAATTATTTTTTTGGTAAAAAGTTTATATGCCATAATCATTGCACAGAAACTGTGAAACGTTTCGTTACAGAACAATAATTTTTAAATTATCTGTATAACCGACGATTCTCTCTTTTAAAAAAAGAATATTTTAAATCACAAATATATATACATATATATATTACAAAATATCGTTCTAACTACAACGACATCATAAATTGATCATTTTTTTTCTTTTTTTTTAACTTTTTTAACAGTACATTAATCATTAAAAAATTAAATATCAACGATTTTAGCGCTTAAAATAAAAGAAAGTATAACTGGAAAAGGATTAAAATTTCGATACATTATTTTACAAGCATTTAAAAAAAATCACCACCGAAATATTTATTTTCATATGAAAATGGTTTTGTTTTAATAACTAGAAACTTTCACACAAAACACAGTTCTATATTCACGCCATCACTAAATAATCAAGCTTTTATGGGTTTTTAAAAACTTGATATTCTGATCTCACTCTTCTATCACTAAACTTATTGTTTAAAGATTAATAAATATATATATGATATATATGTGGAAAATGATTTCTTTTATATTGGAATAGAAGCAGATTCGTATATTGCACATCCACAACATTATTTACATTCCTTACAGGTATTTTTATTTTCAATCTTCACAAATACTTTTGATGTTCTGAACTTAAAGATAAGCTTAAATTTTATATGTATAAAAATCTATACGAAAGAATTCGAGAGAAAAAATGCAAAAGGTTTTTTCTAAAGAAAGATCTTCGCTATAAACCAATATAAAAATTGGATGTATTATGGAATAGAATCGTTTATTTTCTTTTACTCTGAGAAATGACAAATTTGAAAATGTTAAAGATGAATATACTTTACTTGTATTAATAAATATTAATTTGTATGGTTATATTTGTTTATGATTTTGAAATTTTTCATATTATTATATAATGTTAATAATTAGTATGTGTGAAACTTTTTTTTTGTCTTATTCTAGTGATTTAAGGAAGTAGACGTGTGCAATTTGGTGTAAAAAAATAAATAATGTACAATGCTTTATTTTAAGAAATATTTAAAAAACTTTGCTTACAATTCTTATCTTCTTACAAATCAAATGGAAATGTTGCAATAACCAGAAACTTTCACATAAAATATAGTACTATTAATAACGGGATCATAAAATAACCCGCAATTTTTAACCGATTTTTTAAATATAGCACAATTTGAACATAAATACTATTTTTATATTAAATATCACTAAATACATTGAATTCAAATTGATAAAACGTTTTTGTTCAAAAAAGCATTTTATATAAATTAAAATAGCAGCAACGTCTCATATATGAAACATTCACAATATTCTTTACATTGCTTGTAAGTATTTTAACTTTCAATCATCACATATAATTTTGATGCTCTTAACTTAAAGCGAAGCTTACAATTATATGTATAAAAATAAATCGATACGAAAGGATTCCAAACAAAAATTATCAAAGGTCTTTTTAAAGATCTTCGCTATAAACCCATATAAAAAATTCGATTTAATATTGAATAGAATCGTTTTTTTTTTTTTTTTTTTTTTTTACTCTGAGAAAAAAACAACTTCGAAAATATTAAAGATGAACATATTTTTAAATGTATTATTAATTTTTAGGGTTTCGTACTTAAAAAGAAAAAACGGAACCATTATAAGATCACTTCTGTGTCTGTCTGTCACAGCCATTTGACTCGTAAACTATGGAAAGTGGAAAGTGCAAATTCGGGTAATTAACAAAGACCATTGACCCACATATTTTCAGATTAATAAACATTCATAAATATATTCAGTAAAAATGTAGAGGGGCTAATTATGGTACTTGAAAAAAAATCTTTTCTTTGTATATCGTGTGGGGTATCGTGTGAAAGATTTCGTAACCTTGAACTGAAAAATACATTCGTTTTAATGTTAGGCATTATATTTTCAAAGATATCGTGGAAAGTGAAGCTCAAAAATATGTTCCGCCATCTAATTCCGAATCTACTGGAACTATAATTATGAAAAAATTAGAAGTATTAGACGTTAATTTAAACCTTGCCGGAAAATTATAGCGATCGCCATAGGTCACATAGTTTTTGAGAAAATCGCCTTTTTCTGTTACACACAAATTTCGATTTACGGGCATTCAGAAAAACTGTTGAGCATCTCTGGATATGCCTATCGTAGCAGAAGTATAAAAGCATTGTTGATAATGAATTTCGAAAAAAATCATCGGTAATTAGCCGAGATATTAACCCTTAATGATACGGCCAGTTTGGACATACATAATGACAGGGGTGGCGCACTCTATGCCTAGTTAACAACTTTAAATGGTATATATGTGTCATGCAATCTCCAGTAACAGTATAAAAGCAATAAATGTAAAATTGTTAAAAACATACTAATTTCACGGGTCTCAGGACTCTAAAAATTGAAAGGAAAAAAAAAGACCATTTTCAACATTTAATGTCTTAAAATGTATATAATTTTAAAACACAATTTTAATTGGGATGAAAGATATAAGTATGTTCTTTCATTTCAGGTATTTAAAAAATTGCAAGATGTAGAATTTGTATTTATAGGGGGCTCGAAACTGTTAGACATTTGTCGAACAGAAAATTGGCATAACAGTTTGCAGGATTACAAAATAAACATTGCAACTAAACGGAAAATTTTAGTGCTTACTTATACTTCATATTATAACAATTACCCTGAACTTAAATAAATTTGTATTTAAAGCATTTTTATATTTTTAATGCAATGTTGCTTTTAGCTAATACAAAATTTTGAAAATTTCAACAGTATAATCATCTAAAAATATTTTTTTTTGAACAATAAAAAGGAAATTTTCGGTTCAGTTATACAGACTAACATGAAATATATGTTTTGAAAATTTCATGAAAAAATATTCAGAAGTTTTTGAGGTATCCTGCGCGTTATGCCCAAAAAACGGCATTTGGAGAAAAATGATTTCAAAGTTCCGGAAACGCCGCTTCAGCTATTGGCGAGTATAATTCTAAAAGCCATAACTTTTGTCCTAATGGGAATTTCAAGGAAACAATTATATCAAAATGTTCAGAAAAGATAGAAGTTTACCATCTAAAAAAATTAAAATTTCTAAAATTTTGAAACTTTAAGAGTCTTGCGACCACTTAACCCTTTCCAGCGCGGAGTAATTCTGATTATGAACTTATGAAATAATGGACTGACACCAGAATTTATAAACGAATTTATTAGAAAATACAAACTTGCTTATTTTCACGTACATGATAAAAGGAAATTTTTAATTAAATATTCTTGGTGCCGTTTGTCTGTTCTAATATATACTGTTATAACCAACCGTACGTTGCATAGTTTTTTACAAAGTCTTAGTATGGTTTTAGCAACGGTTTTTTCTTTATAATACAATTACAAAGTCATATTCTTATTCTACGGAACCCTCTGTGCCCGAGTAATGCTCGCACTTGACCGTTTATTATTTATATAGTGGTGTATGTTTATGTTTTTGAAAATTTTCAGATTATTTTATAGTGGGAATAATTAATAAGTGTGAATTTTTTTGTTTTATTTTAATAATTTAAAAAAGTAAACGTGAGCAATTTCATGTGAAGAATGAAATAATTTGCAGTACTGTATTTTACGAAATATTTAAACTTATTTGATTGAAATTCTTATGTTCTTACAAATCAAATGAAAGTGTTGCAATAACTGGAAACTTTTCATGCAACATAATAGTATTGATAACGGCATCATAAAATAACGCGTCATTTTTAGCATTTTTTAAAATACAGTACTACTTTAATAGAAAAAGTCATTCCGGTCTGTATCAGGAGGAAGAGGTAGCTTCACTATTTCCTGGTTTTAAAATTTTTCAAATTTTACTCGAAACTAATTTTACTCAAATTTTAAGAAGCTAAAATGCGGCGAACCCAATAAGAGAATATTCTTCAATACTGAATTTGAATGGGAATTGCACCAAATTAGTAAGCTATAGCCAATTTGGCATCATTTATGGTTACTTATTTGTGGTGTCTAAATTTGCCAATATTTCGCCAAGTGTCGCCAAGTTGGCAAGAATATGAATATATTTAAGCATTGCGCGGCAGGGAAATGCTTATTTATTTTCAGTTGTTGTTTTTTTTTTTTAATTTGTTCTGAAAATTATGTTTTTGTTTAATAGTTTGAAACATATGTTTAGGAAAATAGTTACAACAATGAGATATATTTTGCGGGAAATGACGCTCACAAACACTCATAAATGTGTACCTGATTTTTTTTAAACTGTTGTCTTGTTTCAAAAGGCCAAACACTCTAGAAATTCAAACAGCTATATCTCAACCATTTTTTAAGTTTGAGACAAAACAAAAGATATTCCGAAATCTTTGTATCAAGCCCTAACAATTAAATAAAGAATAAATTTGGATTTACAAATTTTTTGTGTATTTATTTATTGGATTAAATTTTTATATGGTGGCAAATTGAAACAAAATGGCGGATGGTTTTGGCCAACCAACTCGGTCAAGACATTAGTATGTACTTTGCCTGCAATTAATCTTATCCAAATTGGATCATAAATACGAAAGTTACATTTGAACGGAGGGTGGTTTTGGGGTCTGGGTGTCACGAAAGGCTAAAATATACCAAAATGTTTTCCTCCGGACGGCTGCAAATGATAGCTTTTTAGCTCACAAGCTATCAAAGCCTGAGAGCTTATGTGCCCGCCGGCTCTGTATGTACGTACGTATGTACTTAACGCGATGACTCTTGATAGAAATATCCCATTTGCTTCAAATTTGTATTCTAGTTTCATTCTGATAAGGAGCTTCCCTGATTAGTTTTAGGCTTTCATTGGTTAAGGATAAGGGGGGGGGGGTAGTCCACCCCCTCCCCTTAATTCAGATAAATGTGTTTTTCATGCAGAATAATTCGATTTGATCCAAATTTGGTATACCCGTTTATTATGTTAAGGAGCTTCCCGGATTCGTTTTGGGGATTCATTGGTTAAGGATAAAGGGGGAAAAGGGGGGGAGCTAGCCCACCCCCTTAATTTAGATAAATGTGTTTTTCATGCAGGATTATTCGATTTGCTCCAAATTTTGTATACCGGTTTATTATGTTAAGGAGCTTCCCTGATTAGATTTGCAGGTTCATTGGTTAAGTATAAAGGGGGAAACGGGGGCTAAACCCCCTTCACTTATTTTTTTAGGGTCATTATTCTATAAAATAAGAGTATTCTATAAAATATTATTCTATAAAATAAGAGTATATTATACAATTAGTGTGAATAGCCTGTGAGCTCAATGCCATCAGTTTAGCTGGGAACTTTTCTTTTTTATTACTTTTTGTAATGGGAGCTACCTAACATAATATTTATATTAAATATCACTAAATACATTGAATAAAAATCAATAAATCTTTTTTGCTCAAAAAAGCATTTTATAAGTTGAAATAGCAGCAATGTCTTATATATAAAACATTCACAATATTCTTTACATTCCTTAAAGGTATTTTTACTTTCAATCCTCACAAACACTTTTGATGTTCTGAACTTAAAGCTAAGCTTACACTTTATATGTATAAAAAATAAATCGATACGAAAGAATTCCAGAGAAAATTTTGAAAAAGTTTTTTTAAATATCTTCTCTGTAAACCGATATAAGAAATTGAATTTATTATTCAATGTATTCGTTTATTTTTTTATTTTATTTTACTCTTAGAAACAACAACTTCGAAAGTATTAAAGACATACTTTAAATGCATACTTTTTAACATACTTTAAATGTATTAATCAATTTTAATTTATATGCTTATGTCTGTGTATGTTTTCTGAAAATTTTCAGATCAATTTATAATGTGAATAATAATTAATAAGTGATGTATTTTTTTTTGTCTTATTTTAATGATTTAAGAAAGTAAACGTGTGCAAGTTGATATGAACAAATAAATAATGTACAGTGCTTTATTTTATGAAATATTTAAACTTTTTTGCTTGAATTTCTTATCTTCTCACAAATCAAACGCAAGTGCTACAATAATTAGAAACTTCTACATAAAACATAGCGCTATTAGTAATAACATCATAGCATAACCTGACATTTTAAGAGGTTTTTTTTTAATACTCTATTTCAATATAATTATATTATACCTCTATTCTAAAAAAACTAACTGACGCTGTCACCGCTGCCGTAAATGAAAATTTTGCTAATATTAAGAAAACTAATGCATACAAAAGTATGAAAATGTATAGTATTATAGAGAAATATTTAATAAACAGCTGAAGGAGACAGTTTTTAAATAGAATAATTATTTTAAGTGATATTAATTGCTAAATTTGGTCAAATTCGTTCTATTAAATAAGTTTTATAGGAGCAAAAACTATACATAGTAATTTATTAAATTTTCTAAGAATATACATTATAAATTTTCGGTGTGCAGAATGCTTTTCTTTTTCTAATTTGACTAATTTTAGCTGTGTTTTTATTTATTTTTTATTCAAATTTTCAGCATTTTAAAAGATATATTTTTCATATTTTAGAAAAGGCTACTATTTTAAATTCTTGCGAATTAAAAAAAAGTAGGGCAAAGAATACTATTCCCTTATATTTAAAAATAGATTTACTCGTGACTATTAAAAACAAAAAATAAAAAACTTTAAAATTAGAATTAAATGATTACGCAGGAAAATGTTGATAATTACTTCATAAAAAAAGTATTTACACATAAATATTAGAAGAAAAACGAAACTTTAATGTAATAAATTTATTAATATTCGTTAAAAACAGTACATGGGGGAAATTATATTGAATTTAAAATGGCGAAATAATAATATTATCTAACAGTTTAATTTTAAAAGCATATTTACACCAGGCATTTATTTCATATTTCTAGATGGACTTTTTAACAGTTTTAGCCAATTGTAAGACAGTGACAGTAATAATAATATTTTCTTTCTAAAAACAAATGTATTTTCACGTGAAAATTAAAAAGTGAAAAAAAACACATTAAAATGATAATTCTTTAATATGCGTTAAAAGCAGTGAATGGGAGAAATTACGTCATATTTAAAATGGCCAAATGATAAGATTGTCATACAGTTTAAATTTAAGAGCATAATTACACCCGACATTTATTTCATATTTCGAGATGATCTTTTTAATTATTGTTGCCAATTCTAAGACAGCGCAAATAATATTTTCTTTCTAACAACAAAGGTGATTCATGGGAATATGAAAAAGAGAAAGAAAACTTCGATGAAAATTACGTCAGATTTTAAAGAATACATTTAAGATGTCTTATTCAAAACAATCTTCTTATAGCATTGTTAAAAAATACCTGTAAGCAAAGACTCCATTTATTTACTTCATTTTATATTAGCTTATTTTCAAATATTTAACTTGTATTATTTAATTAAACACGAAAACAGACATTAGATGTTTTAAACAGAACTGATTCGGCCTTAAAATTCCCAATAAAAGGGACACGAAAGGAAACCCGTTTAAAGGGTGATCGCCACTGGTTTTTTAATTATAACTCAACCTTCTGTAATATTTTTAAAGCCGATCAAATTAGCGAATTATCGTGTTTTTAGAATCTGAGGTGCCTGAACGGAGGTTGGCGAACGTAGCTGGTAGGGGTAGAACGCCATAGTTCATATTAAGTATCACTAATACGTTGAATAAAAATTGATAATTTTTTTAAAAATCAAAAACGCATTTAAAAAAAAATTAAATAGCAGCAATGTCTTTTATATGAAACATTGACAATATTCTTCAAATTCTTGAAAGTAATTTCCCATCTTCACAAATATTTTTGATTTTCTGACCTTAAAGCTATGCTTAAATTTTATACGTATAAAAAAGAGATCGATACGACGAAATTCAAGGAAAATTTTTAAAGAGCTTTTTTCAAAGCATTTTCCGCTATAAGGCAATAAAAAAAATTATGCATTATTGAGCAGAACATTTTTTTCGGCTGAAGGAAAACAAAATTTAAGACAAGAGACAATAAATCTTGAATTTAATTTAAAATTATCAATGATTTAAACAAGTATGCGTATCTTGTTTGGTTATGGTTTTGGTATTTTCAGAATTATTCTTAAACGTTTATTATTATTTATCATGTATTTCATAAAATGAGAATTCTTTATCATAATAACATCTGAAATATCTGCGAGGAAATAAATAATGAAAAATCTAGAACTGTACTATTGCACTATTCGGCCTAACAAGAAAGAAAACAATGGAAAATAATTACAGTTTATTCTTATCATCAGACGAAACGTAATATTGTTTTGTTTTGGTGGTTTTAAATTACAGATTAATTCATAAAATATTTTTTCTTCAAATATCTGTCACGTGTATCATAAAAGGAAATAACGTATAATACTACTCTTTAAGAATAACAGTATATGGTGGCGATAATTCCACCCTAGAACTGAACGTAGAACTTCGCTATTACTCTATACAGTCTCATAAAGTTAAAAGAAGTAATAAACGAAAAATGGGTTTAGCTTAAAATTATACAGTCGAACCCTGTAATGACACTTTTCAAGAGAGGGGACAAAATTCGCGTATTAAGCGGGAAAGCGTATCAAACGTGGTTTGTATAATGATGTAGGAATTTGACTTATTTAAACATCTAATCGTCCAAATGAAATTTAGAGCTTTCATTTATATGTTTACTGTCGAAAATTGTGTCCTTTATGTATATTTATAAAAAATTAATTGTATTCCGCTTCATTCAATTCATGGTTTATTTCTATAGGACTGACTGAAAAAATAACGGATTTTAAATATGGATTCCAACATGGCTTTATTGTCAATACGGTGCAACAAAAAATAAAACAACAAAACTAATTTTCCTAGTAGACTATTTTTTTTTTTTTTTAACAGAAAGAAAAAAATTTAATCTTTGACACACAACCCAGTTTTTAAAATCATATTATTAATTGTAATAATGAGTACTATTATAATCTGTTCTTTTTAATATAAGAATAAGCTATCCTGATTAATCTTCATGTAAAATGTATTGTTATCATAGCAAAAAGCAAAGAAAACATATAAAACATAAAAGTAGCCATACTACAGTCACCACCTGCAGCCATATTTATCCAATCTTTACAAATTTAATTTCTTGTTGCCTATATTACGCATAATAAAACATAGTAGCGATATAGCGAACTTAAAACTTCACTTACAACAGGTATGATCATCTCTAAACATAATAATTTTTATGAGATATCTGAATAACCTGCATTCGTCTATATCTCTCTACTGCTGTAATAATATAATCGACGCGAGAGACAAAGAGTGTTAGTAGGCGGGAATAAAGAAGCATTACCATTTTGCTAATTTAGGGGGGTTTTATTTTATTCAAATATCTGTCACTATTTCCGATTAGTAATTTTCGACTTAATTAATGTGTTATCAAATAAAGTAAATAATGTTATTTGGAAACTGTGTTTTTTATCTAAATAAAGAAAATCCGCTAAATTGACAACACTCGGGAAGAAAGAAGGAAATCGTGTCTTGATCAAGTAATCTGCATCTTAAGTGTGATTTTTTGTTTTCCTCAAGAGGTCTCAGGACTCTTAAAGCTTTAAATTTTTCGAAATTTTATTTTGTTTAGATATTGTACTACCATCTTTTCTGAACATTTTGGTATAAATGTTTCCTTGAAATTCCTATTAGAACAGAAGTTATGGCTTTTAAAATTATACACGCTCAATAGCTGAAGCGGCGTTTCAGAAACTTTGAAGTAAATTTTCTACAAATGACGTTTTTGGGCATAACGCGCCCGATATCTCAAAAACTCCTGAATTTTTTTTCATGAAATTTTCAAAACATATGTTTCATGTTAGTCTCTATACACTGAACCTAAAATTTCCTTCTTATTGTTC
The DNA here is from genome assembly GCA_963932465.1 of Maratus speciosus. Lineage (NCBI taxonomy): Eukaryota > Metazoa > Arthropoda > Arachnida > Araneae > Salticidae > Maratus > Maratus speciosus. Next base: position 509,807,614 of record OZ010786.1, on the reverse strand, counting down.
AGAAATATATTCTTTATAGGTGATTATATTGTTGAAAATTTCTTAATTTTGCATTAACTAAATACAACTTTGTATTAAAAATATAAAAAGGCTTTAAATACAAATTTATTTAGGTTCAGAGTAATTATTACAATGTGAAACATAAGTAGGACCCAAAATTTTCCTTCTACTTGCAAAATTTATTTTGTAATCGTGCGCATAATCTGTTATGCCGATTTTCCGCTCGTCAAATGTCTGACATTTTGGAGCCCACTGTAAATTCTAATTCTGCATCTTGTAATTTTTCAAATACATGAAATGAAAGAACATACTTATATCTTTCATCCCAATATAAAATTTTGTCTTAAAATCAAATACATTTTAAGATATTATATGTTGAAAATGGTCTTTTTTTTTCGATTTTTCCAATTTTAAGAGACCTGAGACCCCTTAAAGAACCGGAAATTTAATTCTTAGCTTTAATAACCATTCGCGTATTAAACGTGATATTTTTGCATTAAATTTAAGAGAGATGTTAAAAGGATGAAAAAAAAAATCCGCGTATTAAACGAGATCGCATATTAACAGTGACAGTTTTAACCGGGTTCGACTGTATATACACATTATTTTTTCATAGTTTTCAAATATTTATAAATGTACATTCTTTGAAAAAATGATCACCCATTACCACGTCTGCCGCAAGTCATTGTATAAATATTTTACAGGTACAATTCGATAAATACCGGAGTCTACTAATTAATGTTAAGTTTAAAGTTTGCTTAAGGTACTTTGCCTATATAAATTAGATCAAACTTTAAAAAATTAAATATTGATACCAAATTTTGTTATTATATTTAAATTCTTTCGTAAAATTGACCAGTTGATACTGTTACGGCTTGCATTAGCACAATGCCGCCCAAATATAGCTTGGGCTCCAGTAATAATTCAAATACCCCCCCCCCCCCCCTCACAATACGTATATTACTATAAAACCTGCTTAAACAGAAACACAGTCAACCTGTGAAAAATTCCGTTTTATTCAAGTTATTTTCCTTTTAGAAAGTATAATTGCATAATATTTTTGTAAGGGGGCTGGCCCATGATTTTTGTTTCTCTTTAAACAGAATTCATTTAAAAAAAGACTTTATTCTATTGAAAAACAAATTGCTGGAGAGTACCTTAAAAAAAATCTATATAGTATTTGCTTAAAATTTTATTATATTTTTTTACAGTATTACAGTTTATGATGCACTAATAAGTTTTTTTATTTAAAGATGTTAAATAAAATTTAAAATATTGATAAAATAATAAAATTTTAAAAGAATTAATACATTAATTTTGAATAGAAAATGTTAAACCATAAAAGAAAATAAATTCGAAACCGTAGCCTGTGATTTTACCCAACTTTCAACATAATTACTGTTCCCGCGTCTGAAATTAGCCACATCATTAAAACAGGAACACCATTTCTAAACTTTCTTCATATGAAATGAAATTTCAAATATTTGATAGATACACAAGAACAGGAGTATGGGACCTGAGCTCGACCAGAAAAAACATTTTAGCAAATTCTGACATTTGAATTTCATTATTTGTTAGTTGTTTTAATTTAAAATTTTAACGTAGGGAAAAGTATGAATCTTCTTTTCAGGTATAAAAAAACAGGACCGAAGCTGCGCCCCCCCCCCCCCTAAAAGAGCCGGTACAATGTAATGTGTACCGGCTCTACTCCCCTCTGCACGGGCCTGCGTTAATATTGATTAAAACAGGCACATTTGACGCCCTCTAGTATAATTTTCGTTTTGCATTTACTATCAGTCAGTGTCGTTCTCTTTTGCTGCTGTACATTTTACTTTCAATAATAGAAATTTACTATTTCGTTAGTTGGCATGGGCATAGTGTCATTACTTGCAAAAAAGTTTGCATGTGGATATTTTTTTTTAGCATAACACAAACACTACTTGGCAGAATAAGCTGTAATTTTGGATTCACATTTTCAACGCTTCTAAAAAGAGACTTCAAGTTTTTTTTTTTGTTTTTTTTTTTTTTATCAAATATAGGTTTGAATTTACATTTTTTTTTGTAAAGTATTTTTACATAAATTTATTTCTGTATTGTAATACAAATTTACATCTCATTCGGCCAAGTAGTTTTTGAATTATGCTAAAAAATTATCAGCGCTGGAATCTGTTTTGCAATGATTAAAAATTAATTTAACATCGAAAATTCTAAAATGTAAAGCTGCGCAATTCGTTAAAAAAATATCTTAATGACTTTCTGTTTCTCATCCGAGAGTAAAATATACCAAAGAATCACATTTTTATATCAAAATTAGATGTTAGCTTTGAAAATTTTAAAATCTAATGCATTTTTTTTATGTATACTACCCCTAATAAAATTTACGTACACCGTTAATAATTGGATGATACTAAAAATGTATTGATACCATATTTTTGTTACGTGATTTTCGGCAGAGTTAGCAGGAGACGATTACTTTTTTTCCGATTGTGTACTTTCTAACTATGACTATTTCATGTATTATAAAAGAAAGCAAAGCTAAGAACGCTTTATTACAAGTTCGCAATATAAATTAATGTAATGAAAAAATTGGTGCGAACCAATAACAGCAAAATAACTTATTAACTTATTACGCTCTACGACGTACGTCATGCTATTTTGGTCATTTCCGATAATGACGTACGCAGAGTACATCATACAACCGTTAACAGCGGTAGAGCGCAAGGCGTTAATAGCACCATAAAAAAAAAATAGAAAATGCACAAGACATATCAAAAGAACATTGTCTTTCTTCTCAGGGACAAAGAAAGAAAAATCAGTATTTTACTACTACTATTATTATTATATCTAATTTGCTTTTAAATTCTCTATTTTTTTTTTCATGCATTTTACTTATTTATTTATAGGGATATTTTGCACTTTTTCCATCTAATATTTTTACTCTTCTATTATTCAATATGTTCCACAATTCTCGTTCTGTCCCGTGTTCTTCTGATTGAGTAATACTCTTCTGTGATTGGCTGATGCCTTCTGCTTTCCTGATGGCTATTTACTTTAAATTGTCTCTTTCCATTCCATTTCCTTTCAGTCTTGTTCTACTTTTAAAGTGATAGGACGTGTTGTTTACACCTGAAGATGAAAGACAAAGCTTTTTCGAAAGGCGTTGCGCATTTTGTAAATTTTATTTACAGTTTTCTGGTATACTGACTTAAAATACATAGCTGTATTAATATTCTAATAATATAGAATTCAAATTAAGGAAATAATGTAAAAAAATACATATATTCATCACGATTCTCAGCAAATTTTAGTATATATTTTTTATTTATTGTCGTATTTAACTCTTTCAAAAGGTTTTAAAAGTTTTAATTTACTCACTACAAGTATTACTACCACGTTACAATATTATAAACACTAATAACAAAAAGGATATTTTATCACAATATCAACGTATGAAACACCAAAACAATTCCTAGCAACGAAAGTACAACTGCACTATTTAACTACTGAGCCTCACAAAAAGATACAATGAATATATTTTTAATTTATCAATTAATTTAAATTAAGATATACAATTTTGAGGTATTGTATTCGCTGGTATAGAATTAATTATAGAAATGTACATTTAGGGGCGCCACTTTGAAACTTTCTTGAAAGAGGCTAAAATGTATGTTGCTCTTAATGTGCTCTAATTAGCACTAATGAATGATTTTTTGATTTAACATATAATATTATAAGTTAAATAATATATATTTGTTCAAGTTAAATGTGTTTCACTTTGAGAAAGTTACAGATGCAAGATTTTAGCAAATATTATTGTCAATTATTAATTTATTATCAATGATAAGTTGATGATGAATTTAAACATATTTAAATTAATGTAATATATTAATATTTAATTATTTTTTATTACATAATTGTAATTATAAATTTTATTTTAATGTTTGTGATAATTATTAATTTTATTATCAATGTGTCTACTTTTAAATTTTTACAATAGCGGAGGTTTATGCAAATTCATTGATAAATATTAGTAATTTACTATCAATGATTAATAATTTTTTTATTAAAATTTATTTAAACCATAACAATATATTAATTTATAATTATTCATTTATAGTTATTGTTTTGAAATTATAAATTTTTATTTAATTACGTATAATTAATAATTGATAATTATTAATTTTTATTTATTATTTTTATGTAAATCAGTGGTTCCCAACGTGGGGCGGGGCAATTCCAAATTTGTCACACTCCCGTTTGCTATCTGCTTGTTATGTTGTAGACTAAAAAAAAAAAAAAAAAAAAAAAAAAAAAAAAAAAACATGCAAATTAAAAAAGTAAAATAAAATAAAAAATAAATATTATTTTTCAAGTTTCAAAATGTCAAACCAGAATAATTTTATGAAAAACCATTAATGAAATTTTGATAACTTCCATCCCTTCCACACCACCTTTTTTTTTTTTTTTTTTTTAGTTTTTTTTTTTAGTTTTTTTCCGGTTATACACCTTGTTTTTAAATTTTTCGCAATACTTTCAATTATTTATTAAATTAGTCTTATTCTTGTTCGCTCTGCTATGCGTCACATGAAGGAACTTTTACACGCAAAACTAGTTAAGGATATTTCTAAACCTAATCCGACTGCGTTGAACATATTTAACCTAAAAAATATTTGAACTATCTAAACCAGGTACTATAAAATTTATAGATCTTAGCATTAGAAAAGCAAATAGATAAATAGTAAATATCTATGGCTCTAGTGTAGGCCTCTTGCATAGTAAATAAATATACAACACAACATATAAATTTTAAATTTTAAAATCATATAATTCACTTTTTATTTAATAAATATTACACAGAGCGGAGGAGAGGGATATGGATATTGTGATTTTACAGATGCTTCGGTGGGGCGTGGCCAATAAAAGGTTGGGAAACACTGATGTAAATCATATATGATATTTTTGTTTTTGTTTTTGTTTTTGTGCAATTCTTGTAAAAAGGCGTATTAATCTGATCTGTGATACCTGTTATTCACTAAAATATCAAATTATTTTATGGAAGAGATCTCCCCTTCTCTTAGTTTGGCCTAAATTGTACACCTCTGAGCATTTTCTCAATGTAACAATTACCTATATCTTAAAAGTAATTATGAGAAAAATGTTTCTGATAATAACAACTTATAGACTCTCACGGAAACTACCAACTAATGAAACAAGTACTGCACTGTAATAATACTGAGTCTTATGAAAACCATTTCTTGCAGAAATTCCTACTAATAGAACTAGAACTGCATTACTAGGTTGAACAAAAAGTTCTGAGAAATTTGTGAAAGTTGAGTTGTTATGCGCAAATGAACACCTCAAGCAACAAGGACTATTCTTCAGAGCAGTGACCATCATAGTCCAATACTTTCTGCCATCGTTCTGCCAGATTCGTGATTTGCTGGAAGTACGAAATTTGTTGATGTACCAGCACCTTCACCCTCATTAATCTCTTCGACGGTTTTCAGAATCGTCAGACCTTTTCTCCAATAATGCCGGATCAGAACACGCAAATCATGCTGTTCAATAGGCATTTTTGAGCCGAAATTCCCGAACTACTATAGATATACCACTAGAACTCCTAATACGATACAAATTCTGTTAATTGTTAGATTAATAATTTCCCAGAACTTTTTGCTCAAACTTATATTATAATAATCTTACAAATAAAATTATAAAAAGCATTAAAAATGCTGTGTCATAATAACACTGTTTGAAGCCTCACGGAAATTAATAATAACGGAACTAGAACTGCACTATTACAATACTGAGTCTTTCAAATAAAAAAAAGAAAAGCATTAAAAATGCTTTGTCATAATAACAATGCATGAAGCCTCGAGGAAATTCTTAATAACGAAACTAGAACATCACTAAAGCACTGCTTGTTACCAGAAATACTAAAAATGAAAATAATCTAATATATAAAAATGGAAGTTTGTCTGTCTGTCTACAATTCTATGCAAATCCACAGTTTGGAAGCTATAATTGTTAAATGTTATGTACGTGTGTATAAAAACGCGGCCGAGGCAACTAAAGTAATCCTGAAACGAAATAATTTTTCGTTATTTTTAATTAATAAAAAACCACCAATTTAACAGCAATTTCCTATCAAGTTTAAACGTTTTTCGTTATAGCAGTTGCCAACTATTAAAATCGAACTATAACATTCTTACCACATTAATTTCTTTTCTATTGCCAGATTTCCACATGAAAAATGAAAATGAAATAAATAGTTTGTCGATTAAAAAAAAAAAAAAATGAATACCACGTCATAACTTTTCTATTACAAGCTTTCCACGTGAAAAATAAAAAAAATAAATACTTTGAAGAATTAAAAAAAAAAAGTTCATATTACGTGAGATTCGAAATTTAATGGAGGTCGGCTGATGAATATATAAAGTCATATGAGTTTGAAAAAACGAATTGAGACACGATAAAAACACGATTATGAAACTGTTGGCATATCATAATATTTTGAGGTTCTGTGAATTTGTTTTGAACATGTTTAAATGTATCCCATATATATACGTGTGTGTATGCTTCTATATTAGAATTTCCACAAATGTTTATGCCCTTAGAGCTCATTCTTAGTGAATACCTGAAATAAAGATTTCAGATTTTTTTAAAAATAATATTTATATATTTTTTTACTTGCCGTTTTTCTTTAATTGTGAAAAAAAATATTTAAATAAAAAAATACTCGGAAACAACTTTTCATCAAAAGATTTTAATCTCGGTCTCAATCCAGATCCCAGATTATATTTAATAGTATTTATAAGTAAGGTAATCTGTCGTCCGGACTAAATGCAAAAAAATGGCGAAAATTGCGTAAAGCAACAGATAATCATTGATTTTTCAATTATGATTTTTCAAAACAAACATACTTAAAATTCCGTGTAACGCCAGATACTTTAGCTAGTAAAAAATAAATATACCATTAAATTTAAATTAACGTAAAAGTATAATTTTTATATTCTATGAACAATTATCGGATTATTTTATAAATATACACAATATGTCAAATATACAATTTCTAATTATAGATATCAAATCTACACTTTCTAATTACAGATATCACACATATTAGAAGACTAAAATATTGAGCACGCTTTTTAATGCCAACAATTCATGCCTCAAAAAATTGCTAACAATAAAACTAGATCTTCCAGAAAAGATAGCTGAAATCCTAAAATATTTTATTTCTTCATCTAAAAAATCGTAATGCTGATGTGATATATTTAATTAAAAAAAATATGCAGCACATATCTCCAATCACGGTATACGCAAAATTGCAGGGGAAAAATTCCCAAACAAGCTAGCTTTCCAAGCAATTTAATTACTTAATTTTGATTTCGCATCTTTATTTGCTAGGTTGCATAAGAAGGTTTTTTAATGACCGAAGCGCGTAATTCTGAATTATGAGAACCGATTTGTACAGCGTGGATATTAAGACAAATTTGATAATTAGCTAAGTGGTTAATATCAAGCTAGTTATGCATTTAGGTTTGTTGAAAACTTAATGAGTCTACTGGGAATTTTCTTTACTTTAAATATTCAGTACACGCAAGCTACGAATATCTATGCAAAATGATTGTCATGATTACGTTAATGCAAAAATTTATATAAGTTTTTGTATAATTGGAAAGCATTCCAAGAATGTTTATTAATATAAATAATGCAAGGTATTTCCACGTATCTTAAAATGATCATTATTGTTCCTACAGTAATAAAACGAACTTAAATATATGGTAAACGCATTGGTAGTGGGCCACAGAAGGACATTTATCTAATTATTATTAAAAAGTGAGTGAATTCCAAAAGATATATATTTTTTCAGCATAGTACTAACCTTTATGCATCAGAATTAATATTCAAATTTTCAAAATATATTCTTCTAAAAAAGGAAAAAAAAATGTTACCTTCATCGATGCTCCAGTACTGGGCCTAGTAAATTTCTGATGCATGAATCTTCAAGTTTTTGGCTTATCCAACAAATTATTTACAGTGTAGAAGAGTATATCAACGATAGTTTAATTTAAAACAAAACATAATATTGATACATAGTTTGTGGCAACAATGTGATAACAATTAAACATTTAAGGATATTAGTTGATCATATTTCTTTCAGTTGTTTTTCAGGAATGCATTTTGGACTAATTAAACTTTAAAAATTAGTGGTCCACTTTAGGCGCATTTACCTTAACACTTGAAAGGTGGCTTTTTCCGTATACCTAGAAAGACGAAGAGCGGTCATTTTGACCGCTCTATTTGAATGACCAAAGATAACGCATTTTTATTTTTTATTTTTTGTTCAAACAAGTTTCTTAAAGTGCATTTATTAATTGAAAAATATAATATCATATTATTTGTTTGCCGTCTCACATCTACCCTATCTATATTATAAAGGACAAACATATCTGTGCGTAACGCATACGTCATTTTGCGAATCTATATTATAAAGGACAAACATATCTGTGCGTAACGCATACGTCATTTTGCGAATGGCAACACTTTGAAATTTTAAATGAAATTTCGGTTTGCAATTTTCGTTATAGCAAATTTTTAAACTTCAAAACATCGCATATTTTCAATTTTTACACCCCTATACGGGGAAAAAAATATGCTTTTAAATGCAATTTGTTTGGAAGCTGTATCTCAATTTATTTTTGAGATATTAATTTTTTTGTAGTTTTTAATACAGATTTTGTAATTGTGGCAACTGAAGTACTCCATTTATATAGAAAGTAAAGAGAAAATAGTCATGGTTTATTATTTTTATCGATTATATTCTTATTGATGTCATTTTCACATTACAAATAAAGGTAACGTTTTTATAATTTTTGAACAGAAAATGACGTCAGACATTAAAAAAAACACGCAGTCTTCTTCATAAATCAGTTACATTTCAATATTTTTACATTACGCTGATACCGAGTTTGAGACGCTAGGCAAAATGATTCAGTGAGCCAAAATGATGCTATATTTAAAACAGAACGATCATTTTTTTATGATAAAACTAAATATTTTACCAATACTAAATGGCCAATAGTATGACAACTAAAGGCAAATTTCTGAATTTTTTTTTCGCCGGTACTGAGATTAGAACTTAAATGTTTGTGCGAATGTTCACATGAAAAGTTATATCGGACAAACGTGACTTTAAGTTTGGAAATACATTCATTAATAATCTATTGCGCGTTAAAATACTTTCAAATTGTGAATTTGAGTGGTGCGTATGTAAATTATGAGAATGTGAAAATAACGTACAGTTTAGAGTTTACTGGGGAAAGTTTTTTGATGTGACAAAGCGAAATCCCTTTTACTGATTTTTTATCCCTTAAAAACAAACATAAGAGCCTCAATCGATAACTTCATCATAATTACTTATCTTGAATACGTATTCTAATGCAGTTTAATTTTTCAATAATTTAAGCAGTTGAAGTTTGTGGAAATAACTTTTTAATAATTTTAGGTTAAAAATATTATTTGTTTTAAGAGTTAGACAACCAATGTAAGATGAATTTTTTATTGCAATTATTTTTGTAGGTTTATTATAAATTCGATCGGACAGTTCCTTTCTAACATTTTAATTCGTCGAATTTCGACGGGTTCCAACTCGTATATATAAAATCCTAATGAAACGAATTTATGAAACGGAAGTATGAAACGGAAGTATTAATCGACTGATTAAACAACTGATTATGTTTCAAGCGATTTCTCCTAAAATATGGAATACCTTGCGAAGAAATTAACACCAAAAATCAGCATTGATCCGCAGATCTCAAAACTGGTATTACAATTTTTAAATTCGAATTAGTTTTCGAAATATTAATTTTTTTCTAATTTTATATACTTTTCTCTAATGATGGCAACACAAATTTTAATCATAACAGATATTTTTTTTCAGATTTTAGAAAAGGTTACTATTTTAAACTAATTTGGCGAGAAGTTTGGACTCCCTTAAATGTATGCTAAGAAATGTATCATGTTACTTTTCTTCATAATTCAATTTGTATTTCATTATCATTTTATTTAATACAAACTGAAACATGTAAAATAAATGGATTTCATTTCTTTATTTTTTTTAAACGAAATGAAAAGAAAAATATTAGGCACAGATGTCATATACGCACCGGGGTACCTAATTGGCGGCAAAATGGCATTATTTTTGTTGACATGGTAACCCGGCTATTTTTGTTTATTTAATAATAAATGTTTATTTATTTCATTTTCTTTTTTTAAATTACATAACATGTTTTATTCTATAGTTAATTATTTCTTGGCTCTTTTCCTTTAAAAATAATAGAAAATAATTAAAAAATACCGTACTACTTAGTTATTCCGTGGACCCATTTCGCCAAATTATATAAATCGCCAAACCACACGCCAAATTATACAAATTGACATAATTTTTATTTTAAATAACGAAAGAACAAAGAAAATAGTATAATATTAATGAATATACAAATAAAACGTCGAAATAAAAATCACTTGATGACGTAAATATGTGTAATTTTCTTAAAGTCAAGTGAATGTGACATTTACGATCAACCATTATTGGCATTTAATCTTATAATTTGGTGATAGATTTTTGGTCCACGGGATAACTAAGTAGTACCAAAAATACATATGTAACTGGTATTCGAAAACGAGGTTTTCGCCAAATTTTCGTTAAAAAAATCACGCCAAACCCGGTGCGTATATGACATCTGGCCGAATATTAAATGATGTAACAAACGATGACATTTAATTTCAACTTCAGAGCAATGTTTTAATTTACCACTCGAAAAAAAAAATGCTAACTTGCGAGTTGAAAAATAGCTATTGGCGAGATTTGAACTCGACTAGCGTAACAGTACCAAGAATTCTTTGCGACCATTGAAACTTTTATGTAGTTTTATTCGAAAAAGAAATTTGATTTTTTAATCAAAAGGGAAAACTTTCGGCACAGATGTCATATACGGACCCATATTGGTGCGATTTTTTTCTGACGCCAATGTGATATACGCAACGGGTACATAACTGGCGCCATAGTATCGTTATTTTGCTTGATTGGTAAGCCGGATGTTGTTGTTTATGCTGTTGATGTTTTCCCCAAATTAGCGTCGAAAAAAAATCGCGCCAGTATGGGGCCGTATATGATATCTGAGCCAAACTTTCATATGAAAAGCGAATTGATCAGAGTGTATTTACACTGGTGTCCAAAATTAAGGAACAATCACAAAACGCTAATTTTCAAGTAAGCGAATACTCAAAAGGAAATAATATAATTCGAATAATAACAATCTCTACAGCACATTTAGTCCATACAACATCTCATTCATGTCACACATGGTCCCAAGTGTCACAGTCACTACAGTGAAGCAAAAAAATAGGAAATTCCATACATCTCATTATGAGTCTCAAATGATCACAATATGTGGCTTCACTGAGTCATCACTGTGACTGTTGCTTTGTGACGAGTCACTATGTGACTTTACAATGTAGTTACACTGTGACTCTCATGTGACTGTCATCTGTAGACTCAATTTCAAAGTCATCGTGAACGCTGCATTGAGATACGTTATCAAATCATGTCACATTAAAGTCACAAGATGACTTTACGGTGACAGAGAGACAACTGTGAAGTCGCCATTGTTCACTTTTGTGAAAAGTCACCATGTGACTATAATGGGACATTATTTGGTGACTTATCCTAATGCAACGTTCATGATGGCTTTGAAATTGAGTCTAAAAATGACAGTCACATGAGAGTCACAATGTAACTACAGTGTAAAGTCACCTGGCGACTCGTGACAAAGCAGCAGTCACATTGACGTCTCAGTGGGGTCACATATAGTGATTATTTGAGACTCATAATGAGACGTGTGGAATTTCCTATTTTTTGTTTCACCGTTGTGACTGTAACACTTGTGACCATGTGTGACATGAATGAGATGCTATATGGACTAGTTGTGATGTAGGGATAGTAATTATTTCAATTACATTATTTCCTTTTGAGTATTCGCTTACTAAAAAATTAGCAGTTCAGTCACTGGTCCTTAATTTTGGACATCAGTGTATTTATGGCAGTTACATGACTTGGACTATTATAATATATATGAAATGATGGCGATAGAATAATATTTGGCAACTTATCACCTGTACCTGGCTAACATTAAAGTACCAAAATGGCACCAGGTATATAAAAAGCGAAGTGGTTCGCCCGGAACTGTTGATGATAGTCACATGACGTAGGCTATTGTTATAGAAATTGTTTTAAAATACCGGGAGACAAAGACTCTGTACACTTAATTCATTTTATTTTAGCTTCTTTTCAAATGTTTAACTGATCCTCTTTAATCAAACATGAAAACAACCATTGGATGTCTTAACAGCAACTGATTCGGCCTTAAATTTTTTAAATCAAAGAAAATTGAATGGAAACCCGTTTACAGGGAAATCTGCACAGCTTTTTTCAGTATAATTCAATATTCTATAATATTTTTAAAACCGATCAGATTAGCGTGTTTTTATATTCTGCGGTGTCTGAACAGGGGTTGGCGAGCGTAGCTTGCAAGGGGCATAGCCCCCTAGTATAATATGAATTTTAGTTAAAGAATATACAATATATATAATCATTTATTTAAAAAAAAAATACGCAATTCAAAGGATTTTTTTTATTTGCTCAAAGTATCTTAAATTTATATACCATAATTTGTTTTTTAAATGTATATATTTAAAAATATAAATATTACAAAATGACTTACATTATTCCTTTTTACATTCTCTACAAACACTCAACTTTATAACTTTGTAAGCGCAGGAGCCACAAATGACTTTTCACAATCACTACAAATATTTATACTTTTATTCCGTCATCGATTGATTTGGGATTGTTTCCCGAGATTTCTTTCCCGAGATTGTGGGTGCACCTGTATTTGATGTTAAATCTATCAGCGACAGAGATGTCTTAGAAGCGACATATTTTGTACGCAGTTCTTCAGTTAAATTCGAAATAAAATCACGATGCTTTATATTTTCAAAGGTAGTCTCTTTATAAATCACACAAGCATTTATAGCCGCTAAGTCCGAAATATTAAAAAAAAAAAAAAAAAAAAAAAAAACTCGCACAGGTCATCGTCGAGAAGTTGATTTTGTGGAATGTTTTCTTGTCATCTGGTCGAGTACATCCACACTGTATTTCGTTGAGTTATGGAAAGCCATTAAACTAATATTTTGATCAAAAGTCGGTTGCTCGCCAAAATTTAATCACGAATTTATCTGTTTTTTTCGCCATATACTGTGTAAATGGGCAACGTGCCTTACTTGGGAAGAGTTGTTCGTCTACCGTTACTTTTCTCCTGGTTTATAACAAGGTAAACAATTTTAAATAAACGTGTTCAAGATCTCTGGCCATACTACAAATAAATCATTTCAAAGTCTTTAAGAGTTTATTCCCCAAGTCGTAGACCATAAATTTCTTATTGAAATACCTTTAAAATAAAAGCTCCACGGGCGTACTGTAGGGAAATAAAAGCTCCTAATTCGTCTAAAGTTATATTCCAATGCGTATCCTGCAAGCATCGATGAGCTTCCGCCTGTGTGCTTATTTTTATGAAACGAAGGTTTTTTAAATTTACGAATTGTCTCCATACACTTGTGAAATGCCCTAATTCCCTAATATTACATTTCTAATGGCAAATGAGCTTGTTCTGAGTAACTTCTCTGAACACATTGTGCTACTGTCGTTTTCCTGAAAAATGATTACCAGAAGGAACTGTCCATATTGTTCCATCCTTTGCTACTTCTACTTTTTGATCATTTCCTTCATTTTGAGAGCATGCTCTTTGTTCTTAACTTTTACCATGTAGTTTACTTTTTTATACATTTTCTCTTCTGTTTTCGTTTTCTTCCGCGTGAGGTACTCGCATGACTTGAATCGACGTTTATAAAAATATTTTCTTCATTTCCAGATTCAGAGGAAATTTTTGTTGTTGTTTTAGTAAAAAAAAGAGCAGTCGTCCGCTGAAGAGAGAAATTACATTGTCACGACTGCAGTGATGACTTGCGGTGACTGCTGACAATGTAAGTACAGAGCGCACTCCGCACTTATATTGTCAAGGCTATATTCATCTTGAGATAAATCTGAATTTTCATCTGAACCACAATCGGTTTCAGATACAGTCCGCAATATTTTATAAAACTATTCTTCTGTCAGATTTCTTTTACCAACAGTTATTTGCGACATCGCGAGAAAACATGTACTTACGATCAATTCATGGACTTTAAAAAAATGAATATTTGTTACTAAAAAAACCATATGCTTTCGCACATAAAAAGAATTTCACGAGACCAGCAGGTGTTTTTCAATCACGCTTATACTCCAAATGACATCAGTCTATTGAAGCCCCTACGAAAAGAATCACATGACAAGCAGATGTTTTAAACACCCCTCCCTACCTCGCTTATGCTTCTCTCCATGAAATACAATTCAAAGTTTCTCGAAAGGAAAGAATAATAGCTCGTAGAGAGAAAAAAATTGAAAAGTAAATGTAATGTTAGATTTAAATTGATCACTAGTCAAAATGATCACAGTCCGTCTTTCTAGGTATAGGGTAGACCATGTCTAGTTAACCATAGGGGCATGTTGACGCAGTCGCGATATTTTTTAAACTTTGCGTTAGATGACGTTGTCAGTCCAGCCAAGTGTGCTTTGCTTCGCTTTCCTCCTCCAACCTCAGCACCATTGAAGTTGGAGCGTTCGTTAAAGAATTATTGAGAATTACAAAATTTTGCAAAGGTGAGTAAATTTCCTCTCTTATAAATAATCGTTTTTTATTTGTTTGTAGATTACATTTTAGATTTTGATGTATAATAATTCAGAAAAATAATTTTTCGTAGTTATTGTAGAGCATTTTTTTTTCATTGAAATACTTTCAGAATTATTCCTTACAGTCAAATCAAAAATGTCGATAAGGCGTTAGTTGGTCCATTTGGTACGGGGCATGTTGGCCCGCAGCCTCGGATGCTCCGTAGGAATTTGGCTCTGGGGTATTAGAATTTACTTAGTTTTAATGAGTTATTTTAATCAACATTTATTATTAATTTAATTAACTTATTATTAATTAATAGTAAGGAATAATTTTATTAATTGATTTCCTGGTTATTCCAGTCAATCTTTTTTTTTAAATGAAGTTATAATGTTATTTACCTCCTCCCCAAATTAAATCAGCTGCTCCTGTTATACAAAAACATTTATAACTTTCATTATTATAGAAAAGTCCCTGTTGGCTTGGCCTACAGGCGCATGTAAATTTCAAAGTTAAGTACTAATTTCACCAAGAATTTAACGGATTAAGGGAAATGTGATTATTATCTTATGCAATACCCCCCCCCCCCACACACACACACATTTTTGTTTTTAATTTCTTTTTGCTGTAAGAGTTGCTACTATCAAAAGCTTGTCAATACAAAAGTTGTAAATAATATTAAAAGGATTTATGATAAATTTAAGTGAATTTGATATCTTGTGAATTAGCGAAGTTATGAAATTTTTCTTCTGATAACCCTATTATTTGTACTCCTTGAAGCCATTTTTAATTATATCAAAAATCTGTCATGCATATTTTTTTGGCACTTTTCCTAGAAGTTTTGAAAACTTTAAACTGATTGGATATGTTATCGTCTCCATAGAAAAGTAATATATATATATATATATAGTTAGATTGATAGATAAACTTTTGAACCGGGGATGGTTTAGGGCTTTAGGGGTCATGATCGGTGTAGATCTGCAAACATTTTTCAAAAATTCCAACATATGGGAGATTGCAACAGGTAGTATTTCTGACGAAATCTACCTATCTACCTCCACTAATCTACCTAGTTCGGCCTCCTAGTGTTACATACTACCGCTAAAAGTCACAAATCTAACAATCAAAATCTACCCGACTATGATATTTTTCAATTATTAATAAAATTACCTTGTTCTCCCGTCCAGAGAAGAGTTTGCCACAAATAATAATTTAATAACATCACATTTTATGAAGTGAAAACCTTTTACCTGGGTAGTTATTCGTTGAAACTAAATAATCCTTTCTGTCTTCATAATCAATAAAAAGGGCAGTTTCAGGAAACAATTTTTTAATTGTCAAAAAATATCTTTTCCTTTAAGAGACATGTTGTCCCTTACACATACAGAATAGAACTACACTTCCTGAACCCTTAACCTTTTGGGGACGAGCATCTTTTACAGAATTTTTAATCTTTAATCACCGGTTTTTTAAAACAGAAATGTTTGCTTAATTGAATCGGGAAAATTCTGGGAGGAAAATGCTAAGGCAAAATTTACAATAAAAATTTTCTGGTGAGAATTATCCCCGATTCTGAGCATGTTACGTGGTACGAATACCAGTCGCTCGTCTCCAAGGGGTTAATAAAGATAAGCAGTTAAAAAATGATATCATCCAACATAATTATACCAAGTATATTGCTATATCCTTGCTTATTAGATTATCTAAATTTCATTGTACCAATAATAAATCATGAATGTAATCATTAATATATATCTATTTCATGATAAACAAACTAGGATTTTTTATACTTGATTAGGAATTGATGTTTTCCAAAAACGAAAATTATCATTATTTCAAAGAAGATTCATCATTACCCAAAGTATCATGAAGCAATATTACATTTTACTGACAGAAATTTGAAGGGAATGATGCGTTAGAAAAACATAATAAACGAAAGAAAAGAAGTGTCAGTCGTTGCTAAGAGGAAAAAATATATTATCGCCGTTGTGAAAGTAAAGATTTCTAATTCAACCAGGGTTATAATAGTTTGTTTGAATTTAGAGTTCCAATGAATATCCTTTTTATATTTAAAATGCTGCTATTCTCAAAAGTGGGATAATTTAAGCCCCTCTGTACGCATTTTAATCCAAACTGATTTAAAAAATAATTTTACGCAAATTTTTTATATTTGATCTTTTATATTTGATGTGAGTGCTCCCATACACAGTGGGATCGGACAAAGCATGTTCAAAGTGTGTAACTTTTTTTTTTTTTTTTCTTAGAATGGTACTAATATACATGTTAATAAATTTAAATTGAATTAAAGGTAGAATCTATGTAGTGACTAATGAATATTTCGTGTTAAAACAAAAGTTATAAAAAACACTCTAAATTACGTGTAATGACTATGATACATTGTAAAAAAATCTCACCAGTTTTCCTATAGGAATCGGAAAAAATAGTTGCTCTTATCGTACCGGAAAATTTTTCGACCGAGCTCTGAATAAAATCCGTAAAAAAAGGAAATAGTCAATAAAAAGGTATTTTATGGATTTTATTCCGAGCTGGGTCGGAAAATTTTCCTGTACGATAAGGGCAACTATTTTTCCTATTCCTACAGGAAAACTGGTCGTATCTTTTTACATTGTACATGTTAAAACATTAAGGTAATTCTGTAAGATCACTGCAAAATTGATACATTTGCGCATACGTGAAATTAAATTTAGAACTTCGTCAAGTTAGATAAAAGTACAGAGTAAAAAAAATATATATATATATATATATATATATATATATATATATATATCGTTACAGAAATCTGTATGCTTACTAAAATTTTATCTGTACTCTGTAGAAAAAAGATGTAATTCTATAAATCTAGTTTTTGTAAAGCTACAGAAAGCTTACTGAAAGCTTATCTGTAACCCGGGTTGCGGTTACATAAGAAATTCTAAACGTGTATCTGTTACATGAATTTTTGTTGTTGCCGTTACATAAAAAGTTCTAGGCATCCCAGTTTCCAAGAAAATTCTTAGTAACTTTACAGATATTCTTGTTTACAGTTTAGGACAAGATCTGATTAGCGCAGTGGTCTAAAGCACCAGTTTAAAGCACTGAATTTTTGTAGAGGACGTTGGTTTGACACCAATGCCCGGAAAAAAGATTTCTGTAATATTTTTGGCGATAATTCATTACAATAATGACAGGTTTCATTAGGAGTAAAAGTTATATGATTTGTATTTTATTATTATTATTATTTAAATGTTTAAAAATTAAATAAAATTTAATAATCAACATTATTTTGATAAATAATAATTTATATTTAAAGCATTTAAGCTAAAATATTTTGTATCAATTAAATAAATTGAGCTCATCCACAATTTTTGTTATATTTTCTGACATACACTGTAAAAAAAAAAAAAAAAATCCGACCAGTTTTCCTGTAGGTATCGGAAAAATAGTTGCCCTTATCGTACTGGAATATTTTCCCACCCAGCTCGGAATAAAACCCGTAAAAAAAAAGGAAATAGTCAACGGTACTTTACGGATTTTATTCCGAGCTGGTCGTAAATTTTTCCGGTACGTTAAGAGCAACTATTTTTCAGATTCCTACAGGAAAATTGGTCATTTTTACTTTCTTCTATCTTTACAAGAAGAAAGTATTGGATTCATGAAAATTTTCGAATTCCGGTTTTCGACGGATTTACACGTTTTAGGGGTCAGAGATTCCAAAAAACATGTTTTTACAAAATGTCTGTCTGTGACTCTGTGAGTCTGTCTGTCTGTCTGTCTGTCTGTCTGTGTGTATGTGACACAAATTTTGTGGGCGCTCTATCTCAAGAACTAATGCACGGAATTTAATAAAAATTGATATTCAGTTAGTGCCTAATACAAATTGATGCTGATTAGTTTTTGGTGTAAATCGCTCAACAGGTGGCGCTGCAATGCTGCATTTTTCACGATTTTCGCAATAGCTCTATCTCAAGAACTAATGCACGGATTTTGATCAAACTTCAGATTTAGTTAGTACTTGATATGAATTGATGATGATTACGTTTTGGTGTAAATCGCCCAACAGGTGGCGCTGTTATGATGAATTTTGCAGGATTTACACGATTTCCCCAATAGCTCTATCTTAAGAACTAACGCACGGATTTTCATCAAACTTCAGATTAAGTTAGTCCTTGATATGACTTGCTACTGATTAGGTGTTGGTGTAAATCGCCCAATAGGTGGCGCTTCTCTGTTGCCTTTTCAACGATTGCCTCAATAGCTCTATCAATAGAACTAATGGACCAATTTTCATCTAACTTCAGATTTAGTTGTATGTTGACACAAGTTGTTGTTAATTAGGTTTTGGTGTTAATCACCCAATAGGTGGCGCTGCTATGCAGAAATTTTCATGATTTTCGCTATTGCTCTATCTCAAAAACTAATGTACGGATTTTCTCCAAACTTCAGATTCAGTCAGACGTTGACATAAATTGTTGCTGATTAGGATTTGGTATAAATCACCCAATAGGTGGCGCTGCTAGGCAGCATTTTGCTGAATTTAGACGATTTCAACGATAGTCATATCTCAAGAACTAATGCATGGAATTTCATATCGTTAGAATCCTCATGAGATGCATAGATTGCCATTTAATTTTGGCAGTGTGATAGCGAATTTTGAAGTATTAACATGTATGAGATAGAAGAAAGTTTTGGGATTGGTACATCCGACTAGTTTGTTTTTGTTTTTGTTTTTTACAGTGAATGAGATCTACTCTAAACACCGTACCTAGAAAAGTATTTTTTAATGTCATACAATATTTGCATCGTTATTACATACATAGCCGCATATTTTGTAGGGAAAGTTTTCAGGTTTTTATATGCGTTCGTAATTGGGTAAAACTAATTTTCTTTGTGCTTTTTAAGATTATTTTTTCATCTTTTTTTAGGATCTAGATTTTATAAATAGCAATAACATTGTTTAAATATATAGTTACACAAAATTAACATCCGCACAGAAAAAAAATTATACTTAAAATATATCCTATCAATGTTATATCCAGCGTGAAAAATATAACCTCTGTTACTAGACAATATTTGCTTAATTTATGATACACATATTTCAGCAAAAAATATAACTTTTATACATTACATTAGCAAAAATTTCCTTTAGTTCAAAATAATACTTTAGAAAGGTGAATAATAAATAATAAAATTTAATTATCATTTCATGTGTTTTATCTCGTTTAGAAAAAAAATAAAAATAAATTAATGTTCATAATTATCACTTATTTTATTTTCAAAGAGAAGAGTTTGTTAATTGTATTTAAAGTACATAAAATATTCTTTGTTTTAAATACATTTCGTTTATTATCAGTTTAGAGTTATTAAAAAGAAATAGAAAAATCCTTCAAGTAACAGAGGTTACAAAAATTTACAAGATATAAACTAACTGACTTTTAGCAACTAACAAAGATACACTGAATAAATCTGACATAATTTTATTTTCCAAAGAAATTTCCACAAATTTTTAACAGTGCAACTATTTTTCAACTATTTCAACAGGGTGAGGAAACTTGTAAAATAATCTGTCCCTTTTCTGTACTACAATTGGCATGGGCAAAACTTTTGGATTTGTTCGAACTGTATGCATGCAATATCATTGTCATCTACTTTAAAAATAAATGATGTATCATCACAAGCTTTCAAAAACATAACTTGCACTTCACCATCTTCTTCTAATTCATCTTCTGTAACGGTTATGTAGTAGTACTTCATTTTTCTCTTTTTTTCAGTTACAAATTCTACCAGTTTGTTTGTTCCGTTAATTATTTTATCTCGCGTTATTTCTGTAATTTCATTTTCTTCAGCATTGGATTCTAGAACTTGAAAATTTGTTTTCTTAGGAGACATTTTTACATCTGGAAAATACCACAAATAAATAATACTTACTACTGCCAAAATAAATATAAATAAGTAATAATAATGATAATGATAATAAGTAAATTTAGCACTATGAATAAATAATATATATTATTACCTCAAAAAATGTATATTCTCGGATAAAAAAATAACCTCAGTTGTTTATATGCAACATATGTTACCAAAACGTAACAGGGGTTACAATTAAGGAAAAACAATTTTTTTTCTTAAATGATAATGTTGTAAAAATAACTATTTTATTTATATAAACTTATTTTACATAGTGTTTTGTGATTTATAGAGAAATTTAATTTTTAAAACAATATTTAAATATAAAATTGTAGTAACAGAAGTTACAAAGAGAAAACACACTCACCTAAGAACTTCGTAATACTGCTCTATTTCTAAATATGTGACAGACAAAGTGACAATAGCACTTGACTTCTATTCTAGAAAGTTCTTTGAGCAATACAGATTAGTAGCGCCCTTTGTTGGATAAATATTTTATTATTTATTCTACTAAATGTAAATAAAGTAACAGAGGTTTCGTTTTCATGGACAAATGTTAAATTAAACCCATGCAGTTCAAAACACAGTCACATATCATTAGCACAAATTTATTAAACCACTATATTTGTTAATTAAATAAAAACAGATAAATATGGTGTTATTTATAACATTTATAATTGTAGTCTGTTTAAAGGTTTCTCTCTAGTCATTTGGACAGTTAATTTTCGTAGCTAAAAATGGATAAATTGCATAAATGGTGCAATAAACACAATAGCATTGGCGAGAGTAAATTTTAGACCAGTTAAGAATACATTTTTCTAAAAGATGTCACAAAAAAAATGAAATTTCTTTGTATATTATATGAAAAAAAAAATAAAGTTTTGGACATGAAAAGCACCTGTATTTTTGGTTTCATCCAATTACGTAATTACATTCCACATATAGTCGTTGTTTGTTCCGTCCGTCTGTCTATCCGTATGTAAGAGCGCAAAAACTAGCCAGCCGAATGGTTTGATCGTTTGTAATCGTTGCAGAATTTTGTCGAGTAGTTTCATTTTTCATGAAAATGAATTTTCATGAAAATCGAATCAAAACTTTAAAATATATTAATAAAAGTTCTTTCTTCATTATATTACATCCTATGATATGTAATAAATTTAATGATATCCTATGATAGGTAATGATTCTAGGCTGGTTAATGGCTTATTTAAGATGGAATCATATTGTTTCCGTATTACTGAATTTAATATATATATTCGTAATAAATTTTGTATTCATGCAATTTTGCATAAGAGTATAACAACTATTCTGCACTAAGATCTGAATATTTATAAAACCAGTTATAGTACGAATGCATCTCATTTGCCACGTGTGATGCATAATTTCTTCCTTGTTTCTTTTACAAAAACAATGCTGGTCCCATTTTATTTAAAATATCCTCTCCAAATGCGTTTCTCCTCTAGCCTGTTCGCGACGGCGCGCGCATTCAGAAGTGCGCATCTGAGGACGGAGCGGGAAAATTTGATTTCATCTTCTGGGCCGAAGGATTTTGCGAAACTAAGCCTAACTCTTGTAAAGAGATCTTCAAAAAATTATAAAAGATTCCTTTTTCCATGTAACCTTTTGAAATGCACATACATGAAATATGTTATTTATATATATTTACGCAAAAAATTGAAATATTTTCTCGGATATTTTAATGCAAAAATGACTTTTTAAACAAATATAATGCATGTTTTAATCACGTTTTTCAGTTAAAAAATATTATATGATTACAAAACACTTACGTTCCTTTAATATAGCAACAAATGAAATGTTTTGCTGAAATAAAGGATAATTTTGTTTAAAAAAATAATAGTTTTGTTTCTAAATAATTGTTAACACATTCCGTAAATAAAACAAGTATTTTTAAAAAGCTGATTTATTCACAAATAAAAATAAATAAAACTTGCAAGCAACTTCTACATGCAACTTTTTAATACTTATTATGCACACAGACATAAAAAATAGTTTGAAAACTTTTAATTTAATTTAAAATATTTGTAAAAATTCAAAATTTACATGTAAATATATAGTCAATCATAAAATATCTATCAAATAAAAAATGTTAAATAATAATAAATAATAATAAGTAAAATAGAATTATACTTAAAAACAAACCTGTTGATGTTAAAAATATTTTTGAAAATAAAAGAAATATTACATATTGTACGTATAATAAAACGAAATATCAGTTAAAGAATATTTAATAAGAATAAGTAAACATGAATAACTTAAAATACATTCTTCCAAAAAATTGTTTATGTTAAAATATCTTTATAAACATCTTTTAACATATATATATATATATATATATATATATATATATATATATATTTAAACATATAATAAATTTATGAGGTTAAAAGTATTGAATAATATTTTTTAATAATAAATAAAACTGAATAATAATTTTAAATATACTGATAAAAAATGCCGTTAATGTTAAAAGTATTTTATAAAATGGAAATATTAACGAAATCATATAAATGTATTCAATTATAACGGGCAAACTGACTATTAATTGAAACTATTAATTTTAAAACCTGCGAGCATTTCTCAAAATGTCAGGGTTCAATGACTGTGTTAGAATCACATCACTCTCTTAAATTTTACTTTCTGAAAATACATTAATTTCATGAATTTTCTTTTTTTTTTACTAAATATTTTTCACTATGCAGCTATTCCATTGTCAGTAAAATACCTGCGTTTTTAGATATTTTAATGAGTTTGTAAAATAAGATACATAAATATAGATAATTTAAGACGAAATTATTTGAAACGGTATGAATAACTTATTGAATGAAAATTAAAAAAAAAAAAAAAGAAGAAGAAGAAGAGCGAACAAAAGTTTTCTTGACTTGACGGCGCCGAAAATATTTTGAACAAGCATCCGCAAATATTTAAACTGCGTAGCAGCATTTGCTGAAACAAAATAAAAAATAAATAGGCCTCCCGCTTTCCTCCTCAATGAATGAAAATGCGAAACTATTAATCACCACGACGACGTACAAATAAACTCTTTCCAATCCAGATAAAAGTAGTAGAAAAAAAGTAATTGAAAATGAATCAACTGGAAGCCTACCCATATGCGTACGGGAAGCTTACGTCATAAGCTTAGAGTTGATCAGCTGACTCAACCATTCCTTTTCCAAAGTGTCGAAGACAAATTTCTGATAAACAAAGAATAAAGTTTCATTTGACACATAGATTTATGATAGAAAGAAAATCACGTTTCAGAAGAAATGCATGTGAAATAAACACTCTTTTTTTTTCATTGCAGTCATTTTTGGAAGAAAATTAAATTGACATGGATTAAAAATATATTAATTGATTCCATTTGTTTTCCTAGATAGAAGAAAATATGTTCTTCCCAAATGTATATTCAAATTTCATTACGAATTATTTTTTTCTGAGTTAAACTTTCTGAAATAAAACGTTCCAACTGTGTGGCACGAATACCGGTCGCTCGGGATGTGAGTGCCAAAACCGCCGGCACGTATACCCTTCGCGCGGGATGAAAGTGCAAACGAGGCCGGCACGAATACCGGTCGCTCGTCTCGAACGGGCTAGAATATGGACAAAAACGGCCGGTGATTAGCAAAATCTACCCCTTGTTCCTTCATCAGTTTGTAAGATGTACAAAATATTTTACTAGCTCTGAATAAATTTTGGTATATCAACCTGGCTAAAATAACTACTATGTAGTTTCAGTTAATCTATTCCAATGACCGATATACAGGGTGTCCATGATTAAACAACCCTATTTAAAAGTTGTCTACAGACGCAAGTATTTTTCAGAATGTTGTGAGATTTTATGGTAGCCATAATAACGGTATGGTAATTCGTTTGAGTGAAAAAAAATTGTTTAAAATCTAGCCCCCAGAAAGCATTCTGAAACGAATGACACATTTTGCATACATTTACGATATTTTAAAAAATTTATTACGACGAAACATGTTTCTCATGACGGTCATACTTTTCCAATACCATCTCGAATCGTACGATAGCATGTTCAACAGTTGACAGCAGTGTAGTCTGGAAAATGCTAAGAACATTTTGTGAAACACTGTCTTTAAGGTGCACGTAAAGTTAGTAAATAAAGTTTATAAACTATCGTAAATGTCTGCTAAATATGTAATTCATTAAAAACTTCTTCTGAGGACGAAATTTTGAATTTTTTTTCGCTTAAACAAATTCTTATTCTTATCTCTTTCGCAAAACGTCGCAGCCTTATGGACAATATAGGATTGTTTAATTATGGACACCCTGTATTTGTTTATGTATGCTTAATTTTAGATCGACTGCCCTAACACACGAGGGCGTACCAATAAGTATTTGCCCTCACAAAGAAATAATTGAGTGAAATTTATGAAATTGCTACATTGTATTAGTCCTTTTCTATACAGTGAGTGTGCACAGTAACACATTTATGCAAGCGGGATTTCAAAGAGAGGGGGGAGGATGTATTCCAGGAGGCGCGATAGTATACCAAAAGGGGGGCATTTTTCTTACTTTTACAGATCCCCACATGTGACATATTGTTGAACCTTGGGGAGAGGGGCTAGGGAGGTGCATAGCATGAATAAAAGGTCACAGGCCTTTCCAACAATATGTCACATGCGGGGGTCGGCAAAAGCTAGAAAAATGACCCCCTTTACTTCTACTGTCTCGCCTCCTAGAATACATCTCTCCCCCCCTCTCCTTGAAATACCGGTTGCACATATGTGTTATTGTGCACGTTGACTATTTAGAAAAGGACTAATACAATGCGGCAATTTATAAATTTCACTCAATTATTTCTATGTGAGGGCAAAAACTTATTGATATACCCTCGTATACGAACTGAAACTATAATATTTTGTTTATTCATAATTGAAATGCCATTGTCGAGGAATGGGTTATGTTTCAATAACGTATATAAAGTCTCGCTGCACGTTGAATAATTTCGAAATAAATTTACATCTTAAAAGTTAAAATAATAAATAGATATTCCCCAAAAAAAAAAAAAAAAAATTGGAATAGTTTCTCTCAACAAATACATCCAGTGTAAATATATGTGTTATGTGTATTATAATTACTTGTATGAAATCAGAAGAATAAAAACAAAAGAACAAATCTTCTGTTACGTATTGTGTGCGACAGTTGTGTACAGTTGTATTGTGTGTCATTAAAAATCCTGCCCTCTCATTAAAATGATAAAAGATTACATTTTTTCATAAAATGGAACCACGACTACTCGTTAAAACTTATAAAGGAAATGTTTGCCTTTTAGAAGTTGTGAGTAGAAGGATATCATCTATTTAAATGGAAGTTTTATTAAAAATATTTTCTTGGAAAAATAAATTATTTTTTATTTTAAATTTTAGTTATAATTATTAAAGTCAAGCACGTTTTAGAATGTATAAAATAAAACATTAAAAATGTGACTAAAAGGAAATTTTGTTATTTGATCCCAAAAGAATAATTAGGTTAAGAACATAATTAGTGTATGAATGTTAAACATATTCTGCTTTCGAATTTAATATTATGTTAATTAATATGTTTGTTTAAATGTTTTTTAATTACTTGAAAAAAATTAAATTGATTTAAATTTAATTAATTTAAATGAATTGTCCAGAGTGTTTCTTTTATGTGAACAATTCTGGTCTCATTTCCATTAATAAATATCAGGACTCTTAAAATTGGAAATCAAGAACGAAAAATCATGCGTACAGGATAGATTATGAAACATTTTCCAACACACTCAGAATACTATAAAAAAAAAAAAAAAAAAAACTTCACTGCTATTACCATGAATAGTCGTTAAAACATACGATTTTTTGTGCATCGCTGAATATAATTTACAGATATCTATGAAAACTACATAGCATGCTAAAAGTTAGTTCAGTTAAACGCATAGCACAATTGCAAATGTCCATTCCGCAATTTCAGCCAATAAACTGATGTTGTTGAAAACAGTTGTGTAGGCCTGGACTGTACATGATCTACAGTATGTATACACAACAAGTAATATTTAAAAAATTAAATTTAAAAAAGCATACCACAACTGAAAACGCACTTCCAGCAATTATTATTGTTCGTAGGCTTCATCAGTAGGTCAATTATTGTCCATTTTCTTCTATAGCCAAATTCTTTTGGGTGTACCTGTAAATGAGCGACAAATTGTATGCGCACCACGCTCTATAATAAAAAGCTTGCAGTACACTTCAGTGCTAAATATCTATTTTAGTATGTTCAAATTAGTGCGATATCATTAAAATACACCGCAAACGATTTTCCCCTATAGACCGTAATGTAAAGGAATTCTTTTGATTGACCCTGTAAATAAACCGGAAATACCACACACTTCATTTGCAATAGCGAACATGCCATAGTGATACCCAGAAACATATAGCCATTTAATGGCAATCGCATATATTTACGTGTAGAGCACAGACAGACAGACAGACGGACAGACGGACAGACAGACGGACAGACGGACAGACAGACGGACAGACGTACAGACAGACGGATAGTCAAACTGAATTCATAAAAACTTTTCAACTATCTTGGAAAGTGTTAAAAATGAAAAAAAAAGACAAATTTCAATATTTAATATCCTAACATGCATATGATTTTAAAACACGATTTTTAGAGAGATGGAAGGTATAAAGTATGTACTTTCATTTTATACATTTACAAAATTACAAGATGCAGAATTAATATTTATAGGGGATTCAAATTGTCATCAGAAATTTGGTATAACGGTTTACTCTCAGGATTACATATTAAATTTTGCAACTACAATGAAACTTTTGGAGCCTAGTTACACTTCAGATTGTTATAATTTGCATGAAACTAAATAAATTTGCATTTAAAACATTTTTATTATTTCAATACAATCTTGTATTTAACTAATACAAAATTTCGCGAATTTCAACAGTACAATTACCAGAAAAATATTCTTTTGAACAATAAATTGAAATGTTAAGTTTAGTTTATACTGACTAACGTGAAAGATAAATTTAGGAAATTTCATGAAAATATTAAGTGGTTTTTGAGATATCTTGCGCGTTATACACAAAAACGTCATTTTGCGCAAAATGTCTTGAAAGTTTCGTAAACGTCGATTGGTATTGAGCGGAAATATTTCTAAAAGCCATAACGTCTGTTCTAATGGGAATTTCAAGGAAACAATTTTATCAAAATGTTCAGAAAAGTGAGGAAATTAAAATATAAACATATTAAATTTCGGAAATTTTGAAGCTTTAAGAGTTCTGAGACCCTTTAACATGTCTTTTCCAAAAATTGCAGTAATAATGTTAAAATCAGTCGATAAGATATATCCTTCCCAAATTTCCTCATCAGTTTGTAAGATGTACAAATTATTTTGTCAAAATAAATCAGTAATTTTAACATGAATGAAATTGGTTTAATGTCTTCCAGTGACCTATATATTCATTTACGCTTGGATAATTTTTGATCGGCTGCCCTAATATATACTAATTCAAAATATAATCTTCTGTTTTCTCATAGCTGAAATACCTTTGACGAGAAATAGGCTATGTTTAAATAATTTAAATTTAAGTTCAAATAATTAAGTTAAGCTGTACGGCCATTGGATTTTTTTTTTTTCAAAAATAACCTGCATTTTAAAAGTGAAGTTAACAAATAATTATTTAAAAATATAAATTTGAAATGGCTTTTCGTAACAAACATATGCTGCGTAAATATATGTGTTATGTGTCTTATAATTTCTTCTAGGACTACAGTAGAATAAAAGCATGATAACGAAACTACAAATGAATTATGTCATTTCATAATCTTGATAACACTAGTCTACAAAATTTTGGTTGTGTCATGTTTTTTAGATTTTTGATATTTGATTCTTATATATTTTCAAGCTCTAATTCCGAAAATGACTTTCATTTTTTTTTACCTTCACGTCAGAATTTTTCGGAAATCGCTAATATTAAATTTTTTTAAAAGTCGAAATATTGCAAAAATCTAATATTATAAAATAGACGTAAAACTTTGATAATAATTTATTCCTATTTTGGCTTATACTGTGCATTTTTAGATGCGTTCGTAATTATATAAATACTATACTATACTATACTATACTATAATTATATAATACTATAGTCGTCGTTCAGTCCGTCTGTCTGTCTCTCTGACCGTCTTTCTGTCTGCCCGCATATAACAGAGCAAAAACCACCCAACCGAATGGTTTGAAATTTTAAATGTATAATTGTTGCAAAATTTTGTTGAGTGATTTCAAATTTCATGAAAATCGGATGTATAGCTTAATTACAGGGACTGTCAAAAGTTTTGCGTTACATTACGGCCAATGGGGAAAAAATATTGCAAGTGCATTTTAATGATGTTACAGCTTTCCAAATGGTCTGAAATTTTAAATATATAAAGGCTACAAAATGATGTCGACTCATTTCAAATTTTATGAAAATCGGATGTATAGTTTAATTACAGGGACAGTCAAAAAAGTTCCTTTACATTTCTACCAACGGGAAAAAAATATTGCAAGTGCGTTTTAGTGATGTTACAGCCTTCCGAATGGTCTGAAATTTTAAATGTATAATTGTTGCAAAATTTGGTCGAGTCAAATTTCATGAAAATAGGATGTATAGTTTAAATACAGGGACTGTCAAAAGTTTGCGTTACATTACGGCCAATAGGGAAAAAAAAAATTCAAGTGCATTTCAATGATGTTACTGACTTTCGAACAAAAGGAAATTGATATGCACTTATGAAGTGCACTAAAATATACATTCAGTACAATATGCGGTGCAAAAAATTATTATAAAACTAGTTACAGTACGAACGCACTTCATTTGCCACGTTTGATGAGCAATTTCCAACTTCTTATAGCTAAACATATAAAATACTGTGTATATAAAACCTTAAAATTTTATTCCGTGTGCTGCAGTTTCTTTGAATCGCTCATTCTCTGCCTCGGGATGTACGTTTTACATTTTCTTTGGGCTTCATCTTCGTGTCCTCTTTTAATTTAGTGTTTTTTAAGGCTGGAAATTTGTCGTAGATGTACTATTTAAAACATTTGCCTACTTTTGGTAAGGCGTTTACAAACTGATTTGGCATATTTTCCCTATTTTTTATTTACTTTTTAATTTTGAAGTTTACGATTTGCGAAAAATCTTGACGTTAAACTTAAAGGTAATTTTAGAATTCAGCGCTAAAAATACCCATTAAAATCAATTATGAAAAGTTAAAAAACACAAACATCACATCTATTTTATAGTATCTGATTTCGTTGTGTTTTTACTTTTTATCTTTAATATGTATGATTTGCGAAAGATCCTGACTTGATGATTAAAATGAAAGTCATTGTCGGATTTAGAGCTGTTTTACTGTTTTTGCTATAAGTGTTTCAGTATCATATTAAATTTACATTGAAGCTAAAATTATCCAGACTATTACAATATCGACGAAATACAGAATTGATAAATTCCAGATATTTTGGAGGGAAAAAAAGATTAAATTGCGCAACTAAACAAAATATAAACCCGTTTAGTGAATGAAATATGTAATCATATATACAGCCTTGGCCAAACGTATTAGGCACCCTGACTTTTAATATATTTTTTAAGGTACAAAATAAACGTATTATAGTTTAATAAATTATTATACAAAGGTAAAATTATAAAAAAAAAAATATCTATATTTAGTAGTTTCAACATTGTCTTTAATAACAGCAGCAATTCTTTTGGGCATACTGCGTGCAAGGCTTGCATATTTTTCTGCACTTATGGCATCCCGCTCTTGCATAAGAGCATTTTCAAAGCTGTTTTTGATGTTATGCTGCGTTCTATGGTATTATGTTTTAATTATCTCCAAGGTGTTCGATTCGATTAAGTTCTGGAAACTGTTCTGGCCATTCCAGCAATACAATGTTATTTTCCTTAAACCAGCACATCGTAGAATCTGATATATGACAAGGAGCATTGTCTGGTTGGTGGAATTTGACTCCACATAAATTGGTGTCATCAAAAATGGGCATTAATGAAGGTATCATAACATTTTCCAACATGCTTATTTCAAAAATGCTTATCTCAAATTTAGATTCTTCAGACCACAGAACATTTGACCAATACACTTCCATAAAATGTTGATGTCAAAAAAACCACTCAAAGCAATTCTTATTGTTGTTTTCCGAAAGCCAGGACTTCTTCCCGTCTTTGAATCCTTTTAACCCAACTTCTGCCAGTCTTCTTCTTGCCGTTTGAGCACTTATAGTATGTCCATCTTCTTCTGACAGAGCTCCTGTGAGCTCTGAAGAAGTTTTTTGGAATCTCTTTCACACTCTCATATTAGTTTTGTGTCCTGGCGTTTCGTTCTCACGCGTTTTCTGTCCGTTATGTCTTGTTTACGTGTGACCGAGTCTTCGTGAACCTTTTAATAGCAGATTGTACTGTACATTCAGAATATTTCACCAACTTTCTTATCTCTACTTGATATTTGCCTTGTTCATGCAAGACCTGAATTCCATCTCTTTGTTTCAATATACAGCTCACCTTTTTTTAGGCATTTTAGAATTAAATGATGTAAAATTCACCACTAGATCATACACGGAAGTTACTTTGCACTACAAATGTCAAATAAAGACTGGCAAAACATTCAAAGTATTTTTTTCAAAAAATTGCATTTCCTTTGTTTTAGTCCCCAGATGTCGTCAATTGTACCAAATAGATTATCTACATTTTGATTGAAGTTTGACAACAACACTTATGCCTTTGTATAAAGCGTTTTTTATTGTTTCTAATATTTTGTACGATCCGAGTGTTTTGTAGGGGGTGTCTAATACTTTTGGCCAAAGCTGTATGCTAAAAAAATCTTTTACTACAAATTGTAAGAAAAATTGCAGTTCAATAATTAATTTGATTTAGAGTTGCTAGTTTGAAATATCCAACAAAGGTACTTTTCTTGCCGCAGTGGGCAATTAAAAGTATTATTTTCAACCAATTTTTTTTTTTATTTTACTCATACTATCACGTTAGCTAACAATATTCAATAGTACAGGTGAGTTTTTGAGAATGGAACTTGGATGAAAGAAAACACATGATTTATCATAATTTTTTATTTACAGAATTCCAACGCCCAGAAAAGATGTTGAAAATGTTCCCCATCCGATGATCAGACACTTTTTCCGGGGTTAATATCAGTTTACTCTCCTAACTTGATGGATTGCGTACGTCGCCATGCGTATGAAAACTGTTCACTGTTCGTTTAATACTCCTATTATTGAGTAACTGTAAATCTGGAAAGGCTTCAGAAATCTTGTTTTGCACGTTTCGGTACAGGTGAGACGCAAAATTGCTCCAGAAAACTGTGACTATGTATGCGATCAAAAAACATAGTCATTGACAACTAGTTCAACGAACTATATTTAGAACTAGATGCTGGAATAAAAACAGTCATCACACCATCTTCATTCAGTGTTATCCGCCCAACAGTTGAATTCCTCTCTTTTAATTTTTGAAGGCGTCATGTGCACTTAAATTCATGGTTGCATCTTAAAATTTCACTCTGTACTTGCAGCGATATATCTGGAGCTAGATGCAAGCGGAATTAGATCCTGGAACAACAATTTTAACGCGCTATGTTTAGAAATAAATGCTTGAAGAACAACACTGATTACACTACACACCATCTTGGTTCTGTGTTATCCGCCCAATAGTTGAATTTCTGTCTTTTAGTTTTTGAAGGCGTCATGGGCTCTTAGAATCAGGATTGCATCTTAAAGTTTCACGCTGTTCTTGCTGCGATATGTCTGGAAGTAAATGCGAACATAATTAGATGCGGGAAGAACGACATTCATCACACCATCTTCGTTCAGTGTTATTCACCCAGCAGTTGAACTTTCTCTCTTTCACTATTTATGGGCGTGAAGTGCGCGTAAAGTTGGGGTTGTATTTTAAAATCTCATATTGGACTTGTTTTTCAATTAAAAATTAATATGAAGCAAGCGGATTCTTCAGATCTTTTCAGAATAAGATAAATACAGTGTCTCTGTAACTGGTGAAACATGGACTTAAAATCAGTGATACATAGACTTTGAAAATTTGGTACTTGTTAGTTATCCCGCCGACTAAATTACTGTCGCCAAATTGTAAGATTAAATGCCAATAATGGTTGATCGTAAATGTCACATTCACTTGGCTGCAAATTACATATGTTTACGTCGTCAAGTGATTTTTATTTCGACGTTTTATTTGTATTTTTATTAATGTTATACTAATTTATTTGTTTTTCATTATTTAAAATAAAAATTATCCCAATTTGTACAATTTGGCGATTTATATAATCTGGAGAAATCGGTCGACGGGATAACTAACAAGTACCGAAAATTTTAATTGAATGTTAATTATTAACGTTGGTTCAAATAGGTATTTCACGAAAATTGTATTATTGCGACTAAAAGTGTTCATTTCACATTTTAATATCATTTTTACTACTTCCAAACATAGTTTAATAGAGTTTATAATTTATGTCTGCTGGCCGTGATCTAACTCGTGCAAATATAGTAGAATTGTTAGGTAATCGCAATAAGTTATTTAGGGTTACCATGACATGTTCAGTATTGAGAATGAAGTGTGTAACATTTATAGTTGGTTTGCAGGAGCACTAAAAAGAATCAATTTAAATTATGAAACATGAGAAAATAACGTTTGCAGTGTATTTGAATGTCGTTACACAATTTTAAACATATAGAAACTGATATACATCGCTCAAGTGAATTAAGAGATGCTTACTATAGAATGTGGTGCACATAGCGTTTATCGTTCATTTAGAAGGCAGCACAGATGATTTCGGTTATTTTTCTATCTATGAGCAAGAGTTGTTGGAAGTGCGCTTTAAATTGTGGGGTGATTTTATATATTTCACTTATATTTTGCATATTTCTTTGTGTGTATAAGTTCCATAGATCATATATAGGGCTGCATAAAACAATCCCAGTACTAGTTGCTCAATCAAATTCCAGTACTAGCAAAAGAATTTCAGTACATTTCCGCTTCTGGACTGAAATTTACTGAAGGTAAAATTTCAACTGTTTTATGAGTTCCGTAACTAAATTAAATATTTGCACTGTATACAGTGTATATAACAGTCTCTAGATCATATAAAGGGCTGCACAAAAAAAAAAATCGAAAATATTTACTACTACACTGTAAATAAAA
Source organism: Maratus speciosus (assembly GCA_963932465.1). Taxonomy (NCBI): domain Eukaryota; kingdom Metazoa; phylum Arthropoda; class Arachnida; order Araneae; family Salticidae; genus Maratus; species Maratus speciosus. The sequence goes on along the minus strand of OZ010786.1, from coordinate 509,773,641 downwards.
ATCTGCAGTTCTACAGATGTAAAGTTACATGCTTACTAAACTTTCACCTGTAACTGTACGAAAAAAGCTGCAAATCTACAAAACTAGTTTCTGTAAAGCTACAAAAATCTGTAACTTTACAAATGAATCTGCTAAAATTTCAGTAATCTTACTAAACTTTTATTTGTAACCCTGGCTGCAGTTACATGAAAAGTTCTCGGAATCCCAGTTTCCCAAAAAATTCTTAGTAACCTTACAAATTTTTTGATTTTCGGCGCAAAAGTGTGTCTGTTACATGAAATTTTGTTGTTGCCGTTACATGAAAAGTTCTAGGAATCCAAGTTTCCTAGAAAAACTTTAGTAACTTCACAGATTTTTTTTTACAGTGTACACTGTACATAAAAATCTGCAGTTCTACAGATGTAAAGTTACATGCTTACTAAACTTTCATCTATAACTGTACAAAAAAAGCTGCAAATCTACAAAACTAGTTTTTGTAAAGCTACAGAAATTTGTAACTTTACAAATGAATCTGCTAAAATCACAGTAATCGTACTAAAATTTTATCTGTAACCCTGGTTGAAGTTTCAGGGAAAGTTCTAGGTATCCCAGTTTCCTAAAAAATTCTTAGTAAACTTACAGATTTTTTGATTTTCGGAGCAAAAGTGTGTCTGTTACATGAATTTTTGTTGTTGCCTTTACATAAAAAGTTCTAGGAATCCCAGTTTCCTAGAAAAACTTTAGTAACTTTACAGATTTTTTTACTTTCTTCTATCTTTACAAGAAAAAAGTATTGGTTTCATGAAAATTTTCGAATTCCAGTTTTCGACGGATTTACACGTTTTATGGGTCAGAGATTCCGAAAAACATGTTTTTTACAAAATGTCTGTCTGTGAGTCTGTCCGTCTGTCTGTCTGTATGTGACACAAATTTTGTGGGCGCTCTATCTCAAGAACTAATACACGGAATTTAATAAAAATTTATATTCAGGTAGTCCCTTATATAGATTGGTGCTGATTAGTTTTTGGTGTAAATCGCTCTGCAGGTGGCGCTGCTATGTAGCATTTTGTAGGATTTACGCATAAGCTCTATATCAAGAACTAATGCACGGATTTTTATAAAATTTCAGATTCCATTAGTCCTTGACATGAATGGATGCTGTTTACGTTTTGGTGTAAATCGCCCAACAGGTGGCGCTGCTATGCTGCATTTTGCAGGATTTACAGTATTTTCGCAGTAGCTCTATCTCAAGAACTAATGCACACATTTTCATCAAACTTCGGATTTAGTTAGTCCTTCATATGAAATGATGCTGACAACGTGTTGGTCTAAGTCTCTCAACAGGTGGCGCTGCTGTGCTGCATTTTGAACTATTTCCTCAATAACACTATCTCAAGAACTAATGCACGAATTTTCCTTAAACTTCATATTCAGTTAGACGCTGACATTAGTTGGTGATAATTAGGTTCTGGTGCAAATAACCCAATAGGTTGCGCTGCTGTGCTGCATTTTGTTGGATTTACACGATTTCAGTGACAGTCATACCTCGAGAACTAATGCACGGAATTTCATATTTTTAGAATTCTCATGATGAACACATATTGCCATTTAATTTGGCACTGAGATAGTGAATTTTAAAGTATTGACATGTATGAGATAGACGAAAGTTTTGTGATGGCCACAACATACTAGTTTTACAGTGTATAGGTGACAACTGCTGAATATGAGTATTCAAATGTGTTATGCGTTTACCAACTTAAGAACTTAAACATCATCTTTCACCTTATTAAATTGTGAAGTGTTGTTAAATTATTCTGGATTTATTAGAAAGATTTTCATAATCTAAATATGAGGTATGATTTTTCTTTCGTGTTTTCTTTTTGAAAACTGTACCACCCCTTACATTGATCCAATATTATTTAAATTCATATAATCGGAGTTTTATTGCATTTTTATTGGTTACTGTGAATAAATTTCGTTTCTTTAAAGAAATATATTTTTTGCAAGAAAAAAATATATGAAAAAGAATGTTTATTGTTCGACTAGATTAAAATTGTCGATTAATTTAAAGACAGAAAACACTTAAATTATTTGTTATCCAAAAAACCATAACTGAGAATAAAAGAATTAGAAAAAAAACATTGTTTTTTATATAATCTTAAAAATTTGAAGTGGAAAGATAAAACATAGATAAGAAAAATAATAGAAATAAAGAAAAATATGTTCTCATTTTTTTAGTCAAACTAGCGAAATAGTAATTTGTTCCAGAAAGTAGGCGCCAGCTTATTTACCAGTCTGATAAAAATTGTGTATAAAAGATGAGAGAATTGAATAATGGAATTATTTTAATCTGAAGTCAGAGGAAAAAAAAAGAAAGAGGTTTTCGCATTTTTTCGGGGAATAAACTAGAGGAAAAAAAAAGAAAGAGGTTTTCGCATTTTTTCGGGGAATAAACTTTGCTTAAAAGGTTTCTTTTTGTTGTAGATCTTCTTTCATATCTATAAAAAATGTCAGGAAAGCACGAAAAATTTCGACCTTATTACTTCCAGTGAACTTTTAAATATAGCTATTTTAAACATATTTATAAATTCATTAGGAAAAAACTTTTAGGATACAGAAGATTTATTAGGTTGCGCGGTAATTTTATTTTAATTTATAATTATTTTACAAATGCATAATTATGATATTTTTTCAACTTCTGTTAATATTTCTTTTTCAAATAATGCTATGTTTATTAAGCAAAAATTTAAAAAATCAAATTTTAAATAACACAACATAAAATAGTATATTTACATTACTTATTTTTTAAATGCTTATGAGCTCTGGCTAAATTAGAGACAATTTTGTTGTATATTTTATACTGAAAATAGAGATTGCTTAAAAGTTGGAGAGTTTGGATTATTAGAGTTTTATTGAATTTTATTTGATTATTTTGATTAAATTTCATTTCTTTAACAAAGTAAAATTTTTGTGGGAAGAAACAGATATAGAAAAGAGGTTTTATTATTCCACTAAATTAAAATCCTTGGTTAAATTGATTACAGTAAACACTTAAAATTTTTGTTATTTTAAAAAGTGTAAAACTGACATTTAGAAAATAATATAAACGACATTTTCAATTCACAAAAATGTATAAAATACATCTATATTTTTAAATGTACCACCCACTTTGATGATATTTCGCCAAGTTGGCTAAAATTTAGCACTATTGTGGGAACCCTGCAATTAGTACTTTTCAACAAATACTCATTGTTGTAGCTGATACTGATATCTCCATAGTTAATCAAATTATAATTGAGTAACCATTATGTTTAAGAAGTGTTAGTTTAACCTTTAAGCAGTGTTTTTGTGATGTCCTTCGAAAACGGAGGGTGCTTGGGGGCAGGCCCTCTTAGGAATTTTGAAAATTCCGAATCAGGTGTTTACTTATTTTAGTTATAGTATAACCATGTCAAGTATCAAAATTTCATTTTTATTGGTTTATGAGATATGGTGATAGTTTTATTTTTTTAATTTTTCCCCGTTTCCCCCTTAGGGATTAAATTAAAAAAAAAAAGCAATGTCCAATTCAGTAACAAGACTTGGCTGTCATATACACACATAATTGTAAGTTAAAAGAAAGCATGTACAATTCCTTGTTCTGTATATAATCTTCAAAATTTGAAATTAAACAACAAAACATTGATAAGAAAAGTAACAGAAAAAAAGGAAATGGGATTTTACTTTTTATTAGTCAAACTAACGAAATAGTAATTTCTTCCATAAAGCTTGTGCAAGATTATTTAATTGTTGGATAAAAACTATGTATAAAAGATGGGCGAATTGAATAATGGAATTATTCTAATCTGAAATTTCAAAAAAGACTCTGTCGCGTATTTCGGAGGATAAACTTTGCTTAGAAGGTTCCTTTATGAAGCAAATTTTCCTTCGATTCATAAAAAATATGTCATAAAAGAAGGGAAAATTTTTAGCTTATTGCTTTCAGAGTATTTGAAAAACTAATTATTAAAAAATACTTATAAATACGTCAAGAAAATTCTTTTAAAATATGGGAGTTTTATTAGATTGCATGGCTTAATTTTTTATTTTATTTTTTTTTTTTTTTACAAATGCATAGTTATAATATGCGGGTTGTCCAAATGCTGTAATAACTCCGCCATGTGGACAGAAAGATGACTGCGCATGGTCCTATAGAGGGCGCAGAGTGCTGGGAATGCGCGCGATATCGTGAGATCTCTCCAGACGCGTGTGTGATAGCGTGGGGCGCATTAAAAGACATCATTCGCATCATGGATGCCTCCAAATGGTGTCAACGCACGGTCGTATAATTTTTTAACAGCGAAAAATGTGAGTGCTAGTGAAATCTATCGTCGAAAGCAAACTGTGTATGGCACGGAGTGTATGTCACGCAGATCGGTATTCCGATGGTGTAGGGATTTTCACAGTGGAGTACTGACATGCAGTATAGACGACAGGTCACGACCTGGTAAAGTGCATGTGGTATTCTTCCACTAAGAAAATCCCCTACACCATTGGAATACCGTTCTGCGTGCCATACACTCCGTGTCACACACATTTTGCATTCGACGATAGATTTCACTAGCATTCAAATTTTTTCACTGTTAAAAATTGCACGACCGCGCGTTGGCGCCATTTGGAGGTATCCATGATACGAACGATGTCTTTTAATGTGCTCGCACGCTATCACACATGCATTTGGCGGGATCTGGCGATTTAGCATGCATTCCCAGCACTCTGCGCCCTCTATAGGACCATACGCAGTCATCTTTCTGTTCACATGGCGGAGTCATTACAGCAATGCCACTTTCATTTGGGCGACCCTTATATTTTTCCACTTTCAGTTAATATTTCCATTTCGAATAAAGATGTTCTGCTAATTAAGCAAAATGCTAAAAAAATTAAATAGCACAAAAATAGTATATTTTTCCAATATTTATTTCTTAAATGATTATGAACTCTGGAAAAATTAGAGATTCTTTTACTGTATATTTTATTCTGAAAGTAGAGATTGCTTAATACTCAGGTAATTTGTGTTTTATTGAATTTGAATTGGTTATGTACGGAGGTGTACTAAGAAAATTAAGCGGACTGTAATTCATTAACAAAAACAAAGTTTTATTTTTCAAAGATAGAAAAAGAATATGGCTTGTTGCCAATTTTGAATTTGAATTTTTCTACAAAGTTGAGAGAATGGCTTGTTGCCTTTTTGAGATTGTTTTTTCTTAAAAAAAATAACTACGCAATAAATACATGAACTAGGGTGCATAACAAAGGGTTACAAGAATATATGCCAATTGGCACAGATGCGGGAGTGGTGTTCCGTCGCCAAGGGCGATGCTACAATGAGATTACAAGTACGGAACATCCCGCCCGGCGTTGAAATATTATATTTCAAAATACAAAATGCAACATGAATAATAAAGAGACATATAATAGTACAGATTATGAGAATCATATAAGCACTAATACATAAGAAAAATAAATTAAAGTTCAGTTTTTTGACAAATTATCACTAGTTGGTAAAACACTTAATTTAGTTATAGGCCGTTTAAATATGCCTTCAGCGATGCGTAATTCCGTAACCCAAGCCATTCCATCTGCACCTGGGAATACCTTAGTAATGCGACGTAGAGACCAGGTGCAAAGGGGGAGTTGGGAATCCTTAATCATAACTAACATGCCTGGCAAAATATTTGGCCTTTTAAATAGCCATTTATTTCTTTGTTGAAAATTATTTAAGTAATTATTCTGCCAGCGCCTCCAGATAACTTGAAGAATTTTTTGAACTCTTTGCCATCTATTTAGCAAATTTTCCTTTACTTCAAGCAAAATAGGTTCGTGAATTGAATTAAGCGCTTTTCCTATCAGAAAGTGGCCTGGGGTCGGAACTTGAAGATCGTTTGCATCCCTAGATAACGGAGAAAGTGGTCGCGAATTTAGTATTGCTTCGATCTGAGTAATTACCGTTAGAAATTCCTCTAGAGTAAGGCAAGTTGAGCCCACTACCCTTTTGAAATGGTATTTGAAGGCCTTAACTCCTGCCTCCCAAAGGCCACCAAAGTTGGGCGCTCTAGGAGGGGAAAATTTCCAATTAATGCCTTCTGAGTCCAAAAAATTTTAAATTTCCTTACTTATTACAAGTTTGTGCAAACCCTTCAATTCTGCTGAAGCCCAGACAAAATTAGTAGCATTGTCGTTGAAAATTACCGAACTTTTACCGCGACGCGAGAAGAATATCTTTAACGTTGCTATTATATCTTCAGATGTTAAGTCGGAGACAAATTCAAAATGTACGGCCTTAGTGACCATACACACAAATATAACGACATAGATTTTTTGAAAAATGCCCTTTCTTTGGCCCTTATATTTTATTTCGAAGGGACCACAAAGATCTAAACCTATATTTTAAAATGGGGAGTTAGGTACTATTCATTCGGGAGGAAGATCCCAAATCATTTGGTTAGCCAGTATGGGCTTAAATTTAAAACATCGTACACATTCATGCACAACCTTACGCGCAATATTCCTGCCGCCAAGTGGCCAATATTTTTCACGCACAGTATTCAGCAGAGATTGAGGTCCGACATGAAAATTTCTCTCGTGATAAGATTTAAATATCAATTTAGTTAAGCGGCAGTTTACTGGTAAAACCATTGGATTTTTGTGATCGAAGTTTAAATTCGATTTCTTGAGTCTACCTCCTACCCTTAAAATGTTGTTATTGTCTAAGAATGGACTCAAGAATTTTAACTTACTTGAGCTATCTACTATATTTCCCTTTTTCAGAGCAGAAATTTCACTAGAGAAATAGCTTACCTGTGCAACTTTAATAATGCACATTTCTGCTCTCTCTAGCTCTTCAACTGACAAGGGGCCTGTTGTAATTCCTTGTTTTTTACAAGCTGAAGAAAACCTATAAATATAAGCTACTAATCTAATTAAGTTCTGAAAATTATTGGTAAGACTAATTAAATCATCAAAAAATCATTAGAATTAATATACAGGGTTATATTCCGCACAGTCTTGAGTTCTTGGGAATAATGTTCATTTTCAAAGTTAATGTTTGGAAAAGTTTCTGTTAAACAGTTATTAAGAACACTAAGTGGAGGACCCCTCCACCACAGCTCACTGGAGGCAAGATTTCTCACATCCAGTCATCTACTTGTTAAATCAACAGGGTTGTGTTGAGAAGTGATATGAAACCAATGAAAGTTCTTTGAAAGCTCTTTGATTTGCATAACGCGATTGCCTACAAATGTCTTTAATAGATTTGGAGCAGTTTCTATCCAGGATAACGCTATAGTAGAATCTGAAAACAATCGAACATCATCGATCTGAAGCTGTAAACAGTCTAACACCTTGCAGGTTAGTTTAGCTAGAAGCAAACACGCAGATAATTCCAGACGAGGCACAGTCATTACCTTTGTTGGTGCTACACGACTTTCGCTGCAGAGAAGATGAGTAACAGTTTCACTAGAGTTAGACCTTTGAACGTACAAGACTGCACCGTAAGCCTTTGATGAAGCATCTGAGAATCCATTCAATACCACTGAATTGATGTGCTCCGTAGTAACGCACCTTGGTACCTGAATAGATTCTAAATGTGGTAAAGAAGCCAGGAAATTTTCCCATTGTTTGGAGATATGCGTAGGTAAAGCTTCATTCCACTCTAATTTAAGTAGCCACAATTGTTGCATAAATATTTTTGCCTTGGTAAGTACTGGCCCTAGGAGGCCAAGAGGATCATAAATTCGCGCAATTTGCGAAAGGACTGTTCTTTTTGTAAAATTGTTGACGGCGCTGATGTTGACCTTGTATGTAAATGCATCACTGGTACTGTTCCATATCATCCAAAGCGTTTTAACTGTTATTTGTTCGGAAATCCTATCAAAGGGAAATAATTGATTGTCACTAGATTGAGCTATATTAGCGCACCACTTGTGTAGTTGCATGCCCCCTCTTAAGAGAAGTTGGGTTAATTCACCTTTAACTAAATTAAATTCCTCTTAGTTGGAGGTTCCCGATAGGCAACCATCCATATAAAAATATTGCAAGATAATTTTTGAAGCTAAGGGAAAATCTTGCTGTTCATCCAAGGCGAGTTGTTGTAACACTTTAGTCGCTAAAAATGGGCGCATGCAGTCCCATATGTAACCGTAGAAAGTTGGAAAGTTTGTATGGGAGAAGCCTTGTTTTCCTTCCACAGAATTTTCTAAAAATCATATTGAGAGGGATTTATTTCTATCATTCTAAACATCTGCTTCATGTCTGTAGTGAATGCGTAAATATGTTTCCTAAATCTTATTAAAATATAAAAGAGATCGTCTTGCAGCACTCCACTCTTACATAATAAATCATTAAGGGAATTTCCATCATTAGTTGTTTCAATCATTAATTGTTTTGGCACTAGCGTCGAAAACAACGCGTAGTTTCGTTGTGGCGCTCGACGGTCTTAAAACTCCGTGATGGGGAAGGTAATATCCTTGATCGAAATCATTAGCTTTTATTATTTCATGCATATGATTCAGCTGCTTGTATTTGTTAAAAAATTCTGTGTATAAATTTCTCATTGTGGGATCGCGATCTAGACGTTGCCAAAGATAGTTTAATCTTTTTGATGCAATGCGTTTGGAACTGCCTAAATAGGTTTCAGAGAATTCTGGTTTAAAAGGTATTTCTACAACAAATTTGCCACTAAAATTTCTAAAATTTGTCTTATCAAAATGATCATTACAATAAGCTAATTATTCACATATACAGGGTTGCACGTCATTTACTTCCTCGATCTCCCAAAAACTCTTTAGTGTATTGTTTAAATTTTCTAAATTTTTTGTTAGGAAGCAATATCATTCAGTATTGTTTATTTCCGTATCGAAAATGATTCCTGAAACAAGATAACCTAAAATGCTGGACTGCAATGTTAAATTATTGCCTACATTTATTTTTTTCCGGAAGGAGGAAATCAAAAAAAATATTCAGCACCCAAAATTACTTCGATTTTGTTTGGAACATAGAACTGTGAATCAGCTAAGTATATTTTAGATGGGATTAAATGTTGTATGTTTAATTTCCTTGCTGTCATAACATCTGTTATTTTTGGAATTAGTAATAATTCAACAGCTCGTTGAAATTCGCCAGATTTATTAGATAAACATGCCTTAACCTTTGACTTCAGACATATGAGAGAATTATTTATCCCGCTAATCGGAATGTTTATTGATTCCTTTTTCAATCCCAGTGATTTAACTGCATCGAAACTGATAAAATTACTTTCCGAGGTTGAATCTAAAATCGCTCTGAATGGTCGATTTATGCAATTATTATCTTTCAAATAAATTATGGCTGTATTTATCAAGACTGATTTAATGCCGTGCGAAAAAATTAATGAATTGCAGTTTCGTTTTGCGCCTCTGAAAGAGGATTTCTGTTCATTGATTCATCCGATAATGGATTGTTTATTGTTTGTTGAAAGTCAATTTTAGTGTCTGGTGATGAGTAATTATGGAGTAAGGTGTGATGTTTCGGTTTGCAAGCAAAACAAGTAGTTTTTGAATTACATTTGCTAAATAAATGCCATCCCAAACAGTTAAAGCAAAGTTTGTTTTTCTTAACGATATTTATTCGATCAATTAACTTCATGTTTTTATATTTATCACAGTGATAAAGTGGGTGAGCTTCGGTTTTACATACAATACACAATTTATTTTGCGGTTTATTCGTTTTAACGAATAATGCTTTATTAGTGGATTTTGTAGCGATTCTAGAATTGATGCTGCTTAAAATTTGATGTCCACGTTCCAAAAATCGGTCGAAATTGGGAACTTCATTGTCCCTTAATGTTAACTCGTGTTGTTTAGGAGTTTCGCGGTGAAGCTTATCTAGTACAATATCTAGCAAAATTGCGTTTGAAAATGTTTCTCTTTCAAAATTTAAGACTTTTAGAGCCCTTAAATTCTTCTTTAAATTGTCTAATAAATTACGGAGATCTGTAGCCGATTCATATTTCATTGAATATATATTCAAAATATTTTTTATATGACAGCCTACTATAATTCTTTTGTTTTCATATCTTTGTTCTAATGCGTTGAAGAGGGAAGTGAAAGTATAGTCAGCGGTTTGTAACGTTCTGGTCTCACCCGTTAACGCACCGCGGAGATAAAACAATTTTTCATTATCCTTTAAAGCGGGATTATCAATGATTATTTCTTTGAAGTTCGTTTTAAATACTGACCATTCTTCTTACTTGCCACTGAAAGTTGGTAGAGGGATTTTAGGGAGCTTTAAGCTGATTCCTTTCGTAATATCACTACTATTATTAGACAGTTTAAACTCATAAATGTTAATTTTAGCATTTTTTCTTCATACTGTTTATTAATAGAGGATTGTAAGATTACCTCTAGTTTTTGAATATCTTCATCCGTCTGTGAAATCTGCTCTTCTACTTCACTGATCTTTTCTTCATCTACAATTTTGTAGTATTCCTCCTTAATGAACTCAAATTTGTTCTCGGTTTTTCGAAGCAGCTCTAGTTGAGCTTTCAGTTCTGAAACATGAAAAGTCTTGCCATCTGTAGCATTGAAAATCATTGTAACTTGCGCCTTTATGTTTCCACGTCTTCTATTGAGCGCTGTTATGTCCGCGTCGGACATCTTTTTTCTTTTGTTTAAATGTCTTGTTGACAATATAGTAAATTCTAATTACGCTGGTTTAACCTCCGGGTCGCTAGGACCATTATGTACGGAGGTGCACTAAGAAAATTAAGCGGACTGTAATTCACTAACAAAAACAAAGTTTTATTTTTCAAAGATAGAAAAAGAATATGGCTAGTTGCCAATTTTGAATTTGAATTTTTCTACAAAGTTGAGAGAATGGCTTGTTGCCATTTTGAGATTGTTTTTTCTTCAAAAAAATAACTACGCAATAAATACATGAACTAGGTTGCATAAAAAAGGGTTACAAGAATAGCAGCCAATTGGCAGAGATGCGGGAGTGGTGTTCCGTCGCCAAGGGCGATGCTACAATGGGATTACACGTACGGAACAGGTTATATTTATTAAATTTCATTTCTTTTATGAAGTACAATTTTTGTAAGAAAAAACAGGGATAGAAAATCGGGTTTATTATTTGACTAAATTAAAATCGTCGATTAACATGTAGACAGGAAACATTTAAATTAATTGTTTGAGAAAAATAATCGTAAAAAAAGAAATATGTTTTCATTTTTTAGTCAAACTACCGAAATACTAATTTGCTCTAGAAAGCAGGCGCAAGATTATTTAATAGTTAGATAAGAACTTTCTATAAAAGATGAGTGAATTGAGTTATGGAGTTATTCTAATCTGAAAGTCGGAAGAAAGAAGAAATACTGCGTCACGCTATTTCGGATTATAAACTTAGCTTAAAAGTTTTCTTTTTAAAGTAAATTTTCCTTTGTATCTGTAAAAAAATATGTCATAGAAACATGGGAAATTTTGAGCTTCTTACATTTAGTGTATTCGGAAAAGTAATTATTTAAAACTTATTCGTAAATACATCAAGTAAAACCCCATAAGGTATAGGGTAACTGGAGATGAGATGTCGTGTTATACACGATACCGTATCATGTAGATTTCATATGCATAGGCGCTGTAAAGAAAAGCCGCTCAGTTGCAAGGAAGAGGATTTCCTACTGATAATTTATATCCGTTTGCGTTCTTAGAAAAAATTAAGTGTTTTTTTAATTGGTATTTCGTGTTAACACTTCTGGTAAGTGTCCAAATTCTTGTACGTGACTTCTTTATTTGCCTATATAAGTCTTAGGTTAAATGCCAGATAAATAAATCTGATGTTTTTAGAGAGTACTGGTACCTGGCCATTCTGCAAAGCATAAATGGCGGCCGGATCCTGCTTGGTTAGATCATGGTGGGGAGGGGGGGGGGGGAACCCGGCGTCTAGCCAAATACTTTGGGGTGATTCCCCGAACATTTTGGTGTAAAATGGCGGTTATTTTACGTTGCGGTAAAATGCGTGGTTGTTTCTTCATTGTAAATTTGCTTTTAGCTATTAAATAACTTGTCAACGATTTTAATCAGATAATTTAAATCTGATTAAATCGTGATTTTAAGCATCTGATTAAAAAAATTCATTGATTAAAATCATAACTTTAGTAAATGTTTAAAATGCCCTATAGAAATATTAAAAGGACATAAAGAAATATCAAAATTGAACATAATTTGAAAGGTTTCCATACGTATTCTGGCTTATAAACAAACGTTATTGGCCTTAAATAATTGTTTAATAATTATTCATTTTAATCATCGTTAAAAAATTGATTTTAAATGCAGCTATAAAAAATTCCAATAAATATAAATATCGGTAATATATAATGTAGTTTTTGATAACTAGAGATTTCTACCCCCCCCCCCCCCCCCCCCTACGAGCTACGCTCGCCAACCTTCATCAGGAATCCTCAGACTCTAAAAACACGCTAGTTTGATCTGCTTTGAAAAGATTACGGAAGATTAAATCGTAATTAAACGACTAATGTCCATGTCCTGTAATCAGGATTCTACTCATTTCCCTTTGTCTGAGGGATTTTAACGCCGAATCAATTTCTGTCGAAGCAGTTAACGGCTATTTTTGTGATTTATTAAATAAAATCAAACCAATAATTTAAAATTAGCTTGTATAAAATGGCTAAGTAAACAATTTTATAAAGACGCTACAGGAAATTTATTTAAAATTAGACATTTTAAATGTATCGTTTAAATATGATGTAATTTTCACCAAAGTTTTGAGTCTCATTTTAATATTTACATCACAATAATTTTAAAGGCCTTTAAAAGCCAAACTAAATTGGCATGACAATAGCGCTCGTGAAGTTCCAGGTGTTTCAAGCCTTTCTAAAAATGAATTAGATAAGAATAAGTCAAAGGCTAGAAAGAGAGAATCTTCAACAGACGATGAATTGGACGATGATTAAATTCCCTAACAAGATTTTGTAGATAAATATTTTTTAAGTGAATGAGAATGAGTGTTAAGAGCGTCAGGCAGAGTGCAATAGACCTCGGAAAAATGTGAATTTATCACGCGCATTCAGTGAAACTGTTGGTTATATAAATATCGCTCAAAGTTCTAAACATATGTGCCGTTTGTGGCAGATCTGAGATATTGGTGAAAAGAACAAAGGGACATATGTAAAACATCAACAAAAAAGCTGGACTCGAAAGCAGTTTATCACGGTACAGTTTTACCGTATTTAAACTTGTTATAATGTTTAAAAATAATCATACTTAAGACTCATTATTCTTTTAAATGTTAAGTACAACATAAACTTTTTTTTTCCAAATATTAGTTTGCTCTTTTATTAAATTGCCAACGTTTCTTACATTCATATTTTTGTAATTTCCTAATATTAAGTAAGTTAACAACTTTAGTATGTCTAAAATATTAAAGTTACTTTTATTAGTCCCATTATGTTATATACTGCTTCACAAAAATAATTGTTTTCATTGAAGCTCCAGAAGTAATCTTATCCCTAGATAGTTAGCCATCGTACCCTTATCTTGCGGTAAGATGCCGAAATGCATGTGTTTAAAAAAAAACAAAATTTCCGTTGCTTTCTATAATATATGTAAGATGAAATAAGCTTTTAAATCATACATAAGAGTAAAAACTTAAAGAAGAAATCAATGAATAACAAATAAAAACAACAGGTGATTTTTAAAACAATTAAGTCAAAAACTACGGCATCTTTACTCAATCTATACCCTAGTAGATTTATTAGGTTGCACGGCTTATTTCTTCATTTTTAATTATTTTACAAACGCAAAGATTTCTTTTCAACTTTATTTAGTATTTCCTTTTCAAATGGAATTGGTCTATTTATTTAGCAAATAAATAAATAAATAAATAAAATTGTTAGCCCAGTGGTTAGGGGGTTGAATTCGGAATTAATTAGGGGAAAGCTGGACATTGCTTTAATCCCTTATGTTTAGGTCTATAATGAATATGCTATGTTTTCCCCCTCGTACTAGGTGAGCGTTAGGAAATATGTATAGAATTATAGTAAAAAAACACTTTTTTTGCATACCATAACAATATCTCAAGACAGCTAACTCTGCCAAAAACATTCTCATTACAAATATTGTAGAGCTTACAATTCTGAGTAAAATGAGTATCTATACTCAATACTTATGTTGGATATTAAGGTCACAATTCTACTTCAAAATTTTAGGCACATCATCAGGGGGATGACTACAGAATTAATTAGGAGAAAACTAGAAATCGTTTTAATCCCTTCAGTTTAGGTCTAAAATGAACGTACTATTTTTTCTCCCTTGGGCGAATGTTAGACAATATGTACATATTTATTTTCGAAAAACACGTTTTTTTTTAGTTTCCTTAACTATATCTCAAAACAGCTAACTCTATAAAAAACATTGACAATACAAATGTTGTATAACTTAAAATTCTGAATAAAATGAGTACCATCATTAACATTTTTGTTCAACATTAAGGTCGCAATTCTATTTCAAAAATTTTCAAATCAAGAGCTTGAAGCCAGGAGGCACCAAGTTAATTTAAAAATATCTCAAATTATGGCCTTAATACTGAACAAAAATATTAAGTGTAGGTACTCATTTTACTCAGAATTTTAGGCTCTATAACTTTTGTATTAACAATGTTTTTGATAGAGTTAGTTATTTTGAGATATTGTTAAGTTAACTTGGTCTCTCCTGGCTTCAAGCTATTGATTAGCGATTAAGGCAAAATTTTGAAATAAAATTGAGACCTTAATGTTTGATAAAAATATTAATGATGGTACTCATTTTGTTCAGAATTTTAAGCTCTACAACATTTGTATTGACAATGTTTTTTATAGAGTTAGCTGTTTTGAGATATTGTTAAGGAAACTACAAAAAACGTGTTTTTCGAAAATAAATATGTACGTAGAAAATATATTTTCTAACGTTCATTCAAGTACGAGGAAGAAAATATAGTACGTTCATTTTAGACCTAAAGTGAAGGGATTAAAACAATTTCCAGATTTCTCCTAATTAATTCTGAAGTCATCCCCTGATGATGTATCTAAAACTTTGAAGTAGAATTGTGACCTTAATATTCAACATAAGTATTGAGTGTAGGTACTCATTTTACTCAGAAGTTTAAGCTCTACAACATTTGTATTGACAATGTTTTTGACAGAGTTAGCTGTTTTGAGATATTGTTTTTGTATGCAAAAAAAAAACGTGTTTTTTTACTATAATTCTATACATATTTCCTAACGCTCACCTAGTACGAGGGGGGGAAACATAGCATATTCCTTCTAGACCTAAACAGAAGGGATTAAAACAATTTCCAGCTTTCCCCTAATTAATTCCGAATTCGGCCCTTTTTTGCTCCCCTACCACCTAAAATAGCATATTTATATTATTTATTTTTTAAAAGCTTATTGATTATTGTTAAATTAGTGTCTTTGATATAGAATATTTTATACTAAAAATACAATTTCTTTAAAATTCTGCGATGTATTTGTGCTTGTATGTAACAAAACAAAACTTTACAAAAACAGAAGATAAACTGTGCTTAGACTTATACTTATTGCTAGAAAAGGAATAGTTTTATTTTTTTATTTTTTATTTTTTTATTTGACAATTGTAAAAGCTTTAATCTATTTAAATGTTTAATTTTAACTCATCGGTGAATATATTTTCCTTTGCATTACTTTGTTTAATTAACACTGTTATATGTATATAATAAAATACGTTTTGCATTGTACGAATATGTTTACTCTTTTCGTAATTTGTGTACGACAATTATAAAATTATCGTAAAGTCATCTATCTAAAATGCATATCAATTTATATAAAAGAACATTAATATATTTGCTAAACAGTGTACATTGGGAAACTTTACAGCACATTTAAAATTTACATGACAATAAAATGCATGACGTTAAAACATTGAAATTATATTAAAAATTTTCGACAGTTTTAACCAACATATTTTGTCTTTTTCGAGGGATACTACATAAACACTGGCAAAGTCTCACTCTCAAACACAATAAGGGAAGGAGGAGAAATGAAACGGAAATAGGGACAAAAGAGAGAAACCAAAGGTAAGGCACAAGTGGCTCCATGCGCGGACAAAAACGAGGAAAAGAAAAGATAAAATTTTTAAAAAGAGGAGTGAGGAATAAATATGCTTCAAGGAATTGAACCAAATTATTGGAATGTTAAAGGATAGGTTATCTTTACAAACACTATTTTGACGTGTAAAAATCTCAATTGACTCGCTAACTGCTAATATTATTTACCGGCAATTTACCCCCCCCCCCCTGCTTTAGTTAGAGAATCAATACGTCAAAATAGGGTTTGTAATGATAACCTATCTTTTAACATAATGATAACCTATCTTTTAAGTTTCCCATTGTACACTGTTTAGCAAATATATTAATGTTTTTCAGATAATTATCATACAGTATAAAGTCCAATCTTATACATTGGTATATCAATTTATGTGCTTTTATATTCATAAAGCGTGTCATTGGAAAAAGAAATTTATTCATCGTTGACGCGTTATCCTGTGCTATCTGATAGATGGACGGTGACATTCCGCAACATGGTTTATTAGTGAGAAATGACCGAGCGAGGACTTCGGCCAGGGTAGCTTAGTATGAGCGCACAGCCTTACGCTGTGGTCCCGGATCCGACTCCTGGCCCTGGCTAATTTTTCACTCAAGTTGGGTTTTATGTATTAGTTGTGTTTAAAGTCTGTATTAATATATGTGTACCTTTAATACATTGGGTCTCAAAATGATATGAAAACACAGTTTGTATAGCCAGTGTTTGCACCAGATCTTTTAATTAATGTAAAAACGCTATCAAGCATGTAGTGCAAGCTTTTTAATATATTTTGTTCGATTTCACGCCAGTAAAAGATGATAGCAGCTTTTAATTGTGTAATTGTGACATATTGTTTTCCTTTTGCGTAAACAGTTCTAACCAGTGGGCTCCATACATTTTCCGTTTGATTTAAATCAGAAGAAACAGATGACCATGGAATTACATGTACACCATTATTAAAAAATGATTCCCAAGTGCTGTTTGCCATGTGAATGAATGCATTGTCTTGTTGGATCCTGAAAGGCCCGCCAATTTCCTCAGCAAATGGCAAAAAGTTTTCTTCAAGAAGATCTTGGTATGTTAATGCACTCATTCTGCCAGAGGGAAATGCAACGTTGATCTAACCGTGAAATTCAAACGCAGCCAAAATCACGAGTGAACCTCCACCCTGCTGCAGTTTTGAAAACGTTTCTGGTTTTTTGCGCAGATCGTGCCAATAATAGGAAAAACCATTAGGACCATCAAAATTGATTTTTTTCTTTCATCAGAAAAAATTACTCTTTCATATTCTAACTTCCTTGACATGTGAGTTTTTGCCAAATCCATGCTATTTTGCTGATGAATTTTAGTCATATGTAGTTGGGTAATTCTTTTCTTGTACCACATCATCTTAGAGCTCTTGGCTACTCTAGATAAGGTACTTTTTTACACTGCTATCTGTGCATCTCTTTAGAGTTCCCCTGAAGTTGTTTTCCATTGTTCTTTCTCTTTATAATGCATTCCTTTTATAATGGCTCTTTTTTTCCTTTTGCACAGCTTTGGAGGTCATCCCGTAGTCGGCTTTGCTCCACAATCCTCTTTTAATCGAAGAAAATCTAATATCACTCCTGGTGATATTTTCAATTTTTTTTTGCGATAGGTCTGGCCGAAAGTCCTTGATCCTTAAAAGCCACCATTTTACCTTTCTCAAAAGCACTTAAAGCGCTTTTACGTCCCATGCTACTAGAACTCGCTTTGCAATCAGATTTGGAAATTTCTTATTCTCCGAAGTATCTTTATATGCTAAATTAATTTGCATATTTCGGTTTCTTCTTCTCGGAGTGGCATTCAATATTCCGGCAAAGTTTCTATACTCGTTTAGTGATAATTTCGATCAATGTTCATACAATTTTGCAACAACATTTTTTTAGGTCATTCGTATTTTCAATGAATTTAGAGTTTGATATTTCTTTTACAGCTGTGTATTATGTAAAATTTCTGTATTTGTCTCGAGAATGGAGTTTTCTGATAAATATTTACGAATTTTTGCCAGGATATCACAAAATTACTAGGTGTTCAAATCATTATGAAACCCAGTGTAGTATAACAACTTATATCCGAGAAATCAGAAAATTGCATGAATATTAATTATGAATATTACCATTGCATTTAAATATTTAAAAAATCACAACCCATTCTTAATGCGTAAATGTTTAAATGCGGTATTGGTAAAGTTTTAAAAAAATATATTGTTATTTTTTAGTAGTTCGAGATATCAATACGTGGCGATTTGGGTGTTTTTGAAGGTAGAATTGAAAAGAAGTTCTTTCATGCACAATATAAAATACACTGCCTCTCTGATAATTTTTATACATGTTTTTGAGAATTTTACGTATACAATTTTATCCATATATCCCCAGCAGTTATAACAATTTTAGTTTATTCATTAATCTGGGAATTTTTAACTTTAATTGTACATACAATTAAAACATTTTACATGTTTCAGGGAAAAAATAATCATTTGCCTTTAAGGTTTGTTCGTTGTCATATCACATCACAAGATACTCGAAATTGTACAAATAGTACAATTTCCCGAAGTTTGTTGATTTTTATAAAACACTTTATGGATTATTATACATAGATAACGTTCATTACAATTTCATTCTTGCTTCAGTTAGGTATTAAACTTTGAAATCAAAAGCAAATTCCTCAATTTTAATGCCTTAAATTAAATTGAATAATATTAATACATTAATTTTCTAATGAATACTTCTTAAAATGTTTTATAGCTTACCAAAAACTAGTCATTACTGTTTAAATTAGCATTAAAAATAGATTTAATAACATATTCTTTAAAAAGTGAGAAGAATCCAATCTTGAAAACTGTATATTAATTCCTATTTACGAACTTACGAAGTCTTAATGAATCATTTCAGAACACCTTGTCACAATTAGGTATTAAAACGCAGGGTGCCATTAAAAAGAATGTCTCAGTTTAATTGGTATATTATAAAAGTTAAATTTAGACAAATTACAACAAAATGTACATCAAATTGAAGGTAAACTAACCTAGTTTTCCTTACAAATGTTCAATATGTGCACCTTTAGTTATGAGGCACACGTCCAACCTAAAGTCCAATTCTTCCCACATTTCGGTTAACAAGTTCGGACTAATAGAAGCAATAGCCCCTTCGATTCAGTGCCTGAATTCTTTCATATCATGAGGTAGCGGTGAAAAATGAATACACGATTTATTACAAAGCCTCATATTAAAAAATCGCATGGCTCTAAGGTCTTTTAAATCTTCAGCCCAGCAGTAACGCTTTATGCTCAGGAGTCGCCATCTTTTCTATGTCACACTACGAGCGAGCAATCACAAATCAGTATTCACGGAGGCGCTTATCTAAAACTGTTTGAGTTACTAATTATTTGTGACCTTCAACCAACACTTTAGAAAGGTTATAGTTGATTATATTAAATTTATGACTGAGACATTCTTTTACGGATATCTTGTATAACATAAGTAAAAAAAAAAAAAAAAAAAAAAACATTCATGTAGTTATTCTAAGCAAAAATAATTCTTTTAACTGAACGGAGTAAAAGTAATTATTTGGTTTGGATGACGAAAAAGTTTTGACAAAATTGTCTTTCAAGATTTACACTGTGTTTGTGAAGCCCTTTAAATTTTAGGTTCCACAAATCTCTTATGTGTGAGATTATAGAGCTTAGTTCATAGCTCTAAGAGGATTGGAAATAAATCATGCGTGAAAACTGTAATGATGGGAAAAAAAGAAATAAAGACAGCGATCTAATAAAAAAAGAAGCTAAAACTGTTCAGAAGTTTTGTTTTCTCTCTTTTTTTATTTTATTTTTTTCTTTTGTTACTGAAACTGTAGGAGTTGAGATTTTTTTGTTGCTGCAAATAATAAAATAATTTTTGCAAAAAATATTTTAAGGTTAAATTATTTTACGTGGAAAAAGAGGTTTTGTACTGATTGAATACTTTTAAAAGAAGGTGATTTAAAATTAATTTATTATCGGCAACTTATTAAAAGTTTAAAATATGCATTTTAAATAGATTTTAGATAGAAGTAAGGGATTCAAATTAACGTTTCACCAAAAATTTTCAAAAAATAAATTTCATAAAATAAATGTTCATAAAATTAAACTACGGTTTTAAGGAAAACTAATGATTTGCCTTTCATGTGGGTTTGTCATAACAAGATACTAGAAATGTTACAAATAGTACAATCTTTCGAGGTTTGTTTATTTTTATGAAACCATTTATGTATTATACAGACATAACTTTTTCTACATCGTGTCACAGTTAGGTGTTAAACTGTGAACTGAGTAAACGTTAATTAAACTGATTAATTTACAATAAACATTTGTTTAAATGTTTAATAATTTGCGGAAAAAAATCATTTCGTTTTAAATTTGCATTGAAAAAATATTTAAAAACCCATTACATTGACAGATGATAAGACTTTCATACTTGGTCCGCCCTTGTCCATTCTATAATACATCGTATTGAATAATTTACGAAGTATTAATCAATCATTTCATAACACCTTTTCACAATTACGTACTAAAACCATAGCGCATAAAAGAATGTCACAATTTCAATAGTATGTTATAGCAGTTTAATTTAGACTATTTACAATCATAAATAAAATTGAAGATAAACTTACCTTGTTATGCTTACAAATGTTCAATATGTGTACATTTAGTTATGCGGCACATATCCAACCTAAAGTGAAATTCTTCCCACACTTCGAGTAATAAGTCCTGAGTAATGGAAGCAGTAGCCTCTTCAATTATGTGTCTCAATTCTTGCAAATCATTAGGTAGCGGCGGAAAGTAAACACGATCTTTTATAAACCCTCAAGGGAAACAACGAATGGCTCTAACGGCTTTTAAATCTTTAGCACAGTAATAACGATTTACGCTCAGGAGTCGTCATCTTGCGCATGTGACACTGCAAGCAAGCAATGCACAAACCAGTATTCGTGCATGCGCTTATCTAAAGCTGTTTGAGTTACTCTTTACCTGGGATCTTAAACCAAAACATTAGAACGCCTATAGTACTATTAAAATGTACGTCTGTGACATTCTTTTATAGATATCTTGTATAACACAAATAAAAAAAAACTATTCATGTAGTTATTCTGGACAAAAATAATTCTTTTAAAAGATCGAAGTAAAAGTAATTATTTGGTTCAGATGACGAAAAAGTTTTCACAAAATTGTCTTTAAAGATTTACACCGTCTTTAAGAAGCCCTTTGAACTTTAGGTTCCATAAATCTCTTATGTGTGAGATTATAGAGCTTAGCTCATAGCTCTAAGAGGATTGGAAATAAATCATGCGGGAAAACTGTAATGATGAGTAAAAAGAAAATAAAGACAGCGATCTAATAAAGAAAGAAACTAAAGCTGTTCAGGTGTTTTGTTTTAAACTCTTTTTTTTATTATTATTATTTGTTTTTGCGTTTATGACAGAAAGAGAAGATTTGAGATTTTCTTTTTTTCTGCAAATAATGAAATAAGTTTTGCAAAAAGGTTTTTAACGTTCCATTTTGTTGTGTGGAAAATAAAGTTTTTTATAGATTGAATACTTTCAAAGGAAGGTGGTTTAAAATTAATTTATAATGGGCATTCTATTAAAAGGATAAAATATGCATTTTAATTAGAATTTAAATGGAAGTAAGTACTTAAAATTAATTTCTCATGAAATCTTTTTATTAAATATTAGAATATCTCTATTCACGTAAAATATATTTTTTTATAAAGTAAAATTGTATAAGTGTAAATATAATATATATATATAACCATTAATTAAACATTACCGACCATCATCAAAACCCGCAATATTGTGAATGAATTGACAATAAAAATGGTTGCGACAAACCTATAATATAGAACTGTATGTATAAAATAAAGTGCCTTATAGTTAATTACAAGAATTAATATGGAAGAAAAAAAGAAGAATATGGATTCCGAAAAAAAATGAAAAAAATATATATTGAATTACATTTTCAAAAGTACAGAATTCAATGATATAAGCAAATCGGTTGTTTTCTGTGAGAAAAAAAGCTAAAAGCTGAAAAAAATTTTTCTCCTGTACCCAAACAACCAATATAACAAAAAGAATAGTTTCAAGATGAAAACAGAACATTATCAAATGGCATGAAATGGAAAAATCACTACAACCCATTAAATATTTAATTTATAGCAATAGAAATCTTACACAACATACCGAATAAATTCCCAGTTGATTTTCAAAATATCTTCCCGCACATGGAATCCACAAGCATGATAAGATTAAGGTGAATAAAACAGTTAAGTTAACACAGAAATTAATACCTATGGATTCAGTTAATTCATTTTGAAATACCGTGATAAATTCAATTAATATAATATAAATAGAAAATAATTGCATTATTTAAAATACCTAAAAACAATTTTAAATTGTTTTATATACATTTTACAATATTGCCAATTATCAGCGTTCAATACCACCTGGTGTAGAAAATTTAAATTATTACTATACTAGAAACTTAAAAAAAAAAAAAAATTTTGGCGCTGCCATCTATTATTTTATTTTAAAACTATTATTATTATTCAAATGTCACAAAAAGAAGAACCTAATAAAAGCTAATCAAATTAAAATATATCAACTGCATTACTACACAAATCCTAATATAAATATAATACCATACTATATATCATTATTCAAAAAAATTTAAATAAATTAAATGTTAATAAAATGCTTTCAATATATTCTATTACCAAACCCATTTAATCTAACTGAGAAATTAAACATTTTTTTATCATTGATAATATATAGAATATAGCTATATGCTATAAAATAAAATAAATTATATATAATAAAAATATAAAAACTTTAATAATTACTATTACATATAAAAAATGAACAGGAAAAAAATAAATATGAATGTTTATAGAAGATTGTCAGATTCTAAAATTCCCAATAGCCTAAAGATCACAAATATAGTCTGTGAATTATCTTCATATCAGTCATAAAAAAGTTAAAAAATATGATTGTGACAATCAAACACGTTAAACCGATAATTAATCATGGAATACAAAGTTGAAAATAAAACAATATTAAAAAGGATAGAGGAATAATAATTAAAAAATATTTACCCAATTTTTATACATACAGTATAACATTAGTTATGTCAAATAAACTTATATGCATAATAATCACTAAAAAGATGGTAAACTATTATTAATTAATATGATATTGTCCTGAGTAGACTAAAATTTAAAAACAAGTTAATATTGAATTTGATTAAATAAGTCAAACTTAATATAAAGTGAAATAAAAAAAAGTCACCAATTACATATAAAACATAAAATCAACATACATATAAAATACGTATTAGAAATGTAGTTATAATACAAAAGCAACATCATTTTTTAAAATTAACCATTGCGTATTATCCAGACAACTCCACCCTCCTCCGTACTCTAACATCTACCCGCCCAACCATCCTATAGTAATTGTTTATTATTATTTTATAATTTTTAATTTTTTATAATTTTTTTTTATAATTTTATAATTTTTTTTTATAATTTTATAATTTTTTTTTTTTTGTAATTGTTTACGCATGAGTTTTTTTTTTTTTTTTTTTTTTTTTTTTTTTTTTTTTTTTTTTTAAGATCATGTAAGTACTAATTGTATATTAATGAATATATGAATTTTTTTGGAAAACCATGCTTTAATGCATCATAAATTAGTTTTTTAATATTATTGTTAATTACATGAGAAGAACATAAACATTTTATTCTATATAAATGATTAAGTAGTATATTTCGATAAACAAAATGATGAAGACAAGATTTAAAATTTGTAAATGTATTAACTTTGAATTTAAATTCTTTACGTTTATCATATAAATCTGTTATTGTTTTGTTGTCTGTTATTGTAATTTTAAGATCTAAGAAGTTAATTATATTGTTAAATAAGAGGTTTTCCGTTAATTCCAAATTAATGGGATAATCAACTGGAAATTGAGAAATTTTAGATTGATCAGTGGCAATTAAAATTATGCCATCAATATAACGATATATATGGAGATTATTATTAGTAGAAGTCCGTTCATAGTGTTATAAGTAAAAGTCTGATAATAAACTGGATGTACAACCACCTTGTGATATACCGACGTGCTGTAAATATAATGTGTTATCTTGCAATATATAATTATTATAGATAATGAAGTTTGTTAATGATTTAAAATAAGCGATATCAATATTAGATGGTAATTCCAGTTTTTTATAATACTTTTTAAATAATGCATTTATAATATTATGTAAATCTAATAAGTCTATATTATTAAAAAGATCTTTGAAGTCATATGCCGTTATATTATATACACAATGAAGATTTTTTTTAAATATTGACCAGTTGATAGCTATTATTTATACAATGTGAATTATCATTGTTTGTAGTAAGTATATATAATTGATTAAGAATTTTTAATAGAAGTTTATTGGCTTTTATTATTATATGTATTGCAACCAATAGTTACAGTCCTAAATTTAATTGGAATTTTATGAAATTTCGGAATAAGAACTATCAATGCAAAAACCCTTGACGGGTTAAAAGTTTCTGACGCAGCATTTTATCTTATGCTCTAAGAATTTTAAATATGGAACTTAAAAATACTGATATCAAATTTTGAGTGACGTTATGCTATTTCTTAAAAAATATATTTGTATTTATTTCATCATTTTATTTTTGTTTTATTTATAATCGCATGTGCCAAAGTTATGTTCAACATGAAATGCTGCATAAAATTTTATTCGCTGTTGCTTTATCATTTACATCTCTCATAAATTCAAAATATGTGTTTTAAAAGATATGATATAAAATTTAAGTGACGCCTTGATGTGACTTTAAAAGGTTTGTTTTTTAAAATTCAATTTAAATTATTTTTGACTTGGTTAAAATATTTTTTTTACATCTACACAATACTTTTAATTTTCCAATTCACTGTTAAATATATCACTTTCATTGAATCTATACTATGCATTGAAATGTATTTATTTCAATAAATTGATTTATCTTTTGTGTCACGCTATTCAAAATTGTGAGTAAGATTTATGTAAATGGTTTATTTGCGTCAAACTATCCTTTTTCATACATTTCATGTAGTTTGGACACAATGACGCAAAGAAACCATTTACATAAATCTTACTCACAATTTTGAATAGCGTGACACAAAAGATAAATCATTTTATTGAAATAAATACATTTCAATGCATAGTATAGATTCAATGAAAGTGATATATTTAACAGTGAATTGGAAAATTAAAAGTATTGTGTAGATGTAAAAAAAATATTTTAACCAAGTCAAAAATAATTTAAATTGAATTTTAAAAAACAAACCTTTTAAAGTCACATCAAGGCGTCACTTAAATTTTATATCATATCTTTTAAAACACATATTTTGAATTTATGAGAGATGTAAATGATAAAGCAACAGCGAATAAAATTTTATGCAGCTTTTCATGCTGAACATAACTTTTGCACATGCGATTATAAATAAAACAAAAATAAAATGATGAAATAAATACAAATATATTTTTTAAGAAATAGCATAACGTCACTCAAAATTTGATATCAGTATTTTTAAGTTCCATATTTAAAATTCTTAGAGCATAAGATAAAGTGCTGCGTCAGAAACTTTTAACCCGTCAAGGGTTTTTGCATTGATATCATTACTTTTTTGAGGTTAGTGATAAAATGATTTAAAAAAAAAGGATACTTATGGAATTTAATACAGATTTCATTTTTACTATTTTATTACAATTTTCCTTATAGCAGTTTGTATATAAAAACAACTGGGTAAGTATAATCGCAGATCGCACAGAGGGTTTCATTTGATATTCCTTTAAAAACACTTTATCCTTAAATTAATAAATCCAAAATGTTAATTTATAATTATTAAATCCTTACATAGATGGTGCACCAATAGTTCCAGTTTTCATGGGGCAGGGAACGCACTCTTTTAAACAAACCACCTTCCAATTGAAGTCATCAAAAACCAAGTTGAATAAGCCAGACCCCGTTGGGTTGTTTGACAAACAGCAGTCTCATGTCCACTCCTTCCCCCCTTTTTCAAAATTTTTCAGACCAGTACCTAAGAATGGAACCGAAATAATTTTTTCTCTTCAGAAATTACGATAAAAAAAATAGTATGCAGTACTCATAAATTTACTTTAATGCTATATAGGGTGATTATTAAGTTAATTATAACGTTTGGAATCTGTTGCATTGATGTCCGAAATGTAGTTTCTGAGTTATGGAAGCTGAACCCATAAGGCGCCATAGAGGGGCGAAGCCCGCTAGTGTCTATCATAATTATATCTGCCATGTAGACTAATTGCGATATTTAATCAAAATAGTCCCCCCCCCTTCTCATCCCCGGAAATACAACAAATACAAAATGTGTCTTTATAAACCTATCGTCAAATAGGTTTTTATTTCTTTTTCCCTAAAAAAAAACATGATTTTTATATCCGTAACGTAAATAGCGGACGAAGCCCGCTAGTTCCTATCATAATATATATTTTTAATAATTTTATATATTCTATAATAAAAATAAGACTTAAAATAGTCTAGTTCCATGAGTACTTGTAGTGTCAGTTACATGCTACGATTTTTGGATACCAGTATTTTAGAACGGGAAAATGTGACTTATTTTATCGGAGATATCTCATTAATTGAATAAGGTGAAGCAAACTTTTTGAAAAAAAGGTGGCCAACAAGCATGGCAGTTATCAGCTATGTGACTTTGTGCTAAAGTCCATTAATTTGATCTGCTTTAAAAAGATTATGGAAGATTGAATTATAGTAGAACCTGGATTAACCGAGCTTCGATTAATCGAGGTTTCTGTTAACCGAGCCGATAACAAAGTCTGATTTTTTTTCCGTTTTGAATGAGCCTTAAAAATAACCACACTCTTTAGCTCACTGTCTGTGCTATACAGGCCCTTCTGCCCCCCAAAGCACTCAACTCCAAAGAAACATTGGACCCTGAGAAGTCAATAGCGAACAATGCTTTGTTTCCAGGGGCTGTGTGAACTTTCGTAAATTTTTCAATTTGCATTTTAAAATTTACTACTGGTAGTTGATTTTCTTTTTAAATTTGTTAAGCTGTGAAACAGAACTTTACATATATTTATTTTTATTATTTAAAAAACGTTCTATATATATTTTTTTAAAAGAGATGTTAAATTCGCAAGCACGGCGAGTTTTTACACACAGTTTCTGTTAACCGAGATTTCCGATTCCGATTTACTAACAGTCCCAATTAGCTCGGATAATCGAGGCTGCTCTGTATAATTAAAAAATCAATGGCGATCTTACTGTAAACGGGTTTCCCTTTTACTGAGGGATTTCAAAACCGAATCAGCTGATGTTAGTTGCTGTTTCCGTGCTTGATTAAATAAGATTAGTTAACATTTGAAAATTACCAAATATAAAAGGAACTAAGTCAACAGAGTCTTTGCTTTATGGTATTTTTTAACAACGCTATAAGAAAATGATTTTAAATAAGAGATTTTATATGTAACGTTTTAAATCTGACATAATTTTCACCAAACTTTCCTTTCTCTTTGTAACATTCAACTGAAAATATTTTTATTATTAGAAAGATAATATTATTATTTGCGCTACCTTAAAATTGGCAACTATAGTTAAAAATATCATCTCGAAATTTGAAATAAATCTCTCATATAAATATATTTTTTAATTTAAACTGTTTTGCAATATGTTTTGCAATATGTTTTGCAAACTGTTTTGGCCACTTTGGCCAATATGACGTAATTTCCTCCATTTACGACTTTTAACACATATCAATGAATTTATTATTTAAAAATTTTCTTTTTCTTTTAATATTCACGTGTAAATATAATTTTTATGACGTAATTTTCAATGTTTTCCTTCTTTTAATGCGTAATCATTTAATTCTAATTTGAAAATAATTGATTATTTTATAATTTTCTTTCATTTTAAGTAAGCATGTGTAAAAACAATTTTTATGACGTAATGTTTAATATTTTCCTGCTTTTAACACGTTATCATTTAATTCTAATTTAAAAGGATTTTTTTCTGTTTATAATAGTCACGTGTGAATAAATTTTTAATTTAAAGGATATATTATTCTTTGCGCTGTTTTAACAATTGGCAACAATTTAAAATAACCTTTTCTAAAATATGTAAAAAAATATCTCTGGAAATTCTGAAAATTTTAATTTAAAATTGAAATAAACCGTCAAAAAATTAGGCAAGTTAAAAATAATAAATGCACTCTGCAAACTTCGAGTTTCTATTGAATGATTAAATTGAATGAAAATGATTAAATTCCCATGTATATATTTTTTTTCCTATGAGACTTTTTTAATGAGTCACTTTTTTCCAGATTTAACATTAAATATCTCTTAAAATACAGTGGAACCCGGTTAAGACGCTCACGGTTAATACGCGATCCCGCTTAATACGCGGATTTTTTCCAGCTCCTTGAGCATTGCCCATAATGCTAATGTAAAACTATCACGTTTAATACGCGAACGGTTATTAAGCGATCCCGCTTAATACGCGATAAATTTTCGAATTTTTGGGACAAAAAATCCCGTTTAAGACGCGAATTCATTCATCTAGATGCAAATTCCTTCTCTCTCATCTAGTAGTTTTGCGAATTTAGTAGGTTTTTTTCATGAAGGCAAAAAACACGTTTTACGAATAGTGTTATTCACTTTATTTAATAACAGATTAATATAGGCGAACATTACTAATCGAAAATAGTGGTAGATATTTCAATAGAAAAAAACACCCTCTAAATTAGCAACGCTGGAATTCGTCTTTGATCCTGCCCCTGCACCTAACATTTTTTTTGTCTCTCGCTTCGTGTAAGTTTTTACTATAGTAGAGAGAGATAGGCGAATTCAAAATGGTCAGATACATTATAAAAATTATTATGATTAATGATGTTTATACTTGTTGTTAGTGAGTTTTAAATTACGTACATCACAACTGTGTTTTATAATGCATATTATAGGTTTAAAAAAAAGAAACTTGTAAAGATTAAACAAAATACGACTGCGGTTTTATAATTATTTTGTGTTTTCTTTACTTTTTGCTATGCTAACAATATTTTTTACACAAAGATGAAAAAGGATAGTTTTTCTTATATTAAAAAGTAGGCCGCATTATAATGGTATTCATTATGACAAATATTAAAGCCCCACCAGTGGCCGAGAGGTTCTGCTCTCGAAGCTGGTAGACGGGAGGTGCTGGGCTCGAACCCAATAGCGCCCGTCGGCCTAATCGTTCGGAGTTTTCGTGGTTTTCTTCGAACCTTGGTTTTCCAAGCGTAAATACGGGTTAGGTTCCCTTAGAAAGACCCCCACGAACGGCACTCCCCCCGTTGGGCCTATATCCCTCGTGCTGATAATTCACCGTCATAAACACAACCAACCAAACGGCAAGTACTAAATTTGATTTTAACAACTGGAATGTGCTTCAAAGATTTAATATTTTTTTCTTTATGTTTAAAAAAAATACTACAGCACGAAAATTATTTTTATTTTTATTTTTTTTTTATTGTAATGTATTTATCGACAATAAAGCTATATTTGAATCCCTATTTATTTTCAATTGTTATTCCAGTCGGTCCTATAAAAGGAAAGAATGAGTAAAACATTAATTCTATTAAATTTTAATCTAAATACGAAAAATACACAATTTTCAACCGTAAACATATAAATAAAAACTCTAAAATTCATTTAGAGGATTAGATGTGTAAATAAGCCCAGTTCCTGCACCATTATACAAATCACGTTTAATACGCGATCCCGCTTAATACGCGACTTTTGTCCACTCCCTTGAAACGCGTCTTAACCGGGTTCGACTGTAATTCTTCGATTTAAAAGCTGTCTACTTCAACGTTTTTGTCAAACATTTCTCTATAATACTACGCAATTGCGTCAAAAGATGGCGACACTATAATTCTGATATGCTTATATAAAAACAATTGTCTCGGGGTTATCAAACTTCATTGATATTTATAAATAAAACATTTCAACTAAATTATTTATTATAAAAGAATTATTACATCACAATAGCTTTTTTGCAAGGAAAATAATAATTATAATAATAATAATATTATGGATGTCAGTGATTATATATTGATTGACCGTCATAATAATAAAAAATGATATTATAAAAAGAAGAGCTGAAATGAATTATTTTTTTACGTTTCTGATCGTGTGATTTATATTCAAATAATAATTATTAATGTATATTTTTTGCAAAGTGATTGAAATAAAATATATTTATAAAATTTATGGTAATATTTTTATTGTTGAAAAATTGCCAAGAAATAATCATCATCAAATTGGCGTCATTATAATTGTAATTTTATTTAACTTAATAGCAATTAAAAAAATTACAAAGGAACTGAGAATAATGGTCAACTAGCAGACTTAAAAAAAAAACACATTCGCATCTGAAAATAAGTACTAGGGAGTATCGAACTGCCTATCGTAAGATCAGTAAACGATGGCCCTTAGCCACTCAGCCAGTGGGAAGACAAAATTTTTCTCCCCAAAAGTGGTTAAAAAGAAAGCATAGCATGTGTATGAATACAGTGTCATGCATTTTCGGTGAAATTTCCATAGAATGGTGAAGAAATATAGTCCGATTTTTCATGCGCATTATAAAACGAACAAGAGTCTTGCTGGAAACAAGTAAATTGTTATTTGGTTCATCTGAAACATATTTATTTGATTTTTAAAAAATCGCCCGTGTCATTTTCGAGAGAAAAAAAAATCGAATTATTTAACGAACGAGAGTTTTCCCAGAAAAAAGAAAAGTGTTATTCACCTCGCCGTAATCACATTTATATTATGTATCAATTTAAAAATAATCGTTAGAACCGTTTTCGAGATTTTTAAATTAGGAACTTCCTCAATATCATACCAACGTTTTCACTTTAAAAATGGCTATTTAGATCTCAAAATATACTGCACGTAGAAATGTAAAAATTTCAGTATACGATTAGACTGCAGATATAAGACTGTTCTAGAAATTTCAGAACAATAAGACATATATCTGCTGAGTTATTAAAAGGCGGCTTTTCGCGTTTTCTTTGATGTCGAGTTAGCTGTATATATGAGTTCCGCCATCTACGAATTCTATAATACGATACGATACGATTTTAACGATACGATACGATACGATTTTAGGCTTAAGGCTGCGTCACTCGGAATACTACCGTCTTCCATGATATAAGGATAATTAAAGTTAGTAGATAGAATATTTAATAGTTTATAATAACTTTGAATTTTACGATTATTTACGATTACATTTTCATTAGTTTTTTGAAAAGATTTATTAGAAGAAAAACAGGTTGTAAGAAGTTGGTGATAATAAGATTTACATATAATTGCATAATTATTAGGAGTTTTGTCTACATATGTAATAACGTAGTTTTTTTTTTTTTTTTTTTTTTTTTTTTTTTGTAATTTAGTAATTTGTTGGAAAAATGCGTTGTGTTAATAGAAACCAAATCAGAAATATTATTTTTTAAAGCCATAGTTAATTTTTCAATTACTAATATTTTCCGTTGATTAAAATATGAAATAGGTTTATTGTAATAGATTGAAATTTTATGTATAAAAATATCTATATCATATATAAACTGTTTGATAATAGATTTAACAGTAAATTTAGATGGAAGACTATATTTAGTACCAAAACCCATTAGTGTTTTCAATTTAAAATCATTAATAATATTAAGATTTCCAGTGATTATATGTCCATGATCATTGTTTAGATATATTTTTAGATTGGGGTCATTGCATTTACACGGAAAATTACTTGCAGCAGACTAATTTTTTAAAATGTATTGTAGTTAAAAATCTTTCTACCAATTGTATTCGGATATTTAAAGGTTATATATATATATATATATATATATTGTGTGTTAACGTATGTATGTATATGTGTGTACGAGGTGCATATGAGCTATATAAGCATATGTTTACATGCATACAGGAGTAATGCGGATTTTTAAATGCAGAAATAAAAAAAAAAAAAATGAATAGTCATTGCATCCTTCAGTGTAGTCACGGCTTGTATTTGTACGCGGATAGTAGAGATATTTCACTATTCCTTTACTCCAGAAGATATTTTCTGACATTAGTTTTTACCAGTTAGATTATCTTTGCCATGTCAAGTAATTTCACCTTTATTCGCATATTAAGCTTATGAAAAGAAAACTCCGACTGCACAAAATTAAGGGAATACGGAGGTAGGAGAATGATTTTAAATTTCTTAGAAATCAGACATTCCCAGACACTGAATGATGTTGAGCTAGTGCTTTGTCGTTATGCAAGACAAATCACTTAACATTCAAATCACATTTCGTAGAATTTTATTTTGAAGAAACTTTAGAACTAACTATATTTCAGAAATAGCCATTATATGTTAGTTTTTGTGAACGAAGATTGTTTTTCAAATTTAATCTTTTGAACAATAACTCATTATAGAATCAAACAACAAGATTGTACAATGAGCGGTTTAAACCAATAACAAAAAACAGGAGTTAGTTCCGGAAAGAATAATATCTCAAAGGAACACGAACTGCTGTCTATCGTATATCAATATCGTAAATTGTATGTTATACAGTAATCTATCAGTTATACGTCGCCTCTTTTATGCGTCTTCCTCAGTTATAAGTCGATTTTCGATAGTCTCGGATAATCATATAGCGACGCAATGTTATTTTTTCCTTCAGGCGTCGCAACTTTCATTGCATCTTTCACTTATGAGTCAGAGAAATTTCAATTTTCAATAAATATCCTTCCTATTGTACACGTGTCTACACACTTTTCGTATCTGCTACTTCTTGAGTAGGAAGAAGGTAAAAGGAGCTTGTGGATATCGATGAAAATGTAACAACGGCAGAAATGGGAGACATACACGAAATAGCTGCAGAAATTGAAGACGATGCTAATGGAAATGAATCAGATAACGAAGAAAATGTAGAAACACATCCATCGAATTTTGCAAAGGCAATAGATGACCTGGAAATCCTTCTTTACCACATTCAACGAGCTGACGCATCTGGTTCTATATTGTCATGCTTCAAGGAACTTGAAAGAGCTATTTTTAGGGACAGATATCAAGCTCATAAGCAAACTTCGATTTTGACTATTTATAAAAATAAGGTATGGAATTAAAATTTTTAAATGTACATATTTTAGATTTCAATGAGCAAATTATTAACAAGCCAAGTGAAGCTTTTTTTATTATGCATGTTATTAAATCATTTAAAGATTAATATTGTCCTACCATTAATTTCAAATTTAATTTTTACTTGAATTTCATTTATACGTGTCTCTCGTTTATGCGTCGTTTTCCGTCAGTCCCTTGCATCGACGTATAAGTGATGGATTACTGTAATATATAATCACATACACACACACATATATATATATATATATATACTATTTTCATTGCTTTTTTTATGTCTCATTATATGACGGCCATACTCAAGATAAAACTAAGTAATGCTAATTCCACACAGTTTCCTTTTTCATTTGTAGTGACCACTGGGTAGAAAAAGGCTATCTACATATGAATAAAGTCGGTTTGATGTTTTTCTGTATCGAGACACTTGCGGAAATTACTCTGAATAGAAACTCCTTTCATAATAAAAACAAAATTTTAAATTATGAATGTGGAATTGAATACAAGTTAGCCATCAATTGCAGATAGTTAACTATCTACGAACTGGTTAGATAAAACACACAAACGCAAGGTACATGGAAATAACCATGCCCATCTATACAAAACTTAAAATTCTTAATACGCTCTTAATCCAAGATATTTTAATTCGTTATTCAGATGGATTACAATGTGTTTCCACAAATAAATTAATTAAGAGCAAATTTGTAACGCACAAGTCCAATGGCAGTCCGAGCGTTGGCTCACGAAGTGCGCAGGTATTCGAACCCCATAGTTCCATATTATTATTTTGAAAAACTATTATATAGTTGCTTTGTGGCCTATGCGGTTTGATTTTAAAATTCAAATGAAAGCGTTAAATATAGACGGTTTAAAACATGCCAGCTCAAAATAACAACAAATTTTAACTGGCTGAAAATTTTCTTTTCAATGTTTTCTGCAGTTTGAACAAAACTTTCATTGACAAGAAACATAAAATAAAAAAAAATAATATATGCAGCTTAGGCATGTGTGACTGTTTTTACACACACATAAATCCATCCCTTAATAATCGCATGGCCTTTTATTTAACACAATAGAAATGCAAAAAATATAAAACTCTTTTGCCATACACTCACTGCCTGTCACTACCCAAGTATGACTTTATACATCTTATCAACATATTTTCCTATTTCAGTAGTGAAAAATCATGAGTTGTGTTTCCCAATTGCACATGATTTTATTATACGTAATAGGTGCATTTTGACGGGCATATACGACAAGAACCGCTCGACGTATCAAATACAATATTTAATATTATTAGTCATGTTTCAGAAACAAACAACAACGAAGCCCACATGCATTTTCTATTAATATTGTCCCTAGTGTATATAAAATATTTGTACTGTGATGATTGTGGTGGGATATCGATGCTTAGTGTCTTAGATGTCTATATGCTCAATTTCAGAACCGTAGCTGCTATATTCACATAGTTTTGGAGGAAGGAGTGAAAAGTGGGGAGTGGGAGTGAAAGGCTGATTTTTAGCTTATGGGGCTCGATTTGTGGCAGTAGATGAGACGTAACTACTGTCGTTTGGACTAGGGATCATAGTGAAGTAGCCACATCTCATCCAATGTAAGAAATGTAGCCGCATAAGCTCCAAACAAGCATTTCACGCACCCCCCCCCCCTCCTTAAAAACTCCCACCAAAATAGCTCTTTAAACCTTCACCCCTCCCTCCAAAACTATGTTAATATAGCAGCTACGGTTTTGAAATTGAGCATATAGACATTTAAGAGATTAGGCTTCGATATTCCACATCAACCATCGCAGTAAAAAATTTTTATATACGTTAGGGACAATAATTATTGAACCACCCAAGTAGGGTCTACGACTCAGATTGACTTCTATCAGAACATAAGTCTATTCTTTACACAGATTCATGTAATACATACATTTCAGCAGTTCAGTGCTTCTCAAATTTTCGATAGTCTCTAATCTTCTTATGAAAATACTGTGCAACTATTGTTTATCTACTGAATAATATAATGTAGGTTAAAAAGGCATTATGCCATAAATTTATATAGATATACCATTAAATTGTCGGGAATAAAATGTTAGATAACTATTTATTTGACACATATAAGTAAAATTTTTGAATGAATGAAGATCAACTTCTCTAATATATATCGACCTAATATGAAAAAGTGAAGTTTACCATAGTTATGATATTAAACTAAATTCTAATGCTGTACTCACAGAAATACTAAACAGAACATAAATTCTTTTTTTTTCAAATAAAACGCATGTCTTTGAAAAGCGTTCACAAATCCCTTTGATGAACAGCAAAAACAAAATAAAATCCTGCTTTGAATTTTTCTATTACATATGCAATTGAAAAAGTTACGAAACATTTCGCGAATGTTCTGAATTTACATATTAAGTATTATGGAATTTTTCGGCCTTTCTTTTGCTTTAGAGTTCATTCAATGTATTCCAAATTTTAAGGGTACTTATAAGAAAGCGTACAGGAAAACGCTTGATGCTTTGTATTTCGAGATATGTATAATACGTACTGTAAATTCTTTCATTCTGGTGTTGAGTTGTCAAATGTAATAATATACAATATTTAAAAATATTTATTTATGTATTTCAAAGACGATAATTTTTTTATGATTTAAAAAGTAAAAAAATGCATAACACCATACATATATATATTATCTAAAAGAGATCTTTAGTGCATTTTGGCGCCGTTTTGTGAATAACCTGCAGATAAAGTTCTAAGTTAAAGAAGTTTATTTTTTTAAAGTATTGCTATGATTTTTTTCCGTTATACCTGCTTTTAAATTTATTAAAATGGGTTCAAATTATTTTGTGAATAATATATATATATATATATATATATAACCAAATCTTCTGAATATTGGCAAAATGCCCTTCTGTGATAAAATTTCTTAATTTCCCGTTTTGTCTCTTTTGTATGTAAATAATTTACAATTTTGATTATAATAAGAAGGATAAAAGAATTTTAAACATTATATATTTTTTATTATTCTGTCAACCAATATTCGCTTTCAAAAATATCCCAGCCGGCTCGGCCTACAGGCGCAGTTAGATTTCGAAGTTAAGTACTAATTTCCCAAACAAAAAGTAAATCAAAATTAAGTATAAACCCAGTTTAACAATTTCATCTCGCCGCTTTTGACGAGTTTTTAATTTCATTTTTCTGTAAGAGGTGGTTTTATCAAAATCATGTCAATAAGATAATTTTTTCTTCAACCGCTATGTATTTTTAATTTGTTTCGTCTGTAAGAATTGGTACTATCAAACACTTATCAATATGTATATTGTAGATTATATTACGAATTATTTTTTTCAGAAAGAGTTGGTCCTATAAAAACTTGTAAACTTAAAAGTTGTAGATAATATTATGAAGACTTTAAATAAATTTAAGTGAATTTGGTATCTTCTGAATTGACGAAGTTACGATTTTTTTTTTTCACTAAAACTCTTATTTTTTTCTCCCCTTGAGCCCATATTTTAATTTATCAGAAATCTGTCATACTTAAATATTTGGCCTTTTTTTCTATAAGTAATAATAAATTTAAACTGATTTAATATGCATTATAATTAAGAAGTTAATGTTTTATTTTCGGTTTTAACAAAACCCCTCCTTATTTCCTACCCCTTGATCCGTTGTTGCCCATTAACGGACTTGAGCGAGATTTCCTGTCCCTTGAATTTATGTATGAGTTTGGAAGAAATTTGTGCAGAATTATGAAAGTTATCGTGTCCATAAAAAAGTTATATAGATAGATAGATAGATAAAGTTTTTAACTGGGGGGGAGAAGGTTCTAGGGGTCATGATCGGCGTAGATCTGCAAAACATTTTCAGAAATTCCGCCTTAGGGGAGAATGTAATAGGTAGTATTTACGAAATCTACCTAAAATTACCCGGTATAATCTGAGAGAATTCCATAAAGAAGATTCTTTCCGTTTGTATGTGTACAATAGTTACGATATTCAACAAAATTTTAAGGCACAATGCAAAGAAATACTGAACATGAAAAAAATTTCTTTGAAATAAAACGCATGTCTCTCTAAAGCGTTTTAAATCTTTTTGATGTACTTCAAAACAAAAATAAAAATCGGCTTTGAATTCTTATATCAGATACACAAAAGGAGAAGTTACGAAACATCTCGAGGATGTTCTGAATTTAAATATTAAGTATTATCGAATTTTCCTTCGTTGCTTCTGCATTAGAATTCATTCAATGTATTCCACCGTTTAAAGGTGCTTTAAGAAAGCGTATAAAATTGCTGGATGCTTTGTGTTTCGAATTGCGTGTAATTCATTTTCTAAAACCTTTTATCCTGGTTTGAGTTATCACATGTAATACTATAAAACATTTAAAAATATATTTATAGTCATACATTTAAGTAAAATATGATAATACTTTAAATGAAGTTGTTAAATATAAAATAAAATGTATAATGTTTATAATTTTCGAAAACAATTCTTCATAAAATATGATATAGCTTATCATTGATAATGCCATTCTATTAAATTTCAATGTTGCAATAATACATTTTTATGAGAAATGTTAAAAAATGTCGCGATTTTTTTCGCACTTTATGCTGCAATTTATCGAGCACCGCTGTTGTGAAAGTGAATTGAAGCAACAAGTGAAGTAAAAACTGAATTCTTTCTGTCACGTGCACCAGACAACCAAACTGAACAAGAATTTCCCTTGACTTGAGAAATTTTACAGCAATCTTCAAAAGAGCAGCCTGTAAATTTTACAGCAACTATGTTGGCAGTCGGGGTGACAACATGCTTTTTTGTAAAATGCAATTATTTTTTCTGCAATTTGTGTTGCAATTTTTCAAGCGCCGATGCTGTGAAGGAAGATAATTCATTCTATCGAATTATTTCTATCACGTGCAGGCCACAACCAATAACAACGCGATTTTTTCCCAGATTTGAGAAATTTTACAGCACTCACCACATCAGCTTGTAAATTTTATAGCAGCTGCGTTAACAGCAGGATCGCCAGTTCTTTTTATTGTAAAATACAAATTTTTGTTTTTTACAATGTATAAAAGAAAGTTTTGTAATCACTGATGGCCTGTATCTATCAAGTAGTAGCATGAGCCAAGTTCCATATGCCTGGGATAACCGGAAAAGCTCTAGATGTAACAGCCTCCTCAGGCAGGCTAGATGAACGGAAGGAAATTCAAAGCTTTATGCCAGATTTTTATAACTGTTGATGGTTCTTAAGATTTGGTGGTATGCATAAAAGCACCGGCTTCACGCGGGCGAAATAAGCAATCCGGCATACTTTATGACTAATCTTTAAAACGTTATTTGTTCGATTTAATCTCTGTAATTAATTTAGACATTAAAAATTTAAATTACTGGTGGGAATTTCATTGTTTGCGCTGCCGTCCTTGTTAAGTTTGGAAACATTTGTTTACCAGTTTTTTTCTCCGTCAATCAATACGCTGCTGAAGCTTAACACTGCTGTTCTTCCCAAAATTAAATTTAATCTATCATAAACTTTTTTTTTCAGAAAAAATGTTTTTGCTTAAACTTTGACGAATTTGTTTTTATATATCTAATAGTTGAAGACATAAATTTTGAGAAAAAAATAATTTTTATTAAAACAAATATGAACAATTGAATTTATTTTTGTTTGTATAGACCCAAAGAGAACAGCAGGATTAAACAAGGCATAAAAATCAAAGCATAGATACAGATGGGTGACAAAATAATACAAACACCCATGTCACCAATGGCTTACGAATTTCAACTCTTCTACAAATGCTCTAAGCATGAAGTTCCCTTTGGACAGTTCTTGCTGAAATGGGATTCTGGAGATGACTATTTATCTCTGACGTTATCTGAGATAAATATTGCCTGCGCCTTCAGCCCGCTATGCCGGTCAACTCTCTTTTATCCCTCTCAGAATGCTTTCTTTTCCGTCCACTATTGTACTTCGCAGATGACATTTTACTGCACTTTGTCTACGCTGTCACAGTACTCCTTGTACGCCCCAAATAATTGTCTGTTTCCGTCATGGAGCAACCAGCGCACCGCATTCCAACAGTTATTTTCGAACTTTGACAGGTCAGTCATTATTGAGTTTTACATAGCGTATGGTAAGCGCATGCAACACCTATGACTGATGTTGAGCGACTGATACCTTACCTTTCATAACCACTAGGTGGCAGAATTGAGTGCGAAGTTACATGCGCGTTCTGCTTCTTTGAAATGGACCATGCCTTTTTCATGGGTGTTCGTATTATTTTGTCACCCATGTGTAGTCTTATATGGAACTGATGTAGGACAAC
This sequence comes from Maratus speciosus, assembly GCA_963932465.1. Taxonomy (NCBI): domain Eukaryota; kingdom Metazoa; phylum Arthropoda; class Arachnida; order Araneae; family Salticidae; genus Maratus; species Maratus speciosus. The sequence goes on along the minus strand of OZ010786.1, from coordinate 509,733,941 downwards.
TATGGGCCACACGTGTCAAAAAGATCGTAGGGACGTATTGTTTTCAGGAAAACCATTCTAGAGCCCTTCAAGACGACTCACTAAAGCCATATCGTTGGGAATTTGTAAAACATCCCACGTATATCGCCGAGCTCTTCCCATTTTGCACATATATTCGTCCCCTTCAAAGTCCCTGTAAAATCCCCGTTTCACAGGTGACAAAGGATCGAACTGTTGGAAAATAGACCCCTAACGAACCTCAAAAATCCGTCACTGAGGTAATCCATTCTTTTCCGACTCACTGCAATTGTTGTATCAATATCAATGGTACTTAGGTATAGGTTTCATGTGACACATTATCTATAATTCAAATATTGCGTTATTAAAAATATCTTTAATTAAAATATTTTTTAATATAACAGTAGTTTCTTTTTTGTTCGGACAAAATATTCGTTTATGAATATGTTTCCTCCGTGTATCATAATTGATAGTGAGAGGGCGCTACCGAGCGCTCACGACTGCAAGCGGCGCGGACGAGAATTCCCGCCAGATGCAGATGTGTTTTTAGACGTAAGCTCAGTGCATCAACCACTACCATTTGAATCTTATGTAAATAATAAAATCGTTAAGTTTTGAAATCGGAAGAATTTCATTGAGTAACAAGTAACAAATTCATTTAGTATTTTTAAGTAATTATACAGTCCATACTGGAGCTATCGCGGACAAATTTTTTAGCCCTCCGAACCGCAGCGGTCATTTAGAACACTGTGTGAAGAATCAACGACCTTGTATATTTTCGAATAACATAGTTATAGAATTTATAGAATTATAATGTCTACTACTACTCCAGTGATTTCATGAACTGTGGTCCTGAATCGGAAACGAGGAAATATACGTGGCCAGGTTGCAATAATATCAAATGCAATGAAATCGAAACTCGGCCATAAGAATTGGAATTGAAATTAAATTCTCTTCAGATGTTAAAAAAGAAGACGGATGAGTTGCGGAACGATGCATACTAGAGTGGAGCGAAAAAAATTAATTTTTTAAAATCAAAAACGGGTAGGTGCCAAAAGTTGCCTTTATAGTAGTAGATCATCTGCGTGCAATATTACCGCTGAAAAAAATGGCTTGAGTCTGCGCTTTTGGTCCAAAAGTCGAAAATTTGGGTTAAATTTGACAATTTTTCAAAAAATTAAAAAAAATTCTATAGAGATGGTTATTATTTAAAAGTGTTATTTAAACCTTTATTATTAATGACTTAACATATTTAAACGATAAAACGATATCTTCGTTCTGTATAACTGGAACAAAACTGGGAACCTTTGGGGAAAAAAAGGCATTGCCACTCTGTTGTGTCATACAACTAATTGTTATTTAGAATACAGCTCTTACGTAGTTGCTTTCAAATCTACCCAGGAGGTATCACGTGGAGATGGCTGCATTTTATGACACAACAGTGCATAGCCCGACCACCCTTCCATCTGAGCGTAATGTTTTATTTATATATTGAATTGTGATTTTTTTATCAAAAACTTGCATAAATTTTCTATCTGTGTGTATCAGCCTAATCCATCTCTTCTTTATATCCATAGACGTTGGGTGATGCTGCTGTGACACTCCTTCACGTATGTTTATACTGCTGGTGCATAATAAGGTAAGCAGAGTAATGCAGTGCAATTTATGGAATCTATTCATCCCTGTAGTATCTTCAACAAAATTGCATCCAGTTACTGAATAGTGATTGGGAGTTCTGTTCCTACAACATTTAGGTATTTCATCTTTGAGTATGCCATCCTTTACTCTACCTCTTGTTATTTTTTATATGTTTATAAGCTTGTCGCTTAATGTGATGGCGATCGTCATCAAAATTGCAGTAAGAATTTGCTCTCGATGTGAAAAATTTGCTCTCGATGTCCTAAATATATTTTTTTTTAGTATTTGTTTTTTGCCGTTTTCTGTGATGTTTACTAGCCTAGTAATTCCCCATAAGCTTTTAGATCAATTATTTGGATGTGGATTATATTTGGTGTAAACCATCCTTCGGCATAAACTTGGATTACATACTTTGTGAGTGAACCAGACTCTGATAATCAATCAGTGCTTATATAAAAGTGAATAATTTTATTCGCCTTTGTGAGCCATGTTGCTTAGGAGAAGTTTCTTGAGTTTCTATTCGCTAGTTCTTCTGGGCCATATCTTGATGAAATAACTTTGCATATGCCTAGCAGGTATTTCTGGTATGTGCTGAGTACCCTTTTCTCGATTTTAGGAAATAATGCTTGAAAATTACTCTCTATGGCTTCAAAAATGGAAATAAGAAGGGAATGGCACGTGGACAAAGATTTTCATATTGGTCCGGTGAATCCCTGTGGGTTAGAATCTAATTTTTGCAACGATCTTATCTAATAAATGATTCAGAGAATTTTCACCGGACTTGGAGGTGGCATATGATCAATTGTAATAGTTCATTCTAAACATGTCCCTAGCAGAATGGATGACAACGACTAACAGAATTATCCGCCTTAAAATGAGCACTTACTGCAATCAGAGTCTCTACGTTCACTCAAAATGTACTATGATATCCAAGTTTGGCCCCAGGATAGTTTACAATCAAATGTACTCCACAGCTAAAGAAGAGATCTAAAAACTCATGGGAAATTACTCTGCTACTAAACAACTCACAAAAAGGAATAAAGCAACTACTAAAAAAGGGTTATTTAGGACAATGGTTGCTTTGCATACACAGAGGAAATTCTTAATTCGATGCTCTCTGACGATTTCAATCACATTAAACAGCTAGCTTCTCAGCACATAACAGTTGAAATATGAGAGTAAATGATGGCATATGCAAATCTGAAATATCGAAAATAAACTTTGAAGAGGATAATTATATAAATGTAATTCTTTGGAAAAGTGTTGTAGTAACAGGACCTCTAATCAATATGCATTTATCGGGTGCAATCTTGGTGAAGATAATAGACGGCTGAATAGATTACATTAATATCATCCGCACTGCATTACACTGTTTGTCTTCTCTTACACAAACGGTAGAAAAATACGTAAAGGAGATCACAGCAGTAGCATCCAAAGTCTGTGGATCCAAAGAACAGATGTACTAGGTTGATACATAGAAAACCAGTCTTTGATAAAAAAAATCACAATTCAATATATAAATGAAACATTGAGTGCAGATGCTAGGGTAGTCGAGCTATGCACTGTTGTGACATGAAATGCAGTCACCTCCACGTGGTACCTCCTGAGTAGTTTTGAAAGCAACTAGGTAAGAGCTGTATTCTAAACAAAAATTATTTGTGTGACACAACAGAGGAGCAACCCCTTTTTTTCACCAAAAGTTGTCAGTTTTGTTCCAGTTATACAGAACAAAAATATCATTTTATCGTTTAAATATGTTAAGCCATTAATAATAAAGGTTTATATAACACTTTTAAATAATAACCATCTCTGTAGAATTTTTTTAAATTTTTTGAAAAAATGTGTAATTTTACCCAAAATTTCGACTTTTGGACCAAAAGCGCAGACTCACGCCATTTTTTTTCGGCGGTAATATTGCACGCAGATGATGTACTAGTATAAAGGCAACTTTTGGCACCTACCCGTTTTTGATTTTAAAAAAAATATTTTTTTTCGCTCCACCCTAATGCGTACCCCATAATATCTGATAAGGATTTAGGGAATTTTGAAAATTCCTTGACCGAAATAGAAGAGCAGCTAGAAGTTATCGAAGTAAATCTTCTTGATTTAATAAAGTCTAGTATTTCTAATGCTAAAAGCCAAAAAAATAGTAATGAAGAAGCTGTTCTAATGAGGCAAAAATCAAATTAATCTACTGCAATTTTCGGGTCATTACACAGAGTGGATGAAATTTAATTTACAATTCACCACTTTAACTGATAACGATGAACTAAATGATGCGCAAAAGCTGTATTATTTACAATCAACCTTAACAGGCCCTGTAAAACAATTACAAAACATTGATGATTCTTATTCTTCCTTATTCGAAGCTTTAAAAAAACGATTTGAAAACAAAAGATTAATCGTGACTAGACATATTTCAGAGTTATTTAGTAACACCAAAATAAAAACTGAAAACACGAAAGAGATACACAATCTGGTAGATAATTTATGGAGTCATTTGAGAGCTATGAAACAGTTAGGAATGGAATATAATAATTTATCGTAATCCATTTTAATGTATTTTGTTTTACAAAGAATTGATGATGAGTTAAGAAAAGCCTTTGAAATGTCTCTTAATTGTAATGAATTGCCTGAATAGAATATATTTATTGATTTTTGCTGAAAAGAGCAGCTGTAGAAAATGTGCAACAAAAAAATCTTTACGAAACCTAGGTTTTAAATTACCCATAAACAAAAAAGGTTCGTTTTACAAAATGACAAACTTAACTGCGCATTATGTAAACAACCTCATTTGATTTTTCGATGCCAAAAGTATTTAGATTTATCGGGTCAAGAGGGATTGAATCGAATGCGAAAATGAGTTATGTTATAATTGTTTAACTAACTATAAAGTTAATCGATGTAATACATTAAATAATAAATACAAAATTTGTTTTTCTAATCACTACAGCTCACTTCATGGTGCTAATTTTTTGAAATCTTCTTATGAAAATAAAAAAAGGCAATTATATTATGAATCAACCTCGGTTGAAAAATGAAGATAACGTAAATACTAATTCAGTGGAAATTATCTCAAATGCGAAGACCTTGAACTGTCAAAATAATTACGATCAGAATCTGTCAGGCGCCAGTTATAATGCTTTAATTTCGACAGCCGTGGTTTATTTAAGGGGATGTAATGATTCATTTTTTTCTTTTATTGCGATATTGGACACAGCCAGCAATATATCATTAATTACTTTTTCTGCAGCAGATATGCTGGGATTACAAAAATACAAGGTGAAGTCAGTGATTTCTGGATTAAATGATGCAGTTTGTAAAGTTAAAAACAGAATAGATGTCATAATTTCAAACAAAGATAGAACATTTAAAAAATCCCCTAACATATTTTTAGTTCCTAAAATAACTTATTTAATCTCTACGATTGCCGTAGATATTTCTAATCTGCACCTACCACAGAATTTAATGTATGGGATCCCAAGATTTTTTTAAATTCAGCGAATTCATGTGCTACTGGAGCAGTGTATATTATGAATTGTTATTAGCTGGTCAAATAAAAATTCCTGATACTTTACAAAACTACTGATACTTTACTCCTGATTTTACAAAACTCTCATTTAGGATTGATTGCAGGTGTAGCTATACGTGATAAAAATTAAACTAAATATAATTGCTATTTATTAGAAAATCAAGATGAATTAGATTTGAAAGCTTATTGGGATTTCGAGACATTAGGAATTAGGGATAACCCATATAAAGTAAAAAAAAAAATGAAAATATCCTAGAGAAATTTCTGGAAAAGGTGTGGTTTACAAATAACAGATATGGAATCTGTCTCCCATGGAAACGGGATTGGGAACAACTAGACAATAATTACAAGATAGCTGAAACACGGCTCGATTCTCTCGTAAAAAGAATGAAACGCGACACAAGTTTATATGAAAATTATAGTAAAATTTTAGATGAATATTTAGAAATGAGAATTATTGAAATTGGCCCTGAGTCAGAAGAAATTTCTAACAACCCAATTTTTTATTTACCCCACCATACGGTTTTAAACAAAACAGTGTATGCAGAAAATGTCGCATTGTTTTTGATGCGAGTTCCCATGAAGCGGGACACTTATCACTAAATGACTGTTTGGACGCAGGCAGTAACCTAAATCCGAACATTTTCCATTTATTGATTTTTTTAGATTAAATAAAATTGCTGTTTTGGCCAAAATCGAGTAGACCTTTTTTACAAATTTCGATCAATGAGAAAGACAAGGAAGTTTTAAGATTCCTGTTTATAGACGACAATCCTGTCAAAGTTGATGAGTTTAAAGTTATTATGTACAGATTCTTACGCCTAACATTTGGTTTGATGTTAATAACAGATTTTGATTATTTTAATATATGTTGTAGGGTAGAGACCCCTTAGTGTCAGGTTCAACGGATTTTATCCAATGCTCCTTAGTTTTTAATAAAACCGAGTGGTCTAATATTATTACACAACTTAAATACTTACTTTGCAACCAAAATGATAGGTTGGTCGTAGCTCAGTTGGCATGGCGTTTGCCGGCTAATCAGAGGGCCCGAGTTCGGTACCTGGATGCGCTGCATTTGTTTTTCTCATTTTTTGTTTTATAAATATAGTTGTAATTATAATTTAATAATTTCAATTAAAATTTTTAACATGATACATTAATTAAATGTTAACAAACATAAATTTATCATTTATTATTTGTAAATTATTATTTCTCATCCATTAAAGAAGTTTAAAAAGAAATTGGATCTATTATTGAATGATACAAATTCCAAAATCTTGACAAATTCTGTTGTGGTGCCATCCAGTTATGATAAAATAAAAGAATATGCAAATAAAATAAAAATAAAAGCACAAAGAAGATAAAGGGGAAAGCAAAATAATTAAAAGCGCAAGCATACTTACTACAAATTTCTTTCATTACAAAATTACAAAATTACATTAGAAAATTACAAGTATCTTTAATATGCAAAAAATCGGTTGTAATTTAATTCTGGTGCTAATTTTTAATATAATTATCCTTGTTACTTTAAAAACAGAATAATAGTATTATCACATTGACTTCCTTTGTTAAAGCAATGCGTAAATGATGTTTCTTAAATATTACGAATTGACACAATTGCTCAATATCATTGCATCGATAAAGAATATATGAAATACATTTTAAAAGTGATTAAAAAAACAGTTTTAAGATGTTTTATTACAACTATTTAGTTAAAAGTAAACAATTAAATAGGTTAAAATTATAATTGATATACAATATTAAAAATTTTAATTGACAATGAGATTATTAAGTTATACTTACATGTAAATTTATAAAACAAAAAGTGAGAAAACAAATGCAGCGCATTCAGGTATCGAACCCGGGCCCGCGAATCGGCCGGTAAACACCATACCAACTGAGCTACGACTAACTTATCATTGTGGTTGCAAAGTAAGTATTTAAGTTGTGTACTAATATTAGACCCCGGTTTCTCAAGAACTAAGGAGCGTTGGATAAAATCCGTTGAACCTGACACTAAGGGGCCTCTACCTTACAACATATATTAAAATAATCAAAATCTGTGATTAAAAAGGTTGGCCCTCTCCTTGTTAGTCAATTTAAGGAGGAATATCCGGTTGCAACCGAAATACTCAACTAATTAAAGTACATAAGATACAAATAAATGTAAACACATTGCTTAAAGATGCGTCAAATATAATAAAATCCTTTAAAAACACATTAAAGTCATTTTAAAAATCAAAACGTTTTAACCGGCATTTACACGGCCTTCATCAGTGAATTTTTTTTATTGAAATACTCAGCAGTTGTATTTATGTTGACGATCTGATAACCGGTACCGACACTATACAGGATGCACTGAACATTTCACAACAATCACACAGAATTATGAATGAAGCTAGTATGAAGTTTCGTAAATGGATATCGAACAACGAATTATGGAATCGTGGGAGAAGAACGAGTTTAGTACATTACCTCAGCCCTTTGAGGAAAACACAACACATAAGGTATTAGGACTGTTGTTGCAACCTAAACAGGACATGTAGACGATGGAGATTAATTAATTATTAGAATTTTTGTGCAAGGCAAAAATACTAAGAGGTTCGTTCTGCAAATAGCAGTCAGAATTTTGATCCCTTGGGTCTCATATCGCCATTTACTGTACGAATTAAATGTTTGTTTCAAGAACTATGGAGTACGAATCTAACATGGGATGAAGAACTGCCCGCCGATATCTCAAAAATATGGGAACAATGGAGCTCTGAGTTACCCCAATTAGCACAACCAAAGATACCCAGTAACGTTTTTCAGTTCCCTGAAGACTCTGATTATAAATTAATACTGCACACCTTAGCCGATGCCAGTCCCTAAGGCTGTCATATATCTACAAATATATTCCAAGACCCAATCCTCCATTAATTTGCTTACATCAAAAAGCAGAGTGACACCTTTGAAAAAGGTGGGAAAATTGAAAAGGAAAAATTTGAAAAATTTGAAAAATTGAAAAGGTCATTACCCCGGTTAGAACTGTTAGGTGCGTTACTTGCAGTGCGTTTAACTTGTGAGCTGGAGAAAGTACTAGATCGCAAGGGATCATCTTCTCTGTTTCTATGGACAGACTCGCAGATTGCCCTTTATTGGATGAAGGGGTCTGTAAATAGGTGGAAATCATTCATGTCCAACCGTGTAAAGAAATCCATTCGCTGAGAGACCCGTCCATGTGGTTTCACAGTGCAAGGTCCGAGAATCCTGCAGATTTACTGACGAAAGGTATTAAATATGTAAGTCTTATTCAGAATCACAAATGGTTGACTGGTCCATAGTTTCTGAAGGACTCATTAGGTATGTGCAACAAGGAACAATCCCTAGTGGTTCCAGATCAGGAGATCTATATAAATGAACTAAAAAGAGACTCAGTGAACAATATTAATGACTTTACCACCTTGTCTATTTCCAATGACATTTCTCTGATTGAACACATTTTTTTAATTACTAATAACTTTGTGAAATTAACACGCATAATTAGTTTTATTTTTAGATTTTATAATAACTGTCGCAATCCCCAGAAAAGAAGAAGTGGAGCCTTAATCTTTGACGAGGTGAGTCAAGCAGAATTATTTTTAATTCGGTCAGCACAAAAGCGTGAGTTTTGGGACGAAATAAAATGTCTTGAAAAAGGTAAGCCTGTTCAACAAAAAAGTAGATTATCTTCTTTAAATGTATTCCTAGGAGATGGAGGGTTAATTAAAGTTGGCGGCCGTTTATCGCATGCCGATTTACTGCTTAACTCAAAGTTTCGAGTTGTGTTGCCTGCCAATCATAAGTTAACGGATATTATCTTAAATTATTTCCATTTGAAGTATTTTCATTTAGACACACAAGCCTAGCTTTTCCATTGTCGACAGACGGTTTGACCACTTAATGGCAGGAATAATTGCCAGAAAATTATCCACAAATGTGTAACATGTTTCAAGAATAAGCCTGTTGTCAGTTTCCCAGTTGATGGCCGATCTGCCAAGGGAACGTGTGACACCAAATTTTGTATTTTCTGTAACGGGGCTGGATTACTGTGGGCCATTCTCTATTAAATTTAAAAATCAAAGGTATTGAATAAAGTTTATGTAGTAGTGTATATATGCTTATGCATCAAAGCAATACACCTGGACTTTGCTTCAGATCTCACAACTCAGGCTTTTATAGCTAGTCTAAAACGTTTCTTTGGCAGAAGAGGAAAATATGAAAAAATCCTATTTGATAATGCAAAAACGTTCATCGGAGCTGACATCGAGTTGAAAAAATTTTAGTTTCCGAGATGAAGAATTGTGTAACTTTTTAACCCAGGAAGGAATCAAATGGAAATTTATTTCCCCAAATTTTGGTGGCATCTGGGAGACGGCAGTAAAATCATTCAAGTTTCATTTGAAAAGGGTAATAGGTGATCAAAAATTAACTTTAGAAGAATTTGTAACGATACTAGCGGAAATTGAGGGAGTTTTGAACTCCCGCCCTCTTACCCCACTATCACCAGGTTTCGGAAATTTTGAAACTTTGACACCATCACATTTTTTTATCGGTAGACCTATCACTGCAATCTCCGAACCTCAAGTAGATAACATTAATGAAAATAGACTAGCAAAATGGCAGAGAATCATCAAATTTACCCAACAAATTTGGAAACTTTGGAAGCGCGACTATTTGAATAATCTCCAATAGAGGAGGAAATGGAAGTTTAAAAAAGATGATGTACAGAAAGGAACTTTCGTACTAATAAAGCAGGAAAATTTACCTTCTACCAAATGGTTAATAGGTAGAATAGTTGAAGTTTTTAAGGGAAGGGATAATATAATTCGAACGGTGAATTTACGTTTACCAGATGGGCAGATTTTTAAAAGAAACGTCAGAGATGTCTGTATGTTACCAGTTCAATAACAAATTTCCTTTCTTTCCTTAAGCAAACTCTAAAATATATATTATTTCTGTATTCAATCTAGTGTTATAGTGCATTTATTCTTGTATTATTATTGTATAGTTAAGTTCATTATAATTTATAAATTTTTCTTGTATGATAATTTTTGCAAATTTGTGTGTTAATGTATATTGAAAATTGCATTTCAATCCCCGGGGGAGTGTTCCTTCCGTGTATCATAATTGATAGTGAGAGGGTGCTACTGAGCGCTCACGACTGCAAAAGGCGCGGGCGAGAATTCCCGGCAGATGCAGATGTGTTTTTAGACGTAAGCGCCGTGCATCAACCACTGCTAGTCCCATTTGAATCTTATGTAAATAATAAAATCGTTAAGTTTGAAAATCGGAAGAATTTCATTGAGTAAGAAGTAACAAATTCATTTAGTATTTTTAAGTAATGATACAGTCCATACTGGAGCTATTGCGGACAGAATATATTTACTTTAAATTTTTAGGTTCAGGGATTCTATGAATCATTTTTCGTATTTTAATTTAGCAATATGGCATGCCAAACAATTCAATGCTATGGTGAAAATTCGAATACGTTTTCTTCTAAAAATTTTCTAATCGCCTAATTAGCATATAGTTTAACTCTTGCGGACGAGCGACCGGTATACGTGCCACTTAAGATACTCAGAATCCTTCATTGTTCCTATCAGTTATTGTTAGGGTTCTCTACTTAAAAAGTAAAAACGGAATCATTATAAGATCACTCATGTGTCTGCCTGTCCGTCTGTCACAACCCTTTTACTCGTAGTAGGTGTGTGTGGTAAGTGTAGAATGTGGAAAGTTCAAATTTTGGGTTGTAATAAAGACTACTGACCCACATATTTACAGATTATTAAACATTCAAAAATATAATTAGGAAAAATGCAGATTAGCTAATTAAGTTATTTGAAGAAAAAAAACTTTTCTTTGTATGTCGTGTGGGCTATCTTGTGAAAGTTTTCGTCACGCTGAACTCAAAAATTAATTTTAGGTATATTCTCAGAGATATCGTCGAAAATTTTCTGCAAAAATATGTCCCCACCCCCATCTATTTCTGAATCTACTTAAACTGAAATTATAAAAAAATTACAGGTAGTAGACGTTATGTTACACCTTGCAGGAAAATTCTAGCGATTACCCTAGGACACATATTTTTTGAGAAAGTGCTTTTTTTCGTTACACATAAATTTCGATTTGCGGGCATTAAGCAAAGGTGTTGAGGAGCGCTGTAGGTACCAATCTTAGCAGAAGTATAAAATGATTCTTTTTAATGATTTTTTGAAAAAAATCGTCGGTAATTTTCCGAGATATTAACCATTAAAGATATGGACGGTTTGGACATACAAAATGACAGTTGCGGCGTACTCTATGCACCATCGGACTTTAAAGCCTAGATAACAACTTTTAATGATTTATTTGTGTAATGCTATGCCCAGTAGCAGTATAAAAGCAATTAGCGTCTAATTGTTAAAAACAAATTTAATAAGAATTAATCACATACATACTATGGAATTCGCGAGTAGTTTGCATTGAGTGGATCTCCCAATACGCCTCCCGTGTCTTTAAAAGTTAATTAAAAAGCCATCTAGAAATAAGGGGCACTCTTCCAGGCGGCGTGCATTTTTGCGACCTCCTTTGGAAGTGAGCTTAATGCCGAGTTTAAACTTTAAACAATGCTTTCGTTTTAAAAAGGAAAATAAATTTAGTTTCATGAAATGTCAAATAAAGTTTAAATATGCACAATTTTTGTTGTCAGTACCGAACTAAGTTCATCATAAACAGATTAGGATACTATTAAAAAAGAGTTATAGAGAGTAGCAATATTTTATATTATTTAGGTGTCATATCTCTTTTAACTTTTATGATATACCCATTTATACTTTTCTAGTATATACAGCTATTCCCAACCCTACGTTGTATATAGTTTTTTACAAAGTGATATTATTCTTTTAGCAACGATTTTTTTTAAATAATACAGTTAATTATTCATATATTTATTGTACGGAATCGTCTGAGTGCGAGTACTACTCGCACTTGACTGTTTATTTTATTGTAAAGTTTATCTTTTAAAATCATAGGATGTTTGTGATTCAAATACAAAAATATTTCTGTTTTGAAAAACCAATTTTAATAGAGAAAAAATTAAGCAAAGGGCTCGCGTTACGAAAAGGTTAATTGTTCACTGAAAATTGTCCGAAGGCCACTGAGCAATACAGTTTTACTTTAACTGAGCTGTTTTAAGAGAAGTTATCTTTATCAGAAATCACAAAGGATGAAATACGTGAATACAAATACGTTTGCATTAAATTTTTAGGTTGCGGAATTTTATGAATTATTTTTCATATTTTAATTTAGTAATATTGCTTGCCAAACAAATTAATATTATGGTGATATTTTAAATATTTTTTCTTGTAAAGATTTCAAAATCGAATAATTAGCGTAGATTTTGGATTCACTGAAATTTTTCAGAAAGCCACTGAGCTATTTCAGTTTTCCTTTAACTGAGATGTTTTAAGAGAAGTTTTATTTATCAGAAATCACAAAAGACGGAAATACGACAATATAAATAAGTTTGCAGTAATTTTTTAGGATGCGGCATTTCATGAATCATTTTTCATATTTTAATTTAGTAATATTGCGTGCTCGATTGCGTGCAATTCGATGTTATGGCGACATCTATATATTTAAAACGCTAAGCGTTTTCTTTCGACAGTCCGTGAGAAGAAACTACTGCATCAAATTACACCAATCTTTTTTTAAATGAAAGATATTTGACCACAGATTTGTTATCGTACATTCGTTTGATCAAATATTTTATTAATTAGCCGCAATTTCAAATTAAAATTTTACTGTTGCGCATGCGCAGTATATAAGTACAAGTCTGCCTTTGGAGTGACGCTTCGCACATGCGCAAAGGTGCTCGCTCAGTTTAACTATCCAATCCCAGGTAGAAGTTGTCTGAAGTTCGTCTGCTATTCGATCATACTGTAAACAAGCTTTTCTTTCTTTCACAAAATTAATATTATTTGGCTCTTTCAGCATTATGAACCATTCAAAAACTTATTGTGTCGAAATTAAGAGCTGGATACGGTTTATTTCGGGGTGTCATATTGTTTTCGTGATATTACACAGAAGATAAACACAGTGATTTGAGGCTAAAAGTCTTATGGTTATGAATTGCCAATAGTTACACACGAAGATTGGGAAACTAGCCTGTTAAATTGTAGCTGCTTCTTTGAAAAAAATAAGGTATCATAAATATTAAAACACAAAACTATTTCCGTTAGATCAGAAGAACTCAAATTCGAGACAATTGCATATGCGTCAACTGTTTTTCTTCAATTTGGAAGGAAGAGAAGCGAGTTCCTGCTGGCGTAGCGGGCTAACACAGCAGTTTAAAACTCGGAATTTTTGTACAGGACGCAGGTTCGAATCCAAGCCAGGCAAAATGTGTAATATTTTTGTCGATAATTCATTTCAATAATGACATATTTTATTAGGAAGATAAGTTGTAGGATTTTTATCTTATTATTATTATTATTATTTGAATGCTTTATAATTAAATGAAATTTTAACACTCAATATTTTTAAAAAATAATAATTTTATATTTAAAATGTTTAATCTAAAATATTTTGCATGTAATTATCAATTAAATAAAATGAGCAGATCTACAATTTTCGTTATATTTTCTGACCATTATCAAGAATATATATGTACGTGTGTCAGAAAGAAAAGTTTGTCATCCATTTGCGTAAAAAATAAAACGAAAAAAAAAAAAAAAAAAGAAAAATATTCGTATAAGAGCTATAAAAGAAATTACCTTGATATCTAGATTTAACTTTTAAAAAATGTAAAATAAAATTCAAGCAATAAAAAATATATATTATTAATCGTTAGCTGCACCAAGTTTCAAATTTAGGTTTTTAGAAAATCAGATAGATAAAAATAAAATGCATGGCAGCTTTTAATGGTTGTGTAATTAAAAAAAGAAAAAAAGAAAAGAAAAGAAATGTTGTTATTAAAAAAATGAGGCCGTAGTAAGTAAATAGAAATTCTCTATCCGGTATTTTTAGGTAAATTTCTGATAAAAAGCAAGCATAATTGGTTGTAAATTGTAAACTTAAAATTCTTTCACTTCAATGAATAAAACTGTCTGAGTTAGACTGACAGCTCTATCTATGGCCGTAAAGAAATAGGAATCACTTATGTAATATAGGAATTCGTCATTCAATAATTAATTTAAAAGCAACTAATTAAAAATTCAAAAAAAATTCTAATGAAACATTCAAGTTATTTACCGTCAAATCTTGACGGGCACTACTAGTTTTAAATAATTTTTCTTCTAAAGATTTCCAAATTGAATAACTAGCGTAGTTTTAGGATTCACTGAAATTTGTCGGAATGCCACTGAGCTATTTCAGTTTAACTTTACCTGAGGTTTTTTTAAAGAGAAGTTATCTTTATCAGAAATCTCAGAGGAGGGAAATACATGAATACAAATACGATTGCATTAAATTTTTAAGATGCGGTATTTCATGAAACATTTTTCATATTTTATTTTAGTAATACTGCGTGCCAAAGAAGTTGATATCATGGGCACATTTTAAGTAATTTTCTTCTAAGGATTTCCTAATCGAATAATTCGCATAGTTTTAGGATTTACTGAAATTTATCCGAAAGCAACTGAGCTATTTCAGTTTAACTTTAACTGAAGCGTTTTAACAGAAGTTCAAGTTAAAGAAGTTCTCTTTATCAGAAATCTCAAAGGAGTGAAATCCCTCAGAAATTCCCTAAACATAAAGCATCAAATATATTAACCACTTCAATGGCAGTCCCGATAACTCGGGAGTTAAGACACTATTTTCCCTTCCTGGCTGCCGGTGAAGTGGTTTTAACTTGTATTCATTATGTGATGCTTGCGCAGTTAAATTAAGACAGAGTATATAGTTTCTCGCCTAATTAAACTTTAAACCATAAATGAATATGCATATTCTGTGCATTATTCGTAAAATTAGTGCATTATGTTGCTTGAACAACAAGTGAAGGAACATGATGCATTCGCCTTAAGCTTATATTACACATCATATTTATTCAATTAATGAAAATGTCTGTCTAAATATGACTGATGATGATTGATAAATTCGACTAACATTTGTCAGAAAATATATTGTCCTTCAGAATATTTGATAACCAGACTCGCAGATGTTTCTTAGTAGAATATGCTGTAGAAGGCAAAATAAAAAATAAAAACATATTTAAATTTTTAATGATACAAGTTTGATATAATTTTAGAAAAAAATCCCCGTGTTTTGCTACACGTTCGAATTTTTTGAAGTAAAATTTCAAGTTAAACTAACGGTAAAAAAAGAATATTGTATAAAATTACTTTTTTGTTTTGAACATTACTACATACAGCAGAGCGCCGATTATCCGAACAAGTCGGGACCGACCTTAGTTCGGATAAGCAAAAGTTCGGTTAAATGAACAGACAATTTAAGGGATGTTCCTGACTATACTAAAATCTTCACATTTTATCCACGCTTCGGACTGACAGCACTAGTTAATGCTGGCATGATTAAAAATTGATTTTTGTCTTTTTAATTTTTTTGTTTACTTTTTAAAATCATTTTCTGAACTCCAGAGATTATAGTATTGAGGTTATATTTAACCTCCGTGCTCCCAACTCAGGAATGCAGAAGGGACTTCGGTTTTTTTCAACGCTCCACTTGAGTCTCCAAATTCTAAATTTTTCTTTCTTTTATTTTTCCCTTGTTATGTTCTGGCCATGTTCGATGGAGGTTAAACAGGGGCTGCGGCCCACTGTAAGTACTCCCAAGCACCTGCGTTGACTTGACTCCAGAGATTATAATTTAAGCAAAAAAAAGCAAAAATAAAAAACGAAAAAAACGAAAGCAAAATTTAAGCAAAAAAAAAAAAAAAACGATTGTTGCATGCTTTAATAAAGACATTCTTTTCAAATCTGCCATGTCTCAAATTCTTCTTAATAAAATTATTCTTGTTAGTTGAATAGGATTTACGTTCTTCTGTCGTTCGAGCCATTTCATAGCTATATCCAAACATTCAAAGGCTTTGATTTGTGATGGACCTGGGTCATTTTCAGAGACTTCGTTTATATTTTCTTCAATTTATATTTCGTCTTCAATCGTCTTTTAATCGTCTTATTTCGTCTTTAATCCACAATCTCATCATTAAAATCTTATATCCAGGTCTAATAGGGTGTTTGGATAATTGGAAGTTCGTTTTAAAAAAAAAAAAATGTTGAGAGAAATCGGCTGTTCGGATAATTAAAAGTTCGGTTTAAAAAAAAATTGGGAGATATTGGCTGTTCGGATAATCGGCACTCTACTGTATTCTTATTATCTTGTATTTTATTATTTGGTTTTACATACAATTGTTTCTATCCTAAATGTTTGTAAAAATATATGTTTTTAATTTGAGAAATTTGTTGTGGTTATAATGTTTTTGAAAGAGATATACATTTTAAAAAGCATGTTGAAATCACAACAAATACAATCTGCGTACTTAAGAAAACAGTAGGTGAAATATTGTAGTATATTTGGATAAGTTTAATTTATAAATACCTGTAGAAATTAAATTATCTGTATGAAAACCTCATTTTATATTACGCGCTAATAGCAAAAATACCGTTTTCATAAAAGTGAATGAGCTGCTTAAAATTCCATTGGAGTCTGTGTTAAATTGTACATATTAAATTCGAATTGATTCAATTCTAATTTGAATATTAAAAGCATTATTTATTTATTTATTTATTTATTTTGCTTTTCAGATTTGCATAATTTAAAAAAAATCATTTATATATAAAAAAAAAATAAAAATAAAATGTATTTTTGATTTTTTAAAACTAATGATTCCAATTAAGAAGTTTACAACTTATATTTGGAATGTACGCTTCCATTTTGAAGCAAGATTTTAAAAAAAGAAGAGGTGTAAAATTTATTTAGTTTAAATAGGTGTAAATAATTTTTATAATGGTTAGTAAACATTTTGACAGCCTACTAGCACTTTGTTTACCCTGTATTTCAATATTTTGAATGTTATTAAAAAGTAAAAACAAAAAATCGAAAGATATTTTGTATTTGTAAATTAATAACATGTTTCGATTTTACTGCAATCACTTTTCATAAAAAACAGTTTAAAAAGTCATAAAAGAGTGTTTTTAATAACTCATTGGAATAGGGTTTTAGTCTATTGTATCCTTATCTGTTAAGCTAAACAAAAAAGCAACCAATGAAAAACCGATTTAACTAAATAGAACAGTTGAAGATATTTATTTAATTTAAAACCAAATATATCCGTTTTTGCAATTGGTTCATATTTTTTTTAAGAATGACTACCTTTTTTATATCATGTATTTTCTGTTTTGAATGGTATTAGAAAAAATAAAAATATCGTACAAATTGTGTTTAAATGAATAATTAATTGTTTTTCAATCATATGGTAATATTATTTATTAAACAGAGAGTTACAAAAACATTCCCAAAATTTTTTAAATAAAAAGAAGAGTTGAAGCTATTTATTTAACCATATTATAAAACAATTATAATGAAACCATATAAATGCGTTTTTGTAATCGGTTAATACATTTTTGAAGGTTTACTACTTTTTTTTCTATACAATGTATTTTACTATTTTCAATGTTAAAGTTAACAAATCATAAAATTATCGTAAAAACAAAGTTTAATAAATAATTAAATGGTTTCAATCATATAAGAATTAATTTCATTAAAAAAGCAAAAAAGAGTTAATAAAGAATTCGTAAAAAAATTAAAAAAAAATCCGTATATAACTACATTTTAATCAGTATATTGATTTAAATCTAAAATTAAGGTTTCAACTGTCGTATCCGAAATAAAAAGTATATTTTTTTGAAAAATGTATATTGTGATAGAAAAAAAGTATAATTTGATAGATTTATAGAACATAAGATTCAATTTTTATACAATTCTTATACTCAAAATTCCTTTGATTCAATTTGTCTTTCAATTTTTATTACATTTATTTCGTACAAATGTTAGAGTTCAATAGAGAAATGAAAGTAAGTTAAATAAGCGCGGTAACAGCATTTGACAATATGAGTCAAAATAAGTTTAAAATGCTGTTTAATATAAAAAGTCATTTTGACCCTGAATAATTAAAAAATATATATTTTCTGAAATAATACCTCCAAGCGTATTCAAAGGGTTCTTAAAAAATATTCTTGTCTGAAATAGAAAAAAAATATTCTTCATTCAAAATTTAAATAAAAAGAATTACTCACACGAAAACTTTAGCCGGTTGGGTTATAAGTTAATGTGCTGCAGAACAAAATATCCAGATTAAGAATTTATATTAAACATAAAAAGGTTCTACTTCATATAATATTTATATGTAAAGTGAAAACTGGAAACTTTTATGCTATTTCACAACTATTATTTTGAGATGTTACAAGAATTGTAATTGATATATGCCACAGAAATTTACAAATGATATCGATATACGTATATATAAACTTGTACGGTGTGTTCTATAATGGGAGGTCCATCCTTAAAAATACATTTAACTTCTGAAAAACATACAATTTTTTGTGAAACAATTTTTTGAGATGTTCTGTTTTATAAAATTATGAGAATAAAAAATAAAAAATATGTATTTAAAAATTATTTAAACGTTTTAAAAGGATTTTTTTTTGTATTTTTCGGCATTGTAATAGAAAGACACACTTCCGTTTTTTTTTTTTTTTTTTTTTTTTTTCAAATTTTAAATACGGTTTTTCATTATGTACTCAACTTTCAATTACAATCGATATCATTCGTGGGTCTTAAGTGACCTTAACTTTAAAATGTAATTCAACTTGCAGCTGTTATTACTCAGTAGCAAAGTTTAACCCTTAAATGGTGAGTTGGGGTATTTTGGATCCCAGAGAAATTGTATATTAGTTCTATATTTGCAAACAAAATATTTGTGGTATTTAGATACGTGAATTTATATGTGTATGTATGTTCAGTTGTTTTTATGCAAATAATACAAAATTCACAGGATTTTTTTTTAATTTTAATTCGCTAAATTTTTAGAATTTAGACAATAGGACAATAAATCAAATTTTGAGGTTGCATACACCCCACCTTAACACTTATGTTATCCCCACTTAAGCGTTAAACTACAGATATCGAAAATAAACTTACGTAAATTAAGAAATTTTAATTCACAGCTTTGAATGAATGTATTTAATCTATTAGAGAAATAACAGAAATTTTAAAACGACCACATAAATGTATGAAAAATTTTCGTCCTTATAAACTTATTTTTGAAAATTTTATGTTTGTCAAACAGATCACAATGGGGGTTAATTCGGACTCAAATGCGTTTGAACAAAGAGAAAATGTCATTATACACCACGTCCCAAAAGTTTGGAGAATCAATGAAATTTGCATTAACATATAAAGTAATAATGTACAATTAAAATTAGTGGGATAGGTAATAAATAAAGCAGTTTTTCTGATATACACATATAAATTATGATCAAAGGTTTGAAATTATAAAATATTCATTAAATTATATAAAAATGTGCTGTCCCAAAAGTATAGACAATTGTATTTTTTTTTTTTTTTTTTGGGGGGGGGGGGGGTTACATTTATAAAAGTAACTAAAAACTTACTTTTAATATTTAATTGTATTGCCACGGCACTTTATAACATCAACACGTTGTTCCATAGAATTAACTAAGCATTGCATTACAAAAAGAGTTATTTCATACCACGCTTTGTCAATTACAATTTTTAAGTCATATACACACGTATATTGCTTTCCATTTTCATATATTTTACGAGATAAGATCCCCCATATGTTCTCCATGGGATTCAAATCTGGACTAAGTGCTGGCCAGTCTAATAGTATGATCTTGTTTTGCCTAAACCATGTTTTCGATGATGTGGAGGTATGGATGGATGCCCCATCTTGTTGGAAAACACAGTCCAGTCCTGCTAGCAAATCCACAATTGGCAGTATATTCGTACGTAAAATATCCTGATAATCCTCTGATTTCATTTTTCTGCCCATAAATCCTAGAAATGTTTGGCCGTTGAAAAAAATCCTCCCCAGGTCATTATGGATCCTCCGCTTTGTTGCCTGCTGAAACAGTTCTTGGGTTCTTTTCTTAGGTCATGCCACTAAAATTTATGACCATCAGGGCCGTCTAAATTCCATTTCTTTTCATCACTGAAGATGACAGAAATCCATTTTTCTCTGTATGCCATATGCTTTCTAGCCCACTTTAGACGTGCATCTTTATGTCTCTGCTTTAAGCAAGGTTTTGCTTTCATTCTCCGGTAAACAATAGTTTTTGAAGCTTTAATTCTTCTGTCTACAAAACGTTTTGAAGTTCTGGAATTTGTTGCAATTTCACGCACAGATTATTTATCAACTGAAGCCATTTTTAATAACATTCTATCATCATGTAACTTTGTTTTCTTTGGTTTTCCGAGTCGCTTTCTACTATTCCCTGTTCCACCTGAGCTGAAAACTCTATAAATACTGCTCAAGGATCTCTTTTTCATCTTTAGAAATTTCTTTAGAACGTAGCATTTTTATCGGAATATGCAGGAATTGTCTTTTCCGAATCACAAACAAAACAATACATTGAACTCATTTGATTCCACACAATTTCAATAAATTATTATGCTAAAATACAGCAGATGATATTTCAATTAAAGGGAAAAATTATTCTGCATTTATAGAAGCAGACGTAAATAAAAATATTTTATTTTGTGAACAAAAATGTAAAAGAAAACATGTAATGTTGTATTGGGTCTATACTTTTGGGACAGCACATTTTTATATAATTTAATGTATATTTTATAATTAATTATAACCTTTGATTATAATTTATATGTGTATATCAGAAAAAGTGCTTTTATTTATTACCTATCTCACGAATTTTAATTGGACCTTATTGCTTTTTATGTTAATGCAAATTTCATTGATTCTCTAAACATTTGGAACGCGGTGTACACTCATTGACTACTCCCTCTAGACACATGAAGTAATTAAATTATTAAGAGAAAAATCTTTCTAAAACAAGGGTAACACTAATAATAAAAAGTAAGAAAGCAAAGAAAGCTGCTAGCCAAGGGGGTAATAATTACTAGAAAACAGGATTTTGGCTTTTTTAGAATTTAGTGTCGTCCACAGGAAAAAATATATATACTATGTATATAAATATAAATAGTACAAAACGTATTTCATTTTTAAGACTTAAATCACATGCTTTTGTTTTACATAAAATGACGTAATTCGTATCCGGTAGAGAATTCCACATTTACGATCCAGTCTTAAACAATATCTATAGTAAAATATGCATATATTGCTGAATAATAGACAAATACAAAGAAAGAGATGTCATTCATGAAAGTCGCAAAAAAAAAAAAATCGGCTATCTAATGATTCATATGCCTTCATTTGTTTATAATATTAATATAGATACTTAAATTTGAATATAGTTTACAATAGCTCCACGTTTTATCAAAAGCCATTTATTCATATATTTTTTCAAAGTAACAGCCATTTTAATTACATTTTGTTTTCACTTGTTATGGGAAATAACAACAAAAATCTATAATTACTATTTTCCAACTATTTTTCGTTTACTTTCTACAGAAATAGAGCCAACTTAAGTTGCCAATATAAAACGAAAGGCGCTAAAAACTACAAAAAATTAATATCTGAAAATTAAACTGAGATGCAGTTTTCAAACAAATTTCATTTAAATGTACTTTGTTTCTCAATACGGCGGTATAAATATTGAAAATGCGCGATGCTTAGAAGTTTAAAAAATTGCAGTTATTTATTGCAGAGTATTGATACATCTATTTTGTTTTACGGCAGACTCATACACCGTAACGTTATTTTTTAGAGACGAATCTTCCACTGCTGGCCAAAGAAAATAGAACATCGGTGGCTAATAATTGAAAAACCCCAAAAGAGGACATTAAAATTTACACAAACAAATATGCCTTGGGACGGCAATATTAGGGAAAAGAATCATATTTAATGATGAAAAAGTGTTAAATTTAGACGCGTCAATTGGCAGTTTCAATGGTATGACGTCCTAAGAGAACATATTTTTTAAAACAACAGCGAAGAGGTACTAGTACTAGTTTGGGCAAGCTTTACATGAACAGAAAAAGTATCATATATTGTACATATATTGCATTTTTAAGTAATCTCATGAATGCTGATATTATTAAAGATTACTTAATTACCGCTTGTTACCAGTTTCTGATAAATTTTTTAAGCCACGTTTGATATTTCAACATGTTAGTGCCTTGATTCACATTACAGTTCTTCTATGTTTAAATGTTTTGTATCCAATGTTGTGCATATTATTGGCTACCCTGTTTAAGTACTTAATTAAAATACCTTTAACAACTAATAGAGAAAACTGGAATTGCATATGCTATTTGATAAATGTAACAAGCGAAATAAAAGCTATTTTGCTTAAGTAACGTATTATCAGCTTGAATTAGTTGCTGAAACTCATTTGTTTAGGCCCAAAACAAATTTATGAAACGTTCCTTTGACAAATAGAGTAAGTATATCCTAATAAAACAAACATTATAACTTAATTTTCTGTTGTTGACTTATCATTTTCAACATCCATTTTTCATATATTGCTTTGAATATTGTAAATACATTTCTTCTTATTTTTTTAGGATTATCCGTTTTTATAAAATTCTTATTGTTTGTACAAAATAATATTTTATATTCTAATGTAATAACTCAATGTTTTTGCAACTCATTATACATGTATAAATCTTTAGGTACTTTTTTAAATTTCTTTATTTATATACATATGTTATGTATGTATGTGTGAATCATAGTTTTAAAAAAGCGCAATATCCGAAATAAGAAATGTTTGGTTATGTAGTAATTCAATCAATTCACAAAAGTTACAATAACATTGCCCGTCAAACGTGGCAAATGAGGTCTGTTGCACTATAACTAGTTTTATAAATCTCCACATCTTGATGCAATAGCTTTTGTACTCTTATGCAAAAATGCATGAGTACAAAATATATTAGGATTCTATATATTAAATTCATAATGCAGAAATTATAAGACTCCGTCTTAAATAGGACTTAATCAACATGGCTAACCTAGTATCCTTACATATCATGCAATATCATTGAATTTATTACGTATGATAAGATTTTGTAGAATGACGAAAACTTTTACTATTATCTTTTATGTTCCGATTCGTTTTTCATAAAATTTTAAATGACTCGATGATTATATAACTTAAACCGCAAACTAATCAATAAATTCACCAACGATTATATAAATTAAATTTCAAACCATTCGGTTGGGTAGATTTGCACTGTTATATGCGGACAAGCCAGATGATGATTATAAGTGAAACATATTTATATAAATACGACATTTCCCAAAAGACCATTATGTAATGAAATAATTTTTAATGTCTCTGTAAATAAACTATGAGCATTACGTACTTTATTTTCAATACACCGAACAGGGCATAGTAAATCTTTATCACATATATCAATTACAGAGCAGTCTAACTGTATTAACCCAAGTTAGAGTTCGGACAGACAGACGGACAGAAAAACCGACTTCTTAAACTCTTTCAACTATGTTCGAAAGTGTTAAAATGCATAATAGGTTGAAATTTGACTTTCAGAAATTTATACCAATATACTCTATCATACTTGAATACTTTTGTACAGCCCTGTATTTTACCTTCTATCTTTATATACATGCCAACTATTTAGATAAATTCAATTAAGACTAAAACACGCTTAAATCTAGTAAAATCACACTTACACCGGTGGATTATCTTCCATAGACGGCCATGTATATAATTCTTCGCGTGGCCCTGTATACCATTTTTTCTATATTCTGCAAATATATCTTGGTATACAAAATGTAGTTCAGCGTAAAAATGCATAACTCATTTAAAAACAACCTTTAAGCTATTTTCGTTCATATTCTGTAACCCTTGCGAATTCTTTTGGGTTATCCTGTATATGATCTACAGCATTTATGCACACAACTTAATATGTAAAAATTTAGTTAAACTTAAAAACTCATATATCAACTAAAAATGCACTTACAGCAATCATCATTAATATACAGTATTTCTCGTACAGTATAATATCCGAAATCTTTTGTGTGTCCCTGTAAGTACTATGCACTTTCAGGAAATAACTTGTAGTAATCCCCAGCAACGTATATCAATTTCATTAACATAATTAAAATATGCCGCAAACAATGTTTCCCCCTATATCATTATGTAACGGGATTCTTTTGTGTTGCTCTGTAAATGAAAAATAAATATTTTTTGCACCGAATATTGCACTGATTGTATATTTTAGTACACTTCATAAGTGCATATCTATTTCGTTCTGTTCGAAAGCGTGCAACATCATTAAAATGCACTTGAAATAATATTTTCATATTGGCTGTAATGTAACGGAAAACTTTAGACTGTCCCTGTAATTAAACTATACATCCGATTTTCATAACATTTGAAATGATTCGACAAAAATTTGCAACAATTATATATTTAAAATTTCAAACCATTCGGTAGGATAGATTTTGCTCTGCTATATGCGAACGGACGGACGGGCAGACAGACAGACGGACCGAACGACAACTATAGGTACTACGTATTTATATAATTACGAACGCACCTAAAAAGGACAATGACCTCTTTATTATACATTCCGTAATAATCATAGTTCTTACGAGTAGTCTTTAGTACGGATCAATAGAGTTCAACAACAACTCCAGCATATTAAATAATAATAATAAATGAGAGTGCCTTCTCAGTTTATTCCTCAAATAAATTATTCCCGTATTGAACACTTTTAAATTTGAACTAAAAGAATCGACTTTGTGTGTCTCGCATTGTTTTGCGAAACACGTGGAGTTGCTGATGCAACCCTCTGCCATTAACTTAAATAAACATACTTCAAAATATCAATCCTGGATACAGGTGAAATCAAATCACGCAATGCAATACGGTCATCTTTTCATCAGTATTTGTTGTTGGAATAGGATAAGTAAATTATTATTAATTTGTTTGCCCATACGCTTAAGAATTCTTTTTATTGTTTGTTTTTAAAAAATTCCAACTTAGTTGAAAATTGTTTATGAATTTTTTTATATCTAGCTGTCTGACTGCCCAGCCCATTTTTCTGCCCATGCTGTAATTCTCGTAAATATACTTGGATTGCCATGTAAACTATATACGTAATTTACTTACAAAATGACATGTTCGGTATTGAAAAGGAAAAGTTTACCAATCATAGTTCATTTACAGGGATACTCAAAAGTATTCCATTAAGCTATACTTTATGAGGAAAAAACATTTGCGGAGTACTTTAGTCGTGTAACAAAATTTTAAATGTAATATAATTTATATTCATTATTGAGGTACACTAGAAGACGGTTTCTATCTAATATGTTATATGTAACACTTACAAGTACTCAGAGGCACTCAAAATATTCTGTTATGTTACGATCTATGAAGAAATGTCGTTTCGGCGTATTTTAATGATGTATCTCTGTTACAAATATAATGAAATTGAAATAAATTTCTAAGATAAACTAATACAAACTTTTTCTAGAATATAGCATTTATCATTCATTTACAGCATCACGCAAAACAGCTCAGTTATATAATTCTCTTCGAGGGAAAACACTTCGCAGAGTATTTCAATTATGTTGCATTATTTTAAACATGATGAAATTGATATGCATTACTGAGGTTTATTACTAGTTCCTTGCAGTAGAATATGATGTTCATTGCATTTATCGTTCATTTACAGAAAAACAAAAAAAAATTGGACACTGTATCCGAATCGTTGCCTATGTCGAACTGTTTTAGGAGATGATTGCTGAAAGTGCGTTTTAATATATGTTACGCGTTTTTTAATTTTACCTAAATATTTCCGTACTACGTGGTTTACATAAATTCTATAGTTCAGTTAGATAGCTACACAAAAGAATTCTTAAACATTAATGGCAATGAGCGTGAATTGCGTATAGGTGATTTTTAATTTGATATATGGACTTTCAAGCTCAATTACATTTAGTATACAAAGGTATATCTGTGGCATATACATAAAATCATATACAGGGAATGCCAAGATCTGGTTACAGTGTCGCCTATGAATAGTAATTCCTGGAAGTGTGAGGTCAGTAGTTTTAGGTATGTTTTTACCAAAATTAAATTTTACATTAATATGAGGCGTGTATAACATGGCATGTAACAAAATTCAAGTCAAATTCCGTGACTGTAGTCATTTAATTCCAAATACATTCCGTTAGAATAGTTCGATTAGACATAGATCCTGATTATTCAAAAAATAACTGTTCTGATTAATGCTTGATAGAAAGCACGAGTTATAATAGAAAATATATAAATAAATATATATACATCATTTTTGCTCTTTTTTTTAAGATATAGCAACAGGAAAAAAATTATTTAAACTACCAATTTCAAATTACTAAAATGTTGTCTCAACCTATATTCACTATTTAATATATATTATACTATTAAATGATATTAAATAAACGAGATTATTTAAAAGAGTATTTTATATATATTAATCTCTTAAATCTTTATTCACTTTTTCCACTCTTTACTTTTTGCATTATTTGGTTTTTGCAGTTTAAAAGTTAGTTGGCGAATTTTAATGACAATGGTTTGTTTCATAATTGACAGCATTGTTCTTGTAACTGATAATCAGACAGTAAATGATATTTGTCGAATTCTCATCTGCCGCCGGCTAACGGTAAAATGTCCTAAAATCGGTTAATTAATTAATAATAGTATTCTAAAAATATTAGAATGTTGTACTGCCATCCAAAATACACATGCTTACATAAGTTTTAAATACTAGAATTGGAAGAAGTGTGTGAAAAATAGATTACAAATAATCTTCTTTAAATACAAAGAGTTTAAAAATAAATAAACATAAAATCAACTATTATTCAATATTAGAAAAATATGCATTTACCACTCTGCTGTAGTACAGATCAATATATCGATATCGATTTGTCAATGTAAAAATTTCACATTATATAAAATACAAAGACAGCTAAAACTAGACGTTGGGGGCCAACGTAATACTTACGTATCATGGATATGCATAACATAGAATATGAAAATAAAACACTTGTAAAATATTTACAAAATGTATTACAATTCAAAAATAAAATTTAAACGTATTTGTTGTCAATTTGTAAGGCAAAGAGAGTGTTTAAAATCGTGGCTTGATGACGTCATAAACTTTCAATGCTCTAATAATGAATTGCGTAAAAGAAACATCCTTGTAACTCCAAAAATGATAATAATATTAACTAACAGTTTACTGCGTCGGATTAAGCATCTCATTTCCAATTAAAATGTATATTTGAATTGAAATTTAAATGAAATACAGTGTTATGAAAAATAGAAGAGTGTGGTAAATACGATCACAAATATCTCGACAACTAATTATCCGATCGGCTTTATTCTTTATGCGAAATTCGTGTTATTTTATTATCTTTTATACTGACTTCTTAAAATAACAATTTCAAAAAATTTTAAATACCTTTTATCAGAACGAATATTTCGAGAGACCGCAAAAAATATTTCCGGATAATCGAGGTTACTGAAGTTCAATAGGCTTTTTGTCATTATTACATACTAAGTACAAGCCCAATTTCAAGTCCCTGTCTCAATTTGCTCAGAAGATAGAATGTTTACAGACATACAGACACACACACAGAAAGACGGCTTTAATTTCTTATACATTTAGCTTTCAAAAATAATCTTTGAATTTAACTTGATAGATATTAATTAAACTATGATTTAAAGTGAATACAGAATAAGTCTAGCGTAAGATACGGAATCATAAAATAGGATTATAAATCAAAAAGAAAGAAATAGAAAATGAACTACATTCTCCTTCTTGGAAAAGGTAATTAGCAAACGAAGCGTCATAAAACTCCTAAATTATTCTTTTTTTTAAATTAAAAAAAAGTTATGAATATTTTCAGGTATAATTAACTACTTTTATTTTTCTATATGACAAGGTTAATTTTTATGAATAATAAATAAATTGGAATCTTAGTTAAACAATAATTGACAAATAAAGTTAAAAAAACATAATTTAAAAAACTATCACACTCTATATTATTCCCCGTGTGTATAGAAGTCGAGTACAAATTAAAATTGCGTATATTTCGAATGTTTATGATCGCAGTGCTCCAATTAGTTTCAGTTTTGTATTAGTTTTGTACTGATAGCATGAAGTCATCTTTCTTATTTTTTTAAAGGAATACTTTAAAAATGAAGAACTCCTATTCTGTTCTTATACTCACTTATTAAGAAGGTACATATTTTGGTTCCATTTATTTGCAACTTTATTGTTTTCGTAAGTTTTAAAACACGTTTGGTCAAGAAATTGTTAAAACGATTCGCCTGCATTTTTCTCTGTTCAAAAAAGCAGAAATGTAAAAGTCGTTGTTTATGTATGTCTTTGGAAGCGGGCATTGCCTTTCATAAAATCGTCATTTTTCAACTCCAAAATTAACAGGTATTTACTACAAACAACAATGCCGTTAATTGTAATTTGGAGGGGGGGGGGATTATGCATACACTATTTAATTCCAGTAATATTCGAAAATGTTTAGCAGAATTTCAGGATTAAAGGTTCATATTTGCAGTGTATCATATGTGCAATATTTCTTATAGATTACAAACACTCTGTTATAACTCTGTCACTACACCGTAAAAAAGTTAAATTCTTTTTAATATAGCATAATATAATATCATCATTAGCCGTAACTTAGAATAACCTCTCCCGAGTTATCCACTATTCCCAAAAGTGCTCTTTATATTTAGAAACCTGATAACTGAATATATTTTCTATGTATTTTTTAAGTGTCTATAACAACAATATTTTTTGCTGTCAGTGATTTTCGGGAAAGTTTTCCAGTAGTTTTATTGTGTATTGTGTATATTACCAGATTTATCCAACAAAAATATAAGTTTTTTTTTTCTTTTTCTTTTGATACTATCGAATCTCAGGTAAATATTTTCATCTGAAACAAACATGTTTCGCAGACAAAAATCAGATTGACAGCAATAAAATTAAAATTAAAATTATCTGTTGTTGTTGTAAATACTACATGTACAAATTCATTTACGCAACCCACAATCCTTGATTCAGAATTGACAGCACCCTAAAATCGGGCTTTCTAGTTTGTGAAAAATGATTAATACACTATAAAAAAACAAGCAGAAATCTTTTCGAAATTCAGAAACTTTGATTTTATAAATATTACTTTAAATATGTAAAATATACAGGTTTCTAAACATAAGAACTGTTTTTAACATCATACGTACGTCGAAATAAATTATTGTATCTTTTATTAGTTTAAGGTTATATTATATATTCATAACATGAGAAATATTTGACTATAACGATAATCACTATGCTTTGAATGTTCGATAAAACTGCATGAATAAAATCATATTACATGTGCATATTTGCCAACCGCCTGCTTTTTTTAAATCAAGAAAACATACTTTAAACCAGAAATTTTATTTAATAATTTAAAGCATGTAGGTTCCTATTAACTTCCACTTCTAAGCAGGAAACTTTTAATTTAATAAATTTTCTGGTTGGGATGTTTCTTTTTGTTTTAAAAAAAGCGGGAGGTCTGCAAGTATGCATGTGGTATTACACGTCTTACTATAATTTTTAGTTTTTGTCTACCACAATAAAAAAAGTGAATGTCCAAGGGCTGCATGTTTAAATAAGTTACGAAAAAATTTAAGACATTCTAGTACATACCAAAACAAATTTATAGGAAGCTGATATATCTATCCTCTTATGTAATCAAAAGTACAATTGTTTCCCAGTGCTAGCAAATTCCCATTTTCGTTCATAAATTTAGCAATAATGAATTTATTTTAGCAAAATTTCAACTTATTAAGTTTGCCATGTGTAAAATGTGATGAGTTAAAAGGAATAGTCAAGGAATAGTCAAAGGAATAGAGTTTTTGAAAATAATAATAATAATAATAATAATAATTCAATGCGTGTAAAGAAGTATTAATCTTCTTACAACATTTTAAAGTTTTGAGGTACCACAATAAAAAAAGTGAATGTCCAAGAGCAGCATGTTTAAATACGCTACGAAAAAAATTAAGATATTGTAGTATACATACCAGAACAAATTTATAGGAAACTGCGATATCTATCTACTTATGCAATCATTAATACAATTGTGTCCGAGTCCAAGCGATTTCCTATTTTCGTTCATGAACTAAGCACTAATGAATTTATTTTAGCAAAATTTCAACTTATTAAGATTGCCTTGTTTAAAATGTGATGACTTAAACGGAAGAGTAAAAAGAGTTTTTGAAAATAATAATAATAATAATTCAATGCGTTTAAAGAAGTATTAATCTTTTTACTACATTTTTAAGTTTTCAGCTACCACAATAAAAATAAGTGAATGTCCAAGAACAGCATGTTTAAATACGCTACGAAATAAATTAAGACATTGTAGTATACATACCAGAACAAATTTATAGGAAACTGCGAAATCTATCCACTTATGCAATCATTAATACAATTGTGTCCGAGTCCAAGCGATTTCCCATTTTCGTTCATGAACTAATCACTAATGAATTTATTTTAGCAAAATTTCAACTTATTAAGTTTGCCATGTGTAAAATGTGATGACTTAAAAGGAATAGTCAAAAGAGTTTTTGAAAATAATAATAATAATAATTCAATGCGTGTAAAGAAGTATTAATCTTTTTACTACATTTTTAAGTTTTCAGCTACCACAATAAAAAAAAAAGAATGTCCAAGAACAGCATGTTTAAATACGCTACGAAATAAATTAAGACATTGTAGTATACATACCAGAACAAATTTATAGAAACTGCGAAATCTATCCACTTATGAAATCATTAATACAATTGTGTCCGAGTCCAAGCGATTTCCCATTTTCGTTCATGAACTAAGCACTAATGAATTTATTTTAGCAAAATTTCAACTTATTAAGTTTGCCATGTGTAAAATGTGATGACTTAAAAGGAATAGTAAAAAGAGTTTTTGAAAATAATAATAATAATAATAATAATAATAATAATAATAATAATTCAATGCGTGTAAAGAAGTATTAATCTTCTTACTACATTTTTAAGTTTTCAGCTACCACAATAAAAAAAAAGTGAATGTCCAAGAACAGCATGTTTAAATACGCTACGAAATAAATTAAGACATTGTAGTATACATACCAGAACAAATTTATAGGAAACTGCGAAATCTATCCACTTATGCAATCATTAATACAATTGTGTCCGAGTCCAAGCAATTTCCCATTTTCGTTCATGAACTAAGCACTAATGAATTTATTTTAGCAAAATTTCAACTTATTAAGTTTTCCATGTGTAAAATGTGATGACTTAAAAGGAATAGTCAAAAGAGTTTTCGAAAATAATAATAATAATAATTCAATGCGTGTAAAGAAGTATTAATCTTTTTACTACATTTTTAAGTTTTCAGCTACCACAATAAAAATAGTGAATGTCCAAGAACAGCATGTTTAAATACGCTACGAAATAAATTAAGACATTGTTGTATACATACCAGAACAAATTTAGAGGAAACTGCGAAATCTATCCACTTATGCAATCATTAATACAATTGTGTCCGAGTCCAAGCGATTTCCCATTTTCGTTCATGAACTAAGCACTAATGAGTTTATTTTAGCAAAATTTCAACTTATTAAGTTTGCCATGTGTAAAATGTGATGACTTAAAAGGAATAGTCAAAAGAGTTTTTGAAAATAATAATAATAATAATTCAATGCGTGTAAAGAAGTATTAATCTTTTTACTACAATTTAAGTTTTCAGCTACCACAATAAAAAAAAGTGAATGTCCAAGAACAGCATGTTTAAATACGCTACGAAATAAACTAAGACATTGTAGTATACATACCAGAACAAATTTATAGAAACTGCGAAATCTATCCACTTATGCAATCATTAATACAATTGTGTCCGAGTCCAAGCGATTTCCCATTTTCGTTCATGAACTAAGCACTAATGAATTTATTATAGCAAAATTTCAACTTATTAAGTTTGCCATGTGTAAAATGTGATGACTTAAAAGGAATAGTCAAAATCGTTTTTGAAAATAATAATAATAATAATTCAATTCGTGTAAAGAAGTATTAATCTTTTTACTACATTTTTAAGTTTTCAGCTACCACAATAAAAAAAAGTGAATGTCCAAGAACAGCATGTTTAAATACGCTACGAAATAAATTAAGACATTGTAGTATACATACCAGAACAAATTTAGAGGAAACTGCGAAATCTATCCACTTATGCAATCATTAATACAATTGTGTCCGAGTCCAAGCGATTTCCCATTTTCGTTCATGAACTAAGCACTAATGAGTTTATTTTAGCAAAATTTCAACTTATTAAGTTTGCCATGTGTAAAATGTGATGACTTAAAAGGAATGGTCAAAAGAGTTTTTGAAAATAATAATAATAATAATTCAATGCGTGTAAAGAAGTATTAATATTTTTACTACATTTTTAAGTTTTCAGCTACCACAATAAAAAAAAAGTGAATGTCCAAGAACAGCATGTTTAAATACGCTACGAAATAAATTAAGACATTGTAGTATACATACCAGAAAAAATTTAGAGGAAACTGCGAAATCTATCCACTTATGCAATCATTAATACAATTGTGTCCGAGTCCTAGCGATTTCCCATTTTCGTTCATGAACTAAGCACTAATGAATTTATTTTAGCAAAATTTCAACTTATTAAGTTTTCCATGTGTAAAATGTGATGACTTAAAAGGAATGGTCAAAAGAGTTTTTGAAAATAATAATAATAATAATTCAATGCGTGTAAAGAAGTATTAATCTTTTTACTACATTTTTAAGTTTTCAGCTACCACAATAAAAAAAAGTGAATGTCCAAGAACAGCATGTTTAAATACGCTACGAAATAAATTAAGACATTGTAGTATACATACCAGAACAAATTTATAGGAAACTGCGAAATCTATCCACTTATGCAATCATTAATACAATTGTGTCCGAATCCAAGCGATTTCCCATTTTCGTTCATGAACTAAGCACTAATGAATTTATTTTAGCAAAATTTCAACTTATTAAGTTTGCCATGTGTAAAATGTGATGACTTAAAAGGAATAGTCAAAAGAGTTTTTGAAAATAATAATAATAATAATTCAATGCGTGTAAAGAAGTATTAATCTTTTTACTACATTTTTAAGTTTTCAGCTACCACAATAAAAAAAAAGTGAATGTCTAAGAACAGCATGTTTAAATACGCTACGAAATAAATTAAGACATTGTAGTATACATACCAGAACAAATTTATAGGAAACTGCGAAATCTATCCACTTATGCAATCAGTAATACAATTGTGTCCGAGTCCAAGCGATTTCCCATTTTCGTTCATGAACTAATCACTAATGAATTTATTTTAGCAAAATTTCAACTTATTAAGTTTGCCATGTGTAAAATGTGATGACTTAAAAGGAATAGTCAAAAGAGTTTTTGAAAATAATAATAATAATAATTCAATGCGTGTAAAGAAGTATTAATCTTTTTACTACATTTTTAAGTTTTCAGCTACCACAATAAAAAAAAGTGAATGTCCAAGAACAGCATGTTTAAATACGCTACGAAATAAATTAAGACATTGTAGTATACATACCAGAACAAATTTATAGAAACTGCGAAATCTATCCACTTATGAAATCATTAATACAATTGTGTCCGAGTCCAAGCGATTTCCCATTTTCGTTCATGAACTAAGCACTAATGAATTTATTTTAGCAAAATTTCAACTTATTAAGTTTGCCATGTGTAAAATGTGATGACTTAAAAGGAATAGTAAAAAGAGTTTTTGAAAATAATAATAATAATAATAATAATAATAATAATAATTCAATGCGTGTAAAGAAGTATTAATCTTCTTACTACATTTTTAAGTTTTCAGCTACCACAATAAAAAAAAGTGAATGTCCAAGAACAGCATGTTTAAATACGCTACGAAATAAATTAAGACATTGTAGTATACATACCAGAACAAATTTATAGTAAACTGCGAAATCTATCCACTTATGCAATCATTAATACAATTGTGTCCGAGTCCAAGCAATTTCCCATTTTCGTTCATGAACTAAGAACTAATGAATTTATTTTAGCAAAATTTCAACTTATTAAGTTTTCCATGTGTAAAATGTGATGACTTAAAAGGAATAGTCAAAAGAGTTTTCGAAAATAATAATAATAATAATTCAATGCGTGTAAAGAAGTATTAATCTTTTTACTACATTTTTAAGTTTTCAGCTACCACAATAAAAATAGTGAATGTCCAAGAACAGCATGTTTAAATACGCTACGAAATAAATTAAGACATTGTTGTATACATACCAGAACAAATTTATAGGAAACTGCGAAATCTATCCACTTATGCAATCATTAATACAATTGTGTCCGAGTCCAAGCGATTTCCCATTTTCGTTCATGAACTAAGCACTAATGAATTTATTTTAGCAAAATTTCAACTTATTAAGTTTTCCATGTGTAAAATGTGATGACTTAAAAGGAATAGTCAAAAGAGTTTTTGAAAATAATAATAATAATAATTCAATGCGTGTAAAGAAGTATTAATCTTTTTACTACATTTTTAAGTTTTCAGCTACCACAATAAAAAAAAGTGAATGTCCAAGAACAGCATGTTTAAATACGCTACGAAATAAATTAAGACATTGTAGTATACATACCAGAACAAATTTAGAGGAAACTGCGAAATCTATCCACTTATGCAATCATTAATACAATTGTGTCCGAGTCCAAGCGATTTCCCATTTTCGTTCATGAACTAAGCACTAATGAATTTATTTTAGCAAAATTTCAACTTATTAAGTTTGCCATGTGTAAAATGTGATGACTTAAAAGGAATAGTCAAAAGAGTTTTTGAAAATAATAATAATAATATTTCAATGCGTGTAAAGAAGTATTAATCTTTTTACTACATTTTTAAGTTTTCAGCTACCACAATAAAAAAAAGTGAATGTCCAAGAACAGCATGTTTAAATACGCTACGAAATAAATTAAGACATTGTAGTATACATACCAGAACAAATTTATAGAAACTGCGAAATCTATCCACTTATGCAATCATTAATACAATTGTGTCCGAGTCCAAGCGATTTCCCATATTCGTTCATGAACTAAGCACTAATGAATTTATTTTAGCAAAATTTCAACTTATTAAGTTTGCCATGTGTAAAATGTGATGACTTAAAAGGAATAGTCAAAATCGTTTTTGAAAATAATAATAATAATAATTCAATGCGTGTAAAGAAGTATTAATCTTTTTACTACATTTTTAAGTTTTCAGCTATCACAATAAAAAAAAAGTGAATGTCCAAGAACAGCATGTTTAAATACGCTACGAAATAAATTAAGACATTGTAGTATACATACCAGAACAAATTTAGAGGAAACTGCGAAATCTATCCACTTATGCAATCATTAATACAATTGTGTCCGAGTCCAAGCGATTTCCCATTTTCGTTCATGAACTAAGCACTAATGAGTTTATTTTAGCAAAATTTCAACTTATTAAGTTTGCCATGTGTAAAATGTGATGACTTAAAAGGAATGGTCAAAAGAGTTTTTGAAAATAATAATAATAATAATTCAGTGCGTGTAAAGAAGTATTAATCTTTTTACTACATTTTTAAGTTTTCAGCTACCACAATAAAAAAAGGTGAATGTCCAAGAACAGCATGTTTAAATACGCTACGAAATAAATTAAGACATTGTAGTATACATACCAGAACAAAT
Organism: Maratus speciosus; assembly: GCA_963932465.1. Lineage (NCBI taxonomy): Eukaryota > Metazoa > Arthropoda > Arachnida > Araneae > Salticidae > Maratus > Maratus speciosus. The sequence goes on along the minus strand of OZ010786.1, from coordinate 509,697,860 downwards.
TTAGAGGAAACTGCGAAATCTATCCACTTATGCAATCATTAATACAATTGTGTCCGAGTCCAAGCGATTTCCCATTTTCGTTCATGAAATAAGCACCAATGAATTTATTTTAGCAAAATTTCAACTTATTAAGTTTGCCATGTGTAAAATATGATGACTTAAAAGGAATGGTCAAAAGAGTTTTTGAAAATAATAATAATAATAATTCAATGCGTGTAAAGAAGTATTAATCTTTTTACTACATTTTTAAGTTTTCAGCTACCACAATAAAAAAAAAGTGAATGTCCAAGAACAGCATGTTTAAATACGCTACGAAATAAATTAAGACATTGTAGTATACATACCAGAACAAATTTATAGGAAACGGCGAAATCTATCCACTTATGCAATCATTAATACAATTGTGTCCGAGTCCAAGCGATTTCCCATTTTCGTTCATGAACTAAGCACTAATGAATTTATTTTAGCAAAATTTCAACTTATTAAGTTTGCCATGTGTAAAATGTGATGACTTAAAAGGAATAGTCAAAATCGTTTTTGAAAATAATAATAATAATAATTCAATGCGTGTAAAGAAGTATTAATCTTTTTACTACATTTTTAAGTTTTCAGCTACCACAATAAAAAAAAGTGAATGTCCAAGAACAGCATGTTTAAATACGCTACGAAATAAATTAAGACATTGTAGTATACATACCAGAACAAACTTAGAGGAAACTGCGAAATCTATCCACTTACAAAATCATTAATACAATTGTGTCCGAGTCCAAGCGATTTCCCATTTTCGTTCATGAACTAATCACTAATGAATTTATTTTAGCAAAATTTCAACTTATTAAGTTTGCCATGTGTAAAATGTGATGACTTAAAAGGAATAGTCAAAAGAGTTTTTGAAAAAAATAATAATAATAATTCAATGCGTGTAAAGAAGTATTAATCTTTTTACTACATTTTTAAGTTTTCAGCTACCACAATAAAAAAAAAGTGAATGTCCAAGAACAGCATGTTTAAATACGCTACGAAATAAATTAAGACATTGTAGTATACATACCAGAACAAATTTATAGAAACTGCGAAATCTATCCACTTATGAAATCATTAATACAATTGTGTCCGAGTCCAAGCGATTTCCCATTTTCGTTCATGAACTAAGCACTAATGAATTTATTTTAGCAAAATTTCAACTTATTAAGTTTGCCATGTGTAAAATGTGATGACTTAAAAGGAATAGTAAAAAGAGTTTTTGAAAATAATAATAATAATAATAATAATAATAATAATAATAATAATAATTCAATGCGTGTAAAGAAGTATTAATCTTCTTACTACATTTTTAAGTTTTCAGCTACCACAATAAAAAAAAGTGAATGTCCAAGAACAGCATGTTTAAATACGCTACGAAATAAATTAAGACATTGTAGTATACATACCAGAACAAATTTATAGGAAACTGCGAAATCTATCCACTTATGCAATCATTAATACAATTGTGTCCGAGTCCAAGCAATTTCCCATTTTCGTTCATGAACTAAGCACTAATGAATTTATTTTAGCAAAATTTCAACTTATTAAGTTTTCCATGCGTAAAATGTGATGACTTAAAAGGAATAGTCAAAAGAGTTTTCGAAAATAATAATAATAATAATTCAATGCGTGTAAAGAAGTATTAATCTTTTTACTACATTTTTAAGTTTTCAGCTACCACAATAAAAATTGTGAATGTCCAAGAACAGCATGTTTAAATACGCTACGAAATAAATTAAGACATTGTTGTATACATACCAGAACAAATTTATAGGAAACTGCGAAATCTATCCACTTATGCAATCATTAATACAATTGTGTCCGAGTCCAAGCGATTTCCCATTTTCGTTCATGAACTAAGCACTAATGAATTTATTTTAGCAAAATTTCAACTTATTAAGTTTTCCATGTGTAAAATGTGATGACTTAAAAGGAATAGTCAAAAGAGTTTTTGAAAATAATAATAATAATAATTCAATGCGTGTAAAGAAGTATTAATCTTTTTACTACATTTTAAGTTTTCAGCTACCACAATAAAAAAAAGTGAATGTCCAAGAACAGCATGTTTAAATACGCTACGAAATAAATTAAGACATTGTAGTATACATACCAGAACAAATTTAGAGGAAACTGCGAAATCTATCCACTTATGCAATCATTAATACAATTGTGTCCGAGTCCAAGCGATTTCCCATTTTCGTTCATGAACTAAGCACTAATGAATTTATTTTAGCAAAATTTCAACTTATTAAGTTTTCCATGTGTAAAATGTGATGACTTAAAAGGAATAGTCAAAAGAGTTTTTGAAAATAATAATAATAATAATTCAATGCGTGTAAAGAAGTATTAATGTTTTTACTACATTTTTAAGTTTTCAGCTACCACAATAAAAAAAAGTGAATGTCCAAGAACAGCATGTTTAAATACGCTACGAAATAAATTAAGACATTGTAGTATACATACCAGAACAAATTTATAGAAACTGCGAAATCTATCCACTTATGCAATCATTAATACAATTGTGTCCGAGTCCAAGCGATTTCCCATATTCGTTCATGAACTAAGCACTAATGAATTTATTTTAGCAAAATTTCAACTTATTAAGTTTGCCATGTGTAAAATGTGATGACTTAAAAGGAATAGTCAAAATCGTTTTTGAAAATAATAATAATAATAATTCAATGCGTGTAAAGAAGTATTAATCTTTTTACTACATTTTTAAGTTTTCAGCTATCACAATAAAAAAAAGTGAATGTCCAAGAACAGCATGTTTAAATACGCTACGAAATAAATTAAGACATTGTAGTATACATACCAGAACAAATTTAGAGGAAACTGCGAAATCTATCCACTTATGCAATCATTAATACAATTGTGTCCGAGTCCAAGCGATTTCCCATTTTCGTTCATGAACTAAGCACTAATGAGTTTATTTTAGCAAAATTTCAACTTATTAAGTTTGCCATGTGTAAAATGTGATGACTTAAAAGGAATGGTCAAAAGAGTTTTTGAAAATAATAATAATAATAATTCAGTGCGTGTAAAGAAGTATTAATCTTTTTACTACATTTTTAAGTTTTCAGCTACCACAATAAAAAAAGGTGAATGTCCAAGAACAGCATGTTTAAATACGCTACGAAATAAATTAAGACATTGTAGTATACATACCAGAACAAATTTAGAGGAAACTGCGAAATCTATCCACTTATGCAATCATTAATACAATTGTGTCCGAGTCCAAGCGATTTCCCATTTTCGTTCATGAAATAAGCACCAATGAATTTATTTTAGCAAAATTTCAACTTATTAAGTTTGCCATGTGTAAAATATGATGACTTAAAAGGAATGGTCAAAAGAGTTTTTGAAAATAATAATAATAATAATTCAATGCGTGTAAAGAAGTATTAATCTTTTTACTACATTTTTAAGTTTTCAGCTACCACAATAAAAAAAAAGTGAATGTCCAAGAACAGCATGTTTAAATACGCTACGAAATAAATTAAGACATTGTAGTATACATACCAGAACAAATTTATAGGAAACGGCGAAATCTATCCACTTATGCAATCATTAATACAATTGTGTCCGAGTCCAAGCGATTTCCCATTTTCGTTCATGAACTAAGCACTAATGAATTTATTTTAGCAAAATTTCAACTTATTAAGTTTGCCATGTGTAAAATGTGATGACTTAAAAGGAATAGTCAAAATCGTTTTTGAAAATAATAATAATAATAATTCAATGCGTGTAAAGAAGTATTAATCTTTTTACTACATTTTTAAGTTTTCAGCTACCACAATAAAAAAAAGTGAATGTCCAAGAACAGCATGTTTAAATACGCTACGAAATAAATTAAGACATTGTAGTATACATACCAGAACAAACTTAGAGGAAACTGCGAAATCTATCCACTTACAAAATCATTAATACAATTGTGTCCGAGTCCAAGCGATTTCCCATTTTCGTTCATGAACTAATCACTAATGAATTTATTTTAGCAAAATTTCAACTTATTAAGTTTGCCATGTGTAAAATGTGATGACTTAAAAGGAATAGTCAAAAGAGTTTTTGAAAAAAATAATAATAATAATTCAATGCGTGTAAAGAAGTATTAATCTTTTTACTACATTTTTAAGTTTTCAGCTACCACAATAAAAAAAAAGTGAATGTCCAAGAACAGCATGTTTAAATACGCTACGAAATAAATTAAGACATTGTAGTATACATACCAGAACAAATTTATAGAAACTGCGAAATCTATCCACTTATGAAATCATTAATACAATTGTGTCCGAGTCCAAGCGATTTCCCATTTTCGTTCATGAACTAAGCACTAATGAATTTATTTTAGCAAAATTTCAACTTATTAAGTTTGCCATGTGTAAAATGTGATGACTTAAAAGGAATAGTAAAAAGAGTTTTTGAAAATAATAATAATAATAATAATAATAATAATAATAATAATAATAATTCAATGCGTGTAAAGAAGTATTAATCTTCTTACTACATTTTTAAGTTTTCAGCTACCACAATAAAAAAAAGTGAATGTCCAAGAACAGCATGTTTAAATACGCTACGAAATAAATTAAGACATTGTAGTATACATACCAGAACAAATTTATAGGAAACTGCGAAATCTATCCACTTATGCAATCATTAATACAATTGTGTCCGAGTCCAAGCAATTTCCCATTTTCGTTCATGAACTAAGCACTAATGAATTTATTTTAGCAAAATTTCAACTTATTAAGTTTTCCATGCGTAAAATGTGATGACTTAAAAGGAATCAAAAGAGTTTTCGAAAATAATAATAATAATAATTCAATGCGTGTAAAGAAGTATTAATCTTTTTACTACATTTTTAAGTTTTCAGCTACCACAATAAAAATAGTGAATGTCCAAGAACAGCATGTTTAAATACGCTACGAAATAAATTAAGACATTGTTGTATACATACCAGAACAAATTTATAGGAAACTGCGAAATCTATCCACTTATGCAATCATTAATACAACTGTGTCCGAGTCCAAGCGATTTCCCATTTTCGTTCATGAACTAAGCACTAATGAATTTATTTTAGCAAAATTTCAACTTATTAAGTTTTCCATGTGTAAAATGTGATGACTTAAAAGGAATAGTCAAAAGAGTTTTTGAAAATAATAATAATAATAATTCAATGCGTGTAAAGAAGTATTAATCTTTTTACTACATTTTAAGTTTTCAGCTACCACAATAAAAAAAAGTGAATGTCCAAGAACAGCATGTTTAAATACGCTACGAAATAAATTAAGACATTGTAGTATACATACCAGAACAAATTTAGAGGAAACTGCGAAATCTATCCACTTATGCAATCATTAATACAATTGTGTCCGAGTCCAAGCGATTTCCCATTTTCGTTCATGAACTAAGCACTAATGAATTTATTTTAGCAAAATTTCAACTTATTAAGTTTTCCATGTGTAAAATGTGATGACTTAAAAGGAATAGTCAAAAGAGTTTTTGAAAATAATAATAATAATAATTCAATGCGTGTAAAGAAGTATTAATGTTTTTACTACATTTTTAAGTTTTCAGCTACCACAATAAAAAAAAGTGAATGTCCAAGAACAGCATGTTTAAATACGCTACGAAATAAATTAAGACATTGTAGTATACATACCAGAACAAATTTATAGAAACTGCGAAATCTATCCACTTATGAAATCATTAATACAATTGTGTCCGAGTCCAAGCGATTTCCCATTTTCGTTCATGAACTAAGCACTAATGAATTTATTTTAGCAAAATTTCAACTTATTAAGTTTGCCATGTGTAAAATGTGATGACTTAAAAGGAATAGTAAAAAGAGTTTTTGAAAATAATAATAATAATAATAATAATAATAATAATAATAATAATTCAATGCGTGTAAAGAAGTATTAATCTTCTTACTACATTTTTAAGTTTTCAGCTACCACAATAAAAAAAAGTGAATGTCCAAGAACAGCATGTTTAAATACGCTACGAAATAAATTAAGACATTGTAGTATACATACCAGAACAAATTTATAGGAAACTGCGAAATCTATCCACTTATGCAATCATTAATACAATTGTGTCCGAGTCCAAGCAATTTCCCATTTTCGTTCATGAACTAAGCACTAATGAATTTATTTTAGCAAAATTTCAACTTATTAAGTTTTCCATGTGTAAAATGTGATGACTTAAAAGGAATAGTCAAAAGAGTTTTCGAAAATAATAATAATAATAATTCAATGCGTGTAAAGAAGTATTAATCTTTTTACTACATTTTTAAGTTTTCAGCTACCACAATAAAAATAGTGAATGTCCAAGAACAGCATGTTTAAATACGCTACGAAATAAATTAAGACATTGTTGTATACATACCAGAACAAATTTATAGGAAACTGCGAAATCTATCCACTTATGCAATCATTAATACAATTGTGTCCGAGTCCAAGCGATTTCCCATTTTCGTTCATGAACTAAGCACTAATGAATTTATTTTAGCAAAATTTCAACTTATTAAGTTTTCCATGTGTAAAATGTGATGACTTAAAAGGAATAGTCAAAAGAGTTTTTGAAAATAATAATAATAATAATTCAATGCGTGTAAAGAAGTATTAATCTTTTTACTACATTTTTAAGTTTTCAGCTACCACAATAAAAAAAAGTGAATGTCCAAGAACAGCATGTTTAAATACGCTACGAAATAAATTAAGACATTGTAGTATACATACCAGAACAAATTTAGAGGAAACTGCGAAATCTATCCACTTATGCAATCATTAATACAATTGTGTCCGAGTCCAAGCGATTTCCCATTTTCGTTCATGAACTAAGCACTAATGAATTTATTTTAGCAAAATTTCAACTTATTAAGTTTTCCATGTGTAAAATGTGATGACTTAAAAGGAATAGTCAAAAGAGTTTTTGAAAATAATAATAATAATAATTCAATGCGTGTAAAGAAGTATTAATCTTTTTACTACATTTTTAAGTTTTCTGCTACCACAATAAAAAAAAGTGAATGTCCAAGAACAGCATGTTTAAATACGCTACGAAATAAATTAAGACATTGTAGTATACATACCAGAACAAATTTATAGAAACTGCGAAATCTATCCACTTATGCAATCATTAATACAATTGTGTCCGAGTCCAAGCGATTTCCCATATTCGTTCATGAACTAAGCACTAATGAATTTATTTTAGCAAAATTTCAACTTATTAAGTTTGCCATGTGTAAAATGTGATGACTTAAAAGGAATAGTCAAAATCGTTTTTGAAAATAATAATAATAATAATTCAATGCGTGTAAAGAAGTATTAATCTTTTTACTACATTTTTAAGTTTTCAGCTACCACAATAAAAAAAAGTGAATGTCCAAGAACAGCATGTTTAAATACGCTACGAAATAAATTAAGACATTGTAGTATACATACCAGAACAAATTTAGAGGAAACTGCGAAATCTATCCACTTATGCAATCATTAATACAATTGTGTCCGAGTCCAAGCGATTTCCCATTTTCGTTCATGAACTAAGCACTAATGAGTTTATTTTAGCAAAATTTCAACTTATTAAGTTTGCCATGTGTAAAATGTGATGACTTAAAAGGAATGGTCAAAAGAGTTTTTGAAAATAATAATAATAATAATTCAGTGCGTGTAAAGATGTATTAATCTTTTTACTACATTTTTAAGTTTTCAGCTACCACAATAAAAAAAGGTGAATGTCCAAGAACAGCATGTTTAAATACGCTACGAAATAAATTAAGACATTGTAGTATACATACCAGAACAAATTTAGAGGAAACTGCGAAATCTATCCACTTATGCAATCATTAATACAATTGTGTCCGAGTCCAAGCGATTTCCCATTTTCGTTCATGAAATAAGCACTAATGAATTTATTTTAGCAAAATTTCAACTTATTAAGTTTGCCATGTGTAAAATGTGATGACTTAAAAGGAATGGTCAAAAGAGTTTTTGAAAATAATAATAATAATAATTCAATGCGTGTAAAGAAGTATTAATCTTTTTACTACATTTTTAAGTTTTCAGCTACCACAATAAAAAAAAAGTGAATGTCCAAGAACAGCATGTTTAAATACGCTACGAAATAAATTAAGACATTGTAGTATACATACCAGAACAAATTTATAGGAAACTGCGAAATCTATCCACTTATGCAATCATTAATACAATTGTGTCCGAGTCCAAGCGATTTCCCATTTTCGTTCATGAACTAAGCACTAATGAATTTATTTTAGCAAAATTTCAACTTATTAAGTTTGCCATGTGTAAAATGTGAGGACTTAAAAGGAATAGTCAAAAGAGTTTTTTAAAATAATAATAATAATAATTCAATGCGTGTAAAGAAGTATTAAACTTTTTACTACATTTTTAAGTTTTCAGCTACCACAATAAAAAAAAGTGAATGTCCAAGAACAGCATGTTTAAATACGCTACGAAATAAATTAAGACATTGTAGTATACATACCGGAACAAATTTATAGGAAAGTGCGATATCTATCCACTTATGCAATCATTAATACAATTGTGTCCGAGTCCAAGCGATTTCCCATTTTCGTTCATGAACTAAGCACTAATGAATTTATTTTAGCAAAATTTCAACTTATTAAGTTTGCCTTGTGTAAAATGTGATGACTTAAACGAAAGAGTAAAAAATATTTTGCAAAATAATAATATTAATAATAATAATAATAACAATTCAATGGGTGTTGGGAAGTATGCCCTTTGTTTCAAATTTAAAGTTTTACAGAAATCTGGAATTAACTGTTAATGACATTGATTATCGATGTCCTGAGCATGATGTCCTACGGAGAACCTCCAACTCTCAGCTGTGCATTTTGACGAGAATGATGTCGATCGGAAGCTTTTCGTGCGAGTATCAAGAAATACATATAAATTATCCTGAATCCAATAATTCACGCGATAGATCCCTTTTTCGGTTTTGGAAGAAGCCAAATAAACAATGGGGGGGGCGTGAGATTCTTTCAAAAGCTATCGAAGGAAGGAATTTTGTCTTAAAATAAACCATGATAATGTTTTTCTATCTAAAATTGCTTAAAACACAAGTGTTTCTATCACCAGGCACAAATTATGAAGGGCGTTATTGTTTAACGGACAGCGCATTTTTGTTTTGAAAGAGTGAAGCAACATATTTTACTGATTGGAAAACTGGATCCGTATTTTGATGCAAAGCCTTTTGGAAAGTACACTGGTGCATTGTGACGAAAATTTGTAAAATGAACTTATTTTTGTAATAACTGGTTCTGTATTTTTATTATGCCCTCTAAAGTAATAGTGTTAACATCACACCAAATACTTCGATGAGTTTATAAATATTCACATATCTCCTTTATCAAGTACTTGTAGTCTTAGTAGAACTAAACATTCAGTAGCTGAATATATTTTGTGGATCGAGCTGGGAGGAAGACTGGCTGTATAGCGGAAAATATTATTTTTGTGATCAATACAATTTTATCTATTTGACCGCTCAATCTGTTTAGTAAGAGGATACAATTTTTATTACCAATCTATCATGAAACGCCATCGTGGAAACCACTATCATGATTCAACATAAGGCAAAATGCCTGCCTTCGACAGCTTTTGAAAGAATATCATGCTGTGTTTTATATCTTTATTTTTCTTCTTCCGAAACAAAAAATGGCCCATATCTCGTGAACTATTGATTTCGGAATATAGCTTATTTACATTTCTTTATCATCTTGGCAAGCTCTTTCAAATGACACCACTCTCTTCAAAATTCAGAACTCACAGTTGGAGATGTTCCCTAGTTAATTCAAGATAAGTCCTTATTCCCATCTAAACTACCGTTTATGATACTCGTGAGAAGATCTTTTAAACGATACTACTCTCGTCAAAATCCAGAACTGACAGTTGGGGATGTTCCTTTTTAGTGCGAGATAGGGCCTTATTTCGATCTTAATTACCCTTTATGATTCTCATGACAAGAGCTTTTAACCGATACCCCTCTCTTCAATATCCTGAACATACAGTTGGAGATGGCCCCTAGTTAGTGCAAGATAGGTCCTTATACCAATCGTAATTACCCATTGTTTTCAGTCTTCAGGCTGAGGATTGACGAGTATTACAAAATAAGTTAGGTGTTTAAGAAAAGTAATGATACTAGAAAACAGAAATTCTGCTTATTCAGAATTTAGTGTCGCCTCCGATGAAATATATATAATTAATGAAAAAATTATTGCACAACTGGCGACAATAGCAGCTCATATCAAATGCAACAAAAAATATTTCTTTACTTTAAAATGCAAAAACACCATAACTCAGAAAAAAGGTGTATATCTGCAATATTTAACTATAAAAACTTTTAAAAAACAAGTAAACGACAGGTAAAAAACAAAAACACAGGCAAAAAATAGTCTGTTCATCTTCAGTGGGAGGACAGACAAAAACTAACTCCACCCCCACTGCCACTTCTTTTCTGAGTTATGGTGTTTTTACATTTTAAAGTAATGATATATATATATACATATATGTGTGTGTGTGTGTGTATGTATATAAACATAGATAGTACAAAACATATTTCAGTTTTAAGAATTAAAACACACACTTTTATTTTAAATAAAATGACGTCATTCGCATCTGCTGAAGATTTCCACATTTACGATCGAGTCTTAAAAAATATAAAGAGGTGAAATGTGCATATGAGTCACTATCCCTGAATAATACACAAATCCAAAATAAGAGATGCCTTCATTCAAGAAACTTAACAAAAGAAATCACCTATCTAATGATTCATATGCCTTCATTTGTTTGTAATATTAATATACATACTTAAAATTAAATATAGTTTATAACAGCTCCATCTTTTATCAGAAATCATCCATTTCTATTTTTTCAAAATAACACGCATTTTAAATACATTTTTTTCAGCTGTTATAGAAAAATGTCAACATGAATATATAATTACTATTTTCCAACTATTTTTCCCTTACTTGTGGCAGAAATGGAGTACATGAGTTGCTAACATTAAACAAATGTCGCTAAAAACTACAGAAAATTTAATATCTCAAAAATAAATTGAGTTGTAATTTTCAAACAAATTGCATTTAAATGTACATTTTTTTTAATACGACGGTATAAAAATTGAAAATGCGCGATGCTTAGAAGTAAAAAAAAAAATTCCAGTAGAGTATTTAACTGTACAATGATGCGTCTGCTTTGTTTTACGGCTAGCTTGTACAACTGAACGTTATTTTTTAGAGACGAGAAATTATCTGCTGACCGAAAGAAATAGTCTATCGGGGGCTACCAATAGCAGGGTGCTGTTTTATTTTTATATTCAAAATAAACGAACTTGTTCGTAACTAAAATGCATTTTTAATACTGGGTAATCTTCATTCATTCCACATGCGCAGTTTTTCATCAAAAAAATTAAACCTTCCAAAATTTAAGGTAGCTTTCATTACAAAAAGCTACCTATTGTAGCCGTTCGGAGGAAAACGATTTTTAAAAAATTGGTATATTTTCATCGATCATGACCCCCAGACCCCGAAACCACCCTCCGTTCAAAAGTTGATATATATATATATCTATCTATCTATATATATATCTGATCTTTGTCATACTGTAACTCTCGTATTTATGAACCGATTTGGATGAAACTAGGTGTGTACATAGTACATACCAATGTCTCGACCGAGTTCGTTGGCCAGCTTCATCCGCCATCTTGTTTAAAAATGGCGGCCATTTAATTTTTTTTAAAAAAATTTAAAAATTTGAAATGTGGTACCAAAAAAATAAAAATGGAAAAATATTTTTTTCTTATGTATTTGACCTTGATACAAAGATTCCGGAGCAGTTTTTGTTTTGTGTATATCTTAAAAAAGGGGCGAGTTATAGCATTTTGAATTTCTATTGTGGCTGTCATTTTGAAACGACCTGAAATTTGTCAAGCGATAACAGGTGTATTTATGAACCGATTTATATGAAACTTGGTGCGTACATAGTACATACTAATGTCTCTACCGAGTTCGTTGGCTAGCTTCATCCGCCATCTTGTTTCAAAATGGCGGCCATTTACATTTTAAAAAAAAAATTAAAATTTGAAATGTGATACAAAAATTTGAAAATTGAAAAATATTTTTTTCATATGTGTTTGACCTTGATACAAAGATTTCGGAGCAGTTTTTGTTTCGTCTATATCTTAAAAAATGTCTGAATTATAGCACTTTGAATTACTTGCGTGGCTGACATTTTGAAACGTCCTTATATTTGTCACCCGATAACAGGCCTATTCATGAACCGATATGGATGTACCTTGGTGTGTACAAAGTACATACCAATGTCTCGACCGAGTTCGTTGGCCAGCTTCATCCGCCATCTTGTTTCAAAATGGCGGCCATTTAAAAAAAATTTTTAATTTAAAATTTAAAATGAGGTATCAAAAAATTGAAAAAGATCTTTTCCTTATGTGTTTGACCTTAATATAAAGATTCCGGAACAACTTTTGTTTCGTCTATAACTAGAAAAATGGCTGAGTTATAGCATTTTTAATTTCTATTGTGGCTGACATTTTGAAATGACCTGATTTTTGTCACGCGATAACAGGCGTATTTATGAACCGATTTGGATGTAACTTGGTATGTACATAGTGCATACCAATGTCTCGACCGAGTTCGTAGGCAACCTTCATTCGCCATTGTGATTCAAAAGGGAACATTTAAAAAAATTATTTAAAATTTAAAATGATGAATGAAAAAATTGGAAAATGAAAAAGGTTTTTTTTTTATGTGTTTGACCTTGATACAAAGATTTCAGGGCAGTTTTCTTTCGTCTACATCTTAAAAAAAGGTCGAGTTATAGCACTTTGAAATTTCTAGCATGGCTCACATTTTGAAACGATCTGATATTTGTCACGCGATAACACACGTATTTATTAACCTATTTGGATGTAAGAAGGCATTTGGATAGTATATAGCAATGTCTCGACTAAGTTCACTGGCCAGCTTCATCCGCCATCTTGAATCAAAATGGCGGCCATTAAATAAAAAAAAAATATTTAAAGTGAAATGCAAAAAATTTAGAAATTGAAAAGGTTTCTTTCTTAAGTATCTGACTTTGATATAGGGATTCCGGAGCATTTTTTGTTTTGTCTTTATCTAAAAAAATGGCTCAGATACAGCAGTTTGAATTTCATTATGTGGGTGACATTTTGAAAAATCTGATTTTTGCCTGCGACAGCACTCATATATATCAACCGATTCCGATGTGAGAGAGCGTGGGCACAGGAATTACTAAGGTCTCGACCAAGTTCACTGGTTAGCCTCATCCACCATGTTGTCTTAAAAGGGCAGGCACTTCACATATCGCCGAATTTGGAAACCAAATATAACTTTAAATAAAATCAGCTTGGATAAAGCTGACTAATTTCGCGAAATTCTCATTCATAAGGATTTAGTATTGATAAAAATTAGTATTGAAACTTCTATAATCGGTTTCCACTAAACTGAGCTTCGTGTGTTTGAATAACATAAGCTAGCTTTTTAAAAATAAGGAATTTGAAAGCTACCTCTTCCTCCCGGCACTGGCCGGAAGGACTTTTTAACATATTCCTTTTTTTCAGAAAACCATTCATTTCCGTTGTAGCATTAAATAGAAGTATATATTATAAATTGACGTGCATATGAGAACGCGAATTTCAAAACTGAGACGAAATCCCTGCCTTCAACAGCTTTTGAAGGAATCTCGTGATGTTTACTCTTCTTTATTTATTTTCTTCCAAGAGAGAAAATGGTCCATATCTTGTGAACTATTTGATTTCGTAGTATTGTTCAAATGCATTTATTGGTCGCCACGACAAGAGCTTTTTTTACGATACCATTCTCGTCAAATCCCAAACTGAAACTTGGGGATGTTCCCTACTCAGCGCAAGATAATTTCTTATTCCCTATTTAACTACTGTTTATGATCCTCGTGACGAGGTCTTTTCAATGATACCGTTCTCGTCAAAACCCACAACAGAAAATTGGGGATGTTCCCTACTCAGTGCAAGATAATTCCTTATTCCCTACTTACCTACTGTTTATGATCTTCGTGACAAGGTCTCGATACCATTCTCGTCAAAATCCGGAACGGACAACTGGGCATGTTCCCTATTTAGTGCAAGGTAAAGCATTATTCCGATATTAATTACGCTTTACTTTTGTCTTCATAATGAGCATTGACGAATAATACGAAACACGTTAGGTGGGTAGGGAAAGTAATAATATAATTTTATTTTATTGTTTTAATTTTTTATTTAAAATAAACAATATTGCATATTAGTAAAATGTACTTTAACACTGGTTTATGATCATTCATTCCGCATAGGCAATTTTCCAAGAAAAAAAATCAAATTTTCTAAAATTTGTAACATAAGTTCTTCTTCCAGAAAACCACTCAAATTCGTTGTAGCATTAAATAGAAATATATATTATGAGTAGACGTGCGTATATAATATTGTAAGTTTCATGAAGTGCTGTGGTCTGTTCATAAATTAATCAGCAAACTTCATAAAAAAGCATTTTTTCATATCTTTCACTTTTCTGTTCTAAGAAATCTATTTCAGACTTGCATAAGTTAACTGTGTTAACTAATATAGTTATTTCAAACTTATTTAAATACCAAAATGGGAAATCAGAAAGGCATTTGAATCTTCTTATCTTATGTAATGCTAGATAATAATGCAAAAACATTCTTTAAAGTAGAAAAGAAAACGGCATTTGGTATTAGTTTTTATGCACACTGCTTTAGTATATACTATAATCCTTCGCAGTTTTGTGATTTCTCAAAACAGTCTTTTGAGAGGCTTATCAGATAATCTATTGTCTTTTTTACCTTAAACATCTAATCATAAAAAATACTATTTTTATTTTTTTATATACATTACCCTTGCCATATCTTGGAACAAATTTGATCTTTAGCTTGTTTGTTTAAGCTCATATTTCTTTAATCTTAAAGTTATCTAAAGATTTTAAATTTTACTTTAATCCCTTTAATGTTACATACAAATAATTTTCTTATTCCACTACTTCCATGCATATAAAAACAATATCTGTAAAGAGGTGCCTAACGAAATATTATATGCTGTATATACTTAGCTTATGATGTTTAGCACTAAATACCATTAACAATTTTTTACAAGGCATGTAACCAAATATGCTGAAGAAAAATAATTCTCAACGCACGCAGTTTTAAGGACAATAATGTGCAATTTAAAATTGTTTATATAGAATTAAAAAATTTTTAGAATCAGTATTTGAAGCGTTCAGAAGACATTCCGACTAAGTGGCGTTATTTTTAAAGAAAATAACATTGAAAATTTTCTCTATATTTATGCAGTGATAAAAAGAAACCCTTGATTAAAAGAAAATTAATGAGTTCAATCAAAATATCCCGAGAAAAATATTATGTAGATACAAAATTTTGCAGTTACAATAACTTTAACTGTTTATACTGAACATTTTCATTTGATGGAATTAATCGATTTGTGTACTGAACTGTTCATTTATCTTTGAATTATGGTAACGCAATAATTAATCTATGTGAATGAGGATTTTTGCAAGGACGGTTACGAAATTGAAGTAATCTCAAAAAGGAGCATTTTGTAATATTCTTGATTTATAACCCTTATTTTACAATACTACTTTATATGTGTACCTGTATCAGAGAGAGAAATGAATAACTTACACTTGTTCTAGTAAAACTGTTGTGAAACACTTTTACAGAAGGCGTGTGCTTCAGGAAATTTTTCAGGACAAATATCAGTATTTATTTTGTTATAGAAAATATGACATCTAGGTTAAATGCACTAAATTTCGCTTTGTTTAAGAAGAGATTTTCTAGAAGAAAATATAAGTATCGAAGAATTTTCTTTTCTTCAAACTTCAGGACAAGTACGACTACTGTTTTTATCACAATACATTTTTTTTTCTTATTATACGCATTATATAAAGTAGACTGTAAACATTATCCAGAATATAAGAATAATCAGAAAGTATTAGGTGTGTGTTCTGAAAAAATGCCTCTATAGATATCATTCATATATCGCAGAAAATGTCCTACTAAAACAGTATAAAATTTTAAACTAAATATGCAAACTATGAGTATCAATTCAGTACGATTAACATCAAATTATTTGATTGGTAGCGTGTGTAAAAAAATGCACTCAATTTAAAACGAAGAACACACATTCTATAGTATTAAAAAATAGCTCTGAAAAGGTATGGGGCATTCTTACAAACGTTTGACTTTCGGGAATAAAAATCTGGTGAAATTAAACTTGCTAAAATAAAATTTTAATCTGATAGACAAATGCCTTAATGATTCAAAATAAATAAAAAATGGTCAGAAGCAAAAATTTTTTTTTTTATTTAACTGAGGTTTATGTTAAACTTACGAGTTTAATTTTCCTTACCATTTTACCACTAAAACTTTTTATTTTCTTCTAAATTTTTACTTATAATGAATTTTCATAGTACCCACAGGACATTCAAATAAGAAATAATAACAATGTAGTATTTTTAGCACAAAATTGTGGTGTAACATTGTCTTAAAGGGGTGTTAAAGAAAGGACGGTAAGGTTAAAAAAAGGGGGACGGTATAGGAAAAAAGGGACGAAATGGGATAAAAAGAGACGGTAAGGATAGAACAGTAAGGAAAATTACCACCTATTTTATGCAAATCATGTTAAGATTAAGTGTTAGCCACAGTGTTCATCGAATTTAGAAACAGTTATTTACATTGGATTAAATAAAAAAAAAATTACCTCGAAAAGGGCAGGATTAAATCTTGGGGACGGTAAGGTTACCAATAAAGCCACTATCTTGAAATTGATATTTAAATGCTGATTTAAATTCTGCAGTAAATTTCTTGTCAAAGAATTTTAGACGTTCTTTCTCTAGCATACTTCTGCATGAGAAAAAACTTGAAAAAATTCTGTGGCTGCATCTGAAGTGATTCTCTGTATAAGTTTAGCAAGAGGGACGGTAAGGATAAAAAACTCAGGTACAGCGTTCAAAAAATAATAGCAACCGTAAAAATGTGTGCAACTTAATTTTTTGCTACATATTTATATACAATAATTGTCCCAGTTTCGAAAAAAAAATTACATCGAATTACTTTTATTGAAATAATTTTATACAGACAGTTCCAAACTTAAAAATCAGCATCAGGGACACTGGACGGTATAGGAATTTTCCTAGTATTTAGACCCCCCAACATCTCCCCAAACTTATTTATCTCGTTAATATTGTTATGTAATCATCCAGTGGGATGTTCCCCAGTATATGAAATAAAAAAAAAAAAACACAAGAAAATGTACTAAAATAAAAATTATCATTCAGGGACATAAAAGACAAAAGGTTGTGAGAATGCCCCGTATACATTCTATTTTTTAAAACATATATATATTTTAAAGTAACTCAAAAAGTTTTAAATAAGCGCACGGGCGAGTACTGCTTTGTAACTGAGTCGTTTGCAATACCACATACGCAAAATGGCTATTACTGAACGTAAAGCGTTATTGATGCGCTGGAGATTTAAAAGCGGTAAGAGCCATGCAATTTTTTCCTTTGGGGCTTTATAAAAGATCGTGTCTACGTTCGCCACTACCCAATGATTTGCCACAGTTGGAAAACATAATTGAAGAGGCTGTTGCTTCCATTACTCCAGGCTTGTTATTCAAGGTGTGGGAAGATATGGACTTAAGGTCGGATGTGTGACGTATAATTAAAGATGCACTCATTGAAAATTTGTAAGAAAAACTAGGTTAGATTACCTTCAATTTGATGTTCATTTTGTTTTAAATAGTCTAAATTAAACTGTTATAATATACCATTGAGACTGTGACATTCTTTTATGGAGATACTGTAATTAAGAATTAGCGTATTTTTCTCATTCTTATTAAACAAGTAATTAAAATCACAGAACCGGAAATTGTTTGGGGGTTATTATAGCAGAGTATATAAACAATCTCTAGTTTATTTGAAAGAAAATGTTTTAAAGTTTTAAGCACTAGAGTTAAAGTCTCGGAAATATCACATATCAACATTTGCTATCTGGAAAATGGTTTGTGTAGTACTCAAGATCTTTTGAACATGTGAATTGAATAAAACCGGATTTTTTCCTTCTTGTAGCTTATCATAAGATAAGCCGTTTCACGACCCAATAAAGTCAATAAGATCATAGAAATGGTCACAATATTCACAGTCGAAACGATGACAAAAATATAAATAGTGATATTGTGATATAGGTTTTACATTTGTTTTTAACGTCTTGATTTTGTATCATTTAAAACTTATCACAAGGCGAGTATGGACATAACAACGTTACAGCGATCGATATAACAAATTTTCTATGTCACTAAAATTCAATTATAAAACAAAAGTCACATTTTGATCAAGATGCAGTCATAATTGTGAGACTTTGGCACTAAAATGACTTGAGCTTTTATAAACTCGAATATTATTATAGTTATATCAATTACAATCAGCTTTTAATTGAAAGAATAAAACCATATGTTATTGAATCTATCATGTTTAGTGATCGTACAGCGATGAAAAAAAACGTTTTCTCCTCCTATCCATGCCGCAAAGCATCATAAAAAATATTATTGCTACCTTTGTTAATATCCTTTGCTAATATAAGTCCTATCCGTTTTTAATAAAGTTTACGAATTGATGCTACAGTTAAATATTGCTTTACAAACAAAAATTGTAACACACTTTAATTTTTTCTATAGTAACAACCAGTTTTTACTTATATCAGAATTATTTGGTACCTTCGCATAGCAAACGGGGAGTCATTTATCAAGTTTCATTACAAGTTTTAGAATAATAAAAACTTAATGGAACTCCTTTTGTTAAATTGATATTTAATCACTGCAGATGGAGTTTCAAATTGCTTAATTTTTGAAGAATAACTGAAAAAGTACTAAGCAGAGTGAATTTTAAATTTAAATTCGTATATTCGAAGTTACTGGAAAATGGTTTCTATTAAAAAAGTTATAGAAGAAAAATGAGAATTAATGAAGTGGGAGATTAATTTATTTTTTTTTAAATTATTTTTCGAAAAGATAATCGGTAACTTGTGAATTTATAAGCAGAAATTGATTTTTAAAAGTTTCAAATATGTCAACCTAAAATTACAAATCAATCTGTCAAGAGATTTAATGTTATGTTTAAAAACCAATCTGCATTGCAATTTGTTTTGCAACAATCAAATTGTATCCTATCTCCGTAAATTAACGCAAATAATTAAATATATATACAAGAGAAAATAACAGTATTCGTAACCTAAAGATTTCTTTATCTATAAACCTTAAATTAAATGTAAAATAAAATTTACATTCATTTGTACATGTATGCTTCTTCTTTGATTGCATTTCTCTCTTTAGGGATCTTACAAGTAAAATAATGCATGTACTAACTACATACAGTTTTTAAAGGTCAGTACGATTCATGAATATTTGAGAAGCACTGCGCTACAAGAAAAAAACATGTACTGCTTAGGTCAAGAAGCTGACCGCTAGCGAGTTAAATAAAATTGCAAGTGTAATTGAATTGCAATCGAATAGCAATTGTACTTTTACAACTGTAAACTAATTGAAAAAGTTTTCTTTTACGATTATTATTAGCAAGTTATGCTTGTTTCATTATTTGTAACTCCTTACATATTTAACAACGAAAAGTTTACACTACATACATATTTAACAGAGTAAAAGAAATTAAATTTTTAAGAAAACAATTTAACTTAAAAAATATAGTAATTAAGTTTTAATGAAGAAAATAAATACCGTCTAAAGATTTACTCTGTCATTAAAAAACATTTAAAGTTTAATTTCCATAAATCTCATATGAGTGAGATTATACAGCTTATTACATAGCTCTCTGAGGTTTGCAAATAAATCATGCGTGAAAATCGTAATGATAGTAGAAAGAAAAATAAAATTTGTGACAGATCTGGAAAAAAGAAAACTTTTTTATCTTTTTTTTTTATTATTTCTTAGTGTCTAATATTTTCTTTGAGGAAGTTGAAATTCTACTTTTTCAGTCTAAGGTATTGCATTTTTGTGAATGAAGTTACTTTTGTTTTATATAGTTTTATAGAACAAGAAATCAAATTTTACGGGCGGTTTTTATTAATGTGTTAGATGTTTTAGAATATATTATACTTACATTCTTTTTCGTGCTTCTAGATGATTAATTACAGTTGAAAATCTATATTGGACCATCGATAGGATAAATAAACCCCATAAAAATCCCCTTATGCAAAAAATGTAGCGAAGTCTGGTGACTCCTTAGCAGTAAAAAGTTCTGAGATGACGTAGAGTCTAGGTCTCTTATTAAATATATACAGGGTGTCCACTCTCAACGGTGTCCAGTGGCTAATTTCTAAACCGTTAGTCATAGACATATAGTTCCAATTAAAAAAATGTTTTAAATGAGGTCAAGAAATATTTTAAAAGCGATTTGGTTCAATAAAAGCATTTCTTAAAAAATTGCGAAATTTAAATTTTTATGCGGTCCCCTGTCCTATAAGTTATATTTACTAAAAATTTCCTATTACACTAACAAGTAAGACAAAAAAAGTCCCGTTCATATAACACAAAACTGGCCGAGTTAGGAAACTTAAAAAATGCATGACTTAAACCACTTTTCTGCATCTGAACACAAATGAGTTCGGCTATACTTTGAGGAGTCATATACCAAGTGCTTAAAATACTCGAAGTTCTTATTTCATGCGTATCTGCGCTTTTAAAAAAATCGTACAATTATTACGATTGAGTTAACTTTTATTAGATTTCAGATTGGCTAAAATAATTGTATTTTAACATACGTTTTATTTTGTAAGGATTTAAGACTGTTTCTTTCCATGATTTCATGAAATGACTTACATTTTTAACCATCACGTTAGAATTTTTTCGAAAATAGTAAATGTCGAAGTTAAAATATAGCGAAAACAGATGTAATTCTTTTTTATTTAATTTTACTTAATTCAATAATTTATTCAATTTTTTGGCTTATACTGGGATTCTTACAGTTAATCAGCTGAGGTGTCCGATGAGGTGGGGGAGGAGGTTAAATTTTAACTATGAACTTTTTTACTTTGAAATTTACAATTTGCGAAACATCGGGACATGATGGTTAGAAATGAATGCCCTTTTCAAATTCAACTGTAAAAAAAAAAAAAAAAAAAAAAAAAAAAAAAAAAAAAAAAAAAAAAAAAAAAAAAGCAATTATTAAAAGTTAAAAACACAACAGCCACATCTATTTTATAGTATTAAAATTTCGCTATTTTTTTTTAACTTTAAAATTTGCGATTTGCAAAAAATCTTTACGCGATGGTAAAAAATGAAGGTCAGTTTTGAATTTTTATCAAGAACTAAAAAACATGACATAACCCAACTTTTGCAGACTAATGTTATCTAATAACATTTTAAAATATGTATCATTTTGTTAAGAATTGAGGCTGTTAATTTTCATTATTTTATTTAACGAAAATTCTGTTTTTTTTTTTTCCTTCTGATATGTTTATCACAAATTGTATATTTTGAAATAATATGTCAGAATGATTAAAGATTTCAAATTTATATTGCAATGTTAATTTTACTCTCAAACATTTTTATATCTGACGAAATTATATTTCAACTAAATTTTTGAATGACCCCTAATTTTCAGCAAAAAATATGCTCTAACTGTAAACAGCTATTACTCGGTCAATTTTAATCAGAAAATAACGGAACGTTTTTTGTGTTACTTGTCAGAGTAACAGGTAAATTTTACTAAATATAACTTATAGGACCGGGAGACCGTATAAAAATTTTAATTTCGTATTTTTTTTTAAAGAAATGTCTTTATTGACCCAAATCGCTTTTAATATACTTCTTTACTTCATTTCAAACATTTTCGCAATTGGAACTATATGTCTATGACTAACGTTTTAGGAATTACCATTGTGACACTGTTGAGAATGGACGCCCTGTATAACAATAAGTAATAATCTATAACTTTTATTACATTACAAAATAATTTTTTTAAAATAAATAAAAAGCATTTAGCTTTAAAAAATGCACTTATGAAGTTTCAATGACGAAAAAATGAAAATTACCGTATAATGATTTACTCTGTCATTTAGAAACATTTAAGGTTTAGCTTCCATAAATTTCATATGAGTGAGATTGTAAGTTCTTATTTCTAAGAGGTTTCCAGATAAATTATGCGTGAAAACTGCAATGATAGGATAAAGAAAAATAAAACCTGTGACAGATCTGAAAAAGAAAAACTGACTTTTTTCTTTCGTAGTGTCTAAGTTTTTCGTTTGAGGAAGTTGAAATTCGATTTAGTTTACCGTACTAAAGTAATAACATTTGCTGAAAGAAAGTTTCCTATATGTTATTTTTTTTTTTTTTTACAGAAAAATAAATCAAATTTTATGGTGTTTTTCATTAGTGTGCTAAATATTTTAGAAGCTTTTATACTTACGTTCGTTCTCGTGCTTTGTGATGATGAATGAAATTTGAAATGTGAATATTTACTATTAAAGAAAATTTATCTTTAATCATACTGATCGTTATTTGACTGTTAACCAAATAACTAAATCCCATATGAAAAAATCTCGTGGAAAAAATTCTGCTATGTATCGAGGCTCTTTAACAATAAAAAATTCTGAGATCATGTAGATCTAAAACTAGGTCTCTTACCAGATTATTAACTCTTATATTTCCATTCACAAATCGCTCCTAGTCTCTACATCTTTTGTTAAATAATATTGTTTGAGTTGACAGTTACACAGCATGAGAATGCGACGGCCATTGCTTAAGTTTTAATAATCGCGTTTATTAAAAAAGTATTGCGTAAAATATTAATATGATCACTTAATGTATCTGTACTTGTAGTGTGGACTTAATCCTCCACTGCACCGCGTGCTACAACTGGCGCATACCTAAAGAAACGTAATTCTTATTATGTGCCATGAATTTGGCCAATATGATCTCTATCTCTGGTCAAGAACAGTCCAAAGATTGGAATAACACTTATTTTGTCAATATCAGACGGCTGCATTTGACAAAATTAGAATTTGTTCCTCGGAGACAAAAAAAAAAATCAATCAAGCTATTAAGGTAAAATTTATTTTCATTATTTTTACTGAATATTTAAATATATTAATCAAAACATGTTTCAGATTGTTAAGCAGCTAAAATTATTTAATTTAATCCCATTTAGTTGTAAAATATAGCAATACAATATTTTAAAACTCTAATTGTGTACATAGATTACACGCCATGAAATATCAAATTTTAGCCGTTATATAAAATTCAAATATTTTTTTTTTTCATACAAATAAAAAAAATCGTGCAGTGAAGGGTTAATTTTTTATAAAATTGTAAGCTCTGGTGACATCCTCTCTCGCGGTTGAGCTGGAGATCGAAGTATTGGTAATTTTCTTCGGAAGTAACGTGAATATGTGTCAGCCACCACTTTCAGAAATACCTCTACTTAAGGCATTCCTCCTTCATGATTATGTCAGTCGCTTTTATAATCGTCTTTAATAAATGATCCCTTACCATACCATTACATAGTATTCTGCAATAATTTATCTCGGCTACCAAACTGACAAATTACAAAATATTCTTTAACTAAAGATGTAGACTCTAGGAGTCTCTAGGAGGATTTCTGAATTAAAATATCAGAGTTAATAACAGAGCTAGACCTTCCCGTACATGATCTCAAAAGTTTTGAAGGTTAAAGAATCTAGAGACTTGTCTACTTTTCTTACGTGATGTTTTTGATCGAATTTCACTTCTAATTGGAAGTTCAAATTTCCTTGACCTTGGATCCTTTTTGAACATGATTCACAGGTTTTTG
Organism: Maratus speciosus; assembly: GCA_963932465.1. Classification (NCBI taxonomy): domain Eukaryota; kingdom Metazoa; phylum Arthropoda; class Arachnida; order Araneae; family Salticidae; genus Maratus; species Maratus speciosus. The sequence continues at coordinate 509,673,913 of OZ010786.1, read as the reverse complement.
CCAGGTCCACACCCTGTCCCTATTTTTTGGAGATTCCAGAAATTTGTAGATTTGGTTCTGTTTCCAAAGTCGTCTAGAGAAAAATAACTTTGAGTTTTCTGATAATCTGCAGTTCAAAGTAATAGTGGGGGCATCAAAAGTATCCAAAGTGTTTTCCAGAAATGTGACCATTAATCTTAGGTATGACTCGAAATCCTAGTTACTTCACAGTTATAGGGTGTCCCAAAAAAGGACAGGTGCATTAAAAAAAATTAGTTAAATATAAGCGGAAAGCGATAGAAGTGAACCATTTGCTGCCTTCTACTTGGGAAACTGCGTAAATTTCCCGCCACGCAGAACTTTATTTGGTTAAGACGTTTGTAATATATGTCGCTCAATGATATCTGCGAGTACTGTGGGATACGTACTCCATCAAATCTATATTCTGTACTTTCTGTACATCAAATCTATATTGCCCTGTTGATAGTTTGTGCTACTCAGAGATTGTAAGTTTCTGTAGAGAAATCTTTTATTTGTTGGAACAGCGTTTGTATCTACAGTATTTTTAAGAACGCGTTCTTAAAGGATATATTATGTCACAAAAGTGCAGGAATAGAACACATCTGAGACGCTGCTCAATATTTTTTAAAGGACTGTGGACATAACGATGATCTTGAACACCTGCATGTGGCAGTTGCAGAAGCAAATGTTAAAGTCATTCAGCAAGTGACCTAGCAGCGGTTCCGTGATTCTATTCAATTTGTTGCATCTCAGACATTACTGTATACAATACATGTCCACCACATGTTTTCATACAGGATTTAGACCACCAAGTCATTAGCACTACTGCTATTAACGCACCGCGAGGTCGTTTGTGAACACTCTACTGGGACAGCTGTATGCTGCAGAAATCGGTGTCGCGAACACTTGCTTCTCCGATTAACCTTACATTTCCTTTTAGCGGTTTCGTCAATAAGCAGAACTGGTGCATTTAGAGAACGGGAAAACTCCACATTGCTTTACTGTCAATCGTTTGTAACTCCAAAAGTCATGGCTTGGGCCACCATTTCCTCCAAAGAACTCCTAGGATCATTTTCCCGATGCCAAACGATTGATTACTCCAGTGCTCTATCTGTGCATTTGCTGCATAATTCTGCGATATGTATAAATATTGGCTTATGAATACATTTAATGTGGGACTAAAAATTTATTTTGCTATTCCTCTGTCGCAGGAGTTATCATAAATACATTAAAAAAGTAAATTTTTATAACAACGAATCATATTACAAATAATGATCACTACTGGCTTTCGAAATTGAGACGATTTTCGTATCAGCTGATACTTTAAAAAGAACTTTTTTGCTTTATACTTTCTCTCTATTTAAGAAAAAGTAACTAACGCTGTCGCCGCTGACATACGCCCATATGTCTTTCTCCGCTAATATTAAGAAAACTACTGCATACAAAAATATGAAAATGGGTAGTATTACAGACATATGTTTGAAAAACACTCTGAAGTAGACAGTTTTTAAATGATAGTTTTAAGAGATATTTAATGTTAAATTTGGTCAAAATCGTCCCATTAAAAATGTTTTATAGGAGTAAAAACTATACATAGAAATTTAATCATTTTTCTTTAAGGATATACATTAAAAGATCGAGGTGTGCAGACTGCAATGATTTTTTTAATTGACTAGTTTTTGAGGGCTTTTTTAATTTTTTACTCAAATTTTCGGCATTTCAAGAGACATTCTTTCATATTATAGAAGAGGTTAATATTGTAAACTGTTGCCAATTGGAAAAACAATGTAAATACTTCCTTTCAATTAAAAATTTATTTACATGTGGCATTTAATAAACAAAAGAATAAATTCCAAATTAAAATTAAAGAATTACGTGTTAAAAGCAGGAAAATATTGAAAATTACATAATAATAATTGTATTTAAACGATAATATTTAAAATAAGATAACTTTAAAATAAGGAATTCATTAATATGTGTTCAAAGAAGCAAATTAGGAGAAAGTTACATCATATTTACTTATTGGCCAAATAATAACATTGTCAAACTGTTTAAATTATAATATATACGTATTTACACGAAGCATTTATTTCTTATTTCGACATGATCTTTTAAACTGTTGCTGCCAATTCTAAGACAGCGAAAATAATAATATTTATTTCAAACGACAAGAAAAAGTATTTTTAGGTGAATATATTACAAGGAGAAAAAATAAATTGGGTGAAAATTACGTCAGATTTGAAGCGATACATTTAAAATATCTTATTTAAAACAGTTTTCTCTCTCGAAGACAAAGACTCTGTTGACTTATTTCGTTTCATATTAGCTGATTTTAAAATGTTTAACTGATCCTATTTTATCAAACACGAAAAAATCATTAGATGACTTAGCAGCAGCTGATTTGGCTTTACAATCCCTCAGTAAAAGGGAAATGAATCGAAACTCGTTTACATTTTTAATTATAATTCAATATTGCAAATTAGTTTTTAAGCCGATCGAAATAATATGTTTCTAGAGACTGCTGTGATTGAACGGGTGTCCGCGTACCTAACTCGTAGAGGCCCCTAGTTAAGGCATAAAATTGTAAAAATCTTACGTTAACAAATATTATAAAAAACTTTATAAATCACAATGGATTGAATAATGAAATATCTTAAGCATAACGAAAAAAAATCTGGTTTAATTTAATGTATGAATTCTAGATAGTTTAATTTTGAAATAATTTTTTCCATAAACATTTCTATTCTTGTAATTTAGTTTTTACTGCAATTTTCGTCAATATTCACTTTGCAGAAAAATATATATTGGAAGCATAATGTCGATTTTGTGTCCTTGTGTCTATCGAAATGGAATCTCAGATTGTGAGTCCCGGCTAAATGGAACATCACTCAGAAATTAAAGGAAGCGCATATAACTCTTATTTTTCCACCCAGTGGCCAAAAAGCAATTCCTTTAACGACAGTACTGACAAATATGACAAATTAAAAACTTATTCATGATAAAATAATCACTCATGCAAGAATTTCACGGCATTTATAAAGATAAATTACTCTTTTAAAATTATAGATTTTAATATTTCTCTTTGACATATATTATAAAAATATAGAGCTCTGTTTCAATAAATAGAAAACGTTAAAACTCTATATTATTATTTTATTTAGTATCGCAAGGTTTTAGGAATACATTTAATGAAATCATGCTATTTTTAGGTAGCTTTCTTTACAAAAAAGCTACCTATTGCAGCCGTTCGGAGGAAAGCGATTTCAAAAAATTTTGGTATATTTTCATCGATCATGACCCCCAGACCCCGAAACCACCCTCCGTTCAAAATTGATATATATATATATATATATATATATATCTGACCTATGTCACACTGTAACTCCCGTAATTATGAACCGATTTCGATGTAATTCGATGTGTACATAGTACATACCAATGTCTCGACCGAGTTCGTTGACCAGCTTAATCCGCCGTTTTGTTTCAAAATGGCGGCCATTTAAAATTTTTAAAAAAATTTAAAATTTGAAATGTGACACCAAAAAATTAAAAATGGAAAAATATTTTTTTCTTATGTATTTGACCTTTATACAAAGATTCCGGAGCGGTTTTTGTTTCGTCTATATCTTAAAAAATGGCTGAGTTATAGCATTTTGAATTTCTAGCGTGGCTGACATTTTGAAACGTCCTGAATTTTGTCACGCGATAAAAGGCGTATTTATGAACCGATTTGGATGTAAATCGGTGTGTACATAGTACATACCAATCTCTCGACCGAGTTCGTTGGCCAGCTTCATCCGCCATTTTGTTTCAAAACGTCGGCCATTTAAAATATTTTAAAAAATTTAAAATTTGAAATGTGGTACCAAAAAATTGAAAATGGAAAAATATTTTTTTCTTATGTATTTGACCTTTATACAAAGATTTCGGAGCAGTTTCTGTTTCGTCTATATCTTAAAAAATGGCTGAGTTATAGCATTTTGAATTTCTAGCGTGGCTGACATTTTGAAACGTCCTGAATTTTGTCACGCGATAAAAGGCGTATTTATGAACCGATTTGGATGTAACTTCGTTTATACATAGTACATACCATTGTCTCGACCGGGTTCGTTGGCCAGCTTCACCCGCCATCTTGTTTAAAAATGGCGGCCATTTAAATTTTTAAGAAAAATTTAAATTTGAAATGTGGTACCAAAAATTGAAAATTGAAGAACTATTTTCTTCTTATGTGTTTGACCTTGATAAAAAGATTCGGGAGCAGTTTTTGTTTCGTCTATATCTTAAGAAATGGCTGAGTTATAGCATTTTGAATTTCTAGCGTGGCTGACATTTTGAAACGTCCTGATTTTTCTCACGTAATAACAGGCGTATTTATGAACCGACTTGGATGTACCTTGGTGTGTACATAGTACATGCAAATATCTCGACCGAGTTCGTTGGCCAGCTTCATCCGCCATCTTGTTTCCAAATGGCGGCCATTTAAAAAAATTAAAAAATAAAAAAATTTAAATGAGATACCAAAAAATTGGAAAATGAAAAAGATTTTTTTTGTATGTGTTTGACCTTAATACAAAGATTCCGGAACAGTTTTTCTTTCGTCTATATCTAAAAAAAAATGGCTGAGTAATAGCATTTTGAATTTCTCTTGTGGCTGACATTTTAAAACGACCTGATTTTTTTCACGCGATAACAGGCGTATTTATGAACCTATTTGGATGTAACTTGGTCTGTACATAGTACATACCAATGTCTCGACCGAGTTCGTTGGCCAGCTTCATTCGCCATCTTGTTTCAAAAGGGTTCCCATTTAAAAAAAATTAAATTTAAAATTCAAAGTGAGGTATTAAAGAATTGGAAAATGAAAAAGATTTTTTTTGTGTTTGGCCTTGATACAAAGATTCCGGAGCAGTTTTTGTTTCTGAAAATTTGTTCTTTTTTGATATCTTAAAAAATGGTTGATTTATAGCACTTTGAATTTCTAGTATGGCTAAAATTTTGAAACGATCTTGTATTTGTCACACGATAACACACGTATTCGCCTATTTCGATGTAAGAAGGCATGTGGATAGTATACATCGACACCTCAACCAAGTTCGCTGGCCAGATTCATCAGCCATCTTGTTTCAAAATGGCGGCCATTAAATTAAAAATATATATATATTTAAAGTGAGGTGCAAAAAAAATAGAAATTGAAAAAGGTTTCTTTCTTAAGTATTTGATCTTGATATAAGTAGTCAGGAGCATTTTTTGTTTGTCTTTACCTTAAAAAATGGCTCAGATATAGCAGTTTCAATTTCTATTGTGGGTGACATTTTGAAAAATCTGATTTTTTGCCTGCGACAGCACTCCTGTATATTAACTGATTCCGATGTGAGTGAGCATGTGCACAGCAATTACTAAGGTTTCGACCAAGTTCACTGCTTAGCCTCATCCACCATGTTGTCTTAAAATGACAGGCACTTTAAGAAATTGCCGAATTTGGCAGCCAAATATAAGTCACTTTAAAGAAAAGCAGCTTGGATAAAGCTGTCTAATTTCGCGAAATTCTCATTAATTATATTGATAAAAATTAGTATTTGAATCTCCTATATTCGGTTTCCACTAAATTGAGCTTCGTGTGTTTGCATGATATAAGTTGGCTTTTTTTAAATAAGGATTATGAAAGCTACCTCTTCCTCCCGGCACTGGCCGGAAGGACTTTTTAGGTTAAGCTACTGGGGAAGAAATATATGTTCTTTAACAACAATAAAATATCATCTTCTTTAAATTGTACGCGTGTATTCATGATATTCTAATTCTTTGTTAGCTACTATTATCATGAACTAAAAGAATATTAACAATTCTTTAGAATACAATTATAGTGTGTATTTTCCCAACTGCTCTTTATTATTTACTATATAGAGTCCCCTACATAATGTTCTTCACTTTCTTGCAGTAAATGAAATGTATTCATTGTTAGATTGGTAATTAAAAAGCTTACTAACACAAACACTTTCAAATAACAAAACAATCCAACATATAAATTTAAAATAAATTTTTCTGTACGTCTTTTTTAGTTTTATAACTACAATTTTTGTAAAAAATATATATATATATATATATATATATATATATATATATGTGTGTGTGTATTTGGGAGTCTCGAAATACTATACTAAAGTAGAATATAACATTCTAAGTTCAAGCAGAAAGGCACATCACTTAAAAATTAAAGAAAGGTCATCTTATGAAAGCGTTCCGGGGAACAGGGTATATAAGCTATATTTGAATTATTTAGCCAGTGTTTTCGACAGTAATTCCTGTCTCATTTAATGCCCATATTACACTTAAATTTTCTTATACCCATATTTCAGGCATTATAGTAGCCATCAGTATAGACACTTTTACCACATTTGTTTAACATTAATATATAAAGATTCATGACACTTAATTTTCATTTTAAAAAATCTTTTATCTTTCGTTTTGTACATATTAAAATCGAAAATTATAATTTACATTTCATTACTTTTCTTAAAAACAAAAACACATTTTTTTACTTAGAAAGGACATATATTCCGGTATAACGTTAAAACTATGCTATTTATAAATATATACTGCATTGTCCATACTCCTTGGCACTTCTCTGAAAAAACGTTTTCGTCCATTTCTAGGACTTCAACAGTTTCAAATGGCGGCTCGCAGTTTCACTTTTGACCTTTTATCATCTCTCTCTTTCCTCTTTTTCCCACTTCTCCCTTTTCACTTTCCCCCTTCTTTCCAGCATTTTTAGCCAACGGGAGTCAACATTTGCATGCGCCATATCGTTGCATACACTTTTTCTGTCGAGGTTAATCTCGATAGCCTCTCTCATCAGGGTGTTGTGGGGATTATCATACGTAGCTATTTTTTCTATTTTAATTGATTGAGGTATTATGGGGTTTTTTTAATTTGTTCTAGAGAAGGCTGTTGCTTGATTAGTATATTTTATGTCGCGGATATGCTCCTTATACCTTTCGCTTATTTTTCGCTTGGTCATCCCGATGTATGTAATTTCCTTATTTTCTGTATCTGAGGCTTTAATTTTATATACTCCTGCCGTCTGTAATTCTTCGTATCTTTCAGCTTCATTTCGTATCGTTTTAAATAGGGAAGGGTTGGGTGTGATTGGGACTATCTTTCCGAGTTTACTTATTTCGCGTTTTATTTTTAGTGCTATTCCGTTCATGTATGGTAGGGGGGGTGTATAATCTTTTTTATTTTGTCCTGGTTGGATCCAGTCAATTTTTTCTTTCGCTTTTCTGATTAGCTTGTCTATTGTTTTTCTTGGATGGCCAGCGTTAAGTCCTATGTTCTCTATAATCTATAATTCTTCTTTTAATAACTTTTCTAACAGCTGAGGGGTGTACCAATGGGGTCCCTCATTTCAAATGTGGTCTCCGAATGGAAAATGCGAGTAATGGAAAAAAGAATAATACAGGATCATAAAAATGAAATACGCCTTTGGGTAAGGTATGTAGATGATATATTTATCAAAACAAACAGAACAGTAAACCTGAAAAAACCTCTTAAACGAAATAAATAAATACGATAGCAATATACAATTTACAATAGAAGAAGAAAAGAACCAATCCCTACCATACCTTGACGTAAAAATAATATACGAAAATGGCCAGATAAAAACAACAATCGATAGAAAACCTACTGCAAACCTAGCGATAATGTCAAGCAAAACAAATACACCAATAAACTATAAACTTGCAGCCCTAAATACCTACATCTATAGAGCACTGTATATATGTTCAACAGAAAAGTTATTAAAAGAAGAATTAAAGATTATAGAGAACATAGGACTTAACGCTGGCCATCCAAGAAAAACAATAGACAAGCTAATCAGAAAAGCGAAAGAAAAAATTAACTGGATCCAACCAGGACAAAATAAAAAAGATTATACAACCCCCCCCCCCCCCCCTACCATACATGAACGGAATAGCACTAAAAATAAAACGCAAAATAAGTAAACTCGGAAAGATAGTCCCAATCACACCCAACCCTTCCCTATTTAAAACGATACGAAATGAAGCTGAAAGATACGAAGAATTACAGACGGCAGGAGTATATAAAATTAAAGCCTCAGATACAGAAAATAAGGAAATTACATACACCGGGATGACCAAGCGAAAAATAAGCGAAAGGTATAAGGAGCATATCCGCGACATAAAATATAATAATCAAGCAACAGCCTTCTCAAGAACAAATTAAAAAAAACCCATAATACCTCAATCAATTAAAATAGAAAAAATAACTACGTATGATAATCCCCACAACACCCTGATGAGAGAGGCTATCGAGATTAACCTCGACAAATAAATTGTATGCAACGATATGGCGCATGCAAATGTTGACTCCCGTTGGCTAAAAATGCTGGAAAGAAGGGGAAAGTGAAAAGGGAGAAGTGGGAAAAAGAGGAAAGAGAGAGATGATACAAGGTCAAAAGTGAAACTGCGAGCCGCCATTTGAAATTGATGAAGTCCTAGAAATGGACGAAAACGTTTTTTCAGAGAAGTGCCAAGGAGTATGGACAATGCAGTATATATTTATAAATAGCATAGTTTTAACGTTATACCGGAATATATGTCCTTTCTAAGTAAAAAAATGTGTTTTTGTTTTTAAGAAAAGTAATGAAATGTGAATTATAATTTTCGATTTTAATATGTACAAAACGAAAGATAAAAGATTTTTTAAAATGAAAATTAAGTGTCATGAATCTTTATATATTAATGTTAAACAAATGTGGTAAAAGTGTCTATACTGATGGCTACTATAATGCCTGAAATATGGGTATAAGAAAATTTAAGTAAATTTGAATTGTTTCGACAAAAACAGTTTTAAAGATTTTTGTTGAAATCCTGAAATTAGGTATTCGTTGTTTGATGCATGATTTGATTGAAAAATAGAGTAACAGACAATTCCGCAATATATCATTATAAAATAATAAAAATATTTTTAAACTAATTGTACTAACGGATGCTTATACAAAGTGTGGCTTATAACATTCTGCATTCATATTAACCTATACAATTTTAGATGCAAAAACGGCACTGTTTATCACAAGATATGATGTATTATAAATTATTATCAACCGTTTTGTATGAGAAAGTTTATATTAGCAAATCCACAAAATCTCTAAACACTTTCGATTTTTTTCTTCTTATTAATCGACTTCAAAATTTAAGCTACCACTGCCATTTACACATTATTGCCATCTGGTCTACAGTTTCTACAACATTCTACTCCTCAGAAGCCTAAAACATAGCTAAGCAGAAGCTCTGGCTGATAGGAGGTGTATATTTATATTAATTTAATCATAATCTATATTAATTTCGCTCTGTTTGTGTATGTGTCTCTCTGCGATGGCTAGCGAAATTGCGGAATATATAAGTATGAAAATTTTTGTAAGAGTAGCCCAAATCAGGTTTTGATGCACACGAGGTTGAGATATTTAATTTTTTTCATATTTAGCCGAGATATTAATTATAAACACAACAATCCTTCTTACATAAGAGTATACAATTTTTTAAAAATGGATCTCTACATATTTAAAAGAAAAAACTTGCAGTGACAGTATAAATATTCGAAGAAAGAGCCAGAGAGGGACAAGAGTATTTAATTAAAAACTAAACTTAAAAGATATCCACCTATTGTATATATTTTATATTTCGTTTTCGTTTATTTATATATTTAATTATTTTGGGTAAATTTAGAAAATTTATGAATTAAGTTTTTAAGGTTTTATTAAAAAAAAACTAAATCCTGTGATAGCGTTTTGATGATTAGATCAATTTATGAAATAAATGTAATCTATCAGGTGTTATATTTAATAATGTTTTATTGAAAATTGCATTTTTTGTAAAAGATTTGTTTTTTTATATTTAACTAAAAATTAAATTACATTTCAATTAAAACAAATAAAATTATTTTAGTGGAATTGTTTTCTATAAGCCTTTATTAGCCCCCGAAATGCTATTTCTTTCTTCTAGCTTATTTTGTTTCCAATAAATAACATTACCTTATGTACGCTAGCCGTAAACCGAAAGCCGATGCTTCATTGTGCGATTAAATACTCTACAGCATTGTTTAAAACTTCTAATCATCGCACATTTTCAATGTTTATACCGTCTTATTGGGGGAAAAACTACTTTTTAATGCAATTTGTTTGAAAACTGCATATTCATTTGTTTTTGAAATATTAATTTTTTTGTAGTTTTAAGCCACATTTCTTTCATTTTGGCAACTCAAGTACTCCATTTCTGTAGAAAGTAAAGAAAAAATTGTTGAAAAATAGCAATTATATCTTTTTGTTGCCATTTTCTCATACAAATTGAGAAAAAAAAATAATTAAAATACGTGCTATTTTCAGAAAAAATATAAATGAAGGATTTATGATAAAACATAGAGCTATTATAAACAATATTTCATTTTAAGTATCTATATTAATGTAAATGACTTCATTTTACATAAAATAAAAGCGTCTGCTTTAAGTCTTAAAATTGAAATATGTTTTGCAGTAGAGTTCCGATTATCCGAGTCCCACTTAATCGAGTTATTTTTTTCTGATGGACTGGTTGCTTGTATTATTATGAAAGAGCCATTATAAATGAATCGTTAGATGAAGATGAAAGAGCAGCCGTAAAAAGTTAGAACTCTGATTTTCTGGTCAGAATGGGAAAAAAAAATGGTCATTTTTTTTCATTTTGGCCATTTTTTCAACAGTTCATTTTAAACACACATATTTGTTCATTATCTTTACCAAACTTCATTACAATCCATACATACTTTCTCAAGATATCATGCGCGCGATGACTTCTGGAGTAAAAAAAGAGCTATTTTGATTTCAACAATACACAAATTCTGTAAAAGGCTAATAAATTTCTAATGGTAGCATATTGCAAGGCACAGTCTGTTTAATCAATATCCAAAATTTCATGGTTATACATAATAAGGTTTTGCAGATACACTAATTCAAACTTCGAAGTTTTTCGTTATTTTCGACGCGTTTAAAAGTACAAGGCCCCATAAGTTCTTTTCATTTTCTAAAAATGAATAAAATAACTAATTTGCCATCTTTCACGTACTCGAATTTATATTTTCTCCCCTGTGTCCACATAAAAAATAAAATTTTCAAACCTTTTCATCATCCGAATATGATATCGCAAAAAACTCGCTTTATTAGAGTGTTTTATTTGAAAACTTTACATAGAAATACAAATATTTTTCCTGTTTATTTATTTCGTTTATTTGTTAAATACTTGCTGTTTCCATGCATTCAAAAAGTCGAGGGAATTAAACAAAAAAGAAAAACAAATATCATAAAACATAAAATCTTTATTTGTTTACGGCTGGAAGTCACTTAAAAAATTATTCTAAATAAACAACTACATTATGTACTAATAAAAATATTTTGCTGTAATTTTTTATGTTTTAATAAATATATATTTATTTGTTTTTTGTGAAAATACTACATTTAAATTTACTTCAAAAATGTATTTTTGCAATTTCATTATAATTATCTAGTTATTTTTTACATCAACAATTAATTTATATAATTTAATTTTTAATACTTTATTCATTAAAAATTACAATTTTTTTTTAATTTGGCACTTCATTTAAGAATTAGTTTTTGAAAGAAAAAAATTAAATTTAATAAATTATAAGTCAAGTGGAATTTACAGTCTTAAAATATTTTTTTTAGGACTATACTACCTTTAATTATAATGAAAACTGTTACATGTAAGCCTGAAGTGTGATCTTAATATTACAGAGTGGATGAATAATTTTTATTCCATATTTAATACGTGATTTACTACATTGCTTTCGAAGCGTAGAACCAACGATGCGAAAAATGTCCAAGCGGGAATCGAACCCGGAACCCTTGGAATAGCGCTCCAACTGCTCTTTCATAGAAGCTAAAAGGGCGATGACCAGCTTAGCATTTTCCACATATGTTGGTAAGGCATATGTGTTGTCCACATATGTGGAAAATGTTAAGTTTGTCATCGGCCTCGTAGCTTAAATGGTTGGAGCGCTATTACAAGGGTTCCGGGTTCGATTCGCGGCTTGGACATTTTAAGCATTGTTGGTTCTCTGTTTCATTAGCAATGTAATAAATAACGTATTAAATATTCAATAATTTAGAGCGTAATTTCACTGCTGAAAATTAATTGAAAAATTAATTAAAATTATATATGTGTTCACCGATGATGAGTTTATTTGTGTCTCATGTTTCGCAGCAGGATTGTGTGCTCATGAAGACTATTCCATCATGTTCTGAAGTTGCAGCCTTACCAACATATGTGGAAAATGTTAAGCTGGTCATCGTCTTCATAGCTTAAATAGTAGAGCTCTTGGAGCGCTATTCCAAGAGTTCCGGGATCGAATCCCGGCTTGGACATTTTTCACATTGTTGGTTCTACGCTTCGTTATCAATGTAATAAATCACGTATTTAATATTCAATAATTTTTATCGTAATTTCACTGCGGAAAATTAATTGAAAAATTAATTAAAATTATATAATTTTTATTCTTTTCTAAATTATTTTATGTATAAATCGAATTATCGGTGCTATTGGAGGGCTAAGCTGTCACAATTTATAGTGATGGATCTAAAATACTTTCTGCTAACTGTTTATTAGTCATTTTATAAAAAATAGGATATCTGATTGTCCAGGACTGATTATTATTTTTTTACGTATAATTTTCATATTTAAAGCGGGTCTTAACTAGGTTTATTCAGTTTTGAAAGAGAAAATTCATTTGGTACTATTGAACTTCAGCAAATTTATATAGTTTTTAAGTTATTTATATATAGTATATATATAGTTTTGACTTAAATTTATCATGAAGTAGAATACAACAGAAATGAAAAAATTCTAAATAAATCACACACACACACATATGTGTGTGTGTGTGTGTGCATGGTAAAAGAACTGTACACTATCACGGCTGTATTAGGGCTCGTGAGATATCACAAACAAAAATAGTCCACTATTGTTTTACACAACGAAGACTCGTGACCCGAGACTAATTTTATCGTACCTACCAAGCATTTAGTAAATATTTAGCAGTGTAACTTATATACACCGATCCATAAGCCGGTAGAATTCCAGATAATAGAAGGTGTTGTTAGAGAAAATATTTTATACTAGCATGTTATACGTAAATTTGCAATCATTGGTGTTTAATTTACCACAGAATCAAAGATTAATTTAATATTCGCTTTCAGTAGAGCCGGTGGTGTAATGAAGATTATTGTCTTCTTTATTCTTGTAACTGCCGTTCATATTAGCATTTACTTTGGCAAAAATTATATACATATGAAACATGCGCACACAATCATTTAATAAAGATAATCGTGTATTAACGATATTTGAGTAGTAACGATAATCTTGCAGTAAGTATGTCTATTTGCGCAGTCACAAAGCAGTACATAATAGTACATTTTCAACTTGAATGGCATGTAATTCAATCATTACGACAGCGTTAAAATATTAAACTGCATTGTATGTTGACTTTAATTTTTATTGATGGATTCAATATATATTCTAGGTATCTTTGAAATTTTGAGATGCCTTAGAGAATATCGGTTAAAATTAAAGTATGATTACAATGCGATATACAAATTTATGGAATGTGCATTTAGAAGTATATAGTATGGGAAAAAATGCATTAATTTGGTACACAATCTAAGTAAATACATATGCTTGTAGATATGGATCGTGGATCTTTTTAAAGATTTCAATAGCAGTGAAAATTTTGGCTTTATGTTTCCTTAGTTATGGTAAATTTATTTCTGCAAGCCGGTGCATAATGATTTCATACAGTTAAATGCAAAGAGCCATAGGCACCAACTTCAGGAGGACTGATTAGACAATCCGGAATACTTCTAGAAATAATGTTAAAAGTTTTTTGTCACATTTAATTACTGTATTAATTTAAACAAAAAAATTAAATTAGTGTTTTAAATTTAACATTTTGCTCCCGTTAAATCGGTGCTTACGTAAAGAGCTGTGTACAAATTTATTCGCCATACCGTAACACTTTATTCAAGCTTAAACACCCCATCAAGACAAAACGCAGGTGTAAGTTCTCGAAAAAAAAAGTGTTACCCCAAGAGAAATCTAATCCACATTTGGTCAAGAAGACCGTACAGGCGTTGATTTCCTTAGAAGTCGATGCTCGAAAATTATTAAAATAAACTTCGTTGAAAAGCCGTAGAATATGCCAATCACAGCCTCAAAATCTTCTGATTTGACACTTTTATGTTTAGCCATTTAAGGGGTCTCAGGACTCTTAAAATTAGAAAAATCGAAAAAAAAACACCATTTTCAAGATATAATATCTTAAAATGTAATTGATTTTAAGACAAAATTTTATATTGGGATGAAAGATATAAGTATGTTCTTTCATTTCATGTATTTGAAAAATTACAAGATGCAGAATTAGAATTTACAGTGGGCTCCAAAATGTCAGACATTTGACGAGCGGAAAATCGGCATAACAGATTATGCGCACGATTACAAAATAAATTTTGCAAGTAGAAGGAAAATTTTGTGTCCTACTTATGCTTCACATTCCAATAATTACCCTGAACCTAAATAAATTTGTATTTAAAGCATTTTTCTATTTTTAATACAAAGTTGTATTTAGTTAATGCAAATTTAGAAATTTTCAACAGTATAATCACCTATAAAGAATATATTTCTGAACAATAAGAAGGGAATTTTAGGTTCAGTTTATACAGACTAACAGGAAACATATGTTTTGAAAATTTCATGGAAAAATATTCAGAAGTTTTTGAAATATCGTGCGCGTTATGACCAAAAACGTCATTTGGAGAAAATTGACTTCAAAGTTTCTGAAACGCTGCTTCAGCTATTGATCGTGTATAATTCTAAAAGCCATAATTTCTGTTCTAATAGGAATTTCAAGGAAACATTTATACCAAAATGTTCAGAAAAGATAATAGTTTAATATCTAAAAAAATTAAAATTTCGAAAATTTTAAAGCTTTAAGAGTCCTGAGACCCCTTAAAGTGCCACTGAAAGATCAACGGTTATTATGTGACGAAGAATATAGAGAACCGTTGAAAATGGACTAATAATCAATCCAAGAGGTCTTCACTGAGGCCACAAACTCCTTTGCGACGCACTAGGATCATTGCAATAACATTAATTGCGTCTATAAGTGTAATGTTACAATTTAACCGTCAATTGCAAATATTATGTTATTAAACTTCCTTTATTTAAAATATTTTACAAATGAAGACGCGAGTTTCAAAACTTGCTTTATCCAAAACTTTTAAAAAATCCAGTTTCTCTGTCAATAGATTCCACAGGTGAAACCGCATTGAAACACTACATTCTGCAAAGAAATTAGTTTTATCGTGTATTTCTGTTGGTGTAAAATCTTGGTGTACAATGAAAATCAATGGACGCAGCCAGAGGTTTTTCGCGATTTTGTTTTCTGGACATGGCGAGTTTTAAAACTCGTGTCATTATTATAATCGTTATTTATATTTTATTTGGCAAAGTATTCATTTGTGTGTATCTTTACTTAAGATTTTTAGGTTGCGTCATTTTATGACTTATTTTTCCGTATATTAAATTAATAATACCGTATACTAAACAACTCAATGTGATGGTGAAATTTTAAATAATTTTTCTTCTTTTTCTAATGATTTTCACATCGTTTAATTAGTGTAGATTAAGGATTCACTGAAACATATCCGGAAGCCACTGAGCTGCTTTAATTTAACTGTAACTGAGCTGTTCTAAACGGAGTTTAAGTAAGAGAAGTTCTCTTTATCAGAGATCTCACAGGAATGTAGCTCCTGGAATGTAGGGAGTATTCCAGGACCTCTCACAGGGATGTAGCTGAATTTAGAGAAACTCTTTAAAATTCAAGCATAAAATATATTAACATCTATTTATTATGTAATACTTTCGCACTTAAATTCAGACGAAATATCTAGCTTCTCTCCAAATTAAATTTTAAAACCTAAGTGAATATGCATATCCTTTGCATTATTCTAACAATCAGTGCATTGCATAATGTCGTTTGAAGACTACAAGTGACAAAACTTGATGCATTCGCCTTAAGCTTATATTACACATCATATTTATTCAATTAATGAAAATCTCTGACTAAATATGACTAATGATGATTGATAAAGATGACTAACATTTAGCAGAAAATATGTTGTCTTTCAGAATATTTGATAACCGGACTCGCAGATTTTTCTTGGTATAAGATGCTGTAGAAGACAAAATAAAAACTTTTGAAGTAGAATTTCATATTTAACTACATTTAAAAACATGCGCTATTAATTAAATTTCTCTTAATTTAAATAGTATTTCTATGCAATATGCCTGCATGAAAACATTAGGTAATAATTCCTTTATTACGTTTATATGTACTAGATTTATTCGTAAAATGTATAGGAAAATTTCCCTTTAAATTTTGTAAATTTGTGTTAATTGAGGAAAAGTATGTTTAAGAAGAACATCAAACATAATATTCTTTATGAGGGAACATAATCATAAACGTGAATTAACATGAACTGATCGTTTTAATTTTTAATTAAATGTGCAAGAACTGCTACGTGATGAAAATATGTAAAGAAAACTTAAGGGGTTTCAGGACTTCAAAAACTGAAAAAAAGAAAAAAAAAAGACCATTTCAACATTTAATATCTTAAAATGTATCTTGTTTAAAAACACAATTTTTATTGGGATGAAATACATAGTTATGTTCTTTCATTTCATGTATTTAGAAACGTGTAAGATACAGAATTAGTATTTATAGGGAGCTCCATACTGTCAGATATTTCTCGAGTAGAAATGGTATAACAGCTTGCGCGCAGGATTACAAAGTACATTTTGCAACTAGAATGTTATTTTTTGACACCTAATTAGACATCCGATTCTAATATTTACCATGAACCTAAATAAATTTGTATTTACGGTATTTTTATATTTTTAATACAAAGTTGTATTTATCTAATAGAAAATTGTGAAAATTTCAACTGTATAATCACTTAAAAAATATTTCTTTGAACAATAAAAATGAAATTTTATGTTTAGTTTATACAGACTAATATGAAACATATGTTTTTAAAATTTCATGATAAAGTATTCAGAAGTTTTTGAGATACCTTGCGTTATGCCCAAAGATGTCATTTGGAGCAAAACGGATTCAAAGTTTCGGAAACAACGCTTCAGCTATTGGGCGGGTATAATTCTAAAAACCATAATCTCTGTTCTAATGGGAAATTCAAGGAAGTAATTATATTAAATTTTTCAAAAAAGATAAGAGTTTAACCAGTGAAAAACTCAAAAGTTCGAAAATTTTGAAGCTTTAAGAGTCCTGGGACCCTCCAAGCCTTCAATATTACACTCAAAAAGAAGGGACGTCTGTTGTAGCGACGATTTTCAATCCAACTATTTGTTATCGTTATAAGCATATTCTACTATATGTTATATATTGAATAATATTTTACAATTTTCTGTGTTTTATTATAGTTTTTTTTTTCCACCATAATATGGCGGGTGATGTAGTAACTTCATAAAATTTGCAGTTTTAAATAATCTGGAGGTCCCCACTCGACTTTCATACAATTACGCCATTGATAGAAGTTAACAAAAAAGATACGTTTATAAATTTAAAAAAAAATGAATCTGCCGGATTTGAACGCTGAATTTCACGCTTTAAAATTGGAGATAATACATCTGCGAAATAAAAAATGTTATTACATGAGTTAATTTGAAGCGACGAAAATTGACACAACAAAACGATCAAGGCTCCTCGTTCGGTTTACGAGCTTTAAATTGGCAGTTCCAAGTAAGTCTCCTCTTCCATCAGCAATTGCCAAGAATTTTATTGGTATTCCGGTCAACATGATTCGGCATTTACTTTAACCCTGTTGTTCTATTTGGGTCTATTTGACCCCAAAATATTTTTATTCGTTTATATAAAAAAAAATTAATACCGACCCAAACAGCAAATAATCCTTGGTCGAACTTCCGCCGAAATTCCTAACTCGACTACATTTCGTTCTGGGGATCTCATTTTCCGGGATCGGCAGATATGACTTCTTGTCCGCATGGTAGATCACCTTTCGAGCATCGCAACCCGACTACAACTGAATTGGTTTTGAAGCCTTTGCGTATATGTTTTCTATAATTTGGTCACTTGATAATCTTTTACCGAGTACATTGAAATATTATATGATATTTTGCCGATTAACTTATAATATCGAATAGAAGAATTTGTACGATGCAAAAACAGTATTTAAAACGTAAAATAATTCTTTTTAATTCAAAAAATAAATATTATTAATTGGGAATATTTTCCACTATAAGATGCAAAAATATTTCCATATCGAGGATGTAACTAATTGAAATGTAATAAATCTTGTTTTGTTTAAAGTCAAAATATTGCTCTTAAATTTTACAATGAAAATTACAATTTAAATTACAATTAATTTTCTATTGTAAGATACAAATAAAATTACATTTAATTTTAAAATTATATTTTTGCTTATAAGTAAATCACACTGTTGATATACAAATATTATTGCATCTTACAAAGAATAATTAACTGTAATTTTCATCCCAAGATCAGCAATATTTAGAATTTAAATTAAGCAAAATGTCGTACCATTTATTTAACTAAGCCCTCGATATGAAAACATTTTTGTATTTTATAGCTGAAAATATTTCCGTCTAACAGTATTTACTCTTTTAATTAAAACGAACTTTGATAAATTTTAATTCGATAGTTTTTGCATCTCAACATGTAAAATGGTCTCATTTAACATAGCGTTCTAGCTGTGAAAATTCTATCATTTAAAGCATCTCGTTAAATTTTGGTTATGTATGGAAAATTTTCTTTTTTTTTCATTATTTAAATAATTACTTTAATTACAAAATTTTTCTGTCTTTTTTTTTTTACTTTTAAAAGCTATTAAATGAAATTTATCACTATCCGGAGAAAAAAAAAAAAAGTTGATCAATTTCTTCATAATTTATACAATAACATTATCTGAATTTTTTCGAAATAAATGAACTTTTTAATCATAAATTTCTAAATCATAACTAAGAAAATACATTTAGAGCAAATATTTTGTTGTTGTAATAGTCTGAATTTCAGAAATTATACTAATATAATCTAAATTTCAGATCTTATAATTTTCAATTTATTTATCTAATGATTATTTTAATTAAAAAAATATTGTTCAGTCATTTTTTTAACTTTTAAAAAGGTATAAAATTTAATGTATCACTATTTGGGAGGAAAGATAATAAACTTATTTATAATTTATACAATAACATTATCTCAATTATTTCTAAATAGATTAATTTTTAAATCAGAAATTTCTAAATTCATGACTAAGAAAATACATTTAGAGCAAATAGTTTGTTGTTGTAATAGACTAAATTTCAGATATTATCCTGATATAATCTAAATTTCAGATCTTATAATTTTCAATTTATTCATCTAATAATTATTTTATTAAATTGTTCAGTCATCCTTTTTTAATATTTAAAGGGTATCAAATTAACTTTATCACTATCTGGGGGGGGGGGGGGGAATTGATCAACTTCTTTATAATTTTTACAATAAACATTATTTGAATTATTTCTAAATAAAATAATTTTTAAATCAGAAATTTCTAATTCATAATTAAAAAAAAAAATACATTTAGAAGAAATAGTTTGCTGTTGAAATAGTCTAAATTTCTGGTATTATCCTGATATAATCTAAATTTCAGATCTTATAATTTTCAATTTATTTATCTGAATAATCAAAACAGCAAATATCTCTAAACATGTCATTAAGTACAATTTTAAGTATGAAATACTTAATTATAAAAAAAGAGAGAAAACAAATGCTTTTAAATTGTTAGTTTGCTTTTACACTAATTATCCTACTATCTGTAAGTTTTTTAAAAGCTTTAAGTTTACTGATTTGCAAATAATAATGTATTCTGACCAAAGAACATTTCTTGGAAAGTATTTTCCCCCTATATTCCTTCGACTGTCCATTTACAAATGATGTCCTTGAAAAGAGAAAAAAGCATTTTCAGCGGGAGGGAGATAAGATATTACAGAGAAATGGACAATTTTACTCACGTGACTCCCCCCCTATCATCACTGCAGGGGGTGTCTATGCAGCGGAAACAAACAATAGCACCTTAGTAAAATAATTCATTTTTCCTTACTTTTCGATTGCCGGCCGATTACATATATAAGAATATTTGCTGATAAATTGACTTGTAATAATAATACAATTTCCTGCCGATCGTTTTCCATCGACATTATCTAGATAAATCGCTCGACTCTGTTCAGACGATATTATGTGAAACTCTCCATTCGACTACGGATTATTTACCGACAATTCTCGTATTTGGCCGAAATTTATCCGATATCTCTTGCTATTCGGAAAGATATTTTCGTGAAAATTAATGACTTTATTAGTAAATAATATATATATGTACTCATAGAAGGATTTACGTTTATTTGCATTTCAAATGAATATTTTTTAATTTAGTCGTAATGTATTGTTCTGTTCTATATGACCTAATTCAAAAAAGTATTTACTTCTAGTTATATAATTTCATATTTGTTTGGAATAATTCAACTGAAAAGAATAACAATATCTGCTTTAACTTATACCTTTTTGAAACTTGATTAAAATTCGTTGACATGTGTGTGTAGTCACATGACAGTAGAGCACGTGCAACGTCTGGTTGATACATTTGGCATCGGGTCCAAGTATTTGCGTCTTTTGTAACGCTGTGTTCAGTTTCTAACACTCTGCAAAGCAGTCTCCCTTGTGAGTGTACAGAAACAATGTGTTAATTACAAGAAAAATGGCGAATCAGAGGCATTTGAGTTATATCTACGTTAATAGCTTCCTCTGACATCAAATTGGAGGATGAATCTCAGTATGAAAATTATTGAAGTGATGGAATTAAAAATGAATGTTCTGACAACGATTTTGATATTAATATTCAACCAATGCATAATATACATAATATTACTTCCAAGAATCGTAAAATGAAGCGGGAATTGGATCCTCTGCCAAATTCTCCTCGATTAACGGCTGCTAATATTACAAAAACTGCACTAGGTGTCACAAAATATGCAACTGTAAGGATAATAGACGTTAAAAGTGCATTTGAGACAGTATTTAATTCCACAATTGAAGAAATATCATAAAAATGACAAATATTGAAGGGGGAAAAGTGCATGGGAGAGTGTGGAAAAATATCGAAAGTGAAACTTTACATATATACATTGGATTATTATTATTGTTAGCTGTCGTTTACAAATCGAATGTAGAATAAACAAACAAACTTGTGGAATAAAGAACTGGTAGAAACATATTTCGAGCTGCAATGTGTTTCGAAACCTTTTGCGACATTTCGAAAGTGATCCGTTTTGATAATAAATCCACTTGTCAAGACAGAAGGTCTGCGGGTAAAATAGCTGATGTGTGTGATATCTGGAAAAAGTGGGTAGAAATTCTACCAAAATTTAATATTATCCGAATACATTATCCCAATGAAAATGACGCTGTAGATGAATAATTAGGAGGGTTTAATGGCCGATTCTCCTGCAAACAGTATATGCCAAGTAAACCAACTAAATATGAGATACAAATGTTGACTTTATGTGTCAGTAAAACTTCTTATGCACTGTAAACCCATATTTATATTGGAAAAGAACGAGTATTGAGACCAGAGAAAAATTATTATATGCGAGTAGTGAGCGATCTTACTTACGTGTTTTCGGGACACAACGTTACATGTAACAATATTTTCCCATCCTATGGCTTTGGACAACTTATTCTAAAACGGAAAATAACTATGTTTGGCACCATCAGAAAAAATAAACCAGAACTTCCTAAAGAGAGGCAGAAATCCTCATCTTATTTTATAGTGGACACAACATTTGTAAACTCATCCGCAGCAGTCTTATATACTGTGGTCCCTATTTCGATTCCTGGCTCTGGCTAATTTTTCACCCCAGTTGTGCTTATTCTATTTATTGTATGCATGTCTGTAAAATATTTATATATACCTTTAACTGTTGAATGGTGGCGTTATTTATGTGTGCATGTGTGTTTTAATATATATTGTAGTATGTGTGTTTTATTATAATTATCATAGATCGATGTAATAATAAAATCTATTCATCGTTGTCCGGTCATCCAAGGCTGTCGTGGCTGATGACTTCCCCAACATGGTTTGTTAGTGAGGAATTGCAGACTCAGGCATCGGCCGGAGTAGCTCAGTGGTTAGAGCATCAGTCTTGTATACTGAGGTCCCGGGTTCGATTCCTGGCTCTGGCTAATTTTTCACTCCAGTTGGGTTTATTGTATTTATTGTATGTATGTCTGTAAAATATTTATATATAACTTTAACAAGAATGTTATTCTGTTTGGCACTTTGCATCATGACAAAGAAGTAGCTACGTACCTGACAAAAAAGAAACAAATAATATTATATTATTATGCAACTAAATGGGCTGTGGATACTCTTGATCAACTTTTGAACACATGCACTTGTAAAAAAAAACAGAAATCGCTGGACCATTATCTATTCCTATAACAAGCTTGATACTTCTGCTTACAATGCATTTATTAAATGGACTTCAATACACAGCAAATAAAATGGCACGAAACCGACCAAACGAAAGCTATTTTGTAAAGAATTGCTCAAACACTCATTCTTATGCACATTGAAGCAAGGCAACACCTACCAAGAAGTGAGGACTAAATCAAAGTAGTGAAAAGAATCCAGAGTAAAAAATCAAAACGCACCTGCAAGATTTGCTGTGAATGTTTCATTGTGCATCAAACGTGTAACGTGCAAGTTCTGTCCATCAACCAATGACAACAAAAATAATATACACAAATATATTATCCTACAATTCTGAGAAACACATTTGAAAATCGACCGGCCAAAATTCAAAAAAGGTCAATTTCAATTTCAAATTTATTTTTCTTTTTTTTTTATATGCTTTATATTATTTGATCTGTATTTAAACTACTTTACTATTATTTAAACAACTTTATTTAACCATTTCTAAAATGGCACCTTTCATGTTATGCTCGAAAAACTAATATTCTGATTCGTGTAATATTAACCAGAACACTACATACGTATAATAAATTCGAACAGAATAGCAGGGTTAAGGGACATTATAGACGACAAAATTTCTCCAACAATAAAATGTTGCTTGTTTTTCAGTATACTCTTTTTGAAGGCGTAACTTAACATCATGTAATGTACCAGCAAATTTGATACCTCGTGTAATAATACTTTTTTTTTTTTTATGTAGCCTCGGTATTTGCTACAATCATTTATTTCTGACTGATTTCCTTGGTGATTTTCCAATAGAATCGGTTGAAAATTGGCTTGAAAAATTTAAAAAAATAGATTTAATTATCACTCTGTCAGATGATATTTACGGAAATATTTACAGTTCTTGGGACAGCAACATATTTATTAAATAATAGCTCTAACGGGACTATCGTTTAAGAGTTATCCTGTCAATCGCACACACACACTGTAAAAAAACCACTGTAAATTTGCCAGCACAACTCGATCACAGTTGAATGTACTGTATCTTTCTTCGGTTTCCTGACTATTTAAACATGAAAAAATCAGTAGTTGCGTAAAATTAACAGTACAATGTACTGGCAATTTTGGACGCATTTGGACCACAGCACAAACTACTGGCGTCCAAATTGCCAGTACATTGTGCTGTTAATTTTACACAACTACTATATTTTCCACGTTTAGTCAGGAAACCAAAGAAAGATACAGTACATTCAACTGTGATCGAGTTTGTGCGCGAGATGAACAGTACTTTGTACTGTAAAAATGTCGTTTTTTTTTTACAGTGCACAAATTCTGATTATGATCAGTGGCGGCACTTGACCGTCGTTTTTTGGTGAATTAAATGCATGGCTGAAAATTTTACTCTTTTCTTAACATAACATTTTTTAAAGACATATTTTGCTTGTTTAATGACATAATTTTCAGTTAATATATAAGCCAAAGTTTCATAAAAAAAAAAAAAAAAAAAAAAAAAAAAAAACTTAGTGGTGAAAGGAGAATAAATACAACAGGCTATGCATTTAGTGCCCTAAATACAGTTAGCCACAAGTTGGCACTGATTTAAATACTTATCTTGATGTTTGTTTTCGGAAGCAAAAATACGTAAAAAAAAAATAAATATTTTCTATGAGATTAAAATTTCTTAAGCACAAGGAATGTGCTTGGTAAATATGAAACTTATCACCTGCATTCGTAAGAAAAGTGCAAAGAATGCCTAAATATTTGATTGGTGGCTGAAAAAAATAATAAATTAATAAATTTAACTAGATTCAAGATCAAGCGCTACTCGCCATTTTAAGATAAAAAGAACAGAAAACTGAACATAATATAAAATATTGCCTTTATATCGTCTAAAAAGTTAATTGCCATGATTACTTATTAAGAGCAAACAAAGAAAATGCGTTAAAAATATTTTTTTCTGTAGTTCTTTATCTCATAATGAAGGTTTATTATAAGTATTTAATATTAGCTTTCACATTATGTATTCTGTTTTAATTATTTTATCACTCTGATAAAAAAAGCATTTTTTTATTTAATAAGGTATAGATAAATAATATTTAAAAAATAAAACATACGAATTCTAAGAAAAAGGAGGAAGAAAATTGTGTCACTGTATTTATTAAAACTGATTAAAATTTCAGTAAATAAATTAAATTTATTAACACTGATTTAGAATTTACAGTTTTTAATTATTATTTTCGTTTTTGAAACTTTTTTATTTAAATGTATTTCTTAATCTGGACAAACCATTTTTATACGTTTACATAAATTAAATTTAGAAAAAAAATATTATGATTTTTAAATATTAAATATATTTTATATCATCATGAAGCTTGTAACTAAATTTTAGCTTTAAATATTATTAATACTACTTTATGATAACTGCGTGATATTCTTGAAAATATATTTCTGCCAACTATAATGCTTTCTTGAATGATTAAAAAAAAATTAAGTATTAATCATCTCGCTGCGAATATTTTTTATTATAATTTGATAAAAAAAATGCACATTTATTATATTACATATTTCAAATCTACATATAACTTAGAGTTAAAATATGTACAAAATTTTGTAAAGGAGTTATTTTTAATATAGAATTATATCGTAAAAAAAAAAATATTGTCAGAAAACTGAAATTGAAGAACAATTATATAAAAGCGAATTTTTTTTTTTAATGCATCCCCGCAGAAATCGCGGGTTGTGCAAATTTTGCTACTTTTACCTTGTACGTGGAAATCGCAGGATGCGCAGAGAGAAGGTTGAATGGAAAATGGACAATATCTTTCAAGTATTTGTTTAAATATATTCACAATATACGAAATTAAAAAAAAAGCTAAGTTTTACCGTCACTTCGAATAATAAAAATGTGTTTTGTTTTACATTATGTTCTTTTTATGTAAAGGGACAAACAAGCTGGTAAAAAGGGCAATAAATCTTATAACTTTGAATGCGGGTCTTTACTGCCCCGTTTTTAGGTGCGTTCGTAATTATATAAATACGTAGCACTTATAGTCGTCGTTCAGTCCGTCCGTCCGTCCGTCCGTCCGTCTGTCTGTCTGTCTGTCTGTCTGTCCGCATGTAACAGAGCAAAAGCTACCCAACCGAATGGTCTGAAATTTTAAATATATGATTGTTGCAAAATTTTGTCGAGCCATTTCAAATTTTATGAAAATCGGATGCATAGTTTAATTACAGGGACAGTCAAAAAATTTTCTTTACATTATGGCCAATGGGAAAATTTATTGCAAGTGCATTTTCATGATGTTACAGCCTTCCGAATAGTCTGAAATTTTAAATATATAACTGTTGCAAAGTTTTGTCGAGCCATTTCAAATTTTATGAAAATCGGATGCATAGTTTAATTACAGGGACAGTCAAAAGTGTTCCGTTGCATTACGGGGAATGGGAAAAAAATTATTGGAAGTGCATTTTAATGATGTTACAGACTATGCATCTTATGAAGTGCAAAAAATTATACATTCAGTACAACATGGGGTGCAAATAATTATAAAACTAGTTATAGTACGAACGCACCTCATTTGCCACGTTTGACGAGCAATTTCCAACTTGTTATTTTCAATATCGTACCGCAATATACAAAAACTTTTCTTGCGGCAGTTCTCTGTTCAAATTAACCTAATATATGTGTATGGATAAGAGTATCCTAATAAACAGGTCAGAGTCAAATGATTAAAGCATATAACACATTTTTTTTTTTTGAGCATTTTTAATACACCATGTTCAAAATAATTATTTTATTTTTCTTTCTCGTCTTTTATATAGATTTCTGGGAAGTTCCTTGCTCATGAAGATGTTTATTTGATACAGCTTCCTAACAGTTTATAAATACAAATTCTTAAGTTCAGCCATAGCTATATGTTAGGATATTCTCCGTTTTCTATCGAAAATATTTTTATGTAAGTGCATGGCAGAAATTTTCTTTTAAGGAGTATGAAAAAAAAAATGGCCTCTGGGACGTATATGTCCCAAACCATTCTCAAAGTGTTAATTAATATAGAAACATTTATTACTTTCACTATTTTAAAATAAATCAAGAGGTAAATATTACTATGTCCCAAACCATTCTCAAAGTGTTAATTAATATAGAAACATTTATTACTTTCACTATTTTAAAATACAGCAAGAGGTAAATATCCCTTTTATTTGTGAATTTCCCGCCATTTATAGAGGTTTTTGTAAAGTTTCTTTTTTTCTCAAAGTGTCTATTTGATCAACTGTTGAGTTCTGCCATACACTTGCATTGGATATTTTCCTATTTATCATGAGAATATCCCAATATAAATGTATGTCATAGATTACGTTTTAAAATTTTATATAAATGAAATAAAAACATAATCGACTTGCACCTATATCTCCCAACCCATAGACAAAAGTGTCATTTATACAAAAACCTATTAGACTTTTCAACATTTTTAAAGTTCAACAATTTTAATTTTCAACATTTAAAGTCCCTTATTATAAATTACGTTTACTAAAAGCAGCTTCTTAACAATTTATAAATACTAGCTGTTAAGTTCTGCGATAGTTTTATATTAGGATATTTTCATATTTCTCTTCAAAATATACTAATATAAGTATATTATTATTATTATTATTTTGTTGGTAAGATTAAAATAAAAAATGTCCAATGGAACGTATATGACCCAACCCGTCGTAGAAACGTTAATGCATATAAGAACATATTACTGCTATCAGTAATTTTAAATTCATCGTGATGAAAATTTTCATTTCATTTTATTTCTCAGCTTCTATAGATTTCTGTAAAGTTACTTATTCTTCAGCATGAGTATATGAAGCAGCTTCTTAACATTGTATAAATATCAGCTGTTAAGTTCTTCTGTATACTTATATGCGGAAATTTTGAGCAGTCGCAAAAATTATTCTGATATATATAAGTGTATGTCATACATTATTTTTGGAAATGTTTTAAGAATAGAATAAGAAAAATAGTCCATCGGGAGGAATATGTGCCAACCCGTAGTCAAATTGTTTATGCATATAAAAATAAATTAATAGTTTCAGTATTTTAAAGACATTATTACGAAAATGTTTATTTTATTTCTGTTTATCACATTTTTGTTCCATCTTATTCAAGAAGTTTTTTTCTGCTGTAGCTTCTTAACACTTTTTGAATGTCAACAGTTAAATTATAAATGCATAAATATAAATGTAAAATGGTTTTAATGAATTATACTAATATACATTTTAAGTGAGTTACACAAATTTATTGCAAAAAGAAACTCCTTTAGTGTATAATAAAATTCCATAAAACCTAAATTGCATAAGATTCGTTAGTGCCAAGGAAAAAAAGATGTGAAGGAAATTTATTACAATCTGTTCTTTATTAGATAAAAGAAAAAAAAGTCTACAGAAGGAACTGTATTTTCTTTAATACATCCTAAGAAAGCATATTAACCTGAATACTTTAAGTTTTTTGTAACACATTTCGACGAAAAAAATTAAGTTTACTTTCCTTCTTCAATTTTTTAAAGGATTTATGGAACTGTTGTATTTTTCTTTTGAAGGTTGTTTATCTTATTATAAAATATTACCTTTTCTATAAAAAAGTTTTGTGGTTTTTAATAAAAAAATGTGAAAGAAAATTATTTTTAATTCTAGTTTATGAAAGTGATATTATATTAAATGTATTTATCATTATTTTGAGTGAAATAATGATAAATATACTGGCAGAATTCATTATGTGATTATGTTTAAAAATCGTAGGAATATAATAAAAAAGTGTCCACTGAAACGTATATGTCCCAAACCGCTGTTTAAATGTGAATGAGTGTAAAACATATTACTGCTATCAGTATTTTTAAATTCATCATGATGAAAATTTTCATTTTCTCAGATTTTTTAGAGATTTTTGAAAAGTTTCTTGCTCGTCAGCATGTCTATTTTACACAACTTCTTAATATATAAATGTGAAAATGATAGAACGTATAAATATCAGCTGTTTTTATACATTGCCGTACATACATTATTTTTTTCGTCAAAATGTTCTGGAAAAAACTATATTCAGGTTAAAATGCTTTTTTAGGGATGTATTAAAGCTGACTTTTTCTTTATCTAATAGAGAACAGATTATAATAAATTTCATTCAGATCTTTTTTTCCTTAGCACTACGACTCTTCTGGTTTTTTAGATTTTTCAAAGAAACAAACACTTTTGTGTAAGATACTTCATTAAATACTAATAAAGGATCAGACTAATATTCGCTATATCTTGGTTAGTATAATAGCTAAATATAGCTCTAACATAGGGGAAAATATACAATGTTACGACAATGGTAGTAAGGAATATTTTAAAGTAAGAAACGCTTTTGCGTAAGTTACATTATTCACTACTCATGAAGAAACAATACTGGACTAATATTCGCTATATCTTGGTTAGTATAATAGCTGAATATTGATTGAACATCGAGATAACAGACAATGGTTGTTAAATAATATAAAGGGAATAGAAGAAATATTTCTACATTTCATTGAAAATATTTTCAACATAAAATGGACATTTCTGAAATTACGGTATAACATAGAAATATTTCTAACATAAATCGAACATTTCTATAATATTGGAAATTATTTTTAATTATTTTTGACATAAACAAATATTTAACCAATAGTGGCATTTCATGCGGAATATTTTGGAAAAATGCAATTTTGTTATAATAAAAGTCCAAAACTAGCTTGATACTAAAGATTTTTTACCATATCAAATGAAAAAAAAACAAACAGATATGGATACTTTTTTATTACTCCCGTTTCTTTCAGACATTAATATATTCTTTAAATTAAATTATAAAGCTGTCTTTGCATAATAATAATAATAATAGGAAACACATAGCTAATAATTATTTTATAAATAAAGTATTTTAACGGATGCATAAATATTAAAAATCTAAACAATTGAAAATTTTGTCTTGACATAAAAAATAAGATTTTGAAAATTACATGTTAAAATCAAGCCTTTATCATATATATATATATATATATATATATAACACAAGTATGAATAAAAGAAACACACATCTTTCTAATGCATCTAAAAACATATAAACTCCGTTATTTTTGTGTTTTTTGTCACACCACACTGTTATTCTGACGTCACCAACTCGTTTCCCAAGCACTGGGATCATTATTGTTATATCCGTTTCACATATCAATAGGTGCAATGTTACTAAAATATTATGTTAATAAAATTTTCTTTGTTTAAATTAATTTTTATATATAATAGTAGTATTTTTTTTTATTTGGGTAATCTCTTCTATAATTTAATCTAATTAATTATTTTTCTATAATTTAATTTAGGAACATCGTATACCAAACTACTCAAGATGATGGTGAAATTTTAAATCATTTTTCTTCTTTTTGTAGAGGTTTCCGCATGGCCTAATTAGCGTAGTTGAAGGTTGCAGTGAAACTTTTCAGGAAGCCACTAAGCTATTTCAGTTTAACTGTAACTGAGCTGTTGCAAGATAGGTTCAAGTAAGATAATTTCTTCTTATCAGAAATCTCAAAGGATTCAAGTTGCAGAGAAATCCACTAAAATTAAAGCATTGAATATATTATCATGTATTCATTATGTGATACTTACATAGTTAAATTCTGACAGAATAACTAGTTTCTCTCCAAATTAAATTTTAAAATGTAAATGAATATGCATATATTTTGCATATTCGTACATTCAGAGCATAATGTTGCATGAAGTCCAGAAGTGACAAAACTTGATGCATTTGCCTAAAGCTTATATCACACATCATATTTATTCAATTAATGAAAATTTCTGCTTAAATATGACTGATGATGATTGATAAATATGACTAACATTTGTTAGAAAATATATTGTCTTCTAGAATATTTGATATTCTGACTCGCAGATTTTTCTTTGCAGAGGATTCTATAGAAGACAATATAAAAAATAAAAATATATTTAATTTTCTAATGATGGAAATTCGATAATTTTAGGAAAAAAACTATCTTTGTATTTTTCCACTCAGCCAAAACTTTTGAAGTAAAATTTCATATTTAACTAATAATAAAAAATAATTTTAGAATAAAAGTACTATTTTGTTTTCTGTATATGAAATAATTTATTATTGACAACACTTGCTACTAAGAAATGAATATTTCAGCATTTACTTTTTTTAATGATTTTATTTAAGCACTGTATGTGTATATGTTGAACTACTACATAATCTTATTGTTTTCCTTTTTTATGATTTGCTTTTAGATACAGATTTTTTTTATCATAAATTGTTTTAAAAATGTGTTATTATTTTTTTGATTTGTTGCGATTATGTTTTTATTTTTTAAGATACACCCTGGAAAGTACACTAAAATCACAAAAAATAAAATTTCCGTAGTTAACTTGAAAGTTGAAAAAAGCTTTGAAGTTGAAAAAAGTAGGTAAAATATTGTACAATATTTGTATAAATTTATTTCATAAATACCTATTTCAAAATACTTTTTTATATTGCGCGATAACAGTAAAAACATAGTTTTCTAAAAAGAGGAAGAACCACTTAAATATCCATTAGAATCTGTTTTAAAGTACACTGGTTTCCAAAAATTAAGGAAAAATCACAAAAAGAACAATAACTCGTTTAAAAATTAACCTATCCGTATGAAATTTGGATATTTTGTTAACTAAAAGATGTTGATTAAAATTACAAAATGCAAATTAGTGGCGCTGCAATCGGATTGTGCCCTCTGTGTGGAGCATAAAAATGCATGCTAGATAGTACGGCTGCTGGTGTCGCTGTGATTATGAGATAAGAAAACTGAGATAGCCAATTCATTAGTATCACCTCGAGGTATCATTTATCCGAATAACTGCGATATATAGCTATTGGAAGATTCGATGTAGGCCAAAATCAGACAGAGGTAGCCAGATGACTAAATGTGAGTCCTTCTGTTGCTCATAGGCTTTGGCAACACTTTCAAACCACTGGTTTGGCCTCCAGAAGGCTCAGCAAAGGACGAGCAAGAGCTACGACAAGAACCGATGACCGATATTTGCGGTTATGTGTACAAAGGAATAGAACAGCAACCCCTCTCATCTTAAATCCGTCCTTGCTGCAGTCGCTGGAAGATTGGCATCAACGTCTACTGTGCGTAGAAAACTTTATGAAGGTGGTCTTTACGCGATGCGACCAGATATTTGTGTGCAGCTCACCTCATATCTCCGGCGGGAAAGTTTAAGGTGGGCACGTCATTATGTCCACAGGACGGCTGATCAATGTAGGCGTGTTATCGTCACTAATGAGTTCCAGTTTAGCCTCCAAAGTTTTAATAAGCATTATTTGATTTGGAGAGAACAGGAAATACGCTATCATCCATCAAACATTCGTAAAAGAAATTCGTATGGAGGCAGTGTCTGTGTTTGGGATAGTATCTCTTTGGGCGGACGTACATACTCCCATGTCTTTCCACGTGGAACTGTGAATGCTCACGTCTATAGAGATTATATTCTTGATGCTTTTGTGCACCCTTATGCCGGTGCAATAGGTAAAGATTTCATGTTACAGGACGATAATGCTAGACCGCACAGGGTTCACATCGTAGAAGATTATCTTCAGCACCAAACAATTCAGCACTTGGAATGGCCAGCGCGATCACTGACCTTGAATTCCATTGAGCATTTTTGGGATGATTTAGGAAGATGTGTCTCTGCTCTCAATCCCCCTCCTTAGACCTTTGCCACGCTTAAAACTGCTTTAAAAGAGAAATGGCTTGCACTTCCCAGCAAAGTTATCGATCGCATAATTGACAGTATCACACTTCGCTGTGTGATAGAGATCCTATCACATATCACGATCTCTTCTAAATTAATTTAAATCATTTTGTTTTCTCTTTTAAAACGTGTTTTTATTCCCCCTCGTTGAATTAAAATTTTATAATTTAATTAGGGGCTTATTTTCCGTATCGAAATTTATCTTTTAGGTTTTTCTTTCTTTCAATGTCCTCGGTTTATTTAAAGTAGTAATATTCATTTTAGACGGTTGGAATCTGTCATTCCCAGAAAAGCAATTTACTTTCAGATAACTCGTGGGTCATTAAATAAATCACAAAAAGAGAAATGCAGAAGTTAGTAACTTTGATTCGTATATGCCCACGCTGAATTCTTTCACTCTTATTTGCTCCTTTTCTTTCGCGGTTACGAGGTAATAATAAAACATAAATAAAATGAAGTTTATAGCTTATGTCTCGGAAAATGATTGCAGTTAATTTTAACTTCCTCTTTGTCTAATACAGATGCCTTTTATAAGTATTGCACATTTTCAAGTAACGGTCATTTTATCATATAATACATTATTAAGCATAAACAAATTTATTCAATTCAGAACTGTGACGCCGTTTTGATTACGCTTTGTGACAGTTATTTAATAACCATTTGATTGATGCCTTGAGGAATACCAGATTGCGTGGTATAATCATTTTGCTCGCCAATAAACCTTTGTTCACTCTTCGTTCACGATTATAATAGTAAAATTGGCTATGTATTTGTAACGCCAAGTTATCGAAGCTGTTTTGTAAAATGGGTCACTCCTATGCTGACTATGTACTGAGAAAGTATTAACTTTCTGTATCGGCACTTCGGTGCATTTGTTTAAATGGAGGCCTCTCTCTCTCTCCATTATTGCTAGGAAATCCATGTCCCCTCATTGCAATTCTAATTTGCTTTCTAGTAATTTTAATAGTTAAAATAAAGTTTTTGTTCCCGTATTTTGTGTTGGAGTTTTTTTCATAGCATGTATGAACCCAAAACCACTGAACCGCCTTCACACGCTGTATGTGCGGTATTGCTTCTAAGGGTGATCATACTCCATATTAAAGGTACTTTTCCTATACCAAACTGACACATTTATTTTGTTTATTTTATAATTGTATTAACTTCTGAAGCTCCACAATCGTCTGGTAATTTCTTTTAATGTTATTTTATACCTTACTATGTGTTGTAAATATTGTCTCTACTTTGTTTTTACTAAAATCTACTTGTAACATTTTGAGTAATCGCTACTTTTGTTGCTTTTTTTCTTAATTTGTGGAAACCAGTGTATATATATCAAATTTATTAATTCAATTCTAACTAGTATATTAAATGCATTTTTTTGTTGTTGATCGATTCAGATTTGTATAACTTATAAAATCATTTATTTTGTGTTTAAAAATGTATTTTTGCAGTAGGCATTCATATAGAAGCCTAAAAAAATTACATGTTTATCAAATATAAAAGATTACTAAAGAGGTTAACTCTGACTCAGCTTCGTTGGGACTTTCAGCCAGGAGAAAACCATTTTACACTGCTTGACTACTCGAAACGTCAGGTAACTCAATCTTTGAAAGTAGAAAAAGAGGAAATTCTATCTAAAATAATTAAAAACACAAAGAAAGACATTAAAATTTGCACAAAAAAATATGCCTGGAGACAATAATATTAAAGAAATGAATAATATTTAATGATGAAAAAGTGTTTACTTTAGACACATCAAATAACAATTATACTGGTATGACTTACTAAGAGAAAATATTTTTTTAAAAAGCAATAGCAAGGAGGTGATACTATAATGGTTTGGGCAGGCTTTGCATGTTTAGGAAATATATATATTGTATTTTTTTTATTTATCACATGAATTCTAGAAATTAGTTAAGGTTACTGAATCACCGCTTGTTATCAGTTTTTGAACACATTGTACTGCCACATTTTATCTTTGAACAAGTTAGTGACTCGATTCACATTACAATTCTTCTACGTCTAAAGGTTTTCCATCCAATGTTGTGCATATTATTGACTAACCTTTCTTAATATTGAATTAAAATAAATTTAACAAACGTTGGAGAAAAGTGCAATTGTAAACGAAAACAAGCGATTTTACTAAAGTAACGTATTGTCGGTCGTAATTAGTTGAAGAATCTCATTTGTTTAGAGACAACACTAATTTATGAAACAACAAACAGGGAATTATCTGACGATTAGGGAAAATATTTCCTAAAAATGCGAACGTTATAACTATATTTTCTGCTGTAGACATATCATTTCAAACATCCATTTTTCATATAATGCTTAACTATAGAAAATAAATTTCGTATTACATTTTATATTATTATCCGTTGTTATAAAATAATTACTGTAAGTACAAAATATTATTTAAAATTTTATTGTAATAATTCAATACCAATCTAAACATTTTGGTGTAGGCCTATCATTTTGCAACTCACTATATATATATGTGTGTGTGTGTGTGTGTGTTTGTGTTTTATCTTTTATTTATATACATATGCATATTAGTCCGGGTGCTACAGTTGAGAAAACTGCAAATCGTGATAAGAATATACCGATCGGTCAGTATCTACTTTATATTAATACAATGCATTTCAGAGGGGGAGGCATCGCGTAAAGTCGTGGGAATTCAAGATGACGGCTGTTATTCAAAATGGCGTCATTTTCTGAATTTTCTTACTGTCCATCATACAAATGTGTGTTTCAGGTCGATTTCGATGTTTTTAATGTCAAAAATTTCGTTTTTAACACTTTCCGTCAGAGTTGAATGAGTTTATGAATTCAGTTTGTCAATTTGTTTGTCTGTTTGTCTGCTTGCCATTCCATGCTCTAACTCGCTTAAATATCGCTACTCGTTTAAATTCACTCAGATTGTCATGTAATTTATATATGTTATTGAAGTTTACAATAACGTGTTCCGAATAAAAAATTGAAGTGTATAGCTTTTATAGTCCATTTACAGGGCCCTCAAAAGAATTCCATTTCGTTATTGTCTATTAGTGCGAGTGCTACAGTTGAGAAAACTGCAAATCGTAATAAGAATATGCCGATTGGTGAGTATCTACTTTATATTAATACAATCCATATAGGAGGGGGAGGCATCGCGTAAAGCCGTAGGATTTCAAGATGGCGGCTCTTATTCAAAATGGCGTCATTTTCTGAATTTTCTTACTATCCATCATATAAATGTGAGTTTCAGGTCGATTTCGATGTTTTTAATGTCAAAAATATTGTTTTTAACACTTTCCGTCATAGTTGAATGAGTTTATGAATTCAGTTTGTCTGTCTGTCTGCTTGCCATTCCATGCTCTAACTCGCTTAAATATCGCTACTCGTTTAAATTCACTCAGATTGTCATGCAATTTATATATGTTATTGAAGTTTACAAGAACATGTTCCGAATAAAAACTGAAGTGAATAACTTTTATAGTCCGTTTACAGGGCCCTCAAAAGATTTCCATTACGTGATTGTCTATTAGTGCGGGTGCTACGGTTGAGAAAACTGCAAATCGTGATAAGAATTTGCCGATTGGTGAGTATCTACTTTTAATACAATCCATATAAGAGAGGAAGGCATCGCGTCAAGTCGCAGGAATTCAAGATGGCTACTGTTATTCAAAATGGTGTCATTTTTTGGAATTCTTGCAATTTTCATACTATTCGTCGTATAACAGTGTGTTTGATGTCACATGTATGTGCAACATCTGTAAAAGTAACTGTGACTGTAGAAAGTTTGGACTGCCACATGATTGTGCAACTGTAAAAACGAATGTGAGAAATATGATGATACAAAGTGAAGTTTTTATATTATCTAACATGCAATTTTTTTAATATCTTGTATAATTAAGGTATTATTAAAAATTCATTTTTGTTATTTTGTTATTCCTTTCATTTTTCTCCCAATAAAATACAAAAAAAGCTTTAATAATTGTCCTATTTTCATTTTAAGCGTATTTCTGATATTAAAAAGGGAATTTTTCAGTTTGAAAATATAGAAATTGACATCATAGACAATTTTATATGATGTATAGGAACAAAAATGCAAACAATTTTGAATAACAGCCGCCATCTTGAATTCTCATGAATTTGCACGATGCCTCAACTTCTTATATGCATTGTACTAATATGAAGTAGATACTAAACATTCAGTATATCTTTTTTCACAAAATGCAGTTTTTACATACCTAACAGCTCCACTAATAACAGTTTATTTAACTCATGATCTTTATAGAATTTATTCAGGAGTTACAAACGCACGTATTCTTTTTTAAGTGTGTCACTCTAAATAAACGATAAATACTATGCACTAGCACACCTTATTTTATAGTAAGTATTTTGTATTGCACCTCACTGATATATGTCAGTTTGAATGTGTTTTAGAGAGTATAACACGATTAAAAAACATTGCAAACGATTTCCCCCCATAGACAATAACGTAATTGAATTCTTTGGGAGGCCCTGTAAACGGACTATAAAAGCTATACACTTCAATTTTTATTCGGAACATGCTATTGTAAACTTCAATAACATGTATAAATTACATGACAATCGAAGTAAATTCAAACGAATAGCGATATTTAAGCGATTTAGAGCATGGAATGGCAAGCAGACACACAGACAAAGAAACAGACAAACTGAATTCATAAACTCATTCAACTATGACGGAAAGTGTTAAAAACAAAATTGTTGATGTTAAAAACATCCAAATCGACCTGAAACACACATTTATATGATGGATAGTAAGAAAATTCAGAAAATGACGCCATTTTGAATAACAGCCGCTATCTTGAATTCCCATGACTTTACACGATGCCTCCCCCACTGAAATGCATTGTATTAGTATAAAGCAGATACTGACCAATCGGTATATTCTTATCACGATTTGCAGTTTTCACCTTATTTTGGTCGTGTAGCACTCGAACTATATGTATAAATATGTGAACATCAGATGAAAAAAATGCGCCATATCTAAAATCAACACTTTCTGGTGTTTGTCCATAACGCAATTCATTAAAGTTACTATTACATATCACAGAAAACTAGTTGGATGTGCCAATCTAAAAACTTTCTTCTATCTCATATATTTTAATATTTCAAAATGCTGTTACAAATATTAATATTTCATTTTATTAGTTCAATTCTATATCAACTTCGAAAGAAAATTACACAAAAATTGTTATTAAAGTGTCCCCTTTCGGCGAAAAATTCGGTGAGGACTTTCTTGCTATCGCTAAAAACATACGCAAAAAATTTGGTTCAATTCTATGTATAACTTCATGCACTTTTCGATGGTACAATATTCAAAATGCTACAAAACCGCACAAAGATCATTTTTACAGCGCCCCTTCCGCCGATTTTTTTTCCAGATAAAGGGAGGACTTGCTTGCCATAGTC
The DNA here is from genome assembly GCA_963932465.1 of Maratus speciosus. Taxonomy (NCBI): domain Eukaryota; kingdom Metazoa; phylum Arthropoda; class Arachnida; order Araneae; family Salticidae; genus Maratus; species Maratus speciosus. Next base: position 509,636,046 of record OZ010786.1, on the reverse strand, counting down.
AAAATCTTATTTAAAAAAAAATGGTTCAATTCTATGCATAACTTCATACACTTTTTGATGGTACAATATTCAAAATGCCAGAAAATTTTCACAATAATCGCTATTACAGCGCCCCATAACGGCGGAGTTTTTCCAAATTAATGGAGGACCTGCTTGTCATAGCCACAAACTTAAAAATAAAATTGGTTCAATCCTATGCATAACTTCATACACTTTTCGATGGTACAATATTCAAAATGCCACAAAAATCGCACAAAAATCGCTATTACAGCGCCCTCTACCAGCGGATTTTTTCCAAATTAATGGAGGACCTGCTTGCCATAGCGATAAACTTAAAAAAAATTGGTTATATTCTATTCATAACTTCATACCCTTTTCGATAGTACAATGGCGACATACGGGCACACGAACATACGGACACATGGACACACGGACAGACAGACATTCTCTATAAACATGTTTTTTGAGATCTCTGACCCCTAAAACGTGTAAACCCGTCGAAAACCGGAAGTCGAAAAAAATTTCGATTACAATACTTTCTTCTATTGAAGATAGAAGATAGTAAAAAGGACAATGACCGTTTTCTAATGCATTCTGTAGTGATCATCATGCTTTCGAGTAGAGTTTGGTGATGACCATTAGTGTTCAAACTTCAACATACTAAACATATAAAAAATAAATGAGAGTGCCTTCCCTCAATTTGCGCCTCAAGTAAATGATTCTTTTGTTATATTGTAACCATGCTTGTGAGAACCACTGTTCTAGTAGTGCACACGTTTAAATTGGAAATAACACTAAAACAATCGGCTTTGTAAACCACGCAGTGTTTTGTGAATCTCACGGGGTAGCTGATACAACCCTTTTTAAATACAGAGATTTCGGAACGTCAGTTCTAAATCGAGGTGATTTTCAATTCATACGATTGAACACGGTTATCTTAAACTTACACTTACACTATGTGCAAAACACTGGCGTGGCGTGAAAATTTTCGGTGGTCATCGCAATTATTTAAGTTTGTGGTGAAAAATTATTAACTCTAAAATTCAATGGTCGAATGTTCAAAAAATAAACTTTAAATCTTACCTTCACTTATACATGAACTCCAAATGTTCTGCTAAAACTGGATCGTAGAGTTTTAAAAGCTTATTAAGAGTTTTAAAATATTGCTTGGTCATCGCCGCATCCAGCGATGACCGGACGCCACGCCACTGGTGCAAAACTACTTAAAAGATGACAGAATACTAAAAATCTACGTGAATTTTGAAAATTAGACGCCAGCAACATTTGTATTTCTTATATTCCTCAGACGAAGACTATGTTTTTTATAGTTGAAAGTACTAAGGTATTAAAATAATTTAACAACTTTTTAGTATTCTGTCATCTTTTAAGTAGTTTTGCACATAGTGTAAGTTTAAGTTTAACTTTTTAAAGATGAATTAAGCATTTCTATGTATTTATTTACTCACGGTTATCTTATTGTGATTTTTTGTTGTTGGAAGATAAGCGAATTATTATTGCATTGTTTGCCCTTAGTTTAAGAATTATTTGTACTGTTTGTATTTAACACTTTCCAACATAGTTGAAAACTGTTTATGAATTGGTTTTCTCCGTCCGTCTGTCTGTTGCGTGTCCATACTCTAATTCAGGTAAATATACGCGGATTACCATGCAAATTAAATGCATTAATAAGGTTCACCATGACATGTCCGGTATTGAAAAAGATGCATATACCATTCATAGTTCATTTACAGGGATACTCAAAAGTATTGCGTTGCGTCATAATCTATGAGGATAAACCATTTGCGGTGTGTTTTAATATTGTTAAAATATTTTAAATGTAATGAAATTTATACACATTACTGAGGTACAAAAGCAGATGGTTACTATTGAATATGCTATGCATAGCATTTATAGTACTGATACAGACGAACCTAAAATATTCTGCCATATGACGAAGAAGAAAAATGTATTGCGACGTATTTTAATTATGTTACTAAGTTAGAAACAAAATGAAAATGCTAAAATTTCTGCGGTGTAGTAGTAAATGCATTTGTAGAATATTGGGCACATGGGGGTGTAGAATATGGTGTGTATGTGGTGCACATTTATCATTCATTTACTTTGTCACACAGAAGAATTGAATTATATAATGATCTGCGGGGAAAAACTGTTCGAAGAGTATTTTAATTATGTTGCATTCTTTCAAACATTATGAAATTTATATACGTTACTAAGGTTTACTGCAAGGTGCTTGCAGTAAAATATGATGTGCATTGCATTTATCGTTCATTTAGAAGACACGTACAATATTAAGGATTCAAAAGTGTATCCGAAGTGTTGTCTATGTTTACGTGTTTTTGGGGATACTTCCGGAAGGTGCGTTGTCCGTTATGACAAGCGTTTTTAAATGAAGCTAAATTTTAACATAATAAGCGGTGTGCATAAATTCTATAGACCATTTACAAGGCTACACAAAAGAATTCGAAACAGTTTAGGGCAAGTTTTGCTTAAGGTTTTTTTTTTTTTGGATATGTGCATTTTTAAGCTCAATTACATTTTGTATACTAAGAATTATTAATAGCACATAAATAAAATAAGGTACACGACTATGCATAAAACTGGTTACATGACCGCCTATGAACAGTAATTCCTGGAAGTGTGATGTCAGTAGTTTTAAGCATGTTTATCCCATAATTATATTTCAGTTTAATACGTGGCGTGTAAAACAATATGTATATCACTATAAGATCGTTAAAAAAACAATTACGTTTCCGACTATTGATAGAAATTGCTGAAGATGTATTTTCAAATATGGTATGTGTTTTCTCAATAAATTACACTTTAGCACACTCTATATAACAATTTAAAATCTCATAAAAATACAAACTTTATCCTATTCAATATTATCCAAGTTCTTTTGAGAAATTAAAATACAATCTTAAACGGTTCAATATTTGCTTAGTAGCCGGACCACCTGAGAAATTGATGAACATTATTTGCACTAAAATTGATCCAATTAATTTTGAGAATTATTCAGGAGAATTCGAAATACCATTAATTAGAGCAGACGCATCAAAGAATTACTATATTGGAATGACTAGCAAGAAATTTAAATACAGAAAAAGGAGCATGTATCTGATATTAGATATAGCAGAAAAACCACAGCCTTGGCAATATAACATCAAGAAGGAATTAGTCATATAAACTTCAGAGAAAGTAAGATAGTTTTTCCCTTCAACCAATGTTATTCATCCATTATAAGAGTAGCAATAGAGATTCTAACACGTAAAAATAACATATGTAACGATACAACACGTCATTCAACTTACCAAAACTGTGTCTCGAGGTACTCAAGGGTTTAGAAAATAGAAATAGAAATAAACATCCAAGTAAAAAAAAAAAAAAAAAAAAAAGGAAGTTGCGTTACATGAAAAACTGAATGATGGTGTTTCAGTTCATTGTAACATAGAACGTGCAAAATTTCAGAATGATGTTAATTATTTGTTTTGAAAATGACTCTGCATGAATTGAAACATGTCAACAGTCAAATAAAACTATTCTACTGTTTTTAAAATTTTAATCTTACACCTTTTTAGCAATTTGAAATAATATATTTAGCATACTCTGTAGAATCTGTACAAATTTATAGATCATATACGTAGCTGCAAAAAAATATTGGTGTACCTTTCCGGTTCTGGGCGTTAATTTTTAAAACCAGATTTTTAAATGTGTCTTTTAATATGTTTATGTTTTCTTCGATTTTTAAAATTTTACTTAGGTAATTTATTTGCCTTATTGAAGGTCGAAGTTTTGTTAAAGTAGTCTGGAAATGTTTGCAAGTGTTTCATAATCTACGTTTGACGCATGATTTTTTTCTTGTTTTATGACTGAAATCGGTATGCAAAATTCATTTATTGTTTCTCTTACTGTATCAATTCGATGCATTTATTAAAGGTATCTACTACATTATCGCGAAATAAAACCATAACCGGCAGCACTTTCAAAAGCTAGAACTCTGGTGACAAGATGTGATGGTGCGAACATGATGCCACAACTGAGGTTCAAAAATAATTCGGAGAACTTGTTTTGTGGGTAGCAGTTGTTCTGTGAAACAGAGCGCAGGTGATCCAATGCATGATTGCGAAATAATATGGTACCTTTCTCTCGAACAGCTCAGATTTTAACAACAACAACAAAAAGATACATCCATGAACAAAAATTAATAAAATGGCTACAGGAGGTCCAAACCTATTTGACAAAACAGAGTCCTCATTGGATACATGAATGAATACTCATGAATACTCTATAATGGTGTTTAATGTCGGCGAAACAACTTTTTTTCTAAATACTAATCCCAATCATATTTTATCTTTAAAAAGAGCCAAAACCGTTTATTTAACTACTTTTGAACATAAATTTGCGCGTTAATCTATTATCTAAAAAGAGGACGATGATAATTATTTTTTACCATTATTTTTTGTATCTCATTACATGCTTTCAAAAGCTCAGAATCGGTGGGAGTGGTTACTGAACTGTGTTCATGAGTTGAAATTTGAACCCCCCCCCCCCCTGAACACAGTTCAGTTTGCGCTACTTAACCACTCCCACCGATTCTGAGCTTTTGAAAGCATGTAATGAGATACAAAAAATAACGGTAAAAAATAATTATCATCGTCCTCTTTTTAGATAATAGATTAACACGCAAATTTATGTTCAAAAGTAGTTAAATAAACGGTTTTGGTCATTTTTTGAGTTCAAAATTTAGGTTTAAGTCTAAGCTTTTGAAAACATCTAATAACTAGGCTTAATATTCAGAGACATGTGATTAAGTTAGTTTTTTTTCCTGATTACTACACAATTCTGTGATTAAAACTCCATTTATATACTGAGTATTAATTTCAATAAAATTCTGTGATGAAATTGCTGTTTTTTTTAAACCTGTCAGAGTATAATTCGTTAGACGTATGGTACTATTTTTGTAGCTTTTAATCCATTTTTTTTTATTGCAAAAATGGATTCAATGGATTCAATTACTCATCAAAGTAACGACAATTAATTTTTGTTAGTAAAATATATTTTTTCATTCGTTTCATCTCTTATCTGAAGTTTTGAATAATTTAAAAGTGTTCATTATCGGTGATTTAAAAAAAAAATAAAAAAACTTGCATTGAAAAAGTTTGAAGCAGCACGTTTTGCAGCACAGGCGTGTTCTAAAAAAGATGATTCAGAACAAAGACAACCGTTACTGTTGAAGTCAATAAAACTAAAAACGGTACTCTTAAAGTGCCGGCAAAATTTTCTTAAAATATAATGACCAAAGTTTGTATAATACTGGAACAATAGAAATAAATCAATGTTGGTACATTTATTTCAATTCAAAGACATTTTTAAATTGAAGTAAAAATAAATAAATAAATAAAGATCTCTTTTAAATACGTTCTGTGTTTAATTAAAATCAAGTCAAATTTCATTGACTTGTATTGTAAATTGAATTGACTGTAATTCATTCAGTTCCAACAAAAATCCGTGTCAGTAAGCTAATTTGGTATGGGTCCCGATTATTAAAAAATAACTATTTTGTTTTATGTTTGATAGAAAGTACGAACTATAATAGTGAATTTATAAATAAATGTACAGTATGCCCACTAAAGTCCCATGCCACCGTCTTAACTTCGGAACGGCTGCTGCTATATTCATAAAAGTGGTGTCTAGGTATAGTAAAGTAGCCATGCCTACTGAATGAATCCGTTTACGGCGCCCACTGGTGGAAAAAAGCACAAACAGCATTCCTATCTCGAAAACGAAAAGAGATAGGGAAAAAAGAAATTTACAAAGTTGTAGAGCATCATCAATTTAGTACGAAAAGACACCTTGTGCCCATTAATGCGAAGAATAGAACGGTTAAAACGCGCATTTGTTTTTATCTTGATTTTTACACTGTGACGTCACGCAACTTGAATGAAAGGAGAAATGATTATCTTTCGGGAAAATGTGCATCCAAATGTGCATTGCAGCTGACGGTGAAATGTTCTAACATCTCAAAAGGTATATTGTTATAACTATTTGTTTTTTTTTTCTTTCTGTGATCGTTTTGTCGCGTCACAGTGTAGGAAATCTTGAAAAATCAAATTCGCGTTTTAACCGTTCTATTCTTCGCATTAGTGTCTACAAGGTGTCTTTTCGCACTAAAAATATAATGCTCTACAACTTTGTAAATCACTTTTTTTTTCCCATATTTTTCCGTTTTCAAGATAGGAATGCTAACTCCGCAGATTTCCTCCAGGTGGTGCCGTATGTGGTTTCATTCAGTATCTCATGGTTACTTTACTATACTTAGACGCTACTTTTATGAATATAGCAGTAGTCGTTTCGAAGTTAAGAGTACGGCAAGGGACTTTCGTGGGTATACTGTATGTGTGATTTTTGCTCTTTTTTTTTAAGATATGGCAAAAGGAAAAAACATTTTTAAACTAAAAATTTAAATTTACTAAGGTGTTGTCTTAACGTATAATCGCTATCAAATATATATATTAAACTATTAACGGATATTATATAAAAGAGATTATTGAAATGAGTATTTAAAAAACATATTAAACACTTAATTTTTTCTTTACATTTCCTACTTTATACAGGTTAAATTATTTCGTTTTTGCAGTTTCAAAGCCATTTGAGAACGCTGATGAGAATGGTTTGGTACATAATAATTCCTTTGTTAGTGCACTTGTAATCAATTGTAAACATAAATAATATTTGACGATTTATCACCTGTGGCAGGAAAACGGAAAAATGCCTTAAAATGAATTTATAATTAAATTCTAAAATATTAAAATATTGTATTGCCTTCAGACCCGTTGTCCACCTGTGTACAGTGATGTGCGATGGGTAGCGGGTAGGTATTTATTTTTGGGGCATATACCTGGAAAAACTGGGTATTTCCATATTTCATTGTAAAAAATCATAATCATGAAAAAAGAAATATGACAGAGGAACAGCCCTTCAAAATGTATTTATTTCACATGTTTTAAATTTCATATTTGTACTGATCAATAGCAGTATGGTACAGTATATTTCCAATCATAGATTATACGGTCAAATCAAAACTTATTCGTTGTGTTGTTTTTAGCTATCTAAAGTAAAAATTTGTTTTGAATCTAAAATAGTTTGTTTATAATGGAAAGAATTGGGGAAAATAGTTGAAGTATACAAATAAGGACTAATTTTTTTTTCAAATTATGTTTTTTGCATAAAATGAAATATTATAGACTGGTTTTTTTATTCCATGTCGACATGATGTACAGTGAGTCATTCCAAAAAGGGTTACAGTAGACCACTTTTTTATAACGATTTAATAGTGAAATTTACAGCCAACTTTTCTTTTTTTATTATTAAAATTGCTGTTATGAATATGTTCTAGGTCATTTTGTTATTTTATTTTAGGTTTTAAAAGGGAAAATATTACAATTATTTCTGCGCAATTTTACTATCTCGAAGAATGTGACTACCAATTCGTATTACATCGAGAAACTTTTAGTAAGAAAGTTATTTTTTTAAAAGAATTTAACAGTTGTAAAACTAAAGACACATATAACTAAGCCTAACGGTGTACATTTTTAATCAGGTATTTTTTCTTTAAATTGTTTTATTTTGTCTTTAAATATATATTTTTTAAAATGGTAATTATTTTTTATTTCAACTTAAATATGTAAAATGCTTTTCAATATATCTACGGAGGCATAAAATGACATCGTGCATAAAATTCTTTTAAATATTTTTATTCATATGAAATGAATCCATTGTGTTTTGTACTATTTAATGTATGGAAAAAATATGGCTATATATTTTTAATAAAGTACTTTTCCCTTGAAATAGTTATTAATATTGTAATTTATCTTTCGCCTGTTATGTTTTACTTTGCTCTTTGGGGTATCCCACCATACTCCATACAAGGGGTTACACGTTTTAAGCTTTAACACTTTAAGCGCCACGTCAGCCACCGGTGGTTGACAGCGAACTTTCCGTTTAAAACGCGTCCTTCACCGATGGCTGACGCCTAAAATATGATACAAAACTGAAAAAATATACATTGTTTTAAATAGTTACTGGACAAATATTTAAAATTTACCTACCTTTTATTTATTACAGGATTATACTTTTTAAAAAATTACTTTAAACATTGTAAGTTTTCAGCGCTTCAGTGTCAGTCATCGTGCACTCAACGTGTTAAGGACTATTTTTTTCTTTAAAAACTATTATAATTTATGCTTTGAAAAAGTTATATTGAAGAAGTTTTCTTGTAAACTGATCTCTAAATTTAAGAAGAAAAAAGTAAAAACTTCAAAAATGAACCAGTGTGTCTCATCTGTGCCCCTATCTAATAATGCTTCAAATAATATGGTAAATTTCACATTAGTTAAGAAAAATACTCCCATGTTGTCCGATTAAGTTCCACTTTTACGATTACTATGTTCTGATATTTTAGGATGTAAATGAATTAAGAATTTTATTTTACAAATGTAATCCATCACATGAAGTAACTGTTTACATGTGATGTTCAACCGAATTCAATATCAAGAAGGCAAAAAAAAAAATGTTTTTCTTAAAATTACCAGAAAAAAATAAATGAGAAAATCTTTTGCATTGTATTAAAGCTGAAAAGATGATAAGTTAATATTACAAAATATTGCAGTTAACGAAGAAGCTAATTTGTCTTCTAAATGATAAAAAATATTTTTAGATGGTGTGTTTTTAATTCGAATTTAAAAAATGGACTCCATTTTCAAACCGATTGTAGAACTTATTGAATGCCTTCAGTGAAATTACCCCCGATCCATTTAGTACATAATAAGCTTAGCAACTAGAAAATCCATTGTAATAACTACTTACCATATCTTCATTATAAAAAAATGCTTGCAATGAAGAAAGAAAATCGAGTTTTAAAAGTTTTACATAGGAGAATCTAAAATTACAGCTCATTCTGATAAACAGTTTTTGAGTTATGTTTTAAAACCTACCCACATTTCAATCTGATTTACAACCATTACAAACAGATTTAACATTGGTAGTTCGAACTTTAAACTGCATAACTCCTACAGTAATTTTGCCGAATTACTTTTCTTTTGATTGTTAAGTTAAATATTAACGAAAAGGGTGCTGTCAAAATTAGATATTCGAATAGAAAATTTCAGAATTTCATCTAATTTCGTTATTAAGACTACCCCTAAGCTTATATTTTTAGCATAAATTTAAAGAAAATAATTACCTATCTATGGCTAATAGTGTTTATTCCTGGGGAAGTTTGATGATTAAAATGTATAAAGTGTTCAATCCCTCCCTCTCTCTCTTTTTTTTTTTTTTTTTTTTTTTTTTTTTTGAATTTGGCGATTGTACATTCAAATGGCGAGAACTATGAAATGGATGAATAGAATAATTTAGATTCTGAAATTGTGTCTGACTAATATTGAACAACTCTTTTCAACCTATAATTGCTGAGTGGACTAAATTAAAAAATAAAAGATATATTTAATTTAAGTTCGATAGTTAAATGTAAAACGTTTGATTTCTTTTAAATTTAACGTTGGAAGAACTCTAAAGTTCCATTTTTTTCTTTCTTTTATACTGATCTATTATAAAAAATATCTATACGAGTGTTTTGCACTGTTATATTTAATTGAAAAATAAATAATCAGGTAAATACCCAATACCCGTGTATTACCCTTATCCCGGTATATACTCGGGTATATCCGGGTATTTTACATCACTGCCTGTGTACATTTTTTTTAATTTCTAGCATTTGAGGTAGTGGGTGAAAAAGCCATTAAAATTATTATCTTTACATACAAAAATCAAGTTAAGTTATTTTAAATAGTGTAGAAATAACTAAACATAAGAGTGAAAACAGCTCTTATTCAAGATACGAAAAATAAACATTTACACCATTCTGCTGAAGTACGGATCTGTATATCGATTTCGATTTGTCAATGTAAAAATTTCAAAACAGCAGAATTCCAGCTTTATTCACTCTGTATAAAAAACACACACAATTACAAAAATGACCTATAATGGAATTGTTTTATATCATATGTTTTATTGAGAATTTATTTTCATATATACTTAACTTTCAATTTTTCTTAATTGAAATTGGTAGTTATTAGATGATTTATGATTTAATGTGGATGCAGAATAAATCTAGCGTAATATACGGAATCATAAAACAGGATTATAACTCAAGAAGAAAAAGAATAGAAAATGAATTACATTCTCCTTCTTGGAGAACTAATTAGCAAACGAAGCATCATAAAACTCTTACATTATTCTTTTTTTTAAGCAGGGATTTTTTTCTCAAATATAATTACTAAATTCCAGATGACTTAGTTAATTTTAATGAATAATAATTTAATTGGATTATTAGTTCAAACAGTAATTAACAAAATAAAAAAACACACACACACACACACAATTTGGAAAACTGTCAAACTCTATAATATCTTTCATGTGTACCGAACCCGAATTGAAATTTAGAATTTCCACTATTTTTAATATTTAGAATCGCTATAATCCACGCTTCAGTTTGTTTTAGCTTTGTACATATCCCATGCCAGACAAGTTTCGTCTTTTTAATGATAGTATTTCAAATTTTATACCAAATCTCTATTCTTCTCTTTATTAAAAAAGTTCATATTTTACTTGTATTTATTTGCAACTTTATTGTTTTCGTGCGTTTTAAAACTCGATGTTTGGTCAGGAAATTGTTTAAGGGGACGGTGGAGCTTAAAATCCTTAAAAATAATTTTTTTTTATTTTTGTAAATTTCAACTTAAATATTATTCAAGAGTACATTATATACATTATAACATGCATTTATCCCCAAAAAAAATTTAAAAAAAAAATTATTTTTGAGAAAAAAATGGAATTTTACGCGTCGTGTTGGAAATCTTCGAAACGCCCCATGCGTCTTCAATATCAATGAAAATCCCCCAATATTTTTTATAAAAGTTTGGTTTATATATGGAAATTAAATAGAGCATCGAATTTTACATATTTGAATTTAAAGGTTTAAAAAAAATGAAAAAATTTGAAATTTTTTCGAAAAAATTTCAAAATTTCAAATTTTTTCAATTTTTTTTTTATTTTTTGTAAATTTTATCTTAAATATTATTCAAGGGTACATTATATGGATTATAGCATGCATTTATCACAAAAAAAAATATTTTTGAGAAAAAAATGGAATTTTACGCGTCGTCTTTGAAATCTTCGAAGCGCCCCCTGCGCATTCCATATCAATGAAAATCCCCAATATTTTTTATAAAAGTTTGATTTATATATAGAAATAAAATAGAGCATCGAATTTCACATATTCGAATTTAAAGGTTAAAAAAAAATTTTTTTTTTTGAAAAATTTTGAAGTTTTTTCGAAAAAATTTTGAAATTTTGAATTTTTTTTTTTTTTACCTTTAAATTCAAATATATAAAATTCGATGCTCTATTTTATTTCTATATATAAACCAAACTTTTATAAAAAATATTGGGGATTTTCATTGATATTGAAGACGCATGGGGCGTTTCGAAGATTTCTAAAACGACGCGTAAAATTGCATTTTTTTCTCAAAAATAATTTTTTTTTTTTTTAATTTTTTTTGGGATAAATGCATGTTATAATGTATATAATGTACCCTTGAATAATATTTAAGTTGAAATTTACAAAAAAAAAAAAAAAAAAAAAAAAAAAAATATTTTTAAGGATTTAAGCTCCACCGTCCCCTTAAACGATTCTCTTGATTTTTGTTTTCTGTTCAAATTTGACCGGAGAGTAAACGTTTTTGCTTTTGCATGTTTTGGGAAACTTCTTGATTAGACGGGAAATACCGTTGGTAAAATCTCCTTTTTTTCCTCTTTCAAAATTGACAGGTGCTTATTACAAGAAATGTGCCGTTAGTTAAAATTAGGAAGTAAAGAGGTTATATATACAGTATTCCATTCACGTAAAATTCTAACATGTGTCTAAAAATTTCAGATTTAAAGCTGCATATCTGCAATGCACACGGACTATTTCTTATAGCTATACTAAAGCACGCTGTTCTAATTAAGACACTACTCCGCAAAAGAGACATTTTTTTAAAATCTAGCATAATATAATATTGCCATTAACGAAATTTTAGAATAATCTCTCCCGGTTTTCCCACGTTTACGATAAGCACCCTTTATCTTTAGAAACCTGCGAAATGTTTATATTTTTGAAATTCAAAGAAGTATCTGTAACAAGTAAAAATTAAATAAAAAAAATAAAAAAACCCGAATGCGTAAAAAGCGAACTAATTAATTATTTCTCATCAATGAGAAACTATTTTTTTATATTATTTACCTATTTTTTTATTTACTTTTATTGATGACATTTAAGTTGTGTTTAATTGTTAGTTCCTATCTATAAACACTGTTTTGATGAGGTCTATAAATATCTCTGATGGTTAGAGGTGCTGTAAAGCATACATACCTACACAATTTCCAGGTTGTGTAATATTTAAACGGAGCTTCTGACTATAAATTAGTCATTGAAACATCGTCTTCATTTTGAAAGACCTATCCTTTTGAAAGACCTATTTATAAATTCATTATGTTGTTTAGTTACTATTATCGTCTTAAGATAATAAGTTGGTATTAAGATTTTTAAATGTAGTTTATTTATTATTTGAACAACTGAAACAATTTTTCAATAAGAGTGGTCTGTTGATTTTAAGTCGGTTGTTGAGCAGTGTAGTGCTCTAAAGGGACTGGGACTATGTGTCATAAATCTAGCTGTACACGCGAGGTGAAAATAAGTACAAAATAATCCATTGCTATTACTGAAAAACAAACATTGCCTCTAACGGGTGATGTTTTTAAATTTTAGGTATTAAAATTGGTATTTTACTGGCACTTATGAAAGGAAAGCTATGTCCTATGTATGTCATACGTTTGTGTGACAATCACTTTATTGAGGGGATGGTAATTTCAAATGATGAAGAAGAGTAAAAATAAGTAAAATTTGTGCATCCATAAGATCCTGCTAGAATATTTACTGATCCCCAGAACTGAAAGAAGGTGCATTGCATATATCTTTATCTCAATTGATTTCTTGTGTTAGCCATTACTACATCTAAAAAAAAAGGAAAAATGTATTAGTTTAACACTTATGTCAATGACCAAAATTTGCCCTTGTGTCCAAAGACCGGGGTACCCGGGTACCTGCTGCGGTTTTAACATACGCGAGACATAAAACACCCCTATTTCATACAGTGTAACTGCTTGTCTTTAGAGAAGAGGAACGTGACGCATTTTTATAAATATTAATTACACTAGAGCCTCGCTAATCCGAACTAATTGGGACCGGTGCTTGTTCGGATTACAAAATTTGGATTATCCGGAATTTCGATAAAAATAGAAAATAAAAAGTTACGTGCTAGAAAAAAAATGTAAATTATAAGTACTCAGTAGTACAGTAAACATCCTCTAATTCGGCATCCTAAGGTCGGCATTCTGAGTAATCCGGCATGACTTCCGGAAAAAATCTTTTTCCTTGTTTAATCACTCCTGATGTTTATAATAATCCAATGGAACTTCCGGATGAGAAATTACGTAACAAGCAATTACAAACGGTTCAAAATCACGCATCTCCAAATAGCTCAGTCACGATGTCGACGAGGAGTATCAAAAATATCCTGCAGATAATTTGCGAATTCAAAATGTTGAAAGGAAAAATAAATTTTTACCATCCGAAATAAAAATTTGCATTTTAGAAAATAATTTTACAGTACTGGCAAACAAACTGATATTCGAGATTTTTGCAAGATGGGTTTTTACCAGTAGACCTACAGTGCACGTTTTCATTTTATATTTGTGTACATATGTTGTACTTTTACATTATTGAGTATTTTGTTAATTCTATTTAAGCTGTTTAAAGAAAAAAAGAATGCTATACTGCCGTTTTTGGTTTAATTACTAACTTCTACCCATTTTCCAGACATTTTTCCGTTAAATAAAATTGCTCCAGATTAACTGGAACTTCGGATTAGCGGGATTCTACTGTACTTCAGGTGTCAATTATTCAAACAAAGATCGCACATTAGAAATGTGGAAAACTTATATCAGTTTTATCGAGCCAGTATGAGTGTAGACCGATTCTTGAATATTCTTAGATTTATTCGTTTTGACAACCAGAACACACGAGTGGAGTATCTTCAAAATGTTAAAACTGTAGCAATTCGTGATTTATGGACTATGCTAAATCCTAACCAATTGAAAAAAAACATACCGATGGCAAAGTAAACGATTGATGAGCAGTTATTTCCGCTTCGAGGAAGAAAAAGATTCCCCCAGATATATTCCATCTAAATCGGCTAAATATGGGATCAAAATATCGTGGGTATGTGATGCAAATAATTATAACCTCTTAAGGGTGTATTCTGATCCAAACTGCTTATTTTCTGATTCATTTTAAAATTCATTTTTGCTCTCAAACGCATCAAACTGGGAAATTCTCTCATTTAGAAACTATATAATGTGCCGTGCTTCTTAATTTTTTGATAAATGCAGAAAATACTGTAAAAAACGCTGTCAAAGTTGGCGTTTTGAACCGAATTTTCCAAAGCGGGCGATCTGGGAATGAAAAAAATGGTCATACTGAGAAAATAATTGTCTAAAAATCAAATTCTAATTAATTGAGCTGAAAATGAAATCACACGGCATGTTAAACACGTCTTCAGAAATCACCCCAGCAAGTTTCATGTTTTTACTTTTAAAAATGAGTCTGAAAATGTATCAGAAAATTTCGAGTTGTTGAGGGTGGAAAAATATTTTTTCGAATACACCCTTAACAGCCAACTATGCACCCGAAAAATAGGGACAGACCGTGAAATAAACCAAGATGAAAGAGTTGTGAAAGACTTCGTCTCTGTATTCAAGGATTCTGGACAAAACATCACAATAGACAACGTTTTCCTTCATTTTCTTTGGCCAAGCATTTATTTTAATGGAATTTCCCAATGGTTGGCACTTTGAAAAGAATCAAACCTTATATTCCCCAAGAAATAAGGCTATGTGAATCGCGCACGTTTTATCCACAGAATTTGGATTTTATGATGACATAAATATTTGTTCGTATGTTCCTAAAAGTAACAAAGCTGTTATTCTAATGTCTACTATGCATGATGATAAAACCATCACAGGACAGAACGATAAACTCGAACTGATTCAGTTTTATAAGGAAACGAAATATTGAGTAGATATAACGGATAAATTAGTGGGGCAATATAGAAAACACAGGCATACAACCACATAATTACCTGCATTATTTTTCTCTATCGTGGATATAGCAGCACTCGCTACTTACATATACATACTGCAAATAATGATATGATTATACATAAAACAGACAATCGTCGCCTGTTTTTGCGAGAATTAGGTGAGATCTAGAGGCTTCCAGAAATTCAAAATCAATCGTAAAATGCACAGGATATGAGACATTTTTCGACAAAATCCTTAATTGAAAGTAAGCTGAAAAAAATCTTTGATCGTGTTTGAAGCTGCCACACGTTCAGAACTCAGTGCAGAAAGCTTAAAGAGAGATGGAATAAGAAGGATAAAAGCAGTTTGTGTCAGATGTGCTTGTTAGAACCTCAAAAACGGCACAGAAAAATCAGTAAATCATGTAAACAATTTGGAAAGCCAGTATGTGATGTACATTCCTGCACCTTTTGCTATTGTACAGTTTGTCCACAAAATTTCACTTAAATGAAATATTTTTTACCTTAAAAAAATATGTCTAACCCTTTATTTCAAATTAAATTCAAGTTTTATTGATCTAAATCTAAAGTACCTATTAATTTCTGTATTTTTCCACAGAAAATTGGCATGGGTGCCCGGGTACCTTGGTCATTGATGATAGGTATAAAAATGTTTAATGCTCCGAAAGAGTAATAAAAAAAATTCCAAATTTTAAAGTGATTATACTAATGGACGGCGAATACTACAAATAATGAGGATCTAAACTGATTTTATTTTCTTTTGATATTAACACCCTGAAAACACGTTGAAAAGAGAAAAAAGGTACCCGGGTACACGGTCATTGACATAAGGGTTAAATGAAAGAAAATACTTTCTGCCCATAAACACTTTAATTTGACATGTTTAGAAAGTGAATTTTCATACATTTATTATTTTTACTGTAACAGAGAATAAGCCTTTTGAATATTATTTAATTTAACTTTTGTTGCTGTAAATAATATTTGTTATTTTATTATTGTATATATTATATTTAAGCTAGAGAAGTATAACAGTATATCTTAGTCATTATAGTACATCTTAGCATGAAAAGCTTCAATATTCATGATTAAAAATTCACATTTTATAAAAAAATTTGTTAAAACTGCTCATATTTTCACTATTTTTATTTTATAACAATTTAAAAGATATTCTTACGTACAATTAAAAAAAGTAATAACACCCTGCCTTCTGTTAATAATAAATTTTTGATTAACACACAAAATGATTTTTCACATTATTTTACACAAAATTCCTGATTTAAAAATTCACTTGATTAAAGTCACTCTTAGTGTTGAAACATGACAAACAAAAAATAATAATCTGCCTACATTGTTTGTCACATATACATTATTTGAAACTTATTTAGTGATTTTGTATTGAAATGACTTTTTTTAATGCAGTCTTTGAATATAGAACTGTCATTAAAAAAAAATAATTTTTTTCTCAAAATTTTGATATTTCTTTATCTTAAAAAATATTTTACTTAGGATCAAGAAAATTAAAGGTGATTACGTCTTAAAATGAGCTATAAACATACCCAGTTTCAATGAAATTTGCGACAGTGAATTAAATGGCTTAGAGGAACTGACATGGAATGACTCTTCTTGATTTGATTTGAAATACGCCTCAAAATATTTTTAAATGGGAAATACTGCTAAAACCACCCAAAATCCCACTATTTTTATTTGAGAATCAGGTAAAGGACACCTTTAAGTATATCGCCCACAAAAATTAAATTTAATAAAAATACCGCCTTTTGTTGATAATGCTTTTTTTGTTAATGCATTAATTTTCATAAAGAATTCACGACTTCAAAGTTTAAATTTTTTTTAGACACACTTAACATGTTATAAGCGTAGCAGTATTTTTTTTCATAAACTACGTACCCATATATTATGCATAAATCATTTGAAGATGATTTGTAGAGTAGATATTGAAATATGACTATACTTATGACATGGTACATTTGAAAACCGAGCTGTCAAGAATGCCAACTGACGGCAGTTTTTAAAAATTTTGACAATTTTTTCTTTGAAACTATTTCACCAAAGAGTTAAAAAAAAATACTGGTGATCATATCTCAATAATAGGAACAAACACACGCAGTTTCATCAAATTATGTTATGGTGGGTTACATGCCTGCCTGAACTGACATGGAATGACTCTGTCTGGACATCATAGAATTAAATCGTCTTTATCATGTATTTTGCTCGTAATTCGAAAACTACTTAAAAGAAAAAAATTGAAATTGAGAATTTACATAAAGCAGGGCATAATAAACATAAATTTATCAAACAATTATAGGTTGCAATTCATATTTTTTTCGAATATTAATTTCATAGTTCATAATTCATATTATAATTTTTTTTAATTACAAATTCAATGTATTTATGTTTGGGTTTTTTAGTATTATAAACATACACAAAATTTTCACATTAGGATTATAATTTCAGGAGATATTAATAAAAATTAAAAAATGTAATATAACATTAGAAGCTCTCAGTTTTGAATGTTTATAATTCAAAATCTTATCATTCTAATGACTAGAAATTTCGTTTCTAGGCATAGTTTGAACCGAAGATTTAAAATATATATTGTCCAAATTGGTTGCTTCCATTGAAAAAAAAAGTTTCGTCTGGTTTTGATTTGTAGATGGCCCCTTAAGCAAATTTTACATACATCATTTAAAAGTAGACTTGATTTCCAATTGATTGGTGCCAGAAACTTTCTTCTATTATAATTAGTTGCAGATTTAGTAGGGAATGTTTACTTTTTATTTCTACGTATATGTATCAGAGAGACCAACAAATAAGTGAAACTTGTTCTAATAAAACTCATGTGAAACCCTTTTATCACAATACCTCTTCTTAGTATACGGCAAATCAGAAAGATATTTGAATCATGTTATCTTATATACTGCTTGATAAAACGGCAAATCTTTCTTTAAGGTAGAAATTAAAACATTATTTTGTGTTAGTACTTATGCATACTGTTTTAATGTACACTATAATCCTTTACAGTTTTATAATTTCTTTAAAAAATCTTTTAAGTGGTTTATCAGACAATCTATTGTCTTTTCTACCGTAAACATCTAGTAATAAAAATACTGCTTTTTATTTTTTCGAATAACCCTTACACTATGTTGGAAAAAATTTAATCTCCAGTTTGTTTATTTAAGCTCACATTTCCTTAATCTTAAAGTTATCTAAAGATTTAAAGTTTTATTTTAATCTCCTTAATTTTACATACTACATTTTTCTTATTGCAATACTTGCTACAGATAAAAATAATTTCTAAATAAAAGGTGCTTAAGAAAATACTATATGCCATATAAATTTAGCTTACGATGTGTAGTTGCAAATAACATAAAAAAAAAATTACAACGCGTATAAATTAAAATAGTGAAGAAAAAAATATTCTCAATACACACATTTTTATGGTCAATAATACACAGTTTAAAATTGTTTTTAAAAATTTTAAAAAATGTTTAGAATCAATATTTATATTTCAGTTATGATAATGCAGCAATTAAGCTATGTGAATGAGAATTATTGTTAAGGATGGTTATGAAATTGAAGTAATGTAAAAAAAGTAACATTTCGTAATATTCTTGTTATATAACACTTATTTTAGAATATTATATTTTCATGTGTACGTGTATCAGGGAGATAAATAAATAAGTTAAACTTTTTCTAGTAAAACGAATGTGATTTTTTTTTATCGCAATACATATTCTTATTATACGCATACTATAGCGTAGACTCTAAGCGTTATTCAGTATGTAACAATAAACAGAAAATGTCCGGTCTGTTTTGCAAATTCAGCACAACTAAAGTCATATATTTGGATTCCTAACGTGTCAAAAGTAATTCACATATTTCCACACAAACCACACATTCTACAATAATAAAAAATAGCTCTGAGAATGATTAGATTTTATTTTTAAATGTATAATTTTTGAAAGTGAGTACATGCTTTTTTATAAGATCTAAATAGTCCAAGCTAATTTACATCAAGGTAATACTTAAGAATTACTGTATCTTTCTCATTCTTTTAAACAAGATATTTGAAACTGAAAACTCGAAATTTTTTCAAGTTATTTTTTACCACATAAAAATAATATTAATGACCCTTATATTGGTTTTATTAAATAAATAATTTTATGCCATTAGTGTCTGAAAATGATTTCGGACATATGGGCTGCGCGGCTGGCTGGAGGAAGCACAATCTCGAAGTCCAATTTTCGAATACTTTATCGAGAAAGTGAGAACGTGGCGAATTTTGATTTCCAAGTAGTCCAATGTTTGTGTTTTATCATGTAGAAAGACGACTTCACATACCCCACAGAAAATAATCCATTGGTGTGAGATCAAATGGCCGTGGAGACCATTTCGTAGGTCCAATACGGAAAAATTATGCTCTCGCCGAATGTATCTTGCAATAAAAAGATGGTGTTTTTGCACATTTTGCATGCGTTATGAGTAGTGTGTGACTATAAATATTCTGTTTCCTTTGCATTTCTTCTGTCGCAGTGATTTATCATCGACGCACTCAAAAAAGTAAATTGATATAGGAGCGATGTTATATAAAGGCGAAATATAATATAAAAAATGACCACTAATACCTTTTGATACTAATACGATTTTCGCATGAAAGCTAAGTAACTACTTAAGGGCAAGTGAATATTGCTTAGTTTTAAGTAAACTTTTTTATATTGTAAAAAATAGAGTAACATATGTTGCGCTAAAAACATTTATTTATTTATTTATTTTTAATGAAAGTATGTTTTCCAACATTAAGTTAAATTCAATTAAACACCAGTTAACTGCAGAGTTCATACTTTAAAAAGTTTTTTCTCACTTCATACATTTTAGGAAAAAAAATACAAAGATAAGTGTATGTTAACAAATAGTATAAATCAATATATAAATTACAATTTTTGAAAGGAATAAATAATGCATATTCTCAAGCCCACGCGTTGTGAGAAAAATCACGATTATTTTAATGTATGAGGTCTAAATAGCTTAATTTTGAAATAAATACGTTTATATTCTAGAAATTCCGTTATACTGCAATTTTCGTCAGTATTCACTTTCTACAGAAAAAATATATAGAAATCTCACATAATACTTATTTTCCAACCAGTGGTCAAAAAATATTTTTTTTAATGATAGTACTGAGAATTTGAAAATTTAATCTTGATAAAGATATTAGTGATGAAAGTATTAAAATTCGTCTTGTAATCAAGTTTTTACTGCAATTTTCGTCAATATATTATCTTTCTATATAAAAAAAAATAATGGAGGAATAATATCGATTTTATGTCTTGAAAAAGAAAATCCGAAATGGAATTTCAAATATTGTATGGCTGTATGGCACATCACTCAGAAATTAAAGAAAGCCCGCAGAATTCTTATTTTTCCACTCAGTGTTCAAAACACAATTCTATTAACGACAGTACTGACAAATATGACAAATTAAAAACTTATTCATGATAAATTTATCATTCATGCCACAATTTCACGACATTTATAAAGATAAATTACACTTTTAAAATTATAGATTTATATTTTTCTTTTTAACATGTATTATAAAAATGTAGAATTCTTTTAATTAAATAGAAAATGTTAACCTTTGTATAGGGTAATTTCGGGATCTATGCCGCATATTCTTTTGAATTTGTGTATAAACTCCCATGGTGGACATACAATAATAAAAAAATCATGCTGTGCTATTTAATGTTAAATATACAACGCGTGTACTGCTACAAAAAATTCAAACAAATAATTAATATTTTTTTTTTTTTTTAAATTTCTAAAATATTACACTGCGACGCGTCACCCGTACATTCAGGCTGAGACGCCGCACTTGTGCGGTAGTTATGCCGCACTTGTAATAAGTACATAATGAAATTATAAATAAAAATATAAAAAAAAATATTCATATCTGGACTATAATTAACGATTTAATAACAAAATGAAACTAAATGTGTACAATGAAATATATTAATAGATTTAAATTAATAATTTTTTGCCTACTTTCATTATTAAAATTATTGAGTTATTTGTTTACATTAAATTTTAAGAGTTAGTTCAGCAACAGCGTAACATTAATGTATTAGAGAGGGAAAAGAAAAAAGTAAAGCTGTGTTTACATAATTTATTTGTTAACCCGTTCGGGACCGGAACTTTTACACAAATTTTATTCGGTTCGCACCACTTTTTTAAAGGAGTTACCTTTACCAAAATAATCATGAAAATACTCAAGCAAATATTACTTTTCTTTTTTACTGGTGCAAGAAACAAATTTTGTATGCTCCTTATGAAGGTGCTTATATGCACGTATGGTCCCGAATGGGTTAATTACCCTGTTTTTTCGACTACAATATACACAAAAAGTGTCCAGAAACTACAGTCTTTTTTTAATTACATCTAACACATGCAACGAAGCCAATAACACTTCCTCTTTTTTAGAGGTTTTCTAAACATTCCTTGCAAAGAAAGTCTGCGTTACGCGTATTCCAATTTTGCATTATTATCATCTTGACTTGCATCCTACTTGCCCTTCTTAATTCTTATTTTTCCCTTTTTCTCATTTGGTTTTGGTAAACTTAATAACATGCCTAACATGGTTAGTCTGTGCAAAAAGAAAAGGAAAAGTTAATAACACTTAATCATCCCGTACAAAAGAAACTGCAGCATGTATACCTGAATTGCAGTGAGGCATGTTTCGCATTTTGTATGGTTGCAGACGTCGGCCATCACAGTTACCTGCCATCGCTAAGGGGACTGGCGTAACCATACACACAACACTCTATACAAACGCTACACTTAGTTTTGACTTCGAAATCAAGCACGCATTTAGTAATTAGTTTAGGAAATGTATTTAAGCATAACGTGTTTAAAAGTTTGAAAAGAGAAATCATGCACTTATGTCAAAAATAAGGATTGTACTTCTACAAGTAAACATACAAATGGGATTCACGCTAAACACTGGTTAAATTAATCTCATTGCGCACCTATACTACGCGTTTGATGACCATCTATCGATAATTACAAGAAATACAAGGGTGCGGCATCTATCCCGTATGCGGCAACTCTCCTGGGGTTTACCTATTATTATTTTATTCAGTATTGTATAGTTTTAGGAATGCATTTAATGAAATCATATTATTTTTAGTGTTTTGTTCATCTGACGAAACTGTACTCGTCTCACTTTTCTGTTATTTGTTCGTTAAAGAGTTCATTATTTTGTAATAGAGACCTCAAGTATTGCATACTTATAGCTGAATACCACCGTTAGCACGCAAAATAATACAATTTTGAAAAAGTCTTGTATTGCTTAAACTAAATTAATTAATTTAATGACATCCGACCATTTTTGTTATTTAAATTATTAAACGGAACCGTAATTTCAGTCTTTTTCACTCAGGTTCGATAGTTCCGGGAAGCGCATTTGCCTGTAATCAAAAGGTTCCCTGTTCAAAGCTCGACATCAGAGTTTAAAACATTTTCCCAGATATAGATTTCATTCAGGGCTCGCAACGTTCCTAAAATTTTCACACTTTGCTCCCAGTATCTTAAATTAAAAATTTTGGCACATTCCTTTAACATCCGCAAGAGAAAATCTACAATAAATAATATCGTTTTAAAATTGTGGTAGGAAAGTGTGAAAATTTTAAGAACACAACGAGACCTGTTCATTTTCTAATACGTTTCACTTTAAAGAAATGTTGTAAATTTTTCGCAATTTAAAGGACAAAAGATGTTCTAAAATATTTTATCAATTACTTTGTTAATCATTTTTTTTTTTTTTTTTTTTTTTTTTTTTTTTGTAATTGCGAAATATTAAATTGACTACATTTCATTGTCCAATTGATTTAATTAAAATATTTTCGTATTTTTGCCATTTTAATGGTTTCTTTTTTTACCTAAACTAAAATTATATAATTATATTTTAAGGTAAATTAAATTCTGTAATTAAATTATGTAATTCAGCGTTTAAGATATGCAAACATATTCTGTTACAATTGTTTGAAAATCCATTTTTGAATAATTTTAATTTGATTAAGCAAATATCTTCAAAATGTAATAATTAAACGATTAAAATGAACAGTGCTGTCCACCACATTATTATTGTAAATGTTAGGTATATAATAATTATAAATTAACGATTTAGATTTATTAATTAAAGGATGGATTTTTTGGAAAGTAATGTTTAATGGAACCCACAGTGAGAATTTCGACCAGTCTTACCCATTTGTTTAGGTACAGACGAAGAAAGAAAAAAAACAGACATTTTTTTCAACAATAATTAAAGTCATTTAATTTCTCTCTGTAGGCATGAACACATGATATTATAATTCTTTGTTAGCTACTATAAAAATTAACTAACAGGAAATAAAAAATTATTTAGATACAATTAACGTGTGTATTTTCGAAACTATCCTTAAATATTAAATATATTTTGTCTGCTACATAGTGCTCTGCAATTTGTTGGAGTAAGTAAAATATGTTCATTATTAGAATGAACAAAAAAGTTTATTAACACAAACACTTTCAAACATTAAAACATGCTTCAATATAGCTTAGGAATATAGCGTAGAAAACTAAATGTTAAAGCTTTAAAATAAATATTTCTGTAAGTGATTTATAGTTTTATTACGGGGACTTTTGTCAATCAAAAAATGAAATACATATTTAGGGGTATCGAACAACCATTCTGAGCTAAAAAAAACATTATAAGTCCTAGCTGAAAAGCACATGAAAACTCATATAATTCTTATATTCTACCTAATACTCAAAAAACAATGTTTTAATAATATTAGAGACAAATAGAAAATTTAATCATGATATAGGTATCATGCGACTATTAAACTGTGTTTCGAAATATAAATTACACTATTAGCTTTAGAGTTTGAATTTGGATTTTTTTTATAAATATTTATTACTAGCAAACCCCGCGGCTTTGCTCGCGTAATAGTTGAAATATGCCAAGTGATATTTGCATGATTATTTTTTATTAGAAGAAAACTTTATGGAATAATTCAAAAATTGCAAATTAAGTCACAGTTTGATTAAACTTCATTATAAAAGTGCAATAAACAGAAATGAGATTTTAATTAATAAGAACTAAAATTAATTCCAAATAAATAATAATTAAGAAAGTATTTTCAGACTTTTATGCTCATTCCATACGCTCATTTGAGTACTCATTTGAAGTTTTTAATTTTTTGGAAACCATCTTAACACATTTACATCTTAAAATTAACCACCATGTCAAAGGCCAAGCTAACAGTCTACCACCTCTCTGGTGTTAGTGGCACCAACATAAAATCCCGAAACAGAGTTGAAATGAAATGTCTCGAAAAATGTTGAAACAGAGACTGTCACCATTAATTTGTCAACATTAACCTTGAAATCGGTTGGTATTTCCTTATATTCGATAGAAAACGGAATTTAGATGTTTTTAAAGGCTTTTTTGTTGTTCCTGCACCAGGTGGTAGTGACAACCGGCATAAAATATAGCCCGTATAGGATCAGGGACTATCACTCTTGATTCGCAACCAATAACTTCTATAATCGGTTTATTATTTCCTGAGATTCCATAGAAATCGTAATTTAGGACTCTTTTAGAATGCTTTTCGCTCCTTCCCTTCGCTTCACCCCTTTTTAATTTCGAATTTATTTTCGACCGTTCTTAGAGGACATTTATATTTTATAAGTAGCTACCGTGCTATATTTATAGTTTCTAGCCTCTTCAGTACCACAAAAATCTCAATTTAGAGAGTTCTTTGCTCCTGCAACCATCGACATAAAATATAGCTTATGTTTGAGCAGGTTCTAAAATCATCAATTTGCAAACTTTATGTTTGAAGTCGGTTTCGTATTTCATACGATTAAATAAAAGTCGTAATTTAGAACACTTATAGAACGCTTTTCGTTCACTTAATCCTTTTAAATTTGGAATTTTCTTTCGACAATTCTTAGAAAGCATTTTCCTCTTTCAAGTAATTACCATTCCAAATTTAAAATGTTAGACCCCCATCAGTAACACAAAAACGCAATTTCGAACATATTTTGCTCCTGTAACCCCCAGGTTGTAGTGACAACAACTTAAAATATAAGCTATGTTGGAGCGGGGACTGTCACCATCAATTTGAAACCATTACTTCTGAAATCGGTTTATATTTCCTCAGATTGCGTATAAATCGCTATTTAGAACTTTTTTAGAACGCTTTTCGTTCATTTTCACCTCTTTTAAATTTCAAATTTTTAAGGAACTCTTCTCATAGAGTATTTACATCTCATAAGTAATTACGAAGCCGAATTTCAAGTTGCTAGCCCCTTCAGCATCACAAAAATCACAATTTAGAACGTATTTTAAAATGCAACCGCCAGGTCGTAGTGACGCCGACATGAAATAGATACTATATTGCAGCAAGGGCTTTCATCATCAATTTCCAACCATTACTTTTGAAATCGGTTGGGTACTTTCTGAGATTGCGTAGAAATCGCCATTTTGAGCGTTTTTTAGGACTATTTTCGCGCATTTTCACCCCTTTTAAATTTCGAATGTTTTAAGAAATGTTCTCAGAGATCATTTATATCTAATAAGTAACCACCATGCCAAATTCCATGTATCTGGACCCTTCAGTAACACAAAAATCGCAATTTCGAACGTTTCTTGCTCCTGCATCCCCCTTTATGAGTAGTGGCACCGACATAAAATGTAGCCTATATTGGAGCAAGGGTTGTCATCATCATTTTGACACCGTTATTTTTGAAATCGGTTTGGTACTTCTTAAGATTGCGTAAAAATCACCACTTAAAATGTTTTTTAGAACGCTTTTTGCGCATTTTCACCCCTTTTAAATTTCGAATTTTTTAAGAAATGTTCTTAGAGAACATTTATATCTAATAAGTAACTACCATGCCAAATTCCATGTATCTGGACCCTTCAGTAACACAAAAATCGCAATTTCGAACGTTTCTTGCTCCTGAACCTCCTTTAGGGGTAGTGGCACCGACATAACTTGTAGCCTATATTGGAGCAAGGTTTGTCACCATCATTTTGACACAATTATTTTTGAAATGGGTTTGGTACTTCCTGAAATTGCGTAAAAATCGCCATTTAGAACGTTTTTTAGAACGCTTTTCGCGCATTTTCACCCCTTTTTAATTTCGATTTTTTTAAGAAATGTCCTTAGAGATCATTAGTATCTTACAAGTAACTACCATTCCAAATTTCATGTTTCTAGGCCCTTCAGTAATACAAAAATCGCATTTTTAGAACGTTTTTTGCTCCTACACCCCCTTTTGACCAGCGGCACGGACATAAGATATAGCCTATGTTCTAAGTTGAACTAACACCATCATTTTGATACCATTACTTTTAGAATCGGTTCGGTAGTTCCAGAGCTTACCTCTTACAAATAAACAATTTTTACCTCTTTATAATATTAGTATAGATAAAATTACAGAGAAATGATATCCATTAAATAGAAAATGTTCCGTTTTCAGATAAAATAGTTTTAATGGCACATTTTAAAAAATCGTCATTTTTCAAAGTTTACATCCTCTATATAAATAATTGGAAATAACATTTTATTTAGACTTTATGTACAACGTTTAGATTACACTATGCTTTCTCTTGTTGAACTGGTACAATCTGTCTGGAAGGTCGACATCAAGAAAATTGAATTGATAATAAGATGGTTTTAACGGGATACTTTTAAATTACGCTTTATAATATTGTACTACTAGAACGATCTGTATCGAAGGTTTAACAACATCAAGAAAATATCTTTAATTAAATATTAATTAAAAAGAACATAAAAGTACAATATTTATTTATGATAGTACTTAAAACCATTATAAATAGATTATATCAAATGAAAAACATGTCATTAATCATGGAATTTTGCAATTATACTGTCAAAAAGGTTTATTAACTTTGGTCTTTGAATTGAATCCATCGCTTTTTGCAGTATTAAATGTACGAGAGCAACTGTGCAACAGGTAGAAAAGCATGTAGCCACGAATTCTTTATGACAACATAGAGTAGTAGTTTATAAGAGTTATAGCTCTCTTTTTTTCTACCCGTTAAGAGTACCGAAATATTATGAATATGTATCTAAGTAAGTGCGTAAAGCTGGCAAATAAAACTTGAGAAATTTAGAGCGAAAATCAACTGTTTTATAATGTGTGAGTTACAAATTGATGCATTCTCTGTGTAAAATCCCAAGGAAAGACATTTTTCTTATTAAACATAGAAAAAGTGACTCCAGTGCTTTCTGATACTTGTTGAAATTCTCTTTTGCATGGAGAAAGATAATTGAAATTTGGCCATTAACGCAAATCGCTCCCACCACCACCAGAGACAAACCTGCCATTTTCATTACAACTAAAATAAGTATGCAGTTGTCTATTGAGGTCATTCCCCAAGCAATTCCATCTTTCAGTTCTATCCGTAAATACCCGCTTTTGTCTTTGGTTTGAAATTATATGGTGCTAAGTGCATCCGTAAAACTTGTAATTAGAGCCCAATTCATTCTGGCCTTTTTATTGTGTTATTTGAGACGAAATTTTAGACACTTTTTATTAAAACTATGTTTTTGCATTACCTGACACGAGTATATATTATATATTTTGACATATTTACACAAAATAATTTTTCACCCAGTTGAATCTCGATTTTCCGAAGTAATTGTGACCGACTCTCTTTCGGAAAATCGAAATTTTCGGATAATCGAGAACGCTTCCATTTTAAGATTAAGGAGAAATATATGCAATACTTCGTATTATGGTAACAAGTGCTTAATAAAAATAAAGCAATAGAAAAATAGTAACAAGAATAAATTACCTGAATTTTAATTTTACACATATCACAATGGTTTGAAAAAATGTTTAGTTTACCTCAGTTTCGATTGTCTTTGCTTTGAAGCTCTATCAGGGTGTTTTTTAATATTATTAGTTCGTCAGCACGACAGTCTTCCTGCTCCTCCAGCCATGCCAAACATTTTGCAAAACATTCAAAAGCTTCACAATTTGCTAACTTGCTCGTTTTCTTCGTTCCATATCGCAGCCTACGGCAGCTCAAGTTAAATTCTGAGGACCTCTAAAAAGGGGTATCGAAATAAGGGAATAAAAAACCGTATTTATGAGTACTCGTAGTTCGGAAAGGACCACTTGCACACAAGGAATATGATAGATAAAAGGAAAAAAAAAAGAAAAAAAGCTTTCAAAATGGATTTTGCACACAAGGAATGTGATAGTCAAAAGAAAAAAAAATGGATTTCGGTTAATCGATAGTTTCGGTTAAAAGAGTTTCGCATAAAAGAGGTTCTGCTGCATTTTATATTGACACCCATTTTCAATTTTATCCATGAGTGAATGTTAGTTTAGCACATGTCTCGTCTTATATGTTTTAAAAGTGTAAAAATGTCGATAAAATAAGTTATCTGTCGATTTCAGTATTCACACATTGATGAATGTTAAACATTTTCTCTGTTATAGTATAGTTGAAAGTTAATGAGTTTAATATTCAGATAAATATGTTGTAATATCTTTGAATATCTTTACAACACTCTAAACATCACTTTTGTTGGAATGACTTTTTTTGTTGAAATGTGTTTCCTTGGCTTAATTCCAGTGTATCATATTATTTTTATTTTAGTGAACTCATTTGGTGTAGATAATTGTTTTATAAATATTCTTTGCCGATATATTTTTATAGATTTCTATCTCAAAAGCCCCAAAATCGTTTTATTGTGCAATCTCTATGGCAAAACTATGCAATATAAAAATGCGAGAGAAAGTTTCATAAAATAAAAATTAAACATTTCCAGAAACATATGGTAACAATTTTTTTAACGAAACAAAATGTATTAATTAAAATTTTATCTCGTATTATCGAATTCATTTACTTTTCTTTTACGAAAAATCTGCAACGCCAATTAATCGATTAAAAAAAAAATGAAAAGAAAGCAAAGAATCTTTCTAATGATCAAAAAGTTGTAGAAATGTAACTTCTGTTTTTAAATGTTAATTGTGATCAGTCGTGTGTAATGTGTAAAAGAAAGTTAAATTATCTCAAGCAATTTGCTCCTGTTTCTTTTAATTTGAGTAATTCTAACTTTTTATCATTTAGTATTTTTACATTTATTTCTTACATTCTAAGTAAATTCCAATTACTAGATCTTTTTATGTATAATTTTAATTTATTGTTACTAATAAAAACACATTCTCTCTCTTGCTGTGAATTTTCCCTAATTTAATAATATGAAAAATTCTATGTAATTATCCTAAAATGGAATAAATATCCAAATACATTTACATGAAATAACCAAATGTTATTGCATGAAATATCCTAAAAAAAATGCGTCTATTATATTTCAATTATTTGTTAAGGGCAAAATATCAAAGGCATATCTATAATATTTATTCTTATTTAACATAATTTTTCTTTAACCGCTATAATTTTATTTGCATTTTTTTCTATCCAATATGTTTTTTATTCGTTACTTCATTGAGTTTTTTTTTTTTTTATTTATTTAGAAATGTTATAATCCTTGTATGCAAAATATTTAAGATTAAAATTTTCGAAAATCATTAAGAATGTATTAAATATTTTAAATTATTAACAATGCATTTATTAGCAATTGACTATTATGACCAAAACAAAATAGCTTTTAATGCCTATTTGGCACTGATTCAAAAAGCCTGTAATGATCTGAAATAGCTCACTATCGACCACTATTTCTACAGCGACTATCAGTATTATTTTACAATGTTTATTAAAAATAATGTTTGTTGCAAAAAGTTAGATTGCGTTAAAAGTTATAAAATCCTTTCATGTATTTTTCGTATACTTCACAAGTTAGTAATTATATGTTTATTTATTAGCTATATACTAAAGAGTTACATCGAAATGTAATTGTAAGTGATGTGCAATCAAACTGCAGTTGTACTTTTGCAACTGTAAACGGATTTAAATAGTTAGTAAAAGAAATGATTTTCTTTTGGAATTGTTAATACGAAGTCATACCTATTTCATTATTTATAACTTCTTACATTTTTAACAGTGAAAAATTTGAAATATATAACAATAAAGTAAGCCTAGGGAAACTTTTATTACAGTACAAAATAAAGTAGATTTTCAAGGAAAAAAAATTCTAAAAAAGTACAGTAATTAAGTTTCAATGACGAAAAAAAGAAAATTATCTTCTAAAGATTTAATTCAATCATTTACAAACATTGAAAGTTTTGCTTCCATAAATCTCATATGAGTGAGATTATAGGGCTTAGTTCGTAGTTCTAAGAAGTTTAGAAATAAATCATGCGTGAAAATTGTAATGATAGGATAAAGAAAAATAAAAATTGTGACAGATCTGAAAAAAAAAGCAAAAAACTTTTCGTTTTTACTATTTCTTAGTATCTAAAATTTTCCTTTGAGGAAGTTGAAATTCGATATAGTTTTCCAGACTAAAGAAATAACATTTGTTGAAAGACAGTTTCCTTTATGTTATATTTATTTTATAGAACAAGAAGTCAAATTTACGATGTTTTTTCATTAATGTGTTAGACATTTTAGAATATTTTATATTTATATTCCTTCTCGTGTTTTATGACGATGAATGAAGGTTGAAATGGGAATATTTCGTATTAAAGAAAACTTTAATCCTACTGATGGGTGTTTGACAATTGGCTTGACCCATTGTCTAAACTTCACCTTAAAGAATTTACTGTAAAACATGTAGCTAAGTCTCGTGACTCTTTAACCATAAAAAGTTGTGAGATCATGTTGAGATAACACTTGGTCCCTTATTAACCCTAACATTTTAATTCACAAATCAATCCTAGTATCTACATCTCTTTTAGTTAAAGGATATTGTTTGAGTTGACAATAACACAGCACGAGAATGTGACGGCGGTTGTTTAACATTTACACGGGGTCTCGGGCAGCATTTGTCCGGCTTAGCATGCATTCTTGGACAGATGATGTCCAAACCACCGTGTAAAGGTTAAATTTTAATAAGCAATTTATTATAAAGGCAGTGAGTAAAATATTTTTTTATATGATCTTCGAATCAGTGGCATGGCGTGAAAATTTTCGGTGGTCATCGCAATTATTTAAGTTTGTGGTGAAAAATTATTAACTCTAAAATTCAATGGTTGAATGTTCAAAAAAGAAACTTTATATCTTACCTTCACTTATACATGAACTCCAAATGTTCAGCTAAAACTGGATCGTAGAGTTTTAAAAGCTTATTAAGAGTTTTGAAATATTGCTTGGTCATCGCCGCATCGCCCGGTCTACTGCTTCAAATGTACCTGTATTTGTAGTGTGGACTTATTTTTTTTCATAACATTGTAAGCCCTGGTGCTAACGATCCCTAGCTGTCGAGCTGGATGTCGGAAGTTTCGTGAATTACTTCGAACGTAACGCCAATATGAGCAATACATTCATGAAGCTAAACAAATGCTCTAATTTTGTAATATTATACTGCAAAAGAATAAATACTCAATTATTAACAGTTTCCATAATAGATGAAAGAGTTAAAGAATCCGACTTCTCTACCCGTCCGTAATCAAACTCACGTAAATATAATCCAAATATTAAGTAATAGACACATGTGGTTTAAAACGGCATTTTCGCTTTTGAAAATGAAGTGTGTAGCTTTTATAGATTGTACTTGATGGCTGTCGAAAGAATTGCCTTACATTATGGCCTAGAAGGAAAGTCGTTTGCAGTGCATTTTAAAGATAGTATTCTATTTAAAGCATATTATACTTGATATACATCAGTTAGGTAAACTACAAGATGTGATATTAGTTGTTCATTTACAGGGTCACACAAGAGAGTTCGGCTACAGTACACTACCACAATTTTTAATCGGAAAATTTGCCTTATTTAATCCTAAGTTTTCGATGATTATATGACATGTTTTTCTAGTACAAAATAGTTATAAGAAAATACCATAAAAGTTGTCAGCTATGCGAGTACATTTCCAATATATGGCCGAAATTTCTGAGGCGGAATGTGTTGTGAGTTTCATAACTGAACTAAATTTTTATATATTAGGTAGTATATATACAAATCATTTCTTAATACAGTCGATAAAGGGCTACACAGAATCATTCGGATATTTTTTCGACTTTAGATGGTAATAGCTGGAATGTGCTTTATACGTTTTCCGAAGGACGGCCTACGCCTACTGCACGATGAAGTCATTCACACGATAGAGGTGAAATTAGGCCTAGAGAGAACAGTATTTCAATCAGAACTTCTGGCGATTGAGGACGCTGTCTGTTGAACCAATAATTAAAAAAAAATTAAGTATTTTACTCTCTAATCGGACAATTTCTCAAGCCTATAATCCTTAGAAAATATGTTCACCCCTATTTACCTGGTCGCTATTATTATACAACCCCTGTAAGCCTCTTCGAAATCATTTTGCGTTCAATGGCTACGTGGCCACAACGGGGTTCTCGGTAACGAGATAGCCGACTACCTAGCAAATCAAGCAACACAGCAACCAATTTCCATCAAATCAGCTATGTTACGAAAATGTCAGCTTGAATGGGACGTTAGACGCAAACTTCCCCCCCCCCCGGGATATCAGAGTCACATCTAATATATAATCGGAAGATTTACATATTCTCAACGAACCACGCCCATTTTACTCCTATCTGCTCATGGTTTGTAAAGCGCCATCCTCCAAATGCACATTTGGTCAAATGGGTACATCGTTGCTCTATATGCTGGACTGTAACCTTACACATCATTTCCATCTAAGAAAACCACGTACAGCATTGCTGCCTGCATGGTCCTATATGTAAGGGAAAATCCCGCTCTGCTACAAAAAAAAATAATTGACTGTATTAGGCTAATAGAACACAATCTTCCAAAAATCGTGCCAAACTTGGACCTTGCTGACTAACAGTAATATTATTTTAGATAAGTCTTGATCCAAGTCTGATTTATCGATTTAGTATAAAAAATATTATTACCATTGATATTTTGTACATAGTCATTCTGCAACCATGCACGATCAAGATTAAATTTTTGCTATTTATATTTTTCTTAATTATACTGTAATGTCAATTGTATAGCTTGTCTATTTCAAGCACGTACTCTTATAATAATTACCATTTATGTCCTTTTTTTAAGAATTGCATCATAATTTATTAGAATCCTATGTTGAATTGTAAATATTCTCTGCTTTATTTTATTTTTTTTTTGGTATTATGCGCTACAAAATATTCATAATAACCGGTAGTTGCTGTACAAATAATTCATGAGACAACCAAAACCAATTTAATCTTAGAATGAAATTTGTCAGAATTACGTCACAATAGGTAAGAATCTAGTGTTGTGCACATTACTAGCTCTTTAGTGATGCAACTTTGTATTGTAGATTTTTTAAATTGTTTCATTCTTTTTATGAGCCTAATATTTTAACAATCAGATACCAAATACTGAACATGACTATCAGCATTTTTTAATGACATCAAATTTGTTATTTTCTACTTAGAGGTAGTGTTATAAAAATTTATATGGATACCTGGAATGTGCATTTCTATAATAACTAGCTGCTCATTTAAATCTATATCAGTTCTCATATAATGCATACCTTGTATTGTTTACTAGCACGCTCAGACAACTGGGCTGCTAGCTGTAATAAGACTGTAAAATCTTTTTATCTTGCAATAAACAGCAGACATTGTAGATGTACTTAGATGGGTAAATGTTGTTGTGCTCAAGCCATTTGATAGGCTTCTCTGTTGTCAGAAATTGTTAGTTAGACATGGGTGGGACTAGTACAGCTTTTGCCCTTGGTTACGTCTCCTCACCTAATTGAACTTTGTTTAATTAGACATAACATTTCCCCTTTGCTAAAAGGTGGACTTTTGTCCAAGAACTCTGAATGTGTCGGAAAATGTTTCATGATATATTCATAAGGTGTAACATGTAATTGTTTATTGTTCTTTAGTAAATCGTGAACAGATTCCGTTTTATATTAAGTTCCTGAGTGTAAATCCATGATTCTCATTAATGAATATTAATTTTGATGAGTTTTTACTATAATTACAAATTTTGAATAAATATTCCATATCAATTTAAAAAATAAACCATAAAGATATTTTAATTGGTGTATTTTTTATCTGTTAAATATTTGTTGCTATAGTTCCTTTTAAAAGCAAAGTCGAATATTTAGAACAGAGGTAAAATACGCCTATAGCAGTATTTGTTTGTGGATGTGCATTATTAGTATAAATAAATAACATACGAATGTCTATTTTTATTTCAGTAGAAATTCATAAAACCTCTTCTTAAATATTATCATAAAGGCACTAAATTGCATGCTTTTACATGCATTGAAATTAGTTTACATCTTAATGAATTTCTGATTTTATTGAAAACACATTTAAATTGTTTTACTAGTATATTATTTCACATTTGATTGTAACAATATTGCATATTGGCAGTTTATAAAAAAAAATAAAAATTCTAGAACCTCCCTAAATGCAAAAGACAATTAGATAAATTTAAAATATTTCATAAATATTATTATAAGACTCTTCTTATGATCTATAGCATTCTCCTCTGTTTTCTTTTTAATGTAACAATTGGAAGAAATAGAATTAACACGCATCCATTGAATATATTATGACAGCCTTGAATACACTACTCCAGTTTAATTCGTTCTCAATAAGAAAAGAATAGCCAATAGCATCATATCCCGCAGAGCACCGGTTTCCACCAGATACCGTTATTTAAAGAGCACTGTGGTTGTAGCATGACTCCGGAAAACATGCAGCATTGCTGTTCGTGGTTGTAGCATGACTCCGGAAAACATGCAGCATTGCTGTTCGTGCCTTGTCCATGTCACAGGGGGAGAAGCCTGTTGGAAATTGTGATTTCAAGATGCAAAAATAATAAGGTATGCGGTTTGTCTTAATCTCTCCTACATTGTTACAGACATATTTATCGCCATTTTGAATTGCTAAATATGATTTTCTTAGTAAATTCAAAATTTGAAACAGCGAGAATAGTATATTCCTAAAAAAATCTAAAAATATAGATACTAAAAAGACTTTTAGGTAGATTTCCTTAGAAATATTACCTATTAAAATCGCCCCTGTGTTGGAATTTCTGAAAACTTTTTGCAAATGTTCGATGATCACAACCCCTTGAACACAAAACCCCCAGTTCAAAACTTTATCTATCTATATATTTATATATATTACATTTTTATGGACACGATAACTTCCATAATTCTGCACAAATCTCTTCCAAACTGATACGAAAAATGAAGGGGTAGAAAGTCTCGGTCATTTTCGTTAATGTGCAAAATCGGGCGAAAGGGGTGGAAATATGGAGGGTTTGTGCGGAAACAGATAAAACCCCATAACTTGTTAATTAAAATTTATATGAAATCATTATGAAGTTTTTTACACTATCAGAAAAAGAGTCAAAAATTTATGTATGATAGATTCTTGAGAGATAGAAAAAATGGGTTTAAGGAGCGAAAAAAAAAAAAAAAAAAAAAAAAAAAAAAAAAACAGGGAATTTAGGTAGAAAAAATTCCTAACTTCGACAATTCTCAACATATCTAATCCATTTAAATGTATTTTTAATCTTCTTAATACTATCTACAAATTTATAGTGACAAGATTTTCATAAGACCGACTCTTAACGCTAAATAATTATAATAGTAATAATGACAAAAAAAGGGGGGGGGGTTGGAGAAGAAACAATTCATATCGTCGTCAATTCAGAATATATCAAATTCGCTTACATTTATTATAAATCTTGTTAATATTATCTCACAAGTTTTATATTGAGTGGTTTTTGATAGGACCAACTTTTACACCAAAAGCAAAAAAAAAAAAAAAAAAAAAAAAAAAAAAAAAAAAATAGGGATTGAAGAAAATGTATAGTATTAAAATGATTCTGATAAAACCAGATCTTACAGAAAAATGGAATTAAAAACTCATTAACAGCTGTTAAAAACTCATTAACAGCGGACAGATAAAATTGTTAAACTTGGTTTATCTCTAATCTTGATTTAGTTTATGTTGAAATTAGTACTTAACTTCAAAATCTACCCCCGACAGTACTCCGAACCGGTAGGGATACTTTTAGATGAACAATTGCATTATGCACGATTACATTATGTACAAAAATACATACGTACTTAAAAATAAATATGCCAAAATGCTAATATTTTATTATTCCATTTTACACATAATAGATTTGTAAAAAGAATGACAAATGCATGTGTCAACACAATTCGGAATAACATCACTTAAAGAAATAAAAAAAATATATTTGTTACGCACTTCAAACTTAATGATATATATCTATTGGCTTATGGATACTTATAGTGTGTGACTATAAATATTTTGTTTCCTTTGCATTTCTTATATCGTAGAGATTTATCATCGATGCAATCAAAGTGATGCAGGTATGTTTCCCAGCATAATATTAGATTCAATTAAACACCATTTAACTGCACAGATTAGACTTTAAAATATATTTTCATTTCATATTTTTATAATAAAAAAATAAAAAAATTAAAAAAAATATGTTAAAAGAATTTATGAAACAATTTAAAAATTACAATTTTCAATGGAATGAATAATGAAAATTCTCAAGCCCACTCCTCATCATTAAAATCTCCATTAATTTAATGCAGTAATTCTAAATATTTTAATTTTGAAATATATTTTTCCATAAAATATTTTTATTCTTGTAATTCGGATTTTACTGCAAGTTTAGTCAATATTCACATTCCACAGAAAAAAAAAATAATAATGGAGGAATAATATCGATTTTATGTCTTGAAAAAGAAAATCCTAAATGGAATCTCAGATTGTGAGCCCCGGCTGAATGGCACATCACTCAGAAATTAAAGGAAGCGCACATAATTCTTATTTTTCCACTCAGTGGCCAAAAAGCAATTCTTTTAAGGGCAGTACTGACAAATATGACAAATTAAAAACTTATTCATCATAAAGTTATAAGTCATGCAAGAATTTCATGGCATTTATAAAGATAAATTACGCTTTTAAAATTACACATTTTAATATTTCTTTTTGACATATATTATAAAAATATAGAGCTATTTTCAATTAATAGAAAACGGTAACCTTCTATCTATATTATTGTTCTATTTTGTATCTCATTGTTTTATGAATAGATTTAATAAAATGATGTTATTTTTCATGTTAAATCATGTTAATTTTCATGTTGAATCATGTTATTTATTAGGATAAACTACTGATGAAGAAATATTTTTTTCATCTACAATAACAAATCATTTAACTTAGTCTGCAGGCGTGTATACATGCTACAATATATCTTTATTAGCTACTATTAAAACTAACTAAAATAATATTAAAAAATGTTTAGAATACAATTTTAGTGTGTATTTTACAAAGAATCTCTAGTTATTAACTATATAAAGTTAGAGCTAGAGGGAAGAGTAGTCGAATTTGGACCACTTTACTTATTTTCATGTGTTCCAATACATGTGGTCAATCTATTCAGCTACGAACTAAATAAATCTTTAGAACAATTCCTTTTTGAAAATCTTAAGTTTTTATTTTAATTTAAAAAATTTGTCAAAAGCGGTCCAAATTCAGACACTGGTCACCTATGTTGAACCCCTTGTCTCTTAAATTGGACCAAACAATATTAGACTGTTTTAATGAGTGGGGACTATTACTAATTTTATTAAAAGCAAAGTTCTAGATTCATGAAACAATCAAACAAAACAACAGCAATTAAATTTAATAAAATCAAATGTCTGAAAGTAAGAGTAATTGTTTTAAATCAAAAGATATTCAAAATATAAATCAAAGCCATAAGCAATTAAAAATAGAAATTATGAAACTAATTTCCAGTTACTTGAATATCATGTAAAAAGGGATGCAAGACTTAAACATAAATTTCATTTTTTCAACATTCCAGCGCATACAACATAGAGCCATATTTGGCAATCTGAACATTGAATCATTTATGTTAATTTATTTTTCTTCCAAATTAGGCAAAACCAATCATTACTTTCTTGATTTTTCTTTTTAGATTCTGAATCACTTGAATTTTTTTTCTTTCTTGCAACATAAGTTTTATCTACCTGAAGCTGTTTTTTGGCTCCCTCTGTACTTTGACTTAACTGATTTTGGAATGAGAGATAACATTTCTAATTATTCTTCGGCTTTTTGGGAGGGTTCTGTAGCTGCAAGCTTCTTGCGGATCAAGGTCTTCACAACTTACTCTTTCCTTTTCGGTTCTTTATCTTTATAAATTTTTTCTGTCACCAATGTTTTCCTTCCAGGCTGTTTGACTGTGTCGTTTTCATCATGTCTGTTTTTCATTCTCTTAGTTATAGAAGCTTTCATGATTACTGAGTTTGACCCAGAAATCTCAGTAACGGGATAGTCATCGGATCTATCTGCAGTACCTATATCCACGTCAGAAATAAATGCAGAAGCAGCTGCAAAATACAGTAGTCAAAATACGAATTATGAGATATTTATTGTGAAACAATAGCGAGATGTTACATCATTATTTGAATATCTATGAAGCCTTTCGAAAGTAACAAAAAGCATGCTAAAATATGAAAATTATTGTACTAATAAAGGTCTCATGCCACAATAAACATACAGCCAAAAGTTTGTAATCTACATTGTTAATTACTTAACAATACATCCTCTTCTGTTGAAAAATTCAAACTACGTTCTGTTGGAGAATGTCTCTGTTCTTTATGCATACTATCGTCTGAATCAAAATCATTTTCACGTTAACTATTTTTGAACCGTTTTTAAACACTATTCTTTTACACGACATCTGTTTCTGTTCACCATTGTATAATTTGTATGGATTGTTCAGTTGTTGACTGAAATAAACCAAATGTTTCATTTGGGAAACAACAACATTGAGGCATAACGGTAAAATTTATCGTCGTTTTTTAGTAATATATTTCTTTAGGTGTTCGAGACTTTATCAGGATATGTTCTCATATGTTGAGAATGCCAACTTGGCGATGCTTGCCATTTTCTGTTAGTCGGCACTGTGGCAACCCCCTTTTTATTGTTTTTCGATTTTCTTTTCAGTGTAGATGTAAAGTTTGTTTTGAACCGGTCTGACGGTAATAATGGAACTCTCAAATGAGAGTAATAATAATATTAATATACCTATATATTTGTAAATAAAATGTACATAGTTGTTTTTTAAGAAAGAAGTTTAATTTGAACTGTAGAGTGTGTTTACTTATTCAAGTTACGAATTTTATTTACAATATATTAGAACTAAGTTATGAAGACGTTTTTATTCTTCGATGCATTATGGAATAATTTGGATTTACCGAACCTGCAGTCTCACCGACAACGCATCATTTTTCTGGCGTCAAAGCTCTAGGATGTCTGGATTTCATCATCGATTGAGGTAAGTACCTCAAATTAAATTATATTGAATAAATAGAATTATGAATACATTTATTAACCGAACTGTATCGAATAAATTGAATTCTTTATTTTATGATGGATTGCGAAACTTTGAAAAAAAAAAAGAGCTACGATTCGTAGTCAAACTACGAAAATATTTGATAAAATAAGGGATTTATTAGATAATACACAAGAATTAGAGCTTGAGAATAGAAAATCACAGCTGGATCTTTTTAAACAGCAATTGAATGACAAAATGAAAACTTTAAAATCATTAAATTCTGAAATTGAACCACTGGTTCCAAGTACTGAATTTGAAAAAGAAATCGAGAAATCGGAATCTTATAATGAGAATATTATTGAATGGAAATATAAAATTTCCAAATTTTTAAATGATAACACAGTTACTCCTGAAACTAAACAAGATTCTTCAGACATTGAAAGTGATAG
This sequence comes from Maratus speciosus, assembly GCA_963932465.1. Classification (NCBI taxonomy): domain Eukaryota; kingdom Metazoa; phylum Arthropoda; class Arachnida; order Araneae; family Salticidae; genus Maratus; species Maratus speciosus. The sequence continues at coordinate 509,595,844 of OZ010786.1, read as the reverse complement.
TAGTAGCAACAATAGTTCTCTACTAAAAAGTCAGAAAATTCTGAATCAAAATTTGATTAAACTTCCTAAACTTAATATATCTAAATATTATGGTGATTCGTGTTTATGGCTCGAATTTTGGAGTCAGTTTTCGAATGCGATTGACAATAATGAACATTTAACTCCGATTGATAAATTTTCCTACTTAAAGTCACTTTTGGGCGGAAGTGCTGCAAATACTATAGCAGGCTTTTCGCTGACTAAGGAAAATTATGCTCATGCTATAGAATTATTGAAAAATCGTTTTGGTCGTAATGACCTGGTAATAAATAGTCACATGACTAAACTGCTAAATTTGAAACCAGTACGAAATTCTAATAACATTAAGGCTTTTAGAGATTTGTATGATGAATGCGAAATTCAAATAAGAAATCTTAATTCTTTAGGTGTTGTATCAGGTTCATATGGGCACTTATTATGTCCGATTCTTCTGAAACTTATTCCATCAGATATTGCACTAGAATTTAATAGAAAACGAATTAAAAACACTGACTGGGATGTTAATGAGCTGATAAATTTCATTAAAGATGAAATTGAATCTCGCGAGACCACTGTCCAATTAAACCATTTTGAAAAAATCCCTGAGAAGCAGGAAAATTATAAGAAAAATTATAAAAAATTCATTCCATCAGCTTCTGCCTTAACCACAAATATTAAAAATAACTGCATATTTTGTAATCAAACTGATCACGATACTGAAAAGTGTAAGTCTTTCACCATTCCGGAAATGCGAGAAAAATTAAAAAGGGAAGGAAGGTGCTTTAAATGCTTCCGTAAATTTCACATCGCGAATTTTTGTAAAATTTCGAATGAAAATTGCAAAGTGTGTGGTAAAACATATCATCATACTATACTTTGTAATTTTAATAAAAAAACAGAAGAATAAAAAAAATCAGGTATTATTATTTCCTCCGTATCTCAGTGCAAAGGCAATATAAATAATATCAGTAGAGAAGTAATATTGCAAACAATTCATGTAAAAGTGGAAGCGGGTGAAAATTCAGAAACTGCTCTTTGTTTATTTGACTCTGCTAGTCATCGAACTTTTATTACAGAAAATTTAGTTTCAAAATTAAAACCTGAGGTCATTAGAAAGGAAAAATTAATTGTCTATACTTTCGGTTTGAGAAAATCTGAAGAACGATGTTATGATGTCGTTAAGCTAAAGCTAATTCACTTGACGAATAGAAAACGTAGTATAATAATTGAATCATTAGTCACACCGCTAATAACCAATTCTTTGATACAAATTCCTCCTCTTCCATACAAAATTAAGAGAAAACTTTCCAAATTTCGTCTTGACACTTGGGAACATTTGGAAAATAGTGATGTTGATATATTAATAGGAGATAATTATTTATATCAAATTAATGACAAAACATACCCCATAAATAAATCATTGTTCGTCTGTGAAAATTTATTTGGGCATTCCCTCTGCGGGACAATTGACGTAAATAAAAATAGTGAGAGTAAGCAAGCTGGGGTCTTGTCCACTCAGGTTATGAAACCTATTCAAAATGATTTGAAAACATTGTGGGAGTTAGAAACTTTAGGGATGAACACTGAAGAAAATATTTCTGAATTAGATAAAGAGATAATCGAAAAATTCGAAAACAATTTGCATTTTCTTGAGCACCGATACGAAGCTAAATTGTTATGGAAAGATGATAGAAGAGATTTAGGAAGTAATTATAACAATGCTAGAAACCGATTTATTAACTTAAATCGAAAATTGCTTAAAGATAAGGAATTATTGCAGAAATATAAAGAAATTGTGATTGAACAGGAATTAAATAACATAGTGGAAGCATGTTCTAATAAAACTGTAAATAGCGGTTATTTTATGCCCCACCGACCTGTCTTGCGAGATGATAAACCCACAACTAAAGTTAGAATGGTATTTGATGCTTCCTCAAAAGAAAATAGCAAATCATTAAATGATTGTTTGTACAGTGGCCCAAATTTGAACCCCGATTTATTAGAAATTATTATTAATTTCAGAAAATTCAATACTGCGTTTTGTGCAGATATTGAAAAGGCCTTTCTTCAAATTTCTGTAGCTGAAGAAGACCGAGATTACCTTAAATTTCTTTGGTTCGATAATGACGCAAACAACTTTTTCAAAATTTTAAGATTTAGACGTGTACCATTTGGCGTTACATGCTCACCATTTATTTTGGCTGCCACAATTAAACATCATATAAAGAAATATCGAGATCAACATCCAAATGTTGTATATATGTTAGATAATTCCCTCTATGTCGATGATTTAATTTCCGGATCGGATTTAGATAACGAAGCTTATTATTTATCAGTTACAGCTTCTGAAATTCTTAAAGAAGCTGGGATGAATTTGAGGAAATTAAAAACAAATTCTATTAAACTTAGGGAAATGCGGGAATCTGGTAACTTAGGTATAAGTGAGGAAAACACAGGTAGTATCTTAAAAGTGCTTGGACTGATATGGAATACTGAATCTGATATTTTTATGTTAGATGCGCAGCCCTTTGAAGAATATTACATCGATGATCCCACGAAGCGAACAGTTCTTAAAATGTTACTGACATTTTATGATCCATTAGGATTTGTGAATCCATTTGTAATACGTATTAAAGCTTGTTGCAAGAAACATGGCAAAGAGGTTTAGAGTGGGACAATAAATTACCTGAAGATTTGAAATGCGAGTGGAACACCTGGTGTTCAGAAGTTGTACATTTAAGCACATTTGAAATAACCCGAAAATATTTTCCTAATATGATAAACATTTCTGAAAATTCACAAATTCACATATTCTGTGATGCTAGTCCCAAAGGGTATGGAGCAGTTGCTTATTTGCGTTCCATTTCATTAACTGGCGAAATTCAAACAAGTTTTGTTTGGAGTAAATGTAGAATAGCCCCCCTCAAGAAGTTAACTATTCCACGGCTGGAATTGATCAGTGCAGTAGTTGCCGCTAGAATGTGGAAATATTTAAAACAAAAATTACATATTTCTAATTTAAATATAAAGTTATGGTCGGACTCAGAAATAACTATTTGGTGGATTAGGAGCTCTACTACAAACTGGAAACCCTTTATTTCCAATCGTGTAACCTAAATTCAGTCATTGACAGATCCAAAGGACTGGAATTATTGTCCCGGAAAAGAAAACCCTGCAGATCTGCTTACGCGAGGGGAAAACTTATCGAAGTTAATGGGTAATAATGTATGGTGGTGCGGCCCACCTTGGTTATCACTATCAGAAGATATGTGGCCTTCAAAAAGGGCTATAGAAATGGTTGCAGAAGCTTTTAATGAAATGAAAGCAAAACCAAATTTAACATTATTGTGTAACGAATCAAACTCTATACCTAAGCCAGTATTTGGTATGGCAAAGTTCAGTAGTTTAAATCGCGTGTATAATATTACTGCTTGGATAATGCGTTTTATTCATAATGCCAATTCGAAAAACCCTAAAATTTTAGGACCTTTAACTACCTCAGAAATAGAAATAGCAGAAAAATACTGGATTAAACAAACTCAGGAAACTTCATTTAAAGTTGAAATAGAAGCACTTAAACAAAAAAAAACACTTAATAAAGATTCTTCTTTGTACAACCTTAATCCACAATTCGATGAAAATGACTTACTTGTTTTATCCGGAAGACTTCAGTTTTCTGAAGTTACAGAGCAGGAAAAACATCCGTGGATACTTCCTAATAAATCTTATTTTGTAAAATTACTAATTAAGGATGCTCATGAAAGAATGTACCATTTTGGTGTAGCTATCACTTTAGCTAACCTTCGTGAAAGGTATTTTATATTAAAGGGAAGAAGATTTGTAAAATCCGTCTTAAGATCGTGTATGATATGTCGAAAACTTAATGCTATTCCTGGAAAGGTGGAAATAGCACCTTTACCGAAAGATAGAATCATCAAAACACCAGTTTTTGAAACCTCTGGTGTCGATTTTGCCGGTCCGATTTATTATAAAACTTCTGAAGGCACTGGGAAGGCTTATATTGTCGTATTCACATGTGCTGTAACCAGAGCGATTCATCTAGAGTTAGTCACCAATCTAAGTACTGAAACCTTTATCTTAGCACTACGAAGATTTTTCTCTAGGAGAGGTTTCTGCAAAATAATGTACAGTGACAATGCCAAGACATTTTCTAAGGCTGTTTTGGTGTTAAAAGATGTTTGGGAAAGAATTTCTAAGCAAGAAATTTTTGATTACTTGAGAAAGAATAAAATAATATGGAAGTTTATAATTCCCAGGGCTTCCTGGTGGGGCGGCTTCTGGGAAAGGATGGTCAGATCAGTTAAAACACCTTTAAAAAAGGTTCTAGGAAAAACTTGTCTCCGTTATGAAGAGCTAGAAACAATACTTACAGAAATTGAAGCAGTGATTAATTCACGTCCCTTATGTTATCTCTACGAAGAAAATGCTGAACCATCACCTTTAACGCCATCTCATTTTTTAGTTGGTAAACGATTAATGTCCTTACCTTCTTATGGATTACCAGTCTGTACGCAAGAGAAATCCAATAAGATTTTGTTGACGAGAAAATATAAATATAAGCTACAAATTACTGACCACTTTTGGAAAAGGTGGAGAAACGAATATTTGTTAGAACTTAGATCTGCTTTTCAAGTGAAAAACATAAATTCATCGCCTCAGTTCAAAGTTAACGATATAGTGATAATTCATGATGAAAAGCTCCCAAAACATATGTGGAAGTGTGGTCGTGTTAAAGAACTCATATTTGGTCGTGACTCTAAAATCAGATCATGTGTATTACAGACTGCAAAAGGCGATCTTAAACGACCTGTGCAATTGCTATATAATCTTGAATTGGACTTAGTGGACTAAAAGACACTAAAACTCTTACACTAAAAATAAGAACTATTATCGAACATTTAATTTGTTTTGTTACTCATATTTACCCTTATTATTGTTTAATTTTCATACAATTCATGTGTTTTATTTTCTTTCGTAGATTGCAGCATTCTTATTATTTTTGCTTTTATATCTGTAGCTGTATGTATCTGAAAATTTGTCATGTATGTAAGTATATTCTTATGTTTATTAAATTGTTTAATATAGATGCTGAACTAAGTGTTCAGCCCGGGGCAGGATGTTGAGAATGCCAACTTGGCGATGCTTGCCATTTTCTGTTAGTCGGCACTGTGGCAACCCCCTTTTTATTGTTTTTCGATTTTCTTTTCAGTGTAGATGTAAAGTTTGTTTTGAATCGGTCTGACGGTAATAATGGAACTCTCAAATGAGAGTAATAATAATATTAATATACCTATATATTTGTAAATAAAATGTACATAGTTGTTTTTTAAGAAAGAAGTTTAATTTGAACTGTAGAGTGTGTTTACTTATTCAAGTTACGAATTTTATTTACAATATATTAGAACTAAGTTATGAAGACGTTTTTATTCTTCGATGCATTATGGAATAATTTGGATTTACCGAACCTGCAGTCTCACCGACAACGCATCATCATACAACTAGATATTTATGAAAATCTGGCTTGTGTACTTTGTTATCTTCAACGCTTCAATTCATCTTCTCCAAACTGTGTTCAAAAAACATTTGTTTAATAATAGTACTCACAAGTTGAAAAATTAACTTCATACATATATCAGTCAAGCAAGTATTACGCATTGTTTCTAATGATAAACTGTACTATTAACATCAGAATTTAACATTTAATTTAAACATTTGTTATAGAATTATAGAGAAATTATGTAATTTAACTCTCATTAAATAGGAAATGTTTCCGTTTTCAAATTGATTATCACATACATTTAACGGTATAATTTTGAAAATCTAAACTTTTCAAAGTTCACAATCACCGCACTAATAAATGAAATAACATTTGACTTAGACTTTATACATAACGTTTAGATTATGGTACGCTTTCTAACTTTATATTAGTATAATCTGTTTTCGAGGTTTAAGCACAACAAGAAAATCTTGTTTAATAAACAACAATTAAAAAGAACAGCAAAAGACAATATTTATTAATTAAATTAATTAAAACCTTTTAAATAATTCATATAAAGTGAACAATCTTTCATCTCTCATAAAAGTCTGTAATTATGCAATCTCAAATATTTATTCACAATGGAAAAATTACTTACATAATAATAATCATTTAACACTTACACAAAGTATTGTTTATTATTCGTATATCCTTGGTTTCAGTAACTTCAAATAAATATATTTACATTGAACCGACCAATTTTTTAAAATGTACCAAAACAATTGTGCAAAAGGCAAAAAATCATGATGCCATGATTTCTCTGTGACAACATGGAGGAATTTAGAAGAGTCATATTTCTCTTCATTTTTGTACATTTTGTCGGTAAAATACTCTAAATAGTGTAAATAGGTAACTAAGTAAAAGCGTAAAACTGATTAATCTAAAATTGTAAAATTTTGAACGAAAATCCACAGTTTATGGTATGTGAGTTAAGAAATAATATATTGTTTTGCTGTAATCCTAACGCATAACGTTCAACTCACTGTAAGAGATCGCAAAACTGTAGAAAAAATGGCTCCCGTATTAGAGAAAATGGCTCTCGTATTTAAAAAAAAATGGCTCCAATGTTTCCTTGTTGATTATTGAAATTTCGTTCCCCATGGAAAAAGACCAATGAAAATTGGCTATTAAAGCAATTCGCACCCAAAACCACCAGAGACTGTAAGTACGCAGTTGTTTACTGACTTCACCCGATAATAAATTTCAGTTTTGAGTACTATTCTTAAATAACCACTTTTAACTTTGGTTAAAAATTAATGGCTATAATTTCAAATTTATCGATGAGTCTGAAAGTCGGTTGAATATGGCTATCCACATCTTCCCTTTTTTTTACCAAAATTATTTTGTTTAGAAAGGGATTAGTAACATGTTTCATCTTGGATATTTTAAAGTGGTAAAAATATCGATAAAAGTAATTTATCTGTTGATTTCAGTGACATGACATCGCACATCGATTAATTTTTAAAATTTCTTCTATCAGCATACTGCTGACTGTTAACGTGTTAAATCTGCAGGACAACATGCTACAATATCTTTGAATATCTGTAACATACTGTAAAACACTTATTTTGGGACTACCATTTCTTTGTTGAAATGAGTTTGCTCAGCTTAATTCCAGCATCTCATATTATGTAAGTGTACACATTTGTTGTAGTACATATCTGTTTAATAAATAATATATGACAGAATTTTTTATAAATATCTATTTTAAAAGCATTAGAATCCTTTTATTAAATTAACCTCTATACCAGTGGTTCCCAACGTGGGGCGTACTGGGGGGCAATTTCACTTTCTAGGAGGACAATTCCAAATTTGTTACTCACTCATTCGCTATCAGTTTCATGTGTCTTTTTTTTCTTTTTTTTTTTTTTTAAATGTAATATTCCAGACGAAAAATGAATGGAATACAAGCAAAATTTAAACAGTCAGTTTTGTTATTGAATTTTTAAAATGTTCTAATGGAAAGTTTAAAATAGATTTAACACCATAATAATTATACGAATACATTTTTTAAATTTTTGATATCGTATTAAATCTCACTATAATTTTTCTGGGACTAAATTTTACAATTTTTCGAACGCGTTCGATTTTTTACAGAATGAACTTTCTACTTCTATTCGCTCTGCTTTATGTCACACGAAGACTCTTTTACACGAGAACTACTTCAAAGTATATATAAATTTCACTGTCTTGAACATATTTAACCAAAAAAATATATGAAATATCTAAACAAGGTACTGCTACTTTATAAAACTTATAAATCTCAAATAGCATATAAATATCTATGGCTGTAGTGCAAGCCGTATAACACTTTTCTTTAATCCCCGAATTCTCGCTCCCGTCAATATCACGGCTGGGGTGTCGTTCGTTATTTCTCGTTCCCGTCATATTTCCGGGCTGGAGATTTATTTCTGTAAAAAATTTCTGACACCAGAAAAATTTCACTGGCATTTTGGTGTGAAGTTTTTGAATACTTTCGTTTAGATTTAGCTTTTGCGCTGACTGTAATGTTGGGCTTTGTATTGCATGTTTCGAAATATGTAACGCTTAAAAATTATTAATAATCAAAATTTAATGTATATATATTATTTGTAAAAATGTATGTGATGATGATAAATAAAGATCTAAGATGTGAAAAATAAAGGTGTTATTCGCATTAAATTGTGCGGTGTAAAACAAACATTAAGACACATAATTCTCGCATGATGACTTTTCTACAAATATGAATTTGTTCTATAACATCTTTTTTTCGCCTTAAAAAAAAAAAAAAAAAAAAAAAAAAAAAAAACTAATTGCATATTTTAATTATAAACCTTATAATTATTCAATTTCTGTAATAAAATAAATAGGTACTTTTTTTATGGTTTTTCCAAATATTAAGCGATCGTGAAGGGGTTAACGTTGAGGTAAGTTGGAAAATTACAACAAAACTCTTTTTGGCCCAAAGGCGAAGATGTATAATCTCATTGCATTTATAAAATTATGTTAAAAACACATTTCTGACAGAAGACTGCACTATTTGATAAGTTAAAAATGTGAAATGAATAGCTATTGCTACGGCTCTATTACGCTTCCGCCGTGTGACTGGAGTTCACTTTTTTAAATAATAAGAGGCATAATTTACAGATTAAGGGAGGAGGGGCGTAGTGACTTTACAGAGGATTTGGTGGGGCGTGGCCAATAAAAGGTTAAGAACCACTGCTCTATACCAAAAGTATACAATATAAAAATGTGGAAGAAATTTTTATGTGTATAAAAAGTATACTTTTACAGATTAGTAGACAGTTGCAACAATTTTAAAACTAAACAAATGTATTAATTCAAACTTTATCTCATATTACTGGAGAACAAACTACTTCATTCACTTTTCTTTTGCGAAAAATCTAAAAAACGGGTTTATACATTTAAGAAAAAGTAAGATAAATGAAAAGAAAGCCCAGAATCTTTCTAAAGATCAAATAGGCTGTGGGCCTTGACCTAAAAATGTACTTAAAAAGCAAGTTCCGTTTCAACTCTTTGGGGGCAATTTGAAATTAATACTAATTCATTCTTTGCCATATGACGAACAAAATTTACCAATGTTCTGGAAAAAATCTTTGTACATTATTTTACAATCGTGGTTTTAATGCGTAAGAAAAAAAAGTCTCTATATTTTACATCTGGCATATTTAATATATAAATTAGTAAATTTTTATGATTTCATAATCTATGTTCTTTTATCACACTTTTGAGCATGCTGTAGTTTTCCATTATAGGGGGCTTGGAGGTATTTTAAAAGATTGGAGCAATTCAAGTTTTAGAAAGTGAAATTTTAAATCTCACTTTCTAAAGCTTGATAAACGATATAAAAACAAACCTGATGGACTTTTTAGGCTTGTTTATGAATATATTTAAACAAATAAACATTTCTTTATGTATATACTATTTTTTGTACATAAATTACTTCTGTCTGTACAGCAGACTCCCTCAAATCTGCAAACGCCTATAATCCGCACATCATCACAGATGTAAACAATTAAACTTTCAGTTAAAATATAGAGACAAAATTACAGAATTTTTTGTTTTATATCATTCGCGTGTATTTTAATGTAATTCATGAAAATATGTCTGAACTCATGGTTTTTCATGAAGAAAGTATAAATTTATTTCTGAAAAAAATATTGCTGATATCACTGGTAATCAAAATCTTTTTACCAAATCTATTTATGTATTAATCAAGCTTTTTTGGTTATTATCAAATCTATTCATGAACTAATTTGTTTTCACATACTTTTAACACTAAACCATTAATTTTTTTAATCTAAATTATTTTTTTAAAGAAGCATCCAACCACACAAAAAGTACAGTACAAATATTTTTCAGTATTATATTAAATTCCTGGATTCATTTGGTTTAATGAAATATCCTTGATATTGAATGTGAAATACAGTGACTGTTAAAAGTGAAGGTTTTACATGATTTTAATAATAATAATAATAAAACAATAAATAGAAATTTCACTTTTTTTGACAAAAATGGGCTTTAAAAAATAAAATCTGAATTGACACCTGAAATTAACATTGCTTTCAAATTATAGGAATATAAATATACACCACAAAAAAATATAGTACTCTACAAGATCTTTAGAACACAAACTTAAAAACGCAAGGTTTTGCGTTCGTTAGAATTTTATGTTTATATAGATCATTTCACACATCATCAAAACTCAAAACTTACCTTGTAAACATAGCAAAATATGTGAGAAACATATCAATATACAGTCGAAGATCTTTATACTATTATATTTCTTGAGACTAGACGTTGTGCATATTTTGAAATTTTGAATAATATAAGATCATTTTACATACATTAAATTTTACTTCTTAAACACGATCCAAATAAGCCTGTACAAAATCCTTATACTACTTATTTAAAAAAGAAATATTGCAATAAAAGCTATTTTTCTTATTAAAAAGCTCTGAATTAAAAGCATCTGAATCTTATTAAAAGCATCTGAATCTTCATTTTCTGTTTCAGTTGAACTGTTCTGTTCCATAACATGACACACATTTCTTGAAACTGAGTCACATAATACAAGTTCACACTGATTAGAACGTGGACGCTTGACAAAACTAATCTGTGGATAATTTTTTTGAATACGCCGCTTAAGTAAACAATTTCTGTACCCAGATATATCAATGTTTTCATTTTCAAGCACAATTTGAACAAACATATCTACTAGTTTTTTCATCCTCATTATTTTATTTTGCTTGATGATTAAATCTTCTATTGCATCAGTGCAGAAAACTTTAAATGATATGGAATATTGTGTGTCAACAGGTTGTGCGCTTTTGTCAATGGTTAAAAACTTAGTATAATTTTTGTAACAAGATCTATGATACTGCATTTCGATAGCTACTAAGTCCTTATCACGAATTTGTATTAGTAAATGCTCTGCTCATCCTTCTTTGCGATTGCAGCTTCGAGCAATAAATTGTTGTTTGTTTCGCATTTAGCCAATTTTTCTTCTTTTCTTTTACCTGTAGGTCTGTCAACAATATATTTTTCTGTTTTGCAAATAACACATACGGCGGGCAACACGCAGTTTTTGTTTACACCCTGCGAAAATATAGAATCACTTCGCATAATTCGTTTAGAAATCATGTTTTCGAGAATTGATGCATCATAAAATTGTTTTGCTTTTGAAGTTGATGCTTTAGATTTTTTTTTTCAGCAGCAGCAATTCGGGTTTTATCCGTAAACTTACCAGGCCCTGACTATTGCAAGGGCACCCGGGGCCTATGCCCTGGGCACGGAATTTCTGAGGGGCACAGAATTTTTCAGAATTCCATCTAAATTTCCATTAAAAAATCATAATTGTGAAAATTGTGATATTTGATATATAAATCCGATGAAATGACAAAAATATATCTCAATATATGATTAAAAGCATATTTCAATAAATAATAGACAAAAAAAATATTTTTTTTATACCGAGAACCATTTTTCAATTTTACAGAGAACTGAATTTTTTTAAGTTATCACTTTTTGAATAAATGTGTAATATGTAAAAAGACTAGTATTTGTAAATCAATCAGTCTAAGGGGGCACAAAAAATTGAAAGTGTCCTGGGCGCAGAAACTTGCTAGTCGGGCCCTGAAACTTACTATAACATTTACGATGAAAACCATTGTTTTTATCATCAGGTAATTCTTCTTGTTCATTTACGGGCAACAATAATAATTCAGAAGCTATTTTACCTTCAGTCGTATCAAAATCTTTCCATTTCAAACAGCACTGTTTAACTTTTGCCCAACTGACGGTGGAAAAGTTTAATATTTTTATGTCTGCATCATTGACACGATGCAAACAACATTTCATAAGATCAGACATTGTATTAATATCGGTATTAGTATCATTCATACGCGGAATAAACTTTGTAAACAAGGCGAATTCTAGGATGCAGGATGTAAACATCCGATGGAGATAACGCTAGATAGCACGTTTGCGATTCAACGATGTTCATTGGATCATAATTTCAGTCCAAAAAAAAAAAAAAAACGACGGCTTGTGATAGGAGGATTCAGTTGGATATTCGGCTACTTTTACATACCAACATATAAACAGGACCGCAGAAATTGTAAAAATTAAGAATTTATATAATTGATTATGAAAAAATGTGCACTTTATGATACCAGAACATTGTGAATTCCTTATCTATACAATATTATTTAAATTTTAAGATTAATTCAAAATTGCCCCTCGATGATTGAAACGAACTTGCATGATATTCACGTACGGCCCACGGCCTAAAAAAGTTGGACAAATGTAACGTCTGTTTTTAAATGTTGTTTCTCATCAGTCGTGTGTAATCGTTAAAAGAGAGTTAAATTATCCAAGGCGATTTGCTCAAATTGATTTCTTTTTATACGAATAACTCGACTTTTTTCATCATTTAGTATAATTTATGATGATTTTATACAATGTGCTTTAAGAAAAATCCACTTATGAATATTTTTATTTATAATTTTATTTAATTATTACTATTATTTTGGTAACAAATTATTTCTTACAGTGAATTTTCGCTATTTCGATAATATGAAAAATCCTATATACAAATACAATTTTTATAATAGTCTTTTCATTTAATCCCGCTGCATATTTTTTTATTTAATTGAGTGTTGCTTTTCAACATTTTTTTCATGTTATGTAGCAATATTATAATTCTTGTATGAAAAATAGTTGCGAATAATGTTGCGAAATATGATTAATCTTGTGTTAAATATTTTAAATTATTAGCAATGAATTCATCAGTAATTAATTTTTTCTGACCACATCAAATTACACGACCTCAAGTGAACAATTGTTTATTGCCTGTTATTTTTTCAGCAAACAACAATAACAAAATAGCATATAATGCTTACTGGTCACTGATTGAAATAGAATAATATCACTGACAGTTTCCCCACTACAATCTGTATTAGTTAACAATGGTTATTGAAATAAGTTTTATTGAAAAAACAGTTACGTTTTGTTAAATATATGAAATCCTTTCTTTTTTTTTTGTATATATTTTGCAAGTTGTTTATTATATGTGTGGTTATTAGAGAATGAAAATTAGCATATGATTTCTTTACCGAACAGAAATATGTGTCTTTTGTTTTTGGTATTTTAATTATAAAGATGAACCAGGTATTTCTTTGCAATTATGCTAAATGATTCCTTCAAAAACCGGTGTTGTACTTCAGTCAATTTGTTTGCATAGCAGGATGTGTTACAATTATCAAGATGATTTATTACTACTAGCTGACCCCCTCCCCCCGGGTTGCCCGGACCCGTTAAAATAACCTAAAACTAAAGTGAATTTGCATGAGAATAATTTGTAGTGCTGTCATCTAGTGGTGGATTTGAAATACAATGCGGGAGTTTTCTGTAAAATTAGTCCCAGAAAAAAAAAACGTATTTTGCAGTTTATATCGATGTAGCATTTTTGAATTCATTGTTGTGGGCCGGATAGGATTCCCCATCACCCTTCCCCGGAGAAATGAGATGTCCTACCCGGAAGATGTGAGATTTTGTGATTGTATGGGTCAAAAAGTGCAATTTCCCCCACGGAGACACTGAAATCCCCTCGGAGAAATGTGTCTGAATTCAACACTGCGATGTGTCTATTTCAAGTTAATTTATCATGCTGACTGTAACAGTAACATACCATGTGCCGAAAAGATTGTAAGATTAATTGAACTGTATTTAATATTATGACACTTTTGTTATAAGTGTTTATTTTTACATTTTATAAAGCCTTAAATATGGTTTAAATATTTTACAAATATTTATATAATTCCAAAAAGTATTTAAAAGTTATTATTACTCACGGATACATCTGTTTTTGAACTGGAGATTGAGATTTTAAATGGTATAAGACCCCTTCAATGAAATAATATTTTCATTTCACTATTTTGATAAAAATAAAGATTTATTTATATATATATATATATATATATTTTTTTATATTAAGATTTATTTTATTTATATATTTTCTTAGGAATACATATAAGTGTCGCCCTTAAAAAATCAGAAAAAAAACAAAAATTACAGTCAATTCGGATAACTTTGACTCATAAGGGTAACTTTGGCCCACAAGAGAAAAAAGATTAAATCTGCTACATCCCTTGAGTTATCGGCAAAGTTTTGGTCTCAAAATGAAGGTAGCAACACTAGCGTGAGGTTGAAAGGTCATTGTAAATAATTCGCCAAGGTTCTACCGTGGCAGCATGAACCAAAGTCCAGTAAATATGGGCCAAAGTTACCCTAATTGACTGTATATGTGTTTGTATTGTCTATTTGTGTTTTCTGTGTATAAATAAATGTCATGTTTGTGTATAAAACGGAATAAGTGTCTAATTAAGGGATTCATGTGTCTGCTTAATTTTAATACTGTTTAATTTAAGCATTTTCAGTCAGCGGCTTCAAAAGGAACTTGGTGCTGCAAAAACACACAGCGCAAGATCATTCAGTATTTTTTATTAATGAAGATTATTGATTGAAATATTTAAGAGAGTAAAGGAATGGGTCATAAATAAAGGATTAATTAATATATGTATTTATAGCAGGCATAGTTCCTTTAGATACAGTCAATTAGGGTAACTTTGGCCCAGATTGATTAACTTTGGTTCATGCTGCCACGATAGAACCTTGGCGAATTATTTACAATGAGCTTTCAACCTCACGCTAGTGTTGTTACCTTTATTTTGAGACCAAAACTTTGCCGATAACTCAAGTAATGTTGCAGATATAATCTTTTTTTTTCTCTTTTGGGCCAAAGTTACCCTTATGAGTCAAAGTTACCCGAATTGACTGTAAATCTCTTTTATTTATAAACTGAAAATTTCAACTTTCGCCTTTCCATTATTGACCCAGGGACTTAAAGTTCAGCAATCAGACGCTCTTACCTATGGACCAAGATGAACACAGGAAGAGTGCTGAAATTTAGATTCTTTTTCATTGCGAGGCGTAATGGGCATGTGCTTCGATGACTATGGATGAGATAGCTTTTTCTGTATGAGAGTGAACTCTGATTGTTAATTAATTAGCTAATAATTACAGTTTTAAAATTATGAATCTCAGATACACAAGGTGAGGCCTTTGACTTTCCTCACAGAAATTTTAAACCTGGTACGTGTCGTAGATTTTGCTAGACATCGCGCGCACACACACAGAGAGAGACACAGAGCGATTTGTTCATTTATTAATACGGATATATGCGATATTAAATTCAATATATAGTTTTCATATTTCAAAAATAGTAATTTCATGCGTAAAATAAACATAATCTGTTATATTCTAAATACTAAATATTGTTAAAAACATGATAGGAATAGTTTAAGTTAAAGTATTTGGAATTAATTCGAAATGTATCAGAAATTAATTATTAATATGAAAAAAAAATCATATAAAATATTATTTTAATTAGCTACAGAAAGTATAAAATGTACTTTAAAGTACAATGAAACCTCTGAATAACGGACTTCTGGGAAGAACGGATTTTGCCCATTATTCGGGAGGTGTCTGCTATTTAGAGGTATTTTTTTTTAAATATATAGGAGTTGGGGGTCGAAAAGTGTCCGCTAAATAAAGGTGTCCGTTATTCGTAACTGTCATCATGGAGGTTAAACTGTATACTTAGAAAAAATGTTCTGATCACATTTATGCTTGTCTGTCTCGTAAATAACTAATAGACATCGAAAAGTAAGAATTTTTTTTATTTAATAACTGTAAAATATAAATTTATGGTACTGTAAAGGTAAAAATGCCTTTTATTTTCTAAATTGAACTAAATTTTACCCAAATTATTTTTGTTATATACATGTTCAGTTGCATTTGTTTTTTTACATGATTACCAGTCCTAATGATATCTTAGTAAGTACAAAACTTGTGTGGAAATATAAATTGTTTGAAAACAACGTTTAAACACACAATAAAATAAGTTGATTTGATCAGACGTATACGTTTCGTGAGTACTAGGACTCACATCCTCAGTGTAAAAAACTTTAAAAACAATATCCCCCCCAACTACATGTACGGTGAAAAACTCAAATGTCAAAACATAATACCAAAAGACCATCAAGTTCCAACAGCCAATGAAATTAATGCGGAAGTGAAGTGTCGTGACACAACAAATCCACCCAGAAAGTTGAGATGTATGCTGTACTAGATAAATCATTAACCAAGGAGTCTTCAAATTTATGGATATGAACTTCCTCAAAAAAGTCTAAATCCATTACTCCTCTGGATTTAGACATTTTTGAGGTCCGCTAACGTTCCGCTTTTTATATTTGCTCTTTTGAGATCAAGAAAACAAAAAGTTCTTTCACATTTTTCAGCCTTTGCATATGTTAAGCCACTAAACTAGACCTATGAGAAAATTTTATTAGAAGCTTTAAGAGAAAGATAAATAATTTTTGTTTTCTTTATTTCTTAAGTACACAAAATAATGCATATAAAGAGATACACGATATAATTAAATTCTGAAATGCTTGTTTAAAAATATAAATACACAAAGATAAAATTTTTACTCCATAAATTTTGTTAAAAGGTATATTCCAAAGAACTATATTTTTTAATCGTTCCAATGATTTAATTGAATGTATAAAACCAAAAGTAATTTTTCAGTTGTAATTTTTTTATAATTTATTCATTAAACATTTGTTTCTAAGAAGGTACTTTTTAAAGCATATTTTTATTACGATTAAATTTATTAAAATTTTAAGAATAAAATTTTAACTTAACAAAAGCAAATTATTTGATAAGCAATTAATGAAAAATTTTAATAAATATTAAATTAATGAAAAATTTGAAAAGCAATTTATTTGATATTGGTTTTAGTAATATCTACAGTGCGGCTTAAAAGTTTAAGAACAACGCAAATATTTTAATAAAAATAAAATTGTACAACGGAATACTTTCAAATATTCACTGTAGATGAATATTATGATCATAAATATATATCTTAAGTTTGGAAAAAATTTATCGTTACAAAAATCAGAAATTGCAAAAAAAAAAAAAAAAAAAAAAAAAAAAAAAAAAATTGGTGATGTCGTAAAAGTTTATGCGAAAGTGGAATTTTATGTAAATATCTCCTTAAACATGATAAGTGGAGGATCGTAGAGATATTTTTCCTAGAGTATGAAGCGTAGCGATCGCTGTACGAGTTATATCAAAATGCCGAAATTTCTGCAGTTTTCGCCTAAAGAATTTGTAGAAGTTTGGAAGCTGAAAGCTAAAGGTAAATCCGTTTTGCAAATTTCGCTTAATTTAAATCGGTCTAAACGTGGTATTTATAGTGTTTTGCAACGTAGAAAGCAGTTCAGAAATGCGTATCGCTCAGAAACGTCGAATGAAACCACACTGTAAGAAAAAAAAAAAAAAAAAAAAAAAATCCGACCAGTTTTCCTGTAGCAATCGGAAAAATAGTTGCCCTTATCGTACCGGAAAATTTTCCGACCCAGCTCGGAATAAAATCTGTAAAAAAAAAGGAAATAGTCAATAAAACGGTATTTTACGGATTTTATTCCGAGCGGGGTCGGAAAATTTTCCGGTACGATAAGGGAAACTATTTTACCGATTCCTACAGGAAAACTGGTCGTATTTTTTTTACAGTGCACATTTTGTGAGGACAGAAAAATTAAAATATTGGTTATGATGAGCAACTTTTCTCTTAATCGGATATAAAATTGACTTGGATCAAAACTATGACCTAACACCATATGCAGACGAATAACCGAATCAAGAAAAAAAAAAAAAAAAAAAAAAAAAAAAAATTAGCTCGGAAGCCTTTTCTGAAACCGCGTCACAAACAAGCGAGACTTCAATGGGCAAAACAGAACATGTGTTATGGTAATCGTGAAGAATGGGATTGTGTTATTTTTTATGATAATGAAATGGAATTTTAATGGTCCAGGTGGCTTCTTATTCTATTGGTGTGCCTAGAGGAAAGATCCGAAGAACATATTCAGAAAGCAACAGCGTGGTATGGTCTGGAATGGACAGCTCATGTAATTAGGCGCTTTTGGGTACAATGCACAAACGTCTCTTTGCTTTCAAAATGGCAGAAGAAATTCACAAAACATCAGGAAACTCTGAGTGAGCATTTGTGACCGTTTGATGTACTCCTAGGGGGTCACAACTGGACATTTCAAGACAATCCATCGATATTCGCTTCCTGTTGCACAAAAGAAGGGCTTAGATCTCAGAATATCAGTGCGATGAACTGGCCAGCACTCAGCCAACATATCAATCTGATAGAGAACACCTGCGGAATCCTCTAACGTGACGTCTACAAGAATGGGCAGCAGTTACACTCAGTGCAAAAGATCATATCAGCGATAGAGGAAGCCTGGTACAAACTCGCTTCCAAAACCTTCCATACTCTCATGTTATGAATGAAAAATCGCGTATTCGATCTCATCAGGTGCAATGGAAACACCTTAGACTACTAAAGAACTTTTGTGCTTTCTGAAATGTAAATATTGTGTTTTTGAGCATAAAATTTTACGACATCACAATTTCCAATTTTTTTATAATTTATTATTTCACTTACAATGAATTGTTCCCGAATTCGAAACATTAATTTGTAATACAATTGTTCGGATACATTAAAAATTCCAAAGCATTCCGCTGTATATTTTTCATTTTATAAGAACTTTTAGCTTGTGCATAAACTTTTGCGCCACACTGTAATATATAAAAATGAAAATGTCTCTGTCTGTCTGTTATTCTATTCTAATCTACAATTAAGAAGACAGAATTGTGAAATGTTACGTACATGCGTATTAAAACACGGCTTAGGCAACTAAAATAATCCAGAATCGAAATAATTTTTAGTTAATTTTTAATTAATAAAAAACCGCCACTTTAACAGCAATTTTCTATCAAATTTAAACCTTTTTCGTTATAGAAGTTTCCAAAAATGAAAAATCCACAATAAAACTGTTACCATAACAATTACTTTTCTATTGCAAGATTTCCACGTGAAAAATGAAATAGAAAGAAATAGTTTGGCGATTTTTTTAAAGTGAATATTATGTCATAACTTTTCTATTGCAAGATTTCCACGTGAAAAATTAAAATGAAATAAAAACTAGTTTGACGAATTATAAAAAAGTGAATATTACGTCACATTGAAAACATAATGGACGTCAACCGGTGAATATATAACGTCATATGAGTTTGAAAAACCCTATTGAAATATAATAGAAACCCGATTATGGAAATATTGGCATAGTTTAAAATTTTGAGGTTCTCTGATTTTGTTTTAGCCATTTTTAAATCTGTTCCATATGCAAACGTGTGTGTATGCGTGTATATTAGAATTTCCACAAATTTATAGGTTCCTAGAACTCATTCTTAGCGAGGAAGTGAAATAAAGATGGCTGTACTGCTTTATTTATACATATACTGTATGTTTAATTTTGAAATTTATTTTTCAAAACAAACATTCTTAAAATTTCGGGCAAAGCAGGGGGCTTTAGCTAGTCTTATATAAATTGCAAATACTATAACCAAGTTTTGGCAAATAATTTTTCTTTTGGGGTTACTAGTTTTAACTCATTCCAAGTTACTAACGTTCCGCTTTTATATTTACTCCTTTGAGATCAACAAAACAAATAGCTCTTCAGAACTTTTCAGCATTTACGTATGATATGCCAATAAACTAGATTTATTTGAAAATTTTATTAGAAATTTTAAGAGAAATGTAAATAATTTCTTTTTTGTTATTTCTGAAGTACACAAAATAATGCATGCATGAGAAAAACGATAATTAAATTCTAAAATGTTTATTTAAAACAATAAATAAACTCGGAAAACAGTTGTATTGTAGAATTCTTTTAAGTAATATTTTAAAGATTTATGTTATTTAATTGTTTTTAACTAAAAATTGAAAAATTGATTCTTATTTTTATGAACACTCTTATTTAATTTATGTAAAAAATACATTGTATTGTTGCTTTAAAATTATTTAATTCCATGTATAAAACTAAATGTAATTTTTCTGTTGTAAGTTTTCAAAATTTCTTCATTAAATATCTTTTTTTAACAAGGTACCTTTTTAAATATGGTTTTATTAAGATTAAATGCAATACGATAAAATTTTAATTTCACAAAATTAAATTATTTAAATGCATTTGTTTCAGTAATGTCTTATATAACAAACCTTTTATCTATTAGCACGAATAAATTATAATTCCGCAGCTATATCGAAAAATATGTGATAAATTGTATGAACAATCTTAATCTTTGTCTGTTTTATTCTTTACAAAAGCAAATTATCGATGCTCGTCGCAATGAAAAAAAAAAACTTTTTTCTAAAAGATGGCCATGTATTTTAAATTTTTGTTGTCATACAATAAAAGTGTCCAATTAGAACCTTATATCAGTGATGTATTCATAAAAAAAATTAAGTCTTTCCATCATTCTATAAGCAGAATGTACAGACTAAATTTGATATCTTAATTTTCGAACTAGAGACATACGAAATTTCTTAAGCATATCCGCTAGATATGCGGCGTATACCAGCAAATATATTTATAAATATTTTACTAATTAGATGAAAATTTGTATTCGAAAGTCTGTAAAGGATTTTTTGCTTTGTAAAACACTAATTTACTGACGTGTCATTAACTACAGAATTATTATACTTAAATTATTATGAAAGTAAAATCGTAAAAAAGTAGACTATAGTTTTTAAATATCATATTTAATTTTCTCGTAACGAATACCTTGCTTTTCATACCGTTGAAAAAATAAAAAAAAGAATAACAAATTCAGATTACTGTGCTGTTCAGTATAGGAGTTGAAATTTTCCCTCTGAGATCAAAATAATAAACAGCTTTTAAAAACTTTTCATCGATTGCATATAAAAATAAACGCACTTGTTCGGAAAATTTTGTCGGAAAACTTTGAGAAAGATAAATATCTTTATGCTTATTTTTATTTATCTCTTAAGTATTCGAAAGTGCGCTTGTCATGAGAATGTGCTCATGAGAATGTCATGAGAATTACTTTATTCTCACAGTTAAAAATTTATTTACTTTTATTTCAGCTTTTGAGAGAGAATAAAATAAATTATTCAATGCCTTCTTCAGTACATGAGAAAATAATTTATCACTTAAGCTCAACATAACAAATAGTTTTCAAGAATTTTTCATCGTTTGAGTGCAACATACAAATAAGAGTGATACGAACAATACTAGACTTCTTTAAAAATTCTCATAAAAACTTTAAGGAAACGATACCTATTTTTACAGCTTATTTTACCTTTATTTCTGAAGTAGTTTAATTTTACGTACATACAAGAAACACAAGAGACTAAACAAAATTATATGTTTAAAGAAAAAAAAAGAAATACGCTTTTATATCAATATGGAATCCGTCATTATCCAGAAAACTTTGGGATAAAAAATTCTAATTAATTACATATTTATGGTGAGTTTTGTTTATTACTATTATTACTACTTTTATTGTTCTATTACATTTTTTTCTTTTTAACCAAAATTTTATTTATTTGTTATTTATGCTAAAGAATACTGATTTAATTTTTGTATACGATATTTTTTACTACTGCTTTCTATTGTTTTAATCAATATAAAATAGCAAACATATTTTTCCAGTAAAGTTTTTTAACAATTTATTCATTATTATTTGTTTAAAGCTAACGTTAGAAAAGTTTGTTAATAAAAGCATTTCAAAAAATGTAATTAAATTTCACAAAGTTAAATTATTAAAATATAATTGATTCAAATTACTCTATTTTTTCTATTTGTGTCTTTTCTTTATTAAAACAACATTCCATTGCGAGAAATCTATATTAATGAAAGAAAAATTCGCTCTATCTGTGTGTTTGTGTCTGTCTGCGATGGCTAGCGAAGACTGCGGAACGTATAGGTATGAACATTTGCTTGAGGGTATTCCAAAGCACGTCAGACACGGATAAGATTTTTAATTTTTTATAATTAGTCGAAATCTTAATTAAACACTCATCAAACGGTCCAATTAAAAAAACATTCTTTTTTCCCAAAAAACCGCACACTGAATGGAATTGGACCATTCGAGCGAGGCTAGCTTAGGAGAAAAACAATAAATATAATGACAATTTTCATTGCTTTTATATAATTAAGAAAATAAATTTAGATATGAATTTGAAAATTTCAGAGCCAGTATAGAATTGTTTTGCACGTAAGAGTATCTAATTTTTGTAAAAATCGGACGTTTTTGCAAAAAAACTGACAGCGGCAGTAAAAATATTCAAAGAAGGATCCACACAGAGACGAGCATTCATTTAAAAACTCAACTTAAAAGATATTCATTGCAGCAGATAAACCCACCCCCTATCTAATTAGCAATATGAAAAGTAATTAATTATTAAACGTTGCCAAATGCTAAAAGTATAATTCAAAGGAATTTATCAACTTAATCTATGATACTCTGTGTGTTCTGTGGCAAGAGTCTCTTGATATGAGTTAAGAGTTTGTCCACAATGCATTTTCTCCGTGCATGTACATTTACCTGTATGTTTACTAAATATAGACTTCAGTTACTACCACTTTCGAACATTAATCACACGTTCTTTTCTCTAGTTCCATTGGCCAATTTCAACGGAAATTTGTTCCTTCAATATAGTTTTCGATTCACTTAAAGATTTTAGTTCCACCTTCCATCGCCAGAGGCGAATTTTTATCTCGGGGTTTCTGGGCCAAATTTCAGCGGAATTTGCTACTTTAAACTCAGCTTACGCTACTCATTATATTTTCGGGATGTGCTCATCACACCTGCTATACGGTGGCGTAGTCAGCGGGACACAAATTATTAAGACATACGTTCGAATCGAGATTTTTCATGATTAGAGACGCGTAGGGCGCCAGTATACGCTGAAGAACGCAGCAGGAACCTTAAACGAGGTTCATTTTGAGAGATTACTTTTGAAAATGTTAATGTGAATCAAGGGTTTAATCAGTATCGGTTAGTTGTGGAGAAACTGACCGGCTCGGGCAAAACCGGGCTGGTCAGATAATTATATATATATATATATATGCAAACACTTTTGAGCTGTCTTAGGAATTGCACTGTGCTGAGTGAATAATCTTAAATCTTCTTTTTTTCATTATATAGCACAGGTTATTTTTATTTTTGAGTCTATACAGGATGGTTCAGAACTATATGTCAAAATTGTAAAGGCAAGTACAAGGGACCTAAATAAGCAGATTTCGTATAGGAATGAGTTTAAACAGTAGAAGGTGCTGTTGATTTCGTTGGATGAAAGCTATTCGCTGGCTTGAATCGCCATCTCTCTCATTGAATCGCCAGCAATATGCGAGTTACCTTGCCGACATGCATTTCATGCATTGGCCTAAGTAAAGAAATGGCTGACACCACATCGGACTATCCTCTACTGTGCGTAACACTGCTTCTTCCACAGCAGGAATTGTGCGATATGTTACAATACTTTTATTACACCTGGAAACAAAAAAATATCCACTCACGCACAGCTCCTAATGAAGACGCTCAAATGTTCGTGGATACGGCAGAATCCTACCAGAGAATCGTTCAATCTAAATGCTTCGAGCAGCCAATCTATTTCCTTGCGCAATCCCATACACGGAATGCATGTCGACAAGCTTCGTATTGGTGTAATAATGCATGTTTCGAGAAATCAGTGCGAGAAATGACGATTCAGCGAAAAGCATTCATCCACCGCATTCTGCGGCCTCAACACTGCATTGCCGCGCCTACATTCTCATACGAAATCTGCTTATTTAGGTCCCCTCTGTGTGTCTTAAAAATTTTTATATATAGTTCTGAACCATAGTTTATAATCACGCATTTGCAATGAAGTCCCTTAGTGCGTATTTTTAAATTTTTACTGGCTCGTTCTATAAATGAGTGAAATCAGATCTTTCAGATAGGATTCGAATATTTTTTTTAATATTTGCAGCTTAAAGTTTATAATAGGTTTCATGTTATTTGAGAACTAAAATTTTGTTATCATTGGTCTTCATTAATTTTTGTAACATAAAGTCTTTTAGTCAAAAATATCGAAATGAAAGAGATTTAAATGAATCACATTTAGTTCGCTCAAAATTATAACGTCACTAGAGTTCTTTTAAACTTGTAAAGAACAAAAGAATAAATGACTGTCTTCTTCAGTACTAGAGTTAATAAATTCTCTATTAAGATCAACACACCAAATAAATTTTATTTCTTTCAAATTTCGTAAACATATTTTGAAACAAAAATACTTTTTTTTTTCTTTCACTAAATTTTCTTTCTGTTTTAATAAATTATTTTACAAGCAATGGCCACAAATATATCTAATTAACTGCAAATGTTCAAAGGATAGTAACAATACTTGTCTTATATGTTTCCTTTCATTTGAGGGGTAAATTGATAAAGTTGTGGCAATCTGTTTTTTTTTTCGTATGTATGAGTACATATTCACTAAGAAATAAGTAGTTAAATAGAATAAATAGAAGTAGTAGTTGACACATCGCGACAAAAGTAAATTTTACAGGACAGAGATAAGAAAATTTCAATAATTTTACTATAATATGAAATTGCGGCACTTAATTCTGTATACAGGAATAAAAAACTGTATAAAAGCATAAAACCATTAAGAATAATGACGTTGGATGAGGTTTGGAGGGTTGGGTCATTTCACATCCCCACAAAATCCATCCCTCTTCTGTGGTAACAAATTGACATATAGCATAATAAAGGGTTTTTCTATATAACTACAATCATGAAACTGTTTGTGTAGCAAGATACACGTATGACAGATCTATTCGTGGAATAAAACTCAAAATAATATTTTGCGATATGCGTCACTTTTCTTTCGTGTGAGCGATATTTTCTTAAGATATCATGCGCGCAATGGCTTATGGCGTAAAAAAAATACTATTTAATTTTCAAAACTACACAAATTCTGTAAAAGACTAGCCAGTTTCTGATGGTGTATATTAAAAATCATAATCTGTTTAATTAACAGCTAAAATTTCACGTTTATACATAATACGGTGTTGAAGATAAACTAATTCAAACTATGAATTTTTCTTGATTTTCGTCACGTTTAAAACGTACAAGGCCCTTTAGTCTGGTCGGAAAAAATTACAAGGCTCGAAGCGTTCCTAAATTGTACTATCAATTGTACCATTTTTTTGGAAACGAAAATCTTTCTTATGGATTTCTTCAACACTAATATTAAAACACCAGATACACTGCAAAAAATAAATTGTTGATTTTACAGTATTATACTGGAAGCTGGGGTGCCAGTATAATACTGTAAAATCAACAAGTGTGTCGTTAAACATCAATAATAAACCGTAAAATAAACAGTAATATACCGCTAAGTAGTAATTTTTGGTACATTTCTAAATTTTCATTTATAAAACGGTATACTACTGTTTATTTACGGTTTGTTATTGCTAATTTACAGTATAATACTGTCCCCCAGCTGCTAGTATTATACTGTAATACCAACAATTATTTTTTATAGTGTAAGTTATCCTTTCAAAACAGTTGTAGCAAATATGAACAATGTTTAAAACGTTGCGAGACTTGAATTTAGTTTTTATATCACTTTTAACTATCTTCATATTTCAAACTCCAGGTCTATATTAAGTTTTATGTTTTCAAAAAAAAAAAAAATTTTTTTTTCGTGCCGTTAAATGAATAGTTAATATACTTCAGAGTTATCACGAATGCCAAAATAAGAGAAGTAAAAAATACTCAGACTTTTATCAAATTTCATTTGTTCAAAGATAAAACTTCTCATGTTATTTTCCTTTTATAAAATTGAATAAAATAATTAATTTACTGTCTTCCTTGTACTCGAGTTTATATTTTCTCCCATGTGTCAGCATAATAAATAAATTTTCAAACCTTTTCATCATTCGAATATAATATTGCAAAATAACTCGATTTATTAGAAGGTTTTATTAGAAAACTTTACTAGAAATATACATATTTCCCCGTTTATTTGTTTTATTTATTTGTTAAGTACGTAGTCTTCCCATGCATGCAAAAAGTCGAGGGAATTAAGCGTAAAACATAAATATCTTAAAACATAAATTATTTATTGGTTTTACAGGCCAAAAAGTCATTTTACAAAAAAAACAAAAACAAAAACAAAAACAAAAACAAAAACAAAAACAAAAATAAAACATTCTAAACAAGTAATTAAATTATAAGCGAATGAGAATGTTTTGCTGGAATTTTTTATGTTTTAATAAATATGTATGCATGTATATTTGTAAAAATACTACTTTTTAATTTACTTTTTAAAATATATTTGCTATTTCATTATAATTATTTAGTTAATTTTTACATCAACAACTAATTTATCTAATTTAATGTTTTTATTCATTAAAATGCACAATTCTTTTTCAAACATAGCATTTCATATAAAAATTAGTTTTTAAAGATCAAATTTGAAATTTAATAAATTATATATTTTTTTTCAAATTGAATTAATAGTTCTTGTTAAATATTTTTTATTACTACACCGTTGAAAATTTGATGTCGTAGAGAAAGCTCTAAAGAGAATTAAACAAAAATTCAAATATACAAAAATAAATTTAATACTTACTGTTTAAATATATTTTAATACTACACTGTAGAAAATTAGAAGTCGTAGAGAAATCTCTAAAAGGAAAAAAAATACAAACATATAAAATACTTACATTTTGTATGCAAAGCATAAACATAAATAAATAATAAGATTAAACATAAAACAAAACAACAATACTGATCTATAAGTCCAGTTTTAAGTTAACAATCATCCTTTCTATCATCTTTCTATTAGCGTCGTTTTTGACGTCAAACTCAAATTTCCCATACTTCGAGTCAGGAAATGTTAAAATTAAAGAAAAAATTTTTTTGGCTTTTTTACTCCATCCTGTTAGGCAATCATGAAACAGTATTTGTGTTTCAGTCTATCATATATGCTTTTTTCATTGATACAATAGATATGATGTTTCAAGAGTTTAGGAGACTGGAAGTTTACCTTACTGGACTAATACAATATCTACATGGTCTGCATATTCTCCTTATTTTTAAATTGAAGATCTGCATTTTCCTAAAAATGTTACAACACACATACATACATATAAATATGTATGTGTGTGTTTTATATTTTTTTAAAATAAATACCAATGGCGTACAGAAGTTATTAAATTCATATTTTGACAGTTCTATTCACACTGACTCTGAAACTGACACTCTCTCGCACGAACCACTTAAGAAATCTGAAGAAAAAAAAATTACCTTCAGTTGGATAGAACTACGAATACATCTCCATTACGAAATGAGTAAAAGCTTTTAAAATGTATCAATTGATAATTAATAACAAATACTTTTCCAATGAGAGAATACTTTTTAAAAAATATACTGTAAAGCTGCGAAAAATATTTTACATTTGAAATACCGAAATTTGGTGTTTTGAGGACCTCTAAAAACACATTAAATAAGATGTTTAATTAAAAATGTTTAAATCAGTCCCGGGTCTACTGCGCTGTCAGTATTGATGTAATTCACAATATTTACCAGTTAATAACGTTATCGAAAATATGAGGCTCCAAACTACGTTCCTAACTCTGCTTTATTTTAATATTAAATACAACTTTAATATTTAACTTGAGAGCTTTAATATTTAACCGAACTTTTGAGATTTAGAAGTTCGTTTCAGATATACTGGTCATCGTTAAGCTTAGGGCATGTTGCTTTGTGATAAACATGCGGAATTTCGCATCCTTATAACTTCAATCTCTATATTTTTGCTCAGTACTCGTAAGAGAGATTTACTTTGCATATTCAATCGTTCAGAAAATAAAAACTGTGTTAGTAAAAAAAGAAAAAAAAAACCGACTAGCGCCTTTAAAATGTATAAGTAATGATTAATCTGCTGGTAACTTACATGGATTCACATTCTGGTTGATTTCATCCTTAACAATTTTTTTTTAATTAATTTAATAAAAAAATTAATTTCTCTCTAAAATAATTTTCAATCATTACTTTTTTGTTAATTTATTTCAATAATAGTATTAGACACTATTCATGTGAATTTATTTACAGACCTGAATCCGACCCCGACCCCCCTCCCTCAATAATTACAAACTGTCATGTAGGAGAAGATTTTACAAAGGTGTTTCACCTGAAAAGTCTGAAGAAGATGTTTAAACGCTATATAGGAAAAATATCTTACAGACACAAAAAAAACTTGTTTTTAATGTAAGTATGTCTATGGGAATTTTGCACTATAAATGTTATGATAAAAAAAGTCAAAAACTTATGTAACACCTTTGAAAATGCTTTTTTTAGAAATAATTTAAAATAACTGCTTCATGTATTATTCTCGGTTATTAGCAGTAGTTTGCAAAACATAAAGAACTGCTAAAATACATCATTCGAAATCGCACTATGTATGATGCAAATTTTCTGATTAATTTAGTTGAAATAAGCATTATTACAGTTATATCATTTCTGTGTATGTTATTTCTAGATCTTAGCTCGTGCTTTCTTCTAATCCTTCTCCTTATTAATAGCTTATGTATAGGGGAAAATATCTCCAAGTAACCTCTCATTACTTGATCTCAATTTATACTAATTAATTCCATGTATGAAAACATTAAATTGTGATATAAAATAAGAACGCGGAATTAAAAATATATTACAAAAGCAGAAAGAAAATTATCTGTTAGAGTAATTAACGTTTCTTACGCTATACTTTCGTAAGAAATGTACAAAATCTATAACATTTTGGAACCATGTAACCTGAACTTATGATACGTTATTTGTTCTTTTATAAACAGTGAATTTTAACGTGCTTACAATTATTACAATTTTATACTGTGCGTTACACAAACATGTACCTTACATATGTGTCAACACGCATGTACAAAGGTAGAATTTAAAAATCACACCCCCCCAAAAAAATAGTGTATGACGTATAATTATTTATATAAAGTTATACAATATTGACACACGTTATCAAAATTCCGACAAATATATATATATATATTAATTAAAATAGCGATAAATACAATAAACTTTATTATTTATCGACATAATTGTTTCCCTAAGAAAATAAGATATAACAAACGCCAAGTGTATATTTGCAACATTTCCACAAAATATCTGCTATTCCTTAAATTTTTTTTATTGTAAATAGTATGCCTATGTAATATATATGCATGAAATTGTTAGATATTAACCCCTTTATAACGTTAATGTACGCTACAATTATTCGTAAAATGTATAGTAAAAATTCCTTTTAATTTTGTGAAGCTGTATTAATAGAGCATATTTATCTTTAGGAAGAACATGAAACACAAAATCTTCATGAGGGATCAACATCATAAACGTGAAATAATTATGAAGTAAAAGTTTCGATCTGTAATTAGATAAACAAGAGCTATTACGGGAAAAAAGTGTGTAATGAAAACTGAAGCCCTTGGAAAAACTTTGGAATTTTTTCTCTAAAATAACTGTATAAAATTTTGAAACTTCAAAAGTAAAAATAATACACACACACACACACACACACATATTACAGGATGCAAAGGAAAGTCCCTTTAACCTGAAAATACTTGCGAATGGAGAGAGCTACAGCTATGCAAGTGAGGTAACTGTATAGTAAAGCGACTACGCCCGAACTAATTCAAACCACAGCAGCGCCCCTAGTGGCGAAATTTGGAAGATAGCCATTGCAAATAGAAAACGAAAAGATATAGAGCAAAATGTCCACTTAGAATGTTTTACAGCATCAATCAATTAGTACGAAACGACATTTGGTTCATACGAATAAGGTAAATCGTCGCCTGTATACCCAAAAATGTCCGAAATCGATGAGCGACGATTCTACTTTGCATATTCACATTCCGGAAATGTAGCAGTGCACAATTGCGGATTGTGATGTTATGCTGTGCTGTAATGTCGATAAAAATTTAATTCATAAAGCATTTAAAATTTTAGATTAAATCTATGTCGTCGTATTGAACAGGTTTGCAATAGACGTCCCATGCTGAGAAATGTGCATGCAGAATTACTCTCACGAATACACTATATGGCCAAATGTGACCGGTCATTTGCAATTTTATACGTTTGGTCAAATATCTAGAAAAATACATAAGGAATTAACCTGAAACTGCAGGTGTGTGAACAGTATAGATATATTTCATATATCATATATTTCGGTGAAGGTTTTATACCGAAACTCCATAGGGGATCGTCAACATATTGAAAAAGAACGAATATCTTTTGGATAACCCTGTAAAAACTAACGTAGCAAAAGCGTTCAAACTCGATATTATTAATAAGTGGCTTATTGCAATATAATGTTTTCATTTTTTATGAGAGTAGCATGTATACGCGTAGAGAAATTAAGGTTTTTATAAAACAGTCCCAAATTTCGCCAAGTTTTTTTGCTTATAATTTGCAGAGTTCTTAATATAAAAGAAAAGTCCTTTTCAGAAAATATGACGAACAACATTTTACACAATACCCTGCAATCAGAATGAAAAAATAATAAAAATTGTATGAAAAATGAGCATGTTTACTAAACAAAGATTCATTGCGCATGCTCGAACGTAATCAAAATATAATTTGCATAATGTGATAGCTAAGTGTGTAGAGCAACTTTTGTGAAAATCTCAAAAACATGGTTTGAAAAGTTTGATAATAATCGTCTATAGAATATGCTCAAAATCCGTTATTCCCAAAAGGAAGCAAAATGTTGAGGGGCTGTATCCAAATACAGTAGTGCGTGCAATATTGTGTATGCTATAGTAGCACTAATCAATGGAAATTTGCAAAATGCATACCGCATTTGAAAACATGATTTCTGCTACCACCATGAATATTCTTTAAAATATACGATTTGCTTTTTGCAGCCCTGTATATTATCTTCAGATATGAATGTATACTACATAGTATGCAAAAAGTTGGTTCAGTTAAAGGTATAGCACAGTTGAAAATTTCCACTCAGCAATTTCCGCCAATAAACGGTTGTTGTTGGATACTTATCTACGACGCAGTATACGATCTATACAATGTACACACACCAAGTAATATTTAAAAAGATAATTAAATTTTAAACCGTATACCACATCTGAAATCGCACTTCCAGCAAATATACTTGGTCTTCACCAATAGTTCAATTATTACTCATTTTCTTCTATAGCCAAATTCTTTTGTGTGTCCATGTAAATGAACGGTAAGTTCTATGCACGCCATATTCAGTAGTGCGAACCATGTAGTATATCTCAGTAAGGTATATCAATTTCCACATGTTTAAGATACCTATTGTAATATCATTTAAATACATGGTAAACGATTTTTTTAATTGGCCGTAATTAAACGGAGTTCTTTTGAGTGGCCCTGTAAATGAACTGATAATTCTATACACTTCATCTTCAATACTGCACATGCCATAAACTGCAAAAAAAATCTATAAAGTTACTAAAGTTTTTCTCGGAAACTAGGATTCCTAGAACTTTTTATGTAACGGCAGCAAGAAAAATGCCTGTAACAGAAGCTGTTACAGGAATTTTTTTTGCCGTTACATAAAAAGTTCTTGGAATCCCAGTCTCCTGAAAAACTGTAGTAATTTTACAGATTTTTATTTTACAGCGTGGAGATACCCAATAACGTCTATCAATTTCATAGAATTTAGACTATATTTATACGAGTTAGAGCACGGACAGACATGCAGATGAACAGACGGGCAAACAAACCAAATTTATAAACACTTTTCAACTACGTTCGAAAGTGTTAAAAAGACAGTTGTCTAATACCATCAGACAGCCGAAACCTCCCAGAGTGCGCGCATAAATTGGCCATAAAAAAGGTTTTTAAAGCGCTATAAACGGTCCACACGACTGAAAAAGAGTAATTCAGGCGGACGAAAAAATATTAGCTTTAAAATAAAAAATATTAAAAAAATTAATCTGGCATAGAATGAGAAAAAGTCAAAGTGGCCTTAATGTCATGCATTTCTGTCAATGTATACGAAAAATATTCCTTTAAAAAGTAGGGATAATAAAAGAATAAATACGGTAGCCATGCATTTAGTGCCCTAAATACAGTTTCTCACAAGCCGCTACCGAATACAATACTTACCTTAGTGTTTGCGTTCGAAAAGTAAAAATACGTAAACAAACAAAAATCATTTTTATGTGATTAAAATTTCTTAAGTACAAGATTACAAGTAGGGGAGCTAGGGGATGTATGGGACAAGGGATGGATGGGACATTCTCAATATTTCAGGCAATAAACATTTATTTTAAATTGCTTCCTAACAAAATAATTTTTGAGGTAAAATGGCTGACAAGGGATATTATGCATCATGGGGATGATTGGGACATTTCAAATGGGGATGAATGGGACATTCTCACTCCTCCCTAGAGATGTTGAAAATTTTATTTATTAATTAAATAGTATTATATGGGATGATAAATCAATAATTTACGTCAATTAATAGTATTAAATAGTATTATATGAGTTGTTATTGTTTAAAATTTCTGAGTGTTACTTATTGTATTGTAATAATTATTAATGGATTATCAAAAAATTGGTACTAAAACTTAATCAAAATAGATAAAATTGATAAAAATAGTATATGTGTATTGATCAAATGGGAGAAATTATATTGAATTTTGAAATGTTGCACAAATAAATCCCCAACCCTAACATATTGGGTCAATCGGAAAGTCGGGCATGTTGGGAAAATCTATTCATACCGGAAAATTCAATCATTTAATTATTAGACATTGATTTCGATATCTAATGTCTAATAATTATTGGGCAGAGTTTTCCGGTACGAATTGATTTTCCCAACATGACATGACTTTCCGATCGACACAATAATTTCCGTTCTGCATGTTTCTACGATACATTTAATTAATATTAATTAATAAGTTATGATTGAAAATTATTAGCTATGCTATATTTAAAAGACATTTTGCACTTTCATTTCAAATCTAAAATGCCTGAAAAAGTGGAAAAAAAGAACAGGTTGATAGCCGAAGTCCGCATTAAAAGTTAAAACTGCAATAAAAGAAGTTATTGACAAAAAAGAAAAAAAAAAAAAAAAAAAAAAAAAAAAAAAAAAACGTATCGATTCGTTCTGTAAAATCATATATTACAAATATAATTTTCATATAAGGTTATAATTATAAATTTTAATTTGGTAAAATTGGATACAGGGAGGAAAATCTTTGTGTCCCATCCATCCCTATTAGTGTCCCATTCATCCCTGCTGTGGGGATGATTGGGACAGGGAGGAACGTTTTTTTTATTTCATAATATTTTTATGAATAAATCATAATCTAGAATAAATATTGTTCATATATGTTGGCAAATACCTAATGTGTGAAATGTGATATATAATATTGATAGTAACTTAAATAAAAAAATATAAAAAAATATTTTTGTGAAAATGTCCATTCATCCCCCACCTCCCCTACATGTTATTGATTAAACTTATCATCTGCATTCGTAATAAAAGTGAAGAAAAAATGTCACAATAGTTGATTCGCGGCTGAGGAAATAATGATTTTTACCAGATTCAAGATCAAGCGTTAATAGCCTTTATAAGATTTAAAAAAAAAAAATAAATAAATAAAATAAAATAAACATATTTTTTTTTCCTTTTATAACGTGTAAAAAGTTAATTACCATGATTACTTAATAAAGGCAAACAAAGAAAATGCGTTATTTTTTTTTTCTCTTTAGTTCTTAACCTCCTAAGGAAGGTTTATTATAAGTACTTTATGTTAGATTTCACGTTTTTTATTTTTATATTTTTACTTATTTTATAACTCTGATAAAAATAAAACTTTTTTTTCTTCTTTTATATTTATAAAAGTGTAGATAAATCATGTTTTAAAAATAAAACATACAAATTCTATAAAAAATAGGGAGAAAATTTTGTCATTGTATTTATTAAAATTGATTAATTTTTTCAGTAAATAAATTAAATTTATTAAAGCTAATTTAAAAGTCGCAATTTTAATGATTATTATCTTTTTCGAAACGTTTTTATTAAAAATAAATTTCTTAATCTGGTCAAACCAGTTTTATAGCTTTACATAAATTAATTTCAGATTTTTTTTATCATATATATATATAATATTATAAAATATAATATATATATATATATATATATATATATATATATACAGTGGCGGGTCAAAAGTTTCCGGTGAGCATAAAATTTTTGGTTAATTTGTAAGTATACCCGTATGAAGAGAAATTTCAATGTGATACTTATACAATTTATTCGCATAATAGTTAGGAACTTATTTATGGAATAACAAATAAATATCAATAAATTTAATTCACAAAATTAATTGCAAAGGAAAACGCATGTTCTCAAACGTTTCCGGCCATCTTTGAAAGTTTTTGAAAATTTTGCGTTTTAATAGAAAATTACTGTGATCAACAACATTTACAATTAGTATTTTGTCGTCATACCTTTAGCAATAAGTACTGCGGCGCAGCAACATGGCATCAATTCAATGAACGGTTGAAGGTTGTGTATGGTAAGTTTTTTGCACTCTTCTTTTAATTTCTGGGGAAAATCTGCTGAATTGGAATATTTATAATTCCGCACACGTTTGCCAAGTTTGTTCCAAAGATATTCTATTGGATGCAGATTGGGTGATTGGGCTGGCCATTTCAAAAGCGGAGTTTTTTTGTGTGGAAGCCACTGCTTGAAGAGCTTGCACGTACGCTTTGGGTCGTTATCATGCTGAAACAAATAGTTGCGACCACAATTTTTCCTCCAAAAGGGCAGCAAATGATCTTACAAGATAGCCTTATACATTGCACTATTCATCTTACCACGGATATTAACTAACGGACCGACACCTTTTCCAGAAAATGCTGCCCACAGCATAACGTGTCCTCCGCCGTGCTTCATTGTAGAAATAACGTATTTCGAATCACATTTTTTGTTTTTAGGTCATTGGACGTAGTGACTTCCATCACTCCCAAAAAGGTTGAACTTCGATTTATCGGAAAATAGTACTTTTTTTTCAGTTTTCACTTGACCAGCTTTGTGTTCCTTGGTAAACGTCAGTCGGGCCCCTCTCATTTTTTTTCTTATGAAATATTTTTTAACACCGACTCTTCCATAAAGCTCTACGTCACATAAGCGTCTTGACACGGTAGACCGACTTATTTCAGCAATATTTTCACTCTGTGAATCATGGGATATTGCAGCGGCATTTTTATGCGAGTCATCAACTGCTTTTCACCTGATAATTCTGTCCACTCGAATAGCGTATTCCGACGTCTCTCAGACCGTGGTAAGTCCTGTAGGCCATGGCCAGCTTTATATATTTTTTAAAATATCGTTCACTGTAGTTTTTCCGATCGATAACTTTGCCGTAATCTCACGAGAGGATTGGCACTTTAGCGACAAACAAATCACTCGTTTACGAACAATAATTGTTGAACTTTTCATTTTTGAGTTTCAACTTCGTTATTCACGTTGATTAATTAACAAACATGGCCAAAAAGACACTCTGCCGATAGCAAAAACTAACGAATGACGAATGGCCGGAAACTTTTGCACACGCCAATTTCGAATTCCTCCACATTGCATCAAGTGTCTACAGAATCCAATGAAAATGATCACGTGCTCAAAGGTCATTTGCATATTCCTAACTTTGGGAGCAATTGTGCTTCTTCTTCACTGGAAAATTTTGGCAAACGATCAAAAAACTAACTGGCCGGAAACTTTCGACCGCCACTGTATATATATATATATATCTAACAAAAACATAACTGTGAAAAACGGGAGCCAAGTTCCGTAAAAAAAAAAAAAAAAAAAAAAAAAAAAAAAAATACTGCCAAGAAAAGAAGAGATATGTAAGTGGGTGCCAAGTTCAAATAACATTCACTCAAACTTATCTACTGAAATAATATCGCATAGTTTTAATTGCTTTAAAATAAACATTATTGATAGCATATATAAATCTAGAACTTAGCAAGTATTTCCTACGAGTTATTTATTTTTATTAATGGTATTATTACATCAAAACTTGATATTTCATGTTTGGAGGCCTTAGTTTGAGTGTATTGAGGATCCTGAAAGGGGTGGAGTTTCTAGACTGATGACCAAGAACAAGCGTAAGTGTATCTGTCATTAGTCTGTTTGTAATGAGTTTTAAGGGGGGGGGGGATCGCTAGAGTCATATTCAAAGACGAGCGGAAGGTGTATTTGTGTATGTATTTGTTTATCAAATCTTTAACATGAATCATTTGTTTATTATAATAACAGTATTGAAAATTATTATAATGACATTGTTATTAATATTATCATCATCATTTTGTTAAGTCAAAGATAGGCATAACATTTATCAAAATCTTTCCAAGTTCTAGATTTATTATTAATATGCTATCAATAATTTTTATTTTAAAGCAATTAAAACTATGTGATATTATTTCAGTATATAAGTTTGAGTGAATTTTATTTGAACTTGGCACCCACTTACATATCACTTCCTTTCTTGGCAGTTTTTTTTTCTTTTTTTTTTTACGGAACTTGGCTCCCGTTTTTCACAGTTATGTTTTTGTTAGATATCATTACTTTTTGTAAAGTTACAATATACTTAAACACATTTTCTTAATGCTTTTTAATATGTTTACATGTGACGATTTTATTCACCAAGCAACGTTCAATTTTAATTTAAATTTCCTACAGCAGTCAATTTGCGGGAGAAATCTATATTTTTATACTGCTATATTAAATGCATGTTTTGGAACGAACTGCGTTGATTCGAAATTTTTAATGTTTCTGCAACAACAATAATCATAGTGACAGCATTTACACAAGTCAAAAGAAGACATTTATTTCTCTTTTTTTTTTGGACTGTCAATAAAACAATACAGACGTGCACAACCATGTAGGTCAAGTAGATTTTCATTAGAAAATTGGTGAAAACAGCTCAAAATGTTTCGTGGATTTATAACACTCATCTGCTAATATTTATTTTATACTAACAATTCACATATTTTTTTTTCGACATTTACGATGTTTCTTTTCATCTTCTTAATTTCCTATGTTTTCCGGTATAGATGAAATGTTTGAGCGCATAACCCATTTGCGACCCGTACATTTTTTCACAAGTTTTCTATTTATTGCCATTTTTTAAAATATCTGACCGGTATAAACTTCTCAATCTGTTATATTCCACTATCGAGCTTTCCTGAGAAAAAGCAAGCAGGATACCATCTTGATATAGATAAACTGCAATATTAATGTAATACAAAGGTGCGACTTCTTTTAATTCAGAAGC
Source organism: Maratus speciosus (assembly GCA_963932465.1). Classification (NCBI taxonomy): domain Eukaryota; kingdom Metazoa; phylum Arthropoda; class Arachnida; order Araneae; family Salticidae; genus Maratus; species Maratus speciosus. Next base: position 509,558,437 of record OZ010786.1, on the reverse strand, counting down.
ACCTCCAAATGTAGACAATTGAGCCATACTTCCACAATAATCCATTTTCGAATGTCGTTCATGAATTATTGAATGTCTCACCGTTTTCATTACTCGTCAGTAGAGAAAAAAATCGCTAAAATGTTATATATTCCCGCAGTCGTCATCTTGGATTTCTCGGCGATGTTTTATTTATGTTTATCAATAAGGCAACCCCATTAAACCTAACATGCGCATAAATCTTCTTGGTGACATTTACTTGGCGGAAAGGGGGTTTTCATGCCAAGAAAAATTCCAAGATGGCGACCGTGGGAATATATAACATCTGTTTCAAAAATTATTCCACTTTGAAAAACATAATTCGTAATTGCTAATCTAATTTTATTTGATCTTTGGTTATCCAGCGAATCGTGCAAAGAAAAATCTATAGTGTGGAACAGACAAATTCCATCGCCTGGAATGGCAATAATTTTATGTTTTACCATTACAGACTCATTAACATATAAATCAACTGTCCGATTTATATTTACAAATAAAATGACGAAGCCATTCAAATAATATCAAACAAATAGTATAAAATTTAAACAACCACTCACAAGAAAATCCGACTATTTTTTAGCCCTTACTAACGAAGGTTTGTGGTCTGGTGAAATAAAGTATTGGCTCAAACTGTAATTAAAAACAACATGCTAATGCTTCCTTTGTTTAATTATAACATTTATTTGGCACACAGCTTTGATTCAAATAAATATTGATGATGGATGTGCTACTACCATGAGTCTAATAAGCAATAGCCGGCACATTCAGAGGCGGAAACGTCATTTATTCCAAATTCAAATATTTCAGTGCTACATTCTAATTTTTTTTTAATATTTCAAGTTTTCTTTTAAACTGACGTCATTTTCACTGATAGAAATAACGCTGATGAATTTCAGGGCGTGCTACCATGAAACCCGCCACTAAAATAAAAAAAATAAAAAAGTTATTTAACAAATTACAACGACCATTTGGAAAATGATTTTTTCGAAGACTAAAATTTAAGACATAAAAAATAGCACGGAGTTGATCATATATTACGTACGACATGAATTAAACACTAATAGTGTTATTACACGTAAAAATTGCAAGCGACAGAAATCGCCTGCGACTCGTACGTATTATCCATCTGAAACATACGTATTATCCAAGCATTTCATTGGTTGTTCTGAAAAAGGCTTTTGGATCGTCAGATTTCCAAGAAATCTAACGGCCAATTTTAAATGAAATTTATTTCTTAAACTTCTAAACATCCCACAATATTACTTTTTAGATCGTCGTATAGAGAAAAAAATGCACTTTTAAATGCAATTTGTTTGAAAGCTGTATCTCAATTTGTTTCCGAGTTATTAAATTTTTTTGTAGTTTTTCTTACTTTTTTGTCATAGTGGCAACACTCTGTTGTACATCTCTGTTGAAAGTAAAGATACAGATTACTGTATAGACCAATCAGAAAATGAATAAAATGATGATTAAACCAATAAAAACATTCAGATATGCTTTTGATTTCCTACCCTGGCGAGGACAATAATCATTTTTCCAAATGTTTAATAAAATAAAAATAACGTGCTTTCAAATGTGTTTAATTAATTAAATTTTACATGTTCTGTTTATTCCATTTGATTTTAGTTTGAAAGGGTTTGTTCATTTCTTTAAGTAAGTGTTTGTGGGATTTTGAAATGATTAGTTTATTCGAAATTTATCATTTTATTTTTTGCGTTAACCAATTTTTATGATTAAATCATGACTAAACGAAAAATTGATGGCGCAATGCAAGAAATAGAAAAAAAAAGCGACAGCCGGGTGTCCGCAGCTAGACAGCCTAGACCCATGGTGATCACACATCCATGATCAATATTTATTTGAATCATAGGAATGACTCTCTTTTGTTTACATTTTTAAGTCTGGGATTAGACGAATTTCAACTACGGATGCATCGAAATATATGCGTATTTCGACATATTTTTTCTTGCAACATGTTTTTGTTTTTTCACAAGGTATATAAAAAGGTAAATTTTATGCACCATTATTCAAAAAATTAATTATCTGTAATTGACAGAAAATGACTGATATTCAGGTGATTTTGCTGCATGGTCAGACCGGATTACACATTTGGCGCTTTTTTGGCAAATTAAATTTTCGCCTATTAGACGTAATGTTGAAGTAAAAATGGAAACCCCAAAGTGGGTAATTAATCGATTTTCACAAAAACGTGTAAACGAACTTCGCACCAAAATTGAAGTCTGTAGGTGCAGTAGATATATGAGATCTTTTCGATGAGTGAGTCAGTTAGTGGTAAAATTATCGATTATCAGACATTTTCAAATTTCATTATCTCGAAAACTAATTATGCATTATTTATAAAATTTTGGATTTGGGTAATTAGGGGGGTCTTACTACGTACTTCGTATTACAAGTATGTAGGTCAAATAGATATTCAGTGGTAGAGTGTCGAAATTTGGCGAAAATAGCTCGAAATGGTTCGTGTAATATAACACACTAGTATGTCAGACGAACTTGGCTGACACACTGACGTGTGTCTGGATATATATATATATATATATATATGATATGATCACGAAGCCCATAACTAGAATTTAACTTTAAATATTTTTATTCCGTTTTGTTCATAACTATATTATATTATTGTAAATATATTTCTTCAAACGAAACTGCTGATTTTAATGATAAATAAGTGGTCAAGTGTGAGTATTACTCGTGCTCCGAATGTTTCGTAAAATAAATATATGAATTAACTATATTATTAAAAAAATCATTGTTAAAAAATAATAATAAGAGTTTTTTTTTTAAAAACTGTACATCTTAGGGTTGGGTATAGCTGTATATACTAGAAAAGTATGAATAGGTATGCCATAAAATTTCAAAGAGATATGAAGCCTAAATAATATGAAATATTGCTATTCTGTATAACTATTTTTTAAATCTTATGCTAACCTGTTTATGATGAACTTAATTCGGTACTGACAATAAAAGTAACGAATATTTAAACTTCATTTGGCATTTCATAAAACTAAATTCAGCGTAGTAATAAACTTTTTTCTTGCAGTGTAGCTAAAACAAAACATTTGCTCAATGTTTAAACTTGGCATTGTGCTAAGCTCAAAAGAAGGTCGCAAAGGCACGAACGTAGCGTGCACGACGCGGCACGAACGTAGCCGTGGTTCGTGCCGCGTTTCCCAGATAGGTTTTTAACTTTTAAAGACACGGGAGGCGTATTGAGATATCCATCCATTGGAAACTACACTGTAAAAAAAAATCTGTGAAGTTACTAAAGTTTTTCTAGGAAACTGGGATTCCAGGAACTTTTTATGTAACGGCAACAAGAAAAATTCCTGTAACAGCGTCTGTAACAGGAATTTTTGTTGTTGCCGTTACATAAAAAGTTCCTGGAATCCCAGTTTCCTAGAAAAACTTTAGTAACTTTACAAATTTTTTTTTACAGTGTAGTCGCGAATCCGATAGTATATATGTGATTAATTCTAATTATTCTGTTTCTAACAATTTGGCTTTTATTATACATTTATGACGCTTTTATACTGCTACTGGCTACTGCATTACACAAATACATCATTAAAATGTGATATCGGCTTTAAAAACCGATGGCACATCGACTACGCCGCCACTGTCGTTATGTGTGTCCAAACCGTCCGTGTGTTTAAGGCTTGATATCTCGGCAAATTACCGATGATTTTTTATGAAAATCATTATCAACAATGCTTTTATACTTCTTCTAGTATAGGTACCTAAGCGCTCTTCAACGCTTTTGCTGAATGCCCGCAAATCAAAATTTGTATGTAACGGATAAATGCAATTTTCTCAAAAACTATGTGACATAGAGTAATCACTCTAGATATCCTGCATAGGCATAGATTCCCTGCATGGTTTAAATTAGCGGTTACTACATCTAATTTTTTCATAATCTGAGCTTCAGTAGATTTGGAAATAGGGGGGTGGACATATTTTTGCGCTACATTATCGACGATATCCCTGAAATGTAATACCCAAAATTAAAAGAAATATTTTTTTGAGTTCAGCGTTACGAAAGCATTCACACGATATACAAAGAAAACAGCCTTTTTTTCAAGTAACTTAAGTATCCCTTCTACATTTTTCTTAAATACTAGGGGGCTCGGCCCCCTACGAGCTACGCTCGCCAACCCCCGTCCAGACACCGCAGGCTCTAAATGCACGCTAATTTGATCGGCTTTAAAAATATTTCGAAAGATTGAATTATAATTTAAAAAACAGTGGCGTTCTCCCTATAAACGAATTTCTATTCATTTCTCTTTGATTGGGGAATTTTAACGCCAAATCCGCTGCGGTACTACTTGATTATCCCGTCGACCAATTTCGCCAAATTATATAAATCGCCAAACCACTCGCCAAATTATACAAATTGATATAATTTTTATTTTAAATAGCGAAAGAACAAATAAATTCGTACAACATTAATAAAAACACAAATAAAACGTCGAAATAAAAATAACTTGATGACGTATACACGTGTAACAACATTTCAAAATAAGCTAATATAAAATGAATTAAGTAAAGAGAGTCTTTGTCTCTTGGTATTTTTTAACAAAGCGAAAAGAAAGTTCTTTTAAATGAGACATTTTAAATTAATCGTTTTTAATCTGACGTAATTTTTACCAAGCTATTCTTTCTCTTTTAAATAATCGCGTGAAAGTACTTTTGTTAGCAATGAAATATTATTTGCGCTTTCCTAACAGAAATAGTTGAAAATATTTTCTCAAAATATTAAATAAATGTCTAGCGCAATTTCTAAATTTAAACTTTTTTGCAATATTATTTTGTGTTCATTTTATGTAATAACTATAATGTGATGTAAATATGACGTAATTTCTTCTAAGACTTCTAACGCATTTAATGAATTTATTATTTTACAATATCCTTTCTCTTTTAAAATTCACGTGCATACTTTTTATGACGTAATTTTTAATAAGTTCCTGCTTTTTATACGTAATTATTTAATTCTAATTTGAAAGTTTTTTTCCTGTTCATAATAGTCACGTGTAAATAAATTTTTAATTTGAAGCAAACATTATTGCTTGCGCTTTTTATACAGTTGGCAACAGTTTAAATTAGTACAATTTTCTGAAATCTGTAAAAAATATCTCTAGAAATGCTGAAAATTTGAATTTAAAATAGAAATAAAACCGGAAAAAATGAGTCAAAATAAAAAAATTAATGCAATCTGCACTCCGGCAAATTCTAACGCATAAAATGATCTAAAAATGATTACACTGTCATGTCTAGTTTTTGCTGCTATAAAACTTTTTTAGTGGAACGATTTTGTCCAATTTTAGCATTAAATATCTCTTAAAATAATTCTTCGATTTGAAAACTGTCTGCATCAGCGTGTTTATCAAACATTTCTGTATAAAACCACTGATTTTCATATTTTTGTATGCATTATTTTTCTCAATATTAACGAAGAAAGACCTCCGGTCACAAAAAATTCAAAACCGGCGGCGGCGGCGGTGACAGCGGTAGTTACTTTTTTTTAGAATAGAGAGATATTTGAGAATTTAATAATCTGTAAATTTGTGGGTCAATAGCCTATATTACCTCCCCCAATTTGAAATTACCACTTTACGTATTTTACGAGTAAAGAGGCTGTGGCAGACGGAGAGACAGACACAGGAGTAATCTTATAATGGCTACGTGTTTACTTTTTAAGTACGGATCCCTAAAAATGATGTTTCAATTTGAAAATATGAAATATCTTACAAGTATCTTTTTTAATATATTCACAAAGTACCAAATTTGTCAGTCACTTCACATGTAACAAGAGCGATAAATCATGCGTCCAGCACAAGCTATGAAACATATTTAGAATACTGGAACAAAACTTCACAATTTATTAGGTGAAAGCTGATATCTAAATAAACAATTTGGGAAACGTATAACTCATTTGAAAACCCAATTTGTGTTATTACCATCAATAGTTGGGAAAAAATCCGATTTTTTGTGCAATCCTGTATATGGTAGTATGCTAAAAAATAGTTCAGTTAAACGAATAGCACATTTGAAACTTCCATTGAACCATTTCCATGAATAAACGAAATCTGCTTGAGAAAATCTCTGCAGCCATGTATATGATCTATAGAATTTATGCACACGAAGTAATATTTAAAAAATAGTTCGTTTTAAAAACGCGTACAACAACTAAAAACGCAAGTTTAGAAATTATTATTCATAGGCTTCGATAGAACAATTATTGTTCAATTTTTTTCTCTAGCCGATTTTTTTTTCTGGATCCCTGTGCATGGGTGGAGTGAAAAAGGAATTTTGTTTTAAATTTTAATGTTTACTTTCTCTACAAATGGTATTGATTGACAAAAAACACACAGCAAAAAAATCCCAGCTCAATCACTCATCGTCTGCAGGATCCACACAGGTTGTCAACGAATGGATAGTTAATTCAAAAATTAAAAACTAGTTGGATGTGCCAATCCCAAAACTTTCTTCTATCTTATACATCGTAATATTTCAAAACCTAGTTACACATGTTAATACTTCAATATTATTAGTTCAATACTATACCAACTTTGATTTTCATCTTAAATTTCTGCTCAAGTCAATTAAACGGACTAAAAACGAGTTAATCTATATCATGGTATTTGTTAAAATTATTAATTTTTCCTTATTCTGTCGTTATCAGCTGTTTGCGAATAGCCGGCATAGAAGGAAGCGAGTTCCCGCCGCTGCATGAGCCGCCGATGCACAATAGAACTGCGAAAAATCAAGAAAAGTATACAAAAATCGCTAGCACGGAGCCCCTTTACCGCGCAATATTTCCAAATTCAAGGAGAACCTGTTGACCAAAGCCAAAAACAAGCACAAACATTTTGGTTCAATTGTATGCATAATTTTATACGCTGTTCGATGGTACAATAATGAAAATGGCACAGAGATCGGAATTATAGCGCCCCCTTCTTTCGGAAATTTTCAAGTTCAGGAAGGACTTGTTTGCCATAGCCAGAAACATGCACAAAAAAATTGGTTCAATTATATGGATAACTTCATACACTTTTCGATGGTACAATAATGAAAATGGTACAGACATCGCAATTATAGTGCCCCCTTCCGGCAGAATTTTTCCAAATTCAGAGAGGACCTTCGTGACATAACAAAAATAAACACATAAAATTTGGTTCAATTCTATGCATAACTTCATACACTTTTCGGCGGTACAATATTCAAAATGGCACAAAAATTGTACAAAAATCGCTATTACAGCGCCCTCTACGAGCGATTTTTTTACAAATTAAGGGAAGACCTCCTTGCCATAGCCAAGAACTTAAATTTTTTTTTGGTTCAATTCTGTGCATAACTTCATACATTTTTCGATGATGCAATATTCAAAATCGCACAAAAATCGCTATTACAGCGCCCCCTAACGGCGAATTTTTTGCAAATTCATGGAGGACCTGCTTGCCATATCCAAAAACTTAAAATAAAAATTTGGTTTAATTCTATGCATAACTTCATACACTTTTGGACGGTACAATATTCAAAATCGCACAAAAATCGCTATTACAGCACCCCCTAACGGCGAATTTTTTCCAAATTCAGGGAGGACCTGCTTGCCATAGCCAAAAACTTAAAATAAAAATTTTGTTTAATTCTATGCATAACTTCATGCACTTTTGGACGGTACTATATTCAAAATCGCAGAAAAATCGCTATTACAGCGCCCTCTACCGGCGATTTTTTTCCAAATTCAGGGAGGACCTGCTTGCCATAGCCAAAAACGTAAACTAAAAATTTGGTTCCATTCTATGCATAACTTCATACACTTTTCGATGGTACAATATTCAAAATCGCACAAAAAACGCATTTACAGCGCCCCCTACCGGCGAATTTTTTCCAAATTCAGGGAGGACCTGCTTGTCATATCCAAAAACTTAAACTAAAAATTTGGTTCAATTCTATGCATAACTCCATACACTTTTCGATGGTACAATATTCAAAATCGCACAAAAATTGTTATATCATCGCCCCCTACCGGCGAATTTTTTCCAAATTCCGGGAGGACCTGCTTGCCATAGCCAAAAACGTATAATAAAATTTTGGTTTAATTCTATACATAACTTCATACACTTTTTGATGGTACAATGGCGACAGACAGACGGACAGACGGACGGACGGACAGACGGACACACAGACAGACAGACATTTTCTATAAACATGTTTTTTGGAATCTCTGACCCCTAAAACATGCAAATCCGTCGAAAACCGGAAGTCGAAAAAAATTTCGATTACAATACTTTCTTCTATTGAAGATAGAAGAAAGTAAAAAGAAAATCAATCTCATTTATTTAGTTTTGATATTTACAATAGCTTTATTTTCTGACTTAAAAGCAGTTCTAATTATTAAAAATAGAAGGGAAATATTTTATTTTAATCAGTCTTCATTTGGAATCCACATGATGGCCAAAAAATTCAAGTTTTGGGTCAAACTTCGGAAATTCCTTTCGTAACTTGATTTCACTGAGAATGCACCCATCCTGCCTTCTGCTCGACATGTTACCAATAATCCAATCGCACATGCTTCTCTACCGCTTTAGAATGGCAAGGGATTTTCTATATTTCAAATAGCGAACAGTTACTGATCATATTTGCTATTTATTCGTCATTGAGGCTCATGGTAACTGGTGGTTCCAAAGAGTTGTCCCAGTGAATACTCTCAAAATATTCCTCTGTTTCGAAATTTGAAACAAATTGATCAAATTGGCGTATTTTCCCCAGCTGGCCAGTTTTTACTGCTTTCAGTATTCTTCTGAGGCCCAGTCAGTTCTAGAATATGCAATAGATTTCATCTAACAGCATTGCCAACAGAATGTTTTAAAATTGAGCAAAAAAAGAATTTCGCTGAATAAATTCGTGAAGGATTGACTTAAAATCTTCCGGCAAGAATGAGCTTCCTTTTTATCAATCTGTGCAGGTGACGAGCTCCATGAGTAACTCCTTGGATTTTCTTTATTTCAAACAAGAATGATAGTAAAATTTCATGATATATTCTACTAGGAGCTTAAAATATTCTGATGGTTCGGCAGTCTGCACATATAGGCGAATAATTCTGTTGGCGATAGTGAGACATCTTGAATGAGACATTGTTCCGGGACTTATGTTTGCCAAATCTAAAAGGTATTCCCCAGAGGATACTGTCCTATATATATTGAAGACATTTTTTGGTCTGTACTGCGGTCTTTTTATCAATTTCAGGCAGAGAAACTAGAATAGGAAAAAAAATTGTCACAGCAAGGGTTTTGTACGTTTTCAGAGATTTTCCCATTGTTCCGAAAGACTGTCGTGGCCCAGATGTCTTTCCATCAATCTTCTGGAAAAGACAGCGAAGTGGTGGTGCATTAGTGTGCAATAAGCATACAAATCAGTGCAATTTATGGCCAACAAATATTTCAAGACCTGTAACTGCGCCATGTTTCTTCCCAAAGTTGATTTTCGTTCCATCACAGCCAAAGGCAACCAGTTCTGAAAGTATAATCCCTTTCTGTGAAACGAATTTGATTATGCTTCGTCTAATATCTCCACTAGAGACGGAATCCGAATCCTATATAAACAGAACCAGGTACTGACAACAAAAAAATATGCCATTCCACAGCTATAGTTGTATATAAAGAACTTACCTTCGTTTCTTGGATTATAGTCTGAAGGATGTCTCTTGATTCCCTTCTTCCAAAATATATAATTTTTTTACCCATAGGAAATGCTTCATTAAATCAGCAGGTTATGTTTAAATTAAAAGACTGTATTTTGCCGACCAAAAAATAAACAAATTGGTGTCTACAAATTAGTGATTGAAACAAAGACAAACGTCAAACAACGACAACATTTGCAAAAAACGAATCATTCTACACAATAAAGGTCACTTGTCTGCTTAGGTCATGATAAAATAGTTATAAGATTAGAATACGTGCTGCCATCCATTAGATCCTGGAGTGTAAATTTGCTATTTATGTACGAAATGCTCTTTCTAGCACTTACATTTGACAATAATGTTTGAATAAAGCAATTTTTCGAAAGCGTACTTAATTAATTGTCTGAGCGAAGCGAAGGCTAATACTCAGCGAAATATTACTGTCCGGACACTTTACTACTACGATGGATATTAACGCCATGTCCTACTAAAAAAAAAGCCTAATAAAAACCTTTCGTCAAGCATAACTCAAAAAAATATTTGTCGGATTTCGTTTCTGATTGCAGCAGAAGGTACCTATGAGGGTCGCCTACTGAATGCACCTACTATGAAAAAAAAAGTTCCAAACCGTTTAAAAATTATATAGAAAAAACTCTTAAAAAAGAACAGTTTATCTGCATACGTCACAGAAATTTGGTGTGCGTCACTTTCACCGGTTGATGTTTTCGTAGACAACTGGTTTGAACACATGGAGCAAATAAGAAAAAATACGCACGCAGTAATATTGAATAGATCAGTTTCAACCACGTGATCACAAACCTTGCAACAACCCGTGGCAACCAGTTTTGGTGGGCAAACAAATAATAATACAGTATTCCGTACCACGGTGACCGTTTTTAGCCTGTTGTATAAAATCTGGCATGTTGTATTGTTGTATGACATACAATTGTGGATGATTAAAACAAAAGACATGAGTATTTATTGATCCGAGAGGTTAACTTTCTCTGGATGTCTGTCTGTCTATCATACAGCATGCAATTTTCTTGTAAAGGATGATATTATTATGCAGTAAAACCTCCATAACGGACACACCCGATTAGTGGACACCTCTATTTAGCGGGCATTTTTTCGATTACCAACCCTTAAATAACTGTACATTTTTTACTCTCAGTAGCGGACACCTCCAAATAGAGGACAAATTCTGCCCTCCAGTGGTGTTCGCTATTCAGAAGTTTTACTGGTAAAACCTCCATAGCGGACACACCCGATTAGCGGATACCTCTATTTAGCGGACATTTTTTCGATTACCAACTCTTAAATAACTGTACATGTTTTACTCTCAGTAGCGGTCACCTCTAAATAGAGGACAAATTCTGCATTCTCGGGTGTCCGCTATTCAGAGGTTTTACTGTATATAATATTGATAATTATTTTACAGGGCCGCACAAAAGAATAAGTATATATGAAAGGAATATAAACTAAATTCGGGATTGGTAGATCGCAGATGGTAATGTAATTTTAGGATGTTGTTACAGTCATCCGCAGCATGTTTTTAGAGTTTCGTTCATCTAACGAAACCCTACCTGTCTCACCCCTTTGTCTGTCTGTTTGTCCGTCTGTCACAGAGACCGTTCTCAGAAACTATATATGTCGGAAACTTGAAATTTTGCATACTTATAGCTGAACATCTCACATCAAACGGCAAATAATAAAATTTTGAAAAAGGCTTAATATTTAACCCTTTGGGATCTAACTTGTGTATTTAAAGCAATTTTTCTAACTCAGCCCCTAATTAAGTTGGAGACATGAAAGTTTGCATACTTATAGCTGAACACTTGCGATAATACGATAAATCATAAAATTTTGAAAAAGTCATATTCAACCCTCCGGTCTCTAACTTCTGTATTTTAAACAATTTTTCTAACTCAGCCCCTAATTAAGTTGGAGACATGAAATTTCGCATACTTATAGCTGAAATCCTCACATCAAACGACAAATAATAAAATTTTGAAAAATGTCTGATATTTAACCCTCTGGGCTCTAACTTATGTATTTTAAGCAATTTTTCTAACTCATCCCCTAACTAAGTTGGAGACTTGAAAGTTTGCATACTTATAGCTGAACACTTGCGATAACACGATAAATCATAAAATTTTGAAAAAGTCATATTTAATCCTCCAGTCTCTAACTTCTGTATTTTAAGCAATTTTTCTAACTCAGCCCCTAATTAAGTTGGAGACATGAAATTTTGCATACTTATAGCTGAACACCTCACATCAAACGACAAATAATAAAATTTTGAAAAAGGTCTAATATTTAACCCTCTAGGCTCTAACTTGTGTATTTTAAGCACTTTTTCTAACTCAGCCCCTAATTAAGTTGGAGACATGCCATTTTGCCATTTTGCATACTTATAGCTGAACACCTCACATCAAACGACAAATAATAAAATTTTGAAAAAGTCTATTATTTAAACCTCTGGGCTCTAACTTGTGTATTTTAAGCAATTTTTCTAACTCAGCCCCTAAATAAGTTGGAGACATGAAATTTCGCATACTTATAGCTGAACACCTCACATCAAACATCAAATAATAAAATTTTGAAAAAGTCTAATATTTAACCCTCTGAGCTCTAACTTGTGTATTTAAAGCAATTTTTCTAACTCAGCCCCTAATTATGTTGGAAACAAAAATTTGCATACTTGTAGCTGAACACCTCACATCAAACGACAAATAATAAAATTTTGAAAAAATCTAATATTTAACCTCTAATATTTTGTCTCGCGCAATTTTTAAATTTAAACTGTTTTGCAATACTATTTTTTGCTCATTTTGCATAATAAGTGTAATGTTACGTAATTTGTTCTATTTCAGATTTCTAACACATGTTAATGAATTTATTTTACAATATCCTTTCTCTTTTAAAATTCACATGTAAATATAGTTTTTATGGCGTAATTTCCAATAAGTGCCAGCTTTTTATACCTAATTATTTAATTCCAATTTGAAGGTTTTTTTCTGTTTATAATAGTAACGTGTAAATATTTTTTTTTTTATTTGAAGCAAACATTATTGTTTGCGCTGTTTATACAGCTGGCAACAGTTTAAATTAGTACCATTTTCTAAAATATGTAAAAAATATCTGTCAAAATGCTGAATATTTGAATTTAAAATAGAAATAAAACCTCAAAAAATGAGTCAAATTTAAAAAAAAAATGAAATCTGCAGACCGGGATCTTCTATTGAATAAAATGATCTAAAAATGATTAAATTCCCATGTATAGCTTTTGCTCTTATAATTTTTTTTTTTAATGGAACGATTTTGTCCAACTTTAGCATTAAATATCTCTTAAAATAATTCTTCGATTTGAAAACTGTATGCATTAGTGTATTGATCAAACATTTCGCTATAATACCACCGATTTTCATATATTTGTATGCAATAGTTTTCTTAATATTAACGAAGAAAGACCTCCGGTCACAAAAAATTCAAAACCGGGGGCGGCGGTGACAGCGTTAGTTACTTTTCATAGAATGGAGAGATATATAAAAATGAAAACTTGTCTATCTGTCTGTTTGTAATTCTATAAAAAATCCACAATTTGGAAGCCAAAATTGTGAAGAGATACTTACATGTGTATTAAAACATGGCCGAGACAACTAAAGTAATCCGGAATCGAAATAACTTATAGTTAATTTTTAATTAATAAAAAAACACCAATTCAACAGCAATTTCTTATCAAATTTAAACATTTTTCGTTATAGCAGTTGCCAACAATTAAAAAACACAATAAAATTATTACTACAACAATTAATTTTCTACTGCAAGATTTCCACGTGAAAAATGAAAATGAAATAAATAGTTTGCCGAATTAAAAAAAAAAAAGGTGAATATTACGTCATAACTTTTCTATTGCAAGATATTCACGTGAAATATGAAAATGAAATAAATGGTTTGACGAATTTAAATGAAAGTGAATATAACTTCATAACTTTTCTATTTCAAGGTTTCCACGTGAAAGAGGAAAATATTACGTCATGTTGGAAATATAAAGGGCATAGTGGATATAGTATAGCGTCATATGAGTGTGAAAAATGTATTGAAGCATGATTAAAAACCCGATTAGGGAAATATTGGCGTATTTTAACATTATTTCTCCAATTATAAATTGAAATAAGTTCATTTATAGCTGTATTCTTTTGCGTCTGTTATATACATTTATACATTTTTATATAGCGTTTTCATATGATTCATTCAACAACATTTTGACTGCTTTTTTTAATGTTTGTTTTGTGTTGTATGTTAAATTTTGAAATTGATTTTTCAGAACAAACATCCTTCAAATTCTGGGCAACGCCGGCACTTTAGTTTGTAACAGATAAATGGCTTTTGTATCTGTACATCTAATGCTAATATTATAAAGTATGCAATATTATTAATGCTTATACGTTTGTGAGGTGTTATCTCTGAAACTACATAGCAAACTTTAAAAAAATGTTGGTGGCCATCTCTGCTCCGAAGAAAAGACTATTTTATGTCAGTGCAAGAACCTACATCGCTGCAGGAGCAAAAAAGTTCTAAAATTGGGATTTCTGCGATATTGATTGGGTTAGAAACTTTAAATTTGGTGCGGTAGTTACTTTTAAGATGTGAATACTGGTAATGAACGCTCTCTAAAAGGTTCAATTTGACGGATAAACGTAAAAATTTCTAGAAAGGTACTAAACTATGATTTATTTGGAATACTGAAATTTTTGGGATACTGTTGGGGTTAGAAACTAGAACTTTGGCATGGTAGTAATTAATAAGATGTAAATGCTCGTTGTAGAATGAATTCTAAAAAATAGAAAGACTAAACAAAGCGGAAAAAGATCTAAAGATGATCTAAGTAACGAAGAACATGGAACTGTTAGGAATATAAACTTGAAAATTGACATGGCTGTATTTATCATGACGTAAATTCTCGTAATAGAACAATTTCTATAAATGTCGCAATATAAAACAGTGCAGAAACAAAAAACTTTCAAAAATTTTCTATTTCTCTGTTACTGCTAAGCCCAAAATCTTGAAATTTTGCTTCGGGTTAGTTTTAAAATATACAATTGTCTCTATGAAGTGTTTCTAAAAAAATTAAAATTTAAAAAGATGAAATTAATGGAAAGCGATCTCAATTACCATTAATTTGGAATTATTAAGTACAGCAACTTTAAATATTTCATAATGCTGCATTTCCTCCGCAAAACATGCGATTTGAATGCAACAAAACTGATAGATACCCACCTAGCATTAAATAAATTGTGTAAATATTGAATAAAGACCTGTATGACACAGTGAGTAGGTTGCCCGAAAGTACTTGTTAAAGTGTTCCTTCTCTAGGCTTTTCTCTCTCTCGCCAAGGCCACTAACAGAGGGAAGTGCCGTTTTAAATGTAATATGAATTTTTTATCCGATTCATTTTTCTAGACATTTTATCATAAGGTCATATTCTCAATTATCATTAGTAGATTTTTTATATATTAACTTATTCTGGTGAAATTTTGTAATCGGGTTCATATTGGCGTATGTTAGCTTGCATAATTTGCTGAATAAATATGTATGGATTTGTAAATTACTTCAAATGACACTTTGACAGCTCAAAAGTTATGCAGACGATATATTCAGATATTGTGTCATACTTTATGTTGTAATCATTGCCGATTTCTTTTATTTAATACATGCTAAATACAGCTCAACTTGTGCAGAATATGTTTGAAAACAAAACAATACAGCGTATGTAGCGGCCAGCATACACTCATCATTTAAATCCGATCGAGCATATCTAAAACACACTCTAACGAAGCATTGCATGCCACTTTTGATGTATTCGGTACTTTGATACTATATTAGATTTTGAGAAGAGAATTCCTTAAATGTTATCGACAACCTCATTGCATCCGTGGAAAACAGATATTTTACAATATTAACTATTCCGGGGGAGCACACACCATATAAAGTATAGTCCATTCTTTTTAAACATCATATATTTGTCATTTAAAGTTACTCAAATTGGTGCGGAGCGTCTGATTATGCTCTTGACATCATTTTATACAATTAAAATTCCGATGTATGTAAATTAGTGTTTCATTTTCTATTTTACTTTTAATATATTGCGTACTTTCAATTTTATATCCATGCATGGCTGTCTTGAATGGTTTTATTTCCCATTTTTTTAAACAGTGTATACGAATTTATATATAAGATTTTGTAATTCTACAATTCGTTTATTTTCATCATTTCAATTTTTCGCAGTATATGGACAATTAAAGATAACATCTCATTTTCTTTGCTTCCACATGTTATTATTAAATCTATGTTCTCAGTAATATCGCTCAGACTAATCCCTCTGAGGGAAGTCCTAGTATTAATTTACAAATTAATTATTCAATAAATTATTTTTCTTATAAAAATGCATTAAAAACTTAAAAAATAGGCAATAGAAATATTCACTTGAGGTGTAAAACCTCAAGGTAGCAACATTTTGAGCTGAAATTTGGAGACAATCTGTTCCAACCAGTTTCACACCATATAATGAGTCATGCAATGTAATGTTTTTTCGCTTCACCCAGTTCATGAACGATAAATCCTATGCGCACTATATTTTAGAGGAAGGACCGTGCATTTCACCTCGGTGATATAAATAATTTTCAGTATGCGTAAAATAGTGTAATATTATTAAAATACACCACAAATGATTTTTCTCAATACACCGTGATGCAACGGAATTGTTTTGAGTGTACCTGTAAATGTACCATAAATGCCACACCCTTCATTTCAATACCGAACATACCATATCGAAACCCAATAACATCTATAAATTTTATGGCAATCGGACTATAGTTACGCGATTTAGAGCACGGTCAGATGGCAAACGGCAGACGATTAACCGAAATCATGAACACTTTTCAATTATGTTGGGAAGAATTGAAAATGTGAAATGATTCATTTTACAGTATGTTCTATTTTTGTAAGACACAAACAAGGTTGCAAAAAGGGAAATGAATCTTGTAACCCTTTGATTACAGGTCTTATTTTAAATATCATACTACAATATACAGAAAATTTTCCTTTGTGGTAGATTTTAATTAAAAATATCCAAATATATGAGTATCTTAATACAGAGTCAAACGAATATTGCAAATATCATTCGATTATGTATTTTTAAATATATCATGATGAAAATATTCATTTTTCTTTATCGTCTTTTATAGAGAATTCTGTGAAGTTTCTTATTCATCAAGACGTTTGTTTGATTCAGCCTCCTGACAGTTTATAAATAGAAACAGTTAATTTCACCCATAGATTTATGTTAGGATACTTTCTGGTTTCTACTTAAAATGTCCTATTATAAGTGCATCGCAGAGATTTTTTTTTTCAAAAAGTGGTGCGAATAGAATAAAATAAATTGGCACCTGGGACATATGCCCCAAACTATCGTCAAAGTGTTAATATCTCTAAAAACATACTACTATTTACAGTAATTTTAAATACATCTGGATGAAATTATGCATTCTATTTTTTCTCCTATTTTATACAGGTTTTTATAAAGTTTCTTTTTCTTCAAGTTGTCTATTTCATGCAGCTTCTTAACAATGTATATATATCAGCTGTTAAGTTCTGTCATACACTCATATTGTATATTTTCTTATTTCTCATGAAAATGAACTAATATATGTGTATTTCATAGATTATGTTTCAAAAAGTGGTATAAATAGAACAATGGCATAATTCAATGGGACCTATATGTCCCGAACCGTTGTCAAAGGATTGATGCATATAAAAACATATCACTCGTTTCAGTATTTTGAAATGCACCATGACGAAAATATTCATTTTATTATTTATTCTCGCCTTTTATAGAAATTTCTGTAAAGTCCCTTATTCTAAATTATGTTTAGTTGAAGCAGTTTCAAAGCAAATGATAAATACTAGCTGTTAAGTTCTGCCATATAGGTATGTAAGAATATTATCACATTTCTCTTGAAAATATCACAATATAAGTGTATAGCAGTGATAATTTAAAAAAAATGGTAAGAATAGAATAAAAAATTGTCCACTGGGACGTCTATATAACAACCGTCGCTAAAATGCTAATGCACATAAAGACAAATTACGATTTTAAGTTTCTTTTAAATACACTAACATGAAAATATTCATTTTATTTTTATTTTTTCACCTTTTATAGAGATTTTTGTAAAGTTTCTTGTTCCTCAAGATGTCTGTTTGATGGAGATCCCTAACAATGTATAAATATCAGTTGTTAAGTTCTGTAGTACCCTTATATTAGAAAATTTTCAGATGTCGCCAGACAATATTCTTATATAAGTGTATATCATAGATTATCTCTCCAATCTGAAAAAAGGAACTAACGCTGTCACCGCACTTGTAAATGAATTTTTTGTGACCGGGGGGTCTTTCTTCTCTAATATCACGAAAACTACTGCATACGAAAATATGAAAATGGGTAGTGTTATAGAAAAATATTTGATAAAAATGCTGATGCAGACAGCTTTTAAATAGAATAATTATTTTAAGAGATATTTAATGTTAAAGTTGGTTAAAATCGTTCCATTAAAAAAGTTTTATAGGAGCAAAAACTATACATAAGAATTTAAACATTTTTTCTAACGATAATACATTAGAAGCTCCTGGTGTACAAACTGGATCTACCTTTTTATTTGACTATTTTGGCGGTTTATTTCCATTTTTAATTCTTTTTGCATTAAGAGAGACTTTTTTTTTTACATATTTTAGAAAAGGATATTATTTTAAATTGTTACCAATCGTAAAAACAGCATAAAGCATAATATTCCCTTCAAATTAAATTTTATTTACACGTGACTATTATAAACAGAAAAAAAAATAAAATTAAAATTAAAGGATTACGTATTAAAAGGAGGAAAATATTGAAAATTACGTCTTAAAAATATATTTACACGTGACTTTTAAAAGCAAAAGAAAATTTTAAAATAATAAATATATAAATATGCGTTAAAAGCCGTAAATGGGGGGAAATTGCGTCACATTTAAACTCTCCAAATTAAAATATTGACAAGCAGTTTAAATAATAAAAAAATATTTATACGACATATTTATTTCACATTTCTAGATGATCTTTTAAATATTGTTGCCAATTCTAAGGCAGCACAAATAAAAATATTTCCTTTCTAGCAACAAGAGTAACGTGAATATTAAACAGAGAAAGAAAAGTTTAAAATAATAAATCTAATATGCTTTAATGCATATTAAATTTCTGCTTTTTGATTAATTTAATTTATTCTTTTATGCTATGAAATTACGCCGTATTTAAAATGACCAAATTATAATATAGGAAAGCAGATTAAATTAAAAAAATATATTTACACAAGACATTTATTTCATGTTTTGATGATGACCTTTTTAACTACTGCTATGAGTTCTAAGACAGCGGAAATAGTATTCCTTTTCTAACAACAAAAGAATTTTTACGTGAATACCAAACAGAGAAAGGAAACTTTGGTAAACATTACGTCAGATTTAAAACAACACATTTAAAATGTCTCATTTAAAGCAACTTTCTTACAGCGTTTTTATAAAAATACCGGGAGGCCAATTCTTCTGTTTACTTAATTCATTTTATATTAGCTTATTTTCAAATGTTTAACGGATTTTAATAAAAGATGATGACAGCCATTGTGATCTCTTAACAGCAGCGCAGCTGATTCGGCCTTAAAATTCCACAATCAAAGGAATGTGAATGGAAACCTTTTACATTGAGTTCGCCACGGTTTTTTAAAATTATAATTCAATATTTCGTAATCTTTTTAAAGCCGATCAAATTAGACTGTTTTTTAGAGTCTGCGATGTCTCAATGGGTATTGGCGAGGGGCAGAGCACCCTAATTTTTGAAAAAGTTTTGCAAATAGAATAAGAAAAATAGTACATCGGGACGAATATTTGCCAACCGTAGTCAAAGCGATAATGCATATAAAAGAAAATTACTAGTTCCAGAATTTTAAAGACATTATTATTATTATTAATATTAATTTTATTTCTCTTAAACTCATGTTAAAGAGATTTTAACAGTAAGTAGTAAAGTTAACAGTAACTAGTAAAGTTTTTTTTTTTTTTTTTTTTTCAAGAAGTATTTTTAATGTAGCGTCTTAATATTTTTTTTTTAATATCGACTCTTAAATTATAAATGGATATATACAAACGATAATAGTTTTTATTAAGGATACTAATTTGCATTTTAAGACAGTTATATAAACGTATTGCAAAATTAAACTGCTTTAGCTTATAATAAAATACTAATAATCTAAAAAAAAAGCAGAAGAGTCGTTTGCACTAAGGAAAAAAATGATGTGTATGAAAGTTATTAAACTCCGTTCTTTATTAGATAAAAGAAAAAATCTGTAGAAGGAAATGTATTAGTTTTAATACACACAAAAAAAGCTTATTAACCTGATTACGTTTAGTTTTTTGTAACACATTTCAACGAAAAAATTACGTTTGATATTCTTCTGAAATTTTTTAAGGATTTCTAGAATACTTTTTTTTCCTTAGAAGGTTATTTAACTCATTATGAAACATTGTCATTTAAATAAAAAAAAATGTTTGTGTATTAAAACAAAAATTATGAGAGAAAATTATTGTTAATTATAGATTTTCAGAGTCATATGAAATTAAATACAACTATCATTATTTTGATTATATGAAAAAAAAACTATTTTGTGTAAGTTACTTTATTGACTACTAATTCGCACCATACCTATTTGAAAAACAATATTGGATTAATATTCGCTATATCTTGGGAGGTATTAGTATAATATCTAAATATTGCTGCAATTTTTGGTTGAATATACCAATTTTACGACAACGGTTGCAAGAAATATTTCCAAAATATAAAAGCAATAAAGTAAACACGTCTGAGAACTAATCCATGGAAAATATTTCCAACAAAAAATCGACATTCCTGAAACTATGGCATATCATTGAAATATTTCGAACATAAATCGAACATTTCCACAATGTTGGAATTTATTTGTAAATATTTTTCTAATAAACATATATTTAACCAATAGTGGAGATATTTAGGAATAATGCAATTTTTCTCGTAATATAAGAATAATAATGGTTTGATACTAGGGATTGTTTACTATATGAAATGAGATTGAACAGGTTCTGAATACAGTTATTCTTATATTAAAATATTTCGCTTGTGCGTGTATGTACTTTGATTATGGACTGTAACTAGTTCAAATAAATGGAAAATATATACGAAGAGAGTTAAACAACAAAACAGGTCTTTTATATATACATATATACAGGACATTGTATGGACTGACACCATAATCAGTTACGGAACATTGCGATGTTGTTTTCGTGGACAATACCACTTGAATCAAAAACATAATCTGTATAATTATGCTACACCTATACTATAATAGTCGTTATTATAAACAATAAAGACCCCATGGTCATTTTTGCTAACGAAATAGCTCAGTAAAATGCGGGTTTTCCTCCATGAAAACATTCGACGTGCGAACAACAGAACAAAAAACGATAAGACTGCCGTTGCCAAACGGCAAACACAAAAGTCTGGTGGAACGCACAAGGGGGCGTTCAAAACAATGTCAAGGCAAGCCGTAAATGCCGGCCCCCATTGACATGTGCTAACGTTCAATAAAACAATAATATAAAGTGTATATATTATACAACTTACACTCAAATATTACAATATATAAACTTCAATACTATGCATATAACACTAAATAAGAAATAGATAAATGATAATACAAAATACAATAAGGATGAGTTGCAATGACAATACTACCTTTACAATACAATAATAAGGAAAATTTAAGGAAAACAAATTAGGATATTTCTTAAAACAAATGTGTCATCCATCAACGGGTAAGACACATAATTTAGAAATCGACCTAACGAAAACGTTAGAGGCAGTTTTTACTTTCGCTACTCTAACATTACCATTCTTCCCTGGCATAACCTCTAGAATTCGTCCCAGCATCCATTTACAAGGAGGTAAATTGTCCTCTTTTATAACTACCATTGTTCCTGGTTTGATGTTATCGCTCTTTACCTGCCATTTTGAACGATTTTCGAGATGACTTAATTAATTTAATTGTCCATTTCTCCAAATTAATTGAACAAATTTAGTTACTCTTTGCCATCGAGATAATCTGCATTCGCTAATATCAATTAATTGAAGTTCAGGAATAGCGTCTATTGGCCGACCAATTAGGAAAAGACCAGGTGTCAATACGTTAAAATCATTTATGTCGGTCGATAACGGAGTTAAGGGACGCGAATTTAGTACCCCTTCGATTTGGGTGGTGACTGTTTGGAATTCTTCCATAGTCAATCTAGCATATTTTAATGTCCGTTTAAGATAATACTTGAAAGATTTTACACCAGCCTCCCATAAACCACCGAAGTTGGGCGATCTAGGAGGAATGAACTTCCATTTAATAGCTTCTGAAGTAAGGTAATTAGCTAATTTTTCATACGAACTAACTACATAGAACTAACTTTCATAGAACTTTCATAGAACTTTCATAGAACTTTCATAGAACTAACGTCTACGAACTAACTCATGAAGTTTGCGTAATTCTGAATTAGCACCCTTAAAATTTGTAGCATTGTCTGTAATAATCGAAGAGCATTTTCCTCGCCTAGAAAAAAACCGTTTAAGTGCTGCGATAAACGTGCCCGATGTTAGGTCTGTGACCATTTCTAAATGAATAGCCTTTGTCACTAAGCAAATAAAGATCGCGACATAAATCTTATGAAAAATCCCCTTTCTCTGATTTTTATATTTAATCTCAAAAGGACCACAAAAATCGGCTCCTATATGGTTGAAAGTAAAATTTGGAGTTACCCTTTCTGATGGGAGAACCCCCATGATTTGTTTGGCAGTAACTGGGTTGCTCCTGAAACAGACAACGCCGTCATGCACTACCTTTCGTGCTAAATTTTTCCCACTTACGTGCCAAAACCTCATACGTACGTAATGTATCAAACTTTGGGGACCAATATGAAAATATTTCCTATGAAAATACTCAAATATGAGTTTTGTAATCTTATGGCCTTTCGGCAAAATGATTTGGTGCTTATTATCAAAGTTTAAATCTGAATTTTCCAATCTGCCTCCAACTCTTAAGATATTATTTTGATCCAAAAAGGGGGATAAACATTTAATTTTACTGGAATGAGGAACCCTTGACTTCCGTTTTAAACTGCTAATCTCTTCCGGATATTCTGCATTTTGTACTAACTTGATTAAAGAAGTTTCTGAATCCCTTATTTCTGAGGTGGTGAGGCTGCCTCGGAGCCGGTCTACTGACTTACACTTACAATTGTGAAAAAACCTATAAATATAAGCCAATATACGAAGAATACTGAAATAATTGCTCTTCAAACTTAGAAAAAAATCTACTGCTTCAGGATTTCTAAAAAGAGTAAGAGAAATATTAGAATCAATGTCATTTTTACATTTTGATTTAGTCTCTTCTAAATAGCCCTTTTCTGGAACAGAAATAAGTTCGTTGGGAATTGACAAGTCGTCAGCTGCTAGAAATTGTGGTCCCTTAAACCACATGGGATTCTCTATAATAGAATTAACAGTCGCACCTCGCGTTAAGAGATCAGCGGGGTTGTCCTTGCTGGAGCAGTGATATCATGAGTTAGAATCAGTCAGTGCATTGATCTCTATAACACGGTTTGCCACAAACCGTTTCCATCGACTTGATGAGCCTTTGATCCAGTATAATGCTATTTTGGAATCGGTCCAATAGTACACTGTCGATGTGATTTTTTGATCTAGGATGGGTTTTACTTTACTGGTCAGTCTTGCACTTAGTAAGGCTCCGAGAAGTTCCAACCGAGGAAGAGTTATCTCCTTTATCGGTGCAACACGACTCTTTGAAGTCACGAGATTGACTTCCACGCCACTCTCTCTTTTTATTCTCAGATAAATTGCAGAGACATACGCTATTTTACTAGCATCAGAAAAGGCATGTATTTCTGCAGCTATTACTTGATTCAAGCAACCAAGAATTTTCCTCGGAATTTTTAATTCTGCTAAATTTGGAATTTCTTAGAACCATTTTAACCATTTTTTGTGCACATTAGTTGGTAACTTTTCATCCCATGCTGTCTTCTTTAGCCATAGTTCTTGGAACAGACATTTTATTCTAATGGTGAATGGCGTCAGCATGCCTAACGGATCGAAGATTTTACCAACTGCTTGCAATAGTAGACGTTTTGAGCTTTTTTGCGATGACAAGAATTCTATTAGACTCCTGACTTCGAATGCCAGACAATCCTCTTCTGTTTTCCAAGACTTACCCAATACTTTAGTGAGATTACTACCTAGGCTTATAGTAGCATGTTCCGCCTGAATATCTAAACCTTCATTCTGCCAGCACTTTACTAACGTTTCATCATTTGTTATCCATTTTCGTAGAGTCATTCCTGCTTCAGATATTATTTTCTTAGCATTAAGGGAAACATCAAGAGCTTCTTGCAGAGTGTCTTCGCCCGATATGGAATCATCTACATAAATATATTTATCAAGTAAATTAACAGTTCTTGGATATACGTTTTTAAACTGCTTGATGTGCTCCTTAATGGTCGCAGATAGAAGAAATGGAGACGCATTGACTCCAAAAATAACTCGTTTGAATCTAAAAATCTTTATTCTTTTGAAAGATCTGAAATCATTATCGAACCACATAAAGCGCACAGCATCACGATCCTTTTCAGCGAGTGAAATTTGAAGGAACGCTTTCTCGATGTCAGAAGAAAAGGCAATTTCGTATAATCTGAAGTGGATTAAAATGTCGAATAGATGTGGATTTAAGTTGATGCCTGGCCATAAGCAATCATTTAAAGACAACATGATGTTATCATTAGAGCTGGCGTCGAAAACTATACGAACTTTGGTAGTGATCTTGTCTTCCTTACAGACCGCATGATGGGGCAAATAGTACACAGCCTTGTCTAAAACATGTTCATTTCCTTCAACCTGCTCAATAATTCCTTGATTTAGGTAATCATTGATTATCTCAGAATACTGGCGAAAAAGTTCAGGATTTTTATAAAATTTTCTTTTTAAACCTTCCAAACGCTGTTTCGCAATATTAAAGTTATCGTTTAATTCCTTCCAGTCCCTTTTCCAGGGCAACTGAACTTCATATCGATCGTCTACAAATTTTACAGTTTTGTCGAAAATTTGTTGCGCTTGACCAGTTTCCGATATTTTCGGATCATGCGTTATGCCAATAGATTCCAATTCCCAAAATTGTCTTAAATTATCATTAATTTCATCGAAATCTCTAATAAGATGGCACATAGCGGAATTATTTGTAGTTTCCCTGTCATCTAGTGTAACGGTTGGAATCCATCCAAAAACTGAGTCTTTCAAAATTAACTTATCACTAATCTTAACAGAATTATGTTTTAAAATTCTGTAAAATAATTCAACTCCAAGCAAACCATGAATTTTTCCCGGTTTGAAAAACGTTGGGTCAGCAAATTCCATAAAATTTGGTAAATTAATGTTCGATATATTTAATTGCTTTGATGGAATTACATCTGTGATTTTAGGAACAATTAAGAAATCTATATTATCCTTGAAACTTTCATTCACATTGGAAATAACACCGGAAATTTTATTTTTTATATTATGTAAAGAACCATTCAAACCGCTTAGTGGAACATTATTTAACCTTTTGTTTAATTTCAAAGCATCTGCGCATTCTGTAGTCAAAACATTGACAATGGACGGTGAATCTAACACCATTCTGTATTTCCTTCTATTTCCAAATTTATCTTCAATAAAAACAAAGCAAGTACTTAATAAAATTGATCTAGTTTTCGTATTTACATTATTTAAAGCTTTCAACGATTCATTATTTACCGAATTGCATTCTTTCGTTTCTGCGGAAGTGAGGGGGGGGGGGGGAATTCCAAGGTTACTTCACCTTTTGATTCGTTTTCCCTTTTATTTATTTTTTGAGTGGCAGGTGGATAATTTTTCTCATTAGAAGAAGAGACATGCTTGCGACAGAGTAACTTGTGGTGCATATCTGAACAAAACAACAGTGTGATTTTGATAAACATTTCTTAATCATATGCGTTGGAGATAAACAATTAATGCAAAGATTAAATCTTTTCGCTACTGAATATCTGTCATATTCATTCATTTTTAAGAAGATATTACATTTAAAAATAGAATGATTGATAGAATGGCAAAGAAGACATTTATTTTTTTGTACGGGAATCGTTGTTTATGAGCAAACTTTTTGCCCTTTGATTTCTTTCACTTGAAAATTGTTTAGGTTTCGTATTTGAATTACCCTGCAAATTCTCTAATACTAAGCAGCGCTTTTGCAGAAAGACAATAAATTCATTCCATTTGGGTAATTCAATGGTGGTTAAGGATAACTCAAATTGTTTTTTCGATTCTTTGTATAGTTTTTTAAGAATAATATTTATCAACATGATTTCTGAAAATTGATTAAATTCTAAACCAATAGTTTTAAGAGCGCGAATGTGTTTTTGACATCCGTCAACAACAGCCCTTAAACCTTTAGCTGAATCTTGCGATAAATTTTCCATTGATAATATTTCACTCAAATGAGAATTTACAATAAAACGTTTATTTTGAAAACGATCTTGTAATGCTTTAAAAAGCGATTCATAGGAATCATCATCTGTAACTACATCTAAAGCACTATGACTAAGGGTAGATTTTAAATAATACAGTTTCTGTGTGCTACTTAATTTATTATTCGAATCAATTAAAGTCCTAAACTGATCTTTAAATGTGTACCAATCTTGATAATTTCCCGAAAACTTTGGTAACGGTATATCAGGTAATTTATAATTTATACTTGAATTTTCAAAATTTGATTAATACAATGAGATGCATTTTCACTATTATTACTATTAGAGAGTAAGAATTTTCTAAGCCTTACCTCTAATTGTTCTGCTTCATATTCTATTTCTGTAAAGGCTGCCAGATGATCATTACGCTCCGTTTCCTCTTCTACATTTTCAAAATATTTCACCTTTAAGTCGTCTAGATTAGAGACAATTTTTCGAATATTGTCAAATTTAACTTGATATTCCCAAATGTCCTTTTTATCTTCATCATCTAGAAATGTTTGTATTCTAGTCAATTGACCCTTATGGGCTCCCCTCTGACGATTTAAAGTTGTTAGTTTCTTTTTATCAGTCATCTTTTAACTGATTATCTATGACTAATACTCCGAGAATAATACCAGTTCCTAACTCCAAACGACTGGACCAATTATGCGCGTGTATGTACTTTGATTATGGACTGTAACTAGTTCAAATAAATGGAAAATATATACGAAGAGAGTTAAACAACAAAACAGGTCTTTTATATATACATATATACAGGAAATTGTATGGACTGACACCATAGTCAGTAACGGAACATTGCGATGTTGTTTTCGTGGACAATACCACTTTAATCAAAAACATAATCTGTATAATTATGCTACACCTATACTATAATAGTCGTTATTATAAACAATAAAGACCCCATGGTCATTTTTGCTAACGAAATAGCTCAGTAAAATGCGGGTTTTCCTCCATGAAATCATTCGACGTGCGAACAACAGAACAAAAAACGATAAGACAGCCGTTGCCAAACGGTAAACACAAAAGTCTGGTGAAACGCACAATGGTGCGTTCAAAACAATGTCAAGGCAAACCGTAACATCGCTATTCCCGTTTTTTTTTTTTTTTTTTTTTTTTTTTTTTTTTTTTTTTTTTTTACATTTTATGGGAAGGGTGGGGTTGGGTTAGGTTCGACTTTTTGCTTCTGGAATAGGAATGAAAATTTTAGGTCCTTCATTTTTGCATGTTATTTTTTATCATTTCAAGAACATGTCAATTTTTTTTAAAGAAAAATTTGATGATGCGACTCGATTTGCATGGGCAAATGCCCTAGTGCGAGTGACTTCAGTTCCAATCGGACGGGATTCGATATATCGCCAGAGTCGTTTGGAATCTATGTCCTTTAAGGATTATAAAAGTAGGTAATATTGTCTGGAGCTTCAAACTCTTTGAGATCAAAAAGTTAAAAATCAACAAAATGGCGGAGATTTAAAAAAAAAAAAAAAAAAAAAAAAAAAAAAAAAAATCCGGACCCCTTTTTCGTATTTTGACGTACTTCTTAAAATATTTCTTTTTTATAAAAATAGCTGAAAGTGGTTAAAGCTGCAATAAATTATATCACTTTTAATTAAAAAAATAGCAATATCGTTTTAATAGTTTTGTTTTTCACATTCGCTCAGTTTAAAAATAATCTTTTTGCGTAAAATGCGTTTATTGTGCTCCAAAAAATTATAAGCCTCGTACACGTTGCGATAAAGCACTATATAACTACGAAATGACATCGAATTTTGCCAAATTGTTGCACTCGGATGATCTAAGGACTATAGGGAATAGAAAAATGTTACAAAATAAAAGTCGATTTTTTTCAATAGAAGAAAAGTTAATCCCTCCTTAATATATTCTTTAAAATAAAACATGAAGCTATCTTTGCATAATAATAATAATAGAAAGCTGTTTGTTTCTATAAGATAATATTTTTTTAGAAAAAACATTTTAATGGATGCATAAATACTAAAAATCTAAAAATGTAAAAATGTAGTTATGACTTAAAGAATACTATTTTGAAAATAACTTATTAAAGTCAAGTCTTTATTAGATAACAAATAACACAAGTATGATTAAAAGAAATACGCTATTTCTAATGCATCTAAAAAACATATTAACTTATTGCTTTTCTTTTAAACACATTGCCACAAAAAATATTCTTTTCTTTTTCTTTTTCGCCTTTTTCCGGATTTCTGGAATGATTTTTTTTCTTCGCGAAATTTATTTGACGTATTATAAAACATTGCTATTTCTGTAAATAAAAGGATTATTTTTCTAGTACAAAAATCAGAATAAGAATTCACGTTAAATAATTATTATCCGACTGACCTTTAATAAAATGAATGAGCAATTTTTTAGATTTAATAAGGAAATTTTCTGCAAGACGCATTTTACTTACTTCTAATTCATAATTTTCTTAAGAAATGAATTGATAGATAAATGATAAATTTTAAACACGTTTAACAAGCATCATCATCATTTAAACAAGCAAATATACATGGGCTTCTCAAGTTACAAAATATATCTAAAAAGAATTTTTTCACTGAAAATTCTAACAGATTTTTTACATGTAATATTTTTTAGAATGCCCAATAACATTACAAAAAGTCATATTTATATGAAAAATAGAAATAATGCGTTCAAACAAAATTTTTAACTTTATTAAAAGCGTACTTTCGTATTGGCCTCGTGCCAGGAGTTAACAGCCGAAGAAATTGCCAAATACCACTATTTCCAACCAGTCTTTTAATTTTGTCCGTTTAAATTGTTTAAGCACGTAGTTTAATTACATGTCTTGAATTTGTCTTTATTTTTATTACTGTTTTATTCATTGGTTGATGAATATTTGCTGATGATGATTTTTCGCTGTGGTATGTAAGCAGGAAACAAATGCTGAACTATTTATATTAATTTAGGTGAAAACGGATTTAACTTTAGTAACCGATAGTAACAGCTAACCGATAGACTTTTAGTAACAGCACGCGATAGAGATATATTTTAAAAAAATTATGCTTGGAAATTATTTTTAAAACAATAAATTTGAATAAATAACAATGCAATTTTCAAACAAAAAGTGATGCAGTTTTCAAACAATTTGCATTTAAAGTACATTTTTTTTCTTATTCGGTGATGAAATAATTAAAAATTTCGATATTTATACGTTTTAAAAATTGCAACAAAAGCACAATTTATTTGTCTGATGTTGCCATCAACAAAATAACATCAGCGTACGGACGGACATGTTTGTCCTTTTTAATTTAGATAATTAATATTATTTATAGTAGTAGATAGTTAATAGTGTCAAATACAATTAATTGCACTGGATGGAATGCATCTTAAAAGAGATAATATAATTACTTATTGTTTTTTAATACGCATTGTTGAGAAAATAGTCCTTTTTAAGTTTTCGTTTTTGCCTTTTAGTAAGAACTCTGGAAGGTTTTCTCTTCCTTTCAAAATGTATTCGTAACCAAGATCGTGAAGCAACCACGTATACTATCATATAAGACCATTGTATTAAATCGTATACGATAGTTTAATAGTTTTTACCTTACTTAAATGTTTAAGTTAAGAGTGTAATTTATTCATTTTTAAGAATTATAATTCTTAATTATTTTAGCTTATTTAGATTGTTATAACAATCTAAATTCTCCAATATATGAATTTTAAAAAAATGTACACAAAGATTTAATAGACATGACCGCAAAAAGCCTCAAATCCGCACAAAACTTGGAACAAAACTGTGTGTATTAGTTGTCTTCTACTGTACAAGGTTTTTCATAAATGTGTTTCGTTCTTAAAATGAGTCATTTTCATCTATCACTGCCGAACAAGCGAGAAAATCTCATATTCTTGCACATGTATCTAATTTTCCGTCATTTTTGACGGGCTACCTTCCTAGTAATAAACTAAAAATGTACGGACAAATAAACAACAACCAGCAAATTAGACGTCAATGTAAATTTGATTGGCGAAAAGCTTGGTGGAATAAAAAAATCACTAAATTGGTGTTGACTTAGTTATCTGACGCTTCTAACATGATTTCCTTCTATCTCTCATTCACAAGTGTACCGCCAAATTCATTAATGTATGTTTCTATAATTGGCACAAAAACTGTCAATATACCAATAGTCGTTGCATGTATCTTCTCATTTGCAAGGGACTCGTATATATCGTATTATAACGTCGTTTTTTCAGCAGTGGAAATGTTTTATATTATCTTTAGGATGAAAATTTTTGAACTGGCAATCCATTACACAAATCATTTCGTTATGAATTGTTATAAAATTGTGAGGTTTGTTACGTAAAATAGACGCATAAATCTTTTTCATCATTTTTAATTCAAATCCTTGTTTATCAATAAAATTAAATTATTAGAGATTAAGATCTAACAGGTTTCAACAGCTTTGTTTTTTATTAAGTGCGCCACAAAGAGGTCCAAACTACGAAATAAAATTATTGTTTTTTTTTTTTTTTATTTTATTTACTTTATTCAATACCTGCGAAGGGAAAAACTTTAAACGAGCTTATCTGTAAACACTACTATCAGCGGTTTTGCACTATTGTTTTATATATGATCGAGAGACAAAAGTAATAAGTACCATATAAAATTCATTTTTCTTCCAACTGAGCGAAAAAATACCAAAGCCGGGACTCGAACCAAGAACCTCTGTCACACATTGTCGATGCTCTACCGTTTGTCGTACCTTGGCCGACAACTGGTGGGAATTTCGATGGAAGATAGACAGCTCAAAAGAACAAACCGCAGGTAATGGAACTCCATTTAACCCTTTATGTACTAAATTATGCATTTATGTCAATTTTATCTTCTAAGCATTTTTCGTGAATTGTTTAAAACACATTAGAAGACTTACATAATCATTTAATAAATTTTAGAAGGATTTTAGAAGGTTTGAAGGATTTAGAAGGATTAATTAAATTTGAATTTATAGAGATTCTGTCCAATATTTATAACCCCGCTCATATCTTTCATTTAAAATATTTTTCTTAGTATTTTGTACAATTAGAAAATGTATAAATATAATGTTCTTACAATATAAATATAGAAATATTTCCCAATTTAAATATCTCCCCCACCCTCCAACGCCAAGAAAACTGAAAAGATGCAAAGGCAAAATAAATCATCCTTTACAAAATATTTTTGTTTTGTGTAACCAATAATGCTTTTGGAACAAGATAAAGTAGTGCATCTATAACTTCTTCTAAACTGTATTACAACTAATCAATGTATTAAATGAATTTTATAACAAGTTAATTGTACTTATAAGTACCGTCAGTAGATAAAGGGATAAGGCATACACTTTTCATTTTAACTCACTCATACTGGCTGGTAAAGTTGTAATACGAATGAATTTTTTTTCAACTGAGAGAAAATATGCTCAAGCCGGGACAAGAACCCAGAATCTTTGACTTACCTTTTCAATGCTCTATTGGCCCTCATATGGGAAAACTGAATTCGTACGTTAACTTCACCAATCAGTATTATTGATTTAAAATAATAGTGTAGCTACACCCCCCTCATTTAAATACTGTTCCGTTACATGTGCATTATTCTGTAGTCGCTGACCAGACACATGGAAGACCAGATGTTATCACATATAAGGCTATCTGAGCGAAATTTTCCAGCCGGTTTTCAGATCAGGATCTTAAACGGTAGAGCACTGACAATACATGCCGAAGGTTCTGGGTTCGAGTTCCGACTTAGATATTTTTCCGCTCAGTTTAAAATTTGAGTTGATGTGATAGCCTTATCAATCAGAGATTATTGAGTTAAAAATAATAGCATAACACTTAGTATAAATAAAAATGTCGACTAAAAAATATGTTAGCTATACTTAAAAATCATAGCAAAACAAATTTCACAATATTACGTTAGTCGTACAATTCCATTCTTTTTTTCAATAAAAAGTAAAATAATCAATTAAATAGAAAAACATTACTACAGGCTGCAAATTCTTGTGTACAGCTTAATTTTTCATAATTTCAAACCTTTCAGATCTCTTTAATTACTTGCAAGATTGGTTTTTAAAAACGTATCTGAAGATATAAGTAACCTGTTCACAAAAATGTATCTAATCAAAAACAACTCTTTGTAAATGATCCCGCCAAGCCACAAATCTAAAACGTCAGTCATAAAAAGAAATGCTATCACATAAAAAGAAGCGATATAGAAGTGCATACTCCGAGTGCCGTGTAAAAATCTATCACTACTCATAATGTTTCCAAAGGACTCGGAGTGAGGTACAGTATGTGAAAACTGCTTGGCGACCTACAGGCTTTTATAATGTTTGTTCTTCCTGCACTTACATATGACTATTTGTTTAACAATTTTCTTCATGTATTACTTCTGCCATTAAACTGTGAAAATTCGAAGCTTTTGGTGTTAACATGCCCATTCTTATTTAACATCATGGGGTCGATTTGTTGATTACCATTACTTGAACGAGAAATACCACTTTTATGAGAAGGATTTTCTAAGTAAACATGTAATAAATATTTTGAGTTTCTAAAATAATAATAGAAAATAATTAGCATATGAATATTACTAACAATGCACCTAATAATAGACGTAACTAAACTAAGATATATTGCAGTAAAGCCTGCGTAAACGGAATTGCACATGACAGGGGAAAAATCTGTTCTAGTAATGCTACTAGTATTATATAATATTCCTTATATTGTAAACATGACATTCACGTATATGAAATAAATCTGTCATAAACATGAACCATTTTACCAGTTTTCCCTTTAATTTTAATACAGTCTATTATTAAACGTATTTATGTAATTAAAAATTATGTTTAAAGTAATGAAAAGTGTAATTGTAATGATACATTATTACCACAATTACATACCATTTCCTGCTTGTCTTACTTTCTGATTTATTACAGATCTTCCTCCTACAAATATGTATAAGAGTGATATAATGAGAAATTAAAATTTATTTTTTCGACTTTCACAATTTTTCGAAATTGGTATAGGTACTGCATATATTAAATATACGCCTGCAGGTCGCCAAGCAGTTTTCACATACTGTACCTCACTCCGAGTACTTTGGAAACATTATGAGTAGTGATAGATTTTTACACGGCACTCGGTGTATGCACTTCTATATTGCTTCTTTTTATGTGATATCACTTCTTTTTATGACTGACGTTTTAGATTTGTGGCTTGGCGGGATCATTTACAACGAGTTGTTTTTGATTAGATATCACTCCTTTTTGTAAGGTATTTCATTTGCATTATACATATTCCATTGTAATTCAGAAAAGAAAAGATAAACGGAAGATATGTATAAGTAAAGTAACTAAAAAAATAATTTAATAGTGATGCTATAAACTTTTCAAATGTGTAATATATCTAGTAAGACATAATGTTGGACTTTTTAAAAATAATTCATAACCATTTTATCGATCCTTACAAATCTCAGAGGAAATCATTTATTTTTTAGAAATGATAAAATCTGTCGAAATAACCAGTAATATTTTTTGCTGTTGTTCAATAAGCTATATGGTGATATAGCAACTCAGCAAGAATTTTAGTCTTTCAAAAAATCATTTTCCATATGGTCGTTGTAATTTGTTAAATTGCTTTTATGTAAATGGTTTTGTTAGTTCCACATTTCAGAACCAGGAGGCGCACTTGATTCTAAACAAACCTGTATCCGAAAGAAAATCAGTTTTACATACTATCCGTAGATATATTAGTTGAGGGGATTGGGCCCATAGCACCCGAGATAAGTAGCCGCACCTGGCGGAAAAAATGGAACTAAAATATGTAAGGCTATGGTGCATAATATGAAAGAATAAACAAAGGGGTGTCGGCTAAAATTGGAAAATTTCTCCCCGGGTTAAAAGGGCAGAGGTTAGAAAAATTGCTTAAAATACACAAGTTAGAGCAAAGAGGGGTAAATAATATAAGACATTTTAAAAAAAAATTACGATTTTGCCGTGTGGTCTGAGGCATTCAGCTATACCTATGCAAAATTTCATGTCTCCAACTTAATTAGGGGCTCTCTTAGAAAGAATTGCTTCAAATACATATGTGGTAGCTCAAAGAGTTAAACGTAACACTTTTTCAAGATTTTATGATTTGTCGCCTGGCCTCAGGTGTTCTGCAATAAGTATGCAAAATTTGAAATCTGCAATTTAATTAGGGGCTCAGTTAGAAAGAATTGCTTAAAATACACAAGCTGGAGTTGAAAGGTTTAAATATAAAACTTTTTCTCAATTTATTATTTGACGTGTGATCTGAGGTGTTGAGCTACAAGTATGCAAAATTTCACGCCTCCAACCTAAATAGGGCCTCACTTAGAAAGAATTGTTTAAAATAGACATGTGGGACCCCAAAGGGGTTGTGGAAGTGTAGGTAGTCGTACTACCACAACCCCAAAGGGGTTGTGGAAGTGTAGGTAGTCGTACATTTCCCCAAAGGGGAAATGTACGACATTTTCAAAATTTTATGATTTGTCGTTTGATGTGAGGTGTTCAGCTATAAGTATGCAAAATTTCACGCCTCCAAACTAATTAGGAGCTCACTTAGAAAGAATTGTTTAAAATACACATGCGGAAGCCCAAAGGCTTAAATGTACTACTTTTTCAAAATTTTATGATTTTTCGTTTGATGTGAGGTGTTCAGCTATAAGTATGAAAAATTCCACTTCTCCAAACTAATTAGGAGCTCACTTAGAAAGAATTGTTTAAAATACGCATGCGAGATCTCAAAGGGTTAAATGTACGTCTTTTTCAAAATTTTATTATTTGTCGTATGATGTGAGGTGTTCAGGTATAAGTACCCAAAATTTCATGTCTCCAACATAATTAGGGGTTCACTAAGAAATAATTGTTTAAAATACACATGTGGGACCCCAAAGAGTTAAACGTACGACATTTTCTAAATTTTATGATTTGACGTTTGATGTGAGGTGTGAGGTGTTCAGCTATAACTATGCAAAATGTCACGCTTCCAAACTAATTAGGAGCTCACTTAGAAAGAATTGTTTAAACTACACATGCGGGAGCTCAAAGGGTTAAATGCACGACTTTTTCAAAATTATATGATTTGGCGTATGATGTGAGCCCTTCATCTATAAGTACCCAAAATTTCATGTCTTCAACATTTATAGTTTCTGAGAGCGGGCTCTGTGACGGACAGACAGACAGAGGAGAGAGACGAATAGGATTTCGTCAGATGAACGAAACCCTAAAAATTATTATTCAGGGACTTAAAAGTCAAAAGATTGTGAGAATGCCTCAAATATTACGTATGCCACGCTGCAATAATAAGAAGCTAGCGGGTATTACGATAATTCTTTTACTAAAATAAAAATTATTATTCCGGAACTTAAAAGTGAAAAGACTGTGAGAATACCTCACATATTACGCACGCCACGCTGCAAAAATAAAAAGACTTTAAACTGGTATAAATCAAAAACTAATTAATATTTTTACATGAAACTTTCAAAAGTTTGAACTACTCATAAAAACAGTTCTAATGGCGTAAACTGCGTAAAAATCCGATAATTACAAATTGCTGTAGCCCTGTCAACAGATTTGGTCGGAACAAGAATTTCAAAAGTGCAAAAAACAGCACTTTTAAAATCACATTCACTTAAAACCTATTGGCCGGATTCAACTTTATTTTCGTTTTCTGAGTCACGTGGCACGCCCCATTCCATAGAAATAAGAATTTTGTTTCTATCATAAATCGAACCGGAGATATAGAGGGGTTAAAATCCCGCTTTGGTCAGTCCGGAAAATATAAACTTGACAGAGTACTAAAAAATTTTTGAAATATCGTTTGGCATTAATTGGCGGAAATTCGTTTCATTTACGGCTCATTGCACTGTTGTTTCTTTTGCTTGGCGAGAAACTCTGTCGAGTTTCTATGATATATATTTTTATGCTTATTATACTGATTGTACTTTTCTCATTTTGGGCGAATCATACATACTTTTATAAATATCTTGCAGAAATATACTATGCTTTCAGTGAAAATTAATAATATTTGTTTAAAGTGCTACCTGAGTCCTAACACTGTTGTGAATACTATCAAACAGCTAATAGAAAATATCTTTAAATTACAGAGATTTTAATGCAAATATTCTTTTCTGGGTTTCATAAAAAAATTATTTAATATAATTATTCAAATTTATTCGAGTACACATTTGTTGAAAAAACTCGTTTGATAAATTTCCCGTGTTGCACTAAATAGATATATCAGCTAAATAATGTTAATATAATACGTGTGCGCACATATCATTATCTGCTTGAAATATAATTCCACGTGTCAAGTTTGGAAGCCCATGTATGAGCTTCTGGAGTTATAAAAGTATAATTTTTATCGAATCACTGTTACTCTAATAAATAAAGGTCCCGAATTTTATGTTTTCAATAGAGACTGGTTTAAATATTTGTTTAGAAATAGTATATTTAAAGAAGCTGGACTAAGTACAAAATTTAAGAAAATGAAATGCTAAAATAAGTAATTATTGATTTTTGCCATTCTTGATTAAATACTGAAATTGAATATTGGATAAATTACACATTTGAATGAATGTTAACTACTTTCAGTTTTTATCATTAGAAGAAATGCAAATAATTTGCACAACTACGTTGAATAAACACTGTATGATTTTAATGTTTTGGTTCATCTGCTCAGTAAAAAAATATATATATATATCTACCCTATATATATAAAATCCTAATGAAACGAATTTATGAAACGGAAGTATCAAACGGAAGTATGAATCGACTGATTAAACAACTGATAATGTTCACGGGGACTTCTCCTAAAATATGGAATACTTTGCGATGAAATTAACACCAAAAATCAATATTGATCTGCAGATTTCAAAACTGGTATTAGAATTTTTAAATTAGAATTAGTTTTCGAAATATTAAATTTTTTCTAATTTTATATACATTTTTATAATGATGGCAACTCAAATTTCAATCATAACAGATATTTTTTTTCGCATTTCAAAAAAGGTTATAATTTTAAACTAATTTGGCCTCCCTTAAATCTATGCTAAGAACAATGCTTTTTTTTCTTTCGTTATCATTTTATTTAATACAAAATTTTCATTAAGGAAAAAAACATTTAAAATTAATGGCTTACACTTCTTTCTTTTTTTTAAACGAAACGAAAAGTAAAATATTAGGCTCAGATGTCATATACGCACTGGCGTACCTAATTGGCGCCACAATGGCGTTATTTTGCCTGACATGGTAACACGGCTATTGTTGCTTATTCATCAATAAATGTTTATTTACATTTATTTTCTTTTTACTTAAGAAAAAAATGTTATAAAATGCTTTGTTCTATAGTTATTAATTAATTTTTTTTTTAATTTATAGTTATTTCATTTTAAAAATAATAGAAAAATAATTTAAAAATACATATATAACTGGTATTCGAAAACAAGGTTTTCCCAAAATTGCCGTACAAAAAAAAATCACGCCAAACCCGGTACTTATATGACATCTGTGTTAAATATTAAGCAACAAATCATAGCATTTAATTTAAAATTCAAAGCAAATTACCAATATCGCCAAATTATATAAATCGCCAAACCATTCGCCAAATTATACAAGTTGACGTAATTTTTTTTTTTAAATAACGAAAAAACAAATAAATTAATATAAAAATTCAAATACAAATAAAGCGTCAAAATTAAAATCACAAGATGGCGTATACACGTGTAACTTCCTTACATTCAAGTGAATGTTACATTTTCGATCAACCATTATTATCGTTTAATGTTATTGTCTGGCGATTTATTTTTGGTCAATGAGATAACCAAGTAGTACCGTTTTAATTTTCCACTGAAAAAATAAAAAAATGCTAACTTACGAGTTAAAAAAGGGGGTACTTTTCCGTTTACGGACACCATTGTCGCCAAGCGTAATAGTTGGCGCAAAATGAAAATCATGAGAATTGAAACATTTGAAAAATAAAAGAAAAAACACTGTCGATAGTAAAGTGAGTCTTTTAAAAATATAACATTGGGAAACTACAGACTTTTATGAACTATTTTACTAAATCACAAATATATACTTAAAATAAATGAACAAATAACTGTTATACAATAAAGTATAGCAAATAATAGCAAATCACAATGTTTCGCATGTTTTACTATAAAATTCAATTTCGCGATCAGGGTTGAAATAATTGGCGCATTAGCATACATTTTGGCATGGTGTCCGTATAACGGAAAA
This sequence comes from Maratus speciosus, assembly GCA_963932465.1. Classification (NCBI taxonomy): domain Eukaryota; kingdom Metazoa; phylum Arthropoda; class Arachnida; order Araneae; family Salticidae; genus Maratus; species Maratus speciosus. The sequence goes on along the minus strand of OZ010786.1, from coordinate 509,519,743 downwards.
ATACCAAAAAAGCTATTGGCGAGATTTTAACCCGGCTAACATAAAAGTACCAAGAATTCTTTACGATCATGGCAACTTTTATGTAGTTTTTTTCGAAAAAATAACTTTGATTCTTTAATCAAAATGGAAACCTTTCTTATGAAAAGCGAAGGAACTGTTGATGATAGTTACATGACTTAGGCTATTATAATAGAGATTGTTTTCAATTCTAAAAACAGTGCAAAGAATAATATTTCTAGCGATTACAAATTTACTTACACATGCCTATTAAAAACAGAAAAAAAAAAAAAAAAAAAAAAAAAAAACATTAAAATTACTATTAAATGAGTACGAGTTAAAAGCAGGAAAATATTGAAAATTATGTCTAGAAAATTGTATTTACACATGGATATTAAAATAGAAAGGAAACTTTAAAATAATAAATACATTAATATGCGTTTAACCCTTTCAGGGTCAAGGTACTTCTATTCGTAAAATGTTTAAATCAGTAAATGGCACCGGAATTTCCAAACAAATTTCGAAATGCGAAAATGCTTTTGTTAACTTACTTAATAAAAGGAAATTTTTCATTCCAATATTCTGGTGCCAATTTGGCATTTAAGAATTAAAATTAAGTGGTCCAAAATAAACTACCGCCCTTGAAGGGGTTAAAGCAGTAAATTGTAGTTATTGTAGTAAATTGTATTATGTCAATCGTTTTATAACGCTGTTAAAAAGTACCGGTCAGCAAAGACTCTGTTTACTTAATTCATTTTATTTTAGCTTCTTATCAAATGTTTAACTGATCTTCTTTAATCAAACACGAAAACAACCATTGAATGTCTTAACAGCAACTGATTTGGCCTTAAATTTTTGCAATCAAAGGGAATTGAATGGAAACCCGTTTACTGTTAGACCGCTATAGGTTTTTTTTTTATTTTAATTCAATCTTCTCTAATCTTTTAAAAACTGATCAAATTAGCGTGATTTTAGATTCTGTGGTGTCTGAACGGGGGTTGGCGAGCGTAGCTTGCAGGGGGCAGAGCCCCCTAGTAAATATATAACAAGTCAGTTATTACATATCATTTCTGCTATACAACTATTAGGTAGATATCATTGCAAAAATCTACCTATTGCAGCCATTCGGAGGAAAGCGATTTCAAAAAAATTTGATATATTTTCATCGATCATGACCCCCAGAACCGGAAACCACCCTCCGTTCAAATGTTGATTATATATATGTATATATATATATATATGATATTTGTCACACTGTAACTGTCGTATTTATGAACCGATTTGGATGACACTCGGTGTGTACATAGTACATACCAATGTCTCGACCGAGTTCGTTGGCCAGCTTCATCAGCCATCTTGTTTCAAAATGGCGGCCATTTAAAAAGTTTAAAAAAAAATAAAATTTGAAATGTGGTACCAAAAAATTAAAAATTGAAAAATATTTTTTTCTTATCTGTTTGATCTTGATACAAAGATTCCAGAACAGTTTTTGTTTCGTCTATATCTAAGAAAATGGCTGAGTAATAGCATTTTGAATTTATATTGTGGCTGACATTTTGAAACGTCCCGATTTTTGTCACGCGATAACAGGCGTATTCATGAACTGATGTGGATGTACCTTAGTGTGTACAAAGTACATACCAATGTCTCGACCGAGTTCGTTGGCCAGCTTCATTCGCCATCTTGTTTCAAAATTGCGGCCATTTAAAATATTTTTAAAAATTTTAAATTTAAAATGAGGTATCAAAAAATTGAAAAATGAAAAAGGGGTTTTTTTTATTTGTTTGACCATGATACAAAGATTCCAGGGCAGTTTTTGTTTCGTCTGTATCTTAAAAAATGGTTGAGTTATAGCACTTTGAGTTTCTAGCACGGCTGACATTTTGAAACTATCTGATATTTGTCACGCGATAACACACATATTTATTAACCTATTTGGATGTAAGAAAGCATTTGGATAGTATATAGCAATGTCTGGACCAAGTTTACTGGCCAGCTTCATCCGCCATCTTGTTTCAAAATGCCGGCCATTAAATTAAAAAAAATTATATTTAAAGTGAGGTGCAAAAAAAATAGAAATTGAAAAAGGTTTCTTAAGTATTTGAGCTTGATATAAGGAGTTTTGTTTTGATATAAGGAGTAAGGATTTTTAGTTTTGTAGTTATCTTAAAAAATGGCTCAGGGCAGTTTGAATTTCTAATGTGGGTGACATTTTGAAAAATCTGATTTTTTGCCTGCGACAGCACTCGTATATATCCACCGATTCCGATGTGAGTGAACATGTGCACAGGAATTACTAAGGTATCGACCAAGTTCATTGGTTAGCTTCATCCACCATGTTGTCTTAAAATGGCAGGAACTTCAAGATATCGCCGAATTTGGCAACCAAATATAAGTTACTTTAAATAAAAACAGCTTGGATAAAGCTGACTAATTTTGCGAAATTCTTATTCATAATTATTTAGTATTGTTAAAAATTAGTATTGAATCTCCTATAATTGGTTTCCACTAAATTGATCTTCGTGTGCTTGAAAGATATAAGCTGGCTTTTTAAAAAATAAGGAATATGAAAGCTACCTCTTCCTCCCGGCACTGGCCGAAGGACTTTTTTTGCTTTTAGTGCAATGTGTATACAAAAGGGTGGGTCGAAAAAATCGATTTTTTTCATATCAACTTCTAATAGTGCGGAAAACTTGCCTTTTGTAATTAAAAGAATAATGGAGAAAAATTAAATCGGTTAAAATCATTAGGTCGCGCATCGGACTTGAATTTTGGGTAATATAATCAAAAATGACAAATTAGAAATTAATGAGGAAATTTAAAAAAGTTCATAGTTACTGAAATAGTGCATAATATTTGCCTTTCGGAAATTGGTGAATAAGGCAAAAATAAAAATTGAAATCCATTAAAATCTTTAGGTCACGCATCGCCATTGAATTTAGAAAATATTGTCAAAATTATCAAAGTTCCATATACATGATGAAAATTAATTTTTTTCTTATCAATGTCTAATAGTGTAAAGATAGTTCTTTATGTGCATAAAACATAACGTAAAACTAATTTTAAATTAGGTTAATATCTTTTGATTGTGCTTTGCTTTTAAAATATGAAAATTTTTATAAAACGATATTTTTCAATTATTTCATTTATTTAAATTTAAACAATTATATTGAAGAAAATATTAAAACGCTGCTTATTAAATCACTTTTGAACAGTATTGGTTGAAAAAGTTTTAAACCCTGTGCCTTAGAGGAATTTTAAATAATTGCTATAGAGTTATTACATAAATTTAGTATTGCAAGTAAGAACTTGTACTGATATTTTTTTATCAAACTTTAGCATTAGTGATTGTGAAAGCAAATCTAATCTAACATAGCCGTCCTCTGTTATTTCGGACGCATAGTTTTTCAGAAACTTCAGTCACAAGTTTCACACATTCTTCCACAGTTTATGCGTGTGCGTTTTCAGTTCCAATTCTGAAAGCGTTTTTAAAATAATAAGATACAAAATTCTCTCTGAACTAAATAAATACAGGAAGTAGCCTTGCAGGTAGATCAATCATTAATTTCTGAGTAATCGTAAGCACTGAAATTGAACTTTAAGTCACAAAATTTCGCACAGTTCTCGTTCTTTCGGACACAGATTGCATTGCTTTCCATATCTATCATAATCCCAATTCCCTCATATGTTCTCTTTGATCTCTTTTCATTAACAATAACAGGTTATTGTTATGAACAAAAAAGCTATTACACCAGTAACAGAGTCTACCACCTCCTGCAGTTTGTTTTTTGTCAGCAACGTGATGCTGTTATTGTCTTGAAAACATGCATGGTTCCTACAAAAATAAAATAATTCCTCTTAATGTCAAATCATGCAAAAACATATATTTTCAGGACGAATAAAACAGTTTCAATTCAGTGGTGATAGGTTTTCAATGAATATATGGGACATTCTCACAACCTTTTGACTTTCATGTCCCTGAATACTATTTTTTTTATTTAATACAGTTTTTTTCTGTTTTTTTTTTTGTATTGCATATACTGGGGAACATCCCATTGCATGATTGCATAACAATATTAACGAGATAAAGAAGTTTTGGACGATGTTGGGGGTCCAAATACCAGGAAAACTCATCTACCATCCCTTGTCCTTGATGCTGATTTTTAAGTTTGGAGCTGTCTGTATAAAATTGTTTCAATAAAAGTACTTCTATGTAATTTTTTTCCGAAACTGAGACAATTGTTTTATAGAAATATATAGCAAAAAATTAACCTGCACACATTTTTACGGTTGCCATTATTTTTTTATCTCTGTCCCTGGGTTTTTCATCCTTACCCTCCCTCTTGCTAAACTTATACAGAAAATCACTTCAGATGCAGCCACAGAATATTTTTCAAGTTTTTTTCATGCAGAAGTATGCTAGAGAAAGAATGTCTAAAATTATTTGACAGGAAATTTACTGCAGAACTTAAATAATTTCAAAATCGTTCCTTTATTGGTAGTTTTACAGTCTCCAAGGTTTATTCCTGCACTTTTCGAGGTAAATAAAAAAAAAATTAAATTAATCCAATGTTAACAACTGTTTCTAAAAATCAATGAACATTGTGGCTATCACCTAGTCTTAACATGATTTTCCTAAAAATAGGTGGTAATTTTTCTTACAGTTCGATCCTTACCGTCCCTTTTTTTACCATTTCGTTCTTTTTCCCTATACAATCCCCTTATTTTACCTTACCGTCCCTTCTTTAACACCCCTTTAAGACAATGTGATACAAAAATTCTGTATTAAAAGTACTACGTTTTTATTATTTCTTATTTGAATGTCCTGTGGGTACTATGCAAATTAATTATAAGTAAAAATTTAGAAGAAAATAAAAAGTTATAGGGGTAAAATGGTAAGGAAAATTAAACTCGCAAGCTTAACTTAAACCTCAGTTAAATAAAAAAAATTTCGCTGCTGATAATTTTTTCTTTATTTTGAATCATTAAGGCATTCGTCTATCAGATTAAAACGCTATTTTAGCAAGTTTAATTTCGCCAGATATTTTTTTCCAAAAGTCAAAAGATTGTGAGAATGCCCCATATACAGTTTGAGTGTTCTGTTTGCAGTCGTTAATGAGAATTCAGCCATCGATTACGGACAGCAAGATCCCCAGGACAGATGACTATCGCACATCATTGTATATTTCAAGAAGATATATTTTTTATACCTTAACTGAAGTCATTATTCTTTTTAATAGCCATTATTGTAGTATTGCAATTAATCACGTGAAAATGGGCAACAGATAATATTACATAATTATGTGGTTGCTTACACTATTAAAAATCAGCAGCAATTTTTTCAGTCATTTGATCGTTTTTGCAGATAGTATTTACTTGACAGTATTATGAAGTTATTATGACCATTATGTATAAAATTACAGTTACTAACAGTTATCTGTAAAAAGGATCGAATTACTTGACAGTTTGCTGAAAATTTTAACACTGTACCCATAGGGTGTGATAATAATGCCGTTCCCGTGCTTTTTCCATCAATATGTTGAAATGAGTTCCTAAAGGGCAATTCAATGAAATGTAAAAGGGAAATACATCATTGAATTGGCCTCCCTATCAGCATTTCTAAATTTCGAATATCCTCTTTTTTCAATTCCGGATTGACAGAAGTGCCGTCATATCCAACTACAACGACATCATCTAAAAAGGTATGTTCTTCTCAGATAGGTATAAAATAACGCATCTAAAATTATCTCATCTTATTCCACTTGTAATAGTTATATAACCGATACATTTTCAACCTGGCTCATGAATTACGGAATGTTCTCTTTTTGACAATATTTTCCAAATTCCATGTGCGATGAGCGACATAAAGATATTAGCCGATTTTAAGTATTTTTCTTGCTATTCTACTAATGACAAAAGGTGACATTTACGTACTCTTTTCATTTTCTGGAATTTTCTCATTTCTTGGAAAAAAAATAAGATCGCGAATAAAATTTATGTAATTGTTTGTAATTTATGTAATAATCGGTTACTATAGATAGAATAAGAGGACGAAGACAAGCACTCCCCCCCGCGCCCCTGTCATAATATGTTTCAAGGCAAAATTTTAAATTTTCAAATGTGGCATACATTATATTAGTATTAGAGGATTGTGAAGTCTAGAAGGCACTCTGTAAGTTAATATGATTGGCGGAGCTCACTTGGTCACCGCCTATTTACAGTGTTTGCTCTTTTCTGATTAAAGTCGTCATACTTAGCAAAAAAAGGATAAAGTGTTGTCTCATACTTCATCTACAAAGCGTGAAAATTATTGCTTTTAGTTTTTTGAAGCAAACTGTAGGAAAAATATATGTTTAATTTCGCATCTTCGCCTTAATACAGAATTTTCGTAAGGCGAAATTTATACGGTAACTTGAGGTGAGATGCCGGGTTGTGCAAGATGCCGTATCATTTTGTTTTCATATAAGCAGGCGCTGTAGGGAAACGCCGCTCAGTTGTAAGGAAGACGGTTCCCTACGTATACTTTAATTTCCGTTTTCGTTCTTTAAAAAAATTAAATGGTGTTTTTTTTATTGATATTTCGTCTTAACACTTTTGGTAAGTGTCCAAAATCTTTTACGTGCCCTATTTATTTGCCTATATAATTCTTAGTTTAAACACCTGAGAAATAAATCTGATATTTTTCGAGAGTACTGGTATCTGGCCTTTCTGAAAAGCATAAATGGCGGTCGGTTCCACTTCCTCACGCCAGTGGGAAGACCGGCGTCTTGCCCAATGCTTTGAGGTGAGTCAACGAAAAATTTTGGGGGTAAGATGCCAATTGTTTTCCCTTGGGGTAAGATGCCGGTTATTTTCCGTTGCGGTCAAATGCCTGGTTGTTTCTTCATTGCTTAAATTACTATTAGCAATTAACTAAAATTTCAAAGATTTTAATCAGTTCATTTAAATCAGTGATTAAATCGTGATTTTAATCAACTGAATAAAAGAAATTCATTGATTAAGATCATAAATTTGCTAAATGTTTAAAATGACATAAGGAAACATTAAAATCTAAGGTGAACATAATTCGAAAGGTTTCTTTATGTATTTTGCCTTAAAAATAAATTTTCTTGGCCTTAAAAATAATTTTTTAATAGATTTAATTGTAATCATTGTTCAAAATTTGATGTTAAATGCAATTATAAATAATTTCAATGAATGTAAATATCGGTAGTATATAATATAGTTTTATATAACTAGGGGTTTCTGACCCCCTACGAGCTACACTCGCCAACATCCATCCAGACACCACAGACTCTAAATGCACGCTAATTTGATCAATGCTTTGAGGTGAGTCAACGAAAAATTTTGGGGGTAAGATGCCAATTGTTTTCCCTTGGGGTAAGATGCCGGTTATTTTCCGTTGCGGTCAAATGCCTGGTTGTTTCTTCATTGCTTAAATTACTATTAGAAATTAACTAAAATTTCAAAGATTTTAATCAGTTCATTTAAATCAGTGATTAAATCGTGATTTTAATCAACTGAATAAAAGAAATTCATTGATTAAGATCATAAATTTGCTAAATGTTTAAAATGACATAAGGAAACAATAAAATCTAAGGTGAACATAATTCGAAATGTTTCTTTATGTATTTTGCCTTAAAAATAAATTTTATTGGCCTTAGAAATAATTGTTTAATAGTTTTAATTGTAATCATTGTTCAAAATTTGATGTTAAATGCGATTATAAATAATTTCAATAAATGTAAATATCGGTAGTATATAATATAGTTTTATATAACTAGGGGTTTCTGACACCCTACGAGCTACACTCGCCAACATCCATCCAGACACCACAGACTCTAAATGCACGCTAATTTGATCTTCTTTGAAAATATTACGGAAATAAAATCCTAATTAAACCGCTAGTGGCGATCTCCTGCAATCAAGTTTCTATTCATTTCTTTTGGCTAAAGTATTTTAAGGTCGAATCAATTGCTATCAAGCCAGCTAACGGCTATTGTCGTGATTAATTAAATAATTTTAACCCAACAATTTTAAATTAGGTTGTATAAAATGGCTAACTAAACAATTTTATGTAGACGCTATAAGAAGTTTATTTTTTTATTTAATCATTTAAATGTGTCGTTTTAAATATGACGTAATTCCGACTAAAGTTTTTTGTTTCTCACTTTAATATTCACATAAAAATAATTTTAAAGTCCTATAAAAGCCAAAATAAATCGGTGTGACAATAGCAACTGCGAATTTCCAGGTTTCTCAAGCCCTTCTGAAAAGGAATTAGATAAGAAGCAGTCAAAGTCTAGAAACAGAGAATCTTCGGCAGATGATCATATGGATGATCATTAAATGAAGATAAGGATTATTTCAAAGTGAATGGGAATGAGTGTTCAGAGTGTCTAGCAGAGTGCATTAAAACATTGGAAAAATGTGATTGGATCAAAATTCAGTGAAACTTCTGGTTACATAAAAATTACTGAAAGTTCTTAAATAAATGTGCAGTTTTTGGCAGATCTGGGATATTGCTAAAAGAACAAAGGGACACATGAAAAACATCAACAACAAACTGGACTCTAAAGCACTTTATCACAGTGGCTTTACCGTATTTAAACATGTTACAATGTTTAAAAATAGCCATAATTAAGAGACATAATTCTTTTAAATGTTAAGTAGAACATAACCTTTTTTTCAAATATTAGTTTGTTCTTTTATTAAACTTCCAACTTTTGTTACATTCATATATTTGTAATATCATAATATTATATAAGTTAAAAACTTTAGTATGTCTAAAATACTAATATGACTTTTATTCGTTCCATTATGTGTTATACTGCTTCACAAAAATAATTGTTTACATTGAAACTTCAGAAAGCATCTAATCCCTAGATAGTTCACCATCGTATCTATACCTTGAGGTAAGAGGAAGAAATGCAAGTGTTTAAAAAAACAAAATTTTCGATGCTTACTATAATATCTGTAAAAAAAAAAACAAGTTTTTTATCATACATAAGAGTGCTAACTTTAACAAGAAATCGATGAATAACTTCATGAGAATCTTCTTTGAAAATATTACGGAGATAAAATCCTAATTAAACGGCCAGTGGCGATTTTCTGCAATCAGGTTTCTATTCATTTCCTTTGGCAAAGGGATTTTAAGGCCGAATCAATTGCTATCAAGCCAGCTAACGGCTATTGTCGTGATTAATTAAATAATTTTAACCCAACAATTTTAAATTATAGGTTGTATAAAATGGCTAACTAAACAATTTTATATAGACGCTATAAGAAATTTATTTAAAATTTGACCATTTAAATGCGTTGTTTTAAATGTGACGTAATTTTCACTAAAGTCTTTTTTCTCATTTTAATATGCACATAAAAATAATTTTTAAGTCCTACAAAAGTCAAACTAAATCGGCGTGATAATAGCAACTGCGAATTTCCAAGTTTATCATGCCTTTCTAAAAAGGAATTAGATAAGAAGCAGTCAAAGTCTAGAAACAGAGAATCTTCAGCAGACGATGATATGGATGATCATTAACCCCTTGGGGACGAGCGGCACGTATACGTGCCGCATGAAGCGCTCAGAATCCTTGTTTTTCCTCACCAGTAAAATTTTACTGTAAAATTTGCCTTATTTAATCAGCGCATTTTCTCTATTCAAAAAGACGCAAATTTCTGTTTAAAAAAAACGGTGACAAAAGAAAAAATTCGTAAAAGGCTCCCGTCCCGAAGGGGTTAAATTCCGTGCCAAGATTCAGAAGATAAGTATTATTTCAAAGTGAATGGGAAGAAGTGTTCAGAGTGTCTAGCAGAGTGCATTAAAACATTACAACTATGACTTTTATTCGTCCCATTATATGTTATACTGCTTCAAAAAATCATAAACTTTTAAATCATACATAAGTGTCCAAACTTTAACAAGAAATGGATGAATAACAAATAAAAACAACAGGCTATATTTTAAACAATTAAGTCAAAAACTACGGCATTTTTACACAATCTACCCTATAAGAAAAAAAGTAATGTAAAGTGTTATGTTGTACATTTTTAGATTCATACAATACGAAAATAAATACAAAAATTCTAAAAAAGCAAGATTAGTGTCATGATTTTTGAAAATTGTATTTTTAATGAAACACATTAACTTCTGTTTTTCAGCAGATAAAAGACGATAAATGTATCTGAAAAAAGAAATGTATTATCTTAAATGCATCTACACACATATTAACCGGATTACTTTTAGTACAAAGTTTGATAAAAATGTCTGTTTTATTTTATGCTGCATATTGTTTTAGTATTTCAAGAATTTATTCATCACAAACAATTTTTTACGCATTTACATTTATTACTGTTATTTCTGTAAATTATCTTATTTAGCATTTTTATGAAGGGAAATTTATAAATAAGATCACCGTTACATAGATCTTGGCATAATTTATCTTCTCTATATTTGCATTGTCCATGAAATTGTTGGTGTGATTGTCTATGAAATTTCATATAAATTAAATATAATTATCATATTTTTCTTGATTATTATATAGAAGCGTTTAAGAATATTTCCCCCTAAGTTTATGAAGAATTACTTCTTTGATTTATGATCAACATTAAACACGTTTTCAACAATCATATATATTAAAGCGTAAACTTGATTCTGTAAGATCAGACTCAAAAATTCACACATTTGCGCATGCGTGAAATTGAATTTACTAGCTCTTCCATCGTCAAATCTTGACGCGTACTATCTAGTTTATGTTTAGTTTCTTTATGCATTTCTTAATCTTATTTCAAATAAAAGCAAAAATTTCATTGAACTATTGAAATTCTTTTACATAGTGGCTTTTTTTACCAGTGGCTGAGAGGTTCTGCTCTTGATGCTGGTAGACGGGAGGTGCTGGGTTCGAACTCAATCGCGCCCTTCGGCCTAATCGTTCGGAGTTTTCGTGGTTTTCTTCCAGCCATGGATTTCCATGCGTAAATACGGGTTAGGTTCCCTTAGAAAGACCCCCACGAAGGGCACCCCCCCTGGGCCTATATCCCTTGCGCAGATAATTGGCCTTCAAAAATCAACCAACCATCTTTTACATACTTATAATGAAAAATTTATTGTCTTATTCTATTTTGAAGAAAAATATGTAAAAATATAAATATATTGAAGTTCTTTGTTTATTTTGTAAATATGTAATTTAAAACTACAATATTGCAGTCTAATGATAGTAATAACCTCTAAAACTGATAAATATCAAAATACTACATAACTGAAATATTTTAACACATGCATAAATAGAAAAATACAAAAATCTAGTTTTGACAGCAGTTAAAAAAATTAAACATTGGGATAAATTTGATTAATGCATATTCTTAATTAGATAAAAGACATTAAATTGAGCAAAAAAATAAAGAAGGAATTTTATTGGTTTTTACGCATCTAAAAGCCATATTTACCTGATTACTTTTACTCTTTTGAAATTTATTGTGACGAAAACTTTTTTTTTCTGTTTCATTTTTTTTTTAGCTTCCTCCAAGAATCTTTTTTAAGAGCATCTCTTTCTCTTTTCACAATTTCTTTTTTTGGAAAATTTACTGGACGTTTTGTATTTCTGTAAATAGAATTTTTTTATAGTACAGATATTCTGACAGAGAGTTTCCGTTAAATACATGTTTTTTTAGTGGTTTTTAATTAAATTTAATTATTTTACATTTACGGGTTATAAAGAAACATATTTTTATGACTAATTATTTTCATTAATTATTAATAACTTCGTTTACAAAATAAATAAGTAAATAGAGATCAATGTAAAACACGTGCTTTTAGTGATTAATATATATATATATATTTTTTTTTTATGTTTTTTTTTTATGCCTAAGTGGAGCAAGATCACCAGATCACTAGGATCTGGTGTAGACCTTGGATTAATATATTTCTTGAGCTATCTATACCAATAAAAGAACGCTTCGCTGTGTGTGCGTCAGTCGGTGTACGTGTTTTGGTGACTAGCAAAATATACGGCCCATACGAGGCTAAAAAGTATTGTGAGGCTAGCGCAAACTGCCTTTTGATGCACATGCGACTCAGATTTATAAATTTCTAATAATTAGCTTAGTTCTTAATTAAAAACCACAATTAAAATAATCAAAAGTATTCATAATTCAACTAAAGCATAGATTTTTATCAAATCACAGAAAATTTCTTCGAACAACTTGAAGAGAGAGGGAGGCGTTTGTTTGAATGAAGCGTTGTTAACACGTTCACGCTGGCGTGGTGGGTCACACTCGACTGTCTCAGAGTTGTATAGTCGCCGGCTTTTTGCACACCACTGTTATTTTAAAGAAAAGGTTGTTCCTTTAAATCGGCCAATTGTTCTAATTAAATAAAACAACATTTTCTGTATTAAAATACTGGTATCCAAAAAGCCGAAGACTTGGCAGCTCTGAGGTAGTCGAGTGTGACCCACCGCGCCGGCGTGAACATGTCAAGTGCGATAAATGTAGTGGTCCTTTTTAAAGAGGGCCGTATCATAAATTTTATCGTACCTAACAACTCGAAATTGCACAGCCAGACGCAAATAAACTCCCCTTTCTGAAATTCTAAAAATTATTCCCGTACTGCTGTAAAACGGTTTAAAAATCCATAAAAAATCGATTTATAAAATCTATTTTAATTTCCATTGAAATACAAGCTGTAGAACACAGATGTTTCAGAAATTTTTCATAGCTAGAACAACCCTTTTAAGCCTGATGATCTGTCGCCCAGAATTAATGGACTTTTTTCGCGTATAAGCGGGCAAACGTTGTTAATATTGTTTGAATCGTTTGTTGGTTCTTCTCTTTAGTCTTTTCTATGTTCGATGTTCTTCCTTCTATTTTTTTATGCATTGAGGGCATATATTTGGGTGACGGACCACAGAATGACTCGAAACTAAACCTAGAAGAAGAAGAGAGGCTGGAGATAGAACAAATGCGAACGCATTGAGTCATCGTTATAATGAGAGTGGATATAGTTGTGGGAAGAAAATGCGAGATGCAATGTTTATTATTTTTCTGATCTAAGATGCAGATATTTTCAGAAGGTTGAAGTAGTGGAAGCTTTGAAACAGACATTTTGACTGAATCCGAATTTCAGCCAATATCTTCAAAAGTAAACACTCCCAAACGCAGCGTTCGCCGCATTTAGAGCTGGTGTAACGGGAAGTGAAGTTGTGTTAGGAGCTTCATTCGTGCTTCAGGATGCAGGAGTTGGGACACCGAATGATAAGGATTCAGTCATACATAAAAACTAGGTCAGGAGATATAAAAATAAATTTGGAAAGAAGATACATGAGGGGGGGGGGGAGATCTTTAAGGAAGAAAAAATAAAAGCATATTCTTTATTGGTAAAAAAGATAAAACGATCATCATAGGGGGGGGAAAAAGGAGACAAGCAGCACCATCTAGAGGACGAAGAAGGATATGTCGTGTTGTCTGAACCCGTTTCGGAATATTTGGATCACTTGACACTTTGCCCCGGTCACTGTGAAGTTCTAGCAAAATCATCAAGCTTGTATAATTTTCTAAGACGGATGAAAGCCGATTTTTTCAACTGATAGCAGTCGGGTGGGACTGCACCACTGTTAATACAGGAAAACGCAACGATGTCACGATTCTCTAAAAGCCTTGCCTGCTTTGAAAATTACTAAGAAGAGAATCGGAACATTTCATGCGTATTCTTCATAGAAGCGGGCATCCACTCCGACATCTACTATATAAAGTTGATGGTGGAACTACGAGACGTAATACCTTTGCCTGCCCAGTCAGAGCTTAGACTAATGGAGTGGTAAAATCTATAAGTCTGTATGTTCGTTCTCCACCTAATAATAATAAAAATCTATATGTTCGAGACAATACCTGTATCATGAACATCGGAAATGCAAAGGACGGAAGATTTGTGTACAGATAAAAGTACGTATTTGACATTTATTCGTCAGTTTCAACCGAAAATTGCTTTCGAGGTGTTGAAAACAGAAAGCTTGTGCAAACGAGATAGATCACAACTGCCTGTAGAATATTACGCTTGTACGTTAGTTGTTTAAATTTTGATGAAGCTCTAAAATATATCACTCAGTACGTGATACGCGTTTATTTGTAAGTATTATTTGTTGCAAGAAAACGACCAGGTTCAACTGATGGACATAGATATCTGGCGCAGATTGTCCAACTCACCACGTTTCTATCAGATGAGTTAAGAAGTCAGTACATTCAGTCTTCCAAACAAATGTATACTACGGCCATACCGAGAATTTGCTGGTAGCAATGGCAATTTATGATAACCAAGGTATTAAAGAATAGCATGGTAAAGTATTTTAAAATGTCAAGTTCCAAAAGAAATATTTTATATGTGGCTGAGAAAATAATAATTTCGACTACATTCACCATTAAGCGTTACTAAACATTATAAGTTAAAAAGAAAAGAAAACAGAACATAAAATAAAACATTGCTTTTATAACGTCTAAAAAGTAAGTTAATTACCATGATTACATAATAAAGACAAACAAATAAAATCCTTTAAAAATATTTTTTCTTTAGTCCTAAACCTCATAACGAAGGTTTAATGTAAGTATTTTATGTTTGATTTAAAGTTTTTTATTCTTTTAACATATTTTATCACTATGATAGAAATAAAACATTTTTTTCTTTAATGTTTATAAAAGTATAGATAAATAATGCTTTAAAATAACACATACAAATTCTATAAAAAAAAAAAAAAAAAAAAAAAAAAAAAAGGTAGGAGATGTTTTATTGTATTTATTAAAACTGATTACATTTTTCCGCAAATAAATTAAATTTATTAATACTGATTTAGAATTTGTAATTTTTAATGATTATTTTTTTGAGAAAAGTTTTTAAGGAAAATGTATTTCTTAATCTGGACAAACAATTTTCATAGATTTACGAAAAGGAAATTTATAAAAAAGAATTATACATTTTTTTCTTCTATATGATCACGAACCTTATGATTTTAACTTTATTTTATAGATTTTGACTTTAAATATGCTTATCCTCTTTTTATAACTTCGCGATATTATTTTAAATATATTTCTTCAAACTATAATGCATTTTTGGATGATAAAAAATTACGTTTTAAATGGGCAATTTTAAATATCTTACAAGTATTTTTTAAATATATTCACAAAATACCAAATTTAAATAATGATAAATATTTATCGTCATTTCAAATAATAAATAATAACTTTCTTTGTGGTATATTTCTATTCAAATTATCCTAATATATGTGTATGGATAAGAGTACCTTAATAAAAGAGCTAGAGACAAAGGATTAATGCATATAATGCATACCATTTGTTTGAGTATTTTTATTTACATCGATATAAAAATATTCATGTTATTTTTCTTTCTCGTCTTTTATAGATTTCTGTGAAATTCCTTATTCATCAAGATGTTTATTTGATGTACCTTCCTAATAGTTTATAGAAACAATCTCTTAATTTCAGCTGTAAATTAGTCTTAGGATATTTTCTGTTTTATGTTAAAAATATCCTAATGTAAGTGCATGACAGAGATTTGTTTCAAAATTTGTAATCACAGAACAAAAAAATGGCCTCTGGGACGTATAATTCCCAAACCATCGTCAATGTATTAATTGATTAAAAAAAATATTACTACTTGCAGTATTTTTAAATACATCATGATGAAAATATTAATTTTAATTTTCTTCCTCACCTTTTATAGACGTTTTTGTAGTTTCTTTTTATTCCTGTTGTCTATTTGATTAAGTGATAAGTTCCATCATACACTAATACTATACAATTTGAGATTTCACATAAAAATATAATAATACCAGTTTAGTCATAAATTATGTTTCAACAAGTTGTATAAATAAAATTAAAACACAGTCCACTGGTACCTTATGTCCCGACCCTTAGACAAAGGATTAATGCATATAAAAACATATTTGTTGTCTCAGCATTATAAAATACATCATGAGGAAAATATTCATTTTGTTTTTCTTTCTCGCCTTCTATAGATACCTCTATAAAATTCCTTGTTCTAAATGTTGTTTATTTCATGCAGCTTATTAACAATTTATATATACTAGTTGTTAAATTATGCCATAGATTTGATATTTTCAGATTTTTCTTGAAGATTCGGATTTCTCCTAATGTAAATACACGATATGGCCATTGATTACCGGACACATTCAATTTTAGATATTTTGTCAAATATTTAAAGATATATTTGTCGGATTTTTCTGGAACTCCAGGATTATGAAGAATATGACCGACTTCATATTTATCAATGGCGATTTGATCAGAAGGACAATTAGGGGCAAACAAAAAAGCAAAGAAAAGTAATAATGTTTGGGATTACCCTGTAAAACAAAATGCATGAAATGATCTATCGGTATTGCTTACGAATATATCGATATTGTAAATATATCTATCTTTCCGGAAGAATATAATATATATTCATGGACATATATCGATTTTTTTTTTTAAGTTCAAAAATTTTTGCAATTTTTTTTTGTTTACTAGGGGGCTCTGCCTCCTACGAGCTACGCTCGTCAACCCCCATTCAGACACCGCAGACTCTAAAAGTACGCTAATTTGATCGGCTTTAAAAAGATTTCGGAAGATTGAATTATAATTTAAAAAACAGTGGCAATTTCCCTATAAACGGATTTCTATTCATTTCTCTTTGACTGGGGAATTTTAAGGCCAAATCCGCTGCGGTACTACTTGATTGACCCGTCGACCAATTTTGCCAAATTATATAAATCGCAAAAGCACTCGCCAAATTATACAAATTAACATCATATTTATTTTAAATAACGAAAGAACAAATAAATTAGTGCAACATTATTAAAAGTAGAAATAAAAAGTTGAAATAAAAATAACTTGATGACGTAGACACGTGTAACTTTCTTAAAAGTCAAGTTAATGTGACATTTACGATCAACCATTATTGGCATTTAATCTTATAGTTTGGCGAATGATAGATTTTTGGTCGACGGGATAACTAAGTGGTACCAAAAATACATATGTCAATCGCTGTTTTCGTCTTTGATTAAGTAAAATAAGTTAAACATTTCAAAATAAGCTAATATAAAAGGAATTAAATAAACAGAATCTTTGTCTCCCGGTATTTTTTTACAAAGCGAAAAGAAAGTTCTTTTAAATAGGACATTTTAAAATAATCGTTTTTAATCTGACGTAATTTTGACCAAACTATTCTTTCTCTTTTTAATTTTCACGTGAAAATACTTGTGTTAGAAATGAAATATTATTTGCGCTTTCCTAACAAAAATAGTTGAAAAGGATCCCCTCAAAATATCAAATAAATGTCTAGCGCAATTTCTAAATTTAAACCGTTTTGAAATATTATTTTGTGTTCATTTTATTTAATAACTGTAATGTGACGTAAATATGACGTAATTTCTCCTATTTAAGACTTCTAACGCATGTTTATAAATTTATTATTTTACAAAATCCTTTCTCTCTTAAAATTCACGTGTAATTATAGTTTTTATGATGTAATTTTTAATAAGTTCCTGCTTTTTGTACATAATTATTTAATTCTAATTCCAAATGTTTTATTTCTGTTTGTAATAGTCACGTGTAAATAAATTTTTAATTTATTTACACGTATAAATATTTTTTTTTGAAGCAAACATTATTGTTTCCGCTTTTTATGCAGTTGGCAACAGTTTAAATTAATATTACTTTCTAAAATCTGTCAAAAATATCTCTAGAAATGCTCAAAATTTGAATTTAAAATAGAAATAAAACCTCAAAAAATTAAATGCATACAAAAAAATTCCTTATTGGAGTATTTTGAAAGACACCGTGATGAAAATATTCATTTTATTCCTTTTTTATCGCATTTTATAGAGATTTTTGTAAAGTTCCTTGTTTTGGAAAAAAAAATTTAAAGTGCCGCCTTAATATTTTTTAAAAAATATTAGCTGTCAAGTTATAAATGTATACATGCAAACATAAAATGCTTTAAATGAATGATACTAATATGAATTTTAAGACAGTTATATTAATTTATTGCAAAAATAAACTTGTTTAGCTTTTAATAAAATGCCAAAAACAGAAGAATCGTTAGCGCAGACAAAAAAAAAAAAAAAAAAAAAAAAAAAAAAAAAAAAAGTGAATGAAATTTATTTCAGTCTGTTCATTATTAGATAAACAAAAATCTACAGTAGGAAATGTATTGGCTTTGATACATTAAAAAAAAATAACCTGATTACATTTTTTAACGCATTTCGACGAAAAAAATACGTTTTCTGTTCTCCATTTTTTAATGGTTTTTTTTTTCCTTCTTGAATGTTACTTACATAAAACATTGTTAATTCTACAAAAAAAAAAAAAAAAAAAAAAAAAAAAAAAAAAAAACGATTACAAGACACCCTATACTGCGTATGAAGGATAAGTAATATTTGTCTTTTTTATAAAACAAAAATTATCAAAGAAAATTATTGTTAATTATAGATTATCACATTGAAATTAAATTATATATTATTATCATTATTTTTAGTACATGTAAGGAAACAATTTTTGATTCAATTACTTCATTGACTATTAATTCGTACCATACCTACACTGCAAAAAAAAAAAAAAAAAAAAAAAAAAAAGAAAAAAAAAGACAAATGTAACTTAATCTTCGAAAATGTACTGTAATCACAAAAGAAAATATAAAATAACTTCTTCCTAAACACTCAAGAAACCGAAAAGCGTTTCTCTATTTTTAGATAGCGTAAATACGGGTTATGTTCCTTTGAAAGACCTCCACGGAGCGCACTCCCCCTTGGGCCTATATACATCGTGTTGATAATCGGCCGTCAAAAATCAACCCAACCCTTTATTTTTAGAAAGTTCTAAAACCATTTATTTTTGGAATTTAAAGAAGAATTTATATAAAATATATATATATATTCGTTGCCGTTGTTTTCGGAAACTCTTCGGAGTAGCTTTTACAATGCAGTTCTTTCTACATAGAAAAGCTCTTTTTGCGGATGCCACCCATTTCCAAGCAAACATTTTCAGCTGCATAACTGAATTTATACATGCAATTGTAACAAAATAATGTAAATGCTAATACACTGGTGTCCAAAAATAACGACCAGTCACAAAATGCTAATTTTTAAGCAAGCGAATACTCAAAAGGAAATAATATAATTCAAATAATTGCTATCCCTACAGCACAGCTAGTTCATATAGCACCTCATTCATGTCACACATGGTCACAAGTGTCACAGTAACTATGGTGAAACAAAAATAGGAACTTCCACACGTCTCATTATGAGTCTCAAATGATCACTATATGTGACTCCACTGAGACCTCAATGTGACTGCTGCTTTGTGACGAGTCACCAGGTGACTTTACAATGTAGTTACATTGTGACTCTCATGTGACTTTCATTTTTAGACTCAATTTTAAAGTCATCATGAACATTGCATTATGACAAGTCACCAAATAATACCATATTATAGTCACAGTGTGACTTTTCACAAAAGTGAACAATGGCGACTTCACAGTTGTCTCTCTGTCACCTGAAAGTCATCATGTTACTTTAATGTGACATTATTTGGTAACTTATCACAATGCAGCGTTCACGATGACTTTGAAATTGAGTCTACAGATGACAGTCACATGAGGGTCACAATGTAACTACATTGTAAAGTCACATGTTTACTCGTCACAAAGCAGCAGTCACAGTGACGTCTCAGTGGAGTCACATATAGTGATCCTTTGAGACTCATAATGAAACGTATGAAATTTCCTTTTTTTTGGCTTCACCATAGTCACTGTGACACTTATGACCATGTGTGACATGAATGAGAGGTTATATGGACTAGCTGTGTTCTAGAGATAGTAATTATTCGAATTATATTATTTCCTTTTGAGTATTCGCGTACTTGAAAATTAGCATTTTGTGATTGGCCCTTAATTTTGGACACCAGTGTATTTAATGCTAATACTGTTAATTTTGTATGTTTGTCTGTTAAAATTGTTTGCTGAACTTGAAAATATTTCTTTAGAATAGATAGCATGGGAAAAACTCCTTGCAGGCTTGTCCTACATATTTCGAAGTTAAGGGGGCTGGTTACTCAGCTTCGGAATTCTCCTCCATAATGTTAAGTCTATGGACTTTCGATGCATTCGTATATTTAAAATATCTTCTCGGGAAATCCATATTTTTAACATCTTTCCTGTGTACTTTTCTTAAAGGATCTCTCTTTTTTTTCTTAGTTTTCAAGATATTTCTAAAATCTATGCTGAATTGAATATTTTATGTGTTAATAGCGGGCGAACTGTGAGTAAGATTTTAAAACTTTATATATAATTAAGTCTATATTTTAGAAATATTTTGAGAACTAAGAAAAAAAGAGACATCTTTTAGGAAGTGTACACAAAACATACAAGTTAAAAATATTAATTTCCCGAGGAGATATTTTAAATATACGAATGCATCAAATGCCCATAGACTTTACATTAGTGAGGGGAAATCAGAAGTTGAGTGACCTGCGTTCTTAAGTACCAATTTCACCAACAAAAAATAAATCAGGGTTAGAGATAAACCCGATTTAACAATTTTACCTGGCCGCTTTGAACGAGTATTTAATTTCATTTTTCTTTAACAGCTCGTTTTATCAGAATCATATTCAGGCGGTATTAAAAAAAAATATATTTTTCCACGCTCAACAACTCGAAATTGTCTGACACATTTTCAGACTCATTTTTAAAAGCAAAAACATGAAACTTGCTGACTTGATTGTTTGAAGTGATTTATAATCGACCTGTGTTTTTATTTTTCGTTCGATTAATTAGAATTAATTTGCGATTATTTTCTCAGTACGACCATTTTTTTTTTCAGAATTATCGCTTCGAGAAATACGGTTCAAAATGCATTTTTTGAAATATATTCTGCTTTTATCAAAAATGGACCAATACACCACATTATATAATTTCTGAATAAGAGAGCCTTCAGAGAGAAAATGAATTTAAAAATGAGTCAAAAAATAACCCGATTTAATTTGAGTGCATCCTTAATACGATAATTTTTTCGTCAACCCCTATTTATTTATTTATTTATTTATTTATTTATTTTTCCTGTAAGAGTTGATTCTATCAAAAATTTATCAGTATGAAAGTTGTAGATAATATTGAGAAAATGTATAATAAATTTAACCGGATTGGATATCTTGTGAATTGATGTAGTTATGAATATGTTTCTTCTCCAACCCCAACCCCATTTTTTTTTCATTTTTAGTAGGTTTTCAGCAAGAGTTGGTCCCTTCAAAAACGTGTCAGTATAAAAGTTGTAGATAATATTAAGAAGATTTATGATAAATTCAAGCGAAATTTATACGTTAAGAATTGACGATGTTATGAATTTTTTTTCTCCCTAAAACCCTATTTCTGCGCCCCTTGAGCCCATTTTTAATTTTGTCAAAACTCTATGACACATAAATTTTTGGCACTTTTCCTAGACGTAATAATAAATTAAACTGATTTCATATATATAAAAAATAAGAAGTTATGTGGTTTTTTCGGTTTTCCTAAAACCCCTCTCTATTTCCACGCCCCTTGGTCTGATTTTGCCCATTAACGAACTTGACAGAGATTTCCTAACCCTTGATTTTATATATCAGTTTGAAATAGATTTGTGCATAATTACAGAAGTTATTGTGCCCCCAAAAAGTGATATATATATATATATATATATATATATATATAAAGACAGAGAGAGGGAGAAATAGATAGATACATAGATAGATAGATAGATAAATAGATAGATAGATAGATAGATAGATAGATAAAGTTTCTTACTGAGGGTGGTTTTGGGTTCTAGGGGTCATGATCGGTGTAGATCTGCAAAAAAAAATTCAGAAATTCCAACACAGGGGAGATTGCAATAGGTAGTACTTCATAGGAAATCTACCTAAAACGATATTCCAATTTGTCAAAACTGATTATTTCACTGTAAAAGCTTCTCGGAAGCGTTTCTGAAAATTACAGACAGCAAGATAAAGCTTTCCTTTTATAAATGTTTCTTTGATACTATTTCTACCGATGTCAAATGACACCTTTCAAAGTTTCGATTTAAGTTTATTTTGCTTCCATTTTTTAAAGCTAGTACGTATTTAAACTGATCTTCAATGTGTTAAAAATGATTTGCGACTGTTTTGATCTAAAAATTACTAATAAAACAAGTAAAAATTTAATTTAAAAAATCAAAAAACGCGACTGCGTAAAAAGCGAACTAATTAATTATTTCTCATCAATGTGAAAATATTTTTTATATTACTTACATATTTTTTCTATTTACTTGTATTGATGACTTTTAAGTTGTGTTTAATTGTTTGTTCCTATCTATAAACACTGTTTTGATGAAGCGTATAGATGTCTATGAAGGTTAGAGTTGCTGTAAAACTAGAGATCCCACCTAAACAACTTCCAGGTTGTGTAGTATTTAAACGGAGCTTCTGAATTTAAAATACTCAGTGAAACATCGTCTTCATTTTGAAAGACTTATCCAATGATATGCCACTCAATAGGGCGCGTTTCTTTTTTCTTCTCTACGACCATTTTGTATTTTTCGGCCGCTATTTTGGATTTATAAAAACAAAACTAGCCTATAACCATCAGGTTGTTAAGACAAATCGATAGAGACCTCATTCATTAAAATCCATCTAGCCGTTGGGATGTTTCGGGGGTATAAAGAAATCCACATACCCAGATACGCGTGAAAGACATAACTCTTCTTGGCAGTAGGGTAATAAAAAGAATCAAAAAGTTTAAAAGGTGCCATTTGACAACGGTAGAAATAGTGTTAAATTTCAAAAATACATTCAATTCTGGGCTTTCTAAAAATAAAGAAACGCTTTTAGAAATCGCAGGTGACTCGGAAGACGTTATAATATATTTTTATTTGTAATTATATTATATTCTTTTAGATTAAGAAACATTCGTTTTTTTTTTCTTTTTTAACACTTTCCAACAAAGTTGAAAAGTGTTTATGACTTCGGTCTGTCTGTCCGTCTGGCCGTCTGTACGTCTGGCCTTCTGTACGCGATCTAACTCCCGTAAATATACTCGGATCGTTCTGAAATTTTTGGATGTCAGTGACCTATACCATAGAAAGAACCCAATTGCAAGTGAAGTTTGTAGCATGTTTAGTTCATTTACAGGGACAGTCAAAAATTTTCCGTTACTTTACGGCCTATGGGAAAAAATCGTTTAAATTGATTTTTAATGATGTTACGTGCTTTCAAACATAATAAAATTGATATGCATTTATCAAGTGCACTAAAATATGCATTTTCTGTACAATATGCGGCCCAAAAAATAGTTATATTCATTTACAGGGCCACAGAAAAGAATTTCGTTAGATAATGATATAGGGGTGGAGGGAATTTTTCCGGCGTATTTTAATTATGTTAAACTGTTACATGTATAATGAAATTGATATACGTCGCTAAGGTTTACTATAACTTATTTCATGGATAATACGAAATGCAGAGCATTCACAGGGACACACAAAAGATTTCAGATACTGTATGGTACCCGAAGTACTGTAAAGTAGCGACGATTGCTGGAAATTCATTTTTAATTATGTTATGTGCTTTTATGTTTCACTATATTTATGCATTGTATATGTTGTGTATAGATGCTGAAATTGATATACAGGGCTACTCAAAACAATTCGTAATGGTAAGTGGGTATGATTGCAAATTGCTTAAAAGTGATTTTTAAATGAGTTAGGCATTTATACGCTGAACTGCATTTAGTTTACTAGAATTGGATACATGGCCGTCTATTAATGATAATTTCTGGAAATGTGATTCCGGTAGTTTTAAGACTGTTTTACTTTGAATTAAACTTTAGCTAAATAGTGGCGTATAATAAAGGTACTAGGGGAACTACAGGGTTTTACAAAAGTATACAAGTATGTTAGCATCTATTAGCCATCTATTAGCAACCATCTATTAGCATAAATTGCTGAAAGAGAAATTTCAACCTGTTATGTGTTTTCTTGCTAAACTAAATTTCTCCATTATATAGTATATATATATAAGCCTACAGATCAAATACAGGGCTGTTCAAAAGAATTGGAATACATATTTGCTATGGACGGTGACTGCTGAAATCAGTTTTTCAAATGTTTTATGTGTTTTCTAAAATGTTTACTTAGTTCTCCTATATACCTTATTTCCCTAAATAACGAAGTTTTGTTAAAGAATTCAGGAAGTTTTGGAAAGTGTTTCATAATCTATACTTAACGCATGATTTTTCTTACTTGTTCTATGTTCAATAGAAAAAAGTATTGTAATCGAATTTTTTTTCGACTTCCGGTTTTCGACGGATTTACACGTTTTATGCGTAAAAGATATTCGAAAGCATGTTTATAGAAAATATTTGTCTGTCTGTGTGTCCGCAAGTCGCCATTGTACCATAAAAAAGTATATGAAGTTATGCATAGAGTTGAACCAAATTTTTTTGTATGTGTTTTTTGGCTATGCCAAGTAGGTACTCCTTAAATTTGGAAATATTCCATCGAAAGGGAGCACATAACAGCAATTTCTGTATAATTTTCTTGATTTTTTGAAGTTCTCATGTACACCGGAAGCTCCTAAAACGTTTCATTGAAAATATTTTCAACATAAAATGAACCTTTCTGAAAATATGGCATATCACTGAAATATTTCTAACATAAATCAAATATTTCCTGAATGTTGGAATTTATTTATAAATATTTTTCACATAAACAAATGTTTAACTAATAGTGGCATTGGATTTGGGATATATAAGAATAATGCAATTTTGTCGCAATACTGACTTGATAATAGTGATTGTGTAGCATATGAAATGAGATGAAACAAATTCTCAACATTTTTTTTTCTTAAATTAAAATATTTCATTATTCCAGTTTCTTTCCCACGTTATTCTTTAAAATAAAACATACAGTTCTCTTTCTATCGTAATAATAGAAAACAGCTTTATTCTATAAGATATTTTTTTTTTAGAAAAAAAATATTTTAACGCATTTATAAGTATCAAAAGGTAAAAAAAAAATAAAAATGTTGACAATGCTTTAAAAAATAAGGTTGTGAAAATAACATATTAAAGACAAGTCTTTATTAGATAAAAAATAACACAAGTATGAAGAAAATAAATACGCTATTTCTAATGCAGCTAAAAAACATATTAACTTCAGAGCTTTTTTTTATAAACACATTGTCACAAAATTTATTCTTTTATTTTTTTCATCTCCTTTTCCGGATTTCTGGAATGATTTTTCCTTTTTCGCGAAATTTATTTGACGTATTATAAAACATTGTTATTTTTGTATATGGTTTATTTTCCTAGTACAAAAATGTGAATAAGAATTCATGTTAAATAAATGTTATCCAAATGGCTTTTAATAAAAGGAATAAGTATCTTTTTTAGAATAATTAAGGAAATTTGAAGAAAGATACATTTTATTTATTTCTAATTCATAGTATTGTTTAGGAATTGACAAATTAATGAAAAAGTTTAAATTCGTTTTCAACATCATTTAAACACGCTGTTTCTATTTCTAATTTGCACGAAAACACTGAATATACGAATAGTAAATAAATAAACAGAAATGCTTTATTCATCTTTAAAAAGTTTAACTTAAACTTACACTATGTGCAAAACTACTTAAAAGATGAGACAATATTAAAAAGATGTTAAATTATTTTAATACCTTAGTACTTTCAACTACAAAAAACATAGTCTTCGTCAAGAAATATAAGAAATACAATTGTTATTGACGTCTAATTTTCAAAATTCACGTAGATGGTGACGAAAGGAGTGAAAGTGGAACTTAATTTTTAGATCCGGAAAAAGAAAATTGGGAAAATAAAACATGGATATAGCAAAGTGGAATATTACTCATTTTATGATTATTTAAGCAAACTGAGCCAAATTCTGGGTACGTTGTAGTATAAAACGTCATTGCAAATGGTATTTTCTTTAGTAATAATTTCTAGTGATTCGCGGATGATTAAATCAAGATAATTCTTTGAGAGATATATAATTTTTGCGTCTTCAAAATTAACTTGTATATTCTGCTTCTGGTTAAGTCTTGACAGGGCTGTTGTAGGTCGGA
Source organism: Maratus speciosus (assembly GCA_963932465.1). NCBI lineage: Eukaryota > Metazoa > Arthropoda > Arachnida > Araneae > Salticidae > Maratus > Maratus speciosus. The sequence goes on along the minus strand of OZ010786.1, from coordinate 509,493,602 downwards.
TATACTTTAAATCTCTGAAATGTTCTTTAATACGGGCTTTAAGTTTACGTGAAGCCATTCCTATGTATTCCAGATAAATAGTTTCTGTTATCAGTGGAATTATATACAGGGTGTATCTAAACTCTCGGGCAAAACTTTAAGGGGTGATAGTACACATCAAGACAAACAATATTAAATAGGAAACTAAGGGTCCCAAACGTCTTCCGAAGGAGATAGGCGACTTTAAAGTTTAGGGTGTAAAATTTCAAATGATTATAAAAAACGGAAAAATTGGTCGATTTTTTGCGGTTTTCACTAAAGCCTATCTTTATGTCAGTATTTTCTTGCAAATAAATTTTAAAGATACAGTTCAAAAAATGCCGATAGAGGGCGCTTCAGACTTTGGAGTAACCAACAACTATTTTTTACAGTTATTTTTTGTATCTCATTACATGCTTTCAATAGCTTAGACTTAAACTAAAATTTTTAGCTCAAAATCTGAATCGTTGGGAGTGGTTAAGTAGCACAAACTGAACTGTGTTGAGGAGTTAAAATTTCAAATAATTATAAAAAACGGCAAAAATCGGTCGATTCGTTTGCGGTTTTCACTAAAACTATTCTTTATGTCAGTATTGTCTTGAAAATAAATTTTAAAGATAAAGTTTTTAAAAATACCAATAGAGGGCGCTTTAGACTTTGGAGAAACCAACAACTATTTTTTACCATTATTTGTTTTCTTTTTTGTATCTCATTACATGCTTTCAAAAGCTTAGACTTAAATTTTGAGCTCAAAATCTGAATCGGTGGGAGTGTTTAAGTAGTGCAAACTGAACTGCGTTCATGAGTTGAAATTTGAACCCCCCCCCCCCCTCAGTTTGGCTACTTAACCACTCCCAACGATTCAGATTTTGAGCTCAAAATTTTAGTGTAAGTCTAAGCTTTTGAAAGCATGTCATGAGATACAAAAAATAACGGTAAAAAATAGTTTTTCGTTACTCCAAAGTCTAAAGCGCCCTCTATCGATATTTTTTTAACTTTATCTTTAAAATTTATTACAATACTGACATAAAGAATAGTTTTAGTGAAAATCGCAAACGAATCGACCAATTTTTGCCGTTTTTTATAATCATTTGAAATTTTAACTCCTGAACACAGTTCAGTTTGCGCTACTTAACCACTCCCAACGATTCAAATTTTGAGCTCAAGATTTGAGTTTAAGTCTAAGATTTTGAAAGCATGTAATGAGATACAAAAAATAACGGTAAAAAATAGTTGCTGGTTACTCCAAAGTCTAAAGAGCCCTCTATCGGCATTTTTTGAACTGTATCTTTAAAATTTATTTTCAAGAAAATACTGACATAAAGAATAGTTTTAGTGAAAACCGCAAACGATGCGACCAATTTTTCCGTTTTTTATAATCATTTGAAATTTTGGTCCCTAAACTTTAAAGGCGCCTATCTGCTTCGGAAGACGTGTGGGACCCTTAGTTTCCTATTTAATATAGTTTGTCTTGATGCGTACTATCACCCCTTAAAGTTTTCCCCAATAGTTTAGATACTCCCTGTATACTTCAGAAACTTCATCTTCCGTGATTGGGTCTATTTTGTCACTGACTAGATTTTTCGGTTTTGCTGGAGGAGTGGCGATTAAGTTTACGTCAAAGCAAAAAAAGTGTATGTCTGAGATTTTCGTGTAGTCCTGGTAATTTTATACTGTCCTGGTCCTAGTTATTTTTAATAAGTCTTTGTGAGTTCGTATCTACTCTTTTACAAGGGTACTCTAATAATATATAACATCATTATTTCAGCAAAGGAAATTATTTTAAATTATTTTTAGAATGAAAATTTGTGAACTGGAATTCTCATTGCATAAAACTTATCAGGATGATTTTTTATACAATTTCCTTATAAATATTTTGAGGTCTGTCACGTAAAGTAGACGAGGAAATCTTGTTTCTTCACTTTGAATTCAAATCCTTTGTTTATCAATAAATTCAATTATTAGAGATTAAGATCAAACTAGTTTTCAACAGTTTCTTTTTTCATTAAGATACCACAAACATTTGAAACAACAAAATAAAATTACTGTTTCTTTAATTTTCTTTTTATGCGATGCTGGAATCGCATAAAAATCGCAACAAATGTCGCAATTTGATATCGCAACAAAGGTCGCAATTTGATATCGCAATAAATATCGCAATTTGATATCGCAATCCTTGTTTATCAATAAATTCAATTATTAGAGATTAAGATCAAACTGGTTTTCAACAGTTTCTTTTTTTCATTAAGATACCACAAACATTTGAAACAATAAAATGGAATTACTATTTTTTTTTTATTTTCTTCTTATGCGATACATGCGAAGGGAAAAAAATAAACTTAATTATCTGGAAACACTAATAACAGTAGTTTTAATGCGATAACTTTTGAAAAAGTTAACGAATATACATGTTTTTTTATTTTTAATTAAAGAAAATTTAAATATGTAAAACGTTTACGTAAAAACAAAGAAATAATTTATTTGTTGTATTAACATTTTAATTTTTGCAATATGTATATTCAACAAAAATAAGTAATACGTATCATATGAATTAATTTTTTTCCAACTGGGCGAAAAATGACCAAGCCGGTACTCGAACACAGAACCTTTGACTTACATTGTCGATGTTCTACCGTATGAAATACAGTAATACCAAGACTAACGTCCTCTCGACTTACGACACCTCGCATTTACGTCGTCTAGCCTGGAGAAAAAAAATTCCTTGACTAACAACTTTTTTGAAGATTTCTGGAAGAAATTTAACAATTCAGATGCAGTCATAATCATAGAAGAATGATGGGATGAAGTTCGGAAAAAAATGAAAATGTTTGAAAAGACCGTGCCCCTTTTCCTTCGCAGAGACTAAGAAAACATTTGAAAATTGTGATACTGTATCTCTCTTAATTGATGAAATCGTTGAAATTAGAAAAGAACCCAACTTAGACATTGGATGCTGAAGATGTTATTGAACATATAAATTCGTCTCTTCCGGAATTAATCTTCGACAATTTATCGAATTAAAGAAACAAAGTAATATTGAAAAATAGATAAATATTTTGAGCCTAGGAGGAAGGGGAAGTATTATGACGGTTGCAAAATTAACCGAAGGACTTAACTTTATTGCAGCTGGAATGACGGTTCTCAAAATATTGATTCAGACGAGCAAAGAGTAGCAACGACTGGAAAAAGCTTAGAAAAATCACTCTGCTGTTACAAAGAGTTTCCAAGAGAAAAAAGAAAAAAAGTTGTCGATTAAAATTTCTTTGCAAGATTTTTTCACATGCTCATAGACTCAAACGGGGCTGCTAAAAGAACAATAAATTATAAGTAACAAATTATTGATTTATTCCAAATTCTTGTACTGCTAACGCATTCTTTTTGCTAATTTTAAATGTATGTAACATAATCCCTAAATACAATAGGATATGTTCATTAGATTTTGGGGAAATTTTATTGCTTATCGTTTTTACCCGACTGCCAAGAAGGGTTATGTGTTTCACGCGTATCTGGGTATGTGGATTTCTTTATACCATCGTAACATCTCAACGGCTGGATGGATTTTAATGAATGAGGTCTCTATCGATTCGTCATAACCGTCCGATGGTTATAGACTAGGTTTTGTTTTTATAAATTAAAAATGGCGGCCGTAAAATACAAAATGGTGGTAGAGACGAAAAAACATTTTTACGCACCCCATTGAGTGGCATATCATTCGATAGGTCTTTCAAAATGAAGATGATGTTTCATTGACTATTTTACAGTCAGAAGCTCCGTTTAAATATTACAGAGCCTGGAAGTTGTCTAGGAAGGATCTCTAACTTTACTGCAACTCCAACCATCACAGACATCTATAGGCCTCATCAAAACAGTGTTTATAGATAGGAATTAACAATTAATCACAACTTAAATGTCATCAATAAAAGTAAATAAAAAAATAGGTAAATAATATAAAAAATAGTTTCTCATTGATGAGAAATAATTAATTAGTTCGCTTTTTACGCAGTCGGGTTTTTTGATTTTTTTAAATTTAATTTTTACTTGTTACAGATACTTCTTTGAATTTCAAAAATATAAACATTTCGCAGGTTTCTAAAGATAAAGGGCGCTTATCGTAGTCCCATCATTTAAATGTAATTCCCTTTCCTGCAGTTTGTTCTGAAGAGCTGACTACATGGCTGAACAGATATTTTTAGAAATAAAGATACCTGGTGGAAATACGCGTGCCACTATATCAGCCCAGGTAGCACAAACAGTGCAGCATCCAAAATGTCAGTCAAAGGTTCTGGTTAAAGTCTCGACTTGGGGATGTTTTCGCTCAATTGGAAAACTTGAATTCGTATGGTAACTCTATCACAAGCAGAAAAGTTTGGAAAATATAGTACTAAAAAAAGAAAATTGTCAATTACTTTTCAGCAGTGATGCTGGGTTCATTTGCGTCTCATGTTATGCTGCAAGATTGTGTGCTGAAGTATTTTCCATCTAATAGCTGCGGTAGCAGTCTTAACGACTTATGAGTTCGAGAGATGCGAAGCTGGGCATCGTCCTCGTGGCTTACTGGTGAAGCACTGGAGCGCTATTCCAGGGGCACGGGTTCGATTCCCAGCTTGGACATTTTTCACTGTGTTGGTTTACGCTTAGTTAGCAAGGTGATAATTCACGTTTGTAATATCCATAAATTGCTAATTTTTGCATTCTTGATAAAGTCACGAAATTGAACATTGGATAAATTATACATTTGAATCACTGTTAAGTAGTTTCAGTTTTTATCACAAGAAGAAATGCAAATATTTTAAACAACTACGTTTAATAAACACAATATCTAATGTTAACGCCTACGCTCATCTGTTCGGTAATAAAAATAAATTCTATATACATATAAGGAGTTAAACATTACAAGACATTTGCAATATACATACATTTTACGTCTGAATTTGAAACTTTTAAAAGACTAAATAAAATAAGACAGACTTGAATAGAGTTTTAATAAAAACATTAAAAATACATTCAGCGAACGTTTCGCCAAGCAACCGCAAAACATCAACAGTACAATTTAACCATTGTAAAAACAAACAATTATGAGACATTTCTGTAAAACAACTATTGTTGTTTATAGAACCACGTACATACAATCGAAGACAGTTATTCCGCTTAAGTTTTGTCCCAGATTATTTGTTTCCGAGTAAATCAAAAGGACTAACACCTTCTCCGGCTTTAAATCATATGATGGGTGGTTCAAATTAAATATTCTGTCGATTATCTCCTAAACAGCTAATGATGCAAACAATCTTTCAGTCTCAAAAGTTTGTAAATTAAAGCACGACATAGATAAGGAAATTATTTTGCAAGTGATTGTATACATAATATAGTTCGAAAATTACCTTTATTCCATGCATGGGTAACATAAATTATATTTGGAAATATGTCTTTATGCTCTGACAATGTGCAACAGTAAACAATTGAATCTTCTATGACTAAAACTCTCCGAGATAATTTGCTCTGAAGTTTGTGGAATTTAGGAGCATTCCGATACTAAAAAAAGAATGTGTCCATTTTTTGCGCTGGAAAGTTTTAAAATTTAAAAAGCTGTACTTGATTTGGATATTTTTTGTAGTTGGAAGTTAATTATCATCATAAGCGGTTTAAATTATAACCTATATACCATACATTATGAATCAGTTGGTGTAATAAAAGAAACTAAGTACATAAATAAAATAAAAAATAAAACAAAAGAAACCGTCAAAATATTAAGATTTTTCACGGCTTAAAAAGATAACATTGTGAATAAAGTTTATGAATGTCTTTACCAGGGTCGTAACCAGTTAAGAAAGGCAGAGGGACTTAGAATTTTTTTTTTTTTTTTGTTAACGCTAACATACAGCTTGATTTATTGTCTCTACTTTAATGATAGATAAATATAGCCAAAATTAAAGAATAAACTTCCCTTATAAAAGTTTACATTACAATTTTTTTTATAACTAGCATAGATTATATTAGTATTGCAAGATTATGAAATCTAGAAGGAGCCCTAAATGTTGCTAGGATTGGCTCACTGCTTGAATAGGATCTTTTTCTTTTTCGACTAAAGATATCATATGTGGAAAAAAAATGAGAATGGTGTTGGCTCATAATTCAACTACAAAGTATGATAACTATTGCTTCAAGTTTTTTAACACACTGTAGAGAAAATATTTGTTAAATTTCGAATCTTCATATCAGTATAGATTTTTAGGAAGGCAAGATTTAAATAACAAATTAAATAACATTTTTGTTATGTTGTTTATATACATAAATATTAAAATAAAAAAGCCATAATTGACGTCATGACTTTTGGAAATTATATTTTTAGTGAAACAAATTAAATTATCTTCTTTAGCACATAAAAGAAAAAAAGTATATAAAAAAAGTGTTAGCTTTCATGCATTCAAAACATATTCCCCGGATTACTTTTACCCCACATTTTCATAAAAATGTTTGTTTTATTTTATCCTGCATATTTTTTTAGCATTTCAGCAAGATTTTGTGTCATCACAAAATTTATTTGACGCATTTACGTTTATTTCTGTAAATATGCTTATTTAGTATTTTTCTGAAGCAAAAACTATAAATGAAAATCGTCGTTACAAAAAACTTGTCACAATTTATCTGTTATTCTCAATTTTTACATTTTCTATGAAATTAATGGCGTGATATACTAGTTATTTTTAAAAAGTTTAATTTCAATTAAATATAATTGCCATATTTTCAGAACTAGTACAGAAAAGAGTTTATTTTTTTATTATTATTATTTCTTGCTCCTAACATTTTAAAGAATTACTTCTTTGATTTGTGATCAATATTAAACACGATTTGAACAATTTATGTTTAATTTGACTATGTATTTCATAATCTTATTTCAAACAAAAGCAGGTATTTCATTTAAGTATTGAATTTATTTTGCATCTCGTACAATTTATTGTCTTGCTCTATTTTGAAGAAAAATATATAAAAATATAAATACATTTTAGTTTATTGTTTATTTTAAAAATATGTAATTTATGGGGAAAGTTTATCTTTTCAAAATTATTTTTTATTGTAAAAAATATGGTTAAAATAATGAACTTTCTGAATTTCAATGTTCAACTAAATGTACATTTCGAAAAAAAAGTACAGCATATTTAATTAAAATTTTTAAAAAGTTAAACAAATTTTGAACTTTTTAAAATCCCTACTACTATTTTAAATATTGATATTTTTGTCCAAATTTGTATTACACAAGACTACGCATGGATTTTTAGATACATATAATAGTACATTTAATATAATTTTTTTACTGATACATATAAAGTAAAACTATGAAATCTAACACATCTTCATATAATTTTATTAAAAAAAAATCCTGAAGACTAATTCCATGAATATATTTATCACATATATAATAAAGAACATGTATAAAAAATTTTAAATCTCTATCTTAAATACAAAGGAAAAGTCTTAGCATTTTCAAAACATGAATGTGAAGAAAATATGAACATGGAGAAAAATCCATTTAAAGTTTTAATTTGAGTGGAAAATTGCTGTGAATGTCTTAACATAATTTTCTACATCTCGTGATATAATTGCCGTATGGGTAAAAATGAGGTTCCAAAATATTCACACTTAAATAGGCTTTCATTTAATTGAAATAAAGAGTCAAGTGCAAGTATTACTCAAGCACAGAGGGATCTGTAGAATATATATTTGGATTTGTAATTGTATTATAAAAAAAAAAAAAAAAAAAAAAAAAAAAAAAAAAAAAAAACTGTTGCTAAAAGAATACTAAGAATTTGTAAAAAAAACAATACAACGTAGGGTTGGGTATCACTACATATACTAGAAAAGGTATATACTAAAAGTTATATACTGAAAGTTCAAAGAGATATATAATCTAAATGATATCAAATATAGCCATTCTGTATAAATCATTTTTTTAATTATATCCTAATTTGTTTATGATGAACATAATTCGGTACTGACAATAAAAGCAGTGCATATTTAAAATTCATTTGGAATTTCATAAAACTAAATTCAGCGCAGTAATAACCTTTCTTTCTATAATGTAGCTAAAATAAAACCTTTGTTAAAAGTTTAAATTTGGCATTGTGCTAAGCGCGCTTCAAAAGGAGGTCGCAAAGTTGCAACGACGCCGTGTTCCGCGACGCGTTTCGAGATAGGTCTTTAAATAACTTTTAAAGTCACTCCAGTCGTATTGAGTTATCCACTCAATGCAAACTAGTCGCGAATCCCACAGTATTTATGTGATTCATTCTAATTAAGTAGTCTCAGGACTCTTCAAAATATTAGGAATTTTAATTTTATTATATGTTAAACTCCTATCTTTTCTGAACATTTTTATATAATTGTTTCCTTGAAATCCTCATTAGAACAGAAGTTGTGGCTTTTAGAATTATACCCGCTCAATAGCTGAAGCGGCGTTTCCGAAACTTGGAAGTAACTTTTCTCCAAAACAAATTTTTGGGCATAACGCACAGGATACCTCAAAAACTTCTGGATATTTTATCATGAAATTTTCAAAACATAAATTTCATGTTAGTCTGTATAAACTGAACCTAAAATTCCCTTTTTATTGTTTAAAAAAAAAACATTTTTAGGTCATTATTTTGTTGAAATTTTCAAAATTTTTATTAGAACTTTGCATTAAAAATATAAAAAAGCTTTAAATACGTATTTAAATATGTATTTATATTCAGGGTAATTATTGCAATCTGAAGTATATGTAGGCACCAAAATTTTCATTCTAGTTGCAATATTTATTTTTTAATCCTGCGCGTAAACTAATATGCCAGTTTTCTTCTCGACAAATGTCTAACACTTTCGAGCCCCCTATAAATACTGATTCTACATCTTGCAATTTTTTAAATATACATGAAATAAAAGAACATACTTATATCTTTCATCCCAATAAAGATTTTTTTTAAAATATTATGTATTTTAAGACATTAAATGTTGAAAATGGTCTTTTATTTATTTATTTATTTCAATTTTAAGAGTCCCGAGACCCCTTAAATTAGTCTGTTTTAACAATTTGACGTTTATTGCTTTTATACTACTACTGGACATTCCATTACACATACAGGGCTTAATTTCTAACAATAAAAGTACCGGAGTCCTAATGTTGTGCGGTACCGGTACTAACAACTGTACCCCCCGCCCCCCGTCACTCCAATCTGCTTTATATTTCATACACCATTTGCAAAATTTAAAGCATTTTTTATTCTTTAGCAAAATAAAAAATTTAAATATATCTATCAGTATATATTTAGCTGTCAACTATTCCACTTTTTAGTTGTCACTTCTTCCGAAAAGTAATCTTTGCCTAATTTTAAGGTTAATTAATTGCAAAATTATGCGATTAAATATGGCAAGGATTACATAGTGTTAAAAAAAAAAAAAAAAAAAAAAAAAAGATAGTTCGTAAATATTCATTTTTATTAAAAAATGAATGAAATTTACAGAAATTAATATTTATATGCTGAAGAATGGAACATAATTCTGTAAATATCATTAGAATAGAAAAACAAGATTTTTGTTTCCCCTTCATTCTGATCAAAATAGCATTAGAAAGGAGGAAAAGTTCTCCCCCCCCCCCCTATACATGAATACATAAAATTTTGAATTTAAGACAGATTGAACTAGAACCCGCCGAAGACCGAAGACTGATAGATAAATTGACCCCGTTTCATATCCATCTCCTACCTGCGAGACACATTGTGTCACATATAAGTGTTTTGGTAGAAAACAGTGCAAAAGCTTGGAGATGGAGGGGAAAGGAAAGGATAATTTAGTCTTCGGTACTTTGGAAGCGCTAATGCACTGGGCTCCGGAGCCCTATATTTATGAGCTCCGGTGAATTCCGACTAATATTTAAATATTAACTAAAAATAGAGAAGTACCGGAGCCGGGCTCCAGTGGGCTCCGGCGCAAATTAAGCCCTGTACACATATATGCCATTAAAAGTTGTTAACTAGACATAGAGTACGTCAATTTTATTATCAGTTTTAATTTTATTATATGTTAAACTCCTATCTTTTCTGAACATTTTTATATAATTGTTTCCTTGAAATCCTCATTAGAACAGAAGTTGTGGCTTTTAGAATTACACCCGCTCAATAGCTGAAGTGGCGTTTCCGAAACTTGGAAGTAACTTTTCTCCAAAACAAATGTTTGGGCATAACGCACAGGATACCTCAAAAACTTCTGGATATTTTGGACATACCCCTGTCATTATGTATGTCCAAACTGTCCGTATATTTAAGGGTTAATATCTCGGTTAATTACAGACGATTTTTTTTCGAAAATCATTATGAAAATTGCTTTTATACTTCTGTAACGATAGGTACCTTCAGCGTAACTCAACACTTTTGCTGAATGCCTGTAAATCGAAATTTGTGTGTAACAGAAAAATACGATTTTCTCAAAAACTATCTGACCTAGGGTAATCGCTACAATTTTCCTTCAAGGTTTGAGTTAGCGTCTACTTCCTCTAATTTTTTCATAATTTTAGTTTCAGTAGATTCGGAATTAGTTGGGGGGGGGGGGGGACATATTTTTGCGCTACATTTTGAACGATATCTTTGAAAATATAATACCTAAAGTTAAAAGAAATGTATTTTTGAGTTCGCATTACTAAAGCTTTCACACGATAACACACACGACATAAAAAGAAAAGATTTTTTTTCAAGTATCTTAATTAGCCCCTATACATTTTTAATAAATATATTTATGAATGTTTAATGATCTGAAAATATGTGGGTCAATCGTTGTGATATGGAATCACATATATGTTTCTTAAATTATTCCTTTCTCTAAATTTCAGTTAAAACTAATCTTTAATTACTTATTCATTTTATCCTAACCTTTATTTCAGTTCCCATTGTAACTTTCCTCCAAAAGAAAAGAAAGAAAAGAAATTTAACAGATGCCTTTACCATTAAATCGGCTCTCGCATTCATAAAATTCATTTAGATGATTATTCACGCTGACTAGATAAAAAAAAAAGAATAAAGATCGACTTTGCTTTCGGCCAGTAGAAATAACTCTTTGATCTCTGCTTAATTTTTGAGTATGACTTCCTTGTTAAATCATAAACATTTCCAGTAAATGCGGTCTGTATTGTCTTTAACGCTATGTTCTCAAAACTTTCCTCTTAACGTACGAATTGGCGTTCGAATTCTTTTTGGCTTATTTTTTAGGACTGCTATGCTGGTGGCCCTGCCACACAATTCAAAATTCTCCTCATTGTCCAAAGGTAACAGATAATTTTTCTCATATGACATCATTCATTTTTCATGTGCTCTTTTCGCCAATTGTTTGATGCCAATGTGTATATTACAGAATAATTGGCAATTGCTCCCTTGCGCTTCATGGACTCAGTCATGTAAAAAAATCGCCTTTAGAAATTCTATCAGGCACCATCCCTATCCATTTCTGTATGAAAATGCTTTAATTTTATATAGTTATTCCAAATAAACAGATTTCCTAAAAAACAATTTAAAAGCATTATTTCTACACTGATCACAGCCTACAGCTATTTATAGACTCCAGCGAATGCAAAGAAACTGAACCTGGTAATAATTTACGATCTCCAAATATTTTAAAGTGCGGATCTCTACTACAAAATATTGGTGCCGTTACAGGGCATTCGCAAAATTTTTCTGGAACTTTATGGGATGGTGCCTGCCTGTTTATTAGACTGCCTGCCTGTTTATTAGCCTGCCTGCCTGTTTTTATTAGCCTACCTGATGTTTATTAGTTTGCCTATTACGGATGTGAATTTCTAGACGTCTTTTCTACCGGTATTTTTGAAATGTCTATTGCCTCGATAGATGACTACCTATTATTTATGGGGATCGTGGTCTGTTAAGTAACTTCCCATTTACCTGACTGCTGTATGATGTGCCCGTGTTTCCTGTGAATTTATGCTGCCGGACTTTTTCTAATGGATTTCATTATTTTAATAATTATGGAGTTAGATCCCAGTGGCGAGTGTCATTATGACTGTTTCAGCTGATTCTTCGGATCAAGATTTTTTTTTCACGATGTTCGCCGTAATCTCTCCCGCTTGTTACAGCCTCTCCTTCCAATGTAGGCTTAGGAAGCTGCGGTAGCCTATTTGTGACTCCTATAGTTCGCCTCCGGGTTACTCTGTTCGCCGACTTTGGATGAATCGGTGCTTTTTATTTCGACTTATTTGGACACTTCATAAATTTATGCAGAAATATACTGATTCAATTCTCTACTTATGCTTCTAAAGTGCTACAGATTTTCATGTTTTTAAATTAATCCACATACATCGACGTATTGTTTTCACACTGATTTTATTTTATTTTTACTTCCACTTGTGGGTGCTAATATTGCCTTTCTGCAAAAAAAAAGTGCATTAAACTATTTTGTGTTTTGAATTCAAATTCGATATTCAACGTTCATTTTCATTATAATATTATTAACTATTGAATGAAAGCAGTTAAAAGTGTCATAAAAAAGGTACAATATAATAATGAATATCAAATATTGATACAGTTACATCGATTATAAAAATGGAAGAGCATAAAAGAAAATATGCATATATATAAACAATTACAGCTTATCACGTGAGTATGAGAAAAATATTATATGCATTTTATATTTTTATAATTATTAATGCTCAATTTCTATTTTGACTACATGACATTTTTATAAAATGTAGTATTTAAAATAATACATTAATTTTTAACAATTGTCGTTGATTATGCATTTTTATTTTCTCATGCTCATATTTTGTTTGCATGAATAATAACAGCTGTAAATACTTTTAGATTTCTTTGAAATTTATCACAGTTTTACAAATGCTATTTAAGAACTAAGATGCCAAACGATAGCATGATAAAATTACATTTTTCAGATATCCAAAATACTTATTTACTGTTCACTTTTGGCTCGAATAAGTATCACAAAGTTCAAGACAATCTATTTTTAAAAATTTAGAATAAGTATTTTAGAATAAGTACTAATTTAGAATAAGTGTTTTATGGATCGCATTCTTTTGGATTTTTGTGTTAAAAAGAAAGTGTTTCTTATTATTTTAATACTTACTTAATCATTATATATATATATATATTTATTTTTCAGTGCAGTTCTTTTTGAAGTAGTATAAAAAGACAGTTATATATATATATCTTTATCTTATATTTTATATCAATGATTTTCATTAAAATAATTCTAGGTAAGTTAATGGCCCATCTAAAATATTCCTGTTTCCAAGTAAATAATAAAACAGGATGCTGCCAGTTTCAAACTATTTTTTTTTTTTTTTTTTTTTTTTTTTTTTGGACAGGAAGTCTTATTTAAAAAAAACAATATATAGAGAGATAAAGATGAATACTGGTAATGAATAAAGATTTCATTTATTATTGACATTATTTTCATTGTGAGGGATATAAAATTTTACCAGCTGAATCGAATCTCTATTTATATAAATTCTCAGTTTAAAGGTAAGTTATGGTTTTAATGTGTTTGTACAGTACTATTAAGGAAGTATTTTTATCTCTGCTTAAAAGTAGCCATGATTTTACTTGAATAATTAAATCTATCTAGATAATCAATATGTTTAAAGTAGAGTGCACATTGATTATATCTATTCAAGTGAAACTATTTTTCACAGTGCATTATACTATAGCGAGAATATGAAATAATTTTTCTTGTCCTTTTATTATAGACACAAAAAGAAAGAAGATTTGTTTAAAAAAGATATAATATTTAAAAGTTTTGCATGCATGATTATTTTCCGCCAGTAACTATAGCCTTATAAGAACTTTCATTTTAGGTTATTTAGGTAAACGAAAATCTTTTGATAATTTTCTTGATGCATTATAGTATTTCTTATGCATTTGATACAGAAGATAAACAATATGATTTGAGAAAAAATTGGGTCAATTGAATTGACTATTTTTTCCCCTTTCAATTTAATTTTAAAACCCTTTTATGCATATAATTGCAATGTTTGTTGTTCCTATATGCAGTCACTAAAAATTATTCCGTTACAGAGAGTGCAGTTTTCCGATATTTAAATAACTATTTAGAAGTTTTTTTACATGCATTATCATGGTTTTTAACTGTGGAGTATAATACTTATTAGTTTATGGCTATATCTTTAACATTTAAAATTTTTAATATTCACTTCAAAAAAAATCTCACATTTGACTACTATTTATTATATTGCATTTAGATGGGCTCATATTTTTGTAATTATCAGATAGAGTACTTGTGTATTTGTTTTTGTATTTTATAATTCATGATATATGATGGGTAAGAGAAAGCCACACAAATTGACACAAGAGCCCTCTGCTGTATTTAATTTTCAGTTAAAACCTAATGCACAACAGGTAATGTTTTCAAAAACTAACATTGATTCTGAAACAACTGGTTTGGATTCTAATCCTTTTAAGATTTCATGTTTAAGTAGTTTAAGTGAAACTATTAACAGATATTCTAAAACTATTGTTACAGATGTTCAGGCATTAATTGACCCTATTTTAAATGTGGCTAATCCTGAACTCGTTTAGAAGTTTAATTCTTATCAAAAAGAAATTGAATTTAAATTTAATATTTTAAATGATTTGATGGGTAGTGTTCAATCAGAGTGGAATGTTTTACAAAAAGGTAATGACGATTTACAAAGAGTAAATAAGCTGTTATTTGAAAAGGTAAGGACACTTACCTCGTCCAAACAGTCTACGCATAATGACATAGCTGTTCAATGCGACATTGATGGACCTAACTTGGATGAACCACTTAATATAATTAAAGTTAAAGATAACAAATTTAATTTTAATGTTAAAGACTCGTCATCCAAAATTTTAGATAATGCTAAAACTCAAACAGACACAGATTCTGGTTCAACTATTTCTGACTTCTCAAAAAATAAAAATGTTAATTTTATTTCAGTACCTGATTACATTTCAAAGTTTTGTGAGAACAAAACTCCAAATAGGGATTTTTCTGACTGCACAAAAATAATTTTATTGGGTGTTGATGATAATATAGGTGTGCCAGATATTATGATAGCTATAAATGAAATGATTGGCAACACCATTCCTTCCATTCACTTTGGAAGAAAACATAAATTAAGACAAGGTTTAAAATACAATTGGACTATTAGTGTTACATCATGGATTGCTAATTCCTTAATTCAACGTGGTAAATTAAATATTAATTCTATTGATTACACTGTCAGGCCATTTATTAATATAAAACGTTGCTTCCATTGCCAACGGCTAGGCCATCTGGCAAAAGTTTGTGTATATGATTTGGCATGTGCTAATTGCGGTGAATCTCACACTTCAGTTAATTGTAAAAATATTTCAAGATGTATTAACTGCATCGCACATAACCGTACTTACAAGAAGTCTTTAGACATAAATCACTCTGCTTTTTCTTCCTTTTGTGATACATTTAAATTTTATTTTAAGCAAAAACAAGTTTTTTTTCAACGTACAACATAACTTATACATACATCCTCCTTTCAGGCATGCTAGTGCAAGGTTAATTCTTATTCATTCATTTACACATTTTGTTACTTAACTTTATGCGATACATGGCTTTCTTCGCTCCCTTCGACCGTGAATGTTTACATTGTTCGCATGCGTTTATTCATAAAGTAAACGTAAACGATTAATAGGTTTTTTTTTCTCATACATTTTTCTTACACAAATATATTTGTTTTCTTAGGATATACAAATTTTGAAACATTGCTATTTAAAGATTGATTAATGTCAATTATTTCATGGTCTGTGTTCTTCGTGCAATACACTTGTCCCGGATTTTCTTTCATTCAACTGTTTCAGGTCGACAGGAATAGATGAATGATTCCAAATTTCACATTTTTGATTTACTGTTAGTTTTCTTCTGGTGGTTAAGCCCTAATTGCCAGTAAGACTTCAGCGGTGGATCTCAAATGTTTTTCCTTTATTTTCTGTCTACTTTTCTTGCTTTGCTTTCTGATGTACATATTTTTAAAAAAAATCACATATAGGTATACTTAGTTACCTTTTTATTATTTTAGATTACATTTTCATACTTACTTTGCATTGCGGTCACCATGATTTCAAAAAATATTACGTCTTTTTGGTCATAACTTGGTGTAGATATTCTGTTTCTTTGTAGGTCTTTCTGATCATCAATTGCACTTTCTTTTTACACGCAGTGTTTATGCGAATGTTCATTGGTTTACCAATATTACAACGTTGAGTTTTCTTACAAAGGTTTTTCTCTTTTGGTGTACTTCTGGATTTTTGCAAATGACCCTCACTCACAAAAACTTCGCTTGGCATGCAGCATGTACAAAATATTTTTTACAAAAGGTTTCTACAATGGTTTCTACATCGTTTTACAGTGGTTTTTCTTACAAAGGTATATTTTTGTAGCATGCTATTCAGATGAAGTTACTTACAAACATATTAATTACATGTGCAGTTGTTTGGTTAGTGGTCCTCAGTGCAGTTTTTGGAATATTTTATGACATTTGTTTAGAATACATTGGTCGTTTCTTTTAAATTTTCATTAGTTATGAATGATTCAATACAGCTCAAGTTGCTTCCTTCCCACTTGCACTAGTGTTACCAATTATTCCATGTTTTCCTGTTTACACATGCAAATTTCATTACATTTTGGCATAATTCAGATAGATATATACACTTTTCTGCATAACATATGTTGATGTTTATGTATGATTTACATTTGCTTCTTCAGATTTCTTTACTTTCAATTGGGTACGCATGATATACAGTACTACTTCACGCCGCATACGCGACCATTAATAGTTTGTTTTTCAGTCAATGTATACTTATACACATACTATCTGTATTGTCATTATACCTAAGGAGCTTACTGCTTCTTTATTTAAAATTCTATCAAAGTGCAATTTTTTTATTACATCTGCCAAAACTCACACATTTTTTTTTCACCTTTAACGCAATATTCGTTCTCTTATAATCTGTACAAGGTATTTACACGTTTGCTCATGGCACTTTCAAGAAAGCTTACACTCCAGTCAATTTTATACACATCGGTAAACGGTACACGCCAGTCAAGACGATAAAGAAAAAAATTGCATACCTATCAATGTTTTCACACTACTTTTAAGTGAAGGTATATTGTCAATTTTTATAAGCAAACACACTTATACTCCTGCTTAATGGTCATTGCAAGTCTTTTATTGGTGTTTATACCAACCGTGCATTCTATTGAGATTATTTATCGGTTTACATATTACTTTTCCTTTTTCACACATGTCTAGCATCTTTTACACTTTCTACGTAAATGTTCAGCGTCTTCCATTTATCAGTAACTGTTTTCAGTAAAGGTATTTTATGGGTGATACCGAATAATATTTTATGTGGATTATTTTTTCTTAGTTTACATAACAATACTGTTTTGATAGTCAATATAATTCAATGTCTTCTTTAAATTGTAAATTTCATTTTCAAAATTTTAATGTTTCAGGTCTTAAAAATAAATACATTTTAATAAATATACACACAACAACACAGTTGTCACGTGAATTAAATGGCTTATGGCAGTGTTTCAGCTAATTTTTTTTTCATATCCTGATTATATAGCATTTCTTGGACTGTCACCTTATGTACACGTTTGCTTAAAATCAATGTTGTGAGACAAAAAAAAAACAGGAAGATATAAACTAAAAAATATATATGCTTTTACTCATTATTATGGACATTATTTCAGAATCCTTCGTTATTTGTATTATGTTTTTGTTTATCTGTGTTTAATATTATGTGTTTAGTTGCATTATATTACTCGAGTATTTTATTATAATTATAGTATTGGTCAATACACATATTTAATGTTTATTATGAGAAACATTTTGAATTTATTGCCAGTTGGCAACTGACCTGTGGACTTAGGCCTAATGTTTGTTTTATTTGTATGTGCACATTTTTGATACAGGTCATCGTCTGAATATGGCGAATTGAAAAGTGATCACAAATTTTATTGATGTTGCTGCAGCTGTTTCTAAATAGAAACAATATATAATGTCATCTGTATTTGACAAAATTTATGGTACCAATATATTTATATCATGATATACTTTTATTTTAGGATGGTTGCCTACTTAGAGAGAAGTTCAATTGCTGTTGCTTTAATTTGAACATATCTGATTTCGTTTGCATGACTGCCCTATACATAATGTACTCATAAGAGCATATGAAAATTGATTTCACGCCCTTTATGTACATTCTTTTCGTTGATTGAAGGGGAGATATATGTGATATGGAATCACATATATGTTTCTTAAATTATTCCTTTCTCTAAATTTCAGTTAAAACTAATCTTTAATTACTTATTCATTTTATCCTAACCTTTATTTCAGTTCCCATTGTAACTTTCCTCCAAAAGAAAAGAAAGAAAAGAAATTTAACAGATGCCTTTACCATTAAATCGGCTCTCGCATTCATAAAATTCATTTAGATGATTATTCACGCTGACTAGATAAAAAAAAAGAATAAAGATCGACTTTGCTTTCGGCCAGTAGAAATAACTCTTTGATCTCTGCTTAATTTTTGAGTATGACTTCCTTGTTAAATCATAAGCATTTCCAGTAAATGCGGTCTGTATTGTCTTTAACGCTATGTTCTCAAAACTTTCCTCTTAACGTACGAATTGGCGTTCGAATTCTTTTTGGCTTATTTTTTAGGACTGCTATGCTGGTGGCCCTGCCACACAATTCAAAATTCTCCTCATTGTCCAAAGGTAACAGATAATTTTTCTCATATGACATCATTCATTTTTCATGTGCTCTTTTCGCCAATTGTTTGATGCCAATGTGTATATTACAGAATAATTGGCAATTGCTCCCTTGCGCTTCATGGACTCAGTCATGTAAAAAAATCGCCTTTAGAAATTCTATCAGGCACCATCCCTATCCATTTCTGTATGAAAATGCTTTAATTTTATATAGTTATTCCAAATAAACAGATTTCCTAAAAAACAATTTAAAAGCATTATTTCTACACTGATCACAGCCTACAGCTATTTATAGACTCCAGCGAATGCAAAGAAACTGAACCTGGTAATAATTTACGATCTCCAAATATTTTAAAGTGCGGATCTCTACTACAATCGTCTTTATTACTTCCCCCTAATTTGAAATTTCCACCTTCCATAGTTTACGAGTAAAATGCCTGTGACAGACACACAGACAGACAGACACAGGAGTGATCTTATAATGGTTCCGTTTTTACCTTTTAAGTACGGAACCCTAAGAATAGATATTTTGATGAATTTTGAGGCAAACTGTCCCTTAAAATTAAAATATTATAGTATTATTATAATGATACGCTTTAAAACTTATAAATATAAAAATACTAAACGATTGAACTATTTTAACACATTCAGAAATAAAAAAATTACAAACACCTGGTTTTGTCAAAAATTAAAAAAAAAAATTAACCTGGGAACAATTTTGATTAATGCCTATTAATAATTAGATAAAGGACATTAAATTAAACAAAAAATGAAAAAGAGAGTTTACTGGGTTTTATGCAACTAACAGCCATATTTACCCGATTAATTTCTTCCCGTCTTTTCAAACTCATTGTGATGAAATATTTCTTTTTTTTTCTATTTCCTACTTTTTAGAATTTCTCCAAGAATCTTTTTTCAGAGGATCCTTTTTCGGAACATTTCTTTTATTCTGGATACTTATTCGACGTGTTGTATAACATTCATATTTTTGCAAAGTATTTTTGTCAGAGCATAAAGACATATTTCCAAAGATAATTTATGTTACCCATGGATGGAATAAAGGTAATATTCCAACATAATATGTGTAATGTTCTATAATATGTATACAATCCCTTGCAAAACAAATTCTATATCTATGTCGTGATCTATTTCCACACTTTTTGCGATTGAAAGTTTGTTTGCATCATTAGCTCTTTAGGAGATAATAATTTGGAGATAATATTTGTTTTGAACCACCCATCGTATGATTTAAAGCCGAGGAAGGTGTCAGTTCTTTTGACTTCCTCGGGAACAAAATTTCTGTGACAGCACTTAAGGAGAATAACTGCCTTCGATTGCATATACGCTGTTCTATAATCAAAAATAGTTGTTTCTCAAAAATGTCTTGTAATTGTTTGTTTTTACAATGGTTATATCGTACTGATGAGGCCTTGCGGTTTCTTGGCGAAACGTTTACTGGATGTATTTTTAATGTTAATAAACTGTATTCATGTCTGTCTTATTTTATTTATTTTATTTATTCTTTTAAAAGATTCAAATTAAGACGCAAAATTCATGTATATTGCAAATGTCTTGTAATGTTTGACTTCTTATCTTTATAAAAAAATTTATTTTTTAATTACCGAGTGGATGAGCGTAAACATTAGAATTAGATATTGTGTTTATTCAAAGTAGTTGAGCAAATTACTTGCATTCCTTCCTGTGATAAAAACTGAAACTCTGAAACTACTTAACAGTGATTCAAATGTATAATTTATCCATTGTTCAATTGCAAGACGTTATCAAGAATGCAAAAATTAGCAATTTCTTTTTTTAGTACTCTATTTTTTCTAAATTTTCTGCTTGTGATGGTTAAAGTTGCCATGCGAATTCAAGTTTCCCAAATCAGCGGGAACATCCCAAGTCGGGACTTGAACCAAGAACCTTTCACTGACATTTTGAAAGCTGCACTGTTTGCGCTACCTGGGCTGATAAACGGCATGCGTATTTCCCTCAGATATCATTATTTCTGATAATATCTGTTCAGCCATGTAGACAGTTCTGCAGAATAAAGCGCAGGTAACAGCAGGTAGATGTTTTCTAGACTTAGTTTCTAATTATTTTCTTTTGAATTTCTTTCGCATTTTTGAACTTTGCTCATATTGTTTGCCCCTACTTAAAGCGTAAATAAAAACACCGTCTGACCTGATAGAGAAAGAATAATGTCCGATCCATCTCTCATTTAACAATGAAGTCCAGTATAACGAATCTCAAACGTTTTCAAGTATGATTTAAAAAGACTTCGGTGCTATTTGTTCCGAATTCACTAATATCTCGCACGAATGGATGGAAACGGAGTCAGTACTTCCGAGCGACATCGCAAAAACGTTAAACACCAAACCAAGGTTATCTCTAAATTTAAGCTTATTATCTTGAGGTGATGTTATTAGCCACATTACCGATCTCGTCTTCAAGAAAACTCAAGGTATGTTGAAGTTATTCTTGGATAATATTACCTCAGACGAAGTCACATGCGTAACTTACGTCTATACAGAGGCAGTTACACCTGTACATTAGGGTGGAACTTAAAGTATAGGGTAAAAAGAAAAAAAAAAACTTTTTTGTTTGAATGTCTAAACTTTTGGCAGAAAAGGTTTTTTTTAAAATTAATTTGTTTTCCGGTTCCTCAAGAATGTCAAAGTTTTAAAATTTCATTATAAAGTAACTTAAAGAAACAACGTAGCTGTTAGCTAATATCTGCGTATATTAAGCAAATACTACCCAGAAGTCACCACGAAAAGATGGCTAAATATCGACTTCCACCCTCCTTACCTCCCTTTGTTATGGATTAATTCAATTTGATATTCATCTTACTGGCTTCTTAGGCAAACTTTGTCATTACATTGCGAGAATTCAAATTTCCCAAGATACAGCCATCTCTTGCTTAATATCTAAAGAGGGTTGGCGCAGCTCTCGGGACAACTTTGACATACGTTTGCACTGTTTGAATATTACAAGGAAAATCTAAAATTCAGGTGCATCACCTGTGTGTATTTTTTTTAAGTTCCTCATCCAATCACTCTATCAAGACAGGATCCATATTTTTATAGGCAATAATTTCAATATTTTCGCTTTTTTTCAAGTTTCTCTCTTATTGGTCTAGAAATTCCTTTAGTATCCGTAGTTTTTCCAGCAAGATCTTGAAATAAGTATATATATATATATATATATATATATATAAAGTTCATTTGCATGCAATAAGCAAATTATCCATTGCAAAGTTTTTGGTGTCTTGCTTCCGATGTTTCGTCAACTCCAGATTTGCGTCCTGCATTGACGGCATTTCTGTTTCATCCAATAAATTTCAAACTTGAAATGTGTGTATTATTATTTTGAAAATACATCAAAATTACAGTGGCTATATTAATATAAAATGAAGATGTCAATGAAATATGACAAAAATATTTTGATCCTGGTTTTTGGAACTAAGACCATGTATTCTTCTTTAATGATTCTTAGTTGTACTTTTTCCCTTTGCTTCAGTTATCATAGTGTTATCTTTTCTGTCATCAAAATACAAACCTTCTAAAACCTTCTAAACTCATTTCGTCTTTCTCGTTCTTTCAAATTCTTCCTTTTCTTTTCTCTTTGTCATCTTTAAGTCCTTCTTTCAGTTACCTTTTCTTTATTATCATCAGACATACCCATATTCAATGTTGCCATTTGCAATAATATTTGCAGTTCTGTCTAATACTCCGGTTCTTTCACCTTGTTGATTATCAAATTCAGGTTTAGAAGAACAACCGACTGAACTATTTCATCCCGAACTATTTTTTTCATTTGACGATCATTCAATCAAAACATCAATTTTTTGTTTTAAAATAACTTTTCCTTTCCTTGATATTTCCTTTTCAAGTCTTGCTACACATTTTTGTTGTAGTTTTTATATTTGTTGATCCCAATAACATCACCGCATCTCTCTTTGCTCTTTTAGAAAGTGACGTTCTTGTTCAGGTACACGATAATATTTAGTGCATTTACACAAATAAAATTTTTTTGCACGATTACCTAACATATAGCAATTTTATATCGGATGTGGGATTATTCATTCCAATCTTAATATTTTTCTTCAAATTTTGACATTTCTCACGATAGTCTGTCTAATCATTTTTTATGATTTGCGTATCAGAAATAGTTGGAATTGAAGGTTTCAGCAATACACTTTTAATTGTATCAGCAACAGCTTTAGATATTTCAGAAACAATGTGTTATAGATTCCAGATGGCAGATTTTGAGTTAAATAGAACACATAAATAATGTTTCATAACTTCTTCATATGTTCGCCAAAGATGGCATGCCTAATGTTAATTGTTTTGGCTCGCAAATACAATACACCTCAACAATTTTCACGATTTAGGTATGTTAGCAGACTTTGTCACATTTGACACCGAGTGTTCATTGAAAAGTAATCGAAGAAACTGTTAACACACGCTAAATCGAACTAACTTGTTATGAGTCTTAGCCAAATAAATGAGAGACAATGAAAGCCAGCGCCCACTACACTGGCTGCTACAGAAGTCAAATAAAGTGGGGCCATCTTTTCCACGGCACTAAAACTAAATTATTCTGTTTATTACAGGACATTAACATTTCATTAATTTAATTTTGCAAAATATAAATTTAATAAGAAGCTTAGAAAACTTTGTATGCAATTATTGGCTTTTAATCATTTTTTATGGAAAATCAGATGCTTTGAGGAACCGGAAAATATAATTTTAAAATTAAAAGAAAAATATTTTCTTTTTATGGAGTTAAAAGGAAAAAAAATAATCACTATTAGAATATAAAATTCTAAACTTCGTTTTTTAGATCCACCCTACTGTACATAACATTTGTCATTTGAAATGACACAGACAGTTTGTCTCTCTGTACGGTTACGGAGGTTAGGCGTGTATGTTCTCTAATGAAAATAGTAAAAGTCCCTTCTTAAGGCCATATATATATTTTATTAAGCATATATAATATATATATATATATATATATATAAACAGCAACATCTTTTTGTTTTATTAAATTGCTTGAGTAACAAAAATACAAGTGTAATTTCATATTAAACGGTCGGCCACTAAATTATTAATATACGAGGTGAACTGTGCAGCCTTATGTTCGTTTTTGTTGAAATAACTGGTTCCGTTAGATGACTAGAATTTTCTTGGTATTTTTTAGGCTATGCTGTAAGAGCTAAGCCTCTAAAAACATTACCTAGTGGTAAATTCCAGAATTATATATCGTATCTCAAAATGATAGATGGTATGAGTAAAGGTTCAACAACAAATTTTTAGAGTATCTTTGATTATTAAGAAAGGAAATACTATGCGCGCTGATACGATAATTATTTGTCCGGACCGATGAAAATAGCCGAATCTTATGCAAAAGCATATGGTTGAGAAAAATAAATAATGTGAGACGATAAATTCATTTAACAAATATGAACACTCACGTTAGCAGATAAGCACGCCTTAAAGTTATCTAAACTTTATCTTAAGAAACAACTCTTATCTTCAATACAAAAGTAACACACAGTTTTCTTTTTTGTTGTGTTTTGTCTTGCTTGCACAACATCATAGATTTTGGTTTATATTTTCATGCGGCCACATTGATATTCGATAAACCTGCATTTGATAACTTTAGAAATATTCTTATTTTTCATTCTTAAGAAAACATCTTTTTTTTCACCACTATATGATATTTTGATATTTACAGACAAATAGTTAACGTATTGTTGTGTACAATATGTCTTTTATTACTAAAGTAACGATTCTCTTCAACTTTTGTCATCTAACATTCGATTTTACTACCGATATTTTTGAAACAGGATCTCTAACACAGAAATTTTCTTCGAGTTGGAATGTTCTAGTTCATCGTGTAGTGCTTGTCTGTTTTAATTTACTTTAACGTCAGATTGATGGACTTAGATAACTGGGTGTATAAGTATTGTGAGGCAAAATGCACTTGAGAATTCACGCTGTATACTTTTTGCATTAGAGTTGTAAGTTTTTAAAATTGCATATGAATGCGTACCAATAAAGACCCATTTGCAAGGCTTCCACTGGCGACTATTTTTTATTTCATCTTGCACCATTTTACCAAATAAAAATCTCCCAGATGTACTTTGACAACTATACAGGTGACGTGTTTAAGAGGCTACCTATTTGCGAAGCAAATCCTGGCTTTGTAAATGAGTAGAAGTCGTGCACATCACGAAACAAAGAAAAAAAAAAAAAAAAAAAAAAGGAAAATGTTTAACTACATGTTCAAGAGAGATGTACAATTTTTTTTTCAAAAATAGTGGTGTCAGTAGAATACATAAATAGTCGCCAGTCGCAGCTCTACATTTGATATGTAGCATAAAATAAAAAACTTATTTTATGCTACATTTCAAAGGGTACAAGAGTTAAGGATTTTGGATACCACATTTCCTAACAGAAAAATTCCTCTTATTTATTCGCATAATTTGCGATTAATTAAGGTGGATTTCTCTATAAGCAACAAGTGTTTTTTAAGATCCGTAACTCTTCACACATATAATTAATAAAGTATCTAACACATTTTATTATTTTGCTAAGTTTCATTCAGCATAGCATATTCGTTTATCTTATGATAAATCATACTTCATAAATTGAAGATACCTAACAATGCTTATTATGTAAAACAAGTAGTAAAAAAGCATGTTTTTTAAAAAAAGAAAACAATAAAGAAACTATAAAATGAATGCTCTATTAAAATATATTCTAGCTTTTATGGATCTAGAATGAAAAACAAAATTTCACCAAAATCAAAAGCAAGAAGAACTAATTTTTTTCTTGAACCTGTATTTTTAGCGAGATTAAACACTTAGTCAAACACTGTCGTCTTTCATTAGATAAGCACAGAAAAAAAGGTAGATTCTGATATTATTAAGAACAAAATGCGTAAAGTAAAATAACATTATTATTTCAACAAAATTTTTTTGTGAAGAATGAAAAAAATTACTTTTTTAACCTTATTATCGTCATTTAAGCGCTGTAGCCAAATGCTTGTTTATCATAAAAAGCGGATCTACGTTTCTCGGCGATACTCGAGTAATGTAAAAATTACAATTTGCTAATTTCTAATAATTAATAATTAAAGCTGACATATATTTATATGAATTATATTAATATCATGATCATTCTCATATATTTTACATTTTGCAAATATATTTAATTATTTTGCACATTTTTAAAACAGCAAACTTAAAAGTGAAAAAATTAATTACTGATCCATCCTTTTTAACAGATTTCATCAAGGAAAAAGTTTGAAAGTATTAATGCATTTCGATCGGCTTTATGCTGTTTGTCTCTCCGCGTATCTTTTAGTTCGTTGTTCGTCAGTCAGCGATCAATATCTCATAAATATGTTCCGATTTCTACGTTTTTCCATTATGTTGTTGATATTTACCATGGCTTATTAACTATTTAAAATTAAATGCGGTATAACCTCTTTTATCCGAAACTCTCGGTTAACCAAAATCCATTTTTAAAGTTTTTTTTTTTTTTTTTTTTTTTTTTTTTTTAAACAAATTCTTTGTGTGCAAATATCCTTTTGTAAGCTTTTTTTTAACCATCATATTCCTTGTGTGCAAGCGGTCCTTTACGAACTACGAGTACATATAAATATTTTTTATCCTCTTTCTTACTGTTCCTTTGAATTTAACTTGAGTTCCCGTAAGCTGCGGAGTGGAACGAAGAAAACGAACAAATTAGCAATTCTGAAGCTTTTGAAAGTTTTTTAAAAGCTTTGGCACAGCTGGAGCACCAGAAAGACTGTAATACTAGTGAACTAATAATACTTAAAAAACTCCATGATAGAGCTTGTGAAAGAGATGTTTCTCGTTGCGGGAGTCTTCTTCCCTAAATACTTGAGATATTGATAAGTAAATGTAAATATCATTTGAATTACTTAAATGAGATTTTTAGATTTTCCGTAGTGGAGTACGAATGCGCGAACAACACAATAAACTCAGATCCGGAAGATTCAAAGCTAATACTTGTAGCGTAATAAGGAAACTTTAATGAAAATTTGAAGAGACACATAAGTGCCTTGGGAGTGACCCCGCTTACGTACAATCAAAACTTAATCTTTAGATTCTGAGAAGCAGGCAAAGAGTGATCAGTTTCACAATTTCATTCGTAAAGTTTTGGCGATATATAGATATTGGGTAAGACACAGATCTTGCCAAGGGGTGACCGTTACATTGGAATACATGGGGTAGCTTAAATTTAGAAGAAAAGCCTAATAGGCGATAATTAGCCAAGCGTTAGTCCGTGAGAAAGTAAGAAAGAATCCGAAAGCTGTCAATGGCATTGGAATGAGTGCGGTAACTTCAAAGGCGACTTAGGTTTAAAAGTACATCCGGATATTATTATCTAATCGCTGGTTTAACCAAAGTTTTGACTATCTCTTAGTAAAGGATCGAATTAAAAATCTGACAGAGAGAAATTTTATAGGCAGATGCAACGCGAAAAGAATGACTCTTTCGAAATGAAATGGCTGTGAATAATATTCTTTTTTTTTATTTTATTTACATAGATAAAAGATCAGAGAGAGAGTTTTCTGGGAACGTTAAAGTAATGTGAAAAGGAAAGTAGATTAATTTAAAACTTAGATATACAAAAAGAAATAGAAAGGGGATTTTTATATTGATAGTTAATATTAAATTTTAACTATCTAGGGATCATATTAATTACCTATAAAGAATAATATATGTGATATCAAACGATATCACATATTTCCTCCAAAAAACCGACCAGCCTTGAATGCCCAGAGATGGGGAAGGGAAAAGAAAAAGAAAATCTGTGTCTTGTCCAAAGGAAAAAAAAACTTTACATGAAACAATACAAAACAATATTTTAAATTGCAATAAAAAGATATATGCGAGTATATATGTCATGACTTAAATATCCTTTATAATGTCCTTTTTTTTATAAAGGCTCAGTAGAAGTTCAAAAAGGTTCACGTGAACGAGTCTTATAGACTATGTTTTAATAAACAGTATTCTTAACTGTACTTGTGCACATATTAATTCAACAACAGGAATTTTTTTTTACCTGTTTTGTATTTTGTGACGTCACATTAAAAGTAAAGTACCATTATCAATAAATTTGCAAATATTTGTTAGAAACTGCTTGTCATGACCAGTATTGAGAAGCTTTAAAAGAAGCTCTATAATTCTTCTCAAAACCTTGATCCATTTCAGATCATAAAAATAAGTGGACAAAAAAATAAACACAACATATAACTAATTAACATACAGTATGTAAAATAGCTAAATAATATTTATAAAAATATGAATAAGCGATATAGATGGGTACAGAAATGTAATTGGGGCACCCCTTCAGGAATGTTTCTCAGCACAAATGAAGTGTGTGACCATAGAACTATAATTTTAAATTGAACACAATTTCTGAGTGCAGTGATTAGAAGAGCAAAAGAGATGCATTAATTACAAAACAAAAGTGTCTAATATCAAAATATAAAATATTTAAAAAAAAAAAAAAAAAATTCTTATTTTTTTGTGAGTAGTAGTCGTTATCTACTAATAGCAACTACAAATACCTCATGCAGTGAGCCCGTTTATTTATCAAAGTTTTAACTTATTAATATGTCAAGATGACATTGTGTTATTGAGGATCTGTACTGTGGATAAAGATGAGGAAATTCCTAACAATTTACTGTAACTGAACAGCATTTGTGATTTAAAAGTAACTGGGTTTTTTTTTTTTTAAACACATCCTGGCTTGTATAATTTAAAAGTGGTGTGTATCGAAAAAAAAAAAACACTTTAAAAGTATTATTTTAGAAAAGGAAATGTATTATGTGATTGTAGAAAAAGCATATGACAAAAGAGAAAAGCAACTGCTACAAAAGTATAGAGTTGTCTTAAATATCAGTGAAGGATTAAAATTATGTAACTGTAAAAAAATGTCAATTTGCAATTAGGCAAAGTGATGATGACATTACTGTGTCATGGTATTTAGAACCAAGAAATTAAACGATAATTTAATAACTGGTAACTTTTAAAATGTGAGAAAGTTTAATGATGAAAACCTGGTGTAACATAAAACTAGAAAACAAAAAAAAAAAAAAAAAAAAAAAAAAAAAAAATGCATAGTATGTGGAGAGGTAGTTTCCTATAAACTGAAAAATCTTTATTGTTAAACAAAGTGATGGTGACATGAGAATGTCGTAACATAAAAATATGAAAAGAGAAAAAAAAAAATAAGATCAAGCTAAAATATAAAGTTTAATAAATGTTTATGTTGTCATTATCATGCCAAGTTAAAGTAGTCCTGGTATAGTGAGACATAAAAACAAACATACAAAAAGAATGTTAATGTGCAAAGGTTCAAAAACTTGAAAAAAAAATGAATATTTTCAATTCAGTATGCAATGTTTAAAAACAAACAAACATATATGCATGACTAAAAATGTAAGCAAATCTCCATGAACTAACGATGTATACGAGTATCGAAGCAATGTGTGTCAGTGAACAAAGGTTAAATTCAACGACATAGTTGCATGTGTAAATGAATACAGCAATCTAAGTATATCAATGAACAAAAGTGAAAAATTATTTCAAAGAAATAATGTGTAGGGGTACTTCACTGACTAGTGTAAAAGTAATACAATGAACTAAAGTGTGTGTAAAAGAATGAAACATGCTATGAACTCATGTATCTAACAAAAATATTGTTACAATGAACTAAAGTGTCTACCAAAACACAATTGGTATGAACTAATATGCAAAACAAATCACAAAAAAGAAGACAAACTATGAACTAATATGTGTAAGGAAAAAAATTCTATGAACTAAGTATTGTCATGAAAGAAAAAATAATAGTGCAATTGGTCCTTGAAGTACACAAAGAATTGACAATGCTATGAACTCGTGTAAAGTGTTTTTTCTGTGAATTCAATGAACTATGAACTCAATTGTGTGAACTATGAACTAACTAAACTATGAACTCAGTTGTATGAACTATGAACACAAACTCATTGTGTACATATGGAACCAAGAGCATTGTATCACAAGCACAAAAATGCTTAGCCTAAAGTTAAAACAAACAAACAAAAAAAAACAAAGAACTGTGCTTTTAACCCTTTGAGCTCTGGAGGTTAAATTTCTTAAAAATTCTAAATGTCACATTGGCACCAGTATCTTTCAAAGGAAAAAATTGGTTTACGATATACATGAAAAAATGCATTAAACGTTTTTCCAATAAATTAGGTCGAATTTTCCGGTGCCATTGTGACATTTCGGAATTAAAATTAAGTGGTAGAAAATTCAACCATCAGAGCTCAAAGGGTTAAGTAAAGAAAAGCGAAAAGGAAAAATGTGACCAGGAAAAGCTTCTTGTGTGACAAAAATGTAAACATTTGTACTCAACCTTTGAACTAAAACTATCTAAACAACTGTCTAAAGTTTTATACCGAATTTCCAAAAAAATATCTAAAGAAATGTAAATGTTGTAAAAAAGTGTATAGTGTTGCTGTGTACCCTTCTGATTAAAAAAAAATCTTTTACATGTGAAAAAAAAGAAAAAATGACCCGCATGAGAGTATTTTCACAGAAAAACAATATATTTTTAGTCATCTGACCATTTGCGCGCCGAATAGTCCGATGAAAAAAATATAAATATAAAGCAGTACACAATTTCTAAAAAAAAAAATAAAACCTTTAACTTTAAAGTTAAATGTGAATTAAATTATCACTTATGCCATATGGTGAAGCAATAAGATGTACCTAAGTGTATAAAAAGTGAAATATTAAAAAAGTGATTTTTTTTTTTAGAATCCTTCACAGTGCTGTCTGTATATATCCAGAGAAAAAAAAAATACTGTATGTGTGTGAAGGGAGGGGAAAAAGAAACCCCAAACTCATGAACTACCTGAAATGAAACACCTGAACAAGTGTGTACGCAAGCATACACAACGTGTAAGTAAACACATGAACAAACTGCATAATTCCAGATGAACTACCTGTAATAATATCCCAATGAACTAACATTTTTTATGCATTTGCTAACAAAATATACGGACAGTATGTGTGTAATAACCCAAAACACTAACGTACGAGTGAGATTCAATTACATAATTAATGAGTTAATCACCAAAATTTAATGAATAAGAGTTAATAAAATTAATGAACTACGTGTAATGTGTGAATGAACTCTGGTTAAACTCTAAACCAGCCACAATGAACTATGTGTTATACTCAATGAACTACTTGTGAGAAAAAAAAAAAGAAACACTGTCGAATAGATCGTTAGCAAAGTACAATGTGTAAAAACAAATGAACAAAATATGTAAATCAACACATGAACTAGTGAAATGTATGTATACGAATGAACAAAATTATATTCAAAAAGAGCAAATTTTGTGTAACATAACCAAATATCTAACACATGAACCACTTGTGAAAAAGTTGGAAAAAAAATTATAAGAAATCCAAACCTCTCTTAAAAGTGTTCTTTTCAACAAAAATGATGTAAACCGGAGAAGTGAATATCATCTTTGAACCACGATGTAATTTTATTTTTAAAACGGGCATGCATGGGCGACTACTGCTATCAATAATGGTTCTAGAACAATTCGGAATACTTTACAACAACAACAACAACAACAACAACAAAAAATCTCATTACCAAAAAAATCAAAATTAATCAAAAATATTATTTGTCACCCACTTCTCTTTCTTTTACCCAATGCATTCGTGAAATTTAAATATACAACGAAATGGGGAAAAGTCAAATTTTCGGAAAAAATATGGGTAACCTAAAATTGTCGCATATTATATGACACAACATTTGAATTTAATAAACTTAAAATGCACACAATATAAACCCATCACATTTAAATAAAAAAAAACTTGAAATAATACTATAAGCACAAAATAAAAATTATGATAACATATGAAAGCATAAAATATATGTAGATTGCTTTAATTATTAAACTTTTTTTTTAAAAGCAATGGGAAATGAACATCTATCTATATTTAAAAAGACTTACCTTTGATAAAAAAAAAAGAAATGTTAAACACATATAGTCAACTTAAAATATTCTGCACAAGAACCAAATAATTGATGGCACACGAATAAAAACACAATACTGAAATTTAAATATAAATTTCCATTTTTTTAGTTTTCATAAATGTAACCCTGCATAGATAAAACATAACCCTTGTAATGAAAACTTACTTGTCATTCAAAGCTAATTAAATATACTGAAGGTGTTATTAGCATAGTTTAAACAAGTGACATCCATGCAGGGAAAAATGTATGTAAAAATAAAAGTAACCAATTTTCACAACTTCCCTCCTGATATACTGACTTGGGGTAAAAAGAAAACAAATTACTAAAATACAGTAATTCCCTCATAAGTAAAATAATCAATCATAACTCCAATAATGTTGTGAACCACATTAAAATAATATAAAATACTAACATACAATACATTAACTTCAAAAACTTTCTCAACTAACGAAAATCTATTCGTTGTTAAAATTTGTTTTATATGTGACTGAATCCACAAACTATAACATGGATATTGTTTGGCATTATTTATCTATTGCCTTTTTTTTTAATTTCAATGTATTTTCTTTTTCCTTTTTTTTTTTTCATACTGACCATTTAGCTCAAAAATGTGAAGTCTTAATGTACATGTAATGCACAGAAATGTCGTAAAACTAGACATTTAGAAAAAATCACATCACGGGAGCGACAACTGTATTTTCGAACTTGTTGAGACATATTTCACAAATAAATTTTGAACACCGATGACTAATCCACCATGTAGAAATTATTCACTGAAATCACACCAAGAATCTTAATCACAATCCAGTTTCGCACTTTTCTTTTGCAAGTACACGAGTACTTCTTTGAGATCTTGAATACTCAAAAACAGATTCACACACATCGCGCGCACAGGCACTATTCGAAAACTGACACTTTATTTTTCTCAAGTAGAAGGTGAAAATCCTCCGATCAGGCGAAAATGACACACGAGTCGAAAATTCTTTAATCATCTGCTTTCTTATACCCTTATCAGGCGAGCGCAGGAGAAAACGAAACAATATAGTATCTGGAAACAACAAACATATTTTCGACTCAAACGTTGACATCAGAGACCAGCGTATTTGAATGCCCGTAGATCACGTAGCCCCCCGTCGGCGATGAAACGGTCGACACACAGGGCTCACAGACCCGGATGAATGTTTCCATATAATTGTTTCTGTAAGTGTTTCCGTATAATTAAGTAATCCAAAGAGCGAAGATTCGTAATTTTTTTTAATAGACCAATGCTGAATAAAAGCGAGGGTCACTCCTAGCTACAAGTTTAAAAAATCTTCTTCCTTCGGCACCAAAGTTTGTGAAAGAGGTGTTTCTCGTTGCGGGAGTCTTCTTCCCTAAAAACTTGAGATATTGATAAGTAAATGTAAATATCATTTGAATTACTTAAATGAGATTTTTAGATTTTCCGTAGTGGAGTACGAATGCGCGAACAACACAATAAACTCAGATCCAGAAGATTCAAAGCTAATACTTGTAGCGTAATAAGGAAACTTTAATGAAAATTTGAAGAGACACATAAGTGCCTTGGGGGTGACCCCGCTTATGTACAATCAAAACTTAATCTTTACATTCTGAGAAGCAGGCAAAGAGTGATCAGTTTCACATTTTCATTCGTAAAGTTTTGGCGATATGTAGATATTGGGTAAGACACAGATCTTGCCAAGGGGTGACCGTTACATTGGAATACATGGGGTAGCTTAAATTTAGAAGAAAAGCCTAATAGGCGATAATTAGCCAAGCGTTAGTCCGTGAGAAAGTAAGAAAGAATCCGAAAGTTGTCAATAGCATTGGAATGAGTGCAGTAACTTGAAAGGCGACTTAAGTTTAAAATTACATCTGGATATTATTATCTAACCACTGGTTTAACCAAAGTTTTGACTATCTCTTAGTAAAGGATCGAATTAAAAATCTGACAGAGAGAAATTTTTTAGGCAGATGCAACGCGAAAAGAATGACTCTTTCGAAATGAAATGGCTGTGAAAAATATTCTTTTTTTAATTTTATTTACATAGATAAAAGAGCAGAGAGAGAGTTTTCTGGGAACGTTAAAGTAATGTGAAAAGGAAAGTAGATTAATTTAAAACTTAGATATACAAAAAGAAATAGAAAGGGGGGTTTTATATTGATAGTTAATATAAAATTTTAACTATCTAGGGATCATATTAATTACCTATAAAGAATAATATATGTGATATCAAACGATATCACAGAGCTACATAGCAAAGGCAATCGAAACTGCGACAAACAAAACATTTGTTTAAACCCATGTGATATATGTAAAAGGTACTTAATTTAAAAATTAAAATTCAGGTAATTTATTTTTATTTTTATTTTTCTATTGCTTTATTTTTATAAAGCACTTTTTACCATAATAAGAAATATTGTATATATTTCTCTTTAATCTTAAAATGGAAGTATTCTCAGTATTCTCGAATATGCGGAAATTTCGATTTTCCGAAAGATGGTCGGTCCTAATTACTTCGGATTATCGATGTTCTACTGTATTTAAAATTTATACCTCGTTTACAGAGAAAGTCAAAAGTATTCCGTTACATTATGGTCCATGGGAGAAATAATTTGCAGTGCATTAAAATGCGGTTACATTATTTCAGACATAATGAAATTGATATACATTATGAGGGTTGATAATTAGGAAAACATCAATTTTGTAAAAGATGTAATCCAAAGAAATAAAACTTCATTTACAGAGACACATAACATGATTTTATTACAATACTGTATGAACGACAATTGCTGGAAATACGTTTTCAGATTGTGTTCACGCTTTTAAGCTCAATTAAATTTTTGAATGCTGCATGGTTTGTATAATTTGTTTAGATACTATACTGGGTTACACAAAAGAAATATAAAGCTTTAGTGTCTATGGACTTGAATTGCTTAATAGTGTTTTTAATTGTGGAATACATTTACTAGCTGAATTATCTTTAGTACACAAAAAGTAGATTAAAACAAATCGAAATGGGGAGCTACACACACAAAAAAAATACACTGGTGTTTATGGAGGATAATTTCTGAATGCGATTTTAGTTATGCTATGCCCTTTTTTTGCCTGAATTAAATTTTAGCTTTTAAATGTGATGCATAAAAAATATCTAGTTTTATACAGGGTTTTACAAAAGAAATCGAGTAAATTTCATTTTTTTCGGGAAAATTGCTGAATGTGACATCTCAATACTGTTATGAGCTTTGTAATTAAACTGTATAAATACAAATGTTTTGCCAAATAGGCTACACGAGAAAATTCGTGTGCCTTTCTGACCATGAACGCAAATTGCTGGAATAGTGTTTTACATTTTCTAGATTATTTACTTAAGATATATTTTTTCATCTTAATAAACACTATAGTTTCCAGTTTTTTGGAAGTGTTTGAAAGAATTTCATAATATATGCTAGACGCATTTTTTTTTTTTTTTTTTTTTTTTTTTGATGTTTTACAAAATCATGAGTGTAGCAAATACAGCATGTGCTGGAGTATTTATTTCTTTAAACTGATGCGTATATTAATTTTTTCCATTTCATTAAAAAAAAAGAAATATTAATTGCAACAGAGAGCAAATTTGCTCATAAGTTTCTGAAAATAATATGTTTTGCTGATACTATTTTAAATTTTAGCTATAGTATTGTTTATATAAGAGTACATTTGCACACTATATTGTATATTATTATCGCAGAAAAACTGCAGCATAAATTCTTATACTCTTTAGTTGGAAATACCCTCAATGTCGAATTCATTTTAGCATTTGTGTATGAAGTAACGTTTACATTTTTTTTTTTTTTTTTTTTTTTTTTTACCATAGTACCTTAAATTCTATGTTGTTATATCTAATTGTGTATTCAATTCTCTTATGAGAATCTTATTTGATGCAGACTATTATAATCCATCATATTTAACTTATTCGCATTAGACCAGGGGTCTGCCCAGACTTTTTTCTCAGGGTCCTGTTTTTGTTAAATTGGGAACAACTCGTTACAATTGTGAAAAGTTTAGTCATAATTTTGTGAATTTAAAATGATCATTATATTCAGGTTCTTCTTTGTACACTTAAAAAAAAGGATATATGTATGTAAAATACATATATTTTTTTATGTATGTATAATACATGTATTTTCTTTATATATGTAAAAGGGACATGTCCGATTTTACTTTTAAATGGTTAAATTTGTGAAATGTTTAGTTTAGAGATGGGAAATGTTTATGAAAAACCTATTTTTGAGACAAAGAATTTTGTGAAGAGTCCTGTTTTAAGGTGAAGTCAAAAGAAGGAATTCCTCTTTTGAGATGAAAAGTTTTGTGAAGGATCCTGTTTTGAGGCGAAAATTTTTGTGAAGGGTCCTTTAAAAGACTAATTTTCTTCTTAAACAAATCCCGGTAAACGCATTTTAGCAATAAAATGTTCAAAGCAAATATGTTACAAATGAAACCTTTAAGCGACCAAATCTTGTTTTCCCGTCACATAATTTTTGAATACAAAGACTGATTTAATACAAAAATTATATATAATGTAAATTTTTTGAACTGCATAAGGTAAAAAAATATGTAAGATTATAAATTAAAAATCTCCATGTCAATACTTTTCATAAATATTAATTAATGTTAAACATGCAAAGACAATTCTGCAGGACGCTGAAAGGGTTATAAAAAACAAAGTTAAATTTTTAAGTACGGAATACATACATATATTTACTACGTATGGAACCGATTTTACGTTTTATATGTGGCTACAATGCACAAATTACTGCACATTTTTGTAGAAGCTTCTCATTTTTCTGCTTTTACTGCACACTACACATTTCCATCGGGAATTTCACCTTTTTTTGGAACATTTTTTTACGAGAGATATGTATTTGTCGTGTCATGTACTTCATTTAATTTTCCTCTTTCAACATGTATAAATTTCTTATTATGAATTTTATAATGATAAACTATGGGTATTGTACATGACTTTGTATACTGTGTGAAATATTTTTAGTAACAATTTTCAATTGATGTCTTGGAGAAAATTCTTATTTTGCTTTACAATCACGAATGCACGCTTTATTCAATTTATAAGATGATTTTAATTAGGAAATGTGAATATTTATATAAGCATTTTTTTAGTTTGTGAAATTTTGATGCTTAATAATAAAAATAATTAAATTTTCATATTTTCATATATTAGATTTTTCTACTTTAGGTGTTTCCTTATTTTTCATAATTGCGCTTAATACTAAAATTGCGCAATTTTTTTTAACTTGAACTCCACAATAGTAATGACAAAGGTTGGCAGCCCAGCGCCCAATGAGTCCAATGCAGTCTAACACATGCCGCCTTTTATTGCCGTTCCGAGGATTTTAAAGACAATATTAAACTTTAATAAGGGAAAATATCGTAGAGATTTTTTTTTCAATTTTGATAAAACTTTTCTTGAAGCATTTTGATTAAAAGTAAAATAAACAAAAAAATAAAAGGAGAGAGACAGATCTGCCTACACGTCAATAGAGTGTAGTAATTGTAAATATGAATATATTGAAAACAATTCTATCGTATAGTATAGATTATATCACTCTGTAAAAACCCAATTAGGAGAAAATATTCTTTTAGGATCCTACAAACTTTTAGTATAATTAATAGCTTACATTAACCAAGCGAAGACACTCGCAAACTATATTAAACCAATGACAGTGTTCTTTTCTAATTTCTAATTCCCATTTCAATATTTTAAAATAATAATTATTTTTACATCTGTTAGCAATCTCTAACTGGCTACAATTTTATTTTTTTCGTTTTGGTTCCAGAATAATTTTATTAAGTCACTTTCTATTTCGGAAGCGTTTCCGAAATTGAAAGTATCATCATAAAATAACTACAATGAAAATCGAAAAAGTAAACCAATTTTGGTGAAAATGTCAAATTTTACACTATTTCTAAGCAATGTCACGTAGTTAAAAATATTTGAGAAGCAAAAAAAAGTATTTTCCTGATGATAATTATTTAATTTCAATCCGTATTTACTAAGGAAAACATTTTTTCTGTTTACGATTAAAAGAAAAACGCTTATGAATTCCGTGTTTAAAATTTGCAGTATTTTCAAAATTAAAAGCAATGTTCTCAAAATTTCATTTCAAGTCTTAGACCTAGGGCCATGTGCCATATGGCTAAAAATTAAAATTGTGAATTAAAACTTCACAAATAGAATACTTTTAATTGTGAATAAAAAGAAATGAGAAAATAAACACGAGAAACCAACATTTAAATAGAAACGTAAAGATACAAATCTAACAGAAATACCATGCACATACTCCTATTTTAACAAGTGTGATCGATACATAATAACTTGTTAATAATAATAAAATATATATACAGATACTTTTATAAATTTTATTCTGACCTTTCTAACTTTGCGCCGTTTGATTCGAATGACTTGATGATTTTGTTTCAACTGCTTCAACTGCTCCAACTTGTAATCAACTGCTCCTATCAATTTAAATTTTATAAGTGCACTATCAAATGGCACAATGCCGTAATAGTTTTCAACAGCACATACTCTGTTAAAAATGAGTGTGTAGCATTTATAGTTTGTTTATGCGGTTACTTAAAAGGTTAGAATGCTTTTGCGTCTATGACCGATATTTGTTCAAATTGCGCTACAATGATATTATTGTACATCAAAAATTACGAAACGATATTCGTTGTTTATTTTCATTAGAACACGTTCACTGGTCGAAAACATTTTCATTTTTGAATCTATCCATGCTTGTTCACTTTTTACAAGGGCAAGCCAGTAGGTAGGTCACAAAAGCCAATTAAAAAAGCGAAACCAAGATACATATGTAAAAGGCATGTCAATTTCTCTATATAACCGTCATTTACATTGATACATTTGTCACATCTCTTAAGGAGTTTTGTAATCCGTACTGCATAAATGTCTTTTGACTGCACTCCCACCATCTGTGTACCCCACATTCAACGTCTGCATCAGTCTGCTGTAGGATAAACCATGTGAACACACTGTAGCAGTTGTTAATGCTGTTTATTGTTGTTCGCCTGTTCGCTCTGACCATTTCCTCAAACATCCGCACTGTTTCTTCAGTCACAATCTCAACAGGACGACCACTTCGTTCTTCGTCAACAACATTTGAACTCCCTGTTCATCTTGTACAACTTTTATCACATAAACTCGAAATTGACATCTTACAGTTGGAAAGTGCTGCCACATATTGGCATATTTGGAAACAATTTACTACTAATTTCTGACCCCTCATATCGGTTTGTGACCTACTTACTGACTTTCCCTCGTATTTTTTTCCCAATTCACCTACAACATCTATTGGTATCTATGTTTCTTACAATTCGGCGACAATATTTCCACATGATCAATCAATCATGCATCTCCTTCAACATATTCTAAAACTTAATGTAATAAAAAACTGAGAAATATACTCTTTTTCAAAATAATGCAGCTTATGAATCAATTGCCCTTACTTTGAAGAGAAGAACAAACCACTGTCGTTTGCTTGATTTTGATAATTTACATATCTTTAAATTAAATTGTTTTATTTTACATATTCATAGGGTTACACTCGGGGTGTTCTTACCAATAGTTCAATATCTTATGACGCAAAATTGGCTTCTTATCCTTACGCATTAGGTAAAAGCGTATGACTCATTTTTTCGCTTTGCACATTTCGTATTCATGATACAATTGAATTTTTTTTGAGAAATTTCATTACAACAAAAAAATTATTTAGGAAAACATTCTCCTTTAATAAGAATGCAGTACATATAAATAGGAAATGTAAGATTAACAATTTTCCAACGCCTGCTTATTTTATTTTATTTTATTTTTATTTATTTATTTATTTATTTATTTTTGAAAAATACTGTATATTTTGAACGATGTATACTTATCAACTACCCGCTTGAAATTCGTGACAATTTTGATCTTATCAATAGAGCTTAATAGTAAACTCCAACAAAAATATTTTAAACAATAAATGCTATACTAAATGCAATTTTTGAAATATAACTTTTAAAAATGATGTTTATTGCAGAACTCAAGAGTAAACACAAATAAATTAAACATCGAAAATTCGAAAAATATTTTTTATTTATTAAAATTGAACAATTTTTTTTTTTTTTTTTTTTTTTTTGTAAAAAGAGATATTTTCTTCAACAAAAGACGTAAATGAAGATAAATTACTCGATGTTTTTTTATGACTCTGTTCTCAAGCAAAATTTTTCAAAATTTGTTACTATAAAAAGGTAATGAAAAAGCGATTAATGTTTTCTCATTTTATATTACAATGAAATAGTTTCTTCTTGTTGTGCGAACAGAAATAAAAAAATATTTTTTTTTACTTCATAATTTACCTGAAAGTTTTTAGACTGAAATGCCTTTTTATGATTTTAAATTAATCTGTATTTAAAGAATATTATTTTGTGAAAAATATTGAATTTTGTATAAAAAAAAATTATCAACCTTGCGTATTAAGTGTTCATTTTTATACAAAGAAATATCCCAGAATACATTAACCGTGTTCTTTAATCATAATTATCAAGGGCAGTGAGAATTTTATTTTATAATGTTAAAACAAATAATGTTTTCTACAGTTTAAATAAATATGAAAATTTTTGAACAACTTCTACATCAAAAATACATATGATGTTGTGTTTTTCACTTTTTTTAAATTAAACTTCCCCTTTTATTTTCAACATATTTTAAATAAAATGAGATTTGTTACATGTAAGCAAAATGCCAATCCATTTGTATAATGAAATGTGTAAAAGGAAATAAAAAAAAATGCAATAGAGCATGCATAGTACATGATATGACTACTCTAGCGTACTTCTTTTTTTATCAGAACAAAATGCATAGATATTTTTTACTAAACTGTTATAATCTGATGCTGGGATGTTATTTATTAAATATAAAAGATATTTTAATGTTCAGTCAGCATTAAAAATTTTAAAATACTCTCAGAAATTGCTCCGAAAATATTCTTTAAAATAATTTTATAGGACATTTTTTTCAAAACACATACGCATTTTCTGAAATAGTTACTTTTTTCTGACATTAAATGTGGAAAATATGCTATATGTTATTTTGTTAATTCAATAAATAAGGGAATCGCTAAAAAATTACAAACTTGTTATTGTCCATTTCTCAATCATTAATTTGCAATAGAATTAATTACAACATATATATATATACCTTCCAAAAAAGAAGATGAACAATTAAATTAAGCAAGTATTATGTTTCTTCATTTTTACAAGTTTTGCGGAGATTTTAACCATTATTTCGGCTTGAGGGTTTCCTGAGGGTTTGAGATTTAAAAAATAAATAAGGAAACATATCTACGCACTTAGTGACGCCAGTCCAAAGGTGATTCATAATTCTCTATTTCACAGATTCTTTTTCAGTCACTCTTCTTTTTATGTTTTACAATCTATCTTACAAATGTCTTTCGGAGTGTTGAAACCAGTTATAGAAGATTCTCCGTTTTCGGCAATATAGAAATTATATCTGAATTTTAAATTGTGATCCGGAACAATCCTTAGGAATCCTTGTACCAAATTCGAATACTTAAACGAAAAAACATTTTTAATTTCGTATTTCTTCCTACACCTTTTATGAATTTGAAAGTTTTATGTGCCACCCTTCTAAAATAAGATGGCTGTTAAAGCTGGTTAGTGAAATTGTTCGAGACCTTGGTAAGTTCTGTACACATATACAGTGATATCCTAATCGGTTTAGAAGAGTGAGTGCACCGTAAAAAAAAAAAAAAAAAAAAAAAAAAAAAAAAAAAAAAAAAAAATCTGTAAAATTACTGAAGCTTTTCTAGGAAACTGGGAATCCTAGAACTTTTTATGTAATGGTAACAACAAAAATTCATGTAACAGACACACTTTTGCGCCGAAAATCAAACAAATATGTAAGGTTACTAAGAATTTTGTAGGAAACTGGGATGCCTAGAACGTTTCCTGTAACTACATCCATAGTTACAGATAAAATTTTAGTAAGATTACTGTAATTTTAGCAGATTCATTTGTAAAGTTACAGATTTCTGTAGCTTTATCAAAACAAGTTTTGTAGATTTGCAGCTTTTTTTGTACAGTTACAGATAAAAGTTTCGTAAGTATGTAACTTTACATCTGTAGAACTACAGATTTCTTTTTTACAGTGTGCTACAGTATGACAAATCTCAGATTGTTTCAAAATGTCAGCAAACCAAAATTTTCAAATTTCTATATATCAGCCGTTTTTACTTTCTTCTATTGAAGATAGAAGAAAGTATTGTAATCGAATTTTTTTTCGACTTCTGGTTTTCGAAGGATTTACAGGTTTTAGGGGTCAGAGATCCCCAAAAACATGTTTATAAAATGTCTGTCAGTCCGTCTGTTCGCGTGTCCGTATGTCCGTGTGTCGCCATTGTACCATCGAAAAGTGTATGAAGTTATGCATAGAATTGAACCATTTTTTTTTAAGTTTATGGCTATGGCAAGCAAGTTCTCCATTAACTTGGAAAAAATCCGCCGGTAGGGGGCGCTGTAATTGCGATTTTTGTGACATTTTGAATATCGTACCATCGAAAAGTGTATGAAGTCATGC
Organism: Maratus speciosus; assembly: GCA_963932465.1. NCBI lineage: Eukaryota > Metazoa > Arthropoda > Arachnida > Araneae > Salticidae > Maratus > Maratus speciosus. The sequence goes on along the minus strand of OZ010786.1, from coordinate 509,451,067 downwards.
ATAGAATTTTACCAATTTTTTTTAATAAGATTTTGGCTATGGCAAGCAAGTCCTCCTTTAATTTGGAAAAAATCCGCCGGTAGGGGGTGCTGTAATGGCGATCTTTGTGCTGTTTTGTGGCATTTTGAATATTGTACCATCGAAAAGTGTATGAAGTTATGCATAGAACTGAACCAATTTTTTTGCGCATGTTTTTGGCGATAGCAAGAAAGTCCTCCCTGAATTTGGAAATATTCCGCCGAAAGGGGGCACTATAACAGCAATTTTTGTGTAATTTTCTTTCGAAGTTGATATAGTATTGAACTAATAAAAATGAAATATTGACATTTGTAACAACATTTTGAAATATTAAAATATATGAGATAGAAGGAAATTTTGGGATTGGCACATCCAACTAGTTTAAGATAGAGGCGAAACAAATAATGCATCCGGATTCCTTTTATCGAATACGAATACTTAAAGGAATACTTAAAGTTTTTAATTATTTAATCTTTTGCACACATTTTGGAGTTTGAAAAATTTGTATTTTTGTTTTCAGGCCGCCATCTTGAAATAAGAAGGCATATAAAGCTGACCGATGAAATCGAGACATTGGTGAGTCCTGTACATATGTTCAGTGTGGCATCAAATTCGGTTAAAAAATATAATTTTTCCATTTTTATTTTAAACTAGAAGAATTGTAATTATCTATTAATTGTCTAATGTAATTTGTCTGTAATTGTCTATTTCAAAAATTCTATACCGATATTTTTAACGTTTTCTACCAAGTTTTTGTGATAATGACAACATTGTGAGCAGAAAAGAAGTTTTCTAATTAGTAATCATTTATATTAACTGTAGTAGAAGATAATAAAAACATTATTGATAAAAAAATTATAATAAAAGAATGGTAATAAATTATTAAAAAAATGTAAGAAAACTTATCTATCTGGCGACATGTGCACTGTAAATAGAATTCCGAAAAGTTACTAAAGTTTTTCTAGGAAACTGGGATTCCAAGAATTTGTTATGTAACGGCAACAACATAAATTCCTGTAAGAGCGTCTGTTACAGGAATTTTTCTTGTTGCCGTTACATAAAAAGTTCTAGGAATCCCAGTTTCCTAGAAAAACTTTAGTAACTTTACAGAATTTTTTTTTTTTTTTTTTTTTTTTTTTTTTTTTTTTTTTTTTTACAGAGTGTTAACTCAAAAAATGTCTTTATAAAAAGTTATATGAACCTGAATTGACTCCGGAATTGTGGATAAGCACAATAACTACTTTTTGCATGAAATTTCTAGTATTCTATGTTTCTTTAATAATTTATTGTGAATATAAATAAATAGTGAAAGAAAATAGAGATGAGTAGGATCAGTGGTTAGTATTATGGGTGCAATACAAGAAGCGTAGTCAGAAGTGCGCAGAATTAATACCAACGGTCTCTGGATGGGATGATTGTGCAAGATTTTCAAGAAGTCGGGTTTCCCTGCACAACCGGTTTGTTTCCTTGAGCCAGATTTTCGGGGGGAATTAGGCTTCTCTGCACAATGGATTTGTTTCCTTGGGCAATATTTTAAAGGTGTTAGGCGCATCCCACACTAAGGCGACACATAAAACATGTCGCTTGAATTCGCTGGAAAAACTGGTTTAAAACAGGTTTGAAACAACTTCGTTCTTTGTTTCGACCGGTTTTTGCGCTACATGTCACTTGTCGTCTCAGTGTGGGATGCGCCTTAGGTTTCACCGCCCAACGGGTTTGTTTCCTTGTGCAATGATTTTCGGGAGTCAGGATTCCTCAGTAGTTCTCTAAATAGTAGTTCAGTAAATTTCTTTATAAAACGTTACGTGTAGTACCTGGATAAATTCCGAATAACTACACTGTGAAAAAAAAAATCTGTAAAGTTACTAAAATATTTCTAGGAAACTGGGATTACTAGAACTGTTTATGAAACCGCAACAACAAAAATTCATGTAACAGACATACTTTTGCGGCGAAAATCAAAAAATCTGTAAGGTTACTAAGAATGTTTTGGAAAACTGGAATGAACCTTTAGAACTTAGAACTTTTCATGTAACTGCAACCAGGGTTACAGATAAAACATTAGTAAGATTACTGTAATTTTAGAATATTCATTTGTAAAGTTACAGATTTCTGTAGCTTTACAAAAACTAGTTTTGTAGATTTGCAGCTTTTTTCGTACAGTTACAGAAGAAAGTTTAATAAGCATGTAATGTACATCTTTAGAACTAGTTTTTTTTTTTTTTTTTTTTTTTTTTTTTTTTTTTTTTTTGTTACAGTGTATATAAGCGGTTAAGCACAGTTACTATTTTTTGCATTAAATTTGGTGTTAGTCTATGTTTCTTAAAAAAAAAATCATGAATATATAGAAATATTAAAAGAATAGGGCTGAGTCAGCTCAGTGGTTTGCATTATCTGTACAAAGTTATGCGCTTGATTAATTGTTTGCAGATGATTCAATACTAACATTATATAGGCGGAATGGCTGCGCAAGGTTTTCGGGGGTCAGGTTTCCCTATAGGAGAACTTCGTTTCCGTATGCAGCGTTTTTAGGAAGTCAAGACTCCCTTTAAGAAAACAATAATTCGGGTAACATTCTCTGCTAAAGTTCTCCTTGAAGACACCAGACATAAAATATTGCCAACAACATCGGCGAGTTTAGTGTTGTTCAAAGAGAACATTCTTTACAAGTTGTACATTAAAAATAACTTAAATTTTCAACCTTTCTTCATTATTGAAAAATACATAGCATATTCAAATCATATGAAAAAAAACTGCCTAACTAATTAATTTTAAGGTTAATAATTAGATGTAAAAAATACTTTAAGAAAATTCTATTAAAAAATCTAAATAATTAGATATAAAATTAACATTAAATTAAAAAAGAGAATAATACGTGGAATTTACAATGAACTAAAAAAAATGTGCTTTGCTAAGAAAAAGAATCAAAATTTTTGCCTTTTTTGTGAAGAACTTACCTTTTGCGCAAGATTAAACATTCAGTAAAATGTCATCTTCTTTTATTAGATAAGTGCGGGAAAAAAATAAATTCCAATTTTTATTAAGAAGAAAATGTGTAAAATAATACGATTATTTCAGTAGATTTTTTTTCTACTGACTGAAAAAAGGAAATTTTTTTGGCTCTATTAATGTTATTTTAAAGCAGCATAATTTATTTATGATTCTCATAATATGTACGTACATTATTACATCACGTCGATACATGATTTTCTTAGATGTTAAAACTTGTTCTTTTCGAATAGTTTATATTTAAAGTTAAAACATATTCATAATTACCGGGTGGCCACATGTGATGTAGTTGTAATAAAACCGGAGCGTATACGCTGTAGGCAGAGGGTATACGCTAAAGTCATAAACGTCATGCCTAGGGTATACGCTTATAGCTTTATTCAAGAAACAGAGGGTATACAGTTTTTCTTAAAAAAATCCAGAAGGTATACGGCATATATGCGCGTATATCCTTCACTACACGCCTAATGGCCACAATTAAAAGATCTAACCTCTGCGATACCTACACTGTGTGATTCAAAAAGATCAAAACAATAGGTCATTTTCCTTAATTATTGCTCCTAGACCCATACTTCAAATTGCAAACTTTCATAAAAAAGGGTGCAATATAAGATGATATAAGTTTAAACTCCATGTGGGGTCTATTTAAAAAAAATACGAAATTAAAATTTTTATATGGCTCACGTATTGTAAAATTTCCTATTATGTAAATTTTCATTATCCATTCCCGAATTAAACACAAAACTTTCATGTCGATATCTACAAATCTCACATAGATTTTAAACCTTAAATGCCGTGTGTTGCCTTTCGGCAGCATACCGAATTTAGGCTTCTAAAACACTATTAGAATAATATTTAACCTATAATGCCTAATGTTTTCAATAAAATATATTCTGAAAATATTATTAAATCAATTTTCAACATAGAGATGGTAACACTTTTGCTGTTTAAGATAGATTTATTTTTTCAATTGTTGCTACGTGTTCTTTTTGTTTTGTTTTTTTGGAAGCTAACTAAATACCCTATTTTATTCTGCATTGAGCAAGCAAAATTTATTTCTTATCATAGTTCTTAAAATTCATGTGTGTTTAATATTAGAGAATTTTATCAAAAAAAAATATTCTTTCCATTAAAGACCAGTATTGCCGATTAGTAACAAACTGTTTTTTAGCAGCAAAAAATACTTAAAACAAAATAGGATTTTTTAAAGTATTTTTCCCATGATTTATTTAAAACGTGAAAGCCGAAAAACATTTTAAAAATTATTTTTGAAAAATCAGGCATTTAAGGGTTAAAATAAAAAATATTGTGACTTACACCACTTAACCTCTACTATGAGCGACGGGTTATTGGCACATTTTGAATGCAAGATAGTGATCATCCACAAATCGTACGTTATTAAAAGTCGATTTAAGATAGTGCCTCTCCATTAGACATAAAATAGCAGCGCGTAATTTTTACGTTAAACTTGTTTTCAAAATATGCTAGAGGTCTGCATTAGAGGTCTGCACTGGCAGAAATATCCAGGCCCAGGCCGACCGATAGGAAAAAACGTTCGGCCTCGAGTGGAAAAAAATTAAAATCTCAGATCCCCGGCCCGCCTGACTGAATTTATACAAAACACAGTTTTTTACGTCGATATGGTTAAAAATTATTTCGCATGAGGAGATCTGACAAAAATATTTATTTTAGCCTTCATTTATTTAACCCTAGATCTACCGGGAATTTTATTCAAGTTTTAATAAAACGTTCTACACCAGAATTTTTATTTAAAACTATTTAACTTATTTATTTACCTTATTTTTGTCTGGTTTATATACTTAGTTTATTTTAAAGAAATTTCTGGTTTGAATGAATATTTTGTATGTACCTGTCGGGTCCAATGGACCCGTCTGGTAGACGGAGGGTTAATTTATAATCTTCATTTTTTAAAAAAGCGCCCTAGGCAAGGATATTTATCTTTTTCTCACGAATCTCTATTTGTATGTAAATGTTTCACTTATCATTAATATCGTTAGTCCATACACTATATGACCATTAATGACCGGACATTCTCAATTTAAGACATTTTGTCGAATATTTAAAGATATATTTGTCGGATGTTTCTGGATCTTCAGGATTATGAAGATTACGTTCGACTTCATATTTATCAATGGCGGTTTGATCAGAAGGACAATTAGGGGGCCAACAAAAAATAAAAGGAAAAGAGTAATCATTTGGATCACCCTGTAAAATAAAATGCACGAAATGATCTATCACTACAGATTATGAATATATGGATATTGTACAATATATGTATTCATTTTTTTGAAGAATAGAACGCATATTCATGGAGATATATCGATTTTTTTTTTAAGTTCAAAAATTCTTTGCATGTTTTTTGTTTATATCGTGCAGAGTTTTTTACCAAATTTAAACCCAGTTTCAGACAATTTGACAAAATGAAGCAGAAATAATATGAAGTAATTGGAATGTTAATATATTAAATATTTGATGAAATGTGAGCAGTTGAACGAAATATTTTTTATCTGCGACTGCGCGGACATTTTTTTTTTTTTTTTTTTTTTTTTTTTTTTTTTTGTGATTTGATAATTATCTCTATGGAGCAACTCATAAAAAAAGCCAGTCAAATATCGTGAAAATTCAGAAAGTTATCGTCAATAGACTGAGCTGATTTTTAGTTGTTCTCTAAATGATAAGGGATTTTCCATAAATTGTCGATTTTAATTTTTACTTTCTTTTTATTTTCATTTTTTATTGATACTTTAGTTCTTCTTAGAAAATCACCAGAGCGAGCATATTCCAAGAAAAGAAGTATCAAAATCTAAGCATTTCTTCTAAATCTACTCGTTGACATTCATTAAGTACAAACACTTTTGCTGAAAGCCAGATAATATAAAATGGCAATTTGTGGAAAATCCCTTATCAATCAGCAGCATTTAGAGAGCAATTAAAAATTCGCTCACTATATTGCCGAGATCTTTCTGAATTTTCTTGATATTTGACTGACTTGCTCCACTATTAGCCCAGTTGTTATAGGGTCGAATTAGGGGAAAGCTGGAAATTGTTGTAATCCTTTCACTTTAGAATGAATATGCTAGAATGAATATGCTATGTTTTCTACCTCGTACTAGGTGAGCGTTAGGAAATATATATAGATTTATAGTCAAAAAAACATGTTTTTTTTTTTAAATACAATAATAATTTCTCAAAATAACTATCTCAAAATAACTCTATCAAAAACATTGTCAATACAAATGTTGCAGAGCTTAAAGTTCTGAGTAAAATGAGTACCTACACGTAAAATTATTGTTGAACATTAAGGTCACATTTCTACTTTAAAGATTTAGATCCGTGGTCAGGGGTTTGAACTCAGAATTAATTAGAGTAAAACTGGAAGCAGTTTTAATCCCTTCAGTTTAGATCTAAAGGGAACGTACTATGTTTTCTTCCTCGTACTTGGTGAATATTAGAAAATATGTACATATTTATTTTCTAAAAACACATATTTTCTAATTACCTTAACAATATCTCAAAATATCTAACTCTATCAAAACATTGTCAGTACAACTGTTATACAGCTTAAAATTCTTAATAAAATGAGTACCTACATTAATATTTTATTTCATAATTAAGGTCGCAATTTGATTTAAAAATTTTGCCTTAATCGCTAATCAAGAGCTGGAAACCAGGAGAGAACAAGTTAGCTTAACTATATCTCAAAACAGCTAACTCTATCAAAAACATTGTCAATACAAATGTTCTAAAGCCTAAAATTCTTGAAGCCAGGAGAGACCAAGTTACTAGTCCATCCTGCTTCGATTTTTATATACATGTATTTTTTTTATTATTATTGAGGCATTTACAATGTTATTGTAATTTTTAGGTCATTATTTTGGATGTTTTGAGAATTACGGTTTAACCTTTTGATTGAGGGGCTCTTGTTCGCCCTCACACTCCTCCAATCCTCGCACTTTATTTTCAACTTGCTTAATTTTAATACATACGCACTGTTATTCACTTTTTATACTTTATATTAAATACTGTCCATATTTTAAATACAATATCGGAAATAATAAACAATACTTCATATCATTTACGAATCATTTGTGAAATATGCTAAAAATCATGAAAAATACCTTTTTTAAGTTATTAATTTGTTTATAGCACCAAAAGCTTACGTGGCAAGAGGGGGAAACTTAGTACGTTAATTTCTGACCTATGTCGAAGGGATTAAAACAATTTCTAGCTTTACCCAAATTAATTCCGAATTCGAACTTTTTTTCATCCCCTACCACTGGGCCGGTAATCAAGAGGTTAAACCGTATTTCTCAAAATATCCAATATTATAAACTAAAATAATTACAAACACATTGTAAATGCCTCAATAAATAAATAAAAAAAATATACATGTATAGAAAAATTGGAACGACGGTGGGCTGATAACCGGGTCTCTTCTGGCTTCAAGCCCTTCATTAGCGATTTAGGCTAAACTTTGAAGTAGAATTGTTAGCTTAATGTTCAACAAAAATTATGAAGTGTGGGTACTCTTTTTATTCAGAATTTTAAGATCTACAACATTTGTATTGACAATGTTTTTGATAGAGTTTTTTTTTTCTTTTAGATATTGTTGTGGTAATTAAAAGAACCTGTTTTTCGATTATAAATCTGTACATATTTTCTAACGCTCACCCACTTCGAGGGAGAAACTTAGTATATTCATTCAAGACCTAAATTAAATGGATTAAAACAATTTCCAGCTTTCCCCTAATTAATTCCGAATTCCGCCTTTTTTACCTCTCCTACCACCGGTCTATATGTTGACTATCAAATTATGAAAAAAAAAAATATTTTTTTTTTATCGTAAGCGCATGCGCAGATTAACAGTATTTCATTCAACTGCTCACATTTCATCAAATATTTAATATATTTACATTCCAATTATACCATATTATTTGTACTACATTTTGTCAAATTTCCTGAAACTGGCGTTATATTCGGTAAAAATTCCTGCATGATATAAACAAAAACATGCAAACATTTTTTGAACTTAAAAAAAAAATTGATATATCTCCATGAATATACGTTCTATTCTTATACAAATGAATACATATATCGTACAATATGCATATATTCGTAAACCATGGCGATAGATCATTTCCTGCATTTAATTTTACAGGGTGATCCCAAACATTATTATTTTTCTGTAATTTTTAGTTGACCCCATACTCGTCCTTCTGATCAAATCGTCGTGATAAATTTGATGTCGAACATATTCTTCATAATCCTGAAATACCAGAAAAATCCGACAAATATATCTTTAAATATTCAACAAAATGTCTAAAATAGAAACTGTCCAGTGATTAATGGCCATATAGTGTTTTCCATGTATTGGAGACTTTGAAAAATGTTTTACAGTAAAATCGTCTAAGACGGAATTACATAGGAAAGAAAAATATCCGTTATAGTCAAGGTCCCTTCTTAGCAGGTGTAAATGTATTCGATTCTTTTTTAGGTATTATATTAATTTTGCATATCTCAACATATTTTTTTGTTTAAGACAGGAATCCATGATAGGTAGATTTTTTTCACGGGTTTTAATGTATTTTCATTTTTTTGCCTGACAATCTACTATCCATAAAAAAAAGTTTAATTGTAAAATAATGGCGATTTAAAAAAATATAATTGGTCTGAGCCTAATTTCACTGATTTTTGCACGTGTCGGATTACTCAGAGACAATGATTTTAATACGGGTTGGGTCGAGACCAAGACTGAAAATTTCGCCCTGTTCAAACCTAGGCAGTGAGAAGCCAGTCCTGGTTCGGTATGGAAAAATGCGTAAGGACAGGTCCGCTCGAGCCTTCAGAAAAAAGTAAGGTCTGGGTCCGGACCGAAAAAAGCGAAGTCTAAACTCGGTCTAGCCTGGCACGAGTGTCTTGAAAGAAAATAAGCGTGCGCCCGGCCGGTAGACTGGGGCAGCAAAATGAAGCCGGCAGAATACAGACTTTTTTTAACGATCTCGCTGGAACGATATAAAATCTGAAGTTGTTAAGGCTTAAATTACGAAAAAACTCTAAATCGGTATTTTAGAAAAAGAAATGTTTAAATCAACTAACGGACATTTAAATAGTACAGAAAGAAGGTGTAAAGCGCAAAAGTTAAATTGAATCGGAAGTTTATGCTACAGAAAGGGAGTTACGAGCTCATCTGCAATTTTTTAAAATGCATTTAAACACTTTATTAGGAGCCAATCTTTGTAAAATAGTATAAATGCGTTTTTCTGCATTGTGTGTTTTTTTCTTCATCATTTCGCCTCTTTAAACTATTATAAGTCAAGAATTGTTAAAGAAAAATGGTGCAAACTTCGAACATGTCTTTTTTCATCATTTTTCATTAATTATATTTCGGCAAACTTGAAAAAATATTTAATTTTGAAAATATGATTTTTTTAAAAATAAGTTACATCATTTTTCAAATTAACATTTTTAATATTTTTAAAATTAATATCTAAAAAATCCGGAAACAAAATTAAAATAATATTTTGCCGTTGAATCAAATGGAAAAAAAAATAATTCGACAAATAATCTTTTGAGTTATAACGATATTAAATTACCCCACTTTACAAAATAATAATAATAATAATAATAATAATAATAATAATTTTAAATTTTTTTAGGAACTTTATGAGAAATTTTTGGTTGTGATTCTGTTACCCTCACACACCCCAAAAAATCAAAATTCTGACTCAATAAATATATTTTTTACATGTTATGAATTACACACATTTAAAATTGTGTCTAATTCCTTAAAACCTGACGAATTATTTAAATGGTCATATCTCTGTGAATTTTCGGATATCAAGGTGCAATTTTTTTGTTTAATTCAGGAATGGATAAAGAAATTTTTCCTAATTGGAAATTTTACCCTACGGGGGCCGTATAAAAATTTTATTTTCGTATTTTTTTCAAATAGACGCCCCCCCCCCCCCCCCCCCACACACACACTTGGAGTTGCAACTTATGTTATTATATTCTGCACCTTTTTTACGAAACTTTGCAATTGGAAGTATGGGTCTAGGCGCAATATTTAACACGTTAAGTGCCATGTCATTCATCGGTGACTGACACTTATAGATTGTGTAACGGGAATCTTATTTTGTGGCCAAACGGTAAGAGAGACAAAATAGACTTGGCATTCAACGTGTTAAAGAAATTGCCTATTGTTTTGGTCTTTATGAATTACACTGTATATCGATCTACTCAGTGTAATGGCTTCAAACTTTTGTACATAACATTCAAGATATGGGGAAACGGATTATGCAAAAAAAAAAATTGTTCAAGGAACACCGATAGATAGCGCTGTACATAAATAAGGAATGTAAAGACAGAAATAAAGGGGAATTGGTGAGCAACACAAAAGAGGGGAAACAAAAGAAAAAAGTAACAGATAAAAAAGGATATTGTTAAAAACCATACCTAATAATGCTAAGCCATGGATTCAATAGATTTAAAATCCGAGCAAAGTGTAATAACTCAAAAAACAGAATTTAAAATTTCGAAATTTTTCTTTCAGTATTCATATTTGATCTAGTAATTATATTGTTCATTTAGAAACTACATTTTGCCATAAAATGTTGGCACATAATTCAGCATAAGGCATAAATTTATTACTTAGCATTTAAATTATTTTACCACCATTAGGGGCAAACAATTTTGTATCTATAAGTGCTGAAATCACAGCAGGAGTTTCGAAAAATGTTATTGAAAATAACGAAATACAATTTTGCAACACTTTTTGCTAAAGTTTAGTTCTAAAAGGGAAATTCTGGTACAAATCGTGATTAATATTAAATGGTAAAAAATGTATGTGTCAGCATTTCAGAGGGTTGAGTTGATTTTAGACGGCCGATTATCTACTGGGGGGTATAGGCCCGAGGGGGGAGTGCCCTTCGTGTGGGTCTTTCTAAGGGAACTAACCCCTATTTACACATGGAAATCCAAGGTTCGAAGAAAACCACGAAAACTCCGAACGGTTAGGACGACGGGCGCGATTGAGTTCGAACCCAACACCTCCTGTCTACCAGCTTCGTGAGCAGAACCTCTCAGCCACTGGTAGGGATCATTTCAGAGGGTTATAAATCTATATTTTCAACTTGGTAATTACGTTATCAGTAGTATTTCTTATTGACTAACTTGTAATGTCATGAATCCAGAGCTATGAAACTTGACATTTAAAGTATTTAAGTATTTCAAATTTATATTTTAAATAATTGCTTCTAGTCCAGGGCTTCCCAAACTTTTAGACCGATGTACCAGTACATAGAAGTTCATACTTCCGCGTACCACCACGTAACAAACGTAATACTAATACAGGGAAAAACTGTCAAAATGGAGCTTCCCATATTTTCTTTGATTTCAAATCACGATTTTAAATAACTTTACTGCATTAAAAACTGATTTCTGTGAAATAGAAAGACAGACACGTCTGATACAGAAGAGAAAAATTTCAGCTCACAAACTAATAATGAATTATGTTTGAAGTACAACTTCAACACTGAAATAAAATTGCTACACCTCATTTCAGATCATCCAATACAAAAAAAAAAAGGGGGGGGGGATAAAAAAAAGGACGTTATAAAGTACATTTGGGAAAAAATAGTTTTAATTACTCATATTCCAACACTTTCCTCCTATTTTCATGCATTCCAACTTTACCTTCAGATAAATCAATTTAAAATACATATTTAAAAACGTTTTCCTGCTAATTACATTTGCTTCTTCGATTATTTTTTTTAATTAGATCTTTATTTATATAATTAAATTTTTCCCATATTGATGTAATAATTACTTGTGTTTAATGCTGGAAAACTGATTGTATCATAAGCAATGTGTGCGGATTTCATGAGAGAGTGGCTAATAACAGACATTTCTAGTAACAGATGAAAAAAGAAATTTGCAATCTCTTGTCTGCACCCGAAAATTTCTAAAAAATAAAAGAGTTTAAAGCCTGTTATTTTCACTCGAAAATTTTTAGGACGATAAATTCACGCTTTTTTTTAATAGTAATATGCTGTATTTCATTTTACGTACCAATATCAGACTTTAACGTAACATTAGCCAGAATTTCACGTACCAGTACTGGTACGCGTACCATAGTTTGGGAACCCCTGTTCTAGGCTGCAATAGAGAGGGAGAAAATAGCTACAAATATGCAAATGCGATCGTTAGAACCATTATATTCTACACAATATTTATTTTATATTTTACAATCTATGACATAACATATTTTTACTTATATTCAATATTTATTTGCCACATATTCCCTGAAGTTAAAACCAATTTCAGATGAAAATTTTATCTATATTATAAAATGGAAAACTTAAAAAGCTTAAAAATCTTAATCGGATAAAACATATGTATTTATTTAATGCAATTCCCTTAACTGATACATATTCAAGGCTGACGTCTAAATTACATACTATATCAAACGTAGAAAATTTTGTTTTTACTAATAAAATATGAACAATATTTTTTAAGCAAAAATAAATTTGAATAAACTAAACAAATAAGTTTTATATTTTTTGTAAAAGCTTTTTATTACATTGTGCTCAGGAGAATGTACGTAAGATATAAAGCCATAAAAATGCAATAATTTAACAAAAGGCTATCAAACAATTCTAAAATATAATAGAATAAAAATGTTCCTTTTTCTCAAAATGCAATTTGTTTTAAAAAGTGTTGGAATTTTTTTTTCTCAAAAATTATTTTAAAAAAAAATGTTTCATCTCCGTTACTATGGAGTATATATCGGTAAGTGTTTTTTGTTTCAAAATATCATGTATCGAAGTTTTCAGTTATTGAAATCTATTAGAAAATGTGCAAAATAATTATTTTAATTTTCAAAATTAATTTGATAACTGTTTTTGATATTCGATTAGACCATATACTTGTGCATTTTGATATTCGATTAGACCATATACTTGTGCAATATGCTTGCGAAATTGTACGATACAAAAAGCTAAAAAAATTACACGAGAAGATATTCCATCATTTTGAGTTGAAAAAACTTAAGTCGTTAGCTCGAGCACATAGTCTGTACACACTTTCTGAATCACAACACAATCTGCAGCGGTTTAATAAAATGTGTGTTAATAGTCCAGGGAAATTAGGCTCAAAATGAGCTTAAAGTGGAAAATTCTGGTGTAATTGTTTTTAGTGTCTTGCTTTATGTTTTCAGGGGGGAGGGGGGGGGGCTGATCACGAATCTGAAGTTTGTCCTACAAAATTTCTCTCGGCAAATATGCAAAATCATGAAAAATCCACTAAAAAACGCAGGTTTTGGGGGGTTTTGGCTTATAACTTTCAAAGTAATCTTTTTTACGCAAAACCTGACCATATATTAAAATACAGATGAGAAAATTGCGTACAGTGCATGTTCTTAACATTTTTTTGTACGATATATGGCTTCCGTAGAAGCGTTGAAAAATCGACGAAAACCAATAATTTTGGAAAATTGCAAAAAAATATATTATTTTACACCCTTTCCGTTCATAAAAATAAAAGCAAGCATTTCCCTGTAAACATTTGCAAACGTACTCACTTATTATTAGGTCATATATTATTATGATATATGTATACAGTGGGACCTCGAAAATCCGCCATTCACAGATCCGCATCAAAGTCATCTTGACCCCCCTCCCCCCCCCCCCACACACACACACTTTTTTTTATCGCTTCCAACTTACGGGAGAAGTAAAAATAGCAATTGTTTACGAATTAAAAACTGAGATCGAAAGCGTTGCATCAGCGGCGGACAGCGATATCGCTGACACTGTGCTAAATAGAACCCTCAATAACACTGGTAGTCCTTCATAACTAGCAAATTGACGTCTTCACCCACGATAAGTACAGAGTTATTTTGTTGTGCAAGGTCCCTTGCTGTGATGACAATAAGTATATCCGCATCCTCTCGTACCTGTTTTTCACTCAAACAACTAATGACTCGAGAAAATGTATACCTATTAAAACACAATATAACCTCGAAAATCTGGATATGCGACCAAAAAAATCATATCAATCATTTTACAATCTATGACATAACATATTTTTACTTATATTCAGTATTTATTTGGCACATATTCCCTGAAGTTAAAACCAATTTCAGATGAAAATTTTATCTATATTATAAAATGAAAAACTTAAAAAGCTTAAAAATCTTAATCGGATAAAACATATGTATTTATTTAATGCAATTCCCTTAACTGATACATATTCAAGGCTGACGTCTAAATTACATAGTATATCAAACGTTAAACGTTTAGCGTTTATTTTAATGCTAACAACATAAGACAACAAAGACCCTACGGCAGATTCTGCGCAGTTACTGATGCTGGCAATCGTTTTTTGGTCTCATTGTATAAATTTGCTGACAAAAAAGTCACGTCAATAAAAATATTGAGGTATTTATGTTACCTTAAATCTGCATGCAAGATATCAATCCATTTTGCGTCCTTACCTCCTACTGAGTTTGCAGTTCAGCAACATTCCTTCATAACTAGCATAACTAACCAGCATAACTTATACAGTCCAGCTCAGAAGAATGAGGACGAGGACCTGACAGAAATTACGGTCTCACCGAAAAAATGGATAAATTTGACCGGAAAATTAATATCATATTTAGAGAAAGAAGTCCGTATTTCCAAAATCGATATTCGTCACTTGCATAAAATCCAAGAAAGAAGATACTTGACATTGATTCTTCAGAAATTACACGAGAAGAAATGACTACACTGCTTATTAGATTTTTTTTTTTAAACATAGAAAATATCAACTAAAGTAAATTTTACAAAAATTCGATTTTCTCTTTTCCTCACATCAATATCTTTTCGGTGTAAATTTATTTACGAATGAATGTCACTATGAAGAATATCGTAAGTAATTTTGATATGTTTAAAGAAATCTGTAATTTTCAAAAATCTGGCTTAGTCTGAGTCCCTGTAAATCCAGATTTTCGAGGTTATATTGTGTTTTAATAGGTATACATTTTCTCGAGTCATTAGTTGTTTGAGTGAAAAACAGGTACGAGAGGATGCGGATATACTTATTGTCATCACAGCAAGGGACCTTGCACAACAAAATAACTCTGTACTTATCGTGGGTGAAGACGTCGATTTGCTAGTTATGATGATTTGTCGCTCTAGGGATGTCACTAGTCCTTCCAGACGCTTGGCGCAAATAGAGAAAAACTTCGTCGAAAAACAAATTTCTGAGTGGCTCGAAAAAGGATCGTAAAATCACTAGTAATTTTTCATTAAATAAACTTCAATACCATATGTGAATTTTGTCGTAATTAAGAGATAGTTTTAGAAAAATGATTGCGAACAGCCGCATATACAGAAAAATTGACAAACCGAAGTCATAAATACTTTTAAACTATATTCGAAAATGTTAGCAAAGGAATAAAATAGTGATTTTTTTATATGCCCTTACTTTTTAAGTAAGACTAAATATTCAATGAGCCGCCATCTTTTTTTTTCTAACAAAAAACAGAGAAAGACTATATATTTTTTATTAAATAAAAAACGTTTAAATTATCAAGATTAATTCGGTAATTATTTTTTGTTTCAAAACAAAAAGATGATTTTATTTTTGCTTCATTAACTCTACATAAGAATAAGTTTAAGTTTATTTATGTTTCCTATAAAATTTTTATTACTTATTACGTAGCACCGTTATGACATTAATTTAAACTTTTTTTCATAAAGAAAAGAGTTTTTAAATTCATTTATTCCTTTTAAAAAAAAATCTATTAATGCGTATGGCACATATTTATAAGTATTAAATAAGCAAGTAGATTTGTTTTATTAATTTTATGTAAAATATGAGCTGCATTATGAAAATTACTTTTTAAAATTACTATATAATTAAGCTATTTTATATACTCTAAACGTTAAAGGCGAAACAATATTTTTTAGATACATTGGCTTTTTTCCCCAATATTTAAAATAGTATGAAACTGCAAAATATTCAATAAAAGCCAAACGAGTTAATATTTCAATATTATAACTGGTTTAGTCTTTTATGTTTGAACATGCATTTATTTATATTTAATCGGGAAAAACTTCAAAATTGGATTTTTCAACATTTTTGGATTTTGTTCTGCAAAAGTTTGGGTAGCTTTTTATGAGGGTGAAACTAAGATAAAGTTATTGGCCGTAAAAAAATTGTATTTATGATAAGTTTAAATGCTGCTTGCAGTAATAAGTAACCGCATTTTTCGTGTGACATCGTAAAATCTATTTTTATAATACGCTAGGGTGACGATTCCGGATCTTACTCATCTTCGAGAATAGCAACTTATAACGGACATGTTAGACATAATTATTTAAATTCCTTAAGCATACAAACTGTTCAAATTATGGAAATATACATATAATTTGCTTTGCACCACATCTGTTCTCATTCTTTTTGTATAAAACAATCAAAAACTATCCAAAAAAAATTTTTAATTCGAAATTAAAAATAACGGGTAACCAGAAATAAAGAATTTTTATAAGAAAAATGCAAGTCGTAATGATGTAATTCAATTTTTAAAAGCTTTGGTTATATAATTTTAAAATTTCGTTCGATATAACTAAAATGAATATTAGGATTTATATTTAGTTATATTCATTTAATAATGCTTAACAATTATCCGCTTAATTTTTTTTAATTATGTTTGCGTTATGAATAAAAAGAGGGTTTTTTTCACATATAACTGAAATATAAGATTGCATTAGTGAACTGAAAATTATTTTTTCACATTCTTTTATTAAATTACAGTTACTACGTAAAAAAATTAAAATTTTATCTTCATTGACATAATTAATATATGTAGTACATGGTATTATATATGCCTTACATTTCAATTAAATTTGATAAGAAATATAAATTTTATTCACAACACAAGCAAAAATTTAATGGGGATGTAAGCTAATCTTTTAAGAATTGATAAAATTGAATTAATATTTGCGAAAGATATAATAATGATAATAATAATGATTTTGATTTTATTTATGCCGAATAAAAATTTTAAAGTATACAGCTGAAGCTTTTGAAAATTGATCTTGATTTAAATCAATGAGAATCGAATATTCCATATAAATAAACTACAATTAATAACAATTTAATTTAAAGAAATCAAAAAACCCGACTGAGTAAAAAGCGAACTAACTAACTATTTCTCATCAATGTGAAACTATATTTTATATATTACTTACCTATTTTTTATTTATTTACTTGTATTGATGACATTTAAGTTGTGTTTATTTGTTAGTTCTTATCTATAAACACTGTTTTGATGAGGCCTATAGATGTCTATGATGGTTAGAGTTCCAGTAAAGCTAGAGATTCTACCTACACAACTTCCAGGTTATATAATATTTTAACGGAGGCTCTGACTGTAAAATGGTCAATGTAACATCGTCTTCATTTTGAAAGACCTATCCAATGATATGACACTCAATAGGGTGCGTAAATTTTCTTTTTCGTCTCTACCGCCATTTTTTATTTTACGGCCGCCATTTTGAATTTATAAAAACAAAACCTAGCCTATAACCATCGGGTCGTTAAGGCGAATCGATAGAGACCTCATTCATTAAAATCCATCCAGCCGTTGGGATGTTTCGAGGGTATAAAGAAATCCACATACCCAGATACGCGTGAAACACATAACCCTTCTTCTCAGTCGGGTAAAAAATAGATTCTTCGTTTATATTAATTGCTGACAGATGGCGCCAAATCCATTTTAGAAGTGAAACTTAAGCTCCACTTATCGATGAGTAATTGTGCTGCCTCCACTCCATATGGAAAGAGGTATTATCAGCCATTCATTTTTGAGATTCATTCATTTAAAAAGAAATAATATATTTAAAAAAAAAAAAAACTTTAATGCATTGAGTATTTATTTAATTTTAATGTTTCGTGAAATCTTCAGAAATTGTGTTCATTTTCTAATTATTACTGTTATTGTTGTAATAAATTCAATATTGAGTAAAAAATATATCCTCATCGGTTGTATTTTTAGAGATCATGTGTCAGTTTTAAAATGTAGTTTTCTGCAATACAAACCCTTAATAATAAAATCACCATTCCGTTTGTTTGTGTGAAGTCTTACGAAAAAGAAACACAGATCAGCATTCCGTCTTTTTTGACAGGTGTTTTATACTAACTACGAGGGTGTATCAATATGTTTTTGCCCTCACATAGAAATAATTGAGTGGAATTTATGAAATTGCTACATTTTATGAGTCCTTTTCTATATAGTCAGTGTGCACATTAACCCTATAGTGAAACCGGTATTTCAAAGAGAGAGGGAGGTTGAAGTCCAACATGCGCGATAGTAGACTCAAAGGGGGCCTTTTTCTAACTTTTACCGACCCCCACATGTGACATACTGCTGGAAAGGCCTGTGACCACTTATTCAGGCTATGCACCTCTCGAGCTCCTCTCTCCAAATTTGTCCTTTAAGAGCGCTTTCCTAAATTTTGCGGACTCATTCAAGCCCCCGGGGGACAAATTTGGGGGTAGGGACTCGGGAGGTGCATAGCATGAATAAATGGTCACAGACCTTTCCAAAAATATGTCACATGTGGTAGTGGATAAAAGTTAGAAAAATGATCCCCTTTGGGTCTACTATTGCGCCTCTTGGAATACACCCTCTTTGTAATTGAAATGTGTTACTGTGCACAGCGACTATATAGAAAAGGACTAATACAATGTAGCAATTTCACAAATTTCGCACAATTATTTGTATGTGAGTGTTAAAGCGTCTTGATACACCCTCGTATGTAAGCTACGAAACTATTCTCATGCAATAAGGATCCATAGTAACTTATTTGAACTTCTTAGAAATCTAAACATATTTATCAATTTCAGAGCGCAAACAGACATATATATACAAATATATATACGTTCCGCTAGACAGACAGGCAAAACCGAAAAATTCTTAACTGTATTTAACAAATCGGAAATTGTGGGAAATGAGGTCCTTTTGTATACTATGTCTAATTTTATAATATTCGGATATTGGTCCAATAACTGTTATGTATGAATACCAAATTTATTACGATTATATATATTAAATTCAGTAATACGAAAATAATAGGACTCCATCTTAAATAAGACGCAATCACCAATGCAACCTAGAATCATTCCCTATTATGGGATATAGGTGAAATAATTACATATGATAGGCATTACATATATAGAATGAAGAAAACTTTTATTAATATCTTTTTAAGTTTTAATTCGATTTTCATAAAATTGGAAATGGCTCGGCAAAATTCTGCAGTGATTATATATGTTAAATTTTAAACCATTCGGTTGGATAGTTTCTGCTCTATTATGTACGGAGAGACGGACAGACAGGCGAATGGACCAGGCCACGACAATAGATGTAACTTATTTATATATTTACGATCACACCTAAAAATTCATATTATCTGCAATGCTTCTCCCTATCTATTTACACTACTTATTTTTTATAATGTTAAAATTTCGCAATGTTTGAAATGTATATCATAAAAAGACAGAGAATTCATAAATTAATTACTTAGAAATTAACAATATTTAATGACTGAATGTCAAAATAAAAGCCGACAATTTGGACACTTATCAAGATTTTTATTTCTACTGTCATGCACATGGATAAAATTCCATTAAAACTTGACAACACGCCAATGAGTTTCTTTTTATCAAGTTAATTTTCTACTTTCGAATCTAAAAGCACCCATTACTATGAATGAGTTAATTTTATTAGCCTAATTTTTAGAGAAAAGCTATGGAAGAAAAGGAAGATGACAGACAGAAATTACAATGGTATGGATAGCTTATGTTAATGCTTTCTCATTGGATTGAATTAAATGAACAAATGTGACATTTCATGGCATTTTACATATATTCTATGTTTAAGCCTTCATTTTAAAAATGAGTTTTGCTTATTTGAAAAACCTTTAATTCTTTAAATTAAGACTTTTTTTTTTTTCAAATAGCGTTAAAGAGATTTATTTCGAAGTATACTATGGAAACTGTCAGCGACCAAACTATTTCTGTAAAATTGAAACAATCATAAATCTCAAGTAAAAATAAGTATTTTTTAGGGATTTTGCTTATTTAATAATTGTGTCAAAAAATTTCATAGCATTCAGTCATTTCGATTGAAATAGCTAATCATAAAAAAAATTGGGGATCTGATAGTCGTGTAACTAAAAAATAATCATTCCCCAGAATATCCTATGAATTTAAATAAATAAAAAATTAATATATATATATCTATGAAATTTTTAATTGGTGTCAGGTTTCTGACGTCAAAAGACGTATGTTTAATGTAAATTTATCTTTAATTAATTTTTTTCCTCATTTATCATATTTATCTGTATTTTAGTATATACGTATTTGAGTTATATAAACTTTTTTTACCTCGAGGTTAACCCGTAACCGCTGTTGGCGGTCTCACAGACCGCTGAATTTTTAAATTTTCACTAATCTTCTGTTTAACTATAGATACTGATTAAATTTTGTTTTCTTTGGAGTCCTTTTACATTCACTGGAGACTTTTGAATAGCTGAATTTGAAATATAATAGTCCTGTGCGCGAGGTTTAGTACAAAAATAATATTTTTAGAGTTAATGTAGCCTTTTATTTATCCTTAGATTAAGCGGTCTGGCAGACCGCTCACGGTAGTTTTGCGACAATATTTGTCACTCCGGTTACGGGTGAAATTGAGTGATATGAAAGGCAACTCCAGAAAGGGATTATTGTCCCCTTGAATTATTGTGGTACAGAATGAATGTACAGTCGTGGGAAAAAAAGTTAACACCCCCTACTAACTCTTCAACAAATTATCGTAGACGAAAGTTACTGGCACCGGACGTTTGGAAATAAAGTCAACTTTCAAATAATGTATATAAATTTTGCTTAGGGGGCCATCTACATATTAAAACGAATCCAAACTTCAATTTTTTTTCAATAGCAATACCCAATTTTAATGAGATATTTCAAATCTTTGGTTCAAACTATGCCTAGACACCAAATTTCAAGTCATTTGAATGATAAGTTTTTGAATTATAAACATTCAAAATTTAGTGCTTCTAATGCTAAATTACATTTTCATATTTTTATTTATATCTCCTGAAATTATGCTCCTAATGTGCTAATTTTTTGTGTAGCAATAATACTAAGGTACCCAAATATAAATACGTTGAATTTGCAATTTTTATAATTTTATGATATGAATTATGAAATTAATATTCGAAAAAATTATGAATTGCAACCTACAATTTTTTTGATGGATTTAGTTTTATTAAGTCCTGCTTTATGGAAATCCAAAATTTCATATTTTTCTTCCAAGTAGTTTTCAAATTATGCTTTAAAAAAAGGCAAAAGTATGTTTTAAAGGGCCGTCTGTAATAGAAGTGATTAGATATTTTGAAATTTCTTCTGCTGTTGTATAATCTAGCAGGCTTCGTTGACTTCTTGAGTGGCGCTTAAGGTGTCTTGATCAAGAAGGGGGCTCTCTCGGTTAACAATAAAGTACGGAACATCAATTTGGATACAGCCCTTAAAATACATTCGTTTTAAAATAATTAATTTCTCGGAAACTTTTGGTAGGAATTGCATAAAAATTTATTTTGGGGCTAATTGAAGGCTGTAGAGTTCATTTATGCTGTCAGAATTGTGTGCTGCTGTTGAAAAAAAAACAAAGTTATGGTTCGTTTTAATAAGTAGATGCTCCTCCCCCCCCCCCCCCCCCGACAAAATTTTATATACATCATTTAAAAGTAGACTTTTTTTCTAATCGTTCGGTACCAGTAAGTTTCTTCTACGATAATTTGTTGAGGTGTTAGTAGGGGGTGTTTACTTTTTTTTCCCACGACTGTACTTTGCAGTAGAAGGAATGGTCTATGACCGGAAGATAATCAGGCTTGATGGACGGTCACGGTACAAGAGTTTAGCAGTGACTTATTGGGTTGCAGTAAAAATAGAGAGATAACCCCCAGAGGTTGGAACGGAAAGTCGAAGTTTAGACTGCAGGAAAGAAAGAAGTACGTTGCAGGAGTAAATTAGTGTGAGCTGATATTTTGAATCAACCGGTGCTGTCATATTATTAGATAAACCTTGCTATCTACGGCTAAGCGAGATCGGGATAAAGTGTGATATTGTTTTAACGTTGTACATACATAATATTCTAAAATGTAGTTTAATACAAGGCTGAATTTGCTACAGCCTTTCTTCTACAATGCTGTGTTTCACGTAATTATTGAAAAGGTGAAGTGCTCAATTAATAAAAAAAGAGCTCAAAACATGAAGGTGGTATGTGACAAAATAAAAAATAGAGTTAATCATATGAGTGAAGATAATCAATGATCCTCTACTACTATTAAATTACTATTTCAGAAAACTTGATAATCGGAGAGATTTTAATTAATAAATGAGGCATTTGAGAATAAGCTAAAATAAAGGTTTGGAACTTTGCACCTCAGTTTCTCAAAATGACGATTGTGTCACATACCACCTTTATCATCAGCGCTTTTAAAATTTTAATATTCTGTGTCAGACGTCTAAGTGAAATTATTTTTGAGCATAAATTGTGTGAAGTATCGCGCATCTATACCGGTGGTAAAAGAATACCAATCAACGATACGAAAATATACAGTATGCCCACTAAAGTCCTTTGCCACTCTTTTAACTTCGGAACGCCTGCTGCTGTATTCATAAAAGCTATGTCTAGGTATAGTAAAGTAGCCATGTGCTACTGAATAAAACCTTCTACGTCGCCACCTGATGGAAAACTGTGGAGTTAGTATACTTATCTCAAAAACGGAAAGAGATAAAGAAAAAAAGTGATTTACAAAGTTGTAGATTATCGTCTGTTTAGTACGAAAAGATACCTTGTGGACATTAATGCGAAGAATAGAACAGTTAAAACTCACATTTGTTTTTTTTCTGATTTCCTACACCGTGAAGTCACGAAACTTGATTGAAAGGGGAAATGACTATCTTTCAGACAAAACACGATACCCCAATGTGGCACAGTGGTCTCTCTTATTATTC
This sequence comes from Maratus speciosus, assembly GCA_963932465.1. NCBI lineage: Eukaryota > Metazoa > Arthropoda > Arachnida > Araneae > Salticidae > Maratus > Maratus speciosus. Next base: position 509,427,949 of record OZ010786.1, on the reverse strand, counting down.
TATATCAAAATGACTGCGATTTAAACCTCGAAGGTTTCACAATTTATAAACAGAGTAGACAATATGTAGATCGTGTAAAATAGTTTCCTATCGACTCAACGCAACTTGCGCTTAATGTTCGAAATTTTTGCAGCACGTAAATGCGCAAGAAACGGCTTCCGTTCCTGTTCACCTGATACATCTATAAAAGACACATCTTCTTGGCGTTGTATGTGATGATCATGATCATGGAGCGATTTTGAAAAGCTGAGTATTGTGTGATGGTTTTACTTTACGGTGAATGTGGACGCAAGGCACGATCAGCACCAATGTTGTACCGACAACTTTTCCTTGCAGGCACGCATCCTTCTTATCAAACCATTTTAACTGTTGCAAAAAATTAAGGACGTTACGCTGCGTTAATAGTTGATATCGATGTGGCAGACCAGCTAAGGTAGGAAGGTAAGTTCAACTGGATGAGGTATTAGCATACGCACTCACATATGCAAAATGCAGCATAAGAGTGCTCAGTGAGCACTGTTGCCCTTCAAAAAGTCAGGATTTGAAAACCGTAAGCGAATTAAGCGCTAATCCATACCGACAAACACCTCAGCAGGTTTTACTGGTCGAGGATGCCGAGGGACGCCATGGATGGTGATTCGTCATAAAGTAGATACAGGTCCTTCCAACATTCTTGGCAGGTATAGTATGGACCAGTGAGGCATGCTTTTCACGAAATAGCATGCAGAACACTCATTACTGGGTGCTGGAAAATCATAGCTGTTTCACAGACGTTCGACATCAAATGCGGTTTGCTATTAACGTTTGGTGTGCAATTTAAAATAGCAAGCTGTTCGACCCAGCATTTTACGATGGCACGTTAACGGAGCATTTAGAAATCTTACGAAATGTAATACCCGATTCTGTGGGGAACCTGCCGTTGTTTAATCTTTTGAATTTATGGTTTTAACATGAAGGCTAGGTTGCTCACAAGACAGCTCCAGTGAAGAAGTACCAAATTAAGAAATTCGGGAACCAAATAATTGGGTATGGCGTTTTCGATGATTCGCCTGATATGACTCTACTGGATTTTTTTCTGTAGGTATATCTGAACCAGTAGGTGTATGCGACCACTTCACAAACATTGCAGGATCTTAAACGACGCATTACGGTCACTTGTGCGAAAGTGCCCCCCTCTATGCTCCAACGTGTGCAACGTGAAATTAAAACAAGGATCCAAATGGCATTGCAGCTGACGGTGAGAAGTTTGAACATCTCAAATAAAGGTTTACTGTTATATCTAGTTTTTTTTTCTATGATTGGTTTGTCACGTCACACACAGTATAGGAAATTACGAAAAAACAAATGTACGTTTTAACCGCTCTATTCTTCGCATTAATGCTCACGAGGCATCTTTTCGCACTAAATCGATGATGCTCTACAACTTTGTAAATCATTTTTTCCCTGTCTCTTTCTGTTTTCGAGATAGGAATGCTAACTCCGCAGTTTTCCACCCGAAGGCACCGTAGGAGGTTTACTACAGTACACTGTAAAAAAATTTCGGAACGTTTCAGGAAATTATCCTGAAACATTTCGCATATTTTACCGGAATTTCGAATTTTTTTATGTCCCAAGTCAATTACGGCAATAATTCGTGTAATATTTTTGAGAGGTTTCATTTTTTCCGTAAACTACTTTCTGCGCATGCGTACTTCATGTTTTATCTCCCATTAGCCATTTTGATAAATAAAGAAGAATAAAAAACAGTTGCCTAGGAACTTAGAGACAAATGCATTCTGAACAAATGCCATTCTTTGTTTGGATATCAACAAATAAAGTAAGTAGCTAGTTTAAAGCTTTTTGAAGTACATTGATTATTTTTTATGATGTCTGATTATGAAATAATTATTCTTTGTAATAAAAACTGAATGTATCTCCCAATTGAGAATTTTTTAAAAATTAAAATATATAGATAAGTAATATTTTTCAATTTTCTTTTGAAATAAGCTTCCTATATTTAATACGAATAATGCATTAATAAGTTTAAAACGTTATGAAATTATTTTTTTAAGATAAACCATCATATTTTATTTAAAAATTTTCACAGAATTGCAGTACAATTAAATTACATTATGCTGTTAAAAATTAATATTTTTAATAATTTATGAAATAAAGCATATTTAAATCTTTCACAAACGGTTTTTGTAATGTTTGTATTGCTTCATGAAATTTAGCTTTTTTAACCCTTTAACGGGTACCGTTTGCACGGTGCAAACACAAAAAATTTATAGTAAAATACTGGTTGTAAAACATCATAATTTTGACATATATCAGTGCCCTTCAAAGAATTAATGCATGGAATCATAGAGCAGATGCTACAAGTGTTTTTATTTATTTATGTATTTTTTAAATGAGTAATAAAATCAAGTCCATGTTCATATTTTGTTATCTTTCAAAAATTTATGTATTTTATTAATCAGATTTTGTACTTTTTTTAATTTATAAATTAAATAAAATATCCTTTAAATACATCACTAAGACTATGTTATATGTAAATTGTTTTCAAAAATCTCATCCGCTGATAGAACCATATATTGTCCTTTTTACCGTTTAGTTAATTATAAACAAAATTATTTTAATAAATAATTTACAGTTGAAATAATTTTAGAATTTTTAATGTACTGCCTTTCCTATTTATAAAATATGATGTATGTAAAATAAGCGTAATGTACTATTTCTCTCATTTTATTATGTAAAATTTGGAAGACAAAAAATTAACACATAAATGTAGTTTTCGCACGTTTTATACTTGTCTTTTGTATTGCTTATCGAAACTTTTAGCAAGGATGTAAATTATTCAACCAGAAAAAAATTGATCAAAAGGAAATTTTATATTTTCTAAAAACTTATGATTTTAATAAAGGAATAAAAATAATGTTTGCCTTTTTTAAAAATATAACTAACAGTTTTACACCTGATTTACTCTCATAATTATCGGTTTTACACTTTATTTACTCGCGAAAGTCCGAGCTCGGAACTCATTTTTAGCAAATACTTTTTAAAAGCCGTAGAGCTATTGTGTCCGCAGGTTCTGTATGTACGTACGTATGTATGTATGTATGTACGTAACGCGATAACTCTTGATAGAACTATCCGATTTGCTTCATTTTTTTTCTAGGAGCATTCTGATAAGGTGCTTCCCTGATTAGTTTTGGGGTTTCATTGGTTAAGTATAAAAATGGAGTACGGGGGGCTAATCGCCCCTTAACTTAGATAAATGGGTTTTTCATGCAGAATTATCAGATTTGCTTCAACTTTGGTATACCGGTTAATTTTGATAAAGTACTTCCCTGCCTAGATTTGGAGGTTCATTGTTTAAGTATAACCAGGGTAATAAGGGCTAATACCCCCTTAATTTAGATAAATGTGTTTTGCTATCCGATTTGATTCAAATTTGGTATACCGGTTTATTCTGATAAGGCGCTTCCCTGATGAGATTTGGAGGCTCATTGGTTAAGTATAAAGATGTGAAACAGGGGGGTAATCCCCTTAATTTTTTTCGAGGGGCATTATTTTTTTAACACTAGAACGGCGGGAGATTTTGCTCAAGTTTTAGAAAAATATTTCACATCAGAATTTTTATTTAGAACTATTTAACTTATTTATTTAAGTTATTTTTGTGCAGTACATATCAATCTTATATTATAAAAAAAATTCTGGTTCGAATCGAAATGTTTTCATTCGGCAAGGGTCAAAATGACCCCTCGCCGCCGTTCAAGTCTTAAATAAGAGTATAATGTACAATTAGTGTGAATAGCCTGTGAGATCAATGCCATCACTTTAACTGGACACTTTTTTAATTATATGTTTAGTTATGAGTTTCGATTAATATATTTTTATTGTACAGCTTCAAGTTTGTTACCTGATAAATAAAAAATAATAGTTTCAAAATTAATGCGCTTTCAGCTTAATTCTAGTGTTACATTTTAAAACTAACACTAACGTTTAATTTTGTACGACGTATGAGAATTACATCGAGCAAAATATGTTAAAACTATATAAAGCGAAAACTATTACTTCAGAAAGGCAACCAATAAAGCTAATAGCATGTAAAAACTGAATTATTTATATTAATTAGCTATAGTGATAAGCAATTTTAGAAATTTTAAAATCACGCCGTCTCGCGCCACCGCCGAGGAATTTTACCCGGCGTACACCTGTAGTTGTTGCACATAGCAAAGCTGAAAATCCAAGGCAGAAAAATAAATTCTTATTTTTTTTTATGTTTCCCAAAGGTTGAATTATTAAAAAAAATAATAGTTTATCAATATGAAATTAAAATAAACAAGTTGAAATTGCACGTCAAACTTGGCAAATGACGTGCTTTTGTACTCTAACAAGTTTTATAAATATTTTGGCATCGCATATTGTACTGAATGTATATTTTAGTGCACTTCATAAGCGCATATCCATTTCATTCTGTCGAAAAGCTGTAATATCATTAAAATGCACTTGAAATATTTTTTCCCTCTGGCCGTCATGTAACGGAAAACTTTTGACTGTCCCTGTAATTAAATTATGCATCCGATTTTCATAAAATTTGAAATGACTCGACAAAATTTTGCAAGAATTATATTAGATTGAGCAAAAAGTTCTTGGAAATTTTTGTCTAATAGTTACCAGAGTTTTATCGTATATAGGAGTACTAGTGGTATATCTATAGGTGCTCAGGAATTTCGGCTCCAAAATATCTACTGAACAGTATGATTTGCGTGTGTTGATCCTGCATTATTGGAGAAAAGGCCTAATGATTCTGAAAGCCATCCATGAGATTAATGAGGATGAAGGTGCTGGTATGGCGATAAACTTCTTATTTCCAGAAAATCCGTAATCTGGCAGAACGATGGCAGAAAGTCGTGGACTATGATGGCCTCTACTTTGAAGAAGAGTCCTTGTTACTTTTTTTGTTAATTTGCGCATAACAACGCAACTTTCACAAATTTCCCAGAACTTTTTGCTCAACCTAGTATATTTAAAATTTCAGACTATTCGGTTGGGTAGTTTTTGCTCTGTTATACGCGGACGGTAAGTGCTACGTATTTATATGATTACGAACGCACCTAAAAAGGTATTTGAAATTTATTTGGCATATTTAATGTTCAGAAAAGCGATAGATCTGAAAATAGTGTTTCCTTTTATTTATTCACATTTTTATGTAATATTTTAAAGTTTCATAACATGATTTTTTTTATATTGAAAAAATTCTTTTTTCCTCCAAGCTTGCATTTATGAACTAATATAATACTCTTATATTATTTGTTAACCTTGACTGTAAAAAAAATTCCGGAAGGTTTCGGACAAAAGTGATGGCATTTAGATGCCACGACTTTTTGCTGTTACGTTTCACAATAAAGTAGTGAAACATTCCAATTTTTCCGAAACATTCCGTAATATATACTCCGAAACCTTTCATAACTGTTATGAAAGGTTTCGGAGTATATATTACGGAATGTTTCTGAAAAACTGGAATGTTTCACTACTTTGTTATGGGAGGTTTCGGAGTATATATTACGGAATGTTTCTGAAAAATTGGAATGTTTCACTACTTTGTTGTGAAACGTAACAGCAAAAACCCGTGGCATCTAAATGCCACCACTTTTTCCGGAATCTTCCAGGAAAATTTTTTACAGTGTAGCGTATGCCAGCTTTACCATAACTAGACACCACTTTTAGGAATACAGCTGCAGCCGTTCAGAAGTTAAGAGGGTGGCAAGGGAATTTAGTGGGCATACTGTATATATCGTTATGCGTGGCGAATTGAAAATGAAGGTATATACAGGGTGGTTCAGAACTACATGTCAAAAATTTAAAGGCAGGTAGAGGGGACCTAAATAAGCAGATTTCATATAGGAATATAGGTGACTAATGCAGCGTTGATGTAGTAGAGGACGCTATAAGTTCGGTGGATGAAAGCACTTCGCTATCTTGAATCGTCATTCCCTCACGGATTTCGATTAACATGCATCTTTACACCAATTCGGAACTTGCTATCACGAATTTTATGTATGGGGCCAAGCAAGGAAATGATTGACACCCAACGCACATCCAACAGCTTATTAGCTTGTCGGATGACTATCTTGTACTGTGCGTAATACTGTTTCTTCCACTGGATCAATTCTGCGATATCTTACAGTGCCTTTATCCCGCGTGGAAGCATAAAACGATCCACTGGTGCCCAACTCCTAATGATGACGCTCAAATGTTCGGGAATCCGGCAGAATCCTACCCGGGAATCGTTCAATCTAAATCCTTTGAGCAGCCAATACATTTTCTTGCATAATCCCATACATGAAACGCATACCGGAAAGCTCCGCATTGGTGTAATAATCCATGTTTCTTGAAATCCGTGCGTGAAATGACGATTGAAGTCAACGAAGAGCATTCAACAGCAACCTCTATTGCCTCAACATTGCATTTCGTACTCACATTCCTTTAAGAAATCTACTTATTTACGTCCACTTTACCTGCCTTTACATTTTGGACATATAGTTCTGAACCTCCCTGTATATCAAAATCAGTATTGATTAGTGATATCCTTAGTATATACCCTGAAATCTTGACATTTAAAACAAGTTTTTAAAATGTCAAAATAGTAAAATGAATTTTTTTATCTTCTTTGCATGTAATTGAAGGTCTCGTGTGTAAAACATGGTAAATGAGATTTTTTTTTTTTCAGATTTTCATTTCAAATTATTGAACTAGGTTCGGACATCCTTTAAATGGAAAAAAAGTTTTATTTATGACTCAATAAGTGTAATCATAATGGAAGATAAATTTTAGATGGTGCTACGAATCTTTGTTATTAAAATTCATCTAGTCTAATACAATAAATCTATCCGACCAATAAGTCTTATGCACAGTTAACGGAAGGTCCAATCTCAATAAATGAACAGTAATAAATGAAGCAATTATAAACGTTTTAGTTCTTGATTTTTTCAGAAAAATTGAACATTGAATCATAGCTACCAACCTCCCACAATTATCCGCAATATATAGATTAGTTTTACACTTGTTAACCACGTTTTAAACAAGAAAATTTATTTGATGATTTTTTTATTTATTTACTTCCATGTGATCAAGTGAGCAGCATGGGTTCAACGTGGAATTTATTTAATTTAGTTTCATTAACTCTAGAACCGCGGGACATTCGGTATACCTAGAACCGCGGAGCTGGTCAATTTGACTCTAGATAGAAAAGGATCTATAAATATGCGCAAATTTATAATTTGGTTAATTAAAACATTATATTTTCTTATAATTAGCAATACTTCTTAACATTTACATTACATTTTAACATAAAGTCTGCAGAATTTGCCTACATTTCAGAAAATAATATTCAAAATTGTAATTTCTTAAATATAATAACATATATTTTAAACAAAAATAAACTTAGACTTCATATTTTAATAGAAAATAGATTATCCTATTTAAATAAGTTTCGACATAAAATCTAAGAATAATTTAAAGATATATAAAAAAAATACCAGTTACTAGTTCTACAAATTTATTTAATCCAATTTATTGTATGCATTGCTTGCAAAACTTGGTTATATGTTTTGTACATTTACCACAAACATGTGGGTACATTAAATTTTGAATCTGTAGTTTTATTTTCACTTTTTGAAGTGTGATAACGGAATCGTTTACGCTGGGTTTCTAGTGTTCTATAGTTTACAGGGATTGCTTCGCACCCAAATGTCACAGTTTTTTTGCAGAGCGAGCTTCAACTACGTCTTGAATAAATTAACGTCTACTAATAGATTTTCCATTTACGGCTGTGTATAAAACTCAAGCGTTGATTGCAGCAAGATGCAAAATATCAAAAATTTGATGTACCGGCCTCCTACGTAAAGTAGACTTGCAGTATGCATCCTTGTCATCTGTACAATCAATCACATCTACACTGAATTTAGTTGCGTTGTAGTAAGCAGCTATGTTAAGTAGTCTTTTAGAATTATCTAAAATTTCAACAGTTGGATATAGACTGCGGAGCAAAAAAACTTTTATATATATATATATTTTTTTTTCTAGTAAACAGTCAGGCTGATGTCTTTATGTGTTAATGCAGTAGTCGCGTGAAAATTAGATTTTGACATTTTTACAGAGACTGGTATTGCTCTTCTTGAGCGTTTTATATTTACTAAAAGGCTCGTTTTTATATCAACATCTGCAAGCAACCAGAATGTGATACTGAATTTGTGTGGTTTGGTAGTTATATACTGAGTAAACATACTCATAGATTTTGAAAGTAATAACTGCTCATCTATGCTTATGTTAGACCCTGGTATATAGTTAGTCTTGCAATTTTCAATGAAACGATTCCTTATATCACAAATCAGGGCAAATTTGTTTGTCTCAAGACGACTTGATCGGTTTCATTTTATATCGGAGTGCAAGATTTTCATTATTTCACGAAATGTTTTTCTTGGCATTGCGTCATTCCATGCAAAATGAGCAAATTAGCTGTAGCAGACATGTCACAGATTTTAATGAAAATCAGTCTATAAGCAGATTATATCTATTTATGAGTAAACGTAAAATAATAAATTTCAGGATTGTTTATTTAAGTATTAAAATTTCCATTAAAAGTGGATGCAAAATCGAGGTATTGTCTACATGCTTAAAATTTCAATTTTGATTATTAGCCTTAGGAATGCAAAGACTATATTAAAAATTATTTATAATTAGGAATGAATAATAATTAACAGATTGGCGTAAGTTAGAAATTGTATTTTTATTCCGTAACGTGGAAAAAATTATTTTTGAAAATTTTTGAGGTAAAAATGCAATATTTCTATTCCTTCTTTACACACGAAGGACAGCACTGGCAACTTGAAAAATGCTTGACCTTATAGCTAAAAGTATATATTTTAAATATCGAAAGTTTCATTCTTCACTTTTTATTCCTTAATGAGAAAAAAAAATTAATATTAAAAAATGTTGAAGGTAAAATGCAATATTTCTATCACTTCTTTTTAAGTGAAGGAAAGCTTTATTAAACTTTTAAATTATTTTATGTTATAGATAAAAGTGTTTATTTTCAAGATATACAATTTTTTATTGCTTTCAGTTTATTTTTGGCTATTAATATATTTATATTAAACTACAGTAAAAAAAAAAGAAATAACTACGTTGAACTAAAAATTATATATTTAGCCTTTCAATCTATAGATGGCAGCACTACATTTTCCCCTTTGGAAATCGTGCAATATAGTACAAAAACGCGCGCGGATTAAAAAAAAAGCTCTTGGAATGCAACAAATATTATTTTTTTAATCCAATTTTGTGACGTTGTGAATCAAAAGGCAATCTTGAAATTTTTTTAGCATATCATGGACTTATTGATCTTTATGTCTGTGCAATAATTGTAATGTCTGACATTTCCTTCATTATTTTTTTGCCTATCAATAAGAGGGAAAATTACGATTTTTTCATTTTTTTAAAAGTTTCTAAATTTTTTTAAAGGTGAAGGAAATACATGGCAACTTAAAAACTTTAGCAATTCGATCTTAATATGCAACACTACATCAGGCATCAATTTCACAGATGTTTTTGAATTCTTTAATTTTTATAACGTTTTAATTTTCTCAAAATTGACAAATTTTCTATTTTTACAACAAATTTAAGATTAATCATTACGTTGCCAAATTATTACTATTAAATAAATAGGAAGATAATTTTCCAGAGATTACAATATAACAAAAATTATTTAATTTGTGTTAAATAGTTTTCAAGATACGGAACTTCAAACTTGCAACTTTGAACGATTGTACACATGCCATTCTATGTCATAAGTTTTTTAAATGTCCAAAACTTCCAAAATGTTTTATTTTTTTTGTCGAAATATTTTTCAATGCTCTATTTGAATATGAATTGAATCTGCGTATCAAATTTTATTAAAATCGGTTACTATGCAGCCACGACTTTTTTTTTTAATTTTTGCTAATTTTGTGTGGAATGACCCCATTGTATTTCGAAAGAGAACGGCGGTCTACAGTTCACTGATTACAGGCTATCCAGTTCGACCGCTTTGACACAATATTCACTCCGTGCATATGAAATTCATATAAAAGCATCAATTTCTCTAATGTGATAATCCATTCAATTTCACGAATCTGTCGATGAGCTCTATTTTCCGTACATTTCTTTACATGTTTCAATATTCATTCATCTATAAGAAGTCTCCAAGCACTTGACGTGCTGTTATCCATAATATGGCGTTGGGCCGCAAACTTCTTTTAAAACGCTATGCAGTGTTTTTCTCTTTTTGTTGCTTGTTCCCATTTTCCCAACGTTGCAAATTGTCCCATCTTTGCCAGCGTCTTTATTACCAAGTATGAATGCGCAAGTTATTGCAAATTTATTTTTCAGATTTCCATGAGTGAGCATCTTTTGTACAAATTCTTGAGTCTTCGTTTTTATCTGATAAATATGACAAACTTTTGTTTAATACTGATAAATTATCATCTACATTGCGATGAAAAGGTCCAGCAATTGTGAGAGCATTCGCAGAGTCGTCTTTACTTTCATTTTCTTCATCAGAATTAAACTTTTCTCCATTTTAGGCAGATATTTATCCTCGCTGATTAAAACTAATAGACTGTCATCATTATTATTACATTCTGAATAATTTTCAGATAATAGTTACCAATATTACAAAGCTTCTTCGACTTTAATATTACGACATCGTGAAATCTTATCTATACTTGCAATGAATAGAGAATAAAAGCAATTTCAATACATCTTCTTAATATCTGTTGTAATTTTCCACTGCATTCGACCCCTCTTCCCACCAGGCATATACGATCGTGATTGAAAACCTTTACTATTCCACCTTCCGTAACCTACTACGTAAATACTTAAGTGAAAATACATCTCTTTTTCGTAATTTATGCATAAAAAATTATTACGGGTCACACTGACCGCTTCGCGGTTTTCGGTATAAATGTTTGTAACTGGAAAAAAAAATTATGTTACTCGCTTTTAAATTGGATAAGTTGTTGATTACCTTAAAATATTAAAAGTGAGAAAAGGGAATTTTTTTTTCTATTAATATTTTTTGCGTGGCGACAAATTAAACATCGATTTGAGTCAAATTGATCCGCTCCGCGGTTCTAGTGTGAAAAGTGTCTGGTGAGAAATGTATTAAATCTGCGTCAAATTACCCCGAATATTACGAAAGATTAGTGAAAGCTTGTCGCCTATGTATAAATGTGTCAAAACGTGCACATGATACACAAGCCCTTTAATTCTAAAAATAAATAAATAAATAAATAAAAAAGAAGAACAACCACAGACTTATTATTTAGTTCATTTTTTCTTTGAGCCTGGTATCAATATGACTATGTATGTATATTTATAACTTATCCATTTGAAATCAGGATGTTTTTACGACCAAATTTTTTATTTACCAATCTGACAGATATTATTGATTTGTGTATAAACTTTTGACGACATTATTTTTCAAATGTATACCCGAAATAAGTATAAGCATATACATAATAAATACCTTTAATTTTAAAGAAAATCGCTGTTAGTGTCATTCTATTCCTAAACTAAAAGTAAACTACTTAATAATTGCGTCCTAGTACCGTCGGTTCATAAAAGTACCACTTCAAAAACACCTTAAAAATAAATTAAAATAACTTTAGAAAATTACAATACATTCAACCTTATAAAGTGTAATCTATAAATATTATTAAATTATGTAATATATTATAATAAATTATACCATTAATTATAATTAATTATACAGGGTATTTCAAGTCTTGACATTTTCTTGAAAAGTGCTTTTGTTATTACAAATAAAAAGTATAAGGTATAATGAATGCATTTTAGTGTTGTTTCCCTGTAAGTCTAAACATAGATTCCACCTTCCTTAGGTGGCGCGAAGATCACATGCATCCATATGTGGTGTTATTTGCGTTTCTGCATCACTTATTCGTTGTTTTAGTTTTTCAATTCTGGGGATCTTCGACTCCATGAACCCCTACACAAAAATGTCTAGCCGTGTTAAGGCAGGAGAGCGCGGCGACCACTATCTGTGTGAACCCCGACATATCCATCTACCGGGGTATTGTTCATTGAGGAATTCCTAGAATATTTGTGTAGGAGTTCCTGGAGTCGAAGATGTAGACAGTGGAGATCCACACAATTGAACAACTACAGTGTGTGTCAAAATTTTAAGCAGATCAAAAATTTTAAAATAAAACTTTATTATTGACTAAACGTTACTTTCCTTTTCCCATGACCTACGAATTGTAGTTTTAAAAGATATTTAACAGATTTTTGCTTTAAAATTTATCTCAAATAATGGAGTTTATTAAAAGAACAAAAATTAGTATGTCAAAATTTAAGCAAAGTAGTTCTTAAGTCTTTAGTAGAAAAAAAAAATGAAAAAAATTAGTACTTGATTATTGCACCATTCTGCTGAATTATTTTAAAGATACGGCCTTCCATCGATAAAATGACGTTCGGTATTCCTGTTCAATTTTAAACCACGCGTTCTCAATGGCATCTTTCAAATTTTTAACTGAAGAATACTGCTTTCTATTTGGATAAACTTCATGAGTAAGAATATCCCACATATTTTCTATAGGGTTTTAATCAGGTCTAATTGCCGAACTTTTCAAAAGAGATACTTTTTTCGACTTAAGCCACGTTGAAGTTGAGTTTGAGGTATGGATCGAAGCATTATCATGTTGAAATAACAATTTCTCTCCCCCAAAACCTCGGCAATAGGGAGCAAATGATTGGTAAGTGTCTCTTGATAGTTTTCAGAGATTTCACGACCACTCATGAATGCTAGAGATGGCTGACCATCAAAAGAAATAGCCCTCCCCCCTCACAATTACACAACCACCACCGTGTTGTCGGCCAAATATACTCCTAGATTCTTTGCTGAGTTCATTCCATTAGTACTTATACCCATCAGAGCTATCGAGGTTCCATATTTTTTCAACACTGAATATGACATTCAGCCACTTATCACCAAATTGCATATACTCTTTCGACCACTGTAATGTTGCTTATTTATGGTGTCGTTTCAGACATGGTAACCGAGTCATTTTATGGTTTTTGATGTATCTTGATTATTCCAAGACTCTTCTACGAACAGTTTTTTTATATTTGTCCTCCAACTGCATATTTTATTTGCGAATGGATGAAGTTTCTGATGCGGCGATCTTCGCGCAAAGTATTTACTCGTGGCCTTCCTGAGCGGAATTTTCGTTTAAAATCATTGCTACGAGTCAAAACTTTATGAATACCTCGTTATGATCTTTTTAATGCACTTGCAATTTCAGAAACCGCCTTATGTTTTGCTCTCATACTACAGATATTTATCACCTCCTCCGCTGAAGTTTCTTTCGACTTAGGCATTTTGCACAAACTCAAAAATAACAAGTGACTGCTTCTTACACACCCAGAAATCGTTTATGTGAGCAGCGGCTTACATCAGTTTGTAGAATTTGCATAATAACGATTCTGCGCTTATTCTCTTGACACGGTTATTCTTTTTCTATTCTTAATTTTATGGTTTGAAATAAAATTTAAAAGATAATTTTATTGAATATGGTGCTAAAACTGCTATTATTAACACTAGGGGATCGTACCCGGGATTCCCGGGTTACAGAATATAGTAAGTGAAAGAAAACATTTCTTAATTTAAAAAAAAACTAATGTTTTTTTACATGCAATATATTTTTCAGATTGCCTCCTAACAATAAAAAAGCATTTTTCATATGAAAAATATGAATTATACAATCGAATAAAGTTTTGAAATTTATTAAAAGCAGTATTTACATATCAGTTGCATGCTAAGAGTTATTAACCCAAGATTTTGCTACCTACAGTATCCTTTTGAATTCTGATAATTTCACAGCTTTGAGCGCGCTCTTCAATTGCATGTCTGTTAATTTTTTTGTTTTGTTTATATTATTTTATTTACTTATTCATAGAGGAAGTTTTTTTTTTTTTTAATGGAATATTAGCCGTATGAAAATGGTGAATTATTCATTTTGTTTTAAAGGCAAACGGATTAATCTTTCGTAATCGAACTCCGCGCAATAGAGATAAATTTAAAAATATTTCATGCTTGAAAATTGTTTTTAAAACCATAGACAATCTGTAAACAGAGATGCACTTTGCAAACAAATTCCATTTGAATGTTTTTTTTTTTTCTGTTTGACTGTCTAAAAATTTAAATTGTTCGATTACAAATATGTTTTTAAATATTATTCTTTTATTTATTTATAGAGGAACTATTACTTTCGTTATGGAAAATTAAACAGAAATAAATGCTGAACAATTTTTATTGTTCTATGTGCAAAATGTTTATTATTATTATGTATTGAAGCCCGTTCGTAATAAGATAAATTAGAAAAAATCATTCTTGAAAATTATTTTTAAAATCATAATAAATGAGTCAATTAACATACAGTTTTTAAACAAATTGCATTTGAAAGTAGATTTCTTCCCTAAACGACGTTTTAAAATTGAAAATGTACGATGGTTAGAAGATTAAAAAATTGCAGTAACGAAAATTTCAAAACCGCAATTTGATCGTGAAGTGTTGCCATTTGCAAAATGACGTCAGCGTTACGCACAAATACGTTTCCACTTTATAATATATATAGATATGTAATCAATAAAATATAGTAACAATCAGTTATTATGATGAAGTTATCAATTGAGTCTCTTATTCTTGGTGTTCTGGAAAGAAAAACATCAAAATTTATTGCACTTTGACACGATCATAGAATTTTTTTCCCATGAAATCTAAACCCGCCATCATTTTCACCTTCTCAAAATTTACAAACGCACTTCTCATGTCCGTTTTCATCTTTTTTTTTTAAATGATATTTTAATTTGATCATTTAAAAATCATTTTAACTCAAAACTTGAAGTTACGATTAGCAGCAACATATTTGCATGTGAACAGCTGCACTCCTACCTTGAGATTCTAATCTCAGTACCGGAGAGTAAAAATTGCCTGATTTATGTTTGTAGGCGCATTTGTGTTAAAATGTTTAGCTTTATCTAAGAAAATGACCGCTTTCTTTTAAATATGACGTCATTTTCACTTACTTAAGCATTTCGCCTAGTGTCTGAAACTTAGTATCAGTACACATGCAGAAAGAAAAAAAAAATATATGGAAACTTTATGAGAAAAAATGCGTGTTTTCAAAAGCAGTACATCATTTTCCGTTTTTCGTCACTAAACCCTATACAGCAATTTTTATCAACAATTTTTAATTTTTATCAGAAAATGGCATGAATAAAGATGAATAAATATCATTATTTCTCTCTTCTCTGCAATAATGCAAGAAATGTAATTACAAACATTTTGAAGAAATTTCATAAATTACTATTAAAATTAAAATATAAAAATGGGAATATTAAAAAAAAACTGCTGCTGCAGGTACATCTACAAATGAACAGATTTCAGTTTTAAAAAAATATTAAAATTGGTTCAGCAGAAAGCTCAGGGCTGATGAATAAAAAACAGCCTTGTGTTTTAAATATATATAGACTATGAAAAAATAAATTAAGCAAATTATGTTATTTTGATAAAATTAAAATAGAATGTCTTAAAGAATGCCAATAAAACTTTATAAGTGGGAAGAATTTTGTACAAAAACTTTGGAAACCTGATATTATTTTAAACCTCGAATTATTCCCAAGATCTCCTTTATTTTCTTGACTAACTCGGCGAAGCAAATTTATCCAGGCGAGAATCAAGTTATGTAATATAAATTGCTATTGTTTGGACAAAGACTTCCAATATGAGTATGCACACTGTATGTCACTGATCTTCTATAAAGACAATGTAAATTTTTGTAAAACATTGCATTTTGTCAGTATGTGATTTCGATTACATTATTTTGAAAATTAAAGCCTTTTCATCTGTGAAGAATTTCAAAGCAGCTAAGGTGAAAATGAGGCACTTCTATAAAACATATTTCTGTTTTAAGAATTAAATACACGCTTAAAAAAAAAAATCAAATCACGTCATTTGCTTGTGATAAAGCATTTCACTTTTACGATCCAGTGTTAAACAACATCTGTAGAAAATTATGCATATGACGCCATTATAGGGGAATAATATACAAACCCAGATAAAAGCAATATATTATACTCACCATGTTTTATCAAAAATCATTTATGTATAATTTTTCAAAATTCGGAAAATGTTATTGTACACGAAATAATAAAATTGCATTCATTCAGCTTTGTATTGTATGTAAAGTAAGTTTTAAATAAACTATAATTTATTAAATTGATAAATAAAAACGAAATAAAAAAATTCATCTGATTAATTAAATTAATAGACGATGTCAAGAATAATTAATTCTTGACATAAGCATGCTTTTTAATTTATATATTTTTTTCAGTTGTTATGAGGAAATGGCAACGAAAAGATGCAGTAATCTACTATTTTCCCTTTACTTTCAATATAAATGGAGTACTTCAGTTGCCACAATTACAAAATTTGTTTTAAAAACTACAAAAAAAAAAAAATCTCAGAAATAAATTGAGATACAGCTTTCAAACAAATTGCATTTAAAAGCAAAATTTTGTTCCTGTACGACGGTGTAAACATTGAAAATGTGCGATGTTTAGGAGTTTAAAAATTTGCAGTAGCAAAAATTGCAAAACCGAAATTTCATTTCAAATTTCAAAGTGTTGCCATTCGCAAAATGACGTATGCGTTACGCACAGATATATTTGTCCTCTATAATATAGATATATATCCAAAACGGATTCCGAAATAAAGTGAATATTTAAACTTTTATTTTTAAATTGTTATTGTGCTTAAACTATTGACACGCACCGTAAAACAGCGAATAACTGGTGCGGCAGCACAAATAACAACACGTATGCTTGCAGATCTCTTTAGAGCCACCCAAGAATGTTGAAGTCTATGCTTAGACTTACAAGCACTGAAATGCATTGATTATACAATGTACTTCTTATTTGTACTAACAAGTTTTCATTAAAAGCACTTTTCAGGAAAGTTTCAAGAGACTTTTGAAACATCCTGTATAAATAAACGCAGTGTATTATACAAATATTCTTAAATTTCACATTAATGATTAAAATTAGAAAATATTAGCAAACCCCGCGGCTTTGCTTGCATAATAGTTGAAGTATGACAAGTGATATTTGAATGCCTAATTTTTATTAGAAGATATTATACTTTTAGGAATAATTCAAAAATTACTAATTAAGACACGGTTTGACTAAACTCCATTATTACACTGTATTAGGCAGAAATCAGACATAAATTAATAAAAAGAACTAAAACTAATTTTAAATAAATGATAATTTAGAAAGTATTTTGAAGCTTTTATGCTCATTTCATTCGCTCATTTCAATATTCATTTGAAGTTTTGAATTTTTTAGTAACCGTTCTTAGTACGCATTTACATTTTAAAATTAACCACCATGTCAAATTCCAAGCTTCTTGTCTAACTGTGTACCACCTCTCTCGATGTAGTGTCACTAAAATAAAATGCCGATGTTGAAACAAGGACTATCATCATTAATTTGCCAAAATTAATTTTGAAATCAGTTTGGTATTTCCTAATATTCCTTAGAAAACGTAATTTAGAAAGTTTTTAAGGACTTTTTTTGAACATTTGTTGTTCCTGCCAACCCCAGGTGGATGTGGCACCGGCATAAAATATAGCCCGTGTAGGATCAAAGACTGCACCATTAATTCGAACCATTACTTTTGTAATCGTTTTATTATTTCACTGAGATTGCATAGAAATCGTAATTTTTAGGACTTTTTTTGAACGCTTTTCACTCCATTCCTTTGCTTTACCCCTTTTACTTTTGAATTTATTTTCGACTGTTCTTAGAGGACATTTTTATTTTATAAGTCACCACCATGCCACATTCAAAGATTCTAGCCTCTTCAATATCACAGAAATCGTAATTTAGAACGTTTTTTGCTCCTGCAACCCTCTTGCGGTAGTGGCCCTCATATAAAATGTAGCTTATGTTTCAGCAAGTTCTATCACCGACAATTTGAAACCACTATTTTTGATATTTGGTATTTCATAAGATTGCATAAAAATCGTAATTTAGAACTATTTTCGCTCACATCATCCTTTTAAATTTAAAATTTTTCTTAGAAAGCAATTGCGTCTTTTAAGTAATTAACGTGCCAAATTTCAAAATGATAGATCCCTTAGTATTACAAACACGCAATTTAGAACATTTTTTGCTCCTGCAAGAAGGTAATACTGAAAAAACATAAAATATAGCCAATGCTGTAGCAGGTACTTTCAACATCAATTTGCAACCATTAAATTTGAAATCGGTTTAATATTTCCTGAGCTTGCATAGAAATCACAATTTAGAACGTTTTTAGAACGCACATTTTCACATCATTTAAATTTCGAATTTTTTAGGGAATGATCTTAGATATAATTTATATCTAATAACTAACTACCGTAGCAAATGTAATGTATCTATGTCCTTCAGAAACATAAAAATCGTATTTTCAGAAAGTTTGTTGCTCCTGCACCTCCTTTGGGGTAGTGACACCCACATAAAATATAACCTATCTTGGAGCAAGGGCTGTCATCATCAATTTCAAACCATTATTTTTTAAATCGGTTTGATACTTCCTGAGATTGCGTAGACATTTCAATTTAGAACGTTTTCTGAACGCTTTTCGCGCATTATCACCACTTTTAAAATTCTATTTTTTTTTTAGGAAACGTTTTTAGAGATCATTTATATGTTCTAAATTACTATCATGCGAAATTCCATGTTTCTAGGTCCTTCAATATCATAAAAAGTGCAATTTAGAAGTTTTTTGGCTCCTGCAACCCAATGTGTTAGTGACACCGACATAAAAGAGAACCTATGTTAGAGCAAGGGCTATCACGATCAATTTCCAACCATTACTTTTGAAATAGGTTTGATAGTTCATGAGATTCCGTATAAATCGCCATTTAGAACGCTTTTCGAGCATTATAACCCCTTTTTAATTTCGAATTTTTAAGAAATGTTCTTAGAGATTTTTTATATGTAATAGGTAACTACCATGCCACATTTAATGTCTCTAGTCCCTTCAGTAACAGAAAAATCGCACTTAGAACGTTTTTTGCTCCTGCAGCTCCTTTGGGGTAGTGGCACTGACATAAAATATAGCCTATGTTGCAGCAAGGGCTGTCACAATAATTTTGACGCAATTATTGTTTAAATCAGTTCCGTACTTCCTGAGATTGCGTAAAAATTGCCATTTAGAAGGTTTTCCGCGAATTTTCACCCCTTTTTAATTTCGAATGTTTTAAGAAATGCTCTTACATATCATTTAATTCTTATACGTAAATACAATTCCAAATTTCATGTTTCTAGGCCCTTCAATAACACAAAAATCGCATTTTAGAACGTTTTTTTGCTCCTGCACCCCTTTTGGGATAGTGTCACCGACATAAAATATAGCTTATGTTGGAACAAGGGCTGTCACCATCATTTTGACACTATCATTTTTGAAATAGTTTAGGACTTCCTGAGATTCCGTAGAAATCGCCATTTAGAACGTTTTTTCGATCGGTTTTTTTTTTTTTTTAGCCTCCGGTACGGTATGCTATTTCTTTCTCCCAGCTTATTTTGTGTCCCAAAAATAACGTTACCTTACAGAAGCTAGCCGTAAAACAAAGCATTACGATTAAATACTCTTTAGCAATTTTTTAAACTTCTAACCATCGCACATTTTCAATTTTTATACCGTCGTATTGGAAAAAAATGTTCTTTTAAATGCATTTTGTTTGAAAACTGTATCTCCATTTATTTTTGAAATATTAACTTTTTTTGTAGTTTTTGGAGCCATTTGCTTAATATTGGCATCGGAAGTACTGCATTTTTGTAGAAAGTAAAGGAAAAATAGTTTAAAAATAGTAATTATATATTTTTGTCGCCATTTTCTCGTAACAACCGAAAGAAAATGTAATTAAAATACGTGCTATTTTGAAAGAAATATAAACGAATGATTTCTGTTAAAACAATGGAGCTATTATATACTATATTTAATTGTAAGTATCTATGAATTATTAGATAGCCGGTTTTTTTTTTTTTTTTTTCGATTTTCATGAATGACGGAATCTTTTTACTGCATTTGTGCATTATTTCGCGATAGTGATGTGCTATGCATGCTTTACTCTAGATGTTTAAGAGTAGATCGTAAATGTGGGATTCTTAAGCGGATGCGAATGATGTCATTTTACATAAATTAAAACGTGTGCTTTAAGTCTTAAAATTGAAATATGTTTTATACTGCAGTAGAGTCCCGCTTAACCGAGTTATTTTCTTCTGATAGACTGGTGGCATCTATTATTATGAAACAGTTATTATAAATTGGGTGTTAGGTGAATATGAAAGAGCAGTCGTAAAAGAAAAAGTATGGCCATCCCCCCCCCCCTTCCCACACACACACACATTCTGACCAGAAAATCAGAGTTCTAACTTTTTACAGCTGCTCTTTCATCTTAACCTAACACTTCATTTATAATGTCTGTTTCATAATAATAGAAGCTATCAGTCCATCAGAAGAAAATGAAGTTCTGAAAAAGCAGAATTCCTGTTCTCTAGTTTTTTTTTTAATTTTTTTTTTTTTTTTGCGCATTTTTACTCCTTTTAAATTTCTAATTTTTTAAGAAATGTTCTTATAGCTCTTTTATATCTTATAAGTAAC
The DNA here is from genome assembly GCA_963932465.1 of Maratus speciosus. NCBI lineage: Eukaryota > Metazoa > Arthropoda > Arachnida > Araneae > Salticidae > Maratus > Maratus speciosus. The sequence goes on along the minus strand of OZ010786.1, from coordinate 509,407,197 downwards.
TACTATTCCAAATTTCATGTTTCTAGAACATTCAGTAACTCAAAAATCGCATTTTTGAACGCTTTTTGCTCTTGTCCCCCCTTTGGAGTAGTGACATCTACTTAACACCTTGAAGGGCAAGCAATTGCGTTTGTGTAATGCTGAATTCCCACCGGAAATATAGAAAAAAATTATTTCAAAATAGGAATAAAGCAATTTTACGACTTTTTTTCACTAAAGTTAGAAAAGAAAAATTTCATAATTTTTTTTTCTGGTGCAAATGTTCATTAATCGTGGGTGGGATGAAATATATCGCACCGCCTCTCAAGGGGCTAAGATATAACCTATGTTCTAAGATGGACCATCATTTTGATACCATTACTTTTGACATCTGTTCAGTAATTCCAGAGATTTCCTCCTACAAATAAACAAACAAACAAACTTTACTTCTTTATAATATTATATAGATTAGGTAAAAAATTCAAATAAATAAACATAAATAAATAAGTAAATTTCTTTGTTTAGCCGACTTAAAAAAAAAGAGTTTATGAATTATTAATAAAAAATAAAGCTATAAAATGCAATGCTTGACAATTAATCAATAAAAATTCTAAATTATACAAAAGTGCATGAATATATTTTAATAATACACAATTTTAATTTATTTAATTACTTTATTTTAGACAAAAAAAAATAGAATCTATTAGCTTTTAACTCATTACTTTTACTTTTTTTTTTTACTTCTATACTTCAGATATGTTACTTTTCGGTGCATTGTGTAAGGTAGGAAATATAAGAGAGTTACTTTTAGATCCAGTCTTTGACATTGAAATTAATTCCAAGTTAAAATGGATTTACCAGCAGTGCAACGGTTTTTACAGAAAATTTTCCTTTACTAAAAATAATGAAAATAGTAAATTTAAAAATTTATTTATTCCATGAAAAAAAAAGCAAATATGATTGTAATAAATGCACATTTGTTAAAATGTCAACATTTTTTTATATTTTGTTAAAATTTCATTAATCTTAAAGTAATTTTTTTTTTTGGTACACAATAATTCCAAATACATTTATTTTATTTCTTATAAAAACTGCAATTAAAAATTACATAAAAAAACAAGGAAGTAATTTAAAGTATTTAAATGAATAACATTAATTTGTCAACATATTTTTTAAATGCGTGTTAAACAGTACTTTACCGATTTTTTTTTATATTCACTATAAGAAAAATATCTTCTAGAGATGGCAAAATATTGTATTTGTTTGAAATAAGATAAAAGTACATAAAAAAGAAAAATATATACAAAAATGAAAAGCATTTTGTATGCCATCCGAAAATAAATTGTTCACTTTTGATAGAAATGGAGGAAATTTCAACAAATAAAAATGCATAAATATAAACATAAAGCTTTGTATTGGGATAACTTATAAAGATGAATATATGGAACGGGATATATGATTAAATATCATGATTGTGTTTAAAAGCAGCCTATAAAGAATATTAAATTGTAGTGTCAAGGATAAAATTTAAAAAGATTTTTTGTTCTGTTAAAAATAAAATCTTTATAAAAAAATCTGATTTTATAGTTCGTTCAGAGTTTCAAATTTTTTGCAGAAAAATATTACAAGCAATATTGTTGCAAGAATTTTATAGTATAGAAAAGTGTTTGCAACTGATTTATTTTTCTTTTCAGATATATTATAACAAATAAACGCCTATAATTGTTTGATATAATTACATGATTTTATTGAATCTGGTTTATGAAAAGTTGTTCATTGGTCATTATTAATTCATTTTTGTTGAAAAAAAAATTATTCCAAATTCTCTCTTTATATTAGATGTAAATATCCAACTGGGCGAAAAATGCCCGGACCAGGATTCGAACCATGGACCTTCTGGCTGAAGCCGCAAGTGATCTGCCATCTGAGCTACGCCGGACGAATCTGGTGGAATTTTTCACCAAGCTAACCTTCGGACGAAAAGTTCTACCCGATTCGTCCGGGATAGCTCAGATGGCAGAGCACTGGCGGCTTCAGCCAGAAGGTCCCTGGTTCGAATCCTAGTCCGGACATTTTTCGCCCAGTTGGATATTTACATCTAATATGATTTGTTTACCAATTAGAATAATTGTGTTAAAATTCATCTCTCTTTACAATTTATGTATTGCAATTTTCAGTTTTTTTATGTTATATGATTTATGTACAGCGTTTATCCACAAATTTTTGTAATGAATTTAAAAAAGAACCAGATTAAAAATGATATGAATTTTATTTTCTAAAACGTTCAGTCCGTTAGCTCCTTTATTGGAGTACATAAAACATAAAACATCTTGATTTCCAATATAAAAGAGTTTTCTTGGTACTCTCGGTTAGCCGGGCGCCAGTGTTTATATACATATTTATATACATACATATATGTAAATATACATATATTTACATATACAAATACTGTATATATACACACATATATATGTAAATATATATATGTATATTTACATATATGTATGTATATAAATATGTATATAAAACACTGGCGCCCGGCTAACCGAAAAGTACCGTTTTCTTAAAATATCAAGATTGATTTTGTTCTATTCCTCAACCACAGTTTTCCTGATCCGTTTAATGTTTTGGCATACTTCCTCTAAAGAGCTTGTTTTGAAAGTCCTAATGTACATAGATCCTTAGGCGATTTGTTGATTGCCTTTGGTGGGATGCATTTAAATAAAATAGTCTTAATTACTGTTTCATTTCTCTTTTTTTTCTAAATATTTAGCAGTATATTTAGAGGTACGGCTGGTAGCCTTGTCTTGTAAAATGCTTTTAAGTATATATGATTAATATTATAAATATTTGTACATTCAAGCCTATGACTCGGGACAGAACGTATATAGACTGTTGTCAAGATTGTGGAAATTTATTAAAAAAAAACCCTTATTTATGATTTTGGGCGGTTCAGAAAGATGCTTTATTTTGAGTATACCTTAAGCGTTTATATCAATATAAAATAACAGAAGCCACCTGAAATGAAATCGCATTTAAAACATACTCTCCTATACTGTAAAAAACAAATTGGTAAATCTACAGACGTAAAGTTACAGAAATCTGTATGCTTGCTAGAATCTTATCTATACACTGTACAAAAAAGATATAAACCTACAAAACTAGTTTTTGTAAAGCTAGTGAAATCTGTACCTTTACAAAAGAAGTAGCTTTACAAAATAATCTGCTAAAATTACAGTAATCTTACTAAAATTTTATCTGTAACCCGGATTGCAGTTACATAAAAAGTTCTAGGCATTCCAGATTCCTAAAAAATTCTTAGTAACATTACAGATTTTTTTATTTACTGTACAAAAGTGCATATGTTAGATGACTTGAATTTTTGCTGTTGCCGTTACATAAAAATTTCAATGAATCTCAGTTTCCTAGAACAGTTTTAGTAACTTTACAGATTCTTTTTTTGTTTACAGTGTAACAAGTGGTCTTCAAAGCCTGCCAATTTGCTAAGAGAAGTCTAATGAGACATGCTTAAAAATCTGCTGAACGCTAATGGCAAACTAACTAGACGATGTCTTCGCTTAAGAACCTACATAAATCAAAAACTCCCAAGCTAATGTTAAACTATGTGTGCGATTTTTTCAAATTTCTTGTGAAAGTTTTTTTTTTCTTACATGGAATAGTGGAGTCAATCTCTAAACGGATTAGTTTTTATTTTTTCGAGTTTCGTTGTAGATTTTATTTATAAAGTTACTTTAACTTTCGGAAACATTTTCAAAAGAGAAAGTAGCCTCATTAAAATAAACTGCAGCCAAAATCGAAAAAGAACAATCTAACAACATTAGAGTTTGATCTTATCTATCGTATTCAAAAAGAAATCATTTAAAAATATTAAAATGGAAATAAGAAAAGTGGTGTGAGCGCTTCCATGCACTGTTAAAAATTTAGCGGTCGGTTGAACTACCTTTTTGTGCTTCAATAGCTGCAACTATAAGATGTGGAATTCTCGTACCAATAAATGGAGCTATGGTTTAACCGGAGCTCAAAATATTTGAACGAGATTTCACGATCTCGTGGTTGCAGCTCCTGGTTAACCAAAAGTTTTTTACAATCCAGCAAAACATTTTGAGCAGTGCAGATTTAACATTAGTTTTGAAGTTTCTGTGTGTGACTAATGTAGGTTCTTAAGATACTTGTTTTCAATAAATAGCTTTATATTTCCACATTGCAATTTCTACTTACAAAGTTTTCCTTCGCGATTGTATTAGATATCTACACGATCTTGGTCGAAATAAAAGGCAACACTCATTCACTCTGTTTATTATAGCTTAGAGAGAAACTGCCCACTTTACAGTTAGATGAATTGTTTCCACCGTGTTTCGCACTCCGCACATGGTTAAATTTGAATAATACACTGTAAAAAATTCTACAGATGTAAAGTTACAGAAATCTCTATGCTTACTAAAATTTTATCTGAACACTGTAAAAAAAAATCTGTGAAGTTACTAAAGTTTTTCTAGGAAACTTGGATTCCTACAACATTTCATGTAACGGCAACAACAAAATTTCATGTAACAGACACACTTTTGCGCCGAAAATCAAAAAAATCTGTAAGGTTACTAAGAATTTTTTTGGAAACTGGGATTCCGAGAACTTTTCATGTAACTGCAGCCAGGGTTACAAATAAAAGTTTAGTAAGATTACTGAAATTTTAGCAGATTCATTTGTAAAGTTACAGATTTTTGTAGCTTTACAAAAACTAGTTTTGTAGATTTGCAGCTTTTTTCGAACAGTTACAGGTGAAAGTTTAGTAAGCATGTAACTTTACATCTGTAGAACTACAGATTTTTTTTTACAGTGTACATTATACAAAAAGATATGTAAATCAACATAACTCGTTTTTGTAAAGCTATAGAAATTTGTAGTTTTACAAAAGAGTCTACTAAAATTACAGTAACCTTATTAAAATTTTATTTGTCACCTGGGTTGCAGTTACATAAAAAGTTTTAGGCATCTCAGTTTCCTAAAAAAGATCTCAGTAACCTTACAATTTTTTTGTTGATTAACAGTGCAAAGTTTGTCTGTTACATGCATTTTTGTTGTTACAGTTACATTAAAAGTTCTAGGAATCCCAGTTTCCAAGAAAATTTTAGTAACTTTACAGATTTTTTTATAGTGTATGGGAAACTCGGGAATAGGTGTTAACCGTTTAGAGTTATGAAGAAGCTACTGTGTGCATTGTATAAATGTTTATTGTGATATATATATTAAAATGATTAAAACAATAATGCGCATGAAAGTTAGTCGGTGACAATGGAGAAGTGTAAGTCTGTTAACAGAGATAAGGTGTCAACAGTTTAAAGAAGGTTTACTATTCACCTGTCTATTGCCATCTATGTATAATTTTAAATCTCTCCGAAGCTGGCGCACATTGTGACAAAATAGCTTTCTTTGCACACAATGTAGTTGACAGAAAATACAGTTTTCATTATGTATGGAGTCACTTCTAAACACAAATAGCGTGACTTTGTTAATGTATTTTATATATTTTTAATTACAAAATTTCACATTTTAGTTAGGTTCAAACAAAAAGCCATGCTTATAATGAGGTTTGTGCAGAAGCATGTTTTTTTACGTGAACTTCCATTTAATGAATCACCTCTAAATTCAAAAGTTGCTCTTTTGCATGGGTATTTACAATGTCTCTCACTTGTCAAATGCCTACAAAAAAAAAAAAAAGTGACAACGATTTCGCGGGGCAGAACGTGAACTAATATTTATAAGTAAAAAATTTTCAAAATTATAAAAAAAACCATAGATAGGTATCTAAACCCAATTATTATTATTATTATTCATAAAGCTCAGATTATTTGCCACAAGATGAAAATAAATAAATTACAAGAATTGAAAAAAATTGAACTTACATAACAATTCTATTTTTTTTTTTTACATCAGTTACTCATTTTTGGTTTTTCCTTGTTTTTTTTCTGCATTGTCCATACGTTTCCTTCATAAAACGGTCTGTCTAGAAGGTATTTAATGAAAAAATGCAGTGCTGTTTCTCATGCTGTAGGTATTATATCACAACTACAGATAATTGACAAAATTTTCATGTATCATTGAAATTCGTTGTTTTGCCACAAAATGTGCTGTGAAATTTAAAGTTATCATTAAATTTACACACTCACATCAGAAGTTAGCCTAACGTTTGTATCTTCCATATTTATTAGGAACTCTTTTCGTTCATCTTATTTTAACAATTTCGATCAAAGCGCTGTAAAATACTGTTTTATTTATATATGTATTTCAGATATGTATTATGTGTTTTGAAACGTTTTCATTTTTTGATCAAATCGTTTCAAATTAATATTACATCTATATTTTAGACGTTTTTCCCTTAGTATCTAAACTGCGCCTTTATTTAATTAATTTTTTGAAGATGTTTACCGTCTTTTCTTATACAATCTGCTCAATTTTCCAAGCTGTGGGAAAATAATTCTACTTTAAGTCATGATGAACATATTTAGAAAATTATTGAGAAATTTTAAAATCTTTTCTCTTACCATATTGAGGCCTATTGCCTGTGGACCAGGATCTTTAATTTTATTGAAGAAAAAAATGTCTTTGAGTATTTCAGAGAGGGTGAAAGAAATTTGATGGATTATGGGAATTGGTAAAACTGTATTACAAACAAGAGGTGAACGGTTGAAAATTTATTCTCTTATATACAGAAGAACGGTAAGCCTTGAGATCGGATGAGACACATTTACAATAGAAAGGTAATAGACTTTTTGCTCCTCATACTTATCGAAAGCACGTAGCTTACTTTTACGAAGGAATCCGATTTTGTTTTTGCACATAATGACCCATGGTGTTTCACTCGCTATTTGAATTGCTAGGGCTATTTCATTTTTATACATTAAATAGTCTGGTAATGTAGCTAAATGTTTTTCAACTTTTTTATATAAATCTGCAATTATGTTTTTGAGCACCCTAAGCTCGGGGTCCCCCAAACTAATTTTGAGTGAAATCTTTTCCGTTGTTTTATGAAACGTATTTTATTATTTCGAGGAAAACTTCAAATATTTTATCACATTCTAAGTTTGTGTTTATTTCTTCATAAGTTATATTTTGGTTCTCCTACCAACGACGTGGTATTTCATCAATACTTTGATCATGAAAAATTTCTGTTGGTCTCTAATCCCCGAACTCAACAGTGTTGATAACAGTACATGATGTTACCTGTGGAAACATTGGTGAACATACACATGATATTTCTGGTCAACAGATTATCTGTATCAATTCAAAAGTTATTTTACAAGATGGACCGTTAAGAATAATTAATTGATTCATTGGTAGTCCAGAAGAATCCGACTGATGGTTATAAACCACAAATGATTCCTAAAGTAATCGATAAATACAAGATTACTGATAATTATTCCACTAAAATGTGTCAAATTTTCAGAAAAATTCCGTATGTCTAAATCCTCTTTGCAAGGTTAAAAAGGATTTTCAAGAAGTGTAATAATCAACTTTTGGCATCCAATCCAAGGACGTTGTTTAATATTGTGAATGGAAAAATCGCTCACGTTCCACCTACATTGTTTTTCTGATGTTTATGGGATAACCTTTAAATTTACTGATGGTACTGACTCTTCATATAATGGGATGAAAAAGCTTCGCTTCTTTGAAAGGTTGAAAGAGCATATACATGATTTAAAATATGATAAACGTTCAACTGCATTGTCAAGAAATTTCCTTGATGGAGGTATTTCGTTTATTGTCTTTGACAATACCAGGTTTCTTTCAAACCAAGAATATCCATTCAAAGCAATTGTATGTGAATTTTTGAGAAATTTGTTAAAAAAATCAATAAATACGCAGTGATAATGTTTCATTTTCTATTCCATAAGTTTGAGTGAGTGTTTTAAAAGAACTTTAGTTACTGCACAATGTTTCCAATAATTTTGTTTTATTTCATTTTTGGAAAAGAGATGTCGCCTCTGAGGTATCTTTAAATGTTTTTATGAAAGTTTTGTAACTTCTTTCAGTTTGAATTATCCGTTCGATAATATAACATCTAAATAAGTGTTTGCCGATTTGTATTTTAGAAAATTAACTCATGAAGATAGTTTAAAGATACACAGAAACGTTGAGTGTAATTTTTATTTTTGTGATTTTAATTTTTTCGTCTTTGTTAAAAATATCGAAATAAAGTGTACGTTGATAGCGATTTATTGTTTTGTTTTCACATTTAATTCACCTATGTTATAGAAAATATCAGAAATTAACTATATTCAGTATGGCAACAGGAATATTTCAAAAATCTTCAGAAACACCAAAATTATAACAGGTGGAAAAACACAGATTCCTTTGATTAAAGTAAAAAGATTAAATGAGTTTTATGAAACAGAGCAGATTAAAATAAAAGAAAACATGTTATTCACTGTGTTACGTATAAGTGGAAATCAATGAAATGGGTGAAATGAGACATGTTCGAACTTTCTTTTCCGTTCATTTAAACCGTACTTTCATATACTTATGTTACATCATAACAATTGTACAAAACAGGAGGCGGAGAAGACTTCATTAGTCAAGGAAGGCATACATAATAATTAAAATAAGCTTTTTAATAGGAATGGTAACTGAAAGACCGTAGAACGCTAGTTCATGCCATATGTTAAATCTATGGGAAATGCAAAATTCGACTGAAACCGACGTAAATTTTACCAATGCTTTCAGAGAAAGTTTCTTTATATATATTGTTTACATAAATATAGACATAAAATGGGTACTCAAGTGTGTTAATTAATCTATAGAATCAGTTATAGGACAGTCTTTGCGGTAATTAAGAAGTTATAAGCCAGTTAATACGTGCTTGTCTCTGCGATCTATAAATTAATGGTTATTGATTTTTTATTCTACTCAGAGGAGCTTACGAGAGATGTGTCTAGAAGGAGAGCCGGGCAACTAAAAAAAATAATGATGTCCAGTTGGCCAGTTAATAGGCTTGCGAGTGAAGTCTGTAAAATTTGTCGTGGTAGACAATAAAATAATATATATCTTTACGATAAAATTTGTGGAATGATTCCACGGTAGTAGAACCATAATAATATCTATATAATTCTCAGACAGAGCCATGTGCACGCTCCGAAGGATGGACTTTGAAAGACCTGACGACAATGCCAGTAAGCGATGGATCACAGGTAGCCTCTATATATTGTTTTTGTATGTGCAAAATAAGTATTGTTAAATAATACGATAGGGCCTGTTTACAGTCAGGAGTTAATTCTATTATGCTAATATGCTGAGTAAAAGAATTCTACCAAAATTTAATGCTTTTAGCCTTTGCTATGTCGATAATCTGTTTTTCATTAATGCATGTATATATTGTAAATAAAATAACTGTAAATGTAAAATAACTTTCTCCTCATTATTTATGTCTATCTAGTGTGATTTATTAGTTTTTGCATCGAGTTAGAGAGGTATGTATTTATTTACATTCCTCATCGATATGCAGGTGTCAAGCTGCAGTTATAAATTTAACCTTTAGATTTTGAGAACTTTAAAGTCTAGTGCAGCCTTTTCCAAAAAGTTGAGAGTTCGTCAAAAATTTACACAGCGCTTTGGTTTGATTTAATTTATCATTTAGAGTAATTAATGATTGTATTCTTATATTATGCAATTTTACCGAATTACTTTTCCCTCTCAACTAGGAACTTATATGATCCTAAATATTAATTGTTTACCTGCAAATCGATAAAATCAGGATAGGAAGGGGGAGTTTTACCTGTTTGACTCCACCGCTGTGTTTTGGGATGCTCTTTAGGGCTGTAACCGGGTAAAAGTATTATACTTGCCTAGAACTTCCCAGCATTGCCCCCCTCTTATTAATGGTATCGTAGTATTGTGCATCTCAACGAATTCGATAACCGCTAAACCACTCTGAACGTGATTACAGATGTTTAAAGAGTAATTTTTTTTTTATAAGCAAGTTAAATTTTAACATGGAAATACAATAGGCAAAAAACTTTAAACAAATTTTGCTAATAACTGCGAAACTCATAAAACTAGAAACTTGCATGAAGACTCCTTTTAAGGGGTCTCAGGACTCTTAAAGCTTTAAAATTTTCGAAATTTTAATTTTTTTAGAAGTTAAACTCCTATATTTTCTGAACATTTTGATATAATTGTTTCCTTGAAATTCCCATTAGAACTGAAGTTATGGCTTTTACTTTTATACACGTTCAATAGCTGAAGCGTCGTTTCAGAAACTTTGAAGCCATTTTTCTTCAAATGACGTTTTTGGGCATAACGCGCACGATATCTCAAAAACTTATGAATATTTTTTTCATGAAATTTTCAAAACATATGTTTCATGTTATTCTGTATAAACTGAACCTAAAATTTCCTTTTTATTGTTTAAAACAATATTTTTTTAGGTGATTATACTGTTAAAATTTTCTTAATTTTGCATTAGCTAAATACAACTTTGTATTAAAAATATAAAAAAGCTTTAAATACCAATTTTTTTTTTGGTTCAGCGTAATTATTATAATCTGAAGTATACGTAGGTGCCAAAATTTTCATTCTAGTTGCAACACTTATTTTGTAATCGTGCGCGTAATCTGTTATGCCGATTTTTTGCTCGAAAAATGTCTAAAAGTTTGGAGCACCCAGTAAATGTTAATTCTGCATCTTATAATTTTTTAAATACATGAAATGAAAGAACCTACTTATATATTTTATTGCAGTTAAAATTGTGTCTTAAAATTAAATACATTTTAAGATATTAAATGTTGAAAATGGTCTTTTTTTTTCATTTTTTCCAATTTTAAGAGTCCTGAGACCCCTTAAATAGAAACCATTCAGAAAGAGTTTACGATACATGGTGAGATCTACACTTACATGGAATCTGGTGTAACTGTTTCAAAAAATAGACATCCATTTGGAAGCTAGGTCAGTACACCGTAAAATAAATTCTGTATTTTATAAAAAAAGTTGTTGGCACACCAGCTCCGAACACAGCTGCTGTAAATCTTACAAGCTGCTGTATTTAAGAGTGCAATAAAATTTCTCATGTGTGGGGAATGTCGCGCTGCTATTGGCTGCGTAGTGCACATGACAAAAATAATTAAATTTTTACTTTATTTGTTGCTTGAGTTCCCTTTCACAGCATCGGTGCTTGAAAAATGACAACATAAATTTTAGGAAAAATAGGTGCATTTCACAATAAAAGGTGGTGGCAACCCGGCTGCCAACACAGATGCTGTAATATTTAAAAGCTGCAGCCTTTAAGAGTGCTGTAATTTTTCTCAAATCTAGGTAAAGTCGTGCTGCTATTTGCTGCGTGGTGCACGTGACAGGAAAAAAATCAATTTTTACTTCACTTGTTGTTTGAATTTGATTTCACAGCATCGGTGCTTGAAAAATTACACCATAAAGTGTAGGAAAAATCATAACTTTTTTAAATAATAAGGTATGTACATTCCATCAGAGGTTGACACTGTAATTTTAGATACACTTAGGTGCAGCATAAAGATGTTTGGAAACCCTATTCTAGATGATAATTTTATCAATCAGTTATACTTATAAGCTAAGAACTTCTGAATTTAAAGGGAAATTAACAATAGATTTATACAGAAAAAATACTGTATTCGCAGAAAATAAAATACCAGTAAGCAGTCTAGCATAAAGAAAACTTTTTAAAATGATTTCTTAATGATTAACTATAACTTTCTGAAAATCTTTCGTATAAAAGATGAAACAACGAACGGTAGATAGAACAAAACGGAAAAAAGCAGAAAATATACAGCATTACTTTCAAATGATACGTTCCATTCAAAAATAGATATTTGATAGTTCCGGGAAAAACACAAAGCAATTCATGCCTCAGTTCTCCGATTTCGAGAGACACTGGCAGCAAAATTCCCATTTTTCTTCTATCTATAATAATAGAAATGTTCCAGAATTATTTTTGAGAGAAATATCTGTAGCAATAAATACAAAAGAAAGGAATAAAATAAGTTATTCACTGAAGCCTATAACATATAAAAAAATCATAATTCAAATTTGTATTACATTAAAATACAAAAATCCACAGGAAAACAATTTAAAGGTAAAAATTAATAAACATGCTAATGTCAAAACCATGTGAATTAATTTTATATGCATGTTTATTTGCTCGTTGCATTTCTGTAATCTTACTATTACATAATAGGTTTTTAACATATAAAAATAAATTTTCGGAAGAGTTTGAAATAAACAAGAAAATATTAATAAGAATAATAAGTTGATAGATGTATGTATTTAATAAGTTTTAGAAAAAAACAGTTTGCAAATATTTAGTTCTGATTTTAGTATAATGAAACACAAGAAACAAATAAATTTGTTACATTTATATTCTTTAACAAAAACACAGCATCAAATTATAACAACTTGATGATTCTAACATAACGTGTTTTGACTGCTGGTGTAAAAATGATTGTATAGCAAGTACTTTCATAATCCTTCTACTGTTTTTATAAACTAATACTATACGATTTTAGGAAAGAAAAGTACTTAATTTTAAATTTTAATTTTGTATTTGAGAGAAACTGAGTGAAATGTGACCCTTATAACATGCGAGTTACAGAGCAAGTTTGAATGTATATATAATCTGTAAGTTTTATTTACATCTCCTCATGAATATGATTCCTTTTGGACACTTTCCAACATAGTTGAAAAGTGTTAGGTTTGTCTTTCAGTCTGTCAGTGATATAATTCACGTATATATTGTACGATTGCCATGAAATTGATATATATTATTGGGGTTTACTATAGCATATTTGGAATTGCAAATAAAGTGGGTGGCTTATAAGCTCATTACAGGGCCACTCAAAAGTATTCCGTTACATTATGGTCTATAAGGAAAATCGTTTGCCGTGTATTTTAATGATATTACAGTATATTAAGCATTTTGAAATTGATATACATCATTGAGGTGCACTACAAGGTTATTACTATAGAATATGGTGTGCACAGATTTTATCGTTCATTTCCAGGACGCATAAAATAATTTCACTATAGAAGAAAATAAGCAATAATTGAAAAATTGGAGCGTACGAAAAATAATTGCTTGAAGTGCGTTTTCAGTTGTGGTATGTGTTTTTAAATTTAGCTATTTTTTAAATATTACTTGGTGTGTATAGATTCTATAGATCATATACAGAGTAGCACAAAAGTTCTGAAAAACATCTGTTTATAGGCGGAAATTGTTGAATGGAGATTTATTTTCAACTGTCCTATGTGTTTAGCTGAACTAACTTTTAGCATATTATGTAGCATGCATACATATCTGTAGTTTATATACAGGGCTGCACAAACAAATTGTATATTTTAACGACTATTAATTGTAATAGCAGAAAATGTGTTTTCAAATGCATTATGTGCACTGTAAAAAAAAAAAAAGAAAATCCGTTACAAAACAGAATTTGTACTGGCAATCGAGACGCCAGTACTATTTCCGTATTGTAACGGAAATTTTCCGCCGTAAATTCCAGAAAAACGGAAGTTTTTCTAGAATTTATGGGTAAAAATTTCCGTTAAAATACGGAAATAGTACTGACTTCTCGATTGCCAGTACAATTTCCGTATTTTAGCGGATTTTTCTTTTATTTTTTTAATTTATTTTAATTTATTTTTTTATTTTTTACAGTGTGTTTAAATTGTTCTTTTAGACACAATCTTTCACCTTCGTAAGCTGTAAAGTTTTGTTACAGTATTGTGAATGTGTTGGAAAGTCTAATCTGTACGCGTCATGGTCATAATATACGTTGTATGCATGATTTTTCGTTCTTGTTTTATCTGATTTTCATTACAATTAAAATCCTTTTGTTATTAGTTCTATGTATCCCTTTTCAAGCAAGTATTGTAATCACTACTTCATTTTTGTAATAATACAGGCGAAATTAGTACACAATTATTTAATTGTATACTACAAAAAAAGTGATATTCAGCTTTTTTGGCATGCTTTATACAATTATTTCCTATTGGGGAGTTTTATAGTCATTTTGTACACCATGACTTACAATTTAATGAGCTGTTGAAATGATGTTGTAAAGCGGAGGAAGAGGATAGAATTATAGTAATGAAACTTAAAGTAAAGAAGCAACTAAGTAATCGTGCAATATATATGCAATGTATACGCAATTTCATTGCGCTGTATTACCGTTATTTTTTTATTGTAAATTTTAGGGAAAGTGCACTTATGCTTTGATAAATTTAGCAATGTTTCAGCACAAAGTATATCAACATTGAAAATTAATAAATTACTTAAAATAACACACTTTACTATATCCGATATGTATAAAAATGTAACAAAAACAGTCAATATGTTTATTGATATTTGTTTAAAAATTACATTATCCGAAGCATTTTTGTTTTTTAAAAGTCTTATATAAACGTTTCTTTTTCCGTAAGAAAAAAAAAAAAAAAATCTAAAATTTAACATTAAACACGTAGTTTTAATAACAAACACAGAGAATAAAAACGCCAATCACACTTATTTCACAAAAATTCATCTTTTTATAATGGTATTTTCTAAAACGTTCTTTCAGATATGAATAATCTGATTTCTCGTATGAGGTCTATCAAATTTACTGTGCGTCATAAAAGATATAAAGTGTGAATAAGAAATATTTGGTACACTAAAACTGCCTTAAAATCTATAAAATATTTTGACAGAAAATTCTCTTTACATAACAGGCAAACATGTACGTTTAATTATTTTGGAATATAAAATAAAAATTAAGATAATAGGTTTTTCGTATTTTTAATTCTTTTATATATAAAATTGAACGATTTTTTATTTTCCAAATGCATAGTGTACGAAAAGCATTGTAATCCTAATTTGTGTGTATGTGTGTGCCAGTGAACATAATAAATCAGAAACAGTGCTTCCGAAGAACTTCCAATTCGGCGAACAAGTTATAAATCACTGTCGCAAGGCTAATTTTACTACAAAAATATAATTTTAAATTTTAGATTGCACACAAAAATGTCAAGAATGTCTTGCTATATAGTAAAGTGGGGACAGACGCCGCGGTGGGACAGATGCCGCAGAGATTGTGTAGGCGACGCTAGCGTTCCCTAGACCAATTTTAGAAGTTCGTTGTGTTCCTCTGTGCTGTGTGATGTGTTGTATGCGTTTCCACCGCTTAATTATCAGTATTTACATATTTATGCCAGTTTGTATGGCTTGAACCTGCGTGGTAAGTTGCTAAAATTATTCTATTGAAGTTTTATTACCCATTTTAAGAAAAATAAACAGATTACATCCAAAAATCGATTGCAACTATAGACTAGATACTCGTAGAATACAGACATGTGCATGCCTTTCTCTCGCGTCGCTCACATGATACAAATTGGCGGCGCGGCATCTTGCCCGCCACTATGGGACAGATGCCGCATCGAGGTTGAGGGACAGATGCCGCACCGAGGTTGAGGGACAGATGCCGCAAAATATATTTTTGCTTTTCGGTTCAATAAATTCATCACTGCGATTTAAGTAGAACTTACATGTAAATAAATGTATAGTAGCGCATTCTGTTACTTATCAAACTATTCTCAGCAACAATGTTGGCTCACCATGTGTGAATAAGGAAAACGTAGGCTGTTTACAATTCTCACCATCTAAACTGTTAAACAAAATCTCTCCTACCTCAATGGTCAAAAGACCTATACAGCCAAGTAAGAGAAAGTAAAATGATGCAAATATTACAAGCTCAGAGTTTATAAACAATTAGAAAGAAGAAGGAAATGAAAAACGTAAGAAATTAGAAAGCGTCAAAGAACGACAGCTTGGCGGAAGTAAAATATGTAAAAAAATGAAGGGAAAGATCAACTTGACAACGCCTTACTCGAGGAAAAAACTAAAATAAGAGTCATCTTCAGACAATGGGTAAATTGTTCCTCTTATGGATTCTGATGGCAGAACTGGATTGGAATTTGATGACTCTGCATATGTTGAGTGGCTGGAGTCTTATAAAGGAGCAAAGTCTAAAGCGGTGGAATTCAGTGCATCAAATTCAATCGATAGCTGCATGAAAAACGCTTACTTTACTTTTGCAACGGGTAGTGTGGTGCGATTGTGGGCGAATGAAAATACAAAATCAAAGAATGAGAATAAAGGCCAAAAATAAACAGTTTAGGGCCTAAATAGAATAGAACTAATACTTACATTAACGGCAAACTGCAATGTTAGCCTGGATGTAAATCGGTGATTTATATCATTTTTTGAATTATGCTGTCTATTGTTTCCAGTAATTATGCTATCCATTCATGGAAATTCAAATGACTTTCTGTTCATTTTCACTTTTTGTCTTAAGTTTTGCATAACCCTTTAACATCCAACCCGCACGATCGTGCGGGTTAGACATTCCTTTAAATATTTTCTTCTGAGTCCTATGTAATAAAAACTCGAATCGAACGATAGTTCTGGTTTGCAGATAAAGTAATGTATCATTTTTTATCAACAGGTAGCGATTGCAGTCCATGCTTTACTTTCTACAGGCATGACTTGCTTTGTTTACAAATACATCTGGTCTTAAAGGGTTATAGAGATTACACTTTTGCATTTTCGTTAAACTTTTCACAATTTAGTGATATATATATATATAATTTTTGTTTGTTTACTGTTATATATTTTCGTTTTAAGTAGTTTGAGAAAATAAAAATATGATTTGCTTGAAAAAAAAAAAAAAAAAAAGAAAAAAAAAACAGCCTAGCATTTTTCTCCATGCGGCATCTTATCCAGCACATAAAAAATTATGTTAAAAAAGGACCTGTGAGAATTATACCTGTGTGTAATTATGCCTATTTTATTAAGAGGGTTTTAACTTGTTTAACATAGAAATTAGATTCTAATGGGTTTGATCAATGATTTCTGGTACTTAGTTTGATGTTTTTTGCTTTATTGTACATTTTGCAAGAAGAAAAGAAATACTGCGGTATCTGTCCCCACTTTACTATATACAAGTTAAAAATAAATAAAAGCTAGGTTACAAATTAAAAACTTATATTTTTTATAATTTTTATTCGCAATTTTTAATGGGGATGTTACCAGAAATGTATTTCAGTACCTCTTACAGCGCTATTTTGCGTTGAGTAAAATTTATTTTTATATAAAAATGCTTACATTTTACATACAGTCATTTTATAAATGTTACAATTTTAAAAATTTAAAATATATGGCATACTTACTTTACAATTATTAAACCATTTCCAATTTTTTAATTGTACTATTTTTAGTATTTATAAAGAAAAATTAAACCTATCCTAACGCATATAAAACGACAGAGGAAACCAGAAAAGTATGCAATATTATTTTCAAACGATTCAATTTTAAAATAGAAATTCGGTATTTCGGGAAAGAAATGTAATTCATGCTTCACTTGCCGTATTCCGAGAAAAAGGCTAGCAGGAAATTTCAATTTAAATTCGTTTGAACATAGAAGACATATTTAAGATTTAAATTATGAAAAGATACTCAGCAGTATAAGAAAAATAGAAATTTATTTATTTCTCTCTGATATTTTATAAAAATGCAACCGCAAATTTAAAAATCTTTAATTCTATTTTGATGTCTTACGTCGAATATATAATTTTTCATTAAATGTATTCAATCCTCTAAGAAATGTCTAGATAATTTTAAATAATATTTTCACATTTTATATGTACTTTGATTTAAATACCTCTTTAAGTTATGTGCCTACCCTCAAATAGCTGTTTTTCCTACAATTTCGATTTTTTAAATTATTATTTTAAATTATAGATCAAACATTTAGCATTCTAAAAATTCTTTACGTTTGGTTTAGCGATAATTAGAAGCAATGTTATATCCCAAAATATACATCTGAATTGAATTTTCTGAAACTGAAAGTGACCGTTTAAAGAACCACAGAAAGTTAACCAATACATTTTAATACACAAATATATAATATATAATATATACACAAATATATATACACCTTTAAATACGGTAGATTTTAAAGTTGTAAACTTTATACATGATATTTTGTGCTAGTATACCAAAATCTTAATATGCGTCTTCTGGAAAACTTTTTTTCACTGTGTACGTTTACGAGAAACATCATTACTTAAATTATTAAGATATTGAAATAAAAGTTTGTGAGAAGGTTCTGCTCATCTCTTGCTATGTTATGAAGCAAAATATATCTGGTAAGTTTGTATATGTGAATTTGAGAGCCATTTTTATTAAAAAAAAATACACATTTTTTAATAACGTTTTGTATACAGAATTTTGTATATGTTAGTAAATTTAAGAGGCATCGAAATCTTCCACTTCATAAAGCAGGTAAATAGTTTACTAATATATTGTTGAAAAAAGTGAAATACATTGATTTTGTTATAAGGTTTGGCATAAACGCAATTTTTTACTAAAATTTGACAAAATATTGCTTAAATTTGAAAAGTTAATAGAACTTCTATAAAAATTTTATATGAATTCATAGTTCTATTCGCTGTTTTAACTAAAAACACGTAAGTTTGATAAAAAATTCATATTTTTCAAAAAATGTGCTCTGAAGGTAGTCACATACCTGAAGAGATGCTGTTTTTAATTCAATTAAAATAATATTTTTTAAGCGATAATTTTAAAAGCTACAAAACGTAAACAAAACGAAAGTTTCGCAAAGTCATTTATAACTGTAAACGGAACAGTTTTTTTGGAATATTTTGAGTTTGATATGAAAAATTCATTGTTAAAATTTGTGGAATTAGTTGTTTAAAATCTAGACCTCTGATTTAGATATCAAATAATATTACATGTATTTTTTAGAAAGGACAATATAGTTAATGTAATTCAGACAAGAATTAAATCATTGTAAGCCTAAAGGTAGATCGAGTAGTTATTTAAAAAATATTTTTTTTATATTGATTTTCTGAGAATTTTAATTGGGATTTGTTAAATTACGAACTTTTCAATTGGTCATGTTTACCAGGGAGAGAGCCCTTCATGTTAAATATATATGTTAGATTATTCTAACATTGGAAGGTTTTACTAGTGAACGAAATAACTTGTTGTTATGTTACCAGTAGTGCAATGTTGAAATTATAGAAACACGGGTAGAGTTGAATACTCATCGACAAATATAACGAATTTTGAATTTTAACGAAGAGAATGTTTCGTAGTAAATCAACATGGATATTGGAAAGTAGTTGCCATCATCGAGTGGTAGGCCAGGCATCACATTTGTACAGTGTAGGTTTTCTCCGGAATAATTGAGACAATGCATAATTTAACTCAGGATTTTATTGAAAGAGGCGGTGCAGTTTCCACCAATTTATTTTAATCAAGCCATCGCTACGTAGTATTTAATTATGGATAATCAAATTATAGATAATAGAAAATATCAGACGGCGACCAGGGGATGTTATGAAAGTAGAAATACGATAAATTCTGCTGAAACACAGCGAGTATCGACTTTTTGTTCCTCAAGTGTAAGAACACAAATATGACGTTGATCGAGCTCTCAACCAATGAATAATTAAGAATATCACGTCATGAAAAAAGTGCGGAGAGAGCCAGCGGATGAATTTGAAGGGAAAAATGATAACCTCAGAAAGACGCGGAAAAGTAAAAATGGAAGCTAAAAGAATATTCTAGAAAGAAAAAAGCGCGGAAATGGAACATTTAATTTAAGAATACTAAAAACGTAATATTTAAGCAATTTAGACAAGTGAAACATTAAATTAAAGGGAATTTAACAGAGTTAACGATAGAGATTATTTAAGGATAAGGATTTAGTGAATATAAAGTAGTAATTTAGAATAAGATAAGGAAATCGCGGAATTAGATCTAATAATGTAACATATAGATACCATGTTTCTGATACTGCCTTAGAAGAATTCAAAGGAAAATATTAATTTCTATAGACTACTCACATACGATCATAATAGTGAAAAACTATCGTACTTACAATTCAAATGTCATTAATACAAGCATAATTTGTTTAAGACCACTGTTTTAGCATAAATATTTCATATAAAAACGTTATAAATGCGAAACTGAAAAAAAAAATCAATAGCAATGCTGTTTTTATGTTATCCAAAATTCGACTGACAAATTGATAGTAGGCATCAAGAAGATAAAAAATTGCCATAGAACATGGGGTCGCAAACCACTTACTTGGTTACAAATAGAGAGCGTTTCATTTCATCCTAACTGAATTCGTGTTGGTTGTAATAATTTAAAAACATTGCAATGAAAATGCAACGATGTGTACATTGTTTTGTGTAAAATGTGACAACATCACGAAAAGATCTGGAAAAACATATGTTGCTCCTGCAATCGGTGATATCCTATGAAGTGATAACCACAGTCCAAACATGTGGGGCGTCCACGTCCATTGCATACTGCTGGCGCGTATAATTGACACTTCTACCACTTTTGTTTGGTATTATCACATTTACAACAAAAGTGATACTGTTTGTTAAAGGTTTTATTATAATATACTTCAGATTTCGGAAAGTTATTACCGGTAACCCAAATTAAGTTCGGATGAAACACCCTGTATGTTTCATTAAATACGTGGTTTGCGACCCTACGTTCTATGGCAATTTTCCATTCTCTTGCTGTCTACTATCACTCCTCTCGAAGTTGGGAACACGATGTGGAACTCGAAGTGGTCGAAGTTTGGAACACGATGTATATTCTGTAAGTCTGTAAAAAACAGAATCAAACCCATTCTTTATATTTACTACTTTTGTTGCTTTGAGTCATTAATGAGTTAAATTTTGTGCCATTCGAAAAACTGTTTAATGATTTTTTTTTAGGAAAGAAGAATACTATTTAACAAATATGTAACATTAAACTTTCAAGCAACATTTGGAACTTTTTCTTTCGTGCTAAAAGTGGCACAAAGTGTAGCTTACACACACACATATATATATATATATATATTAATGTGACAAAGGTCCCACTCTAATAATCTTACTATTAATTATAATAAAAAAACATGTGTTTTAATTATAACAATTAGTGATCCCTAATAAAACTAGTCTGCGAAATTTAGATTGTGTCACTTCTAATTAGTTTTTGATTATTGATTCTTATGTATTTTGTAGTGCTGAATTTGAAAATCTCTTTCATTTTTTAGCATCACGTCAGGATTTTTCGCAAATTGTTAATTTTTTTAATTTTTAAAAAGTCGAAATATTGCAAAATTCTGATACAATAAAATAGATGTAAAACTTTTTTCATTATATTCTATTCATCTTTTTCGTATAGTATAAAATTTTGAGGCTAAAAGTGTAAAATACTGTGTATTTAAAACACTTACAATTTCATTCCATGTGTGGAAGTTTCTATGAAACTCTCAGGCTCTACCTCTACTTTTTCCTTTATATTCACTTAGGGCTTCGGTTCCTAAGGTCATCTTTTGGCCTATACTATGCTTGTTTACAGATAATCATGTAAAATATTAGGTATTTAAAATACTGAAAATTTGAGGAAGTTTCTTTGAACCATTAATGCTCTACCTCGCGCTTTTCCTTTTACATTCTCTATGGGGTTTTCGGTGTCCTCTTTTATTTTGGCGGTTCATAATGCTGAAAATTTGTTGTACATGTATTTAAAACATTTGTCTTTTTTTGATAAGGCTTTGACATATTTTCGCCATATTTTGACTTTGTAAATTTCGAATTTACCATTTCCGAAATGTCCGGACGTGATAATTAAAATTGAAAGTCGTTATTGGATTCAACACTAAAAAATGTCAAACAACAATTATGAGAAGTTAAAAATACAACTGCCACATCTAATTTATTGTATAAGTTTTCGCTATTTTTTTACTTTTTTTAGATTTGGAGAAAATCCTGATGAGATGGTTAAAAATGAAAGTCATTTTCGAATTCAGCATTAAAAAATACATAAAAATCAATAATCCAAAAAAAAAAAAAAAAAAAAAAACCAACCATCGCAGCTTTGTGTAATTATATTATTATAGACATTTCCCGATTATCGTATTGCGCGACTTACGTAAATTTGCATTCATGTAATAAATCTCGAAAATTTCATTTGTGAAAAATGTTCACAAATGTAATGTTCACTGAACATGCAACCGCATTACTACGCAGTTGCATTCTTTTGTTATTTATTTTATAAATAAAAAACATATATATATATAAACCACAGCCGTAATATAGTTTACATATTAGACAGAGTTATATTTTTATTGATATATACAATCAAATCTATTACAAAATAACTTAATCTTTAATGTTAGTTATTCATAGTAGTCATGTAATTCATATTAAATACAGTTGGAGCTTATCAAAGATTATTTTATTTTGTGAGATTTATTCGTTTGTCTTTCCATCAGAAATTCATGGAGAGTATGTTAAATTAGCCCTCCTTAATTATTTCTTATTTTTATAGTCGTTTGATGCAGATTCAAAATTCTTATAAACCTTTTTATCAATGTTAGATTTAAAAATCCTGTATTGTACAAGGTATTTGAAAAGTGTTCTTTAAGTTTGTTTTTATATTTTTTCGTACTTTTATAGTTTATATACGAGTAAATAATGTCGCCTGATGCTTTATTTATAAAATTATGCGGTGTAAATTATATATCTATGTATATATATATATATATAGTCTCTTAAATTCAGGACGTGGCTGGGTACATATTTACCTAGCTTCTGCAAAAGAATCGGAATAAAATAAGAAAAGTATATAGAACAGCGGGCGGAAAGAGGCCGCTCGCCGCGGCGCTTGACCCACCCGCCATCCCCTGACCACCGACCAACACCAATAATAAGCTCGACGCAACAACGGTCTTTCGGTAGATTCAATATACACACACACACACACACACACATATATATATATATATATATAACCATTATATAATTACAATTCATCATCTATTTCCAATTACTAAAATTAAATTAATAAATTTAGCTTCAATACATAACACTGACATTATACAAAATAAAGATGGAACCTTTAACTTGTAATACAAAATCAAGCACAATACCACTAATTCACTAGCACATTGCGGACGATTAATCCATATAAAACATATGAATGACAATAACCTATGAATGATACAATAACCTATTAAAGACAAAAGTTACAAATAACCAGCGAAATATTGTTGACCCATTAAAAGACGTATCGTAAACAAATAATAGATCAATTGGAAGGAGGTAGCAGGAAGCTTATATAGCATTTCACTTCTTCAGGGGTACATGAAATACAAATATAAGCAAAAACATAGTCGATTTCTGCAATAGAATCCAGCAATAAGCTAAAAATTGAATGTATTATGTGCGCGATCGACTACATGACAAAAAGTATAAATTTACCATGCAATATAAATTGAATTAAATAAATAATTAATCAATGCAAGGTCCGTAATAATGAACAATATGAACAAAATTGGAACCTTTAAATTTAAGACATACCCAGTAAGAGAATTGAAATCATCGTATCATCATCTCAAACATGTATCCCATTTTAGCACCGCAAAAATCCCGTCTAATTAAATTGTACAGTTAAAAGCGAATCCTTACGGATTCAAATCATCAAAGCTTGCAGATAATATTAGCATTCTTATAAATATAATAATTATAATTAACTTAAATATTCTATTAAATAAAAATTATTTTGTACTATTTTAAGGATCCTGGATAAAATTATTACTAAAAAGTACAAAAAGAAGTAGATGTTTAAAATAATCAGGTAATACATGAGATAAATAATATAATATAATATAATAAAGTATGGCAATATATTTATTTTAGAACTCATTAAATAATTATTTAATGCTGCCATCTACCGAAACTTCAAAAAATTAAAAAGTTCATACGTATTCACAACCACGGCTAAAAGAAGTAGATAATAATTTGTAGTGGTTCCATCTATTGCAGATTACCAAAAATAACTGTAGAAAAATTGCATATTGCAAACATTTGAACCTCATTAATTCACCTTAAAACAGCACAACAATATCATTCTAAAACAGCTCAACAGAATAACGATAATAATAATTTAGCATCTTTAATATAATGTTTATAATTATTTATAATTATTTTCTTTAAAATTAATTCAATTAATAATAATTTCAAATAAGTTACATTTATAATAATATAAAAGTATGTTTCTATTAACCAGTTAATAAATTTAATGTTATAAATTTTAAATTGTTTCCTTACAGATAGGGGGGGGGGGGGGTAAATCCAAACAAATTACAACATTTCTACATACTGATAATTACATGTATCATATACTGTATTAGCGTCCACTATTATAAATTATAATATTTTGATGTAAATCAATAAAAGTGATTTAAATTGATGTACATTAATATAATATAAATATTTTTATACAGTACTAAGGACAGCAGATTCATAAGGACCAAAATAAACATAGAAACTCATAAATCCAACATACCAATCCCCTTTTTTTAATATATTTACACTCATTGGCATACAAATTTGCGCACCAAGAAATAATTGTGGGATCGTAACGAACTTGGCGTGAAGGTACATATCAGGCAGATATGCAAATGATTAGAAATGCAGCGTGATTGCGCATTGCGTAATGCCAGTAGATGGCTTTGAACTTCGTCCCCCTTGTAGTATAAAACAGGTAAGCAGAACTTGTCTGAGTGTACCTTTTCTTTTGCAAAGGAAACGCTGAGGTAGACATGCCGTTTCGTAGCCATCGAAGACAATATGAGCAGCTGTCAGAGTTCGAGAGGGGAAGAATCATCGGGATGATGGAAGCTGGGTGGTCAGCTCGGCAAGTAGCTCGTCAAGTGGGCCGTTCTGATTTTACTGTGAGGAGGTTTTGGGACCAGTGGACTGATGAGACGTCATTTACACGGCGACCAGGCTCAGGATGCCCTCGACAGGCCAGTCGTCGAGAAGACCGTCACATCATACGAAACGCACGCGTAGAGCCAACTGCCTCATTCGCCGCTATCCAGACACAGGCAGCACCTTCACTACGAACCCCTATGTCTTCCCGAACCATCGCAAGTCGCCTGGCTGAAAGACATCTGGTATCGCGGCGCCCATTACGTGTGCTGCCAATGACACCCATCCACCGACGCCTCCGTTTGGAGTGGTGTCGCGCACGACCCGATTGGACTGCATCGGAATGGATCCAGTCGTCTTTCAGACGAGTCTAGATTCAATTTGAGCAGCGATGGCAATCGTGTTCGTGTGTTGAGGCCCTGTGGTGAACCCCTCAATCCTGCTTTCGCTTTACAGCGACACACCGCCCTCACAGCTGGTGTGAAGGTATGGGGTGTCATTGCTAACGATACACGGCCACCCCTAATATTGATCCATGGCACAATGACAGCCCAGCGGTGCGTCCAGGACATCCTTCAGCCACATGTGCTGTCAATCGTGGCATGGCTCCCAGGAGTCATTTTTCAGCAGGACAATGTTCGACCACTCACAGCATGGATGTCTCAAGCCTGCCTCCGCCACATTACTATTTTTCCCTGGACGGCTAGATCGCCACATTTGCCATCAATCGAGCATATCTGGGATCATTTGGGAAGGCAAGTTGGACACCCTACAAGTTTGGTTGAACTCGAGGCGCGTTTACAGCAACTGTGGAACGAGATGTCTCAGGACATCATACGGAACTTGTATGCCTAAATGCCCGCTCGTATCCCATCGTGCATTCGCGCTAGAGGGTGTCCTACAGAGTACTAAAATTTCCGTTAATTTGTACTTTTTTCTGCAATAAATGATCCTTTTTGGTTGGTTTTCTACTCACTTATGTCACAGTAGTGCTTACGCGAGCAAAATTTAGTTTCATTTGGACGTCTTTTTCTTAGTGCGCAAATTTTTACGGCAATGAGTGTATTAATTCAACATTTGCGTATAAATTATCCAGACAACTCCTCCCTCCTCCATAATTTAACATCTGCCCACCCAGCTAAACTATTTATTTATTTTTTAAATTATATTTTGTATTTTTCATTTTTTTTTTTTGTTTATTCTTATTTTCTGATAATTTTTATATATATTCTTTGATACGCAAAATGTTAATAGCAACTTACAAGAAACCTCCCTACTATCCATTGTGTAGATCATTAATTAAATGTTATATATATATATTGAATATTGTACTTTCTTACAAAAATTTACCTAACAACTTTCAAATTCGACTGACGTAAAATTCAAGTTACGTAAAATTTTACGGAAATCATTACTTACGTAAGTCTGGAGATTCCTGTATTAAACTAATTTTTAATACTAATTTTGTATGATTTTTTGAACTGCTATATTAGTTTAAGGGGACACAGTACCTTTTAAACTACTTTTTCGATTTTGAATAATACTGTGATATACTTAAATATAATGTCACTACAGATATTAGGTACTATAAAGCAAATATAATTTCATATAATTTCAAAAAAAAAATCTTTTAGAACAGCCCATTTAACTAAAATTTAAATTAAAAAAAAATTAAAAATTAAAATTAAAATCCCTACTACTTTTTTAAATATGAATATTTTTGCTTCAAAAATTTTTTCCATATTCCTTATATTATACTACATAAAACTGTACATGGATTTTTAGATGTATGGAATATTACATTTAATATCAATCTTTTTCTGTTTTGTATAGTAAAAAATCAAGAAAAAATAATTGAAATTCTTAAAGAAAAATAACTATAACCTTGAATATTAAATCCATGCACAATTTTATGTAGTATGTTTTTAGGATTATGGAAAAAAAATTTTGAAGCAAAAATATTCATATTTAAAAAGGTAGTAGGGATTTAAAAAATATATATATTTCTTTTAAATTTAAATTTTAGTTAAATAGACTGTTCTACAAGACTTTTTTTTTTTTGAAATTATATGAAATTATATTTGCTTTATAGTACCTAATATCTGCAGTGACATTATATTTAAATTCATTACAGTATTATTCAAAATCGAAAAAGTAGTTTAAAGGGTACCGTGTCCCCTTATCTCAAATAATTAAAATAAAAACCATATGTTTATTCTGTTTTAATTTGCATTCTAGCTTTAAAATTATTTAATAAAATTAAAAAGCAATACTCTTTCTATTAACTTATAATACGAGCATTATTATTATTTTTTTTTATCGTTGTAAAATAAACGGCCATATTGAGCATGAATATGTCCTCATATAGATTTTAATTCATTTCTTTAATATGTCGGAGTATTTCATACGTTAAACAATGCACATATTTTACAAACTGAAATTAGGAAATAATGAGCATTTGTACAGAAACTGTGTTTTTATAAATCAGTTGAAAAAGAATATTCTGACAAGAAATGTCTAAACCCTCAAAAATTAAAGGCAATTAAAAGTTTCGCTTTAATTAATAGAACTTGTATAACTGAAAAAAATTCCTTATTAGAAATTAAAATAACCAGAGAATTATTTACAAGTATTAATTGGAATAAATAATATAAGTAAATAATGAGATTTATTGATTAAAATACTAATTAATGAAAATAAATTTGTTATTTATAATTAAAATTTAGTAATTATAATTCTACAGACGATAATGATAACGAAAAGAAATTCCATGCATATAATTAGAGATTTTTTTTTCTATTTCTTATCACATTGTTAAATTCCTTGATTTACGTAAATTACTATATATATATTTTAATTAAAATCTACTTTTTATTTTAAAATTTTTGTATTATTACTAGGGGCTCTGCTCCCTGTTCAGACTTTAAAAAACATGGTAATGTACCTTGCTTTAAAATATTAGCAGTTTATGGAAGATTAATTGATATTATGAAAAACAACGACTATTTTCTGTAATCGGGCTGCCGTGCTTTTCCGTTTAAATTGGGCATTTTTCTATTACTATTTCCTCATCCACCGCTGTCGCTACAGCTAAAGGTTACTTTTGAAATTGATAAATAAAATCAGTTACGCATTTGAAAATCCGCTTTTATAAAATTGTTAGTTTTAAAATGTCGCTGCTTCTCTACTTTTATAACGATGCTATGGACAATGTTCTTTCTTTGGGTTCGATGATAAATAAAAAAACTCCGACTGCTTGGTAATAACATTCAGAACCGCCGAAATGCACTGTGTTTTGAATTTTTTTTGCTTATATTTTGTTTTGATCGATTTTTAGATATCTGCTGTAACCGGATCTTATTTTCATATTTTAATGCATTATCATGCATATCTCCATTTTATTTTTAACTGTAAATTATTTATTTTATTTAGATATTTATCATTATTTTCTAATAAGTATTTACTTAATAATAATTAATATAAAATAAATTGAAATCAAAAATATTTTGTGCAGGCATTTACCTGCATTTATGCTGCATCAAGGGAATAACTGCTTCTATACCAAGAGACTCCCAATGTGACGTCACATGCATATATTCCATAAGATAAGTAAATAAGATAAGAATTAAACCCAATTATTTCAAATGCATAGTTTTAATATATGATGTAATTTTCACCTCAAATTTGTTTCGCGAGTAACAATTTAATTGTTTAAAAGGTTTTTCTTTCTGTTTGAGATTTACGTGTAACTATGTAATTCATTACTTGTAAATAAATAATATAATTCAATAATAATACTATTGAAATATTTTTTTAATTTCTTTTAAATTTTAATAGTATTTCTCTAATAGCATGCAACTTTTTTGTTCTTGCTATCAGTGAAAAAGATAAAAAAGTAAATGATATCATTTTCGAATTATTGATGTCATTTCCACATTAAATTTAAAAGAAAACCCAGTGGAGATATTTTATTATTTTTGCATTCAGTGGGCAATTATTATTTCATATATTCATTTCAGATATTCCGGATGATCCGAAAGGTCTCATCATAACTCTTAAAATTTCTAAATTCTAAAATATTAAAAAAGTAATATTATTGAAATGCTAATTTCTTTTAAATTTTAACCTCTTCAGTTCCGAAGCTAAAATAATAATACAAATGCTTATTCATTGTTTTTTTTCAAACAAAAAGACATCGTAAATGGCAGAAAAAAATCTTTTCTGAAATTGATTCTTTAGGCGCTTAGTCATTTAGGTTCAAAAATATGGACCTAAAACTACAAACCCCTTCAAAACACCCATTTAATAACCATTAACTTAAATTAACGCAATCGGAAATTTATGAGCTTTAAACAAGTAAATCTACAAATCCTCATTTTTTTATTTATTTTATTTATTTATTTTTTTTTTTTGAAAACGATTTAAGTTATATACTTATGAAATATTCTCACTTTCTTGGTCATACTGTCTTTTGGGCATTTTTACGCATTTTGAAAAATTAGATGAAAATAGCATTTATTATATGTGGGAATCAGCTTAGATGCTGTCATTTATTCGTTTGCTTTGAACGCAAAAACATTCAGCTATTAAGAAGTGACTTGAAAATGTAAAAAAAAAAAAAAAAAATCGGACATTTTAGTTTTTATAAGGAAAAGAACAGAGGTCCCCGCACGGGGACACAGGGACCGAAGAGGTTAATGGCATTTCTTTATAAGCGACAACAAAAAAATTTTATTGCTGTTGATGAGAGACAAAGAAAAAGGTAAATGGTGTCATTTTCACATTGTCTGTTTAAATTTGAATAGAAAACCAAGCAAGAAATTTTATCCTCCTTACATTCAGCTGAATAATTATTATATCATATATTCTTTTCTCGTACTCGAATTAGTGTTTTTCTAAATTTGTTTCATTAAGATTTCTTTTTTAAATGACAATATGATACCAATTAATAACAATCCTGTTTATTCATTTTTCCTTTTTCTTAAGCGTTTACATAAATGACAACATTTGAACGAATTTTTACAAAATATTCCAGTTTGTGAATTAAAATAGATACTTAGAAAATTGTATTTTTCTCTCTAAACCATTTCGGCCTTCAGCGCCTTTACGAACTAACTGAAAGAAAGCTATGATGAAATTATTACTATTTTTTAAGCCAGTGGAATTTATGCCAAGGAGCAAAAAAAGGACAAACGATTTTTTGGTTTTCTAAAATAAAATTAATCCAGAAGATCGAATATAAGAAAATAAGTTTCAATTTCTTCAACTATTCTTGGAAAACATAATTTAATTACAATGTTGTAATCACTATCGATTGAAATAAAAGATAATTTAAATCGGAAAAGTAAGAAAACGATGAAATCTAATAATCTCTACATTTTCCCATTTTCATACTTTTCCACAAAAATGGAATAATTTAGTTGCCAAAAAAATTTTTAATCGGAAAATCATTAAAATTAGAAAAAAAAATAGTATTTCGAAAACTAATTCTAATTTAAGAATTCTAGTACAATTTTTGACACCTGTGAGTCAATACGGATAATTCTTATTAATTTCACAGCCAAACTTTCTATATTATAGGAAAAATAGCTGTGAAACTAAATCAGGTGTTTAATCAGTCGTTTCTTAAAATCGTTTCATAAAGTCGTTTCTTAAATTTGTTTCATAAATTCGTTTCATTAGGATTTTATATATTTAAGGTAGATAATATATCATCATTGTTTAATATTATTTTATTATATTAAAAATAACATTATAATATTCTTTACGACTTTAAAAACATCTTATTCCATAAATTTTAGCTAAATTATACATATTAAATAATCAAATAATTAGTTAAATAAATTTATGTTCGAAACTTAAAATTAATATGCTATTAAACAAATTTGGAAGTATCACTTATTGAGTTATATTAAAAATATAACAGACGAAATTGCTTACTTTACATTTATCAATGTTTTCGAGAGAAAATAGCATCTTATATTCATTACATATAATATACATATTTTTAAAAAGTATTTATATAATTATTCATTTATCCTTCTTCTACTAAGGTTAAAAGGCAGACTCTTTTAGCATACAAATTTCTTTATTTTTAGATATCTTTAAAAAATATTTTTATTATTTTGTAACATTTGCGCAGATTTCCAAATTTATTTTTCATTAAAAAAAATCCAAGTGTGAGTAAGAAAGCTTAGAGAACTAAAACGTTTATGAATAGTGATGAAAACGCTTATGAACAATAATGAAAATATTGTTTAAAAAATAATGAAAATGTTTAAAATTTACTACTGATTGAATTAATAATTGATTGAATTAATAAAATCCAGGAAAGAGAATCCGTTATTTTATATAATATTTTGGAATATTTTACAAAAACTTTATTTGAATATAAAATTAAATTATGGGAATATTCTCATCCAAAAAGAAAAAAAATAATAGAAAATAACCTTTATAGATAAACCTTTATTTAAATTTCTGATAAGCTTTCATTTCAAGCCCGCAGAACATTTATTACTTCATATAAACTTTCAAAAGCTTTCAAAAGTATATTTCTTTCTAATAAATTTCAGATTTTTTTCAGTTTAAAGGAAACGTAAAAAAATAAAAATATATTTTAATGCAAAATTAATTTATAAAATTATGAACAACTATTTTTTTACACTTTGTTTCATTTTAATAACTTTTCTGTTATTATTTCACGAATAACTTCCTTTTTTTTTTATTTACAGAAAAAAAGTTGGAAAATGTTCGTACTATCGTTCATTGTTTTAATTTGTAGAACATTTATGATTTCATAAAACGTTTTTAAAAGATTTGAAATTTATATTTTCTTTCTAATAATTTTATGAGTTTTTTTTTTCATTTGTTAAATTAGAAGTCAATATTTCAATGCAAAATTTATAAAATTAAGAGAAAATAATTTCAATGTTTCTTAGTTTCATTTGAATAACTTTTGTGTTACAAGAGAAATTGTGTTACATTTAAGAATAACTTTCAAATACTAACTCTCTTTTAACTAAAAAAAAGTTGAAAAATGTTTTTACTTTACAGTTTTTAAATTAGAAGTTAATATTTCAATGCAAAATTTATTTCTAAAATTAAGAAAAAAATATTTTTTATATTTCTTAAGTTCATTTTAATATCTGTTGTGTTACTATTTAAAGAATTATGCTCTTTCTTTTAACTTAAAAAAAGTTGAAAAACGTTCTTACTAACGTTGATTGTTATTAATTTGTAATATAAAAATCAAATTTATAATATTTAAAACATACAAATTGCACATCTATATTATTTTGTTATTGTAAATAATACGGAATATGTCATAAACTATATACTTTTTTATGCTTTTATTTAAATAATAACTATTTAAGATTAATTTAATTTATCAGTCAAACATAAATGAGAAAATAAACTACTTCTAAAATGTAAACTGTCTTGCAAAATAAATGTGAAACGTAATTAGTGTTATGGGATTGAAATAAAATCGCAATGAGAAAAGAAATGGGAAAATATTATTCTTTTAAATAGCAATAATAACTTTTTTATAACATACTGATCAAACCCAGAAATCTTTGAAATATAATACGGTAACACAGACATTAACGAAAAATCAACGAAATTAGACCAAAAACTTACATATAACGAAATAAACTCACCAAGAATTAAAAGAAAAAGAAAAGTGCTCAGTTAGACTGATGACATTCAGCTCACAGGCTATTCACACTGATTGTGAATTATACTCTTATTTCAAAGAATAATGCCCCTCAAAAAATAAAGAAATCGACAAAATAACCATTTAGCTAAATTAAGGGGGTATTTGCTCCCCCATTTACGCTCTTTATACTTAACCAATGAACCCCCAAATTTAATCAGAGTAGTGCCTATCAAAATAAACCGGTATGCTAAAATTAAAACAAATAGGATAATTCTGCATGAAAAACCCATTTATCTGAATTAATGGGGGGGGGGGGGGATTAGTACGTCGTTCCTCCTTTATACTTAACCAATGTGCCCCAAAACTAATCGCGCCTTATCAGAATGAACATATTGTTGAAAATAATCACAGCATTACATTAAATTCTTATTAATTTCTTTTTGTACAACTATGTTTATTGTGATTGGTTGTTTAATGTAGCTTTCTTTCACGGCCGCCAATTCTCTGCCATGGGCCTTGCAAAATCTATAAATACCTGTAAATTTTCTGTTTTCTTTCAGTATGTTTGTGTAATTGTTCTTGTTAATATCAAATATACTCACTTCGATCCACGTCTTTATGTCTGCCTTTTTATTTATTTTAACAGCAGAGCGTGGTTCTAGCAAGTGTTGAAATGAGCTGCGAGACATACTGACGCCGTTATCTTTCTGTTTTTCATTTCTGCTGGGATTTTGAGTGAAAAAGATTTTATCTTTCTTTTTATATATTTTATCGAGCAGAATGGATTCTTCAAAGGATGTTTACGGCATCCCTCTTTTTGAAGGTGATGGAAAAGTTTTTTCGGTATGGAAACTAAGAGTAATGGCAATTTTTGCTGCTAAAGAATTGGAAAAATTCTTGGAAATTGAGGCGGCTCCCGACAATGCCGCCGATGTCGTGAAAGCAAAAAAGGCTTACGCTTTATTATTATCATTATTAAGTGATAATGTTCTTGCATCACTTCAAGATGAAAATACAGCTCATAAAATTTGGAATAAATTAGAACGCACTTATGATACAAAGCGTGCAGTGAATCAAATTTTAATTCGGAAGAGATTGGCAACGATTAAGAAAGATCGTACAGTTTCTATGAGAAATCACATTGATGAAATAAATAAATTAATTTCGGATCTTAAGCTGTCTGGGGCAGAAGTTAATGAAACGGATACTATTGTTTATATTTTGATGTCATTGCCTCAGGAATTTGAAAATGTTAAGATTGCTTTAGAAAACCAACCGAATTCTGTTTTGACATTAGATTTCGTGACACAAAGATTATTAGATGCTGAAGCACTTCTTTTGGATTCAAAGAAAGAAAAAGTATATACTAAGGCTGCTCATGATAATACTGCATTTGTGTCGACTCGCAAAGAATTCTTTTGCAAAATTTGCAACTCTAAAGGGCATACAGCGAAATATTGTAGAAAGAAAATTACTTGCCATTCTTGTGGAAAATTCGGACACATAAAACGTAACTGTAAAGCTGTTAAAAATTCAAATGAAGAAAAATGTGCCTCTTCAGCTGTTTCTTTCGTTGCTGGAAATGCTTCCAGGAAAAGGAATGAATTTATAGTAGATTCCGGAGCAACTTCCCATATGTGTTCTAATGAGAATTATTTCGCATCCTTAGTACCTTCTTCAGGAACTATTAAATGCGCATCAAAAACAACGAATCTAGAAATCAAAGGTATTGGAAATATTAATGGAAAACTGTCAAATGGAATGGAAATTACTTTAAAGGATGTCCTTTATGTTCCAGACTTAAACGGGCAACTCATTTCCGTTAGGAAAATTGAAAGTGCAAATTATACAGTTATTTTCAAGAATCAAAAAGTGCTTATCGAAAAAGGGAGAAACCGTTTTTACTTCGGTGAACGGGATTTGAATGGACAATACGTAAGTGACTTTGTCCCTGTTTACGAAACCGTTCTTACTTCAAAGAAAAATCATTGTGATATCTGGCATCGCAGACTTGGTCATCCGAGTGACAAAGTATTGAAAGATATGAAGCTTCCGGTACCTGACTCTTTTTGTGATATTTGTGCTCGGGCAAAACAGAGTGTAACACCAATGGGAAGAGGACCAAGAAAAAGTGAAACCAAGCCAATGACTTTGATTCATAGTGACATTTGTGGACCGATTTTTCCGACAACCTTTTCTGGCGAGTGCTATTTTATGACTCTTATCGATGATTTTTCTCGTTTTACTGAAGTACGTTTACTGAAACATAAAAGTGAAGTCTCAGAAGAATTAAAAATGTTCTTAAAATCCACCCCTACAGTGAAGAAAATTAGATGTGATAACGGGAAGGAATATTTTTCTAATGATTTAGTGAATTTTACTAGAGATCTTGGTATAGTGATAGATCCCGCTCCTCCATACACGCAATCTTTGAATGGAGTAGCTGAACGCTGCAATAGGTCGCTTCTGAATATAGGACGTGCTTTGATTGCTGAATCAAATTTACCAAAGACTTTTTCGGGTCAAGCTATCCTTTCAGCAGCTTACTTGAAAAACCGAATGCCAAGCAGCACTATTGAGAACAAAACTCCGTACTTCCTGAAATATGGAGAAGAAGCCGATTTCAAGCACATACGTGTTTTTGGATGCAGTGCTTACATGTTAATTCCTTCCGTTCATCGAAAGAAACTTGACGATAGGTCTAAACAAATGATCTTCATTGGTTATTCTTCAATGGGATATAGATTACTAGATCCTGAAACGAAACACATAACTGTATCAAGAAATGTGAAATTCGACGAAGAGAAAAAGGAAAATGTTCAGTCGAAACAATACATTCTAGAAAATTCAGAACCAGTCGATAATGAAATTGATCCAGATGTTCTAGAAAATACGAGTGATGAATTAGATGATCCTGAAGAGAAAGAAGACAAAACAAGAAAATCTGAAAGATTTAAAAAGCAACCTGTACGGTATCCAGATCCTGAAGTTTACGAAGCATTACTTTGCCAACAAGAAACATTAACGTTTGATGATATCAAATCCCTCCCTAGTGATGAACAACGCTTGTGGAAAGAAGCTATGGACGCGGAGATTGAAAGTATGAAAATCAACGATGTCTGGAATCTTGAAAAATTACCACCTGACAAACGACCTATTTCCTGCAAATGGGTATTTACCATCAAAAGAGATGGTCGACATAAGGCGAGACTCGTAGCTCGTGGATTTATGCAAAAAGAAGGGCTTGACTATAGTGAAACCTTTTCCCCTGTAATAAGTATGCCAGCTTTACGTTTGGTTCTTATTTTGATTTTAAATGAAGACTTATATGCATTTGTGTTAGATGTTAAAACAGCGTTCCTGATTGGTAAGTTAAATGAACTTGTTTTTATGGATCAGCCGCAAGGCTATGATGATAAAAGTGGGCGAAAGTGTAAACTTAAAAGAAGTTTATATGGTTTAAAACAAGCCCCACGACAATGGTTTGAAAGGTTTCATGAATTTATTTCAAAGTTAAATTTTAAATCTTGTGATAATGAACCTTGTATTTTTATTCGGTATAATAATGATCATAAAATAATTATTGCTTTGTATGTAGATGATATGTTAATTGCAGGTTCAGATGTAAATGAAACTAATGTAGTTATTTCCCTATTACATAACGAGTTTCACATGTCAAAATCGGAAAGTGTTTCAGAATTTCTAGCTATTCAAATGAAATTCAATTCTGATAGTTTAATAATGGATCAAGAGTCTTACATAATTAAATTGTTAAGTAAGTTTAATATGCTAGATTGTAAACCCAGTGACATTCCTATTTCTTCTAAGTCCACCCCATCTGATTTCAAAAATGGTAAACCTTTTAATGGCCCATATCGTGAACTTGTAGGTTGTTTATTATATTTAGCTTATATTTCTCGACCTGATATTTTGTATGCTATTAACTGTTTAAGTCAATTGCAAGAAAAGCCTACTGAAATTGCATGGAAAGCACTTAAGAAAATCTTAAGATATTTAAAAGAAACATTGTCTTTAAAACTTGTGTATAAAAAGCAAAATTCTGATCCTAAATTATCCATGTATGTTGATGCTGATTGGGGGGCTAACACAAATGACCGCAAATCAGTAACAGGTTATATTTTAATGTTTTGTAACATGCCTGTTCTGTGGTGTTGTAATAAACAAAAATCAGTTGCCTTATCGTCAACTAAAGCTGAAGTCATTGCTTTAACTAAAAGTTTGCAAGACTTGTTATGGTTTAAAAATATTGCTAGTGAAATTGTAAATATTAAGGATTTAGTAATTTTTGAGGATAATCAATCATGTATAAAATGTATCAGTAATTAGAGTAATTATGGTAGAATGAAACACATTGATATTAAATTGAAATTTGTTCGCAATATCATAAAAGAAAATAACATCAAAATTGAATATGTTCCTACGAATATGCAAATTGCTGATTTATTTACAAAGGCATTACCTAAAGTTAAATTTTATGAACTATTATTTCTTTGTTGTTTGTACAAGTAATGTTTAAATTGTGTCATATTATTATTAATGATTGATTTCAAGAAATTTCTTTGTTTTCTGATGTAATGCTAGATTATGGGCGGGTGTTGAAAATAATCACAGCATTACATTAAATTCTTATTAATTTCTTTTTGTACAACTATGTTTATTGTGATTGGTTGTTTAATGTAGCTTTCTTTCACGGCCACCAATTCTCTGCCATGGGCCTTGCAAAATCTATAAATACCTGTAAATTTTCTGTTTTCTTTCAGTATGTTTGTGTAATTGTTCTTGATTGTGTGTGGTGACGGCGGTAGTAGATGGAAACCGCTGGGTGGGGCTTGTGAGTGCTTAAGCCATTTGGTAGGCCTCCCCACCTAGCTGACCCTTGTTAATATCAAATATACTCACTTCGATCCACGTCTTTATGTCTGCCTTTTTATTTATTTTAACACATATATCCAAAATTTGAAGCAAATCGGATATTTCTACACCAAGAGTTATCACGTTGCGTACATGCATACATGCGTGCATACAGAGCCTTTAGGCAAATTAGCTCTCAAGCTTTAATAGACTGTGAGCTAAAAAGTGACGTGTACGCATTGAGATTCTTACTTAGAGATACATGAACCATAAAATATCTAAGGAAAGTGAACCAAAAGAGAGAAAGAGTCAGCAAAGAAAAAGGATAAGGAACGTGCTGCCATCTAGAAGTGGAATGTTAATATCATTCACTCATGTGCAATATATTATGTTTTTATCATCTATATATATATGAGAAACGTTCTATTTAGTGTAGAACATTCCTTCAGACTTAAAAAAAATAACATAAAAAAAATCATAGAAGAATGCAACATAAGTATCGCATGACATTTCCAGAAATAATTTTCTAAAGGAAGTTTTTATAAAAAATATGTTTCAGTTTGATTAAAATGCTAACATAATAAGCCAATCAATGTACTGTAAAAGAAAGCTAACAATAATTCGAAGAAATGTTCTTTTTGCAACTTTTTTTTCAGCTCTTCGTCCATCATAAAATATTAATTCAATGATAGCATAGACACATTTTACAATATAAATGTTTTATGATATGTGGGTAAAATTATCAATATTGATTCTTTTTTAACAATTTGAAATTTAATTTAAAATTATAGGAATAAAGTTAAAACAAACAGATTGTACGAGGGAAAACCAGTTAGCAGGTCACAAACTGATATGAGAGGTAGGAAATTAGTAGTAAATTGTTTTCAAATATGCCAATAGGTGACAGCATAGCCCAACTATAAGATGGTAATTTCGAAATTATGCAACAAGAGTTGTACAAGATGAGCAGGGTCGTTCAAAAGTTGTTCACGAAAAGCGAAGCGGTTGTCCAGTTGGGATTTCGCCTGAAGAATCAGTGCGGATGTTGAGGAAATGGTTAGAGCTGACACGCGAACAACAATAGCAACAGTTTCTTAACATTCCGCACTGATTCTTCTGTCGCAATCTCAACTGGACGACCACTTTGCTCCTAGTCAACAATTTTTCAACGACCCTGCTCATTTTGTACAACTTCTGCCTCATAAATTCGAAATTAACATCGTATAGTTGGATTATACTCCCACCTACTGGCATATTTGGAAACAATTTACTACTAATTCCCGTCAGTTTGTGGCCATACTTACTGAATTTCCCTCGTACTTATCTTTCCTTCACCTTCACACAACGGAATTGAGAAATTCCACTGAATAGCAGTGTTAAATACAGTCAATAAAAAATTACTTATATAGGTGTGTTTTTGATGACAATACAACATTTCAATATTTGAATTATACTTAATTATACTTACTTATACTTACTACTTTGATACTTAATTATAAATTAGTACATTAATTTTAAGGTATTTTCCATTAGCCTGCCAAAGGTAATAAATTGCCAAATATTCTATACGAGGTGAATGCCTAGACACAAAATTTCAAGTCATTTGGATGATAAGTTTTTGGATTATTAACATTAAAATTTTAGTGCTTCTAGTGTTAAATTAAACTTTCAAATTTTCACTAATGTCTCCTGAAATTATACTCCTAATGTGGTAATTTTTTCTGTAGGAATAATTCTAAAATACCGAAACATAAATACGCTGAATTTGCAATTTTTATAATTTTATGATATGAATTAGGAATTATGAAATTAATATTAGAAAAAAAATATGAATTGCAACCTATAGTTTTTTTTATGGATTTAGATTTATTAAGACCTGCTTTATGGAAATCCAAAATTTCACATTTTTATTCCAATTAGTTTTCAAATTAAGCTTAAAAAACGGCAAAATGAAGGTTTAATTGGCTGCCTATGATTTAAGTGACTAGATATTTTGAAATTTCTTATGCTATCCTGTAATCTAGCAGACTTCAATGACTGCTTGAGTTGGACTTAAGTTGCCTTGATCAAGAAGGGGGCTCTCTCGGTCAACAATTGTGTACCTAACTTCAATTTGGATACAACCCCTAAAATACGCTCGTAGTAAAACAATTAATTTCTCGGAAACGTATCGTACGAATTACATAAAAATTTGTTTTTTGGCTAATTGAAGGGTGTAGAGTTCATTTATGCTGTCAGAACTGTGTACTGCTATTGAAAAAGCAAAACCAAGTTATGGTTTGTTTTAATATTCAGATGGCCTCCTAAGTAAATTTTATACACATCATTTAAAAGTAGACTTTATTACCAATCGTGTGGTACAAGCAACTTTCTTCTACGATAAACTTTTGCAGAGTTAGTAAGGGGTGATTATTTTTTTTTCCACGACTGCTCATTTAAATGTTAATGATTGAAAGTCATTAATACGTTAATTATTGTATGTTTTTGTTAAGTTAAGTATATAACGGTCCCTGCCGTTACTTGAAAGATCATTTATAAGTCATATTTAAAGTTAAAACACTTATATATAAACTAATCGGGCACGGGTTTGGTAGAGTCACTTCACTAATTTGGCATCAAGTCCTTCGATAATCCAAGTCAATAGTAATCATTCCCAAGGCAAGTGTTGTTTTGATCTGCAAAGTAAAAATTAAACAAATTTCCCATGCCATCAAACTAACAACCCTTGGTTGTTAAACTTTTATTTTCTCAATCTATAATCCAAAATGTCTTACCAACGGGCAACGGCAACGACTTATAGAACAAGTTCTGAATTCACTTGCACGTGCCTCAAACTTCATCTTCTATCCTCCAAAACAGACATTGTATTACAGTGAGTCAGGATTCTATCCAAATCCGAAGACACAACCTTTTGTTGCGTCTTTTATACTCTGCAGATTGAGTGACAAAGCCAACTTTACATAAAATTACTGCGAAAATCCGAAACCGTCGATTCTTGGAGATCCAAACATACCTCGGAAAATTAGAGTAAAA
This sequence comes from Maratus speciosus, assembly GCA_963932465.1. Taxonomy (NCBI): domain Eukaryota; kingdom Metazoa; phylum Arthropoda; class Arachnida; order Araneae; family Salticidae; genus Maratus; species Maratus speciosus. Next base: position 509,366,834 of record OZ010786.1, on the reverse strand, counting down.
GAAAGTATACATACATATGTTGCTTATAGATGTCTCCGTTAAATATTTGACGTCACGTTCACATTCAAAACACTAGAAACTCTTTAAAAGTGAGTTGCTAGTCCACTATAAGTACTCTAAATTATTTTTAAGTTATTCTAAGGCATTTATATACAATAGACATCCGAGTATCTATCTATATATATACATATATATATTTCTCTTACGTAGCCCGAAAAAAAAGGCTGTATTTATAGCTCGCTATTTGGCAACAACCACAGCGACGATTCTCAGTGGTTAAGTTACGGTCACGCTCCCCAACCAGCTCAGCAAATGAAAATCCCGACAGAATCTCTCTTTTAACACAAACAGTTTGAGCGATGCATGAATGACAATTGCTATTGGTCCGTTTTACGGTGACGTGATGAATTCAACGAATCCGCTTTTTGATCCTAGATTGTATTTAGACACAGGCGAAAACGTTTTGTTTACACTTCCTTAGCGTGATACATAGCATCTTTTATAGTTTCTTATTATAGTTTTAAATGAATTTAAGCCGAAATTTTCAATACTATAGGCAAAATGAAAGGAGAAGGACCTCATCTGACACTAATATGCCATTTAAATTTAAAAGGCCTCAATTTCCAGTTCGCTCAACTTTCTCAATGATGATCAACAAGTCACATCAGGGCCAAACTTTTGATAAATGCATTTTTATTTACATTTTCAACAAAATTTTCGATAACCTTTTTTATGAATTATTTTTCATTTCAAAAATCTGTAAATATCATAATGTTAAAATGTTTTATACCCGTTGGCAGCACCACCTAAATGCATTTTTATTTACATTATCGACAAAGTTTTGCATGACATTTTATACATTAAAAATATTTGTAAATTTCATATGTTGCTTTCTCGGATCGCATAGCGGCCCAGCTAAGAAAATTTTTTGTTGTGTTTTCACTAAGATGTTAAATTAATTCTGTTTCCAAGGGGTTTTTTTTTAATACATTTTTATTTACATTTTCAACAGTTTTCCATTACTTTTTTATACATTAAAAATATTTGTAAATTTAATACATTATAATGATTTATGATAGCACTCATTCTGGCTAGAGTTGATACAAATAGTGACTGGCGGGCGAGTGTCGCGAGCTGGGATCGCGTAGCGATCCCAATGTGAATTGCGTAGCAAATCACGGGGGTTAAGAAGCGTCAGCAAGCAGGTCCTGAGCCCCCTAGTATTTATATGTTTCAGTGCTAATAGACACACATACATACAAGCAGTGAAAACTACGGAAACTTCTTTATCGCTTATAAAATATGTTGGAAATCGTTAAGAATGCACATTCTGTGTCTGATTATTCTCTGTGTTACAATTAATATCACAAAAACTACATTGTTTTTCACAGTGCTAAAATGTTACATCGAATTAAATGTTAAAATGAAGAGTCACATATTTCACAAAAATAATTATCTAGAAATTAACATGATTTAATTAGTGACTAACGAAATAATAGCTAACAATTTGGCCACATATCAAGATCATTGTTTCTACTGTCATGCAAATGTAGATAAATCGGATATGATCGCATTAAAACTTGACAACCAGCCAGTGAATTTTGCTTTGTTAAGTTAATTTTCTACTTTTAAATCTAAAAGCAGACATTACTGTAAAACGTTAAGTATTATTTATTAGGCTATGTTATAAAAAACAATCAATGAAAATGAAAATGACGGACAAATAATATAATGTTTTGTATAATTATGTTAATACATACAGTTTTGCTTAAATTAAACCTAATAATTCAGAAATTGGATGCATTTTTTGTCTCTTTTGTACTTTAGCATTTAATTTTTACATACGTTTTCTAAAATACAAAACTGTTTAGTTATTACAGTTTAGATATGTTTAATTGTTGTTTTCAGAATAGCTGTTAATAATTTATTTCAAACAACGCTGCTATTAACGATGACTTTTAGTTAAAGAGAAAATTCTATCGAAAATTAAATATTATATATTTGCTTCATATTATTTTTCCAAAATATTTAAAATTATACTGTAATTTAACTGGCATCTGATTGCTCTGTTTTATTAGGTAAGGGGTCGAAAATAGTTTGAAATAATGAAAATGTCTAAGTGAAAATTACACTGCTCAAAACAATTAAAGGATATTGCAGTTTTAGGTGGATTTTGTATCTGGTAAACTGTTTAGCTGATTGATACATGGTCGACAGACATAGTAGGTTATATGAGAATAAATTACACATGTTTGGCAGAAAAAAATGCATTTTATTGCGCATTTGTGTACTAAAGGAAAAAAACACAATTTGTGCATATGAGAAAAAAAGAATAAGAAAAGGTGTTTTCTTCAAAGAAAATCATTTTCAGTAGGGGGTATGGTTTCCACGGGCGGCCAGCAACGTTGAACACCTTTGAGGCATGGACTCAATGAGGCTATTAATGACGAGTTGGGGTATTCTGCCCCACTCTTCCAGAAGAGCTCTTTCCAGTTCTTGGAGAGTTTGTGGGGGTTGTTGGCGGCCAGAAACTCGTCTTCCTAGAGCGTTCCAAACGTGCTCGATTGGATTCATGTCTGGAGAACACGCTGGCCATTCCATTCGAACGATTCCTTCCTCGAAAAGGAAATCCTCCACCAGGTTTGCACGATGTGGCCTGCAGTTATCGTCCATTAAAATGAAGTTATCTCCGATTGCTGCAGCGTAAGGGACTACAATAGGTCTGAGGATCTCATCCCTATATCGGCGACCAGTCAGAGCTCCATCTCGAATGATGTAGAGGTCAGTGCGCCCGTCAATGAAGATGCCACCATACACCAACACTCCTCCACCGCCAAATCTGACACTTTCGTGCACGAACGCAGGATTATTCCTACTGCCACGGTCCCTCCAGATGAAAATACGCCTATTATCCGGATGCACAGAAAAACGGGACTCGTCAGAAAACAGAATATTGCTCCATTCATTTCGCCTCCAGTTGACATGCTCGGTTGCCCACTCCCTGCGGTCGCGACGATGCCTTGATGTTAATCTAACACATACCATCGGTCGACGAGCATACAGACCTACAGCATGGAGTCGGTTTCGGACAGTCTGAGTTGAAATCGTGGTGCCTGTAGCCGAGCGAAGGTGTTGTTGGAGAAGAGTAGCGTTCATGGTTCGGTGTCTCCGAGCTGTTAACGCTAAATACCGATCTTCATTGGGCGTTGTTGCCCGTCTACGACCTTGCCCTGGTCTTCGGCCTGCACATCCACTCTCCAAAAAATGGTTCCAGATCCTGGAAATGACACTTTGTGACACTCCAATGGCTTGCGCTACTTCGGCTTGAGTTTGGCCCCCTTCTAACCTACCAACAATTCTCAAAGCTTCTGAATCTGTCAAATGACTTCGCTGAGACATCGTACTCATCGAAACAAAGCAATCACTGAATGCCGATCATCCTTGTCTTCATTCTCTTTTATCCAGTTGAAAGTCAAATTTCATTCGCTGCCGCTGAAGCGACGTTTTTGACGTCGAACTCAAAATTTGCATACTCCACAGTTTGAAAACCAGAAAAATTTGCATTTGTGATTCTCTTCTTCTATTTTCGGCAAAAAAAATTTCGTTTATATCTTTATTTTATATAAAACTTCAAATATCCTTTAATTGTTTTGAGCAGTGTATATAAACTATACCAAGTTTCTTGAAAACTTAATTCTCCTTAATGTGACAAATCATATACATTATTAAGTAAAAACGAAAACTTCCATTTAAATTTACTGAAAGGTGTTTTATTAAAATATATAGGGGAGGCTAGGGAGTGTTGACCCACTTTTTTCAAAATGATTTTTTATTTTTAAATATTGAACATTGAATGAAGTTTTATGTGACATTTTATTGGTTATACAATCAGTTATCAAAATAAAATTGCTACATAAGTGTAACCTGTAAGAAATTTGAAAAATGATTGATTTTAATCATGAGAAAATAATGGGTCAAGAGGGATTACCCACTATATGGGAGGTTTGGCCCACTTTGTTTTATATTGAAATATTTGTGAAGAGAAATAAAATCATTAACAAAAAGCAAAATAACTTTATGCTACATGCCTTAATTATTGTAAAAAAATATATTTTTGAAAATATGATGCTTAAACAAACCTGTTTAAATGCAATTGCATGTCAGAGGAGAATTTTTTTGTTTTAAACAGGACTTTGTCTGAGCAGTTATAATTGTACAACAGCGAAAATGAAATTTTGACATTTAAGACAGTGTTCCGTTAGAGACAGGCTCCGTTTTTATAGGGTTTTATGTATTATTCTGTCCGGATTTAGGAGCCATTGTTCCGCTTTTTTTGTCTCCTTGTCTTACTTTTTGTGACACTTGACGTGACAAATCTAGTTGTAACATAGCTTAGTTTCATTTCATTGTTATCATCCTGGTGAAATTTGTCTACATTCCTTTCTAAAGTTTTTCGATCAATGCTATGATATTTTGAGGCGCATGAGAACTTAACTTAACATTAACATCTTTTATCCTATTCAGGGGATATTTAGTACTTTCAGAGCTAAAACGTTGCAATGAATGACTGGCATCGGAATTTACAAACAAATTTATTTGGAAATACGTAAAAGGCTATATTTTACATGCATACTAAATGGAAAAGATCTTAGCAAAATTCTGGTGCCTTTGTGGCGCTTGGGAATCAAAATGAAGTGGTTTTATAAGCATACCACTGCCCCTCAAATGATTAAGACTGTTGCTTTCATACTTTCTAGTCCTTTCTAGTATTTTGCACCGTTTCTATTTACCTATTGTAAGTAATATTTATATGGAAAATGTTCCTATCAACTTTCCCATTTATATTTCATAAAATATTTTCTTGCATTAGATACTATAGCAATTTTTCAAATCTTCCTTTAATCAGTTTCAAAAATTTTCTTTCCACAACCCCATTTTTACTATAGATTTACAGAATAAATTTATATTCTTTTTTATATATAACCATTAACCTGTCATTATACACAGTGTATAATATTTTTTTTTTCGAAAACCACTTAATTAAGGGAGCTTTCTGCATCTGGGGAACCCTCCCTCACATTGACTGGATCAAGCTTCCCCACATAGCTCTTTTCTGAAAAATAGGACATTGTTATGTTAAGCCTAACTTACTGTACAATCTTTATGTCTGGAATGAAAGCTCGATACTTTATTTAAAACATACTTACTTAAATTTCTATTATGTATTTTATCTGAGAAAACTTACAAAATATTTCTAAAAAACACAACTTGTAGACTGAAAACACATCACAATTGATTTTTTCCCACGTCTATTTCGATTATCTGTATGAAACAAAGTCTGTTGTTTGAGCATTCCAGTAGCTTTGGTTGACACCTATTGACAAAACTCTGAAATTCTTTTAAATATGAAAACTGATGGGTGGGTTAAGCCTCCCGTATGGTCAACCCTCCCTAATCTCCCATACATCGTACAAATAATATATCAAAACCAAGTACAATCGAGTATCTCACGTGCTCATCACCTGGGTTAAAAAAGTTAAACACCAGATGTAGCGTTCATTAATTTTACATGATTGGCTATTTCAAAATTCAAACTGAAAATGAGAGGTTATTTCATGGATGCATCAAGAGCAGCAGATTAATATTAATTATAAAAGAGCTAAGATCATAGAGAAATTATAAGGTTATCAAAAGTTATTAATTATGGAATCAATTGAAATTCCTTGTCGAAATACTTATATGTTAAACTATTCTTTATCATATATATTCCAAAGATTTTCCAAAATGTACTAGGAATAACATGAATTCGGACCCCACTTCAGTTTTGAATTTAAAAACAGTCCAAACAACATAACTTTCTCCCATTTTCTCTTTGAATTTCGGAACAGTCCATCAAGTATAAAGGAATGAACTCGACTGGTTTTTAATGATTTTAACCCAGATGATGAGTACGTCAGACTCTCGAACGTACTTGAGTTTAATATCTAATTTGTACGACATATCTATTTTATTAAAATATCCTTATTTAATTTTAAAGTGAATTTTCTTTTATTTACGAAATCATTCACATGCTAATGAAAATTGACTAAAATTTGATCCTTAATTAGGAACCCTGTAATAATTATAGTACAAATTATAGTATAGATGTTACAAACAAAATTAAATATAGTTATAATAGCTCCATGTTTTAACAGAAATCATTCGTGTATATTTTTTCAAAATAGCACGTATTTTAATTACATTTTTTTGTTATGAAAAAATGGCAACAAAAATATATAAATAATATTTTACAACTATATTTCCTTTACTTTCTACAGAAATGGAGTACTTCTGTTGCCAATATTAAGCAAATGGCTCCAAAAACTACAAAAAAATTAATGTTTAAATAATAAATTGGGATGCAGTTTTCAAACAAATTGCATTTAAAAGTACTTTTTTTTCCCAATACGACGGAATAAAAATTGAAAATGTGCGATGCTTTGAAGTTTAAAAAATTGCTATAGACTATTTAATCGTACTGCTTTGTTTTACGGCTGGCTTCTGTAAGGTAACGTTATTTTTTGGAGACACAAAATAAGCTGGGAGAAAGAAATAGCATACCGTACTGGGGTTAATAAATAATAAATAAATTTTTATCTCATATGGAATCGTTATGGTCCACTTCATATCGTGAAATGTTTTACATAATTCATCCGTTTTTACACGTAATTTAAAACACATTTTCTAAAATCAGTTTAAGAAAATTTTGTAAAAAAAACAACCTTTTATCCTTTTTTTTTTTTTTTTTTTTTGTTAACCATTTGGAAAAATGGTTATTGTTCTCGTCAGGATAGGAAATCAAAAACATATCTGAAAGTTTTCATTGGTTTAATCCGCAATTTATTCGTTATCTGATTGGTATATACAGTAATCTGTATTTCTCTTTGGTTTCAACAACGATGGACAACAGAGTGTTGCCACTATGACAAAAAAGTAATAAAAACTACAAAAAAAAATTAATAAATCAGAAACAAATTGAGATACAGCTTTCAAACAAATTGCATTTAAAAGTACATTTTTTTTTTCTCTATCCGACGGTATAAAAAGTAATATTGTCGGATGTTTAGAAGTTTAAGAATGAAATTTTATTTAAAATTGGTCGTGAGATTTTTTGAAAATCTGATGATAGAAAAGCCTTTTGCCGAACAGCCAATGAAATGCTTGGCTATTACGTAAGTTTCATAGGAAATCTGACGAGTCGCAGGCGATTTTTCTTGCTTGCAATTTTTACGTGTAATAACACTATTAATCTTTAATTTATGGCGTACGTAATGTATGACCAGCTCCGTAGAAGTTTAAAAATTTACAGTACCGAAAATTGTAAAACTGAAATTTCTTTTAAAATTTGTTCATGATGGGTCGAGAAATGTTATCGTTTAATCCATGGCGTACGTAATGTAGGATCAACTCCGTGCGATTTTTTATGTCTTAAATTTTAGTCTTTGACAAAATCATTTTCCAAATGTAATGTCGTTGTAATTTGTTAAATTGCTTTTTTTTTTTTTTTTTTTTTTTTTTTTTTTGAAAGAGTAGCCTTTTATGCAATGTTATATGTAGTAGCTTTCGAAAAAAAAGACGATAAAGATTAAAATTACTTTAAAAAAATAAAATTAATCCACACAGCCTGTAAAAATGTCGTGTCAATTATATGAAAAGAAACCATTGTTGCACTGTTGTTATATCATTGTTTAATAGAATCTTTTACAGATTCACTCTTGTTACTTTCTTCGATCTCTACAAGAAGAAAGTATTGGATTCGTGAAAACTTTGACTTTCAGTTTTCGACGGATTTACACGTTTTAGGGGTCAGAGAATCCGAAAAACATGTATTTACAAAATGTCTGTCTGTATGTCTGTATGTGATGCAAATTTTGTGGGCGCTCTATCACGAGAACTAATGCACAGAATTTAATAAAAAATTATTGTCCGTTAGTCGCTGAAATGAATTGGTGCTGATTAGTTTTTGGTGAAAATCGCTCAACAGGTGGCGCTGCTATGCAACATTTTTCACGATTTCCACAATAGCTCAATCTCCAGAACTAATGCACGGATTTTCATCAAACTTCAGATTCAGTTAGTCCTTGACATGAATTGACGTTTTGCAGATTTTGGTGTAAATCGCTCAACAGATGGCACTGCTATGCTGCATTTCCTGCAGTTTCCAAGCAGCTCTATCTCAAGTGCTGTTGCTTGGATTTTCAAAAAATTTCATATTTAGGTATATCTTGATATGAATTAGTGCTGTTTCTGTTTTGGTGCAAATCACACAACAGGTGGCGCTGCTATGCTGCATTTTGCAGAATTTCTACGATAGCTCTATCTCAATAACTAATCCACGGATTTTCATCAAACTTCAGATTCAGGCATACCTTGGTATCAATTAGTGCTGTTTATGTTTTGGTGTAAATCGCTCAACAGGTGGCGCAGTTGTGCTACATTTTCTGAATTTCCGCTATAGCACTAGCTCAAGAACTAATGCAAGAATTTTCATCAAACTTGCAATTTTAATCAACTCTTCTGATACGCTTTGATAAGACTTGGTGCTAAACTAATGTAATTTCTTGTGATATGTAAATGATTTAATTGACGTAATTTATATAGAAGAAATTTTTGTGATGACCACAACATACTAGTATATTATTTATCTTTAAAAAAATAAATCTTTTTAATTTACACATTAACCAATCAGATTGCTGTATTCAATTGTAAGCTTTATTTCAATCTATATGATTCTAGAGCGATCATTAGAAACTTTTAATTACATTTGTTAAAGTGGTTTTTTTTTTACATCAATTTGTATGTGTACATTGTTGTTGAATGTAGTACGTATGTATGTTATAAGACGGGTGTACGTAAGATGCATATTTTAAAACGATAAAGAAAGAAGCGTTTATTAAAGAAGAGGACTAATGGAATGTATCAATACTTTTAACATGACGGCAATTTGAAATTGAAAGAAGTTATTAATCTTAATTAATAATGCATTTATTATTTAAGTTAAATTTGTCAACAAGGCAATTGAATTTACTTTTTAATTTATAACGTGGTTGGAATTATTAACTTTAAAAAGAAAATAATATTTACAAATTAGACACTCCTCAGGCTAAAATGTTGTTTATCATTTAAATAATGTAAACAAAAGACAAAAGAATTTTGCCTGCGTATGCATTGTAAATATTTAAATTCCCTGTTTTCCTTTAAAGAAACTTGTGTAAAGCTTTTTATGTACAAATTCTTCTAGAATTTTCAATTCAATTTACGTTCTTTTTTTCTATTCTAGAGTAAGTATTAAAATGTGCATTCGAAATTCCTTTTCAAACGAATGCATTTTGAATAAATAAGAATTCAATTGTTATTGATTGCTTTATTGTGCTTTATTTTTAAATTTTGATTGCTTGTAGATTGATGTATTTAGTTTTAATCAATTAGGATGTAGTTGACAAGCTTATGAATACACCCAGAGCCTTTCTTCATACCCGTTTAGTTAATGAATATATTGAAAAATAATACAGACAATAATAACTGAAAATATTATTAATAATTATATTTATAAAAAATATATTTTACGTATTAATACTTCCTACATATTACTTTTTAATATTTACAACTTCCTACATTTCCCTTACATATTACAATTTTCCTATTAAATTTATTATTAAATCGTATGTAATTGAGATACCGAAAGATGGGTTTACTTTGTGACTGTAGGGTCTACTTTTTCACAGATGGTTTAGTTTTCGTATTTCGATTCTCCCGCTCTGTCTGCGATGACAGGAATATAATCAACAGTTCCTTCTAGTACGATGCACCAGGACACCTAAAGTTCATTTCGCAAAGCTCCAACACCTCGTTTATTTTCTCTGGCCAATGTGTAGTCCCAACCAGCTCCTGCGTTGTTGTCTTGAAATCAGGATACTTTGTGCGCTGAAATCTCGGGTGTATGAGAACCATATAACACAGGTAAATATCCTTTGTTTGTATTGCGTTAGTTATACTGTGCAGTAATGTAATCTTTATCAAGACATAATTCTGGGAGATATTTGACTATATAACAACATAACGAATATACAGACACTTGGTCAGGCTACACTGTGACACAACGATATTGTCAAAAGCTAACCATCCGAGGTTTCTGTTTAAAAATAAAAGATATATTTTGCGTTTCTTGTCACGATAGACGTGGAACAAATCGTGAACGTATAAACGTTAAGTGGATTCATACATAAGCTCTCATATATGTCTAGAAGTACCACGCTTTTGTAAGAAAATAATAATATTCAGTTCATCGCAATCAATACAAATTCGACTCATATCCTGCAGACGCTCGTGGCATTGTTGCATCTTCCAAATTCTCACTGAAGAGAAGTGTTGTCAAGTAAAAAAAAATCCCCCTCTGGTTGTACATGCACAAATGTACTAAAGGAAGAATTTCCGCATCAGGAATTCATGACTAACTTGCAGTCGGGCAGCAAGAAATATCTGAATCAAGCTTTCGGGTGACCGGAGTGTATCCACTATATAGAAACAAAGTATTGGAACTGTTTCGAAAAACAATCCTCGAAGAAAACTCCGGATGGATAACAGAACGCTTGGTGAAAGTCTTCGTGGAAAAGTTAAACAAGAAAAGGGAAGACATAAACTTAAACGACTCACTAAGAGACGCTAAAATGTTGAATTTCGCACTTGGCAGAAACATTTGTGCTACTGATGTCTAAAAGTTAGTTATACTGTGCAGTAATAAAATCTTTGTCAAGAGAAAATTCTGGGAGATATTTTACTAAATAACAACATAACCAAAATACAGACACTTGGTCAGGCTACTTTGTGACACAACGATTCTGTCAAAAGCTAACCATCCGAGGTTTCTGTTTAAAAATAAAAAAAGATATATTTTGCGTTTCTTGTTACGATAGACGTGGAACAAATCGTGAACGTATAAACGTTAACTGGATTCATACATAAGCTCTCATATATGTCAAGAAGTACCACGTCTTTGGAAGAAAATAATGATTTTAAGTTCATCTCACTCAATCCAAATTCGACTCATATCCTGCAGACGCTTGTGGCATTGTTGCGTCTTCCCAATTCTCACTGAAGAAAACTGTTGTGAAGTAAAAAAATCCCTGCGGCTCGGGCCTACAGGCGGAGGTAGATTTCGAAGTTAAGTACTAAATTCACCAACAAAACTTAAATCAAGTTTAGAGATAAACCCAGTTCCTTCCCTAAGAATGAGCTCTAGGGAGCTAAATATTTTGTGAAAATTCTAATATATACGAATACACACAGGGTGTATATGGAATAGGTTTAAAAAATAGCTAAAGCAAATTCAGAGAACCTCAAAGTGTTAAAATAAGTTAATATTTCCATAGTCGGGTTTTTATCATGTTTTAATGCGTTTCTTCAAACTCACATGATGTTACAAATTCACCTGCTGAAGTCCATTTTATTTCCAATATAGCGCAATATTTTTGTTTTGTTTTGTTTTGTTTTTAATTCGTCAAACTATTTATTTCATTTTGAGTTTTCATGCGGAAATCTTGCTCCAAAAAACTTATGACGTAAGATTCAATTTGTTTTCAATTCGTCAAACTGTTTATTTAATTTATTTTTACACGTGAAGATCTTGCAATAGAAAAGCAATTGCTGTGGTGAAAATTAATTTTATTGCTTTTTTTTTAATTGTTGGCAACTGCTATAACGAAAAATATTTATTTTAGGTAGATTTCGTAAGAAATACTACCTATTGCAGTCGTTACCATGGTGCGACTTTTGAAAAATTCCTTCATAACTTTCAATTATAGGACCCCAGGAACCCAAAACCACCCCCAACTAAAAAGTTTATATATATACATATATATATATATATATATATATATATATATATATATATATATATATATATATGTATGTATGTATGTATGTATGTATGTATGTACTAAATTTTGTCCGCACGATAAAAGTCGCAATTATGCACGAATCATCTTCAAACTCGCCAACAACTTTGAGATGGCTAATATCTTGGAGGGGATTGAAAATGGTCGAAATCGGCCCAAGAGGGTGGAAATGGGGAGGGTTCAAAATTTTGAATACTGTCTTAACATGATTCTGATAAAACCAGCTCTTACACAACAATGGCAGGAAAAAAATAAAAGTTTTTCGTTATAGCAGTTGCCAACAATTAAAAAAAAAACAAATAATAAAATTCTCACCACAACAATTACTTTTCCAAAATTTTCACGTGTAAAATTAAATAGTTTGACAAATTGAAAACAAATTGAATATTACGTCATAAGTTTCCTAGAGCAAGATTTCAGCATGAAAACTCAAAATAAATAGTTTGACGAATTAAAAAAATATGTATATTGCGTCATATTGGAAATATAATGGACCTCAGCAGGTGAATATGTAACGCCACGTAAGTTTGAAGAAACGTATTAAAACTTGATAAAAACCCGACTATGGAAATATTAACATATTTTAACACTTTAAGGTTCTCTGAATTTTTGTAGCCATTTTTTAAACCTATTCCATATATATGTGTGTGTATTCGTGTATATTACAATTTTCACAAAAAGTTTAGCTCCCTACAGCTCGCTCTTTGTGAAGAAACTGAGTTTTATCTCTAAACTTGATTTAAGTTTTGTTGGAGAATTTAGTACTTAACATCGAAATCTACCTCCGCCTGTAGGCCCGAGCCGGCAGGGATTTTTTTTCCTGTCATTGTTGTGTAAGAGCTGGTTTTATCAGAATCATGTTAAGACGGTATTCAAAATTTTGAACCCTGCCCAGTTCCATTCCGTTGGGCCGATTTTGCCCATTTTCAATCCCCGCCGAGATATTAGTCATCTCAAAGTTGTTGGCGAGTTTGAAGACGATCCGAGCATAATTGCGACTTTTATCGTGTGGACAAAATTTAGTACATACATACATATATATATATATATATACATATATAAACTTTTTAGGTGGGAGTGGTTTGGGGTACCTGGGGTCCTATAATGAAAAGTTATGAAGGAATTTTTCAAAAGTCGTACCATGGTAACGACTGCAATAGGTAGTATTTCTTACGAAATCTACCTAAAATACCCATCACTGGTTGTACAGTCGTGGAAAAAAAGTAAACACCCCCTACTAACTCCCCAACGAATTATCGTGGAATAAAGTTACTGGTACCGAACGATTGGAAATGAAGTCTGCTTTTAAAGGATGTATATAAAATTCTTTTATCGGCCATCTACATATTAAAACGAACAATAACTTTGTTTTTTTCAATAGAAGTACTCAATTCTGACAGCATAAATGAACTCTAGATCCTTCTATTAGCTTAAAAACAAATTTTTATGCAATTCGTACCATAAGTTTCCGAGAAATTATTTATTTTAAAACGAGCGTATTTTAAGGGCTGTATCTAAATTGAACTTCGGAAATCGATTTTTAGCCGAGAGAGCTCCCTTCTTGATCAAGGCGTCTGAAGCGCCACTCAAGGAGTTAATGAAGCCTGTTAGATTACAGGATAGCAGAATAAATTTCAAAATATCTACTAACTTCTATCATAGACCATCATTTTGCCGTTTTTAAGCATAATTTGAAAAGTACTTGGAAGAAAAATGTGAAATTTTGGATTTCCATAAAGCAGGACTTAAAAATCTAAATCCATCAAAAAAAATTGTAGGTTGCAATTCATAATTTTTTCGAATATTAATTTCATAATTCATAATTCATATCAGAAAATTATTAAAATTGCAAATTCAGCGTATTTGTGTTTGGGTATATTAGTATTATTGAGATATAAATAAAAATATGAAAATGCAATTTAACATTACAAGCACTAAGTTTTGAATGTTTATAAATCAAAAACTTATTCAAAAAATTATTGACACTTGAAATTTGGTGTCTAGGCATAGTTTGAACTGAAGATTTGAAATATCTAAATAAAATTGGGTATTGCCATTGAAAAAAATGAATTTTAGATTCGTTTTAATATGTAGATGGCCCCCTAAAAAAATTATATACATCCTTTAAAAGTAGACTTTATTTCCAATCGTTCGGTACCGAAAATTTTCGTCTACGGTAATTTGTTGAGGAGTTAGTAGGGAGTGTTTACTTTTTTTTTCCACGACTGTACATGCACAAACGTACTAAAGAACGAATTTCCGCATCAGGAACTCATGACTGACTTACAGTCGGAGACCAAGAAAAATCTGAATCAAGCTTTCGGGCGACCGGAGTCTATCCACTATATAAAAACAAAGTTTTGGAACGGCTTCGAAAAACAATCCTCGAAGTAAGCTCCAGATGGATGACAGAACACTTGGTGAGTGTTCGTGCAAAAGTTAAGCAAGAAAAGGGAAGACATAAACTAAGACGACTCACTGAGAGACGCAAAAATGTTGAATTTCGCACGTGGCATTTGTGCTACTGAGTGTCTAAGGTAAGTTTAAGGAAAGACTAAGGAATCGACATAGCTACGTCTTATACAGGAAGCAAAGAGATGACGACCTCTGGAACCGGAAGGAAAAGAACCAAGAGACAGACACAATCATCCAGAAGGGCCCCAAATTCTTTCCTTAACCCGAGAGTAGTCGCGACATTTTTTAGAACGTTAGTAGTCGCGTTCGGTCCATTTGCCGCCGTTACCAGCAGGCCGAAAACGAAGGGGAAACTGGCCGGTGTTATCAGATGATCGAAAACGGATAACGTAGGGTGAACATATTGACTGAACTTTAAAAGATTACAGCAATTATTCATTTTACAACTTTTTACAGCAAATTATTTATTTCGCTTAAGTATATATTCAGTTGGCATCTAGATAAATGTTTTTAATAACTCTTTCTTCGTTTTGCATAAATACTTAAAAGTAAATAGTAAATGATTTAATTGAATTTCTGATGTTACTATGAATCAATAATTAGTAGGAAAACATTTACGAATATGAATTTAAATTCGTGATAGGGTTTTTTTTTTTTTTTTTTTTTTTTTTTTTTTTTTTTTTTTTTGGAAGGACAGAATCAGAGTCAGGTAGATTTTTATGATACTCCGTCACTCTATATCCATTTAATAAAATAAAATTAATAAATTTAGCAACAATATATTACACGGACACTAAATTAAACAATTAAACTGAAAATAAAAATGGAACCTATGACATGCAACAGAAAATCAAATACAATATCACTAATTCACCAGCATATTATATATATATATATATATATAATAAAGAAAAAGGCAAAAAAATACTTAATTTCGAAATTATAAATGTAAATGTTGTAACTACGTTTTAGTTATTTATTTTGTGGGGTGTCTGTGTATGTATGAGGGGGAGGGGTTCTCGAGATTTTATGATTAAATACATTTTTCAAATGAAAATGCACGATTTGTTGTTTTACTACTTATTTCAGGATGGGAGCAGCACCCTTGACTAAACTCTGGATACGAACTTCGTTTATATAAAGTAAATAATAAGTTACTGAAATTATACATTTAATTTAAATACATTTGCAATTGTAGATTTAAATCCTAAGATGGATAAATTATTTTAATTAATAAAATCACTGAAAGGTTCATCTTAATAGGGATGTATTTTACAGCAACTATTTAATTAAAATATTCAATTGTACATTCCATAATAAGGTATTAATGTTATAATTTATTGTTTTATAATAACATTCATTAAAATAATAAAAACAATAAGAACATTTTCTTCGAAATTATAAATATGCAGCAAGAATTTTATTTAAATGAATTTTCTCTCGTATTCTGGAAAACATTATTCTGAAAAATAGTTTGAACAATTGATGAAGGACAACAAATTTAAATTTGTTACTAACCATCCCCAAGCCTCTATTGGATTTCAATAATAATAATAATAAAAACATTTTCTGCGGCATTGTTAAAAAAATGTGTTTTTACTTACAGTATGGAAATTTAAAAATAGATAAATTTGAGAAAAATACTTAAAATATTTTTTTAAATCATAGTATAAACATTCACTGAATTATCCAAAAGAGATTTTTATTTGCGTGATTTCTAAGCTACATTATGAAATTCTCATTATTTTTCTTATTGTTCAAATAAATTATATGTATGTTCTTCGCAGATATACATACTATATCTCTGAGAAAATTTTTTTATATTTCGAATTTGTTTTATTGTACAAAAACTGTACTTTTCAGAGTTTGGAGATACGGCAATTTTTTTACTGATTCCCACAAAATTCTCTCCTCTCTTTTTTAATGGTTTGGAAGTGTTATTGCCTGTTTTCTTTCATTTATATGTTCCGGTAATAAATGGAAAGTAACTTCTTTCAAATAATGATGATGAATTCCCCTTTTTTCCATATTTAAACGATTATCAATTTAAGAATTTATTCCCGCAATGTTTGACAATGAAAAAAAAAAGTGTAAGTGACCATCCATCTGTTTTTTGTGCGAACTGACTTCACAACTAATATAATAAAACAATTTTAAGTCACATTCTAAAAGTAAAAAAAGTACTGTATGAATGGGAAAAATTGCAGAAAGAAAGAAAGACGCAATAACAACAGGCAAAGAGTCCGTACTTCGAAGAAACTCTCCCCCACAGATTTCGCGGAAATGGGAAAGGATGAACACGAGGGGGAAAATTCGACTAACGCAAGTGGTCGCAACGCGGTCATTTAGACCGATTGAAACTTAAGAATGCGATAAAATGCTAAGAAATAGCAGGAATGACTTGCAATTTTACTACACAAGAGTGTGAACACTCAAGGTCAGCTACACGGAATTTGGCTATCGTAACTTTAACGGGAAATGAGTTACAGGAAGATAACGAATTTCGGGCGGGGAAAAGACCAACGCGCGACTATTAACGGGTTAAACGTTTCCATTACGAAAAGTTCTGAATACGTTTCAGAGTGGCATACGACATATTCTCAGAATTTTCGCAATTTATTGAAGTGGGAGAGTTTATGCCGGAACTTTTTATTGCTGTTCAAGGTCCTGAGCGTTTGAAAAATCAGGAAGTGCTCTGAGATTAGGAGTTTTTGTGAAACCAATTTTAGAACTTCGACCTTTCTTGCCCCATTGGACAAAAAAAAAAAAATCAATAATTCTTCATATTTATTTCATATATTTTTTACACTCTCATTTACTTTAAGTAAACAGAATTGTATTTCTTGCTGAAAGTTTCCTCATTTTATGTAATTTCATTGTTTGTCCTGTAATCCTTATTTTCTTATTATATAATCGTCGTTATAGCGAGCAAATTTTTGTTTTGTAGTACTTCCAGAAAACTACTTCTACTTATTCCGACTCTTTTGCGGAAGCAAGGTCCGTAGGTCCCCAGCTACGTCCCAATTGAAAGACACTCTAGCGAAAGCCAGGTTGGAATAAAAAATCAAAAATTAAAACCTGGCAAATTTAAAAGGGAAATTGCACAAATTAAAGACACCGAAAAGCAGGAAGTGAGGGCTAGGAGCGATGAAGCTACCGAACGACTCCAGATATTATTGTGCCGTTATGTAGGAAAATGACATATCAATGTTTAGTAATAGTCAGTTTTGTGTTATTTATATGTTACGCCGACTGGTGTCAGGAAAACTATAAAATGTTTCACAATCTTACAATATATCATATGTAAAGAATACCACCAATATTCTGAAATTATCTATGTAGATTAAATAAAAATATGTAATAAATTTTATGACATAAAACACTATAAAATACAAAAATAAAATTGCGAGTTAATGAAAATGAGAAGGTGGATTACATATCAAAGTATCATCGTTATAAAAAATTATTCGAAAAATCTGTTTGAACTCTATACAGAAGGAAGTTCAATTATTTACTAGCATATACAGGGTGATTCATAAAAGATGGGCAGAACTTTAAGGGGTTATAGTACACTTAAAGACAAATAATATTAAATAGGAGACTAAGGGTCCCAGACGTATTCCCAAGGAGATAGGGGGCATTAAAGTTTAGGGTCCGAAATTTCAAATGATTATAAAACATGGAAAAATTGGTCGATTCGTTTGCGGTTTTTGCAAAAACTTTTCTTTATGCCAGTATTTTCTTGAAATAAAATTTTAAAGTTCAATTTCAAAAAATGCCGATAGGGGGCGCTTTAGACTCTGGAGTAACAAACAACTATTTTTTAACGTTATTTTTTGTATTTCTTTAAATGATTTCGAAAGCTTAGACTTAAACTTAAATTTTGATCTAAAAATCTGAGTCCTAACGAGTAGTTAAGTAGCATAAACTGAAATTTGAAATTTGAAACCCTTCTCCCCCCAGAACAAAAATCAGTTATTCCCGATCTTTGTGTCGTAGATTAGGCTCTAACTACTGCCGCGTTTTGCTAAAATTATTCTTTATGTCAGTATTTTCTTGAAAATAAATTTTAAAGAAAAATTTCAAAAAATTCCGATAGAGGGCGCTTTAGACTTTGGAGTAACGAACAACTATTTTATACCGTTATTTTTTGTGTCTCATTAAATGCTTTCTAAAGCTTAGACTTAAACTTAAATTTTCAGCTCAAAATCTGAATCGCTGAGCGTGGTTCAGTAGCGAGGGGAGGGGGTTCAAATTTCAACTTCTGAACATAGTTCAGTTTGCACTACTTAACCATGCCCAACGATTCTGTGCTGTGATACGAGGCAAAAATACAACTTTCGTCAAGGACTGCATAGTCGGAATTCACTCATAAAGGCACTGGCACAGTTGGAAACGTCGCTCATGCAAACGTTAAAGCTCCATTCCTGACGCTAGTCACCGGGTGAAGAAGGAAACAGAAAGTATGCAAATGTCAAATGGGGAAGAAGAAGAACACGTATGCAAAATTTCGACACGATTCAGGCATAAAAACCACTGAACGGTGAGTCAAGTGTAAGTCGCTGTAGTAATGAATCGGAAGATGGTGCCCTTCACGAATAAGGAACAGGCTGAGATGCATTTAATTTACGGAGCGGCAGATGGAAATGGTGCAGAGGCACAACGAATGTACGGAGAGCGATTTCCCAACAGGCGGTTGCCTAACCGCAAAACTTTCGAGCGCTTGCACAGACAGTTGTGTGAGACGGGATCATTTCTCGCTTCCCGGTCGAATGCAGGTCGTGCAAAAAAGGACGAATCAGTAGTTGTTGCAGAAGCCATTCTGGATGTAGTAGCGGCGCAGCCAAGTACAAGTACACGAACAGTGGCTAGGCAGGTGGATACCTCACAGTCCATGACTTGGAGGGTACTGAAGGATGAACATTTGCTCCCGTTTCATGTGCAACGAGTCCAGAAACTGTCTCCAGGGGATTATCCAAATCGTATTGAATTCGCCCGTTGGTTTCTGCAGCAGAACGCGCTAAATCCACATTTTGGACGAACTGTGCTTTTCACCGATGAATGTACCTTCACACGTGAAGGTACATTTAACACACACAATGCACATGTATGGGCGGATGTCAATCCACATGCTACGTATCCACATGCTCATCAGAGACGCTTTTCCATCAATGTTTGGGCAGGAATCCTCGGAGACCACCTAATCGGACCGTACCTTCTTTCTGAACGCCTCAACGGTAAAACATACCTCACATTTCTGCAACATGTGCTGCCAGACCTGTTAAACGTTGTTCCTCCACGCATCCGGCGGGTCATGTGGTTCCAGCACGATGGAGCGCCAGCCCATTACGTACGAGACGTCCGCAACTATCTGGACATCACATTTCCGAACAGATGGATTGGCCGAGGTGGTCCTGTTGCTTGGCCTGCTCGCTCGCCAGATCATTCCCCCCTCGATTTCTTTTTTTGGGGACGATTGAAGGCTCTTATGTATGAGACACCCATTGAATCCCCCGAGGAACTGGTCGCCAAACTTTCCGCCGCTGTAGGGGAAGTGCTCGAAAAGCCTGATGTTTTCGCGAATGTTCGCCGTTCCATTCTTCGCCGTTGTTCTGCGTGCATAACCTCTGGTGGTCACAATTTTGAACATTTATTGTAATTACATGTTAATAAATATGCTTTGGTAACATAATCCTAATTTGTGTCTTTTTACCTCGTATCACAGCACACAATGTGTGGACATGGTAAACTGAACTGTGCTCAGGAGTAGAAATTTCAAACCCCTCTCCCCAGAAACTTAACCACGTCTAACGATTCAGATTTTGGGCTGAAAATTTAAGTCTAAGCTTTAGAAAGCATTTAATAAGACTCAAAAAATAACGGTATAAAATAGTTGTTCGTTACTCCAAAGTCTAAAGCGCCCTCTATCGGAATTTTTTGAAAATTTTCTTTTAAATTTATTTTCAAGAAAATACTAACATAAAGAATAATTTTAGCAAAACGCGGCAGTAGTTAGAGCCTAATCTACGACACAAAGATCGGGAATAACTGATTTTTGTTCTGGGGGGAGAAGGGTTTCAAATTTCAAATTTCAGTTTACGCTACTTAACTACTCGTTAGGACTCAGATTTTTAGATCAAAATTTAAGTTTAAGTCTAAGCTTTCGAAATCATTTAAAGAAATACAAAAAATAACGTTAAAAAATAGTTGTTTGTTACTCCAAAGTCTAAAGCGCCCCCTATCGGCATTTTTTGAAATTGAACTTTAAAATTTTATTTCAAGAAAATACTGGCATAAAGAAATTTTTTTGCAAAAACCGCAAACGAATCGACCAATTTTTCCATGTTTTATAATCATTTGAAATTTCGGACCCTAAACTTTAATGCCCCCTATCTCCTTGGGAATACGTCTGGGACCCTTAGTCTCCTATTTAATATTATTTGTCTTTAAGTGTACTATAACCCCTTAAAGTTCTGCCCATCTTTTATGAATCACCCTGTATATAACTTCTGTATGTGACGTCCCTTATCCACATAGTTATCAAGTTAATATTTTCTGTGCAATTTTAAAACCAAAATTATACGGTGCTTCTTCCTCCGCTAATAGACAACAGTTTTTTTGACATTATTGGAGATATGGGTGATGGTACAACAGGACATAGATTCGAGGCATCAGTAGCAAACATATTCATAGCATCTGATTTAAAATGGACCATCGCTATCCGCATGGTAATCCAGGGCTGGCATAGCTCCTAAATTTTTCCATATTTCTAACAAACATTTTAAATAAAAAATCTTCGTGGTAGATTCATTTTAATTCCTCAATAAAAATCTGCAATAAAAATATCGTTTTAAAATAGTGGTAGGAAAGTGGGAAAATTTTAGGAACGCTGCAAACCCTTGGTAATGTCACAAAAAAGTCGTAAACAAATAAAAATTGTAACATTCTCCTGCATTTCTGTCTTCTGTTCAATTATTTTTAATTTCTATCAAATCTTTTGTTACATCTATTTTAGAAAAATCCCTTTGCACCAGCATATACTCATATCTCACGCACAACATAACTAATTATAATAATGCAGTGTAAATTTCTTATTATTATTATGCGGTATAATATTGGCACCCCAGCTGCCAGTAATATACCCTACTGATTATTTACGGTTTGTTATTGTCAATTTCATGGTATATTACTGGCAGCTGGGTTGCCATTATTATACCGTAAAATCAACGATTTGTTTTGGAAGTGTATTCCAAAATCTAACATTATTGTTTCTAACTGTAATTCGAAAACCATCCGAAATCTATTAAGAAGAAAAATAATTAAATAATTTATTTTAGGCAATATTTTTAAAACGCGAATTCAACAATTCTTTATATGCATTAAAATTTCAAAAAAGAATTATTTTACAGTGATGAAAAAAAGTAGTTTACATAAAGGATATGGACTATTTTTTTAACCATAGAATACATTATTAAATATCTTATAAAACTGATTTTTCTATTCGTGTCAAAAAATTACTTGATTATAGCTATTTTTTCTTAATTGATTATTCGTTTGCGTTTTTCAACGTAGTTTTATGTGTATTACAAAGATAAACAGACTGACATTTAGTTATAATATTTGCTATCAAAATTTATTACAAGAAAACTTTAGTCTTTAACACACTGTTAAAAAATCCCTGTAAAATTACGGCAGCAGAGATTCCAGTCATACCTCGTAAAAAAAGAAAAAAAAAATTGCAATTTAACAAATTACAACGATTATTTGGAAAATGATTTTTTCGTACGCCATTACGTCCGCCATGAATTAAACATTAATAGTGTTATTACACGTAAAAATTGCAAGCGACAGAAATCGCCTGCGACTCGTACGTAATATCCATCTGAAACTTATGTATTATCCAAGCATTTCATTGGCTGTTCGTGAAAAGGCTTTTCCATTGTCAGATCCAATTTTAAAGGAAATTTATTTCTTAAACTTCTGAACATCCCACAGTATTACTTTTTATATCGTCGTATAGAGAAAAAAAATGTACTTTTAAATGCAATTTGTTTGAAAGCTATATCTCAATTTGTTTCTGAATTATTATTTTTTTTTGTACTTTTTATTACTTTTTGTCATAGTGGCAACAGAAGTATCCATATCTGTTGAAAGTAAAAGGAAAATACAGATTACTGTATAGACTAATCAGCAAACGAATAAAAGAACGTTTAAACCAATAAAAACCTTCAGATATGCTTTTGATTTCCTACCCTGACGAGAACACTTACCATTTTTTCAAATGGTTAAATATATATATATATATATATATATATATATATATATATATATATATATATATATATATTACTTATTATTTTGTGTCAACGTGTACACCCTTGCGGAAGAAAATGTATGGGGTATTTTTGCTAACAGATGTGCTATAATTGCAAGAATATTGCCCTTAATTTTCTAAGAATCTAAAAATATCCCTGTAAAATTACGGGCAGAGGCTGGCAGCAGAGATTACAGTCATACCCCGTAAAAAAAAAAAAAAAAAAAAAAAAAAAAAAATCCATGCCCATCATTTTGTGCAGCCAGTAATTTTACGGGACAAAGATATAATACACTTCAAAACACAATAACGCTTTACTAACTGTTCGGTAGCACGTTAGATAATCATCACATAATCGCTTTTTTGGCGAGTTAAAAAATATGTTACGGTCGTGGTTCAGTGACATTATTTTTCAAAACACGACTAAAATGAAGGGTTAAACCCCAGCGGAGGAACATTTATGGGGTCGTACCGTATTTTTTTAGTGGATCATACCGTTTTTGATGAAATAAGGCTGTTGTCCGTGAAAATTGAATAGCAAACGATCGTAAATTTACAGTTTTTCTGAGAGTGCATTGTAAAGAAGAATTTACATTTAACAAGTTTTCTTTTATTAAAAATATTATACCAAATAAAGTAAAACACATATATAATTTTAATAAATAACTTCATTTTGAGGAAATTATTATTTGTTAAAAAATATTAACTTATTTTAACTTTTAGCAAAGTTTAATTGTGCTAATACCAAATAATTATTGCTGACAATAAGGCTAAATGCAGGGTATATCTGAAAAGGGGGGCAGTGCTTTACGGGTTGATAGAACGCAGCTTTACGAAAAGAATTTGTCATAGAATGTATGGCCGGAACGGAAGCGGTGAGAAGTTAAAAGGCAATTTTCCTCTGTCGCATTTAAACAAATAACACAAGAATGAGAGGAAATACTTTAAAAAACATTTTATTAACAGGAATGTAATTAATGTACATGCTCAAAGAAATTCCTCAAAATTCTACCGCCAGCTGTAATACACACTTCACACCTACGGGATAATGATTGACGCAATTTTTTTGTGAGGACACCAGGCATTTACCGAATATCGCCGGCAACAACGGCAATCCTGGCGACTAGCTCAATATCGATTTCAATGGGGTACTCGTAGATTAGGCTTTTCATATGTCGCCACAGGAAAAAGGCCAAACACGAGAGATCCGGCGAACTTGGTGGCCAAGCTATGGGACCACCTCGAGAAATCCATCGCCCTGGGACAGTGGAAAACTATCTTTTAACTTCTCACCGCTTGCGTTCCAACCATACATTCTACGACGAAACTTGCACATAATGCTGCATTCTATCACTCCGTAAAGTTTTGCCCCCTTTTTCATATACACCCTGTATATATTAATTTCCTATGTTTAAAAAAACTAAAATTTTATCGTTATAAAAAGCCAAACTACAGTACACATTTCTGAAATAAATATCAAATTTTCATATTACTTTTTATATAATATTCCTGTAATAAACATCCTTTTGTACAAATACTTGATATTCCTGAAAGGAAATATCGATATTACAAAATAGCTTTTATAGATGAAAAACAATATTATTCGTATTTAGAATTTTAGAAAGAAGCAGGTTCAAACGAAATAAATAGAAAAATGAAAAACATTTTATATGCCATCTGAAAATAAAATTTTCACCATAGATAGAAATGGATTAAATTTCAAGATATAAAAATAAATAAGTATAAAAATAAAGCTTTGTATGAAGTTGACATGTAATGTTGACAGTTAATGTAGAACATCAGAGTAGAAATATTACATGTCATCTTTGTGTGTAAAATTGGCTCATAAAAAATAGTAAATAATCCTGTCTTGAAAGACTTTTAAGATTTCCTTTATAGAAAAAAAAATTAATAAATATCTCGGATATTTGAAACAAATTTAACAAAGAAAGAGAATGAACTATATGAAACATGAGCTCATCATTATACACCATGAAATATAATGGCAAATATAAATTAAAAATATACATTTTACTTTATAAAACATGTTTATAACGTTAATAAGTTTTTAAAGATATCAAAATCATTTTCAATTATTCTAGTTTAAAATCATTAAAGATTTAAAAATATGAAACAATTTTTAATTTCAGATTTTCAAATATATGTCAACGAACAGATAAATTACTAATCAACTAATCTACATTAAAATTACGTGAATGGTCTCAAGTGGAGAAAAAATAAAATCAAATGCTTGTCAAATTCGTTTAATTCAAGCACGCTTAATAAAGTTATTCTAAATTAAAAATATACATATATATATATATAGAGAGAGAGAGTAATTCTTTTATATACTGTTGCAAGAATCAAGTTTTTATGATATGAATTATCTTTCAGTTATCAAAATAAGCCCTTTATTATGTTTCTATAAAAAAAATAAAGGTCTTTTCGTACAGGACACCGCAAAGCACGAAATTAACCGCTTTGAAACGAACGTCGTTTAAAAACTTTAATCTTTTACCAGCCGGTAAATCCGAACAGGAAATTTTCCTAATAAAATCCCTCAAATTCTCCGACTAATTGAGGCAAATTTTCCTACATAAAACAAGTCGAAAATTGTACTTAAATGTGGCAATTTTCGGATCTTGGTGCAATAGCTTTAGCACTCTTATACAAAAATGCATGAATACAAAATTTATTACGATTATATGCATTAAATTCAGTAATACGGATATAATAAGACTCCATCTTAAATAGGACTTAATCACCATAGCAACCAGAATCATTATATATCATGTGATAAATCGAATTAATTACGTATTATAGGATTTAATATAAAGAAGAAAACATTTATTAATATCTCTTTAAGTTTTGATTCGATTTACATATAATTTGAAATGACCAGACAAAATTCTGCAACGATTATTTGTATTAATTTTCTAACAAACCAATCGAACAGCACTATTTTGTTATGTAGCTTTTGCGCTGTTATATAAGAGCAGACGGACCGACAAACGGATGGACCAGAGGACGACTTCAGGTACTACGTATTTATAAAATTTACGAACGCACTTAAAAATGGATATAATACTAATAATAACACATTACATTATAGTATTAACGCATAAGAAATAAAAATAACAGAAATTGTAAATAATTTTTCAATGGTTTTACAAATAAATAAGAAGTTTTAGCCCCCGGTGTCCCATTTCTTTCTCCCAGCTATTAAAGTATCATCTCCAAAAATAACGTTACGTTGTCTAAGCCAGCCATAAAACAAATCAGATGTATTATTGTACTGCCAAATACTCTACGGTAATTTTTTAAACGTCTAAGCATCGCACATTGTCAATTTTTATACCATCGTATTCGGGAAAAAAATAACTTTTAAATACAATTTGCTTGAAAACTGCATCTCAATTTATTTTTGAGATTTTAATTTTTTTGTAGTTTTTAGCACCTTTTTTCTTTTTTTTTTTTTCGCCTTTGGTAACTGAAGTACTCCATTTCTGTAGAAAGTAAAGGTGAAATATTTGGAAAATAGTAATTATGCTTCTTTGTTACCCTTTTCCCATATCAACTGGAAAAAAAATGTTATTAAAATACGTGCTATTTTGAAAAAAATATATAAATTAATGATTTCTGATAAAACATGGAGGTGTTATAAACTATATTTAATTTTAAGTATATATATATTAATACTACGAACAAATGAAGACATACGATTCATTAGATAGCCGATTTTTTGCGTCGAATTTCTTGAATGACATCTATTTCTTGGATTTGTGTACCATTTAGTGATAGTGATGTTTTATGGATATTTTACTGTAGATGTTGTTCATGACTAGATCGTTAATGAGGAATTCTTCCTCCGGATGCTAATGACGTTATTTTATATAAAATAAAAGCGTATGTTTTAAGTGTTAAACCAGAAATTTGTTTTGTATTATCTATCTACCTATATATATATATATATATATATATATATATATATCAGTGGCGTGGCGTGAAAATTTTCGGTGGTCATCGCAATTATTTAAGTTTGTGGTGAAAAATTATTAACTCTAAAATTGAATGGTTGACTGTTCAAAAAAGAAACTTTAAATCTTACCTTCACTTATACATGAATTCCAAATGTTCTGCTAAAACTGGATCGTAGAGTTTTAAAAGCTTATTAAGAGTTTTAAAATATTGCTTGGTCATCGCCGCATCCAGCGATGACCGGACGCCACGCCACTGATATATATATATATATGCTGCGTTTTGATATTGACTTTTGTGACATTCCGTCGACACTCGTATACCTCGAAGTAAATGTAGTATAGTAATCAAGGCCAACCCTCCGTTATCATGAGAATATCGGAGTGCAGTCAGGATGGCGAGTAGAAGACAGGCTCCATAAACATTGAAAGAATTTCCCATGGCATAATTAAGAGTCATCGTAAATTTAAACGTTGTTTATTTGGCAAACATATATCGTAACATTTCCAGTAATTTGTCCATCAACTCTCGAATAATCGTTGATTCACTTCATAAAAACTTACGATGTTTAAAGTATTAGTATCTACACATTAAAGTCATTCACCCCAAGTGACGTAGATTTATTAAAGAACCGGAAAAACGCAATTTCTGTCACTCCTCGTTATGCAACAGTATAAATACTCAATGAAACAGAGCGCGGACTGATACATTAATAGTGGAGAACCAACTCCAGCAAAGAGAGGGGGAGGAACGGGACAGAAGACAGGCTACGATTCGATGGGAAGGGTGACGAACGCGTGACGTGTATAATGAACTCTTTATACTCGGTGTCAGTATAAAGCGCAATCAAATGCTGGCGGGAGCTTGCAAGGAATTGTGGGAAAAAGAACATCATCGAACAAATGCTATTAAAAACATTCGAAACAAAAATAATTTAGTTTCAGAATAAAATGAAAAAAGTAATTTAATGGGTTTTATAAGATTAGACAAATGGATTAAGGTTTTTAGAATAATAAAAGAATACGGAGGTTTAAATGCATGAAATAAAAGACAAAAGATATTAAGATATTATTAAAGATAGGTAAAAAAAGGAAAAATATTATGAATTTGAAATAGTTTTACTAAGATAAAAGGGCGAGATTTTTTTATTATTACACACACACACACACACACACCAACACACACACATATATATATATATATATATATATATATATATATATATATATATATATATATATATATATATTTCATCAGGGGCGACACTAAATTCTGAAAAAGCAGAATTCGGTTTTCTAGTTTTTTTTTTCTTTTTCTTTTTTTTTTTTTTTTAGTTCTTAAAGCTATAAATATAACTAAAAATCCTATGGTTTATACATAAAGCGCTTCTATTTGGGTAACTCGACAAATGTTTTTAAAATAAAAAGTATTTCTAATAAACAAAAATGAAAGAACAAATATACCGTTTCCACATTTTCAAGAAAGATTAAACTTTTTTATTAGATAATTTTTGTAAAACGTTCTTTCAGATAAGAATAATATGATTTCATTTATGAGAGCTATGAAATATTTTATGTTTTATAATTGGATTAAAATGCAAAAAAGATACATTGTGTTCTGAAACTGAATCCAAAATGCTATAAAATATTTTCACAGTAAAAAAAAAAAAAAGTTATATGCTTAAAAATATATATAAAGAAAAAAAAATTACAGCAATATTTGAAATCCAGAATGAGATGTTTTTTGTAGCATTTTACATAAAACTACATTATTTTGTTTTAGACTGGATGTTGTGTTTCTGAAAAAAGAGAGTGGTTGTACTTTTATTCTTTATTTGCATTACGGAGTACCTTTGAAGTTTTTTTCAATATATTTTATTAGTAACCCAGACAAATTTTGCTTATTTCTATAATAAAAAGTCGAAAATTTCACGTGGAATGTTGGAAATTACGTGCTTTAGTACTATAACTAGTTTTATAAATATCCTGATCTTGGTGTAATAGCTGTTGCACTCTGATGCAAAAATGCTTGAATACAAAATTTCTCACGATTCTATACGGAAATAATATGACTCCATCTTCAATATGATGCAATCGACATGACAACTTAACATCTTTATTTATCATGGGATATCATTGAATTAATTACATATGATAGGGTCAAATAAAATGGAGAAACCTTTTAATAATATCTTTTTAAGTTTTGATATGATTTTAATAAAATTTGAATTGACTCGACAAAATTCACCAAAGATTATATATATTAAATTTCAAACCATTTTGTTGGGTAGTTTATACGCTACTATACGCGGACAGACAAACAGACGTACGGATCAGATGATGATTATAGTTGATACGTGTTTTATAATTAATACGCACCTAAAAATCGTAAAATTAAAATCAAAGAAATGTGAATTATATATATATATATACCGGGTGTCCTAAAAAGGACTGACTGATTTTAAAATTCAATAACTTGTAAACGGTGACAGATATTTAAAAAAATTTTGCAGGAGGGTTATGTATAAGGTCAAAAGTCTTTTTACAGTGATTTTCGATTTTAGTTCGAATTACAAACAATAGATGGCGCTGCGATCAATAGACGCTCAATTCAGGCTCGATTTTTGGTACTTCGTGGCCCGCTCAGTACATTTCCATCTCCTTTTTCCGCATGGAACAAGAGAAAGGACAAAAAATCGAGCCTGTATTTAGCGACTACTGCTTTCAGCACCATCTTTTGTTTGTAATTCGAACTAAAATCGAAAATCACTGTAATAAAACTTTTGACCTTATGCATAACCCTCCTGCAAGAATTTTTTAAATATCTGTCACCGTTTGCAAGTTATTGAATTTTAAAATCAGTCAGTCCTTTTTAGGACACCCGGTATATATATATATATATATATATATATATATATATATATATATATATATATATATATATATTAGAATAATAAAAGCCAATACGTAAGTACAAATGTAAAAGCAAATACAAATGTAAACGTCGTTATAATATTTTATTATTTGCGACAAAGCCCGTGTAATTATTGAAATGTATTTAGTGTGCGCCTTTGAAATGGACGTGGTATATATTAATTAAAAACTATTATGTAAAATTCTATAGAAATCGTAATTAGAACGTTTTTAAAACGTTTTCCAAACATTTAAACCCTTTTAAATTTCGACTTTTATTCTTAGAGAGCATTTCTATATAAAAGGGAATAGTAATTGGAAGCTTTGAATTAAGTTTACAACTTTATTTTGTTTAGCACCATTTTAAATTCCGAATAGAATAAAAAAAAACCTGTCCTGTGCGTTCGAGTCTTAAAATAGCAGTCAAGTATAATTTCAAGTTTCTATCCATAACAATTCAAAAAAAAAAAATGTAATTTAGAACATTTTTAGAATGTTTTTTGGTTAGTACACTCCTTTAAAATTCGATTAAAAAAACTGCCCTGTGTGAACATTTCCGTCTTAAAAGCAACAGCCTCCTAAAATTTGAAGTTTCTAATCTGAACGATTACACAGACATAATAATTTAGAATATTTCCGCTCATTTCACTCTTTTAAATTTCGATATATTTTTAGAAACCATAAGAGAATTTATATCGCCAAAGTAAGGAATCTGTAAATAAGTAATGAAGTATATCTTGAAAGTAACGGCCATGCCAGATT
Organism: Maratus speciosus; assembly: GCA_963932465.1. Taxonomy (NCBI): domain Eukaryota; kingdom Metazoa; phylum Arthropoda; class Arachnida; order Araneae; family Salticidae; genus Maratus; species Maratus speciosus. Next base: position 509,336,520 of record OZ010786.1, on the reverse strand, counting down.
TCCGTCTTTTACTCCATCCAATGTCACAAAAATCATAATTCAAAACTTTTATTTTATTTTTTTTTTTTTTTTTGTAAATAAATTTTTATTGGTTTTAAAACAAATAAAAAGTTTTTTTTTTCGTTCTTAAAGAATTAAATGTAACAGAAAATCTTATGTTTTATAAATGATCATTTATGTTTGAGTAACCGGAAAAATGTTTTTAAAATTAAAAGTATTTTTAACAAACAAAAATTAAAAAGCAAATATACTGTTTTCAGATAGTTTACGAAAGATTAAACTTTTTATTAGATTATATTTTTAAAAAAGTTCTTTGAGATAAAAATAATATTATTTCTTTTATGAGAGCTATCAGATATTTTTATGGGTCATAAACGGATTAAAAAGTAATAAGATATACTGTGTTCTAAAACTGAATCCAAAATGCTATAAAATATTTTCGCAGAAAGTTTTATTTTCACAGTAAATAGATATATACAACTGACAAAATTATAAAACAAAAAATAAAATAATAAATGAAAATACAGAATAAGATATTTTTCGAAGCAATTTACATAAAACTACACGATTTTGTTTTAGCTCGGATGCTGTTATTCAGAAAATATTTTTTGTTGTACATTCATTCTTTATTTTCATAACGAAGTTCCTTTTGAAGTTTATTTCAGTATAATTTATTAGTAACCCTGAAAAATACAATAGAATCTCTTTTATCCGAAATACTTTTAACTGAAATTCTCGGTTAACCGAAATCCATTTTTAAAGCTTTAATTAATTAATTTATTTTTTTTTACTATCACACTTTTTCTGTGCAAAATTCTTTTTTAAAGCTTTTATTTTTTTGGCTATAAATTCGTAATTCAATAAGGAAGCCGTCTTTTCCGAACTCCGAATACAGATAAAAATTTGACCCCTTTTCTTATTATTCTTTTGAATTTAACTTGAACTCCTTGAAGCTGAGGACAGGACTAGAACACAGTAGGAGAAGGATGAGCTGGAATGTGTGAATGTGGTCTAGCAGGTTTTTACTTTTTTCTTTATGCAAAAGGTACTTAATTTCAAAATTAAAATCCAGGTAATTTATTCTTGTTTCTATTTTGCTATTGCTTTATTTTTATTAAACACTTGTTATAATAATATGAAATAGCGCATATATTTGTCCTTAATTTTAAAATTGAAGCATTCTCAATTATCCGAAAATTCGATTTTCTGAAAGATGGTCGGTCCTAATTACTGCGGATAATCGAAGTTCTACTGTATTATGTGCTTCTTCTATAGTAAACATCCATATAATTTAAACTATAAAAAATTCAATTGTATTAGAATTAATAAGAGTCATATATTTTCCAGTTTTTGTAAAGGTCATTAAACTGTTTTATTATTTACGAGTAAATCCACAGTCTTTTCCCGCGTACTTGTTGAAATATAACAATTGGTTTACTTTATTCAATTGAAGGAAATATTCCTAGCACAGAGCTACCGGATTATTTCCGTTATTTGAAGAAGGTCTGTTTCTTTTTCCTCTGGGAAAAGAGATAAAATACTAGTCAATTGAGCAAATTTCCGTTCCCCTTTTTTATTGTAGGAGAGAAATTATCCATAATTTGAAGAAAGGAGTTAAAAAAAAAAAAAAAAAAAAAACCTTTATCTTTCTTCTGCGGCTGGCCTTGGCGTTGAACCTGGGACCGGAATGCTTCAGATAGAGCATCTTAACTACTCAGCCACAGATCATTTGTTAGGTGTAAACTGAAGATGGGTGTAAATAAATAAAATCATAAGACGAAATGCAATTTTTCACCTTCATTCAAAGAGAAAAAATATATATAATAGTCCAGGCAATAGGGAATTTTACCTAGCAAAATTAATGGTAGTTCTGGAAATCGGCTTACTTTATGTTTTTTGGGTCGCTGAATCCGGATTTGTAACTTCCCACCAAAATTTTTCCCGGCAATCCACCCCAAATTTTGGTGAAAAACCCCCAAAAAGGTTTTTATTAAAAAAATCAATTTTCTTATTGTTTTAGGGGAAAAGTATCTAGAAATTCAGACAGTAGACACAATTTGCAACAAATTAGATATATGACATTATGACTTAGGATGAAGGGGGAGGGGGATCTGCCTCGGAACATGCGCGCGGTGCTGCGTGGACTAAGTTGCGCAATTCCACTTAACCACTCACACGTTTACATTCGCCCTCCCATCTCCCCTCCGAACTTTCCTTATAAGGTTTACTTTAAGTTTTTTGGGTCTCTGAATCCGAATTTTTAACTTACCCCCAAAGTTTGCATATTGTTGAAACCTTTTGCATATTGTTGAGAAAGGATTACGGAATCAAAATATGTATAGAAAAATTCGAAAATTTTGATCGTTTAAAGGTATCCTATCTCCTTAAAGAACGTTTGTAACTTAAAATGAATCGCCATGGAAACTTTAAACTTACTTAATATCACAAAACTAGTAAGTTTAGAACTTTAATTTTTTCTGCACCATTTTAAATTTCGAATTTAAAAAATAACTGTCCTGTGCGTTTATATGCGTCTTAAAAGTACCAGTCATATCAAATTTCAAGATTCTAGCTTTAACAATTCCAAAAAGTTGTAATTTAAAAAGTTTTTAGAATGCTTTTTCCGTACTTCATGTCTTTAAAATTATTTTTTTAAACTACTCTACAGGAGCATTTACTTCTTAAAATAAATAGTCATGTCAAACTTAAAGTTTACAACGCTAACAATTTCATACAAATCTTAATTTAGAATATTTTGTGCCCCATTTCATCCTTTTAAATTTCGATTTTTTATAAAATATTTTTATCGAGAATTTGTATCTTAAAAGTAACCGCCATTCCAAATTTCCAACTTCTAGTTCCTTCAGCATAACCAAAATCGTAATTCAGAAAGCTGTTTTTTAATCTTGTACCCTTTTAAAATTTGATTTTTTTATTGTTCTGCGCATGTATTTCCATCTTGATCATGAAAGCCATTTAGAATTTCAAGTTTCTATGCTTAACAATTCCATTGAAATCCTAATTTAGAACTTTTTTTAACGCTTATCACGCTTTTAAATTTCGAATTTTCTTTAAAACTATTCTGTGCGAGAATTGACAGTTTAAAAGTATTAGCCATGTCAAATTTCGATTTTCTATTCTTAACAATTTCATTGAAATGGCAATTTAGAACGTTTTTAGAACGACTTCCGATCATTTTAAAGTTTTAAATTTCGACTATTTTCAGAAAACATTCCTACCTACCTTTTGTATATTAAATGTGACGGCCATGGTCGAATGTATATTTAGAAAAAGGTTTTCGCTCTACCCTGACTCTTATCCTTTTACCGCTTTAATCTGATCTCAACAAAAAGAGGTAATTAAAGTTTCATCTAAGTATCACCAAAATGTATGTATTGAAAACATATGCCGTTGCAATGTCACATTCACCTTGAAATATATTGAAATAAAATTAAATAAAACTTGCTAAAAAGGTGCATTTAATATGTGACAAATATAAAAGATGTTATTACATAATAATGCAGTTTTTAAAAACTTAAAAACTTCCACAATTCCGAGCCGATCGTTTTTTATCAGACCTTGATTGTCATCAGGGTAACTTTGATTGCGTACTGAAAATTCATAATCGTACTCCGTCCTCGGCTGGACAACCAGGTGAGACTAATTTACAGTGGGAGGGGGAAGCGGGAGGACAGTCAGCAAACTGAACTTTCCCGTCCAACTTTAACAATGCATCTTCTGTTTTAAAAACTTTAACCATTAAATATCCGTTTTAATGAGGCAAAATTCATTATTCCTACCTCCCATTATCGTTAATAAAAGAAACCATAGAAATTTTAATAAAAAGTAATAAGGCTATTAATGATAATATGTCATAAAGCATTCCGGGTATATGGTTAAAGTTTTTAAAATAGAAGATGTATTGTTAAACGAGTACGATTAGGAAGTTTCAGTACACAATCAAAGTTACCCTGATGACGACCAAGGTCTGATCGAAGGCGCTCGGTGCGAAGTTGTGGAAGTTTTTATTTTTTTTTAAACTATACTATAACGCTAAAATAATAAAACTTTGTAAAAAATCACCATAAAATAAAAACAATGCATAAGACGCGTTTCGAGTTAAAAATATTAACAGCTCGTCATCAGCTAAAGTAAGCACGCGTTCGTAAGGGGACAAGGTAAAAAATGAACTGAAAGGTAGAGATTAGAGCTTGCAAAGAACGCGATAGATGGCGCTAGCTGAAAGATGAACATGCAGAAGACGAAAGTGTTGCCAAAGTGATAGAAGAGAAATTGATAGGGGAAAATGGTAATAAAAGAAATAAACAAAATTAAAATAAAATAAAATAAGTAAATTAAAATATATATATGAATATAAATAATAATAATAAAGAAAGAAATATAAAAGAAAAAACTAAAAGAACCTATTTTTTTTTACAAAGTTTTATTATTTTAATTGTTTCATATCGCCAGTTTTTGGTGCTGTTTCGCTACATTTTTATGTAATGACATCTTTTATATTTGTGACATCATTAATATTTGTGGCATATTAAATGCACCTTTTTAGCACGTTTTTCTTTCATTTTAATTCGATTCGTCATTCATTTTTCCATATCATCCGATTTTAGCATTTTATTCATTGATGGTGAGTAGAATATTTAAATGTTTTACAAAAATCATATTAACAATATATCAATTAGTAATTTTATAATTATTTTGATAAAAATTTAATGTATATATATATATATATATATTAAACAGCAAAATGTCTATAAATTCCGCAGAGTGCGCAACGATATTTAAGGATATAATAGCCTGAACATCAATCTAAGAAATAATAATAAAAAAAATAACACACTAAAAAAACATACATACCAAGTTTTATGTAATTTGAATAACCGTTTCATATTTTAGGCAGTTTTTCAGTATTTGTTCCTTCTGTGCGCCTCCATTGTTTTTAGGTTGTTACAAACCGCCAGTTTTATTGTTCCAGTTAAATTAATATTTATTATCACTTTGATTTTTATTATTTTTATTTTAATGGGATAAAAATAATTAACTGTGTATTATTAAGGTTACCATCAACAGTCTATAATAAAGTTTAAAAGGCTATGACACACAGTATGCAACGCCGCTCGTAGTTTCATGTAACTACAAACCTTCCGCGTTTTTAAAGGTTAAAGTATATTCTATTTTTAAGTTTTCAAAGAAAAATGAGACACATCAGAACGCATATAAAACGATAGACAAAAAATGGAAAAATATTCAATATTATTTTCAAATGATACATTCAATTTTAAAATAGAATTCGGTATTTCCGGAAAGAAAAGTATTTTACGCTTCACTTGCCCGTTTTCGTAAAAAAATACAAATGCTAGCGGGAAGTTTCCATTTGAATTTGAATTCATTTGAACATAAAAGACATATTAAAGATTTAAATTATGAGAAGAAATTTCTAAGCATTTAAAAGTGTTGTTGGTGAGTAATTTTTTTCTCTGCAATGTATTATAATAATATAACTGAATGAACACTTTTGTTCAGTCTTATCCTTTTAGTATATGTTGTAACTAAATGTATTTCATTATCTTACAAATAGGTGGATAACTTTTTTTTAAATAGAAGTATTTTTCTATTTAATGTGTTTAAAACTTTTTTTTTTAAATAGAAAATGCTATTTCAATTAAGGAACACAATGCACTGTGAACTACTTCTGATACATATTTAAATGGTTTAATGACGGAAAACCATTCAGTGAAGAAAAAATACTGTTTTGTGGTAAAACTCTAAAATTTAATTAAAAAAATTAAAAGAAATTACAATCACACTTCTACAAGTTTGAGGTTTTGGGTATATTTTATCTATAAGTGTTGCACTCGAACTTGTAAGGATCAGATTTCTAAAAAATTGTTTAGTTTAACAAAAATGTATAAAATATCACAAAATACATACAGGTACATTTAAAAAAACTATCAACATTACATTTTTATTAAACAAGTTATATTACTGAAATTGAAATTCTTAATTTTATGAAATCCCCTTCGGGATCACCCATAAAAAATATAACAGTTGACCAATATTTCTTGAAGTTTTGTTTGTTAGACATTACTGATAATATATTGAAACAAGTTGGAAATTGCACATCAAACGTGTCAGATAAGGTGCGTTTGTACTATAACTAATTTTATAAATATTTTTTGCACCGCATATTGTACTGAATGTATATTCTCGTGCACTTCATAAGTGCATATCAATTTCATTCTGTTCGAAAGTCTCTAACATGTTAAAATGCACTTGAAATATTTTTTTTTTCCATTTGCCGTAAGGTAGCGAAAAACTTTTAACTGTCCTTGTAATTAAACTAACCATCCGATTTTCATAAAATTTGAAATGACCCGACAGAATTTTAGAACAGTTATATATTTAAAATTTCAGACTATTCCGTTGGGGGTGCTACGTATTTACATAATTATGAACGCACCTAAATCATTAACTTGCGAACATTACTTACGAGTTAAGGAACATCCACATCTGTCTGTTCTGGATTTCGATAGTGTGGTATCGTTCGAAATCTCTTATCACGAGGATCAAGAAATGCATCAGATCTATACTCCGGAATCTAATGGTATAGGTGATATGGACCCTTTACTGTTTCGGAAGAAGAGGAATAAATAAAGTGTGAAACGCTATTAGAATCCTTCAAAAGTTTTTGAAGGCAGAATTTTTCTTTATAACCAATCATGATAGTGGTTTTAACAATAGTGATTCATGACAGTATGGTAATGAGAATGCTATCCTGGTACTGGACATATGTAGCGCCCTAAAAAGTTGAATATTTGCGCATAAAAAATAGGTTCTGCTATGCAGCCTGTCTTCGTGCAGCTGGGTCGACATAATACCTTTAGCCACTAAATGTTTACTTCTTCCAAGACTACAAGTACTTGATAAAAGTCCAGGCAATAGAGAACGTATAGGGGCTCTACCTAGCAAAATTCATGGTAGTTCTCGGAAAAGGCTTACTATAAGTTTATTGGATGACTGAATCCGAATTTTTAACTTCCCACCAAAATTTCCCCCGGCAACCATCCCAAATTTTGGTAAAATGCCCCCCCCCCCCCCCCCCAAAAAAAAAAAAAAAAATTATTAAAAAAAAATGAATTTTTTTATTGTTTTAGGGAAAAAGTATCAAGAAATTAAGAAAGTAGATAAAATTTGCAACAAATTAGATATATAACATTATGACTTTGGATGAAGGGGGAGGGGGATCTGCCTCGGAACATGCGCGCGGTGCTGCGTGAACTAAGTTCCGCAATTCCACTTAACCACTCACACGTTTACATTCGACCTCCCATCTCCCCTCCGAACTTCCTCTATAAGGTTTACTTTAAGTTTTTTGAGTCGCTGAATCCGAATTTCTAACTTCCCCCCAAAATTTTCCCCTCCGAACACCCCCCCCCAAATAGTTGTTTTTATCTTAAATTTCTTATTGTTTTAAGGGAAAAGCATTACGAAATTCAAAAACTAACTCAATTTGCAACAAATAGGATATATGGCATTATGACATAGGATGAACGGGGAAGGGGAGGGCTGCCTCTGAACATTCACTGCGGCGCTACGTGCACTAAGTTTTGAAGTCCAGGCAATATGGGATTTTACCTGGAAAAATTAATACTAGTTCTGGATTTCGACTCACTTTATGTTTTTTGGGTCGCTGAATACGAATTTGTAACTTCCCACCAAAATTTTGCCCGGCAACACCCCAAAAAATTGATTTTTTGAAAAAATTTGGTTTTTGAGAAAAGCGTTCGGGGAATGTTCCGAGACAGCCCCCCTCTCCCCGTTTATCTTACTTCATAATGTCATATATCCAATTTCTTGCAAATTTTGTTTAGTTTCTGAATTTCATAATGCTTTTCCCCTAAATCAATAAGAAATATAAGTTAATAACAACTATTTGTGGGGGGTGGGGGTTCGGGAGGGGGGAAATTTTGTGGGTAAGTTAAAAATTCGGATTCAGCGACCCAAAAACTTAAAGTAAACCTTATAATGAAAGTTCGGAGGGGAGATGGGAGGGCGAATGTAGACATGTGAGTCGTTAAGTGGAATTGCGCAACTTAGTCCACGCAGCACCACCCGCATTTTCCGAGGCAGATCCCCCTTCCCCTTCATCCTAAGTCATAATGTCATATATCTGATTTGTTGCAAATTTTGTCTTTTTGGGGGGCTTTTTATCACAATTTGTGGGGGGGTTGCCGTGGGAAAATTTGGTGTGAAGTTACGAATTGGGATTCAGCGAACCAAAAAACATAAATCCCTATTGCCTGGACTATAAAGAATATAGGAGAATATTTAAAAACTCATCGAGGTGTTTGTTGCGCTGTTATCACTATTATTATAGATGGCATATTACAAATACTCTCAAATCCAATAGTACACGTGATATTGACCCTTTTCTGTTTCGGAAGAAGAGAAATAAAGAAAAGGTAAAAGACTATGAGAATCCTTCAAAAGCTTTTGAAGGCAGAATTTTCCTTTATAATTAATCACAATAGAAGTTTTCACAATAGGGCTTCATGACACTATGGTAATGAGAACGCTATACAGGTACTGGTCAGATGTAGTGCCCAAAAAGATGAATATTTATATATAAAAACTAGGTTTTGCTATGCAGCCAGTCTTCTTGCAGCTGGATCGACAAAATACCTTCAGCCACTATATGTTTACTTCTTCCAAGACAACAAGTACTTGATAAAGACAATGAGAGAATATTAACAAACTCGTCAAAGTGTTTGCTGTGCTGTTAACACTATTATTATAGAAGACATACTAAAAATACACAACTTTCCTTACAGGAAGTTGTATTCACCTACTTTTAATGTAAAGCGTCAGTATGCTTTCCAAAAGATTTTAATGCGAAACGCGATTCCAGTCTTTCGATCAGTAAAACATATGCGTTTCACTTTTACTAAACAAACCTGTGGTGACTGTCAAGCAATAATACACTTCATAGTTTGTCCCTGGTTTTGCAAACACTTGTGTTTTTAACACTACGTAGTAACCACTATCATGGCTAATTATAAAACAAGAATCCTGCCTTAAATAGCTTCTGAAGGTATCTCATGCTGTTTTATCCATCTTTATTTCAACTCTTCTTACATAGTAAAGGGTCCATATCTCGTGAATTATTGGATTCGGGAGTATTGTCCGTATACATTTCTTGATCCTTGTGTGAAGAGCTTTTGACTGATACCGCTGTCGTCAAAATACAGAGCTGATAGTTGGGAATGTTCCCTAGTAAGTGTTATAGTTTCAAATTCTATTGCAGAATCCATGGCACGCAGACGACAAAATGCGTGTATTGGATGGAAGATATATTTTGTTTGTTAAACTCTTCAATACTTTTTTTATACTTACAAGTTTAATAGTCCAGTGATAATGTGCAAGTATTTATTCACTGCAAATACCTTGTTTAGTCGTGCCGGTGATCACCTTGTATGTCAAATTATTTTTTTTGTTTCAAGATTCACTCTTCAATGAACAGAATACCTATACAATAGATCTTCCCAAAGGCGCCGACTTCATGACATACTTCTGAAACTGAATTGAACAAGTATTCCTATTTAACCACTGTGACTAATTAATAAAAAAAAAAAACATTCACAAATTAATTGTTGAATTTTGTTTGATTTCAACTTGTCGCACAGTGGAGAATCTAACGCAGAAACCTGTCCAAAAATGCGAAAATTAAAATTTGATGAACAACTGGAAAACGCGTATTTTATAATCCGAGAGTGTATCAATAAGTATTCGCCCTCACATAGAAATAATTGAGTGAAATTTATGAAATTTATACATCGTATTAGTCCTTTTCTATGCAGTCACAGTGCACAGTAACACATTTATGCAAGCGGTATTTCAAAGAGAGGTGAGAGGATGTATTCCACGAGGAGCGATAGTAGGCCCAAATAAGGGCATTTTTCTAAGTTTTGCTGACCCTCACATGAGACATATTGTTGGAAAGGCCTATGAACATGTATTCATGCTATGCACTTCCCGATCCCCTACCCTCAAATTTTCCCTCCGGGGAGCATTTTTCTATTTTTTATCGACATCATTCATGTCCCCAGCGAACAAATTTGAAAGGCAGGGACTCATTAGTGCATAACATGACTAAGTGGTCACATGCCTTTCCAACAATGTGTCACATGTGGGGATCGGTAAATGTTAGACAAATGCTCCCCTTTGGGACTACTATCGCACTTCCTGGAATACATCTTCTCTCCTCTCTTTTAAATACCATGTCGTGTGCGTGCCATGGATTCCGCAATAGAATTCGAAACTAGAAGACATTCCCAACTGTCAGCTCTGTATTTTTACGACAGCGGCATCAGTCAAAAGCTCTTCACGCAAGGATCAAGAAATGTATACGGACCATACTCCCGAATCCATTAATTCACGAGATATGGACCCTTTACTATGTAAGAAGAAGAGAAATAAAGAAGGATAAAATAGCATGAGAAAGCTTCAGAAGCTATCTAAGGCAGGATTCTTGTGTTATAATTAGCCATGACAGTGGTTACTACGTAGTGTTGAAAACACAAGTGTTTGAAAAACCAGGGACAAACGATGAAGTGTGTTATTGCTTGACAGTCACCACAAGTTTGTTTAGTAAAAGTGAAGCGTACATGTTTTACTGATCGAAAGACTAGAATCGCGTTTCGCATTAAAACCTTTTGGAAAGCATACTGACGCATTACATTAAAAGTAGGTGAATACAACTTCCTGTAAGGAAAATTATGTATTTTTAGTATGCCTTCTATAATAATAGTGTTAACATCATAGCAAACACTTTGATGAGTTTTTTAATATTCTCTCATTGTCTTTATCAAGTACTTGTAGTCTTGGAAGAAGTAAGCATATAGTGGCTGAAGGTATTTTGCAAGAAGACTGGTTGCATAGTAAAACCTAGTTTTTATATATAAACATTTATCTTTTTGGACACTACATCTGACCAGTACCAGGATAGTATTCTCATTACCATACTGTCATGAAACCCTATTGTGAAAACCTCTATCGTGATTAATTATAATGGAAAATTCTGCCTTCAAAAGCTTTTGAAGGATTCTCATAGTGTTTTACTCCTTCTTTATTTCTCTTCTTCCGAAACAGATAAGGGTCAATATCTCGTGTACTATTGGATTTGAGAGTATTTGTAGTATGCCTTCTATAATAATAGTGCTAACAGCGCAACAAACTGTTCGATGTGTTTTTGAATATTCTCTTATTTTCTTTATAGTCCAGGCAATAAAGGAATTTTACCTAGCAAAATTGTTGGTTGTTCTGGAAATTGGCTTACTTTATGTTTTTTGGGTCGCTGAATCCGAATTTGTAACTTCCCGCCAATATTCTCCCGGAAATCCTTCCAAATTTTGATAAAAAGCCCCCAAAAAGGTTTTTATTAAAAAAATCAATTTTTTTATTGTTTTAGGGGAAAAGTATCTAGAAATTCAGAAAGTAGACAAAATTTGCAACCAATTAGATATATGACATTATGACATAGGATAATGAGGAATGGGGGATCTGCCTCGAAACATGCGCTCGGTGCTGCGTGACTAAGTTGGGCAATTCCACTTAACCACTCAGACGTTTACATTCATCATTCATATTTACATAACGCCCTCCCATCTCCCCACCGAACTTTCCTTATAAGGTTTACTTTAAGTTTTTTGGGTCGCTGAATCCGAATTTTTAACTTACCCCCAAAATTCCCCCCCGAACCCCCCCCCCCCCAAAATAGTTGCTATTAACTTAAATTTCTTATTGTTTTAGGGGAATAGCATTACAAAATTCAGAAACTAGACAAAATTTGCAACAAATAGGATATATGACATTATGACGTAGGATAAACGGGGAGAGAGGGTGCTGTCTCGGAACATTCCCCGCGCGCTTTTCTCAAAAAAACATTTTTCTCAAAAAATCAACTTTTTGGGGGATTGCCGGGCGAAATTTTGGGGGGAAGTTACAAATTAGTATTCAGCGACCCAAAAAACATAAAGTGAGTCGAAATCCAGAACTAGTATTCATTTTTCCAGGTAAAATTCCCTATATCCTGGACTTCATAACTTAGTGCACGTAGCGCCGCAGTGCATGTTCAGAGGCAGCCCTCCCCATCCCCGTTCATTCTACGTCATAATGTCATATATCCTATTTATTGCAAATTTTGTCTAGCTTCTGAATTTCGTAATGCTTTTCTCCTAAAACAATAAGAAATTTAAGTTAAAAACAACTATTTGGGGGAGGGGGGGTTCGGAAGGGAAAATTTTAAGGGAAGCTAAAAATTCGGATTCAGTGACCCAAAAAAACTTAAAGTAAACCTTATAGAGTAAGTTCGGAGGGGAGATGGGAGGTCCAATGTAAACGTGTATGTAAACTATGTAGTAATGGACTAATACAATGAACATTTTCATAAATTTTGCTCAGTTATTTCTATTTCAGAGCAAAAACTTATTGATACGCCCTCTAGCTGACTAGCTGGCGCATCATTCTATGTCTATTTTAGGAACATGAGTCATATCTGGTGGCCTATTGACTTTGTTAAAGAGGAGGCTTCTTTGCGAGAAGATGTGCTTTATTGTTAAATTTGTTATTATGTTTAATTGTGTTTAAATGCATATTTTTGTGGCTTCATGATTTGTTGAACTCAATAGGTTTACTTTTAATATAATAGAAAATGCGTTCTTTTTTTGCCTGTTTAGCTCTAATTTAGGTACATTGATTTAACTATATAACTTTTTAATAGTGTTCCGAAGTTTGCCGCACATTTTTTTAAGTACAGTTGTATTGCTTATAGTTTTGAAGGTGAAATAAATATATATATATATATATATATACATGTCTTTCGCATAGGGGTGTCATTTTTAAATAGAAATTGTTTTTGTAACCTATTAATAACACTCAAAAACCAAATCTCTATAGTGCAACTCAACTTTAGAGACTCAATTTTGCTAAATACTTAATTCAAATAATATACATGTAAATACATTCGTTTATATAATTAAAATTTTATAGATAGTGTACTTAATGACAGTTAATTAAACATTACTGGTAAGTAAAAGAACTCTATCAAATATTACTTTCCTCATACGAACAGTAAAAGGTTAAGTAAACTTTGTATTTTTTCTTTAAATTTTTAAGTAAATGCATACTTTTATGAGTACAGAGTGTCCCTTCACTCATGGGACATACGTTAGGGCTGATAGAACACAACTAGGCAAGCACAAATCACCATACAATCCATGGTTGGAACGCACGCCGTAAAGCGTTGGAGGGCGCATCCCAGCGACCGCAATAAAAAGACTGTTCATCGGATCTGTCTTCATTCGTTTTATGGATCATCGATGACATAGATGCGTACTCAAATCAGGAGAAAATGGAGATGCGTTACATGTATGGAGCGGCAGATGGCAATGGAAGTGGAGCCCAAATATTCTATCCAAGGTCCAATCAATTGACGGCCCGCTCACCCGATTTGTCATGTCTGATCTTCTGGTGTCACATGAAGAGCCTCGTCTTCGATGATGGTCCCATAGTTTACGTTGAAGATCTTGTTGCCCGGATATCCGTAGCTGTTGACACTATATGAGAGATGCCAGGTGTTTTCGCCAATGTACGGTGGTCATTTCATCTAGGGTATGAAGCTTGTAGGAAAGAGTAGCCGATTTTGGACCACTTCACTTATTTTCAGGTGTAACTCACTTAATTTTTAGGATATCTGTAAAACATCCCTACACGGTCTCAATCATCTACTAACTAAATAAATCTTTAGATCAATTTATTTTTGAAAATCTTAAATTTTATTTTAATTTGAAAAATTTGTCAAAAGTGGTCCAAATTCAGCAAGTGGTCGCGTAAGTTGGACCCCCAGTCTCCTAAATTGGACCAAATAATATCTGGTTGTTTTGACTAGGCAATATTACTAATTTTATTAAAATCAAAGTTTGCGATTAATGAAACAATCAAACAGAATAACAGCAATGAAATATAATGAAATCAAATATCTGAAAATAAGGGTAATTGTTTTAAACGAAAATGTATTCGAAATATAAATGAAAGTTATCAGAAATTAAGAATAGAAATTATGGACTAATTGCCAGTTACTTAAATATCATGTAAGGAGTGATGCGAAGCTTACACATGACTTTCTTTTATTGATTTTTTTTGTTCAGCCCATACAACATAGAACCGTATTTGACAATCTCTGAACAATGAATCATTGCTATTTTATTTTTCTTACAAATTATGCAAAACCAATCATCACTATCTAGATTTTTCTTTTTAGATTCTGAATTATTACACTTTTATTTTATTTATTTATTTATTTTTCAACACCAGTTTTCTTTACATTATGTTTGTAGTTCTTCCCTTCCATCAATTCCTTTATATTTGCATTACGCCTATTATTTAAAACTTGATGTTCCAATTGCTTTTGTGCTGTCGTAGTTTCCCTTTTGTCGTTTTTTGTTTTGTTTTGTTTTATTCTATTTCAAGGTTTATTTTATATGGCGAAGATGTTAACACAACTGTATTTTAGCTCCCTCTGTACTTTGATTTAACGGAATTAGCAAGAGGGATAACATTTCTAATGGTTTTTTGGCTTTTGGGAAGGATTTGTAGCTGCAGCCTTCTTTCGAGTCAATTTGTTCACAATTAACTCTCTCCTTTTTGTTTCCTATATCTTCAGCAGCTTTTGCTGTCACGGGTGTTTTTCTTCCAGACAGTATGTCTGTGTCTTTTTCAACATTTTCAACATTATATTAGAAAAGTGTTTAAAAAATATCCTCTATTGAAACATACGCTACCAATAATCAAATGCAAACATGATATATTCAAAGAGTGTTGAATTCAGCCCCATCCCCCCGGAGCCTTGAAATAACCACTCTCCCCGGAAGATTTATCTATGCGTTTTATGCGTTTTAATGGCAGAAAAGTTTAATTGCTCCCTTCAGAACTGTAAAGAAGTCTGTCATCGCAAATATCCTCCAGGAAAAAAGTGTTTTAATTCAACTCTGCAAACCAAATACACCGTGGGAATTATTCAAAGAAAATAAATACAAATACATACAAGATAAAAGAAATTGAAAACTAAATTTATTGCATAAACACATAAAAATATTTTAGTTTATATAGGCCTAAACCGAATAATAAAAAAAAAACCTTGCATGGAGATAGTAATTTATTATAAAATATTAGAAAAAAAAATAGTGTACAAAGCATACTGTCCTCAAAATTCCTTACTTTTAAAATTTATGATCGCATATCTGGTTCAGTTTAGGCAACTTAAATTGGCCCAATTATGGCAACTGCGCCAATTTTTAAAACAAATAATCTCAAGACTAAGAACAAAACCGAAATCAAACAAATCCGCGTGAAAAATATGCGCAATAAACAGACAAATGCATATATGTATGATATAAAAAAACTGGTGGAACCAGAAAGGAAAAGTAAAGCTCTATCTAAAAAAGTTACAGTAAAAAATTTTCAAATAATTTCAGTTTAAAAAAGTAAGTAGGGCGTAGAAAAGTAATGCAGTCAGATTATCTGTAAAACTCATGAAATTACCCAAATTTTTGTTGATAGCTAAAAATGTGGACTGAGCTTTACTGGTGCCTTAAAATTAATCAGGGAAGTAAAGGCATTTTTAACTCATTCTGAATTCCAATCATTCATAACCGGTTTAAAAATTTGGGTTCATAAGAATAGGTTGGAGGTTGATTTGGAAATGAGCGAGAACATGAGAGGTCTCGAGAACATGAGAGATCGTTCACTACGAAGTATGAACCAAATTCCATTCCAGGGGTCACTGATAAGCCTGGAAGATCAAAGTCCAAAGTAAGCCCTAAACCCTAAACATGTACGATTCAACCATATGCTAACTACTTGTTTTGCTTAGGTCCATTGACATAAGGCTCCCTTTTCACAGTAATTACATGAAATAAAAATTATTACGCTACATGCGTTATGTCAGAAATGTTAATAACAACAATTCCTCAACAATTTGACTATATTAATGTTATACTTAAAATATTACTTCATGGTTTACATTCTTTTAGCTTTGTGCAGTTTAGCTTGGCTTAATGCAATCATGTCCACAATTCTGGGCCTGAGAGAAATTGTTTTGCGCATAACTACACATACGGTTTACTATACCCACTACTCATTTTGAGTGGATAATATAAGGCACCAGTAAAGCTCAGTCCACATTTTCAGCTATCAACAAAAATTTGGGTGATTTCATGAGTTTTACAGATAATCTGATTCCATTACTTTTCTATGCACTACTTACTTTTTTAAACTGAAATTATTTGAAAATTTTTTACTGTAACTTTTTTAGATAGAGCTTTACTTTTCCTTTCTGGTTCCACCAGTTTTTTTATATCATTTCACATCTTTTTCAGATCCTTTCAGGAACTTAATCAACCAACTTCAACTAATCAAAAAACCACCCCAACTAACCAACCAATGATCCCAATTAACAGGCCCAACCAATTGTCCCAATCAAAAACTAACAGAAACATTGATTCACCAGTATATTTCAAGAGCTCTGATGACCTTATACTTCTTGCTAAACCCCATATTGGGATATTGACCGATACTTTACTCAGGACTGATCGCCAGGCTAGTCCTTAGAGTAAGTTTTATACATAGTGTGATCTCTTGAATTTTTATGCTATGTACCTATGCTCCACTGGTTTAAGGGACTATGCAGTATTCTAGGCCAACCCCTCATATACACAAAAATCTAGGGTAAGAAACAGTCATAAGAAACGAATTAAAACTGCGAAAAAAACTATAAAAAGGGAAACTTTCTGTTTTGGGGACTTAATGGGAACTTAAAATTAAAAAAAGTCTAAAAACGACTGAATGCAGAAAAATGATCAAACGTGATTGATAATATTATACAATACACCTGTAAATAATATCAGAAATATTACTAATATTGGATACCGTCGATCGGGCTACTTTGGTCCTTGTGGGGTTACTTTGGCCCAGCCCATAAAAAAAGGTTCTATTATTTGTATTGAACAAACAATACAAGATAATTCGAAGTATTTGCGCTTGAAAAATATTTTAGACCCTACTATAGGGTATTTAAATAGTTTGGGGGGAATTAATTTTTTTTTAGCGGCAACACAAGATGTGTTTGTAAACAACTGTTTTCGTGCGTAGATTTTAACTCCCCAAACTTTCTATACTGAGACAATCTGGATAAGAGATATAAATAATGTAAGAGTCAAAATATTACCTTTAGTAACCTGTAACACATGTGTGATCATAGCTTTTCTTTTGACTTTTTATTTTGACAGAATATGTTTACGTTTTCATAAAGCTAACATGAAAACTACTTTTTCGGGGCTACTTTGTGCCAGGCCTTTTTTGGCCCGGAAATAGCCCCAGTTACTCAGAAATGCCTTTTATACAATCAAATCTCTTAAAAAATGTTTTAAGTAACATTTTTTACAAATGCTGCTTTAGCAAAATCTTACAGTAATTATTTTTGTTCCAGTTGCTGAGGATAACATGATGAAAACTGTTTCTCGTGTCTTTAATATTAGCATTTGGTTTATTGCGTTTAAATGTTAAAAAATACATTTGTTTATCACGTTTGCGGTGTTAATACATTAGCAGATCCTATTGCAATCAATTGCTAATTGGTTTGAATATTCCAACATATGAATTGTATTCATTTTATATGAAAATAAGTGAACGGACCAAAGAAGAACCAGCAGGAGCTACTTTGTTCCAAAACATTAAAAATAGTTTTTTCACTTGCATAAACCTTTTCCCACAGGTACACGCAACGTTTCCCGAAAGTCAGACCGTCCGCATGCATACTACACCAAAAAACGGAAGAGCAGATAGAAAAATTAGCTTTGCAAAAATGACGAATTTTTGAGGTTTTTTCACTTGCATAACCCCTTCTCCCGCAGGTAAACGCAACTTCTCCCGAAAGCCAGACCGTCCGCATACGTACTATACCATAAAACGGAAGAGCATATATAAAAATGAGCCTTGCTAAAATCAAGTGATGAAAATGTTTCTAGCTCTTAGACCATGGATGGCAAACCTTTTCACGTCCACGTGCCAAATTTCCACAAAAATATACTTTATACGTCATCATGGCGTGCCAACAATAAAAAAAAATTAATGGATCAAATATTAATGAATCAAAACTACTTATTGTGTTTTTAGCATAAAAAAAATACAGGTAATATTTGATGTTACACTGTAGAAATTTATTTTTAAAATATTATTTCTGTTGTCTCGTCTTAAATGCCAAATAATTTATATCCGCTTCGTCCTTAGTTATTTTCGATAGAATGCAATTTTAATTGCGCTCACTTGACAAGACGTTTTTAGTTAAATTTTTCATTTTTTTTTTTTTTTTTTTTTTTTTTTTTACGAAGAGAATGTCTTGCAGAAAAAATTGCAAAATAGCAAGCACCAGAAACTACAGCTTTTAGTGTCTGGAATTGAATTCCAAGTTGTTATAATTTTACAATCAGCATTTTTGCTTATTACACTTTTGATTTTTGTTTAGCGATAATCTTCTAATTCTCGAAATTTTCTGAGCAAATATTGAGCTAGATTCGGATAAATTATGTTAAATTTCAATTTCTTCAATCTGTGTGACAATCACAACCAACCGAACTAATCGGATTCAAGTACCACAGACAATGTCTATATTAATTAATGCATTTTCTGAAATTCTACTTTATTTTGATGTAAAACTTAAATCTATGCCGTGCCAAAAATAATCTGCAGCATGCCACTTATGACACGCGTGCCATAGGTTCGCCGTCCCTGTCTTAGAAAATTACACTTGGTCCAACAATATTATTTTTTTTTAAACTCGCGAAATTGAATTTCATTTGTCGTTATAATGACGTAATTATAGTAAAATGTTTCAGCTTTTAAAATTAAAATGCATGTTTTCTTTCGCGTGTGCAATAGGAGTATACGATATCCTTGACAATGCGCAAGAAAATGCAATAAATACAACGAAATGAACTAGTATTTATCGAAAATTTCTTTCGTATGACCTAAAAATAAATTTTTCACTTTATAGATGATAAAAATAAGGATTAATTTCAGAATATCAGGAGTCTCTTTTCAGAATAAAACATCATTACAAAGTTATGTCAGTTAAACAGATATTGACGTCATACCTAGCAAAATATTTTTTATTATTATTATTATTATTATCGCCTTTTTCTAAATTGTTTTCTTGAAATTAAACTCCTGTATTAAAATAGATTTTTAAACATTAAAATCATTCAAATGAAGATACTATATTATTTTAACACGTGCTTAGTTAAAGTTTTTACATATATATAGGAAAAATTTTCATTTTCTGATTAGAATGACGTCGATTTGAAAAATGCAAAAATATAGCGAGAAAATCTGGTTTTTATTAAAAACAAAATACACGTGGTATCACTTTTTTTTTAAATTATTGTGCCGCTTTTTAGGATGTGGCAACAGAAAGAAAGATTGAAGCAGATATTTCTATATTGTTAAATTATGGAATGCTATGTAAAGTTTGAATGGGTGCCATTCCCTTAATATTGGATATTTTTTGACCCGACCTTCGAAAGGCACATCCCTAAAATTAAGAGCTTTCCAACAAGCCATCATTCATCACTGAATGTTTTCTGTTTTGGATTGTAATTGAGTTGTTGTCTTTTCATCATGTTACAATACGTAAAAGATGCGGCTGAGCTCTACTATACAGCACTATCGTGCTGTATGATATGAAACATAACAACTTACCTTAGTTTTAAAATATTCACTTACGTTTAGTAGGAAAAAATTAGATCAAAACAGCTAACTTTTGGTTTTTTTAAATTGTTTGAAAACAGCACTTGGTAGGCGGTTGCTTCTTCTAATCACGAGTGACGTCATTCTGATGAGTAGGATTTCAGCGGTAGATGGAGTCTCTTCCTGTAATTAACGGCAGAATGGCAACGGTCCAATTAAAGCGGCGGTCCAAATATGGCTACTCTCCCCTATTACTGTTGGTGGCCGCAATTTTGAGCAGTTGCTGCGATGGGGATGTATGTGTTGTTTACTTTCATTTTGATGAATAAAATGTTTTTCTTCATATTATCGGTTTCCTTTCATTCCATTACTATCTTCTTTCTCATCATTTTGTGCCACAGTATGTTTCGCGCTCTAGCGTTTTACGACTTGCGTTCCGACCATGGATTATGTATATAACATTAGTTAAGTGTATTTACTAATAGTAAGTCAGCAGCAATTATTTTAAATGTAAAAGACCTGGTAAAGAATTTTAGCCATGATTTTGCTTCAAATACTCCAGTGTGTGCTACGTCGCTCCCCTTTAAGTCGGCGTCTATGGATATACTTATGCCTATGGATATGGATTATAAGGGTGTTAATAACCCAAGAATATAAGTTTTATATGTTTCGTATTCTAAGACTATTTGTATAATAGAATGAAAGAAGGTATTATTTTTAACGGTTAGAATTTTTATAATTTGTATAAATTCTTATTTCACTGATAAAAATGAATTTAAATATTGCAGATCTGAGCGATTAAAAGATAAATATAGGCAGTAAAAAGCCTTTCTCGTATATTTTTAATTATAGAATCTTTACGGTATTTCTTGAGATTCCTCGGAAATATAAATTCATTTTCAGAATTTTTTTTTTTTTAATATTGATATATTTTCATCATTTTTTGCAAAATGAAGAAGGCCGAGTTTGCTTAAATAAAAACGATAACTGTTTAGCTAATAGTTATAAATAGTATTATAATTAATCATTCAAAAATATTTTAAAGTTTGCATTACTCTAAACAAAACTTTACTTTTTTATTGATTTATGTAAGTAAGCCTTTATTTTTTCAGATATGCACTTTGTTTCAGTATTACATTTTATTAGATTGAAGACTAGAAAGTATGTCATATTTTTTAAGCAAATATTTGTAAATATTTTATAATATCAATGTATAAATATGTATATTCTTAGTTAATATGTATAAGTTAATTTTTACAGAAGCATATGAAGCATATGTAGCAATAATATTTAGATATCTAAAGTAACAAATGCAAAACGAGTCTTCAACATAAAAATATGTATATGTTTAGTTGATATCGTACAAATATACAGAGTGCGTCATAAATTCGTGGAAACTTAAGAAATTCATAATAATACTCGGAAACAATTTCAGTTTGCGCGAATATGATCAGAGGCACATTGGGATTTTTTTCATGTATAAAAAAAAATTCCAAATGTGAAAAACAGAGGGAGCTCACACGCCATACTGAAACGTTTTATGGAATCAAGGCTTGCTATAAAACACCTGGCTGAAAATGGATTCGTCATTTGTTCGTGGCAGCATGCTATCTTTACCAGATCGAGCGTTGGTGGTTAACCCTTTCCGGCATAGAAAGATTCTGTTCCTATGATGAAAAGGTTGATTGACACTGGAATTTACAAACGACTTTTTTAGAAATTAAAAACTCGTTGCTTTAAACTTTCATTGTAAAAGCAAAATTTTATTAAAATATTCTTGGTTCCATTTGTATTTTTGCAATCAAAATTAGGTGGTCCCGACGCGGGACCACTGCGCCTAAAAATTATTAAACTTTTCTGCATAATTGATGCATCCACAACTATCGCATTGCGAAATTTTCTCATGGAGAAAAGAATTGTTAGAGCAAAAAACCCCTATTGTATTGAATGAGATAATACTGCATTTAGTACTACGTTTTGAGGAAACGGGGAGTTTGGAGGATCGTCCACGTTCCTTTTTGACACTTTCACTGAAAATCAAGTGATAAGTCAAGGTTGTAAATTTGAGTGGCGCTCGCGATGTCCAGACTCAGGCATATATTTGGTCGTGGTGATATTTAACGTGTCGTGTGTACCGTGGCTCTATAACCACTTTTGTGGAACTGAGAGATGCCATTCGACGATCCGTCGTGCCTCACTTGCCTAATACCTGCTGGTAGTGGTCATATTGAAAATATTTTACTTTAAAATAAATGCGCAGTGTCATGATAATTGTGATTTATCATTGCCTGTATGTGTTTACCTGATTTGCATAAAACGTCTCAGTATGATGCATGAGCGCCCTCTTTCGGTCACTTTTGAAATCGTTTTTTTAATTATTGGAAAAAAAAAACCCTCCAAAGTCTCTCTGATCATATTCGCGCAAACGGAAACTTTTTCCCGGAATTTCTTTTTCCTTATGAATTCTATATGTTTGTACTAGTTTATGATGCATCCTGTACTTAACATCTTACAGAAAAGACAATTGTGTTGACATGCAGCATTTTTTTGCCTGAAAAAGTCCTTATTGTGATACAAAATTTGGCAAATAATCTCTAAATACTACACATTCAAAGATTTAAAATATCGGACGCATAACATTTTCAATATAGAAAATTTGATTTTAATATAAAGTTACATAAGACGAACATTGAAATTTTCTTAAATATATTCTTAGAAATACGTAAAAAAACTGAAACCTATCCTTTCGCATATAACCAATAATGGAAATATGGAAAAAATATGCAATATTTTTTCAAATGCTATGTTTAATAAAATAAAATTTTAGTATTTCCAGGAAGAAATTTAATTCATGATTTTCTTCTAAAATATCAAAAGATGCTTGGAGGAAATTTCAATCTATATTCGTTTCAACATATAAGACATATTTAAAATTTCAATTATGAGATGAAATTCAGCATTTTATAAAACATGTTGAGTAAGTTATTTATTACTTTTTGATGTTACAAAGATTGCAACTGCAAAATTTAAAGCGGTTTTTTTTTTAATTTATTTATGAAGTCTTACTTCTAATTTATTATGACTTATCTTACATCTAAAGTATCTTGCTTGATAGGAAATTAAAAATATTTTATCATCTAGAAGATAGCAAAAAGTATAGCATATAAACATTTTAATTGACAAATATATTTATATACTAGCTAAAGTAGCCCGGCGTTGTCCGGCATTTTAAGAGTGTTTGTTTTGAAAAACCAATTTCAAAATTTAACGTACAACATAAAAAAATAAATTAAAAATACAGTCGAAGTATTGTACACATGAATCATATGAAAAACCAATATAAAAATGAATAAATTTATATAACGGACGTAAAATAGTAGAGCTATAAATGAAGATATTTCCATTCGTCATTAGAGCAATAATTTTAAAATACGCCAATATTTCCACAATCGAGTTTTTGTCATGAGTCAATGCATTAGTTCACACTTATATCACGTCATATATTCAACACATCTTTTATATTTCCAATATGATGTAACCAGGGATTTGGGAGCTCCGACCCAAATCGTTGATTTTCACCGCTAAATTTTAATAGTATTCTTTGCTTTATTAAATCTCAGAAAATCTGTCATTAAACACGGCGAGAAATACTTTTAAAATTTAATGGTAGCAAACGGTCATTTGGGTCGGAGCGCTCTCATCCCTGTGTAACATTCCGTTTTCAGGTAGATTTCGTATGAAATACTAAGTATTGGGATCGTTCCTATGTTGGAATTTCTGAAAAGTTTTTGCAGATCTACACCGATCATGACCCCTAGAACCCAAAACCACCCTCAGTAAAAAACTTTATCTATCTATCTATCTATCTCTCTCTCTCTCTCTCTCTATATATATATATATATATATATATATATATATCACTTTCTTCTGGACACGATAACTTTCGTAATTCTGCACCAATCATTTCCAAACTGATACATAAAATCAATGGGCATAAAATCTCGGTCAAGTTCGTTAATGGGCAAAATCGGACCAAGGGGAAGGAAATAGGTAGGGGTTTTGTGAAAACAGACCCCCCCCCCCCCCATAACTTCTTAAATTTTGTACATATCAAAATAGTTTAAAGTTTTTATTACTTCTAAAAATAGGGCCAAAAATTTATGTATCACAGATTTTTGATAAAGTTAAAAATGGGCTCAAGGGGCGCAAAAAATGGGGGTTTTGGGAGAAAAAAAATCATAACATCGTCAATTCTCAAGATATCAAATCCAATTAATTTTATTATAAATCTCCTTAACTTTATCTACAACTTTTATATTCACAATTTTTTTATAGGACCAATTCGTACCGCAAAAAAAAAAAAAAAATAATAAAAACGAAAATAAAAAGGGGGTTTGAACAAGAAAAAAATCCATAACTCCGTCAATTCAAAAGACATAAAATCCCCATGAATTTATCATATATCTTCTTAATATTGTCTACAACATCTACATAGAGAAGTTTTGGATAGGACCAATTCTTACAGAAAAAAAAAATTAAAAATACATAGCGGTTGAAGAATAAAATCATCATAGTAAGGGCGAATTCAAATCCAAACTGCTTATTTTCTGGCTCATTTTAGAATTCATTATTGCTGTCAAAGGCTTCCAATTGATACTTTTATTTACTCAGAAACTATATAATGTACCGTAATGGTCGATTTTTTAATAGAGGCAGAATATATTTTTAAAAATGCTGTTAAAAAGGGCATTTTGAACCGAATTTACCGAAGCGGATTGTGTTGGAAAAATCATTGTATTAAGGATGCACTGAAATCCAAACTGCTTATTTTCTGACTCTTTTCTAAATTCATTTTTGCTCTCAAACGCATTTAATTGGTAGATTCGCTTATTCAGAAACTATATAATGTACCGTAATGATCGAATTTTTGATTGAGGCAGAATATATTTCAAAAAATAATATCAAAGTGGGCATTTTGAACGGAATTTCCCGAAGTTATTGTGTTGTCCTTCTTAGAAAATAATTGTTTATGTATCAAGTACTTGTTTATATATCAAGTGTTAATTAATTGAACAAAAAATAAAAACACAGGTCGCTTATAAATCTGTTCCAAAATCAGGTCAGCAAGTTTCATATATATATATTTTTTAAATTAAAAATGAATCTGTAATTATGCCGGAAAATTTCGAGTTGTTGAGCATGGAAAAGTATTTTTTTTTAATACCGCCCTAACATGATTCTGATAAAACCAGCTATTATATAAAAATGAAATAAAAACTCGTCAAAAGTGGCCAGATAAAATTGTTAAAGTGAATTTATCTCTAATCATTATTTAGTTTTTGTTTGTGAAATTAGTATATTTGACTTCGAAATCTACCTCTGCCTGTAGGCCGGGCCGGCAGGGATTTTTTTAATTCGTCAAATTAATTAAATAATTATAATTTTTCACATGGAAATCATAAAACAGAAAAATTATGACGTAACATTCACTTTTGTTTTTAATTCTTCAAACTATTTATTTTATTTTCATTTCTCAATTAGAAATCTTGCAGTAGAAAAGTTATGATGTAATATTCCCTTTTCTTTAATTCGTCAAACCATTTATTTAATTTCTTCACGTAGAAATATTGCAATAGAACAGTAATTGTTGTGGTAAGAATTTTATTGTGGATTTTTACTTGTTGGCAACAGCTATAACGAAAAATGTTTAAATTTGATTGGAAATTGCTGTTAAATTTGTGGTTTTTTATTAATTAAAAATTAACTATGAGTTATTTCGATTCCGGATTACTTTAGTTGCCTCGGACATGTTTCAATACACATGTACGTAATATTTCACAATTTTTGCTTCCAGACTGTGGATTTGTATAGCATTACAGACAGACAGACAAATTTTCATTTTTATATATTAGATGGCATGTTGCAGTGATGGAACAGTGGCGCAGCATTTGAGCGATTGTCACCACTAATTTTTTATAGTGTTCTTTGCCTTCAAAAATCTCACAAATTCTGTCCTGAAGTTGGATGAATAATACTAATAAAATTTTCAACGTGTCAATTGATTATCTGCTGCTACACTGTTTCATCACTGCATGTTGCTGACATATTAAATTAGTCTTAATTTTTTACTACATAAAAACAATAATTTTTAAGCCAAATGTATCAAATGATATCGTAATTACGTTTTAAAATTAATTAGAATTAGTAGGGGAAGAAAGAGTAAAGTGGCCAGTGGAGGGCAAAGTTGCCATTTTAGTTTTTTTCGCCGGGGCATGCAGGAACTGGGCGAAACACTCGTCACAGATGGTGGTAGTAAAGTCTGTGACTTTCAAGCGAAATGTTGTATATTTCTACTTCTAAACTCATTTTATTGTTTTTTTGCATATTTGATTTTAGTCGAGTGGAACAAATTCTTGATTATAGCTAAATAATACTTGGTGTTATAAATATTAGCTCATAAGTTGTTTTATAAGATTGAAATAACCATTTAAATGATGTGTGTTTCAAAACGCTAAGTCATGAATATTTTTCGCTAGGTGGAATTTTTTGTAATGACGTGATTTCGGGCAAAATGGCAACATAGAGGTCTGGCAAATGGCTAGTTTGCCCGGAAACAATGCTTTACTCATTGTTCGTAACAAAACAGTACTCATTATTTTGACACGCAGACTACAGGTCGGGGCAATAACTTCAGGCAGGAAAGACTTACTCTAGAGCATTTTTGCAGGCTGCATGTCTGCTGGGGGCACTTGTATTCGTCCATTTGCTATATCGATACTCATTACTGTTTATTTTATCGTGTAATGATTTAATATTTAAAATACTGCAAAACGTAATAATTATTCTTAATGGCTGTTACATTAACTTGTGCTAATGAAATGTACATCCTGAATGAATGTGATTTGTTCATTTACCTATGCTGGCTACTTCATCCAGCCTAGGCGGGCAATGCGGCCATTTTGTAGTTTTACTGTTAAAGTAACGTGTACATTTCAAAATAAGTTTTTTTTTTAAATAAAAAAAGCAATTGAAACGAAAGTTTTTATAGTAACTATTGGTATTTGTTTTTATAAATTTACTGATTAAAAAGGTATCATAAAAATTCACCAAACCTTCGAGTCGCAACTTTAGCCTTCCTTCCCCTACTTACTGTAAACTTTATTATAAGTCAAAATTCATTACTGTCAGTAACTTCTTGTTTATGATACAGAGTTGAGCGGGCGATGTTCTTCCAGGAAATTTGTTTTCTTAATTGAAATCAGGCAAATATGTCATATTTGTCGATAAAATATTAAATAATATTCAAATACTTTCTCGAGAGGTTAACCCATTGCGACTGAACAACTCCGAATTGAAAAAAAAATTAATCATATGTCAGAATACATCATTTTAAGATTTGTAAAAATATAGACTTAAAAAAATATATATTGACTAACAGATAATTTTTTGACATCTGCAATAAACCGAAAATTTCATTCTTCTCAAAATTATTGCCAATTTTCACATACAAAATAGTAAAGTATATGAATTTCCCTTTCTAAAAATATCTACATTTGGACTTCTACAGACTTTTTAATTTTACAAAATTTACCAAGTTTATTTTAGCAATAACAAATGTAAAACTTCTCAAATGATAAATAAAACTTTGGCATAAAAAATAAACTCAGTATTGCCGTCTCTTGAGAATTCTATGATAATTTCATATTAACTGTTGTGTTGAATTAAATATATATTGACTAACAGGTAATTTTTTGACATCTGCAATAAACCGAAAATTTCATTCTTCTCAAAATTATTGCCAATTTTCTAATATTTTATGCCTTCATTTGTTTGTGTTGATCAATAAACTAGAAAACAGGAATTCTGCTTTTTCAGAATTTAGTGTTGCCCACGATAAAAAAAAGGATATAAATATATATAATACAAAACATATTTAAGACTTAAAACACACGCATTTATTTTATATAAAATGAAGTCATTCGCATCCTCTGAAGAATTCCTCATTTACGAACCAGTCTTAAACAACATCTACAGTAAAGTATTAATATCACGTCACTATCGCTGAATAATACACAAATAATAATAATAAATAAACAGATGTTACTCAAGAAACTCGACAAAAAATAATCGGCTTTCAACTGATTCATATGCCTTCATTTGATTGTAATATAGATACTTAAAATTAAATATAGTTTACAATAACTCCTTGTTTTATCAGAAATCATTCAATTATATTTTTTCTAAATAGGACTTATTTTAATTACATGTTTTCTCAGTAGTTATGAGAAAATGGCAACGAACAGATATAATTACTTTTTTCCAACTACACAGGCCTTCAAAAGTTAAGGTACAGCCACTGAATGCTTTCGATTGTACACGATTTGTCGAATATCTACCAACATTTTTGACCTATTGTTCTTGAAGTTCTAGGGTGAAAAGAACATGTTTCATTTCATATTTCTCGGTGAAGATTTATCGGTGGTACAATTAGGGAGCTAATAATAAATTTAATAATAAAATAATATTTGCGATCACCTATGGAACAGAAAAGGCTGGAAATGGTTCGTCTCTGTGGTAAATGACTATTTGGGTTCCGTTCAACTTTTGTATGCATTTGTGTAAGCATAGCAGTCACATTCGTGAAGATGTTAACATTTTTGTGAAAAATTCAAAAGTTTATTGTTTATAGCGTACAGAGTTTTCCACCAAATTTAACACAACTTTCCAAAAACCTGACAAAGAACAGTAGCAACAGTATACTGCAATTAAAACATGAATATATTGAATATTTGATGAGATATGGGCACTTGTATAAAATAATTTTTAACTGCGCATGCGTATAAGATTTCAAAATTTTTATTTCATAATTTAGTAGCCAGCTATTTTGGGTAACTTCTGTAAAAAGTCCAGCCAAATACTGTGAAAACTCAGAAAGATATAGTGAGTTCATTGAGAAATTGTGGAAAAACCCTTATAATGAAGCTATTTTTAGAAAGCAACTCGCTATATCGCCCCTATCTTTGTGAAATTTCTCGATATTTGACTGGGCATTTTAGATAAGTTGCCCTAAATAGCTGACTACCAAATTATGAAATAAAAATTTTGAAATCTTCTACGCATGCGCAGTTAAACATTATTTCATACAAGTTCCCATATCTCATCAAATATTCAATATGTTTATGTTTTAATTAAAGTGTACTGTTGCTACTGTTCTTTGTCAGGTTTTCGGAAAGTTCTGTGAAATTTGGTTGAAAACTCTGTATGCTATAAAAAAAAAACTTTTGAATTCTTCACAAAAACGTTAACATCTTTACGAATATGAGTGCTATGCTTACACAAATGCACACAAACGTTGAACAGGACTCAAATAGTCATTTAACGCAGTGACAAACCATTTCCAGCATTTTCTGTTGCATTGCCGATCGCGAATATTATGTTATTATTAAATTTATTATTAGTCCCCTAATTGTCGGCCCAACTAAATCTTCATCGAGAAATATGAAATCAAACCTGTTCTTTACATCCCTGAAGTTCAAGAACAATTCATCAATAATGTTGGTAGATATTTGGCAAACCATGTGCAATCTAAAGCATCCAGTCCCTGTACCTTAACTTTGGGAGGACAGTGTATTTTGTCTTTACTTTCAACAGAAATGGAGAACTTGAGTTGTCAAAATTAAACAAATGAGCTAAAACTACACAAAAAATAATATCTCTAATATAAATTAAGATGCATTTTTCAAACAAATTGCATTAAAAAGAAACTTTTTTTTTCCCAATACGGCGGTATAAAAATCTAAAATGTGCGAAGCTTACAAGTTAAAAAAAAAATACAGAAGAGTATTTAACAGTACAATGATACATCTGCTTTGTTTTACAGCTGGCTTATACAACGGAACCATATCGGGAGCTAATAAAATAAGATTGAATTTTGCGTAAATTGCAGATATACAAGGCGGTGATACAAAGTGTTTGGGAGAAAATGCCGATTTTGATAAATTTGTAATGACATTGCGATCTGTTAGTCTAACAAGGGAACTATCGACAGCAATGAAGGTATTCCTCCGAAAATCACTGTTTGGGATTGATGAAGATAAATAGGGGTATGAACGCTACTAAAAACGTCCTTTGAACACGTTTGATATAGATGGAGAAAAACGGTAAGAGTGGGTGATCGTAACTAAGATTAAAGTAAATGAGAAGAACTGAATGACCATCTAACTATCTCTGAATTTCATAATATTTCTCCTGGTCTTTTCTTATTCTCTGTAAAGTTTTTGAAGCTTAATTTTATGGTACTTTCCCAGTATAGGGACCTTGGCAAGATAGGGAAATGGCCTTGGCCAGAGAAAGAAATTTGGCAGCATCTTTTCTGGCAAGCGATTCACTGCTTCATATAGACAAGCAATTTTTCAATATTTATACAATTTATGTAATATAAAAAAGGCATTTTTCTATTTTTATTTAAAATAGATTTAAATTTTGCTTCGAAAAGAGAAATATTATAGATATAAATAAAATGTGTATTGATTATATATATCCATAAACGAGCTTAAAATTCAATTAAGTTTGTTTTTATAGCTGTGTACATAATTGGACAACAAATATCACATTCTGAAGACCATATTATGTCCAGCTTTAAAACATAAACCAAGGTAATGCTTGAAAAGGAGCAATGTAAATTTTCTCACATGTAAATTATGGATATTTTGCTATAGAAAAAAAAAATTAAAATGATTCTTTTATAAAAACGATCATATATTATTTACCCGATATTGTACAAAAATATTTAAAATGGTTATAGAACTAAATTACCGTTTCTCATAGGGGAGAGTAGCCATATTTGGACAGCTTCTTTAAATGGATTGCTGCAAATTCTGCCGTTAATTACAGAAAGAATCGCCATCTACCACTGAAATCCTTATCTTCAGAATGACGTCATTTATTATTAGAAGAAGCAACTACCTTCCAAGTGCTGTTTTCAGAAAATTTTAAAAAACCTAAAATTATTTGTTTTTATCTATTTTTTCCTACTTAACGTAAGAGAATACTTTAAGACTAAGGTAATTGAAAAGAGAGAACCAACGTTACAAAACACAAATAGAAGTAAGTTTAAAAACGCATATAGCTATTTCGAAACCTCTAAGGCTTCATCATCAGTGCTTAAACAGTAAAGATAAAACAAATAAAAACTGTGGATTAAAAGGGGGGAGACACAGAGCCAGAGAGGCGTACCTCACATCTCGACCGTCAACGGCGAAATGAAATTCGCTGTTTTCAAACAACCGCGGAGTCCATCTCACGCGCACACAGGGACACTCTCAGAAATGAATACTCAGATTTCACGAAATTTTCTTTGTTTTTGACGAAATAGTTTCCTGGAAAATGCTCCGAGCGAACATTTCGTCAAATTGATGAAATTAGTTTCTTCACTTGCTTGACGATATAAATTTCGTCAATAGTTTCGTCAAAAGAGGGCTGGTGGCGCCATCTCTCAATCAGTTTGGAAGCTCCATTATTCGACACGGGGAAAGAAAAAAAATCACCTCTCTCTTTCCCCGGCGTGATTCGAACTCACGACCTTTCGTATGGGAGGTCGCTGTTCTTCCAACCTGGCTGCTGGGGACTTGAAAGTGCTTGCTTTTAGACTGATATAATGAATTCTACTTCGTGTTTTATTTTTATAACACAGATTGCAATTTTATCGGGCTGCTGTATTTTCTGAAAGTTTTAAGGAAAGCTAATTTATTTTTATGGTTTTCTCGTATCAATGAATATTTATAATATGGCTTGATTAAATAATTTACAACTGAAATTTTCTTTGATCAATGGATGATTAGAATATGGTCTGGTTAATTTGCTGCTCACAAATAATGAATTGTGAAGTGCATATTGCGTGAGATTTTATCACTTTGAGTAGGAGGACAAGATTTTAACACTTTACTGTTTATAAAGAGGAGAGGGATCAATTATGTTTATTTTTAATTTGATTGAAAACATAATATACTTCTTAAAACAAAAAAGATATCCTAGAAGTTTGAAATTTTATTGGCCTAATTTTCTTATTGAATGGTTTTGAAAAACACAGGAAATTTATTCTTTTCGAATTAAAACATAACGAACGACAACATATAAATATAATAATAATAATATTAATAAGCATTCCTAAAAATTCTAACAGCTAAAAAAATAACTAATGAAGAAACAATAACTACCTATATTTCTGTATTTTCTGAAAAGCACTAAGTGCTGTTTTAAAATAAATTGTTACAGGACTAACATAAACACGCAAATATCTGTTTGCTAAAATCGTAGGATTTGAGGAGGATTTGAGGAAATGTTTACTTAAAATGCATTGAGTCTGACCGTGATTGAGGCAAAACTTTCGTCAAATATTTGAGGGTTTACGTTTCGTTATAAGTCACGTGATGTTAATAGGAAATGATCGTCAAAAACGACGAAATACAGCTCGATGATTTCTGAATCGTCAAAAGGGAGAGTTTTATTTCTGAGAGTGGAGACTAATCAAAAATTGCCCAAATGCTCTCGGATAGTTCAAACAAAGAGGAGAAAAAGGGGGGGAGGGAAGAGGACGAATTAAAGAAATTGAAACATCTTTGAAAAATTGGGCCTGCAAGACAATTCGTTTACTAAGCTGTTTGAATTTTTCCATATGTGATAGGCTTCCCAAAAGCCAAGATCGTAAATTGATGAGCATTTCTGCATTATTGCAAATTTAATTCGGAAAATTTAAAATTAAGATTGTTGGACCAGCAGTGATTAGCAATAGCGGAACGATTGATGTCACAATTTTAACATAAGTTTTTTGCTCCATAAACGGACCTTAAAGTGTCATTTCGTTTGACCAATGTGCATTTCATTACTTTCGCAAGATATCTTGTAAATACCCCAATGTGAAAAATTGTTAATTGGATGTTTCAGATTTGTGAATTGTATTTTGTTAAAATAAATTTGTTAAAATAAATTACCTTAAAATCAAATTTTAACAAGATTTTAGAAATTTGATGGCTTATTTTCGGAAAATATGGAAGTATAATTAAAATTTCATTGCCGACAGTATTAACTTTTGAGTGAGTGCGTTTACTTGGTTTATTATGAATTGAATCCATGATTTCAACTGTAAATCTTCAATCAATGGCAATGGATTTAAAATAATCTAATTCAGCTTTTAGTAAACTGTTAGAAGAACAAACATTTAAGGTTCGGCAGACATAAGTGTTGAAGGCAGCCAGCTTTTGATTAGGTGGATGGGATGATAGCCGATGAGGGGATAAAGATACTGCGAATAGTTAACGGTAAACAGTAGTGTGAAACAGGTTATTTTCACGGAAAACCATGACATCAAGAAAGGGCAAACGACTGTTATTTTCGAGTTCGGGAATGAACGGATTATGTTCATCTATAGAGTTCATAATATACAGAATATTCGTAAGATTAAGACAATCAGAGTTCAATAATGCAAAGCAGTCGTCGACATAGCGGATGTAAAATGGAAAAAGATAATTTCTTGAAAATGTTTTATTCGTAATAGTGCATGTAAATGTCACTGAGGATGGAGCTGAAGGGGGAGCCCGTGGACAAACCATAACTCATGCAATAAAAATTACCATTAAAAATGAATGTGTAATATGAATGATAAACACATACTATTAAGAAGTATAAGCTCATCCATTTCGTAATATGTATAATGAAATTCTTGTAGGCGTACTTTAAGACAGTTTAAAGCACCTTGAACCGGTACATTAGTAAATAGGGATTTTACAGCGAATGAAACCATATTATTGTTTTGAGTACCATCGAAAGTACGAAGCTTATTAACAAACTCATAAGAGTTCCTGCAAGTGTAAATGTTGTTAGAGAGCAGGTAGGAGAAAACAGAGGTAAGATATTTCGCTAATTTATAGGAAGAGGTACCAATGTTCGAAACTATTGGTCTAAAAGGAATGCCTTGTTTGTGGAACTTTGAGAGCGTATAAAATCTTGCGTAATGTGATACTGAAGGAATGAGGGAGAATTCCCCCCCCCCCCATTCCTTCCTCCCTCAAAGTATTTTTTTCTAATTAAATAAATTTTATTCACTTTAGTTAGATAAAAATTTGGAAACAGTTTTAAAAAAAATGTGTCAGAGAAAAACAAAAAGTAATTGCTTAAACCAATAAAAAATTTTGCACAATTAAAGGGAATTATGTATCATAATACAATTTATTATACAATTAAAAGTTATAACTGGAAAATTGAGATGGCCAACAAAATAATTTGACGATACATGTTAATTGAGACATATTAATTAAAATAACTAATTAACCAGAAAAAAATTAATTAGATCTTCTGCAGACAAATTAAAATTTTACTAGCAGGTAGTGCAAAAAACCATTATTAAAAAATATTAATACATGTTTTTAATTAAAGTGAAGTTTGGTTTTTTAATTTAATATATTGTCTAATTTATGGAATGTATACCTTCCTTCTGTGGAATTAGAGGCAATTATTATTATTTCACATTTCATATCTAGTAATTGCCTAACACACAGTAAGATTAGTTAGAAATATATTGTAAATAAATAATAATAATAATAATATATATATATATATATTTTACAATTAAACTGTAAATTATTATTATTTTTTCAAGAAGGAATAAAACTAAACAAATGTGGTTGTGTAATATGGGCAATTGTTTGTGATATATCAGTTGCAGATAAGAACAAGGAAGGACATCGTTAGATATTTCGTAAGTATAAATAATCTTTAATTATAAAATACTTAAGAGAGAAAATCATTTATCCATAGTTTACTACGAAAAAATGTCCTAAGGTAATCATAACAACGATGCGCTTTTCTGCTAAAAATATTTTAAAGAATGCAGAAATGAATCATGCATCATGCATGTGTTGTGATAGTGGGCACATTTAGAATAATTAACTTGATTTCATTATTTTAAAAGCTACCTTGTGCAAATATGATTTTTTTTTTTTTTTTTTTTTTTTTGGTAAATGCGCGTCTGCCTTAAAACATAACAAATCTTTCTGTAATTAGCGGTGCAGTAAGATGATAGAAGATAAAATATTTGCATTTCTGTGCTTATAATAAAATTATTTTTTCATGTAAGTCTGTGCCACGTTTGATCTAGTCGAACGATGTATGACCTTATATGTAATATATGGCGTTTACATAAAACTTTGCCGATACATGGAATTCTAGTTGCCATCACATTCAAGCAAACAAAATCAAATGTAAAATACTGTTTTTGAAGGTATGCGATCCAGATTGTGGTGAACAAGAAAAATAGTGCCTGTAACCTGACGATTAAAGGAAAAAATTTTCAAAACTTCCTAACAATAACTTACGCTTTTTCCCATTTGAAATTATAAAAGCATGGCATAATAAATAGATATATTACTGAAACAGTCTTCGAAAGATCCATCCTTTACATTTATTGTATTATTATTAAAAAGAAAAAAAAACCTTTTAGAATCATACAAAAATTCTTGTAAGTTATTTGAGTACTGTTTTAATTTAATAAATGCTATCATTTTCTAAAAATATTATTTCATTTTCTAAAAATATCTAAAAAAAATAAATATCATTTTATAAAAAAATATAATATCATTTTATAAAAATATATTTTTAAATATAAAAAAACAGTTTAGTAGAAATGAACGCATGTGTCATTGTATCACTATGATTATGATATATTTAAGTGTTTAACAGTAGGTTGGAAAGCTATGAAATTCCTTTTCGTTTTGTATTTAAATTAGAATATTCTCTTTTTTTTTCTTTTTTTTTTTTTTTTTTGGTAAAGGAAAAATAGAAATTTCAACAGAAAATAATTTGGAAAGAAAATGCAACATGTTTGTATTATCTGTCAATTTCATTTAAATAAATTTCTTTGTCGTTACTGTAAAAGTCATTTTTGTTTTGATAAAAAAAAAAAAAAAAAAAAAAAAAAAAAAAAAATGTCAAAATAATTTTTTCAACTTCGGAGTTTAGGGCATGGAGTAAAGTTTATGATTCCATAATGCAGCAGCCTCTCGTTATATTAGACATTCGAATCTATCGCTCTTTTTTCAGTATCTTCCGATAAGAAAGGAAATAAAAGGTTAAATAACATTTCCGAAGCATTTCGTATAACATATAAGTGAGCACTGTTGTTGATAAACATAATTATATTTCTGTGGTTTTATTTATATTATGAAAAATATTTGTAAAACATAGCGTTTCCAAAAAAAAGCAAAATATTTAAATTTTAGATTATTACTTTCTAAATTTTAGCTCATAAATAGTGCGCTTATTTATTGTCTTTCTATATGCGCAATGTAAAAAGAGGTTCAGTATTACACACTATCTATCATTAAGCATTTTTTGTAAAAGATTTTAAGTAATACGAGGGTCACACTGAAATTTTTGAGATAAGGCTGAAGGGTACAAGTTAAACTTACCAACTCTTAGGAGTGTTCAAAGTAGTTCCCTCAAAGTTTAATGCAACTGCGTAGGCGAATTGTCCAAAGATTAAATTATACAAGGCTATCTATTTCTTCGAATACATGAAAAATATTCTTTTAAAGCGTCAACAATCTCATCTTCGGAATGAAAACTACTCCCACGTATTTTTTTTTATATTAAAAAATAGCCAAAATCAGACATAGCAAGACCAGGAGAATAGGGTGGATGTTCTATCACATTGATGTTTTTTTCTGTTTAAGTAATTCGACTGTAATGCGTGCTGAATGAGAAAATGCTTTGTCATGGTGAAGTGTGAGTCCCCTAACATTCTCCCTGAAGAAGTTCAGGAAGATACTTAAGGGGGCAGTGGAGCTTAAAATCCTTAAATTTTTTTATTTTTGCAAATTTCAACTTAAATATTATTCAAGGGTACATTATACAGGCCTCCCACTGGTCCGTTTTTTGAACACCAGTATAATTAAACAAAGAATTTCATGGTAGGTTTCGGCAACAATTGGAAGAAAAACGCCTTTCCTGGTAAGGTTCTATGAAATTTGTAAAAGTGATTTTACTTATAAAAATAGTGGTGTTCAAAAAACGGACCGAGTGGGAGCCCTGAATATACATTATGACATGCATTTATCACAAAAAAATTTAAAAAAAAATTATTTTTGAGAAAAAAATGGAATTTTACGTGTCGTCTTAGAAATCATCGAAATGCCCCATGCGTCAAAAAAATTCAAAATTTCAAAATTTTTTCGAAAAATTTTTACCTTTAAATTCATATATATAAAATTCGATGCTCTATTTTATTTCTATATATAAACCAAACTTTTATAAAAAATATTGGGGATTTTCATTGATATGGAACGCGCAGGGGGCACTTCGAAGATTTCTAAGAATTCCATTTTTTTTTTCTCAAAAATAATTTTTTTTAATTTTTTTTTGTGATAAATGCATGCCATAATGCTTATAATGTACCCTTGAATAATACTTAAGATGAAATTTACAAAAAATAAAAAATAAAAATGAAAAAATTTGAAATTTTGAAAATTTTTCGAAAAAATTTCAAAAGTTTTCAATTTTTATTTTTTTAACCTTTAAATTAAAATATGTAAAATTCGATACTCTATTTTATTTCTATATATAAACCAAACTTTTATAAAAAAATATTGGGGATTTTCATTGATATGGAAGACGAATAGGGCATTTCGAAGATATCTAACACGACTTAAAATTCCATTTTTTCTCAAAAATATTTTTTTTTAATTTTTTTTTGTGATAAATGCATGCTATAATGTATATAATGTACCCTTGAATAATACTTAAGTTGAAATTTACAAAAAAAAAAAATATTTTTAAGGATTTTAAACTCCACCTTCCCCTTAATTGTGTACGAGTTATCTGCAACTGTCTTCCTTCTCTCTAGCTTAATGGCTTTGACCAGACCTGTACATCTGAAGAACACGGCATACATTACTTTGTATATTGCTCGTTGTCTTTTTTAAAATGTTGGCTTGGGATCATCTTCAAACATCAATACTTTATTTATTTTTTTTTTTTTTGACGTGTTGGAACATCAAAAAAAGTTACGTAAATCTCATAACCCGTTATGATTTAACATCATTAAGTATATAAAAGGGTTTCTTTACTTATTCTGACATGCTCCGACTTTTGGTGTTCTGTTGAATTACGGGGAACCCAGCGACAAACTAATTATTTCGTATTTATTTCTTCATGAATAATTTTATGTATAGCTGCTGATCCAAAGTTAATTTTTTCCCCGCTTTTTTGATTGTATAGTGATTATTATCGATTAAAATTTTTCGTAGGACCAACACATTTTCTGAGACTACAAGTGACAACGTTCTTCTTATGTGTACTCATCCAAAAGAGAATTTCGTCCTCTTCTAAATTCTGTATACAATATGAAAACAGAGGTACGAGATGGACTTTCATTTCCACATGCTAATTGCATACGTTGAAGGCATTCTTATTGTTTTAACCCCACTTTAAATTCATAGCAAATCAGAGCTCTACAATGCTCTCACGTCAACTCTATTTTCTCTTCTTTCAAAATTTATTCTACGATAGCTACAGATGACCCCTAGTCACCGAAACCACTATCCGTTCAAATGTTGATATATAAGGTCAGTATGCCTAAATGAGACACGATTCCCCGTAGTTTTGTCGCATTTAGGGTATATTTGGGATTTTATTATAAAAATGTATATTTTATTAAGCAGCAAATTATTGAATACTGTGCCTTTAGTTCAAAACTAACTTATTTTGTAGAAATTTAATAATTATCTGTAGTATAAAACCACAATATCGTATTCTCTCATTTAGGTCATTTTTGTCGCATTTACGGCAGCTAAAACCTGATTGAGACGTTCATAGTCCTAAATGTGATAATGCATTTTATACATGACAATTCATCTGAAAAAGTTCATTTAACAATTAACTGCTGTGAAAGAAAATTGCCACATTACAACTGTGAGCGGTCTGCGAAATCATTCGATTGAAAGATGAATAAAAGGCGCGATTAACTCATAAAATACCTTTTTTGCCCTAAACTGTTTGTACAGTACTATTTCTAATAAAATTTCGCTTTTTCAAACATTTCAAACAATAGTACTAGGCTCCAAATGAAGCAAAATTTCGCTGTATCGATAGTTAAACTGGAAATTACAAATTAAACTGTGTAAAAAGAAAAAAAAAGCAGCTCTGACAGCAGTTAAGGGTTAATTGTAATTATTAACCCTTAACTGATATGACAGGAATTGTTGCATAACTACTGTGAGCGGTCTCCGAGACCGCTTGATTAAAGGATGAATGAAAGTCTCTATTAACTCACAGGGTACTGTTTCTATACTAAAATTTAAATACAGGACTGTTATAATTAAACTTTTCAATATTATTCTTGAAATGTTTATCACGGCGCAGCACCATGCTGTTTGCCAATTTTACACTGCTAATATGTAAAAGTTATTTGAATGCTGCGTATAATGCCTAATATAAATAACCTTCAAATAAACAAATGCGTTCCTAATATAAAAAAAAAACTCTCATCACTCTTTGTCACAGAGCTATGGTCATAACTACAATTAAATGATTATCGCAGAAAAGATCGTTTAAAATTCGCGGAATTCGCGAGTCAATATTAACCCATAATTTAAACACCAGTGCGATTTGGGTTTCCGTAAATTCAACTCCGATAATTTTGCTGACAATCTGGTGATAATGAAATATAACTACGTGATTCATATACGAAATTTAATAAGGAATCTAAATGAAATATCTGATTTTATCAAAATTCTTATTTTGTGTATGAAAAATACGAATTAATTAAGGACGCCGACAGTTTGGTGCGAATTCACAGTGTGGAGCTTACGGGTTAAAAGAGCATTTTTTAAAAGATAATTATAATATTGTTAAATAGACTATTTTTTACACATAACTTTATTATAAAATGTTATACGATAAATATGATATAGATATGATATAGCCTTAGAAATAGTTAAAATTGTACAATGTTTCTAATAACTCTGATTAAGCCAAAGAGAAGCTATGTGCCTGATATTCTGTTGCAACCTCCCTCCTATTTATTTTTCTTGCACTTTCACAAAAAATTAACATTTTCTGTACTTAAAAATACGTATATTGAAACAAATATTAATTTGGATAAACATGGTTTTATTTATTTTTTATCTTTCTCTTATTTAAAGTAGAAAATGTCGATTATAACAAATAAAGAGTGAAAACAGATTTAAATCTCATACATAATCTCAACTTTGTTTAAAATGCACAAATCTTACTTTATCTATTAATATAAATTTACAAAAGTAATGGTATTCCGTATTTTAAACTTCTGATTTTTCGAACAGAAATGCAAACAGCATTTCAGAAGTAGTGTGGAGGAAATACATGGTTATGGAAATTAAACTTCCCCACTCGGTTAAAAATATACGGTCTTATATGTATCATAATAACATAGATTTGAACAATAGCCATTTTAGATCACGTACTCCAAAAATTTACCAAAGATTCGCTAATAAACAGCTCAATGTATATTCAATATACAGACCCGCTGCGCAACTTATGACGATTTGAAAAGAAATTAAAATAAAAACAGATGTTTCACAGATAATATCTGAATTATGATAATAAATGAAGAGCTGAGTGGATGAGCATGTTATGCTAAACTTAAAAAAAATATAATAATCTTTTGGATGAAAGCCTTATGAGATATCCTATCACATGGTGAAGCTAAAATACCAAGATTCTACTTAGTCTTGAAGATTTAAGAGATTATTCATTAATATTTAATATTTTAATATTTAATAATGTCAATAATACTAATAATTTTTAATATTTGAAAATTAAACATGAATAAGTTTTCCTGAGAGAGTTTAGTACCATACCTGTTAATATTTTAAACAAATAGTATCAAACAGAAAATAAATCATTAAAATTTACAGCAAAAACTTTCACCTCAAATTTCTTGAAATGTAATTTTTGTTACTTAACATGTTCTTCCACTTAGCTCTTGAAATATTACCTACCTACTAATAGATTTACGTAATGGCGAAATTGCCGTTGATGTTATTAACCTTTTCGGGCCTTTGAAAAATTACAGGATACTTTTTCCATTAATTTATTTTTAGAGAGCTCGAACGCATTATTGGGAATATCTATTGTTCAAAATGTCACACATGTCGCACACGTTCAATTTTCATACATAAAACATAATACACTGTAAAAATTTACAAAAGTTTTTTAATGAAGAGAAATATAATATACTAGAAAAGTTTTCTTTATCATTATAAAGCACATATACTGATATTATTTCGACATTTAATGAATCATATATTTAAAAAAATTTCCTTTGTGGACTCTGAATTTTGGAAACGTTTCCGAGTAGTTAGCCTTTAACCGTTTCTTATTTTCTTCAATGATTTATACGCTTACGGGTAGTATTACGGTTATTAAAATTGAAAGACGCTGACCGCAATGAGATGCACAAATGTATTACATTTTACATTATTCCCCTCTAAAATTTACATTGAAAAATTAGCGATATTTTTTTCTACTTTGAACTTGTAACACAAACTGTTATATTTATAGAAGATTTAAATAAAAAATATATAATTGCAGGCGAGTTTAACCCTTTATCGAGCAAGTCAATTCTGTGGCTGAAATGTTGATAAGATCCATTGAACCTTCTACAAACAAATTGATTTAAAAATAAAAAGCAGCTTGAATAGTGCTGAATGGTCGAGTATCATTCAGAGTTTACCTATCTCTGACCTGATTAACATCTAGTCTATTGTTTAATTGTATAATTATGAGCCATTGTGAAAACAAAAAGTGTAGTTTTAAACTACATGATAAGCAAGGGGGAAAAAAGAAAAAAATTAAGGTAAAAAATAAATTTGAGATTTATTTATTATTAGTATTACTATCATTTTTAAGATAAAAAATATTAAGATTTAAAATGAAGTTTTTAAACTTAATTCAAGGAATTGGAAGGAAAAATAAGTTAAGGTATATCTGTAGTTGCAAGAACCACTATATGTAAGGAAAAAATTGTGAAAAAAAAATTAAGTTAGCACTTGTTCAGAAATGGCAGTCACCAAGCTAGGGCAATAAATCTCTAAAGGAGGCAGCAAAAGCCGCTTAACAACAACAACAACAAAAAAAAAAGGCACTGATCAGGGCAATTTTTTTTGGTATATTTTATGATATATATATATATATATATGCATATATAGTTTTTTTTTAATGAAAATGCTTAGAAAATATATAAGAAATAGACAAAAAGTAGCTTTTTCATGAAGTGTATGATAAAAGTAAAACATTTTTTCTAAATATTGCGGTGTCAATCGATCAGTTTTATTAAAAATTAAGTGGGATATATATTCCCATTACCCGATACAGGGTTAAGCAATTTATTAAAGCAATATTTCATTATTTCATTATTACTACAAATATAAAAGAACTCATTTTAAAGCAACTGTTCTGAGTATGGTATACTTAAAAATAATAACTTTAATTCACGCAAGTACGATAAATTCACGTTTATCTCCAGTTTAGTTACTGAGTTTTTTTATATGTCACAAAATAGTAAAATTACATTCGTTTTTTTGTCTTAAATTTTTGTATTTTAATTTTTTAAGGAAAAAAAAACTTTGTAATAATAATTTAAAAACAAAAAGAAAATCAAACATAGTTGCAATAACTCTCAGTTTTATTTTTTTTTTTAAGTTTGTTTTGATTTCATATTATTTTGTGTTTTTTCTTTACAAAAAGCAGTTTATTATATTTAATTTTGAACGAATACACATATATTTTTTTAATTTATATGGAAAATCTTATAATAAAATGCCACTTAAAAAAATTCTTTTATTATTTTGACAAGTATAAAAAAATAATTTTTTAGGCATAATTAAAAACATCTATGTTCAAATAAAACTCTAAACATCAATTATTTATTTATAATTTTATTGTCATTTAATATATATTTTTTTAATGATACCTTTTTATTCAGCTAAATATGTCGCCATGCCCTACAATTTGAACGAATAAATATCAATGTTTGATTCAATAATTTTTCTGTTGATATTTTTCATTTTAGAATGAAATATTTCAATATACATAATAATTACATAGTAGAATACGTCAAAATTTGAGAAAAACTGATCTGTTCCAAAAAAAAAAAAAGGTTTATAACATAATTAAAAAGTCAGACATTTTTACTGAGTTTTTATTAGATATAGTTAAAGGAAATAAATCGCAGCCAGTGGATTCAAGTACCATTTTTTAGATTGCACTCAAACTAATCAAACT
This sequence comes from Maratus speciosus, assembly GCA_963932465.1. Taxonomy (NCBI): domain Eukaryota; kingdom Metazoa; phylum Arthropoda; class Arachnida; order Araneae; family Salticidae; genus Maratus; species Maratus speciosus. The sequence goes on along the minus strand of OZ010786.1, from coordinate 509,293,392 downwards.
TTATCACGTGCTGGCCATATTAATTGCATTTCCCATCTTACCATTATATGTAAATATATAAGATTACAAAAATACAAAAAAAAAAAAAAAACTATGAATTTTACAATTTGCTTAAGAATATTCAGTAAAAAATATTCTATAAAAATAGAACAAAAAATATATTTTACAATGTGTAGCATACTTATGTTTTATGTATAATGTTGTTGTGAATAGCACATACAAATGAACAAAGACTACTTTCGAGTCTAATAAAGTTAGCTTAGTAGACAGATTTCGGAAAAAAGTACCGAGTTCGTTTACAAATAAATCTGAAAATACCAACCAGTACTCATTTTAGGTAGCTTTCATTACAAAAAGCTACCTATTGCAGCCGTTCGGAGGAAAGCGATTTCAAAAAATTTTGGTATATTTTCATCGATCATGACCACCACACCCCGAAACCACCCTCCGTTCAAAATTTATATATATATATATATATATATATGGCCTTTGTCACACTGTAACTCTCGTATTTATGAACCGATTTGGATGTAATTCGGTGTGTACATAGTACATACCAATGTCTCGACCGAGTTCGTTGGCCAGCTTCATCCGCCATCTTGTTTTAAAATGGCGGCCATTTAAAAAATTAAAAAAAAAATAAAATTTTAAATGAGACACCAAAAAAATTGGAAAATGAAAAAGATTTTTTTGTATGTGTTTGACCGTAATACAAAGATTCCGGAACAGTTTTTGTTTCGTCTATATCTAAAAAAATGGCTGAGTTATAGCATTTTGATTTTCTATTGTGGCTGACATTTTAAAACGACTTTATTTTTGTCACGCGATACAGGCGTATTTATGAACCGATTTGGATGTAACTTGGTCTGTACATAGTACATACCAATGTCTTGACCGAGTTCGTTGGCCAGCTTCATTCGCCATCTTGTTTCAAAAGAGTTGCCATTTAAAAAAATAAATTTAAAATTTAAAAAGATGTATTAAAAAATTGGAAAATGAAAAAGATGTTTTTTATGTGTTTGGCCTTGATACAAAGATTCCGGAACAGTTTTTGCTTCTAAAAATTTGTTCTTTTGTTTATATCTTAAAAAATGTTTGAATTATAGCACTTTGAATTTCTAGCATGGCTAACATTTTGAAACGATCTCGTATTTGTCACGCGATAACACACGTATTCGGCTGTTTCGATGTAAGAAGGCATGTGGATAGTATACATCAATATCTCGACCAAGTTCGCTGGCCAGCTTTATCAGCCATCTTGTTTCAAAATGGCGGCCATTAAAAAAAAAAAATTATATTTAAAGTGAGGTGCAAAAAAATTAGAAATTGAAAAAAGGTTTCTTTCTTAAGTATTTTACCTTGATATATGGATTCAGGAGCATTTTTTGTTTGTCTTTATCTTAAAAAATGGCTCAGATATAGCAATTTTAATATCTAATGTGGGTGACATTTTGAAAAGTCTGATTTTTTGCCTGCGACAAAACTCGTATATATCAATCGATTCCGATGTGAGTGAGCATGTGCACTGCAATTACTAAGGTCTCGACTAAGTTCACTGGTTAGCCTCATCCACCATGTTGTCTTAAAATGGCAGGCACTTTAAGAAATCGCCGAGTTTGGCAGCCAAATATAAGTTACTTTAGATAAAAGCAGCTTGGATAAAGCTGACTAATTTCGCGAAATTCTCATTCATAATGATTTAGTATTGATAAAAATTAGTATTGAATCTCCTATATTCGGTTTCTACTAAATTGAGCTTCGTGTGTTTGAATAATATAAGTTGGCTTTTCTAAAATAAGGAATATGAAAGCTACCTCTTCCTCCCGACATTGGCCGAAAGGACTTTTTTAATGAGAAATAATGCAGATAAGCTTGGAACAGTTATTATAAATGTTCAATTAAAATTAAATATTAAATTTTATAAAGGAATTAATTTTTGTCTGGAATTCAAGTAGAAATGAACTCACTGCACAATGATAGACATATCTCTCCCTCTTTATACACGGGACACTAATTTTGTCTAAATGAATAAATTAGTCATTTCTTGAAAAGGAAACATGTAATGATGGCATATAGCGTAATAAAGCGATTTTCCGTATAACTACGCTTTTAAAACTGTTTATGTAGAAAGAAAGACACACCTACGATAGACCAATTAGTGGAATAAAACGCAAAATGAATTTTTGCAAGATGTGTCACTTTTCTTGTGGGTGAGCGATATTTACTATATTTGTCTGCGTTTCTTCTTTTTCCTTCTTTTTTATTGTTCCAATGCATTATATCGGCAGCGATAGACCTATCTTTGCAAATTTGCAAGTCTATTATATGAAATAATGCATGTTTTCGTGACATGTGTATGTCCTTCCAACTGACGATTAGGCATCCACCTGTTTCTTAAATTTTAACATCATATTGTACTTGTGTTCTATTTGTGAATCAATAGTTTATTGTTCCTGTTATAATTTAATTTAGTGGAAGATTTGTTTACATTGATGTTTTGTAATTTTCCTGTAACATATCTGTCGATTATTGTATGCCATCTTTAAATTTCGTGTTTCCGTATTTTATTGTTCGAATACTTCGAATTAGTTTTACTTCATATTAGGTATTCTTTATATAAATCATATAAATGCAATTTTAGCAGTAGAAATTTTGTCAAGTAATGTTAAGAGAACTTGATAGTTGTCTTTTTATTTTCAAAAATATTATATATATATATATATATATATATATATATGTATAGTACATGGCTGTATTACAACTATTGAAAAGAAAAGAAAAAAAATCATTCACTACTTTTTCTTTTTTGACTGTAAACAACACTGTAAGTATTACATGTAAATTGGTCCTAAGTACATTCGATAGGATCGCATCTGTATAGTATTCGTTTATCTGCAAAACCGTTAGTCAAAAGCTTTTTCCCCTTTAAAAGAATATGCTGACATTAATTGCTCATTTGCCGTCATTTCATTCTACATTCATTGAAACAAAACGTTGGGGTTTAACGATTTAGGTATCAGTAAAATTGATTGAAAAAATCAATTAAATAATAAAATTCTCTTTGATGTGTGCATTTTAAATATTACTACCTTTAAATGGTTTAATACTATTAATAAAATTATTAAATCTAAATATTAATTTTCATGATGTAAAATTTATCATATCCGCATTAAAAAACTATAATAGTCTATACAAATTTTTATGTAAAAGATTTAGTGTTTATAATGTTTTTTTTTACATATTTTATAAAATGAATTTCTTCATAATACAGGGTGCTCATAAAAGACTATTCCAGTTTCAATTGTATATTTTAAAAGTTTAATTTGAACTATTTACAGCAAATCAAACGTCTGATTGATGGTAAAGCAGCATAGGTTTTTTATTATAAATGTTCAATATATGCTTGTGCACCTTTCTTTATACAGCACACATCAAACCTAAAGTGCAATTCAACCTAAACTTCGTTTAACAAGTCTAAGAGTAATGGAAGCAATAGCCGTTTCAACTCTGTATCTCAACTCTGGCAAATCATTAGGTAACGGCGGAACGTAAACACCATCTTTTATAAAGCTCCAAAGGAAAAAATTGCATGGCTGTAACCGTTTTTGAATCTTCACCCCAGGCATAAAACTTTATAGCCAGGAGTCATCATTTTGCGTACGAGTTAATAACAAATCGGTACTCGAGCCTGCGCTTATCTAAATCTGTTTTAATTATTCTTTATTTGTGACTTGAAACCAACTCTTTACAACGCTTAAAGTATTAACCCGAGTTTGCTCGTGCTGGGTCTGTCACACCCAGTGCTGCTTTTTTTCAGTTTTTCTCCTTAACCTTTCTTCAGAAATGGATGAGTCTTTGCGTAGTTGCCTCGAAGGTCATAATCTTAGAGGGGTGGGAAAGCGGTTAAATAATTCTAAATATAGATCTATTGTAATCGCCACATATGTGTATCTCACACCCAGCGCTGGCATTTCTGTAACAGCTCTAAGTACGATAGGCGCAGAAAATTTGCAGAATAAATGTAAATAACACTTTAATATATCTTTGAAACTATATTATACCTTCCTATTTCGTAGTGTTTTACGTTTTATGTAGATTTTAAGGTAAAAATATTGAAAGAAACCGCCATGGGTATGACATACCCAGAGCAAGCAAAACCGGCAGTTTTTCTCGCGCGTGTATTCAGTACGGATAGACCCAGCGAATGCACAAAATAAATGTAAGTAAAGTGTTTAATATCTGTTTAAAACTCTATTATCCCTTCTTTTTCCTAGTGTTTTATGTTTTATATAGATTTTAGGGTTAAAAATTGGAAGAAACCGCCATGGGTATGTTATACTCAGCGCGAGTAATCTCGTTCGTTTTCCTCGCGTGTGTAATGCTGGGTTAAAATTCATAACTCTGTCATTCTTTTAAGGACACCATGTATAATTTTCTATTCTGGTATGAAACTAGTACATACATACATTTTCAATAAAAAGAAATTTTTATTTATATCCTTAATTAGTCGTTTAAACGAATTCATAATAAATATGTATATATTCGAGTTTATTCTATCTAAGATGATATAAGTTTTAAAACATCTGCTAAATCAAGCTATCTTGCACTTTGAGGCAATGTAATAAAACTCTTTAGATTAAAAATGTTTTCGTCAAGCTAGAAAATCCTAACACGAAAAAAAGACCATAGAAAATTTGAAATTGTTTGCCACTGGAATTGTTTACAGCCACGACATGACAAAAATAAATTTGATACGTAAAAGATAGTGTCGAGACATTCTGTGTAAAGTAAGGAATAAAAATGTTTTGTTTCACTAAAACAATAAGTTTGTATTGCAGATTTCAGAGAATACGATTCATATAATGAGCGTTGAATTACTCATATATCTAGTAAATTGTGTAAAGTGAAACAGGTTTTTTACTGTATAAACACCAAACAAATTACACTATGATATTTAAATATTGAAAATTATTTTAAACTTCTCCTTAAAATTTACTGATAAACGAAATCACTAAAGATTGATTAGAGAGATTGGGTTCGAAAACCAATAATTATAACTTTTTTTACACAATTTAATTTCGTTTTTTTTTTTACAATTTTGTGTCCATGAAGGACGCTTAGTATCAAATGCCAAAAAATTCTTTTTTTTTAATTTATGCTGAAAATTACGCATACATTTTTTGTAATTTCAAAAACTCGATAATACATTGGCATTATATATGTTTTTTCGATTCATCCGACAGGGCGCGTACGTTTCAAGGACTTTCGAGGGCCTTTTACCAGAATTTTCGTAAAGAAATATTTGCCTTATTTAATGAAAAGAAACGTACAATACGAAATTCCTGGTAATAAAAGACCTAAAATTCCCTGAATTAGTCCATGCCTACAAATCCTGAAATGTGAAAAAAATATTTAAAATATACAAAATATTTCATGTTGCATAATATTAAACTATCTAACTACGCTTCTCTCATTTGACGTACATTAAAAAATCCTCTTTGCAACAATGAGTTTTATTTAACACGAGAATTTGTTATTTTATTAAGAATGTTTTATGCAGTGGCAATTACTCCTAGTTAGAATATTTCTAAAATACCACGAAGTGACGTAACGTATGAACCATGTGCGACCATATTAATGACATAGATAAAATATTAAATAATGTTTACTCATTAGATAAAATTATTTAACGATAGCCCAGTTTGTCACATTTTAAATACACTGGCCTCCAAATGTTAAGGTACGGGGACTAGATGCTTTCGATTGCACACGGTTTGTTGAATATCTACCAACATTATTGACGAATTGTTCATGAACATCTGGGATGTAAATAACATGTTTTATTTCATATTTCTCGATGAGGCAACAATTAGAGGGCTAATAATAAATCTATACTTCCTATTATAAAGAGGAAAAAATTGTTTATTTGTCGGAGGTAAGCTCTGGAACTACCGAACCTATTCCAAAAGTAATGGTATCAAAATGATGGTGTTAGTCCAACTTAGAACATAGGCTATATCTTATGTCGGTGCCACTACGCCAAAGGGGGTGTAGGAGCAAAAAACGTTCTAAAAATGCGATTTTAGCGTTACTGAAGGGCCTAGAAATATGAAATTTGGAATATTAGTTACTTATAAGATATAAATGATATCTAAGAACAGTTCTTAAACAATTCGAAATTTAAAAGGGGTGAAAATGCACAAAAAGCGTTCTAAAAAACGTTCTAAATGGTAGTTTCTACACAATCTCAGGAAATACCAAACCGATTTAAAAAATATTGGTGTCATAATGATGGTGATAGCGCTTGCTCCAAGATAGGCTATGCTTTATGTCGGTGTCACTACCCCAAAGGGGGTGTAGGAGCAAAAAACGTTCTAAAAATGCGATTTTAGCGTTACTGAAGGGCCTAGAAATATGAAATTTTGAATATTAGTTACTTATAAGATATAAATGATGTCTAAGAACAGTTCTTAAACAATTCGAAATTTGAAAGGGGTGAAAATGCACAAAAAGCGTTCTAAAAAACGTTCTAAATGGTAGTTTCTACACAATCTCAGGAAATAACAAACCGATTTAAAAAATATTGGTGTCATAATGATGGTGACAACGCTTGCTCCAAGATAGGCTATGTTTTATGTCGGTGTCACTACCCCAAAGGGGTTGTAGGAGCAAAAAACGTTCTAAAAATGCGAATTTAGCATTACTGAAGGGCCTAGAAATATGAAATTTTGAATATTAGTTACATATAAGATATAAATGATGTCTAAGAACAGTTCTTAAACAATTCAAAATTTGAAAAGGGTGAAAATGCGCAAAAAGCGTTCTAAAAAACGTTCTAAATGGTAGTTTCAACACAATCTCAGGAAATAACAAACCGATTTAAAAAATATTGCTGTCATAATGATGGTGACAACGCTTGCTCCATGATAGGCTATGTTTTATGTCGGTGTCACTACCCCAAAGGGGGTGTAGGAGCAAAAAACTTTCTAAAAATGCGATTTTAGCGTTACTGAAGGGCCTAGAAGTATGAAATTTTGAATATTAGTTACATATAAGATATAAATGATGTCTAAGAACAGTTCTTAAACAATTCGAAATTTGAAAGGGTTGAAAATGCACAAAAAGCGTTCTAAAAAACGTTCTAAATGGTAGTTTCTACACAATCTCAGGAAATACTAAACCGATTTAAAAAATATTGGTGTCATAATGATGGTGACAACGCTTGCTTCAAGATAGGCTATGTTTTATGTCGGTGTCACTACCCCAAAGGGGGTGTAGGAGCAAAAAACGTTCTAAAGATGCGATTTTAGCGTTACTGAAGGGAATAGAAATATGAAATTTTGAATATTAGTTAGTTATAAGATATAAATGATGTCTAAGAACAGTTCTTAAACAATTCAAAATTTGAAAAGGGTGAAAATGCGCAAAAAGCGTTCTAAAAAACGTTCTAAATGGTAGTTTCAACACAATCTCAGGAAATAACAAACCGATTTAAAAAATATTGCTGTCATAATGATGGTGACAACGCTTGCTCCAACATAGGCGATGTTTTATGTCGGTGCCACTACCCCAAATGGGATGCAGGAGAAAAACGTTCTAAATTGCGGCTTTTGCGTTACGGAAGGGCCTAGAATCGTGAAATTTGGAGTGGTAGTTAGTTATAAGATATCAATGATCTCTAAGGACATCTCCTAAAAAATCGAAATTTAAAAGGGGGTCAAAATGCCCAAAAAGCGTTGTAAAAAATTTTAAATTGCAATTTCTATGCAAACTCAGGAAGTACTGAAACGATTTCAAATATAATGGTGTAAAAGTGATGGTGACAGATCTTGCTCCAAGATAGGCTATATTTTATATCTGTTTCCACTACCCCAGAGGAGATGCAGGAGCAAAATGCGCGAAAAGCGTTCTAAAAACGTTTTAAATTCCGATTTGTCGGCAATATCTCAGGAAGAATGAATCTTATTTCAAACGTAATGGTAGGAAATTGATGCTGACAGCCTCTGCTCTAACATAGACGCTATTTTGTGTCGGTATCACTATCACCAAGACGTTGCAGGAGCTAAAAAGCGCTCTAAATTTCAATTTTTGTGATCGGTAGGGCTAGCAACTTAAAATTAGGCAAGGTGCATATTTATTAGATATAAATGATTTTTAAGAATAGTTTCGAAAAAATTGGAAATTTAAAAAGGGGTGAAAATGCGCGAAAAGCGACCTAAAAACGTTCTAAATTGCGATTTCTACTCAATCTAAGGAAATACCAAAGCTATTTCAAAAGTAATGGTTGCAAAACAATGGTGACAGTCCCTGCTACAACATAGATTATATTTTATGTTACTGTCACTACCATCTGAGGATTGCAAAAGAAAACATGTTCTAATTTGCATTTTTTGCACAACTGAGGGGTCTAACACTTTGAAGTATGGCATGGTATTTACTTACAAGATGCAACTGCTTTCTAAGAACAGTCAAAAGAAAATTCCAAATTTAAAAAAATGAAGTGAGTGAAAAGCGTTATAAATTACAATTTTTAAGCAAACTTATAAATTACCAAACCGACTAAAAAAATAATGATGACAAATTTTGGTGATAGAACCTGCTCAAACATAAGCTATATTTTATGTCTGTGCCACTACCACCAGAGGGTTGCAGGAGCTAAAAACTTTCTAAATTGCAATTTCTGTGATACTGAAAAGGCTAGAAACTTTAAATATGACATGGTAGTTACTTATAAAATATAAATGCCCTCGAAGGAACGCCGAATATAAATTCGAATTAAAAAGGGGTGAAGCGAAGGGGAGGTGCGAAAAGCATTCTAAAAAAGTTCTAAATTACGATTCTATGCAATTTCAGGAAATATAAACCGATTATAAAAGTAATAGTTGTGAATCCGTTGTAACAGTCTCTGATCCTACACAGGCTATATTTTATACCGGTGATTCTACCACCTGGGGTTCACAGGAACAACAAACTTTCTAAAAAAGGGCTTTAAAAGCTTTTTAAATTACGTTTCTGTGGAATATTAGGAAATAACAAACCGATTTCAAAATTAATTTTTGGTAAATTAATGGTGACAGTTCCTGTTTCAACATAGCCCTTTATGTCGAAAGAGGTGGTAGGACTTGGAATTTGACATGATGCTTAGTTTTAAGATGTAAGAAGATGGTTTCTAAAAAAATCAAAACTTCAAATGAATACTGAAATGAGTGTATTAATTGAGCATAAAAGTTTCAAAATATTTTCTAAATTATCATTTATTTAGTTTTATTTCATTTTATTAATTTAAGTCTCATTTCTGCCTAATGCAGTGTAATAATGATGTTTAATCAAACTGTGTTTTAAATATTATTTTTTGTATTATTCCTAAAAGTAATAAGTACCTTTTAATAGAAAAAACTTAACAAAGTAAAATATTACCTTTTAATAAAATAAAAATTTAGTTAGTACCTTTTAATAAAAATTAGACATATAAATATCACTTGGCATATTTCAAATATTACGCGAGCAAAGCCGCGGGATTTGCTAGTTTAATAATAAAATAATATTTGCGATCAGCTATGCAATATAAAATGCTGGAAATGGTTTGTCACTGCGTTAAATGACTATTTGGGTCCTGTTCAACGTTTGTGTGCATTTGTGTAAGCATATCACCCATATTCGTAAATATGTTAACGTTTTTGTGAAAAATTCAAAAGATTTTTGTTTATAGCATACAGTTTTCAACCAAATTTAACACAACTTTCCGAAAACCTGACAAAGAACAGTAGCAACAGTACACTTCAATTTAAACATGAATACGTTGAACATTTGCTGAGATATGGGTACTTGTATGAAATAATTTTTAATTGCGTAATCGTGGAAGATTTCAAAAGTTTTATTTCATAATTTGGTAGTCAGCTACTTAGGGCAACATATCTAAAATATCCAGTCGAATATCGAGAAATTTCACAAAGATATGGGTGATATAGCGAGTTGCTCTCTAAAAATAGCTTTATTATAAGGGTTTTTCCACAACTTTTCACTCAACTCACTATATCTTCTGAGTTTTTATCATTGCCGGATATGGACTTGAGATTTTCCTTTTTATGAAATATTAAATATTGGATAACTTTTAACCAATGTTAATCAACTGTAAAACTGACGATATGTCTTAGATCTAAACACTATAACACAAACAATATTTGGATTCTGATGCTTTACTAGTGTCTGATTATTTACTCACGAATTTAAATGAGATCATTTAAGTAAAATTTATTTTATTTTATTTTATTTTCGTCAGTATATTTATGAATTTTATTTCAACCATTTACATCTAAGCAGTTCAATATATTTCTCTTTCAATGAGCGATTTTTTTAACATGTAGGTTAAATCTATTTTTATGAATTTCTAACCCATTTTTGATTAAATTTATCGTTAAATAATTTATAATATTTAATTAATGCTAATATTCTAGGGCAGAATATACAAACAAAGTATTAAACAATTTATAGATAAATATCTACATATCATTAAAGCACATTTATTAAATGTTACGCATCCCCAATTAGTATCATTAATTGAATTTGAAGGAAGCCATATTAACGCGCGATAACGAAATTCGATTTAATTTTTCCTCTTATTGCGCTTTATTTTATTTGGAATAAAACAGAAGGGTTATTTTATTTCCAGTTTCTTCATTAATATTAATTTATATGTCGATAATTTATAAAATCGATGTGTTAAGGCTATACATTGGTCAAATTTTGGTTTCCGAATATTCCCAATATCTTTTCATTACTATAATTTTCTTTTATTAAGTGCGTTCTTAATTACATAAATACTTAGCACCTATAGTGGTCGTTCAGTCCGTCTGTCTGTAGAAAAAGAGGAAAAACTGCCCAACCGAATGATCTGAAATTTTAAATATAAAATTGCTGCAAAATTTTGTGGAATCATTTCAAATTTATGAAAATCGGATGCATAGCTCAATTACGGGACAGTCAAAAATTTTCCTTTACATTACGGTCAATGGGAAAAATTATTTCAAGTGCATTTTAATGATGTTACAGCCTTTCGAACAGAATGAAATTGATATGCACGTCTGAAGTGCACTAAAATATACATTCAGTATAATATGCGGTAAAAAATATTTATAAAACTAGTTATAGTACTAACGCACCTCATTTGTCACGTTTGACGTGTAATTTCTAACTTGTTGTAATTACTATAGTTCACGTTACCATAGTCGCGGTATTATTTATATACAGGGTGTCCCAAAAAGGACCACCTATTTTTAAAAATGAATAATTAACAAACGAATAGAGTTATTAAAAAAATTCTTGCAGGAAACGGATGTGTGAAGTCTGGAATTTTGTTTAGAACTTTTTATTATAATAGTTCAAAATATGACCGACAGATGGCGCTATAGCACATTTTGGTGGCTATATCGCCAACGAATACACCATTTTGAAGAATTTACGCAACGACAACAACTGTTTCCCTTGAAATGATTACTACTGAGCTTTCATTGACCTTGTCTACTTCTGTCTTGTCTTCACGCATGCTCCTTTTGTTCATATAGCCATCAAAATGTGCAGTTGCGCTATCTGTCGGTCAGATTTTGAACTATTATAATAAAGAGTTCTAAACAAAATTCCAGACTTCACATATTCGTTTCCTGCAATAATTTTTTTAATAACTCTATTCGTTTGTTAATTATTCATTTTTAAAAATAGGTGGTCCTTTTTGGGACACCCTGTAGATTCAGTACTATTTATTATAGAACAATGTTAATATTATTCATTTCTATAATTAACATAAGCTACCTTAAGTGGTCCCGAGACACAAAAAATTTGTGTTTTTAACACTTACTTATAAAATTATAAAGTTTTTATGGATTCGGATTTTGTATCGTGTGTTTGTCTTCCCTCAGTCAGTTTGTCAGTGACAACTCTCGTAAATACACTCGTATTTTCATGTAGTTTTTATAGGTTAGAGAGGTTCAATATAGAATGTTTTTTATTTAAAATTCAATGTATAGCATTTACACGTATGTATGATGTTACGATACGTGCAACAAAATTAAATTAATATTGATGTCTGATGTACTCTATAGCACGGTTTCAATACGTCATGGCTATCATCCGGGCAAGAATAATACGTAAGTATAGATTTTTTTTTTTTTTTTTTTTTTTTTTTTTGTATGTGTTGCAGGATTATTCGTTCTTTTTCGTATTAAAATATTTTTCACTGTTATTTGTTCTCAAATGTACACTGTGGTCCATCTGTTGGTTCTTTTTTTTATTATGAATAAAAACACATTTTTTATGAGAGAAATTAGAAATTATTTATTGAACGTTGAAGGTGGGTTGGGTCTATGTCCTTTACGTATGGTACATTATCGAACATGTGACCACCGCGGCTCAGCTTACATGCCATGATCCGAACATCAAAACTTTCGATGACCTTTCCCAGAATGAACGGATCCATGGCCAAAATTTCAGCCGGATATCTCGTTTCAAGTCTTGGATTTTACGAGGGACATTGACGTACACTTTATTTGTAAGATACTCCATTAGATTTAAGTCGCATGATCTTGGCGGCCAATCCACATCAGAATTTCTTGAAATTACGCGATCTGGTAATTTCTCGTTCAATAAGTTGATGGTTTAGCAAGCAGTGTGTGTCGTTGCGCCGTTGTTGTGTTGTCAACGAGTCCATAATTACAAGTGGCATGCATTTGACAGTTCATACATGCATGACACATGGTAGCTGACATAAATAACCTGTGAAATATTCATAGTTAAAAAAAGAACCAACAGATGAACCACCCAGTACATATACAGGGTAATCAATTTAAAAGAGTACCCGTTGGTTTTTCCTATTACCCTTAAATCTGACGGATGTGGCAACTATTCTAACACTGATGTATAATTGTATGAACATTTTTTAAGTATAGGAGACAGTTTTCAACGCTGTTGGAAAGTTATAACTTTATTTGCGAGGTAAAACGGAAATAGAGACGCACAATGTTATTTAATCATATGACAATTTTATTTTTGAAAAACGTAATTTAATTTTTGCACCATCATTCCTTACATCAAATGTTGAAAATATCTGCCACCATTTCAATGCAAATATGAACAAATCGAACCAAGTTTTTGGACACTCTTCGCAACATTTTTGGTGTTATTGACGAGATTACTTCAATTATGATTTGTTTTAATTCATCGATGTTTGGAAGATTTCGAACGTTTAAAGAAGCAATCGATTTACTCAAATCACTTGCGAGAATCACATTTAAAAATACTAATGATGTTCAGGCGAATTTAAGTTTAAAAAACGAGTTTTCGCATTTACAAAGTGAAAAAAAAAAAAAAAAACGATACCCGCACATTAAATATAGACATATTGAATAAGTAATGATGTTAAAAGTCTTGCTATATACGTTGTAGATGTGGATAATATAAAAACAAACGGGTGCTATTTTAAATTGATCACTGTGTATATTCTTTATCAAATATGAACTCTAAGAAAAATGTAATTCTTAATCTTTAAACATTAGAATTATAAATTTCATTATATTTTACGATTCGTATATCTTTAGAAGGAATAAAACTTTTTACATTCATTTTTTTTAATTTTCACGTAAAAAAAGAAATATTATTTTTTCATTAGTTTTTACAAAAATATTTATTAAAACATAATTTTTGAAATGAAAAAAAAAGGTATTCTTTAGAAGTAATTTTTCATACATAATCATAATTGTAATTTCATATTACAAAACAAAAACTTAATCAGTATCTAACTCAAAATGACTACAACGTGACGTAAATATAATTTTAATAGCAATTAAAGTATATCAAATTGAACATTTATAGAACAATTAAGTCTACGAAAATGAATTTAAATTGTTTGTTCCACTTAGACGACTACAGTTAGTACAATCTACAAATTGTTATGTATTTTATATAAGTTTTGCATTTACATACTGTTTCCACCATGTTACTCAAAATGCTTTTGGGTATTTTTGAAAGTTAAGAAAAAGTATTAAAAATTTGCAAAAAAACCCCTTCTATTAGATGTAAAGTTGTTGTATTGAGTGAGAGGTCTGTTTGATTATAAATTCTGTCATGCAGAAAAAAAAATAATATCTTCAATATAATAAATGCCAACAAACAACTTTCTTTCTAATAACGAAGTTAAATATGAAGATAAAGTAGAAATATCAACCAAATCCACAATTTACTGGCAATGCTTTTTTAATAGTACACAAAATACATGAGAACACGTCTATGTTTCGCATGGAATAGCTACAATGTCATTAATTCACCGTTTCAAAACAGCACATGCAGCGAGCATTTTTTGCACTAGTATTTTCATAAAATATTTCCAAAAGAAAACGAAATTTCAAAACTTTTAAGCATTTAAATTATATTATTTCGTCATTCCCCTATTTAATTTCTTGAGACGCTTAATTTTCTAGTTGGGTAAATTAAAACACAATTTTGTCTTTTTATCAGAGCTTTAAAATTGATTTGAAAATAAATTACAATCGGATATTTTTAAAAGATTTAACAAAAATATAGACATAAAAAATGCTGAATTTTTCTTTAAAGTGATTGAAATTAAATTAATTGTTTCAAGATTTGTACATTTTTAAAGACTGTAAATAATTAAACTTTTTGTATTCTTTTGTTTACTGGAATTTTTGTGAAATTGAAAAAATTAAGTAATTTTGTTATAATGTTTGTAATATTCAAACAGTTATCAGAAATATCATTTTCTATATTTTATATGTATCTTGCTAGACAAACACTAAATCAGAGTAAGATTTTTATTACATTAAATTCCTTAATTATTTGTTACGTTACTTTTTTTCACGTGAGTAAAAAGAAGACTACAATTTTTTAATCTTTCATACACAGTTAATGAGCTTTTTAAATTATTATTAACATACAAGAATGCTAATAAATTTTTCAGTTTTTTTTTTACATTAGTACATAAAATCAGCTGTTTTTTACAACAGAGTTCGCTTTAATATAAAAACTTACTTTTTTCTTCTTTCGCGCATTGCCAAAAAAATTATAATCTAATTAATGTTCTTTCCATAAATATTACTAAGGTATTAATCAAATGGAAATGACCTTAATTAACGTAATACATTACATAATTTCCTTTTGATCTCTTAAAAACCTTAGTTAGATATGGTGGCGATAAATTCAAAAGTAGGAATACAAAAATATTATTTTAATTAATCATATAAGAAATAAAACAGCTTATTATAACATTTAAGAGAAAGTAAAAAATTCTAATTTAATTTTTCGATGTGCATAAAAACGTTATTGTTGCTTAATTTACTTCGGACATAAAAAAAATCAGTTTAGTGTGAACTGTATTGAATGTTTAAGAAACAAAAAAACCGAATGTGTAATTTCTTTTTAATTCTCTGCATTATTTAACAATATATCACGTACATAAATGGGCACCGCACTGACGTCATAATCATTATCATAGTCAACTCTTTTCGATCTACTGCTGGACGTGGATCTCTTCTTATTTTTCCGATTATATCATGTTTTATAATTTGATCCTGCAATTAACTTCAACCACTTTTCTGATTTCTGCCCTCCATATTTGAAATGTCATCTTCTCGATCTTTCGACACTTTTTTGATACCACTGTAAAGTATTTTTAAACCAACTATTTTCTGGCCTTCTTGCAATGGACCTAGAGTATTTTTAGTTTAACCCTTTAATCTTCTCAATGAATGTCCTAATTTCGATCCAGCTTATCATTTTTCTGTCTCTTCCAGCTATGCCTTGAGAACCACACTGACGTCATTATCATTATAATCGTAAATTTTTTTCCTATCTACTGCAGGATGTAGGCCTCTCCTTGCTTTTCTCATTATATCCTGCCTTTTAATTTGATCCTGCAATTAACTTCAACCGTATTTCTGATTTCTGTCCTCCTATTTTAAATGTCATCTTCTTCATCATTCGACACTATTTTGATACCACTATAAAGCATTCTTAAACAACCTACGTTTTATTAGTTTTAATGTTTCCTATTAGTTAATGCAGAAAAAATGATAGGCGAAACATTTATCTCTTTTCAAATATGCAATGGAATAATATATAAAGATTATGGAGAGAAAATTTATAGAAAGAATCAAAGAACACAAAACATATATCAAGCTTTGTCGTCAATCTATAGACTTGTTAAGCTTAAATTATAAACAGAATACTATAATAGATATTGATCAAGCAAAATTTATATATACAACCTCTAATTACTCTATACATCACTCTATACATCAACTATATCAACTCTATACAACTAACTCTATACATCAATAACAGAAAGTGAATCTATAGAAATTATAGGTAAAGACAATCAAGTATGTAACGGCGCAATACCATACAATATACGCAATATATGGTTAAAAGTCTTCAGAAAAAAATAATAAAAAGTTAAACATATAATAATATTTTTTCCATCTGCATGTATATTTGTAATCCGAAGCACTGTTTCGAATAACACACGAAAAATAATAACCCCCCTCATCAAGCTAAGAGGCGCAGTTTTATGAATCGAATGATAGTTGACGAAAATTTCACATTGGTGAAGGTTGCGGATGCGGGGTGAAAGAACTCTAGGGTTAAAAAAAATGTGTTTATTTAAACCTTTTAACATCTATGTCTTTACGATCAGCTTTTAAGTAAACGATGAACTTTTAAAGTTCACATCATATTTTTTACGATTGCCTCAAGGCGGTCATTTTGCATTTTGTATCAAAATTTTAGTTTTCCTATGCAGTCTTATTATTTTAATTTATCTCTTATATCAACAAGGCGTATTGTTCTTTAAAACATATTACTCTTAGGAAAATGAATACATTAATACATTATTCTTCTGTTAATTCCATTCATTATACTTTTGTTATTTAATGTCCAAGACACACATAAATCTGCACTTTCTCATTATCTGAATCACGAGTCTTCGATGAAGACTATCTCTATTTTTAGTGCAAATCAGTTGAACTTCACCTTAATCTTTTCCAAATTTATTTAAAATCCCACATTTATGCTGCTTTTTAAAGAATTTTCTAACATAGAATCAAACTTTTCAGACCTGTTCCTGAAAATAAAATGTTGTCCGCAAACTGAAGATGACTTAGTTGATCCCCAATTACTTTAATTTCTTTGTTTTCCCAATCCAGATTTTCGACTATATTACGTAATGCAGCCATAAAAGTTTAACCAAAATCGTATTAATCGTGTTTAACTCGTGTTAAGTAGCCTTTGAAGCGTCCAAAAATCGATTTTTTTTTTTAAATAGCTTATAATTAAATATGATTCTTTGGGAACATTTAAAAGCAAACCTGATACCAAAAATTCCCAATAGAAGAGAAGTTATGTGTAAAACACTTTGAGCTTTTGCTATATGATCAACGGGTTTTTCAATCTTTAAAACAATTTTTTCAAAACAGCGATTTTGATCATTGTGCTCACAATTTCTCAAAAACGGTTGCCTAGAATTTAACGAAATTTTTGGTGGATGTATTAAACGTACAGAAGCACAAATTACCTATTATTATGATTCTCAAGTAAGAAGTTTAGAATTCACGGCTACTTTTGTATAAAAAAAAATCTCGATATTTCGAATTACTATAAAAAAAAAAAATTCTCGGGATCTACAAGTTTTATTTTTTTCATTGTAGTTCATTTTTAAAACACTTTATATCTGTACTCACTAAACAAATCTTGGCTTATTTCAGCCATTCAAATGGGAAAAATTATGCGCGCAATGCATGCAAGAATAATTCTTTCATAAAAATTGTATTATCTTTAAAAATAAATTAAAAAAACTATACATGTGTATACATTTTCTAACAACTTTGATTGATAAAAAAATTGTTCCTAACATGTGTTTTCAATTTTATAATTAAAAGTTAATTAGTTAAAGAATGACTGCAATTCTTACAGAGATCACTTTTCCATATACTTTATTGGTTCAAAGGTTACCTGACCCCTTAAACGGAGGATTCTTGTTTTTTTCTTGTAAATCCTTTTATAATAACGAGGTGAAACCCGTCGACATTCGACGAAAGAAAATGTTTACAAAGGAACTGTTACATTATATTTATAATATACCTACAAAAATAATAAAATGCAAAATCCATCTTACACTGGTTAGTCTAACTCTCCAACCACATATTTTAACTAAAGTTCACAAAAAGCGTTTTCCATGAACTTCAACTGTTACAATTATTGAAAAATGAAACTTTATTTGTACACCTAATCAGTAACATGTAATAAAGATAAGTAACTGTGATAATGTTATCAATTGAGGCTCTTACGCTTTGTATTATGGAATGGAAAATCATAATCAGCATTTCGTTCTTTGATTAGATTTTTTTTCTCTTAGATCTTCAGACTCATATACATTGGTATTATTCAACTTATCATCAGACCTCAAGTTTTCACTATTCTTTTTTCAACCATTCTTATTGTAAAAAAATCTCCCAACAAATAATTCAGGTTTATCTTATTTTAAAATTTTGTTACCTTTCAGAAATTTACTAATAAGGGTCACAAATAAATTATCCGATATTTTCTGTGACGCACTTTCTTAACGTTTTACATTATTTGCAGGCTTGCTGCACAGGCGTGGTAATGAACGCACCACATACGCATATACCGGTTGTTTCAAAAGTTCAGTGCAAAATAAAACGCGATAAAAAAAGATCTATGGGTTGAAGAGACATGCGCTTTGCAGATAAATATTCAGCGTGGTACGGAATTTTTTATGACACCAACAAAAAAATTAACTCGACAATAGATTGCACTACTGCAGATATTTTCAAGGAATAATTCCATATTGCTCACACAATACAAGATTTAGATTCAAAAACATTAGAGCAAACAAACAATACTTCATGTACACTTTTTTGTATCGAAACCTTGCATTGGGTGAACAATATGGAATTATTCCTTGGAATTAACTTCAGTAGCGCCATGTCGAGATTTAGAACTAATTTTTCTGTTGATATTTCATACAAAATCCCGTATTACAGTTAATATCTGCTAACCGCATGTCTCTCCGACTTATGGATCTTTTTTATCGTGTTTTACTTCCGAACCGAACTTTTGAAACACCCGGTACATAAATAATGCACATACATCCATACATTTGGTTTTTAATTTGTAATTTATAATTTTTATTTTCTTAAATGTAAATATCTTCTGAGAGAAGATTCCGTATGTTTTTGCATACCTAAAACAACTAAAATTATCTGTAGTCAAAGCTATTTACAACAAAATTAGGTTTTAAGAAATAACTAAAATGGATACGAAAAATATTTTATTGCCAAACTGCAAAAAACAATTTAAATCAGCATGAATTTATAAGTATAACTATAAAAATGCAAGAAAGCAACTGACACTCCGTGGTTAATTTTGTCTATTATTCTGTCAGTACAACATTATGAAATACCAATTATTTCATTTACGTCGGAATACAGTATAGGGTTCTTGTGTTTTGCGGTAAGTACTTTATACACGTGCAAAATAAAACATAAAAGGAAACATTTTTTTGTTCATTAAAATAATTCTTCTCTGTTCCTCTTTTTGCAACCGTTGCCATTATAACTAACATACACGATAATAAAATAACATCCTATAAATATCATATTCTTTATTATATTAAATATGAATATTTTCTTTACTGTCTGTGAGTAGTCAAAGAAATTGCTTGTGAAATATTTTTTCGACAATAAAAAAATAATAATTACATTTATACTATAATCACCTTTGCAAGACACATGCGATTTACCTGTACTAATGATTAGAAAAACTAAATGACATACTCTTTTATGCTAATAACCAAATATCTTCTTGATGTTAGCATCAAGTATAGAAAAGTTTATGGCTTTTCTTGCTTAATCTCAAATTATAAAATAGTATAATTATGAATAAAAGAAGATACTGAACAAAAAATTCTACCGAGCTTTTGTCTATATCCTGGAGCTTGTATGTAAAAACGGAATATAAAAATTTCATTCAAATAATATCTTCAGATATTTCAGATTTTGTAAAGTTGTTTAGTTAATTTATAGATTGTAAAATTTAGAGAAACAACATGAAATTAATTTGTGTCTGGAATTAGTGTAGAAATGAACTCACTACACAATGATAGACATATTTCTCGCTCTTTATTACCCGGGGCATCGATTTCGTCTAAATGAATAAATTAGTCATTTCTTGAAAAGGAAACATGTAATGATACCCGATGAACAATGTATAAAAAATAAACACTTGAAAGACAATAAAAATATTAGATTGTCAATATAATATTGTTACTTGGTATGTATACAATATTTAAGAAATTCAGTTATGAAAAAGTTGAAACAAGAAAGATGTATATTATTTTCATATTAAATATTAATTAAACTTTGTTATCCCTTTCAGGGCCAGGATAATTCTGATCGTAAAATGATAATATAACTGACCAGATTTTACAAATGAATTTTTCAATAAACAAAAACTTGCTTTTCTACACTGTAAAAAGAATAATGCCAGTTTTCTGGTAGGAATCGGAAAAATAGTTACCCATATCGTACCGGAACAATTTCCAACCCAGCTCGGAATAAAATCCGTAAAATCGGAATAAAATCCGTTAAATACCGTTTTACTGACTACTTCCTTATTTTTACGGATTTTATTTCGAGCTGGGCAGAAATTATTCCGGTACAATAAGGGCAACTATTTTTCCGATTCCTACCGGAAAAGTGGCAGTATTTTTTTTACAGTGTACTCTTTTATGATAAAACCAACATTTTGGTAAAATATTTTTGGTGCCGTTTGTCTGTTTTAGAATTAAAATTAGATAGAATGCCGTGTGAACACCAACCTTAAAAGGGTTAAACAGTAAGTGTTTGTTGTTTTTTCAAATTAATAAATTAAAGAAGATTTCTAAAATTTTCTTTATTTAATTTTAATGCTATCTATCTTTTCATAAATTCATTCTAGGATATTTTTTTTTAATGGAGCAGATTGCATATATATGTACTCCTGATCTCTATGATATACAGGACAATATGCTTGATTATTGCACCATCTGTTTAAATCAAAGAGTTCATCCTTATTCCAAATGGCTAACTGCTGTTTTTGGAGTTTTTTACAGTACACTTCAAT
Source organism: Maratus speciosus (assembly GCA_963932465.1). Classification (NCBI taxonomy): domain Eukaryota; kingdom Metazoa; phylum Arthropoda; class Arachnida; order Araneae; family Salticidae; genus Maratus; species Maratus speciosus. The sequence continues at coordinate 509,272,212 of OZ010786.1, read as the reverse complement.
TTCAATATTGATGAGTTCTTCAGACAAACAGAAAGTTTGATAGGTGCGAGTTCTTACACATTTAATGTGCCTCCAAGTAGATTGCTGGTATGTGAGTACATATCGCTCACCAGCAAGAAAAGTGACACATCTCGACAAAAGTAAATTACACAGGATTGGCAAAAGAAATTTTGCACAATTTTATTATAATACAAAATTCCTGCACTTATCTGTGAATGCAGTGCTAAAAACGTGCATAAAAGCATGAAACCCTTAAGAATGAAGATGTACGATGAGGTTTGGAGGGTTGTGTAATTTTACCTCCTCACACAATCCACCCTTTTTCTGTGGTCAAGAATGGGTATAGAGCGTAATAAAGCGATTTTCCGTATAACTACGCTTTTGAAACTGTTTGTGTAGAACGAAAGACACACCTATGACAGACCAATTAGTAGAATAAAACGCAAAATACATTTTTGAAAGATGTGTCGCTTTTCTTGCGGGTTAGCAATATTTACTATATTTGTCTGGTTTTCTTCTTTTTCCTTCTTTTTTATTATTCCAATGCATTATATCGGCAGCGATAGACCTATCTTTGCAAATTTTCAAGCCTATTATATGAAATAATGCATTTTTTGTGACATGTGGTGTCCTTCTAACTGACGATTAGGCATCCACCTGTTTCATAAATTTTAACATCATCTTGTACCTGTGTTCCATTTGTGAATCAATGGTTTATTGTTCCTGTTATAATTTAATTTACTGGAAGATTTGTTTACATTGATGTTTTGTAATTTTCCTGTAACAGATCTGTTGATTATTGTATAACATCTCTAAATTTGGTGTTTCGATATTTTATCGTTCGAATACGTTAGTTTAGGTATTCTTTATATAAATCATATAAATGCAACTTTAACAGTAGAAATTTTATCAAGTAATGTTAAGAGAACTTGATAGTTGTCTTTTAATTCTCAAAAGTATTATATATATATATATATATATAAAGTACATGGCTGTATTGCAACTAGTGAAAAGAAAAGAAAAAAACATTCACATCTTTTTCTTTTTTGACTACAAACAACACTGTAAATATTACATATAAATTGCTTCAAAGTACTTTCGATAGGATCGCAGCTGTATAGTATTCGTTTATCTGTAAAACCGTTAGCCAAAAGCTTTATTCACCTTTAAAAGAATATGCTGACATTAATTGCTCATTTGCTGTCATTTCATTCTACATTCGATGTAAAAAAATGTGGTTTAACGATTTAAGTATTTGTAAAATTGATTGAGAAAATCAATAAAATAATGAAATTGTAACTGTTAATTGTCTTTGATAGGTGCATTTTAAATATTACTACCTTTAAATGGATTAATATTATTAATAATATTATTAACTGTATGTATTAATTTTCATGATGTAAAGTTTATCATATCCGCATTAAAAAACTATAATAGTCTATACAATTTTTTATGTGAAAAGAGTTTCTGTTGATAAAGTTTTTTTTACATATTTTATAAAATGAATTTCTTCATAACACAGGGTGCTCAGAAAAGACTATTCCAGTTTCAATGGTATACTTTAACAGTTTAATTTAGACTATTTACAGCAAATCATACGTCAAATTGAAGGTAAAACAGCATAGGTTTTCTTATAAATGTTCAATATATGCTTGCGCACCTTTCTTTATATGGCACGTGGAATTCAACCTACACTCCATTTAACAAGTCTAAGAGTAATGGAAGCAATAGCCGTTTCAACACTGTATCTCAACTCTGGCAAATCATTAGGTAATGGTGGAACGTAGCTCCAAAGGAAAAAAAAAATACATGGCTGTAACGGCTGTTGAATCTTCACCCCATGAATAACGCTTTACATCCAGGAGCGATCATTTTGCGTACGAGTTAATAACAAAGTGGTACTCGAGCATGTGCTTATCTAAAACTGTTTTAGTTCTTCTTTATTTGTGACTTTAAACCAACTCTTTACAACACTTACAGTATTAAAATTCATAACTGCGTCATTCTTTTAAGGACAGCATATTTAATTTTCTATTCTGGTATGAAACTAGCACATACATACATTTTCAATAAACGAAATTTGTATTTATATGCTTAAATAGTCGTTTAAACGAATTCATAATATATATGTATATATTCGAGTTTATTCTAAGATGATATAACTTTTAAAACATCTGCTAAATCAAGCTATCTTGCACTTTGAGGCAATGTAATAAAACTATCTAGATTGAAAATGTTTTCGTCAAGCTAGAAAATCCTAACACGGACAAAAGACGATAGAAAATTTGAAATTATTTGCCACTGGAATTGTTTACAGCCGCGACATGACAAAAAATAAATTTGATACGTAAAAGATAGTGTCGAGACATTCTGTGTAAAGTAAAGAATAAAAATGTTTTGTTTCACTAAAACAATAAGTTTGTATTGTAGATTTCAGAGGATACGATTCATATAAAGGTGCGTTGAATTACTCCTATAACTAGTAAATTGTGTAAAGTGGAACAAGTTTTTTACTGTATAAACACCAAACAAATTACACTATGATATTTAAATATTGAAAATTAATTTAAACTTTCTCCTTAAAATTTACTGATAAACAAAATCACTAAAGATTGATTAGAGAGATTGGGTTCGAAAACGCTTAATTATAACTTTTTTTTTACACAGTTTAATTTCTTTTTTTTTACGATTTTGTGTCCATGAAAGACGCTTAGTATCAAATGTCAAAACTCCTTTTTCTAAATTTATGCTAAAAAGCGGGCATAAAATTTTTTAAATTTCAAAAAATCGATGTTACGTTGCCATTATATACGTTTTTTCGATTTATCCGACAGGACTCCTACGTTTCAAGGACTTTCAAGTACATTTTACTAGATTTTTCGTAAAGAAATATTTGCCTTATTTAGTGAAAAAAAAACGTACAGTAAGAAATTTCTGGTTCTAAAACACCTTAAATTCGCTGAATTAGTTCATGCGTACGAATCCTGATATATGAAAAAATATATAAAACTAGCAGCCTTCGCCCGCTACGCTGGTCGGTTTTTCTAAACTAACCTTGAATTAAACGAAATATATCTGTGAATTTGATCATGCGTTTGAAAGCAATATGGACATTTATCTAGAATGCCCATCCGAAATGCCACAAACGATGTGGACGTCATTAAGCTATTATATCTTCTATTGAGACAGGCAAAATTTGAGCTGTTAAGGAACAACGTCTTTAGTTGATCCTTTACTGCAGGATTTGGTAAAGTACGATAGAACAGTATGTAATACACTAAAACCCTTCCTCTGAAAATTTATCAATGTGATTTTCATCAGAATCCGCCAATAGAACCTATTAAAAAGGCTAATTTTTCATAAATGGTTTTACCTGATTCTAGAACTTTCAGCCAAAATTCTATAACCAAGCAACCTGGAACGATATGTGTTTTATAATAAAACATTCCCTGAAAAACTAACTAACCGGGCAAGTTCCACTGAAAGTCACTTAGCAGAATCTTTTAAACTGGCAAATGCACCAAAAGCTTTCCTGAAAATAGTCTAATTAGCAGTTTTGGTCCCATCAAAATCCATTCAGCAGAACCTTTAAAAAAGCCAATCTTCCTTAATCGTGTTCATCTGATTTTGAATTTCCCCCCATAATTATTTAACTAAGCAACGTAGAACGATATAATATACTAAAATCTTTTCTGAAAAAGTATCTAACAATGTAAGACCCATCAAAATCTATTCAGCCGAACTCGAGTTCTAAGCAGCCGGAACGAAATTTCTCTGTGCATTCATCCATATTATAGGTAGTTAAATTTAAATATTTTTCATAACCAGATTATATGCTAACCAGTTTATAGAACTATCAGGGATCTATGGGTAGGTCTACGTTACACTCTGGATTTTTTTAAGAAACTCTGTACGCCTTCCATAGCTATAGCATATATATTCTCTAGTATATACTCTCTGCATATAGTGTACATCCTCCAGTTTTTGCTACACCACTGAGAACGTTCCTGCATAGCATCAAAATCCATTCAGCAGAACATTAAATAAAAGGTAATCTTTCATAATTGGGTTCACCTAGTTTTAAAACTCCCGTAGCTATCACTAAGTAACGTACAACTATTTTTTTAACATTAAAACACTTCTAAAACAAATTACCTAACTATCAGTGTTAGTTCTACAAAATTCTGTTCAGTAGAACCCGAGTTATAGCCAATAGGAATGAAATAAGTATTTCGTTTTATATATATATATATATATAGTAGATGATGATGAGTAAAAATGTAAGTGCTGGTATCTGCGATTTAAAAAATTCTAGTGGCGAGATTTGTGCCCGGCTAACATAAAAGTACCCATTTTGTCTTTTTATCCAGGAGCAAATGACAAATTAAAAAATATTTTTTTAATTTAAACCTTTGAAAATGAAAACTTTTTAAAGCAGTATAAACATTGTTTTCATATTTAAATTAAATATTTCCGTTTTACAATATTTATTTCTTATTAACCATTTGGGGAAATGGTTATTGTTCTCGCCAGGATGGGAAATCAAAAGCATATCTTAAGGTTTTTATTGGTTTAATCCGCATTTTATTCGTGTTTTGATTGGTCTATATAGTAGCCTGCACTTCCCTTTATTATCAACAGAGATGGACAACAGAGTGTTGCCACTATGACAAAAAAGTAATAAAAACTGAAAAAAAAAAAAAAAAACAACTCAGAAACAAATTGAGATACAGATTTCAAACCATTTAAAAGTACATTTTTTTCTCTATACGACGATATAAAAAGTAATAGTTTGGGATGTTTAGAAGTTTAAGAAATAAATTTCATTTAAAATTGGCCTTTTCCCGAACGGCCAATGAAATGCTTTGATAATACATAAGTTTCAGGTGGATAATACGTACGAGTCGCAGGCGATTTTCGTCGCTTGGAATTTTTACGTGTAATAACACTATTAATGTTTAATCCATGGCGTACGTAATGCATGATCAACTCCGTGCGATTTTTTATGTCTTAAATTTTAGTCTTTGAAAAATAATTTTCCAAATGGTCGTTGTAACTTGATAAATTGCTTTTTATTTTTGTTTTGTTAAACCTTTTTTCTTTGTATTTTAAATAAAATCAGTAACGGTTTTGGAATTTTCCGTTATACGAACACCGTTATCGCCAAGCATAATAATTAGAGCAAAATGAAATGAAACATTTGTAAAAATAGTGCTGATACAAAAATGAGCATTTAAAGTAATATAACATTTGAAAATTACAGACTTTCACCAATTTAAAAAAAAATAAATAAAAAAATAAATAAATTCAAGTCAATATATTGATTCAATGCAGTACAAGTATTACTTTAAAAAAAAAAGGACTAAAGTAATAAAAAAATGCAATTTAACAAATTACAACGACCATTTGGATAATGATTTTTTCAAAGACTAAAATTTAAGACATAAAAAATCGCACGGAGTTGATCATACATTACGTACGCCATGGATTACATTTTTCGGTACTGTAAATTTTTAAACTTCAGCGGAGCTGGTCATACATTACGTACGCCATGGATTAAACATTAGTATTCTTGCACCAATTTTAAATGGAATTTCATACTTAAACTTCTAAACATCCCACAATATTACTTTTTACACCGTCGTATAGAGAAAAAAATGTACTTTTAAATGCAATTTGTTTGAAAGCTGTATCCAGGGATGGGATTTTAGCGTTTTTGCACACCAGTATTTTGTTAGAGAAAATTATATTTAATTTAATCTGAACATTTTTTTCGATTTAACAAAACAACATATTCTCTAAGAATATGCAAAACGCGGAAATCTCATCCCTGGCTGTATTTCAATTTTTTTCTGAGTAATTTTTTTTTGTAGTTTTTATTACTTTTTTGTCATAGTGGCAACAGAAGTATCCATCTCTGTTGAAAGTCTGAAAGGGAAAATACAGATACTGTATAGACCAACCAGAAAACGAATAAAATGCGGATTCAACCAATAAAACGCTTCATATGTGTTTTTGATTTCCTACCTTGACCGAGAACATTAACCATTTTCCCAAATGGTTAATAATGTCAAAATGCAGCATGGCATACGTAATACGCATGGACTGTCATTCCAGTAAAGTGTAAACGTTTCATTTTTTTTTATTGAAGACGTTGATGCGTTTTTTCACAAATTATTTTTATATGTATAATTCCTATGTTATGAAATGCTTTTATTACAGCTTCCTCATAATCAAGTAACTGTCAAATGGTAAAAAATCCATGTCAGTGTCAGGAATAAATGTAAGTTATAATTTAATAATAAATATTTTATATTTGAGAAATAACAAATTAAGAAGTTTTGCGAATATAAGATTAAATAATACTTATAAAAAATATCCACGTTCAATAAATAGCAAATCTTAATGTTTGGCGTGGTTTGCAATAAAAATCGTTTGCACAGTTTGAAATAAATGGCGCAATGGCATATATTTTTGGCATGGTATTGATATAGCGGAAAAGTACGAATTTTTAAAAATTTTAGTTTTCGAGGCGTTTCTAATTTTTTTCTAACTCATATAACTGTTTTAATTATTTAACCAAAGAATTGATTTACAAAATTACTCAATTTAAATGTTTCCATTGCTATAGTAACGGATGTATTTTTAGAATTTTTCATTCGAAAGTTTGAGGTTTTGGCTCCAAAGACATGACCAAATTAGAAAAATATTAAATATCTAACGAACTATTGGACTTACAAGAATTTGATTAGTACCATTCGATTCAGCATACAAAAATACACTAAAATATGTTATTAGTTGAAAAATAATGATAAAATCAGATTTTTAAGGAATTTTTTAAAAGTTCGTTCTCTTTTTTACCCCCCTTAGGAGTGGAATTTTAGAAAATCCTTTCTTAGCAGCACTCTATGTCATAAGAAGTATTTTTACCCCAATTTTCAAAATTTTACTTTCAGTAGTTTTGATTGCGCGTTGATTAATACAAAATCCAGACTTTCTTTTATATATATAGATATACAAAATATTTCATGTGGCATGGCATTAAACTATCTAACTACGCTTCTCTTATTTGATGCATATTAAAAAAAAAGAAATCCTCTTTGCAACAATGAATTTTATTTAAGACGATATTTTTTTATTTTATTAACAATGTTTTATGCAGTGGTAATTACTCTTAGTTAGAATATTTGCTAAAATATCACGAAGTGACGTAACGCATGAACCATGTATGACCATATTAAAGACGTCGATAAAATATTAAATAATGTTTACTCATTAGTTACAATTATTTAACGATAGCCCAGTTTGTCGTATTTTAAATATGTTAAAATGACTTTTTAATACGATAAAAACGATTTACGTTTATCACTGATAAAAAAAGCAAATAAAATTAATATAAGTATGCTTGCTAAAACAAGCCATTATCAATAAAGCACCTTCAATACGTCACTGAAGGGGGTCATGTAAAAAGATTTATCAAACAAAAGATGTTCAGAAGAAATAATGTAAAGCCCATCGAGCTACAGCAGTTGAAATTATTTTTCTAACAGTATTCGAGGATTGAAATTTTTTTGACAGATAATTTAGTCTCGATGAATATGCTTGAGTTTAAAAAATTTAAATAAATTTTGAGCTTGAGAGAAAACTTTGAATATGATATACAGAAGCAATTAAATCACATAGAGAAGCTTTTTTAGGAAATGGTTAATATACACAGAAATTCGCGTACTGGGGAAACAAAACTTATAATTCGTTGTATGTGAAAAATTATGTTCGAGGATATCATCAAATTTTGAGGACACTTAGGGGATATTTTGTTACGTGAATTAATAGGCAGAAACAGTACCCTTTTTTAGATGTCCATGTTTCAGTGCCCAATTTATCTAAACGTTTATACTTATTTAAATATATAGAGCTTTTATGAGTCTGAAATAAATTTTTCTTATTTACAATTACATGTCTAGGTCTCTAAATCTGAGGACGTCCTCGAATTTAGAAGACATTTTGTCAGCTTAAATTAAACGTAGAAACATTCCTCTTTTAAGTAGCTAATACCAAAAGTAAAAAGCTACCTAAAGACATATTGTTACCATTCGTAGGAAAGAACTTCCATAAAATTTCGCGGTATTTTCGTCCACCATGACCCCTAGAACATAAAACAACGCCCCGTTTAAAGTTTGATTTATATACATGTATCACTATATCTATAATCATATGTATCTGATTTTTGTCATGCTGTAATGATCATATTTATGAATGAATTTGGATGATGCTCAGCATTTGTACAGAACGTACTAATGTCTCAATGAAGTTCGTTAGACGATTCTGACGTCATGGCAGGAGTACTGGGACACATCAGCAAAGGACAGGCACGCACACGAACTCATTCCTAAAGTTTCCCTTCAAAGGTACACGACCTGCATTCTGATGGGCCAGGGTCCCTTCAAGGCCAACCTAGACAAGTTCAACTGCGCCTCTTCCAACCTGTGTGATTGCGGTGATGTGGGCACGGCAAGTCATACCTACTTCCACTGTGAGGTCGCGTAACGCTGGCACTTAAAACGCCTGGCATCTCCACCAGAAATCTAGCTCTATAATATACTTACACGCACCCTCATACTCAACAAACTAAAAAACATCTTTAAACACCTCTTTGCTATTTCAAAACTAACCACATAACCTGGTGCATGCAACAGATTCAACTGAAAGTTTTATACCTCGGACCACAGCATCTCTTGCACATTCTTCCACCCCTTGTCGCGTAAGTGATCTGTTCCTCAGCGGGAAGAATCTTGAATTGTTAATGTCAGCGTTATTTTCTCTCACTCGCACTCTATCGCCTTGGGTTCTTTTGCATCTGGCGGCTTCAGCTTTGGCTGAAATCAGTAATTTTTTATGACCTCAATAAAGGTGAACGGGAGGGACAATATGCTCTAAAGACTTGGTTTCCTTGTCTGAGCAGTCCCCCTTAGGCTATTGAACTTCGCCCGATTAAATATTTCAAATTTAGAAAGATGTACAAAAAAAAAAAAAATAATAGAAGAAAATTGTTTTATTTATTTATTTATTATTTTTTTTTTTATGTTTAGCATTGGTGTAAGAATTCATGACAATCTTTTACTTTCCCTCTATCGTAAGAAATGTATAAGATATAGCAGTTTAAATTTATATGGTGGATGATATTTCGAAATAAGACAAGACATTAAAAATATCAGGCAATTTTTGAGTTTTATTAAACGGGATTTTTGGCAAATTATGTTTCATAGTTGTAAACATTTTACATCAGGCAATTTTTGAGTTTTATTAAACGGGATTTTTGGCAAATTATGTTTCATAGTTGTAAACATTTTACCAGTCATACGCATAAAACATTATATTCTTATCTGTTAGCGTAAAATTCTCGTCAAACATGGCGACATTTTGTGAAACGTCACCAAATTAGACGACAAAAAATAAATCGACAGAAATGAAGCCAGCTTGGCTATAATTGAATAATTTGACGAAATACTCATTCAAATTCAGTGTTAACGGATATTCCCTAATCGGTTTCTTTACATTTGAACTTCGTGTTTTCGAGTAAAATTAGCTAAAATCTTAAAACCAGGAAATAGATAAGCTATCTTTTCCTCCTGGTACAGGTCGGATATGGACTTTGTTGAGATGTTCTTTTTTATGAAATGTTAAATTTTGGATGATTTTTAACCAGTGTTAATAAGCTGTAAAACTGACGATATGTTTTAGATTTAAACACTATAACACAACCAATATTTAGTTTCTAATGCTTTACTAGTGTCCGATTATTTACTCTCCAATTTAAATGAGATTATTTATATAAAATTAATTTTATTTGATTCTATTTTCGTCACTATAATTATAAATTTTATTTCAACCATTTACATCTAAATAGTTCAATATATTTCTCTTTCAATGAGCGATTTTCTTAACATGTAGGTTAAATCTATTTTTTATAGATTTCTCGCCCATTTTTGATTAAATTTAAATTATTCATCATCAAAAAATCATTAATTAATTTATAACAGTTAATTAATGCTGATATTCTAGAACTGAATATACAAGCAAAATATTAAACAATTTCTAGATAAATATCTACATACTTTTAAAGCAAATTTATTAAATGTTACGCATCACTAATTAGTATCATTAATTGAATTTAAAGGAAGTTATTAACGCGAGATAACGAAATTTGATTTAATTTTTCCTCTTAATGCGTTTCATTTTATTTGGAATATAATAGACGGCTTATTTTTTTCCAGTTTCTTCATTAAAATTAATTTATAAGATGATAATTTACAAAATCGATGTGTTAAAACTATACATTGGTAAAATTTTGGTTTCTGAATATTCCCAATATCGTTTCATTGCTGTAATTTCCTTTTATTAGGTGCTTTCGTAATTACATAAATACGTATCACCTATAGTGGTCTTTCAGTCCGTCTGTCCGTCCGTTCGCGTATAACAGAGCAAACACTACCCAACCGAATGGTCTGAAACTTTAAATATATAATTGTTGGAAAAATTTGTGGAGTCATTTCAAATTTTATGAAAATCGAATGTATAGTTTAATTACAGGGACAGTCCAAAATTTTCTGTTACATTATGGTCAATGGAAAAAATTATATCAAGTGCATTTTAATGATGTTACAGTCTTTCGAACAGAATGAAATTGAAATGCACTCATGAAGTGCACTAAAATATACATTCAGTACAATATGCGGTGCAAAAAATATTTCTAAAACTAGTTATAGTACGAACGCACCACATTTGCCATGTTTGACGTGCAATTTCCAACTTGTTATAATTACTATAGTTCACGTTACCATAGTAGCGATACTATTAATATAGATGCAGTACTACTTATTATAGAACAATGTTATTATTATTTATTTCTATAATTAACATCAGCTACCTTAAGTTGTCCAGAGACACAAAATTTTGTGTTTTTAACACTTACTTATAAAATTATAAAGTTTTTATGGATTCGGATTTTCTATCGTGTGTTTGTCTTCTCTCAGTCAGTTTGTCAGGGACAACTCTCGTAAATACACTCGTATTTTCACGTAATTTTTATAGGTTGGAGAGGTTCAATATAGAATGTTTTTTATTTAAAATTCAATGTATAGTATTTACACGAATATATGATGTTATGATACGTGCAACAAAATTAAAGTAATATTGATGTCTGATGAACTCTATAGCATGGTTTCAATACGTCATGGCACGAATAATGCGTAAGTATAGAATCTTGTTTTGTATGTGGTGCAGGATTCTTTGTTCTTGTTCGTATTAAAATATTTTTCACTGTTATTTGTTCTCAAATGTACAGTGGAGTCCATCTGTTGGTTCTTTTTATCCGACTGAAAAAAGGGTTATGTGTTTTACGTGTATCTGTGTATGTGGATTTCTTTATTCCCTCGAAACATTCAAACTGCTGGATGGATTTTAGTGAATGAGGTCTCTATCGATTCGTCTTAACCGTCCGATGGTTATAGGATAGGTTTTGTTTTTATAAATTCAAAATGGCGGCCATAAACTACAAAATGGCGGTAGAGACAAAAAAAATTACGTACCCTATTGAGTGGCATATCATTGGCTAGATCTTTCAAAATGAAGACGATGTTTCACTGACCATTTTGCAGTCAGAAGCTCCGTTTACATATTACACAATCTGGAAGTTGAGTACTTTGGATCTGTACCTTTACTGTAACTCTAACCTTCATAATAGACATCTATAGGCCTCAAGAAAACAGTGTTTGTAGATAGGAACTAATAATTAAACACAACTTAAAAGTCATCAATACAAGTAAATAAAATGGGTAAGTAATATAAAAAATAGTTTCATATTGATGAGAAATAATTAATTAATTCTCTTTTTTACGCAGTCGGGTCTTTTGATTTTTTAAATTTAATATATTTATTTATTATGAATGAAAACTCATTTTTTATGAGTGAAAATCGAAATTATTTATTGAACATGGAAGTGGGTTGGGTCTATGCCATTTACGTATGGTACAATATCGCACATGTGACCACCGCGGCTCCGCTTACATGCCATTATCCGAACATCAAAACTTTCGATGACTTTTCCCAGAATGAGCGGATCAATGGCGAAAATTTCAGCCCGGATGTTACGTTTAAGGTCTTGGATTTTGCGGGGGGGGGGGGGCGGTATTGGCATACACTTTATTTGTAAGAAACTCCCAAAGACGAGAATCCATTGGGGTTAAATCGCACGATCTTGGCGGACAATTCACATCAGAATTTCTTGAAATTACGCGATATGGAAATTTTTCGTTCAATAAGTTGGTGGTTTAGTAAGCAGTGTGTGTCGTTGCGCAGTTGTTGTGTTGTCAATGAGTCCATAATTACAAATGGCATACATTTGACAGTTCATATATGCATGACACATGGCAGCTGGGACAAATAACCTGTGAAATATTCATAGTTCAAAAAAGAACCAACAGATGACCACCCAGTACATATACAGGGTGATCAATTTAAAAGAGTTCACGTTGGTTTTTCCTATTACCCTTAAATCTGACGGATGTGACAACTATTCTAACACTGAAGTATAATTATATGAACCTTGTTTAAGTATAGGAGACAATTTTCAACTCTGTTGGACTGTTACAACTTTATTTGTAAGGTAAAACGGAAATGGAGACGCACAATGTTACTTAATCCTATGATAATTTTGTTTTTGAAAAACGTAATTTAATTCAAAATTTGTACATTATCATTCTTTACACCAAATGTTGAAAATGTTTGCCACCATTTTGAATGCAAATAGGAACACGTAGAACCAAGTTTTTGGACACACTTCGCAACATTGTTGGTGTTATTGACAAGATTTCTTCAGTTATGAATTGTTTTAATTCATCGATTTTTGGAAGATTTCGAACGTTGGAGGAAGCAATCGATTTGCTCAAATCATTTGCGCAGAATCACATTCAAAAATACTAATGGTGTTCACGCAAATTTATGTTTAAAAAACGAGTTTTCCCATTTAGAAAGTAAAAAAGGAAAAAACGATTGAAACGACAAAAGGATTGGACAAAACGATTGAAAGAAAAAACGACATTGAATATATACATATAGAATAAGTAATGATGTTGGAAGTCTTGCTACATATATTATAGATGTGGATAATACAAAAACAAACGGGTACTCTTTTAAATTAATCAGTCCGTATAGTATATCCCTTATCAAATATAAACTCTAAGAAAAATGTAATTCTTAATCTTTAAACATTAGAATTATCAATTTCATCATATTTTACGTTTCGTATATCTTTAAAAGGAATAAATCTTTATATATATATATTTTTTTTTCACGTAAGAAAAGAACTATTATTTTTTCATTAGTTTATACAAAAATATTTATTAAAACATAATTTTTTAAATGAAAAAAAGGTATTATTTAGAAGTAGTTCATCATAAATAATCATATTTCTAATTTCATATTGCAAAAAAAAAAAAAAAAATAATAATAATAATAATAATAATAATCAGTACATAACTCAAAATAACTATAGAACGTCACATAAATGTAACTTTATTAGCAATTAAAGTATTTCAAATTGAACATTTATAAAACAATTAAGGCTCCGAACATGGATTTAAACTGTCTGTTCTACTTAGACGACTACTGTTAGTACAACCTACAAATTGTTATATATTTTATTTAGGTTTTGCATTTACATACCGTTTCCATCATGTTACTCAAAATGCTTTTAGGGATTTTTGAAAGTTAAGAAAAAGTAATAAAAATATTCATAAAACCCGTCCTATTAGATGTATAATTGTTGTATTGAGTGAGAGATCTGTTTAATTATAAATTCTGTCATGTAGAAAAGAAATTAATATCTTCAATATAATAAATGCTAACAAACAACTTTCTTTCTAATAACGAAGACAAATATGAATATAAAGCAGAAATATCAACCAAATCCACAATTTACTGGCAATGCTTCGTTAATTGTACACAAAATGCATGAGAACACGTCTATTTTCCGCATGGAATAGCTAAAATGTCATTAATTCACAGTTTAAAAACAGCACATACAGCGAGCATTTTTTGCACTAGTATTTTCATAAAATATTTCCAAAAGAAAACGAAATTTCAAAACTTTTAAACATTTAAATTATATTATTTCGTTATTCCCCTACATAATTACCTGAGACGTTTAATTTTCTAGTTGGGAAAATTAAAACACAATTTGTTTTTTTTTTTTCTGAGAGCTTTAAAATTGATTTGAAAATAAATTACAATCGGATATTTTTAAAAGATTTAACAAAAAGATAGACATAAAGAATGCTGATTTTTTTCTTTAAAGTGATTGAAATTAAATTAATTGTTTCATATTTTGTACATTTTAAAGACTGTAAATAATTAAACTTTTTGTATTCTTTTGTTTACTGGACTTTTTGCGAAATTGAAACTAGTATGTTGTGGCCATCACAAAACTTTCTTCTATATAAATCACGTCAATTAAATTATTTAAATAGTACAAGAAATGACAACGATTTAGCACCAATTCATATCAAAGTGTATCTGAATTTGAAGTTGGATGAAAATTCGTGCATTAGTTCTTGAGATAGAGCTATAGCGGAAATTCTGAAAAAAATTTAGCATAGCAGCGCCACCTGTTGAGCGATTTACACTAAAAATAAACAGCACTAAATGATATCAAGGTATACCTGAATCTGAAGTTTGTTGAAAATCCAAGCATTAGTTCTTGAGATAAAGCTATTGCGGAAATCGCAAAAAATACAGCATAGCAGCGCCACCTGTTGAGCGATTTACACCAAAAATTAAACAGCACTAATTTATACATCAATTCATGTCAAGGACTAACTAAATCTGAAGTTTGATGAAAATCCGTGCAATAGTTCTTGAGATACACCTCTTGTGGAAATCGTGAAAAATGCAGCACAGCAGCGCCACCTGTTGGGCGATTTGCACCAAAAATTAAGCAGCACTAATTTATATCAGGGACTAACTGAATCTGAAGTTTCATGAAAATTCGTGCATTTTTTCTTGAGTTAGAGCTATTGCGATAATCATGAACAATGCAGCATTCCAGCGCCACCTGTTGGGCGATTTTCACAAAAAAGTAATCAGCACCAAACTATATCCTGGACTAACTGAATCTGAAGTTTTATGAAAATCCTTGCAGTAGTTCTTGAGATACAGCTATTGAAGAAATCGTTAAAAATGCCGCATAGCAGCGCCACCTGTTGGGCGATTTTCACCAAAAACTAATCAGTTCCAGTTTATATCAAGGTCTAACTAAATATGAAGTTTTGTGAAATTTCGTGCATTAGTTCTTGAGATAGAGCGCCCACAAAATTTGTGTCACATACAGACAGACAGACGGACAGACAGACGGGCAGACAGACGGACAGACAGACAGACAGACAGACAGACAGACAGACAGACTCACAGACAGACATTTTGTAAAAACATGTTTTTTGGAATCTCTGACTCATAAAACGTGTAAATCCGTCGAAAACCGGAATTCGAAAATTTTCATGAAACCAATACTTTCTTCTTGTAAAGATAGAAGAAAGTAAAAATTAAATAATTTTTTTTTTTCAATATTTGTAATATTCAAATACATATCATGGATATCATTTTCTATATTTTATATGTATCTTGCTAGACAAACACTAAATCAGAGTAAGATTTTTATTACATTAAATTCCTTAATTATTTGTTACGTTACTTTTTTTCATGTGAGTAAAAAGACAACTACAATTTTTTAATCTTTCATACACAGCTAATGAGCTTTTTAAATTATTATTATCTTACAAGAATGCTAATAATTTTTTCAGTTTATTTTTATTTTATTTATTTATTTTTTTATTTTTTTACATTAGTACATAAAATCAGCTGATTTTTATAACAGAGTTCACTTTAATATAAAAACTTATTTTT
Source organism: Maratus speciosus (assembly GCA_963932465.1). NCBI lineage: Eukaryota > Metazoa > Arthropoda > Arachnida > Araneae > Salticidae > Maratus > Maratus speciosus. The sequence continues at coordinate 509,256,255 of OZ010786.1, read as the reverse complement.
TTCTTCTTTCGCGCGTTGCCAAAAAAATTATAATCTAATTAATATTATTTCCAGAAATATTACTAAGGTATTAATCAAATGGAAATGATCGTAATTAACGTAATACATTACATAATTTCCTTTTGATCTCCTAAAAACCTTATTTAGATATGGTGGCGATAAATTCCAAAGTCCTTCCGGCCAGTGCCGGGAGGAAGATGTAGCTTTCATATTCCTTATTTTAAAAAAGCCAACTTATATTATTCAAACACACGAAGCTCAATTTAGTGGAAACCGAATGTAGGAGATTCAATACTAATTTTTATCAATACTAAATCATTATGAATGAGAATTTCGCGAAATTAGTCAGCTTTATCCAAGCTGCTTTTATTTAAAGTAACTTATATTTGGCTGCCAAATTCGGTGATTTCTTAAAGTGCCTGCCATTTTAAGACAACATGGTGGATGAGGCTAACCAGTGAACTTGGTTGAGACCTTAGTAATTGCTGTGCACATGCTCACTCACATCGGAATCGGTTGATATATATACAAGTGCTGTCGCAGGCAAAAAATCAGATTTTTCAAAATGTCACCCACGTTAGAAATTGAAACTGCTATATCTGAGCCATTTTTTAAGATAAAGACAAACAAAATATGCTCCTGAATCCTTATATAAAGGTCAAATACTTAAGAAAGAAACCTTTTTCAATATCTAATTTTTTTGCACCTCACTTTAAATATATATATTTTTTAATTTAATGGCCGCCATTTTGAAACAAGATGGCTGATGAAGCTGGCCAGCGAACTTGGTCGAGATATTGATGTATACTATCCACATGCCTTCTTCCATCGAAATAGGCGAATACGTGTGGTATCGCAAGGTAATCGTTTCAATGTGTTAGCCATGATAGAAATTCAAAGTGCTATAATTCAACCACATTTTCAGATATAAACAAAAGAACAAATTTTCAGAAACAAAAACTGCTCCAGAATCATTGTATCAAGGCCAAACACATAAAAAAAAATCTTTTTCATATTTTAATACCTCATTTTAAATTTTAAATTACATTTTTTTTTTAAATGGCAACCCTTTTGAAACAAGATGGCGAATGAAGCTGGCCAACGAACTCGGTCGAGACATTGGTATGTACTATGTACAGACCAAGTTACATTCAAATAGGTTCATAAATACGCCTGTTATCGCATGACAAAAATCAGGTCGTTTTAAAATGTCAGCCACAATAGAAATTCAAAATGTTATAACTCAGCCATTTTTTTAGATATAGACGAAACAAAACCTGTTCCGGAATCTTTGTATTAAGGTCAAACACATACAAAAAAGCTCTTTTTCATTTTCCAATTTTTTGGTATCTCATTTTAAATTTAATTTTTTTTTAATTTCTTTAAATGGCCGCCATTTTGAAACAAGATGGCGGATGAAGCTGGCCAACGAACTCGGTTGAGTTATTTGTATGTACTATGGACACACCAAGGTACATCCAAATCGGTTCATAAATACGTCTGTTATCACGTGGAAAAAATCAGGGCGTTTCAAAATGTCAGCCACACTAGAAATTAAAAATGCTATAACTCAGCCATTTTTTAAGATATAGACGAAACAAAAACTGCTCCCGAATATTTTTATCGAGGTCAAACACATAAGAAAAAAATATTTTTGGCAATTTTGAATTTTTTGGTACCACATTTCAAATTTAAATTTTTCTTAAAATTTTAAATGGCCGCCATTTTTAAACAAAATGGCGGATGAAGCTGGCCAACGAACTCGGTCGAGACATTGGTCTGTACTATGTATAAACGAAGTTACATCCAAATCGGTTCATAAATACGCCTTTTATCGCGTGACAAAATTCAGGAAGTTTCAAAATGTCAGCGTCGCTAGAAATTCAAAATGCTATAACTCAGCTATTTTTTAAGATATAGACGAAACAAAAACTGCTACGGAGTCTTTGTATAAAGGTCAAATACATAAGAAAAAAATATTTTTCAATTTTCAATTTTTTGGTACCACATTTCAAATTTTAAATTTTTTTTAAATTTTTAAATGGCCGCCATTTTGAAACAAAATGGCGGATGAAGCTGGCCAACGAACTCGGTCGAGACATTGGTATGTACTATGTACACACCGATTTCCATCCAAATCGGTTCATAAATACGAGAGTTACAGTGTGACATAGGTCAGATATATATATATATATATATATATATATATATATATATCAATTTTGAACGGAGGGTGGTTTCGGGGTCTGGGGGTCATGATCTATGAAAATATACCAAAATGTTTTGAAATCTCTTTCCTCCGAACGGCTGCAATAGGTAGCTTTTTGTAAAGAAAGCTACCTAAAAGTAGGAGTACAAAAATATTATTTTAATTAATCATATAAGAAATAAAACAGCTTACTATAACATTTAAGAGAAAGTAAAAAATTCTAACTTAATTTTTCGATGTGCATAAAAACATTATTGCTGCTTAATTTACTTCGGACATAAAAAAAAAAAAATCAGATTGGTGTTAACTGTATTAAATATTTAAGAAACAACAACAACAACAAAAAATAGCCGAATGTATAATTTTTTTTTAATTATCTGCATTATTTAACAATCTATCACGTACATAAATGAGCAAATCATTATCATAGTCAACGCTTTTCGATCTACTGCTGGACGTGGATCTCTTCTTATTTTTCCCATTATATCCTGTTTTATAATTTGATCCTGCAATTAACTTCAACCATTTTCTGATTTCTGCCCTCCATATCTGAAATTTCACCTTCTCGATCACTTGACACTTTTTTGATACCAATATAAAGTATTTTTAAACCAACTATTTTCTGGCCTTCTTCCAATGTACCTAGAGTATTTTTAGTTTAACCGTTTAATCCTCTCGATGAACGTCCAAATTCCGATCCGGCTCATCATTTTTCTGTCTATTCCAGCTTAGCCTTGAGCACCACACTGATGTCATTATCATTATAATCGTCAACTATTTTCTATCTACTGCAGGATGTAGATCTCTCCTTGTTTTTTCCATTATATCCTGTCTTTTAATTTTATCCTGCAATTAACTTCAACCACTTTTCTAATTTATGTCCTCCTATTTTAAATGTCATCTTCGTCATCATTCGACACTATTTTTATATTACTATAAAGTATTTTTAAACAACCTATTTTCTTACCTTCTTACAATGTACCTAGAATATTTTAAGTTTAACAGTTTAATCCTCTCGATGAACGTCCGAATTCCGATCCAGCTTATCCTTTTTGTGTCTCTCACAGTAATTCCAGGATAACTTTTTACATACTTTACTCTGCTTTCTCTAATTTTTGCCGCATCTGTTTTATTAGGTTCAATGTTTCCTATGAGTTAATGCAGCAAAAATGCATAGGTGAAACATTTATATCTTTTCAAATATGCAATGGAATATATAAGGATTATGAAAAGAAAATTCAAAGAAAAAATCATAGAACATAAAACAGATATCAAGCTTTGCTGCCAATCTACAGACATGTTAGGTTTAAATTATAAACAGAATAATATAATAGATTTTGATTAAGATAAAATTATACATAAAACATCTAATTACTATACGTATACATCCATAATAGAAAGAGAATCTACAGAAATTATATGTAAAGGCAATCAGGTATGTAACGACGCAATATCATACAATACACATAATATATGGTTAAATGTCTTAAGATAAAAATAATAAAAAGTTAAACATATAATAATATTTTTTCCCACTGCATGTATATTTATAATCTGAAGCACTGTTTCGAATAACACACGACGAATATTAAACACACCCTCATCAAGGGAAGAAGCCCAGTTTTATGAATACAATGATAGTTGACAAAAATTTCACATTGATGAAGGTTGCGGTTGCAGGTCGTTAAAAATCGAGGGTTAAATAAAATGTGTTTATTTAAACCTTTTAACACCCATGTTTTTACAATGAGCTTTTATGTAAACGATGAACTTCTAAAGTTCATATTAATTTTTTTTACGATTGCCTCAAGACTGTCTTTTTACATTTTGTCTTACGATTTTAGTTTTCGTATGCAGTCGAATGATTTTAATTTATCTCTTCTATGAACGAGGCATATTGTACTTTAAAAGATATTATTCTTCTGCAAATTAATCCATCAATATCTTATTCTTGTTGATGTCATTCATTATAGTAGTGTTACTTAATGTCCAAGACACACATAACTCTGCACTTATGCTAGCTTTTAAAAAATATTATAACATAGAGTCAAAAATTTTAGAACTGTTCCTTAAAATAAAATTTCGTCAGCAAACTGCAAATGTCTTATGTGATCCCCGATTGCACTGTTAAAAATCACCAGCTTTTGGTGCATATTCACCCCACCGATTTTATAGAATATCTCTATTCCGACTAAACTATGGGAATGTTCCATATACTAATGGGGATGTTCCATAATATAGTCAAGTAATCGTTTTCTATAAAAGCGCTATGCAGAAAAAGCTACATATGTTTAACAGTGTACTTTAATTCCTTTGTTTTTCCAAACCATCTTTTCGAAAATATTATGTAATGCAGGCATAAAAATTTAAAAAAATCGTATAATCGTGTCTAACTTTAGTCAAGTTTCATCTTAGTTTTTTCTCTGTTTAACACTAGAACCGCGGTAGCGGTAATTTTGACCGCTACCAAATAAAAATATTTCGATTACCACCAGAAGTTTCTTTCTAAAATAAGTTTAAAATGTACCACGGAGGAATAAGTTAAATAAATAAGTTAAGTAGTTTCAATTAAAATTTCCGGTGTAAAATATTTTTATAACACTTCAGTAAAATTTCCGGCGGTTCTAGTGTTAAACGGATGGTTCCATTTGTTTTCTTGTAATTTTTTTCTAATAACGAGGTGGAACCCGTCGACATTCGACGAAACAAAATGTTTACAAAGGAACTATTGCATTATATTTAAAATAGGCCTACAAAAATTATAGCAGTACAAAGTCCATCTTACACTAGTTAGTCTAACTCTCCAAACACATATTTTAACCTAAATTTAACAAAATATTATTTCCATAAACTTCAACTGTTAGAATTATTGAAAAATTAAACTTTATACGTACACCTATTCAGTAACATATAATAAACATAAGTAATTATGATAATATTATCAACTGAGACTCTTACACTTGGTATTACGGAATGGAAAATCATAAAAAATGATGTCACTTTGACATAATCATAGAACATAGAATCACCCTTGAAATATAAGCCCAACGCCATTTCCACCGTCGCATAACCATATTAACCATTTAAAAATATTTTAAAACGTAATAGGTTATTAATAAATATATTTCCACTTTTGAAATCACGTTTGTCAGATATTAAATCTTTCCATGTGATAATTCCCATTTGTGATTTGAGGTTCTAATAACAGTACCGGCGTGTAAAATTTTCAGAAATGTATAACTTTTAGACGTATTCAAGGATGAGATATTTCGTTTTATCAAAAAGAAAAAAAAATCATTTACTTTTAAATATGACGCCCTTTTCTCCCACTGACATATTTCGTCTCTAACTCAACATCACCGAGATAAACAAAAATTAATGAAATATAACAGTTTTAAAGGTGAAATTGTGTGATGTCATTTTCGATTAAAATTTTTTAAAAAGTTGTCTTTAATTATGATGAGAAAATGGCATCAGTAATAATATAATCAATAAAAATAAAGTGGAAAATCCCATTACTTCTCCTTTCTCCCAAACAATAGAAGTAATCCGATTGCCACCATTTTGGAAAAATTTAAGAAACTGTCGAAAACTAAATTAAAATATCAAAATGGGAATAATTATAAAAGTAGTTAGTGCGGTCACATCTACGAATGGATAGCTATCATTTAAAACAATTATTAGTAAAATTGGTACAGTAAAAAGCTCAGCGCACATGACGGAAAAAATAGCCTTGTCTTTTAAATATGTAGATGATGTAAGGTTGTGCTTATTTATGTGTAACTTTGAAAGATTTTACTTCTGCTGATGTCTATAAAATTATTTTTCATAAGCAGTAAAGGAAAGTCAGAAGTAACTATAACCAGTAAAAATGAGGTAGAAGTAGATGGCATTACTTCAGTTTCTCTATAAGTTTCCTTACATTTTTATATTGGTTCATCGTACAAAATAAAACTTTTATATCGTGCTTGTGCTCATTTAAGCCTTATTATGAAGATTTTGGCAAAACTTTTATGAATAACTGATAGTAAATGGATCGAACAGTAGTTTTTAAGAATCGTCTTTTACTTTGTTGTGAAAGTAACACAATCAAAGCTTTTTTCAATCTGTTGATACATTTTAATTCGTTAAAACTTTGAAAATTTTATTGCTATCGTTTTTGATAATTCTATTCCTGCTTTTTTGAAAAGGTTAATTGTGATTCAATCTTCCGCTAAGCAATTGCATATTTTCATGTGTCTAATGGTGTTTAAAAATTCTTTCATAACTTAGAACTACTGGAGATATATTTTACGCAGCATTTTCGTTCTTTGATTAGTTTGTTTCCCTTAGAACTTCACGTGTGTTGGTGTTGTTTATGACGTCCAATTAGCTACACGAGGGATATGGGCCCTAAGGGGTAGATATCCTCCGTGGTGGTCTTTCAAAGGGAGCCTAACCAATATTTACGCAAGGAAATCCAAGGTTCTAAGAAAACCACGGGAAACTCCGAACGATTAGGCAGACGGGTGCGATTGGGTTCGAACCCAGCACCTTCCATCTAACAGCTTTGAGACCAGAACATCTTGACCACTGGTTAGGCCTTATATCTTCGGACTTATATATATTGCTACTATTCAATCTTTCATCAAAACTCGAATTTTCATTATTCTTTCTGCTTTAAACATCCTTAGTGAAAAAAAAATCTCCCAACAAACAATTCAGGTTTATCTTATTTTAAAACTCTATTATCTTTCAGAAATTTACTAATAAGATCACAAATAAATTTTCTGATATCCTCTCTGAGGCACTTTCTTAACGTTTTAATAATTCGCCGTCTTGCTGCACAGGCGTAGTAATAAACGCACACATACGCATATACATATATAATGCATATATATATATATATATACATTCGTACATTTGGTTTTTAATTTGTAATTTATAATTTTTATTTTCTTAAATGTAAATATCATCTAAGAGAAGATTCCGCGTGTTTTTGTATCCCTAAAACAACTGAAATTAGCCATAGACAAATCTATTTTCAACAAAATTAGGTTTTAAGAAATAACTAAAAATATTTGATACGAAAAAAATTTTATTACCAAACCGCAAAAAATATTTAAATTAGCATGGATTTATAAGCATCTGTATAAAAATGCAAGAAAGCAACTTGTACTCAGGGTTAATTTTGTCTATTATTCTGTCAATGCGATATTCTGAAATACTAATGATTTCATTGACATCGGAAAACAGCATAGGGTTTTTCTCTTTTGCGATAAGTAATTTATACGCGTGCAAAATAAAACATAAAAGGAAACATTTTATTGTCCATTAAAATAATTCTTCGCTATTCCTCTTTTTGAAATCATTGTCATTATAACTAACATACATGATAATAAAATAACATCCTATAAATATCATATTCTTTATTATATTAAATATGAATATTTTCTTTATTATTTGTGAGTACTGAAAGAAAGATGCTTATCAAATATTTATATAACCACTTTTGCAAGACACGTGTGATTTCCCTGTACTAATGATTAGAAAAAAATAAATGACATACACTTTTATGCTTATAATCAAATAGCTCTTGATGATAGCATCAAACATATATACATTGTTAATACCATATTATAACATACTTTTATATACAGGTGTGTATATAAAGGATTGACAACAGATGGCGTAGGTAGTACCTGCCTTTTTCGGGCGTTACGTCAATTAACGGCATATGAAATCCGGGCCATTAGGCTTTTAGTGTAAGTGTATTTCATTTAGAAGAAGTGTAAGCAACAGATGAGTTTTGTGCATTGAACGTGTAAAGTTTTGCGGCAACGAAACGCAATATGAGGAAAGTGTTACATTTTTGTTTCAATTTGCACCAATCGCCACATGAAAATCATCTTTGGTGACCAAAGCGTATGGGGATTACTCTCCATCAGTTTCACGTGTGAGTACTGGTTTCGATGATTCAAAGATGGTGATTTTGATTTGGACGACAAGGAGCGCCATGGTCAACCGTAGAAGTTTGCAAACGCAGAATAGGAGGCATTGCTGAACGCAGATAAATGTCAATCGACACCAATCGCAGACCGATGCCAATTGAATGATCATTTCAAATCTTTTTAATTTGATGGGATCGGTTTAAAAATTGTTAAACATTTATTAATGATATTTTCAATGTTGTAACTTCGCGTCGGAATACTTTATAACTTATTCATATTTTATTTTACGCAGTAATATGCATAACAAAATTGTGCTCATATGCGCAACTATTTCTGTGACTGTCTTATTAAATCCCTTTGACGAAATAAACATTTTCAAATTCATATAGATAAGCAAAATAGTTACCATGTTGTAAACATGCGTCTCTCCAATGAATAATTATAATGCATTATTACATGCAGAATATATTACAAAAACCAATCATAATATATTTTTATCTTTTGGATAGTTTGCATGTGTTACATATAAGTTAATTTATTGTAGCATTGTCATCTAGATAATAATTAACTTCATTTGCATTACAGAAATTTTTTTGTACGTATCATCCTATGCATGCGTGATATAGGTTCGACACCTATGTTCTAAACTATAAAATTCACTCTAAAGCCAGGGCTTAATTTGCGCCTGAGCTCAGCTCCGGTACCTCTCTATTTTAGTAAATATTCAAATATTGATTGAAATCCACCGGAGCTCATAAATATAGGGCTCCGAGCACGGTGCAATAGCGATTCCGACAAAACCGAAGCCTAAATTACCCTTTCCTTTCTCTCTCATCTCCAAGTTTCTACATTCTTTTCTATCAAAACACTTATATGTGACGTAGTGTGTCGCAGACGTAGGAGATAGAGATGAAACGCGCGTAAAACTTTTTGAATTTTTTTTCTTTTAAAAGCTTTTGATAGTTTTTCATTCATTATATATTTATAGCTGCGAACAATTCCTTTTTTTTTTTGCTAACACTATTTCCTAATCATAATCCTTACCTTATTTAATGATGGATTTATAACCCTCTCAGATAATGACAGTAAACTATTTTCGAAACATTAAACAAGCAATAATTTTCAAGGACACAAAAACATTATGATACTTAAATAAACTAATTTAGTAGCAATAAATAATTGCGTAATCAACTTTCTCTTTATATCTTCCAAAATTATGCTATTCAGAATAAACAATAACATTAATAAGTGAAATATGTTCGTATATCAGCCCACGCATGATGCAAGAGTTCCACGTCATCGAACTGTAAAGGACTAAAATAATCATTCTTATTTTTAATTTAGTTGATCTATAAATTTCGATCAGCAAAGATGTAATAGAAAAAAATTGTTGCTGCAAAAAGCAGCGGTATATAAAAATATAACTTAAAATGTTAAAGTGTTAATAATATAATAGTTAATAACCAAAGACAAAGTCTCAGGAGTGGATTGAATTTAAATAAGATAAAACACTAAACTTCCACCTTTTTTTATCAACACTATAGGAAAGCGCGATAACAGGTGCTCCTGACAAATGGATACGGCGAACCTGATTTAAATGCGGCCCATCCTCCATACGAGGAATTGCTGAGGAACAACATAAAGGTAAGAAATTACCTATATCATTATATTTAGTTGATTTATTATGCAAGGACAAAATTACTGATTTATTTTATTTATTTAAATATCAGCGCGCGTCTAACTGCGCAAAGTAGAGGTGGCTTTTTTGCCTATAGAAAATGATTATGCAGACTGAGCAAGTCTGATATTTTAGTAGATAAATACTATTTGTAGAAAAAAATACTGGCCGTAAACGTATGCACATTAAAAAGAAATTGTTGAAAATAATTGAAAATATAGTTCGTTAGTTGTTTGATGATAAAATGAATATTGTGCATGTTTTTGTTGATATATATGAAATGTTAAAGAATTGAAGAAAACTAAATATATAAGAAGTTTTATATAGAATAAAATAAAAACAGCAATTCCTCTTTACTGTCAAAACTTAAATAACTAAGAAAATGGCCGCATCACGCGAAATCCAGATTGTTGAAAAACTTAACGCGAGTAACTAGAGTAATTGGAAGTTCAAAACGGAAATGTTACTAATTAAAGAAGACTTATTCGATGTCATTACCGAAGATAGGCCCACGCCAATCACAACCGATTGGGAGAAAAAAGAGAGGAAGGCTAGAGCCATAATTAACTTGTCAATTACAGATTCTCAAATCGTTCATGTAAAAGGGCTTAACACAGCCAGTGACACTTGGAACGCACTTAAAACGATACACGAAAGGGCGAACTTGTCTAGTAAATTATTTTTGTTAAGAAAGCTTTATTGAGCCAAGCTCCAAGAAAACGGGAACCTAATCCAACACATAACATACATTCTAGAACTAATAGACTAACTTTCAGCGATCGGGGAAACAATTAGCGACTCCCATATTTCAGCTTTATTGCTGTGTTCGCTACCCCCTAGTTATAATACTTTGATCACTGCCCTTGAATTACGAAATGAGGACGAGCCTACACCACAATTTATTAGAAGTAAATTAACAGATGAGTACAACAGAAGGGTTGAAAACACAGACAGGTGTGAAAATTCAACAAAAGCGTTTAAAACGCAAAAGAGATATCCAAATGATAATTTAAAAAATGAAAAACAGTACACATATTGCAAATTGAGAAATCACACGTACAGAGAATGTTGGAATTTGAAAAATCGAAACAATCACCCAAATACACAAAAATAACAAACATACAAAAACAAACATTACTCATCATCGTTGTGTTATCAACAATCGGATAACCAGATAGGAAACACTGACCGCGAATCAGTAGACAAGAAAAATTATAGAACGGAAACAAAACCAGATCAAAGCATCGACGCAGCCTTTCTAATAGACAAAGCAGGAAAAAAAAGCATGGATAATTGATTCTGGTTCATCTTCACATATCCTAAACAATAAAGATGACTTTACTAAATTAAATGACACCGAAAAAACAACGGTCATAATTGCCAACGGCAAAACTCTAAACTCTAGGTACCGGAGAAACAACATTCACGACGAAAACATCCGATGGAGGAATAAATAAAATTACGTTGAAAGAAGTGTTATACAATGTACCTGAGCTAGAATCTAATTTAATTTCAGTAAGTAAAGCCACAAAGAATGGGTATAAATTATTATTTATAAAGATCGATGTACGCTGTCCCGAAATGGGAAAATCTATTTGGAGGCAAAAATGAAAAATAACCTATACGAAGTTGAATTATTAGAAAATACAGATAGGAATATAGTAAACATGACACATGAATGCAAAAATAAAGATTGCCTGGAACTTTGGCACAAACGCCCCTAGGGCATAGAAATTATGATTCCATAAAGGAAATGGTTAAAGACGGTTTAGTCTATGGTATAAAACTAAATAATTGCAATCATGGAACAACATGCGAAACGGGCATGCAAACAAAAACAAGCGATGCTCCCTATCCCAAAACAGTGTATAGAAACAAAACAGGTAGAGTACTCGATCTAGTGCACACGGACGTATGCACAGCAATAGGAACTCCCACAATAGGTGGTAAAACAATGTTTGTAACTTTCATTGACGACTACTCTAGATTTACTGTAATATACTTATTAAAACATAAAGATGAAGTACAGGATAAACTAATCGACTATATAGCTATGGTTCGGAACCAGTTCGAGAAATATCCGAAAGCAATAAGATCAGACAACGGAGGAGAGTACATAAATAGAGGGATAGCGTATTACCTAAGGAAAAGGGGCGTTAAACATCAATTAACCATACCGTATTGCCCGAGCCAAAATGGCATTGCGGAGAGAAAAATAGGTCGCTATTAGACATGACTAGGAGCCTACTCAGAGAAGCAGACCTGCCACAAAGATTTTGGGGAGAAGCAATTAACACCGCAAATCATTTACAAAATCGCTTACCAACAAGATCGACAAATAAAACTCCATTTGAGCTATGGTTTAATCTTAAACCGAATTTACACTATTTGCGAACATTCGGGTGCAAAGCTTACGTATACGTGAATAAACAACATCGAGGAAAATTGGACGACAGGGCTCAGGAAGGGATTTTTGTAGGATACGATAACAACTCAAGAGGATATTGGGTATACAGTAAAGAAAATAAAATTGTAATCGGCAGAACAGTGAAATTCATAGAAAATAGCAAAATTAACCTAAAATAAAGCAAAGAGACAGAAAACTCATATTACGACAAAAATTGCATTGAAACGGAGATAAACAACACAACCGAAGAACCAACCACGTCCAAACAATCGACCAATGAACCAGGAAGATCTGAAAGATCGAACAGGGGGGTACCACCAGACAGATATGTCTGTTATGTAAAAAATGATAATATGACAGAACCCACTAGTTGGAATGAAATACTGGAAATAAATAATCCCAAAGAAAAGGAAAATTGGCTTAAAGCCACACAAGCGGAAATCAATTCGCTGAGAAAACAACAACACATGGGAATTAGTGGATCCTCCACCTAACAAAAAGGTTATAGGTTGCAAATGGACATTCAAAAAGAAATTAGACAGTTACGGGAACACTCAAAAGTACAAAGAACGTTTAGTAGCCAAAGGGTTTAGTCAAAAATATGGGGAAAACTATGACGAGACATTTGCCCCAGTAGTGTCACAAACAACCGTCAGAACATTTTTGCCAGCAGCCGCATATAAGAAGCTGAACGTGAGACACGTAGATATCGACACAGCCTTTCTATAAGGTGAATTAGAAGACGAAATTTATATGAAACAACCTGATAGCTACATTGAGAAAAACTCAGAAAACAAAGTCTATAAACTAAAAGAATCTATCTACGGACTCAAACAGGCAGCCAGAACATGGAATAAAAGAATCGAACAATCTTTAAAAAACTTAATCTTTCAACAAAGCACCGTGGACACATGCCTGTACACAAGAAAATAAAACAACTTTACGACTTACATAATAGTTTATGTAGATGACATTTTGATAGGCGGTGAAAATGAATCAATTGAAAATATAATAAAAGCTTTAAAGGAAGAATATGAGTTAAGAGACTTTGGGGAAGTATCTCACTATTTAGGCATGGAAATAAGAAAAGCACAAAGCGAGTACAAATTAAATCAAAGATTAAAAATAGAAGAACTCGCAAGAAAATTTAATTTAGAACACGCAAAACCTGTAAGAAATCCCATGGATGCCGGTTTTCACAAATTAGAGGACGACGAAAATTTAATGCCTAACAATACAAAATTCCAGACAAGCGATGGGATCACTCCCATATATAGGAACCACTACACGCCCTGATATATCAGCCGCAATCAATATCCTCAGCAGAAGGTGTAAAACTCCACGTTTTAAAGATTGGAACGCTGCGAAACGGATAATAAACTATCTAAATATCACGAAAAACCTCACACTCGCATTGAGTACAAAATACGAACCAAAACTCGTCTGTTTTTCTGACTCCGACTGGGCAAGGGACACAAGAACGAGGAAATCCACAATATGCAACATATTCATGCTGGGAAATAGTCCCATGCAATGATACACCAAAAGGGAAAATTGCATAGCTTATTCATCAGCAGAAGCTGAATTTGTTGCAGACGCTAGTGCAGGACAGGAAATTGCCTGGCTAATAAAACTGTTAGACGACCTAGATCTAAAACAAATTTTACCAGTGTTAATGTACGAAGATAACTAAAGCGTCATCAAAATGGTGGACAATGAAAAATTTCCAAAACGCACCAAGCACATAGACGTGCATTATCATGAGATAAAAGAGATTAAAGAAGACGGTATACCAGATCTTCGCTACTGCCCGACACGAGACATGATAGCAGATAGTTTGACCAAACCACTGGCCAAACCTCAATTCCTCAAGCATCGAGAATCCATGCAACTACTACCGGATGCATCTGAGATGGTTAAGGAAGGGTGATGGATTTATAACACTCTCAGATATTGACAGTAAACTATTTTCGAAACATTAAACGAGCAATAATTTTCAAAGACACAAAAACATTATGATACTTAAATAAACTAATTTAGTAGCAATAAATCATTGCGTAATCAACTGTCTCTTTATATCTTCCAAAATTATGCTATTCAGAATAAACAATAACATTAATAAGTGAAATATGTTCGTATATCAGCCCACGCATGATGCAAGAGTTCCACGTCATCGATCTGTAAAGGACTAAAATAAACATTCTTATTTTTAATTTAGTTGATCTATAAATTTCGATCAGCAAAGATGTAATAGAAAAAAATTGTTGCTGCAAAAAGCAGAGGTATATAAAAATATAATTTAAATGTAAATTTAAAGTGTTAATGATATAATAGTTAATCACCAAAGAAAAAGTCTCAGGAGTGGATTGAATTGAAATAAGATAAATCACTAAACTCCCACCTTTTTTTATCAACACTATAGCAAAGCGGGATAACAGGTGCTCCTGACAAATGGATACGGCGAACCTGATTTAAATGCGGACCATCCTTCATACGAGGAATTGCTGATGAACAACATAAAGGTAAGAAATTACCTATATCATTATATTTAGTTGATTTATTATGCAAGGACAAAATTACTGATTTATTTTATTTATCTAAATAGCAGCGCGCGTGTAACTGCGCAAAGTAGAGGTGGCTTTTTTGCCTATATTTAATTGCAGAATTCTGGTACTAATTAACATTAAAACTAGGTAAATGTTTCTATTCGGAAGGAGTGATAAACTAAAAAGAGGGACACTTCACAGTTAAGTATATGGGAAATTCTCACAATCTTTTGACTTTCGGGAATAAAAAACTGGTGAAATTAAACTTGCTAAAATAACATTTTAATCTGATAGACGAATGCCTTAATGATTCAAAATAAATAAAAAATGGTCAGCAGCGAAATTTTTTTTATTTAACTGAGGTTTAAGTTAAACTTGCGAGTTCAATTTTTCTTACCATTTTAACACTATAGCTTTTTTACTTTCTTCTAAATTTTTACTTATAATGAATTTGCATAGTACCCACAGGGCATTCAAATAAGAAATAATAAAAATTTAGTACTTTTAATACTGAATTTTTGTATAACATTGTCTTAATGGGGTGTTAAAGAAGGGACGGTAAGGTAAAAAAAGGGGAACGGTATAGGAAAAAAGGGAAAAATGGGGAAAAAAGGGACGGTAAGGAAAATTACCACCTATTTTAAGGCAAATCATGTTAAGACTAAGTGATAGCCACGATGTTCATTGATTTCTATAAACAGTTGTTAACATTGGATTAAATAGAATTTTTTTTAAATTTACTTGAAAAAGTGCAGGAATAAACCTTGGAGATGGTAAGACTACCAATAAAGCCACGATCTTGAAATTGATATTTAAATGCTGATTTAAATTCTGCAGTAAATTTTCTGTTAAAGAATTTTAAACATTCTTTCTCTAGCGTACTTCTGCATGAGAAAAATCCTGAATTATGTGGCTGCATCTGAAGTGATTTTCTGTATAAGTTTAGAAAGAGGGACGTTAAAGATGAGAAACCCAGGGACAGAGTTCAAAAAATAATATCAACCGTAAAAATGTGTGCAGGTTAATTTTTTGCTACATATTTATATAAAAACTATTATCCCAGTTTCGGAAAAAAATTACATCGAATTACTGTTATTGAAACAATTTTATACAGCCAACTCCAAACTTAAAAATCAGCATCATGGACACGGGACGGTATAGAAGTTTTTCTGGATATATGGATCCCCAACATCGTCCAAAATTTATTTATCTCGTTAATATTGCTATGCAATCATGCAAGGGGATATTCCCCAGTATATAAAATAAAAAAAAACACAAGAAATGTATTAAAATAAAAATTATTATTCAGGGACATAAAAGTCAAAAGATTGTGAGAATGCCCCATATGCAGGGAGATATATTCAAAATTTTTATTTTTCTAAAAAAAAAAAAAAAAAAAAAAAAAGATGCTTTAAATTTTGCAAGTAATGTATGAAATATAAATATGCGGATTGGAGTGATGACGGGTATGGGGAGGGACACTCTACGGGTTAAAAACTGCGGAATATTAGGGCTCCGGTACTTTTTTTTGGTTAGAAATTAAGCCCTGCTAATAGCACAATATATGTCGTTAGCAACATATTTTAAAGTAGAGAAACTCAGCAGTATATTTCATTATCTTTAATTTACACTAAGCAAATCAGCTAAATTACTTTTCTTTTTCGTCTTTTTTCTTGTTCTTAAAAATATATAAAAATTATCCAATTTTATTAAACAAAAAATCAAACTCTTTAGCTACTTTTTAGAAATCTGTATAAATAAAAGACTAAAATAATGATGTGCGAATCAAAGTATTAAAATCTAAAAATATATCCTTAAAGAAATTAAGAAAGTTATATATCCCGTTATAAATGTTTTTTTATTAAATGTTTAAGAAACATACATTTTAATGTTTCTTTCTTCTATCAATAACAACAGAAACAATAATGAGCAGTTTCAGCAAAAACGTTTTTATTTTTCTTGTGAAAAAAATCTATCATATCTTCAAGAATTGAATTTACGGTCGTAAATATTTTCAACGTGAAACATCGCAGAATTTACGACCTATTCCCTTTTTTTCACGATTGCCTATTCTGCAACTGAGATAACTTGTTTACGCTAATAAATTACATTTTAATGTTGTAAGTCACAATATTTTGTACTGAAAAAGATATTAAAGAATGTATTTATGCGGACAAAAATATTTAAAAGGTATGATTTCATTAAATCATCTACGAAAATGTTCATATAAAAAAATAAAATAAACAGCAAATATTTTTAGAGTTTTTCATTGAAGAATTATTGCCTTCAAACACATTTTATCAGCTGATTATTTCAGTTATTATAATATATATATATATATATATGTGTGTGTGTGTGTGTAGAAGTTATTGTTTGTAAAATGTTAATATATAGATGATTCGAATAAGTAGACGTTTAAATCACAACACTTACACTTTAATACAATTCTATAAGGGTAATTTTACATCACTTCGTTGATACTTTTCTAAATACAGCACTTTTCTTACTTAAAACTTACAACATATTTCTTACGAATAATTTGATTAGGCTTAACAATACCTTCCTTGGCATCTCATAAGCCGCTGCTTCATACACAACATTATTTTTTAGACTGACTCTTTTCTAATTTTTGAATATGTCCAAACCTTGATCTCGTGATTGTGAATTTTCATTACTCGTGCTTTCAAATTATGGATAATAAAAATACCAGAGCATCAGTTAATTTGTTTATCATGTACGTCATAAAGAAAATAAAGTATGTTTAAATTTAAATCCTACATATATATATATAGTTTTTTCAGTCAATTAATTTTCCAATAAGTTTTTGTGTGTTATTATTTTTTTTTTAATTTTCAAAACTACATTACACTCTCTTATTTTTTACTCGTATTTAAAAGAAGTAAATGTTCATATAAAAAAATACACATGACAATGATTGCTAATTTTATTAATTATTTCTGATTGCTATTTGCAATTATTTATTAATGATTGCTAAGATTTCTCACTAATACGACGATACTAAACAATTTCCTGAAACCATTTATCTTATATCTCAAAAATATTTTGAGATGCTAAGCATTCTGCACTCTCAGAAAAAAGTGTAAATTTATGAGCGTTTGTCCTTCAATTTTCACGGGCAACAGCCTTATTTGATGAAAAAAGGTCTGATCCATTAAATAAGTGGCCTTATCCCTTAGATATTAGAAAATTAAGGGCAATCCACATATTATTCTAGTTCCAGCCCATCTGTTAGCAAAAATACGGCATGACTCCGTACCTTTTCCTCCGCTAGATGTAACCCTTCATATTAGTTTCGAAAAATATTGTCACTTAACTACGATCGTTACATACTTTTGACCCGCCAAAAAAAGCTATTTTATGATGATTATCTAACGTGTTACGTGCTACGAAACAGTAAGTTTTATTGTGTTTTGAAGTGCCCTTGCGTTACTTTGCCCCGTATAATTACGGGCTGCACAAAATGATGGACATGTTTTTTTTTAACCATTTGGAAAAATGGTTATTGTTCTCGTCAGGATGGGAAATCAAAAGCATATCTGGAGGTTTTCATTGGTTTAATCTGCAATTTATTCGTTTTTTGATTGGTCTATACAGTAATCTGTATTTCCCTTTAATTTCAACAACGATAGATACTTTATGTTGCCACTAGGACAAAAAAGTAATAAAAACTAAAAAAAAAATTAATAACTCAGAAGCAAATAGAGATACAGCTTTCAAACAAATTGCATTTAAAAGTAGATTTTTTTCTCTATCCGATGGTGTAAAAAGTAATATTGTCGGTTGTTTAGAAGTTTAAGAATGAAATTTCATTTTGACGATGGAAAAGCCTTTTCCCGAGCAGCCAATGAAATGCTTGGATATTTACGCAAGTTTCAGGTGGATAATACTTAAGTTTCATGAAATCTGACGGGTCGCAGGCGATATTTTTGGCTTGCAATTTTTACATGTAATAGTACTATTAATGTTTAATTCATGGCGTACGTAAAGTATGATCAACTCCGTGCGATTTTTTATGTCTTAAATTTTAGTCTTCAAAAAAATCGTTTTCCAAATGGTCGTTGTAATTTGATTTTTTTTTTCGGGGTATGACTGGAATCTCTGCTGCCAGCCTCTGCCCGTAATTTTACGGGGATATTTTTAACAGTGTGTTCTTCACCGCTAGAGGTATTACGGGGGTCTCAATGTACAGAGTGTCCACGAAAGAATGTCCAAAGCTCAATGGTATATTATAACAGTGTAATTTAGACAATTTGCAACAGATCATACATCAAATTGAAGGTAAACTAACCTAGTATTTTCTTACAAATGTCCAATATCTGCACTTTTACTTGCACGCATCGAACCTTAGGTCTAACTAATCCCAAACTTCGGTTAAAAATTCCGGAGTAATGGATGCAATAGCTTATGTAATTCTGTCTCAACTCTGGCACATCATTAACTAGCTGCGGAACGTAGACACGTTTTTATAAAGGCCCAAAGGGAAAATCCGCATGGCTAAAACTGCTGTTAAATCTGTAGCACAGCAATAACGCTTTTCGCTCATGAGTCATCATGTTACGTATATGGTACTGCAAGCGAGTCAATAACAAAGCAGTACTCGCGCATTCGCATATCAAAAAACGTTTGAGTTACTTTTTATTTGTGACCTTGAACCAACAAAACTCTACAACGCTTACAGTTGATATTATTAAAATTTTTAAATGGCACATACTTTTATGGACAACCTGCATTAAAACTTTAGTTTATGGACTGTTTTTTAGATGGCCACAGATGCTGATACAACATTAAAGATGTATGTTAAAGAAAGTATAGTGCAATAAATTCACTTTACTATATCTAACCAACACTTTTATAACTGTACCAACATTTTTCAGAAATTAAATTTATCCATATTTATGCTTTCCACTCTGTATATATTATATTCTTTGACTTTGAAAATTCATCAAAGTAAGGAGCTATACATATATATGTCTTTTAGGGGGCGGGGTGTCTAGCATGTGGCACCGTAAGATATCTCTGGGGGGAGGGGGATTTGCTTTTTGATATCGTTATCATTTTTATCCAACCAAACGTTCCTTTTTTCAGTAACTGTTCTTTAGATTCAAATAGTCTGTTACCTTTATTATTTTTTTATGTGTTTTTTTGAAAAAACAAAGTTATTATTAAAGCCATAAATGTTAATAATATCATTTGATTCCAAAATTTGGAATACCCCAACGTTTGGCATTCCTGTTCTTCTGTCATATGCGCATATAATTCACTGTGAGAAAAATCAGGAGCATAATATGTAGGAAATTATACTTCAGTTAACCGGTGAAGAAAGACAAAGAATGTTGTCCACTGTTTTGTTGATAAGTTCTTCTTTGAATCTCTCCGGGCAGGGGACGAGTGCAAGAACACTTTTTTTGAATGCATTATTTAACAATAAGCAATTATTAAATACTTTTAAATAGTAACTTACTCTTTTAGATGTCATTTGATATAAATTTATTTCATGTATTGATATTTTATTGACTTCTTGAATCCATAAAATATGCAACTAATAAATGTATAATCATATGTGCATATCACTGCAAGTGTATAAAAAGAAAGAAAAAGAATCTAAAAATCAAAGAATGTTTAGACATTGATAACGTTATCATCGGGTAGGGAAAGGGGGGGGGGGGGGTCGACGAATGATAACGTATGATAACGTAAGGGGGGGAGGGGGCCCAAGATTAGCAAAATGTTGATAATGTTATATATATATAGCCCTAATCATGGAGAATCCATATGTGAATAGTATTTCAGGAGGTTGAGGATAATACAACAGTAATAAGTATAATAAACACTTCATAATTAATATGACACATTAAGTTTAATATTATTTATGTTTTTAATACGATAAAAAAATATTTCA
This sequence comes from Maratus speciosus, assembly GCA_963932465.1. Taxonomy (NCBI): domain Eukaryota; kingdom Metazoa; phylum Arthropoda; class Arachnida; order Araneae; family Salticidae; genus Maratus; species Maratus speciosus. Next base: position 509,235,565 of record OZ010786.1, on the reverse strand, counting down.
GATAATCAAAACATAAAAATAGCAGTATACTCATATTACAATGAAGTTTACAAAGATAATCAGTGAAGAGACAACATGCAAGATTTTTAAATACATGTCAGCTATTAAAACTGGGTTAAAAATTATTCTTCCATTCATAGATGCATATTAAATACCTTGTTTCATTTATCTATATATTTTTTTAATAAATCCTCTTCAGCAGATATTAGTTTTCGAGACCATAGAAACAACGTATTCATGAGATTCATGTCTCTTTAATATAATGGTTTAGGGAATAAGCGTTCAAAATTGATTTATATCTTTTACTTCCATTATCCTTTTGAATTTAGGTCATCCGAAATCGAAATACACAGAAATACAGAGTATTTGTATCTGTAGTTATCCTCAGATAATAACACTGACATAGATATTTTCGAAGAAGCATTTCTTAATCTGATAAAATTTGACATAATTCTGGTTTCTGTATTTGATTTTAAGAAATTGTTTTATTTAAAGTAAATGAAAAAGAAAAATGATTTCTCTTTTTTTAAAATTCAAAAGTTTCGAATTCTTACCAGAAAATCTAAATAGTAATTTTCGCTTTTTTAACGACAGTTATTTCGTGATTACATAAAATAAAATTTCTTCTTTCAGAGATTGCGGTAAAAATTCGGAATTTCTGAATTTTAAAAATGCCAAACTGGCAACCCGACTTAGAATCTTTGGAATGTCCTTATTATGCTTTGATAACTCTGAAAATCTGCAAGTATGTCCGTGTATTACGCAATATTTTGGCTACTGTAATTAACGGAAATTCATATTTAAGAAATTGAAAATTTCACATTTAGTTATTGTTGCAAAAAATTTATATTTAGCAAAATTTTTGCATAAAATATTGGTGATTACAGTTTGGTGTGTATAACACAATACATGTCATTGCTATGCCATATATTTCGCGATTTAGGTAATAATTGTATCTTAGATCTGTGGATGAAATTTAATCAAATTGCATGTTGTTTATTGTGGAAAATTATAATAACGCTACTTTGATATTAAATATTCGTCAAATGGAGATGCAATGCTATGACTTTTACGATGAGTATTATAGTTGTATCTTAATTTCGATTGGGTCAAAAAATTTGTCCAGATTTGAATTTGATAACTCAATACATGTAGTTCTTGTGTTGAGCTTTTCTGTTCACATATCGCTTTGCCGGCTTGTTAAATTTAGAGATATGAACTATAGTAAATGCTCTACGGAGAGTGGGGCTGCCAAACTACTGTTCAAATGATTGCGTGTTCGTGTCAAACATTTCTATCTACTAGCGTCTAATACACATTATATCAAAAGAGTATGAAAGTCCTAGGGGTGTAATTTGCCAATCTACGAGGTACTTTATCAAACAGAACTACAGCATAATCCTAATTATGGAACTGTTTAAAATATTTAAGAGGGTCCGGGACACAAAAATCTTTGAATTTTGCAAAAACATTTTATTTCGTAAAAAAATACTCTGTTTTTTCCTGCTTAAAATAACATTTAAATCATGTTTCTATCTGAATTAGAACAAAAAATTATAATTTTTTTCGTTTTGGTTTGTTTTCAAAATCTAGCTGTCATGGAAACGACTTCATGTAAAACTGCGCTTTTCTTCATATGTTTTTTCAACATTTCTCCTATTTAAATTCTTATAACTCGAGAAGCCTTAAAGATACAGGGTTCAAACTTGAACATATATTTTTCAATTGTTTTTCTTTAATTTTTATTCAGCCTATTTGAAAAAAAAAAATATTTGCTTTTGAAAATATGATTTTTTTTTAAAAGTTGCACCACGTTTTTTGAAATTTTTTCGTTAAATATTTTTAATTTTTTTATAAATTAATATTTTAAAAAATGCTGAATCAAAATTAAAACTTATATATTTCTGTTTATTTAAATGAAAAAAAAAATGAAATTCTATAAGTAATATTTCGAGTTATAACAATTTTAAATTACCCGACTTTTTAATAAATTTTAAATTTAAAATATTTAAAAAAATCTTAGAAGTTTTATCATGTGTTTTTTTTACAACTGATAAGGTTAACCATCGCAAAAAATTCAGAATTTTAACTCAATAAATAAAAACTATTTTAAAATGTGTCCCGAACCCCCGTAACTCTCTCCCATCTAATAAGACATGACAAGAACATTTTTTTTTTTTTTTTTTTTTTTTTTTTTTTTTTTTTAATTTCTGTAACGTAAACATATTTCCAGACTAATATTCTCATTCAAGCTTTTTTTTTTTTTTTTCAGAATGGTGTAAAGGTGGGAAATATGTCATTTAACCTATAAAGAAAAATATTTCCTTTTCCCACTGATTAACAGACACATTTTCTTTTTTTAGACATTTTTTGTAAGAGTATTTGAACATATGTATATATAAATAAAAGCGTCTACTTTAAAGGTAAAATGATCAAATTATTATGATAATTTTAAAACGGAAATCTCTGTTTTAAAGAATTTAACATTTGAAGAGTCAAATACAGGACGTTAAAAAAAAAAAAAAAAAAAACTGCATAGTTTTAAAATTTAATAAGTAAACTGTGACAGATATAGAACATTTTTCTTCAGAAAAGTCATAGATGAAGCCACATGTGTTGTAACCTTTTTTTTTGTTTTAGTTCCAATATCACCGATAGGTGGCGCTGAAATATCTTAAACAGTTCTAAAACTATACGGAACGAGGGTAGAGTCTGAATGAAATTTCATCCATTTTTATATGTTAGTTTGAGCATTCTAAAAACTTTAGGCAGCAGAGTACAATCTGATGGAATTGTTGGACTAAAAAAAGCAATCCGAAAAAAAAAATCCCTTTACATATTACTCTTCTGCAAGTATAATTTAAATAACTGCCGCTCTTTTTACCCGACTGAAAAGAAGGGTTATGTGTTTCACGCGTATCTGTGTATGTGGATTTCTTTATACCCTCGAAACATCCCAACGGCTGGATGTAATTTAATGAATGAGGCCTCTATCGATTGTTCTTAACGTCCCGATGGTTATAGGCTAGGGTTTGTTTTTATAAATTCAAAATGGCGGCGGTAAAATACAAAATGGCGGTAGAGACGAAAAAAAAATTACGCACCCTATGAGTGGCATATCATTGGATAGGTCTTTCAAAATGAAGACGATGTTTTATTGACTATTTTAAAGTCAGAAGCTCCGTTAAAATATTATACAGCCTAGAAGTTGCGTAGGTGGGATCTCTAGCTTTACTGCAACTCAAACCATCATAGACATATATAGACTTGATCAAAACAGTGTTTATAGATAAGAACTAACAATTAAACACAACTTAAAAGTCATCAATACAAATAAATAAAAAAATAATAGGTAAGTAATATAAACAAGTAATATAAAAAATAGTTTTTTTCTCCCATTCTTCTTTCCTCTTGAGTCGCGCTTAAAATGCCTTGATCAAGAAGAGGGCTCTCTCGGTCTTAAAATACATTGATCAAGAAGAGGGCTCTCTCGATTATTGAAAATTCATTTAATTTAATTAATGAATTAATATTTGAATAAAACTGGATTAACATCAAGTGTCATCCACTACAAGTTTAAAAAAAATTATTTGAGCTTGATTGGATGAATAATAAGCATTTTATTAACGATTGAAAATTTGAACAAGATATATAGAGCGAGAGTGTGAGCTAATAGTAGGAATTGAAAAAAAAATAGTTTCACATTGATGAGAAATAATTAATTAATTCGTTTTTATGCAGTCGGGTTTTTGGATTTCTTAAATTTAATTGTTTATTAACACTTAACAACATAGTTGAAAAGTGTTTATAATTTTGGTTTGCCTGTCTGCCGCCTTTCCCGATCTCTAACTCGCGTAAATACATTCCGATTGCTATGAAATTCATAGATGTTACTGGGTACCACAATGGCACGTTCGGCATTGAAAATGAAGTGCGTCGCATTTACCGTTCATTTACTGTGATACTCATCAGAATTACGGTCTATAGTGGAAAATCACTTGCAGTGATTTTTAATGATATCCCACTATTTTAAACGTGCTGAAATTTATATATATCACTGAAGGGTACTACATGGTACTTACTGTTGAATATGGTGTGCATAGAATGTACCGTTCATTTACAAGGACACACAAAAGAATTTGGTTGCAGAAGAAAATGAACAATAACTGAACTATTGAAGCGTATGAACAATGTGTTTTCAGTTGTGATACGCATTTTTAAATTGAACTATTTTTTTAAATGTATTATTTCTATTGATCATACATATATAGGTCTACGCAAAAGTTCTTAAGTACGTTTCCGTTTATTCCTGGAAATTGCTGAATGGAAATTTTCAACTGCGCTATTCGTTTAACTGAACTGACATTTAACATAATATGTAGTATACATATAAATGTATAGTTCATATACAGGGTGCAAAAGAATTCAGATATTTTTCGGACAATTGATGGTAATAGTAGAAATTTGGTGTTTAAGTGCGTTATACGTTTTCTAAATTGTGATATAGGCACCGTCTTTCACATTTATGAATTGTGACGTTTTGTTACAGTATTTTAAATGTGTTGGAAAGTGTTTCATATCCTTTTCCGAACGCATTATTTTTCGTTTTGGTTTAGTTTAAAAAGTGTCCATGTCCATTTAAAGACATACTGTTATAGTGCATAAATAATAAAAATATTCGATACAATTTTACTGCCTAACGCTTTTTAAATTTAATGTCGCTTTAGAAAAATAATATTACAGCTTGAGACTATTAATAAATTTCAAAAGACTAAATAAAATACTATTAGGATGGAATACGCTAACACGAAAACTGTTGCATCGTAAGTTTAAAGTTGATTGTTGTACGAAATTTTTACGACCGCAGCATGAAAGAAGAAATTTAATACTTAAAAGATACAGGCGCGATTTTCTTTCTAATGTTATAAATAAAGCTATTTTTTACAACAAAATGTCTTTATCTTTTCCATTTTATACAAAAAGTATCCCATAAAATAAAGTTCTTTTAAATTAAATAGTAAAGTTTATAAATGCGACAACTATTTACAAGATATAAACATAAGACTATTTGTACTTCACATTACAGTTATAGACAGACTATAAGGGAGATATTTTCTAATAGAGTTAGCTTGTAAGTTGCCTATAAATATGAGGTTTGAAAAAAAAATAAAAAGTCTTATTTTGACCTGATGTATATTTTTGTGCATATGAAAATGTAAATGTTTATTGTTGGACGTTATCCATATCTACTTTTGTAAAAGATAATCGAAAACGTTATCATAGTTTTTTTTTTTTTTTTTTTTTTTTTTTTTTTTTTTTTTTTTTTTTGTAAAAAGACATTTCAGTTACTTAATAAAAATGAAAATATGATCTTTATGAAGTAACACTATGCAAATAAATTGTTATTTCTCATTCAAAATACACCTATAATATTCTTGAAAAGTAGTTTGTCTATTTTAAATAAAATGTACTTTGGTTTGGGCTGTGATGGTTTGAATTTTTATTCTATAGCAACATTTCTCACATAGTTCGCTTTTTTGGTGCTTCAAAAAATATTATGGAGACTATTGTTGTGAAAAGCAGAAGAGTAATCTATAGACATAGAAAAATAAAAGGGCTTCACTTTCAACTTTCTATTTTGCGTGTTTAATCTACAGCTTGTTAAGAAACATATTTCTTCTGGCGCTGGTAAAACGTTGCAACAAACTATCCAGTTATTCTAATGTTCCAACGGTTACTTGACCGTATCTTTAAGCTTATGTAACCATATTTTTTACCATATTATGGCCAGGATGAAACAAAATAACCGTTATGTAATTGATTTCTATAAAAAAGATCAAATGCTTCGATAATTTCCTGCAAACTTTTTACAATGTGAACAAAATAATCTTATCCCGTTAATTTGAACGATCTGTAACAATGCCGCCTTGATAAGGGAGAAAGCCTTGAAACTCGTAAAGAAAACATCATACATAGCAGGCAAACAAAGAAAAAATATTACCAACTTGTATGCTTCGAATTCTTTGGCTCGTGTAATTATTAATTATTATTAGAAAATAAGAATTAATGATACCACGAATTCGAAACATGCAAGTTGTTAGAATTGCTTTTTTTGTTTTGCCTGTTATGTGTGATGTTTTTGTAACGCGTGTCAAGGCTTCCTCTCTTATCCAGGGGACATTGTCTTTACTCATTCTACGGATAGCTCCATTGATTCAATGTATACTACTTATAATAAACAAGCAACGCTTACTTACTAATGATTTGACACCTATCGTATTACTTAATGCGATTGTTATCAAAACTAATAATTGTTAAAACACAATGGTATTTATCAAAAGCTTTAACTTATATTGTCTCCATATGAATTTGCCTTTAAGTATTCTCATACTACTTTTTTTATTCAAATAATTTATAAATACATAATTACCAATCACTTATTTGGAAAAGGATTTATGGACTTAATCGTTTATTTTAAATGAAAAATTCGATATTTTAAACACGAATCAAAGTTATTATGTATTTTAATTTTTATCTCAGCATAAACCCTCTTGAGGCATTAACGGCCAAGTCTCAGGAAGCTATTTTCAATGAAAGATTTGGGATGTTTGACTTTTAACTTGGGCGAACTTCAGATATCATAGCTTTTTCTGGCCGAAGCATTAAGGAGAATTTGGAGTCTTTTTTTTTTACCGAAAATTTTTTGTTGGTATAAATTTATCTGGCAGCGGGTTATTTATCAAACCATTGAAAATTAAGTGCAGTAAATTTGTCTCTAAATAAAATATTCACCTACTATATGGGTATTAAATGCAAATGGGAATTTCGTTGCTGATACTTATAACATGAGTTCTATCGATTAGATTTCGATTAAGTTTGTACTTTTAGTTAGGATTTTCAGTGAAGGTTTTAGTATTTAACATATTATTGTACGTTGCTTAGTTATAGAATTATAGGAGAAAGTTATATAATTAAGTCAGTCTTTTTTATAAAATATTGGCTTTTTTGTAAATTTCAACTCAACGGATTTCGATGGGAGTTGCATTCTTAGCTACATAAGTTATGAAAATATAGTAAACATTATATGCAAATTTCGTATTTCGAATTGTTAAACGTAAATATAAATTCTAACTTAGAGGTGCAGCCACAAAACCTAATATTAAAAGAAATACATTTTTATTTTCAGATATGAAAATAAATGTGAGAATAAATTTTGATACCATGCATTTCGTATTATAATAAAAATAATAAACATTATGTTTCATCTTTTGTTTGTGAAAATAGGGATGTATGATGATTTCCGATGTGTTATACCACGGTCAAACTCGATCCCTTATGCGGCCGTAACAAACAGTCGAAATCCCTTTGTTTTCGGGAAATCATACTTTCGCTCCGGAGAATTGTAAGGGGCGCTTTTAACAACTGTGTCTAATAAGGAATTTCTTTATCTTTCTCTACTCTCCCTACTCTACTCTTGTGTTTTTTTAGGTATAACTTGAATGAAAGAGCGATTTTTGATTTCTTTATTTATTAAAAAATGGTTCATTGCCGTGTTCCATATAGTTATGAATTGATATATCCGAGACTAATAAAAACCCTTTGTGTGAATGTGACTTAAAACGAGCATATAATAAATATATGCTCGTTAATATAAATATGTGGAAAAGTTTTGCCCATAATTTTAAAAAATACAGGAAATAACTTTACAAATGGGGCAAATTCCTCTTCATATAAGATTTCTTTATCAAGTTAATTTTTAAAGTTTACTTAATTTTAATTTTATAATTTTTAATATATATTTTATTGTAAAAATTCCCAATGTTTGAAATATATCCAAGAATTGAACGTGCATATATCTACAGATACATTTATTTATATAAGTATAGTAAATAGACTTACGAATTAATATTTTTAAATTCTGAAAAAAAAAAATTCTGTAATTTCTAACCAGTGTTCTAAACCTTCAGTAAAAGCTATTCTGGGATGAATGGAGTACATAATATTAAAAGAAGAAAAAAACGACTTATTTATTCTGTGAATAATGTAACCTGTAAAAATTATTATTATTATTATTATTTTGTTTGTTTGTTTCCTTGTATTTCATGATCACCACCCACAATTTGCTGAAAATTATTCGCAATGTACTGATATATATATATTGTTAATAATTAATAATTATGTAAATATCCATGTTTTGGAAAAAAAAGAACATTTAATTTGATTGCCGGATATTGGCGAAAAGGCTTCATTATTTTGATGATATTATGAAGCATGTAAATATATTTTTATTTTTATCATATTCTTTAATACCATGACTGTCCGAAGTTAAAATATTTAATTTTATATGTACGTATGTTGATTTTCTATATCTATATGCTTGTAATTTCAATCAACACATATAATGGAAAATGCCATATTTATTGAAAATTGTTTGCAAAATACAAATATCTATATTTTTTAAATAATTAAGAGTCGTGTAAGTTTCCATTAAAAAAAAAAAATGATGCGATTTCTTTCCGGATATTGGCGAAAAGTTTTGCTTACTTTGTTTATATTATGAAACATGTAAATATATTTCTATCGTATACTTTAACACAATGACTGTCCAGAGTTAAAATATTTAATTTTATATGTAAGTTTGTTATTTTTCTATGTGCTTGTATATTTCACATCAGCAAATATAATGGCCAAAATTATTGAAAATTATTTGCAAAATACATATATCTATATTTTTTAAATAATTAAGAATTGTGCAAGATAATCGATGTACTAAATATTGTGTATATATATATATATATATATATATAAAGTATTATATTTTTTATACTATGACTGTCCAGAATTCGAATATTTGATTTTTCAATTTCCCTTAAAATAAAATTATTATTATTTTTTTCTAAACATAATATCTATAATAATTATTATTTTTCTATTTCCTAATACACTTCATCTTCTGTACTTCCAATCAACTTTATATACCTATATTTTCCATCCGAAGTATGGTGAAAAAATAATTAAATGTTTTAAAAAGTTATCCTGATTTGAGTAGAGTTTGGTTTTTTGAAAAAGATTTGGTTAATTTTCTATTTTGAAACTAATAAATAGTATTAAAAAAAATGTTACTGTGTATTTTACGGTCCGAATTCTCAATGTTTCAAATAATCAAGAATTTAAATGTAAATAAAAGTAAAAATTTACTTATAATTTTTGTTTCTGATGTTATAGTAGAGTGTTAATTAAAATATTTTTAATTGCTTAAAGCATTGTATTTATTTATCTCTAAATCTTTTAGTTTTTCCTGTTTATAATATAAAGAATGCCGAGGGAAAGTATACATATAATATATATATTTTATAACGCATATAGAGCGAGGTTTTTCGTATTTTTATATGTAAAAGTAACATTTAATAAGCATTATTTCAGTAGAGAAAATCTATTTACAGTTTATATTCACGCCATCTGCCGGAGAGAGTAGAACGTTAATGATTCCGAAACTAAGGGGAATTGTGAAGGCCGTATAAGGCATGGGATCGAGTTTGGCCGAGGTTATACGCAAGCAGAAATTCACAGTAATATATCCAGATATGATGTTTACATTCCAGTTATGCTTTCAGCGACTTATGTTTTTTTATAAATTGTTATTTGTTCCGTTATCGAAGAATTTTCAAAGATGATAAAAGTTCTCTTAAATAAATAACTATAATAATTTTATATATATCTAAAATCATTTTTTGGTTTTAGCTTTGAGGGAAAGCTACTGAAATTAAATTTAGTATATAGAATATCCATAAGATCTAGTAATGAAATAAGAGACGTCTTAATACAAGTGTTCATAAACCATTATTTTAAAGGAAACTTGGTTCATAATTTACTTATCCAGAATTTATTTATCCAAAAGAGATGACGTTTGATATATTTTCTCAATGTTTATTACTGATTAATGATTCTAAATCATCGGTGGATCGAGTTAAATTCATCAGTCGTAAATCATCAGTCGACATATAAAGCAGATAGGCGAAAACTTGAAGCTATACCTACAAAGATGTGATGGTATCTGAATAGGTTTTTCTCAGATTAAAAGTGGTATAAACATTTAAGAAAACCCTTTAAAATTAAAATATAGGTAAAGAAACAAAAATATTTTACGAAAAAGTTCGAAATTCGAAAATAGTAAAAGAAAAAATGAAAGTGAGAACCTGGCTAACAAGGGAACGAACGAAAATGCTATCACCGTAGTTTTTTTAGATGGTGACCTAGATAAAAGATCTAATAGCTATTGAAAAACAAGTTAGAAAAAGTAAGAAGATTAGACTGTTACAGGTAGAATGAAGTAAATTTATTTATATCTCAAATTAAAATTTTGTTTTCAAACGTACAAATATATCTAGATTAATTTTAACACAATAATTCTCATTGAAAATAAATCATATATTATATAAATTTAAATTTCCAACTGGGCAAAAATGTCGCAGGATTCGAACCACGGATCTCTCAGCGCACAGTGGAGTATTTGACCCAAAAACCTGGCCAAAAATGCAAACATTAAAATTTCGTCAACAATTGTACAAATCATTTTTTTTAATAGCTAACTAATTGGTGCATAGATCTATGTCTAATTTAGGAACCTGAGTTATAACCGGTGGCTCCTGGTCTCTGCTGAACAGGAAGTTTCTTTCTGAGAAGACGTGGTTTTTTTTGTTGTTTTTTGGCATTGTTGTTATGTTTAAATATAATTTTTTTGTGGCTCAATGCATTGTTGAATTGAAACTAAACAGGGCTTACGTGTTTAACAAAGGTCAGAGATTAGTGTTAAACTATGGGTTAATATAAATAGTTTCGTTTTAATGTATAAAAAAAGTTAAATGTGTAAAAGGGTTATATTTAAAGAGTTTTTGTCTCTAATTTATGCATATCGAAAGCTTTTTAAGTATGTGCCGCGCTTTGCCCGGCCATGTTTGAATTATAATCGTATTAGTTATAGTCTTGAGAGTCAATTTCTGTAAAAAAAATCTTCCGCATATTGTTGTCATTAAAAAAAAAAAAAAAAAAAAAAAAAAAAAAAAAAAAAATCGGGATGACCATTTAAATGCTCTGTTTTACGGCCACCGAATTGATTATATAAGAACTGTGTATTTACTGTCGTATTGCAGGTTTTTAGCTCACAGGATATTACCGGAGAGCTTTTGCACCTACATATTCTATATGTATGTATGTAGGTACGTACATACGCACGCAACTCGATATCTTTTAATAGAAATATCCGATCGCCTTCAATTTGTATATACTTATTTATTAAAAAGGGTTCCCTAATTAGTTCTTGGTGCTCATGTGTGTAACATAAGGAGAGAAAGGAGGGAACTAACTCTTTCGAGGGCGGTGTCCTTAAAAAGGGACACCTAATTTTAATTCCAAAACTGACAAACGGCATCAAGAAAATTTAATTAAAATTTTCCTTTTATAAAATACGTGAAAATAAGCAACTTCGTGTTTTCTAATAACTACGTTTATCAACTAAAAAGAGCAAGCTATACAGTAGCGAGACCCTACAACTTCTTCTTCCAGCAAGGTCTGATGGCAGTCCCGATAAAAGCCAAGAAGAGAGTGATGAAGAAGATGAAGAACAGTTCTGAAGAATAATTTTGAAAGTCATAATATATTAAATAAATGAAAAAACTAGCAATCTATTCTATAGACTCCACTTTACTGAACCTACTATTAAATATAACGCTATAAATAAATTAAATGCAATATTTATTATTAAATGTAATTTAAATCTGATAAGCATTATTAAATATAAATAATAAGTTTTATATATAGTAAAATTAAATACATTTTATTAAACATTAATAGTGAATAAGACAAACCTATCAACAATTACTTTCCTCTTAAATACAGTAAATTGTTAAAGTTACAATTCGCTCAAATTCTAAACTCCCTTCCGTAATGTTAAGTCAATGGACATGCGATTTATTCTTATTTTTAAAATATCTATTTAGTAAATTAATATTTTAACATCTTTTTTCTTTGTGCTCTTCTTAAATAATGACTCTTTTTTTTTTTTTTTTTTTTTAACTGTCAGAATATTTATAAAATATATATTTATTATGATGTGAAGTGTTATAATCTTACTTACGCTTCGTCAGCTTTTAAGATATAAAATAGTAAACTAAGCTATGAATTTTTATGTATACTTCATGGTATGCTAAAAGTTAGTTCACTGAAACGCATAGCACAGTTAAAAATTTCCATTCAGCCATTTCAGTGAATAAACGGAAATGCACTTCAGAACTTTTGTGCAGCGCTGTATATGGTCTATTGAGTGTATCCACACCAAGTAATATTTAAAAAAAAAATGTTCTATTTTAAAACGCCTATCACAACTACAAACGCACTTCCAGCAATTTTTGGTCATAGACTTCAATAGTTATTTATTCTTCAGCCATATTCTTTTGTGTGCCCCTGTAAATGAACGTTATATTCTATGTACACCATATTCTATAATAAGTACCTTAGTACACCTTAGTAATATATATAAATTTCAGCACGTTTAACAGTGTGATATTATTAAAATACAGAGCAAACGATTTTTCACCATAGACCATAATGTAAGGGATCCTTGTGTATCTCTGTAAATGAACCGTAAAGACTATAGACTTCATTTGCAATACCAAACATGCCATAGTGATATCCAATAACATCTAAGAATTTCAAGCCAATCGGATTATATTTACATCGAAAAATATTTTTGACCACGATTTCGGGTCAAATACTCCACTGTGCGGAGGGTGCCGCCAATGCTCTACCATCTTAGCTATCCCGGACAAATCTGATGGATCTAATTCACCCAACTAACCGTATCATAGCATAATCAACTGCAAGCCAATTATGGAACAATCATCCTAGAGATCAGTGGTTCGAATCCTGGTCCGGACATTTTTCGATCAGTTGAAAATTTATATCTTCTGCACAAATTTTTAAAATGACGGTTTCTAGAAAAATATATTAGCAGTTAGAGAATGCACGATGCAAAAAAGCTTAAAATCGTAGGAAGAGCCTACTAAACCTGGTATAATGATAAATCCCTGAGAAGACTTTATTAGTCACACTGAAACATCAAATGATGTTTCTACACCATGCCTGTTTTAGAAAAATGTGTTGGTTCTAATAATATTTGTTTTTCAAAAGTTTTTCTAAATTTTTTGCTGATTTAAAAGAGAGTCAAATGAAAAGAGTCGAGAATAATGTATTTATAAAGTATATTACTCCATTTTTAACAGTTATTGTATTCAGGACTTACAAAACTACTTTGTACACTTCTTGATCTTCGAAAACGTCAAAATATGAAGATTGGAATAATTGCAATCTGAAAAATAAGATAATTAAAATAATTATGTTAAAATGATGAGAATAAGTAAGACAGTTTTTTTAACAACTGAAATTCATGTATCAGTTGCTTATTTTTTAAAATCTTCCTGGAAATATAAACATTGCGACCAAGTTTGAGGTTAGCTGTAAAAACATCGGGTAATTACTATAAACAGGTGTCATTTGTATTGAGATCTTTCAAGGGAATTTAGTACTCTATTACGTATATTATAGAAATTTGAAATAACGGCTGTATATACCTTATACATAAGAAAAGTTAACGATTACTTAAGAGTGTGAAATTATTTTTTACAAACAATGCAGCCGACATTGATAATTAAAAATCATTTTCATATAAAAAATGTGTATTATTTAATGATTTAAATATGCGTATTATATCTCGTGTCGTTTAACCGAAAGCAATGCAACAAATTTTGTATTTTTTACTTCGTTTTTTCGGTATTCACACTACATGTTCGTATTTCACATAAGAAAGTCAATCTATTTCCCTTAAAAGAATCCCCATTTCTAAACAACTAATTTAAATATAATATATCCAACCTTTATGCCTACTGATTAATTTCACTATTAATGAGATTAAAACAATTAATTAACTTTGCTGTTCTGGAACTGATTACCGAATATTGAAATACACTTATTAATTTTATTTAAAGATAAACATCTTCAAATATTTCAAGCACATTGCTTAAGGGTAGAATATTTCCATAAACATTGCATTGGATTAATAATTCAATTCAGAGAAAATCAAATTAATGCACCGGATATGTTTCGTGTTAAATGTTTTTTATTGTACTTTAAATTATATTTATGTTTAGTTTGTACAATACCTTATATAAAATATTAGTTATTTTATTTTTCTGTCTTCTTTATTAATAGTTAAATAAAATTAAAATAAATATAATAAAGCATACATATCTAACTTATAGTAGATATCTTACATTTCGAGAAATTATGATTAATTGCGGATTATCGTTTTAAATATTTTTAAGTAAAATAGTAAGAATAAGTAAAACAGTCCGTTATTATTTAATATTCATGTATTATTAGATAAAGTTGGGATAATAAACAGGCAAATGAAATAATAAAAATCATTTTTTCTTTTAATGAGTCGAATAGGATCTCGCAAAAAATATATCACATTCCACTACGTGGATGTTGATGAAATCGTCCATCCAAAATCTCAATTCTACGATGTTAATGGACGTTACGCAGTACACTGTAAATAATTTACGTAACGTTATTCCATAACATTAGTGACAGCATTTCTTCCACCATTTTATTGAGTAATTTAACCGTTTAAACTGGTGTTACGTTACACTAATGTATATAGTATTACACCAGTTATATAAGTTTAAATTACACCATAAAATAAGTTAAATTACTCCATAAAATTGGAGACAGCATGGTGCCACAAATTTTATGGAGTAACGCTACATATTTTTTTTACAGTGTAGAAGTTATTTGAAACCGATCTTATAAGATGAATATCTGACGGTGCCATGTCTGGAGAGTACGGATAAAGAAAAAGAAACATGTTGGAATTTTTTCATCAAACGCAGAAAATGAAGTGCGTTCGTACTATAACTAGTTTTATAAATATTTATTGCACCGCATATTGTACTGAATGTATATTTTAGTGAACTTCATAAGAGCATATCAATTTCATTCATTTCGAAAGGCTGTAACACCATTAAAATGCACTTGAAATATTTTTTTTCCAATTGGTCGTAATGCAACTAAAAAATTTGACTGTCCCTGTAATTAAACTATACATCCGATTTTCATAAAATTTAAAATGACTCGACAAAATTTTGCAACAAATATATATTTAAAATTTCAGATCTTTCGGTTTGGTAGTTTTTGCTCTGTTATATGCGGACAGACGGACTGGCCGAACGAAAGCTATAGGTGCTACGTATTTATATAATTACGAACGTACCTAATAAAACTAGTCATTCATTTTGATTTTTCACAGTGAAACTACAGAATTTAGATTAAACATAATAAAATTTTCTTATCCTGTATCACTTAAAAAAATGTCATAGATTACTTATTGGGCGCGTTCGTAAATGTATAAATACCTAGCACCTATATTCATCGTCTGATCCGTCTATCTGTCTGTCTATCCCTCTGTCTGTCCGTCTGTCTATCCCTTTGTCTGTACGTCTGTCCACATATAACAGCGCAAAAACTACACAACAGAATGGATTGAAATCTAATATATATAATCGTTGCAGAGTTTTGTCGGGTCATTTCAAATTTTATGAAAATCGAATTAAAACTTGAAAAGATATTAATAGAAGTTTTCTTCATTATATTAAACCCTATCCTACGTAAACAATTCAATGATATCCCATAACAGTTAATGATTCTAGATTACCTTGGTGGTTATGACCTATTTAAGATGGAATCCTATCATTTCCTTATTACCGAATTTAATAGATACAATCGTAATATATTTTCTATTCAGGCATTTTTGCATAAAAGTGCAACATCTATTAAACCAAGATCTGAATATTTATAAAGCTAGTTATACTACGAACGCGCCTCATTTGCCACGTTTGTCGTACAATTTCCGTCTTTTTTAACTTCCAAAAATAATTATAAAATATCTTGTTTGTGATTCAAAAATTATGAGCAATATATTTTTATTTTAGAATAATCCTAATAAGTCGTGCTTTTCTTACATCTTAGTACACAACATTCATATTCTTTTTGTAACCGAAATTATCCTAATATAAAAACTTGCATTTTTCTGTCTGCCGATCATTATTTAGAAAAAAAAAAATACAATTATTTTATAAATCAAGTTCATTTCTTTAAACATTGCTGGGAAATAAATAAAATAATCTTAATTATGATAGTGATTAGTTTGTATTGCGAAAAATAGTTGTTATTTTAATAGGGTCATTTAAGGGAAATTAGTACTACTAAAAATATATAAGAATACAATGTATAAAAAGATTTCATAAGGCATTTAAAAAAAATTAAGAATCCGACATTTTTTTTTTTAGGAAAACGTATCCTTTCTTATTATCAAAATGATGTCTTGTATGTAATTAAAAGATCGAACATACAGAATTTGTATGAAAAATTTAAGAAATTAGAAAGTGAAGACATTAGATTAGATATACCCAGACGGGTGCATGATGTGATACTGCATGCGTAAAGATTACTTTTTTTGTTGTTTTATTACGGAAACGTATTATCCTATGAACTAACTGTATAAGTTTTACATTTATTGTGGCTTTTATTATGCCTAAATAAACAAGTTGGAAATTGCACATCAAGCATGGCAAATGAGGTGGGTACGTACAATAACTAGATTTATAAATATTTTTTGCACCCCATATATCACTGAATGTATATTTTAGTTCACTTCATAAGTGCATATTAATTTCATTCTTTTCAAAAGGCTGTAACAGCATTAAAATACACATGAAATATTTTTTCCCCAATCGTCGTAATGTAACGGAATTCTTTGACTGTCCTTGTAATTAAACTATGCATCCGATTTTCATAAAATTGAATGTCTCGAAAAATTTTTGCAATAATTATATATATAAAATTTCAGACCATTCGGTTGGGTAGTTCTTGCTCTGTTATATGCGGATGGACAGACGGGCAGACAGATAGACCGAACGACGAATATAGGTGGTACGTATTTATATAAGTATAGGTGCTACATATTTATATAATTACAAACGCACCTAAAAAGTGTCTAAAATGCTCAGTTTGACCACTTGACATTCTATTTTAATGATCTGAAAATATTCATAAAGTAAAAAAAAAAAAAAATGAAATATTAAGACACATTAAACTGTAAAACCAAAATTACGCTTTCAAATAATAACAAGTTGGAAATTGCTCGTCAAACGTGGCAAATGAGGTGCGTTCGTACTATAACTAGTTTTATAATTATTTTTTGCACCCCATATTGTACTGAATGTATAATTTTTTGCACTTCATAAAGCGCATAGTCTGATACATCATTAAAATGCACTTCCAATATTTTTTTTCCCATTCCCCGTAATGCAACGGAACACTTTTGACTGTCCCTGTAATTAAACTATACATCCGATTTTCCAAAAATTTGAAATAGCTCAACAAAATTTTGCAACAATTATATCTTTAAAATTTCAGACCATTCGGAAGGCTGTAATATCATTAAAATGCACTTGCAATAATTTTTCCCATTGGCCGTAATGTAAAGAAAAACTTTTGACTGTCCCTGTAATTAAACTATACATCCGATTTTCCTAAAATTTGAAAGGGCTCGACAAAATTTTGCAACAGTTATATCTTTAAAATTTCAGATCATTCGGAAGGCTCTAATATCATTAAAATCCACTTGCAATAATTTTTCCCATTGGCCGTAATGTAAAGAAAAACTTTTGACTGTCCCTGTAATTAAACTATACATCCGATTTTCCTAAAATTTGAAATAGCTCAACAAAATTTTGCAACAATTATATCTTTAAAATTTCAGACCATTCGGAAGGCTGTAATATCATTAAAATGCACTTGCAATAATTTTTCCCATTGGCCGTAATGTAAAGAAAAACTTTTGACTGTCCCTGTAATTAAACTATACATCCGATTTTCCTAAAATTTGAAATAGCTCAACAAAATTTTGCAACAATTATATCTTTAAAATTTCAGACCATTCGGAAGGGTGTAATATCATTAAAATGCACTTGCAATAATTTTTCCCATTGGCCGTAATGTAAAGAAAAACTTTTGACTGTCCCTGTAATTAAACTATACATCCGATTTTCCTAAAATTTGAAAGGGCTCGAAAAAATTTTGCAACAGTTATATCTTTAAAATTTCAGATCATTCGGAAGGCTCTAATATCATTAAAATCCACTTGCAATAATTTTTCCCATTGGCCGTAATGTAAAGAAAAACTTTTGACTGTCCCTGTAATTAAACTATACATCCGATTTTCCTAAAATTTGAAATAGCTCAACAAAATTTTGCAACAATTATATCTTTAAAATTTCAGACCATTCGGAAGGCTGTAATATCATTAAAATGCACTTGCAATAATTTTTCCCATTGGCCGTAATGTAAAGAAAAACTTTTGACTGTCCCTGTAATTAAACTATACATCCGATTTTCCTAAAATTTGAAATAGCTCAACAAAATTTTGCAACAATTATATCTTTAAAATTTCAGACCATTCGGAAGGGTGTAATATCATTAAAATGCACTTGCAATAATTTTTCCCATTGGCCGTAATGTAAAGAAAAACTTTTGACTGTCCCTGTAATTAAACTATACATCCGATTTTCCTAAAATTTGAAAGGGCTCGAAAAAATTTTGCAACAGTTATATCTTTAAAATTTCAGATCATTCGGAAGGCTCTAATATCATTAAAATCCACTTGCAATAATTTTTCCCATTGGCCGTAATGTAAAGAAAAACTTTTGACTGTCCCTGTAATTAAACTATACATCCGATTTTCCTAAAATTTGAAATAGCTCAACAAAATTTTGCAACAATTATATCTTTAAAATTTCAGACCATTCGGAAGGCTGTAATATCATTAAAATGCACTTGCAATAATTTTTCCCATTGGCCGTAATGTAAAGAAAAACTTTTGACTGTCCCTGTAATTAAACTATACATCCGATTTTCCTAAAATTTGAAATAGCTCAACAAAATTTTGCAACAATTATATCTTTAAAATTTCAGACCATTCGGAAGGGTGTAATATCATTAAAATGCACTTGCAATAATTTTTCCCATTGGCCGTAATGTAAAGAAAAACTTTTGACTGTCCCTGTAATTAAACTATACATCCGATTTTCCTAAAATTTGAAAGGGCTCGAAAAAATTTTGCAACAGTTATATCTTTAAAATTTCAGATCATTCGGAAGGCTCTAATATCATTAAAATCCACTTGCAATAATTTTTCCCATTGGCCGTAATGTAAAGAAAAACTTTTGACTGTCCCTGTAATTAAACTATACATCCGATTTTCATAAAATTTGAAATGGCTCGACAAAATTTTGCAACAATCATATATTTGAAATTTCAGAACATTCGGTTGGGTAGTTTTTGCTCTGTTACATGCGGACAGACGGACGGACGGACTGAACGACGACTATAGGTGCTACGTATTTATATAATTACGAACGCACCTAAAAAGCACATTGCAAATGCGTCTCGTTTCTGCGTGTATATTTAAATAAATATTTTTTTTTTTAAAAAGGCGCATGAAATATCCCTCAACCTAAAAAAAATGTAAATTTCTAACCTATATATATAAAATCCTAATGAAATGAATTTATGAAACTGATATATGAAACGGCTGAAATGAAACGAATTTATGAAACGATTCTTTGAAACGACTGATTAAACAACTGATTATGTTTCACGGCGATTTCTCCTAAAATATGGAATACTTTGCGATGAAATTAACACCAAAAATCCGTATTGATCCGCAGATCTCAAAACTGGTATTAGAATTTTTAAATTCGAATTAGTTTTCGAAATATTAATTTTTTTTCTAATTTTAAATACATTTTTGTAATGATGGCAATATTTTCCAAGCTACATGTTCGAGTACGAATACTTTATACATGTTTCCTGTTTTGTTATTTTCAGCAATAGGGTAGACCGGGTACGTTTAACGTTTACCCGTTTTTTTTTTTTTCAATGAATTTTCTAATTTTTATGTTTTAACTATTTTAACTAAGAAAATTTTAGACATTGTAGTTTTACAAAGTGGTAAATAAAGTCAAAATTTGTGTATTGAGTTGTTGTCGTACTTGTGTTTTAAACCTTTTTTTTTTTTTTTTTTTCTTTTTTTGTAGGTCCAAGTCTCTCCAACCAAATGGGGCACGTTTACGCATATTATAATTGATATCAATGTGTAAGTGAAATAAATATTTAATCAAATTGAAATGTTTCATTTATAACTTAAAACATTGTTTAAAAAAATAATAAAGAGCATTAATTAAGGAACATTTTATAGGCTAAAATATAAAACATAGGGTTTCTTGCTAATTAAAAACATAAACCATTTAGTCATCTTCATCATAACTGTTACAGTTTTTAAAAACAAAAAATAAAGTATTTGCTTTTGCACACTTGTCATGGGAATACCTTTTGCATCTAAGTCACTGAACGCATAAGACGTTTACGCAGTAAGAACGTGCGTAAAGGTGCTCCGATGTCAATGCGTAAATGTTACCTAAAACGTGCAGGTAAACATGGCAGGTAGCCATGTTTGGATTTATTTTTAACGTGCAATGAAAATTAATAACATTTCTGTTCATACAAATACAGTTCTCAAAAAAGGATAAAATTCTGCTAATGTTTATATATTTGTTTATCCTTAACTAAGTACGGGTGTTTATAAAGTCCCGGGCCCATTTTGATGTTTAATAACTCATAAAATAATAAAGATAGATTAAAATGAATAACATAAATGGTTAGATAGACTCAAAAAGTTTCATGAGAACCTTGTCAATGAATTTCCACGTGTGTCCCCTTCGTCGCACGGAGAATATCAAGTCGATAGCCAATTTCCCGCTAGGTAGCGGCAAGCATGTCAGCATCCACAGTGGATATTGCGGTTGTAATTCATCTGTATTTAAAGTCATCAATGTTCGACACTCTCCTCCTGTAAACATTGTCCTTTACAAATCCCCAAAGTAAAAAGTCCAGCGGTATTATATCAGGTGATCTGGGTGGTGCACCACCTCATTGGGGTACCATCGTTCGTACTTCTTTGAATGACCATTTTCCAGGAAGATAGATTGGGCGAGGAGGTCCAATTCCTTGGCCACCCAGATCACCTGATATAAAGCAGCTGGAATTTTTTTATTTTTTTTGGGGGGGGGATTTGTAAAGGACAATGTTTACAGGAGGAGAGTGTCGAACATTGATGACTTAAAAGCCAGAATTACAACCGCAATAACCTCTGTGGATACCGACATGATTGCCGCTACCTGCCGTGAAATTGACTATCGACTTGATATTCTCCGTGCGACGAAGGGGGAACACGTGGAAGTTCATTGACGAGGGTCATGAAACTTTTTGAGTCTATCTAACCATTTTTGTTATTCATTTTAATCTATCTTTATTATTTTATGAGTTATTAAACATCAAAATGGGTCCGGGACTTTATAAACACCCTGTACTTAGTTAAGGATAAACAAATATATAAACATTAGTAGAATTTTATCCTTTTTTGAGAACTGTATTTGTATGAACAGAAACGTTATTAATTCTCATTGCACGTTAAAAATAAATCCAAACATGGCTACGGCGCACATTTACGCATTGACATCGGAGCATCTTTACACACGTTCTTACTGCGTAAACGTCTTATGCTTTCAATGACTTAGATGCAAAAGGTAGTCCCATGACAAGTGTGCAAAATCAAATACTTTATTTTTTGTAACATCGCACAATTAAACATCGCACAATTAACTTCACAATTAACTGCACAATTACTTTTAATATGTGCATTTTCCTTGTTCTTAAAAATATTAGGTTAAAAAAAATTCAATTTTATTAACCTAAAAATTAAACGTGTTAAATATATATATTTTTTAAAACCATATAAATAAAAACTAAAATAATGCTAATTGAATATAAAATATTTAAATCTAAAAATAAACTCGTAAAAAAATATATACTTATAATCCCTTTATAAATGTTTCATTATTAAATGTTTAAGAAACATACTTTTAATTCTATTTTTTTTCTATTAATCCCAGAAACAATAATGTGGCGTTTGTGAAAAAACTGCCTTTACTTGTCTTGTTGTTTAAAAACACTGGCAATGTTTTTAAGAATCTAATTTCTTCTCATTGTGTTACAGTCGTAAACATTTTCAACGTCAAACATCACAGAATTTACGAGTAATTTACTTTTTTTCATGATTGCTTATTCTCAAACAGAGATAACTCGTTTATGCTAACAATTACTTTTTTATGTTGTAACTTTAAATATTTTGCAATGAAGAAAAACATTAAAAAACGTATTTACGCGAAAAATATTTTTTTAAATGTATCCATTCATTAAATTTTCTACGAAAATATTTATATATATATATTTAAAAAAAAAACTAAACGGCAAAATGTATGGGTTTTTTGTTTAAATCGAAGAATTATTGTTTCAAAACTATTTTTTTTCAGCTGATTAATTCAGTTATTTAAATATATATATATTAATTTTTCAGTTAATTAATTTTCAAAAATACTTTTTGAGAGCTTATTTTTAAAAAGCTCAAACGAATATTATACGTTTATAGTTAAGTCATAATCAAAAGTAGCACATATTATAATTGCATTAATTTATTTCTGATTGCTAATTGAATTATTTTATTAAAGATTGCCAACAGTGGGAACAATGGCATTATTTAAACCAATAGTGCTGACAACACGTAAAATAACAAGAAAGAAAAGTCATGTGTCAAGCATAGATTATAGAATACTTTGAAACACACTATGTATACTGGAACAAAAAGCCATCGTTTAATCAGGTGTAATGTGATGTCTACGCAAACACTTTTCCAAAACTTTAATATATATGAAAACACATTTTGAGCAATTATCATTTATATTCCGGAAAAAATACGAATTTGTTTTTGCAGCCTTGTATATGATTTATAGATTTTTTTAAATATCATAATTTAGTTCAGTTCTAAAACGCATAATACAATTTTAAAATCCACTTAAGCGAATTCCGTAAAAAACGGAAATGTACTCGAATTCGTTTTTGCAGCTATGTATATATGTATAGAACGTATAGACAACAAAAGCAAAAAATAAGTTAAATTTCAAAAATGCGTATTTCGGGTGAAAATGTACATCCAGCAATGATTGCTCAATGATAGTACCCGAATTATTTGTGTATACCAGTAAATGGACGAAAAATGCTATGAACACCATATTCGAAAATAATCATCTTGAAATGCACCTAACTGATATATATGATAACATTTTAAATAGTCTAACAGCATTAAAATACACTGCAATTGATTTTTTACCATGGACCATAATGCAGCGACCTTCTTTGAGTGCTCCTGCAAATAAATTGTAAATGCTACACACACCAATTTCTCTGCAAAACATACCATGGTAAATTCCAATAACATATTTCAGTTACATGGCAATCCGACAATATTTACGCATGATAGCGCTCGGGCACACAGACGGCCAGGCAAAGCGAATTCATAAACACTTTTCAACTATGTTGGAAGATATTAAAGATCCTGATGTCGACATATCAGTCTAGTTCAGCGACATGATGATCAGTATTTTGAATCTTTTTCAAGCTTTTAAACTTTAGTAAAATGTTGTTATTGAAGTCAGAAATCCTTATAATAGTTCATCCTCAACGATTCCCAGAAATCAGGATTGCTTTTCTTTATAACACTTGATGTCACAATAACAGCTATAAAAAACAATAAGTAAAAACAGATAGCGAAATTAAAGATAGTTTTCTGATGTAAATACTTAATATTGACAAGAATTAGGTAAATATAAATTTGTGATTTTAGATTTCCGTTTCGGTTTAGACTATTCATGCAATCTAAGTTTTGTTTCCAACTAATACAATATAGCTCAACAATTTCCTATATGAATTTTATCATATATCTCCAATAGTTTTTCAGATACAATCTATATGTTCTGAACTTCGTCGCTAAAGACATAGCGGTTGGTCTCGTTGTTTAGGGCATATTCCATTTCTTGTGTGTGAACACCTCTATTATAACTACACATACATCTATTCAGCCATTAATTTTCAGAGTAAAGTATACGCTTTCCACTCTATGTATAATATAGATGAATTTTGTCTTTTGAAATTCAACAGTAAAAAATACTTAAAAATCAAATTCAAAGCATGAGGTTGATGATGATATAATAGTGATGTTTGAATAAACACTTCATAAAAATTTCTAAACATGATGTTTAATTTTATTATTTTTGTTTTTAATACGATAAAATATGTTGCGAAAAAGAAAAACCAACACCAATTTTCTCATACTACAAAGAAAAATTTAACGGTCAGGGGATAAGATATAATCTGTAATATTTTTAAAGGCAAGTCATTTTCTGAAACTATGTTAAAAATTCACCTTTTTTCACAAATACATATTAAATACCTTATTTCATTTATCTGTATATTTTTGAATAAAACCTTTTCAGCAGATATTTATTTTAGAGGCTATAGGAACACCGTATTCATGAGATTCAAGTTGCTCTAATATAAATGGTTTAGGAAATAAGCGTTCAAAAATGATTTATATCTCTTGCTACCATTATTCTCAGGAATTGAGGTCATCTGAAATCAAAATTCATAGAAATACGGGAAAATTTTATCTGATAATAACACTGACACGGATATTTTCGAAGATGCATTTCTTAATCTGATAAAATGACATAATTCTGGCTTTTGTATGTGACTTTAAGAAATTGTTTTATTTAGTGAAAATGAAAAAGTGAGTATGATTTCTGATATTAGAATCGCTAAATTATAAGTATATTAAGTATTATTTAACTCTGCACAAATAAGGAATAATTAGGGGAGACCGGGGCTAGTACGCGCAGTTTTTAGTTATTGATTTTTATTAATTTTTTGTTTATGTTTTTTAACAAAATTTCACTGCAATTTTAAACCACAGACATTTTACTATAAATACCAGGATTTCTATGTTTGTAACTTTTGTAGTTTATATTTACAGGGAACCTGAAGTAAGATTAAAAAATCTGTGCCAACCTACCCCACCTCGGGGCAAGTTGCCTATACCTATGGGGTAAGTTGGCTCGCATTTCCTAAAAAGTCAATTTAATCTCAAATAAGACAGTTAAGAGAAATCAATTTTATTATTACCAGCAAGTTTAAACGAATGAATTATCCCCGTACAATGTAGATTCTAAATTATACAGGTATAAAAATAATGAATAAAACATTAACATTGAGCAGCTTCTATCGTACTCGATATCATCATCAGAGTTACGATTATCACAAATGCAAAATTGAATGTCTCCATTAGTGCAGGCCACGTTTTATGCATCGCACACACTTTTATCGGTGTTTGCGGTTTCTAAAGTACCAACACATACCAGATATTAACCTCCATCATCATCTGAGATATTGTCAAGATTCGTGCTTTTCTCAATAAGAAGTTCTCTTTTATTTTAGGTGAAAACGAAGTTTTCCTTATTGTCTGTTTAACTTTGGCCAACTTTTTATGTTGCCTTTCTTATCTTCTTTCTTGTATTTCATCTTTTTTCCTCTCTAAAACTTACTTTTCCTCTTTCAATGCCTTCAGATTTGGTGAATCTGTCAATATTCATATGGCTGCCTTTTACCTACGCCTATTTTTACCTATTTTCCTTTTTGATTCTTTCTTTTTAATTGGTCTAACATCCTCAGAATATTATTATCTAATATCCTGAGCCAAAATCAGAGGACTCCAGTGACTGCTGGAGATAAAACCAAAAAGGTGATTCTGTATCTTTTGGACATCCAACTTCTTGCCTCTCATAGCTGAGTTATGAACATCATCACTCGTTTAAACTTCATTCTGCATAATTTTCAAATATAGGGCTCGAATTCTCCAAGGAATATTAAAAGCTTTAACAGTTTGTCTTATAGATCGTCCGTTAATTCTTACTACTTTCACATCATTTCTTATAATATGCTTCTATGTGTTAACCTGTTCTGTTTTTCTTTGGCAATTAAGCATGTGTTTTGTGAAAAAAGTAATTAATTCATCAAACGGAACAAAATAGCAGAAAATATTATAAAGCAGTGTAACAGGGTTAATTGGCGCACCGATCTAACTTGCCCCGTGTTCATGCGCCTACCAGCCCCATGACAAATTTCTTCACAAAGTTGGAGATTAACATTCTAAACATAAAAAATCCAAGTAAACCACATATGGAATAGGTAGAGCTAATCATACACTATGAAAAACTACAAAAGTTAAATCGCAACTATTACGATAAGTATTAGATATTAGAAAAAGAATGAAACAACAAAAAATTACTTATGAATGCAAAAAGAAGAAAATCGTAATAAATGTCCAATGCACGCGGGTAATGTTGCAAAACTACAATGGGGATTATAGAAAGCAAGAAGAACATTACTCTGTGACTGGGTGTGTCATTTATCCATAAACAGAAAAATTATGTGTACTGCGCCTACTTATCCCTGTGGCCAACTAGCCCCGGTCTTCGCTATTGGCTTTTTGAAAATATTCTACATCTGGCTTTGGATGGATTTTGAACCAAGGTTGCCTGTTTGGATTTACTTTTACTTCAGAAATTGCAAATTCATACCATAAATTCCATATAGCATTTTTTGCATTTTGTATTTTTTATAGTATAGCATAATAGTATTTTTTGCCTTTTTTGACATTTTGTGATTACATAAAATGCAAATTCCTCTTTCAGAATTTCTACTAAGAATGAGCAATTTCTGAATTTACAGAAAAGGCTAAGCTGCAACATTGATGGAAACTTTGGAACAACCTCATTACGATTTGACAATTTTTGGGAAATATCTGCGTATTTCTCTATATTTGCTCTACCCTAATGCTCGGAATTTCATATTTAATAAACCATACAATTCATATTTAGGTACCGATTTCATATTTCTAAAAATTTCGTCAAAAATTATTGTTGATTAGATTTTGGCGTTTATTGCTCAATAGGTGACTATGCTGTGCCTGCTATTCCAATTAATTCATGATTTACGTAATAACTATACGTATTAACCTAGGCATCTATGAAATAGAATTACACCAAATCTTATACTTAAGATGCTTATTGTGGAGAAATATCCATGCGCTACTTCGATATTAAACATTTGACAAAGGGTGTTATGATGTTTTGCCTTTCCCGATGATGATCCTGTACTTCAGTTTCAATTAGGTAGAAATTGTTTCAAAATTGAATTTAAGTACTCAACGGAGTCAGATGTTGTGCTGATTTCTTTTATTCATAGATCACTTTATCTGCATGTTAAATTCAGTTAAATAAACTATAGTTACTATTTTTATTTAACCTCCGTCTATCAGGCATGGATAAGAACAATTGGTATTCAAGACTAGCCATAGCCAAATATTCCTGATACTGAATACAGTTGTTTATTACCTGTTGAACCTGGCATGCATTCAAATCCACGGGACTAGTCAATGATGTTAAAACATTTCTGTGAAATTAGAGCGAACTTACTGGTAACCCATTACTTTAAGTCATGTGTAAAATTACAAAGATTAGAAAAACAGTAATCTGTTAAATAACAGAAACATTATTTGGTAAATTTACATATATAAAAATACACAAAACTCTGTAAATTTGTTTAGTTTATCTATTTTAATTTTCTTCTTTCTTTAAGAGAAGAAAGTATTGGATTCATGAAAAATTTCGACTTCCGGTTTTCGACGGATTTATAAGTTTTAGAATGCCCAGAGCACGAATTGATGGTTTTTAGAAAATGTCTGTCTGTGAGTCTGTCTGTCACTCTGTCACTCTGTCACTCTGTCTGTGAGTCTGTATGTGACAAAAATTTTGTGGGAGCTCTATCTAAAGAACTAATGCACGGAATTTCACAAAACTTCATATTTAGGTAGACCTTGATATAAACTGGACCTGATTAGTGTTTGGTGAAAATCGCCCAACAGGTGGCGCTGCTATGCGGCATTTTTCAAGATTTCTGCAATAGCTATATCTGAAGAACTACTGCACGAATTTTCATAAAACTTCAGATTCCGTTAGTCCAAGATATAGTTTGGTGTTGATTACTTTTTTTGTGAAAATCGCCCAACATGTGGCGCTGGTATGCTGCATTGTTCATGATTATTGCAATAGCTCTATCTCAAGAAATTATGCACGAATTTTCATCAAACTTCAGATTCGGTTAGTCCCTGATATAAATTAGTGCTGTTTAATTTTTGGTGTAAATCGCCGAACAGGTGGCGCTGCTGTGCTACATTTTTCACGATTTCCACAAGAGCTGTATCTCAAGAACTATTGCGCGGATCATCATCAAAATTCAGATTTAGTTAGTCCTTGACATGAATTGACGTATAAATTAGTGCTGTTTAATGTTTGGTTTAAATCGCTCAACAGGTGGCGCTGCTATGCTGTATTTTTTGCGATTTTCGCAATAGCTTTTCTCTCAAGAACTAATGCTTGGATTTTCAACAAACTTCAGATTCAGGTATACCTTGATATCGTTTAGTGCTGTTTACTTTTGGTGTAAATCGCTCAACAGGTGGCGCTGCTATGCTACATTTTTTCAGAATTTTCGCTATATCTCTATCTCATGAACTAATGCACGAATTTTCATCCAACTTCAAATTCAGATATACTTTGATATAAATTGGTGCTAAATCGGTGTTATTTCTTGTACTATTTAAATGATTTAATTGACGTGATTCATATAGAAGAAAGTTTTGTGATGGCCACAACATACTAGTTAATAATAAAATTTATTTTTCGAAATTACTGAATTTTTCGACTGAATTGGAAATGCTGAGCCATTTAATCTTTATTTGTGTCCGGCCCTGGGTTTGACCCCAAGCACCGCAAAAAATGAGTACTCAAAATTTAGTAAAAAATACTCAATTTTAAATACGTCACATACTCAAAATAGCTCCGAGCCAAATGTACTCAAAATTGAGAAACACATGTACTCATTTTTGATTCCATGGTTGTGTTCAAATATGAATCTTTATGTACTGCCCCCTGAACCTACAAATTAAAATAAAAATGTACTGACATTTATTTCCCGTTAACAATTATTAACGAGAAATGCTTAATTGATTTTTTCTAAAGAAAAGTAGCAAAATTATTAGCAAAATAGACAAATCGAATATTTTTATGACAAGAGCATTGTTTTCAAGTACTTTTAAATTATTTTAAAATACTGTGCATAATTTAATATTTACATTAATAAACATCTTTTATTCCGCCATAAAATAAATAAATCATTACAGGGTATAAAATTACCGTTTTGTTTGAGTTTGATAACATGTGATGGATTAAGATTGAGAAAAATTGGGTTCATTTTTGACCCAAATATTCTCAATTCGATATGAGTACATCGATTTACTCATTTTTGAGTAGTTCATTTTTTTTTTCAGTGAGTCCTGTGTGTTGCAGACGAACACCTTACTGACTTTGCTATAGGAGATATTACTTCCGTATGCAAAGGATGTCCTTTATGATTCAGCAACTAAATACTTTTAATTCATTTTTGATATTACCAAGCTTCATGCACATGGTGAATGAAACATCTGTAAAGTGATTGTTGATGAAAATCCCTGCTACCTCCGCAGATACGAATTTTCCCTTTCTGAAATATCCTAATGTTTAATTAAAGAAATTTTGAAAGAAATTTTCTTCTTTAGTATTTCTGATAAAACTGTGAAAGAACAGTAAAAGTGTGTATTTTGAATTAAAATTTATAACAAAGATAAAAATAACTTTAAATAAAGACATTTGAAATCCTTACATGGAATTTAACCCTCTCTCTGACAAGTCCGTGTTAATATGTTCACAGCTCCAGATTTCGCGGCAATATCAGCAATATTTAAAATAATATAAATCTGCTAATTAAATGGATTTCTCATGCATTGAAAAATGATTAATACTCTCGAGGATTACATTCATAATTTTAATCCATATTATTTTAATCCATATTATTTTTAATCCGTAAATTTTACATTCATATTTTTAATTTTTTAGTTTTTTTTTTATATATAGGTGCTGAAAGAATCATATTTTTTTCGCATAAAAAAAAAAAAAAAAAAAAAAAAAAAAAAAAAAAATGCATAGAAAACAAGATTACAATTTTCCAATTTTGCAAGACTGTCAGATTGAAGAAAAAGGAAATGTCTGTAAAATGATGACCCAGAAACTCAGTTCAATACATTTAACCAAGAACTGGTGTAAATTTATAGACAGCCTACTTTTTACCCGACTGCCAAGAAGGGTTATGTGTTTCACGCGTGTTTGGGTATGTGGATCTTTTTATACCCTTGAAACATCTCAAGGGCTAGATGGATTTTAATAAATGAGGTCTCTATCGATTCATCTTAACCGTCCGATGTTTATAGGCTAGGTTTTGTTTTTATAAATTCAAAATGGCAGCTGTAAAATACAAAAAAGCAGTAGAGCCAAAAAAAAAAAAAAATTACGCAACATATTGAGTGGCATATCATTGGATAGTTCTTTCAAAATGAAGACGATGTTTCATTGCCTATTTTACAGTCAGAAGCTTTGTTTAAATATTACACAGCCGGGAAGTTCTGTAGGTAGGATCTCTAGCGTTACTGCAACTCTAACCTTCATAGACATCTATAGGACTATATCAAAATAGTGTTTATAGATAGGAACTAACAATTAAACACCACTTAAAAGTCATCAATACAAGTAAATAAAAAAAAATAAGTAAGTAATATAAAAAATAGTTTCACATTGATGATAAATAATTAATTAGTTCACTCTTTACGCAGTCGGGTTTTTTGATTTTTTAAATTTATTTTAATGTTTTTGCAGAAATTTTTAACAGTGACGGAGTTCCTTATCAGGCGGAGTTCTATCGTCTATCCCATGATTTAAATTACGTACCAGCTCAAAAGGTTTAACCTCTCTTCCATCGAACATAACACGACAAAAACTAAAATTTTATGCATTATCCAATTTCTACTTATTTTTGACTATAAATCGAATTTTAAATTTTCTACTTAATTCAAATATTTTTGTGGTAAAAAATATACTCTGTAACCTTAAAAAATGATTTTTTATAACCAACGATGAAGAAAAGTTTTCTTTTCTTTAGATACTGCTTCGCGTAATTAATGAGTATTTGTAAATATGAATTTATGTACTTATTTTTAAAGCGCATTAATGTTTTTCAATCTATATTTCCTTAGGGAAATGTAGCGTGTCCTATAAAGAAACTAAATAGTTTTCAAATTCAAAAAGTAAACGGTGATAGTTATTGAACTTATGATTTTATTAAAAGGAAAATTGCCTGACTTATTCTAATGAATGAAGACAGACTTCTTTTTTAATTTCCAATAACGCTGATAGTTGGCGCTGCATTCTTTTAAAGTAAAAAATAAATAAACAATATGAGGGTTAAAATCTGACAGAATTTTAACCCTTTGTCTTCTGACGGTACTTATAACTACCACCCAATTTAAACTTTCATTCCATAGTGAATATTACTAATATTCTAATGGTACTTTGCAAAAACACTCTTTTAACTTTACCTTTTCAGGATACATGGCAGTTGCAGTTCTAAGTTTGTTATTTTAGCGAGGAAGGAGGCTATCATATAAACAGTCGATGTGTTTTTGCCGATATTTTGTACAGATTGTCACGCTCGAATTTTTATTGATGCAAACACAGTAAAGGATATAAGATAAGTGTTGTATTTTTTAAATGTGTTCATATGATCTTAGAATACGATCTGACTAGCTATTTTAGATGGACGGTGTATGTATTTGATTTAACAGTAGAAATTCCTCGGTTGTACTTATAGGTACCGCCAGTACACTGGGTGTTGTAGAATTGTTGTTTGGAGAATTTGAATTTTTTAGCAATTCACGGGGGCTGTCGAGCGTTAGTGAGCAGGGGTAGAGCCCCCTAGTACATTTAAATTTACCTTTTCTAAAGAAAACGTTGCTAAATATAAAAAGTAATATATGATAAGCGATATAAATGTGCTGGTGGAGGAAATGGGGAAATAAGCTACCGTTGTTAGTAGTGTGCGTGATAGGATTTGGGTATTTTGTTGTCAGGAATTATTTTCCTGCCTCCAGCATAAATATTAAAACGTTGCATAGTTATAGACAGGCCTCCATCTGCATTGAATTTTTTTCTAGGAAATTTGGTTTTCTGTTAAATGTGTTCTAGAGAAATGAAATAACAGTTGTATGACGAACAATTAAGGTATAATATATGCCTTATAAATAAAAAAAATTCAACTGTAACTGAAAAGTGTCAAAATTATAGACAAATACCACAACTGGCACTAAAAATTGCAAATTATATTTATATAACAACTTCATTGATTTAACTATACATATTATATTTTGCGAAATTTCGCCGAAATAATGATGACAAGTTTTGTATTATTCATTTGATTTTGTCACTATTCTTACTTCATCATCGTAATTCACATAACGAACATAATATACTTTCGTTATAATAATTCTCATTTCTAATTAACTAACTTAAATGGAAGTTTTCCACCCTTTATGAATACTGATTAATTTCATCATTAATCAGCTTAAAACAATTAAGTAACTTTGCTGTTCTGGGATTGATTACTGAATATTGAAATACACTTATTAACTTTTATATATTGCTAAGTAGCTCCAAATATTCCAAGCACATTTATGAAGGTTCACATATTTCCATAAACTTTCCGTTGTATTAATAATTCAGTTAGAAGAAATTAAAATTAATGCACTGTACAAGATTTGCTTTAAGTTTTTTTTTATTGTATTTTAAATTACATTTTGATTTAGTTTATATAATATTTTATTTAAACTAATAGATCTGTTATTTTTTTTTGTTTCATTATTAATATTCAAATAAAATTAACAATAATGTAATAAAGCATACACATTAAACTAACAGAACATTTCTTGAATACTAGGAAATTATTATCATTTGCACAGTTTCGAGGATGTTTTAGATTAAAAATTTTTACTTTTTAACATACAAACTACTCATTAGGCGTCATTTGAATAAAGTAATTTTTACAATATATATATGCCACTTTATTTTGTTTTGTCAATGTAATTTTTTATTATTTCACATAAGAAAGTCAATATATTTTCGTAATAATAAGCCATTTTTCTAAATATCGCTCCTTAATTTCGCATTTCCATCATTACGCATACTGATTAATTTTATCATTAACCAGCTTTAAACATTTATTTAACATTCTGATACAGTATCGATTACTGAATATTGAAATGCACTCATTAACATTTATATAGGTAAGAGTCTTCTAATGTTAAAAGGACGTTAATTAAGGATCCTATATTTACATAAACATAATTAATAATTCAACACAGAAAAATTCAAGCTAGTGTGCTAAAAAATCCGTTTTAAGTATCCTTATTGTATGTTTTATTTCAACTCAAATGTTTTTCATATATATTTTATTATTAAAAAATATTGTATTATATTGTTCGGTAGCATTATTGCTATTTAAATAAAATTAGAATAAATTAATAGAGTGTACAGAGTTTACTTGTAGCGTGTTATTAAAATATAAGTATAATAGGAAATTATATTTATTTTATTAGGGTTCCGTACTTAAAAAGTAAAATTGAAACCACTATAAGGTCACTCTTGTGTCTGTCTGTCACAGCAATTTTACTCGTAAACTATAGAACGTGGAACGTTCAAACTGGGGGAAGTAATAAAGACTATTAATCCACATATTTACAGATTATTAAAGATTCATAAATATATTTAGGAAAAATGTCGAGGGGCTAATTAAGTTACTTGATAAAAAAACTCTTTTCTTTGTATATTGTGTGAAATCTTTCGTAACGCTGAACTCAAAGATATCTTCGCAAATGTAGTGCAAAAATATGCCCCCCCCCCCCCTTATCTAATTCCGAATCTGCGGAAACAAAAATTACGAAAAAATTAGAGTTTGCAGACGTTAATTTAAACCTTGCAGGAAAATTATAGCGATTACCCTAGGTCACAGAGTTTTTGAGAAAATCGCTTTTTTCCGTTACACACAAATTTCAATTTACGGTCGTTCATAAAAATATTGAGCAGCGCTGGAGTTATATATCGTAGCAGAAGTATAAAAGCATTGTTGATAATTATTTTTGAAAAAAAATCGTCAGTAATTCGCCGAGATATTAACTCTTAAAGACACGGACGGTGTGGGCATATACATAATGACAGATGCGCCATACTGTAAGCTCTATGTTCTTTTAAAGCCTAGATAACAACTTTTAAGGATATATTTGTGTAATGCAATGCCCAGTAGCAGTATAAAATAAATAAATGTCAAATTGTTAAAAACATACTAATTGAAAATTAGAATTAATCACATCAATACTATGGAATTCATGACTAGTTTTCATTGAGTGTCTCTCTCAATACACCCCCCGTGTCTTTAAAATTTAATTAAAATCCTATATAAAAAAACGCGGCATGGACCAAAGAGGCATTGCAACTTTGCGACCTCCTTTCGAAACGCGCTTAGCACAATGCCAGGTTTAATTTTTTTACAACGGTTTTGTTTTAGGTACACTGTAAAATGTAAAGATTATTGTCAAGCTGATTTTAGCATTATGAAATGCCAAATGAAATTTTAAATATGCACAATTTTAATTGTCAGTACCGAATTAAGTTCATCATACACAGATTAGGAAAATATTAAAAAATGAGATATACAGAATAGCAATATTTGAAATTATTTAGGTTCCATATCTCTTTGAATTTTCGTGGTATATCCATTTACACTTTTCTACCATATACAGCTATACTATAATAACCCTACGATGTGAAGTTTTTTACAAAGTCTTACAAGAAGAGGGCCAACCTTGTTAATCACAGATTTTGATTATTTTAATATATGTTGTAGGGTAGAGACCTCTTAGGGTCAGGTTCAACGGATTTTATCCAACGCTCCTTAATTCTTGAGAAACCGGGGGGGGGGGGGGGGTCTAATAATAGTACACAACTTAAATACTTACTTTGCAACCACAATGATAGGTTGGTCGTAGTTCAGTTGGTATGGCGTTTGCCGGTTGATCCGCGGCCCCGGTTCGATACCTGAATGCGCTACATTTGTATTTCTCATTTTTTGTTTTATAAATATACTTGTAAGTATAATTCATAATCTCATTGTCAATTAAAATTTATAATATTTTATATCAATTATAATTTTAACCTATTTAATTTTTTGCTTTTCACTAAATAGTTGTAGAAAACATCATAAAACTGTTAATTTTTTAAAAATCACATTTAAAATGTATTTCATATATTCTTTATCGATGCAATGATATTGAGCAATTGTGTCAATTCGTGATTTTAAAGAAAATCATTTACGCATTGCTTTAACAAAGGAAGTCAATGCGATAATACTATTACTCTGCTTTTAAAGTAACAAGCATAATTATATTAAAAATTAGCATCAGAATTAAATTACAACCGATATTTTGCATATTAAAGATTTTTAAATTTGTAATACGTATGCTCGATCTTTCAATTATTTTGCTTTCACCTTTATCTTCTTTATGCTTTTATTTTTATTTTTTTTTAATATTCTTTTATTTTATCATAACTAGATGGCACCACAACAGATTTTGTCACGATTTTGGAATTTTTATCATTCAATAACAGATCCAATTTCTTTTTAAACCTCTTTAAAGGATGAGAAATAATAATTTAAAAATAAAAAATGATAAATTTAAGTTTGTTAACATTATATTTAACGTATGATATTAAAATTTGTAATTGAAATTATTAAATTATAATTACAAGTATAATTATAAAACAAAAAATGAGAAAAACAGATGTAGCGCGTTCGGGTATCGAACCCGGGTCCGCAGATAAGCCAGCGAACGCCGTACCAAATGAGCTACAACCAACCTATCAATGCAGTTGCAATGTAAGTATTTAAGTTGTGTACTATTATTAGACCCCCCCCCCCGGTTTCTCAAGAACTAAGGAGCGTTGGATAAATTCCGTTGAACCTGACACTAAGGGGCCTGTACCCTACAACATATATTACAATAATCAAAATCTGTGATTAAGACGGTGGCCCTCTCCTTGTTAGTATTCTTATAGAAACGTTTTTTTTTTTAATAATACAATTACTAATTCATATATTTATTGTACGGATGCCTCTGTATGCGAGTAATACTCGCACTTGAATGTCTTTTTTTTTGTAGTGCTGGTGATGTTTCAGATTATACGTGTTGTTTTTTATTAAACATCTTTATTTACTAACAAAGAAAATATTTAAGTATAATTTATTTAAAGTATAATTACTTTTAATAAAATAATTTTAACAAAACATATATGTTTTTATATATAGCTTTGTCGCTATACTTACTGAATATTGCTATTTCCAATAATAAAGTGAATAGCGTTTCGTTATAGAAGTATTAAGCTACTTTTTTAATCATCTAACTAAAATTTAATCTTTCATCATTTACGTATGTTGATTAACTTAATCATTAATTAACTTAAAAAATTAAGTAACTTTTTTGTTCTTGAATTGATTACTGAATATTGAAATACATTTATTAACTGTACATAGAATAAATATCTTAAAATATTCAAAGCACTTATCAATAAATTGGATTAATCTTTCAATCTGGATAAAAATCAAATTAATGGGATTAATTAATTCATTTTTAATTCATTTATTACATTTTCAAATAAATTTTCTTATTCATACTAAAATTTTATTATTTTTTCAGTTTCAATAATGGTATTTAAATAAGATTAAGTTAAACTTAATAATGTATATATGTTTTATTTATAGTTTGTTTTCATGATGTAAGTATACTGTGAAATTACATTTATTTGTAGGATGGCGATTATGTTTTAGAGATTAGATTTCATTATTTTCATTTAATATTTTTATTTAATGACCTTTCAAAATATTCCATTATACATGACTTAACTGAAATAATTTGAACAAAATATGTATTCTTGTATTTCATTTTGTCACTATACTTAATATGTTTTGATATTTCACATTATAAAATTAATATTTTTTCATTAATAAGTAGATGAATTTTAACACTTTCCAATGAAAAGTGTTTCGATTTAGCTAGCCCGCCGTCTGCTTTCTGTCGATCTGGCCATCTGTCCAAGCTATAACAATAACTCTAATCAATATACCTGAATTTCCAGATACTATATGTTATTGAGTTTTACAATAGATTGTGGCCCATTGAAGATAATGCATGGAGATGTTATAACACACTTACAAGGCCACAAACGAACACCGTTACATTATGGTCTGTGGTGGGGAAATTGTTTGCGGTGCATTTCCATAACATTACCCTACTTCAAACATAATGTAATTGATATGATTCACTGAGGTGAACGACAATATGCTTTCCATAGAATATTGAACGAGTAGTATTTATAGTTCACTTACAGGTTGGACAAATGTATTCCATTACATTATGTAATACACGTCTGTAGGGATATGCATGGATAATTGATTGAAGTGTATATGTTTGATGTTTAACTACTTTAAACATAATTAAATTGATACATATTACTGAGATGCATTACTAAATGCTTTCTACACCTTATAAAGTGCATACTATTTATTATTTATTTACTGGGACAAACAAAATTATTCCGTTACAGGATTGAGTATGAGAGATATTTTGGAAAAGTTTGTTTTCAGTTGTGGTAAGCATTTTAAATTTAAATACAGTGAATTATTATGTGTGTATAAATTCTATTAAGGGAAGGGTTTACCTTTTTAAACGATATTGTTTATTTTTAAAAATATGTTGCACATGGTGAACTCACTGCATTTCAATGTTCACATAAAAGTACATTTTCTGATATATATAGTGTAAAACGATGAAATGTAAGACCTTTTCATATAATTTTATTTTAAAAAAACCCCTGAAGGCTAATTTCATGCGCAGGTTTATCACATATATA
This sequence comes from Maratus speciosus, assembly GCA_963932465.1. Taxonomy (NCBI): domain Eukaryota; kingdom Metazoa; phylum Arthropoda; class Arachnida; order Araneae; family Salticidae; genus Maratus; species Maratus speciosus. The sequence goes on along the minus strand of OZ010786.1, from coordinate 509,197,505 downwards.
ATAATGGACATTATAAAAAAAATTTAAATCTCTATCTCAAATATAAAAAAGGCCTTAGCAATTTTAAAACATGAATGTGAAGAAAATAGGATAATGGATAAAAATTCATTTAAAGTTTTCATTTGTGTGGGCAATTGCTCTGGTTTATTAACAAAATTTACGATATCTCGCGATATAATTGCCGTATGGATGACAATGAGATGTCAAAATATTTAAAATTAAACAGGCTTTCATTTAATATTTAAATCTAAACATCAATTGTCTGACAAATTTTTAAGTAAACTGTCCCTTTAATCATCTACAGGGTATCACAAAAGAATTCATAAGCATTATTGCTTGTGGGCATAAATTGTTTAAAATGTGCTTTTTTAACATTGTTATGCATTTTCTAGCTCAAAAGATGATTTAATACGCCAAGAGATTCATTTAGAATATACAGAGCTGCAGAAAGTAAATTGGATATATTGCTCTGTATAGGTGATAATAATTGGATTTGCGGTTTTAATTGTTTTGCCCATTTTCCAACCGAATTATAGTAGAGTACACTTAAGAATTCTGAATATTTTTAAATTCACATACAGAGTTGCGAAAAAGGACTTCAACACATTGCTGAGTAAGGATGGAAATTGATAGTATTGCGATTTAAGTTGTTTTGCGAGTTTTTCAACTGAATTAAATTTTAGTGTAATACGTGGTGTGTATAAATTCTAAACATACATGACTAAGAAATGTGAATTCGATGCAAAAGAATCCGGTTTATCTTCCATGTTCGGGGTTATCTAAATGTGCAATTTAAATTGTATTATACATTTTTCAGTTCAATTAATTTTTACTATAATATGTAGTTATAATTAAAAAAAAATCTAAATAAAATTATATTCTTGACTATACAACTGAATATAAATTTATTGTTTTCTATATGGGTAGAAATTCCTAGAAAGACATTTTTATTTACTTTATGTGTGTTCTAGATAAATGAAATTTAATTTTTCTATGTGATATGCAATGAAATTTGTATCGTATTATAGTATTCAAGACTGCACAAAATAGTTTGCACAAATGTATGGCCATATACATTACTTACTGAAAATTGATTTCTATCTAATTTATGTGACGCTGAAATGCACATTTAGATACAACATTCAATCGTATGGAAAAAGGAAATTAATTAACATTAATCTAATAGTGTTGGAAAGCGTTTCATCATGTATGACTGAAGTATGATTTTTCGTTCATGTTTTTATTATTATATATACCATTATAAAAATAATAATAATAATCTTGGTAATCGATATCTACTAATCTAACAGGAAATTTATTATTAGTTAAAATTAGTGCTAGGGAAAATAATGCCGTCAGATACAACCTTGACTAAGGCACTTACCATATCTTAACTTCAGCTTAACAATTTGATTAACCTTTTTGTTCATGTCTGACTGAACTGATTACTGAATATTGAAATATCCATAATAACTTTTATATAACTCAGTATCCTCAAATATCCAAAGCACATTTATTATGGGTAGCAAATTTTCAGAAACTAGGTTAATAATTAAATTGACAGAACGTCAAATGGATGTGCCGAAGAAAATGCATTTTTAAAAAGTTATATTTTCTTTCCGATTACATTTCACATGCATTTTCATATTTTTTTGTTTCGTCTTCATTATTAAGATTTAAATAAAATTAAGAAAACATTAATGAAGCACATTTTTTGATAACATATTTCGTAAGAATAGTAAAATGTTAAAGATTAAAAAACATTAAGAATGAAGACCACAACTTTACTGTAAAAGTAAAATAGTTTAACTTGACTCTTGCGACTATTATGATATGGAGTAAGTGAGCGATGTTTTATCATTAATATTGTAAGCAAAAAAGTATGTAAAATTGTAAGCAGTAATGATACATATGTATATTATAACACCGTCATCATATCACCTGAATTTTTTTATAAATATATTTCTAAATTTTATTGAATAACTAATATAAGAAATATTACCAGTAGATTTAGCTTTTTGCCATATGCTTTATTGAAAAGTGTTGTTCTGTATTAAATCTCATATAAAACTCCATATTAGAAAATCGTTCTGTTATTTATTTTAATGGTTATTTTAATGATCATATTTTCATGAGTGCAAAGCCGTAGCCTCTTAAAATATATCATATTAGAAAAAAATTAGTACAATCCGTTTAAATCTACAAATTTAAACCTTCTGATACGAATATTGAAATTCAAAATGTGAATATTGATTTCAAAATTTATTCTCTATATCCCCTGTCTACATAATTTGGGTATAAAGGGATAATTTGAGTATAAATTTAATTTTAATTTTTTTAAGTCTAATATTTTTCATCACATCTGTAGCGTATCACGTGTTTATACACTGTTTATAATTTTTTCAGTGTAAAGTTCATCTAAAGTTCATTTCAGTAAAAAATTATCTAACTCGTATTTCTTTACATGTCTGAGAGAAATACAATCAACTACGCATTATTACAAACCAGCTGCATCTATATTTCTTTAATACAGGTACGTTTACATTGCATTAGTTCACAATAGTTGGTCTTAAAAATGTAATTTTGAAGTTTAATATATCTATATTATACAGAACAAACGTGTCAGAGTGTAACTCTGACGCCATTTAGACAGTGGCAACACTAAATGATCAAATTTAGCTTTTACTGCAATTTTTTCAAACTACTAAAAATCGCACATTTTAAATTTTTAGACCGTCGATTAGGGATAAAAATGTATTTTCAAGTGAAATTTATTTGAAAACGTATCGCAATTTATTTGAAAAAAAGTAACGCTATTTACTCAATTTTTGTTATTTTTAAAATATTTTTTAGGCATGATTTTTTTTAAACATATGCCTATCGTGTACAGACGATTACGTAAGATAAATTCGTTTGTAGTTAAATTAATATAAATAGCTCAGCATTTGTTTCCAGTATTATTTGACATAAAGAAATTAAAACTTTCACCGGACAATATTTAAAACAATAAAATATAAATATTTTTTTAAAACAAATTAAAAAAAAAATGTGATCGAAATGTGTCTGAAGAGGATGTATCAGATGATATGGTGGTTCACGGGTTCGATGAAAAGGTGATTAAAAAAACTCCAACATTTAGATGAAAGTACAATCAGTTTTTATTAATTTTTAATACGAAGGAAGACATCTCATAAAAAGAAGCCTCAGATATGAAGCTATGTAAAAGCAAAGATTAAATATATCTCTATGTGTAGAAGCATATCCGTTCAAGACAAACTGCTTCGCAACGTCACAAAATCAAAAGAAAACAACAGTGGTCCTCTTAGCGGACCTTCCATCAGGGTTGTCGGGATCGAACTGTACTTAAAGCGTAATGAATCAAAAGACTTGGCATATTGCATTATCGCAAACTAATAATGTTTTTTGACGCCGGAACTGCAGAGACGAAGCATTGGCGGCAGGTTTAGCAGACAAATGATGTGGCAATCCCCCTTTCAGTGCACCCACAGGATGTGAAGCAACCCTTCATGTTTCAAGAATAAGGTATGGTTTTTGTTTACTTTAAAAACAATTTGCAGTTAAATGTGATTGAGTAATCTTTAACAAATGTATGTAGCATAGTGATAAATGAAATATAATGCGAAACTGCAATTCCAATAAAAATACTTTTTTTATTCCTTTTTTTACCCGTCAAATTCTTATAGGAAATGAGAGTGATTTATTTAAAATGCAGATAAAACACTATAAAGAAAATAAGACATTAAAAGAAAGTGCAGATGTACGGAAGTATAAATGTGTTCGTGATTGCTTTTAAATAAAAACCGTTAGGAATGGAAAATAAATAAATACGCGAGAATGAGAATTTTGAATAAGTGAGAAAAATATGAAACTATAAATCTTTATATATATTGAGTAAAGTTCATTGTGAAAGGAGAAAGGAAAATAGATAAATGTAGAACTATGAATTGTTTTAGGATAAAGAATTCCTATAGTTACTTTACTTGTTCAAAGTAGATTTTGCGAAAAGGGGGTGAAACCGATATGTTGCAGATAAAATCTGCCACACCGTGCACTTAAACCAGTAAAATGATCAGAATAAAAAAAGGCTGATTTAAGTAATGATCATTGCCGATTTCTTCTGCTGTTAACTCGTGACAAGAGGCCAATAAAAAACTATCGCTTTTAATAAATTTCAAATCTTTATTTAAACTAATTACTATTTTTAATATAAATATGATATTTGGTATTGTTAGTTCGTATTTAAAAAATATTTAATGTAAATAACTAACATAGTTATCAATTAAATAAATGGTTTTCATCTATATTCTGTATCTGCGAAGGCGGGTCGCATCCCCTTGTATGCGTAATTTTTAAATATGGGGTAAATTGGGTATAAGGTCTAATTCTACATGGTGATTCAAAACGTATCGTTCAAATTCCGTGGGGAGGTAGGGAATGCTTCAGGAAATCGATTTTACATAGGAATGTATTTCCGCAAAGTTACGCATGCCTATGTAGAGGGCGCTGCTTTACTCAATCTTAAATTGCGTCGAAATCGTTGCTTTGGCTTCCTAAAGCTAGTATTATTTCTTCTCCTATTTCCACTTCACACTTGGACTTCCACGAGGCCTTTTTCATCTTTAAAAACTCAAAAAATCTCGTTAATGCCTTTTATTCAACGCCTTCATTATCTGACGCTTGGAAACTTCTCGTTTGTTTTTGTTCTTTTCCATCTTTTTAACCTTAATTTAGATGACGTTTTCGGGCATACTTTCCTATGTGAAATCGATTTCCTGACGTATTCCCTACCTCCTCACGAAATTTGAACGATAAGTTTAGAATCGCCCTGTATAACCAAACTTATAAACTAATCTAGTAGTTATTTTCCAGACATGTGTGGAAAAGACATGTGAGAAGAGTACATGTGAGTGGGGTAATCTCAAATTGGCATTAGAATATGTCCAGACTTGTGAATGAGTGTAAGCTTCTAATCCTACTCTGTAACAGATGTTTCTTAATCTACAAACATGTACTATAATCAAGAACGAAAACATACAATACCTTCTTGCAAGTCGCCGAAGATTCCAAAAAGCATTCATTTATCTTTAAATACCGCAGAAAACTATTTATTTTCGAAATTTAAAGAATAATAATAATTAAGGACTTTACGTTGTAATACCTAATACAGAACAAAATAGATGTTGCTATCCAACGTACTATTTATTCAGAAAATAAAAGATAGTGTAAAATAAACATACAACCCAGCAAAGAGGAAATTGCTGGCCAGCAGCAAGATAGGTGCTGGCAATGATGGAGAAGTGCTGGCTGATGGTCTACCACTGCATGACAACTGATGGACCGCTTCAGTCAACTTTGCTGTTGGAAATCATCAGATAAACTTCTGGTGGGCATCCATTTTATCTCATGCGCTGGCCCACCACTAGATGGAAGTGCACGAACTTTTGCAGTATTATTGCTGGGAATCCATACGCTAGGTGGCGCTGCGAATATCGAAGACATTGTGTATTCGAACACAAATCTAAAATGATTATCTTAACACAATTTAAGCTGTGAAGCTAATTATTTTTGAAAATGTAAAAAAAAATATAGCACCACTGCCACAAACAAAATAAATAAGTAAATGAATAAATAAATTGATGTGATTAAAATACACATCATCAAAACCATTGATTTGAAAGAAAATAAAAGACTAGGCCCCAGCGTTAAGGAGACCTCCCAGTAGTAAAAATCACTATCGGATACATTTTTACAATCCCCATTTACAAATAAGCAGAACTATAACAAATAAATTTTACGAACGGACAGTTTTACGACAATGTTCGGACATCAGATTTACGATACTGGACTAGAGGCTTTCCCTCCAGGACACACAGCTGGAAGACAACGAGTGGATGGTACAGACATAGAGGCAGGCATATAATTTTCAAAAACGAACATTTAAATCACAAAATCGGCAGAAGGGGAAGAAACAGATCAGATCTTATTGGATGCTGAGAAGAGTAAATAATAAAAGGGACGAATAAATTAAAAAAAATAAAATGTAAGAGGAATACAACGAGAGGAAAAAAAGAAGGGAGTCTAAAAAAATGTTTTGCTAAGAGTGTTTCAAAAAAAGAAGGTCCTCTCCATGAGTTCTCACATCAGTATGCTGCAGTTCTTGGTAGAATGAAATCCGAATGGAAGCCAGTGTACCCTCTTGATATGGATACTCATCAAATACAGATCTGTCTACATATAGTGCTGATGTCCCCAACAAATTATGATTCCTGTCAAAAAAGGTACATTTTTATTTGATTCCCTTCTGCCTGTTAAATTGAAGAATTATAGCATTTTAAATTGAAATACGCCCTTGCCTACCCTTGCCTGTAAAATAAAGACAGAATATCGTTTACTGGTTTAAAATAAAAACTAGGACTTCCCTCAGAGGGATTAGTCTGAGCGATATTGCTGAGAACATAGATTTAATAATAACATGTGGAAGCAAAGAAAATACGATGTTATCTTCAATTGTCCATATACTGCGCTAAATTGAAATGATGAAAATAAACGAATCGTAGAATTACAAAATCTTATATATAAATTCGTATACCCTGTTTAAAAAAATGGGAAATAAAACCATGCAAGACAGCCATGCATGGATATAAAATTAAAAGTACGCAATATATTAAAAGCAAAATAGAAAATGAAACATTAAATTATCTTATATCGTTATTTTAACTGTATAAAATGGTGTCAAGAGCATAATCAGATGCTCCGCACCAATTTGAGTAACTTTAAATGACAAATATATGATGTTTAAAAAAAATGGACTATACTTTATATGATGTGTGCTCCCCTCGGAATAGTTAATATTGTACAATATCTGTTTTCCACGGATGTAATGAGGTTGTCGATAACAGTTAAGGAATTCTCTCCTCAAAATCTGATATAGTATCAAAATACCGAATACATCAACAGTGGCATGCAATGCTTCGTCAGAGTGTGTTTTAGATATGCTTGATCGGATTTAAATGATGAGTGTATGCTGGCCACTACATACGCTGTATTGTTTTGTTTTCAAACATATTATGCACAAGTTGAGCTGTATTTAGCATGTATTAAATAAAAGAAATCGGCAATGATTGCAACATAAAGTATGACACAAGATCTGAATATATCGTCTGCATAACTTTTGAACTGTCAAAGTGTCATTTGAAGTAATTTACAAATCCATACATAATTATTCAGCAAATCATGCAAGCTAACATACGCCAATATGAACCCGATTATGAAATTTCACCAGAATAAGTTAATATACAAAAAAACTACTAATGATAATTAAGAATATAACCTTATGATAAAATGTCTAGAAAAATCACACAGATAAAAAATTCATATCACATTTAAAACGGCACTTCCCTCTGTTAGTGGCCTTAGCGAGAGAGAGAAAAGCCTAGAGAAGGAACACTTTAACAAGTACTTTCGGGCAACCTACTCACTGCTTCATACAGGTCTTTATTCAATATTTACCCAATTATTTAATGCTAGGTGGGTATCTATCAGTTTTGTTGCATTTAAATTGCATGTTTTGCGGAGGTAATACAGCATTATGAAATATTTAAAGTTGCTGTACCTAATAATTCCAAATTAATGGTAATTGAGATCGCTTTCCATTAATTTCATCTTTTTAAATTTAAAATTTTTTAGAAACCATTCATAGAGAAAATTGTATATTTTAAAACTAAGCCGATGCAAAATTTCAGGATTTTGGGCTCAGCAGTAACACAGAAATAGAAAATTTTCGAAAGTTTTTTGTTTCTGCACTGTTTTATATAGCGACATTTTTAGAAATTGTTCTATTGCGAGAATTTAGGTCATGATAAATACACCTATGTCAATTTTCATGTTTATATTCCTAACAATTCCATGTGCTTCGTTACTTAGATCATCTTTAGATATTTTTCCGTTTTGTTTAGTCTTTCGGTTTTTTAGAATTCGTTCTACAACGAGCATTTACATCTTATAAATTACTACCATGCCAAAGTTCTAGTTTCTAACCCCAACAGTATCCCAAAAATTTCAGTGTTCCAAATAAATCATAGTTTAGAACCTTTCTAGAAATGTTTACGTTTATCCGTCAAATTGAACCTTTTAGAGAGCGTTCATTACGAGTATTTACATCTTAAAAGTAACTACCACACCAAATTTAAAGTTTCTAACCCAATCAATATCGCAGAAATCGCAATTTTAGAACTTTTTTGCTCCTGCGGCGATGTAGGTTCTTGCACTGACATAAAATACAGTCTTTTTTTCGGAGCAGAGATGGCCACCAACATTTTTTAAAGTTGGCTATGTAGTTTCAGAGATAACACCTCACAAACGTACAAGCATTAATAATATTATACACTTTATAATATTATAACGCTTTATAATATTAGCATTAGATGTACAGATACAAAAGCCATTTATCTGTTACAAACTAACGCGCCCGGCGTTGCCCAGAATTTGAAGGATGTTTGTTCTGAAAAATCAATTTCAAAATTTAACATACGACACAAAACAAACATTAAAAAAAGCAGTCGAAATGTTGTATGAATGAATCATATGAAAACGCTTTATAAAAATGTATAAATGTATATAACAGACGCAAAAGAATACAGCTATAAATGAACTTATTTCAAATTATAATAGGAACAATTATGTTAAAATACGCGAATATTTCCCTAATCGGGTTTTTATCATGCTTCAATACATTTTCACACTCATATAACGTTATACTATATCCACCACGTCCTTTATATTTCCAATATGACGTAATATTTTCTTCTTTCACGTTGAAACCTTGAAATAGAAATGTTATGAAGTTATATACACTTTCATTTAAATTCGTCAAACTATTTATTTCATTTTCATTTTTCACGTGAATATCTTGCAATAGAGATGGTATGATGTAATAGTCACTTTTTTTTTTTTTAATTCGGCAAACTATTTATTTGATTTTCATTTTTTACGTGGAAATCTTGCAGTAGAAAATTAATTGTTTTAGTAATAATTTTATTGTGTATTTTAATTGTTGGCAACTACTATAACGAAAAATGTTTAAATTTGATAAGAAATTGCGGTTAAATTGGTGGTTTTTATTAATTAAAAATTAACTATAAATTATTTCGATTCCGGATTATTTAAGTTGCCTCGGCCATGTTTTAATACACATGTACGTATCTTTTCACAATTTTGGCTTCCAAAGTGTGGATTTTTATAGAATTACAAATAGACAAATAGACAAATTTTCATTTTTATATATCTCTCTATTCTAAAAAAAGTAGCTAACGCTGTCACAGCCGCCGCCGCCGCCGCCGGTTTTCAATTTTTTGTGACCGGAGGTCTTTCTTCATTAATATTAAGAAAACTATTGCATACAAAATTATGAAAATCGGTGGTATTATAGAGAAATGTTTGATTAACACGCTGATGTATACAGTTTTCAAATAGAAGAATTATTTTAAGAGATATTTAATGATAAATTTGGACAAAATCGTTCCATTAAAAAAGTTATATAGGAACAAAAACTATACATGGGAATTTAATCATTTTTAGATCATTTTATTGAATAGAAGATCCCGGTGTGCAGATTCCATTAATTTTTTTTTTTTATTTGACTCATTTTTTGAGGGTTTTTTTTCTATTTTAAATTCAAATATTTAGCATTTCGACAGATATTTGTTACATATTTTAGAAAATGGTATTAATTTAAACTGTTGCCAACTATATAAACAGCGCAAACAATAATGTTTGCTTCAAATAAAAAAAAATATTTACACGTTACTATTATAAACAGAAAAAAACCTTCAAATTAGAATTAAATAATTAGGTATAAAAAGCAGGCACGTATTGGAAATTACGCCATAAAAACTACATTTACATGTGAATTTTAAAAGAGAAAGGATATTGTAAAATAAATTCATTAACATACTTTAGAAGTCTTAAATAGAAGAAATTACGTCACATTACACTTATTATGCAAAATGAACAAAAAATAATATTGCAAAACAGTTTAAATTTAAAAATTGCTCGAGACAAAATATTAGAGGTTAAATATTAGACTTTTTCAAAATTTTATTATTTGTCGTTTGATGTGAGATGTTCAGCTATAAGTATGCAAAATTTCATGTCTCCAACTTAGTTAGGGACTGAGTTAGAAAAATTGCTTAAAATACACAAGTTAGAGTCCAGAGGGTTAAATATTAGACTTTTTCAAAATTTTATTATTTGTCGTTTGATGTGAGGTGTTCAGCTATAAGTATGCAAAATTTCACGTCTCCAACTTAATTAGGGGCTGAGTTAGAAAAATTGCTTAAAATACACAAGTTAGAGCCCAGAGGGTTAAATATTAGATTCTTTCAAAATTTTATTATTTGTCGTTTGATGTGAGATGTTCAGCTATATGTATTCAAAATTTCATGTCTCCAACTTAATTAGAGGCTGAGTTAGAAAAATTGCTTAAAATACAGAAGTTAGAAACCGGAGGGTTAAATATGACTTTTTCAAAATTTTATTATTTATCGTGTTATCGCAAGTGTTCAGTTATAAGTATGCAAACTTTCATGTCTCCAACTTAATTAGTGGCTGAGTTAGAAAAATTGTTTAAAATACACAAGTTAGAGCCCAGAGGGTTAAATATTAGACTTTTTTCAAAATTTTATTATTTGTCGTTTGATGTGAGGTGTTCAGCTATAAGTATGCAAAATTTCATGTCTCCAACTTAATTAGGGGCTGAGTTAGAAAAATTGCTTAAAATACACAAGTTAGAGCCCAGAGGGTTAAATATTAGACTTTTTCAAAATTTTATTACTTGCCGTTTGATGTGCGGTGTTCAGCTATAAGTATGCAAATTTTCAAGTCTCCGATATATATAGTTTCTGAGAACGGGCTCTGTAACAGACGGACAGACAGACAGACAAAGGAGTGAGACAGGTAGGGTTTCTTTAGATGAACGAAAGTCAAAAAACATGCTGCAGATGACTGTAACAACATCCTAAAATTACATTACCATCAGCGATCTACCAATCCCGAATTTAGTTTATATTCGTTTCATATATTCTATTTCTTTTGTGCGGCCCTGTAAAATAACTATCAATAATATATACAGTAAAACCTCTAAATAGCGGACACCTCGAGAATGCAGAATTTGTCCTCTATTTGGATGTGTCCGCTACTGAGAGTAAAACATGTACAGTTATTTAAGTGTTGGTAATCGAAAAAATGTCCGCTAAATAGAGGTATCCGCTTATGGGGTGTGTCCGTTATGGAGGTTTTACCAGTAAAACCTCTGAATAGCGGACACCTCGAGAATGCAGAATTTGTCCTCTATTTGGAGGTGTCCGCTACTGAGAGTAAAACATGTACAGTTATTTAAGTGTTGGTAATCGAAAAAATGTCCGCTAAATAGAGGTATCCGCTTATCGGGTGTGCCCGTTATGGAGGTTTTACATGTAAAAACTTTGAATAGCGAACACCTCGGGAGGGCAGAATTTGTCCTCTATTTGGAAATGTCCGCTACTGAGAGTAAAAAATGTACAGTTATTTAAGGGTTGGTAATCGAAAAAATGCCCGCTAAATAGAGATGTCCACTAATCGGGTGTGTCCGTTATAGAGGTTTTAACCCATAATAATATCATCCTTTACAAGAAAATTGCATGTTGTATGATAGACAGACAGACATCCAGAGAAAGATAACCTCCCGGAGCAATAAACACTCATGTCTTTTGTTTTAATCATCCCCAATCGTTTCTAAATTTCGTTATACGAGTATTAAAAAAATCTGTCAATTTCCTGTCGATAGACTGACAACTATCTTTTAGCCCGAGTTTTTAGCCGGATTTAGCCTGTTGTATGTCATACAACAAGCCAGATTTTATACAACAGCTAAAAACGGTCACCGTGGTAAGGAGTACTGTATTATTGTTTGCCCACCAAAACTGGTTGCCACGGGTTGTTGCAAAGTTTGTGATCACGTGGTTGAAACTGATCTATTCAATATTACTGTGTGCGTATTTTTTTTTTTATTTGCTCCATGTTTTCAAACCAGTTGTCTATGAAAACATCCACCGGTGAAAGTGACGCACACCAAATTTCTGTGACGTATGGAGATAAATTGTGCTTTTTTATCAGTTTTTTTAATATAATTTTTAAACGGTTTGGAACTTATTTTTCATAGTAGGTGCATTCAGTAGGTGGCCCTGATAAGTACTTTCTGGTGCAATCAGAAACGAAATCCGACAAATATTTTTTGAGTTATGCTTGACAAAAGGTTTTTATTAGGCTTTTTCTTTAGTAGGACATGGCGTTAATATCCATCGTAGCTGTAATGTGTCCGGACAGTAATATTTCGCTGAGTATTAGCCTCCGCTTCGCTCAGACAATTACTCAAAATATTATATGAATTCAATTGTTTCCAATGGAAATCGTTGAATAAATTATATGTGTTTGTGTTGTATATTTGTGTTTTTTTTTAAATCTAAATAAATGTTATTGTTTGTGTATAAAACGAAATAAGTGTGAGTAAATGATTCATGTGTCTGTTTAATTTTATCAATTGTTAATTTAAGCATTCTAGTCGGCAGCTTCAAAGGGAAATTGGTACTGCAATAATACACAGCGCAAGTAGATTAAGTTTATTTTTTTTTAGTATTATTAACGAAGATTAATGATTGAGATGTTTCCTTTAGGTATACCAAATTCCCAGAAGCGAAACGATCACTAAGATTTAAATTATTCCATTCAGCCAACTAAATATATGCTTAAAAGGGGTATTGGAGAGATGACTAAAAAAAGGGGTAATGAGAGCTAATTAGGTGTCTATAACGTTGATTGTAAAATGCAAATTTCTCCCCATCATAAATAAATTCTTTATTTCAACGTACTTTTTTTTCTCCTTAAATCTGGTTTTACTAGGTTACAAAGGATTTCGGTTTTCATAATTTACGCAGTTCAGAATCAACAATAAAAAAAAGCGTGTAAAATACATAGGATTTCTATACAATAGAATAATTGCTATACCAGTTTAATGATTGGGAACGTAAATCACAAAAGAAACAAACTTGAAATAGTGTAATGAGAACTTCAAAACTACGAGCAATCGTAGCGTATACTGAAAGCCCTTGTTCATGTCCGATCACGAAAACCGAGCAGCATCGAGCGTGGTCAGTATTTGGAAGAGTGACCACATGCAGTTCAAATATTTATATAGACATTTCTATTATAGACACTTCTATAGATGTTTCTGTAGCTCTTGGGGAAACTAGCTTATAGAAAAAAGAGCCGTAATCATATAATACTTTGTTTTTTATAGAATTATGTAAGATATTTTTGTAAGGGAAAGTGCTGGGCCAGCAAAGGAATAGCAGTGGGATAGCTGCTAGCACTGCATGAAAAGTGACGGATTGAAGTAATGTGATGGCATACCAATGCTGGCCTGCTGTTGGCCATCACTGATGGGCCAGCTGCATTCGGCTCGGACACTTTTCGACAGATTTATGTAATGGCACCCTTGCACTTTACGCCTGATAGCACTGCTGGCTGCCATCTTTTTTCCAGCTGATGGTCCACTGTTTCTTTCTTTGCTGGGAAATATAATAAATCTCAACTTTTCGGTTTAATCGTTAAAACCTTCATCAAGAGTGAAATTTTCTAAAATATAAATCGACAGAAACACTTTATATGCTACATCTTAAAAATCTAATTCAAACTGGTAAACAGTTCAATGGAACCTTCTTAAATTCTAAAAAAAACAGCTCACTGGCGCCATCTGTTATCCAAAGTAAAAAACGAAGAATGAAAGGCTGTAAAAAAGACAGGGAAATTTCATAGATTTTTCAAAATAGAAAGCCAAATTTCAGGAACGAGAAAGGAAACATTATCGTTACAAATTCCTTGGTTCCTTAAACGAATTTCTAAAGATTCCCAAATAATCGCATTAAACGGAACAATTTGCTTGGAAATAGCCTTAGCACGGTCGAAGTCAATAAAAGTAAGTACTTTAAGGGAACTTCTTGAGAGTACTGTTTTACTACAAATTTATTAAACTATAATATAAAATTACTAAACTTCAAATTCTATGACATAATTTAAATTAATGAGTAAAAAAATAGATCCAATTCCATACCCATCTTTCTTTGGTGTGTATGAAATACCCTTTAAATTTACAGATGGGACAATGTCCTCCTATATTTGTATGACCAAACGTCGAATTTTTGTAAGATTGAAAGAACACAAAAAACGATTTCAAGTTTAGTAAATTTTCTAGAGCACTCTCAAGAAGTTTCCATAAAGGACTTATTTATCATTTATTGATTTCGACCATGCTAGGGTATTTTACATCCAAGCAAGTTGTTCCGTTTAATGTTATTATTCGTGAATTTTTAGAAATTCGTTTAAGGAACTAAGAACTTTGTAACGATAATGCTTCCTTTCTCATTCCTGAAATCTAGCTTTCTATTTCGAAAGATCTATGAAATTTCCATGGTGTTTTTAACAGCCCTTCATTCTTCGTTTTTTACTTCGGATAACAGATGGTCCACTGAGCTGTGTTTTAGGATTTAAAAAGTTTCCGTTGAATTATTAGTTTACCAGTTCTTTACCAATTTGAATTAGATTTTCAAGTTGTAGCATTTAAAGTGTTTGTCGATTCATATTTTATAATATTTTACTCCTGATGAAGGTTTTAAAAATTAAACCGAAACGTTGAGATTTATTTTATTCATATGTTTATTTTACATCATCTTTTAGTTTGTGAATAAATAGTACTTTGGATAGCACACCTATTTTGTTTTTTATTTAATTTTTAACTCGTGTTACAGAAATTGTCACATGACTAGTGTGAAGCGGTCTGTGAGACTGCTCTATCGAAAGATGAATAAAAGGCACGATTAACTCATAGGATGCTGTTTTTGTACTAAACTTTTTGCACAGGATTGTTATAATTAAAATTCACCTATTCAAAAGTGTCTGGTGATGGTACTAATGTTCCAAACGGAACGAAATTTCGGTAGTGTTTTCAGTTAAACTGAAAATTACAAGTAAAACTATAAAAAATGAAAAAAGCCGCTGTCTGAGAGACCGGTAACATCAGTTAAAGGTTAAAGAAGAATTTATAAAAATAAATTTTTATTAGCTGCCCGTCATTTTCGGAAACGTTTTTACAATGCAATAATCAGTTTTCTCAAATCGGACTATCACTTTTTCAGATGCTACCAATTCTGAGGTAAATATTTTGAAATTCGGAAAACATGTTTAACAGGCAAACATACAATATTAACAGCATGAACATTAATATGAAAATTAACATTATTTTATTGCAATTACATACAGAAATTTAGTTATGCAGCTGAAAATGTTTACTTGGGAATTAACAGAATCCGAAAAACCGATTTTCCTTGTTCCGAGAACTAATTAATGCATTCTAAAATTACTAGGAATCGTTTCCGAAAATTACGGGCCGCTAATAAAAATTTATTTTTGTAAATTCTTTTTTAAATTTCGAAAAAATATTGTTTTTGAGATTTTTAAAGATAAAGGAACACTTTTCGGAATCTTGGATGACTCGGAACAATTTATTACTTTCCTCTATTTTCAATAGAAGAATGTATTGTAGTCGAATTTTTTTCGACTTTCGGTTTTCGACGGATTAACTCGTTTTAGGGGTTATAGATCATAGAAACAAGTTTATACAAAATGTCTGTCTGTCCGTGTGTCCGTTAGGGTGGAACTTAAGTATAGGGTAAAAAAAAAACTTTTTTTTTTTTAATGTGTAATAGTGAAAACTTTTTTCCTTTTTGGATGTCTAAACTTTTGGCTGAAAAGGTTTTTTTAAATTAAGTTGTTTTCTGGCTCCTCAAGGAGGTCAAAGTTTTGAAATTTCAGTATAAAGTAACTTAAAGTAAACAACGTAGCTGTTAGCTCATATCTACTTTTATTTAGCAAATATTATCCAGAAGTCACCACGAGGAGGTGGTTAAATATCGACTTCCACCCTCCTTACCTCCCTTTGTTATGGATTAATTGAATTGGATATTCAACCTACTGTCTTTTTAGGCAAACTTTGTCCATTACATTGTGGGAATTCAACTTTCCCAAGATTAGGCCATCTTTTGCTTAATATTTAAAGACGGTTGACGTAGCTCGTGGGACAATTTTGACACACGTTTCCACTGTTTGAGTATGACAAGGAAAATCTAAAATTCAGGTGTATCCCCTGTTTGTACTTTTTTAAAGTTCTTCATCCGATCAGTCTGTCAAGATAGGATCAATGTTTTTATAGTCTATAACTTCAATATGTTCGCATTTTTTTCAAGTCGTTTTCCTACTGGTCCAGAAAATCCTTTTGTATTCGTAGTTTTTCCAGCAAGATGGTGAAATAAGTATCTAAGAAAAAAGTTCATTTGCATGTAATAATCAAATTATCCAATATAAAGTTTTTAGGGTATTGCTTCCAATGTTTTAACAACTCCACATTTGTATCCTGCATTAAAGGCGTTTCTGTTTCACCCAATAACTTTCAAACTTGAAATGTCTGTATTATTATTTTGAAAATACACCAAAATTGCAGTGGCTATATTAATATAAGAAGAAGATGTCAATGAAATATGACCAATATATTTTTATCCCGGTTTTTGAATTAAGACCAGGTGTTCGTCTTTAATGATTCTTAGTTACACTTTTTTCCCTCTGCTTCAGTTATCATAGTGTTATCTTTTCTGCCACCAAAATACTAACCTTCTAAAATTAACTCATTTCGTCTTTCCTGTTCTTTCAAGTTCTTCCTATTATTTTCTCTTTGTCGTCTTCAAGTCCTTCTTTCAGTTACCTTTTTTATATTATCATCAGAAATACCCATATCTTCTAAGGTGCCATTTACAATAATATTTGCAGTTCTGTCTAATAATGTTCTTTCACCTTGTTGATTATCAAATTCAAGTTTAGAAAAACAACCGATTGAACTATTTCCTTCCGAACTATTTTTTACACTTGACGATCATTCAATCAAAACATCTTTTTTTTTTGTTTTAAAATAACTTTTTTCCTTGATATTTCCTTTTCCAGTCTTGCTACACATTTTTTGTAGTTTTTATATCTATTAATCCTATCGCCATCACCCCATCTCTCTTTGGTTTTTGAGAAAGTGACGTTCTTGTTCTGATACACGATAATATTTAGTGCTTTTATACAAAGAAATGTTTTTGCAGGATTACCTAACATTTTGCAATTTTATATTGGATGTGGGATTATTCTTTCTAATCTTAATATTTTTCTTCAAATTTTGACATTTCTCGCGCTATTCTCTAATAATTTTTTATGATTTGTGTATCAGAAACCATTGGAATTGAAGGTCTCAGCAATACACTTTTAATTGTATCATCAACGGCTTTAGATATTTTAGAAATAGTGTTTACCAGATTCCATCTGTCAGGTTTTAAGTAAATTGAACTCAAAAATAATGTTTCATAACATCTTCATATGTTCGTCAAAGATGACAGTGTAATGTTAATTGTTTTGGTTCACAAAATACAGGACACTTCAACAATTATCTAGATTTAGGCACATTAACAGACTTTGTCAATTTTGACACCGAATGTTTATTGAAAAATAATTAAAGAAACTGTTAACACACGTTAAATCGGACTAACTTGTTATGTGTCACAGCCAAATAAATCAGAGACAATGAAAGCCGACGCCCACGACGCTGGTTTCTACAAAAGTCAAATAAAGTGGGGCTAACTTTTCTAAGGCACTCAAACTAAATTATTCTCTTTTTTACAGGACATTAACAGTTAATTAATTTAATTTTGCAAACTATAAATTTAACAATAAGCTTTAAAAACTTTTCATGCAGTTATTGGCTTTTTTTCGTTTTTTAGGGAAAGTTAGGCGCTTTGAGGAACCGGTAAATATCATTTTAAAATTAAAAGAAAAATATTTTCTTTTTATGGAGTTAAAAAGGAAAAAAAGATTCACTCTTAGAATATAAAATTCGAAACTTCGTTTTTTAGTTCCACCCTAGTGTCCGTCTTTTCAGGTGTCTGTATGTGTGTCGCCATTGTACCATCAAAAATTGTGTGAATTTATGCACAGAATTGAATCAATTTTTTTTTTTAGTTTTTGGCTATGGCAAGCAGGTCCTCCATCAATTTGGAATAAATCCGCCGGTAGGGGTTGCTATAATAGCAATTTTTGTGCATTTTGAATATCGCACCATTGAAAAGTGTATGAACTTATGCATAGAATTGAAACAAATTTTTTGTGTATGTTTGTGGCCATGGCAAGAAGGTCCTCCCTGAATTGGTAAAAAATCTGCTGTTAGGGGGCGCTGTAATAGCGATTTTTGTGCAATTTTTGGGCATTTTGAATATTGTACCATCGAAAAGTGTATGACGTTATGCATAGAATTTAACCAAATTTTTTGTGTATGTTTTAGACCATGGCAAGAAGGAACTCTCTGAATTTGGAAAAATTCCGCCTGGAAAAGAAAGCGCTGTAATAGCGATTTTTGTGCAGTTTTCAATATTTTAAAATCAAAAAGTGTATTATGTTATGCTTAATTCTAATAAAAATACTAATAAAACTAATTATAATGAAATATTGACATGAGATAGAAGAAAGTTTTGGGATTGGCACATCCAACTAGTTATATATCTGCGTTTGTGACTGTTGTACATTTTCGTAGATTAAGAAACCTCTGTGCTTTTTTTTTATAATGTAGGTTTTTGCTTAGCATAATTTCTGTAAAAATCCTCTAAAGTGTCTTTTTTATTTAGAACATTTCTAATTTTAGTTACACAAGGGTAAACTAAATGCAATTAGAATATTAAAAGATATTTTTTGTAAATACACATTATACAGAAAACACCCACCTAGAGGATAATTTCATCTCAATTATTTATTTCTTCTTTCTAAATAAGAGAGCACTGCAATTAAATTCTTTTCGACTTCCAGTTTTCGCAGGATTTACAAGTTTTGGGGGTCAGAGATCTTGAAAAACGTTTATGGATAATGTATGTCTGTCCGTTCGTGTGTTCCTGTGTCCGTATTTCCGTTTTGTATCTTCGGAAAGTTATGCATAGACGTTATGCATAGAATTGAACAAAAAATTCTTGTTTTAGTTGTTGGCTGTAGCAAGCAGGTCCTTCTCGAATTTGGAAATATTTCACATTGAGGATGTGTTGTAAAGGCGATTTTTGTGTCATTTTCATTATTGTTCATCGAAAAGTGTATGAAGTTATCAATAGAATTGAACCAAATTTGATATAGGGTAGACCGGGGCTAGTTGGCCATAGGGGCATGTTGGCCCAGTCGTAATATTTTTTTTAACTTTGCGTTAGATAACATTGTCAGTCCAGCCAAGTATGCGTTTCTTCGCTTTCCTCCTCTAACATAAGCACCACTGAAGTCGGAGCGTCCGTTAAAGAATTATTGAGAATTTTCAAAATTTTGCAAAGATGAGTAAATTTCCTCTCTTATAAATAATCGTTTTTTATTTGTTTGTAAATTACATTTTAGATTTTGATATATAATAATTCAGAAAAATAATTGTTCGTAGTTATTGTAGGGCATGTTTTTTTATTGAAATACTTTCAGAATAATTCGTTACAGTCATGAAAAACAAAAATGGCGATACGGGGTTAGTTGGCCTATTTGGCACGGGGCATGTTGGCCCGCAACGGATTAAGAGAAATGTGATTTTTTTTTCTTATACAACCTCCCTGCCCCCCTCCCCCACCACACACACACTTTTTTTGTTTTTAATTTCTTTTTGCTGTAAGAATTGCTCCTATCAAAAGCTTGTCAATACAAAAATTGTGGATAATATTAAGATGATTTATGATAAACTTAAGTGAATTTGATATCTTGTGAATTGACAAAATTTTTTATTTTAATTTAGGAGGCTATATTGTGTTTTCGTTCGAAAGAAATAAAAATTAAGATTTGGTAAAATTTTGATCATTTCTTAAACTTTTACACTATCAGAACATTAAAAAGTGACGTCGGCCAACTTACCCCGCAATCGGGGCAGGTTGGCCCAAGCGACTTGGTGTCAATTTGAGTTTCTAAACTAATACTTATAGCTAATATTTTCAAACTTTACTATTGTTACTTCTTCCTGAAAGTACACTGATAGTGGTAACATAAAAAGAAATTTAAAATGTTGAATTGTAATTTTTTTAAATTATTAGAAGAAAAGGCGGGCCAACTAGCCCCGGTCTACCCTATATAATATATATGTTTTCAGCAAGCAAAAGGATGTTGAAAGTGAATTTGGAAATATTATGTTTCAAGGGGGCGCTGTAACAGTGATCTTTGCGTAAATTTCTCCATTTTTTTTTGTTGTTCTGTTACACACGACGAGAACTTCGCGTTTTGTTAAGCCAGCGATTCACAAGCAGCTGAAGTACAACATAATAATGAAAAATAATTATTTAATTAGATTAATTTTAACACAATTATTCTAATTGGTAAATAAATCATATTAGATGTAAATTTCCAACTGGAGGAATAATTTCCGGACCAGGATTCGAACCAGGGATCTCCTGGCTGAAGCTGCCAGCGCTTTGCCATCTGAGCTATATTGGACGAATCAGGTGGAACTTTTTTCACCCAGCTAACCTTAATGATTATAGCATCTGCTCTGAAACCAGTTCGAATCCAGTTGAACTTCAGAAATTGCGGGAGATCCCTGGTTCGAATCCTGGTCCGGACAATTTTCGCCCAGTTGGAAATTTACATCTAATATGATTTATTTACCAATTAGAATAATTGTGTTAAAATTAATCTAGTGTAATTTCTTATCCAGCGATTTATGGAGTTCCATTACCTGAGATTTATTCTGTTGAGCTGAACCAGGTTTCAGACCAGATGTTATAATCATTAAGGTTAGCTGGGTGAAAAAGTTCCACCAGATTCGTCAGGGATACCTCAGATGGCAGAGCACTGGCGGCTTCAGCCAGGAGATCCCTGGTTCTAATCCTGGTCCGGACATTTTTCGCCCAGTTGGAAATTTACACCTAATAAAATTATTTAACCCTCTAAGTGTTTGGGGCGTATTATTCCGTTCACTAAGCTCCAGGTTTCACAGCAATACAAGCAATATTTAAGATAATATAATTCTATAGATTTAATGAATTTTAAATACATTGAAGAATGATTAATAGTCTCAAGGATTACATACATATTTGTAATTGAGTTTTTTTTATAATGTTGAAAGAATCATATTTTCATAGCATTTAAAACAAAATGCAAAGAAAACAACATTACAATTTTACCCTTTTGCAAGACGCTCGGAGGGTTAATTATTATTAATAATTAATTAATTATTATTAAATATGAAGATCGAGATTAACTCATTTTTACTCAGCTTAGTAAAATGAAGCAGAAACTTAAGACGAAAATCAATGTCGGTGTGGTATTGACGTACGAGTAATAACACTGAAGGATTAACATGTGCAACAACTTTTGGAAATATTAATATGTACGAGGAAGAAGAAAGTTTTGGGATTTGCACATCCGACTCGTTTTTTTGTTTATTTCTAAAGAAGAAAGCACTGTTCCCGTCAGTTCTAAATAAAGAAGAAAGCACTGTTATCAAATACTTTTCGACAGTAATTTACAAGCAGCTGAAGTTCAATGATAACGAAAAATACTGATTTTATTAAAGTAGCTAAAATAGCCAGCGTTGCCCGGAATTTTAAGATTTTTTTTTTTTTTTTTTGGAAAAATCTATTTCAAAATTAAACATGCAGTATAAAACAAACAATAGAAACAAGTAAAAATCAAATTTAAAAAATAAAAAACCCGACTGCGTAAAAAGCGAACTAATTAATTATTTCGCATCAATGTGAAACTATATTTTATATTACTTATTTTTTTATTTATTTACTTTGATGATTGATGATTTTTAGGTTGTGTTTAATTGTCAACCTATAAACTCTGTTTTGATGAAGCCTGTATATGTCTATAAAGGTTACAGTTGCAGTAAATGTAGAGATCCCACCAAAATAACTTCCAGGTTGTGTAATATTTAAACGGGGCTTCCGACTGTAAAATAGTCAATGAAACATCGTCTTCACTTTGAAAGACCTATCCAATGATATGCCACTCAATAGGGTGCGTGAGTTTTTTTTTTCGTCTCTATCGCCATTTTGCATTTTACGGCCACTATTTTGAATTTATAAAAAAACCCTAGCCTATAACAATCGGACGGTTAAGACGAATCGAAAGAGAGCTCATTCATTAAAATCAATCCAGTCGCTGGGATGTTTCGAGGGTATCAAGAAATCCACATACCCAGATATTCGCCAAACACATAACCCTTTTTTGCAGTCGGGTAAAGAGTAGTAAAGACATCTTTATTTCAGTTCTTCATTAAGAAAGACCTCTAGGAACCTAAACCTTGGTAAAAATTCTAATATGTACACATGCACACACACACACATATATATGGAATAGATTTAAAAATGGCGAAAACAAGTTCAAAGAACCACAAAATGTTAAAATATGCCTTTATTTCCATAATCGGCTTTTTATAATGTTTGAATACGTTTTTTCAAACTCATATGACGTTATATATTCACCTGCTGACGTCCATTATATTCCTAATCTGACGTAATATTCACTTTTTTTAATTCGTGAAACTATTTATTACATTTTCACGTGTAAATCTTGCAATAGAAAAGTTATGACGTAATATTCACTTTTTTTTTTTTTTAATTCGTCAAACTATGTATTTCATTTTTCACGTGGAAATCTTGCAATAGAAAATTAATTGTTTTAATAAGAATTTTATTGTGGATTTTTCATTTTTGACAACTGTAATAACGAAGAACGTTGAAATTTGATGTGAAATTGCTGTTAAATTGGTGGTTTTTTATTAATTAAAAATTAACTATAAATTATTCACATGTAAGTAACATTTCACAATTCTGGCTTCCAAACTGTGGGTTTGTGCATAATTAAAGACAGAGAGATAAATTTTCATTTTCGTCAAATAATCATAAAAAAGCTCCCACAAATTTCGTCAAATGATTGAAAAAAATGGGCGATATTTCCGTTTTTCTCCGGCCGGTTGACGAAATTCAATTTTTTCGATTGTTAATATTTGCGGTTGTTTTCGTGACGGAATGATGGAATTTGCCTCTTTTTTTTTTCTTTTCACTTTGACCGATTGACAAAATCCGCGTTTTTTTTCTATCGACCGATTGACAAAAATCGCGTTTTTTTCTATCGACAGATTGACAAAAATCGCGTTTTTTTTCTATCGACCGATTGACAAAAATCGTGTTTTCTTTCTTATCGACTGATTGACGAAAATCCTTTTTTTTTCTATGGTTTATTTCACCACAGATGACGACATTTGCGGTTTATTTCGTGAAAGATTGGTGAAATTCGTGGTTTTATTTAGCTAACGATCGACAAAATTTGCCGGCTTTTTAAATGACGATTTTTGCAAAGTTCATGAACAATTGAGGAAATTCCCGATTTCTTTTCATGACCGATTGCCGATTTTATTTTGCGGAAATCTGTTAAATAAATAAATAATAATTCGAAGAATTCTGCTAATTCGTAGAAGAATCGCTTGCCGATATCTAGTGTCTACCTGTAAGAACATATCTGAAAAATCCGAGAGATACAAATTTAATGAGTGGGATCTCAAACGTGTTCTTTTCTCGGTTCAAATTTTTTTACGTCGCAAGATAACTGTAGTATAACCACTGCCGTTGAATTAATTCGCGGCGCATATTAAAAGAACGTCATTTATTTTCCCGATTCCATGGACATCGCAGTATTTTAGAATAAAACAATAAATTTACGATTATGCGGAAATGTGGAATCGATGTTTAATTATATTTTTTAATTATGGACAATAACAGAAAAAAAAAGGAAATTGATAAGAAAAAAAAATAATCCGAAAACCATTCGGCGAAAAAGGAGCATACCTATAAGAAGCATGGCGGCTTAGACGCTGAAAATTAGTCGCCAAAGCAAAAAAAATTAATCGCCACGTGGCGATTGGCGATCTGCACCTATACTGTATTATATAATTTACACGTAATTTTCCCCTATTGTGCACAAAATAACATTAAATATTCTTCGTAACGACACTTAATTGTTTGCAGTTTTTCTGAACTAATTTTTTAATGTGTATTTTAAAAATAAAATCATAAGATAGAAACGCAATATTCCTCCTTGATTCAATCATACATTACGCCCCACCAGTGGCCGAGAGGTTCTGCTCTCGAAGCTGGTAGACGGGAGGTGCTGGGTTCGATCCCAATCGCGCCCGTCGGCCTAATCGTTCGGAGTTTTCGTGGTTTTCTTCGAACCTTGGTTCTCCACGCGTTAATACGGGTTAGGTTCCCTTAGAAAGACCTCCACGGAAGGCACTCCCTCCCTTAGGGCCCATATCCCACGTGCTGATAATTGGCCGACATAAATACAACCAATCAATCATACATTACACAATATGACCTTTAAAAAGCTTACCGTTTTGCTTAAAAGGCAACAATAATAATAATATAAATGTTACAAGTTAAGAATGTACATTTTATTTAAAAATTCTTAGTGCTTTCGGCCTGCAATTCTCGCGGCCAACGTCAGAGAATATTTTTATTATTAATTAATGTTCTGTTTATACAAATACTTCGTTTAAAATTGCCTTGGATTAAGCTTATGGAGAGAAAAATCTTTAACTATCGTTCCATTTATTTAAATACGTCAGTTTCCTTTTTACTTCATTTTTTACTACCAGTTAAGCATTTAAAAATAAAAGAAACGTATGTGAATAGATATTTATATTTTAAATTGTGATTAACTAATTCTTTTCGTTATTAAATTGCGGTTAAAAATATATCTTTGTGTTCGATAAACAATTTTATATTAGCATAAATGCGGAATCAATATTAATCTTTTTCGATTGAAATTATTTTTTGAGAAATTTATATTTATTTTGAAAACAAGGGAGCATATCCTTTGGAAAAAATCCATGTCTATCTACGACAAAGTATGCTGAAATTTGATTTGGTTGGTGCATTTTTCCTCGATTGTGCATCGTATTATATTGCATTCAGTTATTCATACATAAAGAAAAATAATATTTATTTATTTATTTTTACAAACTAAATACAACAAGAAATAAATTAAAATAAACAGTATTTTATTTATTTTGTATTAATGATAAAGAAATGCAATTAATAAGACAAATCCCTTAATTAACTTAATAAAACAACTGCATATTTTTTGTCTGAAATTACAGCGTGACTAACAAATGGGATGCGTTATATTAGAATAATCTATTCGCAAAAAGAATATGAATTTGTGTACGATGTAAAAAAAGCATATATGTAACATGCACAGACACAAACATATATATACAGGGTGCAATATGTTATCTATCGCCGAACTTTAATTTCTCAACTGTTGGTCGTAGACATATAGTTCCAATTACAAAAACGTTTCACATGAGGCGAATATTCATGCTGTGGCATTATTTAAAGTAAAAAATTAATTTTATAAAAACTACGAAATCTAACTTTTTATACGGTCCCCCAGTCCCTATAGTTATATTTAGTAAACGTTTACGCATATCATACGATGTATAACACAAAAAGTTTGACATCTGTACTGCAAAAATTGACACAGTTATTAAATTTCAAAGTTTGAGATTTTACCACATGATTTTGTCTTTTATTGAGGGATCAGTTAAAAGATGAATTAAAGTAATTCGAGATCAAAATCGGGGTGCTGTGTCCTTTTTACGGCGAAACCACAATTAGTCGGTATCGCCAGATTTTAGTATTACCAAAGAGGTTTATTTCATCTAAAAATCTGAGCTGACTTTCATGGGTCGTAAGCAACGCGAAGAATGAAATATTTAAATTTAACAGAAAAATAAATATCAATTTATTAAAATATCAGAAAGCGGTCTACTATAAAAAATGAATACATCAAACGCCGGAATCTACTACAGATACTTCTCAAAGTGTTCTCAAAACGTTTGATGTATTCATTTTTATAGTAGACCGTTTTCTGATATTATAATAGACTGATATTTATTTTTTTGTTTAATTTCAATATTTCATTCTTTGCTTTGTGTACGACCCCTAAAATTCTGCTAAAATTTTTAATTGAAATAAACCTCCTCGGTCATACCCCGAAATCGGTGATACCGGCTAAAGGTTGTTTCGCCGTAAAAAGGACATAGCACCTGATTTTGATCTCGAATTACTTTAATTCATATTTTAACTGATCCCTCAATGAAAGACAAAATCGTGTGCTAAAATCTCAAACTTTGAAATTTAATAACTGTGTCAATTTTTGTAGTACAGATGTCAAACTTTTTGTATTATACATCGGTTGATATGCGTAAACTTTTACTAAATATAACTATAGAGACTGCGGAACCGTATAAAAAGTTAGTTCGTAATTTTTATAAAATTGATTTTTTTACTTTAAATAATGCCATAGCATCAATATTTACATCATTTGAAACGTTTTTGTAATTGGAACTATATATGTTTTAACCAACGGTTGAGAAATTAAAGGTCGGCGATAGATAACATACTGCACCCTGTATATACATACTTACATACGTTATACATCTTAGAATATACATATACATCTTCTTGCATTAACATTATTTACGTACATTTTACCAGCCTACATCTTACATTCACAGTCCTTACTTATTTACATTCAAAGTCCTTACTTATTTAAATTCAACTAACATAGATCTTATGTTCAGTACGTCTTACATTCACGTTCATTACAGTATTTACATTCATCTTACATCGATACAGTTTAGGTACAATGCGAAGAATATAGACACGAAAAGATTATTCATCAATTATTTTTTAAATAGAAAAATTATGTTTTTTTTAAGTAACAGATGTATTTTTAGGTGCGTTCATAATTATGTGATTACGTATCACCTATAGCCGAAATCTGGTAGTTCCGTCTGTCTGTCTGCCTGTCCGCATATAACAGCGCAAAAAATACCCAACCAAATGGTTTGAAATTTAATATATGTAGTCGTTGCAGAATCTTGAAAAGTCAATTAAAATTTTATGAAAATCGAATCAAAACTTAAAAAGATTGTTAATAAAAGTTTTCTTCATTCTACTAAATCTTATCATGCGTAATCATTTCAATGATATTCCACGAGAGACAATGATTCTAGGTTGCCATGCTGATTATTCTATTAAATCCTTACATACGTCATTAATTCAATGATGTCCCATGATTCTAGAGTTTGCCATGGTGACGACGTCCTATTTAAGATTGTTTCATATTATTTCCGTGTTACTGAATTTAATATATATAACCGTAATAAACTTTGTATCCATGCATTCTTGCATAAGAATGCAACAGCTATTGCACCAAAATTTCAATATTTATAAAATAGTTACAGTACGAAGGCACCTCATTTGCCACGTTTGACGTACAGTCGTGGAATAAAAGTAAACACCCCCTACTAACTCCTCAAAAAATTATCGTAGAAGAACGTTACTGGTACCAAACTATTGGAAATAATGTCTACTTTTAAATGATGTATAAATTTTCTTATGGGGCCATCTACATGTATGAAAACGAGCACAAAATGAATTTTTTTTTCAATAGTAATACCCAATTTTAACAAGATATTTCAAATCTTCGGTTCAAACTACGCCTAGACACCAAATTTCAAGTCATTTCAAAGATAAGTTTTTGAATTATAAACATTCGAAATTTAGTGCTTCTAATGATAAATTACATTTTCATATTTTTATTAATATCTCCTGAAATTATACTCATAATGTACTAATTTTTTGTGTACTAACTAATACTAAAATATCCAAACATAAATACGTTGAACTTGCAATTTTTATAATTTTATGATTTGAATTATGAATTATGAAATTAATATTGTTAAAAAATGTGAATTTCAACCTACAATTTTTTTGATAGATTTAGATTTATTAAGTCTTACTTTATGACAATCCAAAATTTCACATTTATCTTCTAAGAAGTTTTCAAATTATCGTTAAAAACGGCTGAATGATGGTTTAAGGGCTCGTCTATGATAGAAGTGACTACATATTTCTTATGCTAACCCGTAATCTAGCAGTCTTCAATGACTGCTTGAATGGTGCTTAAGAAGCCTTGATCAAGGAGGGAGCTCTCTCGGTCAACAATCGAATACAGAACTTTAATTTGGATACAGCCCCAAAAATGCATTCTTTTTAAAATAATTAATTTCTTGGAAACTCTTCTTATGAATTGCATAAAAATTTGTTTCTAGGTTAATTGAAGGGTGTGGAGTTCATTTATGCTGTCAGAATCGTGTACTGCTATTGAAAAAATAAAATTTATGGTTCGTTTTAGTATGTATATGGCCCTCTAAGCAAATTTTATATACATCATTTAAAAGTAGGCTTTATTTCTAATCGTGTGGTAGCAGTAACTTTCTTCTACGATAATTTTCTGAGGAGTTAGTAAGGGGTGTCTATTTTTTTTTCCACAACTGTACAATTTCCGACTTATTTGTTCTTGGAATACTCATTCAAAATATGTGTGCGTGTGTTTGTCCGATACAATGAAGGTAAAATTTGATTTCGGACTCCATTTATTATTTCCCATGTTTGTAGGAGATAGGATTGTGTTTTTGTTATTAGTTTATGTAAAAAGTAAAAGAGTAAAAAAATAAATAAATAAATGTAAATAGTTACATTCACTTACGTGATTAATGTAGGAAGAATCTTATTTATTTTAGAAAATGAATACTTTCATAGTTCGACTAATTAGATATTAATAAAACTGGAGATTTAACGTAAAATAATTTATAAATGTAAGTTTAAAAGATATTAATGTTATATATATATTTTTCTGCTTTTAGGTTTTTACTAAACGTATATACTAAATTTTGGAGTGCGTGCTATACACCGAAAAATACAGTATTTACTGCAATCCTTAATTTTAAGCAAAAATATATCCGTGAGTGATACTGATTTTACATCGATGGTGACAAAAAGCAGATGATTTTTCTTTTAGGGTTAATTTTTAAACTTCTAAATATCGCAGAAATTAAAGTTTTACACCGTCAAATATGAAAACAATGCACATTCGAATGCAATTTGTTATAAACTATTTATTAATTTACTTATTTTTTATGGTATTTTGTGATAGAATTATCGAGGATGGTTCTATAATCAGATGAAAAAAGATCATGATAGATTATGAAAGAGAGTAAACCTATAGTGTTGTGATCCATTTAGAATCTGGGCCTACAATTTCCAACACTGATTTCTTGAACATTGCCTTCGAAGTACTATGCGCCTCATATCACAAGGTATACGACTCGGCCAAGTGTGGGGAGTAACGCGGGAGCCTCAGCGTTTAGTTCCAAAGCAAGCTTGGTACTCAATTCATCCAGCACCGGATTTTTTTCATGCTTTCCTTTATCTCGGTATAATGAGTGCAACAGAATTTCTATTGATTATAAGACTAATGTTGATGTTAAAGTCTATTTAAAATACATGTATAAATTAAAATATAAGATATCCTGCCACCATTGCTAGACAAGAACGGTGATGTATTGAGATACATATTGATAAATTAGCTTAATGAAATAAATCGACAGCGATTAGTCATTATTATAACACTAATATTTCCCACAAGAAGATATCCATCGATAAAAACAATTCTCGAATCATAAAGAGAATTATGCACAACAGTTTTAAATTTATTTCGCCTATTATATCAGACATATGTATCTAAATTCAAGATATTCTTATCAATTCTTTTTGCAGTTTTATTCTGAAAAACAGCTTTTTTGTTGCCCTCAATTCGTCCGCGATTTTGAAATCCTCGCACTTTTTTCATTCTTTCCTCTATCGTGGAATAATGAGGTGATTACAGTATTTTTATTGATTCAGAGAATAATGTTCATATAAATCTATCCAAAATGTGTGTAGAAAATAAAACGTAAGGTAATGAAAATGCTTACCAGTAAAAACGGTGTTGTATTGAGATACATAATAATAAAATAGAACGAAATAAATCGACAGCGATTAGTCATTATTATGACACTAATATTTCCCGCAAGAAGATATCCATTGATAAAAACAACTTTGATCGATGTATTTTTCATCAGGTTTCTCTGTTTTTATATCCTTGACATTAAAAGCGTACTCACTACTCATTAATAGCCCCCGATATGCCATTTCTTTTGGCTAGAAATTAAAGTGTCGTCTCTAAAAAATAACGTTCTGTTACAGAAGCCAGCCGTAAAACAAAGCAGATGTATCATTGTGCGGGATAAACTCTACTGAATTTTTTTAAACTTCTAAGCATCGCATATTTTCAAATTTCATACCGTCGTATAGGGGAAAAAATTAACTTTTTTAATGCAATTTGTTTAAAAACTACATCTCAATTTGTTTTTTATATATTAATTTTTTTGTAGTTTTTAAGGAATTTTGTTTAAAATTGGCAACTGAAGTATTCCATTTCTGTAGAAATAAAAGGAAAAACTGTTGAAAATAGTAGAGTATTATATCTTTTTGTTGCTATTTTCCCATAATAACAAAAAAAAAAAGTATTTAAAATACGTGTTATTTAAAAAAAAAAAAAGTAAATGAATGATTTCTGATAAAACATGGAGCTATTATAAACTATATTTAATTTTAAGTATCTATATTAATGTTACAAACAAATGCAGGCATATGAATCATTAGATACCCAATTTTTATTTTGGTAAGTTTTTTGGATGACGACATCGCTTTTTTGCAGGAATTGTATATTATTCTGTGATAGTGACGTCATATGCATAGTTTTCTGTAGATGTTCTTTAAGACTGGATTATAAATGTGGAATTCTACAGCGGATGCGAATGACGTCATTTTATATAAAATAAAAGTGTGTGTTTTTAATCTTAAAACTTAAATATATTTTGTACTATCTATATTTATATACATATATATTTTTTTTTTTCATCGAGGTCGAAACAAAATCCTGGAAAAACAATATTTCTGTTTCCTAGTCTTTCAATATAATTTTGTTATATTTAAATAAAAGTGATTATTTCTCATTGAGCCAGTAAAATTGTAGTTTACAATTATTTTTTAATACAAACTTTTACAAAATTAGAGTATTCAACTTAAAAATAATCGGCCCAGTGCGAGTTTTAAACACACACAAAGCACCGTCAACTTTGGTCCTTGCGGGGTTACTTTGGTCCATCCCATAAAAAAAAAAAGTTTTTATTCTTTGTATTGAACAAATAATAAAAGATAATTTGGAGATTTTGCTCCTGAAAAATATTTTATACCCTACTATAGGGTATATGAATAGTTTGGGGGTAACTTAATTTTTTTTAATGGCGACACTGGATGTGTTTGTAAACAACTGTTTTTGTGTGCAAACTTTAACTCTCAAAACCTAACTCATGTGTAATTATAGTATTTCCTGTAACTTTTTTCTTTGACAAGAAATGTTTCCGTTTTCATAAAATTAACAAGAAAACTAGTATTTCGGGGCTACGTTGTGCCAGGCCTTTTTTGTCCGAAAATAGCCCCTATTATTTAGGAATTCCTTGTATACAACTAAATCTCTTAAAACATGTTTTAAGTAACATTTTTTTCAAATGTTACTGTAGCAAAATGTTACATTAATTGTTTTTGTTCCAGTTGCTGAGGAAAACATGACAAAAACTGTTTCTCATTTCTTTAATATAGACAATTAGTTTATTGTGTTTAAGTGTTAAAAAAACATTTGATTATCGAGTTTGCAGTGTTAATTTATTATAAAATGCTATTGCAAGGGGGTTTCAATAAAAATGTATCCATTTACATATGAAATGTATTCATTTTATATGAAACTAAGTGAACGGACCAAAGAAGCCCCCAGCAGGGTCTAATTTGTTCCAAAACTTTCAAAATAGTTAAAAAATAAAAAAATTCTTTTTTAAAACCCTACAGTTTTCTTCACTGTTTCATGTTAATTGTTTACAACGACGGTAAAAAATCACGTATAATATTTTTTAATAATGAAAATGTGAGTGGAACCAGGAAAAAGTGACCCAAAGTACGGTTTATGGTATAACAAAGGCCTTGTACAAAGTTTAAAAATACCATTGTGCCAAGCACGGTTTGAATAGATATTCGATAGTAGCAACGCCGCCTTGGTCAGTGCCGTTGTTTTCTTGATAAATTTTTAACTAAAATCTTAGCTAATTACAGATTTTTTTTTCGGAAAACATTATTAACAATTCTTGGGTGATTGTGCCCCGACAGCCATCTCGAGCGCCTCTCAATCGCCCTGCTGACAGCCCACAAAGTAATGTTTGTGTGTAACGGAACACTGTGATTTTCTCAAAAAACATTGCACCTAGAATAAACTCTATTTTTCTCCTGCAAGGTTCAAATAAATTCTTACTACACCTAATTTTTTTCAGAATGTAAGTTTCAGCAGATATGGAATTAGGGAGAGGAAGCATATATTTGCAATGTATTTTCGGCACTTTCTCTGAAAATATAATACTTAAAGTTAAAACAATCATATTTTTAAGTTTGGTGTTAGGAGATCTATCGAACGATGCTCCACACAATATATATTTTTTTTCTGTAAGTAACTTAATCAGCCGCTGTTTTTTCTTTGAAGTATTTGTGAATGTCTGATAAACTATTAATGAGTCCTTCTGTGAAAAGTGGCAATTTCATGTCCCACGGGTCTTGAAGACATATTTGTAAAATTACAAAAAAGAAAAAGTGATTTAAACTATCAATATTAATCAGTTATACATATAAACTGTAATTATTTGCTTATTGAAATTGAAATTTTATAAATTTAATGTATTTTTTAATGCAATTATCTTTCCCTCACTATGTCACCATTCACATATGTAGGATAGAAAATGCTTTCACTGCCATTGCAGCACGTATATTTATAATTATTTTTTCTCTCAATTCATTAAACACACTTAAATACATGTTTATCCATTTCATTATATTTATATTTTACATAATAAATGAATTAAGGCACTTTTTAATGATGGCCCTAGCATTTGCCGTCATTCCCTCAGATAATTATAAATTTGCTCTTATTTACTTAGTAGAAAGCAGCACATGCTTTATATATATCTAGGATAGTTTGTACAAGAGTAAAGTGAAGTATCCATCTGTTAAAAATTTAATAAAAACTAATGAAATGTCTTTTTATGTTGTTATATTATTAGAAATGTGTTTCGAAAGATATTGAGTAACTGAAAATATAATTAGAAAGACTAGTCACTTTTGTATAACATGATTTTCAGAAGTATTTCGTCATTCCCTCACAATCATTCCCTCATAATTTTAATATGAGGGAATGATTTAAATTGTGTGGGAATGATCTGAATCCATTTATATATGTACTAAACAGTAAAATAAGAAAATCTAATGCAAGAAAATACACATTAAAAAACTCACAAGACTTTTAATTACAGTAAGTAAAGATAATACATTTTTAATTTTTATTTTTTTACACGCAGAAGTTAAAAATAAATCTACATTTTTTTGTATTAATTCAAATAAACATTGACTCTTCTAAATGTTAATGCTTCATCTTTATTTTTTAAATTGGCATAGAGCAAAAAATATATATATATATATTTATTGTCAGCATTATAATAACGTCAGTATTATATATAACTTCTAATTATAATTTATTTTCTTTTTTAACCCTTTCAATGGCTGTGGTATATTTATGAAACCACTTACTTTTAATTCTCAAGCGCCACAATGGCACCAGATTTTTTATAAACTTTTATCTATTTAACATGCATGTGAAATATAGCATTTTTTCTTATTTTCAAATAATTTTTTTCTTAAATTCCGGTGCCAATCATTTATTTAAACATTTTAGCAATGGAAGTGCTTTGAAATTAAAATATCAGAAGAACTATGAGATACAGTTTGGTTCATGTTATTTTTTGATAAATATAGCAATAAGGTACTTGTAGGCTAAATTTTTAGATTTTTTGTGGCAATTTTATTGTGCCGCATTTTTTTTTTTTTTAAACAACCACTTTTCAGAGAATAACCCAAATATGTGGGTCAACAGGGCTTATAACTTTTTTGAGTTTCAATTATCCACATTTTTTAGTTTTAAAAAAGAGTGGCTGTGACAGACGAACAGACAGAGAGACATAGGAGTGATTTTGTAATGGTTCCATTTTTACTTTTTAAGTACTCAACTCTAAAAACGAACAAACGAATGTGTAAAAACGAGGAACAAGAAGTATCTTCCATAAAAATATCTTTAAAGTGACATAAAAAAAACATTTTATTTAAATTAGATTTCCCACTTATCTGTTTTCATATACATGCATCATTTTTTATTTTATAGATTGAGAAAAGAGTTCATTTTATGTTGTTGCTTGTTTTAGGATGCAGAATATTAATGCATGCATGACAAATATGTTACCTAAATATAAACAGCTTAAAAAATAAATGCTGAAATAATGATTTATATTTCTAACGCTCACTATTCCTTAAAAATAAGGTCAACGAATATTGAAACGCACAAAAACAGGTGATAATATGCAATATTATTTCTAAGATAATCTTGAGCAGATCGTCTAAAACATATATTTCCTTGAGGAATAAAATAAAGGGCTCGTAAGAC
This sequence comes from Maratus speciosus, assembly GCA_963932465.1. Lineage (NCBI taxonomy): Eukaryota > Metazoa > Arthropoda > Arachnida > Araneae > Salticidae > Maratus > Maratus speciosus. The sequence continues at coordinate 509,162,819 of OZ010786.1, read as the reverse complement.
TCACAGGATTTAAAACCCATTTATGCCTAGCGTCCCACTTTTTGGACGCCTCGAATTTTAATAAATGTGTATAATTTTCTTCTTCTTTATAACATGAAAATTGTATGAAATAGTTATCTATAAATGTCTTTATCTGTTACGGAGAGAGGACATCATAAGATGGATATTTATTTGCGTAAAGGCTTTTCCGGTGTTTATAGATTTTTTGTTATTCAATATGGTGAAACGTAAAAAGTAAGTTTTTTTGTATTTTTTCTATCAAGCATCTAAATGAACACGTCATAATCTTAGCTTGTAGACTTTTTTGAAATATGTATTTTTTTAAATTGTGAAATTATGTGTTCATGCCTATTTTTTATGCATTTTTGTTAAGTACAAATTATAGAGTGCTAGGTACGAATGGGTACATATTTTTATTAGCCATTTAGGAAACAGTTTTTTATGCAATTTCCTGTTCAAGATGATTATGAAATAAATTGTTTTTAAGCCTCAAATACGATAATTCTTAAATTATTAATAATAATACTTATAATGTTATTAGTCTCTGTAAAGAAATGAAAATATTGTTTTAGCATAAATATACTAATTATAGTATATAATATAAAATTTAAAAGCTTATTTTATGTAAATGTAGACAAAACATATAATTACGCATATTATACTATTTTAAATACTAAGCATATTCCCATATTTAAGACGTTTACATTTTATCAAATAAATACAAAAATATTTTAGCGTAATTTTTTAAGTATTTTCTACTTCATTTTGTAATATTTGAAAGTGATTTTACCAAGAAATTTGGGAAAATAAAAATTCAGGCATAAATGGGTTAAGGAATTCAAGAAGCTCAAATTCTGAAATATAGCGTAATTTATATGTTTTTATAAGTATTTCAAATAACATCTTTAAGAGAAAGTGAGAATCCATTAGGGTTTCTTATATTTGAATTCCACGGTTAAGCATTTTTATTGTTGAAAACTTAATTTAATTAACAGATTATACATGAACGATTGTGATATTAACATTTTTACTTTTACGTGGATGCAACTAAATACATGCCGAGATGTTAAAATACCTACAATAATTTTAGGACCTTGAAATTAAAATTAAAATTAAAGGTGTTCGTATTGATAATATCGGAAACATTAAATGTTATTAGTTGTATAAATTTGTTAATTAATCAACTGAATTTGTCAAATAGTCATTATAAATGGAAATAAGTTATACTTTTCAACTATTATTTTAGTTAGATAAAATAAAGTAATAAATTTTGAAAATCAATAGATTATTTTTTTAAGTGGGTGTCATTTTTAACAATAATATTGTAACATATTACGAATTATAATAAACTCTTAATTTAAAAAGAGGCAAACAATAAAAATGAGAAGATTTTTCAGTATTTTTAATATTATCACAGTTTAGCCCCTTATCTACTGACGGTACCATTATGAGTACCATTAAAGTAACTTGTTATAAAATTCACTTAACACTTCGATTAGTAGTAATACAGTTTAGAATGAGTAATAGTAGCATATATTTTATTATGTTCCAAAAGCATTATTGGTTACAATAAATAAATAAATAAATAAATAAATAAACGACGATTCCATTTGCTTTTGCATCTTTTCAGCTTTCTTGCCGTTGTGTGTGTGTGTGTGGGGGGGGGGGGGTCAATTCGGAAATATTTCTATTTTTCTATTGTAACAACATTTTATTTGTACATTTCATAATTCTACAAGTTACTAAGAAAAATATTCAAAATAAAAGATTTGAGTGGGGTTATAAATATTGTACAAAATTCCTATAAATTAAAATTTTATGAATCCTTCTAGATCTATCAATCCTTCTAAATTTCTTTTAAAATTTATTAAATGTTTATGTAAATCTTCTAATGTAGTTTCAAAAAATCACAAAAAATGGTTTAGAAGATAAAATTTTCATAAATTCATAATTCAGTGGGCTTAATATATAGTGGGCAAAAAGTCGGCTTTCCTCCAGAATAAAGTTTTTCAACATTTTTTCGCCTCAAGTCACACTGAAATCTCTGATTAAGTATCCACAGTACACTAAAATGTATGATATAGAAAATCATTATGAAAGAAAAATATCACATTTTTAATATATTTTGTAATATAAACAAAATGCTCCATCAGACACAATAAAAGAAATTAAAAAAACAAATATTTAATTAAAATTTTTAACAAAAATCATTTTAATCGTTTAAATCATTTTGCATTTCTTGTTAATACATATATTGCCATTTAAAGAGATACCTGAGATTGGCTATTTTTAATTACATATATTTTGCTTGTAAGATATCCTTGTAATTTTCTGATAAGTTATTCTCTTAAATTATTTTCCAAAGATCATTTCTGCTGTAGGGGGTATGATATTTATTTGAAAGAATTAAATTTGTCTGAAAGTGTGAAACCATACTCAAGATTTCATGGAATAACCTTACAGAGGTAAATGTCCTCTATATTCCATGAAACATCCTTACATCTTTATTTTGCTAAATTTCATTTCTAAGTAAATAAGGGTGTTTATAAATTAATATCGGAGTTTTAACGCTTGGTAGTATTTATCACATATAACTTAAACTTATAATTAACACCTAAAATGAAAGCAACATAAACAGTTTTACCTACTAGCTTACAAGTGTCCAATGTGAGTACCTTTCGTGAGACGGCACACATCAAGTTCATAGCTCCGTTCTTCTCAAACGTTGATTAGTGTTTGTGGGATAATTGTTGCAAAGGCAGCCGGTATTTTCAAACTGTGGTACAATCTACGGATTTTTATCACTTGGGGAATCACATCTGAACTTAATCCGGAACGCATATTGCACAGTAACTACAGATTCGGTCTTTGCAAACTGCAGAACACAAAATGCTTTCTGTTCACTAGTCGCCATTTTTAGTACTAGTGCTTAGTAATGGTTGACGGAAGGAACATCGGGTGCACATGTGCATGCACAGGTACCAACAAACTGTTTGTGTTGCTCTTTCATTTTATGTAATAAGTATAATTTTAAGTTTTATATAACAGATACTAGAAAGCGTTAAAACCCCGATATTCATTCAGAAACACCCTGTTGTATAATGTGAAAGTTTGGATGGTAAAGTGACAATATTTCCCTTAAAGCTTCAAAATTTTCATTCACACTTTTAATATATTTTGTAATACAAACAAAATGCTCTATCAGACACAATAAACAAAATTAAAAAAGCCAAATATTTAATTAAATTTTTTATTTCTGTCTTTAGTAAATGCTTAAAATATTAATTTTAATAAATAAATTAGCAAATTATATTTCTAATGTAAGTTAGTATGCTAAAAACATGTAGTGAAAACTACATGAATTTAATTCATTTATTATCAGAAATTTCAAGAAATAGTAAAAACATTACGATCTTAATAATTAATTTGAATTTTCGAAATTGCTTGGGTTGTTATAGTATTCTCGTGTTCTTTTGAATTGATATTAGTTTTCAATGACAGTTCGAACTACTGTCGTAGGAATAAATTTGAAAGATATACAGAAAATCAAATTTCGATATATATGATATTTTCTGAAATATGCTCATTAGAAGCATTTTTTTTTAATATTGCATATTTTTTAGTATATTTCGATCAGTAGCTATTAACTTTTATCAGCAGGTTCCATTGCCAAGCGTATACAATGCAATTGCTGAGATGCCATAACCTCACAATCTTGGAATCTGTCATGCTAGATCTACGTTTTCGTAAACTTGAAGCCGTAATCATAGGCCAGCATCAGAGTTTCTATTCCGAATTCAGACTTATTTCTCCATGCTACACGATTTTGAGTGACAAAATCCAAGGGCGGTTTTCTTTAGTCCATGTGAGTCGCTGAATGCAGTAGGATACATAGACAAATATCTATGTATGTCTTGGTCTTCTCAACATAGGTTCGATTTTTCCTCAGCCACTATTATCAAAAAATGTTATTCTAACCTTGATCTTGATTTTTGGGAAGGTTACCACATTATTAAAAATTCTCACTCTTTAGTGAATGACTTATCTAGTAGTCATGATTTTCCAAGTATTTGGAAAACATTAATTAAATTTCCCCTTGTTTTTTTTCTCTCCTTCTGCGGTAGATGTCGCTACTTGTCCACCCAGTCGTTTCCACTGCTTCTCTCTCATTGGTTGTTTTTGGCGCCTTCCCTACCCGCATAGGGTATATAAGCCAGCACGCCTGTGTATTATTTTGCTCAGCCTTGCTTTTACTAGCACGCTATTCCTTTTTCTCTATCTTGCACTGAAATAGAATCTCGCTAGTAGATTCGAAATAGCTGTTTGCTGCTTTTCATGTATTATTTGTGCATTTTTAAACGTTATTTTTTCTATTTTTTTAATAGACAAATGACTCTCTCGTGTATATTCAACTCCTGAAGTTTATATGGTACAGCGAGCGTCGCACAACCTGTCTAATAACTTGATAAATTTTAACACAATTGCTCTAATTAGTAAATAAATCATACGATCATTTGTAAACAAATCATCACATATTCAAACTATAGCTTATCCATTATCTTAAAATCTAAGTAAAATGGACGTTTAATAGATGTGCATGTAGTTTAAAATATATCAATTAATGACTAAAAGATATTTTACGCCTTTGTTGCTGGCGAATACAACACATAGTGCGCAGTTAAAAATCTGCCACAAATTGCCCATTCATTCAACGGTATTTATAGTATTATTACAATGGTTACTTGACCATATTATGAAGCGTTCACATTGGTCAGAATGCGGATAGATTACGGTGATGTAGATGTTTTTTTAAATAAAAACGTTTGAATGAAAGGACAGTTTGTTGCAGATTTTTAAAATTGTATATTGTTTTCTTTTATTAATTATAATTTACACAAAAATGTAACAAAAAATAACATATTACTTGAAAAATAAATTCAATATATATATATATATATATATATATTTTAATTAAACAAGTTGGAAATTGCTCATCAAACGTGGCAAATGAAGTGCGTTCGTACTATAACTTGTTTTACGAATATTTTTTGCACCGCATATTGTACTGAATGTATATTTTAGTGCACTTCATAAGTGCATAACAATTTCATTCTCTTCGAAAGGCTATAACATCATTAAAATGCACTTGAAATCATTTTTTCACACTGGCCGTTATGTAACGGAAAACTTTTGACTTTCCCTGTAATTAAACTAAACATCCGATTTTCATAAAATTTGAAATGGGTCGACAAAATTTTACAACAAGTATATATTTAAAATTTCTGACTATTCGTTTGGGTAGTTTTTGCTCTGTTATATGCGGACGGACAGACAGACAGACGGAGGACTGAACGACAACTATAGGTGCTACGTATTTATATAATCACGAACGCACCTAAAAAGCTAAAACTATAAAAAACCTTAATAATTTTAATCGACATGATGAGAGAAAAAAAGAAAAAAAGTATCTAAATGTGAAAAATATTTTAACAGAAAAATGTGTATATATGTCTTACTTCAAGTAAAGAAAAATTCATTTCTTACTTCATTTCTTACTTCAAGTAAAGAAAAAAGTAAAATTCTCAAACAAAAGGATTTTTTAATAAACTAATTTTCCAACAGATGATATCAGATCAAAAATAAATATATTTATCCTATTACATTAAACGTACCGTAAAAGTTTCTTTCATTTTCTGAAAACGACGATTCACATACGATAAACGTAATTTATGCCACTTTTTTCACCCCGATTCCAAGTACTTACGCATAATGAAAGTTACCTTTTTTTATAATCCCTTGATATGTTGAAGGACATTTAGCCCGTTTTGTATTTGAAGGTAAATTTATAATAGCATCTGAGTAATAAAAGGTGATAGTTATGTTTTTTTATTAGATTGTTTAAATCCAGGAAAAATTTAAAGTGCATTATTGATCAGAAAGAGGCAATATTTATTATGTTGTGCGTTATTTAAGAAATAAATATAAATTGCGATTTAAGATGTTTCATAAATAAAAATGGTTATACCTTAATTAAATTTATGGAAGCAATTTTGAAAAAAAACAAATTCCTTCTTTTTACATGCTTTCTTTTAACTTTCAATTATGTTTGTGTGTGGGAGTCAAATATTGTGACATATTTTATCCCTCTTCCTGCTGACATAGAGCTTTAAAAGTTGGAATATACATGTATTTCTGAGGGAAATACATGAATTGGGCATCGATTATTTAAAATTCGATCCCTAAGTGAGAATAACGGGGGGAGGGTATATTTACTTTGGTTACGTTTGATTTTCTATGGAGCTTCCACCATCAGCTTTAACAGTGGGTATTTGTTGAAAATTATTAATGACAGGGTTTAAACAATAACGCTAAATTTTATCCAGCTTGGCGAAATATCGCCAAATATGGGGCAATTTGACGAAATGTCTGCAAATTTGACGATAAAAATTAGTTTTGAACTTGAAGCCAACTTGGCAATAACTGGGTAATTTGGCAAAATTCCCATTTAAATCAATTAATTTTCAATACTCGAGTTCACCTCAATTTAGTGTATACTCCGCAGATTTAAGGTTATTTTCAAGACATTTCTACTTTTTAGTGCATTTAAAAAACGTATATTTTCTACATTTCTGTTGTTTTTAATGAAAGTATGTTTTTCAAAAAATATTTTTACCTTTGCATTTATTATTTATGCTCGTGTTTTTCGCGTACCATACTTAACTCATATGCAAAAATAAAAATTTGCCTGTCTGTCTGCCAAATAATGTCTAGCTAGTTATAAATAAATTCTATTCAAATCCACACTTTGGAAGCCAGAATTGTGAAATGTTGCTTACCTGTGTATTAAAACACGGCCAAGGCAACTTAAGTAATCCGCACTTGAAATAATTTATAGTTAGTTTTTAATTAATAAAAACGCACCAATTTAACAGCAGTTCCCTTTCAAATTTAAACATTTTTCGTTATAGCAGTTGCCAACAATTAAAAATCTACAATAAAATTCTTACCACAACACTTAATTTTCTATTGCAAGATTTCCTCGTGAAAAATGAAAATGAAATAAATAGTTTGACGATTTTTTTAAAAAGTGAAAATTACGTCATAACTTTTCTATTGCAAGATTTCCAAGTAAAAAATGAAAAATGAAATAAATAGTTTGACGAATTAAAAAAATGAATATTACGTCATATTGGAAATATAATGGACATCAGCAGATGAATATATCTAACAAAAACATAGCTGTGAAAAAAGGGAGCCAAGTTCTGTAAAGACAATGGCAAGAAAAGACGTGATATCTAAGTGGGTGCCAAGTTCAAATAAAATTCACTCAAACTTACCTACTGAAGTATTATAGCATTTTTTAAATTGTTTAGAAATAAAAATTATTGATAGCATATTAATAATAAATCTAGAACTTGGCAAGTTTTTACCTACAAGTCATTTATTTTTATTAATGACATTATTATATCTAAACTTGCTCCTTGCCCTTGAAGGATGGTGTGATAAAATATATCCCACCTAATTTTAACTGCAAAATGCCACATTGACACTAGAATTCAGGACTAAAAAGTTTAATTTTATTAAATACGTGAAAAGAAGCTTTTACCCATTTTGAAATAAATTTGCTTTTAAATTCTGGTGTGATTGAATCATTTCAGCATGTCACGAATAAAAAATCGAAAAAAAGCTCTTTGCCCCTGAAGGGTTAAAAAGGGGTGCAGTCTCTAGAGGAATGACCAAGAACAAGAGTAAAGGTAACTGTCTCTTTCTCAGGCCTTGCCTGAGGCCCTCACGCTTTGCCTTCTCAGGCCTCATTCTCAGGCCTAGTCTGTTTGCATTGAGGTTTCCGAAGGGTGGGTGCTAGAATGATAACCAAAGACAAGCGGGAATGTATTTGTGTATTTATTGGTTTATCAAATCTTTAACATGAGTCATTTGTTTATAATAATAACCATATAATTTTTTTATAATGACATTGTTGTTAATCATCATCATTTTATTAAGACATGAAATTGATAGGCATAGCATTTATCAAAAACTTGCCAAGTTCTAGATTTAATATTAATATGCTATCAATAATTTTTATTTCTAAACAATTTAAAAAATGCTATAATACTTCAGTAGGTAAGTTTGAGTGAATTTTATTTGAACTTGGCACCCACTTAGATATCACTTCTTTTCTTGCCATTGTCTTTACAGAATTTGGCTCCCTTTTTTCACAGCTATGTTTTTGTTAGATATCATTACTTTTTGTAAAGTTACAATATATTTAAACACTTTACTTAATGTATTTTAATGTGTTTACATGAGATTATTTTATTCACCAAGCAACATTCAATTTTAATTTAAATTTCCTACAACAAACTATTTGGCTGTCAATTTGCGGCAGAAATATATATTTTAATACTGCTACACTGAATGCATGTTTTGAAACGAAATGTATTGATTCGAAATTTTTATTGTTTCTGAAACAACAATTCCTATTAAATTCCTATATTAAATTCTCCTATTAAATTTTCCAATTAAATATCCTGTACCTGGGCCTGCTTTTTTGTACTGGAAGTGAAAAATAAAGTTATGTGCTTATGCCACACTGTGTATCATTCAACCATGGGTGCGGGCAAAGAGGCAGTGCAGAGGAAGGACATTGCTCCTCCCTGGATTTTTAAATTTAATTAACTAAATAAATTTTTCTCTGATGATTTTGAAAATAACAAGTGGGTAAGTGTGATCACAGATCGCACATAGGGTTTTGTTTAATATTCCTTTCAAAACACTTTATCCTTTTGAAAAATCTGTTAGTTCCACATTTCGCAACCAGGGGCGCACTCTATTCTAAACAAACCTCTATCCGAACGAAACCCCGTTTTACATACTATCCGTAGATATATTAGTCGAGTGGATTGAGCCCATAGTACCCGAGATAAGTAGGTGCACCTGGCGATAAAAAGTGGAACTAAAATATGTAAGACTATGGTGCATAATATGAAAGAATGGTCAAAGGGGTGTCAGCAAAAGTTGGAAAAGTGCTCCCCGGGTGAAAAGGGCGGATGTTAGAAAAATTGCTTAAAATACACAAGTTAGAGCCCGGAGGATTAAATAATATAAGACTTTTTGAAAGTTTTATGATTTGTCGTGTGCTCTGGCGTATTCAGCTATACGTATGCAAAAAGCCATGTCTCCAACTTAATTAGGGACTCCCTTAGAAAGAATTGCTTAAAATACATATGTGGTAGCTCAAAGGGTTAAGCGTAAGACTTTTTCAAGATTTTATGATTTGTCGCCTAGCCTTAGGTGTTCTGCTATAAGTATGCAAAATTTCAAATCTGCAATTTAATAAGGGGCTCAGTTAGAAAGAATTGCTTAAAATACGCATGTGGAAGCCCAAAGGGTTAAATGTACGACTTTTTCAAAATTTTATGATTTCCCGTTTGATGTGAGGTGTTCAACTATAAGTATGCAAAATTTCACGCCTCCAACCTAATTAGAGGCTCACTTTCAAAGAATTGTTTAAAATACACATGGGGTAGCCCAAAGGGTTAAATGTACGACTTTTTCAAAATTTTATGATTTCTCGTTTGATGTGAGGTGTTCAGCTATAAGTATGCAAAATTTGACGCCTCCAACCTAATTAGGGTTCACTTAGAAAGAATTGTTTAAAATACACATGTGGGAGCGCAAAGGGTTAAATGTACAACTTTTTCAAAATTTTATGATTTGTCGTTTGATGTGAGGTGTTCAACTATAATTATGTACAATTTCACCCCTCCAACCTAATTAGGGGCTCACTTAGAAAGGATTGTTTAAAATACACATGTGAGACCCCAAAGGGTTAAATTTACAACTTTTTCAAAATTTTATGATTTGTCGTATGATGTGTGGTGTTCAGCTATAAGTATGCAAAATTTCAAGTATCCAACATGTATAGTTTCTGAGAATGGGCTCTACATATATAATATCTCAACACTATCGGACAGAATATCTCAATTTGTTGATTTTCTGTAAGCAAGTAAACCCAGATAAACCCCCAGTAAGTAGATAGGTTTTCAATGGAAGTCTATGAGAATTTGGCGAAATATAAGAGATATCGCCAAGGTGGCGTCACTTTTGGCGACTAATTTTGGTCGCCAAATTTGGCGACATATCGCCATGTTGGCGAGAAACTTGGCGGTATTTGGCGACAGAACAGCGTCCCCTCCTACGGCAAATTAAAATTTCGCCTAATAGACGCAACGGTAAAGTAAAAATGGGCACCCCCAGGTGGGTAATTAATCGATTTTCACAATTTTTTTATTTTTTTCCTTAGTTTTATAGTGTAAACGAACTTCGCACCAAATTTGAAGTCTGTAGCTGCAGTAGATATACGAGATCTTTTTGATGAGTGAGTCAGTCAGTCAGTCAGTCAGTCAGTGGTAAAATTATCGATATCAGACATTTTCAAATGTCATTATCTCGGAAACTAATCATGCGTTATTTATAAAATTTTGGATTTTAGGTAATTAGGGTGCCTTTACTACACATTTCGTATAACAAGTACGTAGGTCTCATAGATTTACAGTTGTAGAGCATTGGAATTAGATGAAAACAGCTCGAAATGGTTCGTGTAAATAACACACGGCTATGTCAGGCGAACTTGGCTGACACACTACCGTGTGTCTAGATCACGTCATATGAGTTTGAAAAAAACGTATCGAACTTTTACTTAAACGTAACTTTTCTGCGGTATGTCTTTTTATTTTCAAGCTTTATCTATATTTCGATTTATTACTTCTACAAGGCGTTTTGACTAGTTTGGCGAAAATTGGTGGGCCTGCGGGCACGTGACCATACTTAACTTTTGCGCGGTATTACATTTTGATTTTCCGATTTTCGGTGTAATCACTCCACCGTACTAAATAATGCAAAGAGAATATTCTGAAACCCTTCATATTGTAAATTTAGAAAACCTAAATATTATGAAACTTAAAAATTAATATTACGTTATCGGAATATTTAAAAAATAAAATTTACATATATATATATATATATATATATATATATATATATATATATATATATATATATATATATATATATAATTCAACACATGCTGTTCGTACGATTTCTTGTAAGATTGAAAAATATAACTAAATACGGCAAGTTATTATATAAACTACATTACTTTATAAATGTAAAATAGAAGCATATAGAGGATTTATCATTTTTTTCTTATTTTGGGTTGTAAATTCTCAAGAACGTTTTACACGTAATTTTATGTCTGATAAGATTTGAATAGGAAATAAAGTTAGGCAATAGGAAATTTATATTCCAGCAAAAGCTATATTTTTTTTTCAAACAAATTGCATTAAAACATTCCAAGTTATTTATTTATCTTCAAAAATCAAGTTTATAGAATAAAATTACAATTTGATTGGCATTCCGTTGTCTAGCAAAATTTTATTTATTCAATTTACTTAAATAAACTACATAAACTGTTTTAAAATAGCAACATAAATCGAATTTAAATGAAAACTTTTTCTATTCACTTCACAATAACTACAGAAAAGTACTTCTCTTTTACGATAATGTACTTCTAGTGTATAAATTTCTAGTCTCGAAATATACCGGGAATAGTCTAGAAAAGCACCTTTTACTGTTTTCTCTAGAAGAAAAGAAAACTTTCTAGCGTGCATAAATCGTTGGATATGTTACAAAGAACAAGAAAAAAATTTGTAATTTTTTTAGAAATATTTAACACATAATGAAACAAGAATAGCAATGTTTTCATTTCTTCCTTAGAACATAAATATAAATATTAACATTCAATACAGACGGTGTTCACACGCGGTTTTGACTTTCTCTATGATTTAAATTTAAATAAAAAATAAAAATAAATAAAACCGCATGAATTCGGAATAGTGTATAATTATCATCTGCGTCTTTAAAAATATGTTTTGCTTTAAAATGATGCTGGGAATTAAACAATGCATTAATGACTATATATTTGCTGTTTTTTCAAGAGAAATACTCTTATTTGATTATTTAAGAAAAAAGAGAAAATTTTTTTTTCTACAGATAAAATGCAAATAATTAATAAATGGAGATGCAGTTTTCAAACGAATTGTATTTTAAAGTACCTTTTTTTTCCAGTACGACGGTATAAAAATTTAAAATGTGCGATACTTAGAAGTTTTAAAAAATGCAGTAGTGTATTTAACAGTACAAAGATAAGATACGTTTGCTTTGTTTTACGGCTGGCTTATAGAACGTAAAGTTATTTTTTGGAGACGACACAAAATAAGCTGGGAGAAGGAAATAGCATACCGGGGGCTAATAGAAATGAGAAGAAACGTAGAAATTTACATTTGGCTAAAACAAAAAGGTAAAGAATGCATGTGCAACGTTCAGGGAGAAAAATTCCTTAAATGGGAGATTCTCAAAAGGTGGGATCATTAAACGTCAACTATATGTAATTTTTAAAATTTTCAAATTTAAGGCCAAATTTTTTTAATAGTATAGTATTTTGTCTATAAATATAATATATAAATATTTTAATAGTATGTCTACAGAATTATACACAAAGATTAAAAGACAGCAACTATTCTGGAAAATTAATGATTAAAGCATTTAATTAGCAGTTGTGTACGTTACAAATTTTGGACATTTGCAGATTTTGGACTTGCAGATTTTGGACTTACAGATTTTGGACGTCGCTCATAGTATTTTAAAAATTCTTAAGACTAAGAAAGTAGTAAATGTGTCTGTATACGTATATATATATATATATATAATTAACTTTTTGTTATCCAGTAATAATAATAATAAAATCAAATGCTTTGTTACGTACGTTACTTTCGGACATAACAAAATACAGAAAAATTCTTAATAGAAAAGTCCTTCTATTTTCAAAAAAGCAATAAATCAGCCTGCTATCTCTTAACGAAATTATCAAAAAATCATCCTTTTCCTTTATGCATTCGTTGTTTACCATTAGAACCACCTGGAAAAAAGTTAAAACTCTTTTTCTTGGTGGTACATTGCAGCAGTTAACGTTATGAATGTCCGAAATTGGCCTCTTTAGCATAAAATAATAAAATTTTAAGATATTTATACAAAGCTTTTACAATAAATTATGTCATTTTCTGTCTCTGAATAGAATTAAAAACTCATTGTAAAAATAAATAAATAAGTAAATAAATAAAGTCAATGATAATTAAAGATATGTTTGAAAGGCTTAAAGTTATGACTTGTGTCCAGTGACCACCTTTTGAGAATCGCCCAAATGTTGATTCAGAGAAAACAAGGATAGTTTCGCTAAAGATTTTACATAGTTATTGCTTTATTTTCTGATAAAGAAAATTTTTAAATAATGAAAGTATAAAAGAATTGTCAAACTCAACACAGATTAATCTCAGAAATACGTTTAACACTACTTTTCAAAGAAGACGTTACATCGCTTTACTGAATCTAGCTTCTATGTGTTATAAGTTCCCACAGGTTAAGGCTACCAGTCATGCTTCTAAATCGACAGCTATTTTTACTTTCTTATATCTGTACAAGACGAAAGTATTGGATTCATGAAAATTTTCGAATTCCAGTTTTCGACGAATTTTCACGTTTTAGGGGTCAGAGATCCGGAAAAACATGTATTTACAAAATGTCTGTCTGTGTGTGACACAAATCTTGTGGCCGCTCTATTTCAAGAACTAAAGCACGGGATTTAATAAAAATTTGCATTCAGTTAGTCCCTGATATAAATTGGTGCTGATTAGTTTTTGGTGCAAATCGCTCCACAAGTGGCGCTGCTATGCTGCATTATTTACGATTTCCGGAATGGCTCTATCTCAAGAACTAATGCACGGATTTTTATGAAACTTCAGATTCAGCTAGTTCTTGATATAACTTGGTGTTCACTATGAATTGGGTAAATCGCCTAACAGGTGGCGCTGCTATACACCATTTTTTATGATTTTCGCAAGGGCTCTATCTCAAGAACTAATGCGTGTATTTCCGTCAAGCTTCAGATTCAGTAAACCCTTGATATGAGTTGGCGCTGACTACGTTTTGATGTAAATCGCCCAAAAGGTGGCTCTAGTATGCTGCATTTTTCTTGATTCCCTAAATAGTTTTATCTCAAGAAGTAATGCTCGGATTTAAGTCAAACTTCAGATTCAGTTACCAAGTTGACTAAGTTGTTGCTTGTTAGATTTTGTTATATATCGCCCAACAGGTGGCATTGCTATACAGAATTTTTTACAATTTCAGCCATAGATATACTCAAAACTAATGCACGGATTTTCATGAAACTTTAGATTCAGTTAGAAGTTGATATAAGTTGTTCTGATTAGATTTTCGTGTAAATCTTCTAACCGGTGGTGCTGATATGCTGTATTTTTCAGAAAGTATTAACATGTATGAGATAGAAGAAAGTTATGGGATTACAACATCCCTCTAGTTTTTTTTTAATAAACGGTAAATGGAATGAGAATTTAGACTATTCCATTTAAATGCATATCGCCAAATTACCGCGTCGTGTATCCTGTAGATTACTGTGCTTTTGGACATTTAAAACAAGTTCATTATTCGCGACTTCTCAAAACATTTAATGGACAAAGGAATATTGTGGGCAGGTAATGAGGCAAAATTAACCTTAATATTATAAGAAAGGAACTTTATGATCTTAAGACAATAGAGGATTTCCTTTTATCTTGGAAATCAACATAAGATAGTTCCACAAAAGTACTAACTAACTGAACATATTAGAAAAAAAAATTCTATCTTTGTTTATAAATTTCTTTTAGAAAAATCGTTACAAAAATGTCAGAATACCCTATAAAAATATAGATATTTGCAATTATTTTTATGGAAAAGAAAAGTATTAAGAGCAATAAAATGGTATGGTTAGATATTTATTAATTGTTTTCAACAAAAATATTTTTTCTTTTCTCTTTTTGCACTGGTAAGAATATGTTAGTCACCTTATCATTTAAAAAAAAACATTTCACCAAAGACTTATTTAATAGATGACAATATTTGAAAACATCATAAAGGGCCCTTTACACTAAATTTTGTTATGCAGATTTATTTATCAATGATTTATCTATTTTATGTAGATAAATATTATGTCAGATCAAATACTTGTAAATTGAGTTCCTAGTTTAGTATGGTTAAATAATATAATAGTGTAATCCTCTTTGCATAATGTATGTATGCTATTAGAACCACCCCTTTAAGAAATAAATTTAAAAATAATAAATTCGACTAATTAAATGAAAAAAAATTAATCAGTTTCACAAAATACAATGTATTTTACAAATAAAATAATTGTCCGTTCAAATAATTCGGATAAACAATTTTTAAAAACTCTCAGGCTTTATTATATGCCTAATTTAAAACTTTGGTCCTGAGCTAATTCAACCACATATCCCCACCTGGACTGAGAGTATTTGGTACTTTTCATGATTTTGAGTACTTGGAATACATGTATTTTTCGAAGTGTGTCATTTGAAACAGCACGTTCTTCATATACAATAAAAGTTTTACGAGCAGACTGACAAGCAATTTTAACTTTTTTGAAACTAAAGTGTATAATACGGAAATAAACATTTTGTTTCTCCTTTCTTAGCATTGCACTGAAACAAAAATTATGCGACAATCGAAGCAAAAATTAAGCAACTCAAGCGGAAAAAAAAACAGAATAAATGTATGTCTGTTGGTAATTTAATGTCAACACCTATCATTAGTAGCAAAATAACAAAACGAAACTGAGCTTCCCTTTGAAAAATTGCTGAACTTTCCGGATAATCCAATATGTGGGCAACTTCACGTAATACAAGAATCTGGGGAAATTTTGGTATAGAAGACATATGATTCAAGTCTTTATATTGATTTCAATAAGTATGCAATTATTGAAAAGTGGAATATCAAAATAAACTTTATTAAATAAGTCTCCTTGTAAATAAAAGGCGTATCCAGGTAAATAAATCTTATTATACGCTCTCCACGATTATTATATGCACTGTAAAATAGAAAAAAAAAAAAAAAAAAAAAAAAAAAATAAGACTAGTTTTTCCGAAGGAATCGGAAAAATAGTTGCCCTTATCATACCGGAAAAATTTCTGACCCAGCTCGGAATAAAATCCGTAAAATCGGAATAAAATCCGTAAAATACCGTTTTATTGACTATTTCATTTTTTTACGGATTGTATTCCGAGCTGGGTTCTAAAATTTTCCGGTACGATAAGGCCAACTATTTTTCCGATTCCTACAGGCTAACTAGTCGGAATTTTTTTACAGTGTGGGTACAAGGTTACTACACGTTCAGCTTTAAGCAGGACGATTATCTGCGGATATTTTTGTACGGAAGACAGCGGATTGAAGCTATTATATCGAATTCTAGAGCTTCGCATGTGTGGTCTGATATAATACTTTTGCCCTTTCATGCAAAACGATCATGTACTACAAGTATATCTCATGCAAAACGAGCCTACTCACATTGGCGAGGTTTTCGATTCCATTGTGGAATTTTTGTGATAGCGAAATTAGTAAATTTAATTAATCTACGCAAGGATTAACAACCGTATGTATGATATATCTCTATTAATTTTTCAAATGGAACATGAAGTATTGTGTTCTTACGAAATTCCTCTATAATTGCAGCAGTGGTGTAAACCATGAATAAAATATATTAAAGCAAATAAGTTGGAACTGGTGTAAATCAATAAGTATTATAAGAACTTCTTAAACACCATCAAAAACTACTAAATACGCTAGGCCTTTCGAAAGATCTTAGACTTTCTTCTTCAGGCGCAAAGAAGACGTGCTTCTACAATGAAAGCAGCAGCAACGAAAGGCCTGCCGCATTTAGTAGTTTTTGATGGTGTTTTAAGAACTTCTTTTAACACTTATAAAATATAATAATCCCATTCCTAAAACAGTGCTACCGAATGTAGTTTTTTTTTTTTTTGGCTCTCTACATGCGACATATTATTCAGGTAAACGGTGAATATTTAAAAAGTATTGTATTCATATTTAGAAAACTAACTAACCTGTATGAAATATAAAGCCGTCGAGGTGAAATTTCATACGAATTCATTCAAACAAGGAAATATGTAAATAAATTTAATGACGTTATACATGGATATTAACTTTCATAATAAATACGTGATGTATGTTTTTATATTGTTTAATACGTCACCGCTTCTTACCTGACAGGCTATCAAAGCTTGAGAGCCAATGTGCCCGCAGGTTCTGTATGTATGTATGTATGTACGTAACGAGATAACTCTTGATAGAAAAATCCGATTTGCTTCAAATTCTGGATATAAGTTCATTATGATAAGGCGCTTCCCTGATTAGTTTTGTTGGTTCATTGGTTAAATATGAAGGTGGGGACGGTTGGCTAATTCCCCCCCCCCCCCTTAAATTAGACAATTCGGTTTTTGATGCAGAATTATCCGATTTGATTCAAATTTGGTAGACCGTTTTATTCAGATAATGCGCTTCCCTTATTAAATCTGCAGGTCCATTGCTAAGTTTAAAGGGGACAGTTACGGTGGCTGAATTTCTGCCTTAATTTTGATAAATGGGTATTTCATGCAACATTATACGTTTGCTTCGAATTCGGTATACCGGTTTATTCTGAGAAGGCACTTCCCTGATTAGATTTGGAGGTTCATTGGTTAAGCATAAATGAAGGAATTGGGGGAGTTAACCCCCCCCCCCCCCCTCTTAATTTATCTAAATGGTTTTTTTGTCGAATTCTCTATTTTTAGAGGGGCATTATTCTTTAAAATAAGAGTATAATATACAATTAATGCGGATAGCCTGTAAGCTCAATGCCATCAGTTTAACTGGGTACTTTTCTTTTTTTAGGATATAGTAATTGTGGATTTATCAATAATTTTAAATATATATCTTCTACTATATATCTGGTATGTATAGTATATGTCTACATTTCTATGCATCTATATGTATATTTCTAAGTTTTTAGGTGCGTTTGTAATTATGTACGTTTCTTTTGCGGTGGTACGGTATGCTTGTATAATTTACATAAATACGCAGCACCTACAGCCATCGTCTAGTCCGTTCGTCTGTCTTTCTCTCTCTCCGCATATAACAGCACAAAAACTACCAAAAAGAATGATTTGAAATTTAAGGTACATAATCCTTGCAGAATTATCTCGAGCCATTTAAAATTTTGTAAAAATTGTATGTATAGTTCAATTACAGCGGCAGTTACGGTTACACTACCGCTAATTGGAAAAAATAGTTTCAAGCGCATTTTAATGACATTACACCCTTTCAAACATAATGAAATTGATATGTATTTATGAAATTCACTAATATATACATTCTGTAGGATATGTGGTGTAAAGAATTGGAAAATTTCGTAAATTCAAAAGAATTTCGTAACATAATGGTTTCGAGGGAAAGACTGTTTGCAGCGTATTTTAATTAAGTTGAGTGATTCTATGCAAATCGGCTGTTTTCATATTCGGCATCGAAGAAATAATATCATGTTAGAAGTTTCGAAATTTTCCTAACAAGATACTAGAAAAGGTATTTAATAAAAAAATTGCCGTCGCGCAGAATATTAAGAAATGCTACTATAATTTTTAATATTTTGAACTTTTATTAGAATGAGGGAATGCTCACAAAGTGAGGGATTGACACCTTTTTACAGAAACATGTTTAAAATAACAATTTTAACAAAACTTTTTCCCAGTAGAAAAATTTGCTTCTTCTCCTATTAGAAGGCTCAATTTCTCTATGGATGTCCAATTTCTTTGAAAATGTCACAGTTTGGGTAGTCATGAATAGCGTTTTTCGTAGGCCACTTAAACATTCCATCATTTTTGTAAGTTTCGATAACTTTTACTTTTCTAATATGTAATCAAGCTCTAATATTTCTCCAGGATACATTTTATTTTGATACTTCACAATTATCCAATCCAAGGGTTTAAAAGGCCCTGTTAAATTAACTGTATTTAAGAAATTATCATTTCAATAAATTCAAATTATCTCAAACCACTCAAAAAATCTCTAAAGAAAGAAAGAAAGCTTATCTTCTAAAATTCTAACTTCTTGACTCTGATTTGTCGTTACAATCCTTTTATACCCTTCACCTAGGTGAAAATGGGGACACTTTTTTCTGACAAACATATATTACATGTCAAAGACCTAAAAGAAAGACATTTCACAGCAGATGACTATGTAATTTGATGAACTTTTTGACTTCCGAATAATGTATAATTTTCTGAATTATTTAAAAGATTGTCTCTTTCAGATATTTCTTCTGCAGTAAACTCTTCCAGTTTTACGCCTTCACATTTTATCTTCAGCGGACACATTAATTTTTCGAAATTAATTTTTCAATATCATGACTGTCTCCTACAAGTCTATGGGTAGTCTGTTTCAAAGTTGATCCCACACCATCTAGAGTGCCTTTCCCGTAATCCGCTTAAGTAAAATTCCATGTACATGTGGATGTATTAGTCAGAAACTTTTATAAATGGTTAGAAATTAAATATTTTTTCCCGATATTATGAACATGATCCATCGCTTAATATATGTACATTTTTTACCTGATTATTGATCGCGACAGCCCATTTTAAAATTGAATTTACGTGAGACAAGAGCTTCATGATGCCTGGGCGATTTGAGAGAAAATGAATATGGAATTAGAGGAACACTATTTTTAGCATACATAAAACCTGTATGAAGAGTTATTTGTTGCTTATTTCCTCCAAGATGTGTTTATATGTATTGTAGTGTAGTATGTATAGTATTTTTATAAGTTTCTGTGAGTTGGGAATTTAAAGCTTCCCCAAAATTTATTACTTTTTCTTATGGCTACGAAAACACTTTCTTTTCCTAGAAATTTATTAACTTTGCTTCTAGGAGCAAGTTCTATATATTTAGTTGAGAACGTATCTGCTTTCATTCGATAAATTTAGTTGCAATTTTTTGTAACTGAGGTTTTAACGATTGTACTTCCTGTATCAATTTTGCATATTTTTCTAAGTTTTTTCCCACTTTATAATCTGGATGTACTTTTAGAAATCGAAAACATACTTAAATCATTATTTAAAGTCAGGATTTATGAAGCATTTGATAATTATTATTCTTTTATTTCTATATTTTGATGAACTTTTCTTCCATGTTTGTCTTTTTGCTTTTAATTCCCGCCTAGTCATATCATAAACGGATTTTATCGGGCCTTTTAGTTATTTTTACTTACTTCTATCTTCAATAGAAGAAAGTATTGTAATCGAAATTTTTTTCGACTTCCGGTTTTCAACGGATTTACACGTTTTAGGGGTCAGAGATCCCAAAAAACAGGTTTATAGAAAATGTCTGTCTGTCCGTGTGTCCGTGTGTTCGTCTGTCCATGTGTCTGTCGCCATTATACCATCAAAAAGTGTATGAAGTTATGCATAGAATTGAACAAAATTTTTATTTTAAGTTTTTGGCTATGGCAGGCAGATCCTCCCTGAATTTGGAAAAAAAATCGTCGGTAGGGGGCGCTGAAACAGCGATTTTTGTACGATTTTGAATATTGTACCATCCAAAAGTGTATAAAGTTATGCATGGAATTGAACCAAATTTTTATTTTAAGTTTTTGGCTATGACAAGCAGATCGTCCCTGAATTTGGAAAAAAATCGTCGGTAGGGGGCGCTGAAGCAGCGATTTTTGTACGATTTTGAATACTGTACCATCCAAAAGTGTATAAAGTTATGCATGGAATTGAACCAAATTTTTATTTTAAGTTTTTGGCTATGACAAGCAGATCGTCCCTGAATTTGGAAAAAAATTTTCCGGTAGGGGGCGCTGTAATAGCGATTTTTGTGCGATTTTGAATAGTGTACCATTCAAGAGTGTATGAAGTTATGCATGGAATTGAATCAAATTTTTATTTTACGTTTTTGGATATGGAAAACAGGTCCTCTCTGAATTTGGAAAAAAATCGCCGCTAGGGGGCGCTGTTATAGCAATTTTTGTGCGATTTCGAATATTCTAACATCCAAAAGTGTATGAAGTTATGCATGGAATTGAATAAAATTTTTATTTTAAGTTTTTGACTATGGTAAGTAGGTCCTCCCTAAATTTGGTAAAAAATCGCCTGTAGGGGGCGCTGTAACAAATATTTTTGTGCGATTTTGAATATTGTACCATCCAAAAGTATATGAAGTTATGCATGGAATTGAACCAAATGTTTATTTCAAGTATTTGGATATAGCAAGTAGGTCCTCCCTGAATTTAGAAAAAAAATCGTCGGTAGGGGACGCTGTAACTGCAATTTTTGTGCGATTTTGAATATTGTACCATCCAAAAGTGTATGAAGTTATGCATAGAATTGAATCCAATTTTTATTTTAAGTTTTTGGCTATGACAAGCAGATCCTAACTGAATTTTAAAAAAAGTCGCCGGTAGGGGGCGCTGTAATAGCGATTTTTGTGCGATTTTGAATACTGTACCATTCAAGAGTGTATGAAGTTATGCATGGAATTGAATCAAATTTTTATTTTAAGTTTTTGGATATGGAAAACAGGTCCTCTCTGAATTTGGAAAAAATCGCCGCTAGGGGGCGCTGTTATAGCAATTTTTGTGCGATTTCGAATATTGTACCATCCAAAAGTGTATGAAGTTATGCATGGAATTGAATAAAATTTTTATTTTAAGTTTTTGGCTATGGTAAGTAGGTCCTCCCTAAATTTGGTAAAAAATCGCCTGTAGGGGGCGCTGTAACAGCTATTTTTGTGCGATTTTGAATATTGTACCATCCAAAAGTATATGAAGTTATGCATGGAATTGAACCAAATTTTTATTTCAAGTATTTGGATATAGCAAGTAGGTCCTCCCTGAATTTAGAAAAAAAATCGTCGGTAGGGGACGCTGTAACTGCAATTTTTGTGCGATTTTGAATATTGTACCATCCAAAAGTGTATGAAGTTATGCATAGAATTGAATCCAATTTTAATTTATTTTTTTGGTTATGGCAAGCAGATCCTAACTGAATTTAAAAAAAAGTCGCCGGTAGGGAGCGCTGTAACAGCGATTTTTGTGCGATTTTGATTATTGTACCATCCAAAAGTGTATGAAGTTATGCATAGAATTGAACAAAATTTTTATTTTAAGTTTTTGGGTATGGCAGGCAGATCCTCCCTGAATTTGGAAAAAAAATCGTCGGTAGGGGGCGCTGAAACAGCGATTTTTGTACGATTTTGAATATTGTACCATCCAAAAGTGTATAAAGTTATGCATGGAATTGAACCAAATTTTTATTTTAAGTTTTTGGCTATGACAAGCAGATCGTCCCTGAATTTGGAAAAAAATCGTCGGTAGGGGGCGCTGAAGCAGCGATTTTTGTACGATTTTGAATACTGTACCATCCAAAAGTGTATAAAGTTATGCATGGAATTGAACCAAATTTTTATTTTAAGTTTTTGGCTATGACAAGCAGATCGTCCCTGAATTTCGAAAAAAATTCGCCGGTAGGGGGCGCTGTAATAGCGATTTTTGTGCGTTTTTGAATATTGTACCATTCAAGAGTGTATGAAGTTATGTATGGAATTGAATCAAATTTTTATTTTAAGTTTTTGGATATGGAAAACAGGTCCTCTCTGAATTTGGAAAAAAATCGCCGCTAGGGGCGCTGTTATAGCAATTTTTGTGCGATTTCGAATATTGTACCATCCAAAAGTGTATGAAGTTATGCATGGAATTGAATAAAATTTTTATTTTAAGTTTTTGGCTATAGTAAGTAGGTCCTCCCTAAATTTGGTAAAAAATCGCCTGTAGGGGGCGCTGTAACAGCTATTTTTGTGCGATTTTGAATATTGTACCATCCAAAAGTATATGAAGTTATGCATGGAATTGAACCAAATTTTTATTTCAAGTATTTGGATATAGCAAGTAGGTCCTCCCTGAATTTAGAAAAAAAATCGTCGGTAGGGGACGCTGTAACTGCAATTTTTGTGCGATTTTGAATATTGTACCATCCAAAAGTGTATGAAGTTATGCATAGAATTGAATCCAATTTTTAATTTAATTTTTTGGTTATGGCAAGCAGATCCTAACTGAATTTAAAAAAAAGTCGCCGGTAGGGGGCGCTGTAACAGCGATTTTTGTGCGATTTTGATTATTGTACCATCCAAAAGTGTATGAAGTTATGCATAGAATTGAATAAAATTTTTATTTTAAGTTTTTGACTATGGCAAGTAGGTCCTCCCTTAATTTGGAAAAAAAATCGCTGCAAGGGGACGCTGTTATAGCAATTTTTGTGCGATTTTGAATACTGTACCATGGAAAAATGTATGATGTTATACATAGAATTGAGCCAAATATTTTGTGTTTGTTTTTGCTCATGGCACGACGGTCCTCCCTGAATTTGGAAAAATTCCGCCGGAAAGGGCGCTATGATTGCGGTGTCTCTACTATTTTCTTTATTGTACCATCGAAAATTGTATGAAGTTATGCATAGAATTGAACCAATTTTTTGTGCAAGTTTCTGGCTATGGCAAACAAGTCAACCCTGAATTAAAAAAAAATATATGCCGGAAAGGGGGCATTGTAATAGCGATGTTTGTGCAATTTTCTTTTTTGTACCATCGAAAAGTGTATAAATTTATGCATACAATTGAAACAAATTTTTTCGTGCATATTTTTGGCTTTTGCCAACAGGAATTTGGAAATATTCCGCGGTAAATGGGCTCTGTGATAGCGATTTTTGTATGCTTTTCTTGATTTTTTGTAGTTCTATTGTCCATCGGCGGCCAAATCCAAAGAAATCTTTCCGAATATGAAGACTCTAACAAGAGAAAACAAAGACGAAATTGAAAAAATGTCAAGAAGAAACTATAAGAGAGAAGACCAACATATTGGAAACCAACCTTCTGAAAACATAATTAGAGGAAATAGATATGAAAATGACAATAAATACGATAACAATTATACAAAAAGTAAAGAATATACAAATAACAGATATGGAAGAAGTGATATTCAGATAAAATATAAAGAGGATGAAGTAAAGGATAGATACGGAGAAACAAGAACTATAACAATGCGAACCTTCGAAAACTCGAACAGAAAGAACCATAATTATACATATCCAAAATATACAAGGGAGGCTTTGCCTCCCAGTCGCCGATAGAGGCACTTATAATCAAAACCAAGCTTCATCATCACAATCAACGTACTTCTTTGGTGGTACACCATTACATCAACAAGATATAAAAGTAACCCAAATAAACTTAAATAATTGTCGTGCAGCAAATTTTCAATTAATTATATACATGAACCAGAACAATATTGACATAGCACTAATCCAGGACTACCATAGAAGCAAAAACTATTTTACTGGTCTCCCGATTTCTTGGGCTTTATATCAATCAACATTAAAAACAGCGGGAATATTGATCGCCAACCCCTTATTTGTACATAATAAGATTCTGCAAACAGATAATAGTGTATTTATAAATGTAACAACGGAGTTAGAAAATTTTAAATTTGCTTCGCAATACTCAAAGCCGAAAGGAGATCTAGCTAAAGATTTTGAGGACTGGTCAAATATCATTCACAATTGTACTAATCTAGTATTAGGAGGCGACTTTAATGCCAATCTGAGGGCCTGGGGTTACAGCAGAAATAACGCAAAAGGTGAAATCCTACTAGATTATCTTGCAAATAGAGATCTAACAATAGTGAATGACCCACAAGCAGAAAAAACTTTTTTTCTTGGGAAAGAAGAAAGGTAACCCTGATCTTACATTATGTGGATTAAGTATGAAGGACTTACTCGACTCTTGGGCAGTAGAAGTGGACTTTCCATCATTAAGTGATCACAGATACATAAACTTCACATTGAAATTAGAACCTCTCTTACGAAATCTGTACAGATTTAAAACCAAATATGAAACTTTAAAAAATTCAACAAAGAATTTGATAAAAAGGAAGAAGAATTATGGACAACACTTCAAGAAACATAAACTCCTGAGGAGTTAGATACATGGGTAAACAACTTCCAAATACACATGGAAAATTTTATGAATTTGACACTTAAAAAGAAAAATTAAAAAAGAGACCTAAATATCAACTGGTACACAGACAAACTCAAAATTGAGCGTAGTAGACTTAACGCACTACATAAACGATTTCGAAGAGACTTAGAAAATCAACAGTACAGGAAAGAATATAAAAAAGCATTGGCTGAATACAAACTACATATCAAGAAAGCTAAACAAGACTCATGGTATTTATTCTGTCAACAAACCACAAGTGTATATGGCACAGCTTTCAAAATAATGAAGGGAAAATACCTAAAAAATACCGATTTAATCCACACAACACTAGAAACATCAGCAACAGAGGACTCATTTCTTGATATACAACAAAATCTAATCTATCATCATTTTGGGAATACAGATACAGAGCAAATCCACTCGAGAATAAATCGGGACCCTATTACAAATGAAGATTTTGACAAGATTAAAATCAATATGAGGGAACTCAAATATGTTATCAGCCAACAAAATCCTAAAAAAGCACCAGGGTATGATAGAATTGACATAAAAATAATAAAGAATCTAACTAAACGATATCCAAAACTGATGCTACTCCTTTACAATAAATGTCTTCAGATTGGCCATTTTCCAACGGCGTGGATGAAAGGTGTAGTTATATTCTTTCGAAAGAAAAATAAAGACCCAAGAATTCCAAAGTCATACAGACCAATAACCTTACTCCCAATGATGGGTAAGGTGTTAGAAAGAGTCATAAAAATTCGTACACAAACTTATCTAGAAAACAGAAATCTCTTAGCAAACCAGCAACATGGCTTCAGAGAGAAGAGAAGCACACTAACGGCATTACAGTCAGTAAAAGATCAAATAATGTAACTTCTCCAGCAAAATAAATATGTAGGACTAATATCATTTGATATCCAAGGAGCTTTTGATTCAATAGATTGGAATATGATCTCGGAACTAATTGAAGATTCAGAACTACCTAGATATTAAAAAAATTTACTCATTTACTATATAAGTGAAAGATTTATTGGAGCAAACAATTTTGATTTTATTCAGTGGATTCGCAGTTTCAAGGGATGCCCGCAGGGTTCATGTTTAGGCCCGCTTCTATGGTTAATAGTGGCAGATTTCATTATTAAGGAACTACTTAAAAAATTTCCTGAACTAGTAGTCTATGCAGATGACTTCGTGGTCTTAGTAAAGGGAAATACAAGAACTGGCTTGGAAAAAGATGCTAACGATAAGATCCGAAGTTTTGAAGAAATTTGTAACAGGCTAAACCTGAACATCTCACAAGAAAAAACAAAAGCCATACTCTTTGGAAGAAATCTATTAAATAACAGACATCCAATTTTTAAATTAAAAAATAAAACAATTAAAATTGAAAAATCACTACCATACTTAGGAATAATCTTTGACCAAAAATTAAAATTTCAAATTCATTTAGAAGACTTAAAGGCAAGAATATCTCAGTTCGTGACCAGCTTCAAATTTCTGGGAAATTACCAGAAAGGAATTAATCCAAAAATAAAAAAGATGTGGTACACGACGGTAGTGGAAAGACAAATGTTGTATGCACATGAAATTTGGTTCCCTAATTTAAACAGTCGTGGTATTAGAACATTAAAGACAATACAAAGAATGAGTTTAATGAGTGTCATCAAAACCTACAGAAGTATCTCACATGAAGCATTAAATGTTTTAACAGGCATACCACCAATCATTACGAAAATCCAGAATGAATTCATGGCATACCAGACAAAAATGGGAAAAAGAAATTTAATAATTCAATCAATGAAAATAAATAAGGATAATTTAATGTTGAAGGAAAGTACGTTTGATTTTCCGGATTACTACAAAATCAATAACCTGAATATAATAGAAGAAATAACGGAGTCAACAACAAATTAAAGATATATACAGATGGCTCTTTAATGGAGCAGGGTACATCATGTGCCTTTACAGTAATATTAAACGATGCTTTTATCCATGATAGTGCTGCACGGCTAAATCCTAATCTATCAGGCAGAGCTTAAAGCAATATTAAATTCTATAGAATGGTTTTCAACCTCCAGATTTACATCAGTTCTTATATTGACAGACAGCAGATCTTCATTAGATGCCCTCAAAATTATTTTCCCAAGAAATATAATCATAAGACAGATTTATACAGAAATTCGAAAAATCCCGCAAAAATTAATAAATATAGCATAGACAAAAGCTCATATAGGAACTGTTGGGAACGAACGTGCAGACACCTTGGCTAAAAACGCAATTAAACACGACCACTACGATGAAATTCAATATATATCATACCCAGATTCAATAATAAAAAATTATATACGGGAGAAAATTATCCTTGACTGGCAAGACATCTGGAAACACTCAGAAAAAGGACGTGATACATGCAAAATTCTAGATAAAGTAAACAAAGAATTTATCTGCATTTCAAGATCGTCAGTCTATTATATTAGTGGCCATGGCAGTTTTCCTGCATTTTTACATAAAATCGGCAAATTAAATTCGGACATGTGCTCCTGCACCAAAGCTAGAGGAACAGTACAACATTATATTTTTGGGAATTGCTCTCTTTTACCTAATCATTTCAAATTCAATAAAAGCAAAACCTTAAGGAAAAACTTCCAAAAAATTTTACTGGATCCAGCAAACTTTTCAGCGCTAAATGAAAACTACAATATTCTCAATAAACATTATTCCTTCATAAAAAAGATTTTATAAACAGTGTCATAGAATATTATAGAAAATAATAAAATGCCTTAAACAACCAAGATTATTCAGAAAATAGTTAAGTAATATCTTGATTTGCAAAAAGACTAAATTTCTGAACTTTGACAAAATCGTCAAATCTTTAAATTTTAAAACTGTGAAAAATGAAGTATGTCTAAAAACTGTGAAATATGTTTTCAAATCTTCAAACTGTGAAATATGTCTTCAAATTGTAAAATATGTCTTCAAACAGAAAGCTGTAGTGCCTTGCTCAGTAAAATAATGCCCAAGAACAAAGAAATATAATATCTTTGATCCAAAATAGTGAAATATATGACTAAATCTTCAAACTGTGATCTAAATCCTCAAACTGTGAATTAAATCTTCAAATTTATAGTGCTCTGGATTGTAAAATAATGCCTACGAACTATGAAATATAATCCTTAGATCTGTAAAATATAATGATTCAAAATTGTGAAACAAACTTTATGAACTGTGAAATACAAAGACTTTCGAATTTAGAACTCTAAAATTAATAATAATCAATGATCTATATCTCAAATTTGTTTAACAGGTCATCACTCAGGAACATAATTAAATTCAGCAAGTTTAATATCTAATTTAAATATTATTCAAATTTTCAAATTCTTGCATTGAATTAATTATCTGCTTTATCCTAAATGGATTACTTATTTAGTTGTATTAAGAATTTATTAAGATTTATCAAAAGTTCTATGACTTTTTAAGATTTAATGCTAATCTCCTTGATGAATTAGTTTTTTAAATTTCAAGTTTTAAATTTCAGGCTTGAAGATTTCAAGCTTTGAAGATATTTCTATTAAACTTTAAATAAATCATATTCTTTCTACTCATAAGTAGTTTTCACAATAACTGATTGATGATCTGTAATATCCATACATAAAAGATCCAAAGTTTCAAAACATTGTTTAATTTGGTCTCGCCCAGCTTATGCAACATTGGGTATCTCTTGTGAGAAGATTGTACTACATCCTAAGTGAAATTTCAAAAAAGAGGGGGTCTTCCATCCTGCTGAGGCCTCTGGGCCCGCTCCGGTGTCTGGGGGTTTCGTGGGATGGGGGATATGGGTTTTTTCCCCTCGTGGACATTTAGCTCCTATACCGCAAGGTTGGCTGTCCACGAGTGGGTGATTTCTGTGATTTCTGTCCATCGGCGGCTCGTGCAGAGGCAAGAACTCTCTTTTCGTTAAGCCGGCTATTCACAAACATCTGATAACAACAGAATAAAGCAAAACTATTAATTTTAACAAATATCATGATATTGATCAACTCGTTTTTAGTCCGTTTAATTGACTGAAGCAGAAATTTAAGATGAAAATCGAAGTTGGTATAGTATTAATCTAAAAATATTGAAGTGTGAACATGCCTAACTAGTTTTTGAAATATTATGCATAAGATAGAAGAAAGTTTTAGGATTGGCACATCCAACTAGTTTTTTTTATATTTTAGGGGCTATTTGACTTGCATTTCTTTTTTGTGATAGGCTACAGATTCAATTTCCTCTTGAGCATTTTTTCTCTATGGAGTTATATTAAACTGATTAATTATGATAGAAATTAATGAGGGATTGATTATGAGAGAAATTAACCAGGGAATTTAGTTAAAAAAAATTCTAAACGTTAATTTTATATTATTAAATATGATTAAGCAAATTCCCTGGTAACCAATTGGAACTGTTCGTATACAGGACTTATTTTTAATAACTGCTTATTAGTAATTACTTGTTACGTAACAAATTTGAATACTGAATGTAATGTTTTTTTTTTCTTCAGTTTTTGTGCTTTTGTTTATTTTTTGATTAAATTATAATGCTAAAATGTTTTTCCTATCCTTTAAATAAATGGTTTTAAATACTTTTCAGTGCAGTTAAAAAGTATTCAATACTCCGGTTTTGTCTATCTGTCTGGCCGTCTTTCCATGCTCTAATATTTTTACATGTGCTCGATATCCATATTTTCGCTATATATTATATGTATTATCGAGTTTTACTATAGTCCAAACCATAAGGAAAATGGATTGTGTAAATGTTATGAATCGCTTTTAAAGGGACACAAAAGAATTTCGTTATATTATAGTTCATTTGAATTATCGTACATGAAAAATTACTTACATGCAACGTCGAGCATATTGGTAATAAAACATAGGTTAGTATGAGATTTCTATATACACTCACCGACTGATTTTTATGCATATAGATTGCACGAATTTTCTAACATATATTTAAAAATTCCAAAATAGTTCTTTTAAAGATGAAATATTCAATTATATCATGGTTTGAGAGATAAATATTAAAGAAAAAAGTAAAAAACTGCATGAAGCTTAATTTTGTAAACAATGGTGTAGAACGAATTTATGAATACAAATTTATAGTTTGTAGTCCAATATAAAACTTTATAGTTTACAATTACCTGAACAGTAGTGGACACTTTAAGAGTTTTTTTCGGCTATTTTTAGTGTTTTGCTTTCTGTTTTTATGACTTCAACAACAATGAGTGTCTGATATTTCAATTAACTTTTTCCACACATAACTGTGATTAAACTATTTCTGTTTTAAGTATTTTAAATTAATTTTTAAATGCACCAGTACTGGACACTTGTTCGTTACAGTATTAGACTCCTTTGAAGTCTGGTTGAAGATTATTGCATATATGAGTATATTATTTATTAACTAAAATATGCCTCCTATTAAATTAACGCCTTAAAAGGGACACAACCATATAAAAATACTGACTTGATTAAAAATTGATTCACAGTAAAATTGATCCTATTCCCAATTATGAAAAAGCAGGGGTTTACATCATCCCATTCAGCACAGGACAGCATAAGAGTTTATTTTATATTGGTATGACATCTCGAAAATTTAAGGAAAGATTAAAAGAGCACATTTCTGATATCAAGTTTAACAAACCAAATACAGCTTTATCCAGATTGCATCAAAAAGAAAATATTAAGATAAACTTCGAAAAAGCTACACTGATCATTTCAATGTCTAACCATTACTCGCCAATAATCCGTGAATCCATTGAAATTTTACTTAGAAGTGATAATGTTTGTATCGATGTCCTTTCTTATAATATTCCCGCAATTTGGTACAATATCATAAATATTTCAAAACATCTTGATAATATGAACGGATCTTTTCACCCCTCTGCAGAGAAATGGACTGAACTCCGCGTGCACATGCGTGCTATTTTTGTTTTTAAAATGTATTTCTATTCAGTCAGTCGTCTTTTTTCCCTTTGAAAATGAACGCGTGTGTGTTCGAAGATTTCAGGGTTGCATTAAATAATAATTTTATATGTTTGTGTCACCTTATAAGTAGTTATAAGTATATTATAAAAATTATTATTAACAAGGTGAAAATTTCCTTCACGACACTAGTGTTTAAAACAGTGTTTTGACTCTATTAAAACCGGTTTATTGTAAGTTTAAATTTAATGTAGGTTTGTATATGTGGGATTCTACAATTTCACTTATGTGTATTTTTATTTATTTTTCCTTTACCGGAAACGATGCTTCAAATAACATAGGATTGTGTATTTTCTTCATCGGATTCGATTACAAATGGAATAAGGTCTACATAGACGCATAATTTCTTCGAATTTCAGAAAAAAAAAATATTGCAAATGATTTAAAACGATCACGTTTCACATAAATATTAAAAATGTGATTGCGGAATGCGGGACGTGGCCTTAAAATATCCGCAAAAAAGAACAATAAACGAAGATGATAAAAAAATAGCAGTAAAATACAAAACTATTTGCGAAACAAAATTATAGCTTACTGATATTATGTAAAAGCTACTGAAATACGGGACTATAATGGAATGATTTACTTTACGTCGTAAATACATTTCTCATAGGATTGCATATGATACAAAAATGTTAAATGCCAATAAAGTGACTAATTGGCAAGCTATTTCCTATAATTTATGTGTTTTTATCTTAATATATCATTACTTTCTTTTGACGGATATCAAAACATCATATCTTAGATATATTTGTGATACGTTTATCTAATAGTTTCCATAAATATCACTACTTATTGGCAGGAAAACGTATTTATATGTGATTTATTTATGATGCTTATTCAGCATTGGTGCAATATTGAAGTAATATTATCTGGATTAAGATGAAATACAACTTCAATCTTAGAGTGTTGACATTTTTCCTATATTGGCAATTGTGCATATTTGTTTAAAAATATTATATAACACATATGTATATGAGATATACATAAAAATATTTGCAACAAGAAAGAAAAATCTTGCGTCAAGCATAGATTATGAAACATTTATTAAATATAAAAGATTATAAAACATTATCCAACACTTCAAAAGTTCTTTACGGAAAATTCGCTTTTTTTTTAACTGTAAAAAAAAAAAGATGTAACTAAGCATTTTAGAAAACTCATAATACATTTGAAAAACATATTTCAGCAATTACCGGTAATATCCGGAAAAGTAGTACAATTATTTTATATAGATCTGCATTTAATCTACAATTTTCTCATCTTAAGCTACATATTATGCTAAAATTTAGTTTAGTAAGCATAATAGGTAGAATGCATAATAGGTTGAAATTTCACCTTAAACAATTTCTATCAATATACGGTGTAGCTGTGCGTATTAACAAAATTAATAAACTCACATTCTTAACAGGACTGTATCTCTACTTTATTTTTTGACAAGGCGATGCGTTGCGTGCCCTCATGTCAAGACAAAAACATAAACTAGCATGAAGAAAACGAATTACATTTCTACGGTTACACACATTGGAACAAGTGCGTTGCCAACATTTGGCCCATAATAATAGATAATTCCAACATACCCCCCGAAATTGAAGGGTCAACTTCAATTAATTATACAATAGAAAATAAAATATTAACAATACAAATGTTTGAGTAAATATAATACATCACAACAGTTTTCTTTTAACAATGAATAATACAATTATAAAAATACAGCAATAAAAATTCAGAGAAAAGACGCAACCAATCCCCCTCCTTTTTTTTTAGCTCATAACGAATTTTCTGAAAATTCTTGTAGCAATAACGCAATTTTGGATATACTTCTTTTAAGTATTCCCCTTGACGTTTTGATTTCTACTACTCTAACCTTACCATCTGCACTTGGGAAAACATTTTTAATGCGTACTAGTACGTATTTATTTGTAGCCGTCCTTTATCAACACCAGGATACCTATGATTAAGTTGTATTTTTTTTTTTAATTGCCATTTAGAACACTGTTGAAGTGTATTCAAATACTCTTTATTCCAACGATTCCATATCAGTTGAACTCATTTTGTTATCCTATGTCATCTAGACAGTCTATTTTCGCTTACATTAATTAATTCTGGTTCAACTATGGCTTTCATAGGTCACTCGATTAAGAAGTGGCCTGGCGTGAAGGCCTCCAAGTCATTCACCTCTGAAGACAATGGAGTGATCGGACGTGAGTTTAATATAGGCTCTCTTTGAGCAACTACAGTAAATAACTCTCCGAAAGTTAGCCTTGCATTACCTACTGTTCGCTTTATTACCGATTTTACCGATTTTATTCCTGCCTCCCACAACTAACCAAAATTGGGTGCTCGAGGAGGAATAAATTTCCAAGTAATATTCTCCTCTGACAAATAATCTGCCAATCTCTCTTCCGGACGTCATAGCAAATTATGCAGTCTTTGTAACTCTGCGCTGGTGCCAACAAAATTTTTTGCATTATCTGAAAAGATTACTGCGCACTTACCGTGCATAGCAATGAATATTTTTAACGTTGCAATGAATGCCCCTGTGGTCAATCTGACACAAATTCGAGATGCACTGCTTTAGTTACAAAGCAAATAAAGATTACCAAATACATCTTATTAAGAATCCCGTTTTTTTTCCCTTGTATTTTATAAAAAATGGGCCAATAAAATCTGTTCCCACATAGTTAAAAGGTGTGCGCTAGGACGTGCTCTCTCTGTCGGTAGCGAACCCATGATTTATTGCACAGTTATAGGATTGTTTTTACTACAAGTTATACACTCATGCGTTACTTTCCTAACTAAATTTCTTCCCTGTAATGGCCAGAATTTTTGGCCTCAAGTAGCATAACAATTCTTGTGCACCTGTATGAAGATATTTTTTTATGGTAGTAAATTGAAATTAGCCTACACAATTTACCCTTAGCTGGCAGAATATAATGATGTTTTTGAGCAAATTTTAGGTCGGAGTGATTTAAACGACCTCCTATTCTTATCACCTTATCTGCATCCAAAACGGGATTTAACAATCGCAATTTACTTTTCGTCGAAATTTGCTTACCTTCTAACAATGCAGTATATTCTGACTTAAATTCGCTCTTTTGAACCTCTCGTATATAAAATGTTTCTGCTCTTGATAATTCATCTATATTTACCCTTTCCCATTCTTTTTTCAGTTGATCTTTTCGTATTATCTAAAAACCTGAAAATATAACTTAAAACATGTAATATTTTAGTATAATTATTGCTAATTCTTAAAATCTCATTAACAAATTCAACATATTTTAAACAAGTTAATGTAGTATTATTTTTCAGTTTTAACGCTGATGAAAACTCAATAGAGTCTTTCACATGTTCCAAGTCAATGTTTTTATGGGATGTGATGTCTCCTTCTCTTAAGAAGGAAGGGCCGTGCCACCAAAGATAACAATCAATTAACTTGTCAAAGGTTAGTCCTCGAGAAACAAGGTTTGCTGGATTGTCCTCCGAACGTATATATTACCATTAATAAGTCTGGGTCAACTCTTGAATTTTTAAACTCTGTTGGTCACAAAGCTTTTGAGTAGATGAGGAGGAATCTGAATTCCTGCTAAGATGATGGTTGAGTCACACCACAAAATTACCTTATTGATATGCAACTTTAGTAATTTCACTACCTTACATACGAGTTGAGACAATAAGGCGGCTGCGGACATCTCAAGTCTTAGAATTGTCAAAGGTTTCAATGGTGCAACCCTAGACTTGCTGCAGAGTAAATTTAAAGATGTATTAAAATTTTTGGGACAGCGTAGAAAAATGGCTGCTCCATATGCGAGCTCGGATGCATCGGAGGATCCGTATAGTTCAATTTCGGAATGGCCTTCGTTTAAAACAAAACGATTGATTTTTACATGGTTTATATGTTGAAGTGTTCTGATCCAGCGTTACTGTTCATCTTTAACATCATCTGGAAGTGGATCGTTCCAACCTAACTTTAATAACCAAAGTCTCTGTATGAAAATTTTAGCTTTAGCTATTCCAGGACCGAGTAATCCTAATGGATCGTAAATTCGAGCTGTATCTGATAGAACAGTTCTTTTCGTGTGCACATCTGGCTCCTTAACTGATGAAGTAAACAAAAAAGAGTCACGAATTGGATTCCATAACAGTTCTAGAGTTTTAGTGTTCTGGTCCTCATCACGATCGTTGAATGAATACTTCTTGCTACTAGTTGCAGTTTTAACAGTTCAGGGTGGTTAGCACACCATCTGTGCAATGTCATACTGCCACGGTCAAGCAATGTGATTAATTGTGCTTGCAGTTGTTGGGCTTCTGCTAAACTGTTAGCTCCTATTATCACATCGTCTACGTAGAAATTTTGGAGTACTGCACGTGATGCTAGCAGAAAATTATCTTTTTTATCAATTACGAACTAATTTAGAGTCCGCGTGGCAAGGTATGGATCGTTCGATGTTCCATATGTAACTGTCTTTAACTTAAATGTTTTGACCGGTTCTTCATCACCAAATTTCTACAAAATGCGCAACAAATATCTCTGATTTTCCGCAAATAGTATCTAGCGATACATCTTTATTATGTCAGCTGTAAAGGCGTACTTGTGCGTTCGAAATCGACAAATGATATCAAGAAGCTCATCTTGAACTAATCCTCCGTTTAATAAAACATCATTTAAAGAAACACCACTAGTAGTAGCTGCACTACCATCGAAGACAACCCTTAATTTCGTGCTGGGTTTGTTGGTCTGTATATCTCATGATGTGGCAAATAATATGAAAATCTGGGATTAGTTTCCAAAGTGATTTCTTCTAAGTGTCCCAAATTACTATATTCGTTAATGGAATCTTCATACAAGAATCTCATGCCTGGATTATGCGTAAATCGTTTAAGTAAATGAATTAATATATGTTTTGCATTTTATTTTGATTTTCCTAAGCATGCGAGACCACCAGTTTTAATTGGCATTTCCACAACATATCTGTCATCTTCGCCTCTAGTATGTATTCGCAGGAAATGTTCCTCACAATGTTGCTCTTCTTTGCGATTTATTGGATTTGTATCAGGAACCAATTCAATTTCCCCAAATTTCTGCATAGTATTGGATAAATCTTCCACAGATCGAACAAGACAACAATAATTACTGAATTTGTCTTCTTGTGGCATAGACTTAGAACCACTGGCAACATAGCCAAAACTGTTTCTTGAAAAACCAAATTTTGCATATTTATTTTATTTGCTCCCATTAAATTAAAAAATACTTTGTTTGACAATAAAACATGTATTGGAGACCTGGTTTATCAAATTGTGGATCAGTTAACTGAAATGTCTATAATTGCGTAATAGATGATGTTTAGGTATGTAGCTGGCGTTACGCGCGTAATTTTAGGAACAACAACAAATTGCAATGTTTCACTAAAACTTCTATTTTTATTTGCGATGGTTGTTATAACACTTTCTTTTATATTCATGACTGAACCATTTAGCGTTGTAACTGATGCGCTTATTTTCTTTCCCTTCAAGAACAATAACTCGGTACATTCCTTCGTTATAAAGTTATTTTGAGATCCTGAACCTAGCAATGTCCTAAGAGGAACAAATTCTCTTCTAGCATTTTGTACATATATTATCGCGGTTGAAAGCTGTACATGTTTACTAAAAGAAGATATATTAATTACAGTATTGTTAATGGTTGAATGCGTGTTATCAAATGAATGCACATTTTCACCCAAAGTGGTGACAGACATCTGACTATTTGTATAACTATGAGGAGAAAATGCGGTTACGGTTGGCGACAAGTTACTACTAAGATTACTTCTGTTTTGAGTCTGTATAGCATGATTAGTATCAATTAGTATGTGTTCGGGCTCGTTTTTGCGAACCCGGGGCCGCCCTAGCCCGAAAGATTTTTTGTTATCAGAGCCCGAGCCCGCCCAAGCCCGAAAAATTGTTTCGAAAGTGATATCTCACTTTTAAAACTTCTTAAATAGAAATAACTTTAATGGAAATTTAAATTCAATCTAAATTCAATCAAAAGAGCAGTTCGGTATCAAATAAAAATATACTTTATGCTTAGAACGATTCTCATATTTTCCCCCTCTTTAACACGCAAACTTCATGGACATGTTAAAAAAAGGTGTGTTGGATGAAGAAAGGCATGAAGTTTTGAGAAATTACTATTTGTATGCTGAAGAAACGAACAAAGTTTATCGATTTCCTATAAAAGATGTACACCTTTAACTATAATCGATTCCATTCTCACAACAGTCTTCCGCGATTGACGTGAACCGCAAAATCAACGTAAATTACAAAATTGACACCGTTATCTTAAAAATCCGATGCTTTTATTTTAAAAGAGGAAACATTGACTGATTGCTTTCTATCGGAATAACAGGGTAATCATATTTACTTACGAAAGAAAGTGACCTCGTAAATCTACTACAGAATCCTCAGCATGAACAGGGTTCATGACAAATAGATATAGTAACCTGTAAACTTATTTATTTTCAAATGAAGAACGATTATGACTCGTGCGCAACATAAGATTAAATAATTTGCAATCCACAAGCTAATTCTGGTCTACTAAAAATCGAAGAAAACATTCTCTTCACATTAGATAACTATATAAAAAATAAATAAGCTATAGGATTATAAAATATCTTCTGTCACAACGAAAATCCTACTAAAAACAAATTCATTGTTTGTGCTTGTTTTGATTGGCGCCATATTAATTGATCATCGTCGGAAATGCCGTAGGCATAAATCTGAAAACATCACAAATTTTCTTTTGAAACAGCAATCAAATGCTAAAATAAATAAACACGATTTCTGTCCCCCCTTCATTTTGATCAAAATATCATTGAAAAGACTGGAAAAGTAATTTTTAGCGGGGAAAAAAGTTCTTTCAATCTTTTCTATACATAAATAAATAACATCTTCCGGTTTCAGAAAAAACGAGCCCGAGCCCGAAGACTAGAATAAAAATAGAGCACGAGCCCGTGTCGGGATCTGGCTGAGCTCGTCTCATCTCTAGTGTCAATACCTTATTCACCGCGTTCCAGGTGAATCAAGCTGTGATGACGCTTGCTATATTTTTTACACGTACTTAAATTTTACGTAGACTAATGTTGTGAACAGATGATAAACAATTATAGCATATTCTTTTAGTTTTAACAATACTGAACCTTTTTTTAGCGGGAAAATTTAAGAATTGCGAACATTTCATTAAAATGTGATCCCCCTTACACATTAAACAATTGTGTGGACCTTCTGATAACAAGGTTAATGACTTAGAATTGCATGAACGTTTCTTATCCTTAATGAAGGGTTTTATGGAAGAGCATTTATGGATATTTTCTGAAATTTGAGAACGTTTCTCCAAATATAAAATTAATTCAATTAATTAATAAAATTTATTTGGAACTTTGTTTGCACTTATAGTCATTTCGTACTTTCTTCGGGTATCTTTGCCTAACTTTTAAAGAACGATGTTTAATATTAAAACATCGGAAAGATTCTTTCTATTATAATTTAAAACGTTTAATCCGCGAATGCTTTTTCTTACATTGTCCACTAAATTTCGTAGGTCTTTAGCGGAAGGCTGCGTGAGCTTATCTGCGTCTGAAAGTAAATTAATGTATATTTTTGTTACTACTCTATCATATTCGTACCTGTCCTTTAACGCTTGGAACAAAGATGAAAACGTATTATCTGTTGTAATTATAACCCTTGCATCATTTATTAATGCAACTGTTAAATAATGCAGTTTCTGAGCATCCGAAAGTTGTTCAATTGAGGTTATTAAGTTGTTAAATTGTAGCTTAAACGTATTCCACTCTTCGGATTTTCCGGAGAATTTCGGAAGTGGAATTTCAGGCAATTTAATTTTTATTGCGTTCTTTATTAGAGTAGGTTTTAATTGAAAAACACTGGGAACTTTACTTTCTTCTAAACATTTAATTTGTTTTTTTTATTTTGAATTTAGTCTTCATAATGTTATCATGATATTTCTCAATAGTGTTAATATCTATTTCATAATCTTTTTCTATAGTGATGGCAGTTTCTATTTCCTTATTTAAGTTTTTTACGATTGTTCTTTATCATTTAATTGTTCTAATATTTCTGAGTAATTATCAATTTCTAGATTTTTGTCATTTATTAATGTTTCGAATTTACTAATTAATTTTGTATCAGACGTTCTTAATATGGAACGTTTCTTTTTCAATTTGTCAATAGATTCCATTTCAAAAATTTATAATACAACAAAAAGGAATAATAAATACTTTCTACCTTGTTTGCTGAGCAGACAATTTCTTCTTATTATTAATTGAAGCATACAAGCTTGTGAAATCAACCTTCGATAAATCTTTGACGAAAGAACTGGTGAAAATAGTTCATTTATAGTCATAGAATTTTTTCAAATTGCGAAAAATACCTTTTATTTACGGCTGGACGATGACCATTTTGTAGCGGTGCGTATTAACAAAATAAATAAACTCACATTCTTAACAGGACTGTATCTTTACTTTATTTTTGACAAAGCGATGCATTGCGTGCCCTCATGGCAAGACAAAAATATGAACTAGCATGAAGAAATCGAATTACGTTTCTATAGTTACATACATTAGAATAAGTGCGTTGCCAACATTTGGCACATAATAACAGATAATTCCAACATACAGAAACAGATTTGAATTATTTTGTACAGTCTTGTATAATACCAAAAGATTTTTATATGAATTACATATTAAGCTAAAATTTAATTCAGGTTATAACATACCCAACAAACACTGAACTTATGGGCCACGTGGTTCGTCGTATGGGTTATGGGTTCGTTAGCCTTGGCCGAAAGTGTTCGGTGGTGGCCCGCTATCAGTGAAAGTTACGGCTGCGTAAAAAAGTGTCACGCCGGACAGAATAAGGCCACAAGATAATTGGCCCTAAATACAAGAAGTTGCCCACAATCATGCCACTAACTTTTCGCTGAAAATGTTAGATAGCCTTAAACTGCCCACAATTATTCTTTTAATGGCCACTAAAAATAAAAGCTAACCAGAAGCTTGCCTTTGTTCTGCCATTTGTGGTTGTCATAAATTAAATTTATCCCAAAGCTGCCCACAAAAAAGCCTATTAGGGTTATTTAAAATGTAATCACTTGCTACTGTTGTGCCATAACGATTGTTTAGGAATAAATCAAAATTTATTCTATAAAAAAAATACTTTTTATCAGCCTAATTAAATGATAAAATATTTTTGCAGGATTAAAAATATCTTATAATTATTTAGACATACTTTTGTAGAAAATGAAATTCTTTCACTTTGAACTTTTTCAAAAAATTTCCAAAACACAATATTTCACATAGTGCATTAATTTATTTGTTCATTTATTCACTTACATATTTACAAAATTTATATGCAATGCATTTTTAAATAGTTGCATTTCATAAAAATTTATAAAGTGTATAATTCAAAAAATAAACTAATCAATCAATTCATTATCAAATATTGTATTTTGAATATTTTTGAAAAAGTTCAAGGTAAATGAACTTGATTTTCTTGACAAGTATGTCTAAATAATTGTAAGATTTTTTTTTTAACCTGCCAAAACATTTTACCATTCAATTAACCTTCTAAAAAGTATTTTCTTTTGAAGAATAAATTTCGAATTTATGCTTAAATAATATAGGTGATTTTAATATAGTTTATTATATATTTTATATAAAAATGTGTGTGTTTGTGATATTCTTTTTACTTAAATTTCCACTATATTTTACACAGCTTCGTTGGTAAATCTGTTAAATTATGCTTATTCATCAAAGCTTTAATAAATCATTATTATCTAAATTTTTGCATCATTTCTGATCATTTTATTAAAATATTACATAAAAATAAGTTTAATCTTTATGTAGTTAACGAATGACAGTATAATATTTCTCATATATTTTAAAATTTTGCTTTTATCAGATAATATTTAACTATTTCTCTTGCAGTTTAATAGCCAAACATTTGAAAAAATATATTATTTCAACTTTTTCAAAATTCTTGAAAATTATTTATAATTATTAGAAATGTAAATAATAGAATCATAAGACGAAACGCAATTTTTTCACCTTGATTCAACATAAAATATATGATGTGAACATTAAAAAGGTCCACAATCTTTCTTAAAAGGCGACTAAAGTAATGAAGAAGATGTTACAAGTTTAAAATATACATTTTATTTAAAATTTCTTAGTACTTTCAAGCCTTCCAAGTTCATCATTAGAGAATATCTTAATAACTAAATGTTGTTTATTTATACAAATACGTCACTTTGTTTTGAAAATGAGAGGGTCAATAATTACTGAGTAAACGTAGCAGTTTCTTGGATTTAATTTAAGTAAAGAAAATATATATTATTATTATTAATTGCAGTTCCATTTTTTTACACAAAAATAATTATATCATAAAATAATAATTTAATTATATCCATGGAAAGTGACCTATGAGAAACAGAGTGATGTCATAAATAAATGGAACTGTAATTAATAATAATAATATATATTTCCTCTAATTAAATTCAATCCAAGAAACTGCTACTGCTACTGCTACTTCTACTTTCAACTCTAGTAAGTATTGGCTTTCACATTTTAAAAACAATAAACAACATTTAGTTATTAAGATATTCTCTGATGATGAGCTAGGAAGGCTTGAAAGTACTAAGAAATTTTAAATAAAATGTATATTTTAAACTTGTAACATCTTTTTCATTACTTTAGTCGCCTTTTAAATAATATTGTGGACTATTTAATGTTCACATTATAAATTTTATGTAAATAATAGTTTAATAGTGATTTAAAAATATATATTAAATTAATCTTGATACTTCTAAATTTCATTTAAATTCAATTGTTTTAGTCACTCAAATTTTCTCAAGTATAAAGTCACATTTTTATAATTAAACTAAAATAAACTGTTTTAAGGGGTCTTGTACCTTTTAAACGCGTCGAAAATTAACGAAAAACTTCAACGTTTTAATTAGTTTATCTTCAAAACCTTTTTATGTATATACGTGAAATTTTGGATATTGATTAAACAGATTATGCTTTGTAATATACTACCAACAGAAATTTATTAACCCTTTACAGAATTTGTGTATTGTTGAAATCAAAATAGCTCTTTTTTTTTACCCCATAAGTCATTGCGCACATGATATCTTAAGAAAGGATGTATGGATTGTCATGAAATTTGGTAAATATATTAAACAAATATGTGTGTTTAAAATGGTCTACTTTTAAGTATTTACAATGGTAATATTTTTAGTTATGACTATTTATATTCATTAAAAATACATATGTTTTTATTTTTTTTACGAAAATATTTTTTTTATCTAGTTAATGAAATAATTTTAGACTAAGAGTAGATCATTTTAAACACATATATATGTTTAGTATCTTTACCGAATTTCATGCTAATCCATACATACTTTCTCAAGATATGCGCACAATGACTTATGGGGTAAAAAAAAAGAGCTATTTTGATTTAAACAATACACAAATTCTGTAAAGGGTTGATAAATTTATGTTGGTAGTATATTACAAAGCACAATCCGTTTAATCAATATCCAAAATTTCATGTTTATACATAAAAAGGTTTTGAAGATAGACTAATCCAAACTTTGAAGCTTTTCGTTAATTTTCGACGCGTTTAAAAGGTACAAGACCATTAAAGAACAATATCATCCGATATTTATAATGTTTAAAAATAAATTCGATAACTTCGAAAAACTAAAAATAAACTATTGAAGGGAATTTTACTAAAAATGAAAATATCTTTTACATTTTCTTTTGCAATTATAAAAACTAAAATATAAATATTCTGTAAGATAAAATGATGCAAAAAACAGATATAATGAAATTAATAAATTTGTAATGAATCAACATGAACTAACAAACTTACCGATATACGGTGCTACATTTTGAAACCATGTCCACTTATTCCGACGAAGTAAATAACGCGAATGACAAAGCAGAAATGAAAACGCAAAGCTAAAGAAAAATTCTGAGAATTTCTCCCTCTCCCCTCTTATCGTACCGGACCAGAACTTTCAAAACTGCTTAACCTTGAGCCATTTGAAGGTCCCATCATCTATTTAATTTTTCTGGAGAGGGAGGGAGGGAGAGTAGTTTTATGAGCCAATACCTTATTATAATAAATAAATGTCATTTTTTCATAAATCATATATTTTTTCTGTTAATATTATTTTTAGTCATTTGGAAAAAGAGCTTTGTTTTCCTTTTCTTTCTTTTTTTTCGTTCTTTTTTTTTTTCTTTTTTTAGGGAAATAAAGATTTAAGATACATTGTTTGAATTTTTAAACTCTCCATACAGTTTTCAGATAACACAAAAACACTTTTTTTTTCCCTCCGATTTATCCTTTAAATGGGCATTTTATCTCTTTTCTGTAAATTTTTACCCATTTATCTTCGCAATTAAAAATTATAAGATTTAAAAATAACATGCATTCCATTTTATTCTGATATGCTCATAAAAAATATCTTGTGTATCTATATATATATCAAGGCTTATTTTTGACTCAAGACGATTTTACTTGAAATATATAAGAAATGCCTAAAAATTAATAGAATCTTTTCATGTTTATTTTAGGGCATAAAATATACATATCGTATGTTATTTAATACTTTCATATAATGTCAGATTTTAATGCGTATTCTAAATTTTGCCAGAAATAATTTTTCCAACTGGGTGAAAATGTATCCAGGTCGGGACTCGAAACCAAATAATAATGAACAAAAATTCTTTATTTATTCTGCAATTCTTTACTTAATTCTGCGAAAATTCTTGATTTATTGTGCAATTTTTCACTTAATTATTTTTATACATATGCAAGTTTTATCTGTATTTCTAAAGAGTAAAATAATGGTAGTAAAATCATTAAATATATCTAAATTGTTAGGAATTTAATACAGGCAAGAAATTTTATTTATATTTTCCGTTACAGTGGATTCAGAAACAAAAATTTCTTTTCCAGTATTTTCTTTTACATGGAAATATGTTTCAAATGATATTAAAAATTCATGTTTTAGTAACAGCTTTTAAGTTACCTTTTCTCTCCCCCCCCCCCTCTCCTCGCTCAAGAATAACTGCTTATTGAAACATTTTCTCCTTTTCATTATAACAAATATTTTTTCATGAATGCTGAAAAAAAAGAGCTTAAATAAATTGACATTTATCAATAAATTTTTAAACATGTTTAAGTAGTATATATGTCCGAAGATTGCAGTATTTTGCTATTAATATACAGGGTGATTCATAAAAGATGGGCAGAACTTTAAGGGGTTATAGTACACTTAAAGACAAATAATATTAAATAGGAGACTAAGGGTCCCAGACGTATTCCCAAGGAGATAGGGGGCATTAAAGTTTAGGGTCCGAAATTTCAAATGATTATAAAACATGGAAAAATTGGTCGATTCGTTTGCGGTTTTTTCAAAAAATTTTCTTTATGCCAGTATTTTCTTGAAATAAAATTTTAAAGTTCAATTTCAAAAAATGCCGATAGGGGGCGCTTTAGACTTTGGAGTAACAAACAACTATTTTTTAACGTTATTTTTTGTATTTCTTTAAATGATTTCGAAAGCTTAGACTTAAACTTAAATTTTGATCTAAAAATCTGAGTCCTAACGAGTAGTTAAGTAGCGTAAACTGAAATTTGAAATTTGAAACCCTTTTCCCCCCCAGAACAAAAATCAGTTATTCCCGATCTTTGTGTCGTAGATTAGGCTCTAACTACTGCCGCGTTTT
Source organism: Maratus speciosus (assembly GCA_963932465.1). Taxonomy (NCBI): domain Eukaryota; kingdom Metazoa; phylum Arthropoda; class Arachnida; order Araneae; family Salticidae; genus Maratus; species Maratus speciosus. The sequence continues at coordinate 509,118,004 of OZ010786.1, read as the reverse complement.
GCTAAAATTATTCTTTATGTCAGTATTTTCTTGAAAATAAATTTTAAAGAAAATTTTCAAAAAATTCCGATAGAGGGCGCTTTAGACTTTGGAGTAACGAACAACTATTTTATACCGTTATTTTTTGTGTCTCATTAAATGCTTTCTAAAGCTTAGACTTAAACTTAAATTTTCAGCTCAAAATCTGAATCGCTGAGCGTGGTTCAGTAGCGAGGGGAGGGGGTTCAAATTTCAACTTCTGAACATAGTTCAGTTTGCACTATTTAACCATGCCCAACGATTCTGTGCTGTGATACGAGGCAAAAATACAACTTTCGTCAAGGACTGCATAGTCGGAATTCACTCATAAAGGCACTGGCACAGTTGGAAACGTCGCTCATGCAAACGTTAAAGCTCCATTCCTGACGCTAGTCACCGGGTGAAGAAGGAAACAGAAAGTATGCAAATGTCAAATGGGGAAGAAGAAGAACACGTATGCAAAATTTCGACACGATTCAGGCATAAAAACCACTGAACGGTGAGTCAAGTGTAAGTCGCTGTAGTAATGAATCGGAAGATGGTGCCCTTCACGAATAAGGAAAAGGCTGAGATGCATTTAATTTACGGAGCGGCAGATGGAAATGGTGCAGAGGCACAACGAATGTACGGAGAGCGATTTCCCAACAGGCGGTTGCCTAACCGCAAAACTTTCGAGCGCTTGCACAGACAGTTGTGTGAGACGGGATCATTTCTCGCTTCCCGGTCGAATGCAGGTCGTGCAAAAAAGGACGAATCAGTAGTTGTTGCAGAAGCCATTCTGGATGTAGTAGCGGCGCAGCCAAGTACAAGTACACGAACAGTGGCTAGGCAGGTGGATACCTCACAGTCCATGACTTGGAGGGTACTGAAGGATGAACATTTGCTCCCGTTTCATGTGCAACGAGTCCAGAAACTGTCTCCAGGGGATTATCCAAATCGTATTGAATTCGCCCGCTGGTTTCTGCAGCAGAACGCGCTAAATCCACATTTTGGACGAACTGTGCTTTTCACCGATGAATGTACCTTCACACGTGAAGGTACATTTAACACACACAATGCACATGTATGGGCGGATGTCAATCCACATGCTACGTATCCACATGCTCATCAGAGACGCTTTTCCATCAATGTTTGGGCAGGAATCCTCGGAGACCACCTAATCGGACCGTACCTTCTTCCTGAACGCCTCAACGGTAAAACATGCCTCACATTTCTGCAACATGTGCTGCCAGACCTGTTAAACGTTGTTCCTCCACGCATCCGGCGGGTCATGTGGTTCCAGCACGATGGAGCGCCAGCCCATTACGTACGAGACGTCCGCAACTATCTGGACATCACATTTCCGAACAGATGGATTGTTCGAGGTGGTCCTGTTGCTTGGCCTGCTCGCTCGCCAGATCTTTCACCCCTCGATTTCTTTTTTTGGGGACGATTGAAGGCTCTTATGTATGAGACACCCATTGAATCCCCCGAGGAACTGATCACCAGACTTTCCGCCGCTGTAGGGGAAGTGCTCGAAAAGCCTGATGTTTTCGCGAATGTTCGCCGTTCCATTCTTCACCGTTGTTCTGCGTGCATAACCTCTGGTGGTCACAATTTTGAACATTTATTGTAATTACATGTTAATAAATATGCTTTGGTAACATAATCCTAATTTGTGTCTTTTTACCTCGTATCACAGCACACAATGTGTGGACATGGTAAACTGAACTGTGCTCAGGAGTAGAAATTTCAAACCCCTCTCCCCAGAAACTTAACCACGTCTAACGATTCAGATTTTGGGCTGAAAATTTAAGTCTAAGCTTTAGAAAGCATTTAATGAGACACAAAAAATAACGGTATAAAATAGTTGTTCGTTACCCAAAGTCTAAAGCGCCCTCTATCGGAATTTTTTGAAAATTTTCTTTAAAATTTATTTTCAAGAAAATACTGACATAAAGAATAATTGTAGCAAAACGCGGCAGTAGTTAGAGCCTAATCTACGACACAAAGATCGGGAATAACTGATTTTTGTTCTGGGGGGAGAAGGGTTTCAAATTACAAATTTCAGTTTACGCTACTTAACTACTCGTTAGGACTCAGATTTTTAGATCAAAATTTAAGTTTAAGTCTAAGCTTTCGAAATCATTTAAAGAAATACAAAAAATAACGTTAAAAATAGTTGTTTGTTACTCCAAAGTCTAAAGCGCCCCCTATCGGCATTTTTTGAAATTGAACTTTAAAAGTTTATTTCAAGAAAATACTGGCATAAAGAAAATTTTTGCAAAAACCGCAAACGAATCAACCAATTTTTCCATGTTTTATAATCATTTGAAATTTCGGACCCTAAACTTTAATGCCCCCTATCTCCTTGGGAATACGTCTGGGACCCTTAGTCTCCTATTTAATATTATTTGTCTTTAAGTGTACTATAACCCCTTAAAGTTTTGCCCATCTTTTATGAATCACCCTGTATAATTCAAATCAGCGTATATTTTATATTATGCTATCTGATTATCTTTGCAATCAAAAACAATATAAAATAACCATTAAATATAATCTTTTTTATTCCAGTGTGTTCAAAATATATTTATTTAAAGATATTTTAAAGGCAAGAACGTTAAACGCTTTTATGTTGTTGTCTTTTTCCATATTTTTAAAAAATATATAAACAGGGAATTTATGTACATTTTGGGGACAATTTTTGATTTTTGTAAAATATTTTCAAACTAAATAAAAATATGTAATCTATTTTACTGCTTTAAATATAAATCTCACGACATATTTATATTTTTACTAAAACCCAGATTTAAAATAATTAAACTTACTTAGAAAGAAATGAAGAGAAAAATATATTTCCTCTCTTTAATTAAATATTCGGGTTAGGTGATATTAGCCCTCTACTTTCTAAACGATGACGATCCATTACATTTTTGCCAGAAACCGCCCCTTAAGAGTTGCCGGGCAAAGTAAATGCAACAGTTCTCTCACCGCCGAAACATTACCGTTCCGGCAATAGCTGCCGGAACTAGCGGCGGGTCATTTACGGTACAACATTGTTTGGTTACAAATGGCCTTAACACCTTTTGGCCACGACATATACGCCATTCGGCCTTGAGTCGAGTGTTTGTTGGGTAGTTACAACTACTCAAATAAAACATACAGATTTTATCATCCTTAGATGTCATGTATCCAGTTGACAGAGTGGTCCTGCATATGATTTTATTTATATCATACAAACATCTTTTAGTATGCAAATTATAGTTCAACTTGAATGAGCATAACTCAATTAAAAGTGCAACTATAAGACATTCACGGTCATGATCTGCAATGTTTAGGAATTCTTTTGTGTAGCCCTGTATATGATCTTTAGCAATTATACGCACCAAATATTAAGCAAAAATTAGCTAAATTTAAATACGCATACCATAAATTAAATCGCATTTCCAGCTAAGAGACAGTACGTCAAATGCAGTATTGTATTGTGTAAGTCAAAAAATTAAAAGTGCCATAATTGGCTGTAAGGCCAATTGGAGTATTTTAGCAAGAACCTTTTGGCGTTTAGTTTTTCATTTTATGATTTATCTACCTTTTATTTTATTGATCTTTCTCGCACTTTTTATGCAATTGTAATAATTTTATTACAACAATTGATATTCTTTATAAATGATCAAGTAAAATGAATGCATAAAATGTTCTTTGAGTTATTTGTACATACTATTTTTTTTATTTAAAATTATTTTTCATTTTAAGATTTTTCGTAATGAGGAGCTTAAATTGACATACACCTTTGTTAAAAAATGCACAAACTTTATGTTTGAGACTTTAAAAATCATTATGTATGCAGAAATTAAAACGGTATTTTTGTTTTATTTATTTATTTCATGTGAATTTATAGCAAGCAGTTAAACTGTTTTGGCATACAGTAAAACTTTCGAGTAATCATATAGAAAAATTGAATGCATTATTTTGAGACAAAACTAGATTGACAATTTAATTTTGAAAATCCTATAAAGAGTTCAGATGATAAAGATTATAGCTTATACAATCATCATTTTGTAAAAATGATCTAAAAATATCCAAATATTTATTGGCATTTATCGTCACATTCCTTTTAAATAATTAAAACCTCTGTGAGTATTTGATTTTTTAGATGGTTATTTAAGAGATTGTACAGGACATTTGATTATCTCCAATTATATGATTAACTCAGTTTTTTTATTTACTTAGTCATATACGATATTTACCATCTGAGCTGTTCACATAATAACCAAATAACAATTAAGGTTCAATGATACATTACTCAGTCATTACTACGTGGTTACTCTGTTCAGAGTGTAAGTAAATGAAGTTACTTGAAGTATATCTAAATTTTTATTAAATTATGTGTATTCCTTTAAAAATTTCTAACATATGTTATATATATATATATATATATATATATATATATATATTAGGGCGGTTCTTAAAAAATTAACTTTTAAAATTTCTATGGGGCACCCTCCTATTTTGTTCAATGTATAAAATACAGACTTCCACAAAAAATTCAAATTTCTAAAACATTTTTTAAGGGTCGCTACCAAGGTTTGGATATTTAGAAAAAAAAATAAAAAAATACATATTTTGTAATATAATAGTATATTATTAGTACAAATCCATAGTCATTGACAAATTGAATCATGGTATGATATTAGGTTATAAAGACTGTCATTTGTTTCAAGTTTCAACATATTTACACGGTCTATTGTCCAAATACAGACAGGAGTATTTCATGTCTACACTCTATTTCACCTCAACTTGGCAGCATTGTGAAAGGTAGAGAATCTAACATTCCGCTTTGAAAAATAGTTCTCCGATATTTTTTAATCTTAAATAGCTAAAATGCTTAGGAATTTATAAGATAATGTTTATAAATTATAGAATTCGATTTTTCTATATTCGAAAATTTCGTACTAAATGGTCATATTCGTATCAAAAGCAGAGCACAAAACTTAAAAAAAGAGCTTTCGTCAAGCGTTCCTTTGACTGTTCACTGGGATTGCAAAATTTTAGAAGACATTTCAGGATATGAAACTGTAGACAGACCCTTTGTTATTTCAGGTAAAGGTATTGAGCAGTTACTTGCTGTTCAAAAATTTCAATCAGGAACAGTTGAGGCAATAGCTTCTGCTGTTAACGAAACATTGTACTTGTCGGGATTGCAAGCAAATAAAATGTATGACTTTTGATATAACCTTTGTTAATACCCGATTATCAGGAGAAGCTTGTGCTCATCTGGATTAGAATATGAACAAAGAAATGACTTGGCTTGCCATCATCACATCCTTGAAATTATACTTGAGGAAGTTGTTGTTAAGTCTCTCGCAGTTCCGAGCGGACCAGACATGCTGTTATTCAAATGATTTAAAATTTCATGTATGTCTATCGATTATGACATATTTCAGGCTCCCATACCTGACAATTTAATCAATGAAAAAATAACACATAATGGGTCAGAAATTACGGAATTTGCTCAAAATCATCTTAATGATTTTACAACAAAGGGACGATTACAAGGAACTTCTGTGCTTACCATCATTTTCTTAGGAGGAGTACCCGAAAAAGGTTTTACCTTAGAGCACCAGGTGGATTGCATCGGGTTCCATGGATGGTGTAGGCCATATACTCTCTCAAGGTTTATTTATTTAGAGATCAGTTTAAATTCTCTAAGCAGAAAGAATCTTGAGTTCGTCAAGTTTGCTCGTTTGTAGTGAAAATGTACATTCACAGCTGGTAACAGACCCAATGATTTATTGCTCTTCAAGAACTTGAAAAAAAGACGATAATGTAAATGAAATCATTTCTTTTTGTGCTTTGAAGAAGTTCCTAGGTTATTTATGTACTTACAGAACAACTAGTTGCTTTTGAATTTTTCGATGATAATGTCTTTTTTGAAAGTAAAAGAAAAATGGTGCATGCTTTGAAAAATGAAGAAAATTATGAACCCTTGAAACGTACACGTGCTGATCCTGATCTCATTCTCTAAAATGACTGGCAAGATTTTCTAACAAGCAGCGCTCTGAGATTTTTTTTTTTAAATTATGGATTTACCTTCAGACTTTTTTGAAACAGATGTGACTAATTGGAATGAAAATGAATCCTACAAAACATGTAAGGCACTACCGACATCAGTCAAAGTTGTTAATGATGTAGCCGAAAGTGGGGTAGAACCCATGGAGTTATACAATAAACTTCATACAAAAGATAAAGAACAAAAAGAATATTTCAAGGATGAGATGATGGCAATCCAAATCATTTGTTTGTTCATATTCTGTTACAGAAGAATACAAGCTTCTCTTGATAATGCGGTATTAACAAAGTTTATATCAAAACTCATATATTTTACTTGCTAGGTACTCTACACGACTACAATATTTCGTCAACAGCAGAAGCTATTGCCTCACCTGTTCCTGATTGATGTTTTGGAACAGCAAGATAAATGGTCAGTACCTTTACCTGAAACAATAATGGTTAATATGTCTACAGTTTCAGATCCTGAAATGTCTTCTAAAAATTTGCAATCCCAGTGAACAGTCAAAGGAATGCTTACCGAAAACTCTTTTTTTAAGTTTTGTTCTCTGCTTTTGATACGAATATGGCCATTTAGTACGACACTTTACGAATATAAAAGAATCAAATTCTATAATATATAAACATTATCTTATAAATTCTTGCGCATTTTAGCTATTTAAGATTAAAAAATAACGGAGAACTATTTTTCAAGGAGGAATGTTATACTCTCTACCTTTCACAATGCTGCCAAGTAGAGGTGAAGCAGAGTGTAGACGTGAAATACTCCTGACTGTGTTTGGACAATAGACAGCTTAAATATGTTGAAACCTGAAACAAATGACAGTTTTTAAAATCTAATATCATACCATGATTCAATTTTGCAATGACTATGGATTTGTATTAATAATATGTTATTAAATTACAAAATATGTCAAGTTTTAATTTTTTTTTCTAAATATTCAAACCTTGGTAGCGACCGTTAAAGAATGTTTTAAAAATTTGAAATTTTTGTGGAAGTCTTTATTTCATACATAGAACAAGGACAATACATACATATAGGTAAACAAAGAACATAAATATATGTGCCCCATAGAACTAAAAGTTAATTTTTTAAGGACCACCCTAATATATATTTTATTTAAACATTTTTAACTCAGATAACTCTTATTCGAAAGTTATACATCTCGATCAATATTTCAAATAAGCGGCCCTGAAATAAATTCTAAAATACATTTTGCAGAAAATTCGTGCAAGTCTTTAATTTGAATATTGAATTATCTTTTATTTTACAAAACGAAGATTTAACAAAATTAAAGCGACGCTGCAGAACTCTGAATCCGGTAGATTTTTTGCTTAATCTATTCAATTTAAATTGCATTTCCATCACTGACCTAGAAATCAATATTTAAGCCAAGCGAAATGTATGTCCTTGAAAGAATATTATACAATATATCCAGCAAATAAATTTAAGCAACAATTTTGCATTAAAATCGAAACTGGACTGCTAGTGCAAAATAATTTTTTCAGTATGTTATACTAGTACGTAACTTTATACAGGAGAATGTTGAATGTTAAACATAAGATTCTGATTTTTTTACTGTAACACATTATCATTACGTTCTACATTTTATATTTAGTGTATTATATGATTAATAATAAATGTAACTCACTTTACTGAAAAACAGTCAATTGTCAGTGTGTTTAAGCAATCGTTTACGCTATGTGAGTATACTATACATATGTATATATTAGGGTGGTCACAAGAAATCAATTTTCGATTTTATTCTGGGGGACCCCCCAAAAAGTTGCCGATAGAGTAGAAAATGAGATTGGCAAAGTTTCAGCTCATTTGGATAATATTATCCCGTTCCTCATTGAGGTTTATGTTTGTAAAAAACGTGATTTTTCGCAAAAAATGCTGTTTTTCCTTCATGAAATAAATACAATTCAACCTACAAACATAATTCAGGTGTAATTTTATAAAAAAGAGTTTTACTTTGAAGAACCACACACCATTTTTTTCTAAAAATGTATAGGTTTAAAAATATGCGCATTTTTCAGGACCCGACTTCAAAACAATTCTAAAAATTTACTTTTTACGAAAATGCAAGAAAAAATTGTAACATTTCATTTCATCTGCTTTCCACCTTTTTTTTTTTTTTTTTCATTTTGTACATAATAAAGGGTTTAATAAAAAAAAATTCCAAAGAAAATGGAAAAAATTGTATTTTAAACTGATAGAATAAAAAAAGGGGGGGGGGGAAGAAAGTATAAAAATGAGAACAAATAATGCTCAAATGCATTTTATTATTAAAATTGTGTTACACGAAAGGAAGCATAATAAAGAAAAGAAATTAGTATCCTTTACAATTGTCACGTTAACCCTTTCAAGTACAGAAAAATTCTGTTCGTAAAATAATGAAATGAATGACTACACCGAAATTTACAAACGACTTCTTAGAGATAAGAAAAACATTACTTTAACCTTTCATTGTAAAAGAAAAAAAATTATTAAAGTATTCATGGTGCCGTTTGTAAGTTTGGAATTAAAATTATGTAGTCCTGACAAGGGACCACTGCGCCGGAAAGGATTGAGGTGGTAAAGGCTGAGATAAGATGGCTTTTGAAGAATCTTGAAGGTTTTTCTACATTCAGATACAACTTTTAGCCCATACTGTTTTTATTTTTCGTCTTTTGTTAAACAGGAATTGAAATCTCGGGTTAATTTTCTTCCCCTTTCAGCTGTGCCATTGACAACTTTAAAACATTCACTGTTTTCTTGCTTTCAAATAAGGTTTATTTTAACACCATACATTGGGATCAGTATTTAAGAAATGCTTATTAATATAAAATCTCTAAATTTACAATTCAAGATGAAACAAAAACATTGACTTCTATGTTTAATAAAGAATCCACTTCGTTGAAAACTTTCGTTGCGCTTAAATTCCTAACATCATCATCCTTTCTTCTTCAAATGACATTAATTTTACAGCCGTGCTTACACTGACTTTTTTTCCCAAAGTATCATCTAATAATGAAAATGCAACTTGATCCGAGTTAAGATACCAAATGTAGGTTATCATTTACCGAGGGCTTAGTCTGCAACCTATTTATCATTTTTTTCTATAGTGAACAAGTGATTTTGTTATTTGCAGGTTTTGGACTGGGAGAGTGGGAGTATTGAAGCATGCTTTTATATTGATTAGAAATAAGCAAAAGTATCTAATAACTTCTTTTTCTACATTTGTTATTGAGAGATTATCTATGACAGCATATTTTGAGAGTTTAAATGGCCTGTGTCATGCATTTGACATGATTAAAAGCACCAGGTGTTCTGAAAAAAAGTCTTTTGCAGGAAGTAGTTCTATAAAAATTAAACAAAGTTGGATAAACTTTTTATAATCATCCATGAGCTGTTAATTTTTAAAAGGTTCTATAAGAAAACTAGAAATTTCTTCTCAATTAACTGTTTATATCTAGTATTCCATCATCAATAGCATTGTTATACTTACGCTGGTTTAATTTAGACCACCCAATCAGAATTGTGTTTTTAAATATCTGGCTGAGGGGCAGTGATTATGCCCACTTTACAATCAAACACAGCTTTTTAGATAATTTCTAAATTATGGTGGTGACATGGTAAATACAGACGACTTTTCCTTTAACAACAGAAAAATGCAGGTTTCTCTAAGGCGATCGGTGTTTACTGCAGTTGTATCAAAACATATTGCCTGTATTTTTATCAACTTCCTCCCACTCTTCAACTGCTGAAAATACAGCTTTCGTCTGAATTATTCCGATACTATTTTCAAGCTGTGGAACACGTAGTAACTCTTCTTAATTCCCACAATTAATTAAAACTGCTATCCGATCTACATTTTCTTTATTCAAAAAATGGTGAAGCAATTTTCCATCCCAGTGAACAACAGTTCTCTCTAAACCGGAATTTTTAAATCTGTTTTTGATGAGCTCAGTTCTTTGTTTACGAAATAGTTATTTGCGGAGTCGATTGCATTACAACTTAAAATTAAATTCTGTGGTTAACTGGTTTGTGTACTCTAAATCTAGCAGCTTCTCTGGCGTTCAGTTTCATTTTGCTAATATTATAAAATAAAATACATATAACTTGACAAATACTTGGTAGTTTACTGTCGATGATTCGATGAGACATGTGGCAATTTAAAAAATCTTACGTTTCTGCCATCATATCAAAAGGGGGAGGGGGTTTTACAGAATGCTTCGTCAATTCTAAAAATAGATAAAGATAGCAGGTAACAAAAACAGCCTTGTAATAAAAAAAGAAAATCAGAGGTTCAACTGCAATAGAAATCGGGAAGGTCTTTCATACTAAACACACAACTAGATAACTAATAATCAATTATAATTCGTGAAATATTTTTAAAGTTACAAAAATTGGTCACTTATTTTTGCCTATTAATGAAAATAATACAAAAAAATTATCAAAAGTAATAAAATTATTCATTTGTCATTTTTCACTTATGTTTCAAAAATGCAGAGTTTGAGGGTATGGTTCACGAGCTGACCTGAAAAATACTAAATGTTCATTAAATATAAGTTTTGATGAGAGTAAAAGTTGAAGGCAACAACAGTGTTTATGAAATAAACAAGAATCAGGTTTCTAAGACAAATAGTTTTAACGTAAAGAAAGAAAAATGACAATTTTTTGAAAAAAAATGCAAATTTTCACGAATTCAACCTTGATGAGGAACGGATTAATGTTATTCATTTGAGATGAAACTATGCCAATCTCATTTTCTAACTAATTGACAACTTTTAGGAGGGTCTACCCGAAGAAAACGTTAAAAAAAATTTTCCCCATGTTGCTGGTGACCACCCTAGTATATATATGTAATATTTCACATTTGTTTAATCATCGCTTTTTAAAGAAATTCGTAATGCAGGATTTGCTTATTTACTATATCTCATCCTTCTTTAGACATAGATGGAATTATACGATTTTTAAACGTATTCTACGTTATATATCCCTCCCACAAAGAATAGACATGAAATATACGATAATTTATTCATTATGCGTAATTAGTTAATACATTTTTTTTTCTAAATACTTTTGTGTTTTAAAAAAGCGTGTGTTACATTAAGCAATGTATGAGTTTAAAAATAACAACCTTTGTTTAGGTAATATAATCTCAATATTTCTGATATAGCAAATATGGAATTTCGAAATATTTAAGCAAGAGAAATGAGGCAATGAATGCTAGAAACAAACATTATTAAAAAAAAATAATAAAGCAGTTTATTTTCGTTTATTATTTTTTTTTATCACAAGAGTCTTCGATTCTTCTGAAAAAACTATCAACTTATCTGTATGTAGATACTAGGATATACGCACATGTGAATAAATTCAGGTATAAATCATAAAGAGATTATCAGGCATTGAGTCACAATTACTCACTACACTCTAGAGATTTTGTTAAATCTCACCTACTTAATCTTCATATTTTACAAATCCAAGTTGTTAAACTTAGATTCTGAAATCATTATTAGAGTTTCTAATTTTGAAGAATGTAGCACTTCAAAAGAAGGTATGGGGATAACAACAACTATTTTTAATATGTAATTTCATGTTATATTATTATTATTATTATTATTATTATTATTGATGTATTCAATTATGCCGGTAGATACTTTTGACATTGAAAATGTATGTGTTATTGTATTAATTTCCTGCTTCTTTGTGAAAAAAATAATCATTTAAGGGGACAAGGGACCTTTAAAACATTAAAAATCATTTTTTTTTTTTTGTAAATTTCACTTTAAATATTATTCATTGGTACATTATATGCATTATGGCAAGCATTTATCACAAAAAAAAAATGAAAAAAAAATTATTTTTGAGAAAAAAAAATGGAATTTTACGCGTCGTCTTAGAAATCTTCGAAATGCGCCTTGCGCATTCCATATCAATGAATATCCCCAATATTTTTTTTATAAAAGTTTTGTTTATATATATAAATAAAACTGTGCATCGAATTTTATATATTAAAAATTTTATACATTATAAAAAAAAAATTGAAAAATTTTGAAATTTTTTCGATGTTTTTTCATAAAAATTTTGATTTTTTTTTTTTTACCTTTATATTCAAATATATAAAAATCGATGCACAGTTTTATTTATATATATAAACCAAACTTTTACAAAAAATTTTAGGGATTTTCATTGATATGAAACACGCAGAGGGCATTTCGAAGATTTATAAAACAGTGCGTAAAATTCCATTTTTTTTCTCAAAAATATTTTTTTTTCTTTTTTTTGTGATAAATGCTTGCCATAATGCATATATTGAATAATATTTAAAGGGAAATTTACAAAAATAAAAAATTGAATTTTAAGGTTTTAAAGGTCCCTTGTCCCCTGAATTGCATCGTATTTTTAATATTTCTGCTATCTAAATCAGAGAATTCTGGCAATATTTAAATAAATGAAATAAGACATTGGATGCTAGAAACAAATTAATTTAATCATTTAACTTGAAACTGTATTATAAAGTTTTCAATTAAATTTCTTCTTTGGCTTCTATCAGAAAAAATATTTAATTCAACTGTAATATCGTTCAACTCCTCCCTATTTAAATACATGGATATACACAAATGTATATGAGCTCAGTTATAAATCATAAAGAGATCACCATGTAATGAGTAATAATTACACACAGCCTATTCTAGCGATTCCATCTGATCTCTCATAATTAATCTTCGTATTTTACTAATCCAATGTATTAAGTTCAGATCTCGAAATCATTATCAGAACTTCTACTTTTAATGAATGAATAACTAGGAAGCAGACATGGTTTTATCAACAAGTAATTGTAGCACAAAAGCCAAAAGAAAGAGATACAGAAAATTTTTAATAACTTTTCCCTATATTCACAAAATCAAGTAAATTTTGTAATAGGTTGTTGTAATTGGTGAATGTAATATGCATGTAGCTTACGGGAAGGAAAATAATATAGATTAGTATGGAAACATTTACTTTTATTGTGAAATATCCAATACATTATAGTACAAAATTAAACAGAATTTATATCTTAAGCATATTGGTATGCAAATAAAACTGGCAATAAGACATTTTTTTAGCTTTGATTTTCTTATATTTCTACTATCTTAAAAATAACTCAACACAAAATTGTGCTACCTTGCTTTATAAGTATCATATAACAAATATTTTGTATAAGATGTGAACTTTTTTTATTTTTAATTAAATAAGTACTAAATAGTAAATAAAAAATTTCTATTTCAAAACCTGCATTATTTCTTCCTATAATAATAGACCAAAGCAACAAAATCATAATAATTTATGTTATAGGAACTAATTTAATTAAAAAATGTAAATTCATAAACTGTATAGAAAATATATGTTGTATGATGATTTCAAAATATAACTAAATAGAATTAACCGCTGTATATTGTGCATTTATTATGTGAATTCGAAAAACATCCATACCTAATTAAACACAGAATAAAAGATATCCACAAACTTTAACTTGTTGACAATGTGCATTCAAAAATTGTCGTATTATATTAATGTGCATACTTATTAAATAAGATACATATTATCTCTGAATAAAAATTGCATCTGAAAAACCTAATAAATCCAAATTAAGTCTTATGTAAATAAATAAAAACCTTATGAGCACCAACAATTTACCACTCATTAAATATTGGTATCATAAGCATTAACGTTCCGTCATGGGTGGAAAGAAATAATGGAGCTTCGTTCATATGACATTTTGTAAAAGCAGATTTGAGGGACAAGTTTATTGGACAATAGATTTGCATGAAATTCGAGGGGATATCCAATAGGAATATAATCCTGTCGATTCCTACAGGAACATATAGAAATATCCTTACAAAAATGTTCCAAAAACAATAATCTAATTTTATATCCGAAAATATCCATGTAGTAATACATAAGAATATGTTTCTTGACTTCTAAACTCAAATTTATGGCAATTCTATTAGTCCATAAATTTGTTTCCGCAATACGCTTATTTACTATACATATCAGCAAAATTCCATTATTTTTTGCACTGATGGCGATATGCTGGATGATACAAAAATATACAATATATTGTATAATTTCTGTGCTGAAATTTTGATTAATTAGCCTCCGGTATGGTATGCAATTTCTTTCTCCCAGCTTATTTTGTGATGTCTCCAAAAAATAACGTTACCTTACAGAAGCTAGCCGTAAAACAAAGCATTACGATTAAATACTCTTTAGCAATTTTTTTTAAACTTCTAAGCATCGCACATTTTCAATTTTTATACCGTCGTATTGGGAAAAAAAAGTTCTTGTAAATGCATTTTGTTTGAAAACGGTAACCACATTTATTTTTGAAATATTAAATTTTTGTAGTTTTTGGAGCCATTTGCTTAATATTGGCAACGGAAGTACTCCATTTCTTTAGAAAATAAAGGAAAAATAGTTTTAAAATAGCAATTATACATTTTTGTTGCCATTTTCTCGTAACAAACGAAAGAAAATGTAATTAAAATACGTGCTATTTTGAAAAAAATATAAACGAATGATTTCTGTTAAAAGAATGGAGCTATTATATACTATATTTAATTGTAAGTATCTCTGAATCATTAGATAGCCGTTCTTTTTTTCGATTTTCTTGAATGGCGGAATCTTTTTGCTGCATTTGTGCATTATTTCGCGATAGTGATTTGCTATGTATGCTTTGCTGTAGATGTTTAAGAGTAGATCGTAAATGTGGAATTCTTAAGCGGATGCGAATGACGTCATTTTACATAAAATAAAACGTGTGCATTTAGTCTTAAAATTGAAATATGTTTTGTACTGCAGTAGAGTCCCGCTTAACCGAGTTATTTTCTTCTGATGGACTGGTGGCTTCTATTATTATGAAACAGCCATTATAAATGAAGTGTTAGATGAATATGAAAGAGCAGCCGTAAAAAAAATTATGGCCATACCCCCACCCCCTCCCCCCATTCTGACTAGAAAATCAGAGTTCCAACTTTTTACGGCTGCTCTTTCATCTTCACCTAACACTTCATTTATAATGGCTGTTTCATAATAATAGAAACCACCAGTCCACCAGAAGAAAATGAAGTAATGGGAATGCCGGGAGCTACACTAAATTCTGTAAAACCAGAATTCCTGTTCTCTAGTTATTTTATTTTATTTTTTCATTTTTATTGTGCATAAAAGTTCTGAAATCGTTTTCCGAACTCTAGTGGCATAAAAAATAAACAAAGTTTACTATAATTGCAATTACAGCCAAAAATTTATTTTTTTTATAATTACAATGAGTTCCAATTTTCCCATCTGAATGAAAATGTGTCCAGGCTGCGATTCGAACACATAACCATTGGCTCTAATTGCCAATGCTCTACCATTTGAGCTATTTGAACAACACCAGAGCCAAAACAATATCCGCTCAGAACAACCATTTGTTCGTGACATCTGGGCAGTTATTCGAAACAGTAGGGTAGAACAAGCCAGCTTTCAAACATTACTTTAAAATGAAAGTTTCTGAGAATCTTAACAATTCAAATATAACTAGCTTTAGCACTAAACATACCGGGAATTTTACTCATGTCCATAAAAATATTCAGACGAGAATTTTTATTTAAATCTGTTAAACTTATTTCTACTCGATTTATATTTATATATTTTATAAAGAAATTTCTAGTTCAAGTCGAAACATACAGGGTGGTTATAATTAAACTTCCCCTATAAACAACACCATCCTACAACGCAAATGGGTGAACGAAATGGAATGAAATTTGGTATATAGGCTATACACGAGATGCGCTCACGGGATTTCGAAATTTTTTTTATCCCAAAATGTCCACGAGAGGGCGCTTTTTCCGAAAAAAACATTAAATTTAACGCAATAAACGGCCAAAACAGCCGGTTTTACATTTTATTATTCATAATTCTTGTTTTGGATTGTTAATATTGTTTCTGTATTTCGTTTTAGTCATTTATTGTGTTAAATTTAATGTTTTTACCGGAAAAAGGCGCCCTCTGGTGGACATTTTGAAACTGATTTTTTTTTTCGAAATTCCGTGAGCGCATCTTGTGTATAGTCTATATACCAAATTTCATTGCATTCCGTTCACCGGTTTGCGCTTTAGGATGCTGTTTACAGGGGAAGTTTTATTATAACCACCCTGTAGTCGTTTGGTATCAGTGAAATGCCCAGATACTGGTATATTTAGTGCTTAATCAACTCTCCAATTGACTAGAATTAAGTATAAAGAATGCTACATAAACATATTCAAACTATTTCAGTATACTAGGGAAACAACACGCAAACTTCACTTTAGATCTCTTTAAGATAAGCTGACCTAAATCCTACTTTTTTTGAGCAACTAAAGGCTCACCACTTGAGAAACACAGGTATACTCGGTAGGTCTGAATTACTTGCTGAGATTCGCTGAAAACAGCCAATTATCTTATCTGAAACTATCCATATGTATTAACCAAACAACAAGGGCTAAAACAAATTATCATACTGCATACACTACCAATAAACACTCGATTCACTTAACAGTATCTGAAATATAGATATTCAAAAGGAAAACATGGCTGATTCCTGGACATAAAGTTGCGTATAAAACTTAGACGCTTTTATTTAAAACAAAACATTCACATATGAGTCTTATAAGTCTATGTAACGAAAATCGCTGTCACAGGTGAAACAAATGAAGAAATTGGTGAATATTTTGTAAATAAATTTAAGAGTAGGTTATCACACTTATTACAATATATACATATTTATCGATATAAATATTTATTTGAGAATTACGGTAAAATATACTATATTTTTTAAGATAAAAGAACGATATACACAGTGAGCGCCATATTGAGAATCGGTGATCGGATTAACGAAAATTAGGAAGAATGAAAATTAAGATACCTTAAACATAATATATTTTTTACGATGTGCTGTAATATAAAATAAGATAAATTAGCAATTCTTATGCATTTTCTGTCACTGATTCTACATTCTGTAAACACAAGAAATATTTTCCACTGAAATTCTGCATTTTTTACGTGTTATTAATTAGACGGCCTATTTCAAAAGTTATTTTTCATTATTTAAATTATTCCAAAAATAACTTCCTCAAGCAGTTTTTCTCTATCATGATTACAGTAAAGGTGTTACAAAGTATTTATAATTTATATACCAATTTCAGGCATTATTTCACATTTTAATGACAAATTCACTCACTGTGATACACACAGGTCAGTTTCTAAAAAATATATTAGACTTAACATTTAAAAAATATATATTAGACCCAACATTTAAAAAAACATATTCATGAGTTACAAAAAAAATCATTACAATTTTTTTTGTAATGAAATATATTGTATACATGCATTGTACGTATGGATGGATGGATGGAAATATATTGCATATTTTCATTCCCCGACAGTCAATGAGAGCGTGTGTCATATTGTTGCAAAGTTTTGATTTAGAAGTATAAATATCTATAGCTTCAAGTAATAAGGCATTATTTATATTTTCTTAGTTCGGAATTTTCTTTATTTGTAAAGATTTAATCTTTAGAGAAAGTAAAAGTTTTTTTTTTTTTTTTTTTTTTTTTTTTTTTTTTTTGCTGACGCTGTAATTTTGTTCTTGAATTTTTAGATCACTGATATGCTCTTTTTCCTTTTATCAATCTTTCTTTTAGTCATTCCTATGTAATTTCTTTCGTTGTTATTATTTATGCAACTAATTTATATATATTTTATTATTAAATTTAAAATAGCTTTCATAAAGGCAAAGATTTGTTTTACTTTGTAGAGTTGTAAGTATATTTGGTTCTGTGTATTGGATTTTAATGGCGTTATTGATGAAGTTTGTCATTTCTTTTAAGTTGATTGATGGGTATAAGTTTTTTGCATCTAAGCTTATCATATGACAGTCATGTTGCGGTTCATATTCATTTAGTTTTTATATGAAATTTTTTGTTCAGTTAAAGGAAATATCTGATTGAGGAATCTTTTTCTTATGCTGTTTCTTCATGTACTTTTCTAAATCTTGCCTGTACCTTTCTAAATCGCATTACTTTTTTATAAACTATTTTGTTTACAATGGGTCTCAGTTTATATGGAGTTTTGTTGTCCATTAATTTCCCCAAAATCATTGCAATATTTGATGTGAAGTTATACTTAATTGGTTTATCTTCAATCGTCCAATTCTTTGATTTTATTAGATCATTTGAAGTTTTGATCAAATTAACAAGGGGGTCTTTTTTATAATTTCTGTATCATTTCCTTCTATAGTTTCTTTCATCATGTTTATATAATCAGTTTTCTTCATTATGGCTAATTTTTCAGTTTTCGCCGTATGTAAGAAGATTAGGACTTGATTATTTTTCAATTTCTTTATTATTATTATTTTTTTAATCATTGCTTTTGACATTTTTTCGTTGAGATTTTTAAATGTTACGTGTAATATATTTTATAGAAACAGACCTGTGTGTATCACGGTGAGGGAAATTGTTTTTAAAATGTGAAATAATGTCTGAAATTGGTATAAAACAATAAAGTTATTGAGTAATTTTAAAACTTATAATGTACGAAAATAAAATCTTTACAGAAAATTGTGTTTGAAATGAATTTTAATATGTTGTTTTCATTACTTTTTTTATGAAATATGAAAATATAGTATAGGTTAATATATTTTTTAATTTAATTTTTGGAAATGAACAACAATTACTTCAAGAAAAAGATTTTTTCATTTCTAATTCTTACCTATCAAATCGTACTTATATAAAAAAATATCTTTCCATTTTTCTTTATATATTATATACCGAATTCATTAGAAATTATTCTTTTGTTTATAACTAGAGCATAATTTTTTCTCCTCTTTTTCCTATTATGTTCTAGATTTCTTCAAGTCTTATTAAACAGTGCAACAAATTTAAAACATATACAAGAAATCACACAATCAAGCAATCTTTAAAAACGAACCAATAAATATTGATAAATTATTTTGAGAATATATTGTTCACATTGTATTAAAGCTTTGTTAAAAAAAAAAAAAAGATACGCTAAAAACCGTTATGACAATTAAATCTATACATACAAAAACACTCATTCAAAAAAGTATTGTAAAAGAGAATTACAAAATTATATTTTTATGTTAATTGTTAGCAAAAATATTACATATTACATATCTTTTTATTCTCAAATATAGAATGCCGTCATACAAACAAGTGGGTAAGTGTGATTGCAGATCGCACAGAGCGTTTCGTTTAATATCTCTTTCGAAACACTTCATCTTTAAATTAGTAAATGAAAATTATTAATTTATAATTATTAAATTGTTACACAGGCAGCAGCACTATTACATTTAATTCTAAAATAATTAAAAATATATATATTTAAATAAAATCAAAAATATTGAAGTAAAATTAGTTAAACTAGAAAATCTGCAGATCAGGAGCCTCAACGTCAGCTCTGCAAGTCTTTTTTTAAACACAATTTTGTAATATTCCATTTCCTGCGAAACGCAATTTAAAGTTCTCGAATTAAGTAATTATTTATAAGAATAAAAAAATACGAAGTTTTCAGACATTAGAGGCGTTAAATTGAAAACGTTGTGTAAGGATATTTTGAAATTTTTATGAGCTACAAATTCTGGTATTTTTTTTATATATATAATAAAGAAGATTTCTTCAGGGGGGCGGAGCCCCCGTGGTCTCATTAAATTTACATATGTAACTTTTTATTGATTGCGCTAATGGTTATTGTAAATCTTTGATTTCTTTTTACACTTCCGAGCCTTATTTTTCAATACCGGTGGACAAAAAATGATTTACATTGAGGCTATTATATTAAAAGTTTAGATTTTATGAACGAAAATGTAATTTACTTTTAAAAATAAAATACTTTTCATTCATATTTTCTGAAATGAGGTAATGAGGTATTAAGAAGTAACACTCGTCAAAAAATATTTTTGCAGGCAATCTAGTTAATGTTTGGTTTTCAAGAATGAAAATATTTATTTCCGGATACAGTGACGTCATTTTCGACAGAGATCATTTTGAGGTGCATAATTTTGACATTTACTATCTATTTGCTTTTCAAAAGATTTTTTTTTTTTTGTCATTGAAATTTTCGATTAAAAATTAAAAATTTCTGTTAGCCGTGCAGACGATAAAACGTGAGATATTGGTATTTTACTTTTAATAATAAGAATTAACACCATAACACAAGGCCCTTTTATTTCAACCTCAAAGCGTATTCGTTTTAGTTTTCATATAGGAGGTCAAATCCACCTTGTTTTCGTACATTCGTATTTCCAATATGAAGACGTATTCATGCCTATTTTTTTTTTTCATTTTCCTCTTGTACATGAAAATCTTTGAAATCAAAATTAACTGTTTAGGATAAATTATTATTCCGCGATCTGATTTCCTTGGCAACGGTAAATAAAAAGATATTTTATAGCAAAATGTCAATTTATTCCTTATAAAAATAATGAGCTTTTTAATTTAAAAGTAAAACATTTGTACAAAATAAATAGAACACAACCTGTCTTTATTTCTGGGGTAAATTCCATCTATATGTAAAGACACAAAGGCATTAATTAATTCATCTCTTTTGACGTTGATTTCACTTCAAAGAATTACACACACTTTCACATTTACGATATTTTAGGTGTAATTTCGTTGCTAGGTTACAATTAAAAGAAAATTAAAACAATGAAATATGGGCATTTATTTTAATTAAATTTGTAAATGAGAATATTTTATACTAGTAAATCTGCAGATCAAGAGCCTCAACGTCATCTCTGCAACTCATTGTTTTTATCAAACTTTGCGTAATATTAATTTTTCTACAAAAACAAAATTTAAACTATTTAAATTACACAAACATTTATAAAAGGAAAAAAATATTTCGATGATTTCAGACATTAAAAGCGTTAAATTAAACACGTTGTTATGTAAGGATATTCTGAAATTCTCACGAGCTACTTATTCTAGTAATTTTATATAATAAAGCAAATTTCTTCAGGGGGGCTCTGCCCCACTGAACCCCCCGTTGTGTAATTTATTTTGCATTTGTAATTTTCTACTGATTGAGTTAATGATTACCCTATATCTTAGATTTCTTTTTACACTGCGATTTATAAGGATAAGCAATAATTCGGTCAACATTTTACGTTATCCTAATATCCATACAGCAGTATTTACTTGCCTGCTAACCATAAATACCTGTATCTAATGGATAAAGAACTTTTGGAAATGTAAACTGAAACATCTAATTTAGAAATCTAATACCTTTATAAATTTTGTTTATAAAAAAATAATTTTGATTACCATTCTGCAATATTTATATCTAAGATCTAATCTAAATATCAAAAAATGTACTCGATAGCATTAACTTACTAAAATCACCCTAAAGTAGGGGGGCTTCTAAACCTAACAGTTAATAATTCATCATCGTTAAATAGATAAACATGATTTGGCGCCTTTAAGTATTTTTTGTGATTTTCTTTTAATAGTATCTACATTTAATTTAAAATCGTGATGTTACAAATACCGTTGAAATTTGACGCAAACCTATGTTCAGGTCAAATTACGAAAGGTTAACTACCATTTCATTTCCCTTAGAGGGACTTTCTGTTTCATTTTTCGTAATAAGGATTATTTTAATAATTTAATTTATTTTACACTCTACAAGCTGTTACACGGACGTTGTTCACGTAGCATTAAAATAGAGATAAATGCATTAAGTAAAACATTTCACTCCCCACCAGACATACCAAGTCTCAAGCTTTTTGCACATCACTATTATCTTAGAGAAAATGTTCTTTTAAATCGCGCAAATGTTTCAATTAAATAAAGTAACATTTTCTGTATTAAAATACTGGTATCCAGAACGCCGGAGGCTTGGCAGCTCTGCTCCTCTTAATAAAAACATATATGATTAACCAAAACTTTATCACATTTTATAGGAGACAATACGGAATTTCTTATTTGTATGGCCTTACATATATCTCAGTCATAAAAATGTAAAATTTTGTGCCAATTAATGCACGCAATTGCGAAAATGAAATCGCAAAGAATGAGAAAAGAAAGGCCAAGTAAAATCGTGTAAATCGAGGAATCTTTCTTCGTAGTGCTGGGAAAATACTGCTACAAAAACTATTTTAGGTGGTATTTGGTGTGAAA
This sequence comes from Maratus speciosus, assembly GCA_963932465.1. Classification (NCBI taxonomy): domain Eukaryota; kingdom Metazoa; phylum Arthropoda; class Arachnida; order Araneae; family Salticidae; genus Maratus; species Maratus speciosus. Next base: position 509,095,750 of record OZ010786.1, on the reverse strand, counting down.
TGTTTATATGTATTCATTCCTGTCCTATATATCCTTTTTTTATTTTTTATTTGCTTATTCCATTTTTCTTTTGCACGTGAAAATCTTACAAATTAAAATTAACTCTTTGGGAGAAATTGTTATTCCTTTTATTTTTGGCAACAATAAAGTTTATAAAATTTAACAGAATAATGTCAGTTTATTCTGTATGAAAATAACGAACTTTTTCATTTATAATCAAATAGTTGAATAAATAAATGAAAATATTATTCTATATAGTATATAAATACTATTTTCATTTCTGCGTTTAAATAAATCTATATGCAAATATCTATACAAAGGCATTCATTAATTCATTCCTTTTGCTTTGATTTGACTTCAAAAAACCGTACATACTTTCACATTTATGATATTTTTAGATGAGATGCTGTTGCTACGCAACGGTTAAAAGAAAAAATGAAATATAAGTAAATTCATAAAATAAAAGGTTTTATATTATTCGAACACATGTATAAAATTCTATCATAAGTAATACATCTAATTTAAAAGCTCTGACAAATGTTTTGACAAAATTGCAAACTAATAAGAATAATTGCCGAAACGTCAGTGAAGGCTTACTGTGGAGACACGAAAAGTTTTGGTTTCCGTCTGTCTGTCTGTCTGTCTGTCCGTCTGTTCCGCGATAACTGCCGCAAAAAGCACCCGATCAGCTTGAAATTAATTGGGCTTATTCGTGAGATACCCGGACGTAGCTGTATAGTTTTTGGTTAAATTTGGTTCATTCGTTCGGAAAATATGGAAGATTTTATTTTTCTTTATAATGCTTTTCTACGGCAAGTCAGACGATTTTCAAATTTCGATTTGTTGAAAGAAAATGGCACGTTTGATTAATGGATTTAAATGTCAAATTATGGATACTAAAATTCCAAATAAAGGTTTTAAATTATTCCTATTATATTGAAGTTTTATCAATATGTCTATAAGATTTTTTTATTTACGTGTATAATGTTTTGAGGACATTTATACATGTATTCCAATAATATAAAGAATTTTTAAATTAATTTTCTTGTTTTACATGATACATATTTCTTTTTTTTTCCTTTTCTTCGTTGCCTAGCGACTGTTATTAGTAGCCTATCATTGCGTCAAATATGAATGAAGTTAGTAATTTTCGTTAATTTTGTTGCAGGTACTATTAAAAGGCTATCACAAAAAATATTTTATCGCGCCAAATCGATGCAATTTATGCAATTAACAGTGGGCACGATAATGAATTATTTTCCAGTAGATTTATAGATCTCCAGATATGCCTATTTTGGGGGGCTTTTAATATGTTATTGCTATCGCATGGATTAGGATGTTTAAACTAATGTTTAACCATGCTATAAGTGAAAAAAAGTACAGTTAAAGGCATGTAAATCCTTTTTAACACTTTCCAACATGGATGAAAAGTATTTATGACTTCAGTTTTTCTATCTGTCGTCTGCCGTGTTTCTCTACGTGCTCTAACTCGCGTAAATATAGTCGGGATTACATGTAATTGATATACGTTATTGAGGTTTGCCAAAGTATGTTTGGTATTAAAAATGAAGAGTGTAGCATTCATAGCTTAATTACAGGGGCACTCAAAACTATTCCGTTACATTATAGTCTTTGGGAAAAATCGTCTGCGGTGTATTTTAATAATGTTACACAATTTTAAACGTAATGAAATTTATATACTTTATTAAGGTGCACTAGAGCCTGGTTACTATAAAATATGTTATGTGTAGCACTTACAGCAAGCGTACAGGTAACTCAAAAGTATTCATAATATTACAATCTTTGAAGAAAATCCTTTTGTAGCGTTTTTAATGATATTACTCTGTTACAAAATAATAAAATTGATATGTATTTTTGAAACATTTTTGTAGTATATGGGGTGCAAAGCATATGTTTTTTTCAGGGTCACACAAAAGTGGTCGATTAAAATGTGGTCTACGGGGGAAAAAAACTCTTCACAGCTTATTTTAACACATTAGCGACGGGAAACGAAAATTCTCGTTTTTATTCAGAATACATCACTGGCTAACGGAGTGACTTCTACCTTACAGAAAAGACATTTATATTCTGTTGTCCATATTTTTTATAGATTGTAAGACATTATATATTACATCCGTACATTGAAAGATATTTACTGCTGCATAAACATGAAAAACATATCTCAGAAACCAATTTCCGAGACACTTTCAGAAGAGGGAGGAGCTTCTACTGTTTTTAAACCCAGATTTAATTAAATTGCCTGTCGTCAGTGTGTTAATTGTGTTGCACTAATTCAAACATTATGAAATTAAATTACATTACTGTGGTTGACTACAAGAAGCTTGAATATGATTTGTATCGTATTTGTCGTTCATTTATAGGGTCACATAAAATATTTCGGATACAGTTCTGGTCTATTAGGGATGATTGCTGAAGAGCATTTTCGATTATGGTGTGCGTTTTAACGTTAAGTAAATTTGTGCTTAATAAGTAGTGCTTAAATATTGTATAGACCATGTACAGGGATACACAAATGAATTCGTAAGTATAAATGAAAATGAGCGCGAATTGCTTCAGTGTTTTTTTTTTTTTTTTTTTTTTTTTTGAGTTATGTATTTCCCAGCCCAATTACATTTAGAATACTAACAAATGTTTGCAGAATTTAAATAGAACCATATACAGGACTCCGCAGAAACTGGATATATGGTGCACACTATGCATACTAATCCCCGGAAATGTGATATGAGCAGTTTTAAGAGGGTTTTTTGTCTGCATTAAATTTAAATGTTATAGACGACGCGTAAAAATCTTCACGTAATATACAGGGCTGTAGAAAAGAATTCATGTACGTTTCCGTCTATTGGTAGAATTTACTAAAGGACATTAACACAATTAATTGATAATTACAAATGTAAATTAAATTACACTACGAAGGGGTTCAGGGGGCTCTGCACCCCTGAAGAAATCTACTTTATTATCTAAAAATTACCAGAATAAGTAGCTCATGAGATTTTCAGAATACCATTACATAACAAGGGGTATAATTTAACGCTTCTAATGTCAGAAACCTTCGAAATATTTTTTCGTTTTATAAATATTTATGTAATTTCAAAACTTTAAATTTCGTTTTTTGTAGAAAGATTAATATTACTCAAAGGATGCTAAACACAATGAATTGTAGAGCTGACGTTGAGGCTCCTAATCTGCAGATTTTCTAGTTTAATACTCTTATTTAAAAATTTCAGCATCCAAAATTTACCATTTAAATCTATTATTCATATGAACGATTTCTTTCAACAAATGAAAATTTGAAAATCGTCTGACTTCCCATAGAAAAGCATTATATCACAAAATAAAATGTTCTGTATATTCCGAACGAATGAACCAAATTTAACCCAAAACTATACAGCTAAATCCGGGGAGCTCATCAACATGCCCAGGAAATTTCAAGCCGATCGGATGCTTTTTGCGGCAGTTATCGCGGAACAGACAGACAGACAGACAGACTAACAGACAGACAGACTAACGGAAACCAAAACTTTTCGTGTCTCCACAGTAAGCCTTCACTGACGTTTCGGCAATTATTGGAACAAACATATAAACTCCCTCCATATGTTATACACCGAAAAAAAAACTCTGACAAATGTATACACAAAATTTCAAACTAATATGAATAATGTATGGTTCTAATTAGGAAATTTCATCATCCATAATTTACCATTTAAATCCTTCAACCATATTAGTCATTTCCTTTCAACAAACGAAAATGGAAAAATCGTCTGAATTGCTATAGAAAAGCATTATTGCGCAAAATAAAATATTCTATATTTTCCGAACGAATGAACCAAATATAACAAAAAACTATACAGCTAAATCCGGGTACTTCACCAACATACCCACTTAATTTCAAGCTAATCGGATGCTTTTTGAGGCAGTTATCGCGGAACAGACAGACAGACTAACAGACTGACTAACGGAAACCAAAACTTTCCGTGTCTCCACAATAAGCCTTCACTGACGTTTCGGCAATAAAATAAAAAACCCGAACATTTATAAATTCTTCAATTTCAAAATTTACCGGATGTATAAATAAAAAATAATATTTTTAAAAGCAAAAAATTGTTTAAAACATACTTAAAATGCTGAAATAATTTATTAAAAAAATCATAAATATTCTTTCACTTTTCAAAAACTCAATAAATGGCCCCAAAAAAGAATGTTAACATCTATTAAAATTCGAAATATAAAAAGAAAAATATACCTTTTAAATCCTCAGTAATGCATATTGATAACTTGAAAAAAAAGCCCATAAGAACTCTGTTATTTCGAAAAATTGCCTGTAAATGATAGCAGCCAACGAAAAAATACTCCAGAGAAATCTAATATTTATTCCTCTGTATCGAATTAATTACTAAAAAACAGGAAGTTTTCCTGTTAAATATGGATTTGACAACGTGACCGACATGACTGATATCAACTGACTAATAAAACATTAATTGTTACTAAATGTGCATTTCTTTTCAAATATAAACGAAAAAAAATTACCGGAATTTTTTTAATTAAAATTTCAGATTTTCTCTGTCTGAAACAAAAAAATATTTCAAAAATTATCTCTGCGTAAAAAATAAAATAAGCCTTTATAATTTTCGAAAAGGAATTTTCTCCTAATTAAATCCATCTCAAAATGAATTGTAATAATAAAAATAAAACATTAGACTTCCGCCTGATAGATTCGAACCCAAAATCTACTGTGTGGGAGACGAACGCCTTACTGCAGCGATACTGGTCTTCTGAGACATTTGCTGATTTCAAGATTTTTTTCTAAAATCGAAAAAGAATAAATGCAATTAATTAAAATAATATAAGACTTTAAAAAATAATAATATTTTTGGGTATGACAGGGCGTATTCAGCTTTATGAAGCAAAAAATTCAAGAATGTAACTTAAATAGTTGTCCCAGTACGAGCATTTGATGGACAGACAGAGAAGCGAGACTATAAAGGGTTCGTGAGATGAAGAAAACCCTAAAAATAGCGCTTACTTCCCTTCTGTTGCTTGTTAAAAAATGAAAATTAACTAACAAACAAATAAAAAAAATAAAGCGTGTGAAACTTAAAAAACTTTCTAAAAATAAAGAAATTATCGTTTTAAGAAATATATATGAATACTTTTTTAAGTATATGTTGCGCAAAAGAGGATAAGTATATTAAAGATTATAAGATTTAATTCATTTTTGAATTGTTTCCTATTTAAAATTGAAAAAAAAAAATCGTTATTATTCATATTTTCAGTTGATTATTTTGGCAATTTCTTTTAAGAAAAGACAAAATGGGATAACCTAAGATTAAGATAACAAAGTAATAACTATAAAAAATTAATACTATTAATTAAAGGTAAAAAATCCTGCGAATTGAATTTTAATTTATATTTAATCACGATAATTTATGACTTTTTTTTTATTTTTGGCACAATGTAATGTAAACCGTGAATATACTAGAGGGATTTAAATATTGATAAACTATAAAAAGAAAAAAAAAACATTGTCAGCAAAAATGGTATGTAAAAAATTGTTTTTTTTTTTTCCCTTTAGTCTTAAAAACGACAATAATTGTAAATACAAAAAAGTATTTTAATGTTTTTCAACATCTCTATACTGTGAAGGAATGGTCAAGTACTTACGAAAATAAAGCTTTATTAACAAGCTATTCGAATTTTCGGTAAAAAATATTTTTTTAGGTATTTGTAATTGAAAAAGTTTTAATAACAATAAATTTCAGAAAAATACAAAGTGAGTCATGCGTCTCTGTACAAATGGAGTAAAACGGCGATTAATGTTTTTTATACAAATTTTATTCATACAAATAGCGTTATGTTTTGTATGAGTGATAACTAGTTAGACCACGAAAAGCACATGGCACTGATTTTGTGATGTGTTTAATGAAGTTTGACCGATTCCATTTTGCGCACAGAGGCTTCGTGTGTCATCTGTCGGACTTCCAGACATCGCTGCTAGCACCTATGTTGACATACATTCATCTGTTGTCGTCTTTGGCCTTCCATCGGCGACAGAACCTGTCCTTTTGTATTTCTTGATGAGTTTCGCCACGGTGTCAAGTGTTATATGCATTCTGTGTACTGCATTGAAGGTACACGCTACGGTACCACGCCCAGCCAATCATTCACCTTCCTGAAAATCAAAAAAGAATTGGTCACAAACTTAACCATTTGTAGGGAAATTTAGCACTCACACTGTATTATTCAACATTTAAATGTATTTAAATTAAGTACATGAAATGATTCCTTTCAAATATAGTGTTCCTTTTTTTATTGATCCGTCCAGTGTTACCAGTTCGTTACTTTTAAAAACTGATATTGTTTGATTACCATCACTTTTCTGAAGTAGAACTATTGGCCTTATTTAATGATAGATTAAACAAAGCGACAATAAGATAACTAAAGGTATTTTTAGAAAGTGGTGGCGATTAATCAAACGGAATAAAAGTGTAGTCGTAAACTGACAGCACTGGTGTCGTCACACACTGCATGTTTCCAAATATCGTTCTAATTATACACTATTTTTTTTTTTTTTACAAAACTCTTTACACTAAATAGCGTCATGAAAATTCTTCTAATACATTCTTTAATTAAATAATAAGATTTTGAAGCTGATTCAATAAAAAATCCGTTTCAATTTTCTGAACATCAGCATTTAATTAGAGCTTCAAATGTAATTACAGCTGATCAGTTTGATTATATTCATCAGCATAGAAGAGGTTATTCAATTTCTAGATAAGAGTCTATTTCGAGAAATGTATTTTGCGTACTGAAACGAAATTAATTGTTTAAAGTGGATAAAATATTTTCATATACCATATTAATATATAAAAGTTTTTAAGAAGTGTCAAATTTGATCATTTTTTTTAATATAATTTTTATTCCAAGTTTTCGAAGTAATGTTTCAGATTTAAAACTTTTATTTTATTTGCAACTGGCAACAGTCCAGATAAACAATAGGTCTGAAAAGTGAAATGCTTTCAGTTGTGTACAAGTAATATTCTTGAAGACCACTTGGAAAAAGAAGGCAATTGTTGTTTATTTTGCATTTTTTAAATAAATGAATGCACATAGTATAATATTTAATCGTTTTCAATAGCCTTAAAGCCATATTCTTGATAATAATGCATGCAAAATGAAGTCTTGTGATGTGTCATTCAGTCACATGTTTTTGTACATTTTTCGATATAACAGATAAATTTGACAACCAAATTCTACAAGTTTTTGAATTTAAAGCAAGTATATAATGCCTATTCATCTAATATGTTTAGGTTTTACTAATGACAATTTTCCTGTTATGGAATGACAATGATTTGTGACAGAATGACAAAACAGCAAGTAATCGAAATTTTGTACTTAGCTAACCAGAATATTAAATCTAAAGCAAAAAAAAAAAAAAAAAAAAAAAAAAAAGGAAGTCCCGCTGGTTACTTGTTACAGCAGCATTTCCAGGCACAAGAGATATACACCATCTAAATGTTCTGAATAAATAGTTAGTAAAAAACAAATTATTTTCAAATTCAAATGAATTCCATATATATGATTTAGAAAAAGATGACTTTATTCAGTCAGAAATAGTAGCCTGTAATAAAGATTATGCTTTAGGCGAATTTTGCTTGGTCACATATTATGGAAAAAGAAGTAAACGACAACAGCTTGCACAAATAACTGTTTCAGAAAGCAATTCAAAAATTGAAGTTCTGAACATAGATAACTGTTGCAGAAAGTAATTCAGAAATTGAAGTGCTGAATTTGAGGAAACAGGACAATAAAGGAATTGTATTTACATTTCCAAGGAAAGAAGACAGATATACAGTTGAAAAAACTGATTTGACACCTCTATGTATTCAGCCAACAATTCAGATAGTAGGTAATCGTGCTCGATATGTTTTTAGGGTTCATGCTTATTTTCCAAGAAAAAATCCCCTGAGAATCCCATGATGTATTTTAGGGGATGCATAATTTTTACATGTCAACGATTAACGACATTTTTAAAACCAATATCATGAGAGCCCCCCCCCCCCCTAAAAATACAAATAAGTTGATCTAAAAAATAAAGCTTATACATCACCTATATAAACAATATGAACATAAATTTAAAGGAAAACATTAATTTGTGTACAACATAGATTAAGTTTGCATGCCTTGCGGAGCTCTCCTTAATAACTTGGTAGACTGCAGTAAGAATTTAATTTCAATTTTATTATTTTATTACCTCTTTGAAAAGCATTATGAATTATATGAAGGCTACAAGTGCCAATATGAATTGAAAAATGTCCTTTATTTTTTTTTTAATTCCTCTTTAACAGTTTTAACACCTCCTGATGTTAAAAAGCATGTCTAATGACTGAATGAATGTCGCCAGATGTTAGAAGAAGCACAGATTAAATATAAGATGTGTTATATTTAATCTGTAAGAAGGAGTGGCTAGTTTACAATTCTATATAACACAATGCTAGAAGGAAGGTGTTGGTTTTATTTTATTATGGCTTCACAAAGCATGCGAAAAGCAGCGATTGCTCTTTATTTCCCAGGGTAGCCAATCATTTTGCCAGGTTTTCCCAAGTTTGGAGAACATTTTGCATTAATTACTGATATTTTCCTGATTTTTAGGACAAAAATATATCCCTTTATTTTCCCACTGAATTCCATAATCCCCTGATGAGTTAATCCTGGTTTCCCCTTAGTCCCCTGGTTCTAATCCTGGTTAATCCTGAATCCTGGTTTTTGAAAAAGCTATCAAATGTAAATTGTTATGTAATGTAATACATTACGATCATTCTGCATAATAAAACAATTATGAAATTTATTAGTTTAGTCATTTTTTTAAATAAATGTTTAAGAAACTGTCAGTCATTCCGTCACGCCAAATGACAGTTAATAACTTCAACCCTTGTACAGATAAGCTGCTCTAAATTATAATTTTGTACTGCTTGTGCATCATGTTTAAGATACGTATTAGTTTAAAAACTGAATGATTTCCTAATTCATAAAAGTGTCCAGTTTTAAGTAACAGGTTTCAGTCACGTTTACAAAATGTCATTCCGTCACACAATAAAAGTTACTGAAAAATGAAAGAATAAAATATGTAAAAAATTTTATATATATATATATCTTTTAATCAGAAACGGCCATGTGCAAATTGAAAAATCAATTTTTGTTCGAAAATAGCTTCAAGTTAATTGCTTTAACTTTAATTTTATAACTCAAAATGTTTTTCCGTCACATATGGAATTGCCCAGGTACATTCCAAATTAAAACATTAAAAAGCTTAAAAGGAACTGTATAATCAAAAGTTGTTAAAAACTAAAAGTTTTATTATTTGTTCATAAAATCGTCTTCATATTTTAAAGGTTTATATTGAGGTTTCTTTTATTAACACTTTAAATTGCATTTCCCTATGGATTTGTAAAACAAATTTCCAAACTATTTTTAAATTTATACCTATTTTTACAAGTCATAAAATAAAGTTCAAAATAATACCGTTTTGAATTAAATACAAATATATAAACCCTCTCATTTTAATAGGTTTCACTAGTCTTATACTTTTTATAAGTCCACCTGTTATAAAATACTTTTTATTTTTTCGATTCTCTAATAATGTCATTAAAGCTCTTTCAACACCTTATTTATTTTCTAACACATTAAAAATATTATACTAAAATATAACTTTTCTAGATAACAATCTCATTACATAATCTATTTCAATATCCTCATTTTAATGCATTTCAACTGTCATATACTTTTTATACGTCCTCATGGTATAATGTTCTTTTTTTCTCAAAATAATGTCATTAAAGGACTCATAAAAAGTTATTTTATGTAACATTATTTAACCGTTAGGAAATTCCCAATTAATTTTTCAGTCGCACAGTCCGAAATCCGTTCGTTTAAAACTCTAATATATAATAATTTTCAATTAATAAATAAAGCGAAAAATGCTGACAAAAATTATGATAAATATGCATACATCCTGTCTCACTCCAATAACAAATCAGTATTAATTTTCTAAACCTAAAATTTTAATCAGAATACGAACCTGATTAAAACTAATCATTTAATTTTATTTTGCAGCATTAAATCAGTTACTTGGTTTCTGGATAACCTTTCTTTCGAGAAAAACTTTTATCATATACTGAAAGGATATAAATGTTTTAAATCAGTTACAAAATTTTCATAGTACGTATTTAAAAACTATTCTTCTTATGTTATTTAAAAATGAAAATCATTCATAAAAACGTAAGTTCTCTTTAAAGTATGTAAAATTTTCAACAACTTGTTAAATGTTGCCTCAGTGATTAATTACACAGAGTGTTGCCTCATATAGATTGAGATAGCTAATGTCTAAAACATTATCTTTAAAACTATGGTTTTAAGTGCAAAAAGACTTCAAATGCTTTTCCATAAATAGTCTTCAGTGCATATAATTCATAGTAGAACTTTGTTTTTTCGTGAAATCAATGCAATGATCACTGATGAGGAATATTTTATAATTTAACTGACAACGTCACATTTCTACAACAATGGTTTATCTGAATAATCGGGGTTAGTAGGAGAGCTGTTGAACATTTTTGAGTAGGTATTTGAGGCACCCTGAAAATTTGTGCAGCACTTCTTTTGTAATGCCTGAATACAAAATCGAATGTCTGGCTGAAGGATCGTGGCCCAAAACCTGTGCCAGACACGTGTCAAGTGCCATTTTTTGACACTACCCCCAAAAAGTATTTGAGGCACGCTGAGATTGAAACAGAATAATATTTATACTTAGAAAAAAATATTTTGAAAATGACAGACACTTTAGTCGGCCCAAAAACTGTGCCAGACACGTGTCAAGTGCCATTTTTTGACTACCCAAAAAAGGTATTTGAGGCACGCTGAGATTGAGACACAATAATATTTATGCTTATAAAAAAATATTTTGAAAATGACAGACACTTTAGTCGGCACAAAAACTGTGCCAGACACGTGTCAAGTGCCATTTTTTGACTACCCAAAAAAGGTATTTGAGGCACGCTGAGATTGAGACACAATAATATTTATGCTTATAAAAAAATATTTTGAAAATGACAGACACTTTAGTCGGCACAAAAACTGTGCCAGACACATGTCAAGTGCCATTTTCTGTCTGGCACAGGTTTTGGGCCACGATCCTTCAGCCAGACATTCGATTTTGTATTCAGGCATTACAAAAGAAGTGTTGCACAAATTTTCAGGGTGCCTCAAATACCTTCCCTAAAATGTTTAACAGCTCTTGGACTATGCTTTCTATCATGTCTTTGCCATAAATAACATAATTTATTTAGACGAATGAAACAACGTATAATTGTGTTGCTGAGAAATTTTCTTAAGAAATACTTCCATTAAGTACTGTTCCATAAGCTTTCTTAAAATCACTTTTTAATTAAATAAAAATGTTCCTTTTTATTATGTAAAAAACGATATGAATTTTCTTAACAAAGATATTTAATTACGGAAGGATCTAATTAATACCATGAATTTGATTTCGTTCCCCAGGATAGGTGTGCTTACGCAATTTCTGCGTGCGTATCTTTTTCGGGAAATGAATATTTCATAATGTAAGGAGCTTCAATATTAATCAGTTTTAGTAGCTTTCAATTTGCATATTTAAAGTTTGGTAATCTCCGTTAAGTAAATAATTATAAAAAGCCGCAAGTCTTGCGCGTAAATAACACAATTTATTTAGACGAAAGATTCGACGTATAATTGTGTTTCTTAGCAATTGTCTTCCGAAATGCTTCCATTAAATACTGTTCCTTTAGTTTCCTTAAAATCACTTTTTAATTAAATAAAAATGTTCCTTTTTATTATGTAAAAAACACTATGAATTTTCTTAACAAAGATACTTAATTACGGAAGGATCTAATTAATACCATGAATTTGATTTCGTTCCCCAGGATAGGTGTGCTTACGCAATTTCTGCGTGCGTATCTTTTTCGGGAAATGAATATTTCATAATGTAAGGAGCTTCAATATTAATCAGTTTTAGTAGCTTTCAATTTGCATATTTAAAGTTTGGTAATCTCCGTTAAGTAAATAATTATAAAAAGCCGCAAGTCTTTGCCGTAAATAACACAATTTATTTAGACGAAAGATTCGACGTATAATTGTGTTTCTTAGCAATTTTCTTCCGAAATGCTTCCATTAAATACTGTTCCTTTAGTTTTCTTAAAATCACTTTTTAATTAAATAAAAATGTTCTTTTTTATCATTAAAAAACGCTATGAATTTTCTTAACAAAAATACTTAATTATCGTAAGCATCTAATTACATCCCATCAATTGACTTCATTCACCAGAATAGATGTGCTAACCCAATTTCTGCAGCTTTTCGAGAAATGATTTTTTCTACTGTAATGAGCTTAAATAATAATCAGTTTTAGTAGGTTTCAATTTGCATACTTAAATTTTGGTGATCTCACTTAAGTAAATATTTGGAAAATGATTAATTTTTTTATTTAATAATTAAAACATATAAACTGAAATAATTGCTGCTTTATTTATCGAGTTACACATAATGGAATGCAATTAATGAAACTACTCCTTGCATTATTTTTGGCATAACATTTCAACTTGAAAATACAGGAACACTTAAATCAACAGAGTTTTTTTTAAGAAACTAAACTCCCACTAACTAATCAACTACAAATATAGTACATATTTTTTTAAATAAAATTTTGAATCTCCTTTGAATAATATATTTTTGTTAATTTAATCAATATTACAAAATTATTTATATACGCACTGCATTTTTAATCGATTGCCCATTGGATTTTTTTTCCTTCACATTTTTTTAGAATAATTCTGATGAGCCAATATTAAAATGCTATCTAGCATTAAGGGGACTAGGGGCTGAAAAACCATAAAAATCATTTTTTTATTTTTGTAAATTTAATTTTAAATATTATTCAAGTGTACATTATACGCATTATGGCATGCATTTATCACAAAAAAATATCTTTATGAAAAAAATGGAATTTTATGCGTCGTCTTAGAAATCTTCGAAATGCCCCCTGCGCGTTCCATATCAATGAAAATCCAAAATATTTTTTTTATAAAAGTTTGGTTTATATACACAAATAAAATTGTGCATCGAATTTTATATATTTAAATATAAAGGTAAAAAAAATAAATAAACAAAAATAAAAATAAAAAAAAAATTCGAAAAAATTTCAAAAAATTTTGATTTTTTTTTTTAATCTATTGTCCCCTGTCCAGAATCTAAAGCTATGGGTAAAGTTATTAGATCCGCGGTTATTTTTTTCTCCAAAAGCTGATATCAACTGAATTTTTGAATTTTCATTATTTCTAAATGAGTCTGGTATCTGATTGAATTAATTACTGGAATTTCGACCGCACTATCAATTAGTGTACTCATTTTCCGCCCCCCTAACCACACATCCTGGTATTGCAAAGCTTGCGTATTATTTATTGCCTCATTGTCAGAACATAAAGCTGTCACTTTAGCAACTAACTTTTCATTCAAAAAAAAAATAAAAGTTATGACAATATCTTGAAATATTTTCTATAATTTGTATGCCTTAATCTAATATACATTTATTACCAAAAGCATCAGAAATGTAAAAAGCCATTTCGTTTAGAACTGTAATACTGCACTAACGCTCTAACATGTAAATATGTGAGATTTGTTAAACACACATGTGATAAAAATTTAACAGCTTTCAAAACCTTTCATTAAATAATATTAAAATGATCAAATAATTATTAAATTATGTTAAACGTACGTTTTATTTAAGAAAAGTTTTTTTTTATGCAGTAAAAAATGCTATTAATTCTTTGAACTTCTGAATGTAAATTTCGTGAACATCCAATTACAGCTCATAAACTTTATTTGAATAACCAGAAACAAAGTACTTGCTCAATTTCTGAGTATGTCTTTCGGGAATTTTTCTCACAGAAATGAGATTAAATATTTGAAACTGATTTACTAACTTCTCACCTTGCATATTTAAAATCTTAAAAGTAACTATAATCAGACTCAATGATGATTATTGATAATTTTAATCACTAAAAGTTATAAAGAAAATTATAATTTCAAATATTCGTAAGTGAAACAGTCTACAAATGATAACTGCATATATTATATTCTCTCTAAGATTTTTCGAATTGAAATGAATTATTTTCATGCACATGAGCTTTTATTTTGAATTACATATTAAAATTAATCTATCAATAAATTCGTAATAAAATTATTACTAATTTTCGGTGTTTATGAAACAAAATTATAAACTATACCGACTAATGTATAAAGCAATGCCAGAAGTTTTAACAAGAACCACAATTTAAAATTCACCGTTGGTCAAAATGTTTCCGTTATAAGTTTGCTATAAGTTTGATAATGTTGATATTGGTGATATTTGATATTGCGGATATTTATGGATATATTAGTTTGATAAGTTGGATATTGTTGATACAAAACCTTATATTGAGTGTTCCAGTTATATGTATTTATTTTAAGATTATGTTTGTATGCTATTCCGCTGTTGACATGGATTATAGATTTTTTAAATATATTTTATGCTGTTAGCATGGAATTTTCATACATTTTTTTTTTTAGCATAATAGTTTCTCAATTTTACATATCAGTATACCATAACACTATCAGTATGCTATAACATTATCAATATGCAATAACACTAGAATTGTATATAATCCTATTAAAATGCAAAAGTAAATGTTTTAGCGCAAAATCGACATCTTTGCGCATGCGTCAACTCCTCCGGGCCCACCAGCTCTTTTGATCAAAGCATGCGCAGTAATCATTTTGTTGTCATGTGCCGATACTAATCGATGATTATTTAAATACATCATTGTTTCATATTATTGCAGTTACAGAGATAAACGATGCTTTACTTGAGTTTCGATTATAGATATTATGTTTTTTTTTTCTTCATTTATTCTGATTTGTTGCATGTTCATTTTGCCCTTTTCTTTTGATTTAGTTAGTTGCACTTACTTCTTTGGATTTCTTTGTATTATTCGACACTAATGTCCGCGAAATTTTACTGGATGGAAACTGTTTATCGTACGCTGTTCTCTTTTATTATGGAAGTAGAAACAGGATATTATTTGAAAAATTCACCTATTTTACTCTTGTTGTTAGCCGATGATGTCTGTGGCATTAGCTGTTATATCTATTAATACGTTTGAAATGTTCTAATACCCTTATGTAAAGATTATGACAGTACCTTCTAGGTTCAAATTTTAAAATTATGCTGCTGAATACCGCGTTTGTGCATATTTATAGGCTATAACCATTTTTGTTTCTTATTCACCAATATGCAATTTCTTTTGGTTAGCAATTAAAGTGTCGTCTCTAAAACTTAACGTTCCGTTATATAAACCAGCGGAAAAAAATACAGATGTATCATCGTAAGGTATAATATCTTCTGTATTCTTTTTAACTTCTAAGCATTGCACATTTTCAATTTTTATACGGTCGTATAGGGGGAAAAAGTACGTTTAAATGCAATTTGTTTAAAAACTGCGTCTCATTTTATTTTTGAGATATTAATTTTTTGTAGTTTTTAACAAAATATCTTTTATTTTGGCAACAGATGTACGCCATTTCAGTAGAAAATAAAGAAAAAATACTTGGAAAATAGTAGATTATTATATCTTTCTGTTGACATTTTCCCATAACAACTGAAAAAAATTTTAATTAAAATACGTGCTACATTGAAAAAATATATATTTATGATTTCTGATAAAACATGCAGCTATTATAAGGTATATTTAATTTTAGGTATCCACATAAATGTCACAAACATATGAATAGATCTTATATTTTTGTTGAGTTTCTTGAATGACGACATCGC
This sequence comes from Maratus speciosus, assembly GCA_963932465.1. Taxonomy (NCBI): domain Eukaryota; kingdom Metazoa; phylum Arthropoda; class Arachnida; order Araneae; family Salticidae; genus Maratus; species Maratus speciosus. The sequence goes on along the minus strand of OZ010786.1, from coordinate 509,079,840 downwards.
TTTTTTGCTGGATTTGTATATTATTCGCGATAGTGATGTCATATTCATACTTATCTGTAGTTATTGTTTAAGACTGTATCGTAAATATGGAATTCTTTGGTGGATGATGTCCTTTAAAAATAAAAGTTCCTGTTTTATGTCTTCAAACTGAATTATGCTTTGTAATTCCTTTTCATCGGGGTAGACATTGAATTCTGAAAGAACAGAATTCCTGTTTTCTAGTGCTTTAAACCTCCGTGGAATTTCTGATGCTGAAAGAAATTCAAAAAAAAAAAAAAAAATAGAAATTTTACACCGAATTTTTAATCACGCAATTTTAACTAAGAAAACTTACAGTATTGACACATTTTAAAAATAAATAAATAGACTTTTTTTTACATTCATAGGATTATGTTTTCGCAAATTATTTTTAAAAAATGTATAATTATTTAGCAAGACACCATAATTTTTTTTGGAAAATAAAAGGATTTGATTGTACAGATTGTAGTATTTAAAAAAAGAGTTACTACTTTTTTTATCGTTGTTTGTTTATTTATTGATAGGCAGTTGTGACTGATGGTACATCCCACCCAATCATACAATACTTAAATACCAAAAGAAAACAATTTCCATCTAAGAATCCGAACAACTGATTAAGGCTAGATAAGTAAATGTAAAATAAAAATTCAAAATCTATAAAAAACAAGAAATAACTAATTAAAATTAACGAAAAAATTTCCATTGTGTTTAAATTCTACTTTCCAACGTTGTTTACTGAAACATCATTTAAGCGGCATGTAAGGAACTAAACAGGTAAATACAGGTGATAACTGGGAGGTGTCACTAAATTAATCGTGTTTACCTTTTTTATTATAATAAACTGGATGTAATCAATCAAAAGATGACGACAAATAACTTGATGGTACCATAGAAAAAAAGTTCATAAACGTTTGGAAATGCCAGAAAATTTTATGAAATAATTAAAAAAAAAAAAAAAAAAAAAAAAAAAAAAAAAAAAAAAAAACTTTTTTTGAACTAAGACTGAAGACTTGCAATTCGCTGAGTTAGGCTCGCACATTCACACACAGAATGTCTCTCATCTGACGCTTTTTCCATTTATTGATAGAACACCGAGAAATCATACACGATTGTCATTATCTGAAATTAATTCATTGCAAAATATATTTAGATACACTATAATGACAAAATAATTATCGAGTCAGTAGGTAGTCAGTGAATATGGATGCACTTTGCGCGCACCAACGTGTTATAATGACAATGATGTATGATTCATGTCTGTTGTGCCAGTAAATGGAAATGTTTCAGATGAAAGAAATTCTGTGAATGCACGTGGAAACGTAACTCTACCAATCCCCAGCCTTGATTGAAGTCGAAGTGTTTTTTTTTTTATTATTATTTATTTGAAGTATTCATAAGAATTATTCTGTAAAAATTTTTAAATTTTAAATACGGTTATGAACTATGAACTTTTTTCTATGGTAACATCAAGCTCTTTGCCGTCAAGTTTTGACGTATTTCTACTAGTATATAACTTAAAGTAAATAATAATATAATACTTGAAAAATATATTAATAAGGATACTTTAAAACGCTTTTTTATTCGATAAAAATTATAATTTTTATTTTTTTAACACGGAGAATTTAACTATTAAATCGACTATTTAAAGGGAAAATGTTCATCACAGAAAACTAAAAGTCAACATTAAGTCTGATTGTAGTAGGTGCTTCAGCACACAATATCATTTTCACATAGCATGATCCAATAAAATAAAAGGTACGATGCACTTAAAATTAATTTAAAATAACGTTCTGCTTGAGCCTGGTGATCAATAACATAAAAACATCAGTAATAAGCTCTACATATAGCATATAATATTTTTCACAAATATACCTAATCTAATTATTAACTGCGTTTTTTATCAATGCATTACGTATAACTAAATTTTGAAAACAATTAGGAATCTCAAAATGAATAATAAAATAGTCTTCAAAACACATTCGTTTTTTTAACAAGTCACTTTAAAAATTCGTTCAGAAAATGTACGCATAAGAGATTTTTTTTCTCATAGCCGAGTTTTCAATACAAATAAGATTATGACAAAAGCCGTTTGTTTACATTTGAAAGCTAATATTATTAGAGATGATTTAAAAACATTCAAGTTATGGAAAAATATTCTTTCTGTTCTTTTTTTTCATTTATCTGTTTTTTTAATTTAATAAAATAAATGTTTCTATTATTAATTCAGAATATGAACGAATTTTTCATTAAAAACTCTAGAATAAACTCGATTTCCTTTTAAAAATATGGGTGTTTTTTTACACGTGTATATATATCTATAGAGATAAAATGTTATTGATTTTAAAATATGTTAAATGCAAATATATGTGTTTAAACCTTCAAATATATTTCAGACCGCTTTACTTTACTTTAATGCATAGATATTGTTTTTTAGTCTGGTACAAAATTCACATTCAGTATGGACTCGAAAACAGGCGAAAAATGATGCTTCAATAAATAGTAATTTTTCCATCATTTAAAGGATAAAATATTCTTTAGAAAATAAAATATTCTCTGACATTAAAAAATCTTTAATTTTTTTTTTAATTTGTATTGTCAATTTATTTTTCATTTTTAATTGATAATATTTATATCCAAATATAATTTAAATATTACCTCTTTTCTTTGTCAATGACTTACTTTATTTTATTAAAGGACACAGTACTAGTCGACACTTTGCCAATAGTTGACACTTTTGAATTTGAACTAAAACTAAATAGGCTTTAAAAGTCACGCAGAGATGGGTTATTTAAAAATTCCTTTTTTTCTGAAGATATCTAACGAAATAGATTTCTGGAATGTAATGAATCTGCAATTGTATTTCTGAAAATTGAAGCAGTTTGCATGATGCGCAGGCGCGGATCCACGGGGGGGGGGGGGGGGGGGGATCGGGCCGATCGCGAAAGAATCGCGAAAAAAATACGTGAATTTCGTCAGTTAGCACCGGGAGGAAATTCCCTAAGCGCGCATCCACGGGAGTGGCGGATTCGATCGGGGCAAAGAAGGGAAGAACAAATTTACCAAGTTGGCTTTTAAGAAATCAACACACCATAAGCATTTTAGCTTTTAACTGACTAGGATTAGGACATAATCATTTTTTGTTCATTCATCAAATAACCCTTGAAATTTACCAATGTGGGTTGAAATAAGAGGACATTTTTTACACATTAGTGGCTTTCTTCAGAAAGCATTAAGATTATTGCATTTTTCAAAGGACCTTTCTTTTTCTTGTTTCTTTCTTTCTTTGGAAATTGCTATGATTCCCATTCTTTTCTCAAACAATTAAGAACTCCTCAAAAATATCGTTATACAGAAATTAGAATTGCAGCTTCTTTGAAAGAAGGAAAAGTTTCAACACCTTAAAATGATCCACATAACGTTGTCAATGTCTGTTGTAGAGATTCAACAAAAGGTACACGAAGTGGCACCATCCCCCACTTCAACCCATAGTGTCAAAAATTAGGGCGTCATATGCCTTTTGAAAGGACATAAATCCTATTTTGTTCACTAATTGCCGAAACGTCAGTGAGGTTTACCACTGACTCCCGGAAAGTGTTTAGTTTCCGTTTGCTTGTGTGTCTGTTCCGCGAAAATTGCCGTTAAAAGCGTTGGATTTATATCTTGGGGGGGGGCGACCGCCCCGATAGAAACGCCCATGGATGCACGTCTAGGGGAATCTCCTCCTGGTGCTAATTGTGCATTTTTTCCGCGGCCCTTTGACGAAATTCCCGCATTTTTTCGCAATTCTTTGACAAAATTCGCATTTTTTCCAAGATCTGTTGACAAAATTCGCATTTTTGCGTGATTTTTTCGCGAAATTAGCGTTCTTTCCGTAATTGTTTGGCAAATTTCGCGTTTTTAAAATCCTTTGGCGAAATTCGCGTTTTTTTTCTGCGATTCTTTGACGAAATTCGCTTTTTTTCTGTGATCCTTTGACGAAATTTGCATTTTTTGTGCGACCCTTCCTCGAAATTCGCGTTTTTTCAACTATCCTTTGACGAAATTCACGTTTTTTTCGTAGTCCTTTGACGAAACTCGCTTATTTTTTTCGCGATTCTTTGACGAAAATAGCATTTTTTCCGAAATCTATTGACGAAAATCGTATTTTTTGCACGATTATTTTTCGAATTTAGCGTTCTTTCGGTAATTGTTTGGCGAAATTCGCGTTTTTTGCGATCCTTTGGTGAAATTCACGTTTTTTCTGCGATCCTTTGACGAAATTCGCGTTTTTTTCTGCGACCCTTTGACGAAATTCGCGTTTTTTCTGCTATCCTTTGACGAAATTAGATTTTTTTGCTCGATCCTTTGACGAAATTCGCGTTTTTGCGCGATTTTTTGACCTGAGAACGATTGACGAAAATGATTTTTTTCGGCGACCATTTGTCGAAATTCGCGATAATCGGTGAATTCTTATTTTATTATCTAATGGGTGGGTGGCGATCTCCCCCTTTCCCCCAAAATTCAAATTAAAATTGCCTTTTAAGCAATTAATTTTAAATCTGATTTTCATTTGAAATATTGTATGCAAGGCGAATGGTTCTCTCTGGAAAAATGTCCAAGTATTAATATAGTTTCAATCGGTGCTCGATTTAATTAAGTTTCGTGTTTGCACCATGTCGGTGGCTCACGATAAATATTTCCTCTTGTGCTGCGTTTGTAGCCTTGCCAACATGTAATAGTGAGAAATTTTCCAGGCCGGGTATCGTTCCATGTGGTTTAGTCGGTAGAATGTCAGTGTGCTATACTGATGGCCCAGGTTCGAGTCCCAGCATGGAATCTTTTTCACTATGTTCGCCTTTGCACCTTTTAAGCAATTAATTTGAAATTTGATTTTCATTTTAATTCATCACAGTGTTTATGACAAGTTCGTCACAAATGACACATATTTCACAAATTGGTCACAATGTGACTTCAAAGCATTGTCACTTTCGTCACAGGTTCGTCACAAAGTTAATGCCAAAATAGTCCCAAATGACACACTTTTCACAAATGTGTCACCGCGTGACTTCACAGAGTGGTCACAATGTGACGTCACAAACGACCTCTAAAACGGCCATAACGACCCCGCATTCTAGTCACTATGACGTCACATCAACGGTCACAAAATCACAGGTTGACTTCACAACGACGTCGCCGTGACGTCACCATGCCTTACGGGTTACTATGCATTTATTTTCACCAAACTTTCTTCTTTATATGCATATTTTCAGATTTTATCATGCGCGCAAGATTTTTTTTTCTCTTATTATCATATATTTTTAAACTTATCGTTTCAAAATTTATTTATGAATTTACAAGTATATATATATTTTTTTTAAATATAAATTTAAATATGAGTTTATATATAAATGAAGCTTGATTTTTATTTTTGACTTATTACACACGTTTTGAAGCTTGGAAAATGGTGATACTTTTTACTTTTTCGACGTGTTCAAAGGTATCCTACCCCCTTAACGACAAAAAAAAAATCATTTCATAAAAAGGGGAACATTTGTCTCTAAGACTCTATCTACTCAGGTACCTTTTCTGGTAGGGAATTGTATCTTTAATTCATTTTAAAATATATATAAAAAATACATAATTTTAGCGATTAGGTATATATTCAAATTATAATCATAATAAAAATGTAATACAATTCTGATTTATAATCAAAGAAGTTAGATTTAGTGATATCTACTGAAGTGCCAGAAATATTTACATAGGTACAATTCAACCAAATAGTTACCGTGATTACCAAAAGCTGCACTTTATCTTCAATAATTATTTTGAAGAATGATTAAACCGAAATTTCATCCGAATGTTAAGTATTTTACCTTTAAAGCATGCTCTACATCAATTTATCTATTTTCAAGCATCAAATTCTTCTGCGTATTTTTAAATGAATGCCTAACTATATTTTGCTGAAATGTTTGTCTAGGTTTCTAAACTGAGTAGACAATTATCTTTTACATCATCAGAATGCTATATAATGAAATTGAAGTTGTGCATCTGAAAATTGAAGAGGTTAAATTTTCTGCATGATGTATTAAGTTTAAATTATATTTTCGCCAACGACACAGATATTATTTCATCAAAAGGGACTTTATATCAGTAAAACTTTATTCACTCGAGCAGAGTTTCTGAAAGCGAAATTTATCTACTCCTTTATATCAAAATATGGAAATAATTCATAGCGTTTCCTAGAGAAGTTAGCAATTAGAATAACGACGTTACAAACATATTATTCAGTTATAGTTCTGATTCAATGTTGGTGAGAAACGTTATACTAGACTCATATTAAATTGATGTAGTAGAAGCACTGGTGTAAACACAATCTAACTTCGTATACATTTAATTCTAAAAAGATACCCAATATCTTCTGAAACAATATCGTCTCTGAAACTACAGGAAATAATTTTTTTTTTATTTATTTATGAAAAAAATAAAAATAAAAGCGTGCCTTTAAATTTCTAAAAGGATATCCCATTTGATTTCGGGAATTTAAAACATTTCAGTTTTCTGCTTTTCCACTACAAAATTTTGAATATGAGAGAAATATTTTCTTGAATCATCGCAATTACGAAATTACTTTGACATTTTATACACATTTTCTTCTATATCAAAAATCCTATTTATTTATTCATTTGTTTATTTATTTTTTACAGTGAGCCGTGACTTTCATATAGGCACAGCGTTTCTTGAATATCGTCCATTTCTATCCAGATTTACAAATTAAACCACAAAATTCCCTCGTTCTGCTCTAGAAAACTACCATTTAAACACATTTAAAATATGAATTTTACCATATGTAGTAAAACAATATCTGACTAATAATATTTTTATTTGTTCTTTTGTGGCCAATATTTACATTTTTTGTTTATATGGCGAAAAAATTGACACAAATCGGCGTAAAATATCTTTTCGAAATTGAAAAGTTTGTGGTTTCTTGATAATGCTTTAATATTAGCAAATAAAATTTCATCAATTCATTGCCATCATTTTAAATGTAAGACGAGTTTTCAGGAATAAAGAAATTTCACTGCAAATATCGCTTATGTTAACTTTTCGGTGAGCACGCTACGGCAATTGTTACGACAAGGATCCTATTATGCAAAACTTATGATCTCGGAATTTCTGGTGCTCACTTCAACTACAGTTTTTCCTACAGATGTGTAGATTTCCATTCTTCTTTTCTTTCATTGTTGTTATAAAATATGTTGAATTTTTGACAGTCTAACTAATGCCCAAAAAGACATATCAGGTACCTGCCCGTGCAAAAGATTTCAGCTAGTTATTGTAGGTTTATAGAGTGAGCAAATATGACTATATTATATGGTTTTGAAACGAATTAATGATTTAGTAATATATCATTAAGTGTACATGAAATAAATAGTGGGTCGTTTCGTTATATTTGATATATAATACAAGAAGAAAAAATAGCCAGTTCGTCATTCTAGTAATACTATTGCGTAATCGAGTTCCTGTAGGAAATATTTAATACTATCTCATGATATTTTGATATCACTTGTGCGGTAGAGGCCGCCGATACTTCTCCAATTTGCCCATACTATCTGTTATAAACTTTTTTAACGTTATGAATATCGACTAATACCATACAAATATTTCAATCTAAGTCGGAGTACCATGGTGAGATAGGATCTGAAGGCAACTCAAATTTATTTCCATTTTCTACGTTTCACCATTACGTACTGAATTATTGCTATTGTATAAACTGAAATATTTGTATAGTACAAAAAAACTAAAATACTTGCTATGTACTAATTGCATTTATCAATAATAATTTCGCGTAAAATAAAATTATTTATGTATATTTATTTTTCTTACTCATACGTTTTTCTAATTTTAGAATGTTAGAATTATTTTAATATGTTATAGAGAATAGATGGACATATGATTAACTGTGTTTGATCAACTGAATAATATAATAAAGATAGCTGAACACAACATATTGTTATTGTTTCCTGCTCTCTATAAATTTGGAGCAATCGCGCATAATTCACGTAAAATTTTATTTTTTTTTTTTACCATATTTCTAATTACTTTCTAATTGCTGGTACTTATGTCTTTGATATTTTTGGCAGTACTGAATATCAATCAAGAACATAAATTTTTAGTAAAATATACTTTCATAAATGTTGTTGAAAAGTCGAAAATAGTATAGCGAAACAGCACCGAAAACTGGCGATATGAAGCAATTAAAATAATAAAACTTTGTAAAAAATCACCATAAAATTAAAACAAAACACAGGACGCGTTTCGAGCTAAAAACATAACAGCTCGTCATCAGCTAAGCATACACGTGTCCGAAAACGAACAAGTTCAAAAATGAACTGAAGAAAAAGAATGTTGCGAAGAATGCGACAGATGGCGCTACCTGATAGAGGGATACGCAAAAGGGAAATTTGATGAAAAAAGATAGAAGAGAAAATGAAATGGAAAAAATGGAAATAAAAGAAAAAATAAAAATAAAAGAAGTAAATTAAAAATATAAATAAAAATAATAAATAAAGAACTATAAAAGAACAAGAAAAAAATCCAAATTATTATTATTATTATTATTATTATTATTTTTTTTTTTAATAATAATAATAATTTGGATTTTTTTCTTGTTCTTTTATAGTTCTTTATTTATTATTTTTATTTATATTTTTAATTTACTTCTTTTATTTTTATTTTTTCTTTTATTTCCATTTTTTCCATTTCATTTTCTCTTCTATCTTTTTTCATCACATTTCCCTTTTGCGTATCCCTCTATCAGGTAGCGCCATCTGTCGCATTCTTCGCAATATTCTTTTTCTTCAGTTCATTTTTGAACTTGTTTGTTTTCGGACACGTGTATGCTTAGCTGATGACGAGCTGTTATGTTTTTAGCTCGAAACGCGTCCTGTGTTTTGTTTTAATTTTATGGTGATTTTTTACAAAGTTTTTTTATTTTAATCGAAAATAGTATGTAGGGGAGATGGGGGCACATGTGAACACGGGCACATGTAAACATCTCAATTTTTCGATAGTTATTATAAGTTTTTTTTATTTGAAAAAAATTACTAAAGATGATAGCACCTGTAGACATATGGTAAAAATTTTTTGAAGCTCCATGACATTTTGTTTGTCCTCTGTAGCCTAAAAACTGTTTTTAGATCTCAAAAGTAAAATCATTGTTCCAAGTTGATAAGCCAATAACTTTATTTATTTATTCATTTATTTGAATTTTAGTGTTTTAACATATACTATGAATACTAATAAACATTTTTTATACAGTTCTTTTTCTTCTAAAATTGGGAAATGTTAATGATTTATCAATTTAACAAAAGCAGCAATGTGGGACACTTGTGAACAGACTAGTAAGGCAGATATGAACAGTTCATAAGTGCCCCCAAAAATTCTGTGATTCTGTTTCTTTCCATTAACTTAATGAGAAATAATATAAGTTCCATTATCTACAATTTTCCTGAAATAGAAGATATTTTCCTCAGACAAAGTTTTATTTTGTATTGAAACTTCCACAAACACATCTTTCAGCAAATACATAAAGAGCAAGCAACAAGCTCGTTTACGTTCATTTGTACTTTAAATAAATTAAATGTTTTCTAAAATGCAATAAGTGTGATATATTATTTTACTAAACGGGTTACAACAATATTTTTTATGCATTGTTAATACAAAAGTATTACCTTGAACAACTTTGCAATTTTTTTCTGTTACATTTGTTCTAACCTTGCAATGATGGCTTACTTCCATCTCTTAAACAGTTATGTATATGATGCTTTGAATAGAGCTATCCATTCAATATACCATATCCATAAATACCAGTAATATTTTATGAAAGTAAATTTTTTAAACTGATAGCTATCGTAAAATCACGATTGTAACCCCCCCCCTCCCCTCTTTCAAAAGCAAAAGAAGTTGAGGGGAGGGTTATAGTCGAGATTTTTTTTATCATTAAAAAACCCTTCTTTATCTATAATTTACAATTAAATAAGGCAAATACAGGAGTGAGAATCGTTCGTATTTCGGCAGATTTTTGATAAATAGTATGTAAATGCACCCTCCCTAAAATTTCCCCCAAACAAAAACCTTTAAGCAAAATTACAAAGTTTTAATTTCTTTTTTAAAATTGCTTCTTGGTTTTTTTGTTGTTATTAAGATTTGTTTAAATTTTTAATCAATATATTATTATTCTCAGTTAATGAATGAAATGTTTTAATGAACATCGGTGTATTTTTTAATAAGATCACTTCAAGAAAATGCACTATTTTGATTTTATAACAAAGAAATAATGAAGTTCAACTTCAGAAGAAGTTGAATCTGAAGGACTTCAGAAGAACTTGTAAAATTTTGAAAAACTAGCGGCATAAAGGTTGAAAAAAATCCACTTGGAGTACTTTCATTTAATAAATTTTAAATAACATTTAAATCATTACATAGAAACGAGATAAAGTGAATGCATCGTAATTAGACAATAACTCAATCTAAAGTCGGCTAAAAAGACCACGTTTTCTTTAAACATTTAGATAACGTAATTGTGGTGAGCAATGTTGACTAATGACGAAACATTTAACAATATATCGAATAAACTAATGCTTTCTCATATATCAGAACCATATTAGCTGTAGTAAGTATAACTGTATTACACCGATATCTATCATTACAAATATACACACTTTTCATGCGGGGAGCGATATTTTAGTTCTCTCACATGTTCATTTGTTTTTATTCTCAAAGAACAATAACAATTTAAATTAAAAGCTCATAACTTAGATATTACATGTATAGAGATCATGAACGAGTAATTTTATAAAGATTTCTATTGAGTTTAAAACGTTCTTGTCCACTGCTTATTGAAACACTATCCATAGCAACATCACAAAGCAATATCTAATAAAAGTTATCGGTTGTCTACTAATGATTTTCCTCGCTTCATCTTCGTAAATTTACATAAGAATATAACTTAATAATTTTTCAAATGTGTACCTTTGTTTCGAAGTAACATACAGTTATTCTTCTGAAGTTTATACTTCAATGGAACAATTATACTGTTTGTCTTTTAAGATGAACCTCCCCCAATACAAAATAATTATTTATGTTAGATCGAATTTTTTGGCTAGTTATTTAAAAAACAGTATGTAATTCTTAAAAGATAAACTTAAATATTTAAATATATGTAACGCATTAAGAAATACGACAAACTGATATTAAGCAAAAACCATATCGTACCTACTACTCTTAAATACAATTTAATCTTCTTCTAAACTACAAACATCCCATTCCTTCTGTCATTAATGAAAAAATTTCATTAATGAAATTTCCTAAAAAATTCTTAGTGACCTGCCTTTTTGATTTTCAGTGCAAAAATGTATCTGTTACAAGAATGTTTGTTGTTACCGTTATATAAACAATTCTAGTAATCCCAGTTTCCTAGAAAAATTTTAGTAACTTCACAGATGTTTTACAGAATGGTGCGTTTATCTTGCCCTTGCTGTAGATGTTGGTTATCTTATATCTGTAAAATTTCATTCATCCAACTAAACCAATTAAACCACCTCAATTACTGGAGATCATTTCCAAGTTACTTTTTATGCTTTTTCTTATTTGAAATAAAATATAACCATCAGGGTCAAAACTAGAGAGTTGTATTGTACTCCTCACTAAATATTTTAAAAATCTCTATTAAAAAAGGGCCGGATTTTTTTAAAACCATTTTTAACGTAATTCTAACCATACCTACTTTAAAAACTAAACAAGAACAACTGAAATTAAGATAAATTTAATTAATTATTGACAGTATTTATATAATAAAATGAATTCAAGTGTATCATAAACAATTTTAGACGATAATTTGTACTGCTAAATGCTATAAAACCAATTTAATATCCTTAAAATGCGACTTCCCAATATTTCTAATAAGTGGAATGATGACAAATTTGGATAAGTATTTACCAAACTCATAAAGCTTGAGTAATAAATATCAAACATTCCTTTCTAGGCATGAAAATTTAACTGGACGTCGTATCATTAATCTTTGTAATATTAATTATGATGTATGCTAACAGTAGATCCTAGTAACGTATGATTATGCATAACAGAACATTTCATTGAATACAATACATGGATTTTTCAATTTAGTATGCAATAATTACTAACGTGAAAATTTTCTAAAAAAAGCACTAAAATATATCAATTTTAAACTGACATAATCTTTTCTGTTTGAAAAATGAGTACAATAATCTCACAACGTTAACAAGTTTAAAAGTAAATAGCATTAATCAGTATATTTTTTAAATTCACCTTCATTTATATAATAATGTAATCTTTATATATATTTGTATTCAATTGCGCTTTAAAGAGAGATAGTTTTTTGAAAATTAGTAGTAAGAAACTTTTTAATAAAATAATGTTAAAGAAAAATTATTGGAAAGATTTATTACAACTATGGATAAAAAAATAGAAACACATTTTACGTTATTTCAAATATATGATTAACGTAATTTTAACTTTTGTAATATTTGAGTAATGGATAATTTTTGTACTCCTTTGATGTAATGTTATGTTTCTGTAAATATCATATTGAAATACGGGAATCTTTTCGTACCATAATGCCTCGTTCTTAACTATCCCGAAATTGCACTAGAAAACAGATAATGAACACTTTAAAAATAATTAAAATTTACCAGTATTTAAAAAGAAAATAAAATATTCGTATAATTTCAAACATTTAGTTTTTAATTCTAAAATTTCTTATCATACTAAGTATTTGTTACCTGAATTTTTACTTAAAATAAAATGCGTAAAGGAAAACAATTTAATAACAAGTTGTTAGGAACTATTTGAACAATGTAAAATAGTAATCCATAAAAAAATTCCAAAATCGGTAACATTTTCTCTAAAAAATGTTTTTTACAGAAATATATGCAAAAAAAAACTGTTTAAATAGAGAGCATGGTCTCCTAAAATGTTTTCCACAGAAAAAATGCCTTTATGAAAATTTTCGTGATGACACTTTTTTTTTCCGTCAAGGATAACAAATTTGAAACCTAGCCTCCTGTAACCAACAGAACAATTTGTAGTCCACTGGATAGTGAAAAAACTGCACTCTTGAAATCCAAGGATATTTCTATTACGAAAAAACAAACACACATATAATCAAAAGCTTACGGTTTTGGACAAACTATCACAAAAATATTTTGAAAAAATAAAGAAACAACAGATAAAAATAATCTGGAGTAATAAAAGGTAAATATGTATGGAATGCATATTACCTATATATGTATATATATAGTTTGGAATGCATGGAAAACTGTTTTTTTTTATCGGTCTCAAGATCAGCATACAATCTGAAATAAAAAAAATTAAAAATATTAAAGGTGGAGTTTGCAGTCTCATGTTGTGGGGTTGTTTTTTGTCGTACGGCGTGCGTTCAATTTTGAGCAGGGATAGTATTCTGACCATAGACGTGTACGTTCACATTTTAGAGAACTTAATTGTAAGGTGGGCGGAACAGAACATCTTCTAAAATGGCACTATCAGCAAGAACGACTCGCAAGACCTTCTCAATCATAGCATCAAAATCTTACTGAGAAATTATAGTGTAAATAAAGTAAAAGATCAAAATTAATCAGATTTGAGGAAAATTTGGCGAAATTTGTTTGGGGGGAGATTCTGCTCTTGTTGAAAATTGTCAAAAAACAATCGGTTCCATGAGAAATAGAGGCCAAGTGCAGTCCTTTAAGCAAAATTTTAGCAACTACATAATTATGAACAACTTAACATTCTTTAAATTAATGTACCTATTTTTCTCAATAACCAGGCATTTCTACTTTTTTATCCAGTGGAATATTACAGAATTTCTGTAAAAACATAATGACACGAAAGAACTTTACAATTGGGCAACAAATTCTTAACAGCTTTAATAATTATTGATTCATATTTCACAAACTGTAAAATTCAAAATTGCCAAGAGCATTATATTTCGGATTTTATTTGATATTTTTTCACATTTTATCATTAGTAAAGTAGTATAACTCTTTGATAGGGTTTTAAAATTGTCAAGGAATCTTATTTACAGTGTCCAATATGTATGCACTGATATGCGCTGTACTATAATAATCATACATAAATTTTACAAACATTAAATATACCTTACTTGTCTTGTTTACAAGTTAGCTAATTAACAACAACGGAAAAAAACTGAGAAAATGTAAATTGTGTTAAAAGATCCTATGCGGAGTTAAACGTAATTTTGTTCTCTTGCATCATTTAAAACTTAAGCTATAGTCTACTTTCGGATTTGTGTGTGTGTGTGTGTATAGGGTATGAAAATTGTCAAGGAATAAATTTTACAGCGTCCAATGTACACTGTGTGTGTCCAATATACACTATGTGCTGTACTAGAAATAAACATGCATAAATTTTATAAACATTAAAACTATCTTACTTGTCTGTTTATAAGTAAGCTAATTAAAAACAACTGAAACAACCAAGAAAATGTAAAATGTGTCAAAAGATCCTATGTGGAGTTAAACGATATTTCGTTCTCTTGCATCATTTAAGACTGAAGTTTTAGTCTATTTTCGGATATATATATATATATTTTTTTTTTTTTTTTTTTTGTGTGTGTGTGTGTGTGTGTGTGTGTGTGTGTATAGGATATGAAATTTATCGAGCAATCATATTTACAGCGTCCAATATACACTGTTATGTGCTGTACTGTAATAATCATAACTAAATTTTACAAAAATTAAAAAATATCTTACTTCTCTTGTTTACAATTTAGCTAACCAAAAACAACGAAACAACCGAGAAAATGTAAATTGTGTCCAAAGATCATATGTAGAGTTAAACGATATTTTTTTCTCTTGCTTGATTTAAATCTAAAGCTATTGTCTGTTTTGGGATTTGTGTGCATGTTTGTACTATACATCTTAAATAAGCATGATAGTAGTGCAGATACCCCGATTAATTTTCGTTTTTTTTACTGGCAGGCATTTCTGTGATTAAATAAGGATATTATTACAATTCAAAAACTCTGGTAATAATTTTTTGAATAAAATAGGCGACATTATAGATATTCATTTAAATAAACTATAGCATGCTCTTCGATTTTATAAACTGAGAAATCGTGAATTGATTAACAATTATACCCCAATTCAAAAATAGATGAAATATAATGCATTCCTTACATGTATATAAGTGTCTTTCCGTTACGATAACTGTTGTTGTTCTGCACAAGGAAAACTGAGAGTGATTGCAATTTATACTCATGAGAAATTATATATATATATATATATATATATATATATATATATGGCAATTAAATGATCTGTAAGCTTTAAAAAATGCATATGCGTTAAAATTAGTTACTTAACACGTTCGCTCCGGCATGGTGGGTCACACTCAACTGCCTCAGAGTTGTCAAGTCTCCGGCTTTTTGCACACCACTGTTATTTTAGAGAAAATGTTGTTCCTTTAAATCGCCCAATTGTTCTAATTAAATAAAACAACATTTTCTGTATTAAAATACTGGTATCCAAAAAGCCGGAGCCGTGTCAGCTCTGAGACAGTCGAGTGTGACTCATCGCGCCGGCGTGAACGTGTTAAATATATTATGCATTTTTCCAGGCAAAATACAACATTTTTCTGTCATATTTACAATTTTACATATGACAAATATAATTTTAAATCTGTTAATTATATTGCAAATAAACATAAAACAGCCATTAACAATATAATTGTATACATTTATTATATTTATATCATTTAAACTTCTATCAGAAATTTGTTTTATGATACTTTTATACAATAGCCTTGTTAAATGATGTATATAAAGTTAATAGATACGCATAAGGGAAAATATTAGTTCATTTTGTGAAATGAATCGTGCCTAAATCCTACACTGTAAAAAAAAATCTGTAGAGTTACTAAAGTTTTTCTAGGAAACTGGGATTCCTAGAACATTTTATGTAACGGCAACAACAAAAATTCCTGTAACAGCGTCTGTTACATGACTTTTTCTTGTTGCCGTTACTTAAAAAGTTCTAGGAATCCCAGTTTCCTAGAAAAACTTTAGTAACTTTACAGATTTTTTTTTTACAGTGTACGTAAATGCATTAGCAAATTATACAAAAAAGGAATGTTAGATTATGCAAAAATAATCTGTTGAATTATATATAAAAAATATAATAAAATAATAAATAAAAATAATGCAAAGAGCAAAATGTGTTGATAAAAATAATAAACGAATTCAGTTGCGTTAAATAAATTCAATGACAATTGGATATATGTGACATGCTTCATTTACACATTCTTAGATTTATTTACTAGAATGTTCACAATATGTTCACAATGGTCACAGACATTACTAGAATGTTCACAATAATGCATAAGTAATTATAAAAGTCATAAAGTTCACATCATGAAATAAGTAATAGATATTTTCTTCTAGCCTTTAAGACTTAATTAAGACTTCGTAATTAATCCTAGAAGTGTTAATAATAACATATCAATATTTATGTGTATGAGTCATTAATGAAAATTATAATTTAACATGTATATGTTTAATGCTAACGAGTAAAATCTCTCCAGTAGGCGGTGGAAAAATTAGCTTAAATTCCATATCACTCTGCGTTTTCTTTTAGGTAGATTTCGTATGAAATACTACCTATTGGGATCGTTCCTATGTTGGAATTTCTGAAAAAAATTTACAGATCTACACCGATCATGAGTCCTAGAACCCAAAACCACCCTCAGTAAAAAACTTTATATATCTATCTATCTATCTACCTATCTATCTATCTATGTATCTATCTATCTATCTATATATATCTATCACTTTCTTCTGTACACGATAACTTTCGTAATTCTGCACCAATCTCTTCCAAACTGATACATAAAATCAAAGGGCATAAAATCTCGGTCAAGTTCGTTAATGGGCAAAATCAGACCAAGGGGATGGAAATAGGGAGGGGTTTTGTGAAAACAGAAAACCCCCCATAACTTCTTAATTTTTGTGCATATCAAATCAGTTTAAAGATTTTATTACTTCTAAAAATAGGACCAAAAATTTATGTATCACAGATTTTTGATAAAATTAAAAATGGACTCAAGGGGCGCAAAAAATAGGGTTTTTCGGAGAAAAAAATTCATAACTTCGTCAATTCTCAAGATATCAATTCCAATTAATTTTATTATAAATCTCCTTAATATTATCTACAACTTTCATATTCACAAGTTTTTGATAGGACAAATTCGTACCGCAAAAAAAAAAAAAAAAATTAAAAACGAAAACAAAAAGGGGGTTTGAAGAAGTAAAAAATCCATAACTCCGTCAATTCAAAAGATATAAAATCCCCATGAATTTATCATATATCTTCTTAATATTGTCTACAACATCTATATAGACAAGTTTTTGATAGGACCAATTCTTACAGCAAAAACAAATTAAAAATACATAGCGGTTGAAAAAAAAATCATCTAAGTAAGGGTGTATTCAAATCCAAACTGCGTATTTTCTGACTCATTTTACAATTCTTTTTTGCTCTCAAAGGCTTCCAATTGGTACGTTTTCTTACTCAGAAACTATATAATGTACCTTAATAGTCGATTTTTTGATAGAGGCAGAATATACTTAAAACAATGCTGTTAAAGTGGGCATTTTGAACCGAATTTCCCGAAGCGGATTGTGTTGGAAAAATCATTGCATTAAGGATGCACTCAAATCCAAACTGCTTATTTTCTGACTCATTTTTAAATTCATTTTTGCTCTCAAACGCATTTAATTGGTATATTCGCTTATTCAGAAACTATATAATGTACCGCAATGATCGATTTTTTGATAGAGGCAGAATATATTTCAAAAGATTATGTCAAAATGGGCATTTTTAACGGAATTTCCCGAAGCAATTGTGTTATCACTTTCTTCTGGACACGATAACTTCCGCAATTCTGCACAAATCTCTTCCAAACTGATACATAAAATCAAGGGACATAAAATCTCGGTCAAGTTCGTTAATGGTCAAAAGCGGACAAAGGGGATGGAAATAGGGAGGGGTTTTGTGAAAACCGAAAAAACCCCATAACTTCTTAATTTTTGTACATATCAAATCAGCTTAAAGTTTTTATTACTTCTAAAAATAGGACCAAAAATTTATGTATCACAGATTTTTGATAAAATTAAAAATGGACTCAAGGGGCGCAAGAAATAGGGTTTTTGTTGAGAAAAAAATTCCTAACTTCGTCAGTTCTCAATATATCAAATCCAATTAATTTTATTATACATCTCCTTAATAATATCTACAACTTTTATATTCACAAGTTTTTGATAGGACCAATTCGTACTGCAAGAAAAAAAAAAACGAAAACAAAAAAGGGGGGTTGAAGAAGAAAATTTTTCATAACTCCGTCAATTCACAAGATATAAAATCTCCATGAATTTATCATATATCTTCTTAATATTGTCTTCAACATTTATATAGACAAGTTTTTGATAGGGCCAATTCTTAAAGCAAAAACAAATTAAAAATACATAGCGGTTGACGAAAAAAATCATCTTATTAAGGGTGCATTCAAATCCAAACTGTCTATTTTCTTACTCATTTTTAAGTTCATTTTTGCTCTCAAACGCATCCAATTGCTGGATTCTCTTATTCAGAAACTATATAATGTACAGTAATGATCGATTTTTTGATAGAGGCAGAATATATTTCAAAAAATGATGTCAAAGTGGGCATTTTGAACAGAATTTCCCGAAGCGATTGTGTTAGAAACGAAAAATATTGCCCTACTGAGAAAATAATTGTTTATTAATCAAGTTTTAATTAATTGAAAGAAAAATAAAAACACAGGTCGCTTATAAATCTTTTAAAAAATCACGTCAGCATGTTTCATATTTTTTTTTTTTTTTTTTTTTTTTTTTTTTTTTTTTTTTATTAAAAATTAATCTGAAAATGTGCCAGAAAATTTCGAGTTGTTGAGTATGGAAAAAAAAAAAATTAATATCGCCTTAACATGATTCTCATAAAACCAGCTATTTTATAAAAAGGAAATAAAAACTCGTCAAAAGCAGACAGATAAAACTGTTAAAGTGGATTTATATCTAATCATGATTTAGTTTTTGTTGGTGAAATTAGTTTACTTAACTTCGAAATCTACCTCTGCCTGTAGGCCGGGCCGGCAGGGATTTTTTTTGTGTTTATTTTAATTTTCAAAATATTGGATAATTGCGTTTAGTTTCGACACTACTCCGATACAAGAAATTACTTCTTAAATTGGAGAAAAAATATCGGTATATGCTGGAAACAGGGTCTGTTTTAAACAAAAATGAGTGGTACCAAATATTTAAAATTGAATTTAAACACAATATACGAGTATAAATCATGCCTTAAGCATCATTTATGGTCTTAATATGGCAGTTAGCATTTTTTATGCTTAAAATTTTTACTCTGCCTGGGAAAGGCCCTTCTTACCTCCGTCATAACCCACCACTCCCCACCACACACACACACACACTTCTGTCGTGTCAGTGTGTGTTCTATTCAGAGGTAAATAGCATAATATAACTAAAAGTATGTATTTTTGAATTGTTTTGTACGATGTATCAGTTTTTTCAAATGCTGAGTTGTATTGGCTGCTCACAGTAATTTTGTGGCGATTCTATTTTATTTGTAATGATTTTTTAATTTAAAATTGGCAAACATAAATTGTATGAGAGTCAGTATATCGTTTATATAACACACAATAGTATTATTTTTTTATTATTTTATATATTATCTTGTATATTTTTTAATACATAACAAATAACGAGTCTTTTTTATAAAAAAAAAAATAATATTAATAATATAAGTAGGAAGAAATGCTATTTAGATATCTTTTTAACTCAAATATTGTATTTACCATTCTTTTGTTAATAATAATAGATAAATGATCAACAATTAAATCCTTCATTCTCAAATCTGTTTCAGTGATAGAAGAAAAATACTCCACTTCATTTCGTCTGTGGCAATTGTTTTTAATTGGCATTATTCTTGTTAAAAAATTACTGAACATATTTGTAAGAAATCCTTTTTGCGATTATATTATATTCAATAACGTAAAATAATAATATAAGTTCTTCCATGGTCAACTGTTTTATAATAAATTAATTTATCTATGAGTGAAATATAACATCCATAATAATAGTATAGAGTCGACGATAATTATTAAAAGCAAGTTTGTATTTCATAGGTAAATAGCTTTATAATTGAAAAAAAAAAAAGATTGTCTTTAATTAATATCTCATACCCAAGTCGTTCGTTTATTTTAAAAGGAAATATCAGATACTATAGATATATTATAAAAAAAATATGTTCTTAAGTAACAATGTGGTCATATAGGCAGTGCCATCCGAACGAAAAAGGCAGGCTATAGCACTGCGATGCACGTTGCTCATCGTTTGGACCACTTCAGTCACGTGATACTTTTTTCGTGACGCGGGTGTAGGAAAAATAGGAATGCAGGTACACGAAATGAGCATCGCCATAGTGTTCCGAATGAATACGAATGCGAAATCTACTGCGACAGTCTGCCCTTATCGTTAGTTTAGAGTCGATGGCAACGACCTGAACAATGAACTTCATTTCATCTGAAAATTTTTAACGTCTGAAAATCACAAAATCTATTTTTAGACTGTCTAATAGAAAACAAAATGTATTATCAAATGAAGTTTCAAAACTGCAACACACAAAACAACCCTCAGCAACAATCATCGCCTGTCATAACCAACACATGGCAACACCAAATAAATAATCCCCTGCAAGCAACGGCAGTGAAACTCTTACAGTACATAAGCCTGGCATACTGCACATCACACAGCATCACTCACGACTGCATATCGCTCGTCAGACCTCAGCAATACGTATTTCTCACTGGGGATGGAGTGTGTACCGATCTCATCTCACATGATTTGTATAAAGCTAGTTACTAGATTAGAGTAACTGGCTTGGTCTTTAGTTCAACGCTAACGTTCTCGCCTCCTGATCATGAGATCTTTTATTCAAATCCCATAGGAGCCAATACATAGCTCTCCTCAGGCCGACAGAAAGCGCCATGTCGCAAAAAAAGATCATGTAACTCATTAGTTATACTATCTATTTAAGGGTTAACCAGTCTACATTTATAACAACTTAAATAATTCAGCATTTTTTTTTATTTTATTTTATTTCATTTATTTATTTATTTATTTTTTGTAATGTTCCGTACCTAAATTGCCATACGAAATCGAAACGTCTCTAATAAATAAATAAATGTATAAAACAAGAAAATAACAGACATGTAATAGAATTACGCGCTTAAATCTATTAGAGTTTTCAATTAAAAACAAATTTCACCTACTTATATGCAGCGGTAATATTTAACCCTTTAACTTTTTTTTTTTTTTTTTTTTTTTTTTTCCACAATAAATTGAAAATAAGGGCCCGAAACTTTACTTTTTTTAAAATACATTATTTGCCTTCGTACACTCGAAAAGGGTATGCCATTTAACAAACCAAACATTACAGTTAAAATTAAGTGGTATCCAAAAGCTTTTAGTATCGAAGATAGCGAACCGAGAGGCACTCGGGCAAAACAGTTAAGGAGTTAAGGGTACAAGGGACCTTTAAAACCTTAAAAATCATTTTTTTTTATTTTTTGTAAATTTTGCTCTAAATATTATTCAAGGGTACATTCAAGGGACAAGGGACCTTTAAAACCTTTTACATCAATTTTTTATTTTTTGTAAATTTCCTTTTAAATATTATTCGAGGGAATATTATATGCATTATGGTAAGCATTTATCACAAAAAAAAAATGAAAATAAAAATTCTTTTGAGAAAAAAAATGGAATTTTACGCATTATCTTAGAAATCTTCGAAATGCCCCCTTCGCGTTCCATATCAATAAAAATCCCCAATATTTTTTTATAAAAGTTTAATTTATATATATAAATAAAACTGTGCATCGAATTTTATATATTTGAATATAAAGGTTTAAAAAAAAATTCAAAATTTTTCGAAATTTTAAAAAAAATTTTAAATTTCAAAATTTATTTTTTTTTTGTAAATTTCACTTTAAATATTACTCAAGAGTTCATTATATGCATTATGGCATCTATTTATCACAAAAAAATAAAAAATAAATTATTTTTGAGAAAAAAATTCGAAATGCGGCTTGCACATTCCAAATCAATAAAAATCCCAATATTTTTTATAAATATTTGCTTTATATATATAAATAAAACTGTGCATCGAATTTTATAATATTTGAATATAAAAATTAAAAAAAAAAATTTTTTTTGAAAAATTTTGAAATTTTTTCAAAAAATTTTCAAAAAATTTTGATTTTTTTTTTAAATTTTTATATAAAAATATATAAAATTCGATGCACAGTTTGATTTATATATATAAAGCAAATATTTATAAAAAATATTGGGGATTTTCATTGATATGGAATGCGCAAGTCGCATTTCGAAGATTTCTCAGATGACGCGTAAAATTCCACTTTTTTCTCAAAAATAATTTTTTTTTCATTTTTTTTTGTGATAAATGCTTACCATAATGCATATAATATTCCCTCGAATAATATTTAAAAGGAAATTTACAAAAAATAAAAAATTGATGTAAAAGGTTTTAAAGGTCCCTTGTCCCCTTAACACATCTTTAACCTAGCTAGCACGGGTTGGATTGCTGATGAAATATAATAAGAAGATAATATAGCTTAACACATACATCAGAATGAAGACATCCTTGTGATATTTATTTAAAAGCTGTAAAATAACAGTACATTATATTATTAAATACGTTATCTTAGTAATACATTTCTAAAAATAGCTTTATTAAAAATATTTTTCGAAATATAAAGAGATCTTCTATACTTTATTATAATAATAAGACTTATTTACTCTCTGATAATATTTGAAGGGAGGTCCTTAATTAACAAAACAATCGCATATTTTTTAGGTAACGATCGGGCGAACAAAAAATGAGATTATTTGAATTAGCATAATTTGAGTTACAAACAGCATGTGATTTTTCTGTTCTAAAGATGAAATAAAAAATAACATGACTTATTAAGATTCTCTTACGTAGAATAAAAAATAGCTCATTATCTCGGAAAAACAAACAAAATATTTTTTTTTTGTTTATTCCTAAGTTAAGAAGAAATATCATTATAATTATTTAAAGGATGTCAAATAAATTAGAAATATTATTGACGTATAATTTAAATTTCGTAGTTTTATTATCAAAATTCAAAATAAATTATTCGCATTCGTAGTAGATTTTTTTTAAAAACTATAATAAATATATCCATTATACTGCGCTATAAGAATTAAGTCATTTAGTACAGGTGAAATAGAGTGTTACAGAAACAACTGATTGCCATTCACCGAAATTTAGAAATAACTTCGTTTTGACACCAGAAATAAAGTTCGGATGAGTCCCCAAAAAATTAAGTTTTTTTTTCAAATTTTAATTTTATATACTTTAAACTTATTATTTTTTTTATATTGCTCTTAAATATTTATTTTTATCTTTTTCTTTTTCTTTGTGTTGAACTCAACAACTTAAGCCGTCCCCCCCCCCCCCACCAATCCTTCAAATTTTACACTGCTGTCCAAGGAATCCCACTTTGTCATATATCCAAAGCGCACTGTATCCAGGGATGTGGGACATAGGTCCCGGGCTCCTCGGCCAAAAACTCTTCGCATCGTCCCATGTTTTGTGGGGTAAAGAAGGCGTGGGTAGTTTAACACAGGAAAGGCGAAAAAAAAAATAAGTGTGTCAAGTGGGGTACTGTTAATTGTGTATTTTCTTTTAAATTTTGAATCAAAAGTAAACTGATAAACTATAAACTATAAAGTAAACTATAAACTGATACGATGGTCTCTTACAAATGAAATATGTTTTAAAAATACGTAGTCGAAAATTATACTTTTATATTAGTGCATATAAAATAGGCTTTTTGAGCCACAACTAATGGTTATTTCTGCACATTTCTGAACAACTTCGTTTTGGGCATTGGAAATCGGAGTTGGGCATATTTGTAAATTCAATTATTTTCAATGTAATTACAATTCAATTGTATGTAATTAATTATATTTAAAATTACATGCCGCAAAAAATTCTTGCAGCCCTGTAGCCAAAACCGCCCCCATTCGATTATTTAACGAAATTTCTGCGTTTGAATGTGTGTAACTATAATCAATTGTAATTAATTGCGGATAATTGAGATTACACATTTGCCCAACTCTGCTGGAAATGAATATCCGATGAACCTGCAAAACAAAAAGTTGTTTTACCGTGTTTTGGGAGTGCAAAATGGCGGCATATTAACTCAGAGGGAAAACACAACTTAAAAAAAAATAGCACAAGTGGGGTACAGTTTATTGTAAATCAAAATCAGCGTCATCTTAGTCTTCTTCATGGTCACCCAAGTTTTCAAAATCCATGTATTTTGTATTCATAAAACCATTCACTACTTTGTATTCATAAAACCATTCATAAAACCTGCCGTAACTTTATAACGAATGAATGTATCGTCTTGCGGGTGGTTTCATTCGATTCGGAATTAAAAATTCGTTTATAAATGATACTCCATTTGGAGAATTAAAAAAAAAAGAGTTACCCCCTCCTGAGTACAAAATGACTCCTTTTTGGAACACAAAAACATGGTACACAACTTTATTTTTGGAGACTCGTCGGATTTTCATTAACTATGCCAAAATAAAATTTCTCAGGGAATGTTCATGAATGTCCATCAGTTGTAGCTGGAAAAATCTATTTTACGTGCGATAAAGTGTAATTTTCGTCTATGAATTCATAAAACGTGACGTAACTTTGTAAAAAATTCACGTATTGACTTGCGGATTGAGTCATTCGAGTCAAAATTAAAAAAATATGTAATAAACGGTACCCCATTTGACCTACTTAAAAATATTGAGTCTATCCCTTATGAGTAAGATACTTCCTTCCTGACTTAAAATTCCCTTATTTTTATCCTCAAAACATGGAAAACAACATTATGTTTTGGACACTCATCAGATCATCATTTCTAGTACCAAAACGAAGTTCTTCCTACATTTTTGTGAATAATCACCAGGTGTCGTATATTACTCAATTTTTGGTTTTCTTTATTTGCACTAGTTTAAAGTACCATTTTCGCATTCGAAAAAAAAAAAACGACTGTAATGATTTTCAATCTGAAGTTATATGATTTATATTAGCTTAGTTTAATTAAATTTTAATTGCGCGTAGCTGTCAACCTTTTAGCTTTTTTATTAAGTTAAAAAAAAAAACAATTCTTTTTAAATAAAGTGAAATTAATAATGCAAAATTAAGGAACTTTCATAAAAAATATAACAAAATATGTTTATTTCACTTGAAAATGACTGGATGGTTAGAAGCTACGCATAGACGTTTAAAGTTTTGTTCTCTACATATTTTATTTCTGTCACATGTCTGTTGGTTTTCATACTCAATGATAAATATAATTTCAAATTCGAAGCTGATTATTTAAATATTATATGTATAGCGTGAGTGGCTAAAGTTATATCTACTTTTATTAAGTTTTAATTTAACCTGTCCACTATTTATTGATATATCAGCCATAGTAGTATCACATGACAATATGCAATAAAAATTATTAGTTGCCTACTAATGAGTTTTCCCTCTTTATCTCCGTAAATATAAATTAATAATTCTTTTAAAGTGCACATTTTATCGAAGTCACACACAGAAGGTTTAGATACATGCTAGACATAGCAAAAAGGTTACTCGAATGTTCTGAAAGTAGCTCTTACATTATATTTTTAAAAATAAAACTCAAAATTCATAATGTTTTACATAAAACCATTTTCAACCTGCTTTATCATAATAAGTAATTTTAAACATATTACGGACTTACATATTATTTTCTTTAACAACATTGGTGCAGACATTATATTTTCTTATTAATATTACCATTTTTTGCAATTTATGTAGAAAGAAGATTTTTTTAAAAATAGAGCAACATAAGAAGACACATATAGCAAATATTCCACATGAAATAACTAAAGCATTTTCCATTAAATTGAGTAGGTAAATTTAAAGAAAATTAATTATTATAGTAGACTCTTTTTAACACTGTTATATTTAACACAAACTGGCTTTCGTATGTGAACATTGAATTTTTGATTTTTAACTCGCTTACGGATAGGTTATAATTATAAAAATTATGCACAACATTTGCTGAAGAAGACAATACATTGTTTTAATATTTTTAGAGCTTAAATACAAACTACCTATATTGTAAGGCTATTTTTCGTTAGCTGGTAGGAATAGATAAATTTCAAAATAATCCTTATTGTGACAACTGTTTACGAGTTTAAAACACAACGGAGTTAATGGTATGCAAAACTAATGTCTGGCTATGAAACCGTAATAGTGAAATATTTTAAACGCTAAAAAAAGAAATTATAAATAAAAAATAAATAATGTAATAATTTGTCAAAAAGATACACTTGTTTTATAACATAAGTGCATTTATAATTACTAAAGTTTTACTGTCGAAGGTCATGATTTTGCACATGCATATATTGTTCCTGAAATGTAAGTTCCAAAAGTGTTGACAGTATCTTACAAGCTAAATCAGTTTATAAACGAATGAGTACTTGATTCAAGATTCATTGGAATTGATCAGATAAGAAATATTTGGATATCGCAAATAAAAAAGAAAATGTTTCAATTTTCTGATTTAGCGTGCCAAATTTCAGTTAAATGATGTAACATGGAGAATTCTCGTTGACCCAATGAAATTTTATGTTAGATTTATTATCTATTCTACTACACACAGGTGTAAAAATGAATAATTAACATGACATACAACTCCGTTCCCATTGGGTACAACACTATGCTTTTCTCTATGTTGTAAAAATTCATTCTATTTCTAACCTCCAACTAAGTAATGTTCTCTTTAATAAATGTGACTGAAATTTTATAATTTCAATTAAAAAATTATTCACGAAATAATGATTTTATTTCTTATTTTTATTAAGATAGTTTTTTAACCTATAGAATTCCACATTTCAAAACTGATTTTTTATGTTCTCGGTGTATACTGCAGATATTTTTATTACATATAGTTGCTGTGTACCAGGTATTTCTAACTAGGACATCAGGATGCAATATGATAAATTAACATCCTATTAAAATACCAAATAAAATAAATTAAGTCAGACTTGAGCACAGTTCAAAAATAAAATTTATATTAAAAAAAAATACTTAAAAACAATTAAAAATACAATATGTAAACGTTTCGCCAAGCGACACGCGAGGAATCATCAGCATATATATATCCATTGAAAAGTAAACGACGGAACGAATCAAAAACAGTTAAAGTTAGTTATTTTAAAAACAGACAATATTCACAAGGGACAGAACGATCTTGATTCAAAGTCTGCGATCGGAATTGAGTGATCCAACCCTCAAGGGAAAATCTACCGTGATAGCTGTTGCATCCCGATTTCAAAATACTGGCCTTCGCAATTAGCGGGATGTGATTCGTTTGAAGTGAATGCTGGACAATTTTTTAATTCAAATTACCATTTTTTAAAGCAGCCGTATGTTCTTTTAGGCGAATTTGCAATGATCTACCTGTTTCACCAATGTAAACACGATTGCAATCTTTACAGGGAATAATATAAACGACACCGGGTAATTTAGACTTATCATATTAAAATTTATGCTTATTGAAAAAGGAACTCGTTTTATTAATTGGTTAAAAAGAAACCCCAATATTGAATGATTTTAGAATGCCAGAAATTTGATAAGAAAGGTTCTTATAATAAGGGATAATAATAAGAGAGTTTGGTTTACTACGTATAAAAAGGGGGGGGGGGGGTGCGGAGTAGAATTTACAAAATTGAAAATATTTTTAAAGATTTTTCTCTTGATCGCATGATGAACATCCTATTGATCACGTTCATATTTCCCGGTTAAATAAGTTTACTGGTGGAGTTTGTGTTTTTCTCTTACATTAAGGAAATTTGCCCATCCAAAATAATTAAAAGCTACCATCAAAAAATAAAATGCGATTTAGAGCACACTTTTCGCAGCCATTTTGAAGTTCCTCTTAAATTTTAAAGAGCAAGCTCTTGATTCATATGGCTCTTGGATAGTAAGACCCTGGCAAGCTGGACCTTCCAGGTACCTCGTCATGTAACTGATTCCCGCTTTACTACATCTATAAACACAATTTATTGCTGTCACTAATTCGGTTCTACAGATATTTCAAACGAGGCAGAATAAAGGATATAATAATATATATATTATACATTATATATAAGGTGCTACTTAGTTATCCCGTTTATCCTATCCCGTTTATCTTAGTTATCCCGTTAATTTCGCCAAATTATATACATCGCCAAACTTCTCGCCAAATTATACAAATTGACATATTTTTTATTTTAAATAACGAACAAATAAATTAATATAACATTAATATAATTACAAATAAAACGTCGATAAAAACAATCACTTGATGACGTAAGCACGTGTAACTTGCTTAAAGTCAAGTGAATGTGACATTTACGATCAATCATTATTTTCATTTAATCTTATAGTTTGGCGATAGATTTTTGGTCGACGGGAAAATTATGTAGTACCATTTATAATAATATGGCCTAATAATAATATTCTCTATATAATAGTGCGGCTAAATTTATCGAATTGCCTGTAAGCTATTAATATGCTTTCTATATCGTTCATTCGTGTATTTTATTTTATATAGCATTTTTTATATACGAAAAAATATACTTTTTTCAATTCTTACAAATATTTTTAGATGATCTCTTAATTACGATTTTATGCAATTAATAAAGAATTGACATTTTCTTTTGCTTGTAAATTTAGATAAATATACTTTTCGACAAATTAAATTTCTTAAAAACTTTAGAAAATTACAATTATTACTTTATCAGTATCACTTAGTTTACAAATGAATAATATTTATAATTCTACAACCAATGATTGACTGTATCCATTAGTATGTTTAAAATTCATTTCATTACTATTTTTGTAGTACAATATGTCGGTAGAAAAGTATTTTATTTTAGATATTGTTTTATACGCATACTTAATGAATATGCTCATTTATTTTACAAAACGTTTTTTTCTTATTACGCATAAAAATAACATTATCTGTTTTTCATAACAGTATTTAATTATGAACATTTATTTTGAACCTTTTTTGGAAAATATGAATATTTTATGTTTGCAATGTAAACATATTAAGAGAGAGAAAATTCATTAATTTTTTATATCATTCTGTATGTTTACCATAGTAATTTTCAATTTTTTACGATGATTATAAAATGGTCTTTAATTATAGTTTATTGGTGTTTAATACTTACATAGATTTCAGAATTTTCTTCCTCGTTAATGAGTACTTGAAAACTAAAATAATATGTCTCTTAAACTATATGCTTAGTTTTTATTATGTATACTTAATTTATATTTCAATGCAAAAATTGTGATTCAATTAAGATTTTATGTGTAAATTCTCATTCAAAGTCATTTTAGGTGCATTTTTGTGTTCAAAGAATAATTTTAATTTTCCGAAAAAACTGATTTAAAAAAAAAAAATTGATACAAAAAAAAATTAGTTAAAAAAAATTGCTTATTAAAATGAAATAGCTAGGGTTAACCACATTTTGTAACACTTATTTTTCCTTTTCTGAGGAACGCTGTTCCAAATAGTATCGTTTGGTGCGTTTGTTTCGCACTACTGTGTAAAATTATTATATATCCAATAATTCATTCATAGCCATGCATATAGCATATTTAAATACTTATACACATACTTATATAGAATGTACAGTCGTGGAAAAAAAGTAAACACGGCCTACTAACTGCTCAACAAATTATCGTAGACGAAAGTTACTGGTACCGGACGATTGGAAATAAAGTCTACTTTTAAATCATGTATACAAAATTTGCTTACGGGGCCATCTTCATATTAAAACGAATCCAAACTTAATTTTTTTAAAGGCAATAACCAAATTTAACGGAATATATCAAAACTTCGGTTCAAACTATGCCTAGACACCAAATTTCAAGTCTTTTGAATGATAAGTTTTTGAATTATAGACATTCAAAATTTAGTGCTTCTAATGTTAAATTACATTTTCATATTTTTATTTATATCTCTTGAAATTATGCTCCTAATGTGCTAATTTTTTGTGTAGCAATAATACTAATATACGCAAGCATAAATATGTTGAATTTGCAATTTTTAGAATTTTATGATATAAATTATGAATTATGAAATTAATATTCGAAAAAATTATGAATTGCAACCTACAATTTTTTTTTATGGATTTAGATTATTAAGTCCTGCTTTATTGAAATCCAAAACTTCACATATTTCTTCCAAGTAGTTTTCAAATTATGCTTAAAAACGGCAAAGTGATAGTTTAAGGGGCCGTCAATGATAGAAGTGACTAGATCTTTCGAAATTTCTTATGCTGTCCTGTAATCTAGCTGGCTTCAATGACTGCTTGAGTGTCGCTTGCTGCCTTGATCAAGAAAGGAGCTCTCTCGGTTAACAATCGAGTACCGAACTTCAATTTGGATACAGCCCTTAAAATACGCTCGTTTTAAAATAATTAATTTATCTGAAACTTATCGTAGGAATTGCATAAAAATTCGTTTTTAAGCTAATTGAAGGGTGTAGAGTTCATTTATGCTGTCAGAATTGTGTACTGCTATCGAAAAAAACAAAGTTATGGTTCGTTTGAATATGTAGATGGCCCCTTAAGCAAATTTTATATACATCATTTAAAAGTAGACTTTATTTCCCATCGTTCGGTACCAGGAACTTTTTTATACGATTAATTGTTGAGGAGTTAGTAGGGGGTGTTTCCCTTTATTTTTTCCACGACTGTACTGTACATGTTACACTATGCATACAACTTGCTGCCTACATCTTATTTCATACATCTTACATATATTTTTTGCATCTCACGTAGATGCATCCTTTATATGTATTATATTTTTATATGTATGTCCTTAATATGTACTATATACAGGGTTTGTTAATAGAATAACAAAATCGGAAAATAAATCTAAAACGTGAAGACCAACAATGGCGCATGAGGTTGCTATAAACATTTCGATTAAAAAATATAAGTTTTTCCTGTTAAACGTCAAAACAAAGAATGACGTTAGGCATGAGGTCAGAATAACCCTTTAAAAATTATAAAGTACTCTAATCGAACCCATGTCTCCGTTAATAACTTTGTGAAAAATAAATATAGTGCAATGGAAAGTTGACGATAGTTACTTTATTTTGATTAAAATGTCATAGCATCAAAAAAAGTTGTAGAAAAAGAATAATTGTGTCAGTGGTACCGTATCCCTTGTCAACCCCTTTCAAAAATAGAAAGCATCAAATTCGTGATAATTGGAAGCAGAACGTAGCCATTCCTATCCTTTGACTTGATGTTTTCATTTCATTCCAATCAAAGACATATCTGAAATATATAGTGCACTATCTTCATTTTGTTCAAAGTTATTAATGTAGATTCCAGCTTAATTACAGTGAAACACCCTGTTTTTTACTGCAATGGATTACAAAAGCAAGTCTCGTTCCAAAATTTATTTGCCTTGATTTATTTGTCTAACTTTTTTCGTCATAATAACAGTCTCTAACGGAGCCTCCTCCAGAAAACAAAGCTTTGATCGTTCTCCGAAAAAAAGAGCATCCAAATATAATAAATATACAATTGACTGGGGAACGTTCGTTAATCAATGTCTTTGTATTTTAAGGTAACTGGAACTTTTAAATGGCATAAAGCAATAGTGACCACTCCTTTGTGAAATCAAACACATTATATAATAATAGACGCATGCCTAGTTTACACATAAAATGTATTGAAAAACTTTCAGCCGAAAGATTTTTTGTCTTTGCGAATGAACAGTGAAGTTAGTATCAACGGCTAATGATTGTCTTGAAGAAGGAAAATTATATATATAGAATGAAACTATAACGTGTCTTACCTTTTTGCATGAGCTAGTCCAAGAGATATATCATGCTTTTCAAAATATGTATATATATATATTTTATAATTTTCATCTTATTACATTTAATATCTACACTGTAAAAAAATCCGAGGAGTTTTCCTGTAGGAATCGGAAAAATAGTTGCCATTATCGTACCGGAAAATTTTCCAACCCATCTCGGAATAAAATCCGTAAAAACAGGAAACATTCATTAAAATGGTATTTTTGGATTTTATTCCGCTTTTATGGATTTTATTCCGAGCTGGATAGGAAAATTTTCCGGTACGATAAGGGCAACTATTTTTCCGATTCCTACAGGAAAGCTAGTCGGATTTTTTTTTACAGTGTAGTTTAGCAAATTTAAATTACTTCAAAACCTTTTTTACCTTATTTTCGCATCGTATTCCAGGCATTTAATTAAAATCATTTTTTCCATAATCCTATACATTGCTACAACATTATTCTACTATGTTTATAAACATAATTATACAATGTAACAACCTATATCTAATATGTTTCCTTCTTAATTAATTAAATTTGTTTCTGTTTAAGGTTTTCATAAATATAATTTACACCAGTAGACAGCTAAAAGATTAATTACTACACTAGACGAATTTAACGATTCAAAGCATGTGCTACACGAATTTGTTATATATTCCATTAGATATTATATGCAATATACAATTCATTAATTTTGTTAAATTGACGCTACAAACAACTTTAATACGTTTTAATTATTTAAACAACTTCTTTAAAAGATACTAAAATAAAAAATGGAAAAATGGAAAGAACATTTATGTCTTCCAATTTGGATTGGAATGAGTTCTGAGAAATTAAAATATTTAATTAATACAAGACATAAAATAGTTCATTTTTCATGAACTGAATAAGCAAAATAATTGATTATTTCATGGAATAAATGAATTATTATTTGTTTCATTTGAATAGTATACCAAAATATACAAAAATAACTCAAAAACTTATACTAAATACTTATATACTAAAATAACACAAAAACTTTATATTATTAAAATTATAAAACTGTAAGGCATAAATTAAAAGTTAAAACTAAACATATTTTTTAATTGAACTAAAGCTTAAAAGTATATATGTATTTTTATAGACTGGGTGATCTAGAAGTTTCAAGAGTTTTGAGATGTTTAATTAGTAAACTATATACAATAGAACGATGAGGTTTTCGCAGAAATGCTTAGAAACATGTGAATTCCGTTTCTTAATGAAAACAATGTTATAATACTTACATTTTATGCTAAGAGGTGGCGCTGAAGTTGATAATATAGTTTTCTTATGGTATAATACATCTAACTAAAACGAAAGAATCTGTATCCAAGGGTTACAACTTTTCAGCTTGATGCCCATCATTTATAAGTACCACCCTCACTCGATGTAAAACAGCCTGCACAGCATTGAAGAGCAGTTCAGGGGGTATCTCTTAAACTTGGTTGTGTATAGCACCTTTCAACTGGATAAATTAAATAGGCCGATCGCATGTGATTTCAAGTAGCCCCATAACAAAAAGTCGAAAGGAATAAGATCTGGGGACTTTGGAGGCCATTCGCGCTGAAAATAGCGACTCAGGACACGGTATCTTCATATGTAGTACTCAGCATTGTCGTGACTGAAAAAACGATGTGGGTAAACGCCTGATCCTACATGAATGTTAAAAAATGGAGGGCTTTTCTCTCTTGCAAGTGAGCTATAACTTTATCATTTAAAATCAATGGATATCCGTCACCTGTCACGGAAACTGTTTTCAATCTACCACAGGAAATTTACTCAAAGAAAAGGGGATCCATAATAAAAGAAGCTGTAAAGTCACACCAACCTGTCACTTTTAGTTCATCAAGAGGATTTTAACCAATGCTTGAGGGTTTTCTTTTGCACATATGCGACAATTTTGCGTGTTCATGTTCCCAATTAGTGAAAAGTGTGCCTCGTCTGTTCACAAAACATTTAACAGACAGCCCACATCATTCTTCATTTTCACGAAATTCTTGATATGTTATACAATAAGGAGACTTTAGTTCGTGCACGTGCTGAATTTTAAACGGATATCGCTTGAGAATGATCCTTAGCAATCGCCATACACTTCCGTAAGATATATCAGATTGTCGTCAAATTGCACGTGCACAGCATTTATCATGTGTCGATGTCGACAGAGTATAGGCATTGTGTTCTACCTCGTTTATGACTTCAAATAACCTTTGGGTCTCCCGCTTCTTTGACAATTTTCTAGTAAGCCCCTTTCCTGAAACCTTTTTATCATACTTTGCCTTCAGTTTTGTAACGGTCGTCGGTCTTTCTCCAGTTTTAA
Organism: Maratus speciosus; assembly: GCA_963932465.1. Taxonomy (NCBI): domain Eukaryota; kingdom Metazoa; phylum Arthropoda; class Arachnida; order Araneae; family Salticidae; genus Maratus; species Maratus speciosus. The sequence continues at coordinate 509,045,406 of OZ010786.1, read as the reverse complement.
CTCCACGCATTGTACGATAAGAACACAAAGTTAAACTTGCTGATTTACCCTTTTTGTAAAATAGCTTAACTAACAAAGGTTTGTCACGCAAAGAAAGAATGTCTAAACATAGCAGTTACGCATCCAATTTTGCATCAAAATTCCTTTTAAATGCAATTTCTTGAACATTCAAATAAGCGTTTGAACATAAACGACTCTTAAAGAGAAATCTGAACAATATGTTAGGATAGATGTTGCGTAATGAATTCGTCTGGTTTGCATAAAGCATGGTATACATACTTTATATGTTGTACAGAAGAGCCACATGTATTTAAAAGTTTTAGTTATTTATTAAAGAAAAATCATTATGAAAAAAACTTCCACACGTTTCTGAACATATAAGTGAAAACCGCACCTTTCTATTGTACAGTCGTGGAAAAAAAAAAGTAAACACCCTTACTAACTTCTCAACAAATTATCGTAGAAATAAGTTACTGGTACCGAACGATTGGAAATAAAGTCTACTTTTAAATGATGTATATAAAATTTGTTTAAGGGGCCATCTACATATTAAAACGAACCATAACTTTGTTTTTTTCAATCGCAGTACACAATTCTGACAGCATAAATGAACTCTACACCTTTCAATTAGCTTATAAACAAATTTTTATGCAATTCGTGCCATAAGTTTTCGAGAAATTAATTATTTTAAAACGAGCGTATTTTAAGGGCTGTATCCAAATTGAAGTTCCGAACGCGATTGTTGATCAAGGCACATTTAAGAGTCAATGAAAACTGTTTGATTACAGGATAACACAATAAATTAAAAAAATTTACTCGCTTCTTGCATAGACGGCCCCTTAAACCATCATTTTGCCGTTTTTTAAGCATAATTTGAAAACTACTTGGAAGAAAAATGTGAAATTTTGGATTTCCATAAAGCAGGACTTAATAAATCTAAATCCATCAAAAAAAATTGTATGTTGCAATTCATAATTTTTTCGAATATTAATTTCATAATTCATAATTCATATCATAAAATTATAAAAATTGCAAATTCAACGTATTTATGTTTGGGTATATTAGTATTATTGCTACACAAAAAATTAGCTCATTAGGAGCATAATTTCAGGAGATATAAATAAAAATATGAAAATGTAATTTAACATTAGAAGTACTGAATTTTGAATGTCTATAATTCAAAAACTTATCAATCGAATGACTTGAAATTTGCTTTCTAGGCATATTTTGAACCGAAGATTTGAAATATCTCGTTAAATTTGGGTACTGCCACTGAAAAAAATGAAGTTTGGATTCGTTTTAATATGTATATGGCCTCCTAAGCAAATTTTATACACACCATTTAAAAGTAGACTTTATTTCCAATCGTCCGGTACCAGTAACTTTCGTCTACGATAATTTGTTGAGGAGTTAGTAGGGGGTGTTTACTTTTTTTTCCACCACTGTACGTGGTTTTTAATTATTAATATTTCAAAAATCCCGGAACTTCTGCACCAAACAGAAGCTTATAAAATAAACATATAAAAGTAATTATTATTCCTAATCACAAATATCTCTTAGAATTGAGGTAATCCGATGTCGAAAAGCTTAAAAACTGATGATTTTGAATAATATTTATGGTCTGGAATAATATTTTTGTAATAACCTTATACATCACTCTTTGAAGAAATGATGGGGAATATAGTCCAAAAATAATTCAAGCAATTCAATTTCTATGTTCACGATGAGAGTATAGTTGAGGGAGAGCTAAAATATTCAAGTATCAAAGGATTGAGAACTTCTCGAACAAAGTTTTTACTCTTGCGTTTAGTAATTTCAAGAAACACAGTATAAAAAAAATTGCTAGTTCTATTTTTATTAAACTACATACATAACAATACCAGGGTTCTCGCTGGCTTTTGACCAACATTACTGATTTGGCAAATAAGAAATAAAAAACAGTTGCTAAACGAAAAGAAATGTTAGCGAAATGGATTCTGCGTGAAATACTGGAAAATCTATCTTTAACCCCCTACTATATCCCCTTTTTTTTCGAGTATGTTTTAAAATAATCTAATTTTTTGTAATTACATACAAAGTAGAAATCCATCTATCCGCTACAGAAATTGTTAAAAATAAGTACATTCTAAATGTCTCCTAAATGAGCAAATATTTCAGACGTTCTTTTAGCACTCTAAATAAAAATTCGAAACGGCTATCTTTGATTTACCGTTGTGAAAATATTCGCTAAAAATTGCTATGAGATTTCGACTCTAACCGATAGAAAAAATGTACCAGTCAATGATACTTTACATTCAACTAATAAATAATATGCTAAATGGATAATTCCAACACCCCATTCCAGCAAATCTTTTCTCTATTTGCACTTGATACGAATAATTTTGTTTGTGTTGACGCCGGCTCATAGATAGTAATTTACTGACAATATAGGAATATCTATCACATAATCCTTTCTGCGTCTTTGGCTGTTGCTAAACTGAATTGGTATTAAATCAGTATCTCTGTATAGAGAGCAATGTAAATGACACGCTGAAATTAAACATGTAAAACGACGTCAATCGTTCAGAAACGAGTATAAGAATCTCGATTTTATTGGCACATATAGAGAAATAAACAGCGCAGAAATTGAACATTCACAATTTGGCGAGTCTCATCGTTCGTTTACCCGCCTAATGAAGCATTTTGTGGCTATTTGGCGCAATGACAAGCGGCAACGAGAACTCTGAACAATACATTGTATTTACAACGAAATATCCGAATAATATGTGGTATACACTACGCATTCATTATTTTCCTTCAGAGAATCCAAGCTAATACTGTTAATAAATTAGGGATATTATTTTTCTTCCATTGAGAAGCCCCAAAATAAAAGCGGCTTACATTACCGCATTCAAATTTACCTGTGCATAAAAAACTAAAAGAACAAATATTTTAATCATTTTCATTTCACCACTAAATGAGACGTGAGCAAGGCGCCTTCCAGACAAGGGAGGAGCGCCACGAAGGGAAGATAATTCTGAAATATTCTACAGATACTTAAATACTCTATATGGCCAAAGGTGACCGGTCCCTTGCGATTTTAGACGTTTTGTTAAATAGCTAGAAAATACATGAGTCTGAGAAAAATACATGAGTATCTACTGATTAGTGCCAAGATAGCATATACAATATTGCACGCATTACTATATTTGGATACAACCCCTCATCTTTTTGCTTCCTTTTGGGAACAACGGATTTCGAGCTTATTCTATCGACGAAAATTTTCCGAATTTTCAAGCTATGATTTTGAGACTTTCTCAAAAGTTGCTCTATATATTTATCTGATACATTATGCATATTATATTTTGATTGCATTCGCGCATGCGCAGTGAAACAGTTTTTAGTAAACCTGCTCATTTTCAGCCAATTTTTATTAATTTTTAATTCTAATTGCAAGGTATTGTGTGCAATGTTGTTTGTCATATTTTCCGAAAACAATATTTTTCTATATTAAGAACTCTGCAAATTATAAGCAAAAAACTTTGCGAAATTTGGCACTGTTTTTATAAAAATATTAATTTCTCTACAAGTATACATGTTATCCTCATAAAAAATGAACACAGTATATTACAAAAGTCGCTTTTTCTAAAACAAAAGCAAAATTCATATATAAAAGGATTTTTTTAACAAACAGATTTTCCAACAGATGATGTGAGATCAAAAATAAATATCTTTATTCCATTACATTTAACACACCATAAAATTTCCTTTCATTTTCTGAAAACACCGATTTGCATCCGATAAACGTAATTTATGCATTTTTTTTTCGCCGATTCGACGTAGTTACGAATAATGAAGGATATCGCTTCTTATAATCCCTTGATACATGGAAGGAAATTTAGTTTCCTTTTTATTGGAAGGTAAATTTATACTAGCATCAAAGCACAGTTAGGTGATACTTGCATTTATTTATTGACTTCTTTTATCTAAAATAATATTTAAAATAGATTATTGATCCATTGAGAAAAGGTATTTATTTCATTATGTAGAAATAGATACAAAATGATTTGTAAATAATTTTGACTGTTAAAATTTTGAGTCTTTAAAGAAATTTATTATAACAATTTTGAAATACACTTTTTAAAAACTTTTTTACGTGTATTTTTTGCATAGAATTAAAAAATAAGCCCATCTCGCATGTTCGGTCACTCCAGGTCAAATAAATAAAGATACAATATCATAAAAATACGATCATCGCAATAACGGAGTTCTGGGGATTCACACCCATAATTCGTTAAAAAAAATAGAAAGAAAATGACGCTACATTTCATTTCCTATTTAATATAAATAGTAAACAATTTTACATCATTATCTAAAGTATTAAAATACTTTGCTATAAAGAATAAATCAAAATATTTGCTATATCATTTACGTTGTGCTATATTATACTGGGTGTTTCCGAATTCGACCGGGAAATTCGGAGGAGACATCGAGAGGATGTGATGAGAAAAATACGATTTAATCCATTGCTGGTGTTCCGTTCACGCAACGGTAAAAATAAATGCACATTCTTAAATTAACTATAAAGCTACCACTATTTTTGTATTTAAAAAAATGCCTTACTTAATGACAGAAACATTAATCATTAAATAAGGTGAAGATTATCTTTCATAATTTGTGGTGGCAACGTTTTTCTGGAAAAAAATGAGTATCCCCATATATAGTTTCGGCGGTTAATGGGTTAAGCAATATTTCGCTATCCACGGTGTTTTGATTTTTTTTTTCTTTTTTCACATCTGTAAATTGATATCAGTTTCAAACATTTATCATAATTTAGTACATTTTTCGTCATCTGCTGTTTTTAATTCTGTTTTCAATGCGGCTTTTAGCGCTTTTTAGAGTTCGATAGCGATTTTTTTTATTCATCAAAAGAATTCTATTTTAAACTTTTAGCATAATATAGTATCAGAACTTTATCCTCTACGAATTTAGATTTTTTAGTCAGATTTAGCGTGGTTTTTTTTTTTTTTTTTTTTTTGGGGGGGGGGGGGGGGTTTCTGCGGCGCGTTTTTGTCATTCATAAAATGAAGGCGGTTTCAAACTTTTAGTCTACTATAGTAAATAGTGTTCAATTTTCGAAATTTAATTTTTTTAATTTTAATTTTTAGTACTTTCTTGCTTTCCGCGACGATTTTTTTATACTCATGAAAAAATCTCGATTACATTATTTTAACACACTGTACGAAATTTTGTCTTATGATTTTTAAATTTTTATCAATTTTTTTTAAAAGTTTCACAGCGATTTTTCCATAATAGTACGAGCGTTGCTATTTATGTATCCGGAACAGGCATCAGTGCTGTTGCTAAGCGACATCTGACATATGCATCGTAAAATTTGACATTGTTGACTATATACGTACTCAGAAAATTTTGTCATGCAAAGGTTATTTGTGTTGTTTAGTTACTTGAAAATTTCATCTCAGTCAAAAAATGGAATTTACTCGTCAGAAGTATTGTCCGATAATTGCCTACGACACACCTCATTTTAAGTGTACGGCACCAAGAATATTTAAGTAAAATTTTCCTTTTATAATGAACGGGGGTAAATAACAAAAAAACAAGTTTCTATTTTCTAATAAAATCCTTTATAAATTCTGGTATCATTTCATCATTTTACAAACAGAATTACTCCGAGCCGAAAACGGTTAAATAAATTTTAAATTAAATTTCATAGAATAAAGCCTAATCATAATACCACATCTCATAATAATAATAGTACACTATATAAATATAAAAAAATCATTAATACATTAAAAATTCGGTTCTCTATCGAATGGACGTTTGTTGAACAACTCGATTAATAAATTTAAAAAATCAAGATTTTCTACTTTCAATCAGACATTCGGTGCTTTTATTCATCATACAAAGTATCGTTGTTAAATTGATCGAACGAAAACGCATAGAAACAACTGAATTGTTCATATTACACTGGCCTCCAAAAGTTAAGGTACTGGGACTAGATGCTTTCGATTGCACACGATTTGGCGAATATCTACCATCATCATTGACGAATTGTTCTTGAACTTCTGGGATGTAAAGAACATGTTTGATTTCATATTTCTCGATGAAGATTTAGTCGGGCCGACAATTAGGGGGCTAATAATAAATTTAATAATAAAATAATATTTGCGGTCAGCTATGCAACAGAAAATTCTGGAAATGGTTTGTCACTGCGTTAAAGGACTATTTGGGTCCTGTTCAACGTTTGTGTGCATTTGTGTAAGCATAGCACTCATATTCGTAAAGATGTTAACGTTTTTGTGAAAAATTCAAAAGTTGTTCGTTTATAGCATACAGAGTTTTCAACCAAATTTGACACAACTTTCCAAAAACCTGAGAAAGAACAGACAGTACCAACAGTACTCTTCAATTAAAACATGAATATATTGAATATTTGATGAGATATGGACACTTGTATGAAATAATTTTTAACCGCGTATGCGTGGAAGATTTCAAAATTTTTATTGTATAATTTGGTAGTCAACTACTTCGGGCAACTTATCTAAAATGTTCAGTTAAATATCGAGAAATTTCACAAAAATAGAGTGAGTTGTTTTCTAAAAATAGCTTTATTATAAGGGTTGTTCCACAACTTTACAAACAACTCACTGTATCTTTCTGTGTTTTCACAATATTTCACTGCACTTTTTACAGAAGTTACCCAAAATAGCTGGTTACCAAATTATGGAATAAAAATTTTGAAATTTTACACGCATGCGCAGTTAAAAGTTATTTCATACAAGTGCCCATATCTCATCAAATATTCAATATATTCATATTTTAATTGCAGTATACTGTTACTACTGTTCTTTGTCAGTTTTTTGGAAATATGTGTTTAATTTGATTGAAAACTGAAATTGACTGTATGCTATAAACAAAAAACTTTTAAATTTTTCACAAAAAACCTTAACATCTTCACGAATATGGGTGCTATGCTTACACAAATGCATACAAACCTTGAACAGGACCCAAATAGTCATTTACCGCCGAGACAAAGCATGTCCAGACTTTTCTGTTACATTCGTGATCGCAAATATTATTTTATTATTAAATGTATTATTAGCCCCCTAATTGTACCCCCGAGATCTTCACTGAGAAATATGAAATGAAACATGTTCTATACATCCCAGAAGTTTAAGAACAATTCGCCAATAATGTTGGTAGATATTCGACAAACCGTGTACAATAGAAAGCATCCAGCCCCTGTACCTTAACATTTGGAGGTCAGTCTAAATCGCACATACCTGGGTACAATAATCACATTATTAACCTATTTCCATAATTAATGCATGTATGCATGCAATTCAGGATTTTTTTTTATTAGGAATTTATTCAGAAATTTAGAATTGTAACTTTTGTCCTCTTTAATCAAACGCATTTCGTTATTGCCTTAAGTAATTTTGTTTTCGGAATTAGTGAATAAACAAGCCGGAAACTGTACGTCAAAAGTGGCAAGGTAATATAAATAGTTTTATAAGTATTCAGATCTTGGTGCAATAGCTGTTGCACACGTATGAAAATACATCAACACAAAATTTATTACGATTATATATATTAAAGTAAGTGATGCGGAAATAACATGACACCATCTTAAATGTGACGTAATCACCATGACAATTTAGAATCACAGCCTATCATGAGATAGCATTGAATTAGCTACGTATGACAGGATTTAATAGAATGAAGAATATTTTTATTAAAATCTTTTAAGTACTGATTAAATTTTTATGATAAATCGTCAAATATTGATTCAGTGGGCTGACTTTGACAACGAATACTTATTTCAAGCCTTACAAAGGTTGCTCCCATGTTTAAATTAAATATTTTCATTTTATAATATTATTTCTAATTGAAATTTTTCGTCTTTGTATTTTAAATAAAACCAGTAATATATATATATATATTTTTTAGGTGTTTGTATTTCTGTATTTCTAATTGATATAAACGTTTCAACTATTTAACACACAGATAGCATAATACACCGTCTCCAAGATAAAAACATATGCCTATGGTTAACTTTTCGCCCAAAATAAAGACAAAATACCAATAATTATAATAAACATTTATGATTATATCGGTGTATTATACATGCAAAGGACAATGGGAATATTCTGTATCGAGTGATACAATTCGAAAAAAAAAATCCATCGTATAGTTTTTGAAAGGAAAACGCTTTTTGGGCCTCTTCTTTATGATATATATGGTATGATAATAGTTAATTAAAATAATAAAACTTTGTAAAAAATCACCATAAAATTAAAACAAAACACAGGACGCGTTTCGAGCTAAAAACATAACAGCTCGTCATCAGCTAAGCATACACGTGTCCGAAAACGGACAAGTTCAAAAATGAACTGAAGAAAAAGAATGTTGCGAAGAATGCGACAGATGGCGCTACCTGATAGAGGGAAATGAGTTGAAAAAAGATAGAAGAGAAAATGAAATGGAAAAAATGGAAATAAAAGAAAAAATAAAAATAAAAGAAGTAAATTAAAAATATAAATAAAAATAATAAATAAAGAACTATAAAAGAACAAGAAAAAAATCCAAATTATTATTATTATTATTATTTTTTTTTTTTTTTTTTTTTTTTTTTTTTAAATTACAAAATAAAAAGAAAAGAAACAAGAGAAAAGGGAAAAGAATTACAAAATTAATTTCCACGCTGGAGATAGGAAAGGAGATGATGGGAGATCATTGACAAGATTAGCAGAATTTTTTGAAATAAAATATGCTTCATGAAAATCCAAGTGAGAGGGAGAGGCAGGGGAAGAAATAATTTTGGCCATGGAGAAATTGAAACAATGACTGGAAGACCAACAGTGAGAAGCAATCGAATATTTAGAGATTTCTTGATTTGCAATATATCTCTGATGCTCGCCTAATCTGAATTTTAAAGCTCTCTTTGTTTGACCAATATAACCTAAATTGCAAGAGCAAGGAATGAAATAAACACCCCACCGGTTCTCAGTAGGAACAGGATCTTTTAGAGAAGAGAATTTAATTTTATTCATAGGTTTGAAGATAACTTTAAAGTTAAAACGAGAAAGTATTTTAGCAATTTTGAAACACAGAAGAGAATAAAAGGGCAGAACTATTGTAGAATTAAAATTAGGAGGATTATTTGAATCAGAAAAAGGACGTTTAGGCTTATTAAATTTATACAAAGCTTTATCAATTAAAGAGGGATTATAACCACGAGCAAGGGCAAGAGATTTCAGATAATTAATTTCATTATTCAGAGCAGAAGAGTCAGAACAAATGCGTAACGCCCTAAAAACAAAAGTATAAAAGGACGCCACTTTTTGTTGAGGAGGATGATTTGAAAGGGCATGAGGGGGAAGGGAGACAGCGAAAGGTTTTCTATAAACAGAGGTAGAGAACCGATCTGGGAGTTTTGAAACCAAGACGTCAAGGAAAGGAAGAGAATTGTTCTCTTCGACTTCGAGAGTAAATTGAATACAAGGATCAACAGAATTAACAAGAGAAAGGAGATTAGAAAGATCAAGGTCAGATGGAATTAAAATGAAAGTGTCATCAACATACCTAAACCAGAAAGGAAATTTATATAAACTGAAGAGTTTTTCTTCAACAAAATGCATATAAATATCACATAAAAGAGGAGACAATGGATTACCCATGGCCAGACCCTCAGTTTGAGAATAGAAAGAATTGTTAAACTGAAAAGCAGTTTGCCTGACACAAATACTAACTAAATGCAGGATTTCATCAATCTCAATGGAAGAGTAATGAAATTCGCGCAACCTTCTTTCCAAACAATCAATTGCCCCTTGAACAGGCACGTTAGTGAAAAGGGATTTAACATCTAAGGAAACCATTATATAATTGCAAGGAGAAAGGCGTTTAATTTTATCAACAAAGTCAAAAGAGTTTTTCACGGTATGAAAGTTAGTGGAAGATAAAGGAGCGAGTAACTTAGAAAGGAACTTGGCAAGTTTATAAGAAGCAGTACCAATATTGGAAACGATAGGGCGAAAGGAAAGAGTAGGTTTATGGACCTTAGGAAGAGCATAGAAACGAGCACAATTAGCGATAGTAGGGGTGACCAAACGTTTAGTGTTATCATTAAGAAAGACAGAATTTTTAATGACATGCTTGATGTCAGATAAATGCTTAGTAGAAGGATCCTTTTTTAATTTGGAATATGGACCAGAGTTTAACATAGATTCAACGTTGGAAATATAATCAGATTTATTGAGAAGAACTGTTTGACCGCCTTTATCAGCCTTAGTAATAAGAAGGTTAGGAACGGAATTAAGTTCACTGAGAGCAGATTTCTGAGAAGAAGAAAGATTAGACTTATTAAAAGATTTATTAGAAGAAATGACATTAGCCAAAAGGTAGCGAAGAGAATCAAGTTGACCAGAAGAAATTTTACTGTTTTTGAAAGAATGTTCAATGGGAGCAATTAAGTTCGGAATAGAAGGCTTAGAAATGCACGAAAAATTCAAGCCAAGTGAGAGAACATCACGCTGAGAATCAGTAAGAGAGTGAGAAGACAAATTGACAATATAATTTTGCACAAGAGGAGAAATACTAGGAGCAGAAGAATTAGAAGTCAGAAGAGAAGAAAACTTTTTATCCAAAATAGCATTGTGACACCTAGATTTGAAATCGACGTAAGCAAAAATCCGTTTCTCAAGGAAAGGGAAATAAATTACAGTTTTACTTAACTGTAAATGCAAAGAATATAATTCATATTCGATGCAAGAAAGAGAGTAACGAACATCTTGAATGATGGCTCTAAGAATAGCAAACTTACTCCTAGTTAAGGCATTTTGAACACGAATGGAAGAAGGAAGCTTGAAAATAATATTAATGAACTTAGGAATAACCCTTGAACGTTTACACCTTAAAAGAAAATTAAGCCTATTCAAACACCTGGCGCGCTTCAAACGAAGGTGCTTGAAACGATTAATAAGTGAAGAACCCATAACAAGAAAGAAGGAAAACAGGACCAGAAAATGAATAAAAAGATAATAAATAAATAAGTAAATAAATAGCAGAAAACAAAATAATAAAACTAAAATGAAATAAAATAAAAATAAAACAAAACTGGGAAGAAAGAAAAGCAAATACCTTGAACACGTGCAAAGCAATAACACGGTGCAGCACCCAAATAGTTGAATACAGCGAAACAGCACCGAAAACTGGCGATATGAAGCAATTAAAATAATAAAACTTTGTAAAAAATCACCATAAAATTAAAACAAAACACAGGACGCGTTTCGAGCTAAAAACATAACAGCTCGTCATCAGCTAAGCATACACGTGTCCGAAAACGGACAAGTTCAAAAATGAACTGAAGAAAAAGAATGTTGCGAAGAATGCGACAGATGGCGCTACCTGATAGAGGGAAATGAGTTGAAAAAAGATAGAAGAGAAAATGAAATGGAAAAAATGGAAATAAAAGAAAAAATAAAAATAAAAGAAGTAAATTAAAAATATAAATAAAAATAATAAATAAAGAACTATAAAAGAACAAGAAAAAAATCCAAATTATTATTATTATTATTATTATTATTTTTTTTTTTTTTTTTTTTTTTTAATTACAAAATAAAAAGAAAAGAAACAAGAGAAAAGGGAAAAGAATTACAAAATTAATTTCCACGCTGGAGATAGGAAAGGAGATGATGGGAGTTGATGATGTTACTCGCTCCTTTATCTTCCACTAACTTTCATACCGTGAAAAACTCTTTTGACTTTGTTGATAAAATTAAACGCCTTTCTCCTTGCAATTATATAATGGTTTCCTTAGATGTTAAATCCCTTTTCACTAACGTGCCTGTTCAAGGGGCAATTGATTGTTTGGAAAGAAGGTTGCGCGAATTTCATTACTCTTCCATTGAGATTGATGAAATCCTGCATTTAGTTAGTATTTGTGTCAGGCAAACTGCTTTTCAGTTTAACAATTCTTTCTATTCTCAAACTGAGGGTCTGGCCATGGGTAATCCATTGTCTCCTCTTTTATGTGATATTTATATGCATTTTGTTGAAGAAAAACTCTTCAGTTTATATAAATTTCCTTTCTGGTTTAGGTATGTTGATGACACTTTCATTTTAATTCCATCTGACCTTGATCTTTCTAATCTCCTTTCTCTTGTTAATTCTGTTGATCCTTGTATTCAATTTACTCTCGAAGTCGAAGAGAACAATTCTCTTCCTTTCCTTGACGTCTTGGTTTCAAAACTCCCAGATCGGTTCTCTACCTCTGTTTATAGAAAACCTTTCGCTGTCTCCCTTCCCCCTCATGCCCTTTCAAATCATCCTCCTCAACAAAAAGTGGCGTCCTTTTATACTTTTGTTTTTAGGGCGTTACGCATTTGTTCTGACTCTTCTGCTCTGAATAATGAAATTAATTATCTGAAATCTCTTGCCCTTGCTCGTGGTTATAATCCCTCTTTAATTGATAAAGCTTTGTATAAATTTAATAAGCCTAAACGTCCTTTTTCTGATTCAAATAATCCTCCTAATTTTAATTCTACAATAGTTCTGCCCTTTTATTCTCTTCTGTGTTTCAAAATTGCTAAAATACTTTCTCGTTTTAACTTTAAAGTTATCTTCAAACCTATGAATAAAATTAAATTCTCTTCTCTAAAAGATCCTGTTCCTACTGAGAACCGGTGGGGTGTTTATTTCATTCCTTGCTCTTGCAATTTAGGTTATATTGGTCAAACAAAGAGAGCTTTAAAATTCAGATTAGGCGAGCATCAGAGATATATTGCAAATCAAGAAATCTCTAAATCTTCGATTGCTTCTCACTGTTGGTCTTCCAGTCATTGTTTCAATTTCTCCATGGCCAAAATTATTTCTTCCCCTGCCTCTCCCTCTCACTTGGATTTTCATGAAGCATATTTTATTTCAAAAAATTCTGCTAATCTTGTCAATGATCTCCCATCATCTCCTTTCCTATCTCCAGCGTGGAAATTAATTTTGTAATTCTTTTCCCTTTTCTCTTGTTTCTTTTCTTTTTATTTTGTAATTAAAAAAAAAAAAAAAAAAAAAAAAAAAAAAAAAATAATAATAATAATAATTTGGATTTTTTTCTTGTTCTTTTATAGTTCTTTATTTATTATTTTTATTTATATTTTTAATTTACTTCTTTTATTTTTATTTTTTCTTTTATTTCCATTTTTTCCATTTCATTTTCTCTTCTATCTTTTTTCAACTCATTTCCCTCTATCAGGTAGCGCCATCTGTCGCATTCTTCGCAACATTCTTTTTCTTCAGTTCATTTTTGAACTTGTCCGTTTTCGGACACGTGTATGCTTAGCTGATGACGAGCTGTTATGTTTTTAGCTCGAAACGCGTCCTGTGTTTTGTTTTAATTTTATGGTGATTTTTTACAAAGTTTTATTATTTTAATTGCTTCATATCGCCAGTTTTCGGTGCTGTTTCGCTATGATAATAGTTTTCCACATGCATTTTTCTTAACCTGACACAAAAGATATATCGTCAAATATTGATTCAACAATCCAATTTTTCATACTGAAAATATTTTTAAGCATTATGAACATTTCCGTTCATGTTTAAATTAAATATTTTCGTTTTATAATATTATCACTTATTTAAGCTTTTTTCACTTTTCTTCCCTTTTAGGTTTTAAATAAAATTAATAACAGTTTCTTTTTTAGGATATAATAGCCGTTTCAATTCCATTATTAACGATAAATGTCGCCAAAACATAACCAATGGTAACTTTTTCTTTTAAAATAATATAACTTTCAGTCATAATTCCATAAATTATCTACGTAGAACGATGTGCTATGTACTAAAACCATCCCATAAATAATATCTATCTAACAGTGTAAGTTCCATCAAAATCCATTTATAGTAGGAGAGCTGTTGAACATTTTTGAGTGGGTATTTGAGGCACCCTGAAAATTTGTGCAGCACTTCTTTTGTAATGCCTGAATACAGAATCGAATGTCTGGCTGAAGGATCGTGGCCCAAAACCTGTGTCAGACACGTGTCAAGTGCCATTTTTGACACTACCCCAAAAAAGTATTTGAGGCACGCTGAGATTGAAACAGAATAATATTTATACTTAGAAAAAAATATTTTGAAAATGACAGACACTTTAGTCGGCCCAAAAACTGTGCCAGACACGTGTCAAGTGCCATTTTTTGACTACCCCAAAAAGGTATCTGAGGCACGCTGAGATTGAGGCACAATAATATTTATGCTTAGAAAAAAATATTTTGAAAATGACAGACACTTTAGTTGGCACAAAAACTGTGCCAGACACGTGTCAAGTGCCATTTTTTGTCTGGCACAGATTTTGGGCCACGATCCTTCAGCCAGACATTCGATTTTGTATTCAGGCATTACAAAAGAAGTGTTGCACAAATTTTCAGGATGCCTCAAATACCTTCCCTAAAATGTTTAACAGCTCTTGGACTATTAGAAGAACTCGAGTTATAAGAAGCCGGAACGAAATTTTCGTTCTTATTTCATATATATAAGTAGATATGCAGAGGGTTAAGAGACAAAGTAAGCGCTAAAGATTTTGCTACATATTCTATTTTATGCAGTCTTTATCATTATTCCAGGATTATTCCAGGGTTTAACTCTTTCAGAGAAAGATTATTTTGCTTCTGCAATGTTGAATTCGCAATAGGACTTTCGAAAAAAAAATCGCAAATAAGGATAAGAATACAACTTTTTTACACGAACATTATAAACGCATTTTTTTTTTTAATTCTGTCACAGAGCTTTATGAAAATTAAGTGGTAGAATATATCACTCACCCGCAACAAAAGCGACACATCTCGACAAAAGTAAATTTTCACAGGAGAGGCGAAAGTAACTGTGCATGATTTTACTGTAACATGAAATTGCAGAATTTAGCTTTGCATGCAGGAATAAAAACGTGCATAAAAGCGTAAAACCCTTAAGAATGACGACGTTGGTTGGGGTTTGGAGAGTTGGGTAATTTTACCTCTCCATACAATCCACCTCTCTTCTGTGATCAAAAATGGACATATAGCGTAATAAAGTGATTTTCCGTATAACTACACTTACGAAACTGTTTGTGTAGCAAGACGCAACTATGATAGACCTATTAGTGGAATAAAACGCAAAATGAATTTTTGTGAGATGTGTCTCTTTTCTTGCGGGTGAGTGATATATCCCAGAGCCTTTCAAAGTGTTAACCACGTAGTTAAATTTTATATCTGTTAAATTTGTGTTTTATGTATGTTATTTTGTTTAACCATTTATTTATTGATGAAGTGTTGATTTCATCATATAAAATGCGGAAAGAAATTCGGAACTAGGGATGTGTTTAGAAAAAAAAGTGGGTTCTTTAAAGGATTCTCCTCAAAAATTTTCGCCATAAAATAGGTATCTTTAGAAAAAAAAATCATTTTAAATGGATCCTTCACAAACATTTTAACTTAAAACAGGAACCTTTCCAAAGTTATTTGTCTTAAAAACGCAGCTTTTAAAATCTTTTCCATCTCTAAACATTCATAAAATTTATAAATTTTAAAATAAGTTTAAAATTAAGTATAAATTATATAACGGTGGGCTGCATTTTGGAAGATTAATGAATATAAATGGGAATTTCGACAAATTAGCCAGCTATTTCTAAGTTCGTTTCATATATGGCAACACTTTTTTGTAGCCACATTTGGCGATATTGCACCAAGTTGGCCAAAATTTGGCGCTATTGTGGCAGCCCTGTCATTAGTACTTTTCATCAAATACTCATTGTTTAAGCTGATACTGATTCCTCCATAGGAAATCAAACTCTAATTGAGTAACAATTAAGTAAATCCCCTTGTCAAGTTCATACTGTTGACGCTTATAATGCAAACTTCAACCACTTTTTAGGTGCGCTCGTAATTATATAAATACATAGCACCTATAGTCGTCGTTCAGTCCGTCCGTCCGTCTGTCTGTCCGCATATAACAGAGCAAAAACTACCCAACCGACTGGTCTGAAATTTTAAATATATGATTGTTGCAAAAGTTTGTCGAGCCATTTCACATTTTATGAAAATCGGATGTATAGTTTAATTACAGGGACAGTCAAATTTTTTCTTTACATTACGGCCAATGGGAAAAATTATTGCAAGTGCATTTTAATGATGTTACAGCCTCCCCAATGGTCTGAAATTTTAAAGATATAATTGTTGCAAAATTTTGTCGAGCCATTTCAAATTTTAGAAAAATCGGATGTATAGTTTAATAACAGGGACAGTCAAAAGTGTTCCGTTACATTACGGGAAATGGGAAAAAAATATTGGAAGTGCATTTTAATGATGTTACAGAGTATGCACTTTATGAAGTGCAAAAAATTATACATTCAGTACAATATGGGGTGCAAAAAATAATTCTAAAACTAGTTATAGTACAAACGCACCTCATTTGCCACGTTTGACGAGCAATTTCCAACTTGTGTTTGGTGTTATCATATTTTCATCAAAGGTGAGAATGCCTATTAAATGTAATGTTTTATTACAAAATATACTTCAATTTTATGTGCGTTATTACCTTCAACCCAAATTGAGTTAGTACGAAACACCCTGTATTTGTCACTAAATAAGTAGTTTGCGACCCTATTTTCCTATGCGATTTTTCATCCTTTTTGTATGCCTGAATTGCCAGGTCATTTTGTAAACATTGTATTTTTCTATCACCCTGAGTATTCGTTTAAAAATTCGAATTAAAAGGACATAGGCATTATTTTATTATCTGTGTCAAAATCACTGCGCCATTTTTTTCGTAATCTTACGAATTCAATAGCATATTGAATAGCGAATGACATTGAAGTTATGAGAACACTCTTTCTTATGTTAGTGCATTCCAGCCAAGCGGCATATTTTTAGTCAAACAAATTGCATTAAAAGAATTCAAGTTGAAATTTTTATTCCGAAAAATCAATTTTGAAGAGGAAGAGAACGATTTTATTGAAATTCAGTTGTCTAGCAAAAATTTATTCATTCAATTTATTTAAAGTAACCCCATAGACTGTCTTGAAATAAGAACGTAAATCGAATTTAATTGAGAACTTTTCTATTCATTTGAAAATAACTGCACTAAAATACTTCACTTTTATGATAATGTACTTCTAGTGTATAAAGTTTTCAAACACAGAGCATAGGCTGGAAAAGCACCTTTTACTTTTTTCTCTAAAGAGAAAGAAAACTTAGTTGTATGCCACAAATTCTTTGTTATCTTACATTGAACAAGAAAATATTTTATAACTTTTTCAGAAATCTTTAGCCTATAATGACACAAGAATAACGAAGTTGTTATTTCTTCCTTAAGAGCTGCATAAATATAAATATTTACGATACATAAATATAAATATTTACGATGATTTTTATGAGAATATAAAAAGTTTTAAAACCTATAACATGGGATGGTTAGACATTTATTAAGGGTTTTCAGCAGTATATTTTTTCTTTACTAAATTTTTCCCTAGTAACAATATAGTGTTATGTTTATCCTTTAAATAAAAACATTTAACTTTAGAATTGTTCGACAGAATGTGTATGTTTGACGTATTATTTTCACCCGTTCAGCAAATTTTGTCACGCAGAATAGTTTTTTTGTTTAAATTATCTATCTTATTTGTAAAGTAAACATGTTTGATTAAAGAAATTTATTTTTTAGCTTTTAAACAAAAGTAAATTTATATTCTGAACCCAACTATGAATCCATGCTACACACACACACGTGCCTTTATTACTGAGGCATCTTGAAGTCAATTCGGGAATCAGAAATTTCGATTTTTTGTTTCTTTCTGCAATGATGCCAACTCTATATACAGTGGGATTTTTAACAAATAAAAATTGGATAAATTTAAAAATTTTCATCAATTGCATATCTGTATATGTCAATTAAAGATAAAGTAGTATTAATGTAGAAATAACAATTTATGTTTTTTATGTATACAACACATATCTGGTTTAAAAAATGTATGCACCTATCCTTATCCATTGAAAACATTAACTTCTATCTTTAAAAATTTTAAACGATTGAAGAATAATATAATACAATACAGTTTCTAAAATATGTTTATGTTGTTAGAAACAATTCCACTAGAGCTTCTAAAGTAATTTGAAAAAGTTAATTTATTAAATAAAAAGATAAATTTGTTAAAAAAAAAAATCAATGAAAAAATATTTCCTATAAAAATAATTTGAAAAAATATGCAAGAAAAGATCTCAAATTTTTAACCTGCAATTTATTAAATAACTAAGGCACAGCTTTCATTAATTCATAGATTGGCCATTCAAATTTATAAACTTTTGATAACTGTAATATTTAGAAAGTACATTAAAACAAAATCGGTTACTCCGATGTTCAAGTATACATTTAGAAATCAGAAAACTATATTTTCTACATTCGGAAATTATGAAAATTTTATTAATGCATGCTAATTAAAGTCAAATATATTTGTTAAAGGCATTTTTAATGAATTTATATTAGATAACATTAAACATGCAATAAACAAAGACTATTTTCTTAGACTATTACAGGACATTATACATTATTGTTATCTGTTTAAAATATTACCAGAAAGTATTAATAGAAATCCATGTGTTCTGTCTTACTACTTTTGTCATTAAATAAGTAACTATTCAGAAATAGTGATGACAGTTAGCACGCTGACACACGTGTTCACCACCCCTTGCATACACAATATGCCATGCGTTTTCTTAAATGTTAAAGGGTTTAAAATTTTTCAGAATTGTTTATGAAGTAAACATTTTGCCCCTCATTTACTTACTAATAAAAAAAATCCATACCCCAAAGTATGCGCTGAAAACGCTGTTTATCTATACTAATATTATAAACAAGTAATGTTTGTTTGTTTGTTTTGTTCGTTTATAGGAGGTAATCTCAAAACTACTTAACCGTTTTCAAAAGTAATGGTATCAAAATGATGGTTTTAATCCCTGTTCCAACATAGGCTAAAACGTATGTTGATTAGGGTGGAACGAAAGTATAGGGCAAAATATTTTTTTCAGGAAATAATTTTCTAATAGCAATTAAAAGTCGTCTTTATATGTTAACAATAAAACTACGAAGTTTTTTCTTTCTAAATTTATATCTTGAGGTGCCGCAAGAGCCTTAAAAATAAGGATTTTTTTTTTACAAAAAGTCCAAATTTAACATAAAATCATAATTCTTTTCACTGTTTTATTTTTACTTTTTTAAAATCAAATATTGTTTTTAATAGATGCTTCTTCACTATAACAACAATAATATTAAATTTAATTGATCTATAGTTATGCATTAATTTTCTGCAAAAATGAAATAAATGAGCTTTTAAAAAAAAAAATCAAGATGTAATATCAGTTTGAATTTAACTGTTGTAATTACTTTTTTGCTTACAAGTAGTTGTTCTAACACATTTTTTAAAATAATATGTGAAACGTTTAAAAATAACTAATTATTAATAAAAATAAATTTACTTTTTAAGATTTTTTGGAAAAAGGTTAAACACAAGCTGCAACGTAAAAAGTAACAAGTCATTATAATTGAAAAAAAAATAGAACAAATGTCATGACATAATTAATAACCAGTGTTATTGAAACAAAAAAAGAATATTAAAGAATATTAAAGAATATTCCATTGCATTATTAGTTTCAGATTTATTTGGTTTTTAAATTTTCTTGATTATTAGATAAAATGTTTTTTGGTCTCAAATTTTGGCATGATCTTTTGCGAAGCAATTTTTGCTTTAATAAATCCTTCTCTTGCTGCAGGATGACAGACACATATTGATGACTGTGTCACAACCTTTATAACTCTTTCTACTGCTTGTGTACTAAAGGGTAAACAAGAGAAATCTATAGATGGCAACTGGCAACTCTGTTCTCTTGCTTCACTTATATACATTTTAAAATCCTCGTCAGTTATGCATTTTGTCATTGGAGGCTCTGTGATTGCGATACCGACCACTTAATCACATCAATGTAATCTTAAGCATGAAAATTGAGTTTGGGGACCACAAATTTTCTGACGGCATTTTTTCTTCCAATATTGCTTTTAGAAGTCGGCGAAGACCTAACTCTTATGCACAGTCGTGGAAAAAAAAAGTAAACACCCCCTACTAACTCCTCAACAAATCATCGTAGAAGAAAGTTACTGGTACCGAACGATTGGAAATAAGGTCTACTTTTAAACGATGTATATAAAATTTTCTTAGGGGTCATCTACATATTAAAACGAATCCAAACTTCATTTTTTTCAATGGCAATACCCAATTTTAACGAGATATTTCAAATCTTCGGTTCAGACTATGCCTAGATACCAAATTTCAAGTCATTTGAATGGTAAGGTTTTGAATTATAAACATTCAAAATTTAGTGCTTCTAGGGTTAAATTACATTTTCATATTTTTATTTATATCTCCCGAAATTATGTTCCTAATGTGCTATTTTTTTTGTAGTAATAATACTAATATACCCAAACATAAATAAGCTGAATTTGCAATTTTTATAATTTTATGATATGAATTATGAATTATAAAATTAATATTCGAAAAAATTATGAATTGCAACCTACAATTTTTTGATGGATTTAGATTTATTAAGTCCTGCTTTATGGAAATTCAAAAATTTCACATTTTTTTTTCCAAGTAGTTTTCAAATTATGCTTAAAAAACGCCAAAATGAAGGTTTAAGGGGCCGTCTATGATGGAAGTGAGTAGACATTTGGAAATTTATTCTGCTGTACTGTAATCTAACACTCTTCATTGACTCCTTCAGTGGAGCTTAAGGTGCCTTGATCAAGGAAGGGGCTCTCTCGGTTAACAATCCAGTACAGAACTTCAATTTGGATACAGCCCTTAAAATACGCTCATTTTAAAATAATTCATTTCTCGGAAACTTAATGTACGAATTGCATAAAAATTCATTTTTAGGCTAATTGAAGGGTGTAGGGTTCATTTATTCTGTCAGAATTGGGTACTGCTATAGAAAAAAACAATGTCATGGTTCATTTTAATATGTAGATGGCCCCCTAAGCAAATTTTATATACATCATTTAAAAGTAGACTTTATTTCTAATCGTTCGGTACCAGTAACTTTCTTCTACGATAATTTGTTGAGGAGTTAGTAGGGGGTGTTTACTTTTTTTTTTGCAACGACTGTACTTTCTCTCATCACTTAACATACATAGAAGCACGGTATCTGGGTGAGCGTAATAATTATTTCTCTGAATAACTGGGCTAATTATTTTTAGATGTAGCTCACAAAGGTAACGTAAAAATTTTATCTGTCTCCTAAAATGTTTGGAACAATTTGCACGGGATGGTTTAAGATTAATATGGAACCAGGTGGGGGAATACACTTTCATAACATACTCTGTTAAAGCTTTAATGTTATCTGAAGGATTCTCTGTTCCAACATATAACCAAAGAATGCGACTTGCTAAAGCAAGCCTTCGAGAATGAGCCAAAGTTCCTGTTTTTTTTTTTTTTTTTTTTTTTTTTTAGAACAGATCTGGAAATCATGCACCGCTTGAGATTGATATGCACATTTCAAGTAAATATTTTTGGTCTGTGCTCAAATCTTCAATTATTTAACATTAGGAAAACTGTGTTGTATAGGCAAGAGCGTAACCACTGGAAGTTCGTTACAACTTTCATGTTGTTTGCCTAAAATACCGCCAAATTCATTAGAACCTTTTGTTTTTAAGTCTAATTTACGAAACAGGTGGCGCAAAGACAATTCATTTAAGTGAAACAAACAAATAAGCCGTTGCAGTAGCCTATTTAGATATTTTTCTATTAAAGCAATCTCACCGTTATTAACTTCAGTGTTTGTGGCTGTCCCATCACACCCAATAGCAGTTACAGTTGATATGTTCAAATGACTGTTACCATTAAAGTACTGTTATACTATTTTTTATAGCTTTGCCTGTTCCATAAGCAGGGGTTACATGCCCTAGAAAGAAAGGATTGGGCTCTTTTACTAAAGAAATATGTTCTTCGATGACAGTCTTTTTGTAAAATTTGTTTGCTTTTTTATCTTCCACAATTGTTTTATCTTTTCTTCCATCGAAAAAAACCCTATATTTTTTCCAACTTGTTTAAGGCCTTTTACTATCTCTTTTGTTCGTTTCTTGGCTCTCTCTATTCGAATTTTCATCCTATCAATTACCTTACTTTTGTTCTCCTCTGTAATCATTCCAACATCTTTAAGAACAGCACTTGCGATAATCGCAGGAACTCTCTCTGAAACCTCAGTTCGTTCACAGGCGCTTGGTACTGTTGGAAATTCTACTAACATTTGATCGCTTGTAGTTGAATAAAAAAAAAGTAGAGGAATTTTTGGGATTGTATGTTATGTTTCCTTTAGATGTTTGCTCAGGATCTGATTGAAAGGCATCATTTTCAGCTTTTCTAGTTGCCTTAACTACTAATTTCTGATTGTACTTGTACTTTAATTGTTGCTGTATTACCTGTTGCTTCCTCTGTTCTCTTTGTGTTAAAATCTTGGAATAAAAAATATCAACTCCACTTATACACATTTTTCTCGCTGTTCTTTGGTCAAGTAAAAAATTTTCCAAAAAAGTTCGAAGCGAAAACAGAAAAGATGTTTAGGTACATTTTTTTTCTTTTTTCGCACTTACAGACAGAAAAAATCTTTGCATTTACAGGCTGCTACATCAAAAAGACGTTTGCTTTAATTTAACCCTTTCAGGGGCAAGGTACTTGTATTCATAAAATGTTCAAATAATTTAATGACACCAGTATTAACAAGATATTTTATTTGTAAACAAGTAAAAGTAAATTCTCGCGGTCTTCATAAAGATGACATTTTCATCATAAAATTCCGGTGCGAATGTGGCAGTTTGGGATTAAAATTATGTGATGCCGTGACGGCATCACCGCTCTTCAAGGGATTAAAAACTTTGCTGCAATTAAATCATATTTTTCTGTACCTTTTCTACCTTTTAATATTAAATACTTCTGTATTTATCGTGATAGGTTTTTCTCATTTGTAACATGCGACTGCGAAATACTACATGAATAGATGCTTTCGACCAAATAAATTAAACTTTCTTAATAAGAATATCAAGTATTTCACTCACCGTTGGTTATTTTGATGTTTTGTCGGGCTCCAGCTCATGTCGAATATAAAGATAATATTTAATAATGCCATAATAAGTTGGAAGACTTAAATCACATAACTGTTTAGGTTACCCAAAAATTGGGCATTCTAACTTTTGTCTGGTCTGAACTGGTCTTGACACTGCCATCACACTAAAGATAACTGTATTAACTAATAAATTATTATACTAATATTCAAGCTGACATATTCATAAACAAAACAAAATCCAGTAAAGAACAGCATAAAAATATTTGTTACTAAAACGATTCGTTTGCCTGGACTGACTGACGACAGAAATATATGACCAGACCATTGCTACAGATGCATGCATCTCTTTCTCCTCCACCAGTCAATACTATGCCGCCTGAATCAAGGTCACTTCAATCCAGGTTCTGTTACCTTTTTGACTATTAATTTTCAGAACTAAAAATTTTTTTGCCGCGTTTTTAAGTTAAAAGTAAGGTTAATCCTTTTTATTACGAAATAGTGTTAAAATCTAAGAAAATAAAATTTAAAAAATGTAAGATTTAGTAGCCTAAATATTAAAGGTATACAGTATAAAACTATAAATATCTACCGTAAAGTAGTTTATGTGTATTATTTAAAAACCGAAAACAGGCATTTGGTATTAAAAATATATATATATTTTTTTTTTACTAAACCAAATTTATCAAAATTTGTAAAATCTACTTAAAAATACATATATTCAAGTCTCTTGTGGCACCTCTAAATATACTATGTTTGTTAAAATATTTTAATACTGTCTTAACAAAGGCATTAGACAACTTTTTATCTCTATTTTACATAGAAATTAAAAATTTATTTTTTTCGTTCCCCCTAATGTCCATGCCATTACTCCAAAGGGAGTGCAGGAGCAAAAAAGTTTAAAATGTAATTTTTGTGTTACTGTGGGTTCTAGCAATATGAAATTTGGTATAGTAGTTACTTATACGATATAAACGATCTCTAACAATATTTCTTTTAAAAAAATTGAAATTTAAAATGGGTAAAAATGCGCAAAAAGCGTTCTAAAAACGTTCTAAATGGCGATTTATACGCAATTTCAGGTAGTACCGAACAAATTTAAAAAACAACGGTGTCAAAATGATGAAGACAGTTCTTGCTTCAACATACGCTATATTGTATGTCGGTGCTACTAGCCTAAAGGGAAATGTAGAAGCACAAAATGTTCTAAAAATGCGATTTTTGTGCTACTGAAAGGCCTAGAAACATGAAATTTGGCATGAGAGTTACTTGTTAAATATAAATGACCTCTAAGAACGTTTCATAAAAAATTCGAAATTTAACAGAGTGATAATGCGCGAAAAGCATGCATTCTAAAAAAGTTCTAAATGGCGATTTCGTTGCAATCTCAGGAAGTATCAAACCGATTTTAAGAGTAATGGTTGGTAATTGAATGTGATAGCCATTGCTCTAACATAGGCTCTATTTTATGTCGCTGGCCCTACCACCTAGGGTTTACAGGAGCAAAAATCGTTATAAATTGTCATTTTTGTGTTACTGGAGGGCCTAGAACCATGAAATTCGCATGATAGTTATAAGATATAAATGATCTCTAAGAACATTTCCAAAAGTATATCGAAGTTTAAAAGGGCTGAAAATGTGCGAAAAGCGTTCTAAAATACGTTAACATTCTAAAAATTTGTTTTTTGTGTTACTGAGGGGCCTAGATACATAAAATTTGCCATTTTAGTTACTTATTAAATATAAATGATCTGTAAGAACGTTTTTTAAAAGATTCGGAATTTAAAAGACCGATAATGAACGAAAAACGTTCTAAAATTGTTCTAAATTGCAATTTCTACGCAATCTCATGAAGTACCGAACTAGTTTGAAAACTAATAGTTGGAAATTGATAATTACAACCGTTTCTCCAACATAGGCACTCATTCATGCAGGTGTCATTAACACCTCGGGGTCGCAGGAGTTAAAAACGATTTAAATTGTGATTTTTTTGATACTACAGAGGCTAGAAACTTGTAATTTGGAAAGGTAGTTACTTATAAGATTTAAAGGGATTATAATACGCAAAAAGCGTTCTAAAAAACGTTCTAAATAGCGAAAGTGTTCTAAAAAACGTACTAAATGGCGATTTCTACGCAATCACAGGAAGTATCAAACAGATTTCAAAAGTAATTATATCAAAATAATGGTGTTACTCCCTGTTCCACCATAGGCTATAACTTATGTCCATACCACAACTTCAAAGGAGGTGCAGGAGAAAAAAAACGTTCTAAAAATGTGATTTTTGTGTTACTGAAAGGCCTAGAAACATGAAATTTGGCGTGGTTGTTACTTAATAGATATAAATGATCTCTAAGAACATTTCTGAAAAAAGTCGACCTTCTAGTTTGCGATTTCTACGCAATCTCGGGATGTAACAGATTTCAAAAGTGTTGATTGAAAATTGATGGTGACAGCCCTTACTCTAACATAGGCTCTATTTCATTCCGGTGTCATTACCACCTGCGGAGTGCAGGAGAAAGAAATGTTCTAAACTGAAATTCCTGGCATACTGTAGGGGCTAGCAACTTAAAATTAGTTATGGTAATTACTAATAAGATATACATTATCTCTACACTGTAAAAAAACCATTAGATTTCCCAGAACAAACTCGATCACAGTGAATGTGCTGTATCTTTCTTCGGTTTCCTCATTATATTAGCATGGAAAATACAGTAGTTGCGTAAAATTAACAGCACAATGTGCTGGCAATTTGGACGCAATTTTTTACAGTACAAACCGCTGGCGTCCAAATTGCCAGCACATTGTGCTGTTAATTTTACGCAACTACTGTATCTTCCATGTTAATATAGTCAGGAAACCAAAGAAAGATGCAGCACATTCACTGTGATCGAGTTTCTGCTCGAGATGAACAGTACTTTGTACTGTAAAAATGAGTTTTTTTTTTTTTTTTTTTTTTTTTTTTACAGTGTAAGAACAGTTTCTAAAAAAAATCGAAATTTAAAATTGGTGAAAAGGGGCGAAAAGCGTTACAAAAACTTTCTAAATTGCGATTTCTCAGGGAATCAGGGATCTCAGGGAATATCAAACGGATTTCAAAATTAACGGTTGCAAATTGTTGGTGACTGACCCTGCTCCAACTTAGGTTACATTTTATGTAGTGTTACCATCACCTGGCGGTTGCAGGAGCAGAAAATGTTCTGCATTGCGGTTTTTTTTTGTTTTTTTTTTTAAATACTGAGTGGTCTAACATTTTGAAATTTGGCATGGTATTACATAAAGACGCAAATCCTTTCTAAGGACCGTCCAAAGGAAATTCCAAATTAAAAAAAAAAAAAAGTTAGCGCAAATTGTTCTAAAAGCATTCTAAATTACGATTTTTATGCAATCTTATGAAATATTAAATTGATTTCAAAAATAAAGTTTGCAAATCGGTGGTGATATACCCTGCTCAAACATAAGCTATATTTTATGTCGGTGTACCTCCAGACGGTTGCAGGAGCAAAAAATGTTCTAAATTGCAATTTCTGTGATACTGAAACTTTATATATGGTATGGTAGTTACTTTTAAAATATAAATGCCCAATAAGAACTGTCGAAAATAAATTCGAAATTTAAAAGAGGTGAAGCGAAGGGAAGAATCGAAAACGGTTCTAAAATGTCCTAAATTACGATTTCTATGCAATCTCTGGAAATATTTAGCCGATTACAAAAATAATAATTGCGAATCCATGGTGACAGTCTCTGATCCTACACTGGGTATATTTTATGCCGGTGCCACTACCACCTGGGTTTTTTTAAGGAACAACACACGTTCCAAAAAAGCTTTAAAAACTTTCTAAATTACGTTTTTTTATGGCATATTAGGAAAATTCAAACATATTTTAAAGTTAATGTTAGGAAATAAAAGGTGGCAGTCCCTGTTTCAATAAAGGCATATTATGTTTGTTCTACTACCACCAGAGAGGTGGTAGACCGTTAGACAGTAAGCTTGGAGTTTGACATGATGATTAATTTTAAGATGTAAATGCTCAATAACAAGGTGGTTTCTAAAAAATTCAAAAGTTCAAATTAATTCTGAAATGAGCATAAAAGCTTCAAAATACTTTCTAAATTATCATTTATTTAGAATTAGTTTTAGTTCTTCTTATTAATTTAAGTCTTATATCTGTCTGATGCAGTGTAATAATAAAGTTTATTCAAATTGTGTGTGTAATTTTTGAATTATTCTTAAAGTACTTATTTGATTTAATACTTCTTTAATTCTTAAAGTATATTTTTTCTAATAAAAATTAGACATACAAATATCACTTGTCAAATTTCAACTATGCGAGCAAAGCCGCGAGTTTTGCTAGCATGTTCATATTTCTGCTGTGTCTGACCGTTAGCATATACCTTTATTAAGAATAGAAGAAAAAAAGCTCTTGAATTTTGATTTTGGATCGAAAATTTATATCAGCGATTAGAGTTTACTAGGGGTGCGTTTGTTCTGTACTATGAATTTTAAAAAGAAGTAGCAAAGATTATTAAGAATAATTGAAATTATGCTGACTGATTCTGGAACATTATACTGAAAAATTCACCTGTAACGTTTCAGTGAAATTCACATGAATATTTTTGATATTTCACAGAATGCCTACTGATATTTCTACGGAACGTTTCAGAGTTATTCTGAAAAGCTCCTGGTATTTCGAAGAGACATTCCTTGGAAATACTTGGCAACCCAGCTGCATATTATTTTTAAGGACCTTTCCTGGATTTTTTTGTGATTATTTAAGATCATGGATGCTATTCTTTCTACGGCAAAACTGGCGCAGTCGCGTGCTAGCCATGTAACTGTTATTATTTAATCTGAGTAGTAATGATTATCTAATTAAATGACTGAAGTTCTGCGAAGAATGTCGCAAAAAAGAAAATTACAATTTGCCAGAAATTCATTTAGTTATTATAAAGCCCATAAATAGGAAAAATATTCCTTGAATATAGTACATGTAACGTTTCCCTTCTTTACAGCATATTTTGAACAGAAAAGTAAATTTTTTAAGAGAAATAGTTAATTTTCTTGAATAAACATTATTTTCTTTATAAAATCAGTTTTTTTTTTGTCATGATGTAGGCTGAAATATTTTGAAAGATAAAACATCTGGCAGAATTATATATCATTATAATACAAGATAGATCAGTGCTTATTATATTTGTATGAGAAAACACACAACCTCTTCGAATAGTACATTTTTCCAAAATAAACTATTTGAAAAGCATATGTCCCCATTTTCTCAAAGCAAATACCTGAAAAAACTTGTTGTTTGAGTTCTTTTCATTAAGCACGTCAAATGTATATATAACTAAACGATTGTTTGTATTATTCTGTATTCTTTTTCTTTTACAAGAGAGCATATATTAAAAAGTATCTATTTGTTGTTACATTACTATTTTACTGCATGAACACTGCTGGACATCCAAAATGTAACATCATGAAGGGATCAACCAAACAGCGTAAAATTTACACCATGTATTCTTCTCGGTAGGATATGCAAATGATTACAAATTCAGCACTCGCGCACATAGTGGGCAACTGCAGCCCCCCTTGCAATCTGCATATAAAGGGAAGAACGTGAATTGTTTTCTCGTGCGATTTTTTGTGTGTACAGATTCAGTATGCCTTGTAGAAAAATACGAGAACCATTCGAGCACGTTTCTGATTTCGATCGCGGAAGAATCGTTGCATACAGAAATTACGGATTATCCTTCCGAGAAATTGGTCATCGTATCGGACGTAGCCAAGCAACAGTCTTGCGAATATGGAATCTGTGGATGCAGGAGGGGAGGACAGACCGACAGGAACGTTTGCACCCGCATCGTTACACCACTCCACTGGAAGACAGAGATATTGTGCGCATGACACTGATGGAACACACTGCCAGATACGCAACCATAACACAACGAATTCCGTCTCTAACACAACAATGCACGTCCGCACGAAGTGTTCGAAGTCGTTTGCAGTGCAGTGGATTGTCCGCTAGGCGTCTATTGCTTCGCATACATTTGGCATTAAACCACAGACGTTTGCGTTTACAATGGTCCGCTGAACGGTAGAGATAGACATCCGAATGGCATAGCATTGTGTTTTCGGATGAAACACACTTCTACCTGCAGTATCACGATGGTCGAATAAGAGTTTGGAGACACCGTGGGGAGAAGCTGCTTAACTGCTGTACTATACATGATCACACTGGACCTGCACCCGGTTTTATGGTGTGAGGTGGTATTGAAATCAACTCTCGCAGCCTCCTAGTACGCATTAACGGTACACTTCCCAGCCAGCGCTATATCTCTGTGGTTTTGCAGTCTGTTCTCCTCCCTTACAATCAAGGCTTTCCTGCGGCCACATTTCAACAGGACAATGCACAATCACATGTTGCACGCAATGTTCAAGCTTTCTTCTTAGCTCATTCTGTCGTTACCCTGGCCTGCCTGTTCTCCAGATCTATCCCCCATCGAGAATAACTGGTCAATGATTGGAGAACGCCTATCCCGGAATGCCGCGCCAGCGAGTACACAAGATAAACTTTGGCTACGTGTGGAGGCAGCGTGGGATGCCATTCCCCAACAGCACATCCAATGTTTCTTTCATTCTATGCTGCAGCGTGTAGTAGAGGTTATTGTCATACGTGTAGGTAACAGTTCTTAATGATTTTTCTGTCTATCTCACGTCAAAGAAGGTTGTCTTTGGAATCAATTAAAACGGCTACTATGTGTAATCTCTAAAATAATTTTGGCTTTGATATCTCTTGTCTCGATGTTGCCTTTTCGATGGCCAGCAGTGTAAATAATACAATATATAGCTTAAGGGGTCTCAGGACTCTTAAAGCTCTAAAATTTTTGAAATTTCAATTTTTTTATATGTTAAACTTCTATATTTTCTGAACATTTTGATATAATTGTTATCTTGAAATTCCCATTAGAACAGAAGTTAGGGCATTTAGAATTATACACGCTCAATAGCTGAAGCGGTGTTTCCAAAACTTTGAAGTCATTTTTCTCCAAATGACGTTTTTGGACATAACGCGCACGATATCTCAAAAACTTCTGAATATTTTTTTCATGAAATTTTCAAAATATATGTTTCATGTTAGTCTGTATAAACTGAACCTAAAATTTCGTTTTTATTGTAAAAAGAAAACATTTTTGGGCGGGTTATATTGTTGAAATTTTCTAAATTTTGCATTAGCTAAATACAACTTTGTATTAAAAATACAAAAATGCTTTAAATACAAATTTATTTAGGTTCAGTGTCATTATTATAATCTGAGGTGTAAGTAGGTACCAAAATTTTCATTTTAGTTGCAAAATTTATTTTGTAATCCTGCGCATAAGCTGTTATGCCGATTTTCTGCTCGTCAAATGTCTGGCAGTTTGGAGGCCCCTGTAAATGCTAATTCTGCATCTTGCAATTTTTCAAGCATTTGAAATGGAAGAACATACTTGTATCTTTCATTCCCATTTAAAATTGTGTCTTAATATCAAATACATTTTAAGATATTAAATGTTGAAAATGGTCCTTTTTTTTCATTTTTTCCAATTTTAAGAGTTCTGAGACCCCTTAAAAACAATCTGCCAGCCATAATATTATCATTAAGTAAATAAATTTCATTGTTTATTCGTTAACGCAGAAGAAAGAGTAAATGAAAAAAATTAACGTTTCTTTAAAA
The DNA here is from genome assembly GCA_963932465.1 of Maratus speciosus. Classification (NCBI taxonomy): domain Eukaryota; kingdom Metazoa; phylum Arthropoda; class Arachnida; order Araneae; family Salticidae; genus Maratus; species Maratus speciosus. Next base: position 509,014,568 of record OZ010786.1, on the reverse strand, counting down.
AAACATTAAACAATTAATTAATGGCTATTTAATCAATATTCTATTCCTGATCGAATAACTGCTAACTATAGAGTATACCCACTAAAGTCCCCTGACACCCTCTTAACATCAGAACTGTTGTTCTTGGTCATTTTCAAAATCTGTCCATGTTTTAGAATAGCAAAATCAAATTTTTGGAAATACTCAGAAAATTTTATTTTTTGTAAATAATTACTTTACCTCATAAACATTAATATACAAGCATCAACAGAGACCAACGTTCTATTTTAACATTTTAAAACTAATTTTAAAATTTTAATGAACACGGTCATTACATAAGTGAGCATGGTAATGACAGTTTCTAATAGAAAATTGAAAAATATATATATCTATGTATATTATTCAATATTATTACTCTAACAGAGCACAAAACATTTTATTAATTTATTATTATTCCTTAAACAATTTATCAATATCAGCATTGTTTTCAACAGCAAAAAATCGTTGCGAAATAGGTGTAGGTGGTTGATGTCTTTACACATAGCGTATCGCCATTTCCCAACTGTAAAGAAAGTATTTTGAATAGTTCTGAAATATTTTGAATATATATGAAATATTTTCTGAAATATATATATTATATATTCACAAATATTAATAAGGATACATTTTTTTGTTATGTTAACAAAAGGAAGGACATATTATAATGGTATTCATTATTACTAAAGTACTTAAGTACTAAATGTGATTTTAAAAACTGGGTTGTGCTTCAAAGATTTAATACTTTTTTTTCTTTCTGTTAAGAAAATAGCCTACTGGGAAAATTATTTTTGTTGTTTTATTTCTGTTTGTAACGTATTAATCAATAATAAAGCCACGTTGGAATCGATATTTAGTTTTCGTTATTATTCCATTCGGTTCTGTAAAAAGAAACAATAAGATATGAAATATATAATGAGGACTTTAAAAAGTTCACTGTCTTACTTAAAAGCCAACTAAAATAATGAACAAAAAGATGTTACCAGTTAAAAAGTATACATTTTATTTAAAACTTCTTAGTACTTTCAAGCTTTTTCAAGCTCATCATCGCAGAATATTTCAATAACTCTATATAATCTAATGAGTTATTTAAATATTCTGTGGTGATGAGCTTGGAAAAGCTTGAATGTACGAAGAAGTTTTAAATAAAATATATATTTTTAACTTGCAACATCTTTTTCTTCATTATTTTAGTCGCCTTTTAAGTAAGACAGTGGACTTTTTAAAGTTCACATTATATATTTTATATTTGAATCAAGGTGAAAAATTGCGTTTAGTCTAGTGATTTTATTAAAAACAATGAGTTAAAGTTGAAAAAAGTTAAATTTTAATCTAAATATAAGTAAAATACATAATGTTCTATAGTAATAATGACAGATCTAAAGTTCATATAGGCAATTAGATATGCAAATAAGCCTAGTTTATGCAATATTATTCAAATCATGTTTAATACACGATCCGGCTTAATACGCGACTTTTGTCCACTCTCTTGAAACGCGTCTTAACGGGTTTCGACGGTATTAATATTTGTTTATATAAGAATAAAAATACATATAATGCTCGTAATATTAAAAATTTTTCCTTTCAGAATTTTAGGAATGGTTGTTTTGAAAAAACAATTTCAAAATTTAATATACGGTATATAAAAAAAGCAGTAAAGCCATCGTTGTTTCAGTTATTCACTAAGAAATGAGCTCTAATTAACTAAACTTTTGTGGAAATTCAAATATACTCCCCATACACACACGTATATATAAATATGAAATAGATTTAAAAATGGCGAAAGGAAATTCAGAGAACCTCAGAATGTTAAAATATACCAGTATTTCCATAATCTGTTTTTTATCATGTTTCAATACTTTTTTCACACTCATATGACGTTATATATTCACCTCCTGGCGTCCATTCTATTTCCAATAGGACGTAATATCTCCATTGTTTTTAATTCGTCAAACTATTTATTTAATTTTCATTTTTCACGTGGAAATATTGCAATAGAAAAGTAATTCTTGTGGTAAGAATTCTATTGCGCATTTTTAATTGTTGGCAACTGCTATAACGAAAAAAGTTTAAATTTGATTGGAAATTGCTGTTAAATTGGTTTTTTTATTAATTAAAAATTAACTGTAAATTATTTCGATTTGGGATTACTTTACCTGCCTCGGCCGTATTTTAGTACTCATGTACGTAATATTTCACAATTATAGCTTCCAAACTGTGGATTTGTATAGAATTACAGACAGACAGACAAATTTTCATTTTTATATTTTAGATTAGCATCGACACCTCGGACAATCAATCAATGGATTAAATTAAATTATCATTATTATTATTATTGTACAATAGTTGAGACAGAGTAAAAAGAAAACTTATTGATAGCAGTCATTATTTTATGTACCAAGTAATCAAATCAGATAAAAATAAATTTCTGCATCAAATAAATATATCTTTTCAAGCCGTTTAATTTAGCAATAACGATTATTTTTACGGAAAAGTGACAGTTTCTTATTTTTTCTTCGGAACTTTTTATCGAGTTATTTTAAACTGATTAATATAAATTTGATTTCTAAAAATATCTAAAAGGATAATTTGATATCCTTAATTATGAAGTGGTTAAATCCCTAGATATCGATTGAAACTGATGAAATAAGGGACTTTTTTCAGTGCTTTTTGGTAATTACTCGTTACATAACTTTCTGAAAGCTGAATCGACAAGATTTCGTTTTCACTTTTTGAGTTTTTATTTATTTATTAATTAAATTATACTCTAAACTGACTTTTCCTCTCATTTTTAGAAAAGAAATATAATACTTTCTAATTTAGTAGGAAAGTGCTTGTGATTTCGTTCGTCTATCAGTCTGCAGTCTGTTTGGCCGTATTACCACCAACTCACTTTTCTAAATATGCTTAGATTGCCATACTTTATATTTACAGAGTGATTCTAAATTCTTTTTACAAAATAAGAGAGTTAATAGTACCATCCAGACGAGCAATAATTACTATAGAACATTATGTTGCAAACACTTATGTAATCAGAACTACAATGTGTTTCACCCTCACTGAAGTCCTCTTGTCAGTAATAATTTTGCTAAAAATAAACATTTTGTTATAAAAATGTAACGATATGTACCTTGTATTTTACGAAACGTGATAACATCACAAAAAGGTCTGGGAAAATAGAGTACTCGCGCAATCGGTGATACCGTATAAACTGATAATCACATTCTAAAATGTGAAGCGTCAAATGCTTACTTCTGGCGCGTATAATGAAAATATTTTTTGGTGGTACCATATTTACAACAAAGGTAAACATATCTATTAAAAGTTTCATTATAATATACTTCAGTTTTGGTAAAATTATCAGCTTGAACCCAAGTTACGTTAGTCTAGAACACCCCTGTATTTGTAATAAGTGGTTTGTGACCCCATGGTCTATGGTAATTTTTGCTCGTTTGGATAGGTACTATCCCCCCTCCCCTTACTTTGAAAAAACAAATTAGAATCACCCTGTATATAATAGAGCTTTACTATAAGATTTTGAGTATTTATTTATTTATTTATACTACTAAAATGACTTTACCTTTCTTTTTTACAAAACAGTAATAATAATAATATTAACAATAAAAGTAATAATAATAACAATAATACTTTCCGACTTTGTTGAAAAGTGTTTATGACTTTTGTTCGACTATCACTCTTTTGTATTTCTATGCCTCGATTGCTCCACCTTTGATATTTATTACTGAGCCTTACTAGAGAACTTTCTCAAATGAAAATGAAGCGTATCTATATTATAAAGGACAAGCATATCTGTGCGTAACGCATACGTCATTTTGCGAATGGCAACACTTTGATATTTGAAATAAAATTTTGGTTTTGCAATTTTCTCTACTGCAAATTTTTAAACTTCTAAACATTGCACATTTAAAACTTTGACACCGTCGTATAAGGAAAAAAATGCTCTGTTAAATGCAATTTGTTTAAAAGCTGTATCTCAATTTATTTTTGAGATATTAATTTTTTTGTAGTTTTTAATACCATTTTTCTTATAGTGGCAACAAAAGTACCCCATTTCTATTGAAAGTCATTGAAAGTAAACGGAAAATAGTCGAAAATAGGAGATACTGTATCTTTTTGTTGCCATTTTCCCATAAAACATGAAAAAAAAATGAAATTAAAATATGGCCTATGTCAAGAATATTGTCTGTTATTCCGTCATAATGCCGTCATATGTATACTTTTCTATAGACGAAGTTTAAGACTGGTTTGTTAAAGTGGGATTGTTTTAGCGGATGCAAATGACGTCATTTTATAATAAAGCGTGTATTTTAATTTTTAAACCTGAATTATGCTTTGGAGAAGTGCGTCATTTTCGCAGCCCAGCTGCTTTGAAATTGGGTGAAAATATTTCACTTTTGAAAATAATGTAATCGAAATCACACACTGATCAAACGCAATGTTTTACAAAAATTTAGAGTGTCTTTATAAAAGAGATGTGAGATGCAAATAATAGCGATTTATATTACAGAAATTGGTGATTCTCGCCTGGATGTATTTGCTTCGCCGAGGTAGGTTAGCAAACAAATAATTCGTGGTTTAAAATAATATCATGTTTCTGAAGTTTTTGTCCGAAATTCTCCGGAATAATAAAATTTTAATACTATTATTTAGGACATTGTACTAAAATTTTAATTTGCTTACTTTAATTTTTCCCAATTTTATATAATCTATATATTTAAAAACAAGTGTGTTTTTTAGTCATCTTCCCTGATCTTTCTGCTGAACCAATTTTATTAATATTTTTAAAAACTGAAAGCTCTTCATTTGTAGATGTGATCGCACTATCTGTTTTTTTTTTAAATATATATAGTGCCCACTTTTATATTTTAATTTTAAAAGCATTCTATGAAATGTCTTCAAAATGGTGAAAATTAGATAGCTTTCATTATTGCAGAGAAGAGAGAAATGAGGTATTTTTATCTTTATTCATGCTATTTTCTGATGAAAATTAAAAAATTTTTGATAAAAAATGTTGTATAGGGTTTAGTGTCGCAAAATCCATTAGGAGCAGAATATTATATTAGGGGCATAATAACGGAAAATAACATATTGCTTTTGAAAACAAGCATTTTTCCTCATAAATTTTCTATAGTGTTTTCTTCTGCATGTGTACTGTTACTAAGTTTCAGACACTAGGCGAAATGCTTATTTAAGTGAAAGTGAAGTAATATTTAAAAGGAAACGATCATTTTCTTAGATTAAAAACTAAACATTTTAACACAAATGCGTCTAAAAAACATAAATTATAGAAATTTTTACTCTCCGGAATTGAGATTAGAATCTCAAGTAAAGAGTGCGTCTGTTCTCATAAAAGATGTTCCTGACAATCGTGATTTCAAGTTTTGAGTTAAAATGATTTTTAAATGATCAAACGAAATACAATTTTTTTTAAATGATGAATATGGATATGAGAATTGCGCATGCAAATTTTGAGAAGGTGAAAAGTGCTGTTTCTCATTCCGGAATACCAAACATAAGAGCCTCAATAGATAACCACATCCTAATAACTGATCTTTATTATATTTTACTGATTAAGTATCTATATTATAAAGAATAAACGTATCTGTACGTAACGCTGACGTCATTTTCCGAATGGCAACACTTCACGATCAAATTTCGGCCTTGAAATTTTCGCTACTGCAATTCTTTAATCTTCTGACCATCGTACATTTTCAATTTTCGTCGCATAGGAAAAAAAAATTATTTTCAAATACAATTTGTTTAAAAACTGTTTCTTATTTGATTGATGTATTATATTTTCTAAAGTAATTTTTAAGCATGTTTTTTTTTTTTTTTTTTTTTTTTTTTTTTAAGTTTATCTTATCACGCGTCGGTTTCAATACATAATAATAATAAACATTTTGCGCACATAAAGCAACAAACATTTTTCGGCTTTTGCTTCTGACTATTATTGCATAACGAAATTAATATTTCCTTTATAAACAAATAAAAGAATAATATTAAAAAAAAAACCACCAGTCTTAACATATTTGTGAAAGACAAATTAACGAAATTAATTCTTCTTTTTTAAACAAATAAAAGAATAATATTGAAAAAACACAAATCTAACATATTTGTAATCGTACAATTTAAATTTTTAGATCATCAAATACGATTTTTTTTTCAAATGAAATTTGTTTGCAAAGTTCATCTCAGTTTATTGTTTTAAAAACAATTTTAAAGCTTGAAATATTTTTTAATTTATCTATATCGCGCGGAGCTCGATTACGAAAGATTAATCTGTTTGCTCTTAAAACAAAATAAAGAGTTCGTCATTTTCTTACGGCTAATATCTATTTAAAAGAAACTTCCCTATGAATAAATAAATAAAATTAAACAAAAACATAATTTGATGAACAAATTAAAAAAACAAAATTTATTTCCTACAGTGTTTAAGCCCGAGAAGGGACAGATATTAAGATATTTCATTCAATTAGTTTTACATTTAATGTTAAATTTTTGTAACAAATTAGTTAAGCCAATTGAAGATTAAAAAATAAAAATAAAATTCATATAATATGATACTTAAAACACCCTAAAAAATTAGATTCCGTTCAAATGAAATCGAAATAAATCTTAGGCTTCTTCCATTTTTAATTGAAAATTTTTGTATTGCAGATTTTGCATCTGTTAAATTTGTGTTTTATGTATGCTATTTTGTTTAACCATTTATTTAATGATGAAGTGTTGATTTCATCATATAAAATACGGAAAGAAATGCAGAACTAGGGATGTGTTTAGAAATAAAAAAGTGGGTTCTTTAAAGGACTCTCCTCAAAAATTTTCGTCATAAAATAGGTATCTTTAGAAAAAAAAAAATCATTTTAAATGGATCCTTCACAAACATTTTAACTTAAAACAGGAACCTTTCCAAATTTAATTGTCTTAAAAACGCAGCTTTTAAAATCTTTTCCATCTCTAAACATTCATAAAATTTATAAATTTTAAAATAAGTTTAAATTTAAGTATAAATTATATAACGGTGAGCTGGATTTTGGAAGATTAATGAATATAAATGGAAATTTTGATAAATTAGCCAGCTATTCCCACGTTCGCTTTATATATGGCAATTTTTTTTTGTAGCCACATTTGGCGATATTGCACCAAGTTGGCCAAACTTTGGCGCTATTGTGGCAGCCCTGCCATTAGTACTTTTCATCAAATACTCATTGTTTAAGCTGATACTGATTTCTCCATAGGAAATCAAACTCTAATTGAGTAACAATTAAGTAAATCCCCTTGTCAAGTTCATACTGTTGGCGCGTATAATGCAAACTTCAACCACTTTTTAGGTGCGCTCGTAATTATATAAATACATAGCACCTATAGTCGTCGTTCAGTCCGTCCGTCCGTCTGTCTGTCTGTCCGCATGTAACAGAGCAAAAACTACCCAACCGACTGGTCTAAAATTTTAAATATATGATTGTTGAAAAAGTTTGTCGAGCCATTTCACATTTTATGAAAATAGGATGTATAGTTTAATTACAGGGACAGTCAAAAGTTTTTCTTTACATTACGGCCATTGGGAAAAATTATTGCAAGTGCATTTAAATGATGTTACAGCCTCCCCAATGGTCTGAAATTTTAAAGATATAATTGTTGCAAAATTTTGTCGAGCCATTTCAAATTTTAGAAAAATCGGATGTATAGTTTAATGACAGGGACAGTCAAAAGTGTTCCGTTACATTACGGGGAATGGGAAAAAAATATTGGAAGTGCATTTTAATTATGTTACAGAGTCTGCACTTTATGAAGTGCAAAAAATTATACATTCAGTACAATATGGGGTGCAAAAAATAATTCTAAAACTAGTTATAGTACGAACGCACCTCATTTGCCACGTTTGACGAGCAATTTCCAACTTGTGTTTGGTGTTATCATATTTTCAACAAAGGTGAGAATGCCTATTAAATGTAATGTTTTATTACAAAATATACTTCAATTTTATGTGCGTTATTACCGTCAACCCCAAATTGAGTGAGTACGAAACACCATGTATTTGTCACTAAATAAGTAGTTCGCTACCCTATTTTCCTATGCGATTTTTCATCCTTTTTGTATGCCTGAATTGCCAGGTCATTTTGTAAACATTGTATTTTTCTATCACCCTGAGTATTCGTTTAAAAATTCGAATTAAAAGGATATAGGCATTATTTTATTATCTGTGTCAAAATCACTGCGCCAATTTTTTTCGTAATCTTACGAATTCAATAGCATATTGAATAGCGAATGACATTGAAGTTATGAGGACACTCTTTCTTATGCTAGTGCATTCCAGCCAAGCGATATATTTTTAGTCAAACAAATTGCATTAAAAGAATTCAAGTTGAAATTTTTATTCCGAAAAATCAATTTTGAAGAGGAAGGGAACGATTTTATTGAAATTCAGTTGTCTAGCAAAAATTTATTCATTCAATTTATTTAAAGTAACCCCATAGACTGTCTTGAAATAAGAACGTAAATCGAATTTAATTGAGAACTTTTTCTATTCATTTGAAAATAACTGCACTAAAGTACTTCACTTTTATGATAATGTACTTCTAGTGTATAAAGTTTTCAAACACAGAGCATAGGCTGGAAAAGCACCTTTTACTTTTTTTCTCTAAAGGGAAAGAAAACTTAGTTGTATGCCACGAATTCTTTGTTATCTTACAATGAACAAGAAAATATTTTATAACTTTTTCAGAAATCTTTAGCCTATAATGACACAAGAATAACGAAGTAGTTATTTCTTCCTTAAGAGCTGCATAAATATAAATATTTACGATACATAAATATAAATATTTACTATGATTTTTATGAGAATATAAAAAGTTTTAAAACCTATAACATGGGATGGTTAGACATTTATTAAGAGTTTTCAGCAGTATATTTTTTCTTTACTAAATTTTTCACTAGTAACAATATAGTGTTTTGTTTATCCTTTAAATAAAAACATTTAACTTTAGAATTGTTCGACAGAATGTATATGTTTGAGGTATTATTTTCGCCCGTTCAGCAAATTTTGTCACGCAGAATAGTTTTTTTGTTTAAATTATCTATCTTATTTGTAAAGTAAACATGTTTGATTAAAGAAATTTATTTTTTAGTTTTTAAACAAAAGTAAATTTATATTCTGGACCCAACTATGAATCCATGCTACACACACATACATGCCTTTATTACTGAGGCATCTTGAAGTCAATTCGGGAATCAGAAATTTCGATTTTTTGTTTCTTTCTGCAATGATGCCAACTCAATATACAGTGGGATTTTTAACAAATAAAAATTGGATAAATTTAAAAATTTTCACCAATTGCATATCTGTATTTGTCAATTAAAAATAAAGTAGTATTAATGTAGAAATAACAATTAATGTTTTTTTTTGTGTATACAACACATATCTGGTTTAAAAAAATGTATGCACCTATCCTTATCCATTGAAAACATTAACTTCTATGTTTTAAAATTTTAAACGATTGAAAAATAATATAATACAATACAGTTTCTAAAATATGTTTATGTTGTTAGAAACAATTCCTCTAGAGCTTCTAAAGTAATTTGAAAAAAGTTAATTTATTAAATGAAAAGATAAATTTGTTTAAAAAAAAAATCAAGAAAAAAATATTTCTTATAAAAATAATTTGAAAAAATATGCAAGAAAAGATCTTAAATTTTTAACCTGCAATTTATTAAATAAATAAGGCACAGCTTTCATTAAGTCATAGATTGGCCATTCAAATTTATAAACTTTTGATAACTGTAATATTTAGAAAGTACATTAAAACAAAACCGTTTACTCCGATGTTCAAGTATACATTTAGAAATCAGAAAATTATATTTTCTACATTCGGAAATTATGAAAATTTTACTAATGCATGCTAATTAAAGTCAAATATATTTGTTAAAGGCATTTTTTAATGAATTTATATTGGATAACATTAAACATGCAATAAACAAAGTTTTCTTAGACTATTACAGGACATTATACATTATTGTTATCTGTTTAAAATATTACCAGAAAGTATTAATAGATGTCCATGTGTTATGTCTTACTACTTTTGTCATTAAATAAGTAACTATTCAGAAATTGTGATGATAGTTAGCACGCTGACACACGGGTTCACCACCCCTTGCATACACACTACGCCATGCGTTTTCTTAAATGTTAAAGGGTTTAAAATTTTTCAGAATTGTTTATGAAATAAACATTTTGCCCCTCATTTACTTACTAATAAAAAAAATCCATACACCAAAGTATGCGCTAAAAACGCTGTTAATCTATACTAATATTATAAAGAAGTAATGCTTGTTTGTTTGTTTTGTTTGTTTATAGGAGGTAATCTCAAAGACTACTCAACCGTTTTCAAAAGTAATGGTATCAAAATGATGGTTTTATTCCCTGTTCCAACATAGGCTAAAACGTATGTCCATTATGAACGAAAGTATAGGGCAAAATATTTTTTTCAGGAAATAATTTTCTAATAGCAATTAAAAGTTGTCTTTATATGTTAACAATAAAACTACGAAGTTTCCTCTTTCTAAATTTATATCTTGAGGTGCCGCAAGAGCCTTAAAAATAAGGATTTTTTTTTTTTTTTTTTTTTTTTTTTTTTTTTTACAAAAAGTCCAAATTTAACAAAATCATAATTTTTTTTCACTCTTTTATTTTTACTTTTTTTAAATCGATTATTGTTTTTAATAGCAATCTCTAGATGCTTCTTCACTATAACAACAATAATATTAAATTTAATTGATCTAAATTTATGCATTGATTTTCTGTAAAAGTGAAATAAATGAGCATTAAAAAAAAAAAATCAAGATGTAATATCAGTTTGAATTTAACTGTTGTAATTACTTTTTTGCTTACAAGTAGTTGTTCTAACACATTTTTTAAAATAATATGTAAAAATTTAAAATAACTAATTATTAATAAAAATAAATTTACTTTTTCTTTTTAAGATTTTTTGGAAAAAGGTTAAACACAAGCTGCTACGTAAACAGTAACAAGTCATTATAATTGAAAATAAACGGTCAAGAGCGAGAATTACTCGCGCACAGAGGGTTCCGCAGAATAAATATATGAATTTGTAATTGTATTATTAAAAAAAGAAAAAAAAGTTGCTAAAAGAATACTAAGACTTTTAAAAAACTATATAACGTAGGGTTGGGTATAACTGTACATATTAGAAAAGTGTAATCGGGTATACCATGAAAGTTCAAAGGGATATATGGAACAATATCAAATATAGCTATTCGCATAACTCTTTTTTTAATATTATCCTAATCTGTTTATGATGAACTTAATTCGGTACTGACAATAAAGGCAGTGCATAGTTAATTTTCATTTGGCATTTCATGAAACTAAATTCAGCGTAGTAGTAACCTTTATTTCTACAGTGTATCTAAAATAAAACCTTTGTTCAAAGTTTAAATTTGGCTTTGTGCTAAGCGCGCTTCGAATTGAGGTCTCAATGTTGCAACGTCGCCTTGGTCAGTGCGGCGTTTTTCCAGATAGGTGTTTAATTAACTTTTAAAGTCACTCGAGGCGTATTGAGAGATACAATCAATGGAAACTATCACGAATCTCACAGTATTTATGCGATTCATTCTAATTAAATATTTCGAGGGCGATGCCCTTAAAAAACAGACACCTAATTTTAATTCCAAAACAGACAAATGACACCAAGAATATTTAATTAAAATTTTCCTTTTATCATGTACGTGAAAATAAGCGAGTTCGCATTTTCTAATAAATTTGTTTATAAATTCTGGTGTCAGTTCATTATTTCATAAGTTTATAAATAGAATTACTCCGTGCCGGAAACGATTAAGTAGTCGCAGGACTCTTAAAGCTTCAAAATTTAAGAATTTTAATATTTTTAGATGTTAAACTCCTATATTTTCTGAATATTTTGATATAATTGATTCCTTGAAATTCTCATTAGAACAGAAGTTTTGGCTTTTAGAATTATACCTGCTCAATAGCTGAAGCGGCGTTTCCGAAACTTTAAAGTCATTATTTTCCAAATGGCGTTTTTGGGTATAACGCGCAGGATACCTCAGAAACTTCTGAATATTTTTTCATGAAATTTTCAAAACATATATTCCATGTTATTCTGTATAAACTTAACCTAAAATTTCCTTTTTATTGTTCAAAAGAATATTTTTTTAGGAGATTTTACTGTTGAAATTTTCAAAATTTTGTACTAGCTAAATGCAGCATTGCATTAAAAATATAAAAAATGCTTTAAATACAAATGTATTTAAGTTTAGGGAAATTATTACAATCTGAAGTATATGTAAGAACCAAAATTTTCATTCTAGTTCAAATATATATATTGTAATCCTGCGCGTAAACTGTTATGCCAATTTTTTGTTCGACAAATGTCTAACAGTTTCGAGCCCCCTATAAATACTAATTCTGTATCTTGCAATTTTTTAAATACATGAAACGAAAGAATATACTTATATCTTTCATTCCAATTAAAATTGTGTTTTAAAATCATATACATTTTAAGACATTAAATGTTGAAAATTGTCTTTTTTTCATTTTTTCCCTTTTCAGAGTCCCGAGACAGCTTAAATTAGTATGTTTTTAACAATTTGACGTTTAAAGCTTTTATACTATTACTGGACATTACATTACACATATATATCATTAAAAGTCGTTAACTAGGCATAGAGTACGCCGCCCTGTCCTTGTGTATGTCCAAACTGACCGTACCTTTAAGGGTTAATATCTCAGCTAATTACCGAAGATTTTTTTTCGAAAATCATTATCAACAATGCTTTTATTCTTCTGCAACGATAGGTATATTCAGCGATGCTCAACAATTTTTCTGAATGTCCGTAAATCGAAATTTGTGTATAACAGAAAAATGCTAATTACTAAAAAACTATGTGACCTAGGGTAATTGCTATAATTTTCCGGCAAGGTTTACATTAACGTCTACTACCTCTAATTTTTTCATAATTTTAGTTTCAGTAGATTCGGAATTAGATGGGGGGGGGGAATTTTTGCGCTACATTTCCAAAAATATCTTTGAAAATATAATACCTAAAATTAAAAGAAATGTATTTTTGAGTTCAGCGTTACAAAATCTTTCACAGGATACCCCACATGATATACAAAGAAAAGATTTTTTTTTTCAAGTAGCATAATTCGACCCTCTACTTTTTTACTAAATATATTTATAAATGTTTATTAATCTGAAAATATGTGGGTCAATGGTCTTTATTACTTCCCCGAATTTGAACTTTCCAAGTTCCATAGTTTGCGATTAAAATGGCTGTGACAGACAGACAGACAGACGGACAGACACAGGAGTGATCTTATAATGGTTCCGTATTAACTTTTTAAGTACGGAACCCTAAAAACAGAACAGATGTCATGACATAATTAATAACCAGTGTTATTGAAACAAAAAAAGAATATTAAAGAATATTCCATTACATTATTATTTTCAGATTTATTTGGTTTTTAAATTTTCTTGATTATTTGATAAAATGTTTTTTGATCTCAAATTTTGGCACGATCTTTTGCGAAGCAATTTTTGCTTTAATAAATTCTTTTCTTACTGCAGCACGACAGACACATATTGATGACTGTGTCACAACTTTTATAACTATTTCTACTGCTTGTGTATTAAAGGGTAAACGAGAGAAATCTATAGATGGCAACTGGCAACTCTGTTCTCTTGCTTCACTTATATACATTTTTAAATCCTCATCAGTTATGCATTTTGTCATTGGAGTCTCTGTGATTGCGATACCGACCACTTAATCACATCAATGTAATCTTAAGCATGAAAATTGAGCTTGGATAACCACAAATTTTCTGACGCCATTTTTTCTTCCAATATTGCTTTTAGAAGTCGGCGAAGACCTAACTATCTTATGTACTTTCTCTCATCACTTAACATACATAGATCTGGGTGAGCGTAATAATTATTTCTCTGAATAACTGGGCCAATTATTTTTAGATGTTGCTCACAAAGATAACATAAAAATTTTATCAGTCTCCAAAAATGTTTGGAACAATTTACACAGGATGGTTTAAGATTAATATGGAACCAGGTGGGGGCATACACTTTCATAACATACTCTGATAAAGCTTTAATGTTATCTGAAGGATTCTCTGTTCCAACATATAACCGAAGAATGCGACTTGCTGAAGCAAGCATTTGAGAATGATCCAAAGTTCCTGTTTTTTTTTTTTTTTAAGAACAGATCTGGAAATTATGCACCGCTTGAGATTGATATGCACATTTCAAGTAAATATTTTTGGTCTGTGCTCAAATCTTCAATTATTTAACACTAGGAAAACTGTGTTGTATAGGCAAGAACGTAACCACTGAAGTTCGTTACAACTTTCAAGTTGTTTGCCTAAAATCACGCCAAATTCATTAGAACCTTTTCTTTTTCTGTCTAATTCACGAAACAGGTAGCGCAAAGACAATTCATTTAAGTGAAACAAACAAATAAGCCGCTGCAGTAGCCTATTTAGATATTTTTCTATTAAAGCAATCTCACTGTTATTAACTTCAATGTTTGTGGCTGTCCCATCACACCCAATAGCAGTTGCAGTTGATATGTTCAAATGACTGTTACCCTTAAAGTACGCTGTTATACAATTTTTTATAGCTTCGCCTGTTCCAAAAGCAGGGGTTACGTGCCCTAGAAAAAAAGGATTGGGCTCTTTTACTAAAGAAATATGTCCTTCGATGACAGTCTTTTTGTAAAATTTGTTTGCTTTTTTATCTTGCACAATTGTTTTACCTTTTCTTCCATCGGAAAACAAACCTATATTTTCCCCAACTTGTTTTAGGTCTTTTACCATCTCTTTTGTTCGATTCTTGGCTCTCTCTATTCGAATTTTCATCCTATCAATTACCTTACTTTTGTTCTCCTCTGTAATCATTCCAACATCTTTAAGAACAGCACTTGCGATAATCGCAGCAACTCTGTCTGAAACCCCAGTTCGTTCACAGGCGCTTGCTACTGTTGTAAATTCTACTCGCATTTGATCGCTTGTAGTTGAATCAAAAAAAAAAAAAAAGTAGAGGAATTTTTGGGATTGTATGCTATGTTTCCTTTAGATGTTTGCTCAGGATCTGATTGAATGGCATCATTTTCAGCTTTTCTAGTTGCCTTAACTACTAATTTCTGATTGTACTTGTCCTTTAATTGTTGCTGTATTACCTGTTGCTTCCTCTCTTTTCTTTGTGTTAAAATCTTGGAAAAAAATTATCAACTCCACTTATATATATTTTTCTCACTATTCTTTGGTCAAGTAAAAAATCTTGAAAAAAAAGTTCGAAGCGAAAACAGAAAAAAAATGTTTAGGTACTTTTTTTCTTTTTTCGCACTTACAGACAGAAAAATTCTTTGCACTTACAGGCTGCTACATCAAAAAGACGTTTGCTTTAATTTAACCCTTTCAGGGGCAAGGTACTTGTATTCATATAATGTTCAAATAATTTAATGACACCAGTATTAACAAGATATTTTATTTGTAAACAAGTAAAAGTAAATTCTCGCGGTCTTCAAAAAGATGACATTTTCATCATAAAATTCCGGTGCGAATGTGGCGGTTTGGGATTAAAATTATGTGATGCCGTGACGGCATCACCGCTCTTCAAGGGATTAAAAACTTTGCTTCAATTAAATCATATTTTTCTGTACCTTTTCTACCTTTTTAATATTAAAATACTTCTGTATTTATCGTGATAGGTTTTTCTCATTTGTAACATGCGACTGCGAAATACAACATGAATAGATGCTTTCGACCAAATAAATTAAACTTTCTTAATAAGAATATCAAGTATTTCACTCACCGTTGGTTCTTTTGATGTTTTGTCGGGTTTCAGCTCATGTCGAATATAAAGATAATATTTCATAATGCCATAATAAGTTGGAAGACTTAAACCACATAACTGTTTAGGTTACCCAAAAATTGGGCATTCTAACTTTTGTCTGGTCTGAACTTGTCTTGACACTGCCCTCACACTAAAGATAACTGTATTAACTAATAAATTATTATACTAATATTCAAGCTGACATATTCATAAACAAAACAAAATGCAGTAAAGAACAGCATAAAAATATTTGTTACTAAACCGATTCGTTTGCCTGCACTGACTGACAACAGAAATATATGACCAGACCATTGCTACAGATACATGCTTCTCTTTCTCCTCCACCAGTTAATACTATACCGCCTGAATCAAGGTCACTTCAATCCAGGTTCTGTTACCTTTTTGACTATTAATTTTCAGAACTAAAAAATTTTTTGCCGTGTTTTTAAGTTAAAAGTAAGGTTAATCATTTCTATTACGAAATAGTGTTAAAATCTAAGAAAATGAAATTTTAAAAATGTAAGATTTAGTAGTCTAAATATTAAAGGTATGCAGTATAAAACTATAAATATCTACTGTAAAGTAGTTTATGTGTATTATTTAAAAACTGAAAACAGGCATTTGGTATATAAAACATTTTTTTTTTTTTTTTTTTTTTTTTTTTTTTTTTTTACTAAACCAAATTTATCAAAATTTGTAAAATCTACTTAAAAATACATATATTCAAGTCTCTTACGGCACCTCTAAATATATTATGTTTGTTAAAATATTTTAATACTGTCTTAACAAAGGCATTAGACATCTTTTTATCTCTATTTTACATCGAAATTAAAAATTTATTTTTTTCGTTCCCCCTAATGTCCATGCCACTACTCCAAAGGGTGTGCAGGAGCAAAAAAGTTTAAAATGCAATTTTTGTGTTACTGTGTGTTCTAGCAATATGAAATTTGGTATAGTAGTTACTTATAATGTATAAACGATCTCTAACAACATTTCTTTAAAAAATATCGAAATTTAAAATGGGTAAAAATGCGCAAAAAGCGTTCTAAAAACGTTCTAAATGGCGATTTCTACGCAATTTCAAGTAGTACCGAACAGATTTCAAAAACAACGGTGTCAAAATGATGGAGACAGTACTTGCTTCAACATACGCTATATTGTATGTCGGTGCTACTTGCCTAAAGGGAAATGTAGAAGCAAAAAAATGTTCTAAAAATGCGATTTTTGTGCTACTGAAAGGCCTAGAAACATGAAATTTTGCATGGGAGTTACTTGTTAAATATAAATGACCTCTAAGAACGTTTCATAAAAAATTCGAAATTTAACAGAGTGATAATGCGCGAAAAGCATTCTAATAAAGTTCTAAATGGCGATTTCGTTGCAATCTCAGGAAGTATCAAACCGGTTTCAAGAGTAATGGTTGGTAATTGAATGTGATAACCCTTGTTCTAACATAGGCTCTATTTTATGTCGTTGGCCCTACCACCTAAGGTTTACAGGAGCAAAAATCGTTATAAATTGTCATTTTTGTGTTACTGAAGGCCCTAGAAACATGAAATTCGCATGATAGTTATAAGATATAAATGATCTCTAAGAAAATTTCCGAAAGTATATCGAAGTTTAAAAGGGCTGAAAATGTACTAAAAGCGTTCTAAAATACGTTAACATTCTAAAAATGCGATTTTTGTGTTACTGAGGGGCCTAGATACATAAAATTTGTCATTTTAGTTACTTATTAGATATAAATGATCTCTAAGAACGCTTTTTAAAAGATTCGAAATTTAAAAGAGCGATAATGGACAAAAAGCGTTCTAAAATCGTTCTAAATTGCAATTTCTACGCAATCTCATGAAGTACCGAACCAGTTTGAAAACTAATAGTTGGAAATTGATGATGACGACCGTTTCTCCAACATACCCTCATAGCATGCATGGTCACAGTGACGTCATTGTGACGTCACTGTAAGTCACTGTGGTCACGTCACATCTGTGATTAAAATGCCACCCCTCAGTGATGTCACATTGTGACTGAGATGTGAACTTCTTAGAAAACTTTAAACAAGTATAAAAATTCTTCAAAACATGTTACTTATTGTAAAATTTTATTTTTCCGGCAATTAAAAAAATATTGTAACGTCACTGTTATGTCACTGCATGTAAGGTACGTCACGTCATATATGTGACAAAAAAACCACCATATTGTAAATCACAGTGTGACAAAAATATTAACTTCAAAAATTTTTGAAAATGAAGAGAAATATTTAAAACATGCCCTAGTTACAGCGGCATAAGGAATGAATATTAGAGGACAGCAAATAGTAAATTCGGACACGAAAAGAAGGGGGAGGGGAGAAAAAGAAAAATGCACGGTACAAGTATCAACAAACTAGATTTCCATGCTATATTTTATCAATTTGATATCTAAGAAGTGAAAGTATACTTTTTTCATGATTTCAATTTTATCTAGCATTGCAATTTAATATAACAATACATCACGGATTGTTATTATTATAAAAGTATTTCTCAGAAAAATGCTATGTGCTGGAGCAATTTGAAACATATTTAGAATTAGAAATATTAAATCTATACACTTTACATATTTAGTTTGCAGGGAGGAAATTTTTTAACTTTTTTGGCGATCACTGGTCGAAACACTTCTGTGATTTCAAACTAAACATTTTCTATTACAGTTAAGTCTGCAGATTTTAATGAGCACGCAGAAAGAATCTTCAGAGTTTAGTCATATATGCATTTATTGCTTTATAATTTGCATTCAAGTCATATTTTTTTCCTGTTAATATATTTTTAGTAACTGTTTTTTTAAAAAAAAAATTACTTCTTTCAGCCTTTTTAAATAAAATTAGCCTTTTCCGAAAAAAAAATATATATATATATATACAAAATTTATGCAAAACACATGATATAATTAATTTTTCGCATTTCCAATTTGTGTTTTAGAGGTATGACTTTTAAAAAAGTTATTTTACAAATTGTTTTATTCTGCAGAAAATTAACATAAAAAGATTGACAGATTGACAAAGAAATTTTTTTTTATCCTCGAAAACATTTTTTTTTATTTATTAAGAAGATATTTTTTATTTATTACGCATGAAACAAACTTTACTTAAAAAAAGGGGGGTGGTATTATTACCATTAAATTTATTTTTACACATTTTAAAAATTTAAGCAGTGTTTTATCTAATAAACTTCCGTTTTCAAATGAATTTTTTTGAAACTGATAAAAAAGAAATGGTAAAATGCATTGGAAAATTCTTCAAATAGAAAATTTTAATTACAGACTAACTCATAAAACTAGTCCGCCTGAAAGTTAGGACTGCAAATAAACAGTAAAACCAGCTGCTGAAGATCGTCTGCGTCGGATATGACCGCAACCGCAGGGTAAACAGAGAACTTTTTGTAATACACGCCGGAAAAGAACATGATCAAGTCTACAATGTCAGCTTTTGTTTTTGCTTTTTTAAATGTAAGAGAAAGACGTCTGCCATTTTCGGGCAAAAATACTCGGATATTATTAATTTACAGCAAAAAAGGGTAAGTCTTATTTAATTTAAATTTTTTATTTCCGTTTGTATATTACGAGTATGAATTAAATAGTTTTATATTATACATATAGAAAGTGACTGATCTGGAATTGTTTTGAAGCGAAATTTTCCTAATCGACACTATTTTGTAAAATGTGTTAATCGGCCATCGCTCAAAAAAAAAAAAAAAAAAAAAAAAAAAAAAAAAAAAAAAAAAAAAAAAAAATTCATGTCTACATTCATAGTGGAATGAATATAAACATTAATTTGCAGTTACTTGAGATTGAGACAGTGATGTGGAATTTTTTTCGGCTTCTTATTTTTTTCTGATTACTAACACTCATATAACAGTATTTATCGTCATTATTGTTTTGGAGTTAAATATTATATTCGAATAGTATGATATTGCGAAACTGTTTCAGTTTAGAAATTAACATTATAGTGGGAAAATGTCTTTTTACATATTATAATAGATTTTTAGTATTTTTTATAGAAGATTTTTTTTTTTTTTTTTGCTAATAATATTTTAAATTATTATTTAAAATCCTGAATCTTCATACCAATGTTTTCAGATTTAACATTTGCCAAAATTATAAAATAACAGGAATTCCTTATAACATATGAAAAGATTTTTGAGAAATTGCTAAATCTAATAATGCATTTAATTCATCTATTGTAGTTAGTTGTTGTTTAATAGTACAATTAAAAATACTAATTATTATTTTTAGTATTTTTCAAATTGGTATATTTATTTATTTATTTTTAATTGTATCTAAGCATTTTTTTTCTATTTGCGATTTTTATCAAACATTTAATTAACGACATTCAGAATCAGTTATTAAATTTTCTTCGATTGTAAACTCATTTTCTACGTTTTCGATACACATAAATATTGGCATTAAAGGTGTATTCGAAAAAATATTTTTCCACCTTCAACAGCTCGATATTTTCTGAGACATTTTCAGACTCATTTTTAAAAGTAAAAACATGAAACTTGCTGAGGTGATTTTTGAAGAGATGTTTAAGAGGCCGTGTGATTTCATTTTCCCCTCAATTCATTAGAATTTAAGTTTTAAATAATTATTTTCTCAGTAAGACCTTTTTTTTTTCATTCCCAGATCTTCCGCTGTGAAAAATTCGGTTCAAAACGCCTACTTTGACAGCATTTTTTTGTAATATTTTCTGCATTTATCAAAAAATCGAGAAGCACGGCACATTAGGTAGTTTCTAAATAAGAGAATTTTTCAGTTTGATGCGTTTGAGAACAAAAAGGAATTTAAAAATGAATCAGAAAATAAGCAGTTTGGATTGAAATACACCCTTAAAAAATAAAATATTATATTTAAGCATTGAAATAAAGTGTTTTTCATGCCTGATAGGAAGCTTATAGATTAAACTGCTTTAGTATATATTTTTTAAAGTTCATTATTTTACTTTTATATTTCCTTTCAATCATTTATTTTACTTTTATATTTCCTTTTTAACACCTTTCAACAAAGTTGAAAAGTGTTTATGACTTTGGTTTGTCTAGCCGTCTGTCCGCGCTCTAACTCTCGTAAATATACTCGGATTGCTCTTAAATTTTTAGATGTTATTGACCTTTACCCTAGCACGGTCCCTATGTGTAACGACGTTTGTAGCATGTTTAGTTCATTTACAGGTACAGTCAAAAGCATTCCGTTACATTACGGCCTATGGGAAAAAATCGTTTCAAAGGTTTTTTCATGATTTTACACGTTTTCATACAGAAAAAAATTGATATGCATTTATGAAACGTACTAAAATATGCATTCTGAAGAATACGAGATGTAAAGAATAGTTATTGTTCATTTACAGGGCTAAAAAGAAATTCCAATACATAATGATATAGCGGTGGAGGGAATTGTTTGAGTCGTACTTTAATTATGTTAATCTATTTCATATATAATGAAAATGATATACGTCGCTGAGGTTTACATACTATAAATTTTTCATGTAGAATATGAAGTGTATATAGCATTTACAGGCACACACAATATAGTTCAGATACTATATTGTATCCGAAGTACTGTTCATTTGTGATGATTGCTGGAAATGCATTTTTAATTATGATATGCGCTTTTATGATTCACTATATTTATGCATAGTATATGGTGCATATAAATGCTATAATTCATATACAGGGCTACACAAAAGTATTCGCAAGGATTACTGGGTATGAGCGCAAGTTACTTAAAGGTGGTTTTTAAATGAGTTGTGCATTTTTACGCTGAACTGAATTTAATTTACTGTTGTATAATATAGATAAAATGGTATACAGGGTCATGCAAAGAATTGGATACATGGCCGTCTATAAATTATAATTTCTGGAAATGTGATTTCAGCTGTTTTAAGTGTATTTTAGTTTGAATTAAATTTTAACTAAACGGTGGCGTTTAATGAAGGTTCTAGGTCAACTACAGGGTTGTACAAAAGTATTAAAGTATGTTTCCATATATTAGTATAAATTGCTGAAAGAGAGTTTCAACCTGTTATGCGTTTTCTTGCTAAACTAAATTATCCCATTATATAATATATATATCAACCTACAGATCAAATACAGGGCTGTTCAAAAGAATTGGAAAACCTATTTAGCTATGGACAGTAACTGCGGAAATGAGTTTTTCAAATGTTTTATGCGTTTTCTAAAATGTTTACTTAGTTCTCTTATTTACCTTATTTCCCTAAATAACGAAGTTTTTTTAAAGCATTCGGGAAGTGTTGGAAAGTGTTTTATAATCTATGCTTAACGCATGATTTTTCTTACTTGTTTTTTTTATTTCCCAGATCAGTCTTTTCCTATAGAACATACCAAATCTATTTAAGCTCATATTCACAAAATACAATTTACACGGAAATAAAAAATTTAAATAAATATGGCTTACGTCGTATTTAATAAAGCAAAGATTAATCACAACCACAACACCTTAAAATCTTATACATTCTTAATATCAAGCTTGAACTCAAGATCAAGCTTAGAACTTAATAAAAAAAGATGTCAGTTGACAAACATTGTTTTTTAAGTGGAAAAATTAAAACTATTTTAGAAGAATAGGACTCCAAAATAGCTATATTTTGCTAAAAAGTACGGTAAAAAGATAAGATTTTATATCTCAAACAAAACTTTATTTTAAAATTGTCCATTTTAAAATTCATCACAATATTAATACTTGGAAATTTTTCCACAAAGAAATATTCGGTTTGCATACAATATTTCAAATGAAAATCAAATTTCAAATTAATTGCTTAAAAGGCGCAAAGGCCAACCTAGTGAAAAGAGTCCATGCCGGGACTCGAACCCGTGCCATCAGCATAGCGCACTAACATTCTACAGACTAAACCACATGGAACGACACTCAGCCTGGAAAATTTCTCGCTATTACATGCTGTCAAGGCTACAAAAGCAGCATAAGATGGGATATTTATCGTGAGCCACCGACATGGGGCGAACACGAAACTTAATTAAATTCAGCATCGATTGAAACTATATTAAGACTTCGAAATTTTTCCAGAGAGAAACATTCGCCTTGCATACAATATTTCAAATGAAAATCAAATTTCAAATTAAAATTGACTTTTAAGCATGTAATTTGAAATTTGATTTTCATTTGAAATATTGTATGCAAGGCGAATGGTTCTCCCTGTAAAAATTTCCAAGTATTAATATAGATTCAATCAATGCTAGATTGAATTAAGTTTCCTGTTTATTCCATGTCGGTGGCTCACGATAAATATCCCATCTTGTGCTGCTTTTGTAGCCTTGCCAACATGTAATTGTGTGAAATTTTCCATGCTGGGTATCGTTCCGTGTGGTTTAGTCGGTAGAATGTCAGTGCGTTATATTGATGGCCTGGGTTCGAGTCCCGGCATGGAATCATTTTCACTAGGTTGGTCTTTGCGCCTTTTAAGAAATTAATTTGAAATTTGATTTTCATTTGAAATCATCACAGTGTTAATGACAAGTTCGTCACAAATGACACATATTTCACAAATTGGTCACAATGTGACTTCAAAGCATTGTCGCTTTCGTCACATGTTCGTCACAAAATTAATGCCAAAGTAGTCACAAATGTCACACTTTTCACAAATTAGTCACACTGTGACTTCACAGAGTGGTCACAATGTGACGTCACAAACGACCTCTAAAACGGCCATAACGACCTCGCATTCTAGTCACTATGACGTCACATCGACGTCACGTGACGTCACATCGACGGTCACAAAGTCACAGTGTGACTTCACAACGACGTCGCCGTGACGTCATCATGCCTTACGGGTAGGCACTCATTCATGCCAGTGTCATTAACACCTCGGGGTTGCAGGAGTAAAAAACGATTTAAATTGTGATTTTTGTGATACTACAGAGGCTAGCAATTTGTAATTTGGTAAGGTAATTAATTATAAGATTTAAAGGGATTATAATACGCAAAAAGCGTTCTAAAAAGCGTTCTAAATATCGAAAGCGTTCTAAAAAACGTACTAAATGGCAATTTCTACGCAATCACAGGAAGTGTCAAACATATTTCAAAAGTAATGATATCAAAATAATGGTGTTAATCCCTGTTCCACCATAGGCTATAACTTGTGTCCATACCACAACCTCAAAGGAGGTTCAGCAGAAAACAAACGTTCTAAAAATGTGATTTTTGTGTTACTGAAAGGCCTAGAAACATGAAATTTTGAGTGGTAGTTACTTAATAGATATAAATGATCTCTAAGAACATTTCTGAAAAAAGTCGACTTTCTAGTTTGCGATTTCTACGCAATCTCGGGATGTATCAAACAGATTTCAAAGCATTGATTGAAAATTGATGGTGACACCCCTTACTCTAACATAGGCTCTATTTCATGCCGGTGTCATTACCACCTGCGGAGTGCAGGAGAAAGAAATGTTCTAAACTGAAATTCCTGGGATACTGTAGGGGCTAGCAACTTAAAATTAGTTATGGTAATTACTAATAAGATATACATTATCTCTGCACTGTAAAAAAACCATTGTAGATTTGCCAGAACAAACTCGATAACAGTGAATGTGCTGTATCTTTCTTCGGTTTCCTGACTATATTAGCATGGAAAATACAGAAGTTGCGTAAAATTAACAGCACAATGTGCTGGCAATTTGGACGCATTTTTTTACAACTGCTGGCGTCCAAATTACCAGCACATTGTGCTGTTAATTTTACGCAACTACTGTATTTTCCATGTTAATATAGTCAGGAACCCAAAGAAAGATACAGCACATTCACTGTGATTGAGTTTCTGCGCGAGATGAACAGTACTTTGTACTGTAAAAATGCAGTTTTTTTTTTTTACAGTGTAAGAACAGTTTCTAAAAAAATCGAAATTTAAAATAGGTGAAAATGGGCGAAAAGCATTATAAAAACTTTCTAAATTGCGATTTCTAAAATCTCAGGGAATATCAAACGGATTTCAAAAGTAACGGTTGCAAATTGTTGGCGACAGACCCTGCTCCAACTTAGGCTATATTTTATGTTAGTGTTACCATTACCTGGCGGTTGCAGGAGCAGAAAATGTTCTGCATTGCGTTTTTTTTTTCTTTTAATACTGAGTGGTCTAACATTTTGAAATTTGGCATGGTAATTACTTAAAGACGCAAATGCTTTCTAAGGACCGTCCAAAGGAAATTCCAAATTTAAAAGTATGAATTTAGCGCAAATTGTTCTTAAAGCATTCTAAATTACGATTTTTATGCAATCTTATGAAATATCAAACCGATTTCAAAAATAAAGTTTGCAAATTGGTGGTGATATATCCTGCTCAAACATAAGCTATATTTTATGTCGGTGTACCTCTAGACGGTTGCAGGAGCAAAAAATGTTCTAAATTGCAATTTCTGTGATACTGAAACTTTATATATGGTATGGTAGTTACTTTTAAAATATAAATGCCCAATAAGAACTGTCGAAAATAAATTCGAAATTTGAAAGAGGTGAAGCGAAGGGAAAGATCGAAAACGGTTCTTAAAAGTCCTAAATTACGATTTCTATGCAATCTCTCGAAATATTTAACCGATTACAAAAATAATGATTGCGAATCCATGGTGACAGTCTCTGATCCTACACTGGGTATATTTTATACCGGTGCCACTACCACCTGGGTTTTTTAAAGGAACAACACACGTTCCAAAAACGCTTTAAAAACTTTCTAAATTACGTTTATTTTATGGAATATTAGAAAAATTCAAACATACTTTAAAGTTAATGTTAGGAAATAAAAGGTGACAGTCCCTGTTTCAATAAAGGCATTTTATGTTTTTTCTACTACCACCAGAGAGGTGGTAGGCCGTTAGACAGTGAGCTTGGAGTCTGACATGATGGTTAATTTTAAGATGTAAATGCTCACTAACAAGGTGGTTTCTAAAAAATTCAAAAGTTCAAATGAATTCTGAAATGAGCATAAAAGCTTCAAAATACTTTCTAAATTATCGTTTATTTAGAATTAGTTTCAGTTCTTATTAATTTAAGTCTTATATATGTCTGATGCAGTGTAATAATAAAGTTTAGTCAAACTGTGCGTGTAATTTTTGAATTATTCTTAAAGTACTTATTTAATTTAATACTTCTTTAATTCTTAAAGTATAATTTGTCTAATAAAAATTAGACATACAAATATCACTTGTCAAATTTCAACTATGCGAGCAAAGCCGCGAGTTTTGCTAGCATGTTCGTATTTCTGCTGTGTCTGACCGTTAGCATATACCTTTATTAAGAATAGAAGAAAAAAAGCTCTTGAATTTTGATTTTGGATCGAAAATTTATATCAGCGATTAGAGTTTACTAGGGGTGCGTTTGTTCTGTACTATGAATTTTAAAAAGAAGTAGCAAAGATTATTAAGAATAATTGAAATTATGCTGACTGATTCTGGAACATTATACTGAAAAATTCACCTGTAACGTTTCAGTGAAATTCACATGAATATTTTTGATATTTCACAGAAAGCCTACTGATATTTCTACGGAACGTTTCAGAGTTATTCTGAAAAGCTCCTGGTATTTCGAAGAGACATTCCTTGGAAATACTTGGCAACCCAGCTGCATATTATTTTTAAGGACCTTTCCTGGATTTTTTTATGATTATTTAAGATCATGGATGCTATTCATTATACGGCAAAACTGGCGCACTCGCGTGCTAGCCATGTAACTGTTATTATTTAATCTGAGTAGTAATGATTATCTAATTAAATGACAGAAGTTCTGTGAAGAATGTCTCAAAAAAGAAAATTACAATTTGCCAGAAATTCATTTAGTTATTATAAAGCCCATAAATAGGAAAAATATTCCTTGAATATAGTACATGTAACGTTTCCCTTCTTTACAGCATATTTCGAACAGAAAAGTAAATTTTTTAAGCGAAATAGTTAATTTTCTTGAATAAACATTATTTACTTTATCTTTATAAAATCAGTTTTTTTTGTCATGATGTAGGCTGAAATATTTTGAAAGATAAAACATCTGGCAGAATTATATATCATTATAATACAAGATAGATCAGTGCTTATTATATTTGTATGAGAAAACACACAACCTCTTCGAATAGTACATTTTTCCAAAATAAACTATTTGAAAAGCATATGTCCCCATTTTCTCAAAGCAAATACCTGAAAAACTTGTTGTTTTCATTAAGCACGTCAAATTTATATATAACTAAAGGATTGTTTGTATTATTCTGTATTCTTTTTCTTTTACAAGAGAACATATACTACAAAGTATCTATTTGTTGTTACATTACTATTTTACTGCATGAACACTGCTGGACATCCAAAATGTAACATCATGAAGGGATCAACCAAACAGCGTAAAATTTACACCATGTATTCTTCTCGGTAGGATATGCAAATGATTACAAATTCAGCACTCGCGCACATAGTGGGCAACTGCAGCGCCCCTTGCAATCTGCATATAAAGGGAAGAACGTGAATTGTTTTCTCGTGCGATTTTTTGTGTGTGCAGATTCAGTATGCCTTGTAGAAAAATACGAGAACCATTCGAGCACGTTTCTGATTTCGATCGCGGAAGAATCGTTGCATACAGAAATTACGGATTATCCTTCCGAGAAATTGGTCATCGTATCGGACGCAGCCAAGCAACAGTCTTGCGAATATGGAATCTGTGGATGCAGGAGGGGAGGAGAGACCGACAGGAGCGTTTGCACCCGCATCGTTACACCACTCCACTGGAAGACAGGGATATTGTGCGCATGACACTGATGGAACACACTGCCAGATACGCAACCATAACACAACGAATTCCGTCTCTAACACAACAATGCACGTCCGCACGAAGTGTTCGAAGTCGTTTGCAGTGCAGTGGATTGTCCGCTAGGCGTCTATTGCTTCGCATACATTTGGCATTAAACCACAGACGTTTGCGTTTACAATGGTCCGCTGAACGGTAGAGATAGACATCCGAATGGCATAGCATTGTGTTTTCGGATGAAACACACTTCTACCTGCAGTATCACGATGGTCGAATAAGAGTTTGGAGACACCGTGGGGAGAAGCTGCTTAACTGCTGTACTATACATGATCACACTGGTCCTGCACCTTGTTTTATGGTGTGAGGTGGTATTGAATTCAACTCTTGCAGCCTCCTAGTACGCATTAACGGTACACTTCCCAGCCAGCGCTATATCTCTGTGGTTTTGCAGTCTGTTCTCCTCCCTTACAATCAAGGCTTTCCTGCGGCCACATTTCAACAGGACAATACACAATCACATGTTGCACGCAATGTTCAAGCTTTCTTCTTAGCTCATTCTGTCGTTACCCTGGCCTGCCTGTTCTCCAGATCTATCCCCCATCGAGAATAACTGGTCAATGATTGGAGAACGCCTATCCCGGAATGCCGCGCCAGCGAGTACACAAGATAAACTTTGGCTACGTGTGGAGGCAGCGTGGGATGCCATTCCCCAACAGCACGTCCAATGCCTCTTTCATTCTATGCTGCAGCGTGTAGTAGAGGTTATTGTCATACGTGTAGGTAACAGTTCTTAATGATTTTTCTGTCTATCTCACGTCAAAGAAGGTTGTCTTTGGAATCAATTAAAACGGCTACTATGTGTAATCTCTAAAATAATTTTGGCTTTGATATCTCTTGTCTCGATGTTGCCTTTTGGATGGCCAGCAGTGTAAATAATACAATATATAGCTTAAGGGGTCTCAGGACTCTTAAAGCTCTAAAATTTTCGAAATTTCAATTTTTTTATATGTTAAACTTGTATATTTTCTGAACATTTTGATATAATTGTTATCTTGAAATTCCCATTAGAACAGAAGTTAGGGCATTTAGAATTATACACGCTCAATAGCTGAAGCGGTGTTTCCAAAACTTTGAAGTCATTTTTCTCCAAATGACGTTTTTGGACATAACGCGCACGATATCTCAAAAACTTCTGAATATTTTTTTCATGAAATTTTCAAAATATATGTTTCATGTTAGTCTGTATAAACTGAACCTAAAATTTCGTTTTTATTGTAAAAAGAAAACATTTTTGGGCGGGTTATATTGTTGAAATTTTCTAAATTTTGCATTAGCTAAATACAACTTTGTATTAAAAATACGAAAATGCTTTAAATACAAATTTATTTAGGTTCAGTGTCATTATTATAATCTGAGGTGTAAGTAGGTACCAAAATTTTCATTTTAGTTGCAAAATTTATTTTGTAATCCTGCGCATAAGCTGTTATGCCGATTTTCTGCTCGTCAAATGTCTGGCAGTTTGGAGGCCCCTGTAAATGCTAATTCTGCATCTTGCAATTTTTCAAGCATTTGAAATGGAAGAACATACTTGTATCTTTCATTCCCATTTAAAATTGTGTCTTAATATCAAATACATTTTAAGATATTAAATGTTGAAAATGGTCCTTTTTTTCATTTTTTCCAATTTTAAGAGTTCTGAGACGCCTTAAAAACAATCTGCCAGCCATAATATTATCATTAACTAAATAAATTGCATTGTTTAATAGTTAACGCAGAAGTAAGAGTAAATGAAAAAAATTAACGTTTCTTTAAAAAAAAACATTAAACAATTAATTAATGGCTATTTAATCAATATTCTATTCCTGATCGAATAACTGCTAACTATAGAGTATACCCACTAAAGTCCCCTGACACCCTCTTAACATCAGAACTGTTGTTCTTGGTCATTTTCAAAATCTGTCCATGTTTTAGAATAGCAAAATCAAATTTTTGGAAATACTCAGAAAATTTAATTTTTTGTAAATAATTACTTTACCTCATAAACATTAATATACAAGCATCAACAGAGACCAACGTTCTATTTTAACATTTTAAAACTAATTTTAAAATTTTAATGAACACGGTCATTACATAAGGGAGCATGGTAATGACAGTTTCTAATAGAAAATTAAAATATATATATATCTATGTATATTATTCAATATTATTACTCTAACAGAGCACAAAACATTTTATTAATTTATTATTATTCCTTAAACAATTTATCAATATCAGCATTGTTTTCAACAGCAAAAAATCGTTGCGAAATAGGTATAGGTGGTTGATGACATTACACATAGCGTATCGCCATTTCCCAACTGTAAAGAAAGTATTTTGAATAGTTCTGAAATATTTTGTGTAGAGCTGAGACATAGCTCTTCATTTCATTTGATCGACGATAAAATATTTTTTATTTGTTTCAATACTGATTTATTAGAATATCACTTAGGAAATTAAAAGCTTTCAACTTGGTATTTCGCTACAAATTTTGCTGATAATTAGCTAAATATGTGCCCAAACAGCAGAAGCAGCATATCTTAAATTTCTTGAGATGGTGAAAATTGATTCATTTTTTTTTTTTAATTTCTGTATTTCATTGCAAAAAATAATACTTAATTCCAGTACGAAATGTGATAACCCTTCTACCAAAGAGAACAGCTTGAGCTTCTGTTCCGTATTTATATTTGTTATCTCCAACGAATAAAACTACAACCTGCTAAATTACCAAAACTGCAATTATTCTTTGTTCCCGCCTCCTAATGTCCTTTGTCTCTCGATTCGTAAAAGTTTTTACCGTAGTAGAAGAGATATAGACGAATTCAGGTTGCTCAAGTACATAAAAAAATATCATTATGATTAGAGATGATCAATAGCTGTTGTTAAGGGAGGTTTTAAATGCACTTTATATCACTGCTATGTTTTATAATAAATTTGTTTTATAGTAAAAAAAAAAAAAAAAAAAAAAAAAAAAAATGAAACTCGTAAAGAATAAACAAATACGACAGTGGTTCGATAAATCCTTTATGGTTTTTCTTTCTTTCTTTTTTTTTTTTTTTTTTTTAAACTTTATTATGCGAACAATATTTTTTTACACAAATATTAATAAGGATACATTTTTTTCTTATGTTAACAAAAGTAAGGACATATTATAATGGTATTCATTATTACTAAAGTACTTAAGTACTAAATGTGATTTTAAAAACTGGGTTGTGCTTCAAAGATTTAATACTTTTTTTTCTTTCTGTTAAGAAAATAGCCTACTGGGAAAATTATTTTTGTTGTTTTATTTCTGTTTGTAACGTATTAATCAATAATAAAGCCACGTTGGAATCGATATTTATTTTTCGTTATTATTCCATTCGGTTCTGTAAAAAGAAACAATAAGATATGAAATATATAATGAGGACTTTAAAAAGTTCACTGTCTTACTTAAAAGCCAACTAAAATAATGAACAAAAAGATGTTACCAGTTAAAAAGTATACATTTTATTTAAAATTTCTTAGTACTTTCAAGCTTTTTCAAGCTCATCATCGCAGAATATTTCAATAACTCTATATAATCTAATGAGTTATTTAAATATTCTGTGGTGATGAGCTTGGAAAAGCTTGAATGTACGAAGAAGTTTTAAATAAAATATATATTTTTAACTTGCAACATCTTTTTCTTCATTATTTTAGTCGCCTTTTAAGTAAGACAGTGGGCTTTTTAAAGTTCACATTATATATTTTATATTTGAATCAAGGTGAAAAATTGCGTTTAGTCTAGTCATTTTATTAGAAACAACGAGTTAAAGTTGAATAAAGTTAAATTTTAATCTAAATATAAGTAAAATACATAATGTTCTATAGTAATAAATGACAGATCTAAAGTTCATATAGGCAATTAGATATGCAAATAAGCCTAGTTTATGCAATATTATTCAAATCATGTTTAATACACGATCCGGCTTAATACGCGACTTTTGTCCACTCTCTTGAAACGCGTCTTAACGGGTTTCGACGGTATTAATATTTGTTTATATAAGAATAAAAATACATATAATGCTCGTAATATTAAAAATTTTTCCTTTCAGAATTTTAGGAATGATTGTTTTCAAAAACCAATTTCAAAATTAAACATACGGTATATAAAAAAAGCAGTAAAGCCATCGTTGTTTCAGTTATTCACTAAGAAATGAGCTCTAATTAACTAAACTTTTGTGGAAATTCAAATATACTCCCCATACACACACGTATATATAAGTATGAAATAGATATAAAAATGGCGAAAGGAAATTCAGAGAACCTCAAAATGTTAAAATATACCAATATTTCCATAATCCGGTTTTTATCATGTTTCAATACTTTTTTATAACTCATATGACGTTATATATTCACCTGCTGGCGGCTCTTCTATTTCCAATATGACGTAATATCCCCATTGTTTTTATTTCGTCAAACTATTTATTTATTTTTCATTTTTCACGTGGAAATATTGCAATAGAAAATTAATTGTTGTGGTAAGAATTCTATTGCGCATTTTTAATTGTTGGCAACTGCTATAACGAAAAAAGTTAAAATTTGATTGGAAACTGCTGTTAAATTGTTTTTTTTTTATTAATTAAAAATTAACTGTAAATTATTTCGATTCGGGATTACTTTACCTGCCTCGGCCGTATTTTAGTACTCATGTACGTAATATTTCACAATTATAGCTTCCAAACTGTGGATTTGTATAGAATTACAGACAGACAGACAAATTTTCATTTTTATATATTAGATTAGCATCGACACCTCGGACAATCAATCAATGAATTAAATTAAATTATCATTATTATTATTATTGTACAATAGTTGAGACAGAGTAAAAAGAAAACTTATTGGTAGCAGTCATTATTTTATGTACCAAGTAATCAAATCAGATAAAAATAAATTTCTGCATCAAATAAATATATCTTTTCAAACCGTTTAATTTAGCAATAACGATTATTTTTACGGAAAAGGTGGCAGTTTTTTATTTTTTCTTCGGAACTTTTTATCGAGTTATTTTAAACTGATTAATATAAATTTGATTTCTAAAAATATCTAAAAGGATAATTTGATATCCTTAATTATGAAGTGGTCAATTCCCTAGATATCGATTGAAACTGATGAAATAAGGGACTTTTTTCAGTGCTTTTTAGTAATTACCCGTTACATAATTTTCTCAAGGCTGAATCGACAAGATTTCGTTTTCACTTTTTGAGTTTTTATTTATTTATTAATTAAATTATACTCTAAAGTGACTTTTCCTCTCATTTTTAGAAAAGAAATATAATACTTTCTAATTTAGTAGGAAAGTGCTTGTGATTTTCGTTCGTCTATCAGTCTGCAGTCCGTTTGGTCGTATTACCACCATCTCACTTTTCTAAATATGCTTAGATTGCCATACTTTATACAGGGTGCAATATGCTATCTATCGCCGACTTTTAATTTCTCAATCGTTGGTCGTAGACATATAGTTCCAGTTACAAAAACGTTTCAAATGAAGTAAATATTCATGTTGTGGCTTTATTTAAAGTAATAAATCAATTTTATAAAAATTACGAAATCTAACTTTTTATACGGTCCCCCAGTCCCTATAGTTATATTTAGTAAAAGTTTACTCATATCATAACAGATATAAAACAAAAAGTTTGACATGTGTACTACAAAAATTGACCCAGTTATTAACCCTCTGAGCGTCTTGCAAAAGGGTAAAATTGTAATGTTGTTTTCTTTGCATTTTGTTTTAAATGCTAAGAAAATATGATTCTTTCAACATTATAAAAAAAACTTAATTACAAATATAAATGTAACCCTTGGGAGTATTAATTATTCTTCAATGTATTTAAAATTTATTAAATCTATAGAATTATTTTATCTTAAATATTGCTTATATTGCTGTGAAACCTGGAGCTTAGTGAATGGAATATTACGCCCCAAACACTTAGAGGGTTAAATTTCAAAGTTTGAGATTTTTGCACATGATTTTGCCTTTTATTTAGGGATCAGTTAAAAGATGAATTAAAGTAATTCGAGATCAAAATCAGAGTGCAATGTCCTTTTTACGGCGAAACCACCTTTAGCCGGTATCACCAATTCGGGGAATCACCAAATAGGGTTATTTCATCTAAAAATTTGAGCTAACTTTTATGGGTCGAACAACATTCAAAAGTACCGACGATACCGGCTAAAAGTGGTTCCGCTGTAAAAGGACATTGCACCCTGATTTTGATCTAGAATTACTTTAATTCATCTTTTAACTGATCCCTCAATGAAAGACAAAATCATTTGCAAAAACCTCAAACTTTGACATTAAATAATTGTGTCAATTTTTGTAGTACAGATGTCAAACTTTTTGTGTTATATTCGTTATGATATGTGTAAACTTTTCTAAATATAACTATAGGGACTGGGGGACCGTATAAAAAGTTAGTTTTTGTAATTTTTATCAAATTGATTTTTGACTTTAAATAATGCTACAATATGAATATTTACCTCGTTTGAAACGCTTTTGTAATTGTAACTATATGTCTACGACCAACGGTTGAGAAATTGAAGGTCGGCCGTAGATAACGTATTGCACCCTGTATACACAGAGTGATTCTAAATTCTTTTTACAAAATAATAGAGTTAGTAGTACCATCCAGACGAGCAATAATTACTATAGAACATTATGTAGCAAACACTTATGTAATCACAAATACAGGATGTTTAACCCTCACTGAAGTCCTCTTGTCAATAATAATTTTGCTAAAAATAAACATTTTGTTATAAAAATGTAACGATATGTACCTTCTTTTTTACGAAACGTGATAACATCACAAAAAGGTCTGGAAAAACAGAGTACTCGCACAATCGGTGATACAGTATAAACTGATAATCACATTCCAAAATGTGAAGCGTCAAATGGTCCTTACTTCTGGCGCGTATAATGAAATTTTTTTTGGGTGGTACCATATTTACAACAAAGGTAAACATATCTATTAAAAGTTTCATTATAATATACTTCAGTTTTGGTAAAATTATCAGCTTGAACCCAAGTTGGGTTAGTCTAGAACACCCCTGTATTTGTAATAAGTGGTTTGTGACCCCATGGTCTATGGTAATTTTTGCTCGTCTGGATAGGTCCTATCCCCCATCCCCTTATTTTGAAAAAACAATTTAGAATCACCTTGTATATAATAGAACATTACTATAAGATTTTGAGTATTTATTTATTTATTTATACTACTAAAATGACTTTACCTTTCTGTTTTACAAAATAGTAATAATAATAATATTAACAATAAAAGTAATAATAATAACAATAATACTTTCCGACTTTGTTGAAAAGTGTTTATGACTTTTGTTCGACTATCACTCTTTTGTATTTCCATGTTCTAACTTTCTTAACTATGCCTCGATTGCTCCACCTTTGATATTTATTACTGAGCTTTACTAGAGAACTTTCCCAAATGAAAATGAAGTGTATAAAATTAAAAGATCGCTTTCAAGGGTACACAAAAGAATTTCGTTAAATTATAATTTATATGAAAAATTGTTTGCTGTATATTTTTGTGATGTTACCTACTTCAAATATAATGAAATTGAAATGTGTTATTGAGTTGAAGTGTAACATGCTTTATGACATGCGCTGAACATAAGCTTCTATGCTGCAATTTTCACGATTTCCGCAATAGATCTCAAGAACTAATGCACGTATTTTCGTAAAACTGCAGATTCAGATAGTCCTTGATATGATTTGGTGCTGATTACCTTCGGGTGAAAATCGCTCAACAGGTTGTGCTGCTATGTTGCATTATTCATGATTATGGTAATAGCTGTATCTCAAGAACTAATGTACGAATTTCATCAAACTTCAAATTCAGTTAGTCCCTGATATAGATTAGGGCTGTTTAGTTTTTGCTGTTAATCGCCCAACAGGTGGTGCTGGGATGCAGAATTTTTCACGATTTGCCCAATATTTGTATCTCAAGAACTAATGCATGAATTTTCATCCAACTTAAGATTCAGTTAGTCCCTCATATAAATTAGTCCTGATTCATTTTTAATGTAAATCGCATGACGCTACTATGCATAATTACGATTTCCGCAATATCTCTATCTCGAAAACTAATGCACGGATTTTCATCAAACTTCAGATTCAATTAGAAGTCACATAAGTTGTTGCTGATAAGATTCTGTTGTAAATCAATTTACTGGTTGCACTGCTATGTTACACTTTTCAATAAGTATGAACATGAGATAGCAAAACGTTTTGGGACTGCCACGTCCGACTAGTTTATTTTTTAAATCGTAATAAGCTTTTTTCAGATTTTATTAAATTAGTTGTAGAGATATTGGTTTGGACATTCCAGCAGACTGAGTCACGTTTAAGGTGTTGCATGAATCTACTATCCTTTAAGATCCTCGGTAAATGTCAGATAATATAGAAATGAAATCGCTATAAGTAAATATTTAATCACAAAATAAAAGAAGTTTTAAAATAAAATAAATAAGTTGTCTCTTAGCTAAATTTATTCAGGCGTCATTCCTGACTTTGATTGTTATTAACTTTAGATATAAATAAAAATTATATATTTTGGCCATAAGTTGTAGAGAATAAAATTAACAAATGCGATTATTTTTAATAGTACTATTGCAATTTTTATTGCTTCATTTATCATGACCTTTTCTGCATGAGGTTTTGATTCCTTTTTCCAAGACCGGGATTCCCTTACGTCGTAGGGTAATTTGTGGAAGTTATGTCTTTAAAAATAAAAATAAAAAAAAATGTTATGACACATTTATAAGAAACTATCAATAATTTGAATGAAAAATATAATTCATTCAATATCTCATTTAATTGCCTTGGGATAGTTTAAGTTTTCAAAAATTATAATTCAGCTAAAACCTAAAAAATATACATACAGATATAAATAACTTACTACATATAAAACTTTAAAAATGAAAAAAAAACTATTTAAAATAATATCTATATAATGAAACGCATTGTAACAATTCCGGCACGAACTCGTTCAAACTATGGATTACTTTCATTGTTGCAGACAAAAAAGAAATACTGAAAAATATTCCGAATCACGTGATTTTTTTAAAAATTTGCAGGTTAAATTTCGACAAAAATATTGTGCACGTGCATCGTGTTTATTAGTAAATTATTTATTGCTGAAGTAGTTTATTTTGACGTCACGAGAGTAACGCCTATTGGTTTTATTTTACATTTATGTATCATAAGTTTATTGATTCCCTTTTTAGGTACGTTCGTAATTATATAAATATGAAGCACCTATAGTCGTCGTTCAGTCCGTCCGCATATAACAGACTACTCAACCAAGTGGTCTAGAATTTTAAATATATAATTGCTGCAAAATTTTGTCGAGCCATTTTAAATTTTAT
This sequence comes from Maratus speciosus, assembly GCA_963932465.1. Taxonomy (NCBI): domain Eukaryota; kingdom Metazoa; phylum Arthropoda; class Arachnida; order Araneae; family Salticidae; genus Maratus; species Maratus speciosus. Next base: position 508,977,441 of record OZ010786.1, on the reverse strand, counting down.
GAAAATCGGATGTATAGTTTAATTACAGGGACAGTCAAAAGTTTTCCGTTACATTACGGCCAATGGGGAAAAATTATTGCAAGTGCATTTTAATGATGTTACAGCCTTCCGAATGATCTGAAATTTTAAATACATAATTGTTGCAACATTTTGTCGACGCATTTCCAATTTTATAAAAATCAGATGCATAGTTTAATTACAGGGGCAGTCAAAAGTTTTATGTTACATTACGGCCAATGGGAAAAAAATTATTGCATGTGCATTTTAATGATGTTACAGCTTTCCGAATGATCTGAAATTTTAAATATATAATTGCTGTAACATTTTGTCGACCAATTTCCAATTTTATAAAAATCGGATGTATAGTTTAATTACAGGGACAGTCAAAAGTTTTCTGTTACATTACGGCCAATTGGAAAAAAATTATTGAAACTGCATTTTAATGATGTTAGAGCCCTTTGAACAGAATGAAATTGATAAGCACTTACGAAGTGCACTAAAATATACATTCAGTACAATATCCGGTGCGAAATGTATTTATAAAACTAGTTATAGAACGAAGGTATCTCATTTGCCACGTTTGACGAGCAATTTCCAACTTGTTTTCATTGCAATTACATAGAAAAAATATTTTTATTTTAATTCTTGGTGTTTAAATATGAAAGTACATCTATAAAGTACGAGTGAAAAAGTTTGTGACGGTGAAAATGACGTTATGCTTAGCTTGAAATGTATTTTTACATTGAAAAGACTAAAGATAAAAATTATATGATTATGCCAACATGTCATGAATTTCACTGAATTTTTCAAGTGTTAATCATAAAAATTAGAATTGGAGCCTTTATTGATTACTTGATCTTGATTGTATAACTTGATTGCATGTTAGCAACTTCTTTTTTTAAAGAAACTAAATTATACGTAAGATGAATTAATGTTTTAATAATGAAATGAGAAAAGTAGAGTATCAGGAAAAATAAAACTATTAAGAGTAGTGGTATAGTAAAAAAAAAAAAAAAGTGAAAAAGAAAGATTGAAACGATTGCGGAACATTTGCACTTAATATAAATAGCTCAGCGTTTGTTTCTGGATAATATACAACAGGGAAATTAAAACTTCATAATAAAACACAAATTAGATCTTCATCTATATCTGTTTCCTTATAATAATTAAGAAATATCTGTAATTTACGCTCTGTTGTCGATGAATAATATATAAACATGTTTATATATCTTAGAGTACAAGTCAGTCAGTAAAAGCCACATGTATAATAACATTGCATTGAACATTGCATGTTTCCTTTTCCTAATTAAGATAGATTTGCAATATTTCGTCTGTTTTGTCACCACATCAGTATTCAAATATGCTGCTAAAATCCAAGAGGTCCATGCATTAATCAGGCCCTGAACTTACCCCTTCATGTTAGTTGTCCTTATTGTCCATGAATAGTGTATGAATATTTTTATCAATTATTTAAAATTTAAGTGAAAACTATGATTTATACCTGACGTCCTCTGACGGCCATTTACATTAGTCTTATACTAACAAACAAGAAAATATTGCAATTATACTTCAACTGGCTTTCTTGCAAAATGGTATAACGATTATGATTAAAGTAACGAATTATTATTGTTTTTTTATTATGACATTGATGTATCAGTGCCTCATTTTCAGAAAAAAATCGTTTTCACCTATTGACAGAATATATTACAGTAACATGTCTAACAACATAAACTCTGGTCACAGAATATTTATAACAATAGCTACAATAATGGCTTCAATGCGTGTTTAATTTTACATCAAACCACGGTTTAAAAAATAAAGGAAAATAAAATTTTAACTATATGAGAGTTACAACTGTGGTTGAACTAAGACAACGGATCAACAATGGTTACGACATGGACACTGAAATGCATATTACAAAACAAAACACGTTCCTGACGTAATATGTATGGTGGCAATTTTCAAAATTTAATTATTTCTAAGCATCACAGATTTTTTTATTTTTACTCTGAGTTATGGTGAGTGTTGGCCTTTTTTAATAGTTAAATCACAAATTTGTTTAACAATATTTAAAAATAGCGTATTAGCGTGTGTGCTATAAATATTACATTCAACAGGATTCAGAATTTTGATATAAATTTTATATTCATTAGTAAATGTTTGACACAAGATCAAATGTTCACAAATATCGGATGAAAACGCATTTTTTATGTTAAAAGCTTAACAGGATTACATTCTAGAAAAAAAAAAAGTCTTAATTAAGGATACGCCGCATTCCTCATAACTGTATTAGAAAACTTCCACCACTTTTACGAATAGTAATTATTGCCTAACTTGTCAGAGAAATTATGCATTTAAATAGCCGTCGATTACCATTCTCAAATAAAGGTAAAATTTTAATTATGTGATAATTAAACTCTGACTATGCCGTTGGACTTTTATGTTTAATTGTACAATTACGATTATGATCGTGATTCGTCAACGGTATGTTGACAGTTTCATTCAAAATGTTCATGACGGTTTCATTTCACAATGATAAAAAAGACGGAAATGGTACGTCAAGCGTTGCAAATCAGATACGTTCTTACTATAACTATTTTTATAAATATTCAGAGTTTGGTGAAATAGCTGTTTCACTCTTATGCATAAATGCATGAATACAAAATTTATTAGGATTATATATATATATTAAATTCCATAATCCGTTAATCATAGGACTTCATCTTAAATAGGATGTAATCACCATGGCTACCTAGAATCATTACCTATCAGTAGATATCATTACTTACGTATGATAGGATTCAATAAAATCAATAAAACTTTTACTAATATCTTTTTAAGTTCTGATTTGATTTTCATAAAATTTGAAGAGACTTGATAAAATTCTGCAACTATTATATATATTCAATTTCAAACCATTCTGTTGGATAGTTTTTGCGCTGTTGTATGCCGACAGAAGGACAGACAGACATACGGACTGACCATACGACGATTGTAATAGCTACGCATTTATGTAATTACGAACGCACCTAAAAATGATTGATTAATAATTGCAATTATCATCAGAACTGCTGATGTTCACGAAAGTGCAATACTGACTACTCAAAAGTGCAGTACTGGTTTATCTCAAAACTGGCTACTGCGATTGTACTGCGACAAAGATGTACGATCTTTGGTGTGATCAAATACAACATTCGACGCACTGTCTTCCAAGACAAAAATAAATTCGTAATATACTTTTGAAAGTCAGATAACAATGAAATATCCCTGAAGCTGCAATGATATACAGTAAACCCTCCCTAAAGCAACCACGTTCCGTTCCAATGAAAATTGGTCACTCTTAGAAGTGGTCTCTTAAGGGAAGTCATGTTGAAATACAGATTTTAATTGTTGAAAAAAAGTAACAATTAATGTTACTAAAATTTATTTTTCACATTAGGAAAAAATATGAAAATTTATGTATCAAAACGAAAGTTAATTACATAAGTTAATTACTGCAGAGTTTAAAAAATGAATACATTCACGTTTGCTTTGATTTTACGGTTTTATCTTTTATAACATTTACTTTCAAGTCCTTTCGAAGTTCAGTAAATAAATGCAATTTTTATTTTTTGGGCGGGAACAAGTAATGACGATTTCATTAATTCATCTATTTCTTTGAGAGTTTCCTGACAGAATAGGGCAGGAGAGTTTATTGACCGTCATTCTTAATTTGTCATCAGAGATATATTCCTTTCCTAAAAAGGTAAAAAGTGGTTTAAACACTAAAAGTTACCGGAATAAAAAAAATCTTATCTTAGTTTAGAAGTTTGATGAATAATGCGCTCTCCAGAACTATTTTTCCAATAAAACATTCTTCAAGAGACCGGGTAAAAACGGAATTTCCTTCATTTCCTTCAAAGAAATGGTTTGCTCATGGAGGGAGTTCAACTGGGATGGTCTTTGAATAGAGTTAAAATTAGTATTGTGTCTAGGGGAATAGATTTCGTTCCATGAAAAAACGGTCGTTCAGGGAGGTGGTCGCTTAATGGAGGTCGTTGCACAAGGAGGTTTCACTGTACATGTTATGTATACTCACGGTTTGGTAACTCTGGTAATGTTTTGCAGAAAATGAAGTTACTTGAAGAGAATTTACATTTTTATTTAATTATATAAATTATATATATTTACTTTAAGAAATTTCTTACAAATGAGTTTATAAATTCTTAAATGGTATGCGTATTATATTCATACACGTTTCATTCGAAAGTCCTAATTTTTTATTAGTATTATAAATAGTCATCTCTTAAATAACAAATAAAATACATTTTGCCGAAAATTTATGCTAGTCTCTCAATTGAATAGTGAATTATCTTTTATTTTACGAAACGACGACTTAAAGAAATTAAAGTAATGCTTCAGAAAACTCATGCCTGTATATTTTTTGCTTAATCTATTGAATTTAAATTACATTTCCATCATTGATCTAGGAATATTTTGTTTGAGGTAGTGTTCAAAAATTTCTTATCTCAAAACAGGCTACTATGATTGGTACATCTTTCGTGTGATCACATAACACATTCAATGCATTGTTTTCCCAGGTAAAAGTAAATTCGTAATATACTTTTGCAAACAGATAACAATGAAATATCCCTAAAGCTGCAATGATATACATTAGGGTGGGCCGAAAAAAACTTTTTTTTGATTTTCGATGATGGGTAGTGCGGAAAAGTGGCCACGAGTGGCACCAAATTCACACAAAAAAATTGAGATTTTTAGGACAATTCCTATATTTGCCGCTTTTGGCTTGAAGTTTTGCTAAAATGCTGATTTTTGAACTTCTTTAACAAAAATTTTAAAAATGTTAAATTAAACTTATTTTAATCGTATTTACTTGAAAAGGCATATTTAATGTTCCAAATGTATAAATAAGCTCTGATAATGTATTATTTAATTGCTATGTGTATTTTAAATTAGACGATTTTTATAGACTTTTCACGTTTAAGTGAGCAAAAGTTGCATGTATTGTTTGAATCTTTCAGCGGTTTCTCTCTTTTGTCTTGTTTATGTCCCTTGGTCTTCCTTATTTTTTTCGATGCTTTAAGGGTCATATATTTGGGTGACGGACAGCAGAATCCCTCAGAAACAGATCTGGAAGGAGAGAAGGGGGTAAGGCGCGAATACAGTGACTCATCGCGATGTTGAGGGAGTGAAGGAGGAAATACAAGAGGGGAGAAAGTGCGATAAGAGATGCTTATTGCACAGTGCTCAGTGCTCAGTTTCCCTGAGACATGCCGGACGCTGTGTGAGACAGGAATATGTGTTTAGGAGTATTTGGCTTCGAAGGGCCTGGTTCAGATTCAGTCGAACTGCTTGCTTGAAAGATCCCACTACTTGAATCTTCCAACAATATAACTGTCTTCCATCTGGATGTAACTCCACTCGTTGAAGGCTTTGTCGCAGAACCACTATTCCTCGTTGAAATTGTATCCCTTTTCATTTTCCGCGATATTTTCTTTGCAAGAGTTTTGCTTGTTTTTAAATCAATATTTCCGATAAACATTTTTCGAACAGTTCTTTGATCCTTCAAGAAGTTCACCTCCCGATGTGGAACTTTACGTCTGATGTCGCAGCTACAATTGTTCAAGCCTCTACACTTACAAGCTGCAATGTCAAAGAGAGAGGTTTCCGCATTTCGTACGAAATCTTCGCGGATCGCCTTGCCTTTAATGCCCTGTATGATTACAAGATTTCTCCAATGATCTATACTCATTGTAGTAGTTTTTAATCTTTCCGTTAGTTGCTCATTGTGAAACCCCACTGGTATGGAAGATTTTATCCAGATTTCGAAAACTTTTTCACCTATCATTTTAATAATATCATCCACTGGTTGAAGATAAATATCTCGATTTTCTTCTATATCGCTTCGCAACAAATAGTAGTGGCGCATGATGTCAGCAATAGTTGCCAATTGCACGTCTTTCAATTTGCATGGTGCCCCAAAATGGCTACTTTTCACGCTATCACATGTCTTTTCATGATCATGAACTTTCGCACTAGCCATTTCTAAACTCGTCGTAAAAAAAACGCACAAAACACAGTAAAGGCAAGTTAAACGATCCAAAAAGCAATGTATTGCGCGAGAAAAAGGTTTTACTTTTACACTTAACAAATGTCACAGGGATACCGAGCACTGAAAAATAATAAGCATCCCTTATCGCACTATCTCCCCTCTTGTATTTCCTCCTTCACTCCCCCAACATCGCGATGAGTCACTGCGTTCGCTCAAGTTCTCGCCTCACCCTCTTCTCTCCTTCCAGATCTGTTTCTGAGGGATTCTGCTGTCCGTCACCCAAATATATGACCCTTAAAGCATCGAAAAAAATAAGGAAGACCAAGGGACATAAACAAGACAAAAGAGAGAAACCGTTGAAAGATTCAAACAATACATGCAACTTTTGCTCACTTAAACGCGAAAAGGCTATAAAAATCGTCTAATTTAAAATACACATAGCAATTAAATAATACATTATCAGAGCTTATTTATACATTTGGAACATTAAATATGCCTTTTCAAGTAAATACGATTAAAATAAGTTTAATTTAACATTTTTTAAATTTTTGTTAAAAAAGTTCAAAAATCAGCATTTTAGCAAAACTTCAAGCCAAAAGCGGCAAATATAGGAATTGTCCTAAAAATCTCAAATTTTTTGTGTGAACTTGGTGCCACTAGTGGCCACTTTTCCGCACTACCCATCATCGAAAATAAAAAAAAAATGTTTTTTTCGGCCCACCCTAATATGCATGTCATGTATACTCACGGTTTGGTAACTCTGCTAAGATTTTGAAGCAAGTGAAGTTACTTGAAGAGAATTTACATTTTTATTTAATTATATAAGTTATATATTTACTTTAAGAAATTTCTTACAAATGAGTTTATAAATTCTTAAATACTATGTATATTATATTCATGCATGGTTCATTCGAAATTTATATTTTTTTAGTAATATTATAAATAATCGTCGCTTAAATAACAAATAAAACACATTTTGCCGAAAATTTATGCAAGTCTCTAAAGTGAATAGTGAATTATCTTTTATTTTACGAAACTGCGAGTTTATGAAATTAAAGAAATGCTTCAGAAAACTCAGTCCGGTATATTTTCTGCTTAATCTATTGAATTTAAATTACATTTCCATCATTGATCTAGCAATCAATATTTAATCCAAGAGAAATTTATATCGCTGAAAGGCTGCTTTAAAATATATTTAGCAAGAAAATTTGGGCACTAAATTTTCATTAAAATTGAAAATGACGTGAGAATATAAGGAATGTGATAATAGAATTTTGTAACGAAATAAATGTAGATTTATAAAGGGAGAGCATTGGAAGATAAACTGAGCATGTTTGTTTTATTATTGCAACTAATCTAACGAAATTTTCGAAAATTAATTTTTAATGCAATAGCGGACAATTGAGAAGTGCGTGGACAATTACTGGAAAGTCGTCAAGTGTGAATTTATTCAAATCTTATATTTACACTAAGTGAGTGTACTAGACTATGTATATATATTTAATATTATATTTTTAATTGCTACATCATCAATATTTTCTCTCAGGTAACAGCGTGGCACACAATTGCTTGGTCAACACGTCTCATCACCTGTTAGACAAAGACAGAATTGGATTATTTTCATATTGGTTTGTGATATAGCCCCACAAAATATACAGATGAATTATTCACTGTTTTATTCAGCTTACCCATTTTTTGTAATTTTATATAAGCATTATTTATTATCTTTAGCAATATTTTCAAACATTATTTGTTTTAATTTATTAATGTACTACCTGTTTAACTTGCTCTACGCACGGGAGTTCATGTTCAATTACTATTCCATTTAGAAAAATATTTTTCTACTACTGTGCATTTTTTAAATGAAATTTAATTTATCATGTTACTATGGCAGCATACGATAAAACGATATCTTTGTCATAAGGGAATAAATAGAATTAAAAGTTTCGTTGATGTCTGTGATAAACTGTTTTTCTTTTTTTCTTTTTTAAACGGTAATAATTAAGCGCAATTAAATAATCTCTTATTATTTGCATGCGAGGTAAAAGATTTATCCTACTAACCGCCACAATTTCTTAGTATTGCAGCGTGGTGTACGTAATATGAATACAACACATTGCACTGAACATTTAGAACTGGTTCGAACTCACGCGATTAAGGGTCGAACATAAAAAATTGCAAAAATTCGTCAAAACCATTATTTTTTTTTCGAATTTTTTGCCACAATCTTTCATGATCACCATATCAGCAACCGGTGTGCCAGATTTCCTAGCCCTGCGCCCAGTAGTTTCCGAGTTTTTGAGGTTACATAGGTACGCGCACGGATTTTAATAGGGTAGATAATTTGCCACGTGATCGAAAATACATTTATTACATTTTGAAATTAATATATTTTAGAAGAAATATTTTTATTGTCTTCAAATTTCAAATCTTTCGGTTGCAATAAACATGAAACTTGAAAGTCTTCAAACATGAAAAATGAGAAAACGAATGTCAGATACAAATATTTGTTATGTTTTAAGGATGCACTTTATTGCCCCGTTCTCATCACTGATTTTTCGTTTATTCTTCCTTAATATCTATCAACTTCTTCTTATGCAAATACTAGAATATTCACAGATACATATAAGATCAACGAAAAATCCTAAAGATATTATAAGATATTGAATAATAATTACTCACATCCTACGTACTTAATATAATTATTATAAGCGTTATTATTATCATCATTAATGTTTTTTAACTCTATTTGTTTCATTTATTAATTTTTAATTCGTGTCATGTGATCGAAAATGAATTTATTACATTTTGAAATTAACATATTTTAGAAGAAATAATATTTTTCCTTGGTATCAAATTTCTAATCTTTCAGATTTAACAAACATGAGATCTGGCAATATTCAAGCAAACAAAATGAGACAGCGAATGTTAGATACACATATATGCTATATTTTACGTAAAGCATCAAGGATGTATTGTCCCGTTCCGATCACTGACTTTTTTTATTCTTCTGTAATAACTATCAGCATCTCTTTATGTGAATACTAGGATATTTAAAAATATATATAAGTTTACAGAAAAATTATGAAGATACTATCAGACAATGAATAACAATTACTCACATCCTGCGTATTTAATCAATTATTATAAGCGTTATTATTATCATCATTTATCTCGTTAAACGTTATTTGTTTTCATTTATTAATTTGTAATTCGTCAAATGATCGAAAATTCATTTATTATATTTTGAAATGAATATAATTTAGGAAAAAAAATAATTTTTATTGGTATCAAATTTCCAAACTTTCAGATATAACAAGCATAAAATTAGACAATATTCAAACAAGCAAAATGAAACAGCGAATTTGTGGCATTCGTTATTTCTCACCTTAAACATCAAGGATGCACTTTATTGGCTCGTTCCTATCACCGATTTTTTTCTTATTCCTCTTTAAAATCTGCCTGCTTCTCCTTATGTGGGTATTCATATCATAAATCCAATCTTAAGATATAACAAACATGAAATTTGATAATATTCAAGTAAGCAAAATTAGACAGCGAATGTCAGATGTAACCATTTCTAGTTTTTCTCCTGAAAGATCAAGGATGCTCTTTATTGTTTCATTCCTATCACTGAATTTTTTTATTCTTCTGTAATATCTGCCAGCTTGTCCTTATGTTAATAGTACTAGGATATTCACAAATATGTATTAGCACAACGATAAATACTGAAGGATTATCAGATACCAAGCAAAATGAGACAGCGAATGCCAGATGAAACCATTTCTAGTTTTTCTCCTGAAAGATCAAGGATGCTCTTTATTGTTTCATTCCTATCACTGAATTTTTTTATTCTTCTGTAATATCTGCCAGCTTGTCCTTATGTTAATAGTACTAGGATATTCACAAATATGTATTAGCACAACGATAAATACTGAAGGATTATCAGATACCAAGCAAAATGAGACAGCGAATGTCAGATGAAACCATTTCTAGTTTTTCTCCTGAAAGATCAAGGATGCTCTTTATTGTTTCATTCCTATCACTGATTTTTTTTTAAAATTCTTCTGCAATATCTGTCAGCTTGTCCTTATGTTAATAACACTAGGATATTCACAAATATGTATAAGCTCAACGATAAATCCTGAAGGTATTATCAGACATTGAATAATATTTACTCTCATCCTACTCTTAGAAATTCCGGCAAATACCGCATAATTAATCATCGTATTTTACTATTGCAAGGTGTTAACTTAGATCCCAAACTCATTATCATAATTTCTAATTTTAAAGAATATGACAGCTTAAAAATAGGTATGAGATATAAAAAAAATATTTTAACAAGTAATTTTATTTTATTATCATTGTTAGAAAATAATTTAATCGCCTGCGATGAAGGTGTAATCCATGGATAAACATACAGGATACACTTACGGCAAAATCTGTAATGGCAAAAGTACTAAAGTCACTAATGAGAAGGGAGAAGAATTAACAAACCTCTGTAATTTACCTATGTTGATGAAATATGTTTGCGCTCTATGTTATGCATATCTATTTTTTTCCAAAACGTTGCAGAGCCTGACGATATTGTATTTATACTTGATTTATTTAGCTTCTTTTTTTATCGTACTTGTATCGTTCACCTTTAACTTACAAAAAAATAATTATAATAATAATATAAAAAAAAATCGCAGAAAACTCTGTTGAAAACTTAAATATGTAACTTTAATTGAATTGTAAAAGATCAAATTCAGGTATTGTGTTAATTTATTCACAGCGAATAAAATTTTATTGAGTGTAATACATGTATCTCTATTTTTTTAAACTTTTAGATTTATATAATTCTAAAAAATTGAAAAAAACTAATTTTTCCACGTCTGTAATATAATTAATATTTCTTATATGTTAATATTATAAATATTATTGAACTCAATGTACGCTATTTACATTAAAAGCAATCTTTTTATTTTATCAGTAAGAAAGTGAAAATGCGAAAATTTTAAAAGATTATTGTAACGATTGTTTAATCTTCATAAATTAATAAAACATCGGCTATAAAAATTTCTCTACCAAATGGGAATATTTATGAAATTTCCTGGTACTTGTGGAGTGCAATATTTCGTACATTTTTATAGTACACTACTGCTTTATATAGCATTAAATCCAATTATATAATATTTACTTGATAGATAACATTCAAGACGAAATTTTTAGCTCGTGTTTTGTTATATTTGCATCGTTCACCCTTCATGTAAGGATATGTATATATATATCCGTAAAAACATAAAGTGTTGAAAAAGTAAACATGCAACATTAAAAAAAAAAAAAAGATCACAATATGGCAGGCAGTCAATAACAAAAATATTCCTAGAGTTGGAAGTTTCTTCCCCATTGTCACTAAAGGCGCTGAAATCACAATCGCATTACCATTACGCTCTATGGAAGCGTTCTATCTTGTATGTTTATCGACGGTGTAGTCTGCCAAAGCTGAGTTACAGCGCCTAGAATAAATAGTGAGAATTCTGTTATCCAAACATCGCTAAAAAGTTGTATCCCTGAAATGTGCAATTATGCTGAAATCTAAAGAGCCGATCGCAGCGGCATCTGCTATATATATTCAAATTTTAATTTAAACATTGTATTGTTACAGCGTCTAGACTAAATCGTCTTGGAGTTTAAGAAAATATCCTGCAGATGTCTCTGTGATCGACTCTTTGGATTTCAGCATTGTTTGACACCTAAGGGATTCCATATTTTAGCACTTTTTTAAGTATTACTGGGATAGCCGATTTCCACACTATATATTCTAGTCGCTATAGCTGAGTGCTAGCAATTTTTTGTGAAAGTTTATTTTTCTGAAAAAAGGCAACGCTCTCTTTTTGTTTACATGTTTTTATTCGATTCTAGAATGAGTTATGAAACCATGAGGGTTTAATTAATGTGTGATACAGTTCACTTTTGTACTGAATATGTGTTTTGAGTTATTGATTAATCCTGATCATATTTAAAATACAGCCAGCGCTCTCAATCATTATTTTTTAATTATTAAACGTTATTTGTTTTATTTTTTAAATTAATAAATTCTTTTGAGAATGAAAATGCATTTTTTTGCATTTAGTATTTTAAAAAAAGTATATATATATATATATATATATATATATATTTTTTTTTTTTTTTTTGCATAAAGTTTCCAGTCTTTTTGATATCACAAATTTGGGAATATTTAAACAAGTGAAATGAGTCAATGCGTGCTTCAAGCAAAGAGCATTTATTATTTATCACCTAAAACACCAAGCATTTAAATTAGTCTATGGTTTCTCATCTGAAATCTTTAATTCTTATGTATTATCTATAACACATACCGTATATAGATACTAGGAAATTCACAAATGTATATAAGCTCTGCTATAAATCATAAAGAGATTAACGTGTAATGAGTAATAATTACTCACATCCTACTCTAGAGATTCTGTTAATACTAAGATAATTAATCTTCGTATTTTACTAATCCAAGGGATTAAATTTAGATCCCGAAATCTTTATCAGAATTTCAACTTTTAATGAATTAACAGATCAAATGTCGTCATAGGGAATCAATAAATAATTTTAATACAAATGCATAAAAACGTTTATTTTTTATTAGCCATCACCGTCGTTTGATAAAATTATATTACATTGGCAGCAGGTTTCTGATGAAGTATATACTCTATTTATTTTCTATTATTTGCATTTTATCACTATTTTTTAGGCATTTATTAGCAAAAGAATTGCTATTTATTGTACCTATTCTATGCATTTAAAATCTTCTGTAACCGTGCATGTTTTTGATGTTATAAAGGTGAAATGAGATTATGTATTTTCGATTTGGACGTGTATATGCGCGTGTATAAGCATGTAGATAAGAAGAATATGTATTTTCATAAAAAAATAAATATTTAAGTATTCAGCATTCAAAATTAATGTAATATAGGTGCTGGGCAACATATAACTATGATATGTTCCCGCACCATGTTGGTTAAATCAAAGTAAAATTGCGTAATTTGTTATTTCTGTTTGTATAAATATTTTTTATAAAATATAATTATGAGTGTAAAATTATAATGTATTTAAGTATATATATATATTTAAGTAAAATAGGAGTGTAAGTTCATACAAAAATTATTAAGTTGATTTTAAATATTAAATATATATTTTTAAAAAATTGTTGTATTGTAAAATGAATGTATAATGTTGAATAGAGTTCGGATCTCAGACAACAACAATAGCCAGACGCCATGGTGTCGTTTTATGACAAGCCAATGGAAAGTGGTGTATAATTAGAAATCGTAAAATAATAAAAACGTTGGAACAAATTTATGGCCTCAATAAAAGTGTTGGGATAAATTTATGGCTTTTCAGACCACCCAAACTTTAAGGCAGATAATAATATTAAAGTATATGTAAGGGGCCATTTGCAGACTGTTAGCTAATAGGCCTATCGAAGTATAATAAAAAATCTTCTCACATCCAATAACAGTGGACTAGACAAAAATAGTTCCACCCACTGCAGGAGTTGTGGTGCAAGAAGAATAAGGTTTGAAAAAGAGAGTCTGAAAAAAGATGTAGAGGACGCAGGAGCTCTCCTGAAAGCCCGTGCAATGAATCCTGAAAGCCCCAGTAATGCCCAAGCGAGATGGACACATCGGAGCGAGCCTAATCAAGCCTAATTGAGGATGTCTTCCTGATGTACATATCGGAGTGAGCCTAAGCAAGCCTAATTGAGGATGTCTTCCTGATGTACATATCGGAGTGAGCCTAAGCAAGCCAAATTGGGGATGTCTTCTTGATGTTAAAATAAAGAGGATTATTCTACAGAGGTCCGTAGCTATGCATTCTGCCATCCCGATGTTGCCGCTCTGATACGAAGCGAATTCCGGATGAAATATGAATCTGATCCTAAGCAACGCGACAACTCTGAATTTGATGAATAAAGGCCACCATCCCGTATATTAAAAAAAGGTACGACTTTAAACTTTTTCCTTTACCACTAAGATCATATGAAAATTCATAAAAATACTTTTCTGATATTTTATGGTAGAGAGTAATCTGAGATCCGACAAAACCGATAATTAAATAAAATTAAGGTAATTTAAAAATGAAAGAGAATTATTCTTTTAGCAAAAAGAAAAAAATATAATAATTAGAGTAAATGAAAATATTGTTTTTTTTTTTTTAAAGATTAAATATACTTAAAATAATGAGAAGCAAACAAAGGTGTTGCTTTCTATTTTTTGAATTAATATTATGTTTTTCTGTATATAGTTGTGTTCAATGTAAATAAAATATTTAATCAAGTTTTAAAAAGTTTCTGTAATTGTTTAATTGATAATGTTTAAGGTGTGTCAATTTATTTTTACAGCTTAAAATTTTAGTTTAATTCATAGGTGGAAGAGTTCGTCTAAATAATTCACAACGCAAACTCTTAATTTTATTCGTAATTATTTAAATTTAATAATTACATTTTGACGCGAATTTTAATTTAATTTTATTAATGCTTCGCGTTGCTCTTCTACTAGAATTATGTAATTACGATCACTTATGTTATTTGAATTTATCTAAGGTATATAAAATTATATACCAATTTGCTATGAGGTTGCCTGGATGATTTGGATCAATTAACAATTTTGGATATAAATTAAATAGAAAATAAACAGGTGTAATTATCTGTCCAGCATCCCCCCTTCATAGTAAAAATGGTGCTATGACTCAGGAACGTTCATCTGAGGTCATTAGAAATAATAATAATAATAATAATAATAATGGAAAATAAATTTAAGTATTATTTTAATGTCACAATTTTAAAGATATTGTAGGTATTTAAGTCTAATTGATTAAAATTTTATTAAAATTAATTTTATTATTGTAACAATAATGACACACATATAATAATTTTATATAAATAAAATAAATAATATATGTTAGCAAAAAAAAAAAAAAAAAAAAAAAGGGAAATGAAAAAAATAATTCTGGGATTTATAATAGGTAAATTTAGGAATTACAATTTTGTTTTTTCTCTCTTTTCTCTTTTGGTTGGATCTCAGTTACCATTGAGAAATAATGGCATTCACATCACAGATGACACATTTGTAAAAATAATTTTTTTTTTATATACTGTATAAATAATAATAATAAGAATAATAAGTAAAATTTGATAATATGTCTGGTATAAAAATGATTGAAATGTCAATAGATCATGATTTTTGAAATTGTATCACCTTGATACGAAAGAAAATTGATGAGTCGTACTACGAAGTAGTAGTACAATATTTACAAAAAAAAAATAATAATAATAAGATTGTTTTTTCTGTAGAAAAAGACAGATATTTTTCTGTTAAATGGAATTATTATTTTTTTTATATATACGTGTATTATAAATATTTTAGGGGTATTTATGTGTGTAAAAGAATAATCTACAAAACAACTTCATCCCCTAAGAAATTTTTTTTAAATTTTAGTGCTGTTGTTTTTATGTATTTATGCAATTTAGAATATTTTCATACATATGTTGTAATATAGAAAAAATAGTATGAGATGCAAAATATTTACGAAGCGAAATTATGAAAGAATATTTGGAATCTTTAAACATACAAAGGAAATTTGTGAGTGTATACCGTACGCAAGGAAATGGACTTTGTGAAGTTACCAATAAAATATTAAAAACATCAATTGTAGCTATGTCGAAACGCACTACGGAATGGGACATAAGACTGGATTTTTTTAAACTAGCGTATAATTCCTCGAAACACCGCGCTACGGGATATAGTCCCTCACTGCTATTTTTCGCAAGGGAAATAAAAAATCCCTTCACAGCCCATATTCCTTCTGAGGAAATATATACCCACTCTTATGTTAAAAGCAGAATACAGCATATGAAGGAAATCAAAATTCAATCCCTTGCAAACCAGGAGAAAATAATGCAAGAATATATAGATGAAGAGGCATACGAAAAAGTAAAGGATTTAAATTTGGGTCAAACAGTATATTTAAAATGTATTGGAAAACCAGGCGCATTAGAGCCAAAATTTCAAGGACCCTACGAAGTTACTAAAAAGTTTAAAAAATTTAATTATTTATTACATTATGTTCCAGATAAATCAATAGAGCCGATCAAACGACATATGGATCAGCTGTACGCTCCGAAATATGCAACAGGTCATACAGAGGCGGAAATTACGAATTTACAGGGGTCTCAGAAAAAAATTAAGGGTGATAAAAATTACAAAAATAAATGTGACATTTGTCAAAGAAAATCACACTCAACTGAAAATTGTTGGTTTAAATTAGACAAAAAGACGATTCAAAAGGGTGACAAAGGTACTATAAAGTATTATAAAAAAAATAATAAATATTCTGAGAATGTAGACCCATATTTAAAGTATCAAATAGATTATGATAACAATATGTCGTTATATGGTTATACACCATATACAAACTTATACGGGGATGTTATACAAGATCATTACCCTTTCCCCCCTCCCCAATATTATCCATGGGATATGAATTGGTATTAAAAATAAATCAAATACATAATTAATCGAATTTCAAAATTTAAAAATTTTCAAAATTTAAAAATAAATTTTTCTCTTTTAGGTAAAAAAAAAAAAAAAAAAAAAAAAAAAAAAAAAAAAAAAAATTGAAACAAAATTAATAACTTGCCTTTTTAAAATTCAAAATAATAATAAGAAAGGATAGGAAAATGGGAACGCCAATTTGTCTCAGGGTTACAATATTGAGCAAATGTGCAGGGCGCACCCGAAAACATACTTATAAAATTATGAAATGTGCTTCACAAAACTTCAATGGAGCAGCGAAATATTTATCTCCAGGCAAAAGTTATATATTTTTTTTTCTTTTCGAATATGAATTAGAAAATATAAAATCTTAACAAAGCCAAATAACATTAAAACTTAATTAATTTAATAGTAAATAATGTTGGAGTAATTTTCAAAAAAAAAAAAAAAAAAAAAAAAAAAAAAAAAAAAAAAAAAAAAAAAATTCTGTTTTCTATAAGGGTAGCTTTTGCTAATAGCCTTACAATTTAGATGACAGAATTTCAGAATTACTCTTTAAAATGAGTAGGTGTAAGCTATAGGTTCAGGGTAGTTAGAACAGCTTTATAGCATACTCATATATATATTTTTTTCTTATATAAATATATGGTTGACAAGGAATAAATTATTAGTGCACTCTATATTAGGATAGCGGTCAGCTATAAGCCTAAATATAATAAAATATGCAAAAAGTACTAAGATTTATTCCGACAGTTCAATTACAACTTATATGCTAAAGTCTAGAATTTAGACAGCAGGGATAAGTTTTATGAACAAAAGTGTTATAAAAAAATTATAAAAAGGATTTTGGTGTAGCACATTGGTTTTTAAAAAACATATATATGTATAACAATGGACAAGGCAAGTTATTTCAATATGATTGCACACAAAATTATTGTAAAAAAAATTACACAAATAAATAATTGAAGTAAAATTAAAATTTTCTCACCAAAGGCTTTCTGTATAGGGTGCAATTTTGGCCTACGGCTGGGTATGCACCAACACCAACAAAATTTTTGTAGAAAATTTATCAATTCACAGATACATCAATATATGGTCATCACTTAGGCATTAACTTCAGGATTCTTGGCTGAAAAAGGAATCGAAGAAAAAATTAAGTATGGTATAATTACTAGATGTTATGCTCAGAAACAATAAAATTAGTAATATTATATTGTAAAAAGCAGCATTTTGAGTTTTATTTAGGAAAACTTTTGATTTTTAGGTTTTACACATTTATGGAGTGTCTAGCTCAGTGTATAGTTCCTAGATTTAATAAAAAAAATAATAAATAAAAATATAAGTTGGTGTTGTTTTCAAAATAAATAACAAAAGGTATAGCAATTAGCATTTACAGTTAAAATTTATGGAATTTTCAGCAAAATTAACATTAGAAAAACATAGTTTATATTATATTTAACTTGATAAGCTAATTTACTTTTATTAACGGTATTCAATTAGAATTAAAGTAGGCTTAAATCCAAGTTAAATTAATTAATAACATTGTTGTAGTGTAAAATTTTATGTAAGACTATTATATTTTTATTGTATTTATAAAAATATGCAAATTTAATAATTAATAAAATGTATTAGCAAAATTATTTAATATAAATATTAAATGACATCTTGCTGAAATCAGCTAGAAATTAGATTTTTTTTTTTTTTTTTTAATGAAATATCTTATAAATTTATGTTATTTTAGAATTTAAGCATTTTTTTTTCTCTTTACTTTCCCTTAGAATTAAATGCAATTCTAAATTTAACACATATAAATATACATAGTATTGATAAATTTGAGTGTGTGAGTTCATAAAATTTTTTTTATATAATTTGGCCAATTTAACATAAGACAACAAAATAAATAAATAAATATATTTATATATATTGGCCTTATTTTTATTAAAATATGTAGTATGGCTTAATAAATTTATTTACTTAATTTTTTTATAGTACGTACAGTAATTATTTTAAAAACTTGATCTATAAAAAAAATTGGATGTGGTTGTTTGTGAGTATACAAAGATTTTTTCTGCTGGCAGAAGTTCTTTGGTCCGGCCGGGTACTCATAGATGGCTGCATACGATGTTACGTAGTAATTATCATTTGCTTTTTTTTTTTTTTTTTTTAATTATACAAGTGTATTAAGTACATTTTTTTATAATTAAATAATAATTATTAATGTTTGATTAATAATAATAATTTATTATCTTTTATTTTTAAACATATCATTAAATTTTAGACAGTAGAATTCACATACGGAATGTTAATGATAAATAAATTTTTGAATAAATAAATTTTTATTTCATTCAGTAAATAAATAAATATGAAAATTTAACAATCTTTTAAGATAGAATTGTTGGCTAAATAAATAATAATTAAAGAAAAAAATTGTTCTCTTCTTCGTCAATGGCATTTTCTGACAACACTACTTAATAGTATTAAATGAAGGTGCATTTTTTAGGTCAGCGTAATGCATATTTTGCATTTTGAGAGGCTGTAGAAGTCATATTTCCGTGTTGTTTACATTTTAATAGTAAACAATATCATGAATCAAAATTTGTGTTTGTTAGAAAGGTCTAAAAATATACAATGTAATCAGTTAAAGAAAATTATATGCATTTTTTTTTAAATCCTGAAAGGCAATTTGGTTTAGATTTGAACCTGACAGCATAAAAAGCCACGATCGCTTCAGTCGTAGTATGAGGCAGGAGAATTCAAATGCTAGAATCGCCATTTTTCCCCTGCAAAATAATAAAAAAAAGCAGAAGGTTTACATTAGATATGATACAAATATATACACTGTTTATGCATAGATTAAGTTTAAAATTACATACAGGCATGCACAGTGAGTTAAGAAGAAAGTATATCAAGAAATTATACTAATTAATAAGGTAATTACAAGCATGAAATGGATTTAAATACATACTTTTTGAAGTCGTAAAATTTTGTCACAGCACAAATCACCTCGCAGAAAGGGATTAGTAGCTTGACCAACCCCTCGTTTAGAAAGGATCAGGGACATTCAAAAACTGGTTTTATTTTATTCTCTCCTCCTTCTTTTTTTTTCTCTCTTTCTCGTATCGGGTAAAGTTGGAGAGCATTGCGTAATGATATATTAAAGGAGATGAGATAGCTTGTATATTTTGACGTATCATACATGTTAGAAGTAACAAATAAATAAATAAAATAAT
The DNA here is from genome assembly GCA_963932465.1 of Maratus speciosus. Classification (NCBI taxonomy): domain Eukaryota; kingdom Metazoa; phylum Arthropoda; class Arachnida; order Araneae; family Salticidae; genus Maratus; species Maratus speciosus. The sequence continues at coordinate 508,957,609 of OZ010786.1, read as the reverse complement.
GTAACCAGTTTGTATACAATATTTTTCTGATTATAATTTGAATACATCAGATTAATTATGTGAAAATATAACATGTCATATTACAAGCATTGTATTTACTTTTATTCAGTATAAAATGTGTTTTAAATGAAACACTGTGTCATAAGGTTATATGTGATGAAATAATATGTCAAATGCGTATGCCATTATTTTTCTTGTAATTAGGTTTATTTCGGCATATTAGTTTCAGACAAAATTATAGCTTTGAATGTATTTTGGGCACTTAAACTGTAAAGTTACAAAATTAGTAAACATGTGTGTGGTAAAGAAAAAAGGCTTCGAGAAAGACGTCTGATTTTCAGTACAGAGGTCTTCTATAAATGTGAATGTCAACAGACAACTATGCTATCATGTGTTGAACTTTCTGTTATGAAAAATAGAAGAACTTCATATAAAATATACCAGAACCATTGATAATTGAACTTTACAGACTTAGTTCAAAAACTGTGTAGATACACAGTCATATGGACACGTACATTCCTTTAAGCTTTACAAAAAAAAAAATAAAACCAGCAGTCAGTTTTTTTTTTTCTGACACCGGGAGAGATGCTGGGCAACATATAACTATGATATGTTCCCGCACCATGTTGGTTAAATCAAAGTAAAATTGCGTAATTTGTTATTTCTGTTTGTATAAATATTTTTTATAAAATATAATTATGAGTGTAAAATTATAATGTATTTAAGTATATATATATATTTAAGTAAAATAGGAGTGTAAGTTCATACAAAAATTATTAAGTTGATTTTAAATATTAAATATATATTTTTAAAAAATTGTTGTATTGTAAAATGAATGTATAATGTTGAATAGAGTTCGGATCTCAGACAACAACAATAGCCAGACGCCATGGTGTCGTTTTATGACAAGCCAATGGAAAGTGGTGTATAATTAGAAATCGTAAAATAATAAAAACGTTGGAACAAATTTATGGCCTCAATAAAAGTGTTGGGATAAATTTATGGCTTTTCAGACCACCCAAACTTTAAGGCAGATAATAATATTAAAGTATATGTAAGGGGCCATTTGCAGACTGTTAGCTAATAGGCCTATCGAAGTATAATAAAAAATCTTCTCACATCCAATAACAGTGGACTAGACAAAAATAGTTCCACCCACTGCAGGAGTTGTGGTGCAAGAAGAATAAGGTTTGAAAAAGAGAGTCTGAAAAAAGATGTAGAGGACGCAGGAGCTCTCCTGAAAGCCCGTGCAATGAATCCTGAAAGCCCCAGTAATGCCCAAGCGAGATGGACACATCGGAGCGAGCCTAATCAAGCCTAATTGAGGATGTCTTCCTGATGTACATATCGGAGTGAGCCTAAGCAAGCCTAATTGAGGATGTCTTCCTGATGTACATATCGGAGTGAGCCTAAGCAAGCCAAATTGAGGATGTCTTCTTGATGTTAAAATAAAGAGGATTATTCTACAGAGGTCCGTAGCTATGCATTCTGCCATCCCGATGTTGCCGCTCTGATACGAAGCGAATTCCGGATGACATATGAATCTGATCCTAAGCAACGCGACAACTCTGAATTTGATGAATAAAGGCCACCATCCCGTATATTAAAAAAAGGTACGACTTTAAACTTTTTACTTTACCACTAAGATCATATGAAAATTCATAAAAATACTTTTCTGATATTTTATGGTAGAGAGTAATCTGAGATCCGACAAAACCGATAATTAAATAAAATTAAGGTAATTTAAAAATGAAAGAGAATTATTCTTTTAGCAAAAAGAAAAAAAATATAATAATTAGAGTAAATGAAAATATTGTTTTTTTTTTAAAGATTAAATATACTTAAAATAATGAGAAGCAAACAAAGGTGTTGCTTTCTATTTTTTGAATTAATATTATGTTTTTCTGTATATAGTTGTGTTCAATGTAAATAAAATATTTAATCAAGTTTTAAAAAGTTTCTGTAATTATTTAATTGATAATGTTTAAGGTGTGTCAATTTATTTTTACAGCTTAAAATTTTAGTTTAATTCATAGGTGGAAGAGTTCGTCTAAATAATTCACAACGCAAACTCTTAATTTTATTCGTAATTATTTAAATTTAATAATTAAATTTTGACGCGAATTTTAATTTAATTTTATTAATGCTTCGCGTTGCTCTTCTACTAGAATTATGTAATTACGATCACTTATGTTATTTGAATTTATCTAAGGTATATAAAATTATATACCAATTTGCTATGAGGTTGCCTGGATGATTTGGATCAATTAACAATTTTGGATATAAATTAAATAGAAAATAAACAGGTGTAATTATCTGTCCAGCAATAGGTTTTAAAAGGATAAGGTAATTCGGGGGAAGACTCCAAATATAAGGATGGTTTGCTTAGTAGAGCCAAAATTGAAATGATAAGATAAATAAAAAAATATACCACGATGCTCTTTAATAGTTAATTGGTTATGTGCACTCATTAATTCATTTCCCAGTGTTTAAATGATTATGAAATTTAATGTTAAATAAACTCGTGTAATTGTGGCATGTTCCCCCATGCATAGGGGGAAGATGCCACAGCACTGAAAATAAGAAAAATAAGACTAATATTGGAACATTACCTGTGAATTAACAATAACTATGGTCAAACAAACAAATCTGTAAGCTGAAATCTTTTTTTTTTCAAATTTACTTTGCCAAAACTATTAATGGCACAAGCCTGCACAAGATTTCATTTAGTGCAAATGATAATCATTGCAATCTTCGTGCAGCCAATTCTTGTATTTTATGCACTGAATCCAACCACACTTGAAACATTTTTTTTAGCGTAAAAGTATCCTTTACATACAGCAGAAAAATCTTCATTATTATCCTCATAAAAATTATCACCACTGGTATCCAGAGGTATTTCTTCAGTTGAGGAAGACGCGATTTTACGTCTTTTTTACTTCTGTTTTTTCCGAGGTTTCTTTTTATTTATTTTACTTTTTCTCTATCTTTTCTTTTATCTTTTACCGCATAGTTTTTCTTCTCTCTGGTGCAGTTAAGATCTCTACTGCTTGTTTCTTACGCCCAGATGGTTTAGGTTTTGTGACCTGAGGAATAGGACTGATTGCTTCTAGACAAGAAATCCCTTTTTCCGTGATGGTGGAGGCATTTGCTGGTTACAATCCACTGCCGCTAGATCTGCTGTTAGAAACAACTGCTGGTATAGGTCCATATGATCTGTTAATGGAATCAACTGCTGGTGTTGACCTAATGTCACATGCGCCGATTGTGGAAGCAACAGCTCTATCATTAATGGAACCCTCAGGGATATCAAACGCATGTTCTGGGATTGCTTGTGGATTATAGGGATAAATTCCTGAAACTGAAAACCTAGAATTGCCATTTCCTACTGTGGCTGTCTTGCTCCAAACTGTATTCAGAAGATATCAGAACTGAAGTCTTCAGAGTTTACGATGTGGCTGGCTGTGGATCCAAGCGTTCAGGGCTTGTCACCAATATGTTTTTAATCGTTTAAAAAATGAGTGATCAAGTGTCTGCAAGTACTGGGTAATGTGATTTGGAAGACAGAAAAGAAGTAATTAATTTTTGTCTTCATTTTAGCTTATTTCTGAAGCATGTTGCGTCTTCCCCCAAGTATAGGGGGATGATGCCACACACACTTATTTCCGTATTGCTGCAAAATTATGACCACTTCTGCTTGCTTTGTGAGTGTAACAGTATATGGAACTCACTTATATTGCTAATATCACATTTAAAATAAAACATCCGTTTATAAACTTTAAATATGAGCAAAGGAATATTATAAGGGCTTTACTCACCTGGTTAAATGTTCCCAAGATCCAAAAGTAACGGCGCTTAAAGGCGACAAATTAAGTTAAATTCACAAGCCACGTGCGCACTACGACAAGACTCGTCACACAAGCCGTCATTATTTTTATCTGTTGACACATAAAAGTACTAGGAACAAACTTGCGTCTTCCCTCGAATTACCTTATATAAATCTTAAGTACGTCACTTGCAATGTGACAGATTTACTTTTATTCTTGTTTTTCCCTTATCATCAGAATAAATGCTTATACAATACTACGCTCAAAATTATCCAAATGTATGTTGTATGAATAATAAAAACAATATTTTACATAACATGAACAGTTGCATATTTTATATTTATTATATTCTAAATAATGAATTAAAGATTTATCTAATACAAAAACTGTATTATTTCTTTATTTTATACTGAGATAAATTAACGAAGTTTTATTTCTTTACGTTAGGCAAACTGATTTGATTTTAAAATGTAAATATATCTAGTATATGGAGATTTCATTTCGTATAGATGTTTTAAAATACGACTGAATAAATTTACAAGTTGTGCATTATTAATTTATTTCGTCAATTCGGAGAACTTGCATCTCTATGCATACCTAATTAATATAAAAATAATAAAAAAATCCTTACATATTAAAGTAATAACAATTGCATTTAAAAGTTGTATTAACATAGGAATGCGTAAACAAAAATACATCTTTTTCTTGTTTAAAAATTCACTAGTAAAATCGTTTAAATTTAGATGTTCTCCCATACATAAATGAATATCTAAATTTTTATATATTTCCTATCAAAGAGATGTGTAATTAAAAATCATGTAATATGGTTATTACGGTTCAAGCAATAATTCAATTCAAATTTATTAAACTCTTTCATATCCACTTTAAAAAATTTTAAATTAAATATTTCTTTCCAGCGGCAGAATGGACTTCTTTTTTCTATTATTGCAGTGAATAAATAACTAACGGAGAAAGCTAAGAAGTGCTGAGTTGAAGGTAATAAATTCTTCGAATAAACATGATATTGCATAGTATCACTTCGCAAATATGAACTTTTACCCCCCAACCTACAACTTCATGTGAGACACGTGGTCTTGTATTCGGGCCAAAACTGATTATCATGGGCCTGGCTCGTACTACATAAGTCGGGCCAAATGTAAATATTACGGACGTGGCCCCTGGTACAACTGAATTTTTTTCCAGCGGCAGAATGAACTTCTTTTTTTTTCTAATATTCCAGTGAATAACTAACTAACGGAGAAAGCTAAAAAGTGTTGAGTTGAAGGTAATAAATTCTTGAATTAAACGTCACCTTGCATAGTATCACTTCGCAAATATGAACTTTAACCCCTCATCCTACAACTACATGTGAGTCACGTGGTCTTTGGGACAAAACTGATTATCATCGGCCTGGCTCGTAGTACATCGGCCGGGACAAATATAAATATTACGGACGTGGCCCCTTGTATAATGATCGAGCCAAATGTAAATATCACGGACACGGCAACGTGGAGCGACAGCAAAGGCAAACGGGCTTACTAATAAACCTTATGCAGTATTATATCTACCACAATTAATACATCAGGTTGTAATTACTTGTCAAATATTCCACAAAGTTAAACCAGTTGTATCTTACACATGTATTTACATTCAGTAAGTCGTTTGCGTTTGGTACAACTTAGGACCGATTTGCTGAACCGTGGAATGGGTCGAAGGTGCGCATTCTTGTTTATGTTTTGGACACAGGCTGTTGAAACGTAAATCGTAGCTTAAGGGGTTAAGGAGCATAGATATTTACAGTTAATGAACATTAATGCATTTATTTTCTTCAAAATTATTTTTGAGAATCATATCTTTGAATTTCTATTTTAATATAGAAACAAGAGAACAAAACGTAAACAAGTGCGCTATAATCCAACAAAATCCTACAAGTCGGAATCACTTGATGGAGGCGGTTTAATACAAGCCGATTTCGCAATAATTGTAGTTCGTCGTTATATCGCAATTGACGAAAGACCGAAAAACAGCTAGATATATGTAAGATAGTAAAAAAAAACCCGAACATATCAATCCTTTCTCAGAATTCGCAATATTTTAATCAAAAGTTCTTATTTTTTTTTAATTATATATTTTAAATCTCCAGGTATTTGCGTGCTAAAAGGCAAACCTACCAACGGCGAGTTGCTTTGCTCTGAAAAGCTGGTAGACGGAAGGCACTGGTTTGAAGCCAGTCGCGTACATTGGCATGATCATTCGGAGTTTGGGTGTTTTTCTGTGACCAATTGGTAAGTGTCTCTGTCATTGGGTAAGCTTACAAAATACGTATTAGGCATCCGAGAAACAAGACCCACTGTGCCACCACTCACATCCTGTATTCCTCGCGTAGGTAATCGGCCGTATTAAACAACACAAACTTTAAAATATTTTATAATAATGTATTTTGTATTAAAGACTTAAGTTCTAATAAGTAATTTTTTTAAAGAGTTCCAGATTTAATTACTCGTATATAAACAATATTCTTAAACTGAATCTCGATTTATCTCTTATTATATTTGTATTTATTTTATAAGAGATAAATATTAAACATATACTGGTTGGCAATAAATAAAGAGTACGTGTTTAAAGGACTCTACGAGCTAAACTATTTGGAATATTTAAAAATGATTTTATAGTTATTTAGAGCATGGGGATAAAAGTTGAGTCATAAAAACATAATGAAAATAATTAGATAGATGACGCTACGTATAAAGGAAAAATAGAAAATTTCCAATCAACTAAATTTTGAAAGCTTTTTTTTTTTTAATTTCGCATGAAAAAGTGTTTTAATTCAAATGATAGTAAATACCTAAGCACGGCAATGAAAGAATATTGTCATCTCAAAAGATATTGATTTAAAAACAATTATTTATCATTCAAGATATACTCAGGATAATAATTATCCTGAGATTTATTCTTGAGAAAACCGTGGTATATATTGTCTAATTAAATATATAACAAATCACAATACACAGAAAAATATAATTCATTAATTGCTGAAATGTGGTAATTTGACACTATAAAAAAGTGTAAAAAGTTTTAATGTACAGTTTATATGTTTCAATTCCACCGAAGCCATTATCAGAACAAATAAGAATAATCTATAGTTGCATGACCTGTCATATAATGATTTGAAACGTCATGAATAAATTATTTTATTTTTAAACATAAAAACGTCGTTAAATAGAAAGTTAATGTTTAAAAAATGTAAAAAATATTTGTTTCTGTTTGTTTTTATCTAATAAATGTGAATGTAAATTACGAATCCACAATTTATGTGCTTTAAAAACAATTTATAGCGCTTCGGTGAAAAACAATATTTAGAAAATGAAACATTCAATTTTCATTCGTTTTGAAAACGTTTGCATGTTAAAAGAATTTGTTTTTTATTTTTTTGTAATAAGAAAAATAAATGTATAAAAAAAATAATGTTGTGAAAAGTAAAATTTAAAGTAAGTTAAATTATGTCAAAAAGACATAACTTAATCTCGGGCATAAATATTTGATTGAAATCTAAATAACAATACACTTTAGAAAAGGCACTGTAAAAATTGACAAAAAATACGGGCATTAAAAAATTATGCTACGTCCAATGATTAAAGTATAAATAAGTAGTACTTAAAACACATAACAAAATAGAAATAATAATTTAAGTTGTTTCAAAAATTATAATCTAATTTTTCTTCACACTTTAAAAGGCTTCGAATCTTTTTGCCACACTTTGATTTCAGTTATAAATATGCTTGTACAATCTAAACTATATTAGATTAATTAATATAACATAATTACGCATGCAGCGTTTACTGCTTTTCCAAAAATAACTTTCGATTTATTCTGTTGAGCTGATTCAGATATCAGACCCAATGCTATGATCGTTAAAGGTTAGTTGGTTGAATTAGTCCTCTATATTCGTACGAGATGGCTCAGTTGTTAAAGATTTGGCGGATTCAACCAAGACATCCCTGGTTCGAATTCTGGGCCGGACTATTTTCATCCACTTGCAAATTTACAAATGTTACAATCTAAACTAGTCAAATGTGCCAATCCCAAAACGTTGTTTTATCTCATACATGTTAATACTTAAAAATTCGCAGTGCGAAAATTAAATGATAATACCATTCAAATTCTAAAGGTATAGGTTCGATGCGTTTTGTGTATTTAAAAAGCAGATATAAGCATCGCATTTCTCAAACAATTCATTGAATTTCTGCAGCCACATTCTTAGATGTCTGCAACAAAATTTTCCAAACCAAACAACGTAAAATCGACACCTGTAGGGAACTATAAACCATAAGCCTAAAAAGGATATATTTATATAAAAGTGTAACAGAAAATGAAGTTTGGTCAAATTCCGTGAATTAGTTTTCGAGATATAGCTATTGCAAAAATCGGGAAAATGGAGCATATGGTATATAATTTACCCCCACCTGTTATATAATTTACACGAAAATCTAATGAGCACCAACATGTATTAAGGATTAACTGAATCTGAAGTTTGATGAAAATCTTCACATTAGTTATTGAGATAGAGCTATTGCGGAAATGCTGAAAAAATACAGCATAACAGCGCCATCTGTTGGACGATTTTTACCAAAACCTAACGAACAACAACTTATGACAACTTGTAACTAAATCTGAAGTAAGATAAAAATCTGTGCTTTGCTTCTTGAGATAAAGCTATTGAGGAAATCGTGAAAAATGCAGTATATCATGCCACCTGTTGGCGATTTTAACCAAAAACTAATCAGCACCAATTTATATTAAGCAGTAACTGAATCTAAAGTTTTATTAAATTACGTTCCTTACTTCTTGAGATAGTGCACCAACGAAACTTTTTTTACAGACAGGCATTTTCCAAAAACCGTTAATTCTTGTTCAGGACGTTCTAAAACCTATAAATCCGTCGATAACCGGAAGTCGAAATTTTTTCACGAATCCGTTATTTTCTTCTTTATAGGTAGAAGAAAGTAATAATTATTGATGGTAGAAAATGGGCTTTAAAGCATTTAGTTAAAAATGGAAAACGATTTTTTAATACCAGAAAACAACGAAATTTCATAAATTTCGATTTTTGTAATTTTGATCATAACTACTTAATTTCGTACGTCGAAGAATGGAATCTGTACCATTTCTTCTGTGAGGATCCAAAAAGTTTTCTAAATAAAGCTTGTACGATCAGGAAATGTATAAAAATTTAAATTTCGTTATTTTTAAGAATATTTACTTTTACCTGTGTGTTGCCGCTAGAAGCGCCATCTATGTGGATTGTTTGGAAACTTGTGAGCTGGGTTCGAGACGCTGCGGCAATCCAAGGAATAGTGTAAATATCGGTTCTCGATCAATTTATTGTTTTGTGAATTAAAATTTAATTAATAATACAGTTCGTAAGTTTTATTTTATTGTGAGCTGTGTGCAATGATTATTTGAGATTGAGCTATTGGCGGGAACATCTATTTTTTGCTCCATTTTCTCCGGAGTAAAAACCAAGCATTTAATTACGTATTTAAGTGAAGTTTCGATTCTACGAGTTACAAGAGTACCGATACGAATTAAGTGTTTTTTTATGACATTTCTGGCGTTTGTTTATTAGTATAAATCTAATAAGTTATTTTAATATTACTTTAATACCGTGATGTTAAAAAGTGCTTTATTGCGAGTTTAAATAATGTGGTTGTTATAATGCAAGAACAATTATTATGTACTGTCAGTAGAGTATTTCGCATTCATACGCGATAATTTAACGCAGAGAATAAACGAAGTTGCAAAATGCTTATTTTGAGAAAACAAAATAAATAAAGAAAACAAAATATTATTCTCCGTGGTCCAGCAATTTCGTAAAAGAGATTCGCCTTTATTTTGGAGGTATGTGAGATTCATTTATTTATTTATTGTGAACTATAATTATTAAAATGTTCAAAGGTACGAAAAAGGAAGACTATCAGAGAGTAGCTTTTGAGTTAGAGATTGATATTTCTGATATAAAATTAACTAATTAGGATTTAATGAATTTAATAAAGGAAATTGAAAAATATAAAGCATATTCTAAATTGGTAGAAGAAATGGCCAATAATATTATAGAGGAGAGAACAAATGAGGAGGCGAAGGTACTAGAACTTGAAAAATTAAAAATTAAACGTACAAAATTAGAGCTTGAGTTGGCTATGGCCCGAGCGGAAACCAAAAGTGAAAAATTAAATGATTTCGAGAACGGAGAAAGCATAGAATCTTTAGACTCTCTCATTAAATGTATAAGACCACTTACAATCAAAATTCGGTCTAGACCGGAAGGTTGGAATTACTTCTTCTCGTCTTTAGAAAGGGCTTTTATTTTAAAAAATGTCCCAGAAAAGTATAAATCGGAAATTCTTCAAATTCTGTTAGGGGAAAGAGCAACAAATGTTATTACATACATTAAGGATGGAGAATTAGAAGATTATTCAAAGGTGAAAGCTATAGTACATAGAAAAGTTGAGCCAACTCCCCAAACTTGTTTAGAACATTTTAGAAAAGCACAACGTCAGTCCAATAAAACGTATGTACAATTTGCATCCCGATTAACAACGAGTAGGGATTATTATTTAAAATTGAGAAATGTGACAGATTTTGAAACTTTAAAAAAGTCAGTGATTTCTGATAAAAATTGTCAGACGCTTGATAAGGATATTACGTGTTTTATAAATGTTAGATAGGGAGATTCTTGGTTTCACCCAATTAAGTTATCTCGGGAGATTGATTTATATTACACATCAAAGGGGGAAAACCTGTGGTTGATAATTCTAGGTCGAATAATAAAATTAATTATTCCAGACCAGTTTCTAAAGTTTTTCTAACTGATGTAAAAAATTCTAAATGTATTTTGTCATGTAATGAAAATTATCCTTTGCATAAATGTCCTGTTTAAAAAAAATATGTCAGTGAGTGATAGAATTGAGCTGCTAAAGGCAAAAAATCTTTGTTTTAACTGTCTTATGAATCATAAAGTAGTCGATTGCAAATCTAAATTCTCGTGTATTATTTGTAGGAAAAGGCACAATGTAACTTTGTATTTTCCTCGCGAACAAATAATAAAAAAAAGTTGAAAACCAAGAGGTAATTTCATAGGAAATCAGTCATATAAACAAATGAGTTAATAAATCTAATTTGGATGTTTCGGCTCCAGTATTTCAGCCTTTCCCAGCTAATAATCAAAACAATTTATTTTCAACAACATGTAATTTGGCTAATGAGTTAAAAGCTGTGTTACTTAGCACATTTGTTTGTTTAATAAAATATGAATTGGTAATTTTCATGAAGTACGAGGTTTATTAGACGTTGGTGCAAACTCGAACTTAATGAGTAAAAGTTTAGTAGATAAACTTAATTTGAAAAGAGAAAAGACTAACATTTCTATTTCAGGCATAAATAATTTATCGCTGTATGTTAGATCTAGGGTTAACACAACAGTTTCAAATAGATATAAGGATTTTCATTTAAAATTAGACTTTTTAAAGGTTCCAAAAATTACAGAACTTTTGTCGTCTAGGCTGCTTGAAACTTCTATCCCAGTGTTAAATAACATCAAATTAGCCGATGTAAAATTTAATGTCCCAGGCCCGGTTGATTTGCTTTTAGGTACAGAAAATGTCTATGAATTTTTAAGACCAGGCCAAATTTATCCGCAAACATTAAATACTAAAATTGTGTTACAAAACAGTGTATTCGGGTATATTGTCAGTGGAAGCCTTCCAGCTAGGGGTGAAATTAATATACATTGTGGGTTAATTACAGATAATTTGGAATTAGAAAAAGTAATTAGAGAATTTTGGGAAATAGAAAACATAGAGAGAGAGTCTGAGATTTCTAAAACTAAGCAAGCAGAAATTTGTGAAGAACATTTTCTGAAAAATAATGAACAATATATGGTGAAATTGCCACTAAAGATCCGTGTTGTCTTGGCGAATCAAAACAAAAGGCAATGAATATTTTAAATTCATTATGGAAGCGCTTAGTTACAGAACTTAAATTTAAGGATCGTTATAAAGCATTTATGGAAGAATATCTAAGTATGGATCACATGGAAGAAGTGATAGAATCTGAAGAGCCAGAAGTCACTTATTATATTCCAGATCATTGCGTGTTTCGTACAAAATCAAGTAGCACACCATTATCGTGTATAATGCTCCAGCTTCGTGTATAATGCTAGTTCCTTAACTTCTACAGGAAAAGCATTAAAAAGTTTGCAGTTTAACGGAGGAACAATCCCAGATGACTTATTTTCTATAATGTTGCTATTTCGAAAGCACCAGTTGGTTTTTGAAGCTGATATTAAAAAAAAAAAAAATTTATGATATTAATTCATCCACGAGATTTATTAGTAATATCATTTAAACCTAAGGTGAATGAGCCAGTAAAAGTGTACAAGTTATGTACTGTGACTTATGGCACAATTAGTGCTCCTGTTTTAGCTACAAGAACCTTAATGCAATTATCCAGAGACGAAGGAGATGAATTTCCTTCAGCTGCGAATGTGTTGTTGCAGGATGTTTATATGGATGACATTCTAACAGGGGCAGATGATTTAGACACAGCTAAGGATATTCAGCAACAACTGATATATTTGTTAAATAGAGGAGGCATGGATCTCCATAAATGGACAGTAAATAATTTTGCTCTTTTATGTAATAATGCAGAATCTGAATATTCTTTTTTCAAATAAGACGAAAACTTTGGGAATATTGTGGAAGCCTCAACCAGATTGTTTTGGGTTTAACTTAATTATCGAGCAAACTGAATTATACACTAAACGATCAGTCTTGTCACAAATTGCTAGAATATTTGACTATTTGGGTTTGATAGGTCCAATAATTACAAGGCCAAATTGCTTTTGCAAAAATTGTGGTTGCTGAAAATAGATTGGTGTTATTATCTCCCAATGAAAGAAAATAAGGAGTGGAATGACTTTCTTATTTCTTTAAAGAGTGTAAATCTGATCAGTATCCCTAGATGTATTCTTATTGCTCAGTCTATTTGTGTAGAACTACATGGATTTTTCAATGCATCTGAAATTGCTTATGGAGCGGTCATTTACGTGAAATCTACTAATTCTTATGGTGATTCTGCTGTTAAGCTACTCACTAGTAAGTCCAAAGTAGCTCCTCTAAAGCATGTCACTATCCCGCGTCTTGAACTTTTTGCTGCAGTCCTGCTATCTAAGTTGATGAAGAAGGTTTTATGTGCCTTAAAACTAGAAGGTTCTAAAACTTATTTTTGGGCAGATAGCACTATTGTACTTGCATGGTTAAAAAAGGAATCCAGTGATCTTAAGACATTTGTAGCCAACAGGATTTACAGGATTCTACAGGATTATACAAAGTTTAAATTCGGTTGAAAAGTGGCATTACGTACCTTCCAAGCAAAATCCTGCCGTTCTTATTTCTAGAGGTATAGATCCCATCAAGATATATCAGTGTGAACTGTCCCAACAAACACCGAACTTATGGGCCACTGATGGGTTCGTTAGCCTTGGCCGAAAGTGTTCGATGGTGGCCCGCTATCAGTGAAAGTTACGGCTCCGTAAAAAAAAGTGTCACGCCGACCAGAATAAGGCCACAAGATAATTGGCCATAAATACAAGAAGTTGCCCACAATCATGCCACTAACTTTTCGCTGAAAATGTTAGATAGCCTTAAACTGCCCACAATTATTCTTTTAATGGCCACTAAAAATAAAAGCTAACCAGAAACTTGCCTTTGTTCTGCCATTTGTGGTTGTCATAAATTAAATTTATCCCAAAGCTGCCCACAAAAAAGCCTATTAGGGTTATTTAAAATGCAATCACTTGCCACTGTTGTGCCATAACGATTGTTTAGGAATAAATCAAAATTTATTCTATAAAAAAAATACTTTTTATCAGCCTAATTAAATGATAAAATATTTTTGATGGATTAAAAAAATCTTATAATTATTTAGATATACTTTTGTAGAAAATGAAATTCTTTCAGTTTGAACTTTTTCAAAAAATTTCCAAAACACAATATTTCACATAGTGCATTAATTTATTTGTTCATTTATTCACTTACATATTTACAAAATTTATATGCAATGCATTTTTAAATAGTTGCATTTCATAAAAATTTATAAAGTGTATAATTGAAAAAATAAACTAATCAATCAATTCATTATCAAATATTGTATTTTGAATATTTTTGAAAAAGTTCAAGTTAAATGAACTTGATTTTCTTGCAAAGTATGTCTAAATAATTATAAGATTTTTTTTTTTACCTGCCAAAACATTTTACCATTCAATTAACCTTCTAAAAAGTATTTTCTTTTGAAGAATAAATTTCGAATTTATGCTTAAATAATATACGTGATTTTAATATAGTTTATTATATATTTTATATAAAAATGTGTGTGTTTGTGATATTCTTTTTACTTAAATTTCCACTATATTTTACACAGCTTCGTTGGTAAATCTGTTAAATTATGCTTATTCATCAAAGCTTTATTAAATCATTATTATCTAAATTTTTGCATCATTTCTGATCATTTTATTAAAATATTACATAAAAATAAGTTTAATCTTTATGTAGTTAACGAATGACAGTATAATATTTCTCATATATTTTAAAATTTTGCTTTTATCAGATAATATTTAACTATTTCTCTTGCAGTTTAATAGCCAAACATTTGAAAAAATATATTATTTCAACTTTTTCAAAATTCTTGAAAATTATTTATAATTATTAGAAATGTAAATAATAGAATCATAAGACGAAACGCAATTTTTTCACCTTGATTCAACATAAAATATATGATGTGAACATTAAAAAGGTCCACAATCTTACTTAAAAGGAGACTAAAGTAATGAAGAAGATGTTACAAGTTTAAAATATACATTTTATTTAAAATTTCTTAGTACTTTCAAGCCTTCCAAGCTCATCATTAGAGAATATCTTAATAACTAAATGTTGTTTATTTATACAAATACGTCACTTTGTTTTGAAAATGAGAGGGTCAATAATTACTGAGTAGAAAGTAGCAGTTTCTTGGATTTAATTTAAGTAAAGAAAATATATATTATTATTATTAACTGCAGTTCCATTTATTTACACAAAAATAATTATATCATAAAATAATATATAATTAAATATAATGGATATAATTAAATGGATATAATTAAATAATAATTTAATTATATCCATGGAAAGTGACCTATGAGAAACAGAGTGATGTCATAAATAAATGGAACTGTAATTAATAATAATAATATATATTTCCTCTAATTAAATTCAATCCAAGAAACTGCTACTGCTACTGCAACTTCTACTTTCAACTCTAGTAATTATTGGCTCTCACATTTTAAAAACAATAAACAACATTTAGTTATTAAGATATTCTCTGATGATGAGCTAGGAAGGCTTGAAAGTACTAAGAAATTTTAAATAAAATGTATATTTTAAACTTGTAACATCTTTTTCATTACTTTAGTCGCCTTTTAAATAATATTGTGGACTATTTAATGTTCACATTATATATTTTATGTAAATAATAGTTTAATAGTGATTTAAAAATATATATTAAATTAATCTTGATACTTCTAAATTTCATTTAAATTCAATTGTTTTAGTCACTCAAATTTTCTTGAGTATAAAGTCACATTTTTATAATTAAACTAAAATAAACTGTTTTAATGGGTCTTGTACTTTTTAAACGCGTCGAAAATTAACGAAAAACTTCAACGTTTTAATTAGTTTATCTTCAAAACCTTTTTATGTATATACGTGAAATTTTGGATATTGATTAAACAGATTATGCTTTGTAATATACTACCCACAGAAATTTATTAACCCTTTACAGAATTTGTGTATTGTTGAAATCAAAATAGCTTTTTTTTTACCCCATAAGTCATTTCGCGCATGATATCTTAAGAAAGGATGTATGGATTGTCATGAAATTTGGTAAATATATTAAACAAATATGTGTGTTTAAAATGATCTACTTTTAAGTATTTACAATGGTAATATTTTTAGTTATGACTATTTATATTCATTAAAAATACATATGTTTTTATTTTTTTTTACGAAAATATTTTTTTTTATATAGTTAATGAAATAATTTTAGACTAAGAGTAGATCATTTTAAACACATATATATGTTTAGTATCTTTACCGAATTTCATGCTAATCCATACATACTTTCTCAAGATATGCGCGCAATGACTTATGGGGTAAAAAAAAAGAGCTATTTTGATTTAAACAATACATAAATTCTGTAAAGGGTTAATAAATTTATGTTTGTAGTATATTACAAAGCATAATCCGTTTAATCAATATCCAACATTTCATGTTTGTACATAAAAAAGTTTTGAAGATAGACTAATTCAAACTTTGAAGCTTTTCGTTAATTTTTGACGCGTTTAAAAGGTACAAGACCCCTTAAAGAACAATATCATCCGATATTTATAATGTTTAAAAATAAATTCGATAACTTCGAAAAACTAAAAATAAACTATTGAAGGGAATTTTACTAAAAATGAAAATATCTTTTACATTTTCTTTTGCAATTATAAAAACTAAAATATAAATATTCTTTAAGATAAAATGATGCAAAAAACAGATATAATGAAATTAATAAATTTGTAATGAATTAACATGAACTAACAAACTTACCGATATATGTGCTACATTTTGAAACCATGTCCACTTATTCTGACGAAGTAAATAACGCGAATGACAAAGCAGAAATGAAAACGCAAAGGTAAAGAAAAATTCTGAGAATTTCTCCCTCTCCCCTCTTATCGTACTGGACCAGAACTTTCAAAGCTGCTTAACCTTGAGCCATTTGAAGGTCCCATCATCTATTTGATTTTTCTGGAGAGGGAGGGAGGGAGAGTAGTTTTATGAGCCAATACCTTATTATAATAAATAAAAGTCATTTTTTCATAAATCATATATTTTTTCTGTTAATATTATTTTTAGTCATTTGGAAAAAGAGCTTTGTTTTCCTTTTCTTTCTTTTTTTTCGTTCTTTTTTTTTTCTTTTTTTAGAGAAATAAAGATTTAAGATACATTGTTTGAATTTTTAAACTCTCCATACAGTTTTC
Organism: Maratus speciosus; assembly: GCA_963932465.1. Taxonomy (NCBI): domain Eukaryota; kingdom Metazoa; phylum Arthropoda; class Arachnida; order Araneae; family Salticidae; genus Maratus; species Maratus speciosus. The sequence goes on along the minus strand of OZ010786.1, from coordinate 508,940,662 downwards.
AGATAACACAAAAACACTTTTTTTCCCCTCCGATTTATCCTTTAAATGGGCATTTTATCCCTTTTCTGTAAATTTTTACCCATTTATCTTCGCAATTAAAAATTATAAGATTTAAAAATAACATGCATTCCATTTTATTCTGATATGCTCATGAAAAATATCTTGTTTATCTATATATATATCAAGGCTTATTTTTGACTCAAGACGATTTTACTTGTAATTTATAAGAAATGCCTAAAAATTAATAGAACCTTTTCATGTTTGTTTTAGGGCATAAAATATACATATCGCATTTTATTTAATACTTTCATATAATGTCAGATTTTAATGCGTATTCTAAATTTTGCCAGAAATAATTTTTCCAACTGGGTGAAAATGTATCCAGGTCGGGACTCGAAACCAAATAATAATGAACAAAAATTCTTTATTTATTCTGCAATTCTTTACTTAATTCTGCGAAAATTGTTGATTTATTGTGCAATTTTTCACTTAATTATTTTTATACATATGCAAGTTTTATCTGTATTTCTAAAGAGTAAATTAATGGTAGTAAAATCATTAAATATATCTAAATTGTTAGGGATTTAATACAGGCAAGAAATTTTATTTATATTTTCCGTTACAGTGGATTCAGAAACAAAAATTTCTTTTCCAGTATTTTCTTTTACATGGAAATATGTTTCAAATGATATTAAAAATTCATGTTTTAGTAACAGCTTTTAAGTTACCTTTTCTCTCCCCCCCCCCCCTCTCCTTGCTCAAGAATAACTGCTTATTGAAACATTTCCTCCTTTTCATTATAACAAATATTTTTTCATGAATGCTGAAAAAAAAACAGCATAAATAAATTGACATTTATCAATAAATTTTTAAACATGTTTAAGTAGTATATATGTCCGAAGATTGCAGTATTTTGCTATTAATATATTATTCAAATCAGCGTATATTTTATATTATGCTATCTGATTATCTGTGCAATCAAAAACAATATAAAATAACCATTAAATATAATCTTTTTTATTCCAGTGTGTTCAAAATATATTTATTTAAAGATATTTTAAAGGCAAGAACGTTAAACGCTTTTATGTTGTTGTTTTTTTCCATATTTTTTTTTTAAATATAAACAGGGAATTTATGTACATTTTGGGGACAATTTTTGATTTTTGTAAAATATTTTCAAACTAAATAAAAATATGTAATCTATTTTACTGCTTTAAATATAAATCTCACGACATATTTATATTTTTACTAAAACCCAGATTTAAAATAATTAAACTTACTTAGAAAGAAATGAAGAGAAAAGTATATTTCCTCTCTTTAATTAAATATTCGGGTTAGGTGATATTAGCCCTCTACTTTCTAAACGATGACGATCCATTACATTTTTGCCAGAAACCGCCCCTTAAGAGTTGCCGGGCAAAGTAAATGCAACAGTTCTCTCACCGCCGAAACATTACTGTTCCTGCAATAGCTGCCGGAACTAGCGGCGGGTCATTTACGGTACAACATTGTTTGGTTACAAATGGCCTTAACTCCTTTTGGCCACGACATATACGCCATTCGGCCTTAAGTCGAGTGTTTGTTGGGGTGGTGGTTCGTCCCTGCATTTCTACAACAGCATTAGGTGGTTGAGTGTCCTGATAGCAATCCTGCTGAAACCAATGAGTTGTTTTTACGTGAATTGTAATCATCATCAGTAACTCAAGTATGTGCCTTAGTTAACACTCTTGAACCTTTAGACATCATTAATGACTGTTATTCGTTCATCAAACTACAAAGAGTAATATCATGGTGTAAAAGATTCATATATATCTGTCGAAAACCTTTATTTCCTACAGCTGGAACTTTATGTAGCAGTGCTCTCAGTCCTTATTGTGCATTGTAAAGAACATTCAAAGGACTTCATTCGTGAAAGAAATCTAGTGTTTAGAAAGGGGTACTGCTATTCCTAACAATAGAAAACTGACAAACTTGTGTCCATTTTTTAGATAGTGATGACTGCATTCGTGTTGGTGGTAGACTTAAAAACAGTAACTTATCCGATCACCAAAAATATCCTATGATTATCCCTGCTAACCATAAGTTTACATTTTGTGTTATTAATTATTTTCATGTTTTATATTTCCATGCAGGTTCAGAAACTACAATGTCCCTCATCAGAACTAAATTTTGGATTTTAGCTTTAAGTTTACATTTTGTGTTATTAATTATTTTCATGTTTTTTATTTTCATGCAGGTTCAGAAACTACAATGTCCCTCATCAGAACTAAATTTTGGATTTTAGCTGGCAGAAATGTAGTTCGAAAAATTATTTTTAATGGTATCATTTGTAAGAAAATTAATTCTAAAAATTCGTAGCAACAAATGGCTTATTTGCCAGCAGCAAGGGTTACGGTATACAGAGTATTTATACGTACTGGATTAGACTACTGCGGTCCTTTTGGGGTAAAAATTCGATAGGTAGGCGTAAACAGGTAAAAAAGGTTTTTATTTGTATTTGTGTGTGATTTACTACAAAGGCCTTGCACTTTGAAATTGTCGATGATTTAACAAGTGCAGCGTTTTTAATGGCACTTTAACGCTTTATTGAGAGACGAGGCAAACCTTCTGATATCTTTAGTGATAATGGCCGATATTTTGTTGGTGCCAATAAAGAATTAAGAGCAATTCGCAGATCTTTATTTAAGGATAAAAGTGAGGAGGAAATTCAAAATTATTTAGCTAATGAAGGAATTAAGTGGCATTTTAATCTCCCTTCAACCCCTCACTTTGGAGGTTTGTGGGAGGCAAGTGTTAAATCACTTAAATATCATTTAAAGCGTGTTGTAGGTAGAACTATTTTAAGTGATTAGGAACTCTTTACTCTCATTATTCAAATCGAAGCTGTTCTTAATTCTCGTCCACTCTGCCCTCTTTCAAATGATCCAAATGATGTTGAAGCTTTGACAACTGCTCATTTTCTTATTGGCTCATCTTCAACGGCCTTACCTGAACCGAATTATACTGAAATCCCTATGAATAGGTTGAACAGGTGGCAATTAGTTCAGAAATTGACACAACATCTTTGGAAAAAATGGTCATCAGAATATTTAAATAAGCTCTTAAATAGACCCAAATGGCATAAAGGAAGGATAGAGATAAAAGAGGGAGATTTAGTCTTAGTAAAAAATTCTAATAATTATTGCCCTTTAAAATGGCATTTGGCACGAATTATTAAAATCAATCCAGGCCAAGATGGTATAATCAGAGTTGTAACTTAAAAGGATAAAAATGGCACATATAAAAGGCCAGTGGCCAAAATTGTTGTTTTGCCTTATGTGAATAAAGCGACATTAATATTTTAAATTCATACATTTTATTTAATTACGCAAAATTTTTATGGTGTAGTGTATTATTACATTCTTGTGTTTATATTTGTAAATTTAATATTTCATTTAGTGAATGTGCTGAGAAAAAAAATATTTTATTGAGATTGTATCCTAAATTGATATGGTATTTATAGTATTGAATGTTTGCAACATTCAACGCCGGGCGGTATGTTGCCGCTAGAAGCGCCATCTATGTGGATTCTTTGGAAACTTGTGAGTTGAGTTCGAGATGCCGCCGATCAGGTGAGTAGTGTAAATATCCTCTCTCAATCAATTTATTGTTTTGTGAATTAAAATTTAATTAGTAATACAGTCCGCAAGTTTTATTTTATTGTGAGTTGTGTGCAATGATTATTTGAGATTGAGCTATTGGCAGGGACACTGTGTTTAATGGACTTTTACATGGTGACGAACTAGGATCACTCAGCTGAAAATCTGAAATAGAATTGTGACCGTATTGTTCAAAGAAAATATTAAGTGTAAGTATTCATTTTACTCAGAAATTTAAGCTCTACAACATTTGTATTCACAATGTGTTTGATAGAGATAGTTGTTTTGACATATTGTTACGGAAAAACAAAACAAACAACAACAAAAAAAAACGCTTTTTTCGACAATAAACCTTTACATATTTTCTAACGTTCAACTAGTACGAGGTTAAAAACTTAGTATATTCATTCTAGATCTAAGCTGAAGAGATAAAAACTATTTCCAGTTTTCCCCTAATTAATTCCGAATTCAACCCCCTAACCACTGGGCTATAAAGTTACTAGAGTTTTTTAAAGATTAAAATTCGCCGTTATGCAAAATTCAAAATTTTATTTTATTTTTCTTACACAATGGCCATCAAATTATAAAATTATATATTGGAATTTATTTTATTTCCTTTTTGAATTCCAACTGCATAGGCATTTTAGTAAATTGAAAGTATTTAATTCCATTTTGAATTCCATTTCAGTACTACAAAATGTTTAATACTTTGAAGTGTATTTTTTTTAGATGTGAAAGATCGCACTTTACCCTTTGAGGGGCAAGCAAAAATGTCTCTAAATATTAAATTCTCACCGGAATAATCGAAAAATTTTATTTTTAAATAGGGAAAAGACATTTTGTAACGACTTTCCCTCAAAGTTAAAAATATAAAATTTAGTTAAAATTTCTGGGGAGAATCTTGTTTAAATTAGGTGGGATATATTTTATCCCATCGCCCCTCAAGGGGTTGACAATTTCCTTAAGAATGCAAAATATTTTATTAAGAAGGTATACTAAAAGTTATAATGAGGTTAAAGATCGATAATGGGAGGAGTATTTTTCTATATAATAACAGTGCATCAGTAATGTTTACGTAAAACTTCTGTTATAAGAGCATTGTATTAAGATATAATAATAATAATAATAATAATAATAATAATAATAATAATAATAATAATAATTTCTTAAGTTTTTCTAACGGTATAAGTTTTACCTGGCATATTTAAATTGCTTTCTTGTTTTAAAAGCTTTCTGACAAGCAATGTTGTACAAAATGACTGATTTCCTCAAAAAGCTCTAATATTAGATAAAACTATTTTTAAATCCTCTCTCATTCAATAAAAAGTCACAATTAATTGCCTGAAACCAAGAATTTAATTAACGTGTAAATACTAACTACAGTTCGTACATTTGGTTTTACTCTAATGAGCCGAAGTAATTGCTCTTAGAAAAAGGTATTTTGTACACTGAAAGGAGATTTGTCACTTAAATTATATTACTGATGTCCATACCTTTTTCATTAAAACTTTAAAAATATCTTTTATACACTATCAGAATATTATTGGTGCCAGTTAATGAGTAACAGTCATTTAGAAAAACCATATGTTTGATTATTTGTATATAATATATTCAACGACCTATTAAATTATATAGTTGAGTTATTACATATCAGAGGTAAATATTCATGTCAAATTATAAATAAAACTACGAATTAATGAAAAAAAATTAAGGATATTTTATTACTTATAAATACTTTAAGCATTCTACTTAAAACTACGAATTTTTTCAATACTCTCAATACGTGGATTTCATATTTTCCATTTTTTATAGCAAGTATAAGAAAACTATTTCTTTTTTAACTTTTTATGAAGCCCTATTTACAGTCTCCATATTTTACGGATTCAACTTAACCCGCCATCTGCTGCGATTGCAGGACATCCATAAAGACCGCGAGTTGTCATTTTAACCTCTTTGTCAAAAAATGTAAACACTCTGTTTTAACTTAAAATAATTAAAAAAAATAAATGACGTGCAGTTAATGATAAATTACAAGGCAAGATTGATTTTTAACAGACATATGACCAACATAGGACATTTCGCGTTATTTTACTGTGATAATCGTATTAATATAGAGCCGTGAATTTAACAAATGAAAATGTCATATTTATTTTATTTTCGTAATTATAAGCATTTAAATATTGAATTCTTTTGCAATGCACAATTTTATTAACCCAGGAGAACCCGCTACTGAGAATGCCCAATTGCTTTTCTTTTACTTTAAATTCATATAATATCAACTTTTTTTGGTTGCCTTAGTACTTTTATTCACAAAATCGGTAAAATAATTGAAAAAAAATTTGAAATTTTAATTAAAATGAAAAATGATTTAAATAAGAGTCTTAAAAAAGTACGACTGTGAGAGAAAATCTCATGCAGCGAGTTCTTCCGGGTTAATACATTAGGAAAAAGGATTCACTGAAAAGATTTTCTTACTTTAGTCCCTACTTTAGTTACTACCCTACTTAACCATCTTTATCTATTTTGCTTCTTAAAAAGCAAAACAGATAAAGTGTTTTTTTTTTTTTTTTTTTTTTTTTTTTTACAGTCAATGGTCCGCAGTTGCGTTTCTAACACCGTGTGTATTGTTTTGAAGTTTTAGTTCCTTTAGAGTTCTTTAGAATTTAACGCTGCTTTGGTTTTCATTTTGAGTTTTTTTTTCACATTTAATTGTCGACAAGTAGTCTTATTTGCTCAACGTATTATTTAATGAACTTACAGGATATTTTCAAACTATGCTGTGGCTTACGCTGCATGGCAATTCGCTTAAAAACACGTTATGAGACAATTTAACAAGCAGAAACAATTTATCCAAAGAAATAATCAAGGGACTAGGCTTTGGAGCATTTATGTTTACTAAAGTCGATCAAGATGTAAGCACAAATCTCTATAGATTGAGAGGGGGGATGATTTTCGAAAACGCTTATTAGATTCAAAGTCCTAGCTCAAATCAAGTTGTATATTACTTGATCGCTCGGCAGAAAACGAAGAAAGTCAATTTACCTCACTACAAAATATCACTCAAATCACTGCATTATTACAATAAGAAATGATACTATGAACACTTTAATATCGCTAGAAAAAGGAAACTCGAGGGTTCCAACAGTCTTTTATTTTAAAAAAATGAAACTTAACTAATTATGATGCTTGCAGCCGTAGATTCTTGTTCACAACAGCAAAATGACGAACTCAGCTTGCAGGCGCCACATAGAGAACTCGACGGTGTTCAAAATTCAAGGTAATTCACCAGTAAGTGTGAGATGCGTAAAAAACCATCTAATACAACTGTCACTGCAGTATATATAACACCTGCATAACCCCAGGTATCCCATTATGATAACAGTGGAAGAAATAATAGTGACAATGAGATTCCCGGAGATTTAGGCATACTTTACGAAACTTTAAAAAATGAGAGAATAGGTAGCTCCTTCACGGACAAATATTAGAATTTAGGACACCATGATCGCAATGAAAATCTCAAAACTCACTGGGACATAGAGCACATGCAAGCAATTTTAGAGCATTTTACTTGTGCCTTTTATATGAATTAAAATGATTTCGGTTAATCAGCGAGGTCCCAGAAAATTAGTCCAATCTTTAAAAGTTATGTTCGTTCTATCCACAACCAAGCGTTTCAAGTTATTTAATGCTACCATTTGCCGACATTCTACGATGAACATTCCTTTTTTTACATATATAAAGAATAATTTTTTAGTTAAAGTTTTTTTAAAGTAAATTTTTCATGGGCTTATTTTATAAAATGCTATTTCATTAGCAATACAGATTTAAAGCTTTAGGACAGCATTTTCTTACAGAAATATCTTTCCGGCGTCATTTTTTACTGCAATATTTGTATTCTTGTTATACTATATTTAATTTTAAAAGATCTTTTCATTGAGTAATGTGATTATTTTCAAAAAAGTTCTTCCATTAGATCAAATGTATTTCAAAATTATCCGCCATTCAACAATAAATCATTATTATTTTTCAGAAGCTGAACACTTCAATAACAAGCATTACAGCTCATCAATTTAATTTTATTCTTCATAATTTAACTAATTACCCAGTTTCTGGATGGGTAAGTCTGTCGATGAATACATTTTGCATATTGAAGGAATATTTAAAATACATTTGGATTAGTAAATTTTCCTGTACTGTATTTAAAACTTAAAACATACATATGTGAATTTTATAAGCGTTAAAAGTCATCAAGAATATCTAATGATTATTTCTAGTTAAAATAACTTGCAAATAAAAATATAATATAATGAATATTTTTCATTATTTAGTTAACATATAATTGCATAAACGCTAAAAAAAAATTCATTTTTTATTTCATCTATGCATTAACATCATGTTACAATATGTATAACTCAATAAATTTCTAAATTTAAAATAATAAATACAAAACTAGAAACAGTTAGATGAACAATTGAAGATGCTTTTCAAAATTAAAGATTTATTCAGGAGATAAAGGTATCAATATTACAAATCGTATTTTTTTTTTTTTTTTTTTTTTATAATGGGATATGTCACTAGTAGTGTAGATTGGAAATCCGTGCGACTAGATATAAAAATTTTGTACTAAAATATAATTTCTCTAAAAAAGGTTTATACTGCAGAACATTTTTCTGACTTCCTGTATATTAAGCGTTTTGCTTAATTTATTTGTTTCTAAAATATTTTCCACTAAATATTATGAATTAAATTCTCCACAATGTCTTTATTTACACTGGTTATCAAAAATTAAGGAAAAGTCACAAAATGCTAATTTTCAAATACGCGAACACTCAAAAGGAAATAATATAATTCGAGTAATTACTATCTCTACAACACAGCTAGCCCATATAACATCTCATTCATGTCACACATGGTCACAAGTGTCACAGTCACTACGGTGAAGCAAAAAAATAGGAAATTCCATTCATCTCATTATGAGTCTCAAATGATCACTATATATGACTCCACTGAGAAGTCAATGTGACTGCTGCTTTCTGACGAGTCACCAGGTGACTTTACAATGTAGTTAAATTGTGACTGTCATTTTGAGACTCAATTTCATAGTCATCATGAACGTTGCATTATGATAAGTCACCAAATAATACCATATTATAGTCACATGGAGACTTTTCCCAAAAGAGCACAATGGTGACTTCACAGTAGTCTCTCTGTCACCTGAAAGTCATCATGTGACTTTAATGTGACATTATTTGGTAACTTATCACAATGCAGCGTTCACGATGACTTTGAAATTGAGTCTACAAATGACAGTCACATGAGAGTCACAATGTAACTACATTGTAAAGTCACATGGTGACTCGTCCCAAAGCAACAGTCACAGTGGAGTCATATATAGTGATCATTTGAGACTCATAATGAGATGTATGGAATTTCTTATTTTTTTTTTGCTTCACCGTAGTGACTGTGGCATTTGTGACCATATGTGACATGAATGAGATGCCATATGGACTAGCTGTGTTGTAGAGATAATTACTTGAATTATATTATTTCCTTTTGAGTGTTCGCGTATTTGAAAATTAGCATTTTGTGACTTTTCCTTAATTTTTGATAACCAGTGTAGATAAAAACTATTTAAAAGTGTTATCTATTAAATAAAAAAATCACTATACCTCTCCTGAAACCAAGAATTTAATCAGTTTGAAGAATCAGATCACGATTCATCAAGTTTTCTTTTTTTTCAGAATCGAAACAGTCACCCAGTATTAGTTTAAGTAATTTTTTTAGACCTGCATTTTATATATTGAAAATATATTAAGTGTTTAAATCGAATTAATGGATTTTCATATTCCATATATTAAACTTATTGAAATAATGAGTTATTTAATTATCAAAATTCGTAAAGAAAACTTTTATTATTTGTTCATGAACTGGCTTTCACATTATGTAATTTAATGTTGGCGTTTCTTGTTCTACCTTTTTTGAACTATGGTTGTATATGCACTTTAGACATACATATAATTTTATTTTTAACTCCTTCCATATAATAGAAAAATATTTTCCGTAAAAAAATAAGTTAAAAAACTTAACAACTTTTTCAGCAATGCAAAATATTTATAGATGCATTTAAAGATCTAAATGTGATATTTAATAGATTTTAAATACTAAACAATCTTGGTCTCATTCTATGGATTCCAAAGGGATCAAAAGTTGAAATATATAAAATTACCCTTCTCAATATTCATATTTTTATTTTGATATGAAATAAACAGATGAATATTGAGAGGGGTAATTTTATATATTTCAACCTTTGATCCCTTTGGAATCCATAAAATGCGACCAAGCTTGGTTCGGAACTAACCAATGAGGGTCACATCGTAAGGCTGTCTATCTGATTCCAAAATATACTATATAGCACATATTTCTACATGGTCATAATTTTATATTGGATATAAGACGATTGTCTTACAATGGATCTCTTCACATTGTGGTATTCCCGGAAACGAAAAGGTGGATGAATTGGCCAAAAAAGGCTGTTCTGTTAATCAGGCCCCATGTATCTTAATTAACTATAAGACCGCCTGCTCAATGGTTATTGGTTATATAATGGTCAAATACTTAAGACAACGCATATGACACTACTAAAAGAACGGACAAAAGAAAATTGTGGAGAAATACCTTCCTTAACCTCCCCGATTATCCGAGAAGCAGTGCTGTAACTGCCTTTCGTCTCGCGACAAAACATGATTGTTTACATGCCCATATTTTCCGACTCCAGATAGTGGATAGTCCTGCCTGCCTCCTCTGCTGCATTGGCGTGGCGATGACTGCTAATCATCTCTCCGACTATTCAGCGCTCACGAAGAACTGTTTTTACTCCCGATACTGGGATGCCAGAGACTCTTTACGCATCTTAACTTCTTGATTTTATGTATTTCTCATGTTAAGTATACTTTACTTTGTTCCTGTGTTTGATGTTATCTTTTTTTACACATATTTCTGTTCTTTTTCGCGGTCTCTGTCCGGCGTAAGGATAATGTCTGTATCGCTTGCTGCATTGGAAATAAAAATAATTTGATGTTATATCAAGAACTATTAATAACTATTCAAAACTACTAATTATAAAAACAACGATTTAAAAAACACTGTATAATCTAATTACAGTTCATACATATTTTTTGTATGCTGCATAATCGAAGATATTATTCAATTATATGGAGACTGAACTTTTACGAGTTTTTGTAATAAAAAACACGTTTCATACTGAAATGATATTATTTGTTAAACCGTATTGTGATATTTTCCTATTCCATACTTAAAATAAAAAAAAAGAACATTTGTAAGTTTTTGATGATTAAAAGTCATTGTAAAAATGGAATATTTCATAATATCAACACGAAATGGTCCTCGAATAAAAAAAAAAATATATACATTAGAGTTTATTCTACTCATTTATTTTAACTGCGATTTTTTATGCACTTTAGTAAAATAAAAATTTTACGTTTAATACTATCCATGCGCGAACAAGGTATTAAACAAAGTTCAACCCAATAATATTTATTTTATACGCAAACAACTATATGACAAAAATGCAAAATATTTTCAGAAACACTTAAATTAAAATAAAAATTAGTACATAAAATGTTTAATTATGCGAGAAGTAATTCTTGAAAATGATATTGCATCTGCAATAACTAAAAATCTCTATACTGGTTAAAACAATAGCATACAAAATTATATTTCGTCTCAAGAAGATTTCTATTATTTAATTTCTCTCAGATTTTTTATTTTGCGGATATCCCATCTGCCATAATTATATATTTCTTTCTTTATAAAAAACTTTTTACAATATAATGCAAATAAAATTTTCCAAAGCGTTCTTTATTTAGATTATCCAATTTAAAAAAATCACTACTAATTTTTGAAAACCTAGTATTTAATTTATGAGCAAAACCTAATTGCTGGTCATGAATTTCCAATTATTCATTAAAATGTAAGGAAATACTCATATTTTTAAATCAACAGATCTATCGAGAAGTGCATTTTACATATTGGCTGGTGATAAAATTTATAAATCAGATTACTGTATTTTTATATTTCATATTTAAAGCTTGGATTTTTTATGACTTTGATAATTACTGAAAATCGTTAAGGAGACTAAAAGGTTGTTTAATTTTGAATAAAATACGTAAACGCTTTTATGATTTTATTCTAGTTAGTTTAATTTCTTTTAAACTGCAACAGGTAATTTTAACCACTTCACCGGCTGCCCCGAGATACCTCGCGGGTAAAAGCACTGTTTCCCCATACCATTCGCCGGTGAAGAGGTTAATAATTCAAGTTTATTATTTATTTTGTTACTTCAAACAATACTACCAAAAATTAAAAATACATTATCTGATTTTTTTAATTTAAAGAAATTTAGGTTAAAAACTACACTTAACAGTTTTTTTCACTATGCAAAAAGTTTACATAACTTACATTTAAATCTACTGTCATCGATTAGATGTACTTGAGAATGTGATATATATATATATATATATATATATATATATATATATATATACAGAATGTCCCAAAAACAATGAACTCGTCTTTTATTCCTTAATTATTGATCATAGGCATATATTATAAATTACAATATCACCTAAACAAAGGTACAGAATTTTATGAAATCGATTAAAATTTCCAAGGAATTTTTTTGAAACAAATACAAAATTAAAATTTGTTTCGTGACTCCATAGAAAAAATTTCCCAAATACGTAGGATGTGTAGACTATAGACTACCCATAGACTAATATTATCATGTACAAAATATCAGCATTTTGTCGTAAAATTTCGCAGAAATGTGAAAATACATAAATGCTGACTTAAACTACTTTTCGATGTCTGGATATGTGTTCCCAAAAGAAAAAAAATCATGCCCGATGGTCCCGTTTCAGTAGTCGTAGACAAATTAAGAAAGAAAACAATGGTTGCATAAATAAATAAAAAATGTGCTGTTTCCTAGCAAAGAAAGAAACCATGGACCATCAACTGGAAAAAAGATGACAGCCAGCACTGCCATCCGCGGTAAAGTACAATGGTACCATTACTTAAACCAGTACAAAAGTGTTCGTACGGAATGCAGCTGACCCATCAATGATGGCGAACAGCAGGTCAGCATTGGTGTGCCATCACGTTACTTCAATCACGCACTTTTCCTGCAGTGCTAGCACATATCCTATTGCTATCCATTTGCTGAACTAGCACTTTCCCTACAAACATTTCTCATAGAATTCTATAAAAAAATGTATAGAAAAAGTGTTATAGAATATTATAAAATTATGGCCCGTTTTTCTGTAAGTCAGTTTCCCCAATAGCCATACAAATATATGTAGAAGTGTCTATAATAGAAATGTCTATAGAATTTCTATAAAAATGTTAAAATTTGCAGTGGCTTCCATGTGGTCACCCTCCCAAGTACTAGCCGCGCTCGATGCTGTTTGGTTTCCGTGATCAACCATGGACAAGTACTTTCAGCGTATTCTACGACCGCTCGTAGATTTCAAGCTCTCATTACACTATTTCAAGTTTGTTTCTTTTGTGATTTACGTTACCAATCATTAAACATGTAAGGATTTATTGTATTGCATAGAAATCCTATATATTTTATACGCTGATTGATTCTCAACTGTGTAAATTATAATAACCGAAATCCGAAAAAAAAATTACTAACGAAATCTATAGAAACATTGTCTTTAGAAAAATTATCCTATAGAAGTCTTCAAAACACTGTAGAAACAGTATTCCAAGAAAGGTTATTCTATAGAACCTGTATAGAATTCTATAGAGTTTTATTCAGCTCTATGTACTTTTTTAAGGGTTTAATCCAGCACCATCACATATCCTGCAGTGTTTATACAGTGGTAAACCATCAGACAGCTTTTTTTTTTTTTACTAAGAGCAGACATCCACCCAGCAGTGTTTATAAAGCCGTAGGCCATCATCCAGCGTATGTGCAGCTGGATTGCGAGAAAATCCGAAATACTCAATGTCTTCGATATTTGCAGCACCATCTAGCGTAAGGGTTCCCAGCAATAATACCGCTAAAGTTCGTGTACTTCCATGGTGTGGTGGGCCAGCGCATGAGATAAAGCGGAGGAAATATATGAAATATATTTAATAATAAAATATATAAATATTGAATTCTTTGAAATATATTAAATATTGAATTCTTTTGCAAGGCACAATTTTATTAACCCAGGAGAACCCACTACTGAGAATGCCCAATTGCTTTTCTTTTACTTTAAATTCATATAATATCAACTTTTTTTGGTTGCCTTAGTACTTTTATTCACAAAATCGGTAAAATAATTGAAAAAAAATTTGAAATTTTAATTAAAATGAAAAATGATTTAAATAAGAGTCTTAAAAAAGTACGACTGTGAGAGAAAATCTCATGCAGCGAGTTCTTCCGGGTTAATACATTAGGAAAAAGGATTCACTGAAAAGATTTTCTTACTTTAGTCCCTACTTTAGTTACTACCCTACTTAACCATCTTTATCTATTTTGCTTCTTAAAAAGCAAAACATATAAAGTGTTTTTTTTTTTTTTTTTTTACAGTCAATGGTCCGCAGTTGCGTTTCTAACACCGTGTGTATTGTTTTGAAGTTTTAGTTCCTTTAGAGTTCTTTAGAATTTAACGCTGCTTTGGTTTTCATTTTGAGTTTTTTTTTCCACATTTAATTGTCGACAAGTAGTCTTATTTGCTCAACGTATTATTTAATGAACTTACAGGATATTTTCAAACTATGCTGTGGCTTACGCTGCATGGCAATTCGCTTAAAAACACATTATGAGACAATTTAACAAGCAGAAACAATTTATCCAAAGAAATAATCAAGGGACTAGGCTTTGGAGCATTTATGTTTACTAAAGTCGATCAAGATGTAAGCACAAATCTCTATAGCTTGAGAGGGGGGATGATTTTCGAAAACGCTTATTAGATTCAAAGTCCTAGCTCAAATCAAGTTGTATATTACTTGATCGCTCGGCAGAAAACGAAGAAAGTCAATTTACCTCACTACAAAATATCACTCAAATCACTGCATTATTACAATAAGAAATGATACTATGAACACTTTAATATCGCTAGAAAAAGGAAACTCGAGGGTTCCAACAGTCTTTTATTTTAAAAAAATGAAACTTAACTAATTATGATGCTTGCAGCCGTAGATTCTTGTTCACAACAGCAAAATGACGAACTCAGCTTGCAGGCGCCACATAGAGAACTCGACGGTGTTCAAAATTCAAGGTAATTCACCAGTAAGTGTGAGATGCGTAAAAAACCATCTAATACAACTGTCACTGCAGTATATATAACACCTGCATAACCCCAGGTATCCCATTATGATAACAGTGGAAGAAATAATAGTGACAATGAGATTCCCGGAGATTTAGGCATACTTTACGAAACTTTAAAAAATGAGAGAATAGGTAGCTCCTTCACGGACAAATATTAGAATTTAGGACACCATGATCGCAATGAAAATCTCAAAACTCACTGGGACATAGAGCACATGCAAGCAATTTTAGAGCATTTTACTTGTGCCTTTTATATGAATTAAAATGATTTCGGTTAATCAGCGAGGTCCCAGAAAATTAGTCCAATCTTTAAAAGTTATGTTCGTTCTATCCACAACCAAGCGTTTCAAGTTATTTAATGCTACCATTTGCCGACATTCTACGATGAACATTCCTTTTTTTACATATATAAAGAATAATTTTTTAGTTAAAGTTTTTTTAAAGTAAATTTTTCATGGGCTTATTTTATAAAATGCTATTTCATTAGCAATACAGATTTAAAGCTTTAGGACAGCATTTTCTTACAGAAATATCTTTCCGGCGTCATTTTTTACTGCAATATTTGTATTCTTGTTATACTATATTTAATTTTAAAAGATCTTTTCATTGAGTAATGTGATTATTTTCAAAAAAGTTCTTCCATTAGATCAAATGTATTTCAAAATTATCCGCCATTCAACAATAAATCATTATTATTTTTCAGAAGCTGAACACTTCAATAACAAGCATTACAGCTCATCAATTTAATTTTATTCTTCATAATTTAACTAATTACCCAGTTTCTGGAGGGGTAAGTCTGTCGATGAATACATTTTGCATATTGAAGGAATATTTAAAATACATTTGGATTAGTAAATTTTCCTGTACTGTATTTAAAACTTAAAACATACATATGTGAATTTTATAAGCGTTAAAAGTCATCAAGAATATCTAATGATTATTTCTAGTTAAAATAACTTGCAAATAAAAATATAATATAATGAATATTTTTCATTATTTAGTTAACATATAATTGCATAAACGCTAAAAAAAAATTCATTTTTTATTTCATCTATGCATTAACATCATGTTACAATATGTATAACTCAATAAATTTCTAAATTTAAAATAATAAATACAAAACTAGAAACAGTTAGATGAACAATTGAAGATGCTTTTCAAAATTAAAGATTTATTCAGGAGATAAAGGTATCAATATTACAAATCGTATTTTTTTTTTTTTTTTTTTTTTATAATGGGATATGTCACTAGTAGTGTAGATTGGAAATCCGTGCGACTAGATATAAAAATTTTGTACTAAAATATAATTTCTCTAAAAAAGGTTTATACTGCAGAACATTTTTCTGACTTCCTGTATATTAAGCGTTTTGCTTAATTTATTTGTTTCTAAAATATTTTCCACTAAATATTATGAATTAAATTCTCCACAATGTCTTTATTTACACTGGTTATCAAAAATTAAGGAAAAGTCACAAAATGCTAATTTTCAAATACGCGAACACTCAAAAGGAAATAATATAATTCGAGTAATTACTATCTCTACAACACAGCTAGCCCATATAACATCTCATTCATGTCACACATGGTCACAAGTGTCACAGTCACTACGGTGAAGCAAAAAAATAGGAAATTCCATTCATCTCATTATGAGTCTCAAATGATCACTATATATGACTCCACTGAGAAGTCAATGTGACTGCTGCTTTCTGACGAGTCACCAGGTGACTTTACAATGTAGTTAAATTGTGACTGTCATTTTGAGACTCAATTTCATAGTCATCATGAACGTTGCATTATGATAAGTCACCAAATAATACCATATTATAGTCACATGGAGACTTTTCCCAAAAGAGCACAATGGTGACTTCACAGTAGTCTCTCTGTCACCTGAAAGTCATCATGTGACTTTAATGTGACATTATTTGGTAACTTATCACAATGCAGCGTTCACGATGACTTTGAAATTGAGTCTACAAATGACAGTCACATGAGAGTCACAATGTAACTACATTGTAAAGTCACATGGTGACTCGTCCCAAAGCAACAGTCACAGTGGAGTCATATATAGTGATCATTTGAGACTCATAATGAGATGTATGGAATTTCTTATTTTTTTTTTGCTTCACCGTAGTGACTGTGGCATTTGTGACCATATGTGACATGAATGAGATGCCATATGGACTAGCTGTGTTGTAGAGATAATTACTTGAATTATATTATTTCCTTTTGAGTGTTCGCGTATTTGAAAATTAGCATTTTGTGACTTTTCCTTAATTTTTGATAACCAGTGTAGATAAAAACTATTTAAAAGTGTTATCTATTAAATAAAAAAATCACTATACCTCTCCTGAAACCAAGAATTTAATCAGTTTGAAGAATCAGATCACGATTCATCAAGTTTTCTTTTTTTTCAGAATCGAAACAGTCACCCAGTATTAGTTTAAGTAATTTTTTTAGACCTGCATTTTATATATTGAAAATATATTAAGTGTTTAAATCGAATTAATGGATTTTCATATTCCATATATTAAACTTATTGAAATAATGAGTTATTTAATTATCAAAATTCGTAAAGAAAACTTTTATTATTTGTTCATGAACTGGCTTTCACATTATGTAATTTAATGTTGGCGTTTCTTGTTCTACCTTTTTTGAACTATGGTTGTATATGCACTTTAGACATACATATAATTTTATTTTTAACTCCTTCCATATAATAGAAAAATATTTTCCGTAAAAAAATAAGTTAAAAAACTTAACAACTTTTTCAGCAATGCAAAATATTTATAGATGCATTTAAAGATCTAAATGTGATATTTAATAGATTTTAAATACTAAACAATCTTGGTCTCATTCTATGGATTCCAAAGGGATCAAAAGTTGAAATATATAAAATTACCCTTCTCAATATTCATATTTTTATTTTGATATGAAATAAACAGATGAATATTGAGAGGGGTAATTTTATATATTTCAACCTTTGATCCCTTTGGAATCCATAAAATGCGACCAAGCTTGGTTCGGAACTAACCAATGAGGGTCACATCGTAAGGCTGTCTATCTGATTCCAAAATATACTATATAGCACATATTTCTACATGGTCATAATTTTATATTGGATATAAGACGATTGTCTTACAATGGATCTCTTCACATTGTGGTATTCCCGGAAACGAAAAGGTGGATGAATTGGCCAAAAAAGGCTGTTCTGTTAATCAGGCCCCATGTATCTTAATTAACTATAAGACCGCCTGCTCAATGGTTATTGGTTATATAATGGTCAAATACTTAAGACAACGCATATGACACTACTAAAAGAACGGACAAAAGAAAATTGTGGAGAAATACCTTCCTTAACCTCCCCGATTATCCGAGAAGCAGTGCTGTAACTGCCTTTCGTCTCGCGACAAAACATGATTGTTTACATGCCCATATTTTCCGACTCCAGATAGTGGATAGTCCTGCCTGCCTCCTCTGCTGCATTGGCGTGGCGATGACTGCTAATCATCTCTCCGACTATTCAGCGCTCACGAAGAACTGTTTTTACTCCCGATACTGGGATGCCAGAGACTCTTTACGCATCTTAACTTCTTGATTTTATGTATTTCTCATGTTAAGTATACTTTACTTTGTTCCTGTGTTTGATGTTATCTTTTTTTACACATATTTCTGTTCTTTTTCGCGGTCTCTGTCCGGCGTAAGGATAATGTCTGTATCGCTTGCTGCATTGGAAATAAAAATAATTTGATGTTATATCAAGAACTATTAATAACTATTCAAAACTACTAATTATAAAAACAACGATTTAAAAAACACTGTATAATCTAATTACAGTTCATACATATTTTTTGTATGCTGCATAATCGAAGATATTATTCAATTATATGGAGACTGAACTTTTACGAGTTTTTGTAATAAAAAACACGTTTCATACTGAAATGATATTATTTGTTAAACCGTATTGTGATATTTTCCTATTCCATACTTAAAATAAAAAAAAAGAACATTTGTAAGTTTTTGATGATTAAAAGTCATTGTAAAAATGGAATATTTCATAATATCAACACGAAATGGTCCTCGAATAAAAAAAAAAATATATACATTAGAGTTTATTCTACTCATTTATTTTAACTGCGATTTTTTATGCACTTTAGTAAAATAAAAATTTTACGTTTAATACTATCCATGCGCGAACAAGGTATTAAACAAAGTTCAACCCAATAATATTTATTTTATACGCAAACAACTATATGACAAAAATGCAAAATATTTTCAGAAACACTTAAATTAAAATAAAAATTAGTACATAAAATGTTTAATTATGCGAGAAGTAATTCTTGAAAATGATATTGCATCTGCAATAACTAAAAATCTCTATACTGGTTAAAACAATAGCATACAAAATTATATTTCGTCTCAAGAAGATTTCTATTATTTAATTTCTCTCAGATTTTTTATTTTGCGGATATCCCATCTGCCATAATTATATATTTCTTTCTTTATAAAAAACTTTTTACAATATAATGCAAATAAAATTTTCCAAAGCGTTCTTTATTTAGATTATCCAATTTAAAAAAATCACTACTAATTTTTGAAAACCTAGTATTTAATTTATGAGCAAAACCTAATTGCTGGTCATGAATTTCCAATTATTCATTAAAATGTAAGGAAATACTCATATTTTTAAATCAACAGATCTATCGAGAAGTGCATTTTACATATTGGCTGGTGATAAAATTTATAAATCAGATTACTGTATTTTTATATTTCATATTTAAAGCTTGGATTTTTTATGACTTTGATAATTACTGAAAATCGTTAAGGAGACTAAAAGGTTGTTTAATTTTGAATAAAATACGTAAACGCTTTTATGATTTTATTCTAGTTAGTTTAATTTCTTTTAAACTGCAACAGGTAATTTTAACCACTTCACCGGCTGCCCCGAGATACCTCGCGGGTAAAAGCACTGTTTCCCCATACCATTCGCCGGTGAAGAGGTTAATAATTCAAGTTTATTATTTATTTTGTTACTTCAAACAATACTACCAAAAATTAAAAATACATTATCTGATTTTTTTAATTTAAAGAAATTTAGGTTAAAAACTACACTTAACAGTTTTTTTCACTATGCAAAAAGTTTACATAACTTACATTTAAATCTACTGTCATCGATTAGATGTACTTGAGAATGTGATATATATATATATATATATATATATATATATATATATATATACAGAATGTCCCAAAAACAATGAACTCGTCTTTTATTCCTTAATTATTGATCATAGGCATATATTATAAATTACAATATCACCTAAACAAAGGTACAGAATTTTATGAAATCGATTAAAATTTCCAAGGAATTTTTTTGAAACAAATACAAAATTAAAATTTGTTTCGTGACTCCATAGAAAAAATTTCCCAAATACGTAGGATGTGTAGACTATAGACTACCCATAGACTAATATTATCATGTACAAAATATCAGCATTTTGTCGTAAAATTTCGCAGAAATGTGAAAATACATAAATGCTGACTTAAACTACTTTTCGATGTCTGGATATGTGTTCCCAAAAGAAAAAAAATCATGCCCGATGGTCCCGTTTCAGTAGTCGTAGACAAATTAAGAAAGAAAACAATGGTTGCATAAATAAATAAAAAATGTGCTGTTTCCTAGCAAAGAAAGAAACCATGGACCATCAACTGGAAAAAAGATGACAGCCAGCACTGCCATCCGCGGTAAAGTACAATGGTACCATTACTTAAACCAGTACAAAAGTGTTCGTACGGAATGCAGCTGACCCATCAATGATGGCGAACAGCAGGTCAGCATTGGTGTGCCATCACGTTACTTCAATCACGCACTTTTCCTGCAGTGCTAGCACATATCCTATTGCTATCCATTTGCTGAACTAGCACTTTCCCTACAAACATTTCTCATAGAATTCTATAAAAAAATGTATAGAAAAAGTGTTATAGAATATTATAAAATTATGGCCCGTTTTTCTGTAAGTCAGTTTCCCCAATAGCCATACAAATATATGTAGAAGTGTCTATAATAGAAATGTCTATAGAATTTCTATAAAAATGTTAAAATTTGCAGTGGCTTCCATGTGGTCACCCTCCCAAGTACTAGCCGCGCTCGATGCTGTTTGGTTTCCGTGATCAACCATGGACAAGTACTTTCAGCGTATTCTACGACCGCTCGTAGATTTCAAGCTCTCATTACACTATTTCAAGTTTGTTTCTTTTGTGATTTACGTTACCAATCATTAAACATGTAAGGATTTATTGTATTGCATAGAAATCCTATATATTTTATACGCTGATTGATTCTCAACTGTGTAAATTATAATAACCGAAATCCGAAAAAAAAATTACTAACGAAATCTATAGAAACATTGTCTTTAGAAAAATTATCCTATAGAAGTCTTCAAAACACTGTAGAAACAGTATTCCAAGAAAGGTTATTCTATAGAACCTGTATAGAATTCTATAGAGTTTTATTCAGCTCTATGTACTTTTTTAAGGGTTTAATCCAGCACCATCACATATCCTGCAGTGTTTATACAGTGGTAAACCATCAGACAGCTTTTTTTTTTTTTACTAAGAGCAGACATCCACCCAGCAGTGTTTATAAAGCCGTAGGCCATCATCCAGCGTATGTGCAGCTGGATTGCGAGAAAATCCGAAATACTCAATGTCTTCGATATTTGCAGCACCATCTAGCGTAAGGGTTCCCAGCAATAATACCGCTAAAGTTCGTGTACTTCCATGGTGTGGTGGGCCAGCGCATGAGATAAAGCGGAGGAAATATATGAAATATATTTAATAATAAAATATATAAATATTGAATTCTTTGAAATATATTAAATATTGAATTCTTTTGCAAGGCACAATTTTATTAACCCAGGAGAACCCACTACTGAGAATGCCCAATTGCTTTTCTTTTACTTTAAATTCATATAATATCAACTTTTTTTGGTTGCCTTAGTACTTTTATTCACAAAATCGGTAAAATAATTGAAAAAAAATTTGAAATTTTAATTAAAATGAAAAATGATTTAAATAAGAGTCTTAAAAAAGTACGACTGTGAGAGAAAATCTCATGCAGCGAGTTCTTCCGGGTTAATACATTAGGAAAAAGGATTCACTGAAAAGATTTTCTTACTTTAGTCCCTACTTTAGTTACTACCCTACTTAACCATCTTTATCTATTTTGCTTCTTAAAAAGCAAAACATATAAAGTGTTTTTTTTTTTTTTTTTTTACAGTCAATGGTCCGCAGTTGCGTTTCTAACACCGTGTGTATTGTTTTGAAGTTTTAGTTCCTTTAGAGTTCTTTAGAATTTAACGCTGCTTTGGTTTTCATTTTGAGTTTTTTTTTCCACATTTAATTGTCGACAAGTAGTCTTATTTGCTCAACGTATTATTTAATGAACTTACAGGATATTTTCAAACTATGCTGTGGCTTACGCTGCATGGCAATTCGCTTAAAAACACATTATGAGACAATTTAACAAGCAGAAACAATTTATCCAAAGAAATAATCAAGGGACTAGGCTTTGGAGCATTTATGTTTACTAAAGTCGATCAAGATGTAAGCACAAATCTCTATAGATTGAGAGGGGGGATGATTTTCGAAAACGCTTATTAGATTCAAAGTCCTAGCTCAAATCAAGTTGTATATTACTTGATCGCTCGGCAGAAAACGAAGAAAGTCAATTTACCTCACTACAAAATATCACTCAAATCACTGCATTATTACAATAAGAAATGATACTATGAACACTTTAATATCGCTAGAAAAAGGAAACTCGAGGGTTCCAACAGTCTTTTATTTAAAAAAAATGAAACTTAACTAATTATGATGCTTGCAGCCGTAGATTCTTGTTCACAACAGCAAAATGACGAACTCAGCTTGCAGGCGCCACATAGAGAACTCGACGGTGTTCAAAATTCAAGGTAATTCACCAGTAAGTGTGAGATGCGTAAAAAACCATCTAATACAACTGTCACTGCAGTATATATAACACCTGCATAACCCCAGGTATCCCATTATGATAACAGTGGAAGAAATAATAGTGACAATGAGATTCCCGGAGATTTAGGCATACTTTACGAAACTTTAAAAAATGAGAGAATAGGTAGCTCCTTCACGGACAAATATTAGAATTTAGGACACCATGATCGCAATGAAAATCTCAAAACTCACTGGGACATAGAGCACATGCAAGCAATTTTAGAGCATTTTACTTGTGCCTTTTATATGAATTAAAATGATTTCGGTTAATCAGCGAGGTCCCAGAAAATTAGTCCAATCTTTAAAAGTTATGTTCGTTCTATCCACAACCAAGCGTTTCAAGTTATTTAATGCTACCATTTGCCGACATTCTACGATGAACATTCCTTTTTTTACATATATAAAGAATAATTTTTTAGTTAAAGTTTTTTTAAAGTAAATTTTTCATGGGCTTATTTTATAAAATGCTATTTCATTAGCAATACAGATTTAAAGCTTTAGGACAGCATTTTCTTACAGAAATATCTTTCCGGCGTCATTTTTTACTGCAATATTTGTATTCTTGTTATACTATATTTAATTTTAAAAGATCTTTTCATTGAGTAATGTGATTATTTTCAAAAAAGTTCTTCCATTAGATCAAATGTATTTCAAAATTATCCGCCATTCAACAATAAATCATTATTATTTTTCAGAAGCTGAACACTTCAATAACAAGCATTACAGCTCATCAATTTAATTTTATTCTTCATAATTTAACTAATTACCCAGTTTCTGGAGGGGTAAGTCTGTCGATGAATACATTTTGCATATTGAAGGAATATTTAAAATACATTTGGATTAGTAAATTTTCCTGTACTGTATTTAAAACTTAAAACATACATATGTGAATTTTATAAGCGTTAAAAGTCATCAAGAATATCTAATGATTATTTCTAGTTAAAATAACTTGCAAATTAAAATATAATATAATGAATATTTTTCATTATTTAGTTAACATATAATTGCATAAACGCTAAAAAAAAATTCATTTTTTATTTCATCTATGCATTAACATCATGTTACAATATGTATAACTCAATAAATTTCTAAATTTAAAATAATAAATACAAAACTAGAAACAGTTAGATGAACAATTGAAGATGCTTTTCAAAATTAAAGATTTATTCAGGAGATAAAGGTATCAATATTACAAATCGTATTTTTTTTTTTTTTTTTTTTTTTTATAATGGGATATGTCACTAGTAGTGTAGATTGGAAATCCGTGCGACTAGATATAAAAATTTTGTACTAAAATATAATTTCTCTAAAAAAGGTTTATACTGCAGAACATTTTTCTGACTTCCTGTATATTAAGCGTTTTGCTTAATTTATTTGTTTCTAAAATATTTTCCACTAAATATTATGAATTAAATTCTCCACAATGTCTTTATTTACACTGGTTATCAAAAATTAAGGAAAAGTCACAAAATGCTAATTTTCAAATACGCGAACACTCAAAAGGAAATAATATAATTCGAGTAATTACTATCTCTACAACACAGCTAGCCCATATAACATCTCATTCATGTCACACATGGTCACAAGTGTCACAGTCACTACGGTGAAGCAAAAAAATAGGAAATTCCATTCATCTCATTATGAGTCTCAAATGATCACTATATATGACTCCACTGAGAAGTCAATGTGACTGCTGCTTTCTGACGAGTCACCAGGTGACTTTACAATGTAGTTAAATTGTGACTGTCATTTTGAGACTCAATTTCATAGTCATCATGAACGTTGCATTATGATAAGTCACCAAATAATACCATATTATAGTCACATGGAGACTTTTCCCAAAAGAGCACAATGGTGACTTCACAGTAGTCTCTCTGTCACCTGAAAGTCATCATGTGACTTTAATGTGACATTATTTGGTAACTTATCACAATGCAGCGTTCACGATGACTTTGAAATTGAGTCTACAAATGACAGTCACATGAGAGTCACAATGTAACTACATTGTAAAGTCACATGGTGACTCGTCCCAAAGCAACAGTCACAGTGGAGTCATATATAGTGATCATTTGAGACTCATAATGAGATGTATGGAATTTCTTATTTTTCTTTTGCTTCACCGTAGTGACTGTGGCATTTGTGACCATATGTGACATGAATGAGATGCCATATGGACTAGCTGTGTTGTAGAGATAATTACTTGAATTATATTATTTCCTTTTAAGTGTTCGCGTATTTGAAAATTAGCATTTTGTGACTTTTCCTTAATTTTTGATAACCAGTGTAGATAAAAACTATTTAAAAGTGTTATCTATTAAATAAAAAAATCACTATACCTCTCCTGAAACCAAGAATTTAATCAGTTTGAAGAATCAGATCACGATTCATCAAGTTTTCTTTTTTTTCAGAATCGAAACAGTCACCCAGTATTAGTTTAAGTAATTTTTTTAGACCTGCATTTTATATATTGAAAATATATTAAGTATTTAAATCGAATTAATGGATTTTCATATTCCATATATTAAACTTATTGAAATAATGAGTTATTTAATTATCAAAATTCGTAAAGAAAACTTTTATTATTTGTTCATGAACTGGCTTTCACATTATGTAATTTAATGTTGGCGTTTCTTGTTCTACCTTTTTTGAACTATGGTTGTATATGCACTTTAGACATACATATAATTTTATTTTTAACTCCTTCCATATAATAGAAAAATATTTTCCGTAAAAAAATAAGTTAAAAAACTTAACAACTTTTTCAGCAATGCAAAATATTTATAGATGCATTTAAAGATCTAAATGTGATATTTAATAGATTTTAAATACTAAACAATCTTGGTCTCATTCTATGGATTCCAAAGGGATCAAAAGTTGAAATATATAAAATTACCCTTCTCAATATTCATCTGTTTATTTTGATATGAAATAAACAGATGAATATTGAGAGGGGTAATTTTATATATTTCAACCTTTGATCCCTTTGGAATCCATAAAATGCGACCAAGCTTGGTTCGGAACTAACCAATGAGGGTCACATCGTAAGGCTGTCTATCTGATTCCAAAATATACTATATAGCACATATTTCTACATGGTCATAATTTTATATTGGATATAAGATGATTGTCTTACAATGGATCTCTTCACATTGTGGTATTCCCGGAAACGAAAAGGTGGATGAATTGGCCAAAAAAGGCTGTTCTGTTAATCAGGCCCCATGTATCTTAATTAACTATAAGACCGCCTGCTCAATGGTTATTGGTTATATAATGGTCAAATACTTAAGACAACGCATATGACACTACTAAAAGAACGGACAAAAGAAAATTGTGGAGAAATACCTTCCTTAACCTCCCCGATTATCCGAGAAGCAGTGCTGTAACTGCCTTTCGTCTCGCGACAAAACATGATTGTTTACATGCCCATATTTTCCGACTCCAGATAGTGGATAGTCCTGCCTGCCTCCTCTGCTGCATTGGCGTGGCGATGACTGCTAATCATCTCTCCGACTATTCAGCGCTCACGAAGAACTGTTTTTACTCCCGATACTGGGATGCCAGAGACTCTTTTCGCATCTTAACTTCTTGATTTTATGTATTTCTCATGTTAAGTATACTTTACTTTGTTCCTGTGTTTGATGTTATCTTTTTTTACACATATTTCTGTTCTTTTTCGCGGTCTCTGTCCGGCGTAAGGATAATGTCTGTATCGCTTGCTGCATTGGAAATAAAAATAATTTGATGTTATATCAAGAACTATTAATAACTATTCAAAACTACTAATTATAAAAACAACGATTTAAAAAACACTGTATAATCTAATTACAGTTCATACATATTTTTTGTATGCTGCATAATCGAAGATATTATTCAATTATATGGAGACTGAACTTTTACGAGTTTTTGTAATAAAAAACACGTTTCATACTGAAATGATATTATTTGTTAAACCGTATTGTGATATTTTCCTATTCCATACTTAAAATTAAAAAAAAGAACATTTGTAAGTTTTTGATGATTAAAAGTCATTGTAAAAATGGAATATTTCATAATATCAACACGAAATGGTCCTCGAATAAAAAAAAAATATACATTAGAGTTTATTCTACTCATTTATTTTAACTGCGATTTTTTATGCACTTTAGTAAAATAAAAATTTTACGTTTAATACTATCCATGCGCGAACAAGGTATTAAAAAAAGTTCAACCCAATAATATTTATTTTATACGCAAACAACTATATGACAAAAATGCAAAATATTTTCAGAAACACTTAAATTAAAATTAAAATTAGTACATAAAATGTTTAATTATGCGAGAAGTAATTCTTGAAAATGATATTGCATCTGCAATAACTAAAAATCTCTATACTGGTTAAAACAATAGCATACAAAAATATATTTCGTCTCAAGAAGATTTCTATTATTTAATTTCTCTCAGATTTTTTATTTTGCGGATATCCCATCTGCCATAATTATATATTTCTTTCTTTATAAAAAACTTTTTACAATATAATGCAAATAAAATTTTCCAAAGCGTTCTTTATTTAGATTATCCAATTTAAAAAAATCACTACTAATTTTTGAAAACCTAGTATTTAATTTATGAGCAAAACCTAATTGCTGGTCATGAATTTCCAATTATTCATTAAAATGTAAGGAAATACTCATATTTTTAAATCAACAGATCTATCGAGAAGTGCATTTTACATATTGGCTGGTGATAAAATTTATAAATCAGATTACTGTATTTTTATATTCCATATTTAAAGCTTGGATTTTTTATGACTTTGATAATTACTGAAAATCGTTAAGGAGACTAAAAGGTTGTTTAATTTTGAATAAAATACGTAAACGCTTTTATGATTTTATTCTAGTTAGTTTAATTTCTTTTAAACTGCAACAGGTAATTTTAACCACTTCACCGGCTGCCCCGAGATACCTCGCGGGTAAAAGCACTGTTTCCCCATACCATTCGCCGGTGAAGAGGTTAATAATTCAAGTTTATTATTTATTTTGTTACTTCAAACAATACTACCAAAAATTAAAAATACATTATCTGATTTTTTTAATTTAAAGAAATTTAGGTTAAAAACTACACTTAACAGTTTTTTTCACTATGCAAAAAGTTTACATAACTTACATTTAAATCTACTGTCATCGATTAGATGTACTTGAGAATGTGATATATATATATATATATATATATATATACAGAATGTCCCAAAAACAATGAACTCGTCTTTTATTCCTTAATTATTGATCATAGGCATATATTATAAATTACAATATCACCTAAACAAAGGTACAGAATTTTATGAAATCGATTAAAATTTCCAAGGAATTTTTTTGAAACAAATACAAAATTAAAATTTGTTTCGTGACTCCATAGAAAAAATTTCCCAAATACGTAGGATGTGTAGACTATAGACTACCCATAGACTAATATTATCATGTACAAAATATCAGCATTTTGTCGTAAAATTTCGCAGAAATGTGAAAATACATAAATGCTGACTTAAACTACTTTTCGATGTCTGGATATGTGTTCCCAAAAGAAAAAAAATCATGCCCGATGGTCCCGTTTCAGTAGTCGTAGACAAATTAAGAAAGAAAACAATGGTTGCATAAATAAATAAAAAATGTGCTGTTTCCTAGCAAAGAAAGAAACCATGGACCATCAACTGGAAAAAAGATGACAGCCAGCACTGCCATCCGCGGTAAAGTACAATGGTACCATTACTTAAACCAGTACAAAAGTGTTCGTACGGAATGCAGCTGACCCATCAATGATGGCGAACAGCAGGTCAGCATTGGTGTGCCATCACGTTACTTCAATCACGCACTTTTCCTGCAGTGCTAGCACATATCCTATTGCTATCCATTTGCTGAACTAGCACTTTCCCTACAAACATTTCTCATAGAATTCTATAAAAAAATGTATAGAAAAAGTGTTATAGAATATTATAAAATTATGGCCCGTTTTTCTGTAAGTCAGTTTCCCCAATAGCCATACAAATATATGTAGAAGTGTCTATAATAGAAATGTCTATAGAATTTCTATAAAAATGTTAAAATTTGCAGTGGCTTCCATGTGGTCACCCTCCCAAGTACTAGCCGCGCTCGATGCTGTTTGGTTTCCGTGATCAACCATGGACAAGTACTTTCAGCGTATTCTACGACCGCTCGTAGATTTCAAGCTCTCATTACACTATTTCAAGTTTGTTTCTTTTGTGATTTACGTTACCAATCATTAAACATGTAAGGATTTATTGTATTGCATAGAAATCCTATATATTTTATACGCTGATTGATTCTCAACTGTGTAAATTATAATAACCGAAATCCGAAAAAAAAATTACTAACGAAATCTATAGAAACATTGTCTTTAGAAAAATTATCCTATAGAAGTCTTCAAAACACTGTAGAAACAGTATTCCAAGAAAGGTTATTCTATAGAACCTGTATAGAATTCTATAGAGTTTTATTCAGCTCTATGTACTTTTTTAAGGGTTTAATCCAGCACCATCACATATCCTGCAGTGTTTATACAGTGGTAAACCATCAGACAGCTTTTTTTTTTTTTACTAAGAGCAGACATCCACCCAGCAGTGTTTATAAAGCCGTAGGCCATCATCCAGCGTATGTGCAGCTGGATTGCGAGAAAATCCGAAATACTCAATGTCTTCGATATTTGCAGCACCATCTAGCGTAAGGGTTCCCAGCAATAATACCGCTAAAGTTCGTGTACTTCCATGGTGTGGTGGGCCAGCGCATGAGATAAAGCGGAGGAAATAAATGAAATATATTTAATAATAAAATATATAAATATTGAATTCTTTGAAATATATTAAATATTGAATTCTTTTGCAAGGCACAATTTTATTAACCCAGGAGAACCCACTACTGAGAATGCCCAATTGCTTTTCTTTTACTTTAAATTCATATAATATCAACTTTTTTTGGTTGCCTTAGTACTTTTATTCACAAAATCGGTAAAATAATTGAAAAAAAATTTGAAATTTTAATTAAAATGAAAAATGATTTAAATAAGAGTCTTAAAAAAGTACGACTGTGAGAGAAAATCTCATGCAGCGAGTTCTTCCGGGTTAATACATTAGGAAAAAGGATTCACTGAAAAGATTTTCTTACTTTAGTCCCTACTTTAGTTACTACCCTACTTAACCATCTTTATCTATTTTGCTTCTTAAAAAGCAAAACAGATAAAGTGTTTTTTTTTTTTTTTTTTTTTTTTTTTTTTTTTTTTTTTTTTTTTTTTTTACAGTCAATGGTCCGCAGTTGCGTTTCTAACACCGTGTGTATTGTTTTGAAGTTTTAGTTCCTTTAGAGTTCTTTAGAATTTAACGCTGCTTTGGTTTTCATTTTGAGTTTTTTTTCACATTTAATTGTCGACAAGTAGTCTTATTTGCTCAACGTATTATTTAATGAACTTACAGGATATTTTCAAACTATGCTGTGGCTTACGCTGCATGGCAATTCGCTTAAAAACACGTTATGAGACAATTTAACAAGCAGAAACAATTTTTCCAAAGAAATAATCAAGGGACTAGGCTTTGGAGCATTTATGTTTACTAAAGTCGATCAAGATGTAAGCACAAATCTCTATAGATTGAGAGGGGGGATGATTTTCGAAAACGCTTATTAGATTCAAAGTCCTAGCTCAAATCAAGTTGTATATTACTTGATCGCTCGGCAGAAAACGAAGAAAGTCAATTTACCTCACTACAAAATATCACTCAAATCACTGCATTATTACAATAAGAAATGATACTATGAACACTTTAATATCGCTAGAAAAAGGAAATTCGAGGGTTCCAACAGTCTTTTATTTAAAAAAAATGAAACTTAACTAATTATGATGCTTGCAGCCGTAGATTCTTGTTCACAACAGCAAAATGACGAACTCAGCTTGCAGGCGCCACATAGAGAACTCGACGGTGTTCAAAATTCAAGGTAATTCACCAGTAAGTGTGAGATGCGTAAAAAACCATCTAATACAACTGTCACTGCAGTATATATAACACCTGCATAACCCCAGGTATCCCATTATGATAACAGTGGAAGAAATAATAGTGACAATGAGATTCCCGGAGATTTAGGCATACTTTACGAAACTTTAAAAAATGAGAGAATAGGTAGCTCCTTCACGGACAAATATTAGAATTTAGGACACCATGATCGCAATGAAAATCTCAAAACTCACTGGGACATAGAGCACATGCAAGCAATTTTAGAGCATTTTACTTGTGCCTTTTATATGAATTAAAATGATTTCGGTTAATCAGCGAGGTCCCAGAAAATTAGTCCAATCTTTAAAAGTTATGTTCGTTCTATCCACAACCAAGCGTTTCAAGTTATTTAATGCTACCATTTGCCGACATTCTACGATGAACATTCCTTTTTTTACATATATAAAGAATAATTTTTTAGTTAAAGTTTTTTTAAAGTAAATTTTTCATGGGCTTATTTTATAAAATGCTATTTCATTAGCAATACAGATTTAAAGCTTTAGGACAGCATTTTCTTACAGAAATATCTTTCCGGCGTCATTTTTTACTGCAATATTTGTATTCTTGTTATACTATATTTAATTTTAAAAGATCTTTTCATTGAGTAATGTGATTATTTTCAAAAAAGTTCTTCCATTAGATCAAATGTATTTCAAAATTATCCGCCATTCAACAATAAATCATTATTATTTTTCAGAAGCTGAACACTTAAATAACAAGCATTTCGCTCATCAATTTAATTTCATTCTTCATAATTTAACTAATTACCCAGTTTCTGGATGGGTAAGTCTGTCGATGAATACATTTTGCATATTGAAGGAATATTTAAAATACATTTGGATTAGTAATTTTTCCTGTACTGTATTTAAAACTTAAAACATACATATGTGAATTTTATAAGCGTTAAAAGTCATCAAGAATATCTAATGATTATTTCTAGTTAAAATAACTTGCAAATTAAAATATAATATAATGAATATTTTTCATTATTTAGTTAACATATAATTGCATAAACGCTAAAAAAAAATTCATTTTTTATTTCATCTATGCATTAACATCATGTTACAATATGTATAACTCAATAAATTTCTAAATTTAAAATAATAAATACAAAACTAGAAACAGTTAGATGAACAATTGAAGATGCTTTTCGAAATTAAAGATTTATTCAGGAGATAAAGGTATCAATATTACAAATCGTATTTTTTTTTTTTTTTTTTTATAATGGGATATGTCACTAGTAGTGTAGATTGGAAATCCGTGCGACTAGATATAAAAATTTTGTACTAAAATATAATTTCTCTAAAAAAGGTTTATACTGCAGAACATTTTTCTGACTTCCTGTATATTAAGCGTTTTGCTTAATTTATTTGTTTCTAAAATATTTTCCACTAAATATTATGAATTAAATTCTCCACAATGTCTTTATTTACACTGGTTATCAAAAATTAAGGAAAAGTCACAAAATGCTAATTTTCAAATACGCGAACACTCAAAAGGAAATAATATAATTCGAGTAATTACTATCTCTACAACACAGCTAGCCCATATAACATCTCATTCATGTCACACATGGTCACAAGTGTCACAGTCACTACGGTGAAGCAAAAAAATAGGAAATTCCATTCATCTCATTATGAGTCTCAAATGATCACTATATATGACTCCACTGAGAAGTCAATGTGACTGCTGCTTTCTGACGAGTCACCAGGTGACTTTACAATGTAGTTAAATTGTGACTGTCATTTTGAGACTCAATTTCATAGTCATCATGAACGTTGCATTATGATAAGTCACCAAATAATACCATATTATAGTCACATGGAGACTTTTCCCAAAAGAGCACAATGGTGACTTCACAGTAGTCTCTCTGTCACCTGAAAGTCATCATGTGACTTTAATGTGACATTATTTGGTAACTTATCACAATGCAGCGTTCACGATGACTTTGAAATTGAGTCTACAAATGACAGTCACATGAGAGTCACAATGTAACTACATTGTAAAGTCACATGGTGACTCGTCCCAAAGCAACAGTCACAGTGGGGTCATATATAGTGATCATTTGAGACTCATAATGAGATGTATGGAATTTCTTATTTTTTTTTGCTTCACCGTAGTGACTGTGGCATTTGTGACCATATGTGACATGAATGAGATGCCATATGGACTAGCTGTGTTGTAGAGATAATTACTTGAATTATATTATTTCATTTTGAGTGTTCGCGTATTTGAAAATTAGCATTTTGTGACTTTTCCTTAATTTTTGATAACCAGTGTAGATAAAAACTATTTAAAAGTGTTATCTATTAAATAAAAAAATCACTATACCTCTCCTGAAACCAAGAATTTAATCAGTTTGAAGAATCAGATCACAACTCATCAAGTTTTCTTTTTTTTCAGAATCGAAACAGTCACCCAGTATTAGTTTAAGTAATTTTTTTAGACCTGCATTTTATATATTGAAAATATATTAAGTATTTAAATCGAATTAATGGATTTTCATATTCCATATATTAAACTTATTGAAATAATGAGTTATTTAATTATCAAAATTCGTAAAGAAAACTTTTATTTTTTGTTCATGAACTGGCTTTCACATTATGTAATTTAATGTTGGCGTTTCTTGTTCTACCTTTTTTGAACTATGGTTGTATATGCACTTTAGACATACATATAATTTCATTTTTAACTCCTTCCATATAATAGAAAAATATTTTCCGTAAAAAAATAAGTTAAAAAACTTAACAACTTTTTCAGCAATGCAAAATATTTATAGATGCATTTAAAGATCTAAATGTGATATTTAATAGATTTTAAATACTAAACAATCTTGGTCTCATTCTATGGATTCCAAAGGGATCAAAAGTTGAAATATATAAAATTACCCTTCTCAATATTCATCTGTTTATTTTGATATGAAATAAACAGATGAATATTGAGAGGGGTAATTTTATATATTTCAACCTTTGATCCCTTTGGAATCCATAAAATGCGACCAAGCTTGGTTCGGAACTAACCAATGAGGGTCACATCGTAAGGCTGTCTATCTGATTCCAAAATATACTATATAGCACATATTTCTACATGGTCATAATTTTATATTGGATATAAGACGATTGTCTTACAATGGATCTCTTCACATTGTGGTATTCCCGGAAACGAAAAGGTGGATGAATTGGCCAAAAAAGGCTGTTCTGTTAATCAGGCCCCATGTATCTTAATTAACTATAAGACCGCCTGCTCAATGGTTATTGGTTATATAATGGTCAAATACTTAAGACAACGCATATGACACTACTAAAAGAACGGACAAAAGAAAATTGTGGAGAAATACCTTCCTTAACCTCCCCGATAGTGGATAGTAGTTAACCTCCCCGACTCCAGATAGTGGATAGTCCTGCCTGCCTCCTCTGCTGCATTGGCGTGGCGATGACTGCTAATCATCTCTCCGACTATTCAGCGCTCACGAAGAACTGTTTTTACTCCCGATACTGGGATGCCAGAGACTCTTTACGCATCTTAACTTCTTGATTTTATGTATTTCTCATGTTAAGTATACTTTACTTTGTTCCTGTGTTTGATGTTATCTTTTTTTACACATATTTCTGTTCTTTTTCGCGGTCTCTGTCCGGCGTAAGGATAATGTCTGTATCGCTTGCTGCATTGGAAATAAAAATAATTTGATGTTATATCAAGAACTATTAATAACTATTCAAAACTACTAATTATAAAAACAACGATTTAAAAAACACTGTATAATCTAATTACAGTTCATACATATTTTTTGTATGCTGCATAATCGAAGATATTATTCAATTATATGGAGACTGAACTTTTACGAGTTTTTGTAATAAAAAACACGTTTCATACTGAAATGATATTATTTGTTAAACCGTATTGTGATATTTTCCTATTCCATACTTAAAATAAAAAAAAGAACATTTGTAAGTTTTTGATGATTAAAAGTCATTGTAAAAATGGAATATTTCATAATATCAACACGAAATGGTCCTCGAATAAAAAAAAAATATACATTAGAGTTTATTCTACTCATTTATTTTAACTGCGATTTTTTATGCACTTTAGTAAAATAAAAATTTTACGTTTAATACTATCCATGCGCGAACAAGGTATTAAACAAAGTTCAACCCAATAATATTTATTTTATACGCAAACAACTATATGACAAAAATGCAAAATATTTTCAGAAACACTTAAATTAAAATTAAAATTAGTACATAAAATGTTTAATTATGCGAGAAGTAATTCTTGAAAATGATATTGGATCTGCAATAACTAAAAATCTCTATACTGGTTAAAACAATAGCATACAAAAATATATTTCGTCTCAAGAAGATTTCTATTATTTAATTTCTCTCAGATTTTTTATTTTTCGGATATCCCATCTGCCATAATTATATATTTCTTTCTTTATAAAAAACTTTTTACAATATAATGCAAATAAAATTTTCCAAAGCGTTCTTTATTTAGATTATCCAATTTAAAAAATTCACTACTAATTTTTGAAAACCTAGTATTTAATTTATGAGCAAAACCTAATTGCTGGTCATGAATTTCCAATTATTCATTAAAATGTAAGGAAATACTCATATTTTTAAATCAACAGATCTATCGAGAAGTGCATTTTACATATTGGCTGGTGATAAAATTTATAAATCAGATTACTGTATTTTTATATTCCATATTTAAAGCTTGGATTTTTTATGACTTTGATAATTACTGAAAATCGTTAAGGAGACTAAAAGGTTGTTTAATTTTGAATAAAATACGTAAACACTTTTATGATTTTATTCTAGTTAGTTTAATTTCTTTTAAACTGCAACAGGTAATTTTAACCACTTCACCGTCTGCCCCGAGATACCTCGCGGGTAAAAGCACTGTTTCCCCATACCATTCGCCGGTGAAGAGGTTAATAATTCAAGTTTATTATTTATTTTGTTACTTCAAACAATACTACCAAAAATTAAAAATACATTATCTGATTTTTTTTAAATTTAAAGAAATTTAGGTTAAAAACTACACTTAACAGTTTTTTTCACTATGCAAAAAGTTTACATAACTTACATTTAAATCTACTGTCATCGATTAGATGTACTTGAGAATGTGATATATATATATATATATATATATATATATATACAGAATGTCCCAAAAACAATGAACTCGTCTTTTATTCCTTAATTATTGATCATAGGCATATATTATAAATTACAATATCACCTAAACAAAGGTACAGAATTTTATGAAATCGATTAAAATTTCCAAGGAATTTTTTTGAAACAAATACAAAATTAAAATTTGTTTCGTGACTCCATAGAAAAAATTTCCCAAATACGTAGGATGTGTAGACTATAGACTACCCATAGACTAATATTATCATGTATAAAATATCAGCATTTTGTCGTAAAATTTCGCAGAAATGTGAAAATACATAAATGCTGACTTAAACTACTTTTCGATGTCTGGATATGTGTTCCCAAAAGAAAAAAAATCATGCCCGATGGTCCCGTTTCAGTAGTCGTAGGCAAATTAAGAAAGAAAACAATGGTTGCATAAATAAATAAAAAATGTGCTGTTTCCTAGCAAAGAAAGAAACCATGGACCATCAACTGGAAAAAAGATGACAGCCAGCACTGCCATCCGCGGTAAAGTACAATGGTACCATTACTTAAACCAGTACAAAAGTGTTCGTACGGAATGCAGCTGACCCATCAATGATGGCGAACAGCAGGTCAGCATTGGTGTGCCATCACGTTACTTCAATCACGCACTTTTCCTGCAGTGCTAGCACATATCCTATTGCTATCCATTTGCTGAACTAGCACTTTCCCTACAAACATTTCTCATAGAATTCTATAAAAAAATGTATAGAAAAAGTGTTATAGAATATTATAAAATTATGGCCCGTTTTTCTGTAAGTCAGTTTCCCCAATAGCCATACAAATATATGTAGAAGTGTCTATAATAGAAATGTCTATAGAATTTCTATAAAAATGTTAAAATTTGCAGTGGCTTCCATGTGGTCACCCTCCCAAGTACTAGCCGCGCTCGATGCTGTTTGGTTTCCGTGATCAACCATGGACAAGTACTTTCAGCGTATTCTACGACCGCTCGTAGATTTCAAGCTCTCATTACACTATTTCAAGTTTGTTTCTTTTGTGATTTACGTTACCAATCATTAAACATGTAAGGATTTATTGTATTGCATAGAAATCCTATATATTTTATACGCTGATTGATTCTCAACTGTGTAAATTATAATAACCGAAATCCGAAAAAAAATTACTAACGAAATCTATAGAAACATTGTCTTTAGAAAAATTATCCTATAGAAGTCTTCAAAACACTGTAGAAACAGTATTCCAAGAAAGGTTATTCTATAGAACCTGTATAGAATTCTATAGAGTTTTATTCAGCTCTATGTACTTTTTTAAGGGTTTAATCCAGCACCATCACATATCCTGCAGTGTTTATACAGTGGTAAACCATCAGACAGCTTTTTTTTTTTTACTAAGAGCAGACATCCACCCAGCAGTGTTTATAAAGCCGTAGGCCATCATCCAGCGTATGTGCAGCTGGATTGCGAGAAAATCCGAAATACTCAATGTCTTCGATATTTGCAGCACCATCTAGCGTAAGGGTTCCCAGCAATAATACCGCTAAAGTTCGTGTACTTCCATGGTGTGGTGGGCCAGCGCATGAGATAAAGCGGAGGCCGATCAGAATTTTATCTTATGATTTTCAACAGCAAAGTTGACTGAAGCTGTCCAGCAGTGGTCATGCTGTGGTAGAAAATTAGCCTGCACTTCTCCATGATTGCCAGCACCTATCTTGCTGCTGGCCAGCAATTTCCTCTTTTCTGGGTTATTTGTACAAAAGTATCTAAATTGTGTAGATAATAACATTACGCAAAGATTTTCCATCCATGCCAATAGACAGCTGCATTTGTCTAATAACACTTTCGATAAAGTTCTTGCTCGGTGATCTCGTGGCAACCATCTGGAAATCGTTGTTCGTTCCAATTCTGCTTTGTTTAAGGGATATCACTAAAATACAACTGTGCGTAACGACCCCATAAATAAAAATCCATAGGAGTTAAATCAGGTGATCTGACAAGGAGAGTGTCCGAGGTTGGTCTAACCGAATGCGATGAACATTTGTGTATCGTTAGAGTACAGTTAGTATATAAATATATGTGCGTCATAAAGCGCAACCCCCAGGGGTCTTGAGAAAATAACTCGCAAAGTTTAAGCTACAGTTCATAATCGTATAAGTTTCCTTCTTTAGTAAGCGTCTGAGTAGCGCAATCAGCAGCACGCTGGATTGCAGTTTTCTCTGCCCGGGATCAAATCCGGCTCGGACTTGTTTTTCGGAACGAAATTTTTATCAATGATTTTCGAACCGCAATTGTAAAAATATGTATGGTAATTGAAATTCACGAAAAATATGAATTAAATGTATGTTTTGTAGCATATAAGTGCTTTTTTAACTACGAAATTTTGCATGCTTAAATATATAATGAAAAGCAAAAACAAAAACGCATATTTATGTCTATAGACCAGAAATTTTTGTTGTTATTTAAAATTACTTACACTTATTTCAATGAATAATCTACTATTTTTCACAGAGAAATAAATTAAAACACGTGATAGAAATGCGTGAATAACTGTATTATTTCAATTTTGTTTCTATATGAAAGTATTTTCTATATGAAATGATTTTTTTAATACC
The DNA here is from genome assembly GCA_963932465.1 of Maratus speciosus. NCBI lineage: Eukaryota > Metazoa > Arthropoda > Arachnida > Araneae > Salticidae > Maratus > Maratus speciosus. Next base: position 508,901,871 of record OZ010786.1, on the reverse strand, counting down.
CTTTTTTTAAATTCTTAATATGATTTTTTTTTTTTCGTATTTTTGGTTTTGTAATTATTATTTACGTAATAACCATTTTTAGCAATTCAATATCTTTTTAGAACTTATTTTTAAGTACAAAGACAGTTATTCTAACTATAATTATAAGAATCCAAGATTTAAAAAATTCAAAAGTTAAAAAGCGAATTTGTAAAAAAACTACAAGGTTAGTTGGGGCAACTGGGCCATGATTTTACAATGTGATTCTGGAGCTTCTGACAATTTAGGTTCAAAAAGCTAATGGTCATTTGAATTAAAGTCTGAACTTCTGTAAATGTGTTCAGTTAGGTTCCCTCTATCAGACAGAAGTGCTCAAAATTACATTTTAATATTTAAAAATATAAAAATACGCATATTTCATCTTTCTTTCCTCATGGGTCAAATTGCCCCATAAAAAATGGGGTAAGTGGACCAGGAGAGTATATGTTCCATACGCGTTTTTTTTTTTTTTTTTTTTTTTTTTTTTTTCATATGGGATGTCAGATCCTGTTTGAAAAAGTGTAAACAACTTAAAAAATTTAAACCAGACAGACCATGCAAATCATATATCAACTAAAGAGCGTTGTAAGGGAAACCTTTTCTGTCAATGTGTCTAAAAAAAGCACTGAAAGTTAAAATATTAGATTTATTTATACCAAAAAAAAATAAAAATTAAGTAAGTACTTAACTACTTTAGTATAAGTAATAAGTATAAAAGTCACATAGGTATTTTAAGGAAAAATATAGCAAGATAAATATATGAACAAACGGCTACGTAAGTACTTAAGTACTTTATTTGAATCCTGGAGTCGCATTTTATAGGGAATTTTTTTTCTCACCTGAATCCTTAATGAGTTACCTTCATGATAATTTTATTTAACATATTCTAAAGAAAGGTGCGATGAAGATATTATTTTCAAAATAGTGGTAGGGACAATAAAAGTTTCCCTATAGAATGCGAATATTGTGTACCGTACAATTTCAAGGTTTGGCTATCTCGCTTTCAGGGGCAAGTTACTTGCATTCGTCAAATGTTGAAATAATTTAATGACACAGGTATTTACAAGAGAATCTATTTGTAAACAGGTAAAAGTATATTTTCTCGTACTTAAAAAAGGTGAAATTTTCATTATAAAATTCCTATGCCACTGTGGCAATTAGGGATTAAAATTATGTGATGCCATAACGGCATCACCGCCTCTCAAGGGGTCAAGAAATTTGGTTTGATACCACCCAATATGCTTTATTTTTAATTTTACGTAATTTTAATAATGTATTCTATAATTTTCTTTATTGTGGGCAAAAAACAATGGAAAAATTTATTTCCCATAGTAAGAGAAACTCAAAAAATTATTTATAACTGTTGGGGTAACTGGATCCAGCATGGTCCAATTACCCCGGATACATGTCCCAGTTCCCCCATTCTTGAAAAATTTATGGGGTAACTGGGACACCGGGCTTAAATTTGAAACATGAAGTAAATATGTATAGATACCTAATAATATTAATGCAGTTATATGCCTAATCTTAAAAAAAAGAGATTGTTTAATAAAAGGGCTTACAGTATTTTAATAAAAAGCCGAGGAAGGTCAACTATATTGACATTGTTTTTTAAAAAAAGAAACATATCACAGCAAAGTGACAGTTATTATTGAGTTGACAAACGTTGTTTTAGGAAGTAGACATTAAGGTGCATGGTTTACAAAAGCTAAAACTTAAAAAACATCAACAGTTTTTTATAAAATAGCCTATGGTCCAGTTACCTTGTGGACCCAGTTACCCAAACTAACCTTACATTCATTTCACTGTGAAAAATAGTATATATTTATGTAAATAACAGTAAATAAAATTTAAATTTAGCTTAATTTTATGGTCTGTAAAAGTTCCAATTGACTATTTTTTAGTTTGTTTTTATTATTATTTATTTATTTTATCTTTACTTTTCATTAAATATATAAACATGCAAAGATTCGCACTTAAAATTGTATTTATATAATTAAATTGCATTATATAAAAATATTAAACAAGAAAAAAATTTGATTTCCGAGAGAAATTAATACGTACGCACTTATTCTAGGGAAAAATCAAGAATCCCAGACTTTAAAATCATATGAAAAATATAAAAGCATATTTTTAATAAACCATGAAATATTTGAAGTATTTGAATGGGGAAACGAAATAAAAATAATATATTTGTTCACTTACTTTAATTTATTTTTCTGTTAAAAATTGTTGATATTCATTGAAATAACTGTAAATAATTTTAAATAACAACAAAAAATTTCTGGTCTATAGACATATAAATATGCGTTTTTTTGTTTGATTTTTTTTTACTTTTCATTATATATTTAAACATGCAAAATTTCGTAGTTCAGAAAGCACATATATGCTACAAAACATACATTTAATTAATATTTTTCTCAATTTTCAATTATTATACATATTTTTTCAATTGCGGTTCGAAAATGATTGATAAAAATTTTCGTTCCGAAAAACAAGTCCGAGCTGGATTTGATCGGGCCGAAAAAACCCAAATCCAGCGTGCTGCCGATTGTGCTACTGAACCGCTTGCCAAAGAACGGTAAACTGTAGCTTAAACTTTGCGAGTTATTTTCTCCTGACCCCCCTAGGGGTTGCGGTTTATGACGCTCATATATTTATATACTAACTATACCCAAATGATATACAAATGCTCATCGCATTCGGTGAGACCAACCTCGGGCCCTCTCAATCTGAGGGGAAATTCGATTCGCTCTTGCACGTCAATCCACTTGTCTGGAAACGCGTTATTTAATTATTATTCTGTATTTCACCGTGTAAATTTTTAAGTTATTTTTCAGGAAGGATACTTTTGTAAGTCTGTAAATAAAACTATCGATAAGAGCCATATTTTATTTGCTTATGATGCATTTCTGTGTCGCGTCATCTGCACACACTAGCTGTAAACATTTACAGTTTAATTTATGATTAAAAATGGACATTGTACTTGCAATGAATCGATTTTTCTTTCTTTTATGAAACATGGTAAAAAACATTTAGATGAATAATTTTTGGTATGTAAAGTGATTTATTACATAGGTCAAAACCAGGTTAGATTACCCACTGGGTAAGTAGCACTATTTACTTTACTTCAGCTACTGGACGTTTTACTTACGATATTTTACCTACTTGTATATTGTATGAGTAGCATAAATCCTTTTTGTAGGTTATTTTCTGATTCGTTTATTTATGAGAGAGCGCGATTATGCTATCGAGTGTTTTTCGTCTAACACGCCACATTAATTTCCAACAATTTGCTGTTTCTTCTAAAGTTAATGACTAAGCCTCATTTGTGATTCGGGGAAAAATGTCTCATTTGTAATTACCAAATAACTTTGATGCGTGAAAATGTTTTGTTAAATCATCAGGATTGTGGATTGAAAAAATCTGTTTTTTTTTTGTTTTTTTTTTTTTCTTTGGTTGATCATGGCACTTCCGGGGAATAATTACATAACAAGTTAGGCGGCGGTGTCAGTAGTGATAAATTCTCTGTTTAAGCAATTCATTTGTTTCATTTCAGAAAATTTGCTCAAATGGTTGCAATTCCCTCACATTTTTAAGTGAAAAATATTTAAGCATTTTTCCTTTATATCCGTTGTCAGAATATTTTAATTCTCTCATTCCAAACATTCCCTCTTTTTATATCAGAATATATTCAGTAGCACTAAATGGAAATTTTAATACAAAATAGAAATGTAAAATTCCTTAAGGGGACATGGGACCTTTAACATTCAAAAAATCAGTTTTCAGATTTCATTTATTCTCAAGTTTTAAAAATTTATCAACAATATTAAAAAACAAAAAAAAAAAAAATTCAAAAATCGGCATTCTTTCTTGAGTTATATTTAGTTATAGACGGCGAGTACAATTGAAAGTACATTGATATCGAAACTTTAAAATGAGTTAGTAAATTCAGAGTTTGTGCTCACTGTTACTTTCAAACTATTTAATCTATAGCTTTAAAAAATTAACCAAATATGCGTTTCTTTATAGTCTTCATTCTAAAATTTAAAAAAATCATATATTTTGGTTATTTATTTTTTTGCACTTAAAAAACTTGAAATGTTTCTTAAAATTCTGTATTTCTTCATATTTTGTGCTAAAATTAAATTTTAAACAAAATTTTTTGTATATATCTTGTTTTTAATTTAGAAGTAAGTGTGTTATGATTCTATTTTGTTAAAAAATTGCCTTCTATATGCATAATGTAGTGTTTAATTAAGCGCGCATCAATTAATGATTATAATTCACGCATTAGTGAGATGAGATTTCAATATAAAATATTTGAAATATTAATTTTGTATATACAACCTGTATATTTCTGGATAATATAGCTGAGAATGTATACATTAGACAGAAAGTGAAAAAAATCCTTTTTGCATATTATTCGTGTTTTGGTACTTTGAAAAAAATGATGTTTTTGATAGTTTCGACAAACTCAAATGTCCTGTGTCCCCTTAAGTACAATGCTGTGCAAAAATTAAGGACGAGATGGTTTTTTGAAGGTATCGTTGTGCAGAAGATTTCCACAGTGACCGAAATCATATCCATTACCATCAGATCGCCAAAATGGGCAAATATGGGACATGTGATCAAAATTATTTAAACAATCCGTTCCGTTGCCATATTTGGATTTTAATTTATCTGCTTCGTCCTTAATTTTTGCACACCAGTGTATATCATTCTCACAGCAAAATTCGAAAGGATTAATATTGTGGAATCATTTTAGTGATATAATCCCCATGCTTATTCATTTATTTAAATAATATTCTTCTATTATTGGGAATTTTTATGCTCTCCCCCCCCCTTAATATAATATAAGTTTAACCTTCTCTAGAATTTAAAAAAAAAAAAATTCAAACTCATCCATTATGAAACCTAAAATTCTGTCTCACAATTTTTATTTTCTTCTATCTTTACAAGAAGAAAGTATTGGATTCATGAAAATTTTCGAATTCCGGTTTCCGACGGATTTACACGTTTTTGGGGTCAGAGATTCCAAAAAACATGTTTTTACAAAATGTCTGTCTGTGACTCTGTGAGTCTCACTGTCTGTCTGTCTGTCTGTATGTATGTAACACAAATCTTGTGGGCGCTCTATCTGAAGAACTAATGCACGAATTTTAATAAAAATTTATATTCAGTTAGTCCCTAATACAAATTGATGCTGATTAGTTTTTGGTGTAAATCGCGCAACAGGTGGCGCTACTACGCTGCATTTTTCACGATTTTCGCAATAGCTCTATCTCAAGAACTAATGCACGGATTTTGATGAAACTTCATATTTAGTTAGTCCTTGATATGAAATGATGCTGATTACGTTTTGGGTGTAAATCGCCCAACAGGTGGCGCTGTTATGATGAATTTGCAGGATTTACACGATTTCCCCAATAGCTCTATCTTAAGAACTAACGCACGGATTTTCATCAAACTTCAGATTCAGTTAGTCCTTGATATGACTTGCTACAGATTATGTGTTGGTATAAATCGCCCAACAGGTGGCGCTTCTGTGCTGCCTTTTTCACGATTGCCTCAATAGCTCTATCTATAGAACTAATGGACGAATTTTCATCTATCTTCAGATTTAGTTATATATTGACAGAAGTTGTTGTTAATTAGGTTTTAGTGTTAATCACCCAATAGGTGGCGCTGCTATGCTGGAATTTTCACAATTTTCGCAATAGCTCTATCTCAAAAACTAATGCACGGATTTTCTCCAAACTTCAGATTCAGTCAGACGTTGACATAAATTGTTGCTGATTAGGATTTGGTATAAATCACCCAATAGGTGGCGCTGCTAGGCAGCATTTTGATGGATTTAGACGCTGGATTTCAGCGATAGTCATATCTCAAGAATTAATGCACGGAATTTCATAACTTTAGAATCCTCATGAAATGCATAGATTCCCATTTAATTTTGGCAGTGTGATAGCGAATTTTGAAGTATTAACGTGTATGAGATAGAAGGAAGTTTTGGGATTTTTACATCCGACTAGTTTTAAATTTTGAATTTGTTTCCCGAATACAATTCCCGAGTACAATTGAAAGTATGTTGATATCGAAACTTTAAAATGAGTTTTCTCATATTAGTAAATTCGGTTATTTATTTTTTTCGCACTTGAAAAACTTGAAACGTTTTTTTAAATTCTGTAATTTTTCATATTTTGTGCTAAAATTAAATTTTAAACAAAACTTTTTGTATGCATTTTGGTTTTAATTTAGAATTATGTGTGTTATGATTCTATTTTGCTAAAAAATTGCCTTCTATATGCATAATATAGTGTTTAATCTAGCGCGCAGCACTTAATGATTATAATTCACGCTTTAGTGAGATGTATTTTCAATATAAAATATTTGAAATGTTAATTTTGTATATACAACCTGTATATTTCTGGATAATATAGCGAAGAATGTATACATTAGGCAGAAACTGAAAAAAAAATCTTAATTGCATATTATTCGTGTTTCGGTACTTTGAAAAAGATGATGTTTTTGATAGTTTTGACAAACTCAAAGGTCCTGTGTCCCCTTAAGTACAATGGTGTGCAAAAATTAAGGACTAGATGGTTTTTTGAAGGTATCGTTGTGCAGAAGATTTCCACAGTGACCGAAGTCATATCCATTACCATGAGATCTCCAAGATGTGCAAATATGGGACAAGTGATCTAAATTATTTAAACGATCCGTTCCGTTGCCATATTTGGATTTTAATTTATCTGCTTCTTCCTTAATTTTTGCACACCAGTGTATATCATTCTCACAGCAAAATTCGAAAGGATTAATATTGTGGAATCATTTTAGTGATATAATCCCCATGCTTATTCATTTATTTAAATAATATTCTTGTATTATTGGGAATTTTTATGACCCCCCCCCCCCTTAATATAACATAAGTTCAACCTACTGTAGAATAAAAAAAAATATTTAGAACTCATCCATTATGAAACCTAAAATCCTGTCCCACAATTTTTTTAAATATCGAATTTGTTCTCAGAATTATTTTTTAGAGTTCGTATTTCGAATTTGAGAAGGAAGCGGTATAATCCCTCTTAATTTCGATTCGCCTTTGTTGTTAAGTTTTGCCTTTGTTAGAATTATCCAATTTGCTTTAAATTGTGTATATCTGATTATCTGGGAAAGGTGCTTCCATTATTAGTTTTTAGAGTTTATGCATCGAATGTAAGAAGGGTGGCGTTACCCTTCTAATATTAGATTAACACCTAATTTATGTTAGCCGTCTCACAAACCGCTGCTTTTTTTCCCATTTTCGCAGTTTAAATAATCACTTCTAGTTTTACTACAGACTTACTACCAGTTCTGCAATTTTTCTTTTTTGTAGGATTAGTACTATCGTTAGAGACTTTTGGATAGGTAATTTTATTATCTTATAATAGTCTTGTGCAAAACATTTAGTACAAACACAGCATTATGTGAGTTGATCAGGCCTTTTATTTATCTTTCGATGGAGGAGTTCACAGTAGTTATGCGACAATTGCAGCATTTAAAGGTTTAACAAGCTTTGCCATATTTAGAATTATCCTATTCGCTTCAAATTTTATATACTGGCTTATTCGGTAATGACAGTGTGTTGATTGTTTAGAATGGATACCTAAGACCTGAGACATGCACAATATCCATTGCAATATATCCGGGGAAAAAGAAAAAGTAGAAAAGTTTAAGTAAAAAATAAAAAGCTTTCATTCAAGATTTTTTAATGCATTTTTTTTTCAAAAACAATTCCTAAATTTGTTGTATATAGGATATTATGTCAAACGTAAATCTAGTTTTTCATTTATAAATATTAATTAGTCATACTTTCTATTCTTTTACGATTGGGTCATCTATTTCAATCAATTGTGGTGCCTAAACCTGAGTTCCGGGATAAATAGCCAAAATCTTTGATTAAGTTTTTTGATAAAAATCCTATTTTGTCTGGTATTTACATTAGGGTAGTATTTTTTATTGTGTTCTACATACAATTTAGGGTAGATGCGTTACATGTTTACTACAAAATTCATTGCTACAAAAAAAAAAAAAAAGAAAAATTAAGGGGGATTAAGGGGGGAAACTATACCAGACTTAACCTAATTATTTTTAGTTCCTCTATTTATGGATTTTCAACTGTCATAGTTATTCTCTTTTTGCTTATTAAGAAGCTTTCACTGAATAATATGAACTAAATTCTCAATTAAAACAAAATATACGCATATAAATTGTCTCCCATTCGATAAAAATTCCTTAGTATTTTCTAGAATCGGTGAATTTAATTAATGTGCAAAATTAAATTACAGCTGAATTTTATTTTGTTCTTGAAACTCGACTCAATTACTTAGATTCTGGATGAACTGCTCTTTAGAGAAACGTACTTTACATACTTAAAGGAAATTAATTATTAAATTGGATTATCAAATTTTCATATTCGCATTTAAAACATAAAAACTATACTTATGTAAACTTAAATGTAGATTATTCATGTTATTTCATGAGTAAAATTAATAAAGATAAGTTTCACTATATATACGTAAATTTGCCTGAAAATTATGAAATCATGTTTTGGATATTTTTTCCGTTAAGTTTTAATTATAATTACATTAGGATTTTATAAAAGATGGCATATTTTTAATACTAGCAGAATAGTTTGTATAATAACAGGATTCAAAATAAATTTTTGTATAACAGTTTTTTTAGTTATTTATATAACACAGATTTTCTGGGGAATTATGGAACAATGGAACAATGTAGATGGTATTTTGGATTACCTAGTTGTGGAGGAACTTAACATCCAATTTAAAGGTGGTTCGACTAGGGGAGGAATAGTTCAGAAAAATTATGGAACAATATAGATGTGGTCTGGATTGCCTAGTTGTCATGCAACTGTGCATCCAATCTAAAGATGACTTGACTAGGTGAGGAGCACTGAGCCATGAGAGAAAATTGTTTAATTGTAGTTAAGCCACGAAAAATAAAGTAATAAAATAACTAAACAAGTTAATATTAAGTTAAAATACTCGAAAGATTAACAATATATAGCTGAGAAAGAGAAAATAACAACAACAAAAAAAAAATTGGCAATATTCCAATAGATCCAAAAATTGACTTACGAATGAGCTACCGGGAAAAGCCCAATCTAAAAAAAGACTCTTTACAGAGACCTTACATTTTAAGTTAAAAAAGTAATTGCTAATATATAGCAGAGTAACAAGGATTTTTTAAAGTAACAAGACAAGGCAAGATAGAGAAAAGAATGTGCAAGTATAGAGAAGACTGGGAAAATCTCAGTCTTCGTAATCCAACAAAAGTGTATATTTTGGGCGCTTATGGTTACAAGGGTCGGATACCTCGTAGTCTGGAAGCTCAGCAATTATTTCGTTCGGAATTTAATAAACAGATTTATAAAAAAAATTGGCTAGTTGATTGATGCGTTTTTTGAGAGAAGTGGTGTTTAAATCCCTGCGGATAGTTGTATTTCTGAGATAACGGTGATCATTCCTGATGGTGCGAAGATTTCTGTTATGCGTTTTGCAAGAAGGCTCATGCTTGTTTTACAGCCAAATCCCGCAGGTGGGACAGCGTATGTTATTATGGGTCTAATGCATTCATTGTATTGTACTTACTAGTTTCTTTCTTATAGATAGAGTTTTGATTTTAGGGACAGGACAGAGAGAGAGACTTGGAAATACCGTCAGCTTGGCTTCTAATATTATTGAAGTGTTTTTTCCAGTTTAAACTTTTATCCAGGGTAACCCTCAGATACTTGGTATGGTTAGGAACAGGGTATAGTAGTGTTGTTAATAGTAAGAGGAATGGGATTTGTTAGTTTTCTAGAAAAATATATGTCAGCAGTTTTTTGGTTAGTTGAGCCTCATGCGCCATAAGGTACACCAGTTAATAAACTAGTCAATATGTTTTTTCAGAATTTTATATAAGGTGTAGACATGTCTAGCTGAGTTGTGCTTATGTGTCATGCCTATATTTTATTTTTTTTTTTTTCGGTAATTAATTTCTTTTAATTTCTATGAATTTTAATACGATATATATATATATATATGTATATATATATATATATATATATATATATATATATATATATATATATATATATATATATATATATATGTATATATATATATATATATGCATATATATATATATATATATATATATATATATATATATATATATATATATATATATATATATATATATGCATATATATATATATATATATATATATATATATATATATATATATATATATATATATGTATATATATATATATATATATATATATATATATATATATATATATATATATATATATATATATATGTCAATATTTTAGCTAACTGTCGGTATTTTAACACAATCGTTTTAAACTTCATTTGTACAGTTGATTTATTTAACGTATAAAAATCTCAACCATTCGGGCGATTAGAAGAATTTTCTCTCAGAAGGCAAATATGCAGGTGGCTATTTCTCATGTTTTTACAGCTAAATATCCATATTTTGACACAAAAGTTATTCGGAGGCTTTCGAAGCATTCAACTTATAACTCTAAAATATTTTAAAGAGTTTGGACGATAAGAATTATTTTGTTTTAATATTATACAAAACGGTGAGTAATAAAACGTGATAAGCAAACACAGATTTTCTACAACTAAATATCAATATTTTTACTTTCTTCTATCTTTACAGAGGAAACTATTGGATTCATGAAAAATTTTTAATTCCGGTTTTTGTCGGATTTACACGTTTTAAGGGTCCGAAAACCCGAAAACCATATTTTTACAAAATGCCTGTCTGTGAGTTTGTGAATCCGTCTGTGAGACTGTCTGTCTTTCTGTGTATGACACGAATTTTGTGGACGATCTATCTCAAGAACTAATGAACGGAATTTAATAAAACTTTAGATTCAGTTAGTACTTGATCTAATTTTCTGCTGATTCGTTTTTATTGCAAATTGCCTAAAAGCATAGATACCAACATCTCTTAATTATTCCGGAGTCTGGTGCAAGACAAACTATTTTCCAATCGGAAATTTTATTTAAAAAACGATTTTAAAAAGAAATCTAATAAGTTCCATGTTGAAAGAAGACACATTTTCTTATAAACACTTTCCGGTTTTAAACTTGTTTGTCTTGGATCAGACTCCGGAATAATTAAGAGATGTTGGCATCTATGCCTAAAAGGTGGCATTGCTATGCGGCATTATTTGTGATTATCGCAATAGCTCTATCTCAAGATTTAATGCACGGATTTTCACCAAACTTCAGATTCAGTTAGTCCCTGATACAAATTAGTGCTGTTTTGTTTTTAGAGTAAATCTCCCAACAGGTGGCGCTGTTAGGCTGCATTTATCACAATTTTCGCAATAACTGTATCTCAAGGACTAATGCATGGATTTTCATCAAACTTCAGATTCAGTTAGTACCGGATAAAAATTGGTTCTTATTAGTTTTTGGAGTAAATCCACCAACAGGTGGCGCTACTATGTAGATTTTTGTACGATTTCCGCAATAGTTCTACTTCAAAGACTAATGGACGGATTTTCATCAATCTTCAAATTTAGCTACAACTTGACATAAGTTGTTGCAGATTAGATTTTGGTGTAAATCATCCAACCGGTGGCACTGATATACTTTATTTATCAGGAAATATTAACATGTATGTGATAGAAAAAAAAGCAGAAAAGTGAACAGAACCGTGCGAGATAGACCATGCATGGGACTAAAATGGAGAGTATACGTGTATTAAAGCGCAATACAGAAAAATGACGCAAATAAATTTCTAAGGGAGCTTTAATTTTTTGAAATGTTGCAAAGTACATGAAAAGGTGGTTTAGGTCAACAATTTGGTTACATGTAAATATCAAAAAAGTATTGTTTAGAAATGATGCAAGGCGATTAATATGTCGTGTAGTCCCCTCGAATAGATGAACCTTCCGTACACCTATTTTCAATTAATTCGATGACATTATGCATAAGATTTTGAAGGATACTGTTCCACTCCTCAAAATTGCAATATCCAAGTCCCGGACAGTAAAAGGAGGCATTTACCTAGATGCAAAGCGTCTTCCGAGTGTGTCCTAAACGTGCTCATTCGGATTCAGGTCAGGAAAGCATATTGGCCATTCCATACGCAGTATTGTTTCAACTTTAACCATGTTTTCCACAAGACGAGCTGTATACGGTATTGCATTAACATGCACAGAAACAAAATAATTACCAATGGCTGGTAGCGTAAAGTACGACATGAGGTTTCAGTGACTCGATTGAATGCCTTTGGTTCGTCAAAGTGTCATTCCGAAGTTTATGCTTGTCCGTACGTCCACCTATGCTGATTCCGGCACATAGGATCCTCCCACCTCGTTTGTAACGTGATCTTTCACGATCGAATGTAGGGTTATGTATCTTTTCCCTCAATACCAAAACACGTCGGGTGTCACATTCTGGCTGAAACGGCACTTGACTCCAATCACGTTGCCTCAAAACTCAATGTTCCTTTACCCAACTTCTTTGGACCTTTCAGTGCCTCGATGTGAATGCAATAAATATCATTGGTTTACGCGTATAGAGGCCACCCTGATGAAGCATATTTCGGACTGTTTGGCTAGACAACCTTCGTCCTGTTGCCAAAAACAACTATCTTTGAAGCTGAGTAGCATTGTCTGTTCTGTCTCGACGAGTATTTTAACAGGATATATCGGTCATCAGTTTCTGTGTTAGCATATGACCGACCTTTTCATGGTCGACGTCTAAATTTCCCTATTTCTTGGAGTGATTCCATAGCCTTGCAGTGACATTTCTTGTGACTCCAACATCGTTCGCTACACTTCGTTCTGTTTACCTGTATTAAAAAGTCCTGATAAGTCGCCAAACCATGGATTCCGGTAAATCACGTTGTTGTGATATTTTCAAGTCACATTTCCTGAAATAAAAGCTGATCAATTGAATTTAAAAATTGAGACGGTGAAAAATACGTTTCTGCGAGTTCTTCCCGTTTTCTGCACTTATCTCCTATTTCTTGTTTTTGACGTCATAAATTTTAATTTTACATGTGAAGCTTTCTTCATCTGTTTTCCACTACGCTTTAAATTATAGATGTTGTTTTTTACGATACTTATCGGAGTAAGTATTTGTGTAATTTCTTTAAAGACCACGTGCTCACCTAATTGCTTTGAGAAGTGTATATATATATATATATATATATATATATATGTTGGAAGATGAAATTGTCACTATTGAGATCGGCATTTTTTAAAACTTTATACATGATATTGTATCTGCGATGTAAACTTATAGACCTTTTTATAAAAGTATTTTATTTATAACTAGCAGGCTACACCCGCTTCGCTGGTCCATTTTCCAAATGATCATTGATCAAACAAAATTATGAATTCGACCTTGTATTTTAAATTAATATGGACCTTCACCGGGAAAATCTTACCGCATTTGCTGAATACTATGCGAACGCTATTTAGATATTATAATATCTTATGGGTTAGGCAAAATTCGGACTATTCAGAAGAAATTCTTTTACAGTATGTATTTAAAGTAGAGGTTGGGAAGAAAATACGGCGGTTGTGATAATCAGAAATGTTAAAATGTTCTCTAGTCACCACACTACTAAAAGGAGAGATAATTACAATGATTGCAGAGAGTGACCACTGAACATTACTTATGTTCGGATTATTCACTTTCGTTTGATAGTTCTTGAACTCCGGGCTTCTCAGCTTGGTGCTATGTGTGGTTCTGGTAGCTTAAATACAATTTCTCTCTACGTTGCATTATATTTTGTAATACACGTCTTCTAGCATGTCTACTGCAGTTTTCTAACTTCGGATTACAGCAGAGTAAATACGGTAAAAAAAATGTAATAAATTGTTTGCACACAAAAAGTCTTTAACTTTCATTAAAAGAAATGTGAATCACATAAAAGTGGATTTTTAAAAATGAAGTGTTTGAATAAAATTAAAATAATGTCATTTTCATTACCATTTCCTTTTTATATATATATACCACTTGCAATTATGTAACTGTTAACCTGAAAAAAAAAAACCCTCGATAACTCCTTATGATAGAAAAATAAACCTCTTGTTTTCATCCAATCAAAATCTTCCGAATCGTCCATAATCGGGTGCACAGCTAAGTTTTACGGCAAACATTAGAAGTGTTTGCAAACTATATGGTTACAAATTTACCAGAGTTAACACACGTAAAACATACGAATTATGCGCCAGACTACATCCCATTAAATAAAGTCAAATTGCTGTTGGCTGAATTATAGATCTTTCGCCAAAAATACTCTTTGTAAATGACAAATAAAGTCAGTTATACAAAACTTAATAACCTAACACGTTATAATATAACGAAATAATCTTTTTGATGCACCGAAGACCTTTTTTCATTTCTCTAAAGAGTGGAATAACACGGAGAAATAAATACACTTGTTATTTTCAAAATTACATTATTCTTCAGTCTGCTGCCTAAATAAACCTAAAATCGTTAATTTTTTCCTCAGTAAAGCGAATAGGATTGTGATTTGAAGGACTTGCTTTATAATGATTTCTATTTTCAATTTTATCTGCATTTCAGGTACTTTTTTCTTATCTAGGCTAAAATGATAAATCAATATTGTTCCTCCAGCCACCATTGGAATTTCAAATTTTTTTCCCAAGTATTTATTTTTTAGTCACAGTAAAATAACTGCAAATAAAATATATATAATACTAAATCTTCTGCTCTCCGTTTGCTTCACAATGAAAAAACATAAATTTACTAATAGCTAAGCACAAATTTCATGTAATCTTCTACAATCGCGATCGCTGTCTGACAGTCACTGTCTGATCACTGATCTGACTCTTTCAAATATAAAAGAAACATCTAAATAGTTCAGTAAATACACTAATTAGCAGGTAACCTGATTACGGAAGATTAATCCAATATCAAAAACCTTAAAAAAAAACTGAAAATGGGATGACGAATTAAAAAGACAATCGAAAATGTATTTCAGTAAGCAATTTTTATTGCAAAATATTTTCTTTTGTGGTATTAATAACGCAAAATTCCATAAATTTTCTTAAGAATAATCTTTAGTACTTAACATTTTAAACAGTAGACTTTTCTAAAAGAAAAATTGGCGATATACGTAGAAAAAAAAAAAAAAAAAAAAAAAAAAAAAAAAAAAAGAGTGGACAATATTTGTTGATCTGAGTTCGAGGTTATAAAAGTCATAAGTTTGGGGAAAAACAAAATAGCATGTATCCGTAGTAAAGTACGCGAAAAATATTTTAAATGTCTGAAATTAAATTATTTATAATATGTGTGTGTGTGTGTGGGGGGGGGGGGGGGAGAACGTTTGCATTAAAATTTAAATATTTGACTCCACTTTTATAATATTAACTGCTACTTATGTAATATCATTATTTTTATAATTACATCTGCTAGTTTTTTCTGTAAGAGATACATAATAATAATAACAATAATAAAAATTGTTACTCACAAGGAAGGTCTCCTTAAAACGCATATTCAAAATATTTTGAAAAAGGAAATGCTAATAAAATGACTCATGTATGTAAAAAAGATCGGTAAAAATATAGCGGTCGAATCGCAGTAGAAAATCTGTAAAAAAATATTTTTTCGAGTATTTGGCGCGAACAGACGAACGCTCGACGCTCTTTGGCGAACCAATAGGTTTCCTCGCCAAATATACAAGTGATTAAAATGCATTTATAAATTCCTTGTTAAATAAGTAATTAAATGCCTAATGCTCAATGAATTTAAACTTAAACTGTTGATTAGTTTACTATTTTTGCTGTAAGCTTATATAATATATGCAAATTGCGTGTTACTTGTATTGAGCTATTTAATTTTATACGGTGTCACCGGCTGGATAAGTTTTAAGGATATTTTAATTAAGAATGCTATCATTAAACATTTCGATATTAAATTGTTGTTTCCATGGCAATAAAACTCTCTTGTTGTCTCTGACACTAACAATATCGAAGTCAAATTGCCAATGCTTAGAATCGGACCTTAATTTGAGTTTGAAACACTTTTAATCCATTTAAATTTCATTGTAAACGGCATAAATACGATCGTTAAATTTCATTGTTACATATATAAATGTATATGACAAAACTGCAGTTATAAATATGTATTTATTTAAGTTAAACTTACTTAAACTAACTTCGTATCGAGAGTTGAAAAAGTTTTTCTTAAAGAATATTTATCATAGTATTATTCAAAATTTTATCGTGTCGCCATCCAGCGCTAAATCGCAAAAAAAATGAAATTTTCATTGTTTTTTGAGGAATGCTAAATAGAGGTTCTGCCGATTTTTTAATGGATATATATATATTCATGAGAAGAATATTCTATATTTTTTTTTAAATAATGCTGAGCATGCGCTTATGGGGAACTTCCTTGATATCATTTTATCAATTTTCAGATGCATTTTTCTTAACCTGATGCAAAAGATAAATCGCCAAATATTATTTCAATTGCAATATTTCAACTGAGTAATTCTTTAAGCATTACGAACATTCTCTTTCATGTTTAAATTAAGTATATTCGTTTTTTAATATTATCACTCATTAAAATGGATTTCTTTTTTTTTTCTTTTTTAAAGATTTTAAATAAAATTAGTAACAGTTTTTTGTCTTTTATTTTTCTAGGTGTAATAGCCGTTTCAATTTTTTCAACAACAAAAAACTTCGCCAAGAAATAAAATGGTAACCTTATCGTCCAAAATAACAGAACTTTCCGTCATACTTCTATAACTAATCTAGGTAGAATGATGTGTTATAGCTTAAAACCTTCCCTGAAACGATACCTATCTAACGGTATAAGTTCCGTAAAAATCCATGCAGTAGAACTGGAAATCTAGGCGTTTGGAACGAAATTTCCGATTGGATTTTATATATATAATAGATGATAGAATAGATAATAGATTTTACATATATATAATAGAATAGATAATAGATTATGTGTTATGAACTATCTTAAAGTTTAAAACAGATCGCATTGTTAGATTTCCTAATTTTAACAATATCGCGTTATGTTAGTTCCACATTCCACCACCAGGGAGCGCACTCTATTCTTAACGAAAGCGTATCTGAACGAAACTCCTTCATGCAACCTTTCCGTAGATACATGAATCGGGAGGGTGGCGGTCTTAACCAATAATTTAAGATAATTGCTGAAATTACTACGAAAAATATTTTAAAGGGGCCCTACGCGGTCCCCTAATAGAGTTAGAGGAAACCGGAAGACGACAAAATAATCGCGGGGAAAAGTTTGCTTGGGTGCCTTGGAGCTACTTTTGGCGCGAGATCTAAGCTCTACGACCAATAGGAGCCCAGATATTTAAGGAAATATGAAGTAACAAAGTCCAAAATAACAGAACTTTCCGTCATACTTCTATAACTAATCTAGGTAGAATAATGTGTTATAGCTTAAAACCTTCCCTGAAATTATACCTATCTAACGGTATAAGTTCAGTAAAAATCCATGCGGTAGAACTCGAAATCTCGGCGTTCGGAACGAAATTTCCGTTTGGATTATATATATATAATAGATTGTCTTAATAAACCATTAAAATTTGCTTTTCATTATGAAATTTTTATAAAATCTACAGAAAATATGTTTAATTAAATAAAAGCTTTTTTGAATAATCGTGAATTCGATAATGATTCACAATATTAATATTCAGAACGTGAGAATAATATTAACGTGCCATATCTAATTACAGATAACCAATTTAATTTTTTTCTTCGGAATCGGATCAGCTATTCAGTTCCCAAATGAACGTCTCCTTCCAGCATACAGAGAGGAAATTAATCATATTAATAGTATTGCATGATTTTTCATATTCAATATTTAAACATTAAAAACTATTCTTATGTAATCTTTAAATTAAATTTAAATTACTGAAGTTATTTAATGCTAAAACCGCATTAACGAAAAATTTAAATTCTGATATTTGTGTGCAAAACACACGACATCTTAATCAATTATATCATTGAGAATTTTAAACTGGCGGTATGAAATTTAAATACGTAGACATTTTAATATGCTTTAATTTTATTTTTGATACATAGTTAACACTATTAGAAAATTTTGAAAAAAAAATAAATAGAAAAAAATAAAAATAAAATTATAGCAATATTTTTTTTATTAAAAATGGTATAAAACTACATTTAATACTTTTATAACAAATCACTGGAAAAATTGCGAAACATCAACCACTACACCAGATATACAATGATATACAATGATATACACCATTAACCACTGCACCAGATATACAATGATATACACCATTAACCACTACACCAGATATAAGTATTTGTAAATGAAGTTTATGAATTTGCTATATTGTCTGTATTAGTCTAATTTGTAGAAATTGTTACAATGATATAGGGAAAGGCTGCAGATTTCTCAACTCCGTATATAAAAAATATTAGAAACTTTGACAATGGTGCAGAACAAAAATTGTTTTTTACGCAAAACTGGGTATTTGCCTATGTTATTACATTTATCAATCTGCTTCAATTTTTTCGTTATTTCTTCTGCCTTTTTTAATTTTAGTGTAGATATACTAATATTATAAAGAACAATTATAACAGATACTTTTTAAAAGTTAATATATATATATATAGAGAGAGAGAGAGAGATAGATAGATAGATAGATAGATAGATAGACATATGTGTGTGTGAGTATATATATATATTGCCTTTGAAATTTTGCTCTGATAGACTTTTTGTCCCATTTAATTTTTGAATTCTCGTCTTTAACATTAACTAGCAGTGATGTTAAAGGCGCAAAAGGCTAGCAAAAGACGTATTATTTTAAATAGCATTTCCATGACTATTAAAATTTACCAAACGCTGTTTATGGTGCTTGTATAACTAAATTTTCAACTTGCCACATGAAAAGTTTGATTATGATTAAATTTAAACATGCATTACTATCCCGAGGGAGACTCTAAATTATTTCGAAAAATATACCTCATTTTGTTTTCCTTAATAAAATTTCTGAATCTTCTTGTTTTTCTTACCGATTCTCCCTTTGCAGTGAAACAGATAAATGGAATGTCTGTAAAATTATCAATTCAGCGTCTAAAAAATATTAGAAACAATCAAAAACGTTTCATCAGAACAAACAGTTTTGTTTTTTTACTATGCTTAAAACTAGCTTGTTATGTCCGTTGTATATTATGTGTCTACTGCAATTTTTTCTTTATAAGTTTCATTTGTTGTTTATAATATTATTGTAGGAAATCAAATTAATAAAAAAAATAAAACTAAATTTACAATTTACCAGCCAAAGAGATATTCTAGCTATTATAAAAAATGTACTTCATTTGATTTTTATGTGTTTCTAGATAAAATTTCATAATTTGCTGGATTACTCCCGTTCTCCTTTTCCAGAAAACTAATCGATGACAGGACTGGACATGCAGAGTAATCAATTAACTATATAGAAATATAATGAAAACTTTAAAAACTGTTCAGAACAAAAAAAGTATTTTTTTGGAAAACTACGTTGTTACATTTCAATTTTGCGGAAATTTTTACTTCGAAAAATGCAAACTAATTGAAAAGCTTGTTTATGATTTAAATTATAAATGAAAAGCTAGAAATATCCTCTAAATTTTTACCGACACCTTTACTTTATTTTGTTTTAAAGTTTTCGTAATTAAAGTTTTTGCATCTGCTAAATTTTATGACTCTTTCTTCTTTTGTAGAAAAATTGATGGATGACAAGTCTGAACATTTCCTAATTCAACATATAAAAAAATAGACATTTCGAATACTGCGCAGAAGTACGTTTTCATAATACTATTTTCGTCAAAAAACGTAAAAAATACCTGCATAAAATATATACTGTGAAACTTTAAAAGGTTCACTGTCTTACTTAAAAGGCGACTAAAATAATGAACAAAAAGATGTTACAAGTTTAAAATATACATTTTATGTAAAACTTCTTAGTACTTTCAATCTTTTACAAGCTCATCACCAGAAATTATTTAAATAACTAAATGTTGTTTATTTATACAAATACGTCACATTGTATAAAAAAGAGGCTAACGAAAAAGACAGGCCACCGCGTCGCATTCCAAATATCCCTCCCTACAAACCGCCGGAGTCACATGATGTGCAAATGCACCAATTATGCGAACCAAAAAAAGTTTTAAATAAAATATATATTTTTAACATGTAACATTTTTTGTCTTTTGACGAGAGATTTTCAGGAAATTTTGAGCTTAGGTCAGTTTGTATTTTGAGGGAAAAGCACTTACATAAAAATTCTCTTTCAAATACTAAAAAGGACTAAGAATGAGAGTTGCCAAAACAATCCTGTAATTTGACGAAGATGCAAATCCAGACTGGATTACTTAACGTAAACTATGCATTAGTTTTTTTAGTTACACAATTTTCTGTATTTTGGGTGAAAAGTGGCAAAACAAAATGGATATTTTTGTGTTTTAAGTATGTATCATGGAAGTAAAAATTCGTTGAATTATTTTTTAAAGAGTTCATAAAAATCTCTTATCGCATATAATATAAGGGTATACCAACGGAAAAGTTGTTTTATGATTAAAGTTTTAATTTACGAGCCACAGAAATGCTACAAATTCTTGTAGATCCTGTACATGTGTTATTTACAGAAGTATGCTTAAAATTATTCGGTAGAAAAAACATTTTATTTGAAGAAAACGCATTTCAATGCAGGCTTGTGTGATTATTTTATAATTTTTTAAATACGTTCTTTAAATAAATACATATATTTTTCAATTTCATCTAATAAAATTGGGCGTTAATTTCCTGAACTGTACAATTTAATGAACCATTTTTATAGTTTCATTTATTTTATGCAAGCAATTACTCAATTACGGAATTTCTTTTTCTATTGAAAAATTAAATTTTTATACCGAAAAGAGATTAAATTTCTAAATCCATTAATAGCATTTTTTAAATGTTTATTTAAAACTTAAGTAGTGCTTGTATACATTTTGTAAAGTAGATTACTACAGTTATTTAATGATTAATTATCGTAAATGCAAATCAGAAAATTCCATATCTGCACAGAAAACAGAAAAACATTGGATAATATGTATTTGAAATGATGTTATAATTAAAAATTGCTACAATCTTTTTTGTCACAGATATTGCAATTAATTCAGTAGTTATGGTTCTATATTCATTGTATAATTTCTGGTCATTGTTACTCATTTATAAAATTTCGTGGTTATTAAATTAAATATCGATGGTATTTTGTATTCAAATTTTAACAATTTGTAAACAATCATATTGCATCAGTATTATATTCTATAAATGTCAGAGATTGTTTTTTTTTTTGTATTGTTTTCGTAAGAATGGAAAAGCTATTGTGCTTCTCAAATATCTTTCGTACACGATATCATGATGCAAGGAATTCACAGTCAGAAATTCAACGAGAACAACAGTTTTGTTCAATATTTAAAATGGTAATTAGTAGTGTAACTAATAAAGTAGTTATGTGGCTTTAACGTAAATCAATTGGTAAAACAATTTGAGAGAGGGAAATTTTTCCTACATTACTCATTTCACTTTTATTACTTTGCAAATTCCATACTTTACTCACAGTTTGAAATTTGATTAAAATTTGAAGATTGCCACTGTAGCAATGCTTTTTCTCTATAAACGCAAGCTCACATTTCGATATCTCAAATTTTATATGGCTTTATGAATCTCAATAATTAAATTAATAAAGTGGAAAAGGTAAACTTCTTATCCAAATACTGTAAATTTGATCTCATCTGGACATCAAAAACAACGCTCTTTAACTGTCCTGTAACAGCATACGAAAATGTGATAATAGCCACTGTAATAGCTAAGTGAAAGTTTTCGCCAACTCGTATTTCTATCCCGTACTTCTCACTATTTTCACCAAATAACCACAATCACTTAAATAACATAACTTTGCAAAATACAAGAGATAAGAACTTCACATGGTTCTTTCGAACGTTATGAAACTTAAAACTGTACTATCGTATACACAAAACTCATTCTACCAGTAGCGTGTTCTTTTCAAGTGTAATTAAGCATATCATCACACATTTTCAAGGAATGAGGAACTGTTCAGGATTTGATAATGGTTCGAGATCATAAACTTTCATCGTAAATTGGATCCCAAGCCAAAAGTCTACACCCTCGCACAATATGAAATTTTAACAATATGGCGAAGTGTAATTCATTTTTCAAAAATATAAATTTAGCATTATATGACTATTTTGGATGAGAAACTTTCCAAATTGACCAACTACGTGCGTAGTTTTTTCAGTTACTGCACGTAACATTAGGGTAGGCCGCTGAAAGCGGTTGACTAATTTGTTGCATTGCAGTAGAAATCGCGCGTTAAATCGACATAGTTCAATGCATTAACAATTATAACTCATAGGTGCACAATTAACGATTATATGTGTCGGTACCTGTAGTTGTTTCAATATTTTACCTATATAATAAGGTAAGTTATACTTTACTAATATTAATAACTTCATTTAAAGTTTCAATAAATTATACCACCTCATATCAGTGACATTTTGCCGCAACGATAAAGCTAGACTCCTGAAATATATATATATATATATAAAAATGAATTTCGCAAATTCCTGATCAAACTTTACGATTTTTATTTTCAAAATGAGTGCTAATTTCTCTGAAATAAAGTCTCCTTTTTTAAATAAATAAATAATAAAGTAAAAACAAAGTGCTATAGTTGGACTTACAAAGATTGAGATAACTGTGGTTCAAACCTGGAAATAAAGAGGGTTTTTTACTAAATAGACTGAGATTTAAAGAAATAAACTTCCTTCTGAAAGTACCTGTAAAAGAGAAGGGAATTTTGCAATTAAAAAAAATACCCGAGCTTCACTTACAGTTATAAGATTTAAATCTGTTTTAATATTAAAATCTGTCTGTGTGTTTGCATCCGACATTTCCTATCCTAGAATATAATGAATTACGGATTGAGAAGTATATAAATTATTTATGATAATCCAAAACTTCCTGAAATTTAAGTTATATCATAGTCTTTACATACTGGGCAGATTTTATATGAACAAAATGCTATTAAATTGCATTAGAAGTGAAAGATTGCAGCACTGAATCTGGAATCCGCAATCCTTCTATTTAAGAGTCTAATTCTCAAGGCAAGAGATCACTTATAGAAAATAATTATTTATTGTTTATTCTAACTGTAACACTATTATTTATTTAACTGTATATGCCAACAAAAATTTTAATAAATAATTACTTAAATTATTATGTTAATTAACAATTTCAAAATTATACTCGTACAGTGGAATTCTATTTATTTAAAAACTCTACACACTAAAACGCTATACAGCACTATCTAAATTCTGTGAAAATTCTACTTAATTAAATTCTACTTAAATAACTAAAATACGTTTAATATCAATCGCATTTAATGAGATATTGCTATTAATTTTCTCAGTCAAATGCATTTAATCAATGTGCAAAATTTAATTACAGTTCATCAATTTTATTTTATTTTTCAGAATAGGAGCACTTGCTGAATTTCGGAATGAACAGGTATTTAAAAAATAAATTTTGCATATTAAAAATAATTTAATAAGTAGATTTTCATATGACTTATTTAAAATAACACACTCATATTATTGGAATTTATAACGTAAAATAGTGATGTTATTTAATCAGCAAAAGTCGTACGAATACACCATAATATGTACAAAAAAGGTAGGGAAGATGGAGGCACATGTGAACATCGCAATTTTTCGATAGTTTTTATAAGTTTCTTTATTTGAAAAAAATCACTAAAGATGATACGACCTGTAGACATATGGCAAAAAAATTTTGAAGCTCTATGACATTTCGTTTGTCCTCTGTAGCTAAAATACTCTTTTTAGATCTCAAAAGTAAAATCATTGTTCCAAGTTGATAAGCGAATAACTTTATTTATTTATTCATTTGTTTTAATTTGAGTGTTTTAACATATACTATGAATAAAAATAAAAATTTTTGATACAGATCTTTTTCTTCTAAAATTTAGAAATGTTAATGATTTATCAATTTAACAAAAGCAGCAATGTGAGGCACTTGTGAACAAACTAGTTGGGGCAGATATGAACAGTTCATAAGTGCCCCAATAATTCTGTGATCCTGTTTCTTTCAGTTAACTTAATGAGAAATAATGAAAGTTCCATTATCTACAATTTTCATGAAATAGAAGATATTTTCTTCACACAAAGTTTATTTTGTATTGAAACTTCCTCAAACATATCTTTCAGCAAATACATAAAGAGCAACAAGCTCGTTTACGTTCAATTGTACTTTAAATAAAGTAAATGTTTTCTAAAATGCAATAAGTGTTATATATTATTTTACTAAACTGTTTACCACAATATTTTTATGCATTGTTAATACAAAAGTCCTTCCGGCCAGTGCCGGGAGGAAGAGGTAGCTTTCAAATACCTTATTTTAAAAAAGCCAACTTATATTATTCAAATACACGAAGCTCAATTTAGTGGAAACCGAATATAGGAGATTCAATACTAATTTTTATCAATACTAAATCATTATGAATGAGAATTTCACGAAATTCGTCAGCTTTATCCAAGCTGCTTTTATTTAAAGTAACTTATATTTGGCTGAGATGTTGATGTATACTATCCACATGCTTTCTCACATGGAAATAGGCGAATACGTGTGTTATCGCGTGACAAATACAAGATCGTTTCAAAATGTTAGCCATACTAGAAATTCAAAGTGCTATAATTCAACCATTTTTTAAGATATAAACAAAAGAAAAAATTTTCAGAAACAAAATCTGCTCCGGAATCTTTGTATCAAGGCCAAACACATAAAAAAATCTTTTTAATTTTCCATTTTTTTAATACCTCATTTTAAATTTTAAATTTAATTTTTTTTAAATGGCAACCCTTTTGAAACAAGATGGCGAATAAAGCTGGCCAACGAACTCGGTCGAGACATTGGTATGTACTATGTACAGACCAAGTAACATCCAAATCGGTTCATAAATACGCTTGTTATCGCGTGACAAATATCAGGTCGTTTTAAAATGTCAGCCACAATAGAAATTCAAAACGCTATAACTCAGCCATTTTTTTAGATATAGACAAAACAAAAACTGTTCCGGGATCTTTGTATTAAGGTGAAACACATACAAAAAAAATCTTTTTCATTTTCTAATATTTTGGTATCTTGCTCATTTTAAATTATAAATTTTTTAAATTGCCGCCATTTTGAAACAAGATGGCTGATGAAGCTGGCCAACGAACTCGGTCGAGATGATTGTATGTACTATGTACACATTAAAGTACATCCAAATCGGTTCATAAATACGCCTGTTATCACGTGACAAATATCGGGACGTTTCAAAATGTCAGCCACGCTAGAAATTCAAAATGCTATAACTCAGCCATTTTTTGAGATATAGACGAAACAAAAACTGCTCCCGAACCTTTGTATCAAGGTCAAATACATAAAAAAATATATTTTTTCAATTTTCAATTTTTTGGTACCACATTTCAAATTTAAATTTTTCTTAAAAATTTAAATATCTGCCATTTTTAAACAAGATGGCGGATGAAGCTGGCCAACGAACTCGGTCGAGACATTGGTATGTACTATGTACAAAAGAAGTTACATCCAAATCGGTTCATAAATACGCCTTTTATCGCGTGACAAAATTCAGGACGTTTCAAAATGTCAGCCACGCTAGAAATTCAAAATGCTATAACTCAGCCATTTTTTAAGATATAGACGAAACAAAAACTGCTCCGGAATCTTTGTATAAAGGTCAAATACATAAGAAAAAAATATTTTTCCATTTTCAATTCTTTGGTACCACATTTCAAATTTAAATTTTTGAAGAAAATTTTAAATGGCCGCCATTTTCAAACAAAATGGCGGATGAAGCTGGCCAACGAACTCGGTCGAGACATTGGTATGTACTATGTACATACCGAATTACATTGAAATCGGTTCATAAATTCGAGAGTTACAGTATGACAAAGGTCAGATATATATATATATATATGGATATATATACCGGGTGTCCCAAAAAGGACTGACTGATTTTAAAATTCAGTAACTTGCAAACGGTGACAGATATTTAAAAAATTCTTGCAGGAGGGTTATGCATAAGGTCAAAAGTTTTTTTACAGTGATTTTCAATTTTAGTTCGAATTACAAACAACAGATGGCGCTGCGATCAATAGACGCTGAATTCAGGCTCGATTTTTGGTACTTCGGGGCCCGGATAATACATTTCCATCTCCTTTTTCAGCATGGAACAAGAGAAAGGACCAGAAATCGAGCCTGTATTTAGCGACTATTGCTTACAGCGCCATCTATTGTTTGTAATTCGAACTAAAATCGAAAATCACTGTAATAAAACTTTTGGCCTTATGCATAACCCTCCTGCAAGAATTTTTTAAATATCTGTCACCGTTTGCAAGTTATTGAATTTTAAAATCAGTCAGTCCTTTTTGGGACACCCGGTATATATATATATATATATATATATATATCAACTTTTGAACGGAGGGTGGTTTCGGGGTCTGGGGGTCATGATCGATGAAAATATACCAAAATTTTTTGAAATCGTTTTCCTCCGAACGGCTGCAATAGGTAGCTTTTTGTAATGAAAGCTACCTAAAAGTATTACCTTGAACAACTTTGCAAATTTTTCTGTTACATTTATTCTAACCTTACAATGATGGCTTACTTCCATCTCTAAAACAGTTATGTATATGATGCTTTGAATGGAGCTATCCATTCAAAATACCATGTCTATAAATACCAGTAAAATTTTAAGAAAGTAAAATTTTTAAACTGATAACTACCGTAAAATCCCGATTGGACCCCCCCCCCCCCTCCTCTTTCAAAAGCAAAATAAGTTGGGGGGGGGGTGTTATAGTCGAGATTTATTTTAATCATTACAAAACCCTTCTTTATCTATAATTTACAACTAAATAAGGCAAATACAGGAGTGAGAATCGTTCATATTTCGGCAGATTTCCAATCAATAGTATGTAAATGCTCCCTCCCTAAAATTCACCCAAACAAAAACCCTTAAGCAAAATTTAAAAGTTTTAATTTATTTTTTAAACTTGCTTCTATATTTTTTTATTTTATTGCAACAATATTTAATGAATCCTCTAAGCCTCTCTCCTCCAAATCTAATTATTTTGCTTAAACATATCACCCAGAAACTAGAGAAATATATGTATATTTTTTTCTTTATGGTGAATTTAAAAGGTAATATAACTAATGATTACGATGACAAATGAATAACAGAATAAAAAGCTTGTTAAAGAATATTTTTTCCTTGTGTTCACATACTATGCCCAAGTGTGTTCACAACTACCCCGCTAATGGGGCACATGTGCACAATTTTTTGAATTTATAAAAAAAATGTAAGAAATACAGGTGATTTTTTAAAAAAATACCACGTGTAAAAGAAAGATCTGCTTACTATATTAAGTAGTTTTTGTTTATAGAAATTAATCCAGTTATGAGAAAAAGCTATATTTATACAAACTGTTCACATGTGCCCCCATCTCCTCTATACATTTTTTAATCTTGTTTTTCATAGTTTTGTGTCATACTTCACAGTGCAATTGAATGCGCATTTTCTGAATGAAGAATTTTTTTATTAGCATGTATACATTAATAAGATACTAAATAACGTTTCATTTAACCCATTAACTCCCAAATTAACAAATTTTGAATTTTTTTTTTTTTTTGAAATTGATAGATATCGGTAGAAATGCATAAATCAAGAGTATTTCAAAAGCATTTTGAAAAATTTTAACTGCAATCATATTTTTTAAGCCGTCCTCATTTGATGACGCTGGGCGTTTGTATGTAAAAATCCTAAAATTTTTAAAAATGAAAATTTCTTATATAAAATTATTTCGTTTTAATATATAAGCAAACTAATGGGTAAAATAATGATAAAAATCAATTTTTTTGTTTTTTTAAATATGCAAGAAAACTTTTTTCTTACATTTTTAAGATTGATTTTTAGTGTGAAAAAGAGGAAAACATTGTATGCATAAAGTTGAATTGCATTTCATACAATATGTTCTTGGCTTTGAAAAACAAATATCATATTGACAACGCCTTTGTTTCTACCTTTTGCTAATAACTTGCTGTATTTTGTCGAATTTTACGTTTGCAAGCACTTTGGATCTGGATGTTATCTGCCTTTGCACGGAACTTCCCACAATTACTTTGAAAGGCTCCTTTTTCTAAATAGGTTATTGCACCACTTAGAACCATGTATCTTTTTATACATGTCATAGACATATACAACAGCCGTATTTATCAGCCTAGCAATAAGGCAAAAATATCATTTCTTTCCTCATATGGGTATAGAATGTTTCTCAAGAAGCAAATCATGAAGGTCGACACCTCTCATAAATGAGGTATAGGAACTTATAGCATGAGTCTATATCACTTTCACCATTTTTTTTTTTTTTTTTGGACACTCCGTCTTTGTACTGGAGAAAGCGGCAATATGGTATCACAATTAGTGGCCAAAAAAACACACTTATTCTGCTTCCATTTAACAACAAGAATTTCATTTGTTTTGTCAAATTTACTATCGTAAAACCCATCACTCATTTTTACTCATTTTCTTATTACCCATTATTGCGCATTTTTCAGTACGATTTTCTTGTCTGAGCTACATTTTTTTCAGTTTTTTAGGAACATATGACTGGTAAAGAAGTTATCAAAATAAACACGATGGCTCATAGGATCTTCAACGATAGATAATAAATTTAACACCACTCTTGTACCTAAAGGAAGTTTGTCAGATTCAGAAGTATTTGATTCTTTTCCACAATAAGGTGTAAAGTTGAAACAGTAACCATAGTTGCCACACAAAGCTCAGTGTTTATAGCCAAATCTAATAGGTTTAGATTTTATGAACTGTTTCAGTATATGATGACCATAATATCGAACGTTCATTTCTTCAACAGTCACATTTTCATGGAAAATGCCCCATTTCTGAAGATTCTTGGAAAGCATTCCTAACTTGAGACGTATTTTGAATTATTTATCATGTTTGTCATACTAATGTAATTTATTATCTTGGAAATGTAATAATCGCTTGAGCTTTAAGGAGAAATTTCTGAGTATAGCATCCTTCAATATTGCTACTCTTCAACCATCTTCGCCAGCCCAGTAGTCCCGTTCACTTGGTAAAGTATGACATCCCGAAAGTATCAGAAATCCTATAATTGTTTTTATTTCGTCTTTACAGTTACATTATAGTTCAATTTACTTTTCATTTCCTGAGCATATCGATTAGCTTCCTGTTACCTTTTACGTTTACGGTAATTCTCTTACTTTTTCTTTTATTCGAAATAATACAGTTATCATTATCATCTGGTATTATAATTTCCAACGTGCCTGCAACATATGATAAAACCAGAGTGCCCAAATGATCATCATCGAACTGCTCTTCAACAGTTAGATCATCTACATCTGGAGACATTAATATAATATCTGCTTCTATTTTTTCAGAAAAAATATAAGCAGTTGTCTCTTCCAAGCTTTTAAAAACATTTTTTTCTACTCATATTTCAATTTACTTTTATAGTTTACCTGCAAAAAACCGTAAGAAACTCTTAAGAAACAATTCTGAACATGAAAAAAAACTATACCCTAACGCCCAGCGTCCTCAAACGATGACGGATAACTTTTCCTGTTTATTACGGATACATTAACGACAATAAATATAAAAAAAAACATGCCAATGGCATAATAGGGACTAAATAGATTACATTTATACCAATTTGAAAGAATTTAGCTCATAAATCCAGTTTCATATAGTAGTATAAAAAATACACAACGTGATTACCAAAAAAAACGGGAAATTATACTGCATTTTTCCCGCGCATTTTTACTTATTTCCAAAGAAATCGCATATATTATATTTTGTGGTGCTTTCAACTATCCTACCAATTTATAAATAAAAGAGCATTTTTCAATTTAATGGAGGAAATAACATTTTTTTGCAGCGTCATCAAATGAGGACGCTGGGCGCTAATGGGTTAACTTATTGTTAAAAATGATGCATAGAAAAATATTTTTTTTTAAATTTTTTAGATAGATATTGTATGAAATACTACCTATTGGTATCGCTCCAATGTTGGAATTTCGGAAAAAGATTTGCAGATCTACACCGATCATGACTCCTAGAAACCCCAAACCACCACCAGTAAAAAACTTTATCTATTTATCTATCTATCTATCTATCTATATACATATATATATATATATATATATATATATATATATATATATATATATATATATATATATATATATATATATATATATATGTATGTATGTATATATATAGAGAGAGAGATAAAATTTTTAAACGTAAGTGTAAACATTACACGTAAAATAAAACACGATAACTTCCATAATTCTGCACAAATCTCTTCAAAACTGATACATAAAATCAAGAGGCATAAAATCTCGGTCAAGTTTCTCAATGTTCAAAATTGGACCAAGGGGATGGAAATAGGTAGGGGTTTTGCGAAAATTTAAAAAATACCCATAACATCTTAATTATAATACATATCGTCTCAGTTTAAAGTTATTATTGCTTCTAAAAAATCGGCCAAAAATTTATGTCTGACAGATTTTTGATAAAACTAAAAGTGAGCTCAAGGGGCGAAAAAAAATAGGATTTGGGGAAGAAAATTCATAACTTCGTCAATTCTCACGATATCATATCTTATTAAATTTATTTTAAATTGTCTTAATATTATCTACGACTTTTATATAGACAAGCTTTTGATAGGACCAATTCGTACCGGCAAAAAGAAAAAAAAAAAAAAAAAAAAACGAAAACAAAAAAATCCCTGCCGGCCCGGCCTACAGGCAGAGGTAGATTTCGAAGTTAAGTATGCTAACTTCAACAACAAAAACTAAATCATTATTAGATATAAATCCACTTTAACAGTTTTATCTGTCTGCTTTTGACGAGTTTTTATTTCCTTTTTATAAATTAGCTGGTTTTATCAGAATCATGTTAAGGCGATATTAAAAGAAATATTTGTCCATGCTCAACAACTCGAAATTTTCTGGCACATTTTCAGATTAAATTTTAATAAAAAAAAATATATATATATATATATGAACCATACTGACGTGATTTTTGAAAAGATTTATAAGCGACCTGTGTTTTTTATTTTTCTTCAATTAATTAAAACTTGATTAATAAACAATTATTTTCTCAGTAAGGCAATATTTTTCGTTTCTAACACAATCGCTTCGGAAAATTCTGTTCAAAATGCCCAATTTAACATCATTTTTTGAAATATATTCTGCCTCTATCAAAAAATCGATCATTACTGTACATTATATAGTTTCTGAATAAGACAATCTAGCAATTGGATGCGTTTGAGAGCAAAAATGAATTTAAAAATGAGTAAGAAAATAGACAGTTTGGATTTTAATACACCCTTAATAAGATGATTTTGTTCTTCAACCGCTATGTATTTTTAATTTGTTTTTGCTGTAAGAATTTTCTCTATCAAAAGTTGTCTATATAAATGTTGAAGACATTATTAAGAAGATATATGATAAATTCATGGGGATTTTATATCTTGTGAATTGACGGAGTTATGAAAATTTTTCTTCTTCAACCCCCTTTATTTGTTTTCGTTTTTTTTTTTTTTTTTTTTTTTTTTGCGATACGAATTGGTCCTACCAAAAACTTGTGAATATAAAAGTTGTAGATAACATTAAGGAGATGTATAATAAAATTAATTGGATTTGATATCTTGAGAATTGACGAAGTAAGGAATTTTTTTCTCCCAAAAACCCTATTTTTTGCGCCCTTTGAGCCTATTTTTAATTTTATCAAATATCTGTAATGCATGAATTTTTGGCGCTATTTTTAGAAGTAATAAAAACGTTAAACTGATTTGATATGTACAAAAATTAAGAAGTTATGTGTTTTTTCGGTTTTCACAAAACACCTCCCTATTTCCATCCCCTTTTTCCGCTTTTGCCCATTAACGAACTTGATCGAGATTTTATATCCCTTGATTTTATGTATCAGTTTGGAAGAGATTTGTGCAGAATTGCGGAAGTTATCGTGTCCAGAAGAAAGTGATAACACAATTGCTCCGGGAAATTCCGTTCAAAATGCCCACTTTGACATCATTTTTTTTAAATATATTCTGCCTCTATCAAAAAATCGATCATTACTGTACATTATATAGTTTCTGAATAAGAGAATCTATAGCTATTGGATGCATTTGAGAGCAAAAATGGATTTAAAAATGAGTAAGAAAATAAGCAGTTTGGATTTGAATGCACCTTTAATAAGATGATATTTTTCTTCAACCACTATGTATTTGTAATTTGTTTTTGCTGTAAAAATTGGCCCTAACAAAAACTTGTCTATATAAATGTTGAAGACAATATTAAGAAGATATATGTTAAATTCATGGCGATTTTATATCTTGTGAATTGACGGAGTTATGAAATTTTTTCTTCTTCAACCCCCCTTTTTTGTTTTCGTTTTTAATTTTTTTTGCGGTACGAATTGGTCCTATCAAAAACTTGTGAATATAAAAGTTGTAGATAATATTAAGGAGATGTATAATAAGATTAATTGGATTTGATATCTTGAGAATTGACGAAGTAAGGAATTTTTTTTCTCCCAAAAACCCTATTTTTGCGCCCCTTGAGCCTATTTTAAATTTTATCAAAAATCTGTGATGCATGAATTTTTGGCGCTACTCTTAGAAGTAATAAAAACTTTAAACTTATTTGACATGTACAAAAATTAGGAAGTTATGGGGTTTTTTCGGTTTTCACAAAACCCCTCCCTATTTCCAACCCCTTTGTCCGTTTTTGCCTATTAACGAACTTAACCGAGATTTTATGTCCCTGTATTTTATGTATCAGTTTGGAAGAAATTTGTGCAGAATTGCGGAAGTTATCGTGTCCAGAAAAAAGTGATAACACAATTGCTTCGGGAAATTCCGTTCAAAATGCCCACTTTGACATAATTTTTTGAAATACATACTGCCTCTATCGAAAACTCGATCATTGCGGTACATTATATAGTTTCTGAATAAGAGAATCTACCAATTAAATGCGTTTGAGAGCAAAAATGAATTTAAAAATGAGTCAGAAAATAAGCAGTTTTTAATTGCGTGCATCCTTAATTCAATGGTTTTTCCAACACAATCCGCATCGGGAAATTCGGTTCAAAATGCCCACTTCAACAGCATTTAAAAAAAAAAATGTATTCTGCCTCTATCAAGAAATTGACCATTAAGGTAACTATTAAATTATATAGTTTCTATAGACTATTAAATTATATAGTTTCTGAGTAAGAAAACGTACCATTTGGAAGCCTTTGAGAGCAAAAAAGGAATTGTAAAATGAGTCAGAAAATAAGCAGTTTGGATTTGAATACACCCTTACTTAGATGATTTTTTTCTTCAACCGCTATGTATTTTTAATATGTTTTTGCTGTAAGAATTGGTCCTATCCATAACTTGTCTATATAGATGTTGTATACAATATTAAGAATATATATGATAAATTCATGGGGATTTTATATCTTTTGAATTGACGGAGTTAAGGAGATTTACTTCTTCAAACCCCCTCTTGTTTTCGTTTTAGGTAGATTTCGTATGAAATACTACCTATTGGGATCGTTCCTATGTTGGAATTTCTGAAAAAGTTTTGCAGATCTACACCGATCATGACACCTAGAACCCAAAACCACCCTGAGAAAAAAACTTTATCTATCTATCTATCTATCTATATATCTATATATCTATATATATATATATATCAATTTCTTCTGGACACGATAACTTTCGTTATTCTGCACCAATCTCTTCCAAACAGATACATAAAATCAAAGGGCATAAAATCTCGGTCAAGTTCGTTAATGGGCAAAATCGGACCAAGGGGATGGAAATAGGGAGGGGTTTTGTGAAAACCGAAAACCCCCCATAACTTCTTAATTTTTGTACATATTAAATCAGTTTAAAGTTTTTATTACTTCTAAAAATAGGGCCAAAATTTTGTGTATCACAGATTTTTGATAAAGTTAAAAATGGGTTCAAGGGGCGCAAAAAATAGGGTTTTTGGGAGAAAAAAATTCATAACTTCGTCAATTCTCGAGATATCAATTCCAATTAATTTTATTATAAATTTCCTTGATATTATATACAACTTTTATATTGACAAGTTTTGATAGGACCAATTCTTTCTGCCAAAAAAAAATTAAAAACGAAAACAAAAAGGGATATTGAAGAAGTACAAAATCCATAACTCCGTCAATTCAAAAGATATAAAATCCCCATGAATTTATCATATATCTTCTTAATATTGTCTACAACATCTAGATAGACAATTTTTTGATAGGACCAATTCTTACAGAAAAAACAAATTAAAAATACATAGCGGTTGAAGAAAAAAATCATCTAAGTAATGGTGTATTCAAATCCAAACTGCGTATTTTCTTACTCATTCTACAATTCATTTTTGCTCTCAAACGCATCCAATTGCTAGATTCTCTTATTCAGAAACTATATAATGTACAGTAATGATCGATTTTTTGATAGAGGCAGAATATATTTCAAAAAATGCTGTTAAAGTGGGCATTTTGAACCGAATTTCCCAAAGCGGATTGTATTGGAAAAATCATTGCATTAAGGATGCACTCAAATCCAAACTGCTTATTTTCTGACTCATTTTTAAATTCATTTTTGCTCTCAAACGCATTTACTTGGTAGATTCGCTTATTCAGAAACTATATAATGTACCGCAATGATCGATTTTTTGATAGAGGCAGAATATATTTCAAACAATGATGTCAAAGTGGGCATTTTGAATGGAATTTCCCGAAGCAATTGTGTTATCACTTTCTTCTGGACACGATAACTTCCGTAATTCTATACAAATCTCTTCCAAACTGATACATAAAATCAAGGGACATAAAATCTCGATCAAGTTCGTTAATGGGCAAAAGCGGAGAAAGGTGATGGAAATAGGGAGGGGTTTTGTGAAAACCGAAAAAAACCCATAACTTCTTAATTTTTGTACATATCAAATCAGTTTAAAGTTTTTATTACTTCTAAAAATAGCGCCAAAAATTCGTGCATCACATATTTTTGATAAAATTTAAAATAGGCTCAAGGGGCGCAAAAAATAGGGTTTTTGGGAGAAACAAATTTCTTAATTCGTCAATTCTCAATATATCAAATCCAATAATTTTATTATACATCTCCTTAATATTATCTACAACTTTTATATTCACAAGTTTTTTATAGGACCAATTCGTACCGCAAAAAAAAATTAAAAACGAAAACAAAAAAGGGGGGTTGAAGAAGAAAAAATTTCATAACTCCGTCAATTCACAAGATATAAAATCTCCATGAATTTATCATATATCTTCTTAATATTGCCTTCAACATTTATACAGACAAGTTTTTGATAGGGCCAATTCTTACAGCAAAAACAAATTAAAAATACATAGCGGTTGAAGAAAAAAATCATCTTATTAAGGGTGCATTCAAATCCAAACTGTCTATTTTCTTACTCATTTTTAAATTCATTTTTGCTCTCAAACGCATCCAATTGCTAGATTCTCTTATTCAGAAACTATATAATGTACAGTAATGATCGATTTTTTGATAGAGGCAGAATATATTTCAAAAAATGATGTCAAAGTGGGTACTTTGAACAGAATTTCCCGAAGCGATTGTGTTAGAAACGAAAAATATCGCCCTACTGAGAAAATAATTGTTTATTAATCAAGTTTTAATTAATTGAAAGAAAAAGAAAAACACAGGTCGCTTATAAATCTTTTCAAAAATCACGTCAGCATGTTTCATATATATATATATGTGACGGGGAAAAGGAGACTCATACTCGAATAATAACACTTTTAACTTTTAGAATTAAATATATTAAATGAACTATTTACACTATATACAATTACAATTAAGTAGAACATTAATGAAATCAAACACTCATTCGTCTTAATGCGTCTTAATGAAACGTCGTTGAGAGCTCGGTGTTTTGCAACCACCTCTTTACCTTCTTTTCCCGCGTCTGTCGAATGTTCTAAAAAGGTATTCTTCTTCGCCGACTCGTGGCGCTGCCGTCGTCTCTTACAGACTGTTGCCACAGGTCACACTCGTCCATCCTGATACGCACGACCTCGTGCGCACCATACACTTAAACACAAACTTTAAAAAAAAATACCATATCTTTAAAAAAAAAATTACACAGAATAAAACAGAGAAAAAAAATAAAGAGAGAAAAAATTAAAATCGTCTTCAATGGCGGTTGGCATTTCGTCTTCCATCTCGTCTTAAATGGTACTCGTCTTAAATCGTACCCGTCTTAAATGGTACTCGTCTTACATCGTACGCGTCTTAAATGGTACTCGTCTTAAATCGTACCCGTCTTTACTTCGTACTCGTCTTTACTTTGTACTCGTCTTAAATAATAAAAATATATATATACCCACCTATATACGTCTTAAAGTGGTACGTCTGAAAAACAGAAAGAAAAAAAAACACAAATCGGCATCTTCTAATCGTCTTCTTCCTTTAAAAAAAAAAATGAAACTTCATGCAGAAAAAAAAATTAGAGTCTGTAATCAAATAAAGTCACAGAATGTTCATATAACAAAAAAAAAAAAAAAAAAATGGAGCTGTCCACAGTTCTAAAGTTCTTTATGCAAAGCACAAAAAAGTAAAAAAAAATGTCTTTGTAGTTCACAGAAAAAAAAAAAACACAATACTTTACGGAACACACTTTTCAGCAGCAGCATTGAAGAAAACAAAAAAAATGACATCTCGGGGATAGTTGAATCACAATATTTCACAAACACATATTTCACAAACACATATTTCACAAACAAAATTTTAACTTTTTGTTAAAATTATTCTTGATGTAAACACAGGTGATGAAAAAAAGAAGAAACACACAAAAGAAAATATTTTGTAGAAGGACGAATTCTTGAATTTTTTTTTTCATATTCTTGAAGCTCCACACAATATGTACAATAACGGAAAGGAAGAAAAGAAGAAGAAAAACACTTTGAATGTCAAATTTTACGTGGTTGACCACGGCTTCATCATATCGACTGCAGTGGATGCTCTTATTCGCAATCGATTTAAACGATCGCCTTCAGATGAAAACAAAAGTTTATGGAATAATTTTATTCGATTCGTCTTTTCGTTTTTCAATGCAAAAGCGATGACTGGAATGTCATTTAAAATCATGATGAAAACAAAAAAAAACAGTAAATAGTACTCACCCACTAATTTCTGTCGTTGAAAAAAGATGAATCAATTTATTTCCAGTTTGGAATAATATATTGCTGCAGTTATTTCAAAATAACTGAAGAGTTGTCCAGTCGCCAAGGCTGTAGAAAAAAAATTGTATTCTTCACACACGACATGATCTTTATAAATTTACAGCTCCGGCTTACTTTCTGAAAGAATTTTCGCGTCGTTATAAAAATGATACTTGTCTTGTCTAGGGTAGAGAATTGAAAACAAAAATAATCCAATCCCGGCTCAAGCCCTCATGTGACGGGGAAAAGGAGACTCATACTCGAATAATAACACTTGCTAACTTTAAGAATTAAATATATTAAATGAACTATTTACACTATATACAATTACAATTAAGTAGAACATTAATGAAATCAAACACTCATTCGTCTTAATGCGTCTTAATGAAACGTCGTTGAGAGCTCGGTGTTTTGAAACCACCTCCTTACCTTCTTTTCCCGCGTCTGTCGAATGTTCTAAAAGGGTATTCTTCTACGCCGTCTCGTGGCGCTGCCGTCGTCTCTTACAGACTGTTGCCACAGGTCACATATATATATATATATATATATATATATATATTTTTTTTTTTTTTTTTTTTAATTAAAAATGAATCTGAAAATGTGCTAGAAAATTTCGAGTTGTTGAGTATGGAAAAATATTTTTTTTAATATCGCCTTAACATGATTCTGATAAAACCAGCTATTTTATAAAAAGGAAATAAAAACTCGTCAAAAGCAGACAGATAAAACTGTTAAAGTGGATTTATATCTTATAATGATTTAGTTTTTGTTGGTAAATTAGTATACTTAACTTCGAAATCTACGTCAGCCTGTAGGCCGGGCCGGCAGGGATTTTTTTTTATTATTTTTTGCGGTACGAATTGGTCCTATCAAAAACTTGTGAATATAAAAGTTGTAGATAATATTAAGGAGATTTATAATAAAATTAATTTTTATTGATATCTTGAGAATTGACGATGTTATGAATTTTTTTCTCCCAAAAACCCCATTTTTTGCGCCCCTTGAGCCCATTTTTAACTTTATCAAAAATCTGTGATACATAAAATTTTGGCCCTATTTTTAGAAGTAATAAAAACTTTAAACTGATTTGATATGCACAAAAATTAAGAAGTTATGGGGGTTTTCGGTTTTCACAAAACCCCTCCCTATTTCCACCCCCTTGGTCCGATTTCGCCCTTTAAAGAACTTGACCGAGATTTTATGCCCATTGATTTTATGTATCAGTTTGGAAGAGATTGGTGCAGAATTACGAAAGTTATCGTGTCCAGAAGAAAGTGATATATATAGATAGACAGATATATATATATATATATATCTGTCAGAATTCTGTTTCTTTTCAGAAATTCCAACATAGGAACGATCCCAATAGGTAGTATTTCATACGAAATCTACCTAAAAGTGGTGAGTGGGTTGAAGAAGAAAAAAATCCATAACTTCGTCAATTCACAAGATATGAAATCTGTATGAATTTACTATATATCTTCTTAATATTATCTACAACATTTATATGGACACGTTTTTGATCTGACCAATTGTTACAGCAAAACCAAATTAAAAATACATAGCGGTTGAAGAAAAAAATCATTGTATTAAGGGTGCATTCAAATCTAAACTGCTTATTTTCTGACTCATTTTTAATTTCCTCTTTGCTTTCAAACATTTCTAATTCGGAGGTTCTCTTATTCAGAAACTATATAATTTGCCGTAATGGTCGATTTTTTGATAGAGGCAGAATATATTTTAAAAAGTGATGTCAAAGTGAGTATTTTGAGTCGAATTTCTAGAACCGATGGTGTTGGAAACAAAAAATTTGGTCCTACTGAGAAAATAATTGTTTATAAATCAAATTCTAATTACATGAACACAAAATAAAACATAAGTCGCTTTTAAATGTCTTAAAAAATCACGTCAGAAAGTTTCATTTTTTTCCTGTTAAAAATGAGTGTGAAAATGTGTCAGAAAATTTCGAGTTGTAGAGTGTGCGAATTTTTTTTTTTTTTAAATACCGCCTTACCATGATTCTGATAAAAATAGCTCGTGCAAAAGAAAAAAAATAATAATAAAATTCGTCAAAAGCGGCCAGATAAATTGTTAAACTGGGTTTATATCTAATTTTGATTGAGATTTTATTGGTTAAATTAGTATTTAACTTTGAAATCTACCTGCCTCTGTAGGCCGAGCCGGCAAGGAATTTTTTAAATAATGTGTACAACAGAAAAACAAAGTTTACAAAAAGCCTATAATTATAATCAAGAAAAAATGTAACACAATCTCAGACATTTTGTATAATATTAATGTGCATTAATCAGTTCATGTAGTATAAATCTAAAAATCACAAGTAATGTAACAACCATTTTTGTTTGAGACTACTGTATTAGTATTGTATCATATAAATCCATAGAATATATTTTTAAAAAATACAAGAATTAAAAAAATGTCTAATTTGCAGATTGTCTTTCTACGCCGGCCTGCAAAGTCTAAGTATATTTTTGAACTTTTGAATTACTTTATTTT
The DNA here is from genome assembly GCA_963932465.1 of Maratus speciosus. Lineage (NCBI taxonomy): Eukaryota > Metazoa > Arthropoda > Arachnida > Araneae > Salticidae > Maratus > Maratus speciosus. The sequence continues at coordinate 508,861,874 of OZ010786.1, read as the reverse complement.
AAATATTCCTCATAATCCATACATAAAATATTTTATCTACCATTACATTATTCGCAAAATTACTTGACTCAACCAGCATATACTTTTGTAAAATGTTCAGTAGGCTTTAAATTAATTCACGTTTCCATGACTAAACTTTTATATATACAATAAATATATAAAAATAGCCTTTTCATGAAATATAAGTAACAGTAACTAATGAAGAATTTTTGTAATCCTAATCTATAAACCTTCAGTGTTACAAAAATAATTTATTGGGAATGATTGTAATGAATCAGAAAATGTTTTTCTGTCGACTGAAAGCAATGTACAATTTTATTGACTAATGCATAAAAATTTATTTATTTATGAGGCTTTCATTATTTAATAACACTTAATTCTGTTAAATGCTCTCTTTAATTAAGGAAAATTGACTTTTCCTATTCCATAAAAATCACTTTTTTTTTAAACCGAAGTATTTAATTATCTTGGACATCTAATTACAGCCCGTGAATTTGATTTCATTTCCCAGAACTGGATCTTTTACTCGGATTCTCGGTGAATATATTTTTCAGGAAATAAATGTTTTTTCATTAGAATGAGTAGCTGTTCGAACAGTATGTTTCAAATCAAAAAAAGTAAAAAAACCTTATGTAAATCTTCTAAGTAGGTTATGGATTTTTTTTAATTATTAAAAGGTATGAAACTAAATCTTAATTTATTCAAAGTAAAAAAGATTACAGATTATGACATATTATGTTGCACTTTATAGTTGATTTATGGATGTTATAATCTATCATGGTGTTGCAGACAACAGAATATATTATAAATTTTTACAAAAAAAAAAAAAAAAAAAAAAAAAAAAACCACGAATGTTGGATATTTTTGACACGCCAAGGCTCTTGAAATAAATAAAATATTTTTTTTAATTTTAATTTAGGTTTAGTTTAAATATATTTCAAAGTCCATGTGCAGTGAATACCTACGTTACAAAAGGTACCTATTCTCTAAACTGCATAATTTTAGAACAAGTGTTTGAATCTGGACGTAAATATATCCATATTTGTCGATTTCATTTCTATGGTTTACAGCCTAAATATCAGTATATCTCTGCAATTAAACACAATATAGATATCAATGATACTAAAATTTACCGCAATGGTAATTTTACCTCACTAAGATCATGAGTGCTTTTGAAATCTCTTCGTTATATCCATTTTCCATGACCGGAATAAAATATATAAAGAAAACATTTTTTCTAAAAACAACAAATATCATAACCAACGAGATGTCTTAGATACTCCTAGTCCACAATTTGACAATTTTCCAGTAATTTTTTATATGTGTGTTCAGACTGCTGTAGTGATGTATCACAGAACGGTTTTATGGCAAATGTAAGTAACATGCAACTATATCGCTTAATAATATTCTTTTTTTTTTCAATGTCTTCCATTAATTTATGTTAATTATATTTTGTTTAATCACTCTTAAATTTAAAAAAAAAATGTTCTTTCTAATCCAATTTTTTTTAATTCTAAAAGGAGCATTTAATTATTACGATTATCTAATTACAGACCATTAATTTTATTTGATTCCCCAGAATCGAATTACTTAGCATGGATGAGTATATATTTAGGCAAATGTTTTTTTTTTTTTTCATTCTGAAAGAAGATTATACTTTAAGCAGATTTAATAACTTTTTTAATTACATATTTAATATTTTATAATAAGTCTTAAGTAAATAATTTTTATCATTGGTTGTTTAAGCATTAAATGAATTATAAGTAAAAAACGTTTTAAAGACAAGATTTTAGTATATTGTACTTAAAAGGAAAAACATATTGAAAGATAATTTATTTAAAAAAATAAAGAAATAAAATAAATTGCGAGTGATTTTTTTCAAATTGGTTTAAAAAAATGAAATGGATATACAATTTTATGTACAGCTTAATGGCAATAATAAAAAAAAAACGATAAACATCCACGTGAGGGCAGAACCCATGTCCATTCACACCGTGTGTGGAACTAAAAGATAGCGAATTATACCAGCCATGCCACAATTCAATCCAAGCCAGAACATAACATATATTTCTAAAGCTATCAATGATCTTCGACCATCAGCATATATCTGACGACTTTTCGTACCCTTACAGGTTTCGTACGGGTACCGTTATTTTCAAGGCCCAATATCAGAATTTTTTCATAGAAAAATAAATCTAGTTTAAACGGACGAAATGTCGCGTTATTTCAGGAGATATTTTCCATAAGAAACACTGGTACCGCAGAAGTTCTTAGTCATGAAATTCAAACACCCGTACGAACCCTGCCTTATGGGGAATTTTTTTTTCCACTGAGGGGTAGCGGATGCAACTTAACATATTATTGTGTTATTTCTGGAAATCGTCGCATTGCCAAAAAGTTAGTTTAATTTTAGCACAGAAAGTGTGTTAAATTTAGATTACAAGATTTTAGCAGACCGGACACAAAAGGCAATTTATGTAAAAGCTTGTAAATATATATAGTCATATCATAATTTAAGTGGTTAGTGAAATGGTATTCAAAGAATGAAATTACTAAACTATCTGTTACATTTTCCCATAATTTTTTTAATAGAAAATAAATATTAAAAAATAGACTTTTGTTTGAGTTACGTGATACCACCAGGTAAATACAAAAAAAAAATAAAAATTTAAATCTTAAAAAAAAAACCTTTTTTAAACCTTATTATGTCTAAAACAATGTGTTTCTTGAAACATCCGTATATAAAAAAAAATTGATATTTTTTTTTCTATCGGTTCTGTGATAAGTTTAAAAGTACCGGTATCGTAACATTGATGCAGTACTTTATATTAATTTCTACGTGTATAAATTGTTATTTGCAAAATACTCCTGTTATTATATTTTACAATTAGTGTCATAAAATAGTAAGTTAAATCCCTTTTATTCAATAACTTACTAATAATGTATTTACAGTAGCGGTCAAAAGCTTCCGGCCAGCATAAATTTTTTGGTTAATTTGTAAGTATACCCATATGGAGAGGATTCTCAAAGTGATACTTATACACATTATTGACATAACAGTTAAGAACTTAGTTATGGAATAAAAATTAAATATTAATAAATTTACTTGACAAAATTAATTTCAAAAGAAAACGCATGTTCTCAAAAGTTTCCGGCCACTTTGGCAAGTTTGGAAAAAAATGGTGTTAGAAATGAAAATAACAGTGGTCAACAACATTTACAATTAGTATTTCGTATTCATACATTTAGTATAACTACATACAATAAGTACTGCGGCGCAGCAACGTGGCATCGATTCAATGAACAGTTGTAGATCATCAGTGTTACGTTTTGTCCACGGTTCTTGCAATTTTTGTGAAAACGCTACTAAATTGGAATATTTATAATTCCAAACACGTTTTCAAGTTAGTTTCAAAGATTTTCTATTACATTCAGATCGGATGATTGGACTTTCAATTTCAAAAGCGAAGTTTTTTTGTGCGAAAGCCACTGCTTGACGAGCTTGGATGTATGTTTTTGGTCGTTATTATGAAGAAACAAATAGTTGCGACCACAATTTTTCCTCCAATAAGGCAGCAAATGATCTTGCAAGATATCCTTATGCATTGCACTATTCATCTTGCAGCGGATTTCAAGTAACGGACAAGCGCATTTCCCAGAAAATGCTCCCCACAGCATAAAAATGTCCCCCGCCGTGCTTCATTGTAGGAATAATATTTCTCGCACCTTATGTTTTGTTTTTAGGTCGTCGGTTGTAATGTTTTTTATCACTCACAAAAAGATTGAACGCCGATTCATCTGAAAATACAACTTTTTTTCCAGTTTTCACTTGTCCAGTCTTTGTATTCCGTGGCAAACGCCAGTCGGGCCCTCTCAATTTTTTTACTTATGAAAGGTTTTTTAACAATGACTATTCCATAAAGTTCTACGCCACATAAGCATCTTGACACTGTAGATAGTCTTGTTTCAGCATTAACCATAACACCATAAATCACTTTTAACACCATAAATGGCGTGGAATTGCAGCGGTATTTTTAAGCAGGTCATCAACTGCTTTTCTTCTGATAATTCTATCCGCAAGAATAGTCGTTTTCCGGAGTCCCCCTGCACCGTGGCAAGTTCCGAAGGCCATGATCATCTTTATATATATTTTTTAAGCATCGTTTACAGCAAATTTTCCGATTGGCAGCTTTGCCCCAATCTCACGAGAGGATTGTCCCTTTAGCGACAAAGAAGTCACTCATTTTGGAGCAATAAATTGTTAAACTTTTCATTTTAAAATTTAATCACCTTGATTAATTATTCACCTTGATTAATTAACAAAATTGGCCAAAAAAAACACTTTAGCGATAGCAAAAACACCATGTATTACGAATGGCCGGAAACTTTTGCCCGCGCGAATTTTAAATTCCTTCCCTTTGCATCAAGTATCTTAAGTAACCCCTCAAAATGATCACAGGTAATTTGCTTATTCCTAACTTTTGGAGCAATTGAACTTCTTCTTCGCTAAAACGTTCTGTCAAACAAATAAAAAAAAAAACTAACTGGCCGGAAACTTTTGTCCGTCACTGTACATTGAGTTTCTTTCCATCCATTAATAAGACTACAAGTATATTATTAGCAACTAATTTAAAGCTAAATTTTCTGTTCGTACTAAATTTAATGTGTTATAAGTGTTTTTAAAAACTTTTTATAAAGAAACGGAATCAGTTTTGTAATTCTTATTACAATTCATATGTTTGTTTATTTTAAACAGATTTTGATTATAAAATATATGTTTATTAATGAAAGAAATTATAATGCCTTAAGTTATATAAACATATTTTGAAGGAAAAATAATTTATTATTCTCTTCCATTCAACAAACAGTAAAAATAATTATCCAAATCAGAGGCATTATTTTAGAAACGAAATCTGTATTTGTTGTAATTAAGAGACAATAAGTTGTAGAAAAAAATCTTAATATCATATCTTTAAACTTTTTACATACTAGGTGCCCTTGATATTAAAATTAGGTTGCTAGTAAAAAAAAATACGTTGCGCATGAGTACCATACCAACAAACACACAACATGTGGACCACAGAAGACAACATTAGCCTTGGACCAAAGTGTTCGATATGTGTCCGCTATCATTGATTGTAACAGTTCCGTAAAAAAGTGTCATGCCGGACACAATAAGGCTGCATGAAAATTGACCGTAAATAAATGAAGATGCCCACAATCATGCCTCTAACTTTTTTACCAAAAGTGCTAGATTGCATCAAACTTGCCACATTTATTCTTTTAATGACCACTAAAGATAATGGATAACGAGTTGTTTTCCCTAATCCAGTCATTTGTGTTTGGAAGAAATAAAATTTAGCCCAAAGTTGTCCACAAAAAAAGCCTTTTATGGTTCTACTAGCCAAAACCCTGCCACTGTTATGCCATAAAGGTTATTTAAGCATAAATTCAAAATTTGTTGAATAAAAAATACTTGTTGCAAAAATTGTTTGAATGATAAAGTGTTTTTTCTCATGATAAATAAATATAATAATAATCACTTACATTAAAAAATATATAAATTTACTTTTCTTGAATTTTTTTCAAAAGTTTCCAAAATACATTTCTTGACATAGTGAATTTAATTATCAGGTTGTAACGAAAGTTTTCCGCCAAAAAAAGTTCCTAATAAAGTTAGTAAAATAAAGCATGAAAGCAGTGCCTTTAGTGAGGGTAGTAATCACCCCCCGAATCTATGATTATTTGCCAAGGTTTTGGTAGTTTTTCAAAGTCTTCGGCCCAGAAACTTGGGGGCCGCGGGTCCAAAAACAGATCAACCTCATTTCTGGCGTCATGTGCAGATTAAAGATGGCACCAGCAAGATGTAGCTGCAAGTGTGAAAAAAGCTAGTAATCCGAAGAAGTGATATCGGGGCTATATGGTGGGTGTGGCAAAAGATCCCATTTGAGTCCATACAGAGTCCAGCCGGTGAATGCAGACATATGTGATCTAGCATTATCCTTATGATACATTATCTTCTGGCGCCGGAACTGATTTTGGCATTTTACCTTGGTAGCAGCGTCAACACTGACTAGCATCTTGCTATACACCTTACTGTCCATGGTTTTACCTTTTTACAGATACTCTTTGTGGATAATACCACGGCAATTCCACCAGATACAAAGCATTATCTTTTTGTTAGTCAAATTGCGCTTTGCGAGGCTGCCGACGGGCTCACTGGGCATAGAGCAACCTCTTTTTCGGCTTGTGTTGTTGAAGTGAATCCACTTTTCGTCACAAGTGACGAATCGTCAAGAATTTTGTCCTTGCTTTGATATTCGAGCAGATTAGTTAGTGCAGGCCTGAACACGTCTGCACTTATCTGCTTGAGTCAGCTCATTTGGCACCCAGCGATTGAACTTGTACGTCAAGTTTATGCAATACATAGCGCGGCTAATGTACTTGACACTAACGTCTAACTGCTTAGTTAGCTCTTGAGTGGTTGAATACTAATATTCTTCCACATCTTCTCGCAGGCGGACCTCATCAACATCAGTAGGCCGGCCTGACCGCAGTGCTTCTTGAATGTCATAGTCCTTGTTTTTGAACTTTCAGTACCAAAACTTCACAGTGTCATATGATTCAACAGTTGTGCCTAAAGCTGTACACATGATTCGGTAACATTCTGTAGCTGACTTTTTGCAACAGAGCTGGAAGTAAATGCTGTTTCTAATCTGGTAGCGTGATACATCCATTTCAGACACCCTGTATTTAATGTTAACGGTATTTTTTTTACAAATTTCCCAACACAGTGTTATAAAGCAAGTCTCTTTCTTTCAAATGCCAAATATCGTTTGACAAAATTGGAGAAAATACGACAACGTGAACTGTTTGAAAAGACGATATTAGCTGTGGCGGGAAACTTTCGTTACAACCTGATATTTGTTTATTTATTCAAATATACATTTTAAAATTTTACATATAATGCCATTTTTATATAGTTGCGTTTCATATACACTTTAAATGTATTAATTGAAAAAATAAAATAGTTAATTCACTATGACAAGCATTTAATTAAAAACATTTTCAAGATAAGTAAATTTATACTTTTTTTGACAAATGTAAATAAATGATTATTAGCATATTGTTTTTCACACAATAACATTTTATCATTTAAACAGGAAGAATTTTTTATAGAACAAATTTTGAAGTTATGCGTAAACAATTTTTGGAGTCATAATATGATTCAATTTGTGTTTTATATTAAAATAGATCTATTTTCATGTATGTTTTTCTTTTTGGTTTCTCTTATTGTTAAGTCTGTAATCATTAGTTGATGTCCGTTCATTAAAGTATATTAAATCGTGATTATTTTTGCATCCTTTTGATTTTATGAACACAAATTTTCGCACAATCATTATAAATATATATATATATATATGTCGTAGGCTAATTGAGAAATCGGGCTCTTTGCAAAGGGCCTAGGCTGTTTGGAAAGAGTCGGGCTAATTGGAGAATCATCTCCTTTTCTCCAATTATCCTGATATTTTTCAGGATTATTGTAAAGAACCTAGACAGCGTTAGCCTAATTGAAAAATGACCACTTATGTTTCAATCAGGATGATTTTTTAGACTTATTAACCAAATAACCAGAACAGAACCCAAAAATAAATTACAACAGACCGTGCTTCGATCCGAGCAAGACAAAATAATTTCTGTCGACACGCAACCCGAGCAGAACTTGATAAAATACCCGAAATCTGACCAGAACCAAATATGATAACCGACAAAAATGTTCTAAAGCACCATCACCCGATCCGAGTAAGGCAAAATAATTTCCGTGAACACGCAACCAGAACCGAACCTAAAAATTCCACTAGAAAAATGTCCGAAATCTGATATGAACCAAATCTGAGCCCGACAAAAATATTCCGCAAAACCATAACCCGATCCGAGCAAGGCAAAATAAATTCCTTGGACACGGAACCCGACCCGAACCTAAAAATTTTGTTTGAAAAAAAACCCGAAATATGACCCGAAACAAATATCACGACCGACAAAAATATTCTAAAGAACACTAACCCGATCCGAGCAAGACAAATAATTTTCATGATTACGCAACCCGAACCGAACCTAAAAATTCCCTTTGAAAAAACCTGTGAATCTGACCCGACTCAAATCTGAATCTGACAAATATATCCCAAAAAACCACAATCCGATACGAGCAAGACAAAATAATTTCCGTGAACACGCAACACGACCCGAACCTAGAAATTTCATTAAAAAAACCCCAAATCTGACACGAATCGAAACTGAACCCGACAAAAATATTCCAAATAACTATAACCCGATCCGAACCTCAAAATTTAGTTTGAAAAACCCCCAAATATCACCCGTACCAAATATGATAACTAACAAAAATATTCTAAAAACCATAACCCGATCTAAGAAAGACAAATTAATTTCCGTGGACACGCATCCCGACCCGAACATAAAAATTCCATTTGAAAAAACCCCGAAATCCGACCCAACCAAATCTCAATCCGGAAAAAATATCCCCAAAAGCCATAATCCGATCCGAGCAAAACAAAATAATTTCCGTGGACACGCAACCCGACTCGAACCTAAAAATTCCATTAGAAAAAACCAGAAATCTGAACCAAACCAAATCTGAATTCGACAAAAATATTCCAAAGAACCATAACCGGATCCAAGCAAGACAAAATAATTTCCATCGGCATGCAACCCTATCCGAACCTGAAAATTCTACTTGAAGTTAACACTTGAAGTTAACCCGAAACCCGAACAGCACCCGAAATAAAAATACATAAGGCCGTATCCCGATCCGAGCAAGGCAAATCAATTTCCGTGTACACGCAATACGACCGGAATCTGAAAACTCCATTTGAAGTCAACCTGAAACCAGACTTGAACCCGATCTGAAAACGACAAAAGTATTTTAAAGAACTATAACCCGATGCGAGCAAAACAAAATAATTTTGGTTGGCAGGCAACCTGATCCGAACCTTACAGTTCTAATTGAACTCAATCCAGAAATCAATCCGAAACCTGGTTATGGTCGGTATTCGGGCTGACATGAAATGGAACATTTAAGTTCAGATCCGGCTGCGTATCGACGTAATTAATTTTGTCTTGCTCGGATCGGGTTACGGTTCTTTAAAATATTTTTGTCGTTTTCAGATTGGGATCGGGTCTGGTGTCAGGTTGACTTCAAAAGGAATTTTCAGATTATGGTCGTATTGCGTGTACACGGAAATTAATTTGCGTTGCTTGGAATTGGACAGGGCCTGATGTATTTTTATTTCATGCACTGTTCGGGTTTCGGGTTAACTTAAAGTAAAACTTTCATGTTCTGATCAGGCTGCATGCCGACGGAAATTATTTTGTCTTGCTGGGAGCAGGTTATGGTTCTTTGGAATACTTTTTGTCGGATTCAGATTTCGTTTGGTTCAGATTTCGAGTTTTTTCTAATGGAATTTTTAGGTTTAGGTCGGGTTGCGTGTCCACGTAAATTATTTTGTTTTGCTTAGATCGGGTAATGGTTTTTTAGAATATTTTTGTCGGTTATCATATTTTGTTTGGGTAATATTTCGGGTTTTTTCAGAGTAAAGTTTTAGGTTCTGAACGGGTTACGTATCCACAGAAATTATTTTGTATTGCTCGAATCGGGTTATTGTTCTTTGGAATATTTTCTTTGAGTTCAGGTTCGGTTCGTATCAGATTTGAAGTTTTTTCTAATGGAATTTTTAGGTTCGGGTCATGTTGAGTGTCCACGGAAATTATTTTGCTGTGCTCAGATCGGGTAATGTTTTTTAGGGATATTTTTGTCGGATTCAGATTTGGTTCGGGTCAGATTTCAGGTTTTTTTCAAATGGGATTTATAGATTCGGTCGGGTTGCTTGTCCACGGAAATTATTTTGATTTGCTCAGATCTAGTTATGGTTTTTTAGAATATTTTTGTCGGTTATTATGTTTAGTTCGGGTAATATTTCGGGGTTTTTCAAACTAAATTTTTAGATTCGGATCGGGTTACGTGTCCACAGAAATTATTTTGTTTTTCTCGGTTTGGGTTATGATTTTGGGGGGATATTTTTGTCGGATTCAGAATTATTCGCGTCGTATCTCAGGGTTTTTTCAAATGGAATTTTTAGATTCGGGTCGGGTTGCGTGTCTACGGAAATTATTTTGTCTTGCTCAGATCGGGTTATTTTTAAAAATATTTTTGTCGGTTATCATATTTGGTTCGGGTCATATTTCGGGTTTTTTCGAACTAAATTTTTAGGTTCGGATCGGGTTACGTGTCTGCAGAAATTATTTAGTCTTACTCGGATCGGGTTATGGCTCTTTCGAATATTTTTGTCGGGTTCAGATTCGGTTCGTGCCAGATTTTGGGTTTTTTCTAATGGAATTTTTAGGTTCGTGTCGGGTTGCGTGTCCACGGAAATTATTTTCTCTTGTTCAGATCGGGTTATGGTTTTTTAGAATATTTTTGTCGGTTATCATATTTGGTTCGGGCCACATTTCTTTTTTTTTTTCAAACAAAATTTTTAGGTTCGGGTCGGGTCGTGTGTCTACGGAATTTATTTGCCTTGCTCGGATTGAGTTTTCGTTCTTTGGAATAATTTTGTCGGATTCAGATTTGGTTCATGTCAGATTTCGGTTTTTTTAATGGAATTTTTAGGTTCGGGTGTAGTTGCGTGTTCACGGAATTTATTTTGTCTTACTCGTATCGAGTTATGGTGATTTTGTATATTTTGGTTGGTTATCATATTTGGTTCGGGTCGGATTTAGGTTTTTTAACAGCTTCTGCTCGGGTTGCGAGTCGACAGAAATTATTTTGTCTTGCTCGGATCGGAGCACGGTCTGTTGTAATTTATTTTTGGGTTCGGGTCGGGTTATTTGGTTAATAAGTCTAAAAAATCACCTTGATTGAGAAATAAGTGGTCATTTTTTAATTAGCCTAACGCTGTCTAGGCTCTTTGCAATAAGCCTGAAGAATATCAGGCTAATTGGAAATAAGGAGATTATTCTCCAATTAGCCCTCTTTGCAAAAAGCCTGGGTTCTTTACAAAAAGCCTGATTTCTCAATTAGCCTACGACATATACACTTTGATGTTTACCTAGGTCACGAAATTATTGTAATGCTTTTCCGTTCTCATTTATATTCCTAATTGTTTTATATCAGGTAATATTCTTTATTCCTCTCAAATTTTAATAATAAAATAATAATAATATTCTAATCTAATCTTTTCATCTAAAAAGTATATTGAATTTCTTTACTCTATTTAAAAAAAAAAAAAAAACTGCATTAAATTCATTTGTTTGTTTAATTCAATGACACAATGACATTTTTTTCTGGGGAGAACTTATTCTCCGCACTCAGAGGGGAAAAAAAATATTTTCTTTCTAAGCCACATTTAAAAAAATAATTATCACATTAAAACAATTTATTTTAAATAAGCTAGACGATTAAGAAAGTTATATGTGTGATTCACAATGCTTAAAATCGATTTATACTACCTCAACAATAAGAAAACATCGGGAAAAAAATTCATTGAAAGGTACAAATGAATAACATTTTGCATAATTAAGAAGAAAAGTACATTTAACAAAATTAATAAATATTAAATAAATGTTATCATACATTTGCGTAAACCACAATACGTTTAAAAGATTCTGTGTTAATGCACAAAAGCTAACATTTTCCGACATTTATAAGTTCATAAACTAACAACTAATAGCGCTAATATTTACCTTTAGTAGTTACTTTTATAGCTATTTTATATAGTTCTCATATAAGAAATGCAATAAAATGATGCAGAAATATTTCCGAATTAAACTACTTTAATGAATGGACAACAAATTGATAAGACTCACAATGTTTTAAATATCTCTTTCAACCTCAGAGTCAGAAATCTCGTACAAACAGCATCAGGAGTAGAAGTCGATATAAAGAAAGGCAATTGACAACAAGCGAAAGTGGGGAGATAATGTAAATGAAAGTGACTCAGCAAAAAATCTGGTCATTTCCTGTGCTCTTGAAAATCCACCGAAATACAAAACGGCAGAGTGATTAGAAAAATTTGTTACAGCTATCTATTTATATAAAATCCAAGTCTCTGTGTGTCCCTCACGATTCCGGTAGGACCACCTCATTGAAATGAGTAATTGTTGAAAAATACTAATGCAGGGTTACCACAGTAGCGCCAAATGTTGGCCAACTTGGCAATAGCTGGCTGATTTGGTGAAATTTCGATTTATAACTATTAATCTTTCATAAAGGAGGTCACCAAAATTTAATTTAAACTCCGCTCTTTTAAGATATTTTTTCAAAATGTATGGGTGAGAATTTAAAGTACATCTTTACATCTTCCTCCCGATGCTACTAATAAAATAACCTCCAATAGACGACGCTGTACTGTATGAGCTCCTAACTGCGCGATTTTAATGTGCTTTAGGTACTTTTCCAGTATAAGTGCCTTGGCGAAAAAAGAAATTTGGCAACATTTTCCCGGAACCTATCCACTGTTTCATTTTATATACACATGCATTTTTTTTTCGATATTTATACGATTTATTTATACGATTAAAAAAGCCGTTTCAATAATTTTATACAGAAACAGATGTAATTTGTACATAAAAACATGAATAATATACATATAAAATAAATATATAAAAAAAACTCTCATCAAGTTTGTTTTCATAGCTGTTTATATGATTTGACAACAATTCTCAATATTTTTCCGTTATACGGACACCATGCCAAAATGTATGCGGTACTTTTCCATTATACGGACAGCATTGTCGCCAATCGCAATAGTTGGCGCAAAATGAAAATAAGGTGAACTGAAACATTTGAAAAATAAAAGAAAAAACATTCTCGATAGTAAAGTGGGCATTTTAAAAATATAACATTTGAAAATTACAAACTTTTACGAACTATTTTATTAAATCACAAATATATACTTAAAATAAATGAACAAATAACTGTTATAGTATAAAGTAATAAAATAAAAAATCATATTAAACTGCTGCCATAAAATTATAAATATCTTTCAGCATTGCAGTAAACATTTCATTTTTTGAATGAAGGCGTAGCCACATAAAATCTATGAGATACGACTCTAAATGATGACGAACAGCTTCCCGATGTCTTTTGTTGCGCCATTTTGCGATGCCCCATAATCTTTCAACATTTGGAGTATGACATCCAGTATTAGGGTCGACAAAATTGTATTTGTGATTTACTGTGAAATGATCATAACCAGCACTTAGCAGTTCATCTGTTTTATATCCTTTCCAACAATCTGTATAAATAATACATGACTTTCATCTACTTCTATAATTTTATTAGGTCCACCGATTTTTCTATTTGGTCGAGAACATAAAGCATTTGTACAAACTTCTCTCGAATAACTATTCCATTCCACTGTTGTGTTGTGGTTCATATCAAGTTGCAGCTCACAAAACTCAATCGATGTCAACTCTTTGCACGATAAATATATAAACCTCTAAGCATTAAGAAAAGTCACCCGCGATCCTTTAAACCAAGTTTTTTGGGAACAGATGTCATATTCGCCCCATATTGGCGCGATTTTTTTCGGTTGCCAATTTGGCGAAAACATCAACAGCATAAACAACGTAATCCGGGTTACCACATCAAGCCCTTTGGCGCAAGTTAAGTACCCGTTGCCTATATGATATTGGCGACAGAAAAAAATCGCGCCAATATGGGGCGAATATGACATCTGTACCGTTTTTTGTCGTATTTCTACGCTTTCTTCGCATGATCGTAAGCTACAACTCAATTTCGGATTTACAGAACTCATCCATAATTTCATTTCAGGATTTTTTGAACACAATCTTTTATTATGCAGAATTCCAAATTCCTGAAACAGTTTTATCACAACTTTCTCATCATCTGGTAATTGCCAAATGATAAAATCCATCTCAACATCAGCAGTAAAAGTAAACTACAACTTTATATAAAAAAAAGCATTTTTAATTCGATTAATAGCAGATTAAAAAGCTTTCCAAGGTTAAGGTTAAACAATAATCATTCACGTGATTCACGTTTCATAAATAACAAATCACAATGTTTCGCATGGTTTACAATAAAAATCTACGATCAAGGTTGAAATAATTGGCGCATTAGCATACATTTTAGCATGCTGTCCGTATAAAGGAAAAGTACCATGTATGCTAATGCGCCAATTATTTCAAAATGCTAAAAGATATTTGTAATTTTATGCCAGCAGTTTAATATGAGTTTTATTTTATTGCTTTATTTTATAACAGTTATTTGTTCAATTATTTTAAGTATATATTTGTGATTTAATGAAATAGTTCGTAAAAGTCTGGAATTTTCAAATGTTATATTTTTTAAATGCTCACTTTAGTACGACAATATTTTTTCTTTTATTTTTCAAATGCCTTAATTCACGTGACTTTCATTTTGCGCCAACTATTACGCTTGGCGACAATGGTATCCGCTTAACGGAAAAGTACCCAAATCTCGCTTTCTGATGCCCAAATTACACCAAACTTTTTTTTAAAAATGCCAAAGCCCCTACAGTGGAAAAGTATCAAACTGTCTATTATTTTGCGCTATCTGTGTTATAGTTTATATTATATGCAAGGTGAGTGGAGCGAAGAGTTTAAACATTAAATATTAAAGTTTCGGCACAGATGTCATATACACAACGGGTACTTAACTGTCATCAAAGTGTCGTTATTTTGCTTGATATGGTAACCCGGATGTTGTTGTTTATACTGTTGATGTTTTCGCCAAATTGGCGTCGGAAAAAATCGCTCCAATATGGGGTATATATGACAACTGTGCCAGAGTTTCTATAAAGCAGTATAACACTAAAAATTAAGAATAAAATAAATGCAAAATAAGACTAAAGAAGAAAGAAAAATCATGCGTTAAGCATAGAATATGAAACACTTTCCAACACATCCTGAATGCTTTAACAAAACTTCGTTATTTAGGGAAATAAGGTAAATAAGATAACTAAGTAAACATTTTAGAAAACGCATAATTAAAAAAAAATTGATTTCAGCAGTTACCGTCCATAGCAATAGTACCGTTATTACATGCCACTATTTAGCTAAAATTTAATTTAAGCTACTCTTAAAGCTACTGAAATCATATTTCCAGATATTATCATCCATAGACGGTTATGTATCCAATTCTTTGCGTGACCCTGTATATCATTTTATCTATATTCTACAAACATTTCTTAGTAATCTAAATGCAGTTCAGCGTAAAACTGCATAACTCCTTTAAAAACCACCTTTAAGCAATTTATTCTCATACTCAGGAACCCTTACGAATTCTTTTGTGTAGCCCTGCATATGAACTGTAGCATTTATACACACGGTATAGTATGCATAAATGTAGTGAAACATAAAAGCGCATATCATAATTAAAAATGCATTTCTAGCAATCATTACTTATGTACGTACAATACTTCGGAGAAAAGTTTCTTGGCGAGAAAGAAGTTTGCCAACGTATTTTCTGACAACCTATTTACTGCTCACAAGCAATTTTTTGCATATGTATACAATTTATTTAATGTAAAAAAAACTATTTATCCATTTTTATAAAGAAACAGAAGTATTTTTTGCACAGATGTCATATACGCATCGGGGTTGGCGTGATTTTTCTCTGACGCCAATTCGGCAGAAATCTCGCTTTCGAATACCAGTTACTTATATATTTTTAAATTATTTGCTATGATTTTGAAAAGGAAATAACTATAAATAAATAAAAGTTTGAATAATAACTATGGAACAAAACAGTTTGGAACAGATGTCATATTCGCCCCATATTGGCGCGATTTTTTTCTGTCGCCAATATCATATAGGCAACAGGTACTTAACTTGCGCCAAAGTGTCGTTATTTTGCTTGATGTGGTAACCCGGATTATGTTGTTTATGCTGTTGATGTTTTCGCCAAATTGGCAACCGAAAAAAATCGCGCCAATATGGGGCGAATATGACATCTGTACCAACAGTTTATATAATTTAAAAACAGAAAATAAAAGTAAATAAACAATGGCGCAGATGTCATATTCGCCCCATATTGGCGCGATTTTTTCTGACGCCAATGTCATATACGCAATGTATACTTAACCGGCGCCAAAGTGTCGTTATTTTGCTTGATATGGTAACCCGGATGTTGTTGCTTATGCTGTTGATGTTTTCGCCAAATCGGCGTCGGAAAACAATCGCGCCAATATGGGGCGAATATGACATCTGTGCCTAAACAATTTATTAATAAATAAAAAACAATAGCCGGCAAAATAACACCATTTTAACGACATAGGTATCCCGGTTCATATCTGAAATCTGTGCCGTAATTTGTATATAAAAAATATTATATATATTTAGAAACGATTTTTTTATGTATATAAGTGCATATATAAACAAAAATAAAAGTTCATTAGATTTGTTTTCATAGCTGTATATTTTGGCAACATATCTCACTTTCTGATGCCCGAATTACGCCAACTTTAAAAAAAAAAATGCTCTATAATGGAAAAGTACCTAAATAAATAATTAACAGAAATAACCAATTATACAAACTAAAACATTTTATTTCGAGATTAAAGCATTGTTTTTAATTTCGATTAAAAATACATATATTTTGGATAACTTTAAATGAAATTGGGTTCACGGCTTAATATCTCATTCCATAAACCTAAACAAACACAAGTGATTCATTCATCGTGAACCGTAAAAAATATTAAATCATTGAGGTAATCATTCACAAAGTAAGTTCTCCAACAATCAATGGACAATATTCTAAGGACGTCATAGTATGTAAAATGGTGGCGGTATCATTTGTTTATGGTTTGAAATCACAAAGATTTAATTTTGCTATGTCTCTTAGTTACATTATTTTATTGTCGTATTTATGAGATCAGAACAAAAGCATATTTTTTCATTATTTAGTTATTAAAGACGAAAAAAAATTATAAATGTGCATGATTTGAAAAATTTAAATAATTTTCTTTCTTAATACTAAAAAATAACATCGGGAAGTAACAGCGAGTTTAAGTTAAATAAGTTTAGCTGTTTAATTCTGTTGTAATATTCAAAATAACTGTATTTATTAGATTTCAGTAAACAACATCAGGGCCCGATTAAACTTTGAAGTTAGAGGAATTACAATGTCATTTCAGGACCTTTCTTTTGGAGAAGCTTTTCTAAATTCCACATATACATGGAAACTCTTCAGTGTTAGAAATATTATTCCCAGGACTGGCATAACATGAGAACGGCCTGCAATTTTACACAAGTTTTTGAAAACTACTTTATATCAGAAATTTTACTAAAAACTGGTTACTTTTTTGTTATAGAGGCCCACACTATTATAATTATGACAAATTGCAGCCAATTTCGCCAAAGTCGTAACCAAGATCGTGAAGCATACACATATAATACCATATAATAACATTTTATGAAATCGTATACGATAATTTAATAGTTTTTACCTTACTTCAAGTGAGTAATTTATTTATTTTTAAGGTTTAATAATCTAAATTGTCCAATATATGAATTTAAAAAAATGTAAACAAAGACTGAATAGACATGACCGCAAAAATCTGCAGAAAACTTGGAATTGTGCAGATTAGTGGTCTTCTACTGTACACAGTTTTTCATAAATGTGTTTCGTTCTTAAAATGTGTTATTTTCATCTATCACTGCGGAACAAATGAGAAAACTCATATTCTTGCTCAAGAGTTGTATATATCTTTATATCTAAATTTCCGTCATTTTTGACGGGCTACCTTTCTAGTAGTAAAATAAACACCAATTTAACGTTACTCAATTGAAGGATTATCTCAATTTAAGGATATATTCTTATAGCCTTGATACATCTTTACATATTTCAATGTTTTATGGTTCCCTCTTTAACGAGACTTTTCCCTAATTTAACGATATAACTCTTGTGAATTTCAAATATTTTAATCACCTTTTCAGTTATTTATTTTTCTCTTTGTTCTTCCTTTATCTATTGATTGATCAAAAAATCGGACGATTTAAAAAAATAGAATTATGGTACGTTTAGTGGGTGCATGAAATGGGAGATATATGTGATGTTTTTGAATCAAAAAAGGTCATGTTACGTGGGTTCAAGTTAAAAATATTTTATCTATAATTGTTTTTTTTATTAAGTCTCAGTTTTATGTATACCCAACAAACACACAACTTGTGAGCCACTGAAGGCAACGTTGGCCTTGGCCCAAAGTGTTCGATAGGCCATACAATCCACACAGCGTTGAGTGTTTCATAACTTATTTAGGAACAACACTCCCATACGATTAACATTTGCTTGAGCGTTAAGAGCCTATACTAGTCATGCGAAGGAACTGGATCGCTAACATTAAACCTATGGGAACGTTCTTTTTAAAATTTCTCACTTGCATAATATTAGTTTTAGAGGAGGGTTTTCCTGTCTTAGAATAGCTGGGATGGAATTCCAACCTGGTTAGTGTTTACTTTTTATATTGGTTGCAGAATTTTTGTTTTATAAACTTACTTTCACTTTATCAAATTTGAAAAGAAGATTCCCATAGGTTTAACATTAGCTTGCGAGTTTTCTTCGTATTTCTTATACATATATATACATTTTTGTATGAAACGACGAATGGTGCCTCCTTTCACCTTTCATTATGGCTTCCTGGACACATGTCCCCTCTCCCCCCCCCCCCCCCTAGTTTCGGCCCTGTGACGCACCCATTTTCATTCTTAAATGCATAAATTTGGAAGTATTTTTATTCAGATGCACATAGGCGGATCCAGCTCTTCATTTCAAAAGGACCATATATTCTTTGCCTGGCTAGAGGATTAGCAATTTTTATATAGTCATGGAAGCGTGGATGCAATTCAAGATGTACCACATTCATAGAAAAATCGAAAAAGTTGTTCGATTCTTTGATGCATACACAATAATGCAAAAACAGTTCTTAATTCTTACAATAATTAATTTCTGTACAAAATAATTTAACGTATAAGAAAGTAATTGATATAACAAAATGTATCAAAAGCATGTCTGAGCGGGGAAAAATTAAAAACTTTTTTATACAAAATTAATAAAAATAAATGAATTTTATAGAAATGTATTGTTCTACAGAAACATTCTTCATTTAAAGAGAGAATCATGACCCCCACAACCTCCCCCTTTTATCCGCGTTTGCATATACAAGGAAATCGATATTATGCATTTTCTTTTTTTTTTCGATAACAAAATTTCTTATTTTTCAGTTTAAAAAAAATTATCCCAGAAAAAGTGCCAAATTAATTGTATTTTTCAGCCAATTTTTGAAATACAGTAGTCGTCAATTTTAGAAATATTTACGCATTTACGGCTAAAAATTATTTTATTTATGTGAAAGTTTTGCATTGCTGAGTAAAGGGTTTGGGGAGAGACAGGGGCTGCTTTAGACACAATCAAAGGGCGTTTTTCTTCTTTAATATTTATTTTAAACTATTTTAATCTATTTTATGTATGTATTCATTTTTTTCACTTATTTTTTGTGAATAATGACTGTAAAGGGACGTCGGTGAAGAAAATGCATGAAATACCTTTCATTTTGGGGAACAATTTTTATTTTTTATAAAAAATATTTTCCAACTAAATAAAAATATGTAATCTATTTTACTGCTTTAAATATAAATATCATAACATATTTATATTTTTACTAAAATCCAGATTTAAAATAATTAAACTTACTTTGACTGAAATGAAGAGAAAAACGTTTTTGTTCTTTAAATAAATATGTGGATTAGGCGATATTAGCCCACTACTTTCTAGACGATGATGAATCATTATATGTTTGCCGGAAACGGCATTTTAAGAGTTGACGGGGCAAAGTAAATGCAACAGTTCTCTCACCGCCGATCCGTTATGCGTTAAGCCATACATGCCGCAACCAGCTGTGGGTCTTTTACAGTATAACATTGTTTGGTTATAAACTGCCTTAACTCCTTTTGGCCGTGACAAATACGCCATTCGATCACAAATTGTGTGTCTGTTGACTAGTTAATATTATAACAACAACAGTCAGAATTTCATATACATAACATACGCTTTTTTTACAAACCCACGTGATCTAATTATTAAAAAAACACATTTTTTACAATGAAATATAACAAAATAATGGAAAAGATTAAATATTTCAAAACGAATAATATGATATTTTTTCACAAACTGAATAATATGAGCTTTAAAAGGTTCACCGTTTACTTATAAGGAGACACATAATAATAATACACATGTTAAAAGTTTTAAAATATGCATTTTATGTAAATTTCGATGTACTTTCAGTCTGTAATCCCGAAGCCATCGTCAGGGA
Organism: Maratus speciosus; assembly: GCA_963932465.1. Classification (NCBI taxonomy): domain Eukaryota; kingdom Metazoa; phylum Arthropoda; class Arachnida; order Araneae; family Salticidae; genus Maratus; species Maratus speciosus. The sequence continues at coordinate 508,841,502 of OZ010786.1, read as the reverse complement.
ATATTTTCATTAATTTTGGTTCCGTTCATTCAAATGCGCCACTTTGTTTGAAAAAGGAGGATCCATAATTCTTAGAGTAGCTGTCAAATAGAAGTAGAAGTACTTCGGATTAAATTTGGGTCGAAGAAAATATTCAACTGCCGTTGCACTCATTTTTAATCCGTCACTTTGTTTTAAGTACGTAGCTGGAATCTAGAAGAAGTAGCGCTTCTGATTAAAATTGCGTAGAGGAAAATATTTAGCATATTTTTTGTTAAAGAAAATCTTAAAATTTTTCTTCGTGGGTTTCCACCGCAAATGTTTAAAGAAAATCAATCAGAAGATGGTGAAATGCATTTTAATTTTTGCTATTGGTATAACTTTATTACGTGCACCGTCTTTAGTGTCCTATGGCAGGCCACACCCTGAGGCAACCAAAGTCTTGTGAAGCAAGAACAGGATTGAAACTAGTTTTCATTTTTGTTTATTTTTTTTTCTTCGTATGACGAATTTCATGTTCCTTGAGTACTCCCAGTGTGCGGTTTGTCAATGATGTACATTTTTATTTGTTTTAGATTTCTGAGTATTATTATTGAGTTGAATATTTACTTTAACAGTTTTGCGAAGTTTCAAATGATTTCTACCCTGTCTGATTGCTGTTTAAGTTGATATTTTGCGTATATATGTATAAAGGATTTCATTTGCTCTTATTTTAGTTAAACCTAATAACCTACCATTCTGTAAGATTATTCTGATACAATGGTGACTAGGATTAAATTATTTTAGGTGTATTTATTGTCTATTGTGCTAATTCTTTAGAACTACCTGGTTCTTTGGAAAATTTCCACCAGTGCAAATTTTTGAGTGTCGTTCAATAATTATTGTCTCGAGTATGTATAAAATATTCGTACTGCGATGGTTGATGCAGAATAGTGAAACCTGATGTCTTAAATGCGTGGAAATTAAAGGCTGGTTTGGAACTTTTATTACAGTCGTTTGGACTCGGGATCATAGTAATGTAGCCACATCACATCCACTATCACAAATCTATCACAGAATTGCTTCATGTCCATAAGCTCCAAAACAGCCTCCCCCCCCCCCTTTCAAGCTCCCCTTTCCTGCTATGTGCCACATCTCACACCTAAAACAAAACGAAATATGTTAATGTAGCAGCTACGGTTGTGAAATTGAGCATACAGGCATGGAAGGCATTATGCTTCAATATTACACATCAACCATCGCAGTACAAATATTTTATACACACTCGGGACATTAATTATTGAACCAACCTCGTATTTGAACGGGAAAGATAATTAAACTATGGGGTGTAAATTACTTTCAGAAAGTACAAAAATTACTGAATAATATTTCAAATAAAATTAAAATACGAATCTATACAAATATATATAAAGGATCAGATGATAAATTCATTTAATTGATATGATTGTAAGAAATATTTAAATGGTAATTATTCATCATTTACAGCTTACGAATGTTATTAAAGAATATTACGCTTCTTAAACTAACAGATCACTCTATCCCCTTTTACTTTCACCAAACTAAACTACCATCTTTTGTTCGTGTCATCCTTAATATTAAGAGCTCAGATAATACAGGTGGTAAGTCAGATAATAATCATTTTGAGAAAAAAAAATAAGCTGTGAAGTTCCAAATATCTATTTGCGTTTATTGTCAAATGCCTCCTTTATCAATTAAAATCTCTGTGACTATTAGATTTTTTTTCAATAGTAATTTAGCAGATGGTAGAGGATCATTAATTTAGTTCAGTCATGTGATTAACGCTTTTTTTTTTTGTTATATACCGTCTTTATCATCGCAGATCTTCATATTCGTTATAAAACACATAACCCTCCTATGATAACAAAACACAAAATGGAAGAAAAATGTACTATTTTAAGTTTTGAAAGTTTTTCGATTTGTATATTGAAGCATTTCAAAAATTTTAATTCTAAATTATTTCACCATTTTATTTATCTAACTCTGCCACTTATGACAAAGATGTGGCAATGAACAAGATAACCTCCAGTTTATGCTCTTATGAACACATAATTTGTTCCGCACGTATCAAACTATGTCAAATTGGAAGAAAAATGACGTTAAATCTCGTAAAATAAATATTAAAGCTACGTTACATTGACACTAGGTGAAGAGATAAATAATTCGCTGTTTGTTTTACGTGCCTTCCAAGGATTTCCAAAACTTATAATCAACAACACACACACATTCATATTGAGTTATTTTTCTTGTTTAGAGGATTTAAAAATCTTTTTAAGGTTCCATTAAATAGGAATGTTTTCTTCATCCTGTCCAGACAAAATCATACGAAATTTATAAATTATCATTTATCCAAAAGGTTTGTCTTAAACATTAAGAGAATGTCTCTCTTTAAGTTGAAAACAAGTCGGAAATTATACGTCAAACATGACAAATGAGGAACGTTCCTACTATAGCTAGTTTTATAAATATTCAGATCTTGGTGCAATAGCTGTTGTACTTTAAGAGAAAAATGCATGAATGCAAAATTTATTACGATTATATATATTAAAATTAGTAATACAGAAATAATAGGACTCCATCTTAAATAGGACGTAATCACAATGGCAACCAAGAATCGTTACCTATAATGGGGTATCATTAAAATAATTACGTATGGTAGGGTTTAATTGAATGAAGAAAACTTTTATTAATATCTTTCTAAGTTTTGATTCGATTTTCTTAAAATTTTGAAATGACTTGACAAAATTCTGCATCGATTATATATATTAAATTTCAAACCATTTGGTTGGGTATTTTTTGCGCTGTTACATGCAGACAGGCGGATGGGCCATATGTGCTACGTACTTATATTATTACGTACGCCCATAAAAAACAATTATTTTCATTATATTAATACAAACGTGAGAAAGTATGAAACTAGAAAACAGGAATTCTGCTTTTTCAGAATTTAGTCTTGCCCCCGATGAAAAAAAATTATCTGTATATAAGTAGTACAAAACATATTTCAATTTTAAGACTTAAAGCACACACTTTTATTTTATGTAAAATGACGTCATTCGCATCCGCTTAAGAATTCAACATTTACGATCCACTCTTAAACATCTGCAATAAAGCATGCATAGGATGTCACTATCGCAAAATAATACACAAATACAGCAAAAAGATGCCCTCATTAAAGATACTCGACAAAAAAAAGGCTATCTAATGATTCATAGGTCTTTATTTGTTTGTAACATTAATATAGGCGATTTCAGACGTGGCGTCAGTCATGACGTTTTGGTTGGAAACTGACTCCAAACAAACGATTGCTATGTTGTATTTCCTATTTTGTTTGTGTGTTGAAGCTATATCTTGTATCTGTATCTCACATCTAAATGTTTTAATACTTGATATGTACTGCTAACATTTTCCACGATTTATATTTAAAAAGAAATGACGCATAGCAACCGTTTGTTTGGAGTCAGTTTCCAACCAAAATGTCATGACTGACATCACGCTGAAAGCGTCTATAGATACTTAAAATTAAATATAGTGTATAATAGCTCCATGTTTTAACAGAAATTATTCGTTTATATATTTTTTTCAAAATAGCACGTATTTTAATTAAATTTTCTTTATGTTGTTATGAGAAAATGGCAACAAAAAGATATAATTGCTATTTTTCAACTTTTTCCCCTTTACTTTCACCATACACGGAGTACTTGAGTTGCCAAAATTAAACAAATGGTGCTAAAAGCTACAAAAAAATTTATATTTCAAAAATAAATGTAGATACAGTTTTCAAAAAAATTGCATTTAAAAGTACTCCTTTTTTTCAAATACGACGGTATAAAAAATGAAAATGTGCGATGCTTAAAAGTTTAAAAAATTGTTATACAATATTTAATCGCACTGCTTTTTTTATGGCTGGTTTCTGTAAGGTAACGTTATTTTTTGAAGTCGACGAAAAATAAGCTGGGAGAAAGAAATAGCATACTGTACCGGGGGCTAATAAGTACATAAAGTCCCTTTACATTATAAAACGTTAAAACTAATGAACTATTTGATATGGAGGGTGATTATGTTTTGCTAAATTATTTGAATTATCTTTGTGTATGCAACGCAGGTGATGGCATTAGTTTGCTTAAAACACAAAATCACAGAATGCATCACATGTAACGTCAGATATGTTCATGCACCGCACATTTTGGACTGTTGTAAGTACTGATGCATAAATTTAAACATTGAAATATTATATATATTAAAATCTTTAACCATTTTATTTATCTAACACTGCCACTTATGATAAAGATATGGCAATGAACAAGTTAACCTTCAGTTTATGCTCTCGTGAACACATAAAATGTTCAGCACGAAGCAAACTATGTCAAATTGGAAGAAAAATTACGTCAAATCTCGTAAAATAAATATTAAAGCTACGTTACATTGACACTAGGTAAAGAGATAAATAATTCGCTGTTTGTTTTACATGCCTTCCAAGGATTTCCAAAACTTACAATCAACACACACGCGTTCATATTGAGTTATTTTTCTTGTTTGGGATTTAAAAATCTCTTTAAGGTTCCATTAAATAGGAATGATTTCTTCATCCTGTCCAGACAAAATCATACGAAATATATAAATTATTATTTATCCAAAAGGTTTGTCTTAAACTTTAAGAGAATGTCTCTCTTTAAGTTGAAAACAAGTCGGAAATTGTATGTCAAACGTATAAAGGACGTTCCGATTACAGGTAGTTTTATAAATATTCAGATATTAGTACAATAGCTGTTGTACTTTTATGGAAAAATGTATGAATGCAAAATTTATTACGATTATAAATATTAAAATTAGTAATACAGAAATTATAGAGCTCCATCTAAAATAGGACGTAATCACCATGGCAACCTAGAATTGCTACCTATGATGGGATATCATTGAAATAATTACGTATGATAGGGTTTAATTGAATGAAGAAAATATTTATTAATATCTTTCTAAGTTTTGATTCTATTTTCTTTACGTTATTCTCGTACAGGTATGCAGTTTCGATTACAATGCTTCTCACGATGAGTATTTTTCATCAAGCGAATAAAAAGTTAGTTCAAACCTTACCCATAGATGGCACTGTACCTTAAATTACGAAAAAGAAGCATCAAATCTCTCTACAGTTACAGATCATTTTATTTCGTCAAAAACAGTTACAGAGGAATAATTTGTGCATTCCATTAGCATAGTTTAATTTGTGCAACCTTTTGTAGCTCGAACCACATCCAAAGAGAACTACAGTTCAACGCACGTGTTCGCTAGCATTAATTTCGGAATTAAGTTGATCACATTGTGTGATTCTCGTGTTCCGTACTTTAATGTCAGCCACAGCAGAAGCTTACATTCTGTTCTTGACAGACCCCACTAGATTTTTTCTTATGGGGTTATGTTAAAACTAATCTGAAAATCAGAAAAAAAGCATGTTTGAAACAACGAGATATGCGGAACAAGTGGTTCCATCTATGATCAAAGTTTGGAACTAATAATTTTTATTTGCTTGATGAAAACGTTTTACCATGAGAAGAATTTTAGGTCAAACCGCACTCATGTACGTCAATTGCTTGATTTTATTTTGAATTTTAAAATGTGTCCGCGACATTTGAGTGTATTATTAAAAAATATATGCTGCAGCTCTACAGTTTATAAGGAATCATGTCTAACACTTGGATTTTCTGTGATCCCCAAGATGGATTTTGAGAATATTTTTATAGTCAATACACCAATTTAAAATCATTGTATTTATGTAAGCAGATTTGATAGTGTAGTTTAAACTTAATTAGTATGAAACATACCAAATTTAAATACCCATTCCTCATTACTTTGTTTAACCCTTAAATGCCGGGTATTGCTTTTCGGCAACATACCCAATTTAGGCTCTAAAATACTATTAGCATAATATTGAAGCTAATATGCCTAATGTTGCCAATAAAATACATTCTGAAACTATTATTTAATCCCTTTTCAACATGTAGATGGCAACACTTGTGCTGTGTAAGAATAAAGATAGATTTATTTTTTCAATTGTTGCTACTTGTTCTTTTTGTTTTATTTGGATGCTTGAGAAATACCCTATTTTGTTCTGCAGTGAGCAAGTAAAATTTATTTCTTATTATAGTTCCTAAAATTCTCGTGTGTTTAATATTATAGAATTTTATAAAGGAAAATTATTTTTTCAATTAAAAACCAGTACTGCCGATTAGTAACAAACAGTTTTTTGGCCATAAATCATACTTAAAACAAAATATGGATTTTTAAAGTATTTTTCTCATGATTTATTTAAAAAACGAAAACCGAAAAACATTATTACAATAATTTTTGAAAAATCAGGCATTTAAGGATTAATGTGACACACACTTCTTTCTCGATCGATTTCTATGTAACACAGCTTTTGATATTTATATATAGCAGATGTCATAATCAAGTACTCAGCTTGTTTAGTTCCCAATCACGCTTGATACTCATTTTATTGATGCTGAATGGATAAAAAATTGAACGTTATACAGGGTGTCCATAAAAGAATGTCCCAGGTATAAATTTTAATAGTATCATCTGTAAACGTTGTAGAGTTTTGGTTCAAAGTCACAAATAAACAGTAACTCAAACAATTTTAGATAAGCGCATGCGCGGCTTTGTTATGTACTCTCCTGCAGTACCACATACGCAAAATGGCGACTCCTGAGCGTAAAGCTTTATTGCTGGGCTGAAGTTTAAAACCCATTAGGTCCATGCGATTTTTTTTCTATGGGGCTTTATAAAAGATCGTGCCTACTTTCCATTGCTACCTGATGATTTGCCAGAGTTCAGACGCTGAATTCAAGAGGCTATTGTTTCCATTACTCCGTACTTGTTAACCAAAGAGTAGGAAGAATTGGACTTTAGGTTAGATGTGTGCCGTATAACTAAAGATGCACATATTGAACATTTGTAAGAAAACTAGTTTAAATACCTTCAATTTGATATATGATTTGTTGTAAATAGTCTAAATTAAATTGTTGTTCTGTACAATTGAAATGGGGAAATTCTTTTCTGAACACACTGTAATAGTTACTGTGCTCGAAATTTTCAGAAGTTAATGAAATGTATGGGTTGAATATTCTGTTGAGATTATTTTGATTACCTTATAAAAACAATTAATGCATTCAGCATTATCTATACATGTTCACAATTTCTCATAACCATATCAATATTTTGCCCGATATCTCTAATGTCATTCAAAAAATAATTATAGATTAAAAGTCTAATTTAAAAATAAGATCTAAAATTAGAGATAAAACAATTTGCTTAAATTTGCTGCAAATTTATATCAATAAAAGATTGCAACTATCAAGGTAAAAATAAATAGATGAATAAAAAATGCGTATTTAGTTACAGTTTACATTGAATAGTTTTTAATAAAAAAATTAGATTAAAATTCTATAAAATCGGTATTTTATCTTTCTATCATACTCCGATGAAAATGTTGTATAAGCATTATACAAAGAATGATTCACAAAATGGCATAAAGAGTAGTAAAGCATAAAGCACGTAAGTAAGCATAAAGCAAATATAGAAAATGATTGTGAAATGCAAAACAAACATATTTTCCAAGAAATCGTATGTAAATATGTTTTTCCCAGAAAGAGAAATGTCGTAAAAAGGGTAGTTTTTTTCCCCCAGAAATAATATACATATATGAGCTTTCTACCTGGAAATTTAGCCTGCAATGCAAATTGATATCGCGAATAAACCTTTTTTTTATGAAAGGAAAACAATACAAATAATTTAAATAAATTTTGCGATATTTATAACGTTTAGAAAATAAATTCGGTGTATTCTTTTCATGCGTCTACTTTTAAATTTTAAAAAAGATGTTTAGTTTCAATGCAGAATATTAACAAATATTGTTTTTAAAACAGTAGGATGATTTCGATTTCGAAAATGAAAAATATCCCATGATATTTTTTACACATCTATCTATCTATCTATATATATATATATATGTAAAGAAAATCAAAACAAATATTAACGCAAGTGTGTATATTTAATCGAACAAAAACATTTCATTATTTATTGTTTACGTTGTTTTATAAATGTTATAGCTTATAACTTAGGACAGGGTTTACATTTATTATTGACTCTTAAACAACAACAAAATAATATGCATAAATGAATGGTCATTTTTATATCGCATTAAACATATTATTTAAAAAACAAAAAATAATGTTTAAAATAGATGTATTATTGATTTTGTAGTATTTATATTTTTATGCACTTTCAATTGATAATATTTATATATAAGTATAATTTAAACAATAATATCTCACTTTAACAGTAAGTCAGTTTACTGGATTAATGTACTGACTTTTTCTTTTACATTTTCAAAAATAAAATCAATTTTTAATATTGTAATCTAGAAATAAGAAAGTGTTAAAATTCCGGAGTACAATGTCTTTTGTCAATAGTTCCTTAAATGTACTAGTAATGTACCTATTTCATTGCTTCTATATTTTTCTTAAAAGTTATAGAAAGAAAACACGTAACTTTTACGAATTTTATCAGTAAAATTAGTATTTTTTAAAATACTTCTTAGCCATATTGAACAGTATTTATAGAATTTTGTTTATACAGGGTGTCCGGTCTCAACGGTGTACAATGGCTAATTCCTAAACCGTTAGTCATAGACTTATAGATCCAATTACAAAAATGTTTTAAATCAGGTAAAGAAAAATTTTAAAAGCAATTTGGGTCAATAAAAACATTTCTTAAAAAATTACGAAATTTAAATTTTTGTACGGTCCCCCGGTCCTATAAGTTATATTTAGTGTTTTTTTCCTATTACACTGACAAGTAAGACAAAAAAAGTCCCATTCATATAACGCTAAAATTGAACGAGTTATGAAACTTTAAAAATGCATGACCTTATGCCACTTTTCTACTCTGAAAACAACTGAGTTCGGATTGGCTTTGAGGGATCATATACCAAGTGTTTAAAGTATTCGAAGATCTTACTTCATGTGTATCTGCGCTTTGAAAAAAAAAATCCTACAAGTATTATGATTAAGTCTCAAATTGGCTAAAATAACATATGTTTTATTTTGTCAGGATTTGAGACTGTTTCTCTTATGTTTTCTTTTAACAAAAATTATGATTTTTATAAGTTTTTATGTTACTTCTATAATCATATGTATGTTTTTCCAGTTCAAAATTTGTACTCAAACTTTAACCCACTTTCAAATATCCGATCAAGATTGCATTTTACATACTGGCGCAAATCCGATAACAATCTAATATTATTAAGATTTTCGGTGGTTACCATTTATACTTATTTTACAGGATAACACAAAAAATGTTGGATAAATTTCTGCCAAGGAGTTTAAGAAAAAGTTTTAGATTATATAATACAAGACTGCGATTGTTGGGTTTTTTAACTTTTATGTATTTTTTAGCACTGAATCCGAAAATTACCTTAATTTTTAACCGTCATGTCAGGATATTTCGCAAATCATAAATTTTCAAATTTAAAGAATAACAAAAATCGAATACTATAAAGTAGAGGAGATGGTTGTGTTTTTTAACTTTTGATATTTGATTTTTACGCACTTTTTAGCACTGAATCTGAAAAAGACCTTCATTTTTAACCATCACGTTAGAATTTTTTTTTTGCAAATCGCAAATGTGTAAGTTAAAATATAGCGAAAATCTCTTACTACAAAACATATGTAAAACATTTTTTATTTTATTTTATTTTATTTTATTTTATTTTATTTTATTTTATTTTATTAAAAAATTTATTCGATATTTTTGCTTATCCTGGGATTCTTACAGCTAAACAGCTGAGTGGTCCGATGAGATGGGGGAGGAAATTCAATTTTAACATTGAACTTCTTAACTTTGAAATTTGCAATGTGCGAAAAATCCTGATATATTAGTTAAAAATGAAGGTCAATTTCGGATTCAGCGGTACAGAGTATATAAGAATCAATTATCATTAGCTAAAAAACATGACATAACCCAACTTTTGCAGGCTTGTGCAATCTAATAATATTTTAAAATACGTATCATTTTGTAAAGAATTGAGGCTGTTAATTTAGAATAATTTTATTTAACAAAAAATCTGTTTTTTCTTTCTTCTTAAATGTTTATTACAAATTGTATATTTTCCATTAATATGCCAGAATGATTAAAGATTTCAAATTTATATTGTTAATTTTACTCCCAAACATTTTTTATATCTCACGAAATTATATTTCGAATAAATTTGTGAATGACCCCGAATTTGCAGCAAAAAATATGCTCCAACTTTAAACAGCTATTACTCGGTCAATTTTAATCATAGAATAACGGGACTTTTTTTGTATTACTTGTCAGTGTAAAAGGGAAATTTCACTAAATATAACTTATAGGACCGGGGGATATATTAAATAAATTTTTTGAGGCATTTCAAAACTTTATTCCATAAAAATACTAATTTGAAAACAGATAATAATGATTCGAAATTGAATTCTATTGTTGTCATAATTAAAATATTTCTTTTAAGTTTTTATTGAAATTACTTTGAAAATTCTGTGTTTAAATTTCATGTATTTGGGATACATTTTAAGTAAGGTCATTGTGCCTAAACTTGATGGCCCATAAAAACGACAAAGTTTTTGTACTAAAATATTTACGCAAGAATTTTCAATTAATTCCATTTAATGAAACATCCGAACTATATATATACCGCAAAATATTTCACTGCATTTTATATGTTTTCTTTAAAAGAATTTCTCTTAAAAAACCAAATCGTTCTATATCAAGCGCCTAAATACGCCAAATATTACTGAAACAGGGATCACGATTCCGCTTTTTTATTTATTATTTGATGATCAAATAATTGCATCGGCGTAAATTCCCCGAACATCTACTTCACCTATCTTAAGTGAAACTCTGTAAATTCAACATGTTTTTGAATTGGAGTTGTTATAGCGCAGGTATGTGAAACTTGTTTAACTTCGAGAGTCAAATTAACCACTGTATACACGGCAGCGGGCAACATTACAAAAAATAAAACATAAAAAGCAAATTTATTATACAGTGTTACCTCGAAAATCCGGAATTCGGAAATTTTGCAACTTAAAAAATCCATTATCAAAGTCATCTTCTTCACCCCACCCCTTTTCTTCAAACTTCCAACTTGAGGAGAAAGTAAAATAGTAATTTTTTATGAATTAAAACTTCGAGATTGAATGCGATGAGTTAACGGACAGCGAGATCGCCGACGCTATGCTAAATACAGCCGGCAATAATGCTATTAGCAGCTCAGAGGACTAAGGGAAAAAAGCAGGCAGAAGAAAAAGTGTCACTGGAAAAAAATGCGCAAATTTGACTGGGAATTAATACCTATTTTACAGAAAGAAGACTGTATCTCAGAAATCAATATTCTTTATTGTATAAAACCAAAGAAAAACGTGTTCAAGAACGGACGAGTAAACTGGAGCAAATAAAAGTGACATCTATGTTTCGGAATTTATGGCAGGAGAAATTATTTCACTATTTATTAGATTTTTTTTTTTCAACATAGAAATATTACTTAATTTAATTATTTTAATTTAATTATTTTCTCATATAAATATCACTTGTCTATGAATTAAATTATCACTAAAGGCACCATTAAAAATGTCAGAAGTCATTTTGTATACTTTTAGAAAACCGGAATTTTCAAAAATCCTGCTTTGTTGCGATCCCGGCGATGTCGAATTTTCAAGGTTATACAGTATTAGCATCACACATACACAAAATAAATCACTTGCAAAATACAGCGTATGTGAAAAAAAAAAAAAAAAAAAAAAAAAAAAAAAGCAGCTTACTCGAAAACATAAAAGAACTCACCGAAAAATTCTGAAGAAAAATTTATTAAGTAAAACAAATCGATTGTAATACTTTTTACAAACATTTTTTTTATTCTGTAAAATTAAATATAGCAAGTAAATTGTACAAAAGTTTGCTGCCGAATATAGTTAAAAATACGGATAGATAAGAATAAAAAGATTTTTAAACACATATACACTGAAAAAAAAAATGTCCATTCAATGTTGAACCATTGAATGGTTCAAAGTCAGCAAAAGTACCTAAAGATGGTTGAATCTCTACATGAAAAATTATTTTTTCGGTGAATCCTGGAGTATGGTTGAACCTTTTACCATCCTATGGTAAATCATTCTAGCCAATCACAGATCGTCTGCCATTGAATCTGCCGTGTACGTGTAGCATAACAGCGATTACAAGGTATATTTTATTTTGTCGCGTTTAATATTAAAATACTTTTTATAATATAATAAATATATAATTATATTAAATAAAATAAATATATAATTTATTTATATTTTTTAATTTTAATTTGTGAATAAAGTATGCTTTCTTATTAATATTTAACGATATTTCATTTCTGTTTAATGTTGATAAAATGTAATTTTACAATGTATCTGTTTGTATTAGGCCTGTTTGAGTGATATGTTGTCGGATTTATTTATTTTCATTTCTTATATTTGGCGTATTATATATTAATTTTAGTATTTATGTTCTGGATCAGACACTGATATTGTGAAGTAGCTGAGCGCGAAGTTATTGTCAAGATATTATTTGGATTAGCCAAGAATTTGAATTGTTGTTAGCATTGTTAGCATATTATTTTAGCATGTTGTTTAATACCTAAAATGTATGTTAGCTAGTAAGTATTGAAATTAGAGAAAAGTGTTATTCGCTCATCTCTAGCGTAAACTAAAATAATATATAACAAAACATTCTAATCAAAATGATTTAAGACTTTTATCTAAGTCAATCCAATAGAATTTATTGTTCAATATTACGTAAGCGTTCAAGGGGGTTTAAGATTTTCTTATTTTTGCTGACAATGGAATCGGGCGGGGGGGGGGGGGTATCTGAGCATTGCTTACGTCAGCACAGAAAGGTTGAAAAAGGCATTGAAAAAATTATGTAACTTTAAAAATTGGTACGTAGCTAAGAGGGGGGGGGGATGTATGCTTACACATACTTGATTTAGTTACTGCTTTACAAATGCCAGAAATTTAATTCCCAGCTGAAGTTTGAGTACTAAATTTCTAGTATGTTTTTAAATACTAACTTTGGTATAAGAAATAAATTTATTTGATCAAACATACTGGATTTTAAAGCTTAATGAATAAATATTCATTATTCATAGATTTGGGAAAAGTTTCAAGGATGATAGTAATAAAAATGCACCAACATAAAACACTAAACAGAATAATAATTCAATTTGATACGTATTTTTTAAAAAGGTGTACAAAAACATGACTACTTGAGACTTATGTCAATAGTCACTTAAGTATGAAACACAACATTTGAAATATAATCTATGTTTATACATTTTGGAGGAAGAAAATTTAAAGCAATTATTTTGAAATTGAAACTAAATATATTTTTATAACATTTAAAGTTAAAAAATTTTAATTTGAGTAAAAATAGTTAAAATTCCAGCAGGTAAAAGGCCTTAAACAGATTGTTTCAAATTAGATTTGTGTTTGCAGAAAATTGAACTTTTTTATACGTTGATATGAATTTATTATAAAGCGCAAAAAATATATAATTCATTTGGTTTCAGTTTCGAAATAAATGCTTCAGATTTTCTCCATAAAAATGTATGAGCAGAGGCATAATTAGCGTACATGTTTCAGCCTCTTTCCAAATTACTGTTCAGCCAAAATTCAATTTATTGTTCAATCTATTCCCAAACGATGGTTCAACTTATTGCCAAACAATGTATTAACTTATTACCAAATCATGGTTCTACCTATTACCAAATATTGTTTCAATCTATAACCAAACTATGATTCAAACAAAGCAACAAAGGATGGAGAAAGGTTTTACCATCTTTTGGTTGCAGCTGTACTTGTACCATCTTTTGGTGAAACGTTAAACCGAAATTCCGTTACCAAACCATGGTTCAACCTATTACCAAATCATGGTTAAAGCTATAGCCAAACTATAGTTTAAAAAAAAAACAACAAATGATGGAGAAAGGTTTTACCATCCTTTGGTTGCAACTACACGTGTACCATCTTTTGATGTAACGTTAAACCGAAATTTTTAACAGTGTATGGAGTTTAAAATTTTAAATGAAAATCAAAATATTAAAAAAAATGTACTTTTAAATGTATTATTCCATATATATGAATGAAAGCCACGTCTTTTTCCATATTCTACTAAAATATGAAGCGAATTGTTGCAGGGGTACTATTATTTGCAATATCAGATATCTTTTATTTCTTTCTTTATTTATTTTTAACAGCAATCATTATTAAGTCATTTTTTTTATAATTGAGTTTAAAATATCATCTGTAATTGTTCTATCGAGAAGAGAGTAGGAATAATATACAGAACCTCTTCACTTATTTTTAAATGCATATCATTGTTTGCGATCAAACTCAACTGACAATCAACTGAGTGGCGTTTCGTGCCTCTGTATGTTCATGAATTAATATGTAATACACAACAATATTGAAATTTTGTTTTGATTGTTTGATTTGTCTTTATGATTGAAATTTCTGACTATATAATGCATTTTTCTAGCAATGGTACACATATAATTCAGTTTAAATTATTTTAAAATTCCTTAACTGTCCAGGACCTTAAATCTTCTACTTCGCAAAGAACGATTTCGACTTGTTTACAACTGAATGTAATTTTTTAGCCTTTTTCTAAGTAAATGCATTACCTTTAAAGGTCTTCATGAATTTGTTTTTCAGTTTCAAAATGTAACAATTTATATTTCCAAAGCTGTTCTATATATATATCTGACTACATTCTTTGCAAACCACAACAAAGTTTCTATATATTAAACATAAAATTTTAGTTTTCATTTGGATATAAAAGTACTGTAAATTGACTTTTGACAATCTGTGATGTTCATCTTTAATAATCGTGGTTTTTTTTTTTGTTTTTTTTTTGCGTTGGTAGGTTTAAGATTATTTTTAAAAATACTAAAATGTATGCGAGTACGAATATCTGTGTCAAAAGGAACTGAAAAGATCATAATTATTATGTAGGACGCATTATTAATGACACATTTGCTAACCTAAATAATGCAAAAAAGTAATGACCTCATACAAAATATCGTCATGTTCAATTATATATGTTCCAAATGAGGAGCCGGGAAAATATTTTTGTGTTTTTTATTTATGTTTTCCACAAAACGAAAACGAGAATTCATATCACTCTCGAAGCTATTCATTTAAAGCCTATTTTTATATTTGAATTATTGCAAGTTAGTATTAATTTGAATAGTTTTTCAATACACGTTTTCATACCTAATAAATTCTGTACATTATTTTGTAATGCGCTGTAAATCGGAGGGAGTAGTAAATTAACAAACAATAACTCAATATAAAAAAAATACAAAATTATAAAAAAAGAAATCAAAAGACCACAATTCTATCAGATTTTAATAAATGTTTAAATTTTTAGATTCATGATAAGCTCTGAACATATGCTGATCAATTGATGCCTGATGTGATAATATACGTACAAGGTAAAGCTATTAAACAACCAGACTGACGTCAAAAAACTTTTCATCCGTCACAAATTACACCCGAAGTTTTATTGCCTTCAATACATTCTCCTTCGTGATTTCTGCACCCCCATCCGAATTTTCCACTGTTGAAAGCAGTGCTTGAAATCTACTTCTCTTAGCTTGTTGAGAGTAACCACCAATTTTCTTTGACCGTTTTTACGCTCGCCAATCTGTTATAAATGCTCCATATACTTAGTGTAGTAATCTAGCACTTTATATTTTTTTTTCCCTCACTAGAGGCCGTACCTTTTCCATTTATGGAAAATATTTTTTCTTTACTACCTTCTCTTAATGTGATTGTGATTTTAGTGTTCTGCTCGTTCCCGGTGTAAGGGATGCCGGCAAATTTCTCATGTTTAAAATGTGTTTTGTACACAAATCTTTTTCCAGTTATGTGAATATACGTATTATTTAAACATGTGAAATGGGTGCTTTTTTTTTAAATTCCCAATTTGTTCTTTTTACTTCAAACTATATTTAGACTGCACTATCCGACGTCAGAATCTTCAATCGGTTTATGCAAGTCAAGGTAAGGCTATCCTATTAACATCACAGCATAATCGTGTTGAAAGATTTGATAATTCTTACATTCTTATGCCCGTCAGCTACGATTTAACGGCTGGAAAAAATAAAAATCACAGTGAGCTACGTCGGACGAGTTAGGCGGATGAAAATACATGGGGAGGATTTTCTTTGCTAAGAAAGTCTGCACAGTCAAAGATGAATTGGTGAACGCAATGTCCTAGTGAAAAATCCGGTAATGGTTCTTCCACAAATCCTGTCCTCGTTTACTTAAACGTTCACGAAGGGCAGGGAGAATTTACGAATTGGATTCGTTAAACGCAGGGATGCTTTTAAGAGATTTAGTGAAGTAAAACGATGTGATATATTTATATATTGTAATAGAATTATGTTTAAAGAAGAAATTGGAGTTAATGAAATTTTATGAAATATTTAATTAGGATTTTCCACGTGACCATACACTTTTGTTTATCTCTCACTACGTACTTAAATTAATTTTTCAAATGCTCAAAGAAGTAACAACCATGTATCAATTACATTACAGAATTACAGGCAGAAGAAGTAAAACCAGTGACCATTTAAAGCCAGTATTTTAGTAATTTTCATATTATCTAATCTTAAACTTTGAGAGTTTAAACGAGTTAAAATTACAATATGGAAAAACTGGTATAACCTGGTATCTAGGTATTAAAATAAATGTAAATAATAGTCGTCATTAATGGGTTAAGAACAAATAATGACACACCATCACAAGAAAATTAAATACTCTTCTATGATTGGAGTTCTAAAAATTATTGTATAGACTAAAAACACTTGAAACGAATTTCAAAAATTTAGCATTTTTCCTTTCAATCGGTGTCTTTTTTCAGTATCATTTTTAGATCCTAGTGCCCTTCAGGGCTGTAAAAAAATTACAAGTCCATAAAGATGAATTAAACACTTCTTGAAAAGCATGCCCACCAATGACTTGGTTGATCATAGTTTAGCTACTAGAAATTATTTGTGCATTGACATGTTTCCTGTGGATTAATTGATTTTTCCAATGCTTTTCCGGTTAATAAATATAGTACTAATGGTTATATAACTTCTAAGAAGGGAAATATTTCTCCAGTGTTTGGTATTAATTATAATTCAATAATGATGTCTAACGAGGAGTTAACAATTAAGGCTGAGACTTCTGACAAGACAAATTTTTATATTGAACGCCATGAAGATAGTGATACAATTTTTTATTTTCATTTTTAATAATACAATGCATAACATTAGCGATTGGAACTGTGAAAACATCATCATTATGAAAAATTCATTGAGTTAAATAAGAACACTGATATTTAGTGATGTAATAGGTACATTTACATAAAAACAATACTGCCTCTCAATTTCGCATAGTTCCTGAAATATCTCATTTACCTTTATAAACTACTTTAATGAATGATTAAGTGAAAATCTCATTAGAATCTTAATTTTTTTTCCTCAGGCAATTTATATGACAAATGTATAATTTTTCTAGCAACATACTATTTTATACTTTGTAAATATATATACATAAAATATATGCCGCTTAAATTTTATGGAGTGAGAATTTAATTAGTACAGCCTCGGCTAAAAGTATTAGGCATCCCCACTTTTACTACATTTTTTATTTTTAAGGTAACAAATAAAAGTATTATATTTTTATAAATTATTATATTAACGTAAAATTATAAAAACACCTATATTTAGTAGGCCCATCCTTTCCTTTAATAACAGCAGCAATCCTTTGGGGTGTACTTGGCTTGCACAAGTTTCGCACTTATGGCATCCCACTCTTGAACAAGATCATTTTTCAATGTTGTTTTAGATGTTATGATGTGTTCTTTGGTTTTACGATTTAATATACCCTAAATGTGCTCGTTTAGATTCCGATCTGGGGACTACGCTGACCAGTCCTGCAACACGATGTTACTGTCATTAATACAGCGAATCGTAGAGACTGATTTATGACAAGAAGCATTGTATTGTTGGAACTTGATGCTACGTAAACTGGTGTCACCAAATATGTGTATTAACGAAGGCATCGACACAGTTTCCAGCACATTTATGCATTTTTGTCTGTGCATATGGTCTTCACACACGCAAATTTCACCAACGCCATCAGCAGCCATGCAACCTCAGATCACAATACGGCCGTCTCCGTGTTTTATGGTAAGCCCCACGGACTCTGGATGATATTGATTGCTTATACGTCACCTCAAGAAGACCATGCCAGACATTTAAAATATCCGAAAAGAATTTAAAAATGATTCATCTTAAAAAATTCTCCCTTTTTTACAAAAGCCGACTCTGACTGAACAATGGCTAATTTTCATTATGAAAAAATATATTAAAATGCTTACCTCAATGGTAGATTTATCGGACAACATAACATTTGACCAATCCTCTTCTGCAAAATGTTCATGTTGATACGATGTTCACTCTAAGCGATTTTTCTTGTTGTTTTCTGAAAGACAGGGTTTTATCCTGGCTTTTCACCCTGTTAATCTGACTTATGTCAGTCTACTTCTTGCCATTCGAGTACTTATCGTTTGTCCAGTGTCTTCTGATAGAGCTGCAGCGACCTCAGAAGATTTTTTTTTGCGTTTTCAAACAGACCTTCCCATTATTTTTTTTTTCTCTCCTCGGGTTTCCTTGTCACACGTTTTCTGCCCGTTCTTGTCCGAGAGTCCGTGAACCTTTTAATATCAGACTGTACTGCAGTTCGAAAACATTTCACCATCTTAATTATCTCTACTTAAGATTTGCGGACACATGCTGTCCGAGCACCAGAATAAATGTCGAATTATAGTCCTAGTTCACATTTGTGCCTTTCGAAAATTGTTATAATCTACATAAAAAGCGAATGTTAAATTCTTGTGTACAATTACGCTTTGGCGTCTCCTGAATCTGTTCTTATTAATTTAAAAATAATTTTAAATTGTACGTATACCTGTGCATGTATGAATGTTGCTTTTTCTTTCCTTTCTTTTTCGCGATCCCAGAATCAACTTTTGATGTTT
Organism: Maratus speciosus; assembly: GCA_963932465.1. Classification (NCBI taxonomy): domain Eukaryota; kingdom Metazoa; phylum Arthropoda; class Arachnida; order Araneae; family Salticidae; genus Maratus; species Maratus speciosus. Next base: position 508,822,356 of record OZ010786.1, on the reverse strand, counting down.
TTGGCAGATAGTTGCATGAATGTTTGTGTATGTGTGAACGTTATAATCAAAATGATATTTTTGATTGAGCTCAGAACTCACTGGTATATTTATAGGGTGCTATTGGAAGAACTGTATACATTTTTGAAAAAAATCTCCAATTGGTTTTACATCTGAAATGCTTTTATAGAATCCTTTCCAATAAAAAAAAACACTCAGGAAATGTGATCAAAGATAATTCATAAATATTGCCTTGTTATTTATTAACAATTCTCTACTGCTAAAAGATAATATCCCCTGTTTAAAAACGAAAGATAAAGAATCCAGCTGATTCCATTGTATCTGAATATTATTAAAATATACACTATTATATAAAGTGTACAAAATTTTGAGTTGAATCACCCATGGTGTTTCGTGGTACATGCATTGCAAGTCTTTATAATAATAGTGAAAATCCCATCATCAGGAAAAAAATATTAATAATATTAATATAATGACTCTTTTTTTAACGTATTACAGTAGACGCATTTTAGTCTAGAAATAACAATATAATACGAAACACAATATTCATACAATTACTTATAAAAACAATTTTCCTCGGCTAAATCTTTTATCAAGGAAAATGACAGAAATGTATTCTAATAGTGAAGCCCAATTAATAAATAACAGAAAACTATTTTACTTCCTTTGTGTATACTAAAACATTGTATTTCACTAATTTTATTTTGTTTATCTTTTTTTTTTTGTTGTTGTTAACAGCATAATTGACGAAGAATAGCGGATGTAACTGCATTTATTCAGTTGAGAAAAACATTATACAACTGTTTTAGGCATTTAGAAATATTACTCAGCTGAGAGAATTGGACTTGACCACGTTACATATAATTAAAGAAATCTATTATATAAGCTTCTTAGACATGGTGTAACTAGTTTTGTTGGAGCTTTAATAATTCTTTAGGCCGAATGTAATTTTTATTCTATTAATTGTGTTTCGAATGCCTTTGAAGCAAGTAATATGAAAATAACCAAATAGCATAATAACTTAATAAATACTGTATTTGTAATTGTAACAAGCTATATGAAATATTGGCCATGGGTGACATTTATGCTATATAATTAGTGAATGATGCATTCAAAACTAACAACTAAACACAAAGGGTAAAGATTCTTTCATTTTCAAAATAGCACTTGAGTACAAATATATGAATTTAATATCATTCTCAAAATATATGAAGATGAATGCTAGACTATGCGAAAATAGTCATCTGCAATGCATAATTATTGATAATGAAAAGGGAAAAATGTGTTAAGAAAGATATTTACTAAAGACGTTTTAACACATAATAAAGCAACAGGGGAATATATGCACCTGTTTTTTTCCTCCATTTTTAGGTACGTTTCTTTTTATATAAATACGTAGTACCTATAATCGTTGTCTGACCCGTCCGTCTAACCGCATATAACAGCGCATAAATCACCCACCCGAATGATAAGTAATTCAATATATAGAATTATTTCAGAATTTTGTCGAGTCACTCCAAATTTTATGAAAATCGAATCAAAACTTAACAAGTAAGAAAAATCATGCGTACAGCATATATTATGAAACACTTTCCAACACTCCCTGAAAGCTTTAACGAAACTTCGTTACTTATGAAAATAAGATATATAAGATAACTAAGTAAACTTTTAAAAATATGATTTCAGTAGTTACCGCCCATAGCCAAATATGTATTCCAGTTCCTTTGAACAGCCCTGTATTCGATCTGTATGTTGATATATCTACCCTATATATATAAAATCCTAACGAAACGAATTTATGAAACGGGTATATGAATCAACTGATTAAACAACTGATTATGTTTCACAACGATTTCTCCTAAAATATCGAATACTTTGCGATGAAATTAACACCAAAAATTAATATTGATCCGCAGATTTCAAAACTGGTATTAGAATTTTTAAGTTCCAATTAGTTTTCGAAATATTAATTTTTTTCTAATTTTACATACATTTTTCTAATGATGGCTTCTAATCAAACAGATTTATTTTTTTTCATATTTCAGAAAAGGTTACCTTAAATGTATGCTAAGAAATGTATCATGCTACTTTTATTCATAATTCAATTTACTTGAACAATCTTTCGCCAAATCGAAAGATTCTGATAGAGAAATCAATTCTGACGGTATTTTTATGTTAGCGAGACGCAGGTGATAATTCGCCAATCATTTTTTCCGTCGCATTTCTTCATATTTATTTCATTACATTTAAAATATAATCCTTTCATTCATTTTATTTAAAATACGCAACTTTCATCTAAAATTGATGGCTTTCACTCTTTTCTTAAAAAAAAAAAAAAAAAAAAAAAAAAAAAAAAACGAAAAGAAAAAAAAAATAGGCACAGATGTTATCTACGCACCGGGGTACCTAATTGACGCCAAAATGGCATTACTGTGATTGACATGGTAACACGGCTATTGTTGTTTATTTGATAATAAATGTTTATTTACTTTCATTTCTTTTTTTAAATTATATAAATTATTTTGTACTATGATTATTAATTTTTTTTTATTTCCTTTAGAAAATAATAGAAAATAATTAAAAAATACTTTTACTACTACTTTTGGTACTACTTAGTTATTTCGTCGACCAATTTTGCCAAATTATATAAATCGCCAAAACACTCGCCAAATTATACAAGTTGACATAATTTTTATTTTAAATAACGAAAGAACAAATAAATTAGTATAACATTAATAAATATACAAATAAAACGTCGAAATAAAAATCACTTGATGACGTAAACACGTGTAACTTGCTTGTCAAGTGAATGTGACATTTACGATCAACCATTATTGGCATTTAATCTTATAGTTTGGCGATGGTTTTTTGGTCAACGTGATATCTAAGGAATACCAAAAATGTATATGTAACTGGTATCTGAAAACGAGGTTTTCGCCAAATTTTCGTAAAAAAAATTAAAATCACGCCAAACCTGCGATGCGTATCTGGCCAAATATTACCACTCGAAAAAAAAAAATGTTAACTGGCGAGTTAAATAAAAAAAAAAAAAAAAAAAAAAAAAAAAAAAAAAAAAAAAAAAAAAAGCTATTGACGAGATTTGCATCGGGATGGCGAAACAGTACCTAGAATTCTTTGCGACCATGGCAACTTTTATGTAGTTTTATTCGAAAAAAAAATTATTTTTTAATCAAAATGGAAAATCAAAACGGTCCCATATTGGCGCGATTTTTTTCTGACGCCAATGTCATATACGGAACGGGCACATAACTGACGCCAAATTATCGTTATTTTACTTGATATGATAAGCCGGATGTTGCTGTTTATGCTGTTGATGTGTTCCCCAAATTGGCGTCGTTAAAAAATCGCGCCAATATGGGACGTATATGACATCATTGCCAAAGTTTCATATGAACGGCGAAGGGATCAGACCGTATTTGTTTTTGGCAGTTGATGACCCGAACTATTAAAATATAGATGAAATGATGGCGCTAGAATTATATTTGGTGACTTATCACCTGTGCCTGGCTAACATTAAAGTACCAAAATGGCACCTAGAGTATAAAAAACGAAGTGGTCCGCCTGGAACTGTGGATGATAGTCACATGACTTAGGCTATTGTTATAGAGATTGTTTTAAAATACCGGGAGACAAAGACTCTGTATACTTAATTTATTTTATTTTAGCTTCTTTTCAAATGTTTAACTGATCCTCTTTAATCAAAAACAAAAATAACCATTGGATGTCTTAACAGCAACTGATTCGTCCTTAAATTTTTGCAATCAAAAGGAGATGAATGGAAATCCTTTTACAGGGAGATCTGCACAGCTTTTTTCAGTTTAATTCAATCTTATCTAATATTTTTAAAACAAATCAGAATAGCATGTTTTTAGATTCAGCGGTGTCTGAACGGGTGTTGGAGAGCGTAGCTTGCAGGGGCAGAGCACTCTAGTATACTATATAATGGGAAAAATTAGTTTAGCAAGAAAATGCATAACAGGTTGAAATTCAAATTTCAACAATTTATACTAATAGGTGGAAACATACTTGAATACTTTTGTACAGCTCTGTAGTTTACTTAGTACCTTTATTACATGCCACTATTTAGCTAAAATTTAATTCAAACTAAAACACGCTTAAAACTACTGAAATTACATTTCCAGAAATTATCACCCATAGAAGGTCAGGGATCCAAACTTCGCGTGGCCCTGTATATCATTTTATCTATATTCTACAAATATTTCTTAATACACTAAATTCAGTTCAGCGTAAAAATGCATAACTCCTTTAAACCCACCTTTAAGCAATTTATGCTCATACTCAGTAACCTTTACGAATTCATTTCTGTAGCTCATGTTATGAACTATAGCATTTATACGCACTTTATTGTATGTATAAATATAGTGAACAAGTAGGTAAGTGTGATCACAGATCGCACAGAGGGTTTCGTTTAATATTCCTTTCAAAACACTTTATCCTTTTGAAAAATCTGTTAGTTCTACCGGAGAGCTAATGGCCGATAGTAAATAATAGAGAATTAGAGCCCGGAGGAGTAAATAATATAAGACTTTTTGAAAATTTTACGATTTGTCGTTTGATGTGAGGTGTTCAGCTATAAGTATGTAAAATTTCACGCCTCCAACCTAATTAGGGGCTCACTTAGAAATAATTGTTTAAAATACACATGTGGGAGTCCAAAGGGTTAAATGTACGACTTTTTCAAATTTTATGATTTGTCGTACGATGCGTGGTATTCAACTATAAGTATGCAAAATTTCACGCCTCCAACCTAATTAGGGGCTCACTTAGAAAGAATTGTTTAAAATGCACATGTGGGAACCCAAAGGGTTAAAAGTACGACTTTTTCAAAATTTTATGATTTGTGGTATGATGCGTGGTGTTCAGCTATAAGTATGCAAAATTTCGCGCCTCCAACCTAATTAGGGGCTCACTTAGAAAGAATTGTTTAAAATACACATGTGGGAATCCAAATGGTTAAATGTACGACTTTTTCAAAATTTTATGATTTGTCGTATGATGTGTGGTGTTCAGCTATAAGTATGCAAAATTTCAAGTCTCCAACATGTATAGTTTCAGAGAACGGGCTCTGGGACAGACGGACAGACATAGACGCGAGACGAATAGGGTTTCGTCAGATGGACGAAACCCTAAAAAAGCGCATATCATAATTAAGAATGCATTTCGAGCAATCACTACTTATATACAGTATTTCGGATACACTATAGTATCTGAAATCTTTTCATATACACCGCAAAAAATTTCCCCTATACCATTATGAACGGAATTCTTTTGTGTAGCCTGTAAGTGAACAATAACTATTCTTTGCACCGCATATTCAACAGAATGCATATTTTAGTGGGATTCATAAATCAATATCAATTTTACTATCTTTGAAAGAGTGTAACACCATTAAAAATCATTTGAAACGATTTTCTCCCGTCGGCCGTAATGTAACGGAAAATTTTTGACTGTCCCTGTAAATGAACTAAACATGCTACAAACGTCATTTGCAATAGGAAACGTGCTATGGTAGAGGTCACTAATATCCAAAAATTTCAGAACGATCCGAGCATATTTACGAGAGTTAGAGACCAGACTCTGGCTGTCTGGCCAGACAGCCAGACGGCCAGACAAACCGAAGTCATAAACACTTTTCAACTTTGATGGAAAGTTTTAAATAGATATTAATAAAAGTTCTCTTCATTCTTTTAAATCATGCATAATTAATTCAATGATATCTCATGATAGGTCACGATTCTGCGTTGCCATGGTTTTTACAACATATTTGAGATGGATTCATATTATTTTCGTATCACTGAATTCAATATATAATCGTAATACATTTTGTATTCAACATTTTTGCATAAGAGTGCAACAGGTATTGCACCAAGTTTTGAATATTTATAAAAGCTAGTTATAGTACGAACGTATTTCATTTGCTGCGTTTCATGTACAATTTCCGACTTGTAATTCCTATAATAACTACAAATATTGTAACTATTTATAAAAATCTTAAAAACCATATCACATAAAGGATATAATATTTGCCTTCTAGCCCGAAGACCTAATTAGATTATTTATTATTAAGTATCGATAAGATAATAACGAAGCGTGAAGATATTTTTTTATCATGTAGGAGCCATAAATGAGTATTATACTTTCAGTAATATGAATAATGTGCTAATGAGATAAATCTCGGAAGAAACATTGTAAAAACTTATTTAATTTTTTTTAGAAATGAAAGTTATAGAATGTACTATACTAGGGGGCTTGGCCCCCTACGAGCTACTCTTGCCAACGCCCGTTCAGACACCGCAGTCTCTAAAAGCACGCTAATTTGATCGTCTTTAAAAAATTTTGGAGGATCGAATTGTAATTTAAAAAACAGTGGCGAACTCCATATAAACGGGTTTCTATTCATTTATCTTTGATTGGGGAATTTTAAGTAAAAATTAGCCGTTGTTAAAAGATGCAATGGCTTTTTTCGTCTTTTATTCAATAAAATCAGTTAAACATTTAAAAATAAGCTAGTATATAAAATATATATGCTTCAAAATAAGCAAATCATCAAAATGCAAATATGTTTTACAAATACCAGTGCCTTCTTTTGGCTGAAACGATACAGAAGGTTAACGAATCTTAACTAAACCATTTAAGCAATTTCTTTATTTTCTGCTTCAGAGATTTTTCTCTTTCAAATCATATTTTTTGTTGATGACACTTCATTTTCAGCTTGTGATCTTTTTTATTTTTATTAAATTACTAAATTGTCGCTCGAAATCAGTCTAAACACATTCAATTAAATTAACATTAATCTTATTAATATAATCTCAAAATATCAAATTAATGTCCCGCGCAATTATTAAATTTAAACTGTTATGCAATATTACTTTTTGTTCATTTTACCTAATAAGTGTAATTTGACGTAAATGTGACGTAATTTCTCCTATTTAAGACTTCTGACGCATGTTAAGGAATTTATTATTTTACAATATCCTTTCTCTTTTAAAATTCACGTGTAAATATAGTTTTTATGAAGTAATTTTCAATAAGTTCCTGCTTTTCACAAGTAATTATTTAATTCTAATTTGAAAGTTTTTTTTTTGTTAATAATAGTCACGTGTAAATAAATTTTCAATTTGAAGCAAACATTATTGTTTGCGCTGTTTATACAGTTGGCAACAGTTTAAATGAATACCATTTTCTAAAATAAGTAAAAAATATCTCTCGAAATTCTGAACATTTGAATTTAAAATAGATATAAAACCTCAAAAAAATGAGTCAAATTAAAAAAGTAAAGGCAGTCTGCACACCGGGAAATTCTAACGTGTAAAATGATCTAAAAATGAATTAATTCCCTTGTATAGTTTTTGCTCCTATAAAACTTTTTTAACGGAACAATTTTGTCCAACTTTAGCATTAAATATCTCTTAAAATAATTCTTCTATTTGAAAACTGTCTACATCAGCGTGTTTATAAAACATTTCTCTATAATACCGCCGATTTTCATATTTTTGTATGCAATATTTTTCTTAATATTAACGGAGAAAGACCTCCGGTCACAAAAAAATCAAAACCGGCGGCGGTGACAGCGTAAGTTACTTTTTTTTAATAGAGAGATGCCTTTCAGTTCTTTACTTACTACTCTTTGTGGTTTTCTGATGATACTCTGTTGCATGTAACAGACACCGCTTTACGCCTCCACTTATATTTTGCCTTCTATGGCTAATTGGAATTTTTTTTATGTTTTTAGTTTTTTTTAAATCCTGTGCAGAGGAAGGTACAGAACTATTAAATCTAACACAATCTGAAGAATTTGGACATTTACAGCATAAATTTCCAAGAGCTGGAACATTTAGAGTTTTAGAATCAGCAGATTTAGGACATGGAATATATGTAATAGGCCAAGTAAAGCCAGATTTCTTTCTTCAAAATTGGATTACTTATTCAAAGGCACATTGCATCTTTTATTTGTCATCGAAAAATTTAATTTAAATTTTATATTACTCTCTCTTGTTTTAGTAAGATCAGTTTTCAATTTGGATAGTCGAGTGAAATTCTTTTTAGGCACTTTTTGATTTGGTGGAATTTTCTTACTATATATATATATAATTAAAATGAACGTGATAAATTTATGCTCGTAAAATTTGATTTGATACTTCTGATTACAAAACTATTTTTATGTGGATAATTTTCTTTCTCTAATATGAGTTCTTTTTATTTTTGTGTAGTTGTAAAATACATGGGCACTTTTGTCTTTCACGAGTAGTTGACACAGCTATTATATGATTGCTTCAAAACTTTTTTTAAAGCCTTTTGTTGAATTTTGGAATCATTGAATGGAACCGCCTGTGGGCTTTGGCGTTTTTTCAAACTTCAGAGAGTTCGAAAACTACGTTTCAATTCGGGACTGCTTTAAAGACATCGTACAGCAGATTTCAGTGGAATCGTTTTATTTATGTATGTTCAAATAAGGTGGTCGGGCTGTTTTAAAACAAATGTTATTATTTTCAGCTTCTGGTATCAAAGCTATACAATACATAATAAATTATATATTTTATTGCATTATTTGCATTAATAAGGACATACGGACATTAGTATTTGTGTAATTTTCCTTCCCTTCAATATGAAATTATTTCATAATAGTGCAGTGAAAAGCACATGATAAGTTTTTTTTTTCTTACGTGCTTCACATGACTACGATATGAATGCCTTATAAATTTCTGAAAATCCTTTTGCCAAATTCTTAAATGCTTACACGAAGCCTATGTGAATTGCGTTGTTTGTTTCAAATGTCAGAAAGTTCGAAAATTATGTTTAAATTCGAGACAATACAATATATTCATATACAGACTTGGAATCATTGGACTAGTGGAATCATTTATTTATTTTTATCAAGAGGAACCCCTTAAGATCGGGTTTCGTTGAACAAATGTGAGTATTTTCAATAACTAGTATCAATCATCTAATATTATACTTTAAAACAATAATTTATAAGTAATATTTTTCTAATTTATATATTATTTAATAGGTCTATATTTATTTAATTATTCTAATATTACATTTTAATATATTTAGCAGAAATTGTAGAATTAACCCTCTAATCTCCATGGTAGCATTTATGCTACCATCAAAGTTTCGGATTTAGAGGATTTTTTTATTCACGTATATTCTGTACATATCCCGTATTTCGTATATATATTCCGTATTCACACCAGGAATCATAGATGCTAACATCTCCTAATTACTCCGGAATATTATACAAGACGAACAAGTTTTCAACCGGAGATTTTATTTAAAAGAAAATTTCAATATTAAATCTAAAATTACCTTACTGAAAGAGGACAAAGTTTCCTATATATATTTTCCGATTAAAAACATGTTTGACTTGGATCAGACTCCTTAATAATTAAGTCATGCTGGCCTCTATGCAGAAATTGAAAATAGAAATATTTGAATTATTTAGTAACAGACATTTTGTTGTTAAATAAACTGAAATATACTAATTAATTTTTATGCTATCAATTACGATTCTCTGACTTATGCAATTTCTAGAACGCATGTGGACATTAGAGAGTTAATATGACGCTCAAACCTATGTCTATACTTCACATTTAATTTATGAAGCGTAAAAATAAAACTTTGCCCGTAAACCAATTTCCTGTTTCACCCAAAACTCTATTTAATTAAAAATATAATAAAGGTAAAAAATAAATCTGTATAATTTAATCATTTTATGTGATTTATCATATCTTTGAAATTCTGTATTTTATTAGATGTTAACTACATTATTTTAAAACTTTTACCCATATTTGTTTCGATTTTTATTGGTGTCTTTCACTAAACAAGTATAGACAACACTAACAAAGTGAAAGTTCAGATATGGTTTAGCCTCGTTGCTATATCGGTCCCATATGTGGGCCTCTATTATTTTCATCATAAAATCAAAACTGTATGAATATTTTACATTTTAACTTCTTAATGGCTGAATGTTTTTTGCTTTAAAACCAAGCCAGTAAATGTCAATATTTATGCTGATTTAATCATAAAATAAATGTTATTTTCATCTGAGTTTTCAAAATGCTTTCAGGACAGTTGGGCCAAGAAAGTGATAAATTTTCATACATATTTATCTTAAATCCTTTACAATAAAAGTTTTTGAGGATTTGTGTATCTTGTTTAAAGCACCTGGAGTTCTAATTATGTGAATTTAGATTAGTGATAATTAAATAGATATTTCAAGGGGTTTATAGTTTTAGATCCATATTTCTGAGCCAAAATTACTAGTCCCCAAAGAGATAAATTTCAGAAAATTTCTTTTTTCTTTCATGTATGATGTCATTTTGATTGTGAAAAACAAAATGAATTAGCATTTGTAGAATTACTTTAGCTTTGGCTGAACAATTTTAAAGTTATCGTGATTTTAGAACGTTTTCAACACAACCCAAACTTCTAAATTTAATTTTTGGAAAATCGTTCTTAGCGAGCATTTTATAACGTAGCAATAACCAATATGTTACCTTATTTCTACTCCTTACAATTTCTAATAATAGGCAATTTTAGAATAATTTTCACTTTTGCATTCTGTGAAAAGTAAGATTCACGACTAAAACGTCAGGATGTTAATTCATTTCTAACTCACTTTAACTCATGTCCTAATTTTGGGACGCTTTATTAAAAAAAATCTAAATACTAATGAAATTATGATATCATTTCAAAATTTTGTAAAATCTATCCGTAGTATTTGTTTTCAATATTTTTTCATATACGCTAGCTCATTTTTAAGAAAAAAGGGGGAAATAAATGTTTGTTGTAGCACAAAGCTGCATTTTCTTGAAATAAAATGCCGCGTAAAAAAGTAAGATAGTTCTTTTTTTTCTATTATTTTATAAATGGTATTAGTTATAAAAATAAACATTATTTTAGAATACGTATTTTTGCATTTTTTCAGATTTCTCATTTTTTGTTCGAATTTGAACCTTTATATACCGTCCTATTTTTCGTCCCTAATTCCGTAAACATCTCTGTACACAGTTCGATACCTTTTTCTCCTCATTCTACATACCCATAAACTAGTACTTATCCATCGTAATTCTACCTTCATTGAGCAGTCACATCGTATATCTAATCTCTCATATCACCTATCAATCTTGTTACTTTCATCAACATCTCCGTAATCTATCTCGGTATCTATCTGTGATCATTTCTAAAATCTATCTAAAAAGCTCTCCAACATTTCAGAAAACACTCAGAAAAACAACAACTCTTAGCAGTATCAGAAGAATCTCTCCAAAACACTCTCTTCTACCACTTTCTTCTCTTTCTCTATCTGACTTCCGCAATCAGTATTTATGCTACCGCCAAAAGATTGTTCCAGAATGTTTCATAGACTAGCATGCAGACGTGCAAGGTATAAACAAACTTTAGTCTCTGCTTCAAGATTATGCTAAAAATTGCTTTTCTATCACCAGACGATTTTTAATAAAAATGAAAAATGAATTTATTTCTGCGTAAGTTTTAAGCATTGAAATATTGAGATATATAGAATGAATTGAAATAAGTAGGTTTGTTAGACAGGATAATAATATTTTATCAGTTAAATAAAGATTTTAGGGGAATATGATATACCGGGATTTAATAGCGAATTTTAATAGGAATTTAAATAATAAAAGGTTTTATTAAAGGAATATAAATAGTTAGAGCCATTTTTAGATTTACGCAATTTTAAATAAATATTATTATATGGATCAGGATCTTATAAAGATTAATAGACTAGGGATTTAATTTAATAAGGCGGTATAATGTAAGTAATATTACTGAAAAAGGGAAATTTATTTAAAACAGTTTTAAACTTGGCGAAAAAAATTTAAATTTTGTAATATATATATAATGTAACTGCAGGTAATATGGCTACCTTAAGGATGAATTTTTTTTTTTAGTGATAGTAGTAACTGATTTAAAAAAAAAAAATAAAATAAAAATAATCTAAAAGAGCAGACTCTTTTTATTACTGGAAAAAAACATAAATTGAAATTAATTAAGATTTAAACCTGCAGGAACTTTAAAAAAAAAGTATATTTGATGAAGGTAATATGCCCATAGAAGAAATATAATCAAAATATAATCATATTTAACGCATGAGAAATATCAATTATTATAAAAACAAATTTAATTTTTGAAACTGTACAAAAATTAATGATAATAAAAGCAAGAAGAAAAATTTGAAAACAATTTTAAGAATTAAACTTTTTACGGTATTTTATTAAGTTTTTTTTTTTTTTAATTTTAATTTCACATGTATGGCAAGTACATACTTACATATGTTTCTGTACTTACATATGTTTACATATGTTGGTAAATTTGACGCATTCCTCGTTCACATAATTACGACACACAACACATAATCTCATTTCCACAACTTTTTCATTGTTGCAAATACTGTAAAAGAAAACTGCCTTTATCACTTTTCTTTGCTAGGGAAGCTTTTCCACTATTCAACGCAGGCGGACGTTTTTGTTTGTTTAATTGCTGTCGTGATGTTTGAGTGTCTTCAGTATTACTTTGAGAAGCTTCGGGAAAGAGGTATTTTTTCAGAATTATGAGATAATTTGTATTAGGGGGTAAACAAAGTAGAAGAAAAACATTTTTTTCAGCCTCATCCACATTTGAGTAATCTAGATGGGACTTAACCCCCATCAAATATGAAAAGACAGCGTTCTTGTGGTTTAAATTTTGAAAAATGACTAATCAGTTTAACAAAAGTCTGTGTTGTCCTGCTTCTAGACCGGGAAGTGGCAGCATAGACAATCACTCATCAAGTTCACAGCTGATATTTTAGAATTAGTTAAAACTCGATTTGCATATTAAAATGCAACAAGTCATCCAAGTAATATCTTGGTGGAAAACACCTGAAAACCTGATTTCAGCGGTCCACTCGTAGGTTTACCATTGTTATTTCCTGCTGCCAGTTCTCCATGTTTTCATACCTTTGGCTGAAGGAAAACACAATGGTAAATCTACGAGTCAAAATGTCAATTCAAATTTTTAGATGCTTTCCACCAAGATATGACTTGGCAGACCAATAGTATTTTAATATGCGAATCCAGTTTTAACAAATTCTGAAATTTCAGCCGAGAACTCTATGAGGTGATTGTGTGTGCTGCCGCCTACCGGTTTATTTCTTTTGGTGTCATTTGTCATGCAGAATTAACAAGCAAATTATCTACCTTTCATTCTTTTCCTTTATTCATAATCATAGTGGGAATAATAGTCCCAGTTGCACTGTCCCAAGCTACAATTGATTCAATTTCACCATGTTCTTTAGCAACCAAATACACCCTTTTTGAACCTTTTTCAACATAAACAGTTAGATCGTTACGAAAACTGAGACAGCACCCTTTTTCGTCTGTATTAAACATTCGTTCTCGGGACGTCATGAGACAATTGTCAATTAGAATTTTTCAAAATTTACTAAAAAAATCATCAATAATAAATTTATTGGATTTTGCTGCTCTGACAGGATTCATTGGTTGGATTTTCCTGAATTTTTTCTGGAAAAATTCAGATTTTTTGCTAAAAATGCTTTCAACTAGTATTGGTCAAAAATACGTTTTCTAAATGAAAAATTGTGGTTTATATTTCATTTTGACTGCAAAATTTAAAAATGCAGAGTTTAATGATTTTTGACGTAACAGGATAACCAACATCAGCAAGTCTAAAAATTCTTGTGGAGAGATCTTCATCTTGATCTGGTGTGAGAACTGGTTTTCTCCCCAATAGCGATTTATGTCTTATTATTAACAGTATAACGACGAACAGTTCATCTAGGGCATTCTCATATGGGGCATTCTCACAAGCTTTTGACTTTCATGTCCTTAAATAATAATTTTTATTTTAACGCACTTTTTGGTGTGTTTTTTTAAATTCATATACTTGGGAACATCCCATTGCATGATTGCACAACAATATCAACGAGATAAATAAGTTTTGAACGATGTTGGGGGTTCAAACACCTGGAAAACTCCTATTCCGTCCCGTGTTCCTGGTGATGATTTTTAAGTTTGGAGCTGTCTGGATAAAATTGTTTCAATAAAAATAATTCTATGTAATTTTGTTTCTGAAACTGGAACTATTGTTTTATATAAATAAATAGCTAAAAATTAGCCTGCACACACTTTTAGGGACGTTATTATTTTTTTAACTCTGTCCCTAGGTTTTAGATTTTTTACCATCCCTCTTCTAAAATTATACAGAAAATCACTTCAGATGCAAACACAGAATTTTTTTCAAGTTTTTTCTCATGCAGAAGTATGCTAAAGAAATAATGTCAAAAATTCTTTGGAAGGAAATTTACTGTAGAATTTTAATCAGCAATTAAATATCAATTTCAAGGATCGTGGCTTTATTGGTAGTCTCACCGTCCCCAAGATTAATTACTGCAATTTTCAAGGTAATTTTTTTTTAATTTAATCCAATGTAAATAACTGTTTCTAAAAATCAATGAACATTTTGGCTACCACTTAGTCTTAATATGATCTGCCTGAAATAGGTGGTAATTTTCCTTGCTGTCCCATGCCTATCGTACCTTTTTTTCCCATTTCGTCCCTTTTTTCCTATTTCATCCCTTTTTTTTTTACATTACCATCCCTTCTTTAACACTCCTTTAAGTCAATGTTATACCTAAATTTTGTACTAAAAATACTACATTGTTATTATTTCTTATTTGAATGTCTTGTGGGTACTACGCAAATTCATTATAAGTAAAAATTCAGAAGAAAATAAAAAGTTTTAGTGGTAAAATCGTAAGGAAAATTAAACTCGCAAGTTTAACTTAAACCTCAGTTAAATAAAATTGTTTTCGCTGCTGACCATTTTTTCTTTATTTTGAATCATTAAGGCATTCGGCTATCAGATTAAAATGTTATTTTAGGAAGTTTAATTTCGCCAGATTTTTCCCCAAAAGTCAAAAGATTCTGAGAACGCCCCATACAGCTTTTAAAATCAGCATTTTAGGGGTAATTTACAAACGTTTATTGCTCTCAAACACCCATTTAGGCTTTTCTGGCTCCAAAGGCCTCTTTTCTCTTCGGGATTCATAGACTAAAACAAAAACGAGAGAGTATTTTCAGGAACGAAGTTTATCTAAACTTCATTTTATTTTACGTAACCTAATATATTTCATCATTATTATATTTAATTGCTATTGTGTTTACTTGGTATGTAATATATACTTTCAAAAGTTTATGGATTTGATATTTAATGCCAGTAGTGTTTAATTTTTTAAACTGGTTATGTACATAAACAAATAAATAAAATAAATGAATATACAAAAATAGAGAAATTTATTTATATGAATGTAATATGGCCATATGTGCTGATAATATGCCCAATGGGCATATTGCCAACTATGATGAGATTTAAAAAAGCGTTCGTAATTCTACCTGAACACTCAGATATTGAAATTCATGTATACGGTTAAAAAGACCATTACAACAGCTAAAATATTATGTGTAACAGTAAATAAAAATAGTTTATTTAAATAAGAAAAATAACAAACTTATCAGAGGAAAATTTGTAATATGCCAACGCAACTAACAACAAATCAATAATTACTGCCCCCCCCCCCCCCCAGTTCCCTTGATCAAGAATTGCGGGTAAAACGGTACTAAACTACGTTCATCGGACATCCAGCTACTAGATTCAAGAGCTGTATTTTGGTATTCACTGAAATTAATAACATTATTGCGGGTTGGCCATATTACCTGCATTGGTCATATTTGCATCACTTACCTTATATATGTATATATATATATATATATATATACTATATTAGTGATTCTTGATAAGAAATTTTTATAGACAGATAATGATCGATAACCATTTTGTAACAAAATAAATAGCATAAAACTTAGATTTAATGCGTAGACAGTAACGGAGAAAATACTACAAAAACTATTATTATTGAATTTATAATTTAAAAATGTTTACATATTGTAAAAAAAAAATTACCTATATAGAGTATACATATATATATTAGTAAATATATTAGTAACTTCATGATGTCAAATGCTAAAATACTACAAATAATACCCCGAATGATATATAACCTTTTTGTAGCAAAATAAATGTCTGAACACATAGGTTTAATGCATAGACAATAATGGAGAAAACTCCTACAATTTAATGCCAAGTGTCCCAAAATTGGGACGTTTAGATTTTTAAAAATAAAATAAACTAGATAGTGCCCGTCAAGATTTGACGGTAAATAACTTGAATGTTTCATTAGATAAATTCTTGAATTTTTAATTAGTTGCTTTTAAATTAATCATTGACTGACGAATTACGTGATGAATTTCTCTATTGATAAGTGACTCCTATTTTCTTTAATGCGATAGCTGGTGCTGTCAGTCTAAACTATTCAGTGAAGTGAAAGAATTTTAAGTTTATAATTTACAACCAATTATGCTTACTTTTTATCAGAAATTTACCTTAAAATATCGGGTAGAGAAATTATTTTTACTTACTACGGCCTCTTTTTTTTTTCTTAATAACAATATTTATTTTCATTTATTTATTTATTTATTAAAACTACACGACCATTAAAAGTTGCCATGAATTTTATTTTTATCTGTCTCATTCTCTAAAAACCTAAATCTGAAACTTGATGCAGCTAACGATTTATAATATATATATAATATATATATATATATATATATTACTTGAATTTTACTTTACATTTTTTTTAAACTAAACTTGAATATCAAGGTAATTTCTTTTATAGCTCTTATACAAATATTTTTCTTTCTTTCCGTTTTATTTTTTACGCATATGAATGACAAAATTTTCTTTCTGACACACACCCATGTATATTCATGATAATGGTCAGAAAATATAACGAAAATTGTAGATCAGTTCAGTTTATTTAATTGATAATTACATGCAAAATATTTTAAATATAAAATCATTAATTTTTTTTCAAAATATTATTGAGAGTTAAATTTTATTTAATTATAAAGCGTTCAAATAATAATAAAGTAAAAATCCTATAATTTCTCTTCCTAATAAAATATGTCATCATTGAAATGAATTATTGACAAAAACAGTACACATTTTGCCAGGCTTGGATTCGAACCTGCGTCCTCTGCAAAAATTCAGAACCTTAAACTGCTGCCTTAGCCGACTACGCTATCAAGAACTTGCTTTTCTCCAATCTAAATTGAAGATGTTCGAAACACAGTTGACGCATACGCAATTGCCTCGAATTTGAGTTTTGAACTTACAAAAATAGTTTTGCGTTTTAATATTTATGTTACCTTATTTTTTTTTTTTTAAAGAAGAAACTACACCTTAACACGTTAGTTTCCCAATCTTCCTGTGTAACTATTGGCAATTCACCAGCCATAACTTTTAGTTTCAAATCACTGTTTTTATCTTCAGCGTGTAATATGACGAAAACAATGTGACACCCCTGAAATGAGTCTTATCTAGCTCTTAATATCGACACAATAAATTTTTGAATAGTTAATAATGCTGAAAGAGTCAAATATTAACTTTGTGAAAGAAATAAAAGCTTGTTTACAGTAAGATCGAATAGCAGACTAACTTAAAACAACTTCTACCTGTGATATGATATTTCAATTGAGCTAGAATCTTTGCGCATGTGCAGCGCGTCACTCCAAAGGCAGACTTCTACTTATATAATGCGCATGCGCAACTGTAGAATTTTAATTTAAAATTACGGCTAATTAATAAAATATTTGAACAAACGAATGTATGATAACATATCTATGGCCAAATACCTTTCATTTAAAAAAAGATTGGTATAATTTGATGCAGTAGTTTCTTCTCACCGACTGTCGAAAGAATACGCTTAGCGTTTTAAATATATAGATATTTGTTCAAAGAGAATTTTTTTTACGTTCATTTTACACCATCTACTATAATTAAGCTGAATATTGGATAAAAAAAAATCAGGCATTAATGGGTTAAGCAGAGACAGTTATGCGTTAAGCTCGCAGAGCATTAGATTTTTTTTAAAAAATACCACCGTGTAACTTTTCACTTTCGTATTTATAAGTAGGATTATCAATATTATTTTTCTATCATTACATTTGAAATCTGCAGGGTTATACATTATATGTATATATATTATATATACATTACCTCATAAAAAATTATATTAGTATAGATTAATATTAGTACAGATATTATAATTTATAAGACATGTTCTAAGCAGTACTATTAATAATATAAAATGTAGGTGAAAAGAAACTATGTTTGAGACATTTACTTACCTTAATAGTATAGGCAAAATGTCATTACCTCCTACTTTTCTTTCTTTTATAAATGAAATGGAATAAAAACTTAAATATCATTCTTAAATCTCGAATTCTAAAAACCATTTAAGTAATAGCAGAATCCTACGCTACTTTGTATATAAAAAGTATTGACCCAATTGCTTTCAGTTGACGTAATTTATGTTAACATAATAATCAAGATAATTGTTTGGAGATACTTGACGTGATTTCATTACATTCAATTACGTAAAGAAAATTATATAACTTTCTCCGAGAAATAACAAACTTATGCAACTTTATTTATTTGTATATAAAATATATCATTTCTGTATTAACCCTGTGAGATCATAGATATCGCTTATTTACATTCCTTCAGGTTATACATGAAATTAATTCACAAAGTAAAGTGCATGCAATATAAAATTAAACGGAAGCTGTTGCTGCACACATAGTTGCCAAACTCCCGATTTTTAAATGCCAGTATTTTTGTACAGAAATTTTTATTGTATACAATCGCATTATTTCTGCTATTAAATAAAGCGATCATTTTTGTAAGAATTTGCTGGTTTAAAAAAAAATCCAGAGATTAGTATACATTAAACGAACGTTCCCTTTTTTAACTTTTATGCAGACTGCAAATTATTTTATTTATAATTTGATTTTTTCCCATATACACAAAGTATTTATGCTTCTGTAATACACGCCTTCATATAGAAAAAAGAAGCTTTTAGTTCCTACGATGGCGATTTGGATAATGGACTCAGTATGACAGGGATACGTCAATGCTGAATTTATTTTACGACACGCACACCTACAGCAGACGTTACAAGTACATTTTACATTAATTTAGCAAAAAGATAAATTCTTGTCGGCAGGTATATTTCGCTACCTGGGATTCTTTTCGGCTGGAGAAGTCCACAGTCCTATTTCTCAGTTTAAAATCGTCTCTCAAAGACTTAACTGTGGCATTATCCAGTCCTGCCTATAATCCAGACCTGGCATTATAGGTCCAGGTCCCAGACCTGGACCTATCCAGCTCAGGGTCCCTGTCCATAGCATACCCTATGGACAGGGTATCCTGTCCATAGTACAAGATACCCTGTACTATGGATACAGGGTATCCATAGTACCAGAATACCCTGGTACTAACCCTGGTACTATGGTATTCCTATAATACCAGGACTATATATGTCCTGGACTATATATAGTCCAGGACATATATATAGTCCTGGACTATATATATGTGATATATAAAGTCCTCCATTTATGATACTGATAAATGACAGTATCAGTTGACCAGTCAAGGCAACTGATCAACAAGGTCCGATCAGTTGCCTTGATCGGACAAACCAACGCAGGAAACACGAAAAAAAACGAACTGCTTTCCTCGAGTTCAATTGCTGATTCCCAACGTGGCCTTATCGGACGGTCTGTTTAAGCATTTGACTTTTGAATGAGTTGAAGTACCTCTCGGAGATCTCTTAAACCAGTAGAGGATTTATTTGTCCATTAACGTTCGTATAACATCGTAGCTAAGAGCTTCAGAAAAGTTTATGGGATTCATAGTGCCGAGTCAAAGTGCATGGCTAAAAATTGTGATCGGTATCGTGTCATATGGATTGGTTTGAAAGAAAATTAATGGCTGATCTGAGAAAGGTGGTGGAACTTTATGGGTACTTACTGGCGGTATTACTGGCGGTACTTCTCTCCGATTGAAGAGGGTATAAGTTTCTTGTTTGAACTCTAACGTCCGTTCATAAAATAGTAAATGAAGTCACTTACTGAAGAGACATAGTTTCAATTAAAGCATTTTAATGAGAAACTTAGTTTCAGTTATTGATTCTTTATATTGGTTTTTATTACTGAATTGTTTCTGGCTAACGAATGCGTTTAATCAGTTTCTCTTTTTCATTGTGTTAGTCATTTTGATTCATTTTAGCCATAGACTACGATTACAATGTAACCCCATGTTGCATACTGCAACAACATGAATTCATATGTGAACATGTTGGAATTAAAAAAGAGAAAGTGACCGCACTTTTGTTGAAGAGAACATACTAAATATCAGTTTCGTGAAGTTTGGTTCATTTAATCATTTATTTTAAGTCATTTTTGTTTTTTTTTAACTTTCTTTCATAAAGAAAAATAGAATTTTTGTGGAATTCTATCACTTCGTGGAATTCTAGTCTGAACCCCAGTATGAATTTTCGTTATACTCCACTACGTATGGCATTGCACTCTTTCCATTTACATACTCAGAGATATATCTTTTCTGTCATTCAGTTCATGATAATCTCTCTATTTTGTAGCATCTTTCACTCTTTTCTGCCTTAATCAATCTGGTTATTTAGCAGTTATATCTGCTTTTTGAAAATTTAGAAATACTACCTTTAGTGACTTTTAAATCAACTTTAACAAAAGTGTAACCTTCATCACTTATAAAAGAATCGTTGTAGACTACTTTCTCAGTGCAGAATCATTACATTTAAACAATTATCTATTTTCTTTACGTTTTACAAGTTTGTTTATTGAATGAACATAAAAATATTATTAAATTATTAACAATCACATAATACACTTACGAAAGTCCTATTGTCTGTCGAATACACATAATTTGTTGACCAATGTTCCTTAAACTTATTTGATGCTCTAAAATTCCAGTATTATTTCCTATATTCAAAAGAGAAAAGTTACATCACATCAACGCATTCAAGATATGCTTATCTTTTCTGATTATTTGAGAATAACATTTTCAAAAGTACTAAGAATTGAATTCATTAATTTTTTCACTTATTGGTAGTTTTATATCTACTTATAATAAAATCTTAGTGCAGGAGACCGTCAGAACGATGCCGGTGCGAACCACTCCAGTGTGCGAATCGACCGTAGCTAAACGCCATGTTAGGCTTAATAAAAAAACATATCTTAACATATGACAGGTAAATGATATTTTTTTCTACTTGAAATCATGTCTGTTCAGCATATTTTCATATAAAACATGTGTATCATATCCATTTATAATGTATTAAGTTCTAAATTACAATTAAGCTATTAGAAATCAAATCTAAACAAACGATACTGTTGCCATTCAGATTCAAATTCCAGCAAATTAAGAAACAAATGAATGACTCTTTGACGATTCATAAAAAAAAAATACGGCTAATGTCTGATTCTGCTTTAAATATATTTTTAAAGCATATTAAAGCCTTTAAGTTTTTTGAAATGCGTTTTTCATTATTATTTACATTTATAAGCAGCAATTTTATTTACAACTGTTTACATTTACAAGCAGTCAGTTTACGACATACATATGAAATATTACGTAATTTATTGAATAAATATTTTTAAAAATATTATCAAAGTTTTCAACAAATATTAATAGTTTTAATGATTCAATTTAATGATTACTCATCATTATTCATCATTATTCATATGAATCATTCATATGAATATTGATTCATATCAATAATTCATGTATTTCACTCTTCTGTAGTGGCAACAGCGAAACGCTGTTTCTTTAGGAAAAACCGAGGGATAAACGCTCTGATATTTCGCAACTACTCGCTTTGATCTGCCAATAGTTATTTTTGAATGTTTTAAAAGTTTTTTTTTAATTTTTATTATGGACTTTCCGAATGAATCGCTTTCGGAAAGAAGGCGCCAATTGACCAGGAAAATAATTGCGCGATCGCGGCAATCAACGGATTTCTCAGTTTGCCTGATAGCTGAGTTTACACCGAACAGAATTAAACACCCATACAACACTAATACGCACAATTTTTTGTTTATTTTTTATCTAAACTATGCATATTTTAAGTTCATGTTCATAAAGTGTTTATCGCTCACAGGAACGTTTCATTATAATAAAGATTTATATAATTAAATCAAAATTACATTTTTTTTTAAATTTTACTAAATTTTTGTACCGTTAAAAAACATAGCTTTATGTATGTGTATTACTTTCAATGATGCACATAATGGTGTTTTAGTTTTGGCCAAATATATGAATCAAATTTAAAAGTTTCATCTAAAATTAAAAAAATAAACATCTGATTTTTTAAAGAAATGCCACATGTTCTTTGTTTTATTTTTAAATTTCTTATTTCACCTATGCTGAATTTTTTAAGCAGAATTTAATATATTTCTGTGAATCATTTTTTGCTGTTTGAAACATGCAACAGCTTTTTTTTTTCAACTATGCATATATTTTTAAAAGCATTTACAGACATGCCACTTTCAGCGAAAACATGGAATTCCACTTTTTCGGCACAATTTATCATCCCTGGGATTGATGCAAATCAGTATTAAAATTTTTTGACATTTTTAGGACGAGAAGGGGGGTGGTAGCAGAATTTGAGAAAATAAAAATGGGAGTTCAAACAGCGGCCAATTGAGTTTATTTCTAATCCTTTCCCATGACCTACTGCGCATTTAGTCCATGTATAGAAACAAACAGCATGAAAAAAATATAGTCAGGAGCTTGCAACTATCATCTGTCTGCTTTCCCTGAAGTCTTGCAAAAATCATCAAAATATCGTAGAAAAATGGTGGTTTCGTCAAACGAATATGATTTCCGTCAAAGGATCGCAGAAAAAAACACAATTTTTCCCAAAGGGTCCTTTAGAATGCATGTTTCGTCTAAGGATCATGGAATATGTGAATGTCGCCAAATAATCATGGAAAAAACATGAATTTCATCAGATGACTGCAGAAAAAAATGCATTATTTGATCAAAGTATCGCGAAAAATGTGAATTTCGTCAAATAATCACAGAAAAAATATGATTTTCATTAGAGGATCACAGTGAAAACGAGAATTTCATCGAAAGGTTGCAAAAGTGCAAGTTTTAACATAAGATCCTATAAAAAATGTAAATTTTGAAATCGGGGATCTTGAATCTTATTGGTTCATCAGTATCAGGTGAACCGTTAGTCAGCTAAATTTTCTGTTACGTAACTAATTTGCTGCATACATTCGGATGCACCTGTGCTTCTGTCAACGTATTTTGATTATAAAGTAAGTCTCGCTTGCTCTGCTGTTTATTTTATTTTATTTTTTATTTTCTTTTTTTTTTTTTTTTTTTTTTTTTTTTTTTTTTTTTTTTTTTTTTGGATTTTTGCATTAGCTGTTTAAAATGCACCCTTTATTGGCCAATATATCGATTTTTACATGGTTCACCATTTTAGAGACGGACGATTCAGCCAACGGCTGCCGAAAAAATTCGAGTCTGAAAACATCGAGGGTGTATTACCAAACATCCATCAAAATTTAAATTTAATTCAGTTAGAAGAGAAGTACCATACCTTGACGATGTTTCAGACCTTGACTAGGATCCCTTTTTCTAAACATTAAATTATTGATTTTTTTTTTTTTTTAATTTTAACTGATTGTTTGTTTTTTGTGTAAATATTTGAAATTTTTTTTTGTATGAAACTCCCTTTTTTTATGAATTGCCGTCTCATTTATTGGTATGTCTTTATATTTATCCTTTTACTTATATTTTATGTTTAATAAATTTTTTGGCAGTTGTGAGCGAGATTTTACGTGCATTCGTAACAAATTTTTCAAGATGGCAGTAAAACTTCGTTTTTAAATCTTTATGTTACTTATAAATCCATGTTTTTATATCATTTTCTATTTTTTTGTGCAAATCATTGATTTATAAATAACATAAAGTTTTAAAAATTGTGTTTTTCCGTCACCTTGAAAAGATTTTTGGCACAATTTTTTTCGCCAAGCGGCACAGGATGCGGAACTCTTCCCTGAATTTTGTCAAAGAAACGTGAGAGGTGTAATTCGTCAAAAAGGTGCAGAAAAAACGTGAATTTTGCAACAAATACCGATAAAAACACTCATTTGGTGAAAGGATTGTGGAAAAAACAGTCATTTTGTCAAAAGGCTGCGAAAAAAAACATGAATTTCATCAAAGATGTGCAGAAAAAACGAGAATTTCACAATAAACATTAAATTATTGATTTTTTTTTGTTTGTAAATTTTAACTGATTGTTTGTTTTTTGTGTAAGTATTTTTAGTTTTTTATATATATATTTTTCTGTATGAAACTCTCCTTTTTTCTGAATCGCCATCTCATTTATTGGTATTTATTTATATTTATCTTTTTATTTTATATTTAGTAAGTTTTTTGGTAGTTGTGAGCGAGATTTTACCGGCATTCGTAACAAATTTTTCAAGATGGCGGAAAAACTTCGTTTTTAAATCTTTATGTTATTTATAAATCCACGTTTTAACATCATTTTCTATTTTTTGGGCAAAATCATTGATTTATAAATAACAAAGATTTAAAAATGATGTTTTTCCGCCATCTTGAAAAGATTTTTGGCAAGATTTTGAACATTTTTTTTTTTTTTTTTTGCCAAGTGGCAATCTTCCCTGAATTTTGTCAAAGAAACGGGAGAGGTGTAATTCGTCAAAAGGGCGCAGAAAAAAGCGAATTTTTCAACAAATCCTGATAAAAACACTCATTTCGTCAAAAGGCTGCGAAAAAAACAGGAATTTCATCAAAGATGTGCAGAAAAAATGAGAATTTTGCCATAGGGTTGTCGGAAATGCTTTTTTTTTCCCATTGAGGTGGTTCATGTTTTCTTCATTTGAAGGTTGACTTTTACAAACACTATTTTTTTTTAATGCTTTTGAGGACTTGTCACTATTTGAATAATCATGCATGTCAATCACCTGTTTAATTCAGTCTGACTTAATGTTGTAAACTTAAAATAACACTTTCCCGTCATTTTTGACGGGCCATATGCTAGTTAGTATATAAAAATGGTGACCATCAAACTACATTAAAAGACTTTTCTCCAAAAGCGTACTGCAGTTTTGGCCATTAATGTAAGCAAGTGGGAAATTGTACATCAGAAGTGTCAAATGAGGCACGTCCGTACTATAACTAGTTTTTTAAATATCCATATCTTGGTGCAATACCTGTTGCACTCTTATGAAAAAAATCCACGAATACAAAATTTATTACGATTATGTGCATTAAATCCAGTAATACGGAAGTAATATGACTCCATCTTAAATAGGACGCAATCATCATGGCAACAAGAATCATTACCTCCCATGGGATATCATTGAATTAATTACGTATGATAGGATTTAATAGAAGCAGAAAACTTTTATTAATGTATTTTTAAGTTTTGATAGGATTTTCATAAATTTCTAAGTGACTCGACATGATAGATAACTTATACTAAGACAATGTTTTGTACTGATTTATATATTTAAATCAATGATTACTTCAATCTTAAATTGTTAAAAAAAAGTAAATAATTTTGATGAAAGTGAACAATTTAATTATAACGTTAAATATCCCCAAAAGCATGTATATATTTTTTTTATTTACATGAATTGATTTAGGCAAGTACTATAATAAACGTGACTTCTTTAACATAAGAAATAAAACTAAGAATAAAAATATAAAATGATATACAGCGATCACATTTTACATCCTGACATCCTGGCAGAACCTATTCTTTTTCTCTGCTTTTCTCTCCTTAGAAATGACAGTTTGTCAGAAAAAAGCAAATTTGCAGATCTTGTTATCAAGATAAAACGTTGGTTTATTCTTTTAGAGACATACATTTATAATGCACTCTTACATCAGCTATATATAATATACAGATGCAATTGTAAAAATCTTGTATTTGTTTTCTTTTTTTCAGAATTTTAATTATTCTCTCTTTAGAAAAGAGAGTTTATCTGAATGAAACAAATTTGAATTTCTTATTATCAAGATAAAACTTTAGTTTATACTTTTAAGGTCATACATTCATAATACATAATTACATTTCCTATGTGCGTTTAGAATCGTCTAAATCTTTTATTTAGTATTATAATTCATATTTATATTTTCTCATATCATATTTCATATTATATTTTCTCATAGAAGTTGAAGTTTCTGAAAAGCAAATTTGCAGATCTTGTTATCAAGATAAAACGTTGGTTTATTCTTTTAGGTACATACATTTATAATGCACTATTACATTAGCTCTATACAATATACGTATGCATTTGTATTTTTTTTACATATTCTTAAATATTCCTTCATTAGACAGGAGAGTTTATCAGAATAAAACAAATTTGCTTTTCTTGCTATTAACCCATATTGAACCACACCGACTAAATATTTTTGAAAATTTTTAAAACTTCGATTATATCATTAATATGGTGTAATTAAGTACTAGCAAAATTTTGAAAAAAAGTTTTTAATTTTTTAAGCAACTAGCTGTCCTATAAACAGGACATATTAGTGGGACACATAGTAAGGCCATATAAAATTCATACATAAACTAATTTTATGAGCAAATATTTTATTTTACTTTAGAAATACTGTTTATGTTGTACAAAAATGCTCTATGATTTTTAAAATAAAAAGATCATAATAGCGGTAAAATTCTAGATTATAAGATCAAAAATTTAAAAAAATTAATTAAATAGATTTTTTTCAATTAAATTTTAATTGGTTACTTGTTTTTTAGTTTATATGTTATACTTTTATGTATTTTAAAGACGTCATAACAAAATGCATCTAGAAAATCCTTACCAATTTTATTTTAAATAATATTTATTAGCTGTCCTATTTATAGGACAGCGTTCCAATATGGGTTATGATAAAACTTTAGTTTATTCTTTTAATTTCATACATTCATAATACACTATTACATTCGCTATGTGCATAGACAATCGTTTCAATCTTTTATTTAGTATTGTTTTTAATATTTTAAATAACAGACTGTCCTAAAAGTTCTCGTGCTGGTGACATATGTATTTACTATTCAAAAAATAACAAACATTAAAACTACTGCTTTCATGTTAATGATAAAAAGCTCATTTAACATCACGTAGGAAAAAATACTGAACGTATATTTATAATAAATATTCAAAATATCCAACTCTTTCTATGGGGCAAAGCTGACTTTTTTGCGCATGTTTGTAGAAACGAGTTTTAACATGCTGGGAGTGACTTCTTGTATCCTTTGAGTAATGGTAATTTTCAGATCATCCAGTGTTTGAGGATTATTTGCATAAACTTTTTTCTTTAAATATCCCCGCAGAAAATGTCCGGGATGACCATATCAGAGGATCGAGCTGGGAAAAGATTTTGTGAAATCAGTCGATCGCCAAAAAAAAATTTCAAACATGTCCGTGGTTATATGACTTGTATGGATTGTTGCACCACCATCTTGTTGGAACAAAGAGTTTTGTTCATTCATTTCTAACAATACAGCAAATTGGATAAAGTTATAAAACTGGATGAGTTCCCTGTATAAAAAACTATCAACAGTTGATTCGAAAAACAGAGGTCCAACTATCCTTTTTCGTGATACACCACACCGTACGCCATTTTTTTGAGAATGTAAAAGATTGGTGTAACAACTTTCGGCGTTCCAACTCCTGTGCTTGTCTTCCATCGAACCTGTATTACAAAATCGTCGAACGAGCCAATATAACTTATCTTTACTCGGAATTGCATCATTTGGATATTTATTTAGCCAAACATATTTGCATCATTCGAACGATTTACCTTCAAAATAAATTTCGAGCAACGCAATTCTCTGAATGCGTGATGAATTCATTTCACTATGAAGAACAAAATAACATGGAACTTTATTCTCGCATTTATTAATTGCGCAAAGAACTAAACGATAAAAACTCAAGAATTGATGCAATGATAAGCAGAGTATAAAATTTAATAGTTAAAAAAGTCGCGGACAATGAGTCCTTTAAGTTGGAGTACGGGAACTTTTAGGACCAGTTTGCAGATATTATAATAAAGATAAAATATTTCTTCATTATCTTAAGGTCATACAATCATAATACACTATTATATTCGCTATTTACATATTCAGTTATTTAAATCTCTTATTTGGTATTATTTTTCATACATTCAATTATATAGTTGACCTGATTGTACAACTTGAAAACATAAGGGAAAATTTTATTTGAAACCTTCTCATTTAGGTGAAACAATTGTGTATTTAACATATCAATTTAAAACAAACATGTTGTAATACGTATACTTTATTTATGTGACCAGAATTTTTTTTTACGACGTTGAATTATTTTTTCTTTGCATTATTGACATACTTGTTTCATTATACGCAATTTTATTTTAGCATTCAAAATTTAATTTGAAGGCTAATTTTCTGATAATGCAATGTTGTTTAGGTATTTTCATTGAATGGAAATCTTATAACAATAAAAACAAGACGTCTAAACACCTTTCACCAAATCTAATTTTATCAATGCAATAAAATATAAGTTGATAGAAAAAATAGGAATGCATTACATGCATGCCTAAAAAATTGCAAACATTCATATTATTTTGACAAATATATTGCCTATCTTATGAAAATCATATAGTTAGGTTTGAAAACAAATACATATTGTTTGTAACAGAAAAATAATTATATATTCGGTGTAATATTATAACAAAAACAGGTAGGGAAGACCGGGGTTAGTTGTCCCAGGGGCAAGTTGTGCCATCGAGCTTCCTGACTGAGCCAATAGGTTGCAGCACCTGTTGCGTCATGTGAGTGAAGAAGTTGATTGTCTCAGTGTGCTGCGTATGTTTTGAAGTATATCGTTGCATTGTTTTTGAGATAGAAATATTTATATTTTTTTCTATCGTAAAAGTAAATTTTGCGACCTACGTTGGAATCGTCATTGCCACTAGCGATACTGAGGTATGTAAACTTCCCTAACATTATTTAAATGCTTATATTTTGAGCTGTTATTCTATGTATTTCATTTGTTAATCATGCCAACATTTCGGAAACTAATGAATAAAGTTCAAAATGGCGTAACGCGGGGCTAGTTGTCACGAAGTCTAAGCGGCACGTTGTGACAGTGTCACTACTTACCCCAGCATAATTTTTAATGGAACATTTTTACAGTGAAGACTTCCTATGTTCCTCATTAACTGATAGACCGTTATCCATCAGAGATGAGAGGGATAAAGACCATAATTACAATGAAAAAAATTAGTAAATATGAAACTGTTAATACACCAAGCACTTCAGCAATAACTTTAATCAATTATGGTGAGATTGCAGGACCGTCTTCGGAAGTAAGAAATCTCATTGAATTAGATGATTCTATGGCAATTGATAATAGAAATGTGTCAGTAGTAAGTCTTAGAGAAATAAGACCACTCCCTAAAGCAGGACCTCGAAAAGGCAAGCGATCTATTCGTAAATGTTTGAGAATGTTTGATGTTGTAACAAGCACAAAAGAGAAAATTCGAGCAGAACAAAAATCAAAAGAACGCAGAAAACAAATTAAAGAAGGAAAAGCAAAAAAGAAACTATATGGAATGGTCGAGCAATGCATAAAAAAATTACACCTAAGCTATTGAAAAAAGGGAGAAACAAGTATTGGATAGCTCTGAAGATGACGAAAGTTGCATATGTCTAGTTTGCTTGGATCGATACAAAATTTCTAGACCCGGAGAAGAATGAGTGCAAGTCATGACATGTTAAAGATGGGCGCATGTCAAATGTACCAAAAACGAACGTTATTATATTTGTATTAACTGCAAATCCGTCGCTGAAACAAGCGATGACAATTAATGATTAAATATATAGGATATAGGCCTACACATTGTAGTAGGCTACCGAGTCAAAGATCGATATGGCCAAAGATTGCTGTTGGCTTACTTTTTATTTCTTTCCTGATAAAGACAGTTTTTTTTTCTTCTTTTTATTGCTAAGTGTCTCTAAAAGTATCTTTATAAAGGACTAAGAGTTTACAAGTGTTAACAATTTAACTATTTTATTTTCATTTGATTTACAATATTATTAAAACACGAAAGTGTTTTATTGTGCTAAGAACGTTATAAATGAATAAGTTTCTCATTCTTGATTTAACATATCCCATTTAATCGCCTTTTTTACATAATTTGTATATGTTAATATGTACTTGTATGTGTCATTTATGTGTCACAATGTGCCCCAAGCATGTCACAACTTGCCCCGTGGCGGGGGCTAGTAGTGACAAGTTTCGAGGTTACGCAGAATTAATTTTGTGTTATGAAAAACAATAATGATGTTAATAGTAGTTTTATAAATATGTTAAGCAAGATTTACTCTAATGATATGATACACTAAATGTTTCCCTTCAGTTCAAACCTTACGGCTAATAAAAAAATGTAGAAAATGTCACTATTAGCCCCGGTCTCCCCTACTCCAAACATCATAGGTTCTTAAGAAATGTGGAGGGTGATTGGGGGCTTTTTCATTTACGTGTTAACACCCACACGCTATCGTTAATCATGTGGGAGAACTTTCATAAAATATCTTGTTTGCATTTCAATATATATATAAATATTGCATTGGGTAGCTGGTGTCTATATTTACAAAGGCTTTTTTTTTTTCGATATCGTTTGCAGGGTTGTTTTTAATTTTTACCAGGATTTTTCACTTCCGAAAATTGTTCTCAAAATGAAATAAAACAAGATAAAATTTATTAATACATGGGAATTATTCCAGAGAGAAACATTTGCCTTGCATACAATATTTCAAATGAAAATCACATTTCAAAGAAATTGCTTAAGAGGCGGAAAGGCCAACATAGTGAAAAATATTCCATGCCGGTACTCGAACCCGGTCCATCAGTACAGCGCACTGACGTTCTACCGACTAAACTACATGGAACGATACCCAGCCTGGAAATTATTCCATCTTGTGCTGCGTTTGTAGCCTTGCCAACATATAATAGTGAGAAACTTTCCAGGCTGGGTATCGTTCCATGTGGTTTTGTCGGTAGAACGTGAGTGCGCTATACTGATGGCCCGGGTTCATGTCCGGGCATGGAATCTTTTTTACTATGTCGGCCTTTGCGTCTCTTAAGCAATTTCTTTGAAATTTGATTTTCATTTGAAAAAAAAAGATAAAATTTGATTAATAAACAGTTTAATTGTGCAGAAATGAATCTACCTCTTTTTAGCTGCATGTCTTTCAATTGTTGATGAATGAACACATCCATACGTTTTTAAATATTTAATATAGTACCATGTAGTTAAAAAAATAAAAACAATAGTAATACTCTTCGGTGGGAAAAAAATATAATATTTATAAAATAAAAATGTGCATTTAAATTCTGAAATATAAATCATGCAAAAATATTGAACTAAAAATAGCATTGACATTTATATCTAGTAGAAAGAGAATAATATAAACAAGATTAATGTGTTTTATCTCAATAAAAACTTTTGATATTCTTAGTAATACAGATCACGTCGATGAATAATATTTCGATTTTTCTATGTTTGTCATGTATTCATTTTATGTAATAGTATGCATGGATATGACTTGTATGTTCTAATAACTATATATTTTTCTATGTGTTATGAATAAATGATAACTAAAAGTCCTGAGCCAAACATACATAAGAAAACATTGTCCAACACATTTAGAATACTGTAACAAAGCTTTATTATTTAATAAGGTTAAAGAGGACGCCTAAGTAACCAATTTGAAAAAACACAGAACACAATTTTAAAACAAAACTCACATCGATATTCAGAAAAATATCCGAATTCTTTTGTGCAGCCCTATATATGATTTATAGATTTATATATATATAGCATAGTAAGTTAAAGTTTAGATGGATAAAGAAACACACATCACATTTGAAAATGTTCTTTAGCCAATTTTAGTTAATAAACGGAAACGTACTCGAGATTTTTGTACTGCCTTGTACACCTTTAAACACACCAAGTAATATAAAAACATATTGTTAAATTTATCAAAACGTGCAACAACTGAAAACGCATTTCCATCAATTTATTGTCTCAGGATTGTAATCCGACTGTTGTGTGTGTACTTGAAAATGAAAGATGAATTCTATGCACAGAACAATTCTATTTTAAGCATCTTGTTATGCACTTGAGTAACATACGAGTGGAGACTTCAAAATTGTCTGAATATCTTTTTTTGTTATCTATTTTTTTTTCAAAACAACATTAAGTTAGTCAATATGATCTAAATTTAACTTTATATACTTGTCTTGTATAATCGCTGATTCCATTGCTAGAAACATCATTCAAACTCATCTGTCTATATGGCTGCAAGCTCCTGCTATATTTTGTTTTCACCTCTTTCACGTTTTAAGACGATACTCTTTCATGTCTCTGTTATTCGTGGAAATAAAACAAAACTCACACGTAGCAAGGTCAGGAGAGCACGTGGTATGAAACAAAGACGTTATACAGTTTTTAGCCAAGAACTGCAAGAAAGCACGAACAGTTGCATTGTGATGATACAAAAACCAGTGTCTGTCTTCCACAAATAAGGCCAGACAACTCCGCAATCACTTCAATGGTCCATCTTCGCTCTTTAAGCAAAATTGCACAAACTTTCTCCACATTTTTGTCCAATCTGGTAGTTGAAAGGCGTCCATAACGAGGTTTGTCATCCATAGATATTTCACCTTTTTTTTTTGAAAATATAAAACCAATTGTGTACATTTTGTGTGTCGATTTGCCATAGGATCATATTGTAAGCTCTTTGCAACATCAAAACTGTTTCCACAGCATTTTCTCCGAGCAAGAGGAAAGATTTTACATCTTCATGCTGTTCATTTAAGTCCGACAATAAAAACAAGTTGGAAATTCCACGTCAACAGTGGGAAATGCGTTGCGTTTGTACTATAACTAGTTTCATAAATATTTTTAGCACGGCATATTGTACTGAATGTATATTGTAGTGCACTTCAAAAGTGCATATTAATTTCATTCTGTTAGAAAGGCTGTAACATCACTAAAATGCCTTGAAATATTTTTTTCCCATTGGCCGTAATGTAACAGAACACTTTTAACTGTCCCTGTAATTAAACTTTATATTCGATTTTCACAAAATTTGAAATGACATGACAAAATTATGCGGCAATTATATATTTTAAATTTCAAACGATTCGGTTGGGTAGTTTTTGTGCTGTTATATGTGGACGGACGGACAGTCAGTAGAGGGACAGGCAGACAGAGAGACGCGCAAACAGATATACAGACGGAGTGAACGACGATTATAGGTGCTACGTATTTATATAATTACGAACGCACCTAAAAACGAGAAGCATGCAAAAATGTTTTTTGAATAAAAATGTACTATGACCAGGCTCAAACATCCCGGCGACAGTTCTGAGTCCATTGAACTTAGAACGAGTTGCGTGACGCGCAACTAGCGGAAGGAATGCGTTCTATGTAAGCCTCGCCAATAGCGTTGCCATTCCCTTTACTTTTCGATCTTTCTTCGTGTATAGTTTTAAATATATTTGAAAAAGTGTGACATCTTTAAAATACACAACAGAAGATTTCCCCCCTAGACCATAATGTGAAAGAAGTATTTTAAGTAGCCCTGTAAACAAACAAAAAATGCTACATGCTCCATTTTCTACACTGATCATGCAGTAGTAAACCTGAATAATTTATACCAATTCTTATCCGAGAATTTGTATGCCTGTTAAAGCACGGATATAAGGCATACATGCATAAACAGGATTCGTACAGGTCTTGAATTTCCAGCCTAAGAATTTCTTCGGTACCAGTATTTCCTATGGAAAATCTCTCCTTAAATAAGGCGAAATTTCGTCCATTTAAAGTAGATTTATATTTTTATTAAAAAAATGCTGATAATTGGCCGTGAAAATAACGGCCGTGAAATTTATATGAATCCTGATAAAGACAGCAGACAGACATAAATACAGAAAATGATAGACAAACAAACCGAATTCACAAAAATTTTGAAATTGTCTAGGAAAGTATTAAAAATATATATATCAGAAACCTTTTATGAAGAATAAATCTCGCTCAAGAAAACAATATTTCAGTTTCTCTTATTATTCATTAGTGAAAAACGCTTACTGAAATTATTACAGTGTTTATAAAAGAAAAACAAATATATACATTTAAATTCTGGAGTATAAATCATACAAAACATTGAACTAAAAATGTAGTTATAACATTGACATTTATATCTAAATATAAATAACGATATTACCACACAAAAGATTAATGCTTTCTTTCTTAACTTTAATGACATTTTTGCAACTCTTTGTATCCCATAGATAAAGCATAAGCATCGATAAAAGATATTTCGATATTTCTTCTTTCACAAACAGTGTCTTAAAAATAGTAAAAAGTTTATGTTATTTGTCGTGTTAATCTATATTAATCGAACAAATGGCTGCCAGCCATATAGAATTTAAATAAAAATATAAAAATGCGCTTATGAAGAATAAGGAAATATTATGTATGTTTTTATGATTTTTTTAATACACTGCAAAAAAGGTTAAAGTTTCTTAATTTACGAATACCGGGTGTCTTAAATTGGACTGACAGTTTTTAAAATTCAAAGACTTGCAAAATAGTGACAACTATTAAGAAAATTCTTGCAAGAAGGTATGCCAAAGTGTCAGGAATTTATTTACTAAGATTCCCTGTTTTAGTTCCAAATAACAGCTATAGATGGCACTGGAAGCAATAATCGCCTAATTAAGATCAAAACTTAAAATCACCGATAGTTGATTCGAACAAAGGTGGGTAAATATATGTAGTTGGTTTCATTCAGCCGACTGAATTGAGAATAGGTACCTAAGAACAAGGTTGTATTTTCTAATGAGACCCATCCCACATGCTTAAACTCCTTCCTTCGCAAGAATATTTTGTGATTTTCTGTTTTGGATTCGATGGAGTATCTACTGCTTGCAGCGCTATGTATCGCTGTTATTTCGGACTAAAATAGGGAATTCCAGTAAGAAAAAATTCTTAGCATCTTGCAGAATGCTCCTACAAGAATTCGTTAACAGCTGTCATCATTTTCAAGTTAATGAATTACACTCATTGCCATAAAAATTTGCGCACCAAGAAATAATTGTGGGATCGTAACGAAACTTGGCATGAAGGTACATATCAGGCAGATATGCAAATGATTAGAAATGCAGCGTGATTGCGCATTGCGAATGCCACTAGAGGGCGTTGAAATTCGTCCTCTTTGGAGTATAAAACTGGTAAGCAGAACTTGTCTGAGTGTACCTTTTCTTTTGCAAAGGAAATGCTGAGATAGACATGCCGTTACGCAGCCATCGAAGACAATATGAGCAGCTGTCAGAGTTCGAGAGGGGAAGAATCATCGGGATGATGGAAGCTGGGTGGTCAGATCGGCGAGTAGCTCGTCAAGTAGGCCGTTCTGATTTTACTGTGAGGAGGTATTGGGACCAGTGGATTGAAGAGACATCATTTACACGGTAACCAGGCTCGGGACGCCCTCTACAGACCAGTCGTCGAGAAGACCGTCACATCATACGAAACGCACGCGTAGAGCCAACTGCCTCATTGGCCGCTATTCAGACACAGGGAGCACCTTCACTACGAATCCCTGTGTCTTCCCGAACCATCGCAAGGCCCCTGGCTGAAGGATATCTGGTATCGCGGCGCCCATTACGTGTGCTGCTAATGACACATACACACCGACCCGCCGTTTGGAGTGGTGTCGCGCACGACGGGATTGGGTTGCAACGGAATGGAACTAGGTCGTCTTCAGCGACGAGTCTAGATTCAATTTGAGCAGCGATGACAATCGTGTTCGTGTGTGGAGGCCCCGTGGTGAGCGCCTCATCCTGCCTTCGCTTTACAGCGACACACCGCTCCCACAGGTGGTGTGATGGTATGGGGTGCCATTGCTTACGATACGCGGTCACCCCTAATATTGATCCGTGGCACAATGACAACCCAGCGGTACGTCCAGGACATCCTTCAGCCACATGTGTTGCCACTCGTGGCAGGGCTCCCAGGAGCCATTTATCAGCAAGACAATGCTCGGCCATACACAGCAAGAATGTCACAAGCCTGCCTCCGCCACATTACCACCCTTCCCTGGCCTGCTCGATCCCCAGATTTGTCACCAATCGAGCATATCTGGGATCATTTGGGACGGCAAGTTGGACACCCTACGAGTTTGGTTGAACTCGAGGCGCGTTTACAGCAACTGTGGAACGAGATGTCTCAGGACATCATACGGAACGTGTATGCCTTAAAGCTCGCTCGTATCGCATCGTGCATTCGCGCTAGAGGGGTCCAACAGAGTACCAAAATTTCCGTTCATTTGTATTTTTTTCTGCAATAAATGATCCTTTTTCTTTGATTTTCTACTCACTTACTTATATCACAGTAGTACTTACGCGTGTAAAATTTCGTTTCATTTGGACGTCTTTTTCTTGGTGCGCAAATTTTTATGGCAATGAGTGTATAATTTCAGTCAGTCGATTTTAGTGCACTCTGTATATAACATAAATATGTACGAAAATATACAAAAATCTCTTCTGAGTTACTCACGATTCCAGAAAGCATTCATTAATGTTTAGAAGCCCCAGAAACCAATACAGGCCTAGCATTAATCGTATAGAAATATATATTCGAGATCTGTTCAAGCATTTCTAAGAATTTTTTTTTCTGTCACTGATTTTCAGAAACGTTTCCGAGTGGTTCTTTAGTGTAATTACCAGTTTACTTAAGCCAAAATGTAGAATTTTAGGATGCTATCAATTCTCAATTAAACATTTTCGGATGCGTTTATGGATTTATATATACAATATTAAATAAAGAAGTGGGTGAGCAAATAATAGATAACTTATTGTTACCAAATTGTAGAAGTTGACATATATGATTATACACCTGCAGGAACATTTGAATAATAGGCTACGTTTTTCCCGGTTTTTAATGAAATTGAAAAATTTTTGAATTGGCTTACTGCACTTGTTTTTGAGTATATAAAAAAGATTAAAGTAAAGTGTAAAGTGTGCAAGTGTCAGAGGTCTACACCCTATAGTGCGTAGGTCTCTTTGAGATTGCAATTGACAAATAATACGCTACCACAAAGGTTCCCGAGAT
Source organism: Maratus speciosus (assembly GCA_963932465.1). Lineage (NCBI taxonomy): Eukaryota > Metazoa > Arthropoda > Arachnida > Araneae > Salticidae > Maratus > Maratus speciosus. The sequence goes on along the minus strand of OZ010786.1, from coordinate 508,785,135 downwards.
ATTTAAAAACTAGTCGGATGTGGCAATCCAGAAACTTCCTTCTATCTCATACAAGTTAACACTTCCTAAAAAATGCCGAATAGCAGCGCCACTGATTAGGTGATTTACACCAAAAACTAATCAGGACCAATTTATACCAAGGACTAACTGAATCTCAAGGTTGATGAAAATTCATGCATTAGTTCTTGAGATACGGCTATTTCGGAAATAGGGAAAAATGCAGCATAGCAGCGCCATCTGTTGGGCTATTTACACCACAAACCAAAAAACAACACTAATTTATATCAGGGACTGATTGAATCTGAAGTTTGATGAAAATTCGTGCATTAGTTGTTTAGATAAGAACTATTGCAATAATCATAAATAATGCAGCGTAGAAGCACCACCTGTTGGACGATTCACACCAAAACCTAATCAGCACCAAAGTATATCAAGGACTTACTGAATCTGAAGTTTTATGGAAATCCGTGCACAAGTTCATGAGCTATAGCTATTGCGGAAATAGTAAAAAATGTAGCATATCAACGACACCTGTTGATCGGTTTACGCCAAAGAGTAATCAGCGCTTATTTATATCATGGAATAACTGAATATAATTTTAAATTAAATTCCGTGCATTAGTTCTTGAGATAGAGCGCCCACAAAATGTGTATCACATACAGACTCACAGAGTGACAAAGTGGCAGACAAACATTTTCTAAAAACATGTTTTTCGGGATCTTTGACCCCTGAAACGTATAAATCCGACGAAAACCAGAATTCGAAAATTTTCACGAATCCAATACTTTCTTCTTGTAAAGGTAGAAGAAAGTAAAAAATGATATTAATTTTATTTCTATAGTGTTAATGGTATCAATTTATCATGGTAGCCTAATAAATTTGTTCGTTGAATGTGGAAATGCTTACTTCAGAATAATTTGAAGGCAATCGGAAATGAGTATCTGGGGCATTCTCGCAAGCTTTTGACTTTTGGGTGTGAAAATCTGAAAAAATTAAATCTAGTAAAATAACATTTTTAATCTGATAGACGAATGCCTTAATAATGCAAAATAAAGAAAAAATGGTCAGCAGCGAAATTTTTTTTATTTAACAGAGGTTTAAGGTAAACTTGCGAGTTTAATTTTCCTTAATATTTTAACCTATAAATTTTTATTTTCTTCTAAATTTTTACTTATAATGAATTTGCATAGTACCCACAGGACATTCAAATAAGAAATAATAACAATGTAGTAATTTTAATACAGAATTTTTGTGTAACATTGTCTTAAAGAGGTGTTAACGAAGGGACGGTAAGGTAAAAAAAAGGGGATAGTATTGGAAATAAGGGGCGGTAAGGATGGAACGGTAAGGAAAATTACCACCTATTTTTAGGAAAATCATGTTAAGACTAAGTGATAGTCACAATGTTCATTGATTTTTAGAAACAGTTGTTAACATTGGATTAATATATATATATATATATATATATATATATATATATATTACCTCGAAAAGTGAAGGAATAAACTTTAGGGACGGTGAGACTAGCAATAAAGACACGATGCTTGAAATTGATATTTAAATGCTGATTTAAATTCTGCAGTAAATTCCGTGCCAAAGAATTTTAGACATTATTTCTCTAGCATACTTCTGCATGAGAAAAAAGTTGAAAAAAATTCTGTGAGTGCATCTGAAATGATTTTTTGTATAATTTTAGAAGAGGGATGGTAAGGAATCTAAAACCCAGGGACAGAGTTTAAAAAATAATAACAACCCTAAAAATGTGTGCAGGTTAATTTTTAGCTACATATTTATATTAAAAAAAATAGTTCCAATTTCAGAAAAAAATTACATCGAATTATTTTTATTGAAACAATTTTATCCAGACAGCTCCAAACTTAAAAATCAGCATCAGGGACACGGGACGGTATAGGAGTTTTCCAGGCGTTTGGATCCCCATATCGTCCAAAACTTATTTATCTCATTAATATTGTTGTGCAATCATGCAATGGGATGTTCCCCAGTATATGAAATAAAAAAAAACACAAAAAAGTGTATTAAAATAAAAATTATTATTCACGGACATGAAAGTCAAAAGATTGTGATAATGCCTCATGTATCAAATATAAAAAATAAAGGATTGTACATAAAAATAGACTATTAATACATTTTATTTAATTTATGTTTTGAAACAAATTTCCATTTAAAAACTATTTTTTGATTTATGTTTATATAACAATACATAACAAAATTCGCAAGGTACATTTTGGTGAATCTAACAGGGACTTTCTCCAAACTTTCAAAGTCAATTTACTTATTAATATTATTTTTAATAAGAGTATTTTGCTTAAAAGTGTGATAAGTATTTTTTTTCTTTCAAAAATCGAATTTCAGTTTTGTTAGTGGAATAGGAAAACATCTTTCATATTAAAACTAGTCGGATGTGGTATTCCCAAAATTTTCTTTTGTCTCATGCATATTAATACTTCAAAATTCGCTATCACAGTGCCAAAATTAAATGGCAATCTATGCCCATCATGAGGATTCTGAAATTCCGTGCATATCGTGAAAAATGCAGCATAGGAGCACCACCTGTTCGGCGATTTACACCAAAACCTAATCAGAACCAATATTTATCAAGGTGTACCTGAATCTAAAGTTTGATGAAAATTCGTGCATTAGTTCTTGAGATAAAGCTATTGCGGCAATCATGGAAAATGTAGCACAGTATGTTCGGCGATTTACACCGAAACCTAATCAGAACCAATATTTATCAAGGTGTACCTGAATCTAAAGTTTGATGAAAATTCGTGCATTAGTTCTTGAGATAAAGCTATTGCGGCAATCATGGAAAATGTAACACAGTAGCGCCATCTGTTGGCCGATTTACACGAAAACGGAAACAGCAACAAATCATGTCAGGGACTAACTGAATCTGAAGTTTGATGAAATTCCGTGCGTTAATTCTTGAGACTGAACTATTGTGGAAATCTTGAAAAATGAAGGATAGCAGTGCTACCTGTTGGGCGATTTACACCAAAACGTAAACAGCACAAATTTATATCAAATTATAACCGAATCTGAAATTTGATAAAAATCCATAATTAGTTCTTGAGATAGAGCGATTGCAGAAATCGTGAAAAATGCAGCATAGCAGCGGCAGCTGTTGAGCGATTTGCACCAAAATGTAATCAGCACCAGTTTATATCATGCACTAACTGAAAATAAATTTTTATTAAATTCTGTGTTCTTGAGGTAGAGCGCCTACAAATTTTGTGCCACATACAGGGTGTCCAGCGAATAAGACACTGATTTCAAAATTAAATATCTCACAAACAAAGATCAATAGAATTCTGCGGTAAACGGTTTCTTTATTAGCTAAGTTGTAAAAATGTTATACAGAAGTTTCGAAAATTTAGTTGTAAAAACCGTTAACAGATGGCGCTGTACTCGATATGCCTGTAAATTGTTCTTCGAAGTCCAGAGCGATCAGTTCGAGGCACTTCACTCATTTTGAGGAGTCGATGCTGAGTCGACTCACTTGACTGATGAGTCGACATAGTGAATTGACTCTCGACTCACTTGCGCAAAATGAAAAGCAACTGATCTGGTAAAACTTGCTGGATCTGTTAGTATGAATATTCAAATGTGCGATGCAAGCATGTCAGTTAATGTTTTATTATTTAAATTACCATTAAATAAAGTTTATTTATTAGTCCAATAATAAGATAGTTATCTTTCAGTTTCATGTATTTCAACTCTTTATTAACACTTAACTGTTAGCGGTCTCACAGACAACTACATTTTTCAATTTTCACAATTAAACTCGTAATTTCCAGTGAATACCATGAAATTTTGTTTCATTTGGAGCCCTAAAACTATTGCTAGAGATTCTGAATATGAGAAGTTTAATTATAATAGTCCTGTATTTGATGTTTAGTACAGAAACAGTACCCTGTGAGTTAATAGAGACTTTCATTCATCTTTTAACCTTTTCACTGCCTTGAACTGATATATTTGTTCTCTAAACTGTAGGTTTCACTGCTATTTTAAGAGTTAATCGAATGGTTTCACAACAGCTCACAGTTGTAATGTGGTAATTTTCTGTCACAGTAGTTAACCCGGGAGAACTCGCTGCATGAGATTTTCTCTCACAGTCGTACTTTTTTTAAGACTCTTATTTAAACCATTTTTCATTTTAATTAAAATTTAAAAATGTTATTTCAATTATTTTACCTATTTCTGAGTAAAAGTACTAAGCAAAGCAAAAGAAATTATATTAAGCGAATGTAAAATAAAAGAAAAGCAATTGGGCACCGTGAGAGAAATTCTCACTAGCGAGTCCTAGTACTATTGTTTGAAATGTTCAAAAAAGCGAAATTTTATTAGAAATATTACTGTACAAACAGTTTAGTGCAAAAACAGTATTTTAAGAGTTAATCGCGCCTTTTATTCATCTTTTAATCGAATGGTTTCACAACAGCTCACAGTTGTAATGTGGCAATTTTCTATCACAGTAGTTAAAGGTTAAATGAACTTTTTCAGATGAATTGTCATGTATAAAATTCATATCACATTTAGGACCATGGATGTCTTATTCAGGTTATAGCTGCCGTAAATGCGACAAAAATTACCTAAACGCGACAATCATATATTATGGTTTTATACCAGAGATAATTATTAAATTTATACGAAACAAGTTAGTTTTGAACTAAAGGTACAGTATTCAGTAATTTGTTGCTTAATAAAATATATATTTATATAAATATAATAAAATGCCAAATATACCCTAAATGCGACAAAACTATGGGGGAATCGCATCTCATTTAGGCACAATGACCTTATAATGCTATTTTAATTCCGTTTTTTAAATAAAAATGTTCGCAAGTAATATTAAATGGATATAATTTACATATATTTTTTAAAAGTTTATCCAATCGATTTTTTTAATGTCCCTTATTTAAACCCAGATATGTAATATATTTTCGGAATCCTATAGCTACCACGCCCCCCCCCCTTTTTTTTTCGTAAACAGCTAGGCTGTGTGTGTGTGTCTCTATGGATGTATCTCAATACTATATGGTTATATATTATCATGGTTTTCAAAATAAAATTTTAAAAGGGAGTAAACTATCAAAACTATAAACATGAACTATATCAAAAACTATAAACATGAGAAAACAAGAACATTTTTAAACTTAGTCTCATCCCCCCTCCTCGAGGCAGGCGGGGGACTACTTATTGAATTCATTTGTATTCGAAAACGCGTAAAATTGACAGGTGTTCTTATTCAGGAACTATGTAATCGAATTTCGTTTTCCATTTTTTGACAAAATATCTTTCAAAAAATGCTGTCAAAGTTTGCGTTTTTAATCGAATTTCCGTACATGTTAGCACAGAAAGAGAAAAACTTGCCATTACGTGACAAAAATCGCACTTTACGTATTTTTTTTTAAATAAATTTAATCAATTTATTTATGTTTAAAAAATGGAAAAAGCTATTTGATTCCAAATCACCTCAATAGTCAGGCCTGTCAAATTTATAACTTGATAGTTAAAAATGCTGCCTCTGAGCCCCGCAAAGTAAAATTTGTGTGTAACGGAAAAAATACGATCTTCTCCAAAACTATGTGACCGAGGATAATCGCTATAATTTTCTAGCAAAGTTTGAATACACTACTATGGCCCCTAATTTTTCTTTTCATCATTTTAGTTTCAGTACATTCGGAAATAGGTTGGATGGGGCGGGGCGCTCCCCGAGCGCGCGCACACACACACACACACTCAAAAAAGAAAAAAAAAAAAAAAAAAAAAATCCGTTTCCTGTTTTGTTTTCAGCGCAGAAAATACAAACTTTTAAATTTTGATATATATAAAAAATAACTCCTCAAAACCTTCCACTCCCAGTTAAAAAGAAGGTAATTTTTTAGACATGGGGGGGGGGGGGGGGGTACGGGATTAACCCGGGAGAAGTAGCTAGTCAGAATGCCCAATTGCTTTTCTTTTACTTTACATTAATATAATATCAACTTTTTTTGGTTGGCTTAGTACTTTTATTCACAAAAGAGGTAAAATAATTGTAAAACATTTTGAAATTTTAATTAAAATGAAAAATTTTTAAATAAGAAAAAAAATAAAATAAATAAAAAAAAAGTACGACTGTGAGAGAAAATCTCAAGCAGCGAGTTCTCCCGGGTTAAACAAGAATATTTCTATATTTTACAGTTTGGCTTAGAGGTGTTCACCGGCCAAGCCCGTGGCAGGGCTAGGACAAATTTTTCGCAGCACTGGGGTCGGACAGGGCTTTACATCTTTTCTGAAGGCTTGGGAAGGGCCTAGGTATTGCTCTTTCCGGACAAGGCTAGAGCCTTTCTTTTTTCTGAAAGATCGCGCCGAGCCGAACTTAATTTTTCAGTATTGATCCGCGATTGGCTTCTTTCTTCCAAGGTTTTCAAGGGGCGACATTTTATGTGCCGGCCCAGCCCGTACGAAAATTATTGTATTGGCCTGGTCTGGTCCGTGTAATAATAAGTATAAAATTTGGCCCGATCCAAGACTTTTTGCAAAAAATGCATATATTTTTAAATTGCAATTATACTTATTGCCATACTACTGTACAATTAAACTTAAAAACTTATTATTTTTAAAGAAAAGCCATTTCTAGGCAATAAAATTAAAATACAATAAAACATGTGAAAAAGAACCTGTGTATGACGGAATGCTGTCTTAAACTAAAAAATGTGTTGATACATGAAAAATGAATATAATAATATGTGAGGAAAAGTATATAATACATTTAAACCTGCACAGAAAGAAACTTGTCTATAACGTAGATTTTTTCATTCCTAAGCAATTTCGTTTTCGACGATTTTACGAAATAGAATTTTTCACATTATTAAATCTCCAATGAATAGAATATGAATTAACGATATTAAATTTAACTGAAACATTTACATACAAATAGAGATTCATTAAAAACATAAATACCGCAGCACAGGTCTCTTCTTTAAAAATGAAGATTATAAAAATGAAAATAAAAGCTAAAATAAGTATTTTTGGTCAGAACTCCTCGTAACGAACAATTTTTAACCATATTGACGTAAAAAATTCATGCTTTCTAGAAATTTAGTTGACCGGAAGGCCTCAGTCTGATATTTTAACTTTTTTCCTGGCCGTATCAGTTTTATACCGAGACGGGCCATTACTTTTTTTGTACGGGTCGAACTTTTAAATTTTATATAGAGGTGGGCCCAATTTTTTTCTAAGGGCGGGCCGGACCAGGTCTTATAAATTTGGGCCTTTGCAGACTTGTAGTTTGACTGTTCCCATCTCCCATCCAACAAAGTCTAATATAAAAAACTTCTTTTATGTAAAATTAAAACCAAAATAATAATTCAAGCATTCACTCGAAAATTTTCTTATCCGCGATGCGAAAAATAGAATTGCTTCATCTTTACAACCAACCAATGTTACTTCCGCAAGTGAATGGAGAATCGAATCACTATGTTGGCTCATCAATCAAGTGAGTCGACTCAGCATTGGCTCCTCAAAATGAGTTGAAGTGCCTCGAACTGATCGCTTTGGACTTCGAAGCACAATTTATAGGCATATCGAGTACAGCGCCATCTGTTAACGGTTTTTGAAACTAAATTTTAAACTTCTGTATAACATTTTTACGACTCAGCTAATAAAGAAACCGTTTACCGTATAATTCTATTGATATTTGTTTACGAGATATATAATTTTGAAATCAGGGTCTTATTCGCTGGACACCCTGTACAAACAAACACAGTGACAGTCACACAGACAGACTCACAGACAGCCATTTTGTAAAAAACATGTTTTTTTTTTTTTTTTTCAGGATCTCTGACCCCCAAAACTTGTAAATCCGTCGAATTGCAGAATTCGAAAATTTTGACGAATCCAATACTTTATTCCCGTAAAAAATAGAAGAAAGTATAAAAATATGTCAATAAATTTGTATTTAAAAACTATTTTTTGATTTATGTTTACATAACAATACATAACAAAATTCCTAAGGTAAATTTTGGTGAACATAAGAGGGACTTTCTTCAAACTTTCAAAGACTATTTTCTTAATAATATTATTTTTAATAAATGTATTTTGAATAAAAGTGTAATATATATATTCTTTTCAAAAAATCGAATTTTATTTTTGTTTGTGGAATAGGAAAACTTGTTTCATTTAAAAAATATATATATATTAGCATTTATTTATTTAAAAAATTCTGTATGTCTTATCATTATTCGCAAAAGAAAAAAGGTTAAAAAATAAACAAATTATAATTAAAGAGAGATTAAAGAATGTTAAAAGTGAATATCAGCAAGCTTTTTATTCAAACGGACCCTTTCCCAGTATATTTCCAACGTATATCGTTTTGAAATATATGTCTGCTTGGCTTATCAAAAATTTCATATATTTCTTCATCTAACTTAAGTAGTACTTTCAAACATTAATACTGTATTGATATTCTTGAAAAATGAAAACTAACCTTTCGTTTAGTACGACATTTCTAAGAGTAAACATGTGTATTTAAGTTCTAGAACATAAATTTTTACAAAGCATTAAACCAATAATATAGGTATAGAGTCGACGTTTATATCTATTATATAAACATACCACAAAGATTAATGTTCCTTCTCTTTTAGTTCAATGACATTTTTGCATTTCTTTCCGTCTTGCAGATAAATCGTAGCCATCGAAAAGATGTAGTGTGTACATAATATCTCTTTTATGTAAAAATATGTAATAGTAATATCCTAGTATGATTTATAATAGCAATACCAATGGCAACAATGGATAAATACAATGAAAAATAAATTTAAAATACTGATAAATAATATGTTCATTAATAATAAACCCATACAAGTACACATATTAATATTTTTGTGTTTTATGCTTTGTATTTTAATAGTAGCAAAGGGGGAAACTTTAACACTATCTAATGACATTTTTTCTAAATAAAGAACTTTAAATCTAATTCCGAATTCATATCAGATTATTTTGAAAAGTTTCTGCTGAACGTTTGACATGATTATAATTCCTTTTAAGAAAATGTGTCAAATCTGTTGGAAATAAATTTGGTACTACTCCCCTATTGAGAATAATAGATCTTGGAATAAAAACACCTTTCATTGTTATTTCTTAATTTATTTTTATAATTTTCAAGTGTATTAGCGATTTAATTGGCAAAAATATTTTGCTCACAAATTTATCAACAATTTACTTGATACGGATTTGTACTGCCTCCTCCCCAAATACTTTTCTTTAATTATTGCAATAAATCCGGCATATCATCACTATTGTCTATAATGAAGGTTTCTTGAATATTATGGTTCCTTTTTGTAGATGCTTCAGACGGATAAGAGGGCTGCAAAACAAATATTGATTATTTGAGTAAAAAGACAGGAAGCTATTGAATTAAGATCAGTCAGTGGTAAATCATCTGAATGTCTTTATTTCCACCGGGATCGTTTCAAACACAACCGAGTTAGGCGGCTAGTGCCGAGGCTGGAGAATGAGGCGAAATATTACATTTTTAATGCTCACAGAAAGAGAGACAAGAAAAAGGTATCACAATTATATTTTCTCCAAATGATCGAGTATTGGCAAGAGTACACATACACTTTCACCAATTACGTATGCTATATGGCGAGAATACCATGAGAGAAGAGATGCGGTCAGAAGTTGTTAATTGTACTTGAATGGAGGGCGTAAAAGGGTAATATGAATTATTTACCGCCAACTGATTACGTAGGAATTATGGCTCAGAAATCGCTAAGAAACACTCTATAGGGGTTGTCAAAGATCTCACGGGACTGAAACGCCAGCAAGCAAACGTTAATAAATTAAAACAAAATAAAGACAGGGTACCAATAAAGAAATGACTAATATATTGCATCTGGAGAGTAACGGTTAAAAATGTAAAAGTAACATGTCTGACTAATTTTTGCATATTATCAAAAGTAGGCAGAAGGAATAAAATTAGAGCGCGGTTGCTAGGCGGGAAAAGGATATTATTTCTTTTCTTTCAAATGCAGTGCGATGCGGTTAAAATATTAATGAGACTGAGAATTGACTGCTAAATTTATGACAGAGAAAAGAGCGATAAAAATAGATTGAATCCAAATGCAGACAGATAATTAAATTTAAGAATTTAAAAAAGAGTTATTTTAAAGGGGGGTAAAGGAGAAACTATTAATATTAATATGTGAAGGTAGACGTCTTCACATCGTCGGTAATCGTTTATAATCTATTGTTGGATGAATTCTTTGATCCTCAAATTTTTCCAGCTTAATGATTTGGTGATCAAACTAACTCCAGCCACTTTTCTCATTACGTCGTTCTATCTTACCACAGCGCGTTTTTTCGGTACCGCGAAGATTGTTTGATATTATGAAAGAATTCCAGTTAAAATGTTTTAGCTTACTATACTAAATTTTGTTCTCTGCAAATTTTTAATTATTTTAGATATTTTTTAATGTGGTTTTTAACGTTTTTTCGCGTTCCATAGCGATTTCTTAGCATTCGTAAAAGGATTCTTTTTCAAAGTTTTAGTACATTTTAGTAAATTTTACTCTCTAAGATGTTTGAAATTTCAGGAATTTTAAATGAGATTTTCAATACGATTTTTATCGGGTTTTTTGTGACTTCTGCAGCGACTTCCTGACATTCGTAAAAATAATTGAGTTTCAAAATTTTAGCACACTATTGTAAATTTTGTCTTCAGCAATTTTTGAATTTCTAGCGAATTTTAATGCCATTGTAATAGCAAATTTTAGCGTTTTTTTCGCGTTTCACGGATAATGTTTGACATTCATAAAAGAAACTCTGTTTCAAATATTTACCCTAATATAGAAAATTTTGTCCCCTTCGATTTTTGAAGTTTTATGATTTTTAGCATTCTTTTGTGTTTGTGGCGAGTTTCTGATATTCTTAAAAGAAATTCAGTTTTAAACATTTAGCGTTGATATATTACATTTTATCTTCATCGACGTCCAAATTTTTAGCGATTCTTAGCACTATTTCATGTTTCCAGCCGATTTCTTTAACATCCTTGAAAGAATGTCGGTTTCCACGTTTTAGACCACTGTACTAAATTTTGTCATAGGCGATTTTTAATTTATGGTGACTTTTATGCGGTCTAGTGGTTGCGCAGAGATTTTTTACACATATTTTTTTTAAATAAAAATCTGGTTTTAAACATTTAGCCCATAAATAGAGTAAATTTTGTCCTATTCAGACTAAAGTTTATGTTTATACTGAATTCGTACATCGATTTTTTAATTTTTAGCGAATTGTTTTATGAGATTTTTCGAATTGTTTTCGTATTTTGCTGCTAGTAATATCATATTTTACTTAATTTTCTCAATTCTATCTCATATTCTAAAACGTATTTCTCTTAGAAAATCAACAAAAAGCTAAGTAATGAAGTTATGTTCAAAAGACCAAGTTAGTTACAAGAACATTTTTTACAACAACTTTTATTTATTTATTTATTTATTTATTTATTTTATAATAATGCTTTTATGATCCGATTCGTACCGTGAAGTATAAAATGTATTGGATAAGAATGAGTTTATATTTTTTATAATAAAATAAAAGTATATTTAAATCAATTTACAATATAGTCCAGGCAATAGGGAATTTTACCTAGCAAAATTAATGGTAGTTCTGGAAATCGGCTTACTTTATGTTTTTAGGGTCACTGAATCCGAATTTGTAACTTTCCACCAAAATTTCCCCCGACAAACCCCCCCCCCCCCCAAAAAAAAAAGGTTTTTATTAAAAAAATCAATTTTTTTATTATTTTAGGGAAAAAGTATCTAGAAAGTCTTAAAGTAGACAAAATTGGCAACAAATTAGATGCATGACATTATGACTTAGGATGAAGGGGAAGGGGGGATCTGCTTCGGAACATGAGCGTGGTGCTGCGTGGACTAAGTTGCACAATTCCACTTAACCACTCACACATTTACATTCACCCTCCCATCTCCCCGTCGAACTTTCTCTATAAGGTTTACTTGAAGTTTTTTGGGTCGCTGAATCCGAATTTTTAACTTACCGCAAATCCCCCCCCCCCCAAAAAAAAAAGTTGTTATTAACTTAAATTTTTTATTGTTTTAGGAGAAAATTTGCAACAAATAGGATATATGACATTATGACGTAGGATAAACGGGGAGAGAGGGGGCTGCCTCGAAACATTTCCCGCGCGCTTTTCTCAAAAACCAAATTTTTTCAAAAAAATCAATTTTTGGGGGGGTTGACGGATGAAATTTTGGTGAGAAGTTACAAATTTGGATTCAGCGACACAAAAAAATATAAAATGAGTCGAAATCCAGAACTAGTATTAATTTTGCCATGTAAAATCCCCTATTGCCTGGACTTCGTAACTTAGTGCACGTAGCGCCGCAGTGCATGTTCAGAGGCAGCCCTCCCCATCCCCGTTCATCCTACGTCATAAAGTCATATATCCTATTTGTTGCAAATTTTGTCTAGTTTCTAAATTTCGTGATGATTTTCCCCTAAAACAATAAGAAATTTAAGTTAAAAACAACTATTGGGTGGGGGGGGGAAATTTTGGGGGGAAGTTAAAATTTCGGATTCAGCGACCCAAAAATTTAAAGTAAACCTTATAGAGAAAGTTCGACGGGGAGATCGGAGGTTGAATGTAAACGTGTGAGTGGTTAAGTGGAGTTGCGCAACTTAGTTCACGCAGCACCGCGCGTGAACTAAGTTTTTAATAAACTAAGGTTTTTTTAAAAAAAACCTTTTGGGGGGCATTTTACCAAAATTTGGGGGGGGGGTTGCCGGGGGAAATTTTGGTGGGAAGTTAAAAATTCGGATTCAGCAACCCAAAAAACATATAGTAAGCCTTTTTCCAGAACTACCATGAATTTTGCTAGGTTGAGCCCCTATACGGTCTCTATTGCCTGGACTAATACTTTAAGTTTATATTGAAGTATTATACTAATGGAAAGAAAAAAAATTAAATGTGACAAGTTTTTTTAAGGAAAATTATATGTATTAATAAGCATAATGCAGAAATATGTAAGTATATTATATGTGAAATACGCTGATTCACTGTATTTGCTGTGTTTCACATATTGAGTTTTGCCATGTAACTTCCGACAGACATAGCAAAAGTATTAAACTAATATTAAACTCTCCCCTTGAACTAAATCATTGTTTTTTTTTTTTTTTTTTTTTTTTAAGATACAAGGTAGTAGCGAATTCGCCGGGAAACCAAAGAAACATGTTGTTCATTAACTCGAATTCTGGTGTTATTAAAGCAATTTAAAATCTCTAAAAACTTTTGAAGGTAGCACAGGATTATTCTTAAGTGTTTGGATATTTTCCAGCAGAGGGCGAAAGTGTCAATCTCAGAGGGTAATTTAATTTAATTGGTTTATTTGTCTTTGATTGATGACTGGGGCTTTATGACGAAAGGAAGCTTCTTCGAGATCTGGGTTCATCACTAACCACATATAAGCAAGTTCCGTTAATATTAGCAATCTTAATCTTAAAGATCGTCTGAATTTGAAGTCTGAAAGTAATATATAATGGGCTGGGAAACCAAGTTAACAGGGGCAAATTTGATTTAAGCGCTCTCAAGACTCTTGAAATTTGAAAAAAATGCAAAAAAAGTATATTTTCAACATCTTAAAATGTACAATCTTTTAAAACGAAATTTTTATTAGGATGAAAGGTATAAGTATCTTCTTTCGTTTCATGCATCTAAAAAATTGAAAGATGCACAATTGGCATTTAAATGGGACTCTAAATTGTCAGACATTTGACGAACATAAAATTGGTATAACAGATTACGCGCAGGATTTCAAAATAAATTTTGCAACTAGAATAACATTTTTGTGCCTACGTATACTTCAGATTGTAATGTCTATCCTAAACCTAAATAAATTTGTATTTAAAGCACTTTTACATTTTTCATACAAAGCTGTATTTAGCTAATACAAAAGTTTGAAATTTTCAACAATATAATCACCTAAAGAAATATTTTTTGAACAATAAAAAGGAAATTTTAGGTAAGTTTATACAGACTAACATCAAACATATGTTTTGAAAATTTAATTAAAAAATATTCAGAAGTTTTTGAGATATCGTGCGCGTTATTCTCAAAAACGTCATTTGGAGAAAAATGACTTCAGAGTTTCGGAAGCGTCGCTTCAGCTATTGAACGGGTATATTTCAAAAAACCATAACTGCTGTTATAATAAAAATTTCAAGGAAAAATTTATATCAAAATGTTCGGAAAAGATAGGAGTTTATTATCTAAAAAAAATTAAATTTTGAAACTTTAAAAGTCCTGAGACACCTTAAGCATTAGATTCTAAAGTTTTAAAAATAAGCCTGGGAATTTTAACTTTGAAATTTAATTTTAATTTTAAATTTTAAAAGGGTTTTCTTTTTAGCCTTTCATATATATATATATATATACATTAATATCAGAAAAAATTCGTCAAGATGTATCTAGCTTTAGCAGTCCTAATACAGGGTCATCGAAAAATAATGCCTAGATTTTAAAAAATCATAACATCGAAACCTTTTATGTTAAATAAGAAATTTTTTCACTACACGATAACTGGTGAACGCAAGTTTGGTTTTAGTTCAGCAGAATTCGTTTGCGTGTCTTTGTTATGCGCGGATTAGTTGCGCAGTCGTCAAGGCCAGCCGACGCGCCAGACTGCAGCTGCTCAATACAATGTTGACATTGCAACAAAAAGAACAGTACGATGTTGACAGTGCAACAAAAAGAACAGTGCGTTATTTCGTATGTGGAGTCAAAGTCAATAGTCAGTGTACAGTGGCATTTTCGGAGAACTTATCCAGGTGAAACTGCTCCTGGTGCTCACATTGCACACATTTGCTCCTGGTGTTCACCGAACGGCGCTCACATTGAAACATACTAAGGTACGGGGAAAAATACTTCTTGCCGCACATTATAAGACTAAATCCAATAAATTACCTTTCATGGTTTTTTTGTGATAGTTATTTATAATATTGTCATTATTTTTCGATGACACTGTATTTAAAAGAAATATATTGATGAAGTTATCCGATCAAAACCATGTAAAACTTGTTTGTTTTACATGTTTTTAATATTTTCAATACTTTCGAAAAACAACGTACACAAATATGGACAGTTTTACTTTTTCTTATTTCTATTAATCTCAGAAACTGAATGAGAAATGTACGTGAAAAAAATATTGTGTTTACACAAAATGTTTATTTTATATAGATTTCAAACGTTATCAGTATAGCAAAAACATAAAAAAATAGTTTATTACCTATTGTTCTTGACAACTAATAAAAGCTCTATTCATTTGATATATATTATTCATATTATTCAGGTTATATTCATGTTCTTGAGATTGATGCAGACGACTTACACATTTTTCTTTTTTCATTTTACTCGATTTTCGGATTTCATGTAAAGTATCATTTCTAAAATTCAAAATAATAAATTCGGATAAACTCTTTGAAGAAACTGTAAAAACTTTGAAGATTTCTTCCAATGGCAACGTCCTTCCATTTGTTTATTGGGCATTACTGCTTGAAGAATCATTTGGCAATAGTTTATTTATGGAAAGTGGTCTACGGTTAATGGGGTTAATAGGTCCTTTATAGTAAAGATAAATTACTGCTTTTTTTGCAAATCTGCTACTTCGAGAAACAAAGGTCAAAAATTTAAAATTAAATCAGTGTAATTTACTGCATGGAATATTTATTAGTATTGTATTTTCCTTATCTACTATTTTTATAGAAAAGGAACTTATGTTAGAAAAAATTATTGAATTAAATTATAATTTATCTAACAAGATTTATTTTTACCTCAAAATGTCAAAAGTTCTAAATATATGCACTCAATCTTCTATGTTTTCATACCTTTAGGTACAGAAACACACGAGGTGAACTTACTAATCATCTACTATAATCGGGTCTAAAGGTGTTTTCCACCAAGATATGACTTGGTAGACCAGATGCATTTTAATATGATAATAGAGATTTAAACCAATCCTAAAAGTTCAACCTAGAGCTGGATTCTTCAGCGTCCGCCCGGTTTTCCACGTTTGAAATTCATATTTCTTTTTTCCTAACTCACTGTATGGGATTTTAAATAGGGCGCAGTATATAGATATATAATAAATATTATGAATGTTTTATACCATCCTATTTAAACTTATATACAGTTATTTTTTAAGTGTAATATCCAACATGTCATCGAATAACGTACTTTATGAGAAAATTATTTTCATCTTCCTTTAATGTCAAGATTGCTTAATTGTGTTTTTTTAACACATATATATAACGGAAAGCGGCAGTACAGACAATAACGTCATGGGGTTCACGACTGAAAATCCAAAATTAGTTAAAACTCGGTTCGAATATTAAACGCAATCATTCTACAAAGTCATATCTTGGTGGAAAAAACCTGAAAACCCGATTTTAACGGTTGACTTGGAGTTTTACCATTGTGTTTTCCTGCACCCAAAAGTTCGAAAACGTGGTGGACTGGGGGCAGGAAAACACAATGGTAAACCTATGAGTGAATTGCTAAAATCTTGTTTTCAGGTGTTTTACCCCAAGATATGACTTGGCAGACCGATTGCGTTTTAATATGCGAATCAGCTTTTAACTAATTCTGGAATTTCAGCCGGAACTCGATGACGTGATTGTCTGTGATGCTGCCTCTCTGTCTAATTCGCTGTGATATAATTGCTTTGTGACAGCATAATACCTCGGTCACTAACGAGCGAATTTTATGAGACTTTTGCTAATATATATATATATATATTACATCCATCCATACAAAATAAAATAAAAGAATAAACTGAATGAGCTTTTAAACGTTAAATGATGGTTTTCTAACGTATAATATAATGCTTTTTTAAAATATGAAAGGATGATGTTTTTTTTATATTCATACATACTTAATTACACCTATAAAATTTCGCTTTCCATTACCCGGGAAAATATCCCAAATACTGATGTCCCTTACTAGAAAAAAAGTAGCAAGATGAATGAGGATTTATCAACAAAACATAGAAAAAACGCCTATAATATCAACAAGAATTAATTAATTTGTTATATGGAGGGTTTGGAATTGATATTGGATAGATATATTCAGACTTCATTCTTCATTTCAATACTAAATACAAAGCTAATACAAAAACACCCACATGCCATCATACGCAATCATTTTATCGTAACTCATTATCAAGAAGTTATAAATATTTTTGAACATAAATAGCACTTTTCTTCTAATATTACGTAATTTATCAAATCACTTAACTGCATCAAAATCTACTCATGTTGTATGGAACAACCATCCCAAGTAATTCTGAATTTTGACGCAAATGTTTTCCAGTTTAGAAATATTGATATATGATAAAAGTATTAGACAGAAAAGGAAATACATATCGTATAGAAAACTACAATAAGTCAATCACTAATATTTGTAATGAAACACTTTCTTAAACCTTATATATCAAAATATATACGGAAACATAGAGTGAAGCATATAAAATAATTACACATAACATTAAATGGCAAATATAAAGAATACATTCTGAGCTCCCGACGAATTAATTGGAATTTATATAATTAATCTTTGTAATCTTCTTGACTAAGTAGTGTTAACGAGGATTCTGTTATTTCATTATAATTAATAGTTGTCGTAAATTAAAGCTACTCTGTCCTTGGGTAAGGAGTGAAACAAAGATAAATTGCTACCAAGTATCTAATAACACAGTCCTTAGAATATCATTCTCTGCATAATTTAATTAAACATGGAGTAAAACAAAAAAATAAATGTTTGCTCTGAATACATTAATTAAATCGATTTGTAAAATTTTGCATTTCCTTACTTCAATTCATCATGTTGTACACGTTTGAATAAGCATAAAATGTACATTATTTCTTTTTTTATTTATCCTTCTATATATATATATAAAGTTTTGATTTGGAAATGGACCAATGAAAATCTGCGTAGAGATTCCGGGTAGATCCACATTCAATTTCAATGCTTAAGCATGGCCATTAATCGTTAATATTAAAGAAACTGTTGCATACAAAAATATGAATATCGGTGTTATTATAGAGAAATGTTTGATAAACACGCTGATGCAGACAGTTTTCAAATCGAAGAATTATTTTAAGAGATATTTAATGCTAAAGTTGGACAAAATCGTTCCATTAAAAAAGTTTTATTGGAGCAAAAACTATACATGAGAATTTAATCATTTTAGATCATTTTATACGTTATAAGTTCCAAGTGTGGAGATTGTATTTATTTTTCTTATTTGACTCATTTTTTGAGGTATTATTTCAATTTTAATTCGAATTTTCAGCATTTTGAGAGATATTTTTTACAAATTTTAGAAAATGCTATTAATTTAAACTGTTGCCAGTTGTATAAATAGCGCAAACTATAATGTTTACTTCAAATTAAAAATTCATTTTACACGTGACTATTATAAACAAAAAATATAAAAAGCAGGAACTCATTGAAAATTACGTCATAAAAATTATAATTACACGTGAATTTTAAAAGAGACAGAATATTGTAAAATAATAAATTCATAAACATGCGTTAGAAGTCTTAAATAGGAAAATTTACGTCATATTTACGTCACATTACACTTATTATATAAAATGAACAAAAAATAATATTGAAAAACAGTTTAAATTTAAAAATTGCTCGAGACATTTATTTGATATTTTAAGATGATCATAATATTTCATTTCTAACAAAAGTATTTTTACGTGAATATTAAAAAGAAAAAGAAAAGTTTCGTGAAAATTACGTCAGATTATAATTCTCAGATTCAAATTATAATTCAACCTTTCGAAATTTTTTTAAAGCCGATTAAATTATCGTGCTGTTAGAGTCTGCGGTGTCTGAACGGGGGTTGACGAGCGTAGCTCGTAGGGTGCAGAGCCCCCTAGTTATATACATAATTATATTAAAATTTGCAACTCTTAACGCGTGTAAAATTATCTGAAGCAACAGAGTAACTTTCTATATGCTGGCATGAAATGCGCATCCCATCTTCTTTTCAAAAGAAAGTACGTTTTTTTCACGTTACGTAAAAGTTGTAAAATCCAGCTTTTAATAGAACATGTACAACAGTCGTGGGAAAAAAAAAGTAAACACCACCTATTAACTCCTCAACAAATTATCATTGAAGAAAGTTACTGGTACCGAACGATTGCAAATAAAGTCTACCTTTAAATGATGTGTATAAAATTTGCTTAAGGGACCATATACATATTAAAAGGAACCCAAACTTCATTTTTTTCAATGGCAATATACAATTTTAACAATATATTTCAAATCTTCGGTTCAAACTATGCCTAGTCACTAAATTTCAAATCATTTGAATGATAAGTTTTTGAATTATAAACGTTCAAAATTTATTGCTCTTAATGTTAAATTACATTTTCATATTTTCATTAATATCTCCTGAAAATATATGTGTTATTTTTTGTGTAGCAATAATACTAAAAGACCCAAACATAAATACATTGAATTTGAAATTTTTATAATTTTACAATATAAATTATGAATTATGAAATTAATATTCAACAAAATTATGAACTGCAACCTACAATTTTTTGATGGATTTAGATTTATTTAATCCTGCTTTGTGGAAATCCAGAATTTCACACTTTTATTCCAAATAAGTTCTCAAATTATGCTTAACAAACGGCAAATGATGCTTTAAGGGGTCTATGATAGAAGTGACTAGATATTTTTAAATTTCTTATGTTATCCTGTAAATTAGCAGTCTTCAGTGACTGCCTGAGCGAAGATTAAGATGCCTTGAACAAGAAGGGTGCTCTCTCGGTCAATAATCGAGTACCGAACTTCAATTTGGATACAGCCCCTAAAATACGGTCGTTTTAAAATAATTAATTTCTCGTAAACGTATCTTACGAATTGCATAAAAACTTGTCTTTAGGCTAATTGAAGGGTGTAGAGATCATTTATGCTGCCAGAAGTGTGTACTGCTATTACAAAAAATAAAGTTGTGTTTCGTTTTTATATGTAGATTGCCTCCTAAGCAAATTTTATATACATCATTTAAAAGTAGACTTTATTACCCATCGTGTGGTGCCAGTAACTTTCTTGTACGATAATTTTTTGCAGAGTCAGTAAGGGGTGTTTCCTTTTTCTTCCAGGACTGTACCACGTTCTAACTATCGCAGAAACATGAACAAAGTGTACTAATGTTGTACATACGAAGTTGTATATAATGTATTAGTCTAGTAATTTCTCTATGTTTTTCTGTATTTATAAATATTAAATCTATAGTTTCCCGAAAACCTCCTATATAAATGTTATTCCCAACTTCCAATTTCATTGCGGGCTGGAGTCTAATTGTCTGGAGGATTACAATGGACAGACATTTTTATGATAAAAAAAATATTATGGGTCAGAGATGAGAATTTTCGTGGCCCGGCTTATGGGGCTTCCAGGGATCAGAGCAGATCACATGACCTAAGCGGGACACACCTCCGATGACCAATCGAAAAGCATGCTTTCGATGCTAATATGAGGGCGTATTCTGAATGCATCCAGAAATAATTTAGATATAGTGAGAAAATGGTGTCCCCTGATTTCTTATTTTAATTTTTAGAAAAAAACCCCACCAAGGTCAAACATCAGTTGATTTTTGAATTTGCTTGAAGTAACTTCAATATTTTTTTCGGTCATTTTCCGTACTGGGTAAAGATGCCTTCTCCCCCGCTAATTTTTTAATTATTTTATTTTACCCAAATATGCTATGAAGGCAGTGACTCTTCTAATGGTCCTGCACATAAATTTTTTAATGGTATTCTCTATTCCCGAAGAGTCTCCACTGAAACTTCTAGATGTCCTGATACCTCGTATGTGTTAACAAACTACAGGTATTGGAATTCACCTTTTATTTCCGTTAGAATTTTTTATAGGTAGAAGCTAAGCGTGGGACTTGGTATTTTCTTGTCTTACAATTTTTTTCTTGATAATTAATAACAGGTAATCTTTTACTGCATATTAATAACATTCCCCACAGTATTTCTCAAAATAAAAGGAAAGAGTATTTCTGAAATTTGACTATTATTAATCCCAAATGGGAACCTATTAAAATAAT
Source organism: Maratus speciosus (assembly GCA_963932465.1). Taxonomy (NCBI): domain Eukaryota; kingdom Metazoa; phylum Arthropoda; class Arachnida; order Araneae; family Salticidae; genus Maratus; species Maratus speciosus. The sequence goes on along the minus strand of OZ010786.1, from coordinate 508,763,977 downwards.
TGTATGACTAGCAAAATAATGTGACCTAATTTCTTTCAATTTTCTTTATTTTAATTTTTTTGTAACCTTATATATTTGTAAATAAATTAATGTTATTTATAAATTTTGTGTAATATTTCAATTGTGTTATTAGATTACTGAATTTTGGTTAACATGGGTAGAATTTAAATTAAGGCTAGAATTGTTAAGAACAGTTAGTTAATGGTATTTTACATACTCAGAGACAAATATTAGAAATTCAGGAATAACAAAACGCGATGCTAATAATATTAATTACAGATTTTAAATCTTAAATTTGTTTAATTTCTAGATATGCCTATACGATCACTTTTCTTAATTAATACCTACATGTTACAACCTCCGAGTAAATAAGTTGGATTCACCCAATCCTACCTATATGTTTAGAAAGATCTAATTATTTTCTGGTATTAAGTAGCCATTTAATCTATAATAAACCAGATCATACCAGCACTATAAAAACTGAAACAAATTAAGCAATGATTTATTCCTTAGTTGTAGTACAAACGCCTGCCACATAAAAAATAACAATTATATAATTACTTCTTTTGGGGGGAGGGACAATTGGTATGGAGTAGATAGATTTTATTAAATGTCATTTTTATTTCCATTACTATATGAAAATATAAGGAAAAGTTACTCGCATAAAATATACCAATTACGTAAGCCTTTAATCTGCATTACTAAATAGACTCACAAATAACTATCATTATAAATCACACTTGAAATGATGAATACACGAACATAAAAATAAATCACTTTTTTCATAATAAAACGCTTGAAACAATCTACATAAAAATTAAAGCTGTTTTGAATTAAGACGCACACATTTCAAAATAGGTATTTGGAGAGTTTCTATTAGATACTCTAAATTGTACTTACAAGAATATTTTTTTAAATATACAAACAAAACTACAATAAAGCTCTTAAAATGGCTGTTGACTATAATGTAACACAATCTCTAATATTAATACAACATAACCTTTACTAATGTAACAATAGCAATTCAACACATTAGCAAGTCTTATATACTATAAAAGTTATAGAAATTTATAGTTCATTTTACATAGTATCTGTAAAATTCATGCATAGTACATTATGTGCCCGATGTGAAAAAAAATGTGAAAAATGCGTTTCCTGCTCATATTAAATACATTATTTAGAAAAAGAAAATTAACCTTTGCAGGACTACTCTTTTAGTTTTACTGAGCATCGTGTTATTATTATTATTTTGAAAATATTCAAGTGTTGACACAAATTGAAATTACGAGGAATTTACCGCTTCTACATGTTAACAAAGCGAAAATCATGTTTGAATACATATGTTTATAAGTGGAGATAGTTTATGATAAGCCTCAAGTACAACGTACCTACAAATATATTTTAATAAAAATAACTTAAAAGTATCAAACATATGGTTACATAAAACGAAGAGGCTTAACGTTACTTCAAAGGAAAACGTATAGATGTGTAGGACTGAAATGGTTAATATTTGAAAACATTTTGAGAAGAAATTTTTAAAGAGAATCAGGTATTTCATTAGTCAGATCAAAACCTCTAGCTGAAAGTGGTATAATACAATTTAATTAATGTAATACCTCGCATTTGTTCATTCTATTTACAAAAAATGATCATAACAAATATTAATACAGAATTGAATTATAAATATCTCACATTCACTTCTACTTTCTAGTAATAAAGCATTATTGATGTAGCTATATAGTAATAAAGAATCAGCTGTATTGGGTATATTGACTTACGTAATACGAGTAAATTTCTTTCTCTATCAGACAAATATGAGAATTACGATGCGTTTCTTAATATTTAAGACAAGACTTAAAACTTAACACAAATAAGTCATAAAGTAAGCTAAACACAAAAACTTGAAAGAGTGGAAATTAATTTCCCTTAATAATCCTTCTCAATACAAATATTTATCCTCTAAAAAATATCCGCGAAATTTCTTTATAATGTGTTTAGCTGCGAATCTATTTATGCACAATAACATTTATTTGGGTAACAACAAAGACAACAAACTATTGTTTGTGGTATCAGTCACAATTTTAATAAACATATCGAAATTATATGAATTATTCGTAAGCCTTTAAATTGCCTTCAGCTTCAAAAAGAAATATTTAATCCAGGGCGTGAAATTTCCACTCGCCAGCTCGCCAATGGCGAGCATATATTTAAGGTTGGTGAGTAAGTTTCGTCTTTTAAAATGTTGTGTTTCAAATCAAACTATACATAATCAGAATAGCGTGCCTCAATTCAGCGAGACTTGGAACTGTTTTAAAATCAAGCGACAGCATTTATCTTCCAAAAGAAGAAAAAATGCGGCGTCACCTACTTCCCTACCGTCGCCCATGGAAAAGACAATGACAGTGCTAAATCTAAGGGTTTGCTGAAAGGTTTGAAGGATTATAAATTTCTTAAAGTTCTGTACGTCCTCTTGGATCGCTACAGAAAATTGAACCCTTTAAGTAAGGTATTACAAAACAAGGAACTTGTCATTTCATCTTTAAAAATAAAAGTTGAACATTGAACTCAGTTCTGACAGATCTCGAATCTAGTGTTGGACCCAGGGAACAGGAGTTTTTGGACCAACTATTCATCTCAGGAATAATCAATGATGTGCAATTGACAAATATTAAAATTGGGGAGCAAGAGTTTGAGACTTCAAGGAGGAGATTTATTAAACATGTAAAGATATACAACACAGAAAGACTGCAATCTGTGTCAAATGATGGGTTAATATTTCTGCTTTTTTTACAGTTTGGGTTGGCCTCCCAAAGAAAAAATTCTTGAATTTGGGATAGAAGAAATAAAGAAACTCTTCGTATATTTGAACATGAGACTTTTTAATGGAAAAGCGGATATTGTATTGACAAAGTGGGCAGAATTCAAGTTTTTGAATAACACTGAAATATATGCTGGAAAAGTTTTTAAATGAAAAGTGTTCAGCAAGATTATCCAATTTGCTTCTAACATTTTGTGCTGTTCTACCAGTGATCACAGCTTCGTGTAAAAGAGGCTTCAGCTATCACATCAGTTTAAGACTGCATACAGGAACATTCTGAAGACTGAGACACTGGAGGATTTGACCAGAATTTCAATTAATAGATCCATCCTAGCAGAATCTGACACAACAGCTGCGATTGACAAGTGGTATTTCAGTGCAGAAAAGCAGCGCTATACAAACATGAACTGATAAAAGTACAGGAAAATTTTCCTTCATGATTGTTTAGTGGTATGTGACAATTTCTGTAACTAGTGAAACCTTATATCAACCTTCTTTTGAGTTAATATATATTTTTCTTATTTTGAAGTAAATATGTTTCGGTTTTTTTTTTATTTGTACATCCTTTTTTGATTTCGGTCACCAGAATGTTCTTCATACTACATCTGCTAAGATTTTTAAAATTGCTCATATTTTTCAGGAATGTCAAATATTCTGGATTTAACAGACAGACCCTTCTAACAATGGTTAATTTATATTCAGTTTGTCATAAATAGTTCATTTTCTGAGTAAGTGTGGTGGCCGACGTTGCTGTCTGAAGGAATGTAAAATAGTGGCGAGAAAACATTTTAGCCTGTCTAGTACCTTTTTAACTGAATTTTCATGCCCTTATATAATCGTTCCAAAGTAATACTAATATTGAATATCTAAATACCGATTGTACATAAAACATCGAATTTGAAAAAAAATATCAAACTTTCTTGCAGAAAGTGGTATAATAACAATTTAATGGATGTGATACCACGCACTTGTTCATTATATTTACTAAAATGGCCATAACTAATATTAGGACAATATCGAGTAATAAATATCTTAAGTACACTTCCAGTTTCAATTAGTTAATTATGTATATTGCCATTAATCTTTGTAATCTTAATGGTAAGGATTCCTGAGAAGAGATTCAGCTTATTCATTATTATGGATAGTAGCGGTAAATGATAGTGATTGTATAACACGTAGGTAAAACTTACTAAGAGAAAAATTTATCATTTAAGCATTTATTTTTCCCATAGTAATCCTTCTCCCTAAAAATGTTTAGCTTATAAAAAAAAAAAAAAATAGAGGAAATTTCTTCTTTAATGTGTGTAGCTTCAAACATATCTTTACATAATAACAAATTATTTGTGTAACAGCAAAAACAACAAACTTTTATTACATTTGTTTACTGTTTTTCAAACAATAAATTTGATTATATCAGTAACACTTTAATTAAACATATCGAAATTATATATATTCTTAGTAGGCATTTAAATCGCCTTGAAATTTTCGAAAAGAAATAATTAATCATTCCAAATTAATACTAATATTGAATATCTAAATATTGATAGTACATAAAACAATACATTTGGAAAAATATCAAAATTTCTAGCAGAAAAAGGAATAATGACAATTCAATTAATGTAATACTACGAATTTGTCCATGTTATTTACTAAAATGATCAAAACAAATATTTGGACAGAATCGAGTAATAAATATCTCACGTTCACTTCTAGTTTCAATTCGTTAATTAGGAAAATTGTCATTAATCTTCGTAATCTTAATCATAAGGATTGCTGACAAGAGATACAGTTTACTCATTATTATGGATAGAAGCTGTCAATGATAATGATTATTTAATAAACAGGTAATACTAATAGAAAAATTGGAAATTTCATCACTAATTTAACTGAATATCATTCTCAATCAACTCAATACTAGTATAAACAATTTTTAAAATATGCACATGTATCATGTTTACAAAAAAAACTTTATGCTTTTAAAATCTAGTTTTTAACGCTTTTTGTTAAAATTACATTTACCTTCTTTAATTTATAGTATCCGTTATATTTTTAGATATGTTAAAAAACTTATAACTTAACAAACTGGAGAAAAATATGAGGTATGTAAAGTACTGCCTCTTGATTTAGCGAAATGCTTAGAATTAGATATTATATATTAATATTTTCAGTATATTGTTAGACAAATCCTATAATACTATGGCTTTGATGATATAAAGCGTTTAGACATTTTCGATATTAAACATCATAATTGTCTTCATTTTATCAATGTAAAAGTATCAACATCTTCAAAATTCGGTTATGCAATAAGATAAATTTATTCCATCTCCCATAGGAAAACTAATTGTTAAAATTAGTTTAAAAGTTAGTTAAAATTAGTTAAAATTGTTATTCCGTGGGTCCCAAGCAAAACAGGACGACGAAGTTAAAGGTTTTCAGAGCACGAATGAAAAGTGGGAGATTCTGTCTGTTGGCGGCATATGCAACATTGCAGAAACTACTTCGTGAATCTCTATGTGCATTACAGTTCATTTCAGCAGTGATTAATGATGAAATATGTTTAATTGTTATTCCGTAGGTCCCAAGCAAAACACGACGAGGAAGTTAAAGGTTTGCAGAGCACGAATGAAAAGTGGGAGATTCTGTTGACGGCATATGCAACTTTGCAGAAACTACTTCGTGAATCTCTATGTGCATTACAGTTCATTTCAACAGTGATTAATGATGAAATACGTTTAATTGTTATTCCGTGGGTCCCAAGCAAAACACGACGACGAAGTTAAAGGTTTGCAGAGCACGAATGAAAAGTGGGAGATTCTGTCTGTTGACGGCATATGCAACTTTGCAGAAACTACTTCGTCATTCTCTATGTGCATTACAGTTCATTTCAGTAGTGATTATCAAGGACGACTCAACAAGTCTACAGCGTGAGTTTATATTGTGAAAAAATTTATATTTTTGTCAAAACAAATGCATTGATAATCGAAATGTTTGACCTGTAAATTGTAAATGACTTTCTGCATTTCTTAAATTGAAACTAATTGATAATCAAATGCTAATACATAGATAATTATTTTTACTATAAATAAATGATCACATAAAATATTTTCATGATGATCACATCCATCAATATTGACAATAACTATAGCGTAAAGTATAAATTGGATGTTTTAAAATATACGCAATTGGATAAAATAGATAAAATGCATACTTAGACCTGTCTTAGAATTATATAAATGAAAGTGAACTGCAATTACTGAAAATTAAATACAAACTTACATAAGCCGTTATAAAAAGAACTCCATCAAGTAATAAATTTCAGACACTTAATACTAGTTCTGCATGAATTACTTTAGTATCATTAATCTTCGTAATCTTATTTATTAGAGGAGCAATTAAGATCTATACAGATTCATTTATTCTGAATCAGGAAAGTTATACAATGTAACAATTAAAGATCTATGGATAAAATACTCACGAAATATCGCTCACCCGCAAGAAAAGTGACACATCTCGCAAGAATTCATTTTGCGTTTTATTCCACTAATAGGCCTGTCATACACTGTTAAAAATTTGCAGCATTCTGGCAGGTCATTTGACCGTTTTTTCCGAAAACGGTTACGCAACCTTGATTTTAACACTATTCTGACCATATTATTGGCCATTTTATGGTTAAAATATAGTTAAATTGTGGTTATGAAACCGTTTTTTCAAAAAACGGTCGAATGATCTGCCAGAATGCTGCAAAATTTTTAACAGTGTAGGTACGTCTTGCTACACAAAAAGTTTCATAAGTGTTGTTATACGGAAAATCACTTTTTTACGCTATATATACATTCGTGACCACAGAATAGGGATGGATTGTGTGAGGAGGTAAAATTACCCAACACTCTAGATCTCATCCTATGTCTTCATTCTTAAGGGTTTTATGCTTTTATGCACGTTTTATTCCTGCATGCAGAACTAAGTGCTATAATTTCATGAATTTCATGCAAATCTTCTTTTGCCTCTCCTGTGAAATTTAATTTTGTCGAGATGTGACACTTTTCTTCGGGTGAGCGATATTTAAAAAATAATAATCTAATAAAATCATTGCTTATAATTATAAACTATTCTACATATTTAATATAAAGTAGGCTCTCATTGAGGTGTGTAAAAATAATCGTTAGATTTATTATTGTATACCTTCTACGTTTAAAAGATCAATTATTGTATACTTATTTATTTATTTATTTATTTACTTTTGAGTTCTCGAAAATTGCTCTAACATTTCCATGAAAATGACGGATTAGGGAATTTTGGGGTATAGAATTTGATCGTTTAGTGTGTCATCTCCTTTTAAAATCTTTTTTATGGAACGTTGCTCTTCCCACGGATGGAAAGCACTGCAGACAGCATAACAAGGGGGCAAGAACTGTAATAAATTGAAATGAAACAAAAAATAATATTTCAAACAGGACATGGTATTCGAAATGAGGCAATTTTGTATGTTATTTCCGCTCTTCACATGTGCAAAATGACTACGTTTTCTTAATTGGATACGTAGTTAAGGTCAATATAAAAGAAGACATCAATATACATTATATACATTTTTAAATGAAGAAGAGTCCAAACAACGATTATAAAACTTAAACTAATTTTCCGCCAGACTTATGCCAATTGCCTTTAATTTTGGTTACAAATATCCTCCAAATAAATAATTCAAGAAGGTGTTTTAAGCACACGGTTTTCCAAAACGGAAATATTATATTGCTAAGTGAGGAACTCCTAAATTATGCACATTTTAATGTGGTCCTCGCAGAGGTCTCTTAAGAGTTTCACAAAAATGACACATTGGACATTTATTTCATTTAAAAAAGAGCCTCTCAGTGTGTCATCTGCGGGAAAAACGTTTCACACAATTCCCGCTTTTCACACAATCATAAACCATAAAACGTGTACAAGAACTTCCAAAACTTGAAATATAAAAATATTTCAAATAATGTGTCGTATGCGAAATGAAACATCCTATTTTTATATCGCCTTACAGATATTAGTTAATATTTCGTAATCTGGTATAAAAGCAAGATAAGCGTAAAAAAAAAAAAAATGATATCAATATTATTGTTTTGTTGTTTTATAACAGTTATAATAATGATAATAATTTTACAATTGTCCCCAAGAAAACGACTGGAAAAAGTTTTTTTTTCATTTCTCCAGGACGAAACCCCAATTATTTAGTATTACACAAAAAATTTGTAATTTTGGGTGTCCAGACTATCTGTAAAAGGACCCTAATGAATTACACGAAACTTGCCTCTTACATTCAATCAAGCAATAAAAAATGATGTAGGAAGGTTTTGAATACGGGAAAGTTTGTTTTGGCAGATTAAAATAAACTCAGCGCGGGAAATGCTCTTGTTATAATATGAAAAAAAAAAGCTCTAACGATTCAAAATCTAAGCATAGACAGTGAAAACAAGATGTAACCCATACAGGTCAGAAAGATTCAACGCTACAGCCCGACATTTGATGTATTCGAGAACAGAAACAAATAAAAGGAAATTTTCTTCTAAATAGAATTCATGAGATGTTATCTATGAATACTATTTATAAATTCCTTAATACTTCAATAGCGTTGAAAAATCCAGTAAATGGATAGAAAGAGCTCTTCATTTGCGCGTTATTGGTTGGATACGTAATGAAAATTACATCTCCTATATGGAACTGTACCACTTGCGACTGTTGCTATTGCATGTCCAGAATTGAATAAACTTTTGAGTTCTTTTAATATTTCATGGCTTTATAGGCGACATATAAGCTAGTTTATTTAGTTGGGGAACTAATTTAGGATTAACTAAATTGTATTGAATTTTGGCGATAATCTTCTATCTCAAAGATGCCTAAAGTCATGCGATTAGTTTTTACACATTGTCTCACTTATGAGTTTCCCAAAAATACCAGGCTTCCATGAGAAATGTTGAAAATAGACTCAGCAGAGGTTTTTGTCCGAAAAACAGTGCGAATTGAGAAATAACTAGCATAGTCGCTTAAGAAGGTTATATTAGTTAAATACATAATCAGTAGAAAGTAGAAATAATTGATACTGGGGGTACTTGCATGTTAAATCAAGAAAAAATAAACGCCGATAGGTTAGATGTTACTGCAAATAATTTGCATTAATTTCTTTAAGGGAAATAAATTGAAAGTACTTACATTATCCTACATGCGATAAATAATACAAGCCCTTGAAAATATTTCTTTTTTTATGAATAGTGGTATTGGAACGGCTTTTATCTTCAAGTCTCTTTGTCATGTCCCTTCTTCTCCAAAAGTACAAAGTACAGTGCATTGACTTACTGGGATAGCGTCTTTATTAGTAACTGGTGATAATAGTTCATAACACAGAAGACTTTTGGACTTAAATTTCCATTGACATCAGACTAATTTGTAAACATCAAACCTACATTCACTAAAATCATAAAATTATCTAAAGATGTTGAATTTTTGATGGAATAAGCACCTGCTGAAATACGGACTATATAACACAAATAGATTGGTGCACACTATTCGAAATGCAAATGTTTCATTTGGTATAAAGTTTTAGTCAGATTTTTGTTATCTGACTTCCACCAGTGTCCTCCCGTTCAAATACGAGGAAACATAGGTGAATTATTATAATTATAAGTTAAAAGACGTGTATGTGACAAAACTTCAAAACAGCTTCTTTGAAAGATAATGCGTGCGTTGATCCAAAACAATGTAAAATCTCCAAATAGCTTTTGCACGCTGGTATTAATCATTAGCTTCAAGGATAATTAAAAGTCCATCAGAGCACGTATCGCTCAAACATTAGATTAGAGAAACAATCCTGTGTACAACAGAACTTCAAAACGCCTTCAACTTAGCAGATTTACCAGCTCATGAACTAATGCTAAACAACCAGCCAATTATTATCAAATTGCTCAATTTAGATATTTCAGGAGGATTTTATAATGAAAAGAAGCTAATTGTAAAAATACTTTGCAAAAACATTATAAACACAATACAACACGAGAATATCCGGATCTGAAAATACATAGCACGCGATTTACACTTGATTGAAGCGGAGGTCAACTTTGAACCGGGATGTGACGACATCAGTTCCATGCAATTCAAAATTTATCGCCAGAGCATCGACACATAGCATAACCCCCCAAACAAACAATAAAGTTATTAAGAAAGAGAAACAGCGTTGAACACAAACATAAATATGTATAAAACGCATCCAGCTGTCTCTAAATCTCTAAAGCTTCAACATCAGTGATTAAAATTAAAGAGAAAATGAAAAGTCTGGATAAAAAGGGGGGGGGGGGGCAGAGAGCCAGAAATGCAAACTTATAGCTCGACTGTTAACGGAGAAATATATCTTCACGATTAAAAAACAACCACGAAATCGATCTCACGCGCAACAGTTGCTCCTGGAGAGTTCAACCACAGAGGAGAAAAAAAGGGTGGGAGTGAAGAGAAAGAATTATAGACAATTAAACAATATGATTAAAAAATTGTGTGTACTGGACAAGTCGTTTACTAAACTGTTTGATTTTTTCTATATGTGAAAAGCTTCCCAGTAGTCAAGATCGTAAATTGATGAGCATTTCTGTCTTATTGAGGCTTCATAAAATTTAAAATTATGATTGCTGGACCAGCAGTGGTTAGCAATAGCGGAAAGTATGATTTCACAAACGTTCACAAAGAGGCGATATGGAATGGTAAATAAATAAAATTCTCAGAAACGAAACACAGCAGTTGGTGCTTATTTTAGAAATGATGAAACGGGAATAGAATATGTATTGTTGTGTAGAAATAAATTATAAACCGGTACTTCAAATTAAATAAAATATGAAAGTGGAAAAAAAAAAGGCTGGATTCTTATCTATTTAATTGTAATTTTCCATTTATTTTAAGATCATACTCTTTTTGTATTTTATTTTCTAATTATTTTAGTGATTGGGTTTAAGAAGTCTATAAAAGAACAATCTTAAAAATTATGATTTATATGGTTATATTTAGTAGAATGTCTGAAGAAATCAATTTTTAAACATTTTCAATCTCACCCCTTTAAATGTTTCCTTTGCAGTACTTAAGATCTCCTGTAAAAGTTCAGCTAAAGAAAGAAAAAAAAAAGTACGCGTCTCTCATGGTCGCCAAAAAGTTTTAAAAAGTAGTTTTAATTTCATAATATTTTACAGTTATTTACAAATTTATTATTATATATATATATATATATATATATCTTTAAAGATGGATGAATTGAATATGCCTTTTCAAAAAAAAATTGTAATATTTTGTTTAAAAAAATAAAAAAGTACTAAAACAATTACTAAAAACGAAATTTATTCAAAATATCAAAATGTAACGTAAAAAGAATGTTTTACAGCAAAACTCACCTGTCAAATTTAGCAACAAAATAAATAGGTAGATATTGTATAAACTTCTATAAATAACACCAGTAATCATTTTTACATATCTTGAAGATATTTACTGCTGCACGTCTCTAAGTTATTTCTGCACATTTAAACTACATGCAATAAATACTGTTTTTGTACTTCATTTTTTGTTTCATCATTAAAACTATCGATTAATGTTATTTCTCACTCAGCACAGTCATTCACACATGGCAAATGTTTAACAATTTTTACATTTTTAAAAGATTGTGTTTTTGGGCATTTCTCAACAGAACCGCTTAGGAAGCTGCCGCATAGTTGTCTGCTGTGAAAGAATCTGCGAGAGGTATTTAAGCCATCAAATTTTAAGAGAAGTTATTTTAATGTTTGCAAGTTCTTTTTTCAATGATTTTACTAACATATATTTCTATTTAGTACTATGAAATTTTGAAAACAAACAAAAAGTGGCAAGCTCTTCACTTAAATACCATTAGTGACGTATAATCCTCCTTAATCCTGTTTTGCGTAGTTGTATATCATCATATTCATGCAATCTTTTTATCCGTAAGTCGTCGTTCATTGGTGCATCTACAACAGACTGCCATGCGTACCATGATAGAATGTAAACGCATACAACAAACCGCTTGAACATTTAAAGGCCTTTAAATAGCTGAGGTGTCGATTGTATTATAGATTAATTTTCAACAAACGGTAGTTAATGTTTACCGATTAAATTACCTTTGACATTCATCGAGCTTCCGAATAATACTGTTCGCATCCATTCGAATCATAAGAGCGGAAAATTTTAATACTTTTCTGCAATTAAAGTATTACAAGTCTCTGTAGTAAAGTGTAAAGTAGCAATCTGAAGTTGATTCGTAACAATAGTTTTCAAATTGCCGGACTCTGCTATCAGTTGTCTTTTTTACATTTTGGGTACTGCTAGTTAAGTTCAATCCATTTTTCTGGAACTCTTTTAAACTTAATATTTTGAAGCCCATTGTACGGCTCTAGACATACTTAAATATACTTGAAAGTAACGCTTCAAACATGGTAGTTTCTACAGGCTAACCACGAAAGGTTCTTCCAATTTTATATTCACGAAGAACATGTTCTTTTAAACATACCTGGATTTGAAGAAGTTGTTTCGAAACACATACCAATAACCTGAGAATCACATTTCCATGACTGAAAAAGTTCAAAAACTACATTAGCTGCTGTACCAGATAACAGCTTAAAATTCCAAGTAGTTTAGTACTACTATCTTCGAGAGAGGAAACTAAACTGATAAACAGTCTACCTTAACTTCTTTCATTTAATAATAAATAAGGTAATAAGTTTCTGCCCCAATGAGCAACTGAATTTGAAGCATTAAACTCAATTTTTATATGTTGCGCACTTTCACTACGTAAGCGGTGACGTTCATTATGAAGAATACTTTTTAAAAGAATTACATATTTTAAAGTTTCATTACTCTTTGCTTCACTATCACCACAGCAAGACTTGTTCAAGACAGATGCAAGTAAGATTGTTGATTTTCTTATGTTATTTCTATCAAAAGCAGCAGCAACTTTTAATGTTATGATAGACCTTCGTCTTCGTTCATCTATACCTATATGCTTTTCATATAAACTTTTTCTCTGCTGTAATTTTTGCAGCATATTCATCATTAGAGTGTTCTTTAGAGTTTTCATTTTCAGTCTCAGTTTCATCCGTTGTTGGTTTAAAAGATGCAGTTGTTAAAGAAAGGACTTTTGAGATGAAGCAGCTTCTTTTAATCGCTTTGAAATATTTTCTGTCATTCAGCTAATATTTCCTTACGTGTAGTTAGTTTTCTTTCCAGAGATCCAATGCAACTTTTTCTAGATTCTCTTTGTAATCTGAGAAACTGGCGATCTTTTTTATTTTTAATAAGCTTTCCCGAATAAGCGTGACTTATGATAACAAACGTATTCAGATTTTTTCTCTATATCCTTTGATTTTCTTAGACTTTGGCATTAGTCTTTTCGATTTATCATTAAGCTTAATTGTTTGCCCATAAATCTTTAATATGTTTTAAGATATGCTGCTTATGTCTTATTGACAACCCTGATTTTCTCCCCAAATCGTAGAATTTTATTGTACACAAGAACAAATATATCACTGATCGGAAGATTCTTAGTACGCTGAAAGTATACAAAATTTGTCAATCCATCTCTTCCAGATGGCAGACGTGAACCTTTTATTGAATCAGTAGGATATCCAATAAGCCATGCCTAATTACTACTTAGTTGGTTTTGCTGTTAAATTAAAAAGAAACATTAAAATAAATTTCTCTTCTGGTATATTATCACATCAATAGCATTCATGCAAATTTAAAATGACTATGTTTTGTTTACCCATCTGAACATCAGCAAACAGAAAATGTCTACGCATACAATAGAACAAATAACACATGTGCAAATAGTGATACTAGTCCTTACAGTTGAAATTTAAAGTTATAATTAAGGTTCAAAAAGTGATGTTAGTGGTTACAGATAACGTTTAATGTTGTTAGATTGCAATAAGTGATGGCAATGTTTACAGTTAAGATGTATAAATCACATGTGTGTATATTGCACTACAGAACAGAACAGAAACTGGTGAAGCTTTTAATTATGTTTTTATATTTAATTCTGCTTTTTATTATACATATTTTATAGCAGATACTAAATATTTATTAATAATGGAAATAAAATATATAATTGATCATCAAATACGCTTTTAATTAAAATTCCGTATTTTTACATAAATCTGTAAACTTGTGTGACTTTGAGGAGCCTCTTAATCATTTCTAAATGTGTCTAACTTCATACAGTTCAATAGTAGGAGTTGAAGAAACTTTTTCGAAAGTAAGACATACTTTTTTTGAAAAACAAATTACATAGAATTTTGGGCAGCCTAATAATCATCATATGTAACTTGTCGCTATTCAATCATCGTTAAAACTGAATTTATCATAATGATACATATTACACTGTAAAAGTCTTATTGAAAAGAAACACATAATACTCATTTTTGCTCCGATAATTTGCTTTTTTCGTTATTGCAATAATTTATTTAATTCTCCCCTATTTTTACTTTTCTACAAAACTTTGTTTTATTTACATGTCTTTATCTTGTGTTTTAATTTTTATTAAATTAAAGAAAGACAAAATTAAAACAGTTACTTCAAAAATATAACACCCTATTATGCCATTATATTATAATTAAATATTGAAATGTATAAGTTGCAATTTAATTTAAACCGTTAAAATACACATAATATTAGTAAAACGAGCATGTGAATTATTACAGAATATTCTGACATTTAGAGTACTCATGTGAAATTTACTCAATTGAAATTTTCTTGCATTCACCACCGCTCATTTGTATAGTGTAACATTTACGTGTGTTTTATGAACAGCATTGTGATAAAGACCAAAACATTCTACTTACTGTAACCCAATTAAGTAATAGCAGAAAATAATTCCACTGCTTTTCTCTATACAGATTACCACAATTGTTTGTGGTTGCCATAATTGCTTTTCTTAATGTAATAAGGAACATAATATTGTTTCAATAAACTGGATGAGTTTGATTTTTGATTTATTACAAATACATATTTTAAAACAATTTTGAAGTTACATAAAATGCTTCAATTTAAATTTAATTTTATTTATTATAGGAAATACATTTTTTAATTTATGAATCGCATTTCAAACAATTTATACGCACAATAAAGATAAGTTCAAGTAAAAATATTCGATAACATAATCATTTGACATGTTAAAAAATGTAATCTTAAAAAGAGATTTATAGGGAAAATTATACGGTATTATTTTTAAAAATTTCTTCGTTTCACCGCCAGATGTTAAAACTATAGTACTCCAACGGAAGTTTCATTTTTGGTTTTGGTGAATATCAATTTTTGAAGATTTCAATGAAAAAGCATCAGAATATTCGGTGCACACCAAAACTGTTGTTTGATGTCATAAGAGCATAGTTATACGCGAATGTTTGCACAGCTCATTATGCCTTCGAGCATTTTTCATTCAGAATATTATTATTTAACGATTCAAAATCTATTCATAATAAAGCTCTTACACTGTTAAAAATATCGTAAAAAATTACCTCTGCTTTTAAAGACTATTTATATTCTGACCAATGAGAACGATACACAAACGCCTATAGAACGTTCTCATTGGTCAGATGATATATAGTCTTTAAAAACAGAGGTAATTTTTCACGATATTTTTAACAGTGTATAATTTAAAACTCATTATTTGCAGCAATATGAAATTAAACAAAATGTATGTAACTAAAGTAGTTTGATGGAAGTTGAAGTGGTACTGCATCTCAGTCCAACTGTCTTAAGAATTTATTGCGTTATATTCATTATAACTGAAGCCAAATGGTAAAACGGCGCAAATAATCATTTTTTTTTTCTCAAATACAAAATTTATTTACACGTGATTATTAAAAACATAAATGAAAATTTTTAATATAATAATTAAATGACCAGATGTTAAAAGTATGAAATAAGGAAAAATACGTCAGAAATATTGTATTTACACGTGAATTGTGAAAAAGTAAGAAGGTTTGAAAATGATTTAATTATTACACGAGAAACGTATTTAAAAATTACGTCATATGTAAAATGCCGAAATATTAAATATCGTCACATGTAAAATGCCTAATATAATTAAATTATTACCCCTGAAAAAATTTTTATGGTTAAAATTTGGTCATATTTAAAAAGCTCAAATAATTATACTCCCAAGCATTTCTAAATTGAATAATATACTTACACTTGAATTTTAAAAGAGAAATAGAAAAAAAAAATAATTAGGATGAGCGCAGCGAATCCTCTACTAGGCTACTCAAATTACATTTTGTCGTACACTTTACAAAAAAAAAATTCAGTATTTTGACTTGAAATTAAACATAAAAATAAATTATGACCTGTAGATTTGCACAATGTTATTTTTTTTTTACAGAATAACCTTAACAAAATTATTATTTTAATTAATTGCCGAAACTTCAGTGAAGGCTTACTGTGGAGACCCGAAATTCTGTTTGTTTGTTTGTTTGTTAGTTAGCCTGTCTGTCCCGCGATAACTGCCGTAAAAAGCATCCGATTAGCTTGAAATTAAGGATGTATATTGGTGAGCTCCCTGGATTTAGCTGTATAGTTTTGGGTTAAATTTGGTTCATTCGTTCGGAATATATAGAACATTTTATTTTGTGACATAATGCTTTTCTATGGGAAGTCAGACGATTTTCAAATTTTCATTTGTTGAAAGAAATCGCTCATATGATAATAGATTTAAATGGTAAATTTTGGATGCTGAAATTTTTAAATAAGAGTATTAAATTATTCCTTTTAGTTTGCAATATTGTCAAAACATTTGTCAGAGCTTTTAAATTAGGTCTATAACTATGATGGAATTTTATACATGTGTTCGAATAATATAAAACATTTTATTTTATGAATTTACTTATATTTCATTTTTTTTCTTTTAACCGTCGCGTAGCAACTATATCTCATCTAAAAATATCATAAATGTGAAAGTATGTATGGTTTTTTAAGTCAAATCAAAGTTAAAAGGAATGAATTAATGAATGCCTTTGTATAGATATTTGCATATAGATTGGTTTAAACGCAGAAATGAAAATAGTATTTATATACTATATAGAATAATATTTTTATTTATGTATTCAACTATTTTGATTAAAAATGAAAAAGTTCGTTATTTTCATACAGAATAAACTGACATTATTCTATTAAACTTTATAAACTTTATTGTTGCCAAAAAAAGGAGGGGGGATAACAATTTATCCCAAAGAGTTAATTTTAATTTGTAACATTTTCACGTGCAAAAGGAAAACAGAATAAGCAAATTACAAATAATAAAAAAGATATATAAAAGATATAATAAAAGAAATAATAAAAATAGCACAGGAATGAATACATATAAATATTTCACATCAAATACCACCTAAAATAATTTTTGTAGTGGTATTTTCCCAACACTACGAAGAAAGTTTCGTCATTTTACTTGGCCTTCCTTTTCTCATTGGTTGCGATTTCATTTTCTCAATTGTGTATATTAATTGGCACAAAATTTTACATTTTTATGACTGAGGTATATGTAAGGCCATACAAATAAGAAATTCCGTATTGTCTCCTATAAAATGTGATAAAGTTTTGGTTAACTATATATGTTTCTATTAAGAGGAACAGAGCTGTCAAGCCTCCAGCGTTCTGGATACCAGTATTTTAATACAAAAAATGTTACTTTATTTAATTGAAACATTTGCGCGATTTAAAAGAATAACATTTTCTGTAAGATAATAGTGTTGTTCAAAAAGCCTGAGACTTGCCATGTCCGGTGGGGAGTGAAATATTTTATTTAATGCATTTATCTCTATTTTAATGCTACGTGAACAACGTCCCGTGTAACAGCTTGTAGAGTGTAAAATAAATTAAATTATTAAAATAATCCCTATTACGAAAAATGAAACAAAATGCCCGGCTAAGGGAAATAAAAGGTTAGTTAACCTTTCGTAATTTGACCTGAACACAGGTGTGCGTCAAATTTCAACGATGTTTGTAACATCACGATTTTAAATTAAATGTGGATACTATTAAAAGGCTATCACAAAACATACTTAACGGCGCCAGATCACGTTTATCTATTTAGTCAATTGGAAGTGGACACGATAATGAATTATTAACCGTTAGGTTTAGAAGTCCCCGTACTTTAGGGTGATTTTAGTAAGTTAATGCTATCAAGTACATTTTTAGATATTTAGATTAGATCTTAGATATAAATATTGCAGAATGGTAATCAAAATTATTTTTTGGAAACAAAAATTTAAAGGTATTAGATTTCTAAATTAGATGTCTCAGTTTACATTTCCAAAAGTTCTTTATCCATTAGATACAGGTGTTTGTGGTTGGCAGGCAAGTAAATACTGCTGTATGGATATTAGGATAACGTAAAATGCTTGACCAAATTGTTGCTGATCCTTATAAATCGCAGTGTAAAAAGGAATCTAAGATATAGGATAATCATTAACTCAATCAATAGAAAATTACAAATGCAAAATAAATTACACAACGGGGGGTTCAGGGGGGCGCCCCCCCTGAAGAAATTTGCTTTATTATATAAAAATTACTAGAATAAGTTGCTCGGGAGAATTTCAGAATATCATTACATAACAACGTGTTTAATTTAACGCTTCTAATGTCTGAAACCATCGAAATATTTTTTTTTTCCTTTTATAAATGTTTGTGTAATTTAAAAAGTTTAAATTTTGTTTTTGTAGAAAGATTAATATTACGCAAAGTTTGCTAAAAACAATAAATTGCAGAGATGACGTTGAGGCTCTTGATCCGCAGATTTACTAGTTGCCGAAACGTCAGTGAAGGCTTACTGTGGAGACACGAAAAGTTTTGGTTTCCGTTTTTCTGTCTGTCTGTCTGTCTGTCTGTTCCGCGATAACTGCCGTAAAAAGCATTCGATTAGCTTAAAATTAAGGATACATGTTGGTAAAATCCCTGGATTTAGCTGTATAGTTTTTGGTTAAATTTGGTTCATGCTTTCGGAATATACAGAACATTTTATTTTGCGACTTAATGCTTTCCTATAGCAATTCAGACGATTTATCCATTTTTATTTGTTGAAAGGAAATGGCTCATATGATTGAAGGATTTAAATGGTAAATTAGGGATGATGTAATTTCTAATTGCAACCATACATTATTCATATTAGTTTGAAATTTTGTGTATACATTTGTCAGAGTTTTTAAATTCGGTGTTAAACTTATGGAGGTATTTTATATATGTGTTCCAATAATATATCTTTTTATAAATTTACTTCTTTTCAAAGCACATATTTCATTGTTTTTATTTTCTTTTAACTGTTGCCTAGCAACGGAACTACACTTAAAAATATCGTAAATGTAAAAGTATTTGTAAATGTTTGAAGTCAAATCAAAGTCAAAAGGGACGAATTAATACCTTTGTGGCGTTATATATAGATGGAATTTACCCCAGCAATAAAGAAAGACTATGTCCTACTTATTTTGTTCAAATATTTTTTCTTTTAAATTAAGAAGTTCATTATAAGGAACAAATCGATTTGCTATAAAATTGAACAATCTATTTTTTTTTATTTTTTATTTTTTTTTTTTTTTAACCTTTGCCAAAAAAATCCGATCCCAGAATAATAATTTATCCTAAACAGTTAATTTTGATTTGAAAGATTTTCATGTGCAAGAGAAAATGAAATAAAAAATAGACAAAAATACGTCTTTATATTGGAAATAAAACTAAAATACGAAAAGAAGTTGAATTTGATCTCATATATCAAAAATAAAACTAATATGCTTTGGGGTTGAAATAAAAAGGGCTTGTGTTATGATATTAATTCTTATTATTAAAAGAAATGTTACTAATATCTCATGGTTTATCGTCTGCTCAGCTAACAGAAATGTTAATTTTTAATCGAAAATTTCAAAGAGAAAA
Organism: Maratus speciosus; assembly: GCA_963932465.1. Classification (NCBI taxonomy): domain Eukaryota; kingdom Metazoa; phylum Arthropoda; class Arachnida; order Araneae; family Salticidae; genus Maratus; species Maratus speciosus. The sequence continues at coordinate 508,744,224 of OZ010786.1, read as the reverse complement.
AAAAAAAACTTTTGAAAATCAAATATATGTAGTAAATGTCAAAATTATACACCGCAAAATTATCGCTGTCGAAAATGGCGTCATTGTATCGGGAAATAAATATTCTCATACTTAAAAACCAAGCATTAACTAGATTGCCTGAAAAAATATTTTATGACGAGTGTTACTTCTTAATGCCGCCTCATTTCAGCAAATATGGATGAAAATAAATTTAATTTTTAAAAGGAAATTATATTTTCATTAATAAAATCTAAACTTTTAATATAATTGCGTCAATGTGAATCATTTTCTGTCCACCAGTATTAAAAATTAAGGCTCGGAAGTGTAAAAAGAAATTTAAGATTTGCGATAACCATTAGCGCAATCAATCAAAAGTTACATATGTAAATTAATGAGACCACGGGGGGTTCAGGGGGGCGGAGCTCTCCCCCTCCTGAAGAAATCTATTTTAAAAAATATCAGAATTAGTAGCTCATGAAAATTATTTCAAAATATCCTTCCATAACAGCGTTTTTAATTTAATGCTTCTAATGTCTGAAAACTTCGTATTTTTTATTCTTATAAATAATTACATAATTTGAAAACTTTAAATTGCGGTTTGCAGGAAATTGAATATTACCAAAGTGTGTCTAAAAACAATGACTTGCAGAGCTGACGTTGAGGCTCCTGATCTGCAGATTTACTAGTTTATTTTAAATGTTTTTCCATTACGGACGCATTTTGCAAATAAAAAATAAAACACGTATATTTTGAGAAAAAAAAATCATGGAGTCAGTAATTGCCGAAACATCAGTGAAGACTTACTGTGCAGACACGAAAAGTTTTGGTTTTCGTATGTTAGTCTGTTGCTTGTCTGTCCCGCGATAACTGCCGCAAAAAGCATCCGATTAGCTTGAAATTAATTGGGAATGTTCGTGAGGTTTCCGGACTTAGCTGTATAGTTTTTGGTTAAATTTGGTTCATTCGTTCGGTAAATATGAAACATTTAATTTTGCTTCATAATGCTTTTCTATGGCAAGTCAGACGATTTTCAAATTTTCATTTGTTAAAACAAAATGACATATTTAATTAATTGATTTAAATGTTAATTTATGGATACTGAAATTTCTAAATAAGGATTTTAAATTATTTCTATTATTTTGAATTTTTGTCAATAAATTTGTCAGATTTTTTTAATTACGTGTATAATGTTTAACGAAACTTTATACATGATTTCCAATAATATAAAATATTTTGTTTCACTAATTTACATGTTTGACATGATACACATTTCATTTTTTTCTTTTGTCCGTTGCCTAGCGACTGCATTTCGTAGCCTATAAAGAAAATTATTCAAATAATCCCAAGTACGAAATATTAAGAAAAAAATCTGGCTGAGGTAAATGAAAGATTAGTTAATCTTTAGTACTAATACGAAATACGTATGGTCTTAAATCTAGCTTTGCGTCAAATATGAACTAAGTTAATAAATTACGGTTTTAATTTGAATGTAGATACTATTAAAAAGCTATCACAAAACTATTTTACAGCGCCAAATGGATGCGATTTATGCAATTAATAGTGTATACGATATGGAATGATTGTCCAGTAGATTTAAGGTTCACCAAATGTGCTTATTTTGGGTAATTTTAGAATGTTGTTGCTAGTGAGTGTATTAGGATGTGATTAAACTAATGTTTCAACACGCTAAAAGTAATAAAAAGTGCATTTAATCGCATATAAATGCCTTTTAACACTTTTCAACATAGATGAATACTGTTTATGACTTCAGTTTGTCTGTCTGTTACCTGCCGTCGCCTGTCCGTTCTCTAACTTGCGTAAATATAATCTGAATTACATGTAATTAAAATACGTTACTGTTTTTTGCATATTAAGACCTGTATAGAAAATAAAGTGTGTAGCATACATAGCTCAATTACAGGGACACTCTAAAGTATTCCGTTACGTTATGGTCCATGGGAAAAAATCATTTGCTGTATATTTCAATATTGTTATACAATTTTAAACGTAATGAAACTTATATACATTATTAAGGTGCGCTAGAACATGGTTACCATAAAATATCTTGTGTATATCATTTACGTCACGCGTACAGGGAACTCAAAAATATTACGGTCTATGAAGAAAATTATTTTTATGATGGTACTTTATTTCAAACATAATAAAATTTATATAGATTTCTGAGATGCATTAAAACAGCCGTTCTGAAGTATAAGGGTGCAAAGCCTATATCACTTTTTACAGGGTCAAACAAAAGAAGTCCGTTATATAATGCAGGTCTACGGGGAAAATCTTTTCGCAATGTATTTTAATTGTGGTGCACCATTTCAAACATTATGAAATTAATATACATTACACAGATTTATTACAAAAGGCTTGCAATTGAATATGATTTGCATCGCATTTATCATTCATTTACAGGGTTACATAAAAATAATTGAATACAATACTGTATCCGAAATATTGTCTATTAGGGATGATTGCTGAAGAGCTTTTTTGATTATGGTATATGTTTCAAGGTTCATTAATTTTTACTTACTATTTGGTATAAATAAATTATATAGACCATATACAGGACTGCTGAAAAGAATTCGTAAGCATTACTGAGGATGACTTCAGAGTATATATATATATATATTTTTTTTTTTTTTAATTTAAGTTATGCATTTCCAAGCTCAGCTACATTTAGTACTTAATAACAGATGTTTGTAAAATTTAAATAGAATCATTAAGTTAATATGTGGCACGTATAAAAATCTTCACGTAATATACAGGGCTGTACAAAAGAATTCATGTACGTTACTGTCTATAGGTAGAAAATACTAAAGTTGAATTTTAATCTCCGATGTGCTTTTTCTAACTGAACTAAATTTTAGCATACTATGTATATTATATGCAAACATTTAGATCATATCCAGAGATGCACAAAAGTATGTTACGGGATAAGTTTTCTTTGACTATTCAAGAAGTGTTGATAAATGTTTCATAATCTATGCTTGACGCATGATTTTATTTCTTGTTAATAAACTGATCTGAGAATATCGAAAGATATGCCTTTCAAAATTAAAAAGAATGGGATAAAATATGTCCGGTTCACAGATGTCCCATCTTATTAGAGTACCTCATTTCACTAAATCTGTGATCTAATGATTTTTGTTCTTTTAAGTTCATGTTTTTAATGCTGCAATAATTTTTTTATGAATATTGATCTTGATAAATTGGGTGATTTTTCGTATATAGCTTGTTTATCAGTTTATTAACTCTTTAATCGTCCTGCCCGACACTTTCACGGTCAAAATGCCCGTGAATTTATCGGACTTGATGATTAAGGCTAATGTCAGACGAACGTCTATTTACAAGTTTTTTGTTTGAACATGAAAAAGAAACCCCTGTTAGCTAAGGTGTTTCTTTTTCATGTTGAAACAAAAAGCGTGCAAATAGACGTTCGTCTGACATTAGCCTAAGGGATAAAAGATGTTTATATACCTTTAATACTTTTTTCACTTTTGTCATGCTATATTTTTAGTTTAATGATAAGTTATTTTTCTTATGTAATTTTACAGAATCTATTTAGATAAGATATCACATCTATGACCATGAAAATGTTTTCAAATATTTATGTAGTTAAAAGAATAACAATAAAATGCGGATTGAAGGATATTGAAATTTATGCAAAGCGAGATTAAAACACAATGACTTGCAGAGCTGATGTTGAGGCTCCTGATCTACAAATTTACTATTTATAGATAGAATCATAATTCATTATATAAAAAAATATAAATAATATCATAAGACGAAACGTAATTTTTCACCTTGATTCAACATAAAATATATAATGTAAACATTAAAAATTCCACAATCTTACTTAACAGGCGACTAATGTAATGAAAAAGATGTTACAAGTTTAAAATATACATTTTATTTAAAAACTTCTTAGTACTTTCAAACCTTCCAGGTTCATCATCAGAGAATATTTTGATAACTAAATGTTGTTTTTTTATACAAATACGTCACTCTGTTTTGAAAATGAGAGGGACAATAATTACTAGAGTTGAAAGTAGAAGTAACAGTAGCAGTTTCATGGATTAAATTTAATTAGAGAAAATTTTGTTATTATTATTAATTGCAGCTCCATTTATTTTATGACATAACTTTGTTTCTCGTACGTCACTTTCTATTGGTAGAAGAAAATATTTAACTTCTGTACTTTAAATTTTATTACCTAATTTTGCTTAAGTTTTTAGGATTTATTTTCAGGATATTGAACCATAATCTGGGGATAAGTACGATAGGGCGTCGTTACAAACTTGATTGCTTTTATACAGAATTTCTATTGATTCTCTTATAGTGCATGCATAATAATTGGATGTTGGGAATATGATTTTTGCCTGATCAAAATCTATTGCGATATTCTGATTGAAACTTAAACGAGAGAGAGAGCTGTAGATTGACGACAAAACTTCATGTCTGCTTTATGTTCTTTTATTATTTCTTTGAGTTTTCTTTTGGTCATTCCGATGTACTCCATTAATCTATTGCTGTCAGTTCTAAAAGGAATGGTATATACACCAGCTAATTGATCTTCCGGTGTTGGATCTATTTTCGTACAAATTAACTCTTTTGATTTTCTAGGTTGACAGGCTATTAAATTTATGTTGTGTTTCAGTAGAGCATATCTTAATTTTTCGTACAGACCAGGGAAATAGTTAAACTTTTTGTATATCTTATCTTTATGGTTTTCTTTTAGGTAGATTTCGTATGAAATACTACCTATTACATTCTGCCCTATGTTGGAATTTCTGAAAAATTTTTGCAGATCTACACCGATCATGACCCCTAGAAACCAAAACCACCCCAGTAAAAAACTTTATCTATGTATCGTTCTATCTATCTATCTATCTATATATACAGGGTGATTCATAAATATCGAAACAATAGGCTATCTTCTTAAGTATTGCCTCTAGGCACATACTTCCAATTGAAAAGTTTCATAAAAAAAGGTGCAAAATTTGATGAGATAAGTTTCAACTCCATGGGGGATCTATATGAGAAAATACAATAATTAAATTTTTATACGGGCCCCGTAGAGTAAAATTCCCAATTAGGAAATTTTTCCTTATCTATTCCTGAATTAAACACAAAAAAATTCATCTCGATATCTTTAAAATTCGCTGAGATATCAAACTCCAAAATTCGTGACTTACACCATTTATCCATGCCTTTGAGTGACGAGTTTTTGACTCATTTTGAATTCAAGATAGGGATCAGCCACAAATTGTACATTATTAAAAGTCGATATAAGAGAGTGCCTCTGCTTTGGACATAAAATAGGCAGCGTATAGATTTTACGTTAAACTTGTTTTCAAAGTATGCTAGTGGTCTGCACTATAGGTCTGCACGGGTCGAAATATCTAGGTCCGGTCCCGAACCGACCCATAGGAAAAAAGTTCGGCTCTGCCTGGAAAAAGGTTCGGCCCTGCCTGGGAAAAAGTTCGGTCCTGCCTGGAAAAAAGTTCAAATTGTAGCCTGGCCCGACCTGACTGAATTTCTACATAGCTTTTTACATCGTTATGGTTAAAAGTTGTTTAGTATGGAGGAGTTCTGACCAAAAATACTTATTATATCTTTTCTTTTTTCATGTTTATAATTATTATTTTTAAAGAAGTGCCAAAAGCTGTGATTATTTGTTTTATTAATGAACCTCTATTTATATGTAAATGATTCACTTCTCCTTTAATAAAGTTAATCCATATTCCGTGTGTTAGAGACAATGAAAAATGCTATAAAGTAAAATCTTTTAAGATGGAATCACATAGGAAAGAAAAAAAAGCGTTATAGACAAGTTCCCTTCTTAGGAGTTGTAAATGTTGGATGGAGTTGTCTATTTTTTCTCAGGTATTATTATATTCATTTTCCATGGATCAACAGATTTTTCCGTTTAAGAAAGGATTCCGTCATAGGCAGATTTTTTTCACTAGTTTTACTGTATTTTAAATTTTTTTCCTTAAAATCTACTATCCTTTAAAAATACGAATTTTAAAATTTTATTGTAAAATAATGGCCATTTAAAAATATATGCATTTGTTGTAAAGGTTTTTCGGCTGAGCCAAATTTTAGTTATTCTTGCACGGGTTAGGACAGTCAGAGATAATGATTTTAATATGGTTGTCTCGAGACCGGGACTGAAAATTTCGCCCAAGGGAGACCTAGGAATAAGGAAGCCAGTCCCGGTTCGGTATAACCAGTGGCCGAGAGGTTCTGCTCTCATGCTGGGTTTGAACCCAATCGTGTCCTTTGGCCCAATCGTTCGGAGTTTTCAGTGGTTTTCTTCGAACCTTGGACATCCTTGCGTAAATAGGGGTTAGAATCCCTTAGAAAGACCTCCTCGGAAGGCACCTCCCGTTTCGGGCCCACATCCCTCGTATAAATAATTGGCCGTCATAAATCACACCAACATCCGCTTCGGTATGAAAAAATACGATAGGGCGGGCCTGGCCGAGTCTTCAGAAAAAAGTCGCCAATCCCGGGTCTGGCCCGGCCCCTGTATACAGACTTTTTTATCGCCCTCGCCGGGGCGATAAAAAGCTTGAATTTGTAAGGGCTAAAATTATAAAAACTCTTAATCGGTATGTTTGAAAAAGTATTGTTTCAAATTCTACATTAAACATTTATTTATGGACGTTTAAGTAGTACAAAAAGGTGGTGGAAACGGCAAAAGTTAAACTGAATCGGAAGTTTAAGCTACCGAAAGAAGTGACTTTTTCACGTGCAATTTTTTAAAATGCATTTCAATATTTTATTAGGAGCCAATCAATGTTTAAACTTTAAATGCGTTTTTCTGCATGATGCTTTTTAAATCGTAAATTAAAAAGGTGCAAACTTGGAACATGTCTTTTTTGATTATCTTACAATAATTTTGTTTCGGGAAATTGAAAAAAAAAAAATACTTTTGAAAATACATTTTTTTTTAAAAAATAAGTTACATATTTTTTTAGGCAAATGTTTTTAATATTTTTAAAATTAAAATAAAAAAAAATTCCTGAATCAAAACTAAAATTATACTTTCCTCTTTAATTAAATGAAAAAAAATTGAAATTCGATGAATAATGTTTGGAGTTATAAAGATTTTAAATTAAATCCGCTTAAAAAAATACTAAACATTTAAATTTTTAAAAAACTTTATGCGAAATATTAGTATGTGATTTTTTTTTTAATTATACGGTTAACCATCACAAAAAAGAAAAAAAATCAAAATTCTAGCTCAACAAATATATTTTTTACATGTTTCCTAGAACTCTTAAACTAACATTGTTTCTTCAATTGCTCGCATTTCAATTTGTGTCTAATCCCTTAAAACCTGACGAATTATTTAAACAGCCATAACTCTGCGAGTTTTTCAGATATAAAGATGCAATTTTTTGTGCTTAGTTCAGGAATGGATAAGGAAAGTTTTCTTTTGGAATTTTTACACTACGGGGCAGTATAAAAATTTAATTTTCGTATTTTTTCAAATAGACCCCCTATGGAGTTGCAACTTATGTCATTAAATTTTGCACCTTTTTTTATGAAACTTTGCAATTGGAAGTATGGGTCTAGGGGCAATATTTAAGGAAATAGCCTATTGTTTCGATATTTATGAATCACCCTGTATATATATCACTTTCTTCTGGACACGATAACTTCCACAATTCTGCACAAATCTCTTCCAAACTGATACATAAAATCAAGGGGCATAAAATCTCGGCCAAGTTCGTTAATGGGCAAAATCGGACAAAGGGGATGGAAATAGGGAGGAGTTTTGTGAAAACCATAAAAAAGAAAAAGAAAAACTTCTTAATATTTCTACATATTAAATCTATTTAAGGTTTTTATTACTTCTAAAAATAGGGCCAGCAATTTATGTATCACAGATTTTTGATAAAATTAAAAATGGGTTGAAGGAGCGCAAAAATAGGGTTTTTGGGAGAAAAAAAATTCATAACTTCGTCAATTATCCAGATATCAAATCCAATTAATTTTAATATAAATCTCCTTAATATTATCTACAACTTTTACATTCACAAGTTTTTGATAGGACCAATTCGTACCGCAAAAAAATAAATAAATATAAACGAAAACAAAAAGGAGGGTTGGAGAAGAAAAAATTCATAACTCCATCAATTCACAGGATATAACACCCCCATCAATTTATCATATATCTTCTTAATATTGTCTACAACATTTATATAGACAAGTTTTTGATAGGACCAATTCTTACAGCAAAAACAAATTAAAAATACATAGCGGTTGAAGAAAAAAATCATCTTATTAAGGGTGCATTCATTTTTGCTCTCAGACGCGTCCAATTGGTAGATTCCCTTAATCAGAAACTATATAATGTACCGTAATGATCGACTTTTTGATATAGTCAGAATATATTTCAAAAAATGATGTCAAAGTGGGCATTTTGAACAGAATTTCCCGAAGGGATTGTGTTAGGAACAAAAAATATTTTCCTACTGAGAAAATAATTGTTTATAAATCAAGTTCTAATTAAATGAACGAAAAATAAAAACATAAGTCGCTTTTAAATCTCTTCAAAAATTACGTCAGCAAGTTTCATATTTTTTCTGTTAAAAATCAATCTGAAAATGTGGCAGAGTCTTTGAGCAAGGAAAAGTATTGTATTAAATACCACCTTAACATGATTCTCATAAAACCAGCTATTATATAAAAATGAAATAAAAACTCATCAAAAACGACCAGATAAAATGGTTAAAGTGGGATTATCTCTAATCATGATTTAGTTTTTGTTGGTGAAATTAGTATCTACTAAAAAACAACTTTTCAAAAGTAAAAAAAAAAGGAGAAAGTTGTGGCTAAAAAATAGTGTGATATCAAATTTCCAAGCTTATATTATGGTACTTATTTAACATTTTTTATTAAAAATTTACCATACGTAAGTCGAGTACCTAAGTATGCGATGATAGAAAGTCTTTTCTCCTTTACTAAATACATCATAACGTGTTTCTGAAAATTAATTTTTTTTAAGTTATGCATGATGGGCTTGGCGGCCATCTTTCCATATTTTACACAAATTTCTAAGCACACAAGTACATTGTTAAGATCGGAAATTCGAAATTGTTGCTAAAGCAAACATTTTATGCTTTTAATTTATGGAAATGAGTGCCTAGAAATTTGTGTCTTAAAATAAAGTTGAAGTAACTTCAGGTTTCATCTTATGATTCTTTTTTTCTTCGGAGGGGTTAATTAATTAGTTAAAGCAGTAAAAATCAATTTGTTTTTTGTTTTTTTCAAAATAAAAGACAATCTTAATTTATTTGTCTGTAGCCAAAACTAGAAGTTCAAAATTCTTAATAATGCAAACATATTACGAGCTTGTCTGCTTAGAAATTTGTGTAAAATATGGAAAGATGGCCGCCAAGCCCATCATGCATAACTTAAAAAAAAATTAATTTTCAAAAACACGTTATGATGTATTTAGTAAAGGAGAAAAGACTTTCTATCATCGCATACTTAGGTACTCGACTTACGTATGGTAAATTTTTAATAAAAAATGTTAGATAAGTACCATAATATAAGCTTGGAAATTTGATATCACACTATTTTTTAGCCACAACTTTCCCCTTTTTTCTTTTCTTTTTTTTCTTTTTCTTTTTTTTTTTTTTTGCTTGTTTTTTTTTTTACTTTTGAAAAGTTGTTTTTTAGTAGATATCAGTCCTTTTTTTTTAAACAGATTATATATAATTGAAATAATTCTACTCGCTAAAATTAGTCCTTGTATAGCCTTTATCAGCAGGGAACAAACACAATAGTATACATTTTGTTTACCTATTATTCATTTTTTAGAGTAATTAATAATTTAAAAGTAAGGAAAGTCAATTTCTTCTTTCAAAGTATCAGTCTTTCTCAATTTATATCTCCTTAAAATTTTCTATGAAGGATGAAAATTTAGTAAAAATCAAATAGAGTCAAAATAAAATATATATTTACAGTTAGTCTGTCAGTTAATTGTTTGTTCTAACTTTTTTTGCTGACGGTTTTGCAAAATAAATTTACCTTTACAAATACCTACGGATAATCCGAGATTGAAGCCCCGCAGGCATCTAAAGAATCGAAGATCTGTCTAAAGAAGTAAATCTAGCAATTCTAGATATGATGAGGAAACATTTTTGATAAAAGAAAATCTAAAAATTTAAAAATATAAACTGTACATCTTCATTTAGATCGTGTTATAGAGAAGAAAGAATAAATATGTAATTTTACTCAAGTCTTTTTATCCATACCTATTTGCATAAATGTGAGTATATAATTTCGTATAAAAATTCCCGTAAATTGATTATCTTTAATAGTCTATTATTAAAGCCGCATAAACATTAGAATTAAATTTTTTCCAGTTAAAAATTGCCTGAAATCTATAGTCTTATCGTTCGTCAAATTTGTTATATGTTTTTTTAATACCCAGATACCGTTTCTAAACTCTGACAAAAGATCACAGAAATACTGAAGTTATCCAAATACTTATATCTTTCTATCGTATTTCTTTTTTGAGGAGGGGGGGGGGGTGTGAGGAAGAGCGCTTAAGAACTTCGTTTTGTTCTTAGAATTCTGAATTAATCATTGAAAAGATACATAAGTCTTGTTGCAGACCTACAAGACTTGCAAGTCTTGTAGCAAGTTTAAGTTGCAAGACTACCTACATAAGTCTTGTTGCAGAACTTTCATTAGCTAAGAGTTGCATCAACTTATACATCATGTGAATATATTAAATTGCTTTTGTAAAATACTAGATGGGAGCCATTGATATTTTCAGAGCATTTGCCTATATTTTAAACTTAAGTCATTTACAACTATTCATTCATTTTCTATACGAATTAAAGAAGTCGTTGTTTCCATGGCAACTATACCTTTCACTATTGCTTGTTTGTTTGTTTTATTGAACACATATATATCAGATCACGTGGGGATCACGGCGGGATTTGAACCCGCGCCCACCTACGCTCTCAAGCGATTAGCGGCGTGGTGTCTTATCCACTCAGCCACATTGGGCCCCAATTGCTTTCTCTAATACCCAGATACTCAAATTTAACCAGATGCGCTTATAATTATGCTCATAACAGAGTACATTCATATGTAAGAGTGGTGACATATGCACAAGTCGTGTACTCATATTCAAGTTTTTATCCAAAGTACAGTAACTCAGTTTTCAGTAATATACGTGGAAGATTTCGATTAAACTAACCAGAAAAATTAAAAAAAAAATGGTTTTCTGATTTGATTTTATTCAAAATCGTCTTAACCAACCAAAGTTAATGTCCGGGATCCAGATAAATTTTTCTCTGTTAGTAAAATTAAATTGACCAATCAGTAGCCTCCATCCTTGCAGGCTTTTCGGTGTTTACTGCAAACATAAAAAAGTTTTCAAAAATGCAGGATTGATCAATCTCATCTCTCTAATAGTGTAAAATCTATCTTGTTCCTGGCCTATTCAACGCCCTTTAAATATTCGAGAAAGCCTTGACACGCGTCAGGAAAATATCGCACAAAGCAGGTAAAACAAAGAAAAAAAATCATTCATTGGCTCGTTCATATCCACGAGATAAAGAATGATTTTGTTCCTTTGCTTTGCCTGCTTTGTGTGATGTTTTCGTGACGCGTGTCAAGACTTTCTCAAATATGTAGGGGGCGTTGGTTTATTTCACCATCATGAAGATATGAAAGGAGAGGAGCAGACATGTCAATTACAGCGTCTAGAATACCTAGTGTGTAAATGTGCTATCCAAACAGTGCTAAAAAATTTTATCCCTTAAATGTGCGACTATACTGCTAAAATGCCAAGTGTCGATCGCAGTGATATCTGTGGGATTTTCGTATTACTAGTATTACATTGCATAGACTAGCAATACCTTGCAGTTGTAAAAAATATCCTGCTGATGTCGCTGCCATCCGCATATTGCAGCAGCATCGTTGCATATTTAAGGGATACAATATTTTAGCACTTTTTTAAGTATTACAGAGATAGCCGATTTCCACACTATGTATTCTAGTCGCTATAATGTCAATCTTCCCGTGTGAAAAACTACATACCAAAAAAAAAACGAGTTCTTTCCCCCTCTTCTGCCCTTTTCTCTCTTGATTTTGACCGATAGCAGGCCATTTAGCAGTCGCCAGTGCAAGATGCCGCTATATATGGCAGACGCAAGGGAGAGTGTGTTAGCGTGACCAATGACATAATAGGCCAGTTCATGACGTTTAAAAGTCACATGGAGTTGGATCATCTTTACACGATGATTAGTACAAAGCGGTGCGCCAATTTTTTTTGTGTCCATTGCCGTGTACAGATAATCAACTCCGTGTGACGTGATGAGCTGGCCACACTTTAGGAGCAGCTTCAAATGACGTCATCTATATCTACTTCGAGGCAAAGGAAAAAGACAGGCTACCGCGGTGCTACAGCGTCTAGAATATATAGTGTGGAAATCCAATCAGTCGATCACAGCGATATCTGCAGGATATTTCCCAAAACTCCAAGACAATTTGGTCTAGACGCTGTAACATTTTTTTTTACGTTTTATTAACATACATCTGACCTGTGTGCTTGGCGTCAAACCCGCTGTAATAATACCATGTTTACTTTGAAATTTGAAAATATATCGCAGATGTCGCTGCGATTATCTCCCTGGATTTCAGCGTCAGTGCACATTTAAGGGATACACTTCTTAGCGGTTCTTGGATAGCAAATTTCCACATTATGTATTCTAGACTCTGTAGCGGTGCATTACATATGCCACTTTCTTCTTTAAAAAAAATCCTGCAGATGTCGATGCAAATCACTGTTTGGAATTCGACATCGTTGTACATTTAAGGGATTCAATACTTCTGCGCTTTTTTAAGTATTGCTGGGATAGTCGATTTCTACAACATATAATCTAGACGCTATAAAGGAGCTATAGTTTCTAGAACACATAGTTTATAATTGGCTTATTAAAAAGGTGCTAAAAAATTGTATCCCATAAATGTTGAACGAGACTGAACGACGAATGTCGATAACAGCGACATATGGCAATTCCAACGTAACTATTTCAAAAGAAAACTTTTCGCTCAGAGAAGATCTAGAAAATGTTGCTCCTATCGATTGTCATTCAGTATTTTTCAATATTTATGGGATTCAATTTTTAGCACTTTTTAAAGCATTACTGGAATAGCCTGTTTCCACACTATGACCGTGATCTAGGTAGATGTTTCTCTGTTATTGTAACGAGATTGACCAATTAGAAGCCAGAATTTTTGCTAACTTTTCACTGTTTGCAAAAATGTACCTGGATCCCGGCCTATATTTCTAGCCGCTATAACTGAGCTCAGGAATAGTACAGAAAGCAAACTCCGTATTTTAATACATTAAGGCCGGGATCTAATTAGGAGCAAGTGTGTCTCTATAACGAAGTAGCGACATACGGCCAATAAATGTTTATTGGTAAAAGTGATAAACCAAATCGTTAAAATTCTTTGTGAGCATGCCATTATCGTCAGGCTAATGCATGTTGAATTATTTCCCTAGTCTAATAGAGATCGCCCATGCGCGTATCTTCTAATGGAGGATATTCCAAATATGGGTTCGAAGCTGAAAAAGTCACGTGGTACCGGCAATTTACCCAAAGAATTTCTAACTGATAAGAAGGGAATCAGGAAACTACACTGTTAAAAATATCGTGAAAAATTACCTCTGTTCTTAAAGGTTCTCTATTTTCTGACCATTGAGAACGCTATTTAAACGCCTATGAAGCGTTCTCATTGGTCATAATACAGATAGCCTTTAAAAACAGAGGTAATTTTTTACGATATTTTTAACAGTCTACTACTGCTATCTCCCATGAACTGTTTCATTGGCTAGCGGGGATTTACATTGCGTAGACGGAACCTTCCCTTCTTTACACTAGACGTTCTTGCCTTGACCATGTGATCATAACGTAGATTGAATATCCTCTATTCAAGAAAGTGGATTGCCGTACTTTCGACAAAAACTTGAAATGAGCATGCCTCCTGTGCATATATCACCACTCTTATGTATAAAGGCTCTCTGTTATGGTGTTGTTTCTGATTCAGCGCCTAGAATACCTAGTGTGGAAATATGCTATCCAAACAATTCTAAAAATTTGTATCCCTTAAATGTGCGACGCTACTGCTAAAATTTCAAGTGTCAATCGCACCGACATCTGCGGGATTTTCGTATTACTATTACACTGTTAAAAATCTGGGGCATTTGCTGCATCGTCACTCCATCGCTTTTATAGGAAACTGTAACTTGACTATATTATGGGGCATTCTCATTGGTCAGAACAGAAACGTTCTATAAAAGTGGTGGAGTGAGTATGCAGCAATTGCTGCATATTTTTAACAGTGTACTACATTGTATAGACTATCAATTTCTTGCAGTTGTAGAAAATATCCTGAAGATGTTGCTGCGATCTGCATATTGCAGCAGTATCATTGCACATTTAAGGGATACAATATTTTAGCGCTTTTTTAAGTATTACAGGGTTAGTCGATTTCAACACTATATATTCTAGGCGCTATAGTTTCTGAGCGCTGTTGGTTAAATTTCGATATTTGTATTTTAGAGTGAGCAATAGAGAAAAGTACTAAAACTATTGAAACAACAACTTCTTTAATATTGAAATGTATAGCAAAGGAGTTCAGAATCAATGCCTTAAATAGTTTCGAATATGCACTGTTGTTATGAATCAATACCCTTCCTGGATGTGGAAATGCAAAATTGTGTTCAACATAGAGCGCGTTCAGAGACCGAAACACGGGTAACTCGGAAAATTGGGGAATGAAGTGATACTGGTTTCTCGCGAGGCTAACGAGAAAGACAGGCTGCCGCAGTGAGTCCGATTCTTCTTTTTTTACAGACCGCTGGAGTCGCGTGATGCTCGAATGCACCAATGAAGGTGTGCGAAAAGAGCATCACGTGATTCCAGCGGTCTGTAAAAAAAGAAGAATCGGACCCACCGCGGTAGCCTGTCTTTCTCGTTAGCCTCGGGTTTCTCGGTGTAAGGTTAGGTAAAAAAGGCTCTGAACGCTTTCGGGTAAAGTTGTGTGATTTTTTTATTTACATTTACAAACATGGCGGCAGCTGCACTTTCGACAGTGCAAATAGATTCAATTATCACTTTTTTTAGATGGGAAACTGTTCCAAAAGTTAATTTTTATGGGGAATACTATCGCAACAAATATGTATCACACACTGTTAAAAATATCGTGAATAATTACCTCTGTTTTTAAAGGCTATCTATTTTCTGACCAATGAGAGCGCTTTATAGGCGTTTATGTAGCTTTCTCATTGGTCAGAAAATTGATAGCCTTTAAAAACAGAGGTAATCTTTCACGATATTTTTAACAGTGCAGGTTTTGCTAGCCACTTTAGGCTTCCAAGCGTAAACTGATTTGTCATATGCAAAATTTACATTTATCTTCTAACTTATCAAAAAGTTAAACTTAGACCAGATATGTTTTTATTATTATTTTTGTAATATGAAAAAACACTAACAATGTGCGATAAAACTGATCAAAACAGTGCTATTCCGATTAACAGTCACAGTTAAGCTATAAAATGGTAAACAAATCAGATTTCCCAACCACGTGATCACTTTACCCAACAAAATTTTTCAGGTAATGTGGGTTCCCCGAAATCTGGGTAATCTCTGGCTCTGAACGCTACGGGGAACTCGGAAAAAGTCACGTGATGTCGGTCTCTGAACGCTTCGGGTTACCCGTGGTAAACCTGGGGAACCCAGGGTGCGGTCGTGAACGCGCTCATAATTGGCCGCAATCTAGATAGATTTTTCGCTGTTAGCGAAACGAGATTCATGAATCAGAAGCTTGCACTTTTGAGAACTTTTCGCTGTTTGCAGCAATGCAGGCTATTGATTGGTGAATCTCGTTTCGCTAACAGCGAAAAATCTATCTGGATCCCACCTAGATTTCTGTAAACATTGCACTTCGTCCATGGCACTAAGAAAATGACTCAAAACTTTTATGACATAGGTCGGGATCCAGAAACAGCAAAAATTCTCAAACATTCTGGCTTCTGATTGGTCAAACTCATATCGCTAACAGCGAAAAATCTATCTGGATCTCGGCCATAGTTTTCTTCGATGAAATCAATGCAAAAGGATAATATAAAATAATAGTATAAGACTTCTAAAATGGTTTGGCGGGTTTATCGCTGTTTGGCATAATTTATAAACTTTAGAATTAATTAATAGTTTTTCCCTAATTAAGAATAGAAAATTTGTGTTTTTAAAGCTGAATTTTATAAAAGCACGTAGATTGAGTAAATATCTGTCCCAAAATGCAATCCTTACTTTTTTATGTCCATTATTTAAGTCTCTACCTCGATTGAAGCATAAGGTGTGACGAAGAAAATAAATTTGTCATTTTCAGTATCTCGACGTTATTTAAAAAAATCTATATCTCTGTTTATAATTAATTTATGAGGATGCATTTGGTCTCAAATTGAAGATCTTTTCCATTAGGTCCTTCTGGTTTTGGTTTTATATTTCTGCAGTGATTGGTTCTTTTGATATGGGAAATTTTACGCTGGCATGTTTGGTCGATTTAACATGGAGAAGCTGTCTTCAGTATAATAAGCAGTTACGGTCTCTTGCGTTTTATTCTTGGCGTTTGTTTGTTTGGCGAGGTTAGCATTTTTTTTCAGCTTGGCTTGGCAGAACGACCGTCCTGCTTGATACTTAACTTCGAAATCTACCTCTGCGATATCTCTAATGGTATTAAGCTCTTTTTCTAAATATTTTTCCTGAACATATTTTAAAAGCTCGTCTAATATAAAATTTGTAAGCTGCACTTTTATATAAAAATTGTGATGAAGTATTATATGGGATCGTATTATTTGATCTGATCGGTTTTCTATATACATTTCTGCCAATGCTGAGGTTTTCATTGTTTTTAATTAAATTAACGTCGAGAAAAGGTAAACTTAAATCTTTCTCAATTTCAAGAGTGAACTGCGACCTATTGTAACCAAATTCAACAGCCCTACATATTTTCTTGAAAAAGCTTATGTAATTTTTTTGAAAACCATTTTACCACATTCTGAATATGTTTTAAACTCTACTAACAAGTTTATTGATAAAATAAAACATCTAACAATTACTGGGAAAAGCATGCTTGCAAGTTTAGATATAGTATCATTGTATCCCTCAATTAATGTGCATGAAATCAAATCACTCATAGCAAATTCTCTTGAAAAGGTCCAATATCAGATGTACAGATAAAAAACACAATAAAATCCGGTTTAAACCTCATTGCAAATAACAATGTTTTCATGTTTAACGGAAGATATTACAAACAATTAGGAGGAGCTTCAATGGGTTCTCAATATTTCTGGGATTTTTGCCGAAATTAAATTACAACAATTAGAAATGAGAATTTTAGCTGACCTTGATTTAAAGCCGACAGTATGGTACAGGTTCGTAGACGATATTTTTAATATTTGGGAACATAGTTTGAATGAAATACACATTTTTCTAGATAAAATAAATAAATTTGATGATAATTTACAATCCACTCTTGAAATTGAGAAAGATGGAAATTTACCTTTTCTCGAATTTAATTTAATTAAAAACAAAGAAAACCTCAGCATTGGCAGAAATGTATATAGAAAACCAATCAGATCAAATAATACGATTCCATATAATACTTCATCACAATTTTTATATAAAATTGAAGCTTACAAATTTTATATTAGACGAGCTTTTAAAGTATGTTCAGAAAAAATATTTAGAAAAAGAGCTTAATACCATTAGAGATATCGCCAAGGAAAACGGCTTTTCAACAATCCTCATCAATAAACTTATCTATGAATTCAGTTTTCATGAAAATATCAAAAAAGAAAACCATAAAGAAATGATATACAAAAAGTTTAACTATTTCCCTGGTCTGTACGAAAAATTAAGACATGCTCTACTGAAACACAATATAAATTTAATATCCTGTCCACCAAGAAAATCAAAAGAGTTAATGTGTACGAAAATAGATCCAACAACGGAAGATGAATTAGCTGGTGTATATACCATTCCTTTTAGAACTGACAGCAATAGATTAATGGAGTACATTGGAATGACCAAAAGAAAACTCAAAGAAAGAGTAAAACAACATAAAGCAGACATGGAGTTTTGTCGTCAATCCACAGCTCTCTCTCGTTTAAGTTTCAGCCAGAATATCGCAATAGATTTTGATCAGGCAAAAATCATATTCCCAACATGCAATTGCTATGCATCCACTATAAGAGAATCAATAGAAATCCCGTATAAGAGCAATCAAGTTTGTAACGACGCCCTATCGTACTTATCCCCAGATTGTGGTTCAATATCCTGAAAATAAATCCTGTAAACCTGAGAAAAATTAGGTAATAAAATTTAAAGTACAGAAGTTAAATATTTTCTTCTACCAATAGAAAGTGACGTATGAGAAACAAAGTTATGTCATAAAATAAATGGAGCTGTAATTAATAATAATAATATATATTTCCTCTAATTAAATTCAATCCATGAAACTGCTACTGCTACTTCTACTTTCAACTCTAGTAATTATTGGCCCTCTCATTTGCAAAACAGTGTGTCGTATTTGTATAAATAAACAACATTTAATTATCAAGATATTCTCTGATGATGAACCTGGGAGGTTTGAAAGGACCAAGAAGTTTTTAAATAAAATGTATATTTTAAACATGTAACATCTTTTACATTACATTAGTCGCCTGTTAAGTAAGATTGTGGAATTTTTAATGTTTACATTATATATTTTATATTAAAAAAATATTTTCATTATTTCGCCAAAATATCTCAAAAACTGTTTATTTTAAATTTAATTAAGGAAATAAATATTTTTGGACTTGATAAAAATAAAATATGAAAGATTCTAACAATATTATATTTTATAGAATGATTTAACAAAAAAAATTTAAAAATCATCGAGTCTGTAAAAATAAATAAAGTCATAAATGATTAAGTCCGTGAAATATTATCGTTGCTTCAAAATTTCTCATTTAAAAAATATATATATTTAAATAAGGAAAGGAACCTATATATTTGCATTTTGCGAAGTTCGAAATATTTTAAATATTGAAAATAACTGCAGAATTTATACTTCAAACTGTAAAATAACATTAAACTTTCTTATATTAAAAGTGTATGTTATTTAAGAGGATAATATATATTTTAATAGAATACTTTATTAAGATTGGTTAGAAATGGTGCATATTTTGATACTCATCCTTTTAAACATTTAATAGTTTCACGATTTCTTTTATGAAATTTTTAAAATAACTTTTTTATGAAAATTATACAATATTTTTAATGAATTAAAATTTGCAACAATTCAATTATTTACATACAATTATAAAAGTATTTTTCAGGTTAAGAATTCAAATACACAATTTATTCTAATTATGTGAAATCATTTATGCTGACGTTACTTTAATGACGCATTTTAAAAGAATTATATTATATATTTTTTGTAAAGTGGCAACCAGAGAATTGTAAGCAAATAAAATAAATTGTTAAATTCGTCATATAAAGTGTTAATCTAATTCGAAGTTTGAATAATATCAATAATACAGGGTGTCCGGTCTCAGCGGTGTCCAATGGCTAATTCCTAAACCGTCAGTCATAGACATATAGTTCCAGTTACAAAAATATTTAAAATCAGGTAAAGAAATATTTTAAAAGCGATTTGGGTCAATAAAAACATTTCTTTAAAAAAAAAAATACGACATTTATAAACGCATATTATGGTGAAACTTACGTCATATATTAAAACTATATATTTAAAACTATTTTCTTATGGATAATATTAATGAGACGTCACACTGGGAACCATGCGGTGTTAAAATAGAGGGGTTGGCCAATTTGTTTATATATTTCATCACTTAATGAAGTCTAAATACAGGTAAATGCAGGCGCAAATTTCTTTTGATTTATTTTGTTCTAATCACTATTTGATAAATACATATTATAAAATGTGTATATTCTTATTTATAAAAATAAACAATTTCCATTTTAAAAAGAAGGTAAAATAGTGCATGATGATGCAATAAAATAGGGCAAAGATTTCAGCAATAAGTTATACCTGTTCCTGAAAATTCCGCTAAAACTTGAGCAAAAGATAAAATATAAGTGTAAAATGTTATTCCATAGAGACATAATTTTTTAACGAGGAACCAACGGAAGAATATTATGTTTAGCGTCGTTATAAACGATGCGAGGCAGAAACATTTTTAACCTAACCCTTTTCTGCAAGCTGAATTTCAAGTGTGTAATTGAGCTTAATTATCAAACCCAAAACAGCCGTTAGCTGTCGCGGCAGTGGTGGATGAGGCCATAGCAATAAAAAAAATACCCTATTAAAACCAAAAAGTACGACAACCTGATTACAGAAGATATTGCCGTTCGTAATAATATAATTCAATCTTCCGTAATTTGGTAATATTTGTAAAACATGGCAATGTGCCATGTTTTAAAAGCTGCGAAAAGACTGGAGTCCCCTAGTTTTAATATATTTTTTAACAGTGTAAGGTTGTAATGTTTTTATCATACATGCATATTCCTTTCTTTATAGTACAGAAACAATATATATCATGGCGCATGGAAAATCGCTTGTATTTTTGTGTATAATCAAATACCCTGCACAGCTCTGTAACCATTTATAACACCCGTTTGCTAATATTTCATTAAAGTGTAAATTATCTTTTTA
This sequence comes from Maratus speciosus, assembly GCA_963932465.1. Lineage (NCBI taxonomy): Eukaryota > Metazoa > Arthropoda > Arachnida > Araneae > Salticidae > Maratus > Maratus speciosus. The sequence goes on along the minus strand of OZ010786.1, from coordinate 508,723,449 downwards.
AATAACATAGAATTTTTAATGTATTGTATATAAGCATATAAGGGTGCGGAAAAATTAGTGATAATTTTTTCTTAATGTTTGTGTGTGTCTTTTAAATGTTGTAGAATTATTCTTTTAAGTATGTTTGCTCTTTATAATCTAAATATTGCATTATAAGTAAGTATTTTTGGGTTATTGTTTCAATTTCGTCTTCTGTGCCGAAAAACTGTTCACTATTGAACAAGCTGTTAACCGTCAGAATGACTGCATATTAGACAAAAACAGTAAAAGTACTAATTCAAGTGGTGACATAGTAGTCAGAAAAGCTCATCCAGCCAGCGTGATGGCTTTTGGTTGCATCACAAGCAATGGGAAATCCCCTTTGTTCTTTGATGATGCTGGTGTCAAGATTAATCAAATCAATTATCTCAATGATATTCTAAATGAGGTCCTTCCACGGGTAAATTCTCATTTTGGAAACAATCCATATGTGTTCCAACAAGATTCAGTACCAGCCCATAGGTCTTGCCAAACGCAACGGTGGTGCCAAGCAAATCTTCGTGATTTCATTTCATCTCAAGACTGGTCTCCGAATACTCCGGATTTTAATCCACTTGATTACTCAGTATGGGAGTGTTGCAAGCAAGAGCCTGTGCTAATCCTCACAAAGATATCACTTCTTTAAAAGCTGCTCTGACGCGTAAATGGAACGGTCTCGATGCGGACTACTTACGGCGCACCGTGGATTCCTTCCCGCAATTTCTCCGCGAGTGTATCAAGGTAAAAGAAGACCGAATCGAAAATGAATGATAGAATATCAACTGATACTTAGTTGTTAATCTTACACAATAAAAAATATTGAAATAATTGTATCTATGGCGTCGTAGTAGAGATTGATTTTACTATCAATACTTTCTCCGTACCCTGTAAGTAAATATATATTGCATATGTATTAATATATGTGTATTAAATTGTAAAGTGATAGCTAAATTCTGACATTTTATAACTTTTTGTACTGCGCAAATTAAAAAAACGAGAATATATATATATATATATATATATATATATATATATATATATATAAACATAAATAACTTAAATATTGCCAAAAAGTAAAACAGAAAGGAGATAGAAATTTTCAAATATTGTTTTTCAAAATATTATTATATTTAAAAGGAAATCATTTCCATTTTATACTTCTACAAACGAACACAAAATATTGAAACGGCATTTATTATATTCAATGAAACATTAAATTTAAAGTATTTCGTTTTCGAAATTCTCTCTTGTTTTTATGCAAGAACAATTTAAATATTGACACTATAGAGTGTTACTGCGATTCACTAAAATTACATTTGAAAATTAAAAAAAATATCCTTCAATGAAATATCTAATAAAAAATTTGGTAAGAGTTTGTGTTTTAGGTATTTTTTTTTTTTTTTTTTACTTAGATAAAACAAATATTTAAATGTGTATCTTTATTTTAGCGCCTTTTACATTAATGAAACATATCAAAAGTGTTTTAATTTTCATTTAAGTATTTTATTATGTGTAATGGGATCAAAAGCAGTTTTGATGGTTTTACTTAAAGGAAAAATGTACTTGCATTTGTATTATTTATTTAGTATATATTTAAACTAGCAGCCTTCGCCCGTTACGCAGGTCAATTTCTCCAAACGAACCTTTAATCAAACGGAATATATTCGTGTATTTGACCTTGTGTTTTATAGCAATATGCCTATTTACCTCCAATGTTCTTCTGCTTTGCTGAAAACAATATAAAAGCCATTACAATTTTATATCTTCTAATGTATCAGACAAAATCTGGACTGTTTTAGTCGTTCATTTACAATAGAATATGAAAAGAAAACTGTAGAAAAATATGTAGTTCATTAAAATCGTATCTGAAAATATAAAAATGTAAATCGCATGAAAATCCGTCGTGTGGAACTTTTAAATAAAGCTAATCGTTCATACTCGGGTTCAACTGATTATAGTTTAACGTATATATAAATATTATATAGACATACAAACAATAAATACTATAAACCCAACTGGAGTGAAAAATTAGCCAGAGCGAGGAATCGAACCCGGGACCACAGTATACAAGACTGCTGCTCTAACCACTGAGCTACTCCGGCCGATGCCTGAGTCTGCAATTTCTCACTAAAAAACCATGTTGGGAAAGTCACCAGCCATCTATACGACAGCCTTGGATGACCGGACAACGATGAATAGATTTTTCTATTACATCGATCTACGAATATGAGAATATGTAATAGAAAAATCTATTCATCGTTCTTCGGTCATCCAAGGCTGTCGTATAGATGGTTGGTGACTTCCCCAAAATGGTTTATTAGTGAGAAATTGCAGACTCTGGCACCGGCCGGAGTAGCTCAGTGGTTAGAGCAGCAGTCTTGTATACTGTGGTCCCGGGTTCGATTCTTCGCTCTGGCTAATTTTTCACTCCAGTTGGATTTATTGTATTTATTGTTTGTATGTCTGGATAATATTTATATATACCTTTAACTGTTGAATGCAGGCGTTATTTATGTGTGTATGTGTGTTTTAATATATATTGTAGTATGAGTGTTTTATTATGATTATAGTTTGTTCGCCTATAATACTTCAGCAAAGCAATGTAGAACGATATGTGTTAAATACTAAAATCTTTTCTGAAATATTATCTAACAGACAGTGCTAATTCAGACGAAATCGACTTAGTAGAACATTTTAAAAAGGATAATATTTCAAAATACGATTAACTGATTAAAAAACTTTTGCACATAATTATGTAACTAAGCAACGTAGAATGATATGTGTTGTATACTAGAACCTTTTTTGAAAAGATATCTAACTAACTTTGCAAGTCTTCTAAAAATTCATTCAGAAGAACTGAAGTTGCAAGTTGTCTTACCGAAATACCTCTCTATATTTTATATATGTATTAAATAATTAAGTATATTTTTCATAATCGCGTTAACGTGATTAAGAACTTTCAGGGATATAGTGTATGCTATACGCCGTATACCTTCTGGATTTTTTTAGAAACTGTGCACACCCGCCATAGCTGTAATATTATATACTCCCTAGCATATACCCTCTGCCAGCGATTATCTTCCGATTTTTTATGATTGCACCACTGAGAACTTTCCCCATAGCTCCATAACTAAAAATGTAGAATGATATGTTAAATATTGAAACATTCCTGGAAATATATTATCTAAATGTGCATTCCCAATCAAAATACGTTCAGCATAACTTTAAATAAAAGGTAATCTTTCATAATAGGGTTCACATAATTTTAGAACTTTCTCTTGTAGCTCTATAACTAAGCAACGTAAAAGCCTGTGTTTTATATTGACACATTTCTAAAACAAATTACTAACTAACACATGACGTTCTACTAAAATATGTTAATTAGAATCTGAGTTATAATCAAACGGAATGAAATGCGAATTTGCGTTTTATATTTATAGTAGATGATGATCAGATTTTCTGCACATTTGAGATAATTATAGTAGACTAGCTGACCCGCCCGGCGTTGCCCGGGTCCGTGGTAATATTTATAAAGAAACCTTTAATTTATATGATTTCATATGTAACTCGATTTTGTCTGAAATACGCACCCACTCACAATGTGAAAATGGGGGAGAAGCAGTTGCAAATTTTTGAGATGTTGTGCAAATTTTATTCATAAATTTTTGCAAAATTGTATGCCATAGTCATGAACAAATTAAAATTTTAAAACACCCTCTACTGATGAAAAATTAGTTAAGAGGAGAGGAGTGAGTGCTTAGTAATGTACAGGCCAAAAGCTTTAAAACGACCTCTGTCAGAAAACAACATATAAATGATACTCATCGTAGAAAACGCTACAGTTGAAAGGACAATTATCGTCACCTGCTTTGCAAACTCGAAATTCAACTCTCCCACCTTCATTAAAATTTTAAAGTGTTATAATTCACGTAAGTTAATTTCAATTGTATTCGTTCTTCGTGTTAATGGCAATTTACATATGCATAGTCGCCCAAGCATGGAACGTGTTTCTTGAACTTTCTATGAAGTAAATAATTTCCGTTCTTGAGCGATAAGAGTCCATTCACGTGCGATTCTTATAAAACACATAATATATCACAAAATGCACACCATATTAAGTATTTCATGAACTCAAGGATTTTTTCACTCAGTTCTTTTTCTTTTGTTAATATTCTCTCATCCTAATGAAAACGTATGTTATACTTTATTGAATGTTTTCACATTGAAAGGGCAGTGTAAAGTTTAGGCATAATTCAATAAAGCGAAAATTTTGAGTGTTTGTTAATTATAATCTATCTCCCTGTTAATGTTGCTGACTACATTTTTAGACACCCATGAACTGTGAACACATAACATGCGATAAATTGTCACAGATTTTAAAAAAATCACAAATTTTGTGATAGATCGTTGAAAAAAATTGTGAAATGATCATTAAAAAAAAAAAAGAAAAAAAAAAAACTAACGAATTTTATCCAACGATCATGGAAAAATAATCATGAATTTTGTGAAACAATCGAAGAAAAAAATTGCAAATTTCATCAAAAATCGCAGAAGCACATGTTGAATTTTGCCAATCTGTCACTCAGGAATATGAGGAACTTCGACAAATAGTCGCAGAAAAAAAATCAAATTCGTCACAGATAATTGAAAAAAATGCAAATTTTGCCAATCTTGGGAAAAAATAGTGCATTTCGTGAAACGATCGCTGAAAACAGCCCTCGAATTTCAGTAAACAATCGAAGAAAAATATTGCAAATTTCAGCAAAAGATCGCAGAAACGCATAGCAAAGTTTGTCTAAAGAGTGCACATTACAAATTTTGCCAATATGTCGCTGAGAAATATCGTGAACATCGACAAATAGTCGCGGAAAAAAAATAATCACAAACTTCGTCACAGATCGTTGAATAAAAAACGCGAATTTCGTCAAACAATCTTGAAAATAACAATCACTATAAAGAAAAAACAAATTTCGGTAAACAATCGAAGGAAAATATTGCAAATTTCATCAAAAGATTGCGGAAATGCACAGCAAAGTTTGTCCAAAGAGCGCAGATGCATATGCCGAATTTTGCCAATCTCTCGCTGAGAAATTTTGGGAACTTCGTCAAATGGGTGCATAAAAAAAATCACAAATTTTGTCACAGATCGTTGAAAAAAATTGTGAAATAATCATTAAAAAAAATGAATTTCATCCAACGATCTTGGAAAAATAATCATGAATTTTGTGAAACAATCGAAGAAAAAAATTGCAAATTTCATCAAAAGATCGCAGAAGCACATGTTGAATTTGCCAATCTGTCACTCAGGAATATCAGGAACTTCGACAAATAGTCGCAGAAAAAAAAATCAAATTTGTCACAGAGGATAGAAAAAAAAATGCAAATTTCGCCAATCTTGGGAAAAAATTGTGCATTTCGTGAAACGATCGCTGAAAACAGCCCTCGAATTTCAGCAAAAAATCGAAGAAAAATAATGCAAATTTCAGGAAAAGATCGCGGAAATGCATAGCAAATTTTGTCAAAAAAATGCAGAAGCATATGCCAAATTTTGCCAAAAAAAAAGCAGAAGCATATGCCAAATTTGCCAATCTGTCGCTGAAAAATATCAGGAACGTTGGCAAATGGTCGAAAATAAATAAATAAATAAAATCACAAATTTCGTCACAGATCGTTGAAAAAAAATCGCGAAAAAAATGCAAATTTTGTGAAACGATTTGAGGGGGGGGGGAGGGGATCATGCCTTTTGTGAAATGATCGCTGAAAAAAAAACGTGAATTTCAGTAAACAGAGAAAAATGTTGCAAATTTCATCAAAAGATCGCAGAAACGCATAGCAAAGTTTGTCTAAAGAGTGCACATTAAAAATTTTGCCAATATGTCGCTGAGAAATATCGGGAACTTCGACAAATAGTCGCAGAAAAAAAATAATCACAAACTTCGTCACAGATCGTTGAAAAAAAACGCGAATTTCGTCAAACAATCTTGAAAATAACAATCACTATAAAGAAAAAACAAATTTCGGTAAACAATCGATGGAAAATATTGCAAATTTCATCAAAAGATTACGGAAATGCACAGCAAAGTTTGTCCAAAGAGTCAGATGCATATGCCGAATTTTGCCAATCTCTCGCTGAGAAATTTTGGGAACTTCGTGAAATGGGTGCATAAAAAAAATCACAAATTTTGTCACAGATCGTTGAAAAAAAACACGAATTTCTTGAAACGATCATGTAAAAACAATCACTATAAAAATAAAACACAAATTTCGATAAACAGTCGAGGAAACTGCAAATTTCATCAAAAGATCGCGGAAATTTATAGCAAATTTTGACAAAAGAGTGCAGAAGCGCACACTGAATTTGCCAATCTGTCGCTGAGAAATATCGGGAACTTTGGCAAATAGTCGCCAAAAAAAAAAAATTACAAATTTCGTCATAGATCGTTGAAAAAAAAACGCGAATTTCGTCAAACGATTGCTGAAAAAAACCCCGCGAATTTCAGTAACCAATCGAAGAAAAATATTGCAAATTTCATCAAAAGATCGTGGAAATACATGGCAAATTTCGTCAAAAAAGTGCAGAAGCATATGCCAATTTTGCCAATCTGTTGTTGAGAAATATCGGGAACTTCGACAGATGGCCGCGGAAAAGAAAAACACAAATTTTGTCACTGATCGTTGAAAAAAAATGCAAACTTCATGAAACAATTTGGAGGGGGGGGGGGGGGAAGAATCGTGTAATTTGTGAAACGATTGCTGAAAAAAAAACGTGAATTTCAGTAAACAAAGAAAAGTATTGCAAATTTCATCAAAAGATCACAGAAACGCATAGAAAAGTTTGTCTAAAGAGTGCACATTACGAATTTTGCCAATCTGTCGCTGAGAAATATCGGGAATTTCGACAAATGGCCGCGGAAAAGAAAAACACAAATTTTGTCACTGATCGTTAAAAAAAAAAAAACATGTCATGAAACGATTTGGGGGGGGAGGGGGGAGATATCGTGCATTTTGTGAAACGATCGCTGAAAAAAAGCGCGAATTTCAGTAAACGAAGAAAAATATTGCAAATTTCATCAAAAGATCGCAGAAACGCATAGCAAAGTTTGTTACAAATTTTGGCAATATGTCGCTGAGAAATATTGGAAACTTCGACGAATGGCCACGGAAAAGAAAAACAAATTTTGTCACTGATGAAAAAAATCATGAAAAAAAAAACTGCAAATTTCGTGAAACGATTTGGGGGGACTGGTAGAATCGTGCATTTTGTGAAACGATCGCTGAAAAAAACGTGAATTTCAGTAAACGAAGAAAAATATTGTACATTTCATCAAAAGATAGCAGAAACGCATAGCAAAGTTTGTCTAATGTTTGGCTAAATGACGCAAAAAAACAACCCAAATTACGTCACAGATCGTTGATAAAAAAACACGCATTTTATGAAACGATTTTGTAAAAACAATCACTGTAAAAATAAAACACAAATTTCGATAAACAGTCGAGGAAACTGCAAATTTCATCAAAAGATCGCGGAAATGTATGGCAAATTTCGTCAAAAAAGTGCAGAAGCATATGCCAATTTTGCCAATCTGTCGCTGAGAAATATCGGGAACTTCGACAAATGGCTGCAGAAAAGAAAAACACATATTTTGTCACTGATCGTTGAAAAAAAAAATGCAAATTTCATGAAATGATTTTGGGGGGGGGGGGGGGGATCGTGCATTTTGTGAAACGATCGCTGAAAAAAAAAAACGTGAATTTCAGTAAATGAAGAAAAATATTGTACATTTCATCAAAAGATAGCAGAAACGCATAGCAAAGTTTGGCTAATGGCCGCAAAAAAAAAAAAAAAACGCGAATTTCATGAAACGATCTTGTAAAAACAATCACTATAAAAATAAAACACAAAATTCGATAAACAGTCGAGGGAATAAATTGCAAATTTCATCAAAAGATCGCGGAAATGTATAGCAAATTTTGACAAAAGAGTGCAGAAGCACACGCTAAATTTTTCCAATCTGTCGCTGAGAAATATCGGGAACTTTGACAAATGGCGACAGAAAAAAAAAAAAATCTCAATTTCTCTTCATTGAATTACGCCTAAACTTTAAACTGCTATGCCTGGCATCACAGTTGCAGAAAATTCTCCAAGTGTCTGTGACAGATACTTCAGTGGCAGAAAATAATCTACTGGTAAAATATTTTACAATTGAAGCATTAATTAATCAAACCACCACTTGCCTGCAATGTCTTTAAGCATTTTATTAATTTTTATAGATAATAATCTTAGTTTTGCATTAAGTAATAAAGAGATAAACATAATTGTAAAGTGAAAGTTTAGTTTTCAGGTGAAAATGTTTGTAAAAAGCCTACTTTTATGACAAAAAATTTTGTGAAGGGTCCTTTTTTTAAGGTGAAAAGTTTTGTGAAGGATCCTGCTTTGATTTGAAAAAATTTGTGCGGGGTCTAGTTTTGACATAAAAAATGTTGTGAAGGGTCCTGTTTTGAAATGAAAAATTTTGTGAGGTATCCTTTAAAGAACCCAATTTTTCCTAAACAGATCCCTGTGCTTGTTACATATCATGACTTTGATAAGAAATGAAAACATTCAGTAAAGTGTAAAAAATATGTTTTCATTGGGATTTGTTATGAAACTCAAAATATACGGGGAAGTGGAAAAAAAAAGATAAAAGAAAAACCCAAATAACTTCATTCATTTCCTCTGAAAAGAAATATTTGTTTTATTCCTATTCTTGGGCGATGACAACATACATCTCTTTCACCCGAGAACGGAAATTATTTACTGAATGTTTCCATTTCATAGAAAGTACAATTTTCATCTTACACTTTACTATAAAATGTACAGTTACATTTTTGCTAAGAAATGAAAACATTCAGTGAAGCGTTAATTCAGCAAATTTGAAAAAAAATAATTACTTTAAGATCCCAGAAAACAAAGTTCAAGAAACTTGATACTATTTCATTCTTGGACGACTACGCGTATGTAAATACGAAGAACGAATACAATTTAAAGTAACTTACGTGAATTGTATTAGTTTCTTTATAAACAATATAATTTTATATTATAAACAATATAAAAATCATTATAAAATAATGTCAATAAGATTAAATCTTATAATAACAAAAAAAAAAAAGCATGAGAAATAAACAGTGCAATTTCCCGCTTCAGTTCGGCTAGGAAATGCAGTCACTGTATCTCATATTTACCACCTGCTCTCATTGGCTGGCTTCTTCATTGCCGCGGATTGGCTTAGAGCTGTAAATAGCCTCTAACACATAACGTTTTAATTACGTTTTAATTTTTTTTAAATATCTAAATTGAAATTTTAAAATCCGGCGGTGAAGTGCACTTTCCGGTAATAGAATCTACACATGACAAAAATTTCAGAGGTCTAGGTGTTATAATTTCGGAGCTTTCCGCAGTCAGGCAGGCAGACAGACATCTCTTATTTTATATATATATATGTATCATTCATAATTGCATTCACCTGTCTCTACAACCTTTTTCAATAGCTCTGTAACTAAGCAACATATAATGAAACGTTATGTACTTAAACCATTCTTGAAAAGATATGTAACAGTGACACTTGCCTCAATGTCTGTTCAGTTGAATTTTTTTTCTAAAGGCTCAATTTTAATAATCAGGTTCATTTAATTTTTTAACTTTCTCCTGTAGCTCTGCAACTAAACACTAAAAACTTTCCCAAAAAAATTCTAAGTAAAAGGGTTATACCCTATTGAAATATTGTGAACAACTGGAATGAAATGTAAATTTCCGTTTTAAATGTGTAGTATATAATGATGATGCAATTTTCTGTAATAAAATTCATTGTGAAGATTTTGTTTCAAATTTAAACGATGCTTTCAACATTTTAGCTAATACATCGATTGGCAAGGTATCCGATTACTGAAGATTAACCCGAAATTCCATGACCAATTACCCAAAGAAAGGTAAACATATGCCTTTTGTGATACTTTTATGTTTGCCGGGTGCAGGTAATAAATTAACAAAGGTTGTTCCCACACCATATTCAAATTTTATTATTTCATTTCAAATGTAAGCCTTTCATTAATTTAAAATACATCCCTTACACTAATTTTATTTTTTTTAAACTGAAAAGATAATCAATAACAGGAAACAATGCCGTAACTCAAAACAAAGAGCTGTTTGCTTAGTACTAATTGATTATCGACCAAAAAACTATCGCCAACCCGTCGACTGAAAAAATATCGCCATACTATAAGATTAATGCCAATAATGCTTGATCGTAAATGTCACATTCACTTGACATTAAACAGGTTTACACGTGTTTGTTTCGTCATCAGTTTTATTTCGACATTTTATTTGTACTTTTATTAGAGTTATAATAATTTCTTTTTTCTTTCGTTATTCAAAATAAAAAATATGTCAATTTGTATAATTTGGCGAGATTTGTCTACGAGATAATCAAGTAGTACCGTGTTACTGCTATACTGATGGCCCGGGTTCGAGTCCCGGCTTGGGATCTTTTTCACTATGTTGGCCTTTGCGCCTTTTAAGCAATTACTTTGTACTTTGAAATTTGATTTTCATTTGAAATATTGTATGCAAGGCGAATGTTTTCCTCTGGAATAATTTCCATGTATTAATATAGTTTCTATCGATGCTGGATTTAATTGTGTTCCGTGTTTGCCCCAGTTCGGTGGCTCACGTTGAATATTCCATCTTGTGCTGCGATTGTAGCCTTGCCAACATATAATAGCGAGAAATTTTCCGTGCTGGGTATCGTTCCAAGTGGTTTAGTCGGTAGAACGTCAGTGCGCTATACTGATGGCCCGGGTTCGAGTCCCGGCTTGGAATCTTTTTCACTATGTTGGCCTTTGCGCCTTTTAAGCAATTACTTTGTACTTTGAAATTTGATTTTCATTTGAAATATTGTATGCAAGGCGAATGTTTTCCTCTGGAATAATTTCCATGTATTAATATAGTTTCTATCGATGCTGGATTTAATTGTGTTCCATGTTTGCCCCAGTTCGGTGGCTCACGTTGAATATTCCAACTTGTGCTGCGATTGTAGCCTTGCTAACATATAATAGTGAGAAATTTTCCGTGCTGGGTATCGTTCCAATTGGTTTAGTCGGTAGAACGTCAGTGCGCTATACTGATGGCCCGGGTTCAAGTCCCGGCTTGGAATCTTTTTCACTATGTTGGCCTTTGCGCCTTTTAAGCAATTACTTTGTACTTTGAAATTTGATTTTCATTTGAAATATTGTATGCAAGGCGAATGTTTTCCTCTGGAATAATTTCCATGTATTAATATATTAACTGAATGGTATTTATCAGAAATCTTTTACTTACAATATCTTTATGTGAATTTGCCTCTTTGCATTTCAATATTACTTTTAATATTTAAATAATTCATAAATGCGTAATTTCTAATCATTAATTTTCAAATGATGTAGAAGGCATTAACGGTTAAGTCGCAGGAAGCCATTTTCAATGAAAGATTTGGGATGTTTGGCTTTTAACTTCTGCGAACTTCAGATATCACTACTTTTTTCTGGCCGAAACATTAAGGAGAACTTGGCGCTTTTTTTTACCGAAAACTTTTTGTTGGGATATATTTTTCCAAACACATATAGCCGTTTTAATTCTTTAACCAACAGATTTAACAATAACATGTAATTTGAATTTCTTCCGTTGCTATAGTAACGGATGTACTATATGAATGAATCCGGATGAATTATCACTTGTAATGTTAGATATTTCGAGCTTTTGGCGCAAAAGACATCGCCAAATTAGAAAAATATGAAATATCTCACGAACTATCAGTCTTAAAAGAATTTGGTTTGTACCATTCGATTCAGCATACAAAAATACACTAAAATAATTTATCAGTAGAAAAATAACTATATAATAATCTTTTTCAGGATTTTTTAAAAGTTCATTCTCTTTTAGTATTTTGACCACAATTTTCAAAATTTTAGGTTCAGTAGTTTGGGCTACGCGTTGATTAATACAAAATCCAGACTTTCTTTTATATATATAGATGAATATTTTAACACTTTCACAGCAGTATCGGCTACGTTTTCTAAAATTCAGATTGTTTGATTCGCACCACTTTTTTTTTTTTAAATAGTGTCTTTCTTCTCGCATCATTTTTTCTCCCGTTAAATAAGGTGAATATTTCTACTTCAAAAAAGTGGTGACGCATCAAACAATCTGAATTTAAAAAAAAGTAGTCTAAACTTATCGGGCGTGACGCTTAAGGAGTTAAACACCATGCTGATCCCATGAATGTTATGAATTAAACTTGGATCATTGCTCACTAACGTTCAAATTTCGAATTATTATTATTATTTTTTTAATCAAATTTGCGATTTCATAATTTGTGACTTTTGTCTATGCCCAAATAAACATGTAAGTTTAACGGTCATTTTTCAGAAGATTGTGATTGAACATTTCAGCACAGCAATGTTACAATTACAACACACATAATTCATAGAAACGGCTTTCCGCGCAAAACATTCATGCTTTATTTGAATAGTTTTAAAGCTCACTTACTTAAACTTAATCGCAACTCAGATTATTGGAGGTATATTAAACTGCAAAATTTTCATGAATGGAAAGCAATATGATAAATTTTATGTGGCCAATTAAAATTGATTGTACTTTCGGACACCGATAATATTTCAAAATCTGATCAAGTCCGATCGAAACGAGTTGCGAACAACATAAAATAAGTTGCAACCAAAATCGAAAAAGTGCGAATATATCATGTTACATATCGCCCTTAAATATAAAAAAAAAAAAAAAAAAAAAAAAAAAAAAAAAAAAAAAAACAGTTTTTTGTTTAATATAAGATTCCAAGCGTATTTGCGTTTCTATGTAGATCTTTAACAGCATCACAAAATAATTCAGTTAAAGCTTGGAAAAGAAGTTGTTGTCTTTTTATAAAACCAGTATTTTATTGATGCAATGCTTAAAACAAAAATTTAAGGATTTATAAATTTAAAAATGTAAGGTAATAATATTTTTTTAAAGAAAGCTTCTCATAATGAAAAATAATAGAAAATTATGTGATAAGACATTATCATTCTGTATCTATATAAAAAAGAGTAAACATATTGCCTTAATGAATGATATCAGTTTGGGAATATGTTTCATTATAAGAGTAAACTAATGTTTAAAACAACAGAAGCCTATATTCTGTTTCTATTTAGTCTTTTGCAATTTGCTAATCGATAAAGAGAAACGGAATGTAACACTAGATAAATCTGTAATAAATATTAATACAGTTTCGCTATTTTCTTGTTTGACATTTGCGACATTAATCCAACTTTATTTACTATAGTAAAAAAAAAAAAAAAAAAAAAAAAAAAAAAATGTCTCACGCTTAACTTTTAAGATAGTTTTTAAATTATAAACATGTTCTTATTTTACATTAGGAATTATATAATGTTCCAAACACGTTTCTCATATTAATGAGTTTAATCTTCTTTTGCTTTTATTGAAATATTGTAAATTTATGTCTCCTTTAATTCTTCATTACAAAAAATCATATTTTTTTATACATGATTTTTTTAATTACATTTTAGGTAGTTATACTTACATATGTAATATATAAAAAACTGAATTTCTCATAACAGTGTATCATGAACTTTTTCTACTTTCGAAAATATTTAGATTCTTGCAAATACATAGCCACCTTACAAACAATACATGACTTAATCGACGAGATGTTAACCCGCAAACATGCGGTTTTGGTCGTTCGAGTGCAGATGCAATATATATATACCGGAGTAATTCACCCTACCAATGAAAGTCATCTATTTGCTCATTAGCTACATTTAACTTCTTGACAATTATAGGCATTTACGAATTTTTCCGTTTATAAACTTCTTAGGTAGCCCTTGCTCTTGATTTTATTTAGACTAGAATCATAATTTCCGATTGCTTTGATATTTTACTTACTAGTAATTTTTAATTGTAATCTTGGGCTTTTTTTGATCAAAAAGTCCTGCGAATGAATAAGGCGAAGATTTCTATTTTAAATTTATATTCGAAAATCATCCCAAAATTTGTCAGCAATGTTGAATTTATCTTTTGAAAATGCGACGGGAATTGTTTATAGACTTTATTAAACGGCGTTTGAATTGATTAGGAAAACTCAATGACGAAGATTAATTAGTAGTTGATGAAGAATTCTGAAAAGGAAAAATACTCAATAACGAATTTGTGAATCTCTTGATTATTATAATTGCAGCATAAAAAAAATGTAAATGGATTATAAAAGTACTAAAATTATTTGAAATCTCGCACATAACATTTCAGTAAATACGCATAATTCCATGTAATTTTCGTGAAGAAAATAAATATGAGGTCTGAAGGACACGGTGCGGGTTTCTGTGCATCAAAAAAGGCACCCGTCCTCAAGTAACGAATTTGGGAATTTCCTGAATATTATAATTGCAGTATAAATAAAGTAAATGGATTATAAAAGTACTAAAATTATTTGAACTTTCGCATATAACATTTCGGTAAAAATGCTTAATTCCATGTATATTTTGTGGCGAAATAAGTAACGGGTTTGAAAGACACGGTGCGCGTTTCTGTGTATCAAAAAGAGGCACCCGCCCTCACATGTTAGATTTATTTGGTTCAATTAAAATCAGAATGTGTAAAATATACAACATTATATTTTTTTCAAAAAATAACAAAAATATAAGTGCGTATTAGGCCTTCAGTATCCTTGCATGGATTGTGATAACAATAACAACAGCGTAAAAATGTTATAATTTTCTTTCACTCATTATTATCCCGTACAATATTTTCAGTTATTTCTTTATTCTGTACAATTATTTATTTATATCTTACAACTATGCGACTTTGGTTTTGAAAGTTAACAAAATATGTATTTTATCTATGTTAATTAAGGAATGGGATCTCAAAAAAGTTAAAATAGATTTACGTGAAGAGAGGATAAATTAACTACCAAAATAAAAATGGTTGTCGATGCTTCTTCTAAAGAAAAACATTTAAATTTTCTAAATGATTGTTTATATCCATATCCTAATCATAATCCGAATGTGCTTAATGTAATATTTAATTTCAGAAAATTTAATGCCGCATTTATCGCAGACTTAGAGAAAGCATTTTTGGAAATTGGCATAACAAATGAAGATCGGGATTATTTAAAATTTTTGTGGTTTGCTGACGAAAAGGGTGATTTAAATTTTTTGAGATTTACACGAGCTGCTTTTGGGGAAACTTGCAGTCCCTTTCTTTTGGCTACAACGATTAAATCCCATGTACGTAATTATGTTGACCATCCTGAAGTTGTTAAGATTTTGGACACTTCTTTTCATGTAGATGATTTGATAACGGGGTCAAAATCTGATGAAGTCGCTTATTATCTATCCTCAACAACTTCGCATATTTTTAAAGAAGTTAGCATGAATTTGAGAAAATTCAATACCAATTCTGTTAAACTTAAAAAAATATGGAAGAAAATTAAATTATATGACTCAGAAGAAAATTTGAATAATTCTTTTAAAATTTTGGGATTATAATGGGATACTTTATGTTTTGACGTACAGTCGTGGAAAAAAGTAAACACCCTTACTAACTCCTCAACAAATTATCGTAGAAGAAAGTTACTGGTACAAAACGATTGGAAATAAAGTCTACTTTTAAATGACGCATATGAAATTTACTTGGGGGCCATCTACATATTAAAACGAACCATAACTTTGTTTTTTTGAAGGGAAAACTTCTTTAGGCGCGTTGAGCTTTTTTTGAGATGGTGAAAAACCACTGATTTCGAGACACTGTAACGTAACCGACATGCTGGCATTTTGACACATAGACACTAGCGCGCCAAGCGGTGAATGATAGGAACTATTCCCTCTTCAGCTCAATCCGCAAAAGAAGAAGGAAGCTAAAACTCACTTTTTCTCCCGGCGTATTGCTAAAAAAAATTATTATTTTGTTTTTCGTCAGATAAAATGAATTATACCGTATTCGTGACCTACCTATTTCGTGTAACTAAAAACCGATAACGCTGTATTTTATCGTGTTGATGGTCTGGTCAATGACCAACAGTATTGACGGGAATTTCGATTACGCAAGATAAAATACGGGGCACAGATGTCAGATACGCACTTGGGTACCTAATTGACAGCAAAATGGCGTTACTTTATTTTACAAGGTAACCCGGCTACTGTTGCTTATTTATTAATAAATTGTTCATTTACTTTTATTTTATTTTTTTAAATTGTACAATTGTTTTGTTCTATAGTTATTAATGAAATTACCGTTTATTTATTGTTGTTTACTTTTTAAAACAATAGAAAATAATTTAAAAATATATATTATAACTGGTATTGGAAAACGGGCTTTCGCCAAATTGACGTTAAAAAATCGCGCCAAACCTGGTTCGTATATCACATGTCTTCCAAATTCTCGGTTTTTTGATTTTTCGACTTTTTATCCAAATTTTCCGGATTTTTTAAATTTTCCCTTTCATTGTATCCCAAACACTACCTTCATACCAAATTTCAAGATTCTAGGGATACAGGACGTACCTCTGAGTTTTGATGATCGGTGAATCAGTGTCGAAAAGGCGAAAGTTTAAGTTCATATATTTTCTGAAATAAAAAAGATAGAAACGTGAAATTTCAGCATTTAGTTCCATTTCCACCTTACTTTAGATTTACGAAGTTTCAAGTTTCTGGGAATCACCAACACAAAGATATTGGGGGGTCAAAAGTACCCTGAGTTGCTTCCAGAAAAAGATGCTTACGGCTGTGCTTTCAAGACTTGGAAGGGGCACTGCCGTGTCCCCAGATGCTTTCATTAGTGCTGCTACACAATTCAACGCATAAAACATTTCCTGACGATTAAAAAAACACACACGTAATTGTTGAAGTTTTCACTTCTATTAGCACTCCCGGAGTGCCACTGTTTTTTATTTTTTTTCAGTAGCAGTATACAATTCTGACAGCATAAGAGAACTCTACACCCTTCAATTAGCCTAAAAACAAATTTTTATGCAATTCGTACCATAAGTTTCCGAGAAATTAATAATTTTAAAATGAACGTATTTTAAGGGCTGTATCCAAATTGAAGTTCGGCACTCGATTGTTAACCGAGAGAGCCCCCTTCTTGATCAAGGCATCTTAAGCACCACTCAAGCAGTCAATTAAGCCTGTTAGATTACAGGCCAGCAGAAGAAATTTCAAAATAACTACTCTCTTTTATCATAGACGACCCCTTAAACCGTCATTTTGCCGTTTTTAAGCATAATTTGAAAACTACTTGGAAGGAAAATGTGAAATCTTGGATTTTCATAAAACAGGACTTAATAAATTTAAATCCATCAAAAAAATTGTAGGTTGCAATTCATAATTTTTTTCGAATATTAATTTCATAATTCTTACTTCATATCATAAAATTATAAATATTGCAAATTCAGCATATTTATGTTTGGGTATATTCGTATTATTGCTACACAAAATATTAGCACATTAGGAGCATAATTTCGGGAGATATAAATAAAAACATGAAAATGTAATTTAACATTAGAAGCACGAAATTTTCAATGTTTGTAATTCAAAACTTATCATGCAAATGACTTGCAATTTGGTATTTAGGCATAGTTTGAACCGAAGATTTGAAATATCTCGTTAAAATTGGGTACTGCCATTGAAAAAAAAATGAAGTTTGGATTCGTTTTAATATGTAGATGGCCCACTAAGCAAATTATATATATATAATTTAAAAGTAGACTTTATTTCTAATCATTCGGTACCAATAATTTTCGTCTACGATAATTTGTTGAGGAGTTAGTTGGGAGTGTTTACTTTTTTTTCCACGACTGTACAATCCTTTGATGATGATTGGAAATTTAATCCATCGAAACGCGTTGTTCTTAAAGTTATGTTAAAATTCTTTGATCCTATTGGATTCATCGCACTATTTTCTGTTCGTATGAAAAGTTTGCTACAGGAAAGATGGAAAAGATGTTTGGAAATGGATACAAAATTCCCTAATGATTTAAAAACTGAATGGGAAAATTGGTGTGCCGAACATTTACTTCAGGTACTCCGCAAATATTTTCCACAGGATCTAGAATTTTGGATCCAATCGAAACTCATTTTTTTTCCGATGCTAGTCCTAAGACTTATGGGGCTGTAGCTTGTTTTAGGTGTATCACAAGTGATAATGAAATTATGAGCAGTTTTATTTGGGCAAAATGTACAGTCGCCTCGATTAAATGTTTGACAATTCCTCGACTTGAGTTAATGGGGGCATTACTAGCTGCAAAGATGGTCTAAATATCTGAAAAATGCATTTAGTTTTCAAAATTTTGAAATTCATATCTAGTCAGATTCCACTATTCGGTTATATTGGACTAAGGGATCAGCCATTGATTGGGAGCTCTTTGTGGCTCATTGGATTGTAGTAATACAATCTTTGACAGATCCTAAAATCTGGAAGTATGTTCCGAGTAAGAATAATCCGAGTGATCTCCTTACTAGAGACGAGAATTTGCATAACCTCCTGGAAAAAAATGGTATTACGCCTACTGAATGGTTGTCATTACAGAAGGACAGTTGGCCAAAACCTGAAAAGATACCATTTAATGAAAATATTTTGAATGAAAGAAAATCATCAAATTTGAGTTCTGCTCAATTATCTTGTGAAGTAGGTATTGTACCTTCAGAGTCGTTGTTAAAATTAGAAAATTTTAGTTCTCTTTCCAAATTACTTAACATCACAGCTTGGATCTTAAGATTTCAAAATAATATCAACAAATCAAAAACTGAAATTTCAGGGGAGCTCACAGCTCCAGAAATTGAAAAAGCATAATTTTATTGGTTAAAACAAACCCAGTTATCTATCTTCAATCGTGCAATTGATTTACTGAAAAGGGGAAAGCCCATCCATAAAGATTCAGCATTGTATAGCCTAAACCCAAAATTGGATGAGACCCAGGTCGAAATTCATGCTGGTATTTGTTTGCTAGACAAGCATTAAATGCTGTATCCCAGCAAAGTTAACTAGCATAAACTACCATAACACATTTGCTGGTTCCACCATAATTACCAGCAAGTCATGGTGTGTATTGGAACACTTTTACTGCTTGGCCAGCATACATATTCCAGCTTGTGTTGCTTCAATATGTTGCTGGGCTAGCAGCAATCAAGACCACCACTTGCTTGTAATTTCTGATTTCTAGCAGTAATTCACCAGCAACAGATACTTTTTTTGTTGCCAGTTTATCATTACATTTCTACCATCAGTTGCATTTAATTTTTGCTATGCTGGCATTACATTTGTAGCATCACTTGCTTTTATTTTTTCCTATTCTAGCATTATTTTTCCAGCATCACTTGCTTTTATTTTTTGCTATTATCTCGGTTAGAAAAAAATGAAGCTGGTGGCGCCATCTATGGAGATTTTCTGAAATACCTACAGCTTTTAGAAGGAGAGACTTAGGTCGGCTTTTCTTTTCCTCTGAGAAGGACAGAGCTCACTATCTCCGGTTTGGAAGCCAGATGCTTTACTTCGCCACTGGGGTCGTGTTTGCAAACGATTTTAAATGCGGGTAATGGGTGTAGGGGTGATTCTGCTGTGTTTTGATGTTTTTATAAGATAGAGGGTTATCGATTATTATAAGATTATTTATAAGACATAGAATTTATTGATGCTGTTATCCACCAAGTTTCAATTAATAAGGTTGATTTATTATTAGGGTTTTTTCTATGTTTAATGGATAATTAGAATATGGCTTGATTATTATAATTCATTTGTGAAATTTTCTTTGCTTAATGAATGGTTTGAATATGGTCATAATTATTTGTTTCAGAAAAATAAAAGATTTTGAAGTGTATTTAGGATAGAATTTATCAATTTAGGATGGGGTTAAAATTTTAAACGTTAGTCCTTATTGGAGGGGGGGGGGGAGGGTGTCAATTGTACATATTTTCATTTTAACTGTTATAAACTTATTTCTTAAATGAAACAGTGCTCCTTGAATTTTGAAATTTAACTGACTAAATTCTCTTTTTAAAAAGTACGGATTTTTTTTTTGTATAATTAAAATAATTAAACACTCAGAGAATGACCAGCTAAGAATTTTATGATGGGGGAGTGGAGGGGAGGCGTTTTTACCAAAAATCCTTCACGGAAATTAATTTTCCGTTTATATATATATATATATATTTATGTGTTAAATTTTTATCTAAACAAGGGGGGTGGGCTCTTTTTCCCAATAATCCCTTTATAGAAATTAATTTCCAGTTTTTTTAGATTTATGTGTTTAGATTTTATCTAAAACGGGTAGAAGAAGGCAGTATTTAATTTACGTTGTAGTGGTTAGAAAAAATGAAATCTACCGCCCCTGTATTTTGAAATTTAACAAAATAATATTTTTCTCTGATTTTAATAAACATAGCAAATTTAATCTTTTCGGGAAACTTAAAGAATTAAATACTGAGAGAAATTGCAGCGAGGAATTTTCTTCCAATTCGGGGGAGGGGGTTTTTACCCTTTAAGTATACCATTGAAATTATTTGTTAATTTTTTTAAGTTTATGTGTTAAAAAATTATCTCAAACGTATTCAAGGGACAGTGTTTAATTCAGGTGGCGGTGACACAGCCCCCCCCCCCCCCCAGCTTTTGAAATTTAATAAACAAAATTTTATTTTTCTCCCATTTTTAAAGATATAGAAAATTTATAATTTACAGGTAACCTAAAATAATTTAACAGTAAGAGAAAGATCAGTTTAAAATTTTCTGTTGGGCGGGTGGGGGGGGGGGAGTTACTCTTCTATATCCGCTTTGGTAATTAATTTTTAGTTCTGTTTCTTTTGATATTTAGATGTTAAAAACTAATCACAATTGGGTGATTTAAGACAGTATTAAATTCAGGAGAGGGCCAGCCCGGATTTTAGATTTTAATGAACAAAAAAAATTTTCTAATTTTTTTAAAGATATACTGCATTTTTTTCGAGTAAGTTAGAATATTTTAATTCTAAGAAACAGAAGAAAAAATTCCTTTACAGGGGGCGGAGGGGGGCTCCCCTAGAAGACTCTCCTAGAAGTTAAATCCCTCATAGAATTTAATCCACCCCA
Source organism: Maratus speciosus (assembly GCA_963932465.1). Taxonomy (NCBI): domain Eukaryota; kingdom Metazoa; phylum Arthropoda; class Arachnida; order Araneae; family Salticidae; genus Maratus; species Maratus speciosus. The sequence goes on along the minus strand of OZ010786.1, from coordinate 508,702,295 downwards.
TAGAAGTTAATTTAAAAAATAGAAGTTAATTTAAAAAATAGAAGTTATATTTTACATCTTGCAAAATTGCAATGTACAGTGAAACCTCCATAATGCAAACTCCTGAATATTACGTTAAGGGAAGAGGGCTTAGGTGATTCATTAAGCCTCCCTCGAATTTGAAATTTAACTAAGTTTTTTCTCCGATTTTGAAAAACAAATTGAAATTTTATCTTTTCTCTTATCTTAAAATAAAAGAGAAACTAAGAATTTTCTGTGGGGGGGGGGGGGAGGGACGGAGCTGGAAGAGAGCTATTGTCTCGCCCCGGATTTGAAAAATTAATTTAATTTATAATTAAAATTTCCTTTTCTTCTATTTTCAAAAAACATAGTCAAATGTATACTTTCGTGTAACAAAAAAAATAAATAAATAAAATAAAATAAAAAATAAATAAAAAATAAAAAATAAAAATAAGCATTTGATGCTACCAAGCAATAACAAGCACACAATCCTTCATTTAAGTACCTACCTCATCATTATTGTGAAGAGACTTGTGTAGCAAATTAGCACATCTTACAAGCACATAGTACGTCATGCACTTTTGTATCAAAGCTGGTTGCATAGCATATTATGCTGGCAAGCATAAAAAAGCATATAATAGCATGTAAAGGTACCTACCTCTCCATGCTTTGACAGAAGCTTAAACAGCAAATAAGCACATAAAATGCTTGTACATAGCTTGTGATGCTGTTTCTTCCTGAGCTGGCTGCATAGCATATTATGCGGGCAATCATAAAAAAGCATATAATAGCACGTTAAGGTACCTACCTCTCCATGCCTTGAAAGAAGCTTAAACAGCAAATAAGCATAACATGCTTGTACATAGCTTGCCATGCTATTTCTCAATAAGCTGGCTGCATAGCATATTATATGCTGTCAAGCATAAGAAAGCATATAATAGCACATTAAGGTACCTACCTCTCCATGCTTTGGAAGAAGCTTGAACAGCAAATAAGCATAACGTGCTTGTACATAGCTTGTCATGCTATTTCTCAATAAGCTGGCTGCATAGCATATTACGCGGGCAAGCAAAAATAGCATATAATAGCACGTTAAGGTACGTACCTCTTCATGCTTTGGAAGAAGTTTAAACAACAAACAAGCATAAAATGCTTGTACATAGCTTGTCATGTTATTTTTCCCTAAGCTGGCTGCATAGCATATTATGCTGGCAAGCATAAAAAAGCATATAATAGCACGGTAAGGTACCTACATCACCATGCTTTGGAAGAAGCTTAAACAGCAAATAAGCATAAAATGCTTGTATATAGCTTGTCATGCTATTACTGTGTAAGCTAGCTATATAGCATGTGATGCTGATTAGCATTATCAAGCATATACTAGCATGAAAATCTAGCAAACAAAGCAATACATAGCAATAACTAGCATATTTCTGATTCTAGTACTAGCAAAAGTTTTGACCGGGGTGAACGATTTGTTAATTTTATCTGGAAGATTACACTTTCAGAATTATCTCAAAGGGAAAGGCACACTTTTATACTTCTAAATGGGAGCGCTTATACCAAATTATTGATTCAGAATGCCCATTAAAAAGTTTTTCATTATGGAATTGCAACAACTTTAGCTCATTTACGAGAAAAATATTTTATAATTAGAGGACGAAAATTTACAAAATCTCTACTGAAACATTGCATTCAGTGTACAAAATTTAAAGCTTCTCCTGAGAAGCAAGAAATTGCACAATTATCAAAAGATCGTGTTACAGAATCACCACCCTTCTATACCTGTGCTGTGGATTTTGCAGGTCCTATTTATGTCAAAGAAAAAACTGCCCAAGAAAATTCATATATAGTTCTTTTCACGTGCGCAGTCACTAGAGCTGTGCATCTTGAACTGTGTACCAATTTAACTAAAGAAACTTTCCTTTTATCATTTAAAATGTTTATATCTCGTACTCGAATTTCACGGATCAATCTACAGTCATAATGCAAAAATATTTATAAAAACTGATAATTTACTTAGAGACGTTTGGAGCCGAATATCAAAAGAGGAAGTTTTACGGTATTTTAATAAAAATAGCATTGTTTGGAAATTTATTGTCTCAAGAGCCAGTTGGTGGGGCGGTTTATGGGTATGTTCATGGTATGTTCGGTGAAAACTTCTTTGAAGAAAATTCTCGGAAGAACTTGTCTCTCATATGAAGAAATCCAAACCACTTTAACTGAAATCGAAACTATGATTAATGGTCGTGCATTAACGTGCGTGAATGAAGAAAACAGTGAGCTACTTCCGCTTACTTCTTCACATTTCCCAATCGGCAAGCGAATAAATTCTCTACCAGACATTCAATGTGTAACTGAACTTAAACCGAATAAAGGAGCACTAACAAAAATATTGAGATATTGAGATCAAATTTTAAATCATTTCTGGAAACGTTGGAGGCAGGAATATTTGCTAGAATTTTTTTCCGGCCCAATTTTTCAGTTCCAGTCAAAGCACCGACTAAATTTGAAATTGGTGATGTTGAATTGATTAATGAAGATAAAACTCCACGACACATGTGGAAATGCGGTCGAATTACAGAGCTCTATTTAGGAAGAGATTCGAAAGTTAGATCATGTGCTATTCAGACTGTTTCCGGTGTAATAAAAAGACCAGTCCAATTGCTATATTAACTGGAACTCGACATTATGGAGTGATTTTTTTTTTTACTTTTCACTTATAATAAACACTTTGTCTACATTTTCATTTTTTAACCTTTTCTAATCCATTTATTTTGTATATTTTAGTTTCAGTATTTGTTCCTGTGAAAATAGAATTAGTATTTGAATCCTCATTATTGTAAGTATGTTCTAAGTTTTAGTTGTCTTATTTATGTTATTTGAAAATTTTGATAAAAAATTAATTTGAATGATGAACAGTAGTCATTGTTCATCCGGGGACGATGTGTTAAAACTCTCCTTTTCTGTTTGACTTGGCGAAAAAGAGTCATCGCCAAGAATTACTGCAACCCTTTCTTTAACTTTACTTTTTTTCATTTTTGTTTTAATGCAGATGTAATTTAATTCTGGAAGCGAGTGATCAGCGTCATATCTGATCTGAACCAGGCTTGCCTTGGTCATAATAAACAATATTCATATTCATTTATAAAAAGTCGTTCAGCATATTTTATTGAATTAATGTGATAAAATCTGATTCGAAGTAAAGTAATTTATTATCGTCTGTTTTGAAATCATCAACCCTTAAAATTGCAATTAAATTTGCATGAACGGAATGAAAATCTATTATCCTACAAAGAAGTTTTATTTGAAACACACATACGTACATTATATTGCGTTACTTTACACACTATATGTCATATGAATTTTGTATGAAGGTGCGAAAAATATTAATATTATTATTATTATTATTATTATTATTATTATTATTATTATGTTACTATTATTGTTATTATTATGATTGATAAAAAGGATAATTTAATATTAAAAACAATAATGTCAATTTATTTGAGTTGTATAAATAAAATTGCTTAATTTATCATTTTAGACACCTCACCTAATCCGAACTAGTAATCAAAGGAGCAAATTATCAGTTAATAATTAAAGACTTAATAAAAGGCTGAAATAAAATATAATAAAATATGAAACTCGAAATCAGTAATGATTAATATCAAATTTCATTGAGAGAAAATGTATACAGAACGAAATAGATATAGATAAAAACGACCAATTAACATAAACTATATTATTCGTAAAAAAGACAATTTAAAAATTATATAAAAATATATAATATTGAAAAAAGACATTTTTAACACATTATAATAACTATTATACAGAAATTAAATTTATATCTGAAAAAAAAATATTTCATCTCTTAAATAAGAAGGAATTATCATTAAAAATAATAATCTTAATCAATTACCTCTGAGAAATTATGAATTAAATATTTTTAAAAATTCTAAACTTATAAATCAGTAAAAGCATGTCTAGACAAACATATTTTTTTCTTTTTAAAATAATCTAAAAAAAATTAATCTTTAAAAAAAATCTTTTTAAAATAATTTAAAAATCTGTAGGATCTCTTCAGAGCTTTAAACTGCCAAAGACAGAAAAGTAAATTAAAATAAATTTACCTTTACTGAAAAGGTTTATCTTTCGAAAGGATTTCGAGCACTCATATGTTTTAGCAAAAGCAGAAAACATTTGTTATTCTCTGTTATTACAAGCCATTGAAACAGCCCTTGTAGTACGGAATATTTATTTATTTTTGGATTTTTGTCAAGATTTTTTTTTTTTTTTTTTTTTAGTGCTGTGTTTTAGACTTATGTAAACGCTCTTTTTTGTTGCTTTTTTCTTTACTGAATAAAATCTAATTTGAAATCTCTCTCTAAAGACATGTTAGGAAACGTTCTATGTTAGATTAAATGTTTTTTTTTTATAATAAAATATTCCTTTCATGGATTTATTTTATTTATTGAATTAAACCTGCTGATCTTATTGAATGGTAGGCTTGTAGTGTAATCACAAGTTTACTTAATTGGATATAAAATATGGACATAAACTATCATTCTGATAATTTTAATAATATTTCATCTTTTTATTTTTAAGTGTAAATCTTTTCAAACTGTATAGCATTTCTTTTTTACTCTTTAAATTTCCTTATAAATTTAATTTGAAAGAAAATATAATTTGAAATAATTTAAGTTTCTATGTTACAAAAAAAAAAAAAAAAAAAAAAAAAACATTTAAACTCTTTTAGAAGAAAATCAATATGCATATTAATATATATATATATGAATGCATATTATATTTGAATTTGTGTAGAATGTGAAAAACAGTTTTATCCGTTATTCCTTTCTGTGTCAATACAAATAATACAGTAATAAGATACAAGATATTCTAGTGTATCATATTCCAAATAAAAGATCGCAAACATTCTGATGATTTATATGTTTTCACCTGATAATCTAACACATAGCAAGTCAGCTGAAATTTAAAGGTAAAGGAAAAAAGACTATATTAACGGAATATTTAAAAAAAGAAATATATATCTGGCACATATTTGTGCAAAAAAATAATTTAAGACCTACATGGCAAAATACAGTTTTAAATTAGCAGGATGTTTAAATGATCAAAAAATGTTTCATTACAAAAACAATGTTTTTTTCTCATTTTTAGTAGAAATGCCATTATATTCATAAACACATAGCATTACTTATATTTCAAAAATTATATCATGACCTTGCTTTAAGAGTGAAAGACAAACGTGTAACAAGGGAATTTTTTTAAACTAAATTATACAAAAATGCATAGTTAAAATTACGTTGACAGTTCTCATATATTGTTACAGTTGCTTTGTTATAAGAAAGAACTTTCTTCTATTAACTGAAAGTCAATATTTCATATTTGAATTTGTATAGAATATGAAACAAAGTTTATTGTTGATTTTTTTTCTATGCGGATACAAATAATACAGGCATAAGATACAAAATATTATACTATATAATATTCCAAGTAAAAGATCATAAACATTCGGATGATAAGTATTTTTTTATCCGATAATCTAACAGATACCAGGTCAGCTGAAATCCAAAGGTAAAGAGAAAAAGATTATTTTTACCGAGTTGTTACAAAAGAAACATATATCTAACACAGATTTGTGCAGAAAGATAATTGAATACCTACATGGAAATATGCAGTTTCGATTTATCAGGATATTTAATAAAGCAAGAAGTGTTTGAATAATAATAATAAAAAAAAAGTTTAGTGATTTTTAGTAGAAAGGACATAATATTCATATCTTTACTTCTGTAATGAAAATTTAATCCTAGAATAGTCGCGTCTTTTTTCAGGACGTTATTAGGCGCGTTCGGCATTTTTGCTGCCAACATCCCGCATACAGAAAATATAATAAAAGAAACCATTTTCACTTAATATTCGATTATTACATTTCAAAGAAGTTATAAATTTGTAGTTTACATAAATTATACATTTTATTCAGTAGATTTGGAATAATGGTAAAAAGTAAAAATGAACTGACAATAGGGATTTTGCGTGGATTTTTCCAATAATTTCCGCTTTGCTTGTAAAAATGTACCTGAAGGGAAAACATAGATGTCTTGCTACTTCACTGTAGTGGTGGAGAAACATTTAATGTCAGCCACATGGTAGTTCTCCGTTGTATTTGTAAGCGTATGTGAGTTAAGAGAAGAAACGTTTATATGGGCGGCAAAAAGACGCGACTACTGCCGGGTTAATAAAGTTTAGCTATTATAAAGACATGGTCTTACCTATCTTTCAAAATTATATCAAAGCTTTGGATTTAGATTGAAAGACAATCTTATAACAATGTAATTTTTTTATTCAAATTATAAAGCACTGCCTGGTTAAAATTACGATGTCAGTTTTCATATATTATTATAGTTGTTTTGTAATATGAAATACATTTCTTGTATTATTGTTTCTAGAGAAAAGGTCAAACATTTATTGACCTAAGCATATACAAACGTAGTATTCCAACATTCAATGTATTTTTAGATTCCTATGCATTGCTAACATTGTTCGCGAGGATGTTAGCATTATATTTCAATGTGTTTTCCGGTAATAGTCTTTAAAATTATGCTAAAATGCAAAAGAAGACAAAACATCTTGTAACTTGAAGACACATTTGTTGCAACCACAAAAATATAAGCATTTACTTTATTATGCAAAACTGATGTATTACATCATTTAAAGTATCGCAAAGGTTTTTCGGTAAATAAACACACTTAAATCTTTTTTGAAATTATGAAAATAAAGCATTTTAATTTCACTAATTTTTTTAAACGTCAATGGATACAAAACTCGACATTCCCTGCTGTTCTATCACCCAATAGCCGCAGAGAAGTTAAAGAAGTACCAAGTACTGGGGGTTCTACTTTACAAATATGAAAGCATTTTTTGAAATAGTGCTTGCTCCTCTTGAAATTAGAATTTGTATCAATGTTTAAGTTTACATGGTAGCATCCACATTTTACAGAGTGTTTTTTAAATGTTTTTCATTAAAGAAACAAGTAAAAGTTAAAGTTTATAAATTTATTTTTCTTAAATCTTCATAGAGTTAAAGAAATTCAATATTTGAGAATGCTAATATTAAATTGATGCGTAAAACGAAGTAGAAACATTAAAATATGTGTGCCTTAATTTTTCCACCACTTTCGATAATTGATTTCTTATATATAGATACATTTTACTTTCCGATTGTTTTACTATGATATTTCTTATTAAATCGTCCAAAAAAATTAGAAGATAACCAGAAAACTTTTCTGAAGTTTTCTGTCATGAAAAGCGAATTTACTTAGTATTTAAAACATGCTGCATGAATCCTGCGGTACCTATCTGTGTGTTCAAGTTACTTCTATTAAAGTATATTTATTTTATTTCTTAAATTTTTTGTATAAACCCATAACGCATACTCTCTTATAAGTATAGGAAGATTTTTTTTTAAGTACATAAATTATGTTGCACTAAATCGTTTTTATTTATCCCACATAATATGAACAGACTGCGACTAGCTTCGAGAACATTTATTTGATCTCATCATTTGGTGAAATTAGTCAATATTAGTTATTCCAGCAAGAATAAAAACAGTTCTGCAAAGAAGTATTATATTTATCGATGTATATCGCAATCAAAACGCTATAAAGTAAGGGATGTTTCTCTTCAAAATAATGCGTGACATCAGAGCGTAAGGAATATACTAGGTCGCCCATTGTGAGGCCATTTGACTGATTTTAAAATTTAACATTAAAAATGAAGTTTGTTTGTTTAACTCATAATACTCTGGAAGCGAAGAGTTCCTTAATTTCGATATTATATAGTGAAATTCTGGTACTCTAGTTATCAAACATACAGTGCTCCTTCAACAGGACCGTCAAGCATCGAGAAAGAACATATAATAGTTTTCAGGATAAATATTTAAGAAAATATTTAAGATACATTTTAGTACAATAACTATCAGAAAGAAGGAGAGATTGCTTCATGCAATCATCTAAAATGCCAGATTTAATTATTACTTTTTTCTAAACAAAAAGTTCAATATTGGTAGCGTCATTCTTTACCTTAATATACACTGTTAAAATTTTTGCAGCATTCTGGCAGGTCATTCGACCGTTTTTTGAAAAAACGTTTTCATACCCATAATTTAACTATATTCTGACCATAAAATGGCCAATAATATGGTCAGACTAGTGTTAAAATTACGGTTGTGTAACTGTTTTTGGAAAAACGGTCAAATGACCTGCCAGAATGCTGCAAATTTTTAACAGTGTAAGACACAAGTGCAATAACTGAAAAAATCAATAAAATAATCACTCTCATCTAATAAAACAATTTGACGAAATTTTTCCATGTTAGTAAGGATGAAATAAACATTAGATTGTAAACCACGTAATGTGCGCTTTTGCAGGAAAGGCATACTAATGTGGATATGAATATTGTACTGTTAATTTTGACGTCAGAGTTCATATCTAAGATCATTCTAAATTGCGATATACAGCAATTTCAAGATTTCTTTATTGATATTGCGATTTGTTGCGACTTACAAATCAGATAAAAGACCTAAAAAACTTATAATTTATTGCAATCACATAATTCCATGAACGTAAAAACATAAAATTTTATTGAACTTATAATAGGCATACATAAAATATCGTATGTTAAATATGAAATATTCCCATCTGTATTCCAAATAGTTAATTACGTATCATACCATTATTCTTCGTAATTTTATTGATTAGGAAGTTCTGGAGGGAATCCAGGTATTTAATTAACATGAATAGCTGAGAAGAACTGTTGTATTGCATGTAGATAAGAAATAGTAATAAAGTAATTTGTTTTTAAAGTATGTAACAGAACTCTACAAATAAAACTATTTACACGAAACAAATAAGCGTACGCTAAAATTCTCCACGTATAGGCTATTATATTCCAGATACAATAAATGTAATTGGAGAAGTGATAAGTATATTGGGTTGCGAAATATTTTTTTCTTTTTTGTTTATCTCTAAAGTATTTTTTTTAAATTAAAAAATAGACCTAAATTTCCTTACCAATTTTTTTACTTTTACATACCACATCTGTCGACAATATCCAATCCTATCTGTATTTCAATACATACACCAGTTACATTTTTCTTAACTACTACAGGAATTTTTCTTAATTTCTTCGAATTTGAGAACTGAGAATTACTGTGTTTTCGAAATTCGTCTAATACCGTCAAGAGAATATCTAAATTTAAACCTGAAAATTTCCTATTAAACATAAATACACTGTCAGTAAAAAATTAAAGAAAAGGACTCTTGTAAATTGAATAATTTTACGGATAAAAACATGTAATTTTCAAAAGATCTTTGCATGGTCCTTTGCTACGGCGCTTGTCTTCTATACAATATGTCCCTGGTTCAAACCCAGCCAACGCCATTTTCTCGACTACCCTCAATGGTGTTCTTGGACTTTTATGATTGTTTACGTTTACAGAGACAAAATAAATGAATAAATACCAATGGAGCCGTGCGAGGTGGTTACACTGTACTGTTTAATATTATTTGTTTTTACATTTTTCTGCAATTTTAATTCAAACAGCATGTTTTAATGAAATGAGAGTGCCGAATAAATGAATCGGTTTTATGATAATTTCTAACAATCCAGGAACTTTTTGTCGAATATAGAGAAGATTATGAAGAGATTGGAAAAAATGCAGCGGTGGTACAGCGGTAGCATACTGGATTCTAATCCAAAGGACCGCGAGGAGTCCGCAGGCTAAAGCGTAGTTAAGTTTTTATTTATTTTCTACTCATGTTGTTAACTGTAAGCTTGATTTGTCTTTTCATTTTTTGTAGGAGCCTTAGATTTTCATCTAAAATGTTTCCCTCGTTATGTTATCATCATCAGTATCATTATTATTATTCTTATTTTGAAACATTTATTAAATTTGTTTGCGCCCTCATACAATTCAAGTAAATTTAATTGTTCTCTACCTACTTATTCCTTATTTCAATTCATTCGTTCTGAGCTATAGAATTTTCCTCATTTTATTACGTCATAATTTTTTCTGAAATTACAATCAACCTTACCCTTTATTGCGCTTTGCAGCATGTTCTATTGCAGCTGATCATAGTTCAAAATTATCGTTGAAAAACTGGGAGTACGGAGCGAATTTTACTGTAATATTTTACGCTTTTTATTACTGCCTAATTTTTTTCTTTCATAACTTCCTTAACTCGTGTATTCAGTTCTCTTACTGTTTGCTATACCTACATAATATTTTCTATCATTATCCTCCTATATTTTTTTTATTACAAAGCTAGTTTTTTTTATTCTTTTAATTGTTTTACCATCGCTTTGTTCCCCGTTTTCGTCTCTGAAATCGTCCTTTTAGTAAAGTGGTTTTACTTTATATGTCATTTACAGTTATTGCTATCATTCCTTGTCGCGTTAATGATAATACTAGTTTCTTGACTATGATTCGTTTTTCTTATTGCTTTACTCCGTATATTTTACTTTCTTTGCCTTGTAGACCTATGCAGTACTGTTGGCGACAAAAGTCCACATGACTATAGTATGTAACATCTAAATATTTCTAAAAAAGTTTCGGGATCCTCGTGTTATGTTGGAAGGGCTGTGTCGTCGTGCGCCTTCGCGGGAGATTGACCAGTTGGTCAATACTAACGAGTTCCTGCGTGTCAGGAGAAACTCCGGGGAGGCGATAATACTTTAAAGACTTGCTTTCCTCGTCTGAGGGATCTCTTTAATTAAGTCAATCCAAAGAGGTGTGATTCAAAATCGTGCAGCGACGGGCTCCACAACCTCATACCTCGTCGTGCGTTCAGTTTGTACTTAGAAAAAAGGATGTTGACCTCAAAAATATTACATATGGTTCTAGAAAAAAAGAAACGTATACTAGATTTCCGTAATTGCATAAAACTACGGAGTTCTGCTCCCTACGAGCTACGCTAGCCAACTTCATTGAGATACCGCAGACACTAAGAACACGCTAATTTGGTCGGCTTTGAAAAGATTGTGGAAGATTAAACTATAATAAAAAATGGCGATCTCCCTGTAAACGGGTTTCCATTCATTTCCCTTTGATTGGTGGAATTTTAAGGCCGTATGAGATGCAGTTAAAAATTGACTGGCTGTTTTTGTGTTTGATTTAATAAGATCAGTTAAACATTTGACAAAAAGCTACTTTATTATTTGCGCTGCCTTTCAATTGTCAACAATAGTTTAAAAGTTCATCTAGAAATATCAAATAAATGTCTCTTGTAAACATATTTTTGGATTTAAACTGTTTGGCAATATTATTATTTGGTCATTTTAAATATGGCTTAATTTCCCCCCATTTATGGCTTTAAACGCACATTAATGAATTTATTAATTTAAAATTTTCTTTCTCATTTAATATTGACGTTTAAATATAGTTTTTATAAAGTAATTTTCAATATTTTCCTGATTTTAATACCTAATCATTTAATTCTAATTTGAAAGTTTTTTTTTTTTAAGTCACGTGTAAGTATTTTTTTAATTTTAAGAAAATATTATTCGTTGCGCTGTTTTGACAATTGGCAACAACTTAAAAGGAATACTTTTTCTAAAATATGTAAAAAAATACCTTTCAAAATGGTGAAAATTTGAATTTAAAATGGAAATAAACCCTCAAAAAATAGTCAAATAAAAAATGCAGGCTTTACACAGAGAGCTTCTAATGTATATCATTAGACAATATTATTAAATTCCTATGTATAGCTTCTGCTCTTATAAAACTTTTTTTTAATAGAACGATTTTGACCAAATTTAGCAATAAATATCTCTTAAAATAATTCTTTGATTTAAAAACTGTATACTTCAGCATATTTATCAAACTTTTCTCTCTAGTACTACCAATTTCGATATTTTTTTGTGCAGTGGTTTTCTTAATATTACAGAAGAAAGTCCATGGGTTACAAAAAATTAATTTACTGCGGCAGTGACAGCGTTGGTTATTTTTTTTAATAGAGAGATACCCATCGCCTTTAATTCTTCTTCGCATGATGTACCATATTTAGTTAACATAAAATTGTAAAATTTCTATTCGTGATAGTAATATATTTCTTACTTAAACAAAAACTTTCAAGCAATAATGAAAACATTTATTTACATAATTACAAAAATTATAACATTATTGCAAAGTGCTAATTATGATGATATTATAGCTTAATACGTGAATTAAATGATAAAATAAAATATATTTATATATAAATCCTGTTTTTAATGATTTTGAATAAATATTAAATTTTTCAATAGTGTCATAAAAGAATAAAATAAACTAGAAAATTTTGTATAATTCTGTTTGACAAATGAAAACTCATTCATGAAATCGAAAAATGTGACTTTAACGTAAAAAGTAAATTTAAATTTTATCTAAAATGGAATTTTTAAAAATGTTCTATTTAAACTTTGATTATTTTTTTTTATAAAAATTTGAAGAAAAAATATAATATTTTTACAATGTCAATATTCACACTTTCCCTACTGCAAAATTTAAATGGTCTCATTTGAAACGTTCCATTTAAAGAAAAGTATTTAAATTGCATTTCACTATACAAACTTTTTATCTTTTATTTTGAATGAATTTTTCAAAATTTTGTAATTCTTTATATGGGCGTTTGTAGAATAAATGTTTCATTTAAATTAAAGGAAATGCTGAAATAGGTATATGAATGTAATTATTGCCATTAAACTCACATTAACGATGGAACATTTGGTATAAGAGCAGCATTTACAAGTGTAATAGATTAACAAATAATTTATTATTCCTTATTTGAAAAAAAAAATTCAATTTGTCTTAACTAAATCAATCGAAAGCAAATAAAGTGCATTAATGTATACCTAAAACATTCCAGAATTTTTTGCGCCTTTGGATTTTTCCATTGAATTGGCCTACGATATAATTCTTAATTTCGGTGATTTTTTCTGAATCATAAGAACTAGTTGGCAATTGTTTCTTAAAATAGAAACTTAATCAACCTGTTAAAAACCTTTATTTTTTTCACGCAAACACATGGACTCTGATTAAAAATTTCAAAATTTTCCCATTCTGGATATAGATAGCTACAACGTGAATAATAATCAGCCCATAATATTTAACCAAGCCTCTTATGAATAGACATCTAATCTATCTACAATTTCTTATGATTTTCTTCTACACAGGTCTTTCAATCTGTAGCTGATTCCATGAATATTCATGCGTCTCAACTGCAAAAATTATCTATTACTCGTCAAAATATTTCTCAATCATCAGATTTATTGGATTAAATTGCTGCGGTAACCGCGGACATAAATTAAACAATAAACTACAACTATTCTGATATTAATATACATGAATTAATTAACAATAAGAATGCACATGACAGTCAAAATTTTGGTGTCATATCGTCGTCTTCCAACACAAATAGTCTATCAATCTTTTTAATTGCAAAAAGCTATACTTTTGAACGTACCGGTGACATTTAATTTGGACTACATCAAAGACATCATGTCTAGACGTTAGTCAGATGAATTTTGTTTTCTACGATCTTAATCGCCCCAAAATCAAGTAGTAAATAATTGGCTTTGACTTTTATTTCGACTTTTCTTTAAAACGCTAATTTAAATCAGGGGTCTATAATTAGGGAGAGTGCAATATAAGATCTTTTACAGCTATAATCAGATGCTTAAATTATCCACTACACGGTCATTAGACGAAAAGTCGCCCTATTAAAGCTCACTGTGACAATTCTCGGTGTCGAACATTTATAGAAATGTTGCTCAATATCACCTACATTCCCTAATTGTATTCCCTGCCACCAGAACTTAAAAACTGCCTCTAACTTTTCACATAAATTTTCAAACAGAGAAAGTTTCATCTTTAAAACATCATATACCAAAGAAAGGTCTCGCTTGAATGATCTTTTTCTATATTCATCTGATCAATTTCCCCTGCAATGCCTTGCCTCTAAATTTTGTAACCGACATTCTGTCATACAGAATAGCCCACCTGCTCCACCGTGTCTTTCTGAGTGGTACACACTGCCACCTCTTTCGTCCACTATGGCAGGATTTTCAAGCCGGTGAGTTTTATTACTATTCCTTATGTTGCAGCCCTCAACGCCCATTGCTCTTGTTTTTGACTGCTTTTGTTTTTTAACCTGCTTTATTTCTTCTAATGTCTTCTTCGTTGTATTTAAACAGACCTTGTTCGAGCCTCTGGCGCTGCAAAGATTTGACTTACTTACTGTCACGTTTACCGGCAGGTTGAGCACTGAATTTTGTATATCTTTAGATCTTAGTAAAGTAACCCCGAGGGTGACCATCTATGCTCCACAGACTTTGTTTCATCGCGTGATATACTCAAACTGAATTTTGTGGAGTTAGTTTTCCCAAAGATTTCAAAAGATTAAAATTTCAAATAAAATAGACGATGTGCAGGTGATATAATTTATATATAGATTGTTCCGAGCTAGGATAAATTAGTATAAGAGGTAAAAACATTGCTTTTCCTTTTCATTTTGTAGTTAATGCAGACAGGAGAAATTCTTTTGTATGTGTTCATCTTACGCAAACTACGGCTTTTGAAAATGTAATTATTTCTCTCATTTTATTTACTATTACTTCTATTTTCGTACTGCATTATGACACTATAAGGTGTTACATCCTAAAACCCTAGGGAAAGCAGGTGTAACTTCAGATAACTCACGGAAATGTTTCGTATATAATGCGAACTCTGATTTTTAGAGAAAAATATTTGAAAAAAAAACTGCCTTCCGCACTGTAACGGGAGAGTAGTGTAGCTTCTATATTTCGTAGTTTTAAGAAATCAGCCAATTTTCCAAATGCTAAAATGTATGATATCCGATTATAGCAGATTTACAGTTTTCACTAATAATTTGATTTGAAATTTGGAGAAAGTAGTCAGCTGTTGCAGAGATGGCCTCATTTGTATCGAAATATTTTGTCACCAAATTTAGCTATAATTCTCCACGTATTGCAAAGTATGGCAAGAATTTGATTCTAGCGAATATGGTTACGCACGTATGCGTACGCTTCCATTCGTGTCTGCGAATATTTTATAAATATCAATATTTTCTTTAATTTTAAGTATGGCGTCATTTTATGATATGACAAGTTTTAAGCGTATGACAGTTGCAAAAATAGCAAAAACAATCAAGCAAAACCACGCTCGATAAAACATGAATTAGCAGTAAGCACGATTACGGAAGAATCCGCAAATTTTAATCCGCTGTATTTTTTCAAAATGTCTCATCCAATTTGCACGATATAGGCAATATTAAAAATGCTCTGATATCCTTGTATCAAGGCCAAACATGTAATAAAAAGACATTCTGGTTTTAAACTTCTTTCTATACTTATTCTTGATTTTAAACATTTAAGTAGACGTCATTTTAAAACAAAATGGCGAATAAAGATGGTCAACAAACTCGGTTGATATTTTGGTAAGCCCTCTGCCATATTCTGAGTCACATCTAAGTTGGTTTATAATATCGCATTTAAGTGTTAATATGAGTGGTATCACAGAAAGAATCTCATATACGTCAGGGAATGTCAAGGGTCAAATTAATCATTAAATACAAAGTCGCGGCTATATTCCAAAAACACATCCTCATCAAGAAAACCGGGTTCGTACGGGTACCGTTATTTTCAAGGCCAAATGTCAGTATTTTTTTAAGAGAAAAATAAAACTAATTTAAACGGACGAAATTTCGGCTTATTTAAGAAGAGATTTTTCCATAACAAAATACTGGTACCGAAGAATTTCTTAGTCGGAAAATTCAAGGACCAGTACGAACCCTGAAAAAAGAACAGCTTCCAAAATTCCGAAGTCAAACACCAGAAAATATAAAAGTACTTCCTGAAAAATATAAAAACATGCACCGGAAAATAATTAAAAACATAATAATTTATTTTGTAAAAGATATCAATTAAAATGTTCGAACTTTAATTATTCAGTTAAAAAAAAAAAAAAAAAAAGTACAAATGTTGTAGAAAAGGGCGCTGTCGAACCATGGTAAAAATACCTTTATATAAAAATAAAAAGATGTTTAAGCGCAATTAAGTGCGTTACACTAACCTTTGGATTTTTCTTTTAATTTTGCAATTGGTTCTTTTTATAAAATCAATCGTTGCAGGAGAATGTATCTGTAAAAATTAAATAAAATAAGAAAGATAAAGATGATATGGGTCATAATAAAGATGACACTTTTACTTTCCTAAATAATGAAATAAATGAGCTCAAATACGAAATCCTGCTGTTCGACTATGTATGCGCTAAAAGAAAAGCGAGGGTATTATTTTTTTTTCCCGAAAACAAAATGATAATTCATGTTACTTCTAAGGTACTTATTTAAAAGCTATTTATTTAAATTTAACTTTTAATTGTTATTATTTTAATATATATCGATGGATTATAAATAAGTTATAATACAGGGTGGTTATAATTAAACTTCCCATATAAACAGCATCACACAGTGCAAACGGGTAAACGGAATGCAATGAAATTTCGTATACATACTATACACGAGATGCGCTCACGAAATTTTGAAAAAAAAAAAAATAGTTCCAAAATGCCCACCACAGGGCGCCTTTTCGGGCAAAACATTAAATTTAACACAATAAACGACCAAAACGGAATACAGAAACAATATTAACAATCCAGAACAAGAATTTTGAGTAATAAAATGTAAAGCCGGCTGTTTTGCCTTTTATAGTGTTAAATTTAATGTTTTTTTCCGGAAAAGGCACCCACTGGTCGACATTTTGGAACTAATTTTTTTTTTTCGAAATTCCGTGAGCGCATCTCGTATATACTCTATATACCGAATTTCGTTGCATTCCGTTTACCCGTTTGCGGTGTAGGATGCTGTTTATAGGGGAAGTTTAATTATAACCACACTGTATATAGGTTATTTTCTAAAGTGTTTAGTACCTAAGAAATACTGTTAATTCTTTTATAACGTAAACAGAAACAGCAGTAAAATAAACTGTTTCAATATAAATAACGTAGCAATTTATATAAAAAAAAAAATACTATAGAAATTTCATGAATTTGTTTTATTTTAAATTTTAGATTCAACATTTGTTCTTTTGTAGTCTTCTGATTGGTTATTTTTGTATTCACGATATCTTGGACCTGAAATTTTAAAACAAGTTACATCTGTCTATATGCATATACAATACTGTCTGATGTTTACCATCTTTATTGTCACGATACTGTTGCCACATTTAAAAATATTTTTACTTAATATAGCTGCAACTTTTTTTACTAGTTATCTTATTTCTCTTTATTCACGGATCTGTCATTAAATAAAACGAAAAATGTTTTTCTGGAATTGCAGTACATAATTTTATTTTTTTTTTAATTCTACTTGGAAACACTGCAGCCACGGCTAGTGTTATTGTGTTCGAGTAAAGTGTATTTTCTGAATCAAACGTGAATTGAATCAAATATAGGAAATTTCCAAAGGCTTGGTGTAACACTGATAAAGTATCTGCGGGGAAAATGTAGCCAGCGGGCATATATATACGTATATATATATATATATGTGTGTGTGTGTGTATGTATTTATGTATGTATGTATGAACACCTGGAAATTAACCGATTATTAGACTTCAGAAAATAACATCAATTCAAAATTGCTAGATACACTAAACATAAAAAAGAAGGAGAAAATAAAAGCGGAAGGTTAAAAATATACAATAAGAAAATGTAAATTTACATTGTGAAACAATTTATTAAAGGCAATATTCTACAATGATGTTGGAAATTATTTATGTTTGAATATAGAAAAATATTAAGCAGAAACGCCTTTATTCATATAACAATATATACATTTAATTTATATATAATCATGTAAACAATATTTAATCGGAGAGTGGTTTTGGTGTTTGAGAATCAGGGCGTGTTTACTTTCTCCGGACAGTTGTTTGATGAAACTCCTTACTTTTTGTAATTGTGTCTACCTAATGTTGTGCACTATACTCGAGTAAATGTCAACTATTTTTAAAATATTTGCCTTCTTACTATAGAAAAATAATCTATGTTTTCTATTACATGTTTTAAACATTTATGTGAGTATTAAATAAAATACAGATATTACAATTCCTTGCTTTTCCGAAAAGAAACATCATTAAACTGTGTTTGAAAATTGAACTTACAAATCCCATATTTCTCAGTTTTATAAATTATTTATATTATTCTCTATTTGAACGGAGGAATACACATTGACTAATTGAATACATTTATTTTCTGTAGTTTATTCAGCTGCAGGAAAAAATGCTCAAAAAGGTATAACTAAAACTGGCATATATCCATATGAGTATGGGTATTCTAACACCTGATATTCATTTATCTACACTATATATATATAATCCTAATGAAACGAATTTATGAAACGGATTTCATGAAACGGCTGAAATGAAACGAATTTATGAAACGAATTTATGAAACGACTCTATGAAACGACTGATTAAAAAATTGATTATGTTTCACGGCAATTTCTCCTAAAATACGGAATACTTTGCGATGAAATTAACACCAAAAATCCATATTGATCAGCAGATCTCAAAACTGATATTAGAATTTTTAAATTCGAATTAGTTTTCGAAATATTAGTTTTTTTCAAATTTTATATACTTTTCTCTAATGATGGCAACTCAAATTTTAATCGTAACAGATATTTTTTTTTCATATTTTAGAAAAGGTTATTATTTTAAACTAATTTGGCGACCAGTTTGGCCTCCCTTAAATGTATGCTAAGAAATGTGTCATGTTACTTTTATTCATAATTCCGTTTGTATTTCATTATCATTTTATTTAATACAAAACTTTCATTTAAAACTAAAACATTTAAAATTCACTTCTTTCTTTTTTTTATAAACGAAACGAAAAGAAAAATAATAGGCACAGATGTCATATACGCAACGCTGTACCTAATTGGAGCCAAAATGCCGTTATTTTGCCTGACATGGTAACCCGGCTATTGTTGCTTATTTATTAATAAATGTTTATTTGGATTTATTTTCTTTTTATTTACAAAAAATGTTATAAATTGTTTTGTTCTATATCTATTAATTAAACTTTTTTTTATTTATTTACTGTTATTTCATTTTAAAAAATAACAGAAAATAATTTAAAATTGCATATGTAACTGGTATTCGAAAACGAGGCTTTCGCCAAATTGTCGTTAAAAAAAAAAAAAAAAAAAAAAAAAAAAAAAAAAAAATGCACGCCACGCTCGGTGCGTATATGACAATACAACAAACCATGACATTTATTTTAACTTCAAAGGAATGTTTTAATGGTACTACTTCTCTCGTCGACCAATTTCGCCAAAATATATAAATCGCAAAAACACTCGCAAAATTTTGCAAATTGACATAATGTTTTTTACATTAAATAACGAAAGAACACATAGATTAGCATAACTTTAATAAAAAATACAAATAAGACGTCGAATTAAAAATCTCTTGATGGCGTAAACACACGTAACTTCCTTAATGTCAAGTGAATGTGACATTTACGATCAACCATTGTTGACATTTAATCTGATAGTTTGGCGAAAGATTTTAGATATAACAGGCAACTGATCGTGAATAAAACATGAAAACAACCATTGGATGGCTTAACAGCAACTGATTCTGCCTTAAATTTTTGCAGTCAAAGGGAACTGAATGGAAACCCGTTTACAGGGAGATCTTTACAGATTTTTTTCAGTATAATTCAATCTTCTGTATTCTTTTTAAAAGCAATCAGATTAGCGTGCTTTTAGATTCTGCAGTGTCTGAACAGGAGTTGGCGAGCGTAGCTTGCAGGGGGTAGAGCCCCCTAGTTTAAAATATATATTTATTTAACTGCAAATAAAAACTAACGAACGTTGTTTCCATATATTTTTTAAATGATAATGCAATGTCTGAATGATCGCAAATGTAATGAAATACTTCAATTATTATCTAAAATAATGCATATAAAATAAAATTGGTTTATTATATTAAAATATTTCAGATATAATTGGTATATTTATACCCATATGCGACTGAGTATATCATATTTATGATGTGGATTCCCAATGAAATTAACTTTCCTTATTTAGCTGTTGTTTCTCCGCAAATATAAATAACATATTCATGGGACAAAATATACTATACCAAATTGCATACCAAATAAAAGCCGCAAATATAGAAATGATTTATATGTTTTCATCCAATAACTTCAAACATACGAAGTTAGTTAAAGTCGGAATCTAGAGAAAGAATAAATACGTTAGTGTTTATAAAATAGTATATAAAATAGTTATTTATATTATCTATGATTAATGAAGAATTTTTAAGAAGAATTTTTGACTAAAAAGAATGTGTGCCGCACTTTTATAGATATTTAGACAATAAAATGCATAATTAAAAACTTGGCTACATCATATGATTCATAATTTTATAACTAAAATAGGTGTAAGAACAATTAAAACCCTTTAAGACATTAAAACCAATTTATAGGTGTTAAATTTTTATTATCTGTAAATTGGTTTTAATGTCTTAAAGTATTTTAATTGTTTTTACACCTAATTTTTAGTAATAAATTTAAGAATATTTTTATGTATTCATGTATTTAATTAACATTTTAACGTGAATTTGACGTTCTTTTACATATAGATATTCCATATATTTAATAAAATGCATAATAGAAAGACAATTTGATTTTGTTTTAATAACAATAAGATGTATATTTTAAGCGCACGATTAAAGTTCGCTTAAAACAATTCCGTTTAGAATATTTAAACACAAGTAAAATATTAAATACTTACTTGCTGTTCACAACATGTAATATATCAATTTGTTACATTAAAATGTAGGAATTAACTTGTATGTATTTATAACCATGCAAATTTATTAAGTATCTAAAAAAGAAGGTTTCCTAATATGGGCTTATGGGTTTAATATTAAATAGGAAGAAAACGGTAACAGATATTAAAGTTATTTTTGCAGGGGGTTAAAGCTCGAAGTCAGGGATTTCTTTATTATTTTTTGTTGTTGTAGTATCAATTGCTTCTACAAGATGCGGGTCAATATCTGAAAATCGGACAATATCTTTCCAAAATTTTTATTTTTTAAAATTAATGTACCAACTACCACATACAATTATATACTATGATATATGTTTTATCCTTTAAATACTGCAGTGTTTTGAGATAAAGGATGTATATTTTATGCGTAGGATAAATGTTTATGGAAGAAAGTGTCTCTTAACATCATAATCAGTGTCTGATAATTGGGAGTGAGACGATGGGGATTAAAGTGATGTTTTTGTCTTAACATCTGCACAGCTAATTTGTTGAATCAATTTGCATACAAGTAAATTATTAAATATGCCATGTGACAAAAACTAAATATTTCAAATATGAACAAATGGAAGAACTAATTACCTTCATCCATTGTGGATAGCTGAACTGTAGTTGCTATTGTAATGGAAATAATTCTCCCAGCGCCACCTAGTGTATGTTAATCTAAATATGTGTTTAGAGGAATGAGATGATGGTCAATCTCCGGTACAAATATATTTTCTACAATATTTTACTATAAATTCTATACTAATAAAGGAGAATTATATATTTCCATACTGTATATATATATATTGGTATAAATATACATAGCAAAATTTAATAATATTTAGAGTATACATTTAATATTGGATATTTGTACCTAGGGATAGGGACTGAAATGATGATTTCGTTTGTTTAAAGCTTAAAATTAATTATTTATACATCTTTATATGCCCATTTATCATTGGTAATAGTTATAATAAATGTTACAATATATTACATTTTTCAGTGTTTAGTTTTAGTGGAATTAATGAAATATTATTGGCAGTGGACTCAAATTGCCCAATAATCAGATATTGACCCATACCATTTTACTGCATCAAACTTTAAGAAAGTTAACAACAAAAAAATACTTACAATTTAAAAACAGATTGATATATTTCACGCGTTCAACACCTAAAAAGAATGAAAATTTAAAACCTGAATAACAATTGATCCGTGGCTTTCTCTAAGCATTTTTAAAGTTGGGTTCAAAGCATTGCAATTTGGTACTAACACATGAAAGTGTACTAAACAATGTCTGAACTTTAATTATAAATCCCCTGCAAGAAAACTTCAATATCTAACGCAAGTATTTTGATATTGTATTAAAAAAACTAGTTTTTTAAGGTTCCGTACTTGAAAAGTAAAAACGGAACCATTATAAGATCACTCCTGTGTCTGTCTGTCTGTCACAGCCATTTTACTCGTAAACTATGGAACGTGAAAGTTCAAACTGGGGAAGTAATAAAGACTACTGACCCGCATATTTACAGATTATTAAACATTCACAAATACATTTGGAAAAAATGTAGAGGAGCCAATTAAGTTACTTGAAAAAGAAAATATTTTGTTTGTATTTCGTGTGAAAGTTTTCGTAAAGCTGAGCTCAAAAATACATTTCTTTTAATTTTAGTTATTATATTTTCAGAGATATTATCGAAAATGTAGTGCAAAAGTAACTTCCCCCCCCCCCGCCCCCACTATTTCCGAATCTACTGAAACTAAAATTATGAAAAATTAGAGGCAGTAGACTTTAATTTAAACCTTGCAGGAAAACTATAACGATTACCCTAGGTCACATAGTTTTTGAGAAAAGCCCATTTTTCCGGTGCACACAAATTTCGATTTGCGGGCATTCAGCAAAGTTCTTGAGGAGCGCTGGAGGTATCTATCGCCGTATATGTGTAAAAGTATTATTGATAATGATTTTCGAAAAAAAATCGTCGGTAATTAGCTGAGATATTATTCCTTAAAGACACGGACGTTTTGGACATATACAGGGTGTCCGGTCTCAACGGTGTCCAATGGCTAATTCCTAAATCGTTAGTCATAGACATATAGTTCCAATTGCAAAAATGTTTCAAATGAGTTAAAGAAGTATTTTTAAAGCGATTTGGGTCAAGAAAAACATTTTTTAAAAAATTACGAAATTTAAATTTTTATACGGTCCCCAGGTCCTATAAGTGATATTTAGTAAAAATATCCTATTTCACTGACAAAAGTAAGACAAAAAAATCCCATTCCTCTGCGATTAAAACTGACCAAGTAATAGATGTTTAAAGTTGGAGTATCTTTTTTGCTGCAAAATAGGGGTCAGTCACAAATTTACTAGAAATAAAAATAATCGTCAGATATAAAATTTAACGTTAAACATTGATAGTAAATTAACATTACAAATATATTTTGAGATTTTTGTTCATTCTCACATATTAAAACAATTTTTTTTTCCAACCACATTTTGCCATTTATGCTGTATCTCGTAATTTGATTGGTCAGAGTTTCAGCATCAAAGTGACAATTCTTGGCGGGAATCGTGCTTCACGAAAGCCATCATAGGATAGAGTTTCGATAAAAAAAAGTAATTCGTATGAGGACCAGGAGAATTAGAAAAACTAAACTATCTTAGAATTAATAGAATTATATTAAATTAGTTTTCTATTTGGATTTTTTTTTATATATATCCAATCAATCAATTCTAAATATTAACTTGCGTTATTTGAACTTTTAATGTGTAAATATCGCCTCCATGCTCGAACAAAAAAAAAAAGGTAATCTGTATCATCTACAACAGAAGGGGGGGGGGATATTCTGCGACGAGCTATCTTTAAAAAAAATTCTTCCATGGGATTAACAATAACGAACGGGTGTTTTCGCGTGAGTTGGGCGAAGAGAGAGTAGAATTTTTAGGGGGGGTTGATGTGGTAGATTGGTTAGTTATTTCTTGCATAATAAAATAAAATATAGGGAAAAATACATACATAATTTTAGACAGTATGTATTGGCCGAGCAAAAGTTGGGAGGGGGGAGTATAAATTTTAGGGAGGATTGAGATGATTAGTAACTTACTATAACTATAAAGTAACGACTAACTACAAAGACAAAGTAGAAAATATTCCTAACATTTTAATAAAGTTATTAATTTTAATAATTTTAAATTTAATATACTTTTTATATTTTTTAATTTAAAAGTATGTCTATATATTTTTAATTTAATCAGTAATTTATACTTGAATAAAATTAGAATTGAAATCTATAATTGCTTATATAACTTATAAATTTGAATCTTTTTTAATGATTTTAAATTTAATAATTTTTAAAATTATTACCTCTTTATGCTCTAATAATTAAGTGTTATAATTAAGACAATAGGAAATAAAATTTTTAACGGGCGTGGAGTTTTAGAAGATGCATTATTTAATTAGACAAATAGAGTAGAATAGTAAAAAAAAATATATAAACCTCTATAGATTTTTAACTTTGCGTGC
The DNA here is from genome assembly GCA_963932465.1 of Maratus speciosus. Taxonomy (NCBI): domain Eukaryota; kingdom Metazoa; phylum Arthropoda; class Arachnida; order Araneae; family Salticidae; genus Maratus; species Maratus speciosus. The sequence continues at coordinate 508,677,883 of OZ010786.1, read as the reverse complement.
AGGTGAAGCAAAAAGTGGGGAAGTAGAAATTTAAGGGGCCGATTAATTTAGATGAAGTCTTCAAAAAAAAAAAGCGAAAATCTACTGATGTGCAAAGAATTATCACGCTGTAAAACTTGGGGAAAAAAGGTCCGACTTCTTTATTGCTGCAATAATTAATAAGTAATCCATAATCTACATTCCACCTGAAATTGTAATTTAAACTTTTCCCTCACTGGCTCTCATACGCACAAAGTTTATAATCCTGAAACTACATTTTTTTTAAGCAGCAATATCTGTTGTAGTAATGAACACTAAACAGCAGTATAAATTCCCCCTGAAATCTCCCGCCCCCCCTCATTCTTCCCGTCCCAAGCACAGATACAAGAAAGCTCAATTTGTAATTTGTTTGTACCATCTTATTTTTTTTTTTTTTTTTTTTGTATGCCTATATTTTTATACATAACTTTTGAATGGCTGCTCTGAATATGTGAAGGAAATTAATATGCCCATTTTTGAAAATGATCGTCGTATCACTTTTATTTTCTTTTACAATAAACATCAATTATTTGAATTATATTATTCAACCTGTGCGATTACTAGAATGATTTAAATAAGCATAACAAAATTGTTACAATATTTTAATATATTGTTCTAATAGAGCACAGATTTATTCATTAAACGTCGGACATCATATAACCGCACACATTCTCTCTTTTTAATTAACTTTTCTTTTTTTAAGATTTTGTTCCATTTGTCATTTTATTGTAACGATAAAAATAATAATTATTATTTTTATTTTTTTACATTACCCCTTCTGAAAATTCCAGTGTCTCTCCCCTCAGCAAATATTCATTAGATCAGTTATTTTTTTTTTATTATTTTTTTAATTAAAAATTAGGGGAAAAATATTGTTAAATCAAAACATATATTAAATTATTGTGGACGTCAGTTTCGAAACTCACCTTATCCGAAATTTAAAAAAAATCGTGTTTCTCTATCAATCTATTCTATTGATATAACTGTACCAATCAAACACTACAATCTCCAAATTTTCAATGAATACCAATGGGCGCATTTAAAGGTTTTACGCGATTTCCCAAAATTTGATTTTCTCGATAAGGCGAGTTTTGAAACTCACTTCTTCAATTATTCTAACCAATCTGAAAGTTAATTACTAAAAATAAACACTAACGTAATATTTATACGGGGGAAGCACCTTCTGTTAAATCGCTTTAAAAATGCTTCTTTATATTATTTAAAACCTTTTTGTAATTGGAACTATGTGTCTTTGACTAACGGTTTAGGAATTAGCCATTGAACATCGTTTGGAGTGGACGCCCTTTATAATACTTTAAGCACTTCGTGTACGACCCCTGAAAGCTTGGTCCAACTCATCTGTTTTCAGTTACAGAAAAGTGGTTTAAGTCATAAAATTGAAAATGTCATAACTCGGTCAATTTTAGTGTTAGTTGAATGGGAATTTTTTGCCGTACTTGTTAGAGGAATAGGAAAAGTTTACTAAATATCACTTATAGGACTGGGGGGGCCGTATAAAAATTTAAATTTCGTAATTTTTAAATAAATGTTTTTCTTGACCCAAATCGCTTTAAAAATACTTCTTTACCTCATTTAAAACATTTTTGTAATTGGAACTATATGTCTATGACTAACGGTTTACGAATTAGCCATTGGACACCGTTGAGACCGGACACCCTGTATAATGACAGGGACGGCGTACTCTATGTAGCATCGGCATTTAAATCGTAGATAAAAACTTTTAATGATGTATTTGTGCAATGTAATGCCCAGTAGCAGTATTAAAGCAATAAACGTCAAATTGTTAAAAACAAACTAATTAGAATTAATCAAATAAATACTATGGGATTCGCGACTAGTCTGCACGGCACGTACCAAGGCGGCCTTGCAATTTGCGACCTTCTTTCGAATCGTACTTGGCACATAGCCAAGTTTAAATTATGATCAAGGATTTTGTTTTATCTACGCTGTATAAAGTAAAAGATTATTAGTATGCTGAATTTAGTTTTATGAAATGCCAAATGAAGTTTAAATATGCTCTATTTTATTGTCAGTACGAATTCAGTTCAGCATAAACAGATTAGGATGAAATTTAAAAAAGTATTATACAGAATAGCAATATTTAATATAATTAAGCATCATATCTCTCTGAACTTTTATGGTATACACATTCATACTTTTCTAGTGTATATAGCTATATCCATACCTACGTTGTATAGTTTTTTACAAAGTTTTACTATTCTTTTACCAACGTTTTTTAATAATACAGTTAATAATCCATACATTTTTTACGGAACCATCTGAGCGCGAGTAATACTCGCACTTGACCGTTTATTTTAGATTATTCTGTGCTTAAAATTATAATTCCAAAGATTTTAACTTTTGTTTCTAAGACATCTGTTTCTAGTATCTATATTTAAATATTATTCATTAGACACAAGGCACGCTACAAACTTTTATGTTAAATAAAAGATTACATACATTAGAATAATTCATCACTGTTGAAACGTCGGGACGCTCAACAGCGATATAGCAATTGGTATGAATGCTGATTTATCCACAAAAGCGATACTTCGAACGATATCTGAAGAAAGTCTATCAAAAATAGTTTCAATAATAAAACATCACGAAGATCCACTAGCCTCAATAATTCTATCACAATGGCAGTGAAGAATGGCACTAACTAGGGGACATCCCGAACTGTCATTTCTGGATTTATCCGAGAGTGGTATCGTTCGAAAGCTCTAGTCATGCAGATCAAGAAATGAATAGGAACTTTACTCCCGAATTCAATAGTTCACGAGATTTTGACACTTTTCTGTTTCAGAAGTAAAAATAGTATGACAGGGGAAACAGCATGAGATTCCTCCAAAATCTATGGAAGTCAGGAATTTTGTCATAACTAATCATGGTAGTAGTTTTCACGAAAGTGCTTCGTGATATAGTGGTAATGAGAACGTTATCCTGGTACTGTACAGGTGGAGTGACTAAAGAGATGAAAATTTATGCAGCGTTAGGTTCTGCTATACAGCAAGTCTTCCTTCGAGCTGGATCGAAAAAATACCTTCAGCCAATGGATGTTTTCTTCATCCAAGTCTACAAGTACTTGGTAAAGAAAATAGGAGAATATTAAAAACTCATCGAAGTTTGCCCTGTGATGTTTACACTATTACTGTAGAAGGCATAATAAAAACACATCCCAAAAAACACTTGGCCAACAGCTAGTTCTGTTTACTTATTTTCGATGTAATGAGTCAGTATGCTTTCCAAAAGGCTTGAATGCGAATCTCAGATCCACTCTTCAGATAAGTAAAACATACATGCTTCACTCGTAATAAACAATCCTGCGCTTACAGTCAAACAATAATACCCTTCACTGTTTGTGCCTGGTTTTGCAAACACTCGTGTTTTTAACACTTTTACTTAGAAAAACACTATCGAGGTTAATTATAAGACACAATGCTTGACTTTGATAGCTTTTGAAGGAATCTTATGCTCTTTTCCTTCCTTTACTTCTCTTCTTACGAAACAGAAAAGAGTCCATATCTCGTGCATAATTGAATTCGGGAGTACAGTTCCTGTGCATTTCTTGATCCTTGTGACAAGAGTTTTCGAATGTAATAAAATACAGAGGTGACAGTTGGGGATGTTAACTTGTAAAAAACATGAATTACATGAGAAAGTCGATGATATAAAAATACGTATTCAGCACATCCAAGTCATTGTTCTCGTACAGGCAAATAAAATCCACCGTCTTGAAGCGGAAGTGCAACATCAACAACATTCTTCTAAAGTTGCCGAAATACTACCTGCAAAAGCTAAGTACGCAGAAACGGTCTGAAAATTCACAACACCGTCAACAGGTACTTCGAAGTCAGCAATCTTAGTATAACGTAGAATTTCTTCAAAAAAGTCAGTGAGTAACACCAGAGAATTATAAAATTGATAATCTTTAAAAATAACCAGCTACCAAATGGCTCATGCTAAGGATCAAGAGATAAAAATGCTTTTATTATAAAAACAGAAAAAAGAAGAAATCTCATTATTGTCAAATAAGATAAAAAATTACGAACTCCACATGGCATAAATGAAATTGAGTTAAGAACTGACATCTGAAGAAAACTCATAATACTTGGCATTTCAAAAGGATCCCCAAAGGAAGATGTTCTTGAAAAACTAAAGACGCATCTAAATATGGATATAGAAGCGCATACCTTAAAAATATTAGGGAAAGATGGTGCATAAATATAACAAGACGTATTCGAGATGAACGAGATATATGCAAAATATTTCCTTAAAAAGGGAAATGATCCAATAAGTTTCAATTTATGCGAAACACTAAGCTATTCAGCAGTATTACTCTGCAATGATTGTTAGTACTGCGGCCCCTAACAAAAGAGCTGCAGGTTTACAAAACCTTCTCGTTTCTGTTGCACGAAAAATTACTCATCCGACAAAAGTGACATTAAAGATGATCAACAAATGCACATATGTATGAATTGTCAAGACGAAACAGACAACGCCGGTAAGCCACTAGATTATCATAATAGAGAAAATGGCAGTACTTGTCATCTTTTCCGAAAAAGAATTTATCACATAAACCAGTCTGTTTAATACAATCAAGATCCTTCGCGCAATTAAATATTTTAGTTAAATTATTATTCATTATAAACTTAATCGTAGAAAAAAAAACTTCATAAATTAATTGAACTTATTTTCTAACTATTATATTCATTTTAAAAGCAATAGCTATGTTTCTTATTTTATTTAAAAATCAAATTATTAAAAAAAGTGTTTAAAAGTATTTTACAAGCTATAAAAAATAAAAATAAAAATACCCAACTTTTTAGCATTAAAATTTAAAAGAAAGATTCAGAAATCTCCCACTTCTAAAAAATTATTTACCAAGAAAAAAAAAAAAAAAAAAAAAAAAAAAAAGATAAATTAATATTTCTATTTTATTTGATGATTAAAAAATGTTGATAAGTAAAAGAATCCTTATCACTACATAATCACTAAAAATATATTTTACATCAATATCACCAAATGACAAAAAATGAACTCTTTTCTAATTAAAAGTAATTAATTACTAACTTATTTATTTATTAAAATTAGTTTTTCTATGTTTTAAATATATATTTCTTGAATTAACACAAATTTATTACATTATAATTCCTTAAGAGAAAATTGCATTAAGAGAAAAACCTCTGAAATTCACTTATTTTATTTAATAAGCATTCTTAAATTTATAAGAAAAATTGAGAAATATCCCCCATTTAAAGTTATCTTTGAAAAGAAAAAAAAATACGTAAATTAATATTTTTATTTTATTTTTTAATTAAAAGTATTGATAAGTAACAAATTAATATTGCAACATACTCATTAAATATATGTTCTACTTTAAATCCTTAAAACGACATAAAATGAATTCTTATTCTAATTAAAAGTTATTATTTACCAACTTTTTATTTATTAAAATAAATTTCTTCAGGTTAAAAATATATATTTTATAAATTAACGCAACGCATGTAATTACATTATAATTCCTAAAAAGAAAATTTTATTAACTGAACAAAACCTCTAAAAGTTTTTTAATAGTTAATTGTTCTTAAATTTATATATATTCTTAATTATTCTTAAATATATCTATATCTTAATTATTCTTAAATTTATTGTTAAAGTCGTTTGCTTTAACGAATTCGCTAAGATATTTATTTCAGCCATTAAAATATTGAATTAACTTTTAAATACACGCGCGTAAGACAATTACAAATAAATAAATAAATAAATAAAATAGAAACACTTCAAAATTCTAATTTCTACATCTACCACTTACCTTCAACGACAACCATTACTTATCGATATGACTTCCCTTTATTACCTCATAGAATCCGCCCCTGATCAGGTCTCAGTAGCTAAACGGTTAAGGCGTCTACTTCCTGTCCCTGAGTACGTTGGATCAAATCCCACCTCTGCCAACACGTTCCTTTCAAATATACATTCCACGAAGGCTCATAGATCGCGCCGTCAAAACAGATTTTTTTTTTCAATTTATGCTGCTGTCGGGCTGCGGCATTCATCTGGATAGCTATCGGCATAGTTTTCTGCCGATACCGGACCGGCTGCGTGCCTAATGAATCGGGCCGCATTCGCGCGGCGTATCAAAAAAGATACGAAACCGGTAGCGGCAGCCGGTATCGTGCCAATACCACCGGTAGTGGCAAGCGGCTGTTGGCCGATTTCTTACCGATAGCTCTGTGTTTGCTGGAAAATAAATAAAGATACAAGGTGGCAGTAATTAAACTGACAGTACTCAGAATGTTCTGTAGCGCGAACTAATTGAGAGATTGACGCCCCATTTTATAAGAAATCAAGACGTGGGACGAAGGATTCCGCGAAAAAAAAAATAGTTCCAAAAGTCACTCCTAGGGGAATATGTAGCGCTGTGTAACAGAAAAGTGAGTTTTTAAAAATACAGTATCAATACTGAAATAAAATTACCTTTTATTTAACACATTTAAAGATTTTAGTGTTGATTCTGCATTTTTTAAAACACTCTTTTCTGTTACACAGCGCCACATATTACCGAAGCGATGACTTTTGGAACTACTTTTTTTTTCATGTAACCTTCGTCCCCCGTCTTGTTTAATATTTTTACAAAATTTGGCGTCATTCTCTCAATTAGATGGCGCTAGAGCACACTCTGGGTACTATCAGTTTAATTATGGTCACCATGTATATATATGGAGCATTCTCACAATCTTTTGACTTTTTTTTTTGGGGGGGGGAGGGAATCTGGCGAAATTAAACTTGCTAAAATAACAGTTTAATCTGATAGACGAATGCCTTAATGATTCAAAATAAAGAAAAAATGGTCAGCAACGAAATTTTTTTTATTGAGGTTTAGGTTAAACTTGCGAGTTTAATTTTCCTTGCCAATTTATCCCTATAACTTTTTTTTTTCTTCTAATTTTTTACTTATAATGAATTTGCATAGTACCACAAGGCATTCAAATAAGAAATAATACAAATGTAGTACTTTTAATACAGAATTTTTGTATAACATTGTCTTAAATGTGGGTTAAAGAAGGGACGGCAAGGTAAAAAAAAAAGGACGAAATGGTAAAAAAAGAGACGGTAAGAATGGAACGGTAAGAAAAATTACCACCTACTTTTAGGAAAATCATGTTAAGACTAAGTGATAGCCACAATGCCCATTGATTTTTCGAAACAGTTGTTAACATTGATTAAATTATTTTTATTTTTTTTTTTTTTTTACCTCAAAAAGTGCAGGAATAAACCCGGTAAGACTACCAATAAAGCCACGGTGCTTGAAATTGATATTTAAATGCTGATTTATATTCTGCAGTAAATTTCCTGCCAAAGAATTTTAGATATTCTTTCTCTAGCATACTTCTGCATGAGCAAAAACTTGAAAAACATTCTGTCGCTCCATCTGAAGTGATTTTCTGTATAATTTTAGAAGAGGGATGGTAAAAAATCTAAAACTCAGGGACAAAGTTCAAAAAATAATATCAACCCTAAAAATGTGTGCCGATTAATTTTTATCTACATATTTAAATAGAACAATAGTTCCAGTTTCAGAAGAAAATTACATTGAATTATTTTTATTGAAACAATTTTATCCAGACAGCTCCAAACTTCAAAATCAGCATCAGGGACACGGGACGGTAGATGAGGTTTCCATGTGTTTGGATCCCCAACATCGTCCAAAACTTATTTATCTCGTTAATACTGTTATGCAATCATGCAATGGGATGTTCCCAAGTATATGAAATAAAAAAAAAAACACAAAAAAGTGTATTAAATAAAAAATTATTATTCAGGGACATGAAAGTTAAAAGATTGTGAGAATGCCCCATATATATAGGTGTGCGTGTATTATGTGTATGTCTATGTGTGTCTGCATTGTAGCCAAGCACTTTAAATGTACTTTTATATAAGAAATATATGAATTTGAAAAGTAATACCAGTAACACATGGGAAAATATTTTTTACCAACATTTCTGCAACAAAAATTTTAGCCCAAGGATTAGGAGAGATTCCACTTTACTGAATTAAGATAATCGGGGTTTTTTTCGCATTTCTAATATGAGTAGAATATGCGTCCGAAATGAATGTAGATTGATCAAATTACTCACAGAATTACTGTCCTTATAATGAAATCGTGCGTCTGCTGAAAAAGCAGATTGTTTTCACATTTTTCTAAAACCACGTTTTTTAACGCGTAGTCGAGTCAATCAATCGATTATCTTAAAGGTACTCTGGTTTGAAAGATAATAGTTTTTAAAGGCACCATAATCCTGCTCAATGTTATTGTTTTTTGTACCTATCATAAAACAAAAGTTTTTAAATATTTAATTCATAATAAACTTAACCCTTTATGTACTGAATTATGAATTCATGAAAATTTTATCTTCTAAAGTACTTCCTGTGAATTTTTGAAACAACATTAGAAGATTTACATAATCATTTAAAAATTTTTAGAAGGATTGGAGGATTTAGAACGATTGATTAAATTATGATTTATAGGCATTTTGTGCAATATTTATAACCGCACTCAAATCTTTTATTCTTTTTTTCTTCGTATTTTGTTGGATTAGGAAATGCACAAATATCATGTTCTTACAATAGAAATATAGAAATATTTCCGAATTGATAATCCGCCCCCCCCCCCAAACTCCAAGAAAGCTGAAAAGATGCAAAGGCAAAAGAAATCATCCTTGTAAAAAAAGTTTTGTTTTGTGTAACCAATAATGCTTTTGGAACAAGATAAAGTAATGCATCTATAACTCATTCTGTATTACTATTAATGTATTACTGTAATAACTGTGTAACAACTGTATTACTATTAATAGATGTATTAAGTGAATTTTATAACAAGTTCTTTTAATGGTACATATAAGTACCGTCAGTAGATAAAGGGTTAAAATGTTGTATCTAGATAAATCATCATATTGTTTGAATTGGAACGATGTGATTTGTGGTATATAGGAACTGAGAACATACTGTACTTCAGGGAATATTTCAAGGAACACCGCATACGTGGTTTTAAATCAGTTTGGAATATTATATAAATATCTGTGTGTGTGTTAATACGGCCGATTGTCTGTGCAATGTATGTAGGACGGGAAACGGGAAGATAATTGTCCTCCATGCATGTATTTCTGAAGGAACATAACCCGTATTTATGTAGTCAGGATCCTTTAATGCTCAAGTATTACGTAAAAATGGGACGCGAATATGAATTGCAATAACTCCATATATAATTAAACATTTGTTCATGAAATTTCAAGGACAAATTAAAAATATAGTATATGCTAACAATTAACGTTCTAAAAAAATCTAGATGCATTTAAATCTTTTTCATTTCATTTGAAATTTAATGCTTTTTCAATAAATGAATTTATCTTATATGTATTTGCGAGCAGGATTTCTCTTAATTAAATTGTTCGAGTGCCCCCAATATGTTTTATTGAGTAGTGATATAATGTGAATGAATTATTCAATATCTCGATGAACCAAACATATTATATGTTGTAGCAAACAATTTTATACATTCCCTTTCAAAGCTGTCACATCTAACGCTGTTAAAGATTTTGAAGAAACAGTCATTTAACCAGTTAATGAAAATATATTTGAAGGGGAAATTAGTTTTATCTCTGAGTAATAGACAAGCTCATTCATTCAACATAATAAGCAAAGTAGATATATGTATAATACTAAATAATCTATTTTTAGGATAGTCTGTAATCATAAGTTGATAATCACCTACACTGTAAAAAAAAAAAAAAAAAAAAAAAAAAATCTGTAAAGCTAGTAAAATTTTTCTAGGAAACTGGGATTCCAGGAACTTTTTATGTAACGGCAACAACAAAAAATTGTATAACATATACTTTTGCACCGTAAATCAAAAAATCTGTAATGTTACAAACAATTGCTTAGGAAACTGGGATGCCTAGAACTTTTTATGTAACTGCAAGACGGGTTACAGATAAAATTTTAGTAAGATTACTTTAATTTTAGTAGATTCTTTGTAAAGCTACAGATTTCCGTAGCTTTACAAAAACCGATTTTGTAGATGTACATCTGTTTTCTGTACAGTGTACAGATAAAATTTTAGTAAGCATACAGATTTCTGTAACTTAACATCTGTAGAAATACAGTTTTTTTTTTTTTTTTTTTTTTTTTTTTTTTTTTTTTTTTTTACAGGGCATTACATCCATTTTCAGTAGGTCATCCAAACAGACAGATTCGATGTTGGCTGTTAAGTCCATTTTACATTATATAATGGGTACTAATTAATATTTTTGTTATCGCGTGTGCTATTTAGTTTCTTATCTTAACTAATCATTTTGTGCTCTTTCATATCACATGTTTTCATAACACAACGTTTACTCCCATTATAAAATGTACCAAGGTGTAAAACTTCGTTGTTTCTAGGGACGATTTGAAAAATCCAAATTGAATGGAAATATCATTTTACTTACAAATTGTTTCAATTGCAAAAAAAAAAAATACATTATAAAGAAATATATTTATGCATTTAGTCATTTATTATGGATTTTAAGTATGACTTCATTTAGGGAAGTCAAAAAAGAAAGCAGGAAAAGTATCTCGAGGACAACACCTCCTCTTATTTGTCCACTAATGTTTTTCTTTCATACTGTAATATTTAAGAAAAAAAAGAATTCAAATTTAATATAAATCAATAAGATTTACACAAAGCTAAAATTACTATTCCTTAATAAAACTTTTGTTAGAGATTAAAAACTTTTTTAAAACTGTTTCTCAATGATAAATATGCTATAAGGTTACCTTTTCTATACTTTATAGGGTTATTTTTTATTTTTCATTACAGAATTATTTTTTATTATAGAAATAATAATGTCTAACAAATTTATGTTAAAACACTGATATGTTTTATAATTTTCAAGATAAACTTATATATCTAAATATTGCCATGTTTCTGAAAAAAGTATATTGTTAATGCGTACATTATAAATATTAGCTAGCATTTTGAAAACACTTTTTTAAAACAACTAGGATTATATTATGAAATTTGAAAGAATGTAAAATCATTTTTGATGTATTTGGCAATGTATTAAAAATTTCACTAAACTTAATTTTATATTATAAACTCTGAAATTAGAATGAATGTATTCTAATAGTCTGTTTAAAATATAGCACTTTGAAAAATAAATTTGGTAATTAAATATTTGTTTAACAAAATTAATCCCTTATGTTAAAGCCAATTCTAAGCAGTATTTTATGAGGTATTTTAGCATCATCCTTAATAAACAGTTTTTAATATATATTACGGAGATTTTTTTTCTAAAGTCAATATTTGCTGCTTTCAATTTGTAAATAACACAGAAATATGAATGAAGGCATACATAATTTAAATTCTATTGCTTCATTTTCATATTTCATATTTCCATTTCTGTGTACAGTAGTATATAATATAAAACATAAACGCTTTCATTGCAAAGTTAAATGAATATTGAATAAAATTTTTCACTTCTATTTTTTTATGATAGTCTTCTTATATTTAAGTTCGTGTTACTAAAGCAATTTTTAAAATATGTGAATATTGCTTTAAAATTTCAAAGCTATAATACCAATTGGATAATGTGATACTACATGTAATATTTTTACTATAAAATAAAAAACGTTATTGAAAGTATATGTTCATATTTAAGTAATACTTTTTATTTTAACTTCATATAAATATATTTTTTTTATATTGAAACTTTTGGTCAATATTATGATATTCATAAGCAGATACATTTCGAAAGCATTTATGTTTGGATAATAAATTAATATTTTAGAAAAATGTATGTTTTTTTAATTTTTAGATATTGCCCAAGTCTGATGGCCTATTTCTTTGTTTTTATCTCTGGATTTTTATATTTATAAATATCCTACTATTTGATTAATAATCTATAGAATTATTATGAAGGGCTGATAAAATTCATTTTATGTTGCTGATAAAATTCAATGTAATCTTTATTTGTAATCTCGTAAAACTTGATATGGTAAAAATAGGCCCTAGCCATTCTTTAAATTTTCTTTTTTCTATATAGGAAATTTTAATATCTTATCTATTAATGTTTCAGCAATGGGCTATGTTTCATAATATTTAAGATTCATCTATATAAGTAAATATAGCGATTAAGGTTATTATTTTTTTTTTTTTTAAGAAGGAGTTTTAATTCATATATTTCAAATAGAAACAAAAAGTGTGAAAATAGATTTAAACAGAATTCTTAATTATTTCGTGAAAAGAAACAATGTAAATTTAAACTTTGACTGGTTTTAGTCACGAAATAATATTTGATTCAATTTATACAATAAAATGCTCCAATTAAAATTCATAATCTGTATTCAACATCATCAGACAAAATATATCAAAGTACCTATATTATAATTTGGACCACTAATATATATTTCTTAGTGTACATAAATATAGTTTGACAACCCCAACGGCTTTTCAATATTCTAAAAATAATATGAAAACAGTTTTCAAAATTGTTATTTAAATTCGAAAATTAAAATGTTATTTTTGAAATATCAATGTAATTCACTTCCAATATTGTCCTTTTATCTGTCTGTTCTTCTCTATGTTTTGTTGTTTCCTTGTTTGTTTGTTTGTTTATTTTTTTATGTATACTATTTTAAAATTACGCCCGTTTAATAAGAAATATAAGTAATGTTATAAATGAAAAAGGTCGTTATCATTATTTTAGAATATTAACTTCCCTGTAAATTTTTTGTGGGCTTCATTTTCTTATAATTTAACGCAATTTTTTTATTTTCTGAATTAAAAAAAAAAAGAAAAACATCACTCTAATAAAATTTGTTTAGAAAATTATTATTATTTTAAAAAAATATGTTAAATCTATTTTTGTTTTTGTTTTTTTCGTCGTGTATTTAAATATTAGATAGAGTAAATTTATATAATAAATTGCTAAATTTAAAACATAAATATTCAAATCATCTGTTTATAAAAAACACTCTCAAAATTAAATTGCAAACGTAAATATTTATTTAAACAAAATGAATCTCACAAAGGAAGTCAAACTATCACCAATGTTTTTATCTGGCATTTCAATTTTATTCCTAATAAATATTTTTTTGATGGAACATGTTAAAGAATTAAAAAAAAAATCTTTCTAATGTAAATATTTACAGTTTTCTACAAAAGAAATACGAATGAAGGTATACTTCAATTAAATTTTCTATTGACTGCGTTCTCTTTTTTCAGTTTTTGTGCTTTTTGCTTTTTATAACAGTGTTTAAAATATAAACTTTCGAATGCAAATGTAGCTGCATAAGATAAAAAAAAAACTAAATAAATGTATATAGTAATAGCTTTAATTTTGTAATAGTACCAATAACTTTTTAATAATTGTTATTACAGTCACATTTACAGTTAATATCTTGTTGAAAAATACAGAGTTTTAACATCATTTCTGTAATATAATATATTTAAATATGTTTAATTATCAAACAAATGTAATATTTGTTTAATGTGATAAAAATACATTTAAGGGGGTCCGGGGCTCAAAATCTTTTTTTTTTTTTTTTTTTTTTTTTTTTTTTATAGAGATTTTGTTATGATTTTTTTTCTAAAATATGTTTTAATATAATAAGAATAATGCATGTAGAAAAATATGAAAATTTTTTAATATTTGTTTAAAAAATTAAATTTTAAAATTAAATTTTTTTTTTTCATATAACTCTGGAAGTACATACTCGATTTACAAAATTTTCACACTTTGTGCTCAGAAAATGCGTCTTTTTAATTTGTCTTCAGGATTTCTTAAAATATTGATTATGAATTTTATGAAAAAAGTTTAAGTAAAAAAGTTTTCCATTAATTAGCATATTTTCACAATTATTTCTCAGAATTAAAAATCTAGAAGACAATTTGTTGGAAATATAGCATAAAATCTCTGTGGAAAATTTCATACATATATCTTGCAAGGAGCTTTAGAGATATTCTTTTAAAGTTGACAAAACGTGAAAATATTCATTCTGAGATAAAGGAAGTTAAAGTTCTCGTCAGAGGGTAGCTAATGCATCGCTTCTCAAGGCAAAAGGTGTTCTATTCATGGTTCTAATGAAGATAAAAGCATGCGGTTTGCGTTATTTAACGCTGAAAACTCAGTATATTTTTTATGACAATAAAATAAAATTGCATTTTTTTTTTTTTTGGATTTTTACAGATATACCCCCTTAAATGGCAAATAGTACATTTATTTACTCAGACTCGACATGTTTCATTGCTCTGGCGGCAACATTCTCTAGAATTAAACCGATACACATATTTTCGCAAACAATTTGAAATAAAAACTTGTAAACCAAATAAACAAAAAAATTGAGAAAACATTTGTAACAGTTGACTTCTTCAGAATGTTACCGTCAGAACAAAGAAAACATGTCGAATCTGAGTAAATAACAGTACTTTTTGCCTTTTAAATATATTTTTATTGCTTTAAGAAAGTATTAAATTACACTAGATTAATTTTAACACAATTATTCTAATTGGTAAACGAATCATATTAGATGTAAATTTCCAACTGGGCGAAAAATGTCCGGACCAGGATTCGAACCCGGGACCTTCTGGCTGAAGCCGCCAGTGCTCTGCCATCTGAGCTATCCCGGACGATTCTGGTCGAAATTTTTCACCCAGCTAACCTTGACGATTACAGAATTTACCAATTAGAATAATTGTGTTAAAATTAATCTAGTGTAATTTCGTATCCAGCGATTTCTGGAGTTCCATTACCTGAGATTTATTCTGTTGAGATGAACCAGGTTTCAGACCAGGTGCTGTAATCATCAAGGCTAGCTGGGTGAAAAATTTCGACCAGAATCGTCCGGGATAGCTCAGATGGCAGAGCACTGGCGGTTTCAGCCAGGAGGTCCCGGGTTCGAATCCTGGTACGGGCATTTTTCGCCCAGTTGGAAATTTACATCTAATAGTATTAAATTAGTTTG
Organism: Maratus speciosus; assembly: GCA_963932465.1. NCBI lineage: Eukaryota > Metazoa > Arthropoda > Arachnida > Araneae > Salticidae > Maratus > Maratus speciosus. The sequence continues at coordinate 508,662,838 of OZ010786.1, read as the reverse complement.
ATGTTTTTAAGTGATTTTTATATGAAGTTTTATGTTTGCTCATATTGCGTATTATTTATTGAGCTAAATGAAATAATATACCTCAAAGAAAATATATTATAATTTTGACCTATATCATTTATCTTTAACCCAGGTAAATAGAATTTGACAATCCCGAAATTTTTTTATATTTTCTGTTATTTATATGCATATAGTTTTCGAAAATGCTGTTTATTTTCAGAAAGTAAATTTATCTATATATTAAAATACAAGCCAGTTTACTTTCTTCATATGCTCTGGGAATTCCACTGAATTAATTTCCACATTTATTTGGTTTTAACTGGTAGCTATTTATTTATATCAGAACTAGCTATATTTTAAAATATTTCAGCTTATATTAGCGGTGTGAAAAATGATAGGAGAACGACACAAAAAGAAAAAAAAATCAATTCGCTTTTGCTATGCAAATGCCTACATTTTTGTGCTAAAATTAAATAAATGATATTCCAATCTATATTCTAAACGACAATCGTGTTCGTTGGTAACTCTGACGTCATTTTGATGATGGCAAGAGCAGGCGATTAAATCTGAATTTTGCTGCAATTTTTTAAACTTCTAAGTCTCACATTTTCAATTTTTAGACGATTGATAAGGCATATGTACTTCCAAACGCAATTTGTATGAAAATTGTATCGCATATTAAATACGTGAAAATTTTCACATTGCTAACAAAGCGTAAACCAACAGAGGGAAAAATGTCCAAGCCGGGAATCAAACCCAGATATTTGGAGTAGTGCTCCAATTTTCTAACATTAAGCTACGAGGGCGATACCCAGCTTAGCATATCTCACTCTAAATAAGTCTCAGTACTCTTAAAGCTTTAAAATTTCGATATTTTAATTTTTTAGACGTTAAACTGCTATATTTTCTGAACATTTTGGTATAATTTTTTCCTTGAAATTTCCATTAGAATAGAAGTTATCACTTTTAGAATTATACCCGCTCAATAGCTAACGCGGCGTTTCCCAAACTTTGAAGTCATTTTTCTCCAAATGACATTTTTGGACATAACGCGCACATTATCTCAAAAACTTCTGTATAACATTTCATGAAATTTTTAAAACATATGTTTTGTGTTAATCTGTATAAATCGAACCTAAAATTTTATTTTTATTGTTCAAGGAAAAAATGTTTTAGGTGATTATACTGTTGAAATTTTCTAAATTTTGCATTAGCTAAATACAATATTATATTAAAAATATAAAAACGCTTTAAATACAAATTTATTTGATTTCAGGGAAAGTATTACAATCTGAAATACGTACAAGTAGGCACCAAAATTTCCATTCTACTTGCAAAATATATTTTGTAATCCTCCACTTAAGCTGTTATGCCAATTTTCTGCTCGTGAAATGCCTAACAGTTTGGAGTCCTCTGTAAATATTTATTCTGCATCTTGCAATTTTTAAAATACATGAAATGAAAGAACATACTCATATCGTTCATTCCAATTAAAATTATGTCTTAAAATAGTATACATTTTAAGATATTAAATGTTGAAGATGGCCTTTATATTTCATTTATTCCAATTTTAAGAGTCCTGAGACCCCTTAAATGTCGGTAAGGCTGCAACCGCATCACAAGCTGGAATAGTCTTCATGAGCAAGCAACCCTCCGACAAACATCTTCACTTTGCTAACTATGCGTAAACCAACATAGTGTTCCCGCAGGGTTGTGTACTCATGAACTGTAAGAAAAATCTGTATAGGTTACTAAAGTTGTTCTAGGAAACTGGGATTCCTAGAACTTTTTATGTAACGGCAACAACAAAACATCATGTAACAGACACACTTTTGCGCCGAAAATTAAAATATCTGTAAGGTTACTAAGAATCTTTTTAGGAAACTGGGTTACTTAGAACTTTTCATATAACTGCACCGGGGTTACAGATAAAATTTTAGTAAGATTACTGTAATTTTAGCTGATTCATTTGTAAAGTTACAGACTTTTGTAGCTTTACAAAAACTAGTTTTGTAGATTTGTAGATTTTTTTGTACAGTTACGGATGAAAGTTTAGTAAGCATGTAGCTTTACATGTGTAGAACTACAGATTTTTTTTTTTTTTTTTTTTTTTTTTTTTTTTTTTTTTTTTTTTACAGTGTGAAGACTATTCCATCTTGTGATGCGGTTGCAGCCTTACCGATAATTAAGAGTGAGACATGCCAAGCAGTGTATTGTCTTCGTAGCTTAATGGTGGAGGATTGAAACGCTAGGTATCCGGGTTCCGGGTTCGATTCTTTTTTAGCTAGCACCACCTGTTGCATTCATTATAAGTTCCCCACTCTGCCCTTTCCGTTCATTTGTGATCTTTACCGCTTTTGCCCATGTTTTAACTTTGACTGATGACTGTTTTTGCCTATTCAGTTTGTTGAAATTATTTATATGGTTTATTGTAAATAATTATATTTATTATTTAACAAGAACCCTCCGAGTGTCTTGCAAAAGGGTAAAATTGTAATGTTGTTTTCTTTGCATTGCGTTTTAAATTCTAAAAAAATATGATTATTTCAACATTATATAAAAAAACTCAATTACAAGAATGAATGTAATCCTTGAGAGTATTAATCATTCTTCAGTGCATTTAAAATGCATTAAATCTATAGAATTATATTATCTTAAATATTGATTGTATTGCTGTGAAACCTATAGCTTAGTGAACGGAATATTACGCCCCAAACACTTAGAGGGTTAAAGGGTCGGTCGTATCATTTTACTCTGCGGAAGGTATTTACATATAAATTTCATTTAAAAGTTTTTAGAGATCTTTTTTTTTTTTCAAAATTTTCGCTATGTCGTCTCTTTCACTGTTGCAGAGGAAAGAAAAAAAAATGAGAATAATTATATCTTTCGTATTCACAATTTGTATTTTTTTTTTTTTTTTATTTACTACAAAATGCACTCTCAAAAAAACTTTCTTCAATTCACGGAAATTCTACTGGCAGCAGTGCTGCCGGCATATTTCCGTGAATTTAGGAATGTCCATTCCTTCTTTCTCCGTTACAGGAGGTAAAATATCCGTCAATTGAAGAAAGTTGGGAAAAGGCAAAGCGGACGGCTTTGAACCTGCCATTGCAGTAGTATTACGAAACGAACGTGCTAGCACTGAGCTGTAGTTGTACACCGATGAAATGCTTTGAAGTAAATATCTTTGCTTCAGATGGGTATGACTTGAACAATTGCTTTAAAGCTTTTAATTTTGAAGTTAATTTCAGGAAGATTTCGTCTTTAATGAGATTGTGTCTATGATTTTTATACTTTAGTATTAATATAGTATAAAAATATGAATTTTAAATAGTTTTGCGTAGATTGCTAGAGGTAAAGTACGAAGATTATATTTTTATTCGATAAGATTTTTTTTTTAATTATTAATATAGATTTTTTTTTAATTTAATTTTCTTAATTAAATTATCTTTTAAATGTGTTCATTTAAAGTATATCTTAAATGCGAATATTTATTCATAAACAACTTTATAAATACAAATTTCCTGATTCAGCATTAAAAAATAAATTGTGGGTACTTTTGAAGGAATGAGAATAGTAATTGTTATTTATTTTGAAATTCGAAAACTTTTTTATCTTTTTTAATTAAATTAGAAATCTTAATTTATAGAATTTTTGGTTTTTCATTTTTAAAATGAATTCGGATTTATCATTAATAGAACAATACGCATGCGCGGTAGGAGTGAATGGAATTTATCTCTCTCTTTTACACGTTCGGGGAGAATTCACGGATAAAACATGTTTTCTAGGAGTACGGAAATTATTTGTAAAAGATGAGGAATAATTTAGTGTATATTGACGAGTTTTTCTCACAGTGTTTCAATTATATTTTACATCTATCTCATTTTTGTTTTGTTTTTCTTAATGGTTTGTTATTCCTAAAAATAAAGGCTTAAGAACCGTAAACATTTTTTAAAACGTATCATTAATACTGTTTTAGCAATATTTTACACAACTGCATAATTTTCATGCATTCAACTTTATTGTCATTTATGCATAATGCTCATTTTCCAAATGTAAGTTTAAAATATCGAATCCAAATATTTTTCAACGCTCACCAATTTTTTATCAACCATATCAATTTTCTTTCTAATAAGTTTTTTTATATAATATTTCATAAAATAAATAATATTCTTGCTAAAGTCCATATTTACAATTAATTCCACATATAAAGGATTGAACAAGTAATATACACTATATTGCCATTAATGACCGGCAACTTTCAATTTTAGACATTTTGTCGAATATTTAAAAATATACTTGGCAGATTCTTCTGGAATTTTAGGATTAAAAAGAACAGATATGATCTCATATTTAGCAATGTCGATTTGTTAATGGGGGCAATTAGGTGGCCAGCAAAAAATCAAAGAAAAAAATAATAATTGGGATCACCCTGTAAAAAAGGTTGCACGAAATGATCTACCGGCAGCGAATATAAATAAACAGACATTGTGCAATATGTGTATTCTTTTGTGTAAGAATAGCACGTATATTAATAGAGATATAGCGCTTTATTTAAAAAAAATTTAAAAAATCGCATTTTTTTTGCTTACAACATGCAGGATTTTCCACTAAATTTAACGCCGGTTTCAGAAAAATTGACAAAATATAGTAGAAACAATATAGTGTAATTGGAATATAAATATATTAAATATTTTAGGAAATATGAGCTGTTGTATGAAATAACTTTTATCTGCGCATGCGGGAACGATAACAAGGATCATTTTACATAATTTAATAGTCAAATCTATGCACCAACTTATTAAAAAAAATCTAGTGAAATATCGTAAAAATTCAGAAAGATATCGGCTTTAGAGTGAGCGATTTTTTAGTTGCTCTATAAAAGCAGCTGAATGATAAGGGATTTTACACAAATTGTCATTTTTTTATTAACTAACTTTCAGAAAAAAGTTAGTATTTAGTGAGTATCAACAAGTAGATTTGGAAAATATGCTTCGATTTTGATACCTCTTTTGATCATGGTATAGGGTCGTTCTGGTGGTTAACCAAGAAGAACTAAAGCATCAATAAAAAATGAAAATTTAAAAAAAAATTAAAATTAAAAATGACAATTTGTGTAAAATCCCTTATCATTCAGCTGCTTTTAGAGAACAACTAAAAATTTGATCGCTCTAATGCCGATATCTTTCTGAATTTTTACGGTATTTGACTAGATTTTTTTAATAAGTTGCTCCATAGAGTTGACTATTAAATTATGTAAAATGATCCTTGTTATAGTTCGCGCATGCGAAAATAAAAATTATTTCATGCAACTGCTCCTATTTCCTAAAATATTTAATATATTTATATTCCAATTACACTATATTGTTTCTACAATATTTTGACGATTTTCCTCAAAACGGAGTTAAATTTGGTTGAAAACCCTGAATGTTATAAGCAAAAAACATGCAAAATTTTTTTAAATTTTTTTTTAAATAAATCGCTATATTTCTATTAATATACATGCTATTCTTACACAAAAGAATACACATATTTCACAATGTCTGTTTATTTATATTCGGTACCGATAGATCATTTCGTGCATTTCATTTTACAGGGTGATCCCAAGTATTCTTTTTTTTAATTTTTTGCTGGCCCCCTAATTGCCCCCCCCTTATCAAATCGACATTGCTAAATATGAGGTCATACCTGTTCTTTCCAATCCTGAAATTCCAGAAGAATCTGTCAAGTATATTTCTAAATATTCGGCAAAATGTCTAAAATTGAAAGTTGCCGGTCATTAATGGCAATACAGTGTATAATAGATATATATATGTATTTATATATATATGACCATTTTCATCGTCAGAGCTATGAAAAAAGTACAGAAAACTTTAGATGCACCATCGCAGGTTCTTTTTCTATATATAAATAATCAAACATGTAAAAAGGAAATTATACTTACATTATTTTTTTTTGTGGTTTTTGTCGTCATTTATTTCAGTTACAGCGCTCATTTCGATCAGAGTTTAAAATATAAATACTTTAATTTCGAACGTAGCAAAATACTGTATAAATATTTGCATTTCTATTCGTTTGTAATTTTTCTATAAGCTTTTGAATGTTTGCTAGTAAACTAATATTTACATTTTAATGGTTGTTTAAACATTGAAATTTCTAACATATCTTACTTGATATAATTTATTTAATCCCTTATCACAGACAAGAAACTATTGATTTTACGAAATTAAAAAGTAAAGTTTAATACAAATATATTATAATTCTTCACCAAAAATGTTTCTAGTTAATCTCCATAAATATAATTTTTAATCCCAATAGTTTTTCACATAATATTTATTTGAGAATGTTTTTTTGAAAAATTATTTTGGGTAAGTAAAATAACAGTTTAAACACGTCTGTGATTTTCTCTATATAAGTAATCTCTTTTTCCGTTTACTTTATTTGTTTTCTACAATTATATTGTTCTCGAAATATATGTATTGATGTTTAAATAACATTATTACTATTTTGCAGATAGTAGCATATCTTTATAATTTATTTGCTTTCAAATTTAATATAATTTCCTTACAAATGTTTACTTTTCAAAAGTAATTTATAAAAACGCAATCACTCTTATATTTCCTTTTAAAAAAAAAAAACTTAAAGCCATCTTAAAATGTGATTTAAAATTACTTATCGCTGAACAATACAGCACATTAATCGTCATATAATTGTTACAGTTATATGATGGATAGAAAAAGTGGGAACTTTAGGTGATTTTAAGCTGATGATGGTATTACAGTTATTCTCAAGGATTCTAGTTTTAACTTTTTTCTGAACAATCGCCCACTTAATAGTTTATTAGCCATTCTCTAGCAAATGTGCTTTACACAGTATATTTTAACGCATCTAAATGCCTGGTCGTTTACTCCCAGAATTTAATGCTACTGGTACTGACTGTAATATCTATAAACGAATGTGCGTCATCTATCTAGAAAATATTAAATAGAGATTGTGGACACACCGTGTGGTCAAATTACAATACATAAATATGAGTCTTTTGTTTTTCAAGAAAAGAACCTGGTTCTACATTGCGTAGTCGACTGTACTAAATCAATATAGGTATATGTATATTTTAGTATATAAACAGTCTTAAAACTTTCAAATAAAATGTCTTGCAGAATATCTTCATACTTGAAAAAAAAAACTTTATTTAATGTTAGTGAATCAAAATTAAATAAATTACTGTACCTTCAATAAAAAAGTTACAAGTTAAATATAATTTAGTTTGTTATATTTTTATGCGTTTAGTAGATCAATTTTATAAATAAAATATAGTTTTATAGTTCTCGTGCATAACTTACTCTACTACAGAATCTACTTCTTTTTTAATGCCTATCATGTATTAATTACTTATTGTATTTTTAATAATTAGTAATAATTGTGTTGTGTTAGTTAATAGGTGTTCTGCAATGTACTTTGACATTTTCTTAAATGCCATTGGGGTAACTTTCAAATCTGAATTGAGCCTAAACCTTTGATTTTTTTTTTATTCATTGTATTGTAATTATGTCATGTGAGCATTGATCATGTTTTAATTTATATAACATATTTGAAATTTAACAATATATTTCATTTTTCTTCATCATTTCGTCAGCTTCATATATCGAATCCAAAGAAATAAAACAGATAGAATTTACAAACACAAAGCAAATGGAAAAATTGTTCGTAAATCCTCATTATCTGTATTCCGATATCACGTGATTTCGTAACGAAGAGTAAATTATCACTTAAAATCTAAATGCGAATCGTACTGAATATTAATGTGATTTCATACAAGAAAGAGTAGCTATTAAATTAGATTCCAAAGCTATATAAACAGCTGATTAATAAAGACATAAGAAAATTCTATATATGATTGATTATTTACAATATTTATTTAAAAACATTGTTGTAAAAATATAATTTGTATGATTTTCTTTTTTTATAAATTCCTAATTTTTATACATATTGGCATACTTTTCAAAAAAGAAAATAAAGCATGTTTAATTGTCAATCAAATTAACAGTGGTATTAATAACGAATATTGGTGATAAAAAAGAGCGAATGCTTCCCGAAGAAAACAGTGGTCAAAAACAAACTATGAAATATATTATCATATCTATAGCACATAAAACATAAAGAAAGATAATGCGAAGAACATGGTCAAAATATCAACACTTATACCTGTTTTATAAACAATGATAATAACAGAATGAAGACTAATGCATCTTTTTTAACAGAAATCCATTCGCCATGATAGTTTAAAAATGCTAATCTTCTGTAATTGCTTTTATCTAATTATACGGCTTCCCTCATTTATTTCATAGGTATGCAACGTAGAATGATACGTTATGCACTAAAGCATTTTCTGACAACTTACATAACTAACTGTGCAAGTCCTATCTAAATCCATTTAGCGCAATTCAAGTTATAAGTAGCATCAACGACATTCCCACACGCATTTTATATATACAGGTTGATTAAAAAAAGATGGGGCAAACTTTAACAGGTTTGGTACGCACCAAAACAAACAATTTTTATCATAGAACGAATGTTTGGTAATGAAACGCAAAGGCGGCAGAGGTAGCATGATGGTGAATCAGAGGAAACGGGGTAAACAGATAAATGACATAAAATTTAAAAAAAAAAAACAAGTTTAATGAGAAATTATTACAATAAATGATCGAAGTAGTGTTCTCCAATAGTATTGCATGCGTAAGAACGGCGAAGGAGAGATTGGAAGAGGCTGTGAAATACACCACGAATATCACACTTTGCCAGCAAGCGACCGAAAATCTAGCGACGAGTTCTTCTTACGATAAAGGGGATTTTCAGATATGAGTATCTTCCGCTACCCTCACAAAAATAAATTCAGGCATGACAGGTCGGGCGATCTTAGTGGCGAAGCTATAGGACCACCTCGTCTAATCCATCGGTCTACAAGGGTCACGTCTAGATAGTGTCGCATCTGTCACACAAATGGGCTTTACGCCCAGTTATGGGCAGTGGGGTTGGCAGTTGAACATAAAATAATTTAAACTAGACGCTTAACTAACTTAAACATTTCAAATACTGAATATTTAATGAAAAATATTATTTAAACTTTCCTTTTCCTCCTAGGCCATGGTTATCTTACTGAATTATAAATAACAAAAGAAATAATATAAATTTTAATTTAATCTTCTCAAAACAATTTAATATCTTCTAGTATTTTCTAGAGGCCAATGGTTTAATATTTTGCAATAAATTAAACACAAAAGAGTGGAAATTGAAACTTTTAAACTTGTAAAACATTTTTATCAATTAACATTGTACAAATTTATTAGAAAATGCATATATTTGTAAACTGTACTATTTTATAGATTGCAATAAATTTTCACTGACGGCCTGAGGACTCGACGCTTACCTCTCATTCTCTCTTCGGGTAGTCTGGCGGGTCGGCCGTCTGTTTTCCTATCCCAATACTCTTGGATCCGGGAGCGGTCCTTAGGTTGGAGGTTTTGCTATTTAATAGTTAACCTTCCTGCCCTTGGCATGGGGGCTTGCACTAACCATATGCCACAAAGCGGGTTCCCAGGGTGGGTGATATCCCTATCCCTATATACCCCATCGTGATGGAACCACGTATGCAGCGTGATGACTGTGGACACATCTTGCAACAAGTCTGGCAGAGATGTACTGTATTTTCACACGACAAGGAATTCCGGTGTAAGATACGGTACTATTAGGTTGTCACCGATGATTCTTCACCAGACAATGTTGGAGAAGCGTCGCTGATGCACATGTAGATAAGCGACATGGGAATTTATATTCGGCAAAACATGTCCATTGTGGGTATTAAATGCACCAACATGATTGAACGTATAATCCTCCGTGATTAATACAGTCTCCGTAGAATTTAAACGCTCAGCACTATGCTGCAGAACTCAACGGGCGAGGTCTACGCGACAAAGATAATCTGCCGCAATCAGTGCTTGGACGGGTTTGAAAATGGTAGGTGTGTAACCCTTGATCACCTTTCATGTAGTGGATTGTGGTACACGAAGGATACGTCCCAAAGCTTGTATGCTTGCACATGCTGATCTTACACCGTATCCAGAATTTCTTAAATCAAAACTGTCGTTCTGACCGCCCTTGCACTATCTGCATCCGACGGACAAGCGAAAAAGGATCCCGTTTCACATAACTTCCGATGAAAATGTTTTAGTATAGGCAACCGCCTATGGGTAAAACGCTTCCAGAAACAGTAGTTCAGCCTATATCCTATTTTCTTTGTAGCTCCGTACATGAAAAGCATATCGGCATTTTCCGTATTAGGAAACTGCTCCATCATCTCTTACTATGATTAACGTTTGCACATTTGAATATACTCACATGATTGGTGTCGACATCTTTTATTCACAGTGGCGTACATTTGCAAACGATTACTTTTTCTTCACCAATGGAATTTGCTTTCAAGGTTTTCTTCTTCTCCCGGTAAATCACAACAGGAAGGTTTTTTAACATTTGCAAAGAGGTAGTTTCCAAAACACACTAGCGCTTTTGCGTTTCATTTCCGTCAACGCATTCTATGATGAAAATTGTTTGTTTTCGTGCATACCACATCCACTCAAGGACAGTCCCAACTTTTTTTAATCACCTGTTTACTTGACAATAATCTTTGTGGAATATTTCTAAAAATCTTTCAGACAGATTATTATTGTTTAGGAATAGTGGTAAGTATGACGTATTACATGTTTAGACAGCTTGCCGGTGCCCACCCTATCCAGACTGTCGTGTCACAATTCAAATACTAATATTAAAATTATTTTCTGAAAGATCCTTCGTATTATAGAAAGATCGGAATTTTTATTCTATTACTGTAAATCTGAATCAGTACACCTACAAATTTTATGCATTTATTAACAAAAATGACTTTGTGGATTTGTCAGAAAATCGTGAGTTTCGAAATAAACAGGATGAATTCTTTTCGATGAAAGTTAATTTATTCAATCAAATAAAAACAATGCTGATTATTAGAAGGAAAAGTTTTCATGAAAATGTTGAATTTTATGAAACCTTAAATTATTGAAAATGGCCAATCTTCTGTATCTTTTAGATACAGAAAAATACATCGAATCTTCACTAAAGTTTCTCAGAAATGTTTAAAAAAGATTTAAAATAGCAAATCTGGGAGAAATCTCATTCTCTCGTGGCGGCTACTTACAGGGGAAAATCTTCTTTGAAAATCAATCCTATATTTCGAAAAGTGAAAGACAAAATCAAAAAATCTTAATCTAATTCCTCAAGGAGTGGTTGATAAGAACTTTAGTAATAAGTGTTTGAGAAACTTATCTTCCTTAAAGTGATATCTAAACATATTTCATTTCGTAGAAATAAACGGAATAGTCAATTGGATCTTTTAATAAAAAATTAAATTTAAAAAATCAAAAAACCCGACTGCGTAAAAAGCGAACTAATTATGTATTTCTCATCAATGTGAAACTATATTTTCCTACTATTAGCTCACACACTCGCTATATATATCTTGTTCAATTTTTCAATCGTTAATAAAATACTTATTATTCACCCAATCAAGCTCAAATATTTTTTTTAACTTGCAGTGGATGACACTTGATGATAATCAAGTTGTTTTCAAATATTAATTCATTAATTAAATTTAATTAATTAATTTTCAATAATCGAGAGAGCCCTCTTATTTAACAAGGCATTTTAAGTGCCACTCAAGAGGTAAGAAGAATGGGAGAAAAAAATTCGCTTATTGACCTAAGTAGGAATTGATTTAAAAAAAAAAATATATATATATATATTATATCACTTGTTTATGTTACTCATCTTACTTTTGTATTTATTTGTATTGATGACTCAAAGTTGTGTTTAATTGTTAGTTCCTATCTACAAACACTGTTTTGATGAGGTCTATAGATGTCTATGATGGTTAGAGTTTCAGTAAAGCTAGAGATCATATCTACACAACTTCCAAGTTGTATAATATTTCAACGGAGCTTCTGACTGTAAAATAGTCAATGAAACATCGTCTTCATTTTGAAAGACCTATCCAATGAACTGCCACTCAAAAGGGTGCGTAATTTTTTTCGTCTTTACCGCCATTTTGTATTTTACGGCCGCCATTTTGAATTTATAAAAACAAAACCAAGCCTATAACCATCGGACCGTTAACACGAATTGATAGAGACCTCATTCATAAAAATCCATCCAGCCGTTGGGATGTTTCGAGGGTATAAAGAAACCCACATACACAGATTCGCGTGAAACACATAACCCTTCTTTTCAGTCGGGTAAAAAGACAACACGAACGTCTAGCGACAGTCTTTTGAAATTTAATTTAAAATATTCATGTTGTTTAGAAAACTGATAAAATTTCATGAAAATTCAAAAATCATATTTTATTTTTTTTTTTATTTATTTTATTTTTTTTTTTTTTGTATAATATACATCGAACATACTTGACATTTCTTATAACCTTACATCACAGCTTTAAATAATCTTTTTTTTTTTTTTTTTTTTTTTTGTAACCTATTTTAGAGTATGTACAACAAGGGCTTAGAACGTTTTTAAAATATCTGAAACTGATTCCTTAAAAAATGTTTAAAGAGACTTTGATACACTTCATATATTTTAAGAAATCTTCAGGTAATTGAATAGTCTAAATAAAATTCATAAAAATAATAAACACATTATTTATCTTGTTATTTCTATATTTTACTTATAAAAGATATTTGCTATGTAGTCCAGGCAATAGGGAATTTTACCTAGCAAAATTAATAGTACTACTGGAAATCGGCTTTCTGATGTTTTTTGGGTAGCTGAATCCGAATTTGTAACTTCCCACCAAAATTTCACCCGGCAACCACCCCAAATTTTGGTAAAAATCCCCCCAAAAAAGGTTTTTATTAAAAAAATCAATGTTTCAATTGTTTTAGAGAAAAAGTACCTAGAAATTCAGAAAGTAGACAAAATTTCCAACAAATTACATATATGACATTATAACTTAGGATGAAGGGGAAGGGGGGATCTGCCTCGGAACATGCGCGCGGTGCTGCGTAAACTAAGTTGCGCAATTCCACTTAACCACTCACACGTTTACATTCGCCCTCCCATCTTCCCTCCGAACTTTCTCTATAAGGTTTACTTTAAGATTTTTCAGTAGCTGAATCCGAAATTTTAACTTTCCCCCAAAAATCCCCCCCGAACCCCCCACCCCCCCACAAATAGTTGTTTTTAACTTAAATTTCTTATTGTTTTAGGGGAAAAGCATTACGAAATTCAGAAACTAGGCAAAATTTGCAACAAATAGGATATATGACATTATGAATTACGATGAACGGTGACGGTGAGGGCTGCCTCTGAACATGCACTGCGCCGCTACGTGCACTAAATTATGAAGTCCAGGCAATAGGGGATTTTATCTGGCAAAATTAATACTAGTTCTGGATTTCGACTCACTTTATGTTTTTTGGGTCGCTGAATCCGAATTTGTAACTTACCACCAAAATTTCACCCGGCAATCCCCCAAAAAATTTGGTTTTTGAGAAAAGCGCGCGGGGAATGTTCCGAGGCAGCCCCCCTCTCCCCGTTTATTCTACGTCATAATGTCATATATCCTATTTGTTGCAAATTTTGTCTAGTTTCTGAATTTTCGTAATGATTTCCCCCTAAAACAATAAGAAATTTAAGTTAAAAACAACTATTTGGGAGGGGGGGGTCGGGGGGGAATTTTTGGGGGTAAGTTAAAAATTCGGATTCAGCGACCCAAAAAACTTAAAGTAAACCTTATAGAGAAAGTTCGGAGGGAAAATGGAAGGGCTAATGTAAACGTGTGAGTGGTTAAGTGGAATTGCGCAACTTACTCCACGCAGCATTGCGGTGCATGTTCCGAGGCAGATCCCCCTTCCCCTTCATCCTAAGCTATAATATCATATATCTAATTTGTTGCAAATTTTGCCTACTTTCTGATTTTCTAGCTACTTTTCCCCTAAAACAATAAAAAAATGGAATTTTTTTTAAAACCTTTTTTGGGGGGCTTTTTACCAAAATTTTCGAGGGTTTCCGGGGGAAATTTTGGTGGGAAGTTACAAATTCGGATTCAGCGACCCAAAAAACATCTAGAAAGTCGATTTCCAGTACTGCCATTAATTTTGCTAGGTAGAGTCCCTATACGGTCTCTATTGCCTGGACTAATGTATTTTACTCAAAAACTCGAAACATCTTTTGAAATACAACGGGTTTCTTAGCAGCTACAAACGCTAAGCTATAACAGCTTAGCAACTAAATAACGGCCATTGAAATAAAACATTTCTGATCAGCATTCATACTATCCATGAATACAAAAACTACGATTTTCGAATAGTTATCTTTAGATTCAGTAAATCGGTCATGGGGAGAAAATAATATTTTCACCCCAAAAATCATTGCAAATAAGGTGAATGTTTCTATTCGGAAAAAATGCAAAAGATGTCCAGAACCGAAAAAACCGTGTGTGATGAGTATATACTTATCATAAACTGCAGGGAATTACCCCCCAGAATCATTAGTCTGACGCAGAATTTAGGGTAAATCTGCATACGTGAATAGGGGACGTGCGATGATTGATCTCAATAACATAATCCAATAACGTAGAAATCGAAGTGCATTTCAGAGAGTTAAAACGCGGAAACATATACAGACAGACGTACATACAGGCAAGAAAAGTGAACTGTTTTTATAAACACTTTTCCACTATGTTTGAAAGTGTTAAAAAAATTTCATTATCCTTTGAAACTTAATCAGTATTGAAAAAAGTTAAGACATGTATGGATTAAATACAACTACTCTGAAATTTTGAAGAAAAGAAAATGATAAGTTATAATTTAGTTAATTCTGTTTTTACATAAAAAGAAACATTCAGCAATGTCTAAAAATCAGTAATTTTTTTCATCAGAAGCATTACTGCTGTGATAATATTTAAATAAGAACAATGTTTTAAAGAATACTTATAGAATGTGTTAAAATATTTTCCTATTTTATGAAAACATTATTTTCCAAAAAACAATTAGTCACTTAATAATTAAAAAATACTTAGTCAAAAACACTATTTAACTTTCTATACTTGCATATTATAAATCAAGTACCATCCTTCTAATGCGTTTAAACTGAATTATATTAGAGTTAATTCATTACAAAATTCTTAATTTTCATAAAAGTATAGATCCAAATTTATGTATCGATGTATTGAAAGATATTATCATTAACACATCAAAAAGTACTATTATGATATCTTCGCACATAATATTACATATACAAAAATTGCAGAAAATTGCAGTTGTTAATAAATTATCCTTTCAAAGGAAATAACTATTTTAAAATATGGTAAATAATCTGGGGAAACTCGTAATTTAATTATTGGATAGTTTTACAAATTAAGAGTTTACTCTGCAAGTTTTATTTGAAGCAAAATAATTAGCACAACTAAACTGATAAAGTATTTGATTTTCTGTTTATCAGAATAATTATCAAGAACATATTACGAAACAGAAATAAATGTTGGAGGACATCGTAATTATGTCTGTTTTAATTAACAAAATTTTAAAGCGAATTGGGGTTGTTAAGGTAATTGGAGAAGCTTTCCTGATTTATTATTCTTACTTTTGATTTTAACGTTAAATAATTTAAATAAGAGATTCGAATTAACGCTATTTTTAAAGCAAAATTGAGATATTTTACAATGCAAGACCTGACGAATTATGTGTTTATTTGATGATGATGGTCTATTGATTATAACTAATGAATGAAACAAATCGCCATGATTTATCAAATTACAAAATTTCTTTTTAAACAGAAGAGCTTTCTGTAGAAATTGCAGGGAAAATGGCCGTCTTAGTATATGAAATCAAGGGCTTAAAATTACTGCCGTCGCAGAGATTTATGAAGAAACTTCTTCGTATAACACTTGCATGATACATAATGAAGAGGGTACGATATTGGCTTTATTAATTATACTAGAAAAACAGCTATTTAATTTCCAAAATGATTAAATTATTTTTATTTAAAGTTAACCAAATATTTAATATTAGCTATAAGCACCATTGCAACGTTTCTTTTAATACCAATCATCCATTCATCCATATTAAATTCTTTAGTGGATATTATTTAAAACGGTATTTTATTTACAACTGACTCCAAATTGGCACAATATCTAGATATGATTTTTAGACATACTAAAACACTATAGGTTTTGTTTCATGTAACTCAACAATATTCTAAATGAGCGTATTTCTCAGTTCCCCTCTTTATTAATAGAAAAGGACTAAGAACTTCTATGATAGTTACAAGAGAAAATGAATGTATTCATATTATCCACTAAAATTTATTTCAATACTTTAAAAAATACTAGTTGCGGGGCAACCCGATATGTTGCTTTTGAATTGATGAGGTCATTCCATTCTTTTGGAAAAATTGTAATCCAAATTTACTTAAAATTTAGAAGGCAATTGTAGTATTAATTTTAATAAATACAATGTATCTAATACTGAATTATATTTATAACTTAAGTCAAAAGCATTTCCAATAAAAATACACATATTCTATAACTTTAATTCTCAAAAGAGATTCATCCTTACACGACTTGGTTTCTAACGTTGGAGCTATTAGAAATGACGTCATTTGGGTAAACCTATACAAAAATGACTTTGTTTGGCGAATTTATTCAACAGTATTTTATATTTATTAATTAAAATAAATGCTTACATAAATACAATTTTTTTCACTAAAACATTTTGTTTTTAACGTCCTTGTGAAAAACATTTAAACGATATATATATATATATATATATATATATATTACGTCAATTTAACTTATCTCAGGCTCTAGTCGACAGAAGATTTTTTTTCTTTCTAAAATAATCTGATTCCAGAAGGTTAAATAAATGTAAATAACTTTGTATTTCTTGAAATTATCTTCAGAAAGATTCATTCACTCACAATATTATTCCCACCATCTATTCAAATAAAAGTTGATTTCAATTTTAAAAGAATGACAAAAGAAGAAATCTAATAATCCCTATCCCATTCCCTTTTCTCCTTTTATCCAAAAAAACAAAGAAATATAGTTGTCATCATTACAGAAATGTCATTCAAAATTACGGAAAAATTAATGTATCAAAAACTAATTCAAATTTTTAAACTCTAAGACCATTTTTGACATCCTCGTATCCATGCGGATAACTGATGTTTATTGGATCCCCCAACGTTCCATATTCTAGGAGGAGTAGCTGTGAAATACAAACTGACAGACACGTTTTAATATAATAGATTGATGAAGTTTTAATTTCGTTATGAAAAATTAGCTAAAGACAAATGCTGAACTATTTATGCTGTTTTAAATGCAAATAAGTTATTACGTAATGAATATTCTCAATGAAAATTGATTAAAAAAATTCATGCTTAAAAATTCTTTAAAAAGTCGTAAAAAATCAGTTCACTAAGATACAGTTTTTTTAAACGCATTTGAAAATAAATTATTTTTCCCCTATTTGACGGTATAAAATTTGAAAATGTCCGATATTTAGAAATTTAAAACAATTGCAAAATTGAAATTTCATCGTCAAGTGTCGCCATTCACAAAATAACGTTAGCGGTACATATGGACACATTTGTCGGTTATAATAAAGGTATTGACAGCATAACCTTCCCAGTGTTCGTTCATTTGCAAAGATTTTCTTTAAAAAATATAAAATCATACAAATTTGGCAGCCAGCTGTTTGCCAGAATACTTCACTGAAGGGAGGGCGGGCCCTTCAAACAAGCATTCGCTTCAAAAAATAAATAAATAAATAAATAAATAAATAAATAAATCTATCTATCTATATATATATATATATAGGGCTTAGATGCCGTATGTTACCTCCGCCGTTGTTGTTTTGAAATGTTTGGCGATTTTTTGTTGGCGTGTTGGCGTGTTGACAGTGGTTATGGATATGGCAACCTCGATATGTTGAATGTCGTGTGACGTGTTTTTGTGACGTGTCGTTCTGGCAACCGAGAAGTTAATGTTGGAATATTGTGAATGTATTTTGATATCGTATTGTATAGTTCTGCCTTTTTATTTTTATGTGAAATTTATTGAATGTATTTGATTAACTATGTTTTCTGTAGTCCGTTTAAACGCTGTTGTTGAAATAATTAGGAAATATGAGGAAATTTTGACAAGAAAAGAAGGTTGTTTATAGTTTGTGAATACGTATTGATAAGCCTATTTAGGAAAATGTCGGCGATAATATTTCGAGCTGGATCTTTCAAGAAAGCAGATGTTTGTTAAGGTATGTTGATAATTTTATGTATTTTACTGCTTTTGAGTTTTTTACATTTTGTGATTGCTAGAAAGCGAGAATTGCTGAATTTTGAGAATTCTATATCGCGAGAAATGCTGAATTCGGCGATGTTTTTTTTCGGAAAATGTGCGCGAAGCGCACATACAACGATTACTGGTTGCCATTTTAGCGAATTTTGTTTTTTATGTGTATTTTTGCTTTAAAAGTTTTTATATTATGAGATTGCTAGAAAGCGAAAACTGCTGAATTTTGAGAATGCTACACCTCGAGAAGTGTTGAATGCAGTGATGTTTTTTTTTCGGAAAATGTGCGCGAAGCGCACATACAAGGATTACTGGTTGCCATTTTAGCGAATTTTGTTTATTATTTACATTTTATTTTCGTTAAGCCAAACATGCGTATAAACCGGTGCTTGGCGACATATACAACTTGGCGGAAAAAGGGTTTTCACTCCAAGAAAATTCCCAGATGGCGGCCGGGGGGAACTTATGACATCTGTTCCATATATAGTTACATAATGAATAGAACGAAATTCTCTTCATTATGTTAATTCATTCTCTTTGTTATGACCTAATTACATGATATACATGAGTTTCCGTGTTGAGTTTCCGTTCCATACTTTCATCAGATAAATGCTATAGTTATAGCTCGGATGAATGAAATTAGCGCTACAGTTCGCACCGATGTCCAATAAATAAGAGTGAATTAAGTCAGCCAGGTATCGTCCGGATAGCTTAACGGGTAAAGCATTGGCACGGCACGCCAAGTACCCAGTTTCGATTCCTGGTCTGGACATTTCTCGCTCTGTTGGAATAAGTTTCAACGGTGCTACATCAGCCTTGAATAATATATATAATTAGTTTTTTAAAAAATTGTAATTTTCTTATCTAAACAAAAATAACAAAAAAAAATATTAACTAGATCAGTCTACAAAATAAAACTTTTTTCTTTGCCTTTTGAAAAAGCGATATATAAATAAACGATATATTTCTAAACTAATTTGGGGAGACTGTATATGAATTAAACATTAAAATTTAAATGTTAGCTATCTGTGTAAGCTTGTTTTATCTGTATACGAGTGCTTTTTTAAGAATAAAGTTCGGATATATTTTTAACACACTTCGAACGTATTTATAAAATATATATTCGGGAAAATAATATCTTTAACTTCTTTTTTTCTAAGTACTCTTCTTAAAGCACGTTGTTTTCTTCTTTTTAATTGACAAAATGTTTCTGAAATATTTACTTAATTTATAATTTTTTTGTTTTTATATCTTACTCAAATCTCATTAGTACTAAATAAAATATTAAATTATTCACATAATTTCTAATTATTTTATCAACTAAGATATAAAAAAAAAACTTTTTTAAAGATGAATACACAAGAAATAAAGTAGTTAGTTATAATACTTTTCCAAACAGATATTTGAAAAATACATATGTATTCTACGCCCTAAAGTTAAAAATTGTTTGACGAAACCATTAAGAGCTGAATTCTTTTTATAAATAAAAATTACACAAGAAGTTAAAAAAATAATTTGGAATTTTTCTCAGGGCGAAATAGGTTACCTCTAGTAAAATATTAAAAACTTTTATTAATACGTAAAGGTGATAAAATTCAAAAAAGTCAATAAAATTTTTTTAATTAAAAAAATGTTAAAAAATATAAAATATTTAAAGTACTTAAAACTATTAAACATTAAAAAATATATAAACATAAAACTATTATAATAATTATAAATCTCTCTCTCTCTCTCTCTCTCTCTGTATATATATATATATACTAGCAGGAATGACCGAGCTAAGCTCGGTCAAAATTAGCTTTCAGTTTATATCGATATATTTTTCCCACTGAATCATTCTTGCTGTTGTAGATGCAATTAGCTTGACCGTAAAACATAGTGACCCAAAATGACCCACTAATCGAATTTTTTCGAACATGCGACCTAACACAATGCTCTTCTCGAGCCTGAAACCGATGGAATACGAAATTTAGTGAAATTCGTTAGTCGTTTCCAAGGTAAAATAAGCTTGATCAACGTTGATTCAAAAAACCACTAACCGAAATTCATCGACAGATGTGAGCTATTTCAATGGTCTTTTTGTACTGTGAAGCGGTATAACAACAAAAAAAAATGTCTAAAATTGTTTGAACCTTTTTGAGATGCCGTTAGCTTGACCCCGACCCATTATCACCAAAATGACCCACTAATAGAATTTTCTTGAGCATGCGACGCAGCCCAATGGTTTTATCTTGTCTAGAAACGGTGTAGTGCAAAGTTTTTTCAAAATCTTTTGAGCGGTTTTTTAGATACAGTTAGCTTGATCCAGATCCATTAAGACCCCAAATGACCCATTGATTGAAGTTTCTTGATCATGCGATCCTGCCCAATGCTCTTATCATGACCGGAAACGGTATTATACAAAATTATGTCAAAATGTTTTGATGCGCTTTTTAAATGCAGTTAGCTTGACCCTGTTACATTGTGACCCAAAATGACCCACTAATCGAATTTTCTTGAACATGCGACCTAGCCCAATGGTCTTCTCGAGCCCGAAAACGGTAGAATACAAAATTTAGTCAAAATCGTATAAACCGTCTTTTAGATAAAATTAACTGGGCCCTGGCCCATTGTGACCCAAAATGACCCACTAATTGAATTTTCTCGAACATGTGACTTAGTCCAATTCTCTTCTCATGCACAGAAACGGCATGCGTAATATGAAATTTGGTCAAAATGTTTTGAGCATGTTTTTAGATTCAATTAGCTTGACCCTTGCCCATTGTGACCCAAAATAACCCACGAATTGAATTTTCTCGAACATGTGACTTAGTCCAATGGTCTTCTCATGACCAGAAACGGCCGTATATTATAAAATTTTGTGAAATTGTCTTGAGCCGTTTTTTAGATATAATTAGCTTGACACTGACCCATAATGACCCACTAATCGAATTTTCTCGAACACGTGACCCATCCCAGTGGTCTTTTCGTGCCCGAAAACGACAGATTACAGAAATTCGTCAAATCGTAGTGCTGTTATCTAGATAAACTTAGCTAGACCCACGGTGACCCAAAAATGACCCACTAATCGAATTTTCTTGTACACGTTACCCATCCCAATGGTTTTTTTTCGTGCCCGAAAATGGTTAGATGCAAAATTTAGTCAAAATCGATTGAGCTGTTCTCTAGATATAATTAGCTTGCCCCTGACCGATTATGACCCAAAATGACCCACTAATCGAATTTTCTCGAACACGAGACCCATCCCAATGGTCTCTTCGTGCACGAAAACAGAAGGGTGGAAAATTTCGTCAAAATCGTTAGAGCCGTTATCTAGATAAACTTAGCTTGACCCACTGTGACCCAAAAATGACCCACTAATCGAATTTCCTCGAACATGTGATTTAGCTCAATGGTCTTCTCGTAATCCAAAGCTGTAGAATATAGAGTTTAGTGAAAATCGTTAGAGCCGTTTTTTAGATAAAAATAGCTTGACCCAAAAATGACCCGCTAATCGAATTTTTTCGAACACGTGACCCATTCCAATGGTCTTTTCGTGCCCGAAAATGGTTAGATACAAAATTTAGTTTAACTCGATTGAGCCGTTCTTTAGATATAATTAGCTTGACCTTGACCCATTACGACCCAAAATAACCCACTAATCGAATTTTCTAGAACACGTGACCTAGCCCAATGGTCTTATCATGCCCGAAAATGGTAAAATACAAAATTTCGTCAAAATCGATTGAGCCGTTCTCTAGATATAATTAGTTTGACCTTGACACATTATGACCCAAAATGACCCACTAATCGAATTTTCTCGAACACAAGACCCATCCCAATGATCTTTTCGTGCTCGAAAATGGTTAGATACAAAATTTGGTCAAAATCGATTGAGCCGTTCTCTAGATATATTTAATTTGCCCCTGGCCCATTATGACCCAAAATGACCCACTAATCGAATTTTCTCGAACACGAGACCCATCCCAATTGTCTTTTCGTACCCGAAAACAGTAGGGTGTAAAATTTCGTCAAAATCGTTAAAGAAGTTATCTAGATATACTTCGCTTGACCCACGGTGACCCAAAAATGACCCACTAATCGAATTTTCTCGAACATGTGACTTAGCCTAATAGTTTTTTCGTAATCCAAAACTGTAGAATATAGAGTTTAGTGAAAATCGTTAGAGCCGTTTTTTAGATAAATTTGACCTGACCCATAGTGACCCAAAAATGACCCACTAATCGAAGTTTCTAGAACATGTGACCTAGCCCAATAGTTTTTTCGTGTCGAAAAACGGTTGAATGTGAAATTTGGTCAAAATCGATTGAACTGTTTTTTAGATATATTTAGCTTGACCTTGACCCATTACGACCCAAAATGACCCACTAATCGAATTTTTTCGAACACGTGACCTAGCCCAATGGTCTTATCATACCCGAAAATGGTAAAATACAAAATTTTGTCAAAATCGTTAGAGCCGTTTTTAAGATAAAATTTACATACACACACACACATACACACATACATGCACACACAATTTTTGCTCGCATTATAGTATAAGATAAGTCATTCTTTGTTTATAAGTTAATGATAAAAATCTACAGTTTCTGATAATTTTGCACGAAACTTGATATACAAATGAATAGCTAATCTTTCTGTCAATTCGAAAATACACTCGTGGCCATAAGTTTAGGACCACTACTGAAAATTAAGAGCGAGACAGTAAATTGAACACTTACTCGTTAGTAAAATTATAAACTCCGTTTATTACCTGAATATTACAATTTTACGCATACAAATCACACCCATTAAACACAATTTTTACAGAAAAAACAATATTTTATTGGTACGACGCACAATGGAGTATTTGTCACAAAAACCTGGCCAAAAATTAAAATTTCGTCAACAATTGTAAAAATCATATTTTTTAATAACTAACTAGTTAGCGCTTCGATGTATGTCTATTTTAGGAAACTGAGTTATATCCGGTAGCTTCTGGTCTCAGTTGAAGAGGAAGTTTCTTTGTGAGAAGACGTGGATTTTTGTTGGTTTATGGCATTGTTGTTATGTTTAAATATAATTTTTGTGTGTCTCAGTGAATTGTTGAATTGAAACTAAACAGCGCTTACGTGCTTAACGAAGGTCAGAGCTTAGTGTTAAACTATTTGTTAAGTTAAATAGTTTTGTTTTTAATGTAATAAAAAAAAACATTAACTTCGTAAAAGGGTTATTTTTAAAGCGTTTTTGGCTCTAATTTAAAACATATCGAAATCTTTTTAAATATACGCCGGGCTTTGCCGGATCATTTTTAAATTATAATCGTATTAGTTACAGTCTTGAGTGGCAATTTCTGCAAAAAAATCTTCCGAATATAGTTGCCATTTTTATGTATAATTTTTTTCGTGATGATTATTTAAAAGCTCCGTTTTGCGGCCACCGAATTGAAGAAATAAGAAATATATATTTACTGTCATACTGCAGGTTTTTAACTCACGTGATATTACCGGAGAGCTTTTGCACTACAGATTCTGTGTGTATGTATGTACGTACGTATGTAGGTGCATACATACGCAGCAACTCTATATCTCTTGATAGAAATATCCGATTGCCTTCAAATTGTATTAATTGTGTTATTTATTGAAAAAGTGTTCCTAATTAGTTTCGGGGGCTCATAGGTGGAGGAAGAAAAAGGGGAGACACATTTAAATAAGGGAAGAAAGGATGGAATTAATGATGTCTATAGTAAAAAAAGAAATGATTAAAAAGTTGCAAATAATATTGGAAATCCCATTGGCGAAAAAAGTTCCAAACATGTGATGACGAAACAGCAAGACTGTATATGAACCTGTAAGTGAACCTTTACAATTGCCACCCAATGATTCCAACAATGCACAAGGTTTTCATTCATGGTACCACTGTAATTAAGAAAGCATGACGTGCCCATTGGCCAATGTAACGATCGGAAGAAACTGCCGATGCCAGAAATAAACACTTTAGATTGTACCGTACAAAGTACTCAAGAAAGTGCAATAGACATGTTTGCAACAGGGATTTCCAAAATTGGTGGCTTATTTTAAACAGTGATCCTTTTACAAACTGCTCTAGACAAAGACCAAGGGAAAACCCATACAATAGCGAGACTCTACAACGTCTTCTTCCAGCTAGGTCTGATGGTAGTCCTGACAAAGGCCAAGAAGAGAATGATGAAAAAAATGAAAAACAGAATTTTGAAGAATCAGATTGAAGCTGGTAATTTATTAAATACACTGTAAAACTAGCATCTATATACTGTAGAGTTCTACTTTAGTAAATGCATTATTAAATGTGAATAATCTTTATTAAATGTAATATATAATAATTATTATTAAAGTAAATTAAATGTAAGTAATAAATTTTACATATAGTAAAATTCAATACGCGTAATTAAAAGTTACTAGTAAATAAAACAATCAATTTACAATTACTTTTCTCTCATAAACAGTAAATATTCAAGGCTGCTAGTCATTCAACATCCAAATTCACTTTGGTAGTGTTAAGTCTATGGGCGCATGTGATGTATTCGAGTTTTTAAAATAATTACTTACACCATTAATATTTTAACTTCTTTTTTTTGTGCACTTCTTAAATGATGTCTCTTTTTTTTTCCTTAGTTGTCAAAATATTTATAAAATGTATACTTATTATTATGTGAAGTGTTAAAATCTTACTTACACTTCGTCAGCTTTTAAGATATAAAATATTAAACTAAGCTATGGATTTGTATGTATACTACATACATAAAAGTTAGTTCAGTGAAACGCATAGCACAGTTAAAAATGCCCATTCAGTCCGTGAGAAAACGGAAATGTTCTTGAGAACTTTTGTGCAGCCCTGTATATCATCTATAGAATGTGTCTATACCAAGTAATATTTAAAAAAAACAGTTCAACATAAAAACGCATATCACAACTACAAACGCACGTCCAGCAATTTTTGGTCATAGACAACAATAGTTAAATATATTCTTCAGCCAAATTCTTTTGTGTGTCCTTGTAAATGAACGATATATTCTATGCACACCATGTTCTACAATAAGTTCCTTAGTACATCTCAGTGATGTATAAAAATTTCAGTACGTTTAAAATAGTGTGATATCATTAATATACAGAGAAAACGATTTTTACCCATAGTCCATAATGCAAGGAAATTCTTTTGGGTGTCTCGTAAATGAACTGTAAATGCTATAGACTTCATTTACAATACCAAACATGCCACAGTGATACTCAATAACATCTAAGAATTTCAGGGCAATTGGACTATATTTGCGTAGAAAAATACTTTGGGCCAGGATTTCGGGTCAAATACTCCACTGTGCGCCGTTAACTTTTATTACAGCCTGCAAACGTTTTGGCACCAGACTTCGGTAGTATGCAGCTGATAATTCTTTCACCCAAACTTCTTTAATTGTTTTTTTCTGTTCCTTAGAACTTGTTGGCGGTTTTTCAGAGACCTTGTGCTTTAAGATAGTTCGTAAGTTTTCAATTGAATTCAAATCGGGACTGTTTCCAGGCCAGTCAAGGATTTGAATTTTCTTCCTCTTCAAGAACTGAGTAACAATTTTAGAGCGATGATATGCTGCACCATCATGCAGAAAAATTGAACGTTTATGAACGGCCATGTGTAATTCTAACTTCTCCTTCAACAAATCCACGTATTTTTTTCCATTCATAATCGTTCCTGGTGGTAGGAAGAACAATGCTGCCGTTCCGTTCACTGACATTCCACTCCCAAATCATGACACTTAGGGTGTGTTTAACAGTCTGTAAAGCAGTCTAATGCCCGATGGGGTATGGTAGAAAGGCGTAGTCTCATGCCCCTCGCAACGTTAAGTTTACCTAACAATTCGCCCCCCCCCAAAAAAAAAATATATATAACACATGGTGCAATTTGTCTATCTACGGAGCCCCATTCTTTCTTTTCTCTAACACACCCCCCCCCCCCCCCTTACTAAAAAAATATCATTTTCAGTTGACAAGTATGCATCAACAATTAGGCTTCAAAAATTCCAAGCAATCCCAATTAGATCGGGCAGCGGTGGCCAAGCTGGTAGAACAATATACTCGTAGCCGTTGGTCACAGGACCCAGGCTAACTGCCGGCTAAATTTACGTCATGTACGCTAATGGCACCTGGTGCATATAAAATCCGTCGTGGGTGCAAAGTCCTCCAATTTACCTGTGAATTATACCTCTGGAGGTGCCTTGCCAGGTGAAGGTCCCCAGCAAACACATACCTTTCGGCATACGATCGGACCGCAGCTGGCAGTGTCGGTTAAGTGTCGGCATAGGCACAGTGGTTTCGGTGAATTGTCGGCAACATGTCGGCAACTGAAACTCAAGAATGTGCTTTTTCGACTGCCGGTTACTGTAATCGGTCCCCTTATGGTTATATATCGGCAAGCGACTTACACCGGCAAGTGACTCAGGACCGGTATGTTATTTCTGATAGTGGCCCGATTAGATTTGCCAACATCGGTCCAAATTCGGAATTTTTAGTCGTAGCCGACATTTTTTTTTCTTTTTCTTAATTTTGTTTGAGTTTGAGTTTTGATAAGATTTGTATGTTTCATGTATTTCATATAAAATTCTAACAGTGATAAACAACAAAAAAAAGTCAAAAATAGCCTAAATTTATTTACTTTTAAAAAGTTGTTACTGAATTCATTTTATAAAGGACTTACAATTATTTGAATCACCAAAAGAGTTTTTTATATCGCTTATTAAAATTATTATTCATTTTAAACTTAATCGTAGAAAAAAAAGCTATGTTTCTTTTCTTTTATTTAAAAATCAAATTATTAAAAAGTGTTTAAAATTATTTTACAAGCTATAAAAATAAAAATAAAAACTACCCAAATTTTTAGCATTAAAATTTAAAAGAAAGATTCAGAAAATTCTCGCTTCTAAAAAAAGATTTACCACAGAAAAAAAAGAAAGAAAGATAAATTAACATTTTTATGTTATTTGATGATTAAAAAATGTTGATAAGTAAAAGAATCATTATTGCTAGATAATCACTAAAAATATATTCTACATGAAATCATTCAATGACAAAAAATGAACTCTTATTCTAATTAAAAGTGATTAATTACCAACTTATATTTTTATTAAAATTAGTTTTTCTATGTTATTTCTATAACAGACAAAGCTCTGAAATTCGCTTATTTTATTTAGTAAGCATTCTTAAATTTATAAGAAATATTCAGAAATATCCCCCATTTAAAAATTATCTTCCAAAAGAAAAAAAAAATATGTAAATTAATATTTATTTTATTTTTAAATTAAAAATATTGATAAGTAACAAATTAATATTGCAACATACTCATTAAATATATGTTCTACTTTAAATCATCAAAAAAGACTGAACTCTTATTCTAATTTAAAATTAATTAATTACCAACTTTTTATTTATTAAAATAAATTTTTCCATGTTAAAAATATATATTTTATAAATTAACGCAACGCAACGCACGTAATTACATTATAATTCCTAATAAGAAAATTTGATTAACTGAACAAAACTTCTAAAAATATTTTTTATACTTAATTATTCTTAAATTTATAAGAAAAACCAATTCATTTGCCTTAATAAATTCGCTAAGATATTTATTTCATTCATTTAAATATTAAATTAACTTTTAAATACACGCGCCTAAGACAATTACAAATAAATAAATAAATAAATAAAATAAAAACACTTAAAAATTCTAATTTTCCCATCTACCAATTACCTTCAACGACAAACGATTACTTATTGATATGTCTTCCCTTATTACCTCATATAATCCTCCCCTGATCGAGTCTCTCTGGCCAAGTGGTTAAGGCCTCTGATTCCTGTCCTTGGGTTCGTGGGATCAAATCCCGCCCCTTCCCCCGCTGAAACACGTTTCTTTCAAATATACTTCCACGATGGCTCGTAGATGGCGCCATCAAAACATTTTTTTTTCAATTTATGCTGGTGTCGGGCTGTGGCCGGCATTCGTATGGATAGCTATCGGCATAGTGTTCTGCCGATACCGGACCGACTAAGTGCCTCATGAATCGGACCGCATTCGCGCGGCGTATCAAAAAAGATACGGAACCGGTAGCGGCAAGTGGTATCGTACCAGTACCGCCGGTAGTGGCAAGCGGCTGTCGCCCGATTGCTTACCGATAGCTCTGTGTTTGCTGGGTCTCGTCATCTGATCAAGGTTCTAAATTACGAGATCAACTTGAGTAGCAATGTGCAGGTGCCAATCAACAGGATATAACGTTAAGTAACCGGTAAAACAAAGCAAACACAAACGAGCAGTAGGCACTGCAGATAGGATGACGATCGAGGCATTGATGTCAGGTTTATTACCGTCTCCCTTTGCAGCGATTCGTCTGCCTTGCATTTCGGCCCAAAATTATACCTTCAGCGGTAAATCTTAGCTTTTCGGCCATTTCAATTTTTAATTTCCCTCAAAATTGCCCCTTTCTACAGCTAAGAAGTTTACCACCTTTTAGGCATAAAAAATAATCCAGTCCTTTTCCAACTGGCATGGCAAGTACGTGGTGTGCGGCAAGAATCATAGTTTTGCAAAGTGCAATAAACAACCTAGACTCAGCAATTTGGCTTAGTATAGTCGGCCCGGGTGCTTGCTGGTGTGATCCGCCGCCTGCGGCGATCTGGCGTATGTACTCACAATGCATCGCCCAGCTTTTCAGGCAATTACAAACCGGTTCAGCTGGGTTAACCCCGGTAGGTAGGGGCCTGGTCAGTAGTCTCCGAACATAGTAGGGGAGCTAGGGGATGAATGAGAAGAGGGATGGATGGGGCATTCTCAATATTTCAGGCAATAAACATTTATTTTAAATTGCTCCCTACCCCCATATAAGGCTCTACCACAGTGTGCTTTAGAACTAAAAGTAGGACCACATTGCTGTTTTCATTTTCCTTCAAAGTTGCATTTTCTGAAATCTCTGCTTAAAAGTAAGTTTTTTTTTCATTTAAAGATGTGAAATATCTTATACAATATAAAAAATTAAGCTATGTTGTAGTTATTTATTTTAAGGTTCAATATCGATAATTAAAATGAATGAATAGTAACCACTGTGACAAAATAATTTTTGAGACAAAATGGCTGAAAAGGGAATATATGCATCATGAGGATGATTGGGACATTTCAAATGGGGATGAATGGGACATTCTCATTCATCCCAAGAGATGTTGAGAATTTTATTTATTAACTAAATAGTATTATATAGGTTGATAAATTAATAATTTATGTTATTTAATAGTATTAAATAGTAATATATGAGTTAATATTGTTTAAAATTTCTGAGTGTTATTTATTGTATTGCAATAATTATTAATGGATTATCTAAAAATTGGTACTAAAACTTAATCAAAATAGATAAAATTCTTAAAAATAGTATATGTTTCTTGATCAAATGGGAGAAATTATGTATCGGGGAAATGTTGCACAAATAAATCCCCACCCCTAACATATTGGGTCGATCGGACAGTCGTGTCGTATTGGGAAAATTAATTCGTACCGAAAATCCTATCATTTAATTATTAGACATTGATTCCAATATCTAAAGTCTAATAATTACAGAGCAGAATTTTTCGGTACGAATTGATTTTCCCAACACGACACGACTTTCCGATCGACCCAATAATTTCCGTTCTGCATGTTTCTAAGATACATTTAATTAATATTAATTAATAAGTTATGATTGAAAAATATTTAGCTATACCATATTTAAAAGACATTTTGCACTTTCATTTCAAATCTAAAATGCCTCATAAGTGGAAAAAAGAACAGATTGATAGCCGAAGTCTGCATTAAAAGTTAAAACTACAATAAAAGAAGTTATTGAAAAAAAAATATCGATTTGTGTTGCAAAATCATATATTACAAATTTAATTACATATAAGGCTATAATTATAAATTTTAATTTGGTATGATTAAATGCACGGAGGAAAATCTTTGTGCCCCATCCATTCCTATTAGTGTCCCATTCATCCCTGCTGTGGGGATGACTGGGACTGGGAGGAACGTTTTTTTGATTTCATAATATTTTTCTGAATAAATCATAATCTCGAATAAATATTGTTCATATATGCTGTCTAATACCCAATGTATGAAATGTGATATATAATATTGCTAATAACTTAAATAAATAAAAATAATAATAATTTTGTGAAAATGTCCCATTCATCCCCCATCTCCCCTACTTCCGTCTACAGAACTTCTATATGGTAGATTCTGCCGAAAAAAAAAATCGTCGCCACTGACGAATTGTCCATTTAGAATGTTTCTTGGCAAAGTCCAAGCGCTTAGCTCTCATGGCCGCTGTTAACCTGGATTTTTTCTCAGGTTTATGGAATTTTAAATTAAATTCGTCAAACAAACGCCGACTTACTGTTCTACGACTGACATCCGCCCCTTTTGCTAGCAGTACTCACCGTATCTTGCTTGCGGAACTCATTGGAGAATGAACTGCTATTCTACTACTGACTTGGTCATCCATACACTGAAAAAAAGGGACTAAAATATGGAGATTCTACTGTCAACCTAGAAGCCAGTACTTTTTCCGTTTTTTTTTTTTTTTTTTTTTTTTTTTTTTGACGGAACATTTTCCGCATAACTTACAGAAAATTTTCCGTTTTTAATCAGAAAAATAGAAATTTTTCTGTAAGTTATAGAGAAAATTTTCCATAGAAATACGGAAATAATATTGGCGTCTAGATTTCCAGTAGAATCTCGGTTTCTTAGCCCGTTTTTTTACAGTGTAGGTGTGCTTTTACGAGGACAACATCACATTTTAGCATCAACATAAGTCCCTGTTTCTTGAAATTTCTTGATCGCATTGTGAACTGCATTCTTACTACGTCTTACTATTTCTTTAATTAATCGTTTAGAATATTCTTCATTATAAAGAATAGCAATTTGTGCACGCTAAGCTTCAGAAACTGAAGAATTTCGACCCATTTTCATATGTTTTCAAAACTTGTAAAACAAACAACAATATCGTCTGCGACGTTTATTACTCATAGAACAAACGAAAAGTGAATACAGTACTCCACTGCCAGACGGAATGACGCCATCTGACGCAATTGATTTAATTTATGATGGTATCAGTGGTTTCAATTGTAAAAACGCTAGTTTCTGCACGGTGATCCTAAACTTTTGAACACGACTGTATATGTAGGACTCCCTTTACTTCTTTTTTTATCCACCTGCAGTAGTTATCATTATAGAAAGTTATTATTTTTCATTTTCTGATACAATTATTTCGTTTTTGTTGTTTCACCCTTAAAATCAGCTCACGACATAAAAAGAGAATGCTAACACTTTTTGCTGCCACTTTTTAATGCCACTTTGTTTGTATACGACAATAAAATTTTTTTTATTTCCACAGACTTTTTTATTTCCACATCCAAAACTGGCGTCATTCTGACAAGAAAATGCGAATTTTTTATGTATAAAAATGTAAAACATTTATGGAGGCCTGGGGTAATTTTCAGGCAAAAACAAAACTTTTGCAATTACTCAGTAATCAATATTTCTTTTAAATTTCCCATGGTAAAATCATTACATACCTAGTGATTATTTTTAAGCGTTTAATTTAGCATCAGCATTATTAATAAAAAATAAAATTAATAAAATCCTGTCTGAAAATTCCTTTGTGGCTTGGGATAATTTCCAGAATCCCACGGGATAATTTCCAGACAGCTATTTATGGGTTTATTTGAGGATCAGATTTGAACACCGACTGCGGTAATTAAGAGACACCATTGTAAAATGTTATGATAAAAAATGGGATATATATTAGACCATTCTGAATACAGAAAAAGGCGTGAAAACGCAATTGCAACTGTACACCTGAAATCTATTTATATTTTCGCGAATAAAAGTAAGTTATATGGAACTTTTTAACACATAGTTACTGTTGTTATATCTGTTTCATATAAATGCATGTAAATCAGTAAAGAATTTGAGACTTTTTGAACAGTTTTAATGATTGAATAAAAATCACCATCAAGTGAAAACATAAAACCGACACCAATTTCGTTTTATATATATATATATATATATATATATATATATATATATATATGGCTCCGGACGCCCGGTAAGGTGCAGGTGCGCTTGCGAACCGTGGCTGGTTCGTCGAACGGCATGGTTTTCTGGTAGTCGTGGCCAGTTCATGGTCAGTAAATATGAGTCCAAGCAAAGAAGATCGAGTTCGTTTGGACCTGGTTTTTATTGGGCCTTCCAATTACACGTGATCCTTCAAAGCCCAGGTCCAGATTACTTGAGAGTTGTCGCGGGACGATTACCCCAAATGCGCTGCCGAGGGGCGGCAGTTACTTTAATACTTCATAGTCGTAAAAAGCCACGGGTTTTTCGTTGTCCCATCTTAAATATGGAATATTTCCGCTAGAGTGCGGCACTACAGAAATAGGAAGTCATCTAATTTAATAGGCTAACAATTATCCAGGCATCATAGCGTTTTATGGGCCCGGCATCTGTGCTCTTTAGTCTCATCATAAAAACGAAGAATTGCGTTTACCTCAGCATTTTTATTCTTAAAGATGGATCAGTTTTGAAGCATGAAAGTAATAAATGTTGGGTAGGAAACCCAAGTTAACAGAGGCAAATCAGATTTAAACTTCGACATTTCAAAAGTTAGATGAAATTTGGGAGTTTTAAAATTTTGAACATTTACTTTTAAACTTTAAATTTTAAAAAGGTTTAAGTTTTAAAAAAAGTTTTAATCTTTATCCTTCCATATATATATATATATATATATATATATATATATATATATATATATATAATGTATGTTTAACTTATGTTATGCCTTTTTCTGTATTCAGAATGGTCTAATATGTGTTTTAACTTAACTGCAAAAAATAACCTTAAAGTTATAGCGGTAACTAAAACATGTGCAGGAGCGAATTCGGATTAAATAATGTGGGGTTATTATAGGGTAAGCTGAGTAATATTACTTTATTTCATTTATACAAGGTAATATAAATTATTTAATAGGTTATATTGTTTTTTCCATTTCAAGACATTTAATATTATTCTGTTTTCATTTTTCTTCTATTATTATGGCCAAGTAGTTGTTTGGGTACAGGGGGGGGGGGAATTCAGATTTTAGCTTTTTTCTCTACAGAAAACAATTGTCTTGCTTATATATGTGAATTCTGTACCCTTGATAAAGTAATTCAATATATAAGCCTTTCATTTATTTTTATCGGTATCCACAATTTTCTTTTTTTCTTCCATTTTAATACTCATAAGATAGTACAAGGGACTATACTTTTTACATAAGATCTGGTATATATACATATTTTTATTTCTGTTATTCAAATTCTGTTTTTTTTTTTACTATGTTTTTCGAATAGATGTTAAATGTGCCGGGGGGGAACTTCATTTGTTAATATAATTTTATTCATGATTTCACAGTTTTTGTTGGTGGTCGGTAATGTTAATTTAATGGTTATATATATATATATATATATATATATATATATATAACCATTAATTAAACATTACCGATCACCCACAAAAATTGAGATAGTATGAATGAATTGACAATAATACAGTTTCCTCCAAAACACACTGAATAGATACCAAAAACATATATACAATCTGCTATGTATAAAATACAGTTCCTTGTACTATATAACAAGAATTAATACGGAGGAAAAAAGAAGAATATGGATACCGAAAATAATAATTGAAAAGCATATATATTGAATTACGTTATCAAGAGTACAGAATTCAATTATATAAGAAATTAGTCGTTTTCTGTGAGAAAGAAAACTGAAAGCTGAAAAAAAAAAATTCTTGTACTCAAACGACCAAAATAACCAAGAGAATAGTTTCAAGATGAAAACAGAATAATATTAAATGCTATAAAATGGAAAAAGCAATACAACCTTTTAAATATTTGATTTATAGCAAGGATAAATAGTAATATTACACAACATACCTAATAAAATCACAGTTTTTTTTAATCCAAATATACTCCTGCACATGTTATACAAAAGCTCGATAAGTTTATGGTTATTTTTACAGTAAATGTATCACAGAATTTAAAACCTAATGTATACAGTTTAGCTATTTTGAAATACCGTGATAAATGAAATTAAAATAATATGAATAGAAAATAATTATATAATTAGTTCTTAAAATACCTATAAACACTTTTAAATTTTTATATTGCTTCCCAGGTCGAAATTCATGCTGGTATTTGTTTGCTAGACAAGCATTAAATGCTGTATCCCAGCATTGTAAACTAACATAAACTACCATCAAACATTTTCTGGTTCCACCATAATTACCAACAAGTCATGGTGTGTATTGGAACACTTTACTGCTTGGCCAGCATACATATTCCAGCGTGTATTGCTTGAATATGTTGCTGGCCTAGCAGCAATCCAGATCAACACTTGCTTGTAATTTCTGCTATTCTAGCAGTAATTCACAAGCAACATATACTTTTTTGTACATTTCTACCATCATTTGCTATTTATTTTTGCTAGGCTGGCATTAAATTTCTAGCATCACTTGCTTTTTTTTTCTATTCTCCCAATTTTAGAAGAAAAAAAAATGCTGCTGGTAGCGCGATCTTTGGAGAATTTCTGAAGTACCTACATTTTTTAGAAGATGATATTATATCGGGTTTTCTTTTCCTCTGACAAGGACAGAACTGACTATCTCCGGTTTGGGAACTCGACCTACCACTCCATGCTTTGGAAAAAGCTTAAACAGTAAACAAGCATAAAATGCTTGTACATAGCTTGTCATGCTATTTCTCCCTAAGCTGGCTGAATAGCATATTATGCTGGCAAGCATAAAAAAGCATATAATAGCACGTTAAGGTACCTACCTCTCCATGCTTTTGAAGAAGCTTAAACAGCAAACAAGCATAAAAGGCTTGTATATAGCTTGTCATGCTGTTGCTGTGTAAGTCAGCTATATAGCATGTGATGCTGGCTAGCAGTGTAAAGCATGTACTAGCATGAAAATCTAGCAGACAGAGCAATGCTTAGCAATAAATAGCATAATTTTTATGCTGGTACTAGCAAGAATTTTTACTTGGATTAACTAAAGTAAAAAATACCAAAACTATTAGTTTACAATATCGCAAATAAACAGCATTAAGCACCCCCATGTGTTAAAAATTGAAATTATTACTCTAATCGAAGCATCAGACAGAATGCAAATTAAATTTGGTGCTGCCATTTAGTATAATAACTTGAAACTATTATTATCAAAATGTCATAAGATTAAGCTATTAGAAGCTAATTCTTTCAAAATATACCAACTGCTTTGCCCTAACAAATCCTAATATAAAAATACCATATTATATATCATTATTCATATAAATAGTAAATAAATACAAATATTGATAGATTGCTTACAATATATTCTGCTACCATACCCAACTAATCTATACGGAAAATTTAAATAATTTTATAACATTGATAATATGATATAGCAATATGCTATAACACAAAATAAATTTTATATAATGAATTATCATATATATTAAAAGAAAAGGCTATTTTTGTCAGTTCAGTGCATCAAAAATGAATATCTGCGCATGCGTTCAAAATCTCTTCCGGGCTGTCCGATCTCTTTCACTGAAGTGAACGATTCACCGTAGACAGAGAAACATGATCACATCATCGCAACTTTTACTCCGTGTATCATCGTCATCAGGGTAAACAGCGCATGTGCGGACACTGTGGTCCAATGGGAGTTCAGTGTGTGCACAAGACTTCCTGCCTAGATACAGATATATTCTTAGGATCTTAGGCAATGAATAATTTATTCTCCCATGCTGTAGTCGTTAATATAGTAGCACGCACGTTGCTATCTCTAATATTATTTACTGTAAGGTGCTGCTTTGAAATAGTAAGTTTATTTGTTATTATTTATTTTATTTTGCTGTGTCCATTTCGATCTCTATTATTTTGCTCTGCTGTTTAATTTTCATAGCGAGTCCTAGGCTTATTTAGTTTAGTTATGGATCTAGCATCCTACAATCTTCGTGAAATTGAGCCGGACGGAAATTGCTTATTTAGGGCGCTGTCTGTGTTCCTGTATGATACAGAAGATCATCACCCGCGCGTACGCCACGCCATTGTAAAACATGTAGTCGGTAATTGGGATGTTTATCATCCGTTTATTGTTGGTGATCTTTCTTACGGTGTTCCTATTACTCAGGTAAACGATTACATGAATATTATGTCAAGAAACAGTACGCATGGTGGACACTTAGAATTAAATGCCGCAACCGCAATTTTTAATATTTTTGTCACAATTATCAATGCACAAAACAATAACGTCACAAATTTGGGTGTAAATGCTCGAGGCAAAATAGAAGTTAATTTATTGTATGATGGAAATGGACATGATGGTCACTATACGGTATTGCTCAAAAAGGGCAAAGAACAAATTCGGCAGGAAAAAAATTCATCTCCCTCCAAAAAACGAAAACTGCAAGAGAGAAATAAAAAGTATTATGCAGAGCAAAAAAAGGTTGAATCATCTCCTTCCAAAAAACAGAAACGGAAGGAGCAAAATAAAAAGTATTATGCTAATAGAAAAAAAGTAGAGTCAGTTTTAAAGCCATATAAAATTCAGTATAGGTGTGCCGTTTCCGACAACATTTCAAATTTATCTCCGTCCAACTTAGGTAATTTAGACAACACATGTGCTTATTGTAATGCGTTGTATTTTTCATCAGAAAAGAATTCAAATGCCTTATTTAATTTGTGTTGTTCTAACAAAAAGTTCAAACTGCCCGAATTTCAAATTATTGATGACATAAGAGATCTATTCACTGGAAATAATGACATGTCGAAAAACTTTAGGCAAATTATTAGGCAATATAATAATGCTTTATCCTTCGTGTCATTCGGTGCCAATATAAAGTTACCTCCTGGTTACGGTCCTTATTGTTTCAAAATTCTAGGTTCAGTACACCACAAAATTTCCCCTTTGTATCCAGATAATTCGACCCATGCTTCTTATGGTCAATTGTACATTTTAGACTTTTCTGAAGCAAACGAAATTAGGTTAGAAAAGGCTGAGA
Source organism: Maratus speciosus (assembly GCA_963932465.1). Lineage (NCBI taxonomy): Eukaryota > Metazoa > Arthropoda > Arachnida > Araneae > Salticidae > Maratus > Maratus speciosus. The sequence goes on along the minus strand of OZ010786.1, from coordinate 508,625,354 downwards.
ATAGTTCTATTAGAGAGGACATTCTTAATATAATAAATCTTAATTTAATTAAATGTAATCCATACGTTAAGTGCTATAAAACGATGCATCAAAAAATATCTGAGGAACACGAGCTAGCTTTAAAACAAAACAGAGTGCCAGTTGATTTTGTTATGCGCTTTTATCATGAACCGCTATCAGATCCTCGCCGTTACAACGAACCAACATGCTCAGAGGTTGCAGCGGTTTTTGAATCTAATGATGGGGCTCCACCATCTCATAGGTACATAAATGTTTATTCTAAAGATGGTGGACTGAAAACTCTAGATTTTGATAGTATGCATTGTGATCCGATGTCATATGTACTGATTTGGCCTTGCGGTGAACCAGGTTGGCATATTTCAATGTCAGCGGGGGGAGAGAGGAAAACTAATGTTCGTGAAAATATTTCCATGAGAGAATATGTTTCTTATAGACTTATGGTTCGAGGATGTCCTCCTAAGTTAAATTTCAATCCGTTAATTAATGCTGGGAAATTAACTCAGCAATTGATAGTTGATTATTACTGTCGCATCGAAGGTGACAGATTAAAATGTATCCGTAGTCAACAGGCAAAATTGAGAGTAGACACATACGCTGGCCTTGCAGATGCTCTGTTTGCACGTGCTGATAAAGAAAACTTACGGGCGGGGCGGATTGTTATTTTACCTTCTTCTTTTACTGGTAGTCCTCGAAACATGATTCAAAACTATCAGGATGCCATGGCAATGGTAAGAAAATTTGGCAAGCCAGACTTTTTCTTAACGTTTACATGTAACCCTTTATGGCCAGAAATAACTAACAGCATACATCCTTTTGAAACTGCTAATAACAGACCAGATGTTACAGTTCGTGTTTTTCATTCAAAAATTAAAGAACTTTTACATTTGATAAAAGAAAGAAAAATATTTGGCGAAGTACAAACATACTTATATACGGTTGAATTTCAAAAGAGAGGTTTGCCCCATGTGCATTTATTATTATCTCTTCAAGATAATTGTAAATTTAGAGAACAGACATAGATAAAGTTATTTCTGCAGAAATTCCCGACCCTAATGATACAGTCTTACATAACTTAGTTAAATGACACATGGTACACGGTCCTTGCGGTAGTCTTAATCCAAACTCAATTTGCATGACTGATGGTAAATGTAAGAAAGAATTTCCAAAAGAATTTGTTCAGGAAACTAAGGAAAATGTTAATGGTTATCCCCTTTATAAAAGGAGAAATAATAACAGGACTATTTCTAAACATATTAAAGGTAAAAATATTGAAGTTGACAACCGTTACATAGTTCCTTACAATCCCTTTCTCTTACTTTATTTTCAAGCCCATATTAATGTCGAAATTTGCGCAAGTGTTCACAGTATAAAATATATACATAAATATGTTTACAAAGGTCATGACTGCGCCAATGTGCAGGTAACTGCTGAAGGTGGTGTGCTTCATCATGATGAAGTTACTGCTTTCCTAAACACTCGATATGTCAGTCCATGTGAAGGTGCATACAGAATTTTTTCTTATCCAATGCATGAACAATCTCACACAATCATTCGCTTGCCTGTGCATTTGCCAGAAGAGCAACAAATATATTTTCAGGATGATAAAGCCGCGGAAGCTTTACTTAGATCAGAATTAAGAAGCACACAACTTATTGCATGGTTTAATTTAAATAAGGATCCAGAAACAAAAAGCCCTTTTATTTATCCAGAAACACCTCTTCATTATACTTGGGATAAAACTAAGTGTATTTGGAAAAAACGCTCTAACTTTCGTAGAGTAATTGGCAGAATGTATAATGTTTCTCTCTCTGAATCCGAGCGTTATCATCTTAGGTTACTGTTGCTTCATGTAGTTGGGGCTACAAGTCATGAAGATATAAGAACAGTTCATGATGTTGTTTTTTCTTCTTTCAAAGAAGCAGCTATGCAAAGTGGATTACTTCAGGATGATACTGAGTGGCTGCGTTATTTGCATGAAGCATCAGTTCTTCAAATGCCATTTCAATTAAGGCAGTTATTTTCTTTCATTGCCATTTTTCAACAACCATCAAACGCTACTCAATTATGGGAAACTTTTAAAGATTATCTTAGTGAAGATTATTTGCAGCTTCATGAGCCGAATAAAGCTTATCATTTTAGTCTCAGGGATATTAATGAAACACTTAAATTACATGGTTTTTCTCTTTCAACTTTCAACTTGCCAGTTATTAATGATTTCTTAATAACTGATCACAACATCAATTTCTCTAAAAATCCAAATCTTGACTATAATTTAATGATTCAGCAAGCTAATGATGAACAACTTTTAATCATTAACGAAATCAGTAAAGTAATCCAAGCGAATAATACAAATAAAAGCAATGCATATTTCATAGATGGTCCAGGTGGTACTGGGAAGACATTTGTATACCAGTGTCTTATACAAAAATGCTTCGATTTAGGTATAGAAATTATCTCTGTTGCATGGACTGGCATTGCTGCTATGCTCTTACCAAATGGTCGCACAGTACATAGTAAGTTTAAGTTACCTTTGATTCTGCATGAAACTTCAGTATCGTCTTTAAAAATTAATAGCAAAGCTACTTCTGATATTAAGTCAGCAAGACTGATAGTTTGGGATAAAGCACCTATGGCAAATGTTTATGCATTAATGACTGTTAATAGACTTCTGCAAGATATAATGACCAATAATATTATTTTTGGTGGGAAGATAATCGTTCTTGGAGGGGATTTTAGACAGGTATTGCCAGTAGTTCCACATGCCTCACGACAAACAATAACTCAAAATTGCATCAAATTTTCACCTCTTTGGCCATATTTCAAGGTTTTTTGGTTATTTAAAAACATGCGAGCTAGGTCAGACGAATTGGAGTTTTCAAAGTTTTTGCTTAAAATTGGTGATGGAAGTTATCCATCAGTCAATGATGAACCATCATATGGTTCTTCTGTTATTGATTTACCTTTAGAAATTATTGCAAAAGAAGATATAGTATCTGAAATTTTTGGCAAACATTTTGCTTCACCAGATCATGTTGTTAATTTTTCTAAATTTGCTATTCTTGCCCCCAAAAATGAGCATTGTAATGAAATAAATTCTAAAGTTCTACATCTTATACCTGGCACACAGAGAACATACGCTAGCGTAAATAATCTCATAACTGATGATGAAAGCCAAATTCTTCAATTTCCTTCAGAATTTCTAAACAGTTTAGTGTTAAGTGGTTTGCCTCCACATAATCTCACATTAAAAGTCGGTGCAATTGTAATGCTGTTAAGAAACCTAAATGCTACCCAGGGTCTTTTAAATGGGACAAGACTAATTGTGAGGAATATGTATGACAATTGTTTAGATTTAGAAATTATCACTGGCGAAAGAAAAGGGCAAAGAGCTTTGATTAATAGAATCGACCTATCACCATCAGACACATCACTCCCTTTCTCTTTTAAAAGACGCCAATTTCCCATACGTCTAGCTTTTTGTATGACTATCAACAAAGCACAGGGACAAACTTTAGATTGTGTTGGTATTTATTTACCCCAGCCTGTTTTTAGCCATGGTCAGTTATATGTAGTTATGTCTCGGGTGCGTTCATTTGAGAACTTAAAGGTTCAAATACTACCAAAAGGCAATAGAACACTGAATGTAGTATATAAAGAGGTCCTATAATAAACAACTAAAGGGAACCTGGCATTCATGCATGTAGAATGTTTTGCTTGATGTATGTCTGTCGGAATTTCAGTTTGTAGAAATAAGTAAACAAATTTTAGGGTTACTGAGTAATGCAATAATAAATTTTAGTATGCATCAGTGCAGTTTGTCTGGGCTTATATTGTACAATAATAAATATGCTGGATAATGAAAAACCTATATGATTCATCGGTTCATGTCGATAAAATGGAAAAATGCTCTAAATGTACAAATAAGGTGACAAGGTACCAAGTTTTTAATGTTATTTATAAGGGGATAATCTTAGTATTTGCATTCATGCGTCCAGTGCGTTTAGCCTTATGTGTGTCTGCCTATGCTTTAATTATAGAAATGTGCAACAAATTTGGGAGCCTATGCTGTGCAATAATAAATTTTTGTTTGTTCTATGCATGTAGTGCAGTTTGCCTGATCCATTTCACTTACTTTCATTTAAAGAAGGGTTAAAAATAAAATTGCGTTGTATATAAGAAAATTATTTTAGTACATGCATTAGTGCACTGGCCTGATGCATGTTTGTGTATACTCAATTCAAAGGTTCAAATAGGTCGAAGGGTTTTAAGAGATTCAATGTTGTCTACAATAAGGTAATTTTAGTAATCCATTTTCATTCATGCATATCTTGCTTTTTTGCATGGTCTGTTTGTAAATATGTGTGACAAAAATTTTAATGTTCCCAACAAATCTTTTTTAATAACATCGAAATGGACACAAATATCTGAGTATATATGTATTGTGTATGTGTTTTTTTTTTAGTGTTTTTTTTCTTTTTCATTTTTTTTCCAATTTTTTTGCTTATTTAGGAAATATGCCTCATGGTACATAGATACCAAGGATTTATGTGTTTTGAATACCACCATTTCAGTTCAATAACATTTTCTTTATATATTCAAACATTTAAATGTAAAATTAAGGCAAATATTAATTTTCTGAAATATAATGGTATTCAAATTTTGGATTTCTTGGCATCTCATGGGGGAAACCGCCTTTTTCAGCATTTTTCCTTTTTTTGTTGTTTTTCTTTTCAGTAGGCATGCTTGAATATTAGTGTTTTTTTTATAAAATCTAATCTTTTAGAAAATAAAAAGTAGGGATGGAAATGTTTGAGAAACCCCCTTAAGTTCGGTACTTTTAAGTTAGCACAGTACATAATTTTACATAATTTCCTACATTTTAGAGTCTTCTGCATACAGTAATGTTTTTTTGTTGTTTTCATGGGCGTGCAGTGCTCATACATGCATTAGCAACTGTAACAATTACATATTTAGTGTAGTTTATAGATTGATGCATGAATTTTCATACATCCAGCTTATTGTTTGTTTGTTTTTTGTTTTTTTTGGGGGGAGTGGGGGTGGGGGGTCGGTGGTGCACTAATGGGAAAGTCATTTTTGACTGGTGTGCTAACGAAAAAATACCCAAAATTTTAGTAATATCAATTTGTGACGATGGTTAAGTTAACTTTATGCAACTCGGTATTACTTTAAACGTTCTTATATTTCCTATATTCTTTGTGGAATACATCATAATTACAAAAAGTAATCAAGCAAGAAAAACTATGACACTCACACTACAATTTTTATAATATTTTTTTATATTTTTTGGTAGCATATTCCTGTTTTCCAATTTTTCCAGGAAAAAAGTTTTTTTTACCCAAAATTTTAAACCTGTTTTCAAATAATTTGTGATAATGTTGTCATTTAAATCTATGCACAAACATCAATAGTAAAAAATAAATTTTAAAACCGTTCGTAGCAGGAAATTTTTTGAAAAACCGTCAACTTTACACGAGCATGCCTGCTGAAAAATTAAAAGGGTATAGCGAGTACGGGCACTCGACCTCTTGGGTGTACATGGAACTGAGTGCAACAGTGACAGTCATTTTTATTTTCTGATTTCATCGTGTAAAATATGAATTTTGTCAAATATCGTGGAAAATATGCAAATTTCGTCGAAAGATTATGGAATAAAACACAAATTTCGTCATAGGATTGAAAAAAAAAAAAACGTGATTTCATCAAAGGATCGCAGAGTAAACGTGAATTTCATTCAAAGGACTGCAGAAAAAGTGCGATTTTTGTCAAATGGTCGCAGAAAAACACTGATTTTGTCAAAGGATCGCAGAATAAATGCAAATTTCCTCAAAATGTTGCGGAATTATTCATGTTATGCACCTTCAGTGTCCCACTCCCCACTAGCTTTCCCCCCGCAGGAGGGCCTTTTTCTAAATTTTGCCGTCACACCTCATGTGACATATCGTTGCAAAGGCCTGTGAGGAAGCACTTTCCTAAATCGATATATCGGAATATCATGATATACAGATGCCGATTTATCATGATATTTAATTGTAGACATCGCCCAGCCTTTGCGGTAAGTAAACTTTTTTTCTTTAGTGCTATCAAATTGTTTGCCGTCAAGTTTTGACGGGTTCCATCTAGTATATAATAAAAATATTTTTAAAAAACTTTAAGAAATACCTTTAAATATAAAAATAATTAATTAATAAAATGAACAGAAGAAAAAAAATGGATGTTTATAGACTTTTGTCAGAATCTTTAGTTCCCAATTGCCTATTGATCACAAATAAATTGTGTGGTTTATTTTCATATTAACCATAACAAAAAAAAAAAAAAAAAAAAAAAAAAAAAAAAAACTAAAGAATAAGAATATGGGATTAACTTTCACATAAAACCGATAATTAATCATTTAACACTAAGTTCAAAATTAAACAATATTAAAAAGTATAGAGGAATAATAAAAAACTAATAACACAATTTTAATGAAAACTGTAATAACATTATTTATATCAAATAAATTCATTATGCATCTTATTCTCTATAAAGAGGGTATACTATTAGAAATTAATATGATATTGTCCCGAGAAGACTAAAAATTAAAAACAAGTTCATTGTTAACTTGATTAAATATTAATTAAGCTAAATAAATTTAATAAATTTAATATGAATTGAAATATAAATATAACGTCCCCATATACATATAAAATATCGAATCAACATCCATAGAAAATGTGTATTAGCAATGTAGTTATAATTTAAATGCCCCATCATTTGTTTAAATAAATTAACCATTGCGTATTATCCAGACAACACCACCCTCCTCCATACTCAAACATCTACCCACCCAACCGTCCTATAGTCATTTTTTATTATTATTTTACATTTTTTATTTTTTTATAAATATTTTCTTATTTTATAAGTTTTTTTGTAATTTTGTTTACGCATGCGTTAATTTGTTTTTTAAAAAGATCATGTAAGTACTAATTGTATATTAAAGAATATATGAATTTTTTTTTGGAAAACCATGATTTAATGCATCATAAATTAGTTTTTTAATATTATTATTAATTAGATGAGAAGAACATAAACATTTTATTCTATATAAATGGTTAAATATTATATTTTGATAGACAGAATTATGAAGACAAGATTTAAAATTTGTAAATGTATTAACTTTGAATTTAAATTCTTTACGTTTATCATATAGATCTGTTATTGTTTTGTTGTCTTTTATTGTAATTTAAATATCTAAGAAGTTGATTGTATTATTACATAATAGGTTTTCCGTTAATTCCAAATTAGTGGGATAATCTACTGGAAATTGAGAAATTTTAGTTTGATCAGTGGCAATTAAAATTATGTCATCGATATAACGATATAAATGCAGATTATTATTAGTAAAGATACGTTCCTAGTGATATAAATATAAGTCTGATAATAAACTGGATGTACAGCCACCTTGTGGTATACCGATGTGTTGTAAATATAATGTGTTATCTCGCAAGATATAATTATTACAGATAATGAAGTTGGTTAAAGATTTAACATAAGCGATATCTATATTAGATGGTAAATCCAGTTTCTTATAATACTTTTTTAAATAATTCATTTATAATATTATATATATATATATATATATATATATATATATATATATATATATATATATATATATATAATAAGTATTTTAGTAGCCTTAGGAAAGGACCAACAGTCTTAGTCTCAATAAGTTCAAAAAACAAAAAGGACTTGGCAACAATTTTAACCTTATCTTTTTTTGGCCACCTACAACAATAATCCCCAACCCAGTTTGAAAACTTAATTTCAACTTCCAACAGATTTTTCTCATAGTCATCTTTGGGGTACAACTTTTGTGCCTGTCCAAGACAGAATGTGTGGTCATAATATACATTACAAATTATATATTTGATTCTGAAATGGCATCTCTCACTTTCTTCGTAAATCTCTCTCTTTCATCATAAATCTCCCATTTTAGCTTAAACTCCACCAGTATTTTCATTTTAATTTACAGATGGCCTTTTGAAGTTATATTTTAGTGTACAACCTGTTTTAAATTACTCATAAGCACTTAATTTACCATGTAGGATCAATCAAAACACGTTTTGTAGCACATAATATTGTCTGTAAATTACCCCTAAGGGTGTGTGATAATTACCCCGACTTTTCTTAAAAGCTACACTTTATCTAAAAAAAAAAAAAATCCCATATGGACATCCACATAACGTTATTTCGCTGTTTCAAAAAATATAACGTACCTTAGTATCCAAACGCGGGGTAGCATTTGTGTTAGAGTTACCACACCCCCAGAAATTGAAATTTGACATCAGTGAAGTAAAAAGTTAAAAATAACTTTTTTCATAGCATTTAGGAAACCCTTTTTCTACAAGACAGAGTAAGCTGCTAATTGCTAAGAAAATACTAACTTAAATAGAAAAACATTTGATTTAACTGAAATGAAAACTGTTTTGGCCAGATTCATATTAGTGTGCGAGTTTTACTGCTGCCTGATTAGACCACATTCTTCTGTCTGAAAATTACCCTCGGCTACCATAATTTAGGAAAAATGAAGTATTTTTTTTTAATTGAAATCAATTAAATTTCATATTCTTTTTTAATTGTTGAAGTATATCATTCCCGGAAACAATTTTAATAACTTTAGGCCCTTTCCATCGTAGCAATGACATTACAAAAATAAAATTTAAAATAATGCGTAATTTTAACAAGTACTAAAAATAGTACGTTAGAAAATATTACAATTTTTTTAATAAACAGATGTATTAAGCTTCCAATATGTATCAGACGATTTAAGAGGTTAACCTGTCATTTTTTCTCCAATGATTGCTAAATCAATAATTTTATAAGGAAGAAAGTGGGTCTATTTAAACGTTATCATCAATCAATGTGAGAAACTATATGACAGTGAGGAAACGCCGAATTTTCAAAAGTCCTATCATTTTAAAACGAATGATATTTTACTTTTGAATGTTACCGTATCTTGTACAAAACTTACTTTTGCAATAGTTGCGTATGTTAACGAGGATCGGACAGAATGAAATGTCAAAGGTCATTTGAATCGTCGTGATAAATACTGAAACTATAATCTCTGAAATATAAAAGATATTTTTAAAGAAACTGCTTCATATAAAAGAAAATTATTTCTTTTTATATAAAGGGGTCTCAGGACTCTTAAAATTGGAAAAAATGAAAAAAAGAGACCCATTTTCAACATTTAATATTTGAAAATGTATTTGATTTTAAAACACAATTTTAATTGCGATGAAAGATATAAGTATGTTCTTCCATTTCATGCATTAAAAAAACAACAAGATGTAGAATGAGCATTTACAAGGGACTCCAAACTCTCAGACATCTGACGAGCAGAAGGTCGGCATAACAGCTTACACGCAGGATTACAAAATACATTTTGCCACTAGAATGAAAATTTTGGCGCCTATATATACTCCAGATTCTAATAATTACTCTGAACTTAAATAAATTTGTATTTAAAGCATTTTTATATTTGTAATACAATGCTGTATTTAGCTAATACAAAATTTAGAAAATTTTAACAGTATAATCACCTCAAAAAATAATTTCTTGAACAATAAGAAGGAAATTTTACGTTCCATTTATACAGACTAACATGAAACATATATTTTGAAATTTTCATAAAGAAATATTCAGAAGTTTTTGAGATATACTGCGGTTTAGCCAAAAAATGTCATTTGGAGAAAAATTACTTCAAAATTTCCAAAACGCCACTATTGAGCTATCGTACGGGTATAATTCTAAGAGCCATAAGTTCTGTTCGAATGGTAATTTCAAGGAAATAATTATATCAAACTGTTAAGAAAGGATAGGAGTTTAAATCTAAAAAATATATATTTACGAAAATTTTAAAGCTTTAAGAATCCTGAGGACCCGTAAAAGGACGTTAGGCCCCGAATGGATTAACCGTTTGAGTGCGGAACAAATCTTGTGGATATATGCCAAAAATGCGAATGTGTTTGGGCTTATGTCCTTCTATATATATAAAAAAAAAAGTTTTGATTTGGAAATGGACCAATGAAAATCTGCGTAGATATTCCCGGCAGATCGGCGTCAGATTTGAATGCTTAAGGATGGCCTTTCTTCATTAATATTAAAAAAACTGTTGCATACAAAAATATGGATATCGGTAGTATTATATAGAAATGTTTGATAAATAGGCTGATGCAGGCAGATTTCAAATCGAAGAATTATTTCAAGAGATATTTAATGCCATAGTTGGACAAAATCGTTCTATTAAATAAGATTTATAGGAGCAAAAACTGTACATAGGAATTTAATCATTTTTAAATAATTTTATGCGTCAGAATTACCCGGTGTGCAGACTGCTTTTAGTTTTTAAACTTGTCACACTTTTTGAGGTTTTATTTCTATTTTAAATTCAAATTTTCAGCATTTCGAGGGATATTTTTTACAAATTTTAGAAAATTGTATTAATTTAAACTGTTGCCAACTGTATAAACAGCGCAAACAATAACGTTTGCTTCAAATTAAAAAATTATTTTACACGTGACTATTATAAACAGAAAATAAAAAAAAGCAGGAACTCATTGAAAATTACGTCATAAAAACTATATTTACACGTGAATTTAAAAGAGAAAGAATATTGCAAAAAAATAAATTCGTTAGAAGTCTTAAATAGGAAAATTTACATCACATTTACGTCACATTACACTTAATGCGTAAAATAAACAAAAAATAATATTGCAAACAGTTTAAATTTTAAAATTTCGTGAGACATTTATTCGATATTTTAAGATGATCATAATATTTCGTTTCTAACAAAAGTATTTTTACGTGAATAATAAAAAGAGAAAGAAAAGTTTGGTGAAAATTACGTCAGATTATAATTGTGAGTTTCAAATTATAATTCAGTCTTCCGAAATCTTTTTAATCTTTTTTTTTTTTTTTCTGTTAGAGTCTACGTTGTCTAAACGGGGGTTGACGAGCGTAGCTCGTAGGGGGCAGAGCCCCCTAGTATAATGAAAAATTACTTCTTGAGACACGGGCTTCCCGGGTTACTGAATATATGTGAAAACTATATATTTTTTATATTGGAAACTATTTAAAATTTTTAGATTTTGCTCTAAAAATACCAGCAATCATTTTTAAATGAAAATAACAATTATGGACAAATATATATATTTTTTAATTTATTAAAATGAGTTTCTTTCGTATTGGTCTCGTGCCATGAATTAACATTCAAAGAAATCGCCAAAGATCGTTATACTTTTTTATTTTGATAATTTAAGTGGTTTCACCGTGGTTCGAATACATGTCTTAAATTTGTGTTTTATTTATATTTTATTATTTTTCAACGGATAAAGTTTTAATTTCGTTATTTAGTATAAGACGGAAACAAATACTGAATTATTTTATTTTAATTAATTTAAGTGCAAACAGATTTATCATTTAAAATCATCTGTCTACAAGTAACAAGGAGAGATTTTAAAAAATCGTGCTTGAAAATTATTTATAAAACAATAAAAAATGACTAAATTGCGATGCATTTTTCAAACAAGTTACAATGTAGTTTTCAAACAAATTGAATTTGAAAGTGCATTTTTCCTCTTAGGCGGTGTCAAAAAAGAAAATGTATTTAGACGTTAAGATATTTTCAATAAAATTTAAATTTAATCGTTCGCTGTTGCAAAAGTAAAATGACGGCAGCGTTAAGCACGGACACTTAGCTCTTTCCCGTAAGGCATGCTGACGTCACGGCGACGTCGTTGTGAAGTCACACTGTGATTTTGTGACCGTCGATGTGATGTCATAGTGACTAGAATGCGAAGTCGTTATGACCGTTTTAGAGGTCGTTTGTGACGTTACATTGAGACTAATCTGTGAAGTCACAGTGTGACAGATTTGTGAACAGTGTGTCATTTGTGACTATTTTGTAAATAACTTTGTGCCGAACCTGTGACGAAAGCGACAATACTTTGAAGTCACATTGTGACCAATTTGTGAAATATGTGTCAAAACGGAAGGAATCAAAATCAACTTTCAAATTAATAAGCAATTAATTTGAAATTTGATTTTGATTTGAAATATTGTATGCAAGGCGAATGGTTCTCTCTGGAGATATTTCCAAGTATTAATATAGTTTCAATCGATGCTGAATTTAATTAAGTTTCGTGTTTGCCCCATGTCGGTGGCTCGCGATAAATATTCCATTTTGTGCTGCGTTTGAAGACTTGCAAACATGTAATAGTAAGAAATTTCCAGGCTGGGTATCGTTCCATGTGGTTTAGTCGGTAGAATGTCAGTGCGCTATACTGATGGCCCGGGTTCGAGTAGCGGCATTGAATCTTTTTCACCATGTTGGCCTTTGCATCTTTTAAGCAATTAATTTGAAATTTGATATTCATTTGAAATATTGTATGCAAGGCGGATTTTTCTCCCTGAAAAAAATTCCAAGTATTAATACTGTAATGATTCTTGTCATAAAATTTGTGATGAATTTTAAAATAAAGTTTTGTTTGAAATATAAAATCTTATCTTTTTACCGTAGCAAAATATCGCTATTTTGGAGTCCTATTCTTCTAAAATATTTTTAATTTTTCCATTGAAAAAACAATGCTTATAAACTGACATTTTTTTTTTATTAAGTTCTAAGCTTGATCTTTAGTTCAAGCTTGATATTAAGAATGTCAAAGTTTTTTAATGTGTTGTGATTTGTCATTCCTTCATTAAATACGAACATATGGAGTATAGCGCATATTTATTTAAATTTTTTATTACCGCCCATAGCCAAATATATTTTCCAATTCTTTTGAACAGCCCTGTATTTGATCTCTAGGTTGATATATGTACTATATAATGTAGAAATTTAGTTTAGCAAGAAAACGCATATAAATGGTTGAAATGTATCTTTCTGGATTTTATACTAACAGATGGAAACATGCTTGTATAATTTTGTACAAAACTGTAGTTAACCTAGTACCTTTATTACACGCCACTATTTAGATAAATTTTAATCCAAAGTAAAACACTCTTAAAACTAGTGAAATCACATTTCCAGAAATTGTCATTTATAGACGGCCATGTATACAATTCTTTACGTGACCCTGTATATCATTTTAATCTAAGTTCTACAAATATTTCTTAGTAAATTAAACAGTCTAGCGTAAAAATGCATAACTCATTTAAAAGCCACCTTTAAGCAATTTGCAATCATACCCAGTAACCATTAGGAATTATTTTGTGTAGCCCTGTAAATGAATTACTGCATTTATACACGCCATATACTATGCATAAATATAGTGAAACATTAAAGCACATAACAGAATTAAAAGTGCATTTCCAGCAATCATCGCTAATGAACAGTACTTCGTAACAATATAGTATCTGAAATATTTTGTGTGTCCCTGTAAATGCTATATACACTTTGTATTATCGTGAAATAATTTATAGTATGTAAACCTCAGCGGCGAATATCAATTTCATTATATATGAAATAGATTAGCATAATTAAAGTACGCCGCAAACAATTCCCTCCACCCCTATATCATTATGTATTGGAATTTCCTTTTTTAGCCCTGTAAATGAACAATAACTATTCTTTGCATCGCATATTCTACATAATGCATATTTTAATGCGCTTCATAAATGCATATCAATTTTATTCAGTTTGAAAGCGTATAAACGCATTAAAAATCATTTGAAACGATTTTTTCCCATAGGCCGTAATGTAATCGACTACTTTCGACTGTCTATGACCTAAACATGCAACTAAAACTGCAACAAACTTCATTACAAATAGGGACCGTGATATGATAAACGTCAATAACATCCAATATTTTAAGACAATCTGAGTACATTTGCCAGAGTTAGAGCGCGGGCAGACGGCCAAACAAACCGAAGTCATGTTGAAAAGTGTTTAAAAGGAAATGTAAAAGTAAAATATATGATTGCATATAAATTGTTTTTAATGTTCGAAAAACATTTTAATGTAAAAAGTAGTTATTAATCTCTTTAAAAAATATTCAGTTTTATATTATGTAAGTAAGTATCAACTTTTTAAAAAATATACTGATGTAGTTTAATCTATAAACTTGTTATCATGCATGAAAAACACTTTATTTCAATGCTTTAAATATCGTATTTTATTTTTTAATGCCAATAATTACGTGTATCGAAAACGTAGAAAGTGAATTTACAATCGAAGAAAATTTAATAACTGATTCTGAATGTCTAAAATTAAAACAAACAGAGCAAAAAAAAAAAAAAAAAAAAAAAAAATGCTTACATACAATTAAAATATATATATATACCAATTTGAAAATTACTAAATAATTGGTATTTATAATTGTACTATTAAACAACAACAAACTGCAATAGATGAATTAAATGCATTATTAGATTTAACAATGTCTCAAAAATCTTTCCATATGTTATAAGGAATTCCTATTATTTTATAATTTTGGCAAATGTTAAATTTGAAAACTTTGATATGAAGTTTTAGGATTTTAAATAATAATTTAAAATATTATAAGCAACGAAAAAAAAAATCTTTCAAATGTTTCACTACTATAATATGTAAAAAGACATTTTCCCAGTATAATGTTAATTTCTAATCTGAAACAGTTTAGTAATATCATAATAATAATGACGATGTAAGTGTTAGTAATGAGAAAACAGTAACAAGCCGAAAAAAATTCCACATCACTGTCTCAACACATTTTTAATCTCAAGTAACTGCAAATTAATGTTTACAAATGTAGGCATGAATCAGTTTCTGCGTCAGTTTTTTTTTCGAGCGATGGCAGATTAAGATATCACAGAATCGAATAGGAAAATATCGTTTCTGAAAATAAACCAGATCAGTCTCTTACTAATATGACATAAAACTATTTAACTAATGACCATAATATACAAAATAGGTATAAAAATTTAAATTAAATAAGACTTACATATACGCTCCATTAATAATATCCGTGTATTTGTAATATCTAGATTGGCGGAAGTCTTTCTCTTAAACAGTGGAGTGAACTAACTTCCCGTGTCTTCTCTTGTTTATTCTGTGGTCATATCGCGAGGCAGACGATTTTGAGCAGATGTTTTTTATCGTTTATTCATTTATTTATTTATTTATTTTTTTGTATACAGCAGATTTGAAACTTAAATGTGCAATCTTTTATGAGAGTGTCTTTAAATTAAAATTTTCTATTTGAAGAAGTTCCCAATGTATTTTACCTTTTCTTTTTATTATTTCCTAACAATTCAAGTGAAAATGGATTGTAAAGTTTATTTTTGTAAATAATAATAATAATAATAATAATAATCATAATTAGAGTTTATTAGACAAAACATTGTTTAAATTTTTAAAATGTTTAAAAATAAATTTAATGATAATAATGAACACCCCCCCCCCCCTTTAAAAAAAAAAAGTTTGTTTCACACGTAATAAATACAAAATATCTTCTTAATAAATAAAAAATGGTTTTCGTCATAAAAGGTCATACTTTTCATATTATTTTTCTGTAGAATATGTACAATTTTTACGAAAAACACTATTATTATAATAACAATCAATGAAGGATTATTATATTTAATTGCAATGCTAGATAAAATTGAAATCATGACAAAAGTATACTTTCACTGTCTTAGATATCATATTGATAAAATATAGCATGAAAATTTAGTTTATTAATGCTTCTATCGTGCACTTTATTTATTATGCCCCCCCCCACCCCCCCTTCGTTACATAATCTACTATTTGCTATCCAGTAATATGTTTCATTCCTTATGTCGCTGTAACTCGGGACTGTTTAAAATATTTCTCTTCATTTTCAAAAATGTTTTAAGATCAGATTTTTATCACACTGTGACTTACAATTTGGTGTTTTTTTTTTGTTACATATGTGACGTGATGTACGTTACATGCTGTGACTTAACAGTGGCGTCACAATTTTTTTAATTGCCAGAAAAATACAATTTTACAGTGAATAACAAGTTTTGAAGAATTTTTGTAATTTTTTAAAGTTTTCTAAGAAGTTCACATCTCAGTCACAATGTAACATCACTGAGTGTTGGCATTTTTGTCACAGATGTGACGTGACTACAGTGACTTGCAGTGACGTCACAATGACGTCGCTGTGACCATGCATTCTATGAAAGTTATAATAGAGAAAGACTAAGTGATACAAAGCAACTTTTTTGCAGATTACACAATATAGTTGAAGACCATTTGCTTTAATAAAATCTCTAATTGTTTTATTTCTTATTTATTTTACATTTAATATATTTTCTTAACAACCCTTATATACCCTTAACAACACCACAATTTTTTTAACGAAAATATCAATAATTTATTAAAAATTTTAAAATTTATTAAAAGCGACACATTTGTGTTAACCGCATGCAAGGAGTTAATAATCCCTTAAAATGTGTCAAAGATGTGTCATAAAAAATTGTTATGCTTATTAAACTTGTATTTTATTTACAAAATTTATTTGTAACGTTTTAGTTTCACTATGGAATAATAGCCGGAAACAAATGCTGAACTATCTAGATTCTTTTGATTGCAAATGGGATATTCTTTTGTAATCGTCTGCATACGATAGAGATTATAGATTTTAAAAATCCGTGATTTTACTGTTACTCTACATGATTTTTACTGTTTCAGTGGTTTTAAGCACGTAGTTTGATTACATGTCTATAAAATTTATTTTTATTTATTTATTGGTAATGATGTAATATTTTGTGGAATATTAGTAGAAAAAAAATACACTGAACTATTTAAAATCTTTTAATTGCAAACGGGTTATTCTTTCGTAATCGTCTGCACACGATAGAGTTTAGAAATTAAAAAGATAATAATAATTCATGTTTGAAAAAAAATTGTTATGCTTATTAAACTTGTATTTTATTTACAATATTTATTTGTAACGTTTTAGTTTCGCTATGGTATATTAGCCGGGATCAAATGCTGAACTATCTAGATTCTTTTGATTGCAAATGGGATATTCTTTTGTAATCGTCTGCATGCGATAGGGATTATAGATTTTAAAAATTCGTAATTGGAAATAATTTTATTATGTCTTAGAGATGCATTAAGGATTAGGGCCCACAGTGCCCAATACTGTTTACTTGACAAAGGGTACCCAGATGCCATACAGCGTATGTCACGACAAGGTGGTCAGCCTAACGCGGGAGACTCAGTGTTTAATTCCCAAAGAAGATTGAAACTCATATTATCGACTGCGAATGGATGAAAGTCTGAGAAAACCTTACCCAGGGCGGAACCGAACTCTGGGTCTGTTGCATAGTAGTCAATTCAACAGTGTAAAAACTTAAAATGTGCGATATTTAAATGATTATAAAATTGCAGTAAATGAGAAATTTAATCATCAGGCGTTGCCAATGTCAAAATGATGCCAACAATACTCACGAACACGTTTCTACTTTATATAGCGTAGATTTAAACAAATTGATAAATATAAATTTGAGTATGCAAAGAAGAATAAATAAAAATCGTTGGAATATCAATGGATTAAACAAACTGATGTAAATAAAGTAATTTGTTTTGATGAGATACATAAATTTCTATAGTAATTGTTTAGATTAAAAAAGTTAACAGCTAAATTCCTTTTCACACATTTAAATAATTTTAATGGAATAACAATAAAAAAAAAATATTTACTTATATATGATGCTAAACAGAACCTTTTTAAAGATAGAAAAATTATATCCTCCAGTTATAAAGCAAATGAAATGAAGATATATCTTTTATAAGAACCCTAGCTTTTCCTTTAAAAAGAAACTTCTTAGATGAAAATTAAATTTGGCAATATTTTCATTTTTCATGCATTAATATCCGGGTACTAAATTTATAATTAATACTTTTAATCAATTTCAAATATAGCTTTTCTTTTACGGAAATAACATTTGATAAAACTCGTAAAATGTAACATATACTAAAGTATTGGATAATTTCCAATACATTGGTATATTTGTATTCACGTTTTTAATATATATGAGAAAAATACGTCATAAGACGTTAATCTGTCACTTTATCTCCGCTGATTTCTAAGTCAATAATTCTAAAAAATATACGAGGTGTGGTTATTTAATAACGTGACTAATGCTTCTACGGAATAATTACGCATGCACCAAATTCGTGCGACCTGTAGTTGTGTAGCGCAAAGCGTCCTGTATCGATTACCGTCTCTAAATTGGCTGTAATACAAGTAGTCAGGCCGTGACCTTAATTTGTTCTGAATCGTGTTTTAATTATTTTGCCGGAAATGTTGAATATTTTAAAAGAGCAACGAAGTAATATGAAATTTATTTTTAACACGTTAAGCGCCACGTCAGTCACCGGTGACTGACAATGAACTTTCCTTTTAAAACGCGTCATTCACCGATGAGTGACGTCTAAAATGTGATACAAAATTAAAAATATATATATTAATTTAAGTAATTACTGAATATTCATTTAAAATTTGCCTACCCATTATTTATTACAGAATTATACTTTCTTAATAATTACCTTAAACATTGTAAATTTTTCAGTGCTTCAGCGTCAGTCATCGTGGCACTCAACGTGTTAAACTTGGAACATCCTCTGCTAAAAGCCGTTGAGTGTTTTAAAAGAGCAACGAATTAATGTGAAATTTCTTTTTAAACTTTGAAGATCCTCTACTAAAAGTCATCATTTTTTAACAGAAGTTAATCAATATGAATGTTTATCACGGGCGCGGGTTTTTGAGTGGTTTAAGCGTTTCAAGATGGCCGAGAATACATTGATGATAATGTTTGCCCGGGCGGAATTTCCATGTCAACAACGGAAAATCTTTTCGGTATTCATGGGAGTGTGTATCTTGACTGGGTTCCTGAAGGTCAAACTATTAATCAACATTGCTACCCTGAGGTCCTTGCTCAACACCGTGAAAAAATATGAAAAAATTACCAGAATTGTGGAAGAACAAGTCATGGGTGCTTCATCAGGACAACGCACCGGCTCAAACTTCATTGTCTTCCATTATGTAACTGCATCGGATTGTGTACCTTCACTGGGTTCCTGAAAGTCCAACTATTTATCAACATTACTACCTTGAGGACAAGGCTCAACACCTTAGTCAAATATTAAAAAACTACCCGAATTGTGGAAGATCAACCCATGGTGCTTCATCAGGACAACCCACCGACTCAAGCTGCATTGTCTGCCAAGATGTAAATTCATGGGATTGTGTACCTTCACTGGATACCTGAAGGTCAAATTATTTATCAACATTACTACCTTGAGGTCCATGCTCAATGCTCAACACCGTGATAAAATGCGAAAGAACTACCCGAATTGTGGAAGAACAAGACCTGGGTGCTTCATCAGGACAACGCACCGGCTCAAACTGCATTGTCTGCCAAGATGTAAATTCGTGGGATTGTGTACCTTCACTGGGTTCCTGAAGGTCAAATTATTTATCAACATTACTACCTTCAGGTCCATGCTCAACATCGTGATAAAATACGAAATAACTATTAGAATTGTGGAAGAGCAAGCCATGGGTGCTTCATCAGGACAATGCACCGGCTCAAACTGCATTGACTGTCAAGACGTTTCTAACCATGTACAACATCCTAGTGTTGAAACATCCGTCTTATTCGCTTGACCTGGCACCATGTGACATTTATGTGTTCCCAGATTTCAGATCTTTGAAGCTGTGACAGAAAAAACGACATGCGTCATGAAATAACTCACGGAATAAGATTTCCAGCATTGTTTCAAACAATGGAAAATTCGCTTGAAGCATTGTAAGGATAAAGGAGGTCTATATAGAAGGGGATAATAAATAAATACGTATAAATTTTAAATAAAATATTTTACAGCATTAGTCTTGTTATTTAATAGCCACACCTCCTATATCTATTAGGATCAATAATACGTTATCATCTATTAATATTTAGAGCGGTATGATATTCGAAATATACCAAATATTTAATGTCGTATCATTTCAAAACCGAGTCATATTTCACATTTCACTTCGCTTTATCTATTTACATATAATCATAGATAAAGATGCAAGATGAATACTACCATAGAGTATAATGGCAGCGCTTATAAGTAACAAGGAGGGGGGGGGGGAAACTTCGCATTCACGAAATATTTCTGCTTTTAAACTTCTATCTTCATATGATCTCTCTTTAATAAAATACTTACGTTTTCAAGAAAACGTTTTTGCCGGCTCAAACTGCATTGTCTGCCAAGATGTAAATTCATGGGATTGTGTACCTTCACTGGGTTCCTGAAGGTCAAATTATTTATCAACATTACTACCTTCAGGTCCATGCTCAACATCGTGATAAAATACGAAATAACTATTAGAATTGAGGAAGAACAAGCCATGGGTGCTTCATCAGGACAATGCACCGGCTCAAACTGCATTGACTGTCAAGACGTTTCTAACCATGTACAACATCCCAGTGTTGAAACATCCGTCTTATTCGCTTGACCTGGCACCATGTGACTTTTATGTGCTCCCAGATTTCAGACCTTTGAGGCTGTGACAGAAAAAACGACATGCGTCATGAAATAGCTCACGGAATAAGATTTCCAGCACTGTTTCAAACAATGGAAAATTCGCTTGAAGCATTGTAAGGATAAAGGAGGTCTATATAGAAGGGGATAATAAATAAATACGTATAAATTTTAAATAAAATATTTTACAGCATTAGTCTTGTTATTTAATAGCCACACCTCCTATATATATTAGGATCAATAATACGTTATAATCTATTAATATTTAGAGAGGTATGATATTCGAAATATACCAAACATTTAATGTCGTAACATTTCAAACCGAGTCATATTTCACATTTCACTTCGCTTTATCTATTTACATATAATCATAGATAAAGATGCAATATGAATACTACCATAGAGTATAATGGCAGCGCTTATAAGTAACAAGGGGGGAGAAACTTCGCATTCACGGAATATTTCTGCTTTTAAACTTCTATCTTCATATGATCTCTCTTTAATAAAATGCTTACGTTTTCAACAAAACGTTTTACCGGCTCAAACTGCATTGTCTGCCAAGATGTAAATTCATGGGATTGTGTACCTTCACTGGGTTCCTGAAGGTCAAATTATTTATCAACATTACTACCTTCAGGTCCATGCTCAACATCGTGATAAAATACGAAATAACTATTAGAATTGAGGAAGAACAAGCCATGGGTGCTTCATCAGGACAATGCACCGGCTCAAACTGCATTGACTGTCAAGACGTTTCTAACCATGTACAACATCCCAGTGTTGAAACATCCGTCTTATTCGCTTGACCTGGCACCATGTGACTTTTATGTGTTCCCAGATTTCAGACCTTTGAAGCTGCGACAGAAAAAACGACATGCGTCATGAAATAGCTCACGGAATAAGATTTCCAGCACTGTTTCAAACAATGGAAAATTCGCTTGAAGCATTGTAAGGATATAGGAGGTCTATATAGAAGGGGATAATAAATAAATACGTATAAATTTTAAATAAAATATTTTACAGCATTAGTCTTGTTATTTAATAGACACACCTCCTATATATATTAGGATCAATAATACGTTATCATCTATTAATATTTAGAGCAGTATGATATTCGAAATATACCAAATAGTTAATGTCGTATCATTTCAAACCGAGTCATATTTCACATTTCACTTCGCTTTATCTATTTACATATAATCATAGATAAAGATGCAAGATGGATATTACCATAAAGGATAATGGCAGCGCTTATAAGTAACAAGGGGGGAGAAACTTCGCATTCACGGAATATTTCTGATTTTAAACTTCTATCTTCATATGATCTCTCTTTAATAAAATGCTAACGTTTTCAACAAAACGTTTTTGTTTCTTTCTTTTATTATTTGTGTGTAAATAGTGGATTTGCAATATTAGTAAATAAATAAGAATAAGCTAAAAATCTAAACTTTAAAAATTTGAATTTTTTTTACAGAATTAATAAAATGTTTGTTTTTAACGCAAAGTTTGTAATAGATTTTAAGAGGAAAATAGATATATTCATGTTTAGATCAATATATATATATATAATTATCTTGATGAATAAGCGGTATTGATGCTTATATTTACTCTCCCTCCGTTTTTTTACACTTACGAGTATATAATCAACAATCTTTGTTCATTTTCATCACCAAATTTGAACTGCAATGTGAGTAAATTTAGCATGATTACGTGTATTATTGTAGTTACAAGCAAAATTATCATGGATATTTTAATTTCCACATGGGAAATACATAAATATTTAATTAGGTATTTAATTTCATATCAATTATTCTATTTAACTATTTAGTCACCAAAAACACATACAACTCAATTAAGTGCCAAATATATTATAGTGAATTATTATAAAGCAATCAAGTAATATTCGGCGATAAAAATTAGCAAAGTACTCACAGTTTTGTGTTATTCGTAGTAAAAGTGTAAAGAGAATGTCTCGATTTCATATGCAGACCAGATTCTGCAGGACATATTTAAGATTTTAAAAAGTTTTGAAGAAAACTCTATATTTCCCTAATAATAAAAAAAAACATTTAAATTCTAACGGCAGATTCCAATGATCAATTTCGAAAAAATCGTCTGCCTCGACAAGAATACAATCAAATCAAAGAATAGATGTTAAAGTATAGAATAGAGAATAAAAAAAATTTCATATACATAGATAAATTTCGGAGGCTTGTTAGTTGTTTTTACTTGTCACTTGTGACGCTAGTTAACGGTGGCATTACAGGTTTTGCTGTAACTGTCATATTTTGTATGTTTATCTAAGAATATAATCAGCGGTGGAGTTACATTTGTTGAATATACATTTCTGACATTTTTCGCACTGAAATGTAAACGTATCGTTCCTTTATAATAAATTATTTCACATATTTTATAAGTAGAAATAATAAAACATGCTTATCACGAAGTTTTAAATATTTGAATAATTGTTTATTTTTCGTAAAGCGCGAATACACAGCTTTCGATCCGTTACTTATTTTCTAGCGACACTTTAAACCAAAGAATATTTTTAAAAATGAAAATGATAATGAAACTCTAGGAACCATATTCTTCCTTTCGGTTTGAAACTGTAAAAATTGCCATTTTACCTTCCGTGACGTCACAGGAATATTGTCCATCGTACGCATTGCATGCAGATTATTACAGATTATTTCGTTTACACTTAAATGAATATAAATAGTTTAGCATTTGTTTCCACCTAATAATCCATAACAAAATGGAGTTTATTCTTCCATTCGGTTAATATAATCGTTTTTATAGAAAATTACTTTTGCCGATATTCTCAGTTTAGTGAGAACATATCTACTTATACCAATTTATTACTTTTATAATATATCATAGTTTTTGTTAGTTATAAAAATAATATTTAATATAACAGGTTATGTTACATTTGTTACATTTTGTAATTTATAAAAATTATATTTAATATCACACGAAAAATGCAACATATACTAAAATTATTACCTTTGGAAATACTGGATAATTTTCAATAAACAGTCGTATTCGTATTCAAGCTTTGGATATTTGTGATCAATAATACGTCATAAGAAGTTAATCTGTCACTTTTTCTCCGGTGGCTTGTCAATAATTATACGAAAGAAAAGTGGGATCATTTATACGTTATCATTCATCCATCAATGTTTAGAACGATATTATATTTCAAATATACCAAATTTTAAAAAGTCATATCATATCAAACGAAATAATATTTCAAATTTGCAAGCAACCCGACCCTAGATAAAAGTTAATTCTCAAAGAGTGAGATATGTTAACGATTCAGTATAGTTAGGAATTTCTCATATAAATAGCAGAAAAAGCTGAATATCTCACTCATCATTATGATAAATACTGAAGCTTTTTCTATCTAATATAGGGTGGTCCATCTGTTTGTTCTTTTTTTATCTATGGATATTTCATAGGTTGTTTGTGTCAGCTGTCATGTGTCATGCATGCATGAACTGTCAAATGTATGCCATCGATAATTATGGACATGTTGACAAAAACAAAAGCGGTGCAACGGCACACACTCATGGCCAAACCATCAACTTATCGAACGAGAAATTTCCATATCATGTGATTTAAAAAATTTTTTATTTGAATTGGCCACTAAGATCATGCGATTTAATCCCAATGGATTATTTTCTTTGGGGATTTCCGAAAAGTAAAGTGTGCGCCAATGCCCCCCGCAAAATCCAAGAGCTCAAACGTAACATCCGGGCTGAAATTTTGGCCATAGATTCGCTCATTCTGGAAAATGTCATCGAAAATTTGATGCTCGGTTGATGGCATGTAAGCGGAGCCGAGGTGTTCACATGTGCCATATTGTATTCAATACATAAATGGCATAGACAGACACACATTCCATGTTCAATAAAGAATTTTGATTTTCACACATGAAAAATGTTTTTTTTCGTTTTCTTTCATAATAAAAAAGGAACCAACAGATGGACCACACTTTATATAAATGGCATTTTTTAGACAAAATTTTCCTATATTTGAAATTTATTTTGCTTATATTTTAACAAGCTTTAAGTAATAAAACTTAAAGTAAAATTAAGGGAATCAAATTAAATATTCCCAAATCACTAGGCAATTCAACACTGGCTACCCAGGCTAAAGGTGCCCGATATATTCGACCAGAATAGTACAAATATTTTTTATATTTAGAATATTTTCTCAGACTACACAACACTTGCCCCCAAAAAGCATTTTTGTATGAAATACATGCCAGAGTTCATGCTCACTCGCAAAATATTTCCCTATTTATAGCTGCCCTTACGATTCTGAATACTTCCGTTTTTAAGCACGTAGTTCTATTACATATTTATAAATTGCTGTCTTATTTTCTTATTTATTTATTTTGTCAATTTTGATTTTATTTGGCATGGACGATTATTCGGAAACAAACAAATGTTTAATTATTTACCTCCATTTAAGTGCAAGCTTAAATGCAAGTGCAAGTTATTCTTACCTAACTTTGTTCTACACAGTCTAAAAAATATCCATACTTTAAAATTATTTTTAAATCCATAAAAAGTCAGTAAAGTGAGATGTAGTTTTTAAATGAATTGTATTTAAAAGCTCTGTTTTTCTATTCGACGGCGTAAAAATATAAATTTTGCTATATTTATAAGTTATTTTTAATAATCAAAATGAAAATTTGCAGCTAAAGCGACATATGTTGAACAGGTCGCTGCTTCCATCTATATGACGTAATCGTTACCCAAAGATATGATTTCCCTTCCTAATTAGATATTAGGTGCATTGGTAAAGTTACAAAAATAGATCCTTTCTATGAAAAAATAAGGAAGCATCAATTGAAAATCTATAAATAAAAATCAAGTCGCCAGTCATGTGATTTGCTTTTATGATTTATGTAAATTTAGCAATTATTAATAATAGAAAAAAAATTGCAAAATTCGCTTTATTTATTTAAACTCTTTTTATTGAATAAAGTTGCCAAAATTAAATTGCATTTTTATCTATACTTATATTATAAAGAAGTAAAAACTGTTTGTATGTTAGAGGTAATCTCTGGAGCTACCGAACCGATTTCAAAAGTTAAAGTATCAAAAGGATGGTGCTAGTTGTCCAACTTAGAACATAGGCTATATTTTATGTCGGTGCCACTACTCCAACGGGGGTGCAAGAGCAAAAAATGTTCTAAAAATGCAATGTTTGTGTTATGGAAGGGCCTAGAATCATGAAATTTGGAATGGTAATTTCTTTTAAGATATAAATGATATCTAAGAACATTTTCTAAACAATTCGAAATTTAAAAGAGGTGAAAATGCACAAAAAGCGTTCTAAAAAACCTTCTAAATGGCGGTTTCTACACAATCTCAGGAAATACCAAACCGATTTAAAAACTAATGGTGTCAAAATGATGGTGACAACCCTTGCTCTAAGATAGCCTACATTTTATGTCGGTACCACTACCCCAAAGGGGGTGCAGGAGCAAAAAATGTTCTAAATTACGGTTTTTGCGTTATTGAAGGGCGTAGAAATATGAAATTTGAAATATTAGTTAATTATTAGATATAAAGTATTTCTAAGAACAGTTATTAAAAAAATCGAGATTTAAAAGTGTTGAAAATGAACATAAAGCGTTCTAAAAAACGATCTAAATGGTGGTTTCTAGACAATCTCAGGAAATACCAGACCGATTTAAAAAATAATGGTGTCAAAATGATGGTGACAACCCTTGCTTCTAGATAGGATATATTTTATGTCTGTGCCACTAGCCCCCAAAGGGGGTGCAGGAGCAAGAAACGTTCTAAAAATGTAATTTTTGCGTTACGGAAGGGCCTATATGAGATTTGAAATATTAGTTACTTATTAGATATAAATTATTTTAAAGAACAGTTCTTAAAAAATTCATAATTTAAAAGGGATGATAATGCGCGAAGAGGTTCTAAAAAACATTCTAAATAGTGATTTCTACTCAATTTCGGGAAGTATCAAATCGATTTCAAAAGTAATGGTTGTAAATTGATGGTGACAGACCTTGTTCTCACATGTCTCTGTTTTATTTTTGTATCATTACCACCCTGGGGTTGCAGGAGGGAAAAACGTTCTAAATTGCAGTTTTGTGTTATGGAAGAGCGTAGAATCATGAAATTTTGAATGGTAGTTACTTATAAGATGTCAATGACCTCCAAGAACATTTCCTAAAAAAATAGAAATTTAAAAAGGGTGAAAATGCGCGAAAAGCGTTGTAAAAAACATTCTAAATTGCGATTTCTATGCAATGTTAGGAAGTAATGAACCGATTTGAAATAAAATGATGTAAAAATGATGGTGACAGCACTTGCTCCCCGATAGGCTGTATTTTGTTGTAACATGTTCTAATGTAACGTGTTCTAATTTGCGTTTTTTCCATAACTGTGGGGTCTAACACTTTGAAGTATGGCATGGTATTTACTTACAAGATGCAACTGCTTTCTAAGAATAGTCGAAAGAAAATTCCATATTTAAATGGATGAAGTGAGCGAAAAGCGTTCTAAAAAAGTTCTAAATTACAATTTTTATGCAATCTTATCAAATACTAAACCAATTAAAAAATAATCGTGATAAATTGTTGGTGATAGAACCTGCTCAAACATAAGCTATATTTTATGTTTGTGCCACTACCATAGGAGGGTTGCAGGAGCTAAAAACTTTCTAAATTGCTATTTCTGTGATACTGCAGAGGCTAGAAATTTTAAACATGGCATGGTAGTTACTTATAAAATATAAATGCCCTCGAAGGACTGTCGAAAATAAATTCGAATTAAAAAGGGGTGAAGCGAAGGGGAGGTTCGTAAAGTGTTCTAAAAAAATCTTAAATTGCGGTTTCTATGCAATTTCATGGAATATAAACTTATTATAAAAGTAATAATAGCGAATCAATGGTAACAATCTCTGATCCTACACAGGCTGTATTTTATGCGGATGATTCTACCACCTGGGGTTCACAGGAACAACAAACGTTCTAAAAAAGGCCTTTAAAAGCCTTCTAAATTACGTTTCTGTATAATATTAGGAAATAAACCGATTTCAAAATTAATATTGGCAAATTAATGGTGATAGTTCCTATTTCAATATAGCCCTTTATGTTGAGAGAGGTATTAGGACTTGGGATTTGACATGATGGTAATTTTAAGATGTAAGAAGATGGTTTCTAAAAAATTCAAAGCTTCAAATGAATACTGAAATAAGCGTATTAATTGAGCATAAAAGTTTCAAAATATTTTCTAAATTATCATTTATTTAGTTTTATTTCTTTTTATTAGTTTAAGTCTATTTTTTGCATAATGCAGTGTAATAATGAAGTTTAGTCAAACTATGTTTTAAATAGTAATTTTTGAATTATTCCTAAAAGTATAATTTCTTTTAATAAAAATTAGACATATAAATATCACTTGGCATATTTCAAATATTACGCGACCAAAGCCGCGAAGTTTGCTAATCTAGAAATATTACGTTTGATCAAAGCGTAATACTGGAAGTTTTTATTAATGCGTAAAATGTCTAAATGCTGACTCAATATATTTTTGTTTATTTTATTAGATATATAAAATAAATATTAGATAAATAAACTCACGTATAATTTAGGAAAAAAAAGTATTCCTTCTACATATATCAGTTGCATTTGCAATTTATTTTTCAGTTGTCGTCGTAAATACAGTAAACTTTGTGTAAGAAGTAATCGATTGGGACCAAAAAAATTTTGCATTGTAGACAATGTTCCGCCTTAGACGAATTTTACTGTATGTCTATGGATTAGAAGGGATTTGAAAATCTCTCAGAGTTAGACAGGTTTCCGTTTTATACATTGTCCGCCTTACAGAGAATTTACTGAACTGTACATTTCGATGTATAATGCGCATCTCAAACAAACTTCATTAGATCCAGAAATCGTACCCAATAGTTGCATTCATACTTATTTAACTTTACTTGATAACTGAAATTTCTGGGTTTATATACGTTTGTTTGTGCTGCCCATTATTCAATGGTATAAACGGTAATTGCTTTCACTAATTTTATTAAATTAAAATGTTTCAATAGTAAAATCGGCTTAACAAAAATATTATTTAAAATTAACGTTAAAAATGTAAAATGTACTGATTATATTATCTTTGAAAACATCGGAAAATTTTTAATAAACGGCTATTTCACACTTTGGATATCTATAAGACAAGCAAACGACTTAAGAGGTTAACCTGTCACTTTTTTCTACGCTGATTGCTAAATCAATAATTTTACGAGAAAGAAAGTGAGATCATTTAAACGTTATCATCCATCAATGTAAGGGGCGATATGACAATGGAAAAATACCAGTTTTTAAAGTTCATATCATTTTAAACCTTGTGTTATTTCATATTTGAAAGTAATCTTATCTTGGGTAAAAGTTAATTCTGAAAGAATTGCATATGTTAATGACTGAATACGTACAGAAATGTCTGTCATATTCTGTGTAAAATGGTTATGATCACTTTTATCATTGTGATACGCATTGAGTTATTTCCTCCTGAAACATAAAAAGATATTTTCTTTCAAAGTGATGAGATCATAGAACTTTTTCTCGTTTTCATATTCTAATCTTTAGTATATTGATAATTAAAAAAGAAGATGATGTACACTCTAAAAATAAATGCATAAATTTGCACATTAAAACAGGTATACTGATGATACAAAAACGATTTGTCTGTATGTGTAAAGTGGAGTGTAAGTTGCCAATACAAACTTGGGTTGTCAGTTTCAATATACACATTGTTTTGTGTATTTTGATGATAACACATTAAACGGCTTAAGTGTGAAAAAAAGTTAGCAGATACCTCTGAAATGCATTGCCGAAGACATTAATTTTCAAGAAACAGGATCGTTTGAAATTATATTAACTGCATGTCCTCTCTCTTTTAGATTTGTTTGTAAGTGTTTGTAAAATAAAATATCTTTAAAATGCGGAAATATTGTGACGCCAGTACTACTTCCGTATTTTATCGGATTTCATTTTTCTATTAGTTTCCTACATTATTACACATGTATTTATCGGCTGTGAACCTTTGCTCTGTAGACGCATGGAACGCAAGACATTAGTCTTTCGTAACTGTAGCTGTTCATTCATAACACAATAAGTATATCACAAGTATTTCAGTTACCAGAAATACCGACAATTTCATGATAAGATGCTGTGGGTGATTCTGAATACTTCCTATGCAAGAATAACATTCTAATATTCGCCCAATTCCCTAATTTGATTTTGGTTATCTCCTTTCAGATGTATATTGAACGTTTATCTATTCACCATATCGCATTTTCACAGCAGAAGCGAATTGTTTAAACACTTATTCGAACTACAATATCTGTAAATATTACAAAAAATCAGAGAACATGATGCACTTGCGGTTTAAAATGATCTCATATTTCAAGAGTATTTTTCATTGCTTATATTTTCATATTATTTCCAGAGCTTAAGCTATCTCCTGATCGGTATTCCGATTGCTTCAGTTTATTAATTCCGCTTTTATGCTAATATATCAATTTAATTTAAATATATTTTTTTTTAATCCAGCGTGTAATTGCTTTTTTAGAACGGCAGATTTCTACTTGGAAATTGTTCCATGTACATCCTTTGAACAACCACTCCATTTTCTTGCGCAGCCTCATATATGAAATGCATGTCGGCATGCCTCACATTGGTGTAACGACGCATGTTGCTCGAAATCCGTGCGCAGAGTAACGATTCAAGCGAGCGAAATGCTTTTATCCACTGAATTTAACAGCAAACTCTGCCGCTACAACGCTGCATTTCTGCACCCACTTTCTTAGACAGAATCTGCTTACTAAGGTCCCCTCTATTTGGCTATACATTTCTGACATTATAATTTTGAAACACCCTAAATAAAGTGTACCTGCTTTGCAGCCAGATAAAAAATTTCGTCAATGAGATATTTTGCTTCTCATTTAATTAATGAACTATGTATATTTGATATATATATATAATGTACAAATCTGCATTTGGTATTAAAAGTTTTCATTTAATATGTACAAATTTTTTATTTAGTATGTACAAATCATCCTTAAATATGTAAAAATCTCCCTTCAAATAACAATTATAATATGTATTTACAGGTTGATCAAAAATGAGCCCTTAGCCCGAAACTTTAAATTATTCATTAACATTAATAAATTTGAAGATGAGGAACGTGACATTTATATCTGTTATTCTTAAATTTTGTATACTGTAATTTAAAAAGCAGTTCATATTTTCGTCAATAGATGGCGCTGCACAGCCGTCAACTACAATAATGCTCAAACGTGCATGTGAACTGCATAAAAAAATCTCAAGTTCTTTTACTTATTCTATTTATTGATTGAAACATGACAGGATAATACATTTTTTTATTTATTAGAGCATTTTTAATGTTTGAGACGGTGTGGCGACATCTATTGAGGAAAATGTGAACCATTTTTAAAATTACAGTACATGAAATTTAAGAGCCACCAGATGTAAATGTCACTCATTTCATATTCATATTTACTAAAGTTAATGAATCATTTATTATCGTCATTAATACTAAGTTTTATAATATTATTGTGCTTATTTTCTCTTTTCTATAACTAACTATTCTTCTATGAATGAATTCATAATTCGGAATACTTCCAATTCAGTTATATAAGCTTTTTTTGAGAAGCGAAATATTTAAAATATTCATTGTTTAAAAAATATCAAAGTAATTAAAAATATAATTAGCAATTTATGCAACGAAAACTGCACACCAACTAATACATAAAATAATAACATTTAAAATCAAATTAACACTGCTTCAAAAAGATACTAAACAATAAAAAATGCCTAAATTTCTTCCGCCTAATTTACAATATATGTTATTACGATGTAATTTTCTGTCTGTTACACATTTGATTAATGGGTGATGTTTTATTTTTGTCAACACTGATTAATTGCTTTTTAACAGGCATAAAAAAACCTTCTTATGTTAGTGAACCACAGCTTTTAAAATTAATGAGTATCTATATATAGGCATACATTTTCATGTTTTTTTTATATTTCAAGTATTTAGATAATAGATAATTTTAATTTTAATTAGTCATTAAATGTATTTATATAGTTTAAAACAATTAATGTAAATACATTTAAAAGTATTTTTATATCTCTATGTTGAACTTCATATTAAATTTAATTATTTTCTTACACATAAGACTTTTTTTAAATACTTCTATTTTGCTTGATATTATTATATTTGTATACAATATTTTTTTATTTGCATATTTACAAATATTCTTATCGTATTATCATGAAAATAGCAATCTTAAACGGTTAGTAGAATTCAATCGAAAAGGTGTAAATATGAGCACCTCTCCCCAAGTGACTTTGGGAGGTGCTGAAGACAGGAAAAAGAACGGTACAGTTTTAACTTTTTGATATCAGATAGCAGAGAGCAGTTGGAAGCATTCGTTTAAGTACTGTGAATGCAGCGTGAGTTATTGTGCGAATTGGCGTTTATTCTGGAGTACAAAATTTTGACAGGAATCTGAAATCGTTTTGTTTTCATATTCTTGTGGTTAGTTTAAAATAATTTGACAGATATATACGGAAAGCGAAGATCCTATGCTACTTTTAGAAGCACACCTTTAGTCACGCACGCCTTTAGGTTACATGTGAAAGTGAGCCCAATCTTTCTTAGGTGGGGCTCATGTATATATGGGCACCTTTTCTTGGTCTAAATATGGGCGCCCTCTCTTTCGAGGTATAATGATATATAAGGACATCAGGCTTTACCTATGCCAATTGATGAAGCTGCTGAAACACCGCAATGTTCAACGGGAACTCCAAATGCAGTTTCTCTGAATGGACTTATTAATAAGGAGTAGGAGACATATAGTGTTGAGTTTACCAGATGCGAGTGAAGTAACTAAGGAGATTGTCAAAAGATGGTGGCAGAATGTTTGCATTTGGATAAATAGTTTCTGATTACCGCCGGCGAAAACTTCCCAAAAATAAATTTGAATAGAAAATTTCTTCTTATTTAAGCGGCTTGTCCCTCACAAATATGATAAAAATTCTATATGTTTTCACTGGTGTTAGTTTGACCAGGTATTATAATCTTTTTCACTAACACTGACAGGAAGTTGCGGTTGTAACAATTTAGCAGAAACGCTGGGCCTGACTACCGCTAATGTAAGCTTCCACCAGTAAAAAATAATACCTGTTTCTGCCTTTGTTTATCACTGAAATTTTGCATTAATAAGACGTTCAAATAAGGGGTAAATTTCTATTTAAATTTACCCGTGGAAGATCCCCCAGCGATAATCAAACTCTGCGAAAACGGTTACAGATGAAGCTTCACTATTTTAAGGATATGTCTGTCCCTCTTTATTTATAGTTCCATGTTTCTTTGTTCTGTATATCTCCTGCCACCAATATTAAGAAGAGAACCGCTACTCGTGAACGCAAAGCAGCAAGGACCAGCCTCATTACTGGATCACCGTACAATGATCAGTTGACCCAGTCGCTTGGCAAAAGTGCTCACAAGAAGACATCCTTGAATTTTTTCCGAGTAAGAGACCGGTTAAGACGCAGGTAAACTAAAGACCTTCAGAAAGAGTAGAATAGACCCACGAAAAGGTACGATTCATCATCGGACTCATCATTCTATTGTGACCCTCCCCTTGTGGACAACGACGATGATATCAACTTGGATATTAATTATGGGCATAAACCAGACTCGAGCGATGCAACTTTCATTTTTTTGTGATGGAAAGTTCTATGAAGACATTCGCGGAAAAAGGTGGATTAAATGTGTTATGTGCCAAAAGTGGGCACACTTGGATATTTCTGAAACTGAAAGAGCCAGCAAGGGCGAAAGAGTTTGTGATTTCTGTAAATATTTTTTTTTCTGTAATAAATAAATTCTATATCATTTGTATTATTTTATCCTGTTTTAAAACACTTTAAACTATTTTTTGTGACTCTTTTAAAGAAGGACATTTGCATCCTGTTTTTTCAGGTGCTTTTTTAAAGCTTTTTGTAAAACTTCGTTTTCGAATTCAAATATTTGATATTAATCATTGTTTTGTCCCTTCTCATTTAATAAACTTGTTATAGTTGTTAATGACGGTCCTAAATCTAGACTTTTTTTTTCAAAATGAAAATCACTTTTAGTCAAAAAAAAAGAGGGTGCACATATTACACCTTTTCCTCTATTAATACTAATTTTACATTTTGCCAATTTTAGTGATAAACTTTTATATTTACTGACGTTCAGTGAGTAAATTTATAATAAAGAATGCATTCATATTGAGAATAGAATATTTTGCGAAAGAGCGAAATATTTAAATTCCTGTTGTTTAAAAAATAGAAAATGTATTAGTCTTAAAAAGTCTATAATTTAGAAAATAATAGAAAAAAAAAAGTCCATACAGAATAAAAGTTTGAATAGTTATTTTTTAAATCAAAGTTATTTAAAAAATGCCTGAGGTCAGCAGTGAATAGCAGTTTAAAATTCTTTGGTAGCTGAAATTTTGAAACAATCTGATTTGTGTTACGCTTCAAATCTCATTATTATGAACCAATTTGAATGTGACTGAGCATTCGTAGGGGACATACAAAGGTCTTGACCAAGATCGTTGGCCAGCTTCACTCGTCAGAAGAAAAAAAATATTTCTCAAAAAATATATATAAAAGCATTAAAAATTGATTTTTTTTCTTTATGTATTTTGTTTTGATACAAAGATTCTGGAGAATTTTTGTATCACCTATCTTACAAAATGGTTTGGATCAGATAAAGCTGCTTGAAATTCTAGACTAGCTGACATTTTTGAAACAATCTGATTTTTGTCATATTTATGAAGCAATGGATATGACTGGGCATCTGTACAGAACTTACCAAGATCTCGACCGACTTCGTTGTTCAGCTTTATCCGCCATCTTGTTTTCAAAATAGAGGCATAGTCTTGTTTCAAAATAAACATTTCAAATTCAAAAATATGTACAATGAAATTAGAAATTCAAAATGTTTTTCTTTTAATTAATCAAACTTGATACAAAGATTTCGGAGCATATTTTGAAATTTTCATGCAGTTTCAATATTTCCTAAAACAGCGAATGTTCTAATCTTTTATGATCGGATTACATGAATTTTGGCTTCATGTGTTTGAGTAAAATTAGCTCAGATCTCAAAAATAAGGAATAGTGAAATTTTTTTTCTTCCCGGTACTGGTCCGAATGACATTGTATTTCTTGTAAATGTAGAAAACAATAATTAGAATTTTAATTTTAGTTTTCAATTTGTACCGTCTTTTATTATGAATCTGTTCACAAATTCCAGGTGTATATGCTTGCTTATAAAAAGGGAGTTGTTAATCCACAGTAGGGTTTGACTATTATGTATTTTTAATTTTTATTCTAGTTAGTTATTTGCGATATGCTTGTATTTTGTGAATAAATTCGTAACTTGGAACAACTTATTAAGGATAAAACGTTTTCTTACTAACAAAAGGCTTTTCTTTTCAAAACAACTGCCACAATTCTCTAAAAAAATTAGTAGAAAATGCACAGGCAGTCATAAAAAAATTACAGGAAATGCCTATCGTCTCGCTAATTTAGTTTATAATTGTATTATGTTTTTGTTACAGAAAATATTTATAAAATGTATAAAGCGTTTTCTAAGTGAACGTTTATTAGATAAATGTAATATATATGTATACGTATTATATATACATATAAATTGCGCGTTTATAAGATATCTTTTAAGCATTTGTATAAAAAATAGCAGGCGTAAATGCACAATCGGATGGAAATATTACGTAGATCTTTTTTATTATTATTCTAATTAGTTATTTAGATATTCTATCATTCTGAGAATAAACTCCAAAATCGGAACACATCATTATAAAGAATGAAACCTTTTCCCCGGGAACTAAAGATGTGAATTTCCGTTATTTTTAAAAAGTAATAAGCTAATAATAAGACAAATTAAACAATGAGTACTAAAAAAACCCACAGCGAATATTTTAAATATATATTTTTAATCAAGTAACGTAGCTTCAAAAATATACTAGATAAGATTTAAAAAAAACTGTTGGTTGTGCCAATCCCAAAACTTTCTTCTATCTCATAAATTTGAATATTTCAAAATGTTGTTAAAGATGTCAATATTGAATTTTTATTAGTTCAATACTAGATCAACTTTGACTTTCATCTTAAATTTCTGCTTCAGTCAATTAATCGCAGTAAAAACGAGTTAATCTCGATCGTGATATTTATTGAAATCTCGAATATACGTGTATAGTCGGCTCGTCAGGATGGGAAGTTCCAGTCGATTCACGAGCCACTGGTGTACAATAGAACAACGAAAAATTAAAAGGATTACACAAAAATCACTATTACAACGCCCCATTCCGGAGGAATTTTTTCAAAATTCAGGGAGAACCTTCTTGCCATGGCCAAAAACATGCAGAAAAAAATGGTTCAATTCTATGCATAACTTCATACACTTTTGGATGGTACAATATTCAAAATGGCATAAAATCGCACAAATATTGCTATTACAGCGTCCCCTACCGGCGGTATTTTTGCAAATTAAGAAAGGACCTGCTTGCTTTAGCTAAAAATTAAAAAAAAAATTGGTTCAATTCCATGCATAACTTCATACACGTTTTGATGGTACACTGCGACATACACACGGACAGACAGACATTTTCTATAAACATTTTTGGGGGATCTCTGACCATTAAACGTGTAAATCCGTCGAAAACCGGAAGTTTCGATTAGATAACATTCTTCTATTGAATATAGAAGAGAGTAATAAAGTGCCTAAAGCTTATTACGCTAAATTTATAAAACGTGTTATTATGATGTAATTTTCTGTCTACTGCACATTTGGTTAATGAGGGCTGTTTCACTCTTGCTAACATTGATTTATTGCTTTTGAAATCCAGAAAAAATATGTTGCATTAGCGTAAAGCAATATTTTAAAATTAATGGGTGTGTACACTCTAAAGAATAAATGTGTGTATTAGGCACTTTTACATACGTATATGTAAATTTGTATACACTTTTGACGTTAAAATGTACCTGTATTAATACGTGTTTATTGGCTTAATGGAAGAGTGTAATTTGTTATCCCTTCAAAATCTCTAACAAGTGTGCAAATGGTAGAAGGTTTTACAGATTTAGCCGATTTATTGTGTTAGTGTAATTTACAAATTTTGCATATTACACAAATATCTGTGTATTTTGAATTTTACACAGAAATATATGTGTGAATATTACACAGATATATGCGTAAGAACAGAATATTAAACAGAATTATGTGTAGGAATTTTACACATCTATATATTTAAGGACAGATTATTGAGCAGGATTACGTGTAAGAATGTTACACAGATATATGCGTAAGAACAGAATCTTAAACAGAAGTATGTGTAGGAATTTTACACAGCTATAAATGTAAGGACAAAATATTGCACAGGATTACATGTAAGAATATTACGCAGAAATGTGTGTGAGAACAGAACACTACACAGAAATATGTGTACTTATGTGAACTCAATAAATATCGGTACTTGAAATGTTGACTTGTATAATAGTAGCTGTATGGTCAAGTTAATGGCTTACAAAAGCGACGATCGCGAATTTTAATCCCGTTTCGGCAAGTATTGCTTGTTTATTATAAAGTGACTTAAATAAATAATTTCGCCTCTTCATTTAGTTGTATATTTCTCAAAACTTGTGACTAAAATTAATATTTAAAAAAAATCCGACAAAATACGGAAAGAGTACCTGTGTATGATTTCCGTAATTTTTATAACTTTATTTTACATTGTATGTATTCAGATTATTCAGATTCTATTCATAAATTATAACTATATTCTATTTTAGAGCTTCAAAACAAAATTAACGGTGAATTCCATGCAGTAAATATAATTTTAAATAATCTTTTTTTTTTTTTTTTTTTTTTTTTTGTAAATTAAGGTTGCACTATTTTGTGGTCTAAAAACAAATCTGCCGTAAAGAGAACAAACGCACCAAGCATATGTGTTTGTTCTTCATGGAAATTTGTTTTGCGAACATAAAAATATTCAGTTCAAATTTTATATTCAAAACTATAAGGTTATGTGCTATGTACAGAAAATCCGTAAAATTTGTATATTACACATATTTATCTGTATCCAAGTGCAATTTACACTTTAAACTGTGTATTTCTGAGTTATCTGATAACATTTAATCACTTAAGCCGCATAATGCGCTATTAAAATGTACAGGGAAATGTGTATTTTGAAACACTAATTAGTGTATTTGGCAATTTACACGTCACTTTACACATATAGACAAATCGTTTTTGTATCATCAGTATACCTACATGGTAAAAAAAAAAACCACTGTAGATTTGCCAGAACAAACTCGATCACAGTGAATGTGCTGTATCTTTCTTTGGTTTCCTGACTATATTAACATGGAAAATACAGTAGTTGCGTAAAATTAACAGCACAATGTGCTGTCAATTTGGACGCATTTTTTTTACAGCACAAGCTGCTGGCGTCCAAATTGCCAGCACATTGTGCTGTTAATTTTACGCAACTACTGTATTTTCCATGTTAATGTAGTCAGGAAACCAAAGTAAGATACAGCACATTCACTGTGATCGAGTTTGTGCGCGAGATGAACACTACTTTGTACTGTAAAAATGTCGTTTTTTTACAGTGTATGTGAATATCTACGCATTTATTTTTAGAGCGTATAGTTAGGAACTTATTTTATTTTTAGATAGCTATAAAAGATTAACAGAATTATATTAACATTTTAAAACGCATTTAAAGGACTTAAAACTACTTAACAGAAATACACTTATGCATATTTTAATAAATTTATGATTCCTTCGAAAACTTTTGCCTCGGTACAATACTTTCATTAAAACAGCATTCGGATTTTTTTTTTCATATCTTTATCTTATTTTCATATAAAAGTTTTAATTTCATATTTAATGGACATTTTAGAAAATTTAACATTGAATGAAATTTTGAATGCTATTATTTAGACTAAAATTTCTAATTTTATTGAAATTACTTTACTCATATTTTCTAGCTTTTTGTGAAAAAAATCTTAGTTTGAAGTAGGGGAGCTAGGGGATGATGAATGGGACAAGGGATGGATGGGGCATTCTCAATATTTCAGGCAATAAATATTTATTTTAAATTGCTTCCTATCCCCATATAAGGATCTAGCACAGTGTGCTTCAGAACTAAAAGTAGGACCACATTGCTGTTTTCATTTTCCTTCAAAGTTGCATTTTCTGAAATCTCTGCTTAAAAGTAATTTTTTTTTTTTTTTACATTTGAAAATGTGAAATATCGTATACAATATAAAAAATTAAGCTATGTTGTAGTTATTTATTTTAAGGTTCAATATCGATAATTAAAATGAATGAATAGTAATCATTGTGACAAAATAATTTTTGAGGCAAAATGGCTGAGAAGGGAATATATGCATCATGGGGATGATTGGGACATTTCAAATAAGGATGAATGGGACATTCTCATTCATCCCTAGAGATGTTTAAAATTTTATTTATTAACTAAATAGTATTATATAGGTTGATAAATTAATAATTTACGTTAATTAATAGTATTAAATAGTATTATATGAGTTGTTATTGTTTAAAATTTCTGAGTGTTATTTATTGTATTGTAATAATTATTAATGGATTATCAAATAGTTGGTACTAAAACTTAATCAAAATAGATAAAATTGTTAAAAATAGTATATGTTTATTGATCAAATGGGGGAAATTATTTTGAATTTTGAAATTTTACACAAATAAATCCCCACCCCTAACATATTGGGTCGATCGGTAAGTCGTGTCGTGTTGGGAAAATCATTTCGTACCGGAAATTTCTATCATTTAATTATTAGACATTGGTTGTTTCCGATATCTAATGTCTAATAATTACCGGGCAGAATTTTCCAGTACGAATTGATTTTCCCAACACGACACGACTTTCCGATCGACCCAATAATTTCCGTTCTGCATGTTTCTAAGATACATTTAATTAATATTAATTAATAAGTTATGATTGAAATTTATTAGCTATGCAATATTTAAAAGACATTTTAAACTTTCATTTCAAATCAAAAATGCCTCATAAGTGGGGAAAAAGAACAGATTGATAGCCGAAGTCTGCATTAAAAGTTAAGACTGCAATAACAGAAGTTATTGAAAAAAAAATATCGATTCGTGTTGTAAAATCATATATTACGAATATAATTACATATAAGGTTATGATTATAAATTTTAATTTGGTAAAATTGAATACAGGGAGGAAAAATCTTTGTCCCATCCATCTCTATTAGTGTCCCATTCATCCCTGCTGTGTGAATGAATGGGACAGGGAGGAATGTTTTTTTGATTTCATAATATTTTTCTGAATAAATCATAATCTAGAATAAATATTGTTCATATATGTTAACAAATATATAATGTATGAAATGTGATATATAATATTAATAATAACTTAAATAAAAAATATATATATATATATAAATATATTTTTGTGAAAATCTCCCATTCATCCCCCATCTCCACTACTTACATATTATAAATTAAGACGTTAATATACATAAATACACTTAAGCATATTTTAATAAATTTATGATTCCTTCGAAAACTTTTGATTCGGTACAATACTTTCCTTAAAAGAGCGCTCAGATTTTTTTTTTTTTTCATGTCTTTATCTTATTTTCATATAAAAGTATTATTTTTTTATTTAATAGAGATTTTATCAAATATTTAATTAAAAAAAACGTCATTAACATTGAATGAAATTTAGACTTCAATTATTTAGACTAAAATTTCTAATTTTATTGAAATTACTTTATTCATATTTTGTAGATTTTTGTAAAAAAAATCATAATTTGAAGTTCTTGCATGTTATAAATTAAGACGTTTTCCTTATATACAATTTATTTACTTAAAAATAAAGTAAAAACTAATTAAAAGAATAATTAAACAATTAATACAATAAAGATAACAGCACAACAATTAAAAGTGTAAATATTTACTATTAAAATTAAATTATTTCTAAAAGATACTGGGATATAAAAAATGTCAAACAGTTCTTCTGCTTCATTTACATTGTGTGTTTCTACGATGTAATTTACTATACATTTGATTAATGAATGTTGTTCTATTTTTGTCAAAAGTGATTAATTGCTTTTAAAAGGAATTTAAAAGCACTTTTGCGTCAGTGTACTGCAGATTTTACTGTTAATGACTGTCTATATTTAGAGGCTTATTTTCACGATTTTTGTACTTGTAGTCAAACTATAAAACATCAGTTATAATTTTATTCATTGATTAAAATGTATCTATATAGACTAAAATTATTTAATTTAAAAACCATTCGAAGTAATTAATTAACTTTATTTCAAAACATTTTGAATTTAGATATCATTCTTCAAAAAAGAGCAATATGATACACTTTTATTCTTTTGTTCTTTTTTGCTTGCCATCATTCATTTGTATATAACATTTTGAATTTCAATATTTATTAGATAATAGTATCTAATTTGCATAATGAATAGCAGTCTTTAACTCTAATTAGAATACTGTTATTAAAGTCAATGTTGTTAATATTATTATTCTTATACATTTATTTAAATATAAGCTTTTCTGAGGATAAATTCCTAATTCGAATTATCTATGCATTAAGAATAAAAACATTCTCCCATGAACTAAATAATTAAAATTTCTATAGTTTTTCTTTAAATGTAGTAAATTAATTTAATAATTAACCCTTTGTGACTCAACAACTCCGATTTAAAACATATTCACTCAGACTTTAGAATACACCATTTTAAGCATGTTAAAAATAATTAAAAAAGTTTAGAACATAAAAATAAAAAACTGTCGACTAAAAGGTACTTTTTCTACATCTGCAATAAGCAGAAAATTACGTACTTGTCATTTCTTAATAAATTTATTTAAGTTATACGAGCTTATATTTGTAACAAAATCTATTTTTGGATATCTCCACTCTTTTTAATTTTACAAAATTTAAGAATTTTCTTTTAGCAATAATGTATGCGGAACTGCTCAAATTATAAAAAAATACTTTCGCATGTAAAATTAACTCAATATCGCCGTCTATTTAGAATTCTGTGATCTATTTGTATTAACTACTATGCTGGGCAATAGCAGGAATAAAAAAAATCGTCTATTAAAATCCATTGTATAAGTAACGTTGCAGATACACAACACGGTGTGGCAAAGGGTTAGTACAAATAGGATAATTAAACAAATGGCGCAAAAAAATCACAAATAATATTTAAACATTTACTTTTAATACAACGTAACTCGAGGGTAGTCGTGTGCGGTATTTTTACCGCCGCGCCGGATCTTATTAGTGGAAAAAATTGAATATCAAAAAGTTTGCAATAATTATTCAATTTCTTCATTTCAATGAAGTTATAAAGTTTCACTTTACTTAAATTATTCAGTTTTTACGTGTTCTATTGAATATTTGGAAAGGATGAATATGAACTGACACCAGTGATTATGTATTGGTCTTTTCGAAGAATTTATACTTTTCTTTAGAATATATACTGGACTAAAAGTTATAATGTCATGTTATTTTAGTATGATAATGGAGAAACGTTTAAGGTCAACTATATAAAATTTCACTACTGTATTTATAAGGAGAGATGACTTAGAGGACGATGATTAATATTGGCTGCAAAAAGACCGGCACGCGATTACTGCCGGTTAACGTTTTTTCAAAAAGATACTATAAAGGGAATAATGTGTAAAATCATTTTTCCAAAACCCACAAAGGCCAGTAGATGAACAAGATTAACATTGACTAGTTACATCAAAAAACCTATATCATACGTTTCAGTAAAAACCTAACAGAACCTTCATCAAATGTATAAAGAGAACTAATGTGAAGACATTTTTAAGTGCCTGAATTATGTGAATAATGTGTTTCATATGTGTTAAAATAGTTAGAAAATGTGTTGTAATCACCTTTACTAATATAATCATCAACTATATATTAATTAATTAATATTTATATTCATTCACTCTAATGGATTTAGGGCTATGGAGATACCTGAAGTGCCATCCATTTGATCTGTATCTGATTATATTTGTCATGTGTTGTTAGTCTGCATTGTAATTGTCATGTGTTGTTAGTCTGTATTGTAATTTTTTTTAATAAATTAGCAGTGCGGGATCTGAAAGCCTATGCCGATGGTGGGTTATCCCGCTCTGCAGAAACTAGAAATTGTAGAAACTGTTTGTTACGGCGGTCACTTGACAATAAAGTCATTCGCCACAACAAGGCTAGGAGTGATGGTTTTTTGTTTAGGAGCACCCGAAAGGCATCCATCGCTATCTCAGTTGATCTGGTAATTTAGAACCTTGATCAGGTGATGAGATCTTCACCTGACTAGCCACCTCCAGAGGTATAATTCATAGGGAACATGGAGGACTTTGCACCCACGGCGGACTTTACATGCATCAGGTGCCAGTAGCATACATGGCAGATTTTTACCTGACCGCGAGCAATCCCACGACATTTTGGCTACGAGTCCAATGCTCTGCCAAGTGGGCCATAGTTACCAGGTTGCAGGAAAGTTCTGCCTTAAAAGCTACAGTGCGGTCTATAAGGATACAATATCCTGATTGCCACACATTTGAAAATTGGTTGATGATCTATTTGAATCAACATTGTTAATTCCTTTTAAAAGCATTAAAAACCTCTAGTAAGAGTGTAACACAGATTATAAAAATAATGAGTGTGTACGAGTATAAAATGCGTAAAAGACTTCATATTTAATCTAGAGTGAGTTTTATGAGGAT
Organism: Maratus speciosus; assembly: GCA_963932465.1. Lineage (NCBI taxonomy): Eukaryota > Metazoa > Arthropoda > Arachnida > Araneae > Salticidae > Maratus > Maratus speciosus. The sequence goes on along the minus strand of OZ010786.1, from coordinate 508,581,881 downwards.
GCAAATTTCTGAATTCCGCGCATTTGACAACTGGTTCATAATTTATTTGATTCAACATTGATACTTCCTTTAAAAACGCTTTAAAAACCTTTACTTTGAGTGTTACACAGATTATAAAATTACTGAGTGTGTATAAACAGAACTTTTATTATGTTTTCCTTGTAGTATATCTATAACAGTTATTTTGAATTTAATTTAAAAGCATAACTGACAACTTGATAAGTAGCTTCATGTTTAGTGTTACAAATAACTGACAGACTTACTGATATCAATATAAAGTTAGTAACTAAACTAAATGTCATCCTTTAAAATGATTTCTCTACAAAACTTAACTCGTACTATTTGCATTCTAAAATTCTTTAATTTACTATGAATCTTCCTTCAAATGCAAGATGTGACATAATTTTAAGTCAATTAGGCTTACCTATAGTTGTGGTGAATTTCTCCTTACAAACACTGCCGTTAAGTGAGGGTATAGTGGAAATACAAAAAAAAAATCCCTGCCGGCCCGTCCTACAGGCGGAGGTATATTTCGAAGTTAAATGTACTAATTTCACAAACAAAAACCAAATCATGATTACAGATAAACCCGCGTTAACAATTTTATCTGGCCGCTTTTGACGAGTTTTTATTTCATTTTTATATAATATCTGGTTTTATCAGAATCATGTTAGGGCGGTATTCAAAAAAACACTTTCCCATGCTCAAGAAACTCGAAATTTTCTGGCATAACTCCAGATTCATTTTTAATAGGAGAAATATGAAAATTGTAGACGTGATTTTTGAAGAGATTTATAAGCGACCTGTGTTTTTAATTTTCGTTCAATTAATTAAAACTTGATATATAAACAATTATTTTCTCAGTAAGACAATATTTTTCGTTCCTAATACAATCGCTTCCGGAAATTCCATTCAAAATGCCCACCTTGACATCATTTTTTGAAATATATTCTGCCTCTGTCAAAAAATCGATCATTACGGTACATTGTATAGTTTCTGAATAAGCGAATCTACCAATTGGATGCGTTTGAGAGCAAAAATGAATTTAAAAATGAGTCAGAAAATAAGCAGTTTGGATTTGAATACTCCCTTAATACGATGATTTTTCCAACACAATCCGCTTCGGGAAATTCAGTTCAAAAGGCCCACTTTGCCAGCATGTTTTAAAATATATTCTACCTCTATCAAAAAATTGACCATTACGGTACATTATATAGTTTCTGAGTAAGAAAACGTATCAATTGGAAGCCTTTGAGAGTAAAAATGAATTGTAAAATGAATCAGAAAATAAGCAGTTTGGATTTGAATACACCCTTACTAAGATGATTTTTTTCTTCAACCGCTACGTATTTTTAATTTGTTTTTGCTGTAAGAATTGGTCCTATCCAAAACTTGTCTATATAGATGTTGTAGACAATATTAAGAAGATATATGATAAGTTCATGGGGATTTTATATCTTTTTTTTTTTTTTTTTTTTTTTTTTTCCGGTACGAATTGGTCCTATTAAAAACTTGTGAACATAAAAGTTCTAGATAATGTTAAGGGATTCATGATAAAATTAATTGGATTTGCTATCTTGAGAATTGACGAAGTTATGATTTTTTTTTCCCAAAAACCTTATTTTTTGCGCCCCTTGATCCCATTTTTAACTTTATCAAAAATCTGTGATACATAAATTTTTGGTAATAAAAACTTTAAACTGATTCGATATGTACAAAAATTAAGAAGTTATGGGGGGTTTTCGGTTTTCACAAAACCCCTCCCTACTTCCATCCCCTTGGTCCGATTTTGCCCATTAACGAACTTGACCGAGATTTTATGCCCCTTGATTTTATGTATCCGTTTGGAAGAGATTAGTGCAGAATTGTGGAAGTTATCATGTCCAGAAGAAAGTGATATATATAGATAGATAGATACATACATACATAGATACATAGATAGATAGATAGATGGAAAGTTTTTTACTGAGGGTGGTTTTGGGCTCTAGGGGACATGATCGGTGTAGATCTGCAAAAATTGTTCAGAAATTCCAACATAGGAACGACGCCAATGGGTAGTATTTCATACGAAATCTACCTAAAAGACTTGTAAAGCGTATTCTCGTCGCCTTGTAAAACAAGAGATTTCTAGGAAATGTCCTTGTTCGTATGTCAATAACGTTTATATAATCTCGAATGCTATCGTTACTCAAAATAAAGTTTAACATAAAATAAATAGCACTTATCATAAATTTTGTTTTAAGGCCAAATGGTAGATTTAATGTTTGGAATAAAAATTAAAGTATAAAATACAAAATGCAGCTAAATTAGCGCACCTAAAAACACATAAAAATCAAGTACACTGTAAAAAAATGTACACTGTCAGAAAAACTCGTCCATATACACTAAAATATTCCTCATTTTTTAACAAATAATTTCCGAACTCCTGGAAAACATATTTTATCCGTGAATGCCTCCAAAAAGCCTGGAAAAGTGGGAGAAATTCCGTTCATTCCCAGCACGGATGCGCTCTATTAATATTAAAATCCGAATTTAGGTAAAAAGTAAAAACCTAAAATTATATAAATTAAGATTTATACTTTAATTAAAAAGGAGAATATGTTTTCGAATTTAAAATAAATAACAATTACTTTTCTCATTCATTCAAAAGTACTCACAATTCATTTTTTTAACGTCGAATAAGGGGAAAAAAGTTAAAAAAAATTATTAATCTGCTTATAAAAACTATTCTCATTTAAAATATATACATTTAATTTAAACATTAAGTAGGAAAAAGTCGATTTTACTCAAAAAAACAAAAAAATCTTATGAAATACAATTATAATATACATGGTTTACATTTAATAATCTACTTAAAAATATTTATAATTCATATTTTTTATCCTACTTTAATACCCCAGCCAGAAGTATTAAATCCCCACACAGAATCTCATTAAAGACTAAATCGTCCAGAAATTAATTTCGAAATTCAAAACTTCTTAAAGAAATTAATCAATCCATGCCCATTTGTAGCGAACATATTTACTTCAAAGCGTTTCACTTCTGTCTGTCTGCAGCGCAGTAGTTAGCGTACACGTCTCGTAACGCTGGGATGGCTGGTTCCATTCCAGCGTCGGCGAATTTATTTTTTCCAGACTTTCTTCATTTGACGGATATTTTGCCACCTGCAACGGAGAAAAAAATTAAAGGATATTCGTCAAATAACGGGAAAATCCTGGCAGCAATGCTGCTAGTATAATTTCCGTGAATTGGAGAAAACATTTCTGAGAGCGTATGTAACGTTCTCCATAAAATTGTAGCAGACTTGCTGCCTCCATCTTATTGAGTAAATTAACCAATATACCTAGAGTTACGTTACACTAAAGTGTAATATTTCAGCAGTTACATCAATTTAAATTATACCATTTTAAATGTTTTTATTTTTTTTTCTAGTGTACAAAAGTAAAAGTAAAAGAAAGAAAAATGAGAGTTTATAAAATTGATTTTTTAATAATTTATTTGGCCACATTTATTCTTAGCCAACGCTAATGAACTGTAGGGAGGAACTGCTATGTCTATTTTTCATAATATTTTCAGTGTATTCTTTTTCAAAATCCTAGGATTCTGAGAATTAATTATTAACACAAAATATCTTATTAAGAATAATAGATATTTCCATGAACAAAATATTTAACATTTAAGTTTAAAAAAGTACAAACCTAATTAAAATAATAATTAAACAGATAATACAAAAAAGACTGTTCACTGTTTAAACGGTAAAATATTTACTTTTAAAATAAATTAACGTTGTTGAAAAAAAAGTAGAAGAGAAAAAACATTCCTTTGTTTTACAACGTGTGTTAGTACAGTGTAATTTCCTGTCTGTTACACATGTGATTAATGGACGTTGTTATATTTTTATCACTAGTGACTAATTGCTGTTAAATGCATTTAAAAAGTTCCTTTGTCATTGTAACACCGCTTTTAATTTTATCAGTGTCTATAGCAAGTCTCTTATTCTTACGTTTCTTGTATTTGTAGTATATCTGTACAAATTAGTTATTTTTTATACGATTAGCTCCGGGTGGAGGGAAGTACGCATGACGTCGAGAATCGAATATAATACTCTCGGTGTTAGTTTTATAACGTAATCAGAATGTAGGCGGGAAGCTTGCAAGGAATTGTGGGATATAGAACACCAAAGAACACATTATATTAAAAACATTCGAAAGAAAAGAATTTAGTCTCAGAATAAAATGAATGAAAGTAATTTAGTGGGTTTTGTAAGAAGTATAGACACGAGCGGATTAAGTTTTTAGAATAATAAATAAAGAATACGCAGTTTCAAAGGCATGGGATAAAAGACAAATGATATTTAAGATATTATTAAAGATAAGTAAAACAGGGTAGATATTAAGAATTTGGAATAGTTTGGAATAGTCAGAATAAAATGAAAGAAAGTAATTTAGTGGGTTTTGTAAGAAGTATAGATACGAGCGGATTGAGTTTTTAAAATAATAAATTAAGAATACGCAGTTTCAAAGGCATGGGATAAAAGACAAATGATATTTAAGATATTATTAAAGATAAGTAAAACAGGGTAGATATTAAGAATTTGGAATAGTTTGACTGAGATAAAAGGGGGAAAATTTTTATTATTACACACACACATATACATATATACTTAAAAACTATACATATAAGTTACACATTTATTAGATATTCTTTCAGCATTTGCATAAAAAGCAGCCCTTAAAGTACAGTGGGATGCAAATATTATGTTATTTTTTTCTATTATTATTCTAATTAGTTAACTTAGATATGCTAACATTCAGGAATAATTTCAAAAATCGGAACAGCTCCTTATAAAGGAAGAAAACTTTTCTCCATGAAGTAAAGATATGAATTTCCGTTGTTTTGAAAATGTAGCAAACAAATAATAAGAATAAGTAAACAATTAGTAATGAAAAACTGCATACCAAAAAAAAATATTTAAATATTACTTCTTAAATTCTCTAAAACTGTTCAAAAAATAATAGGAAAAAAAAAAAAAAAAAAAAAAAAAAAAAAAAAAAAAAAAAAACGAAGTGCTTGAAACTTTTTTCTCTTAATTTACAAAGTGTGTTATATTAATGCAATTTTCTGCCTGCTGCACATTTTGTTAATAACTATTGTTTTACTTTTATTAACATTGATTAATTGTTTTTAAATGAAACATTAAAATGCTTTATAAAAACCTAATGTATGAGTGTACAGAAGTGTTTAAAAGTGTTAATCAGTGTGTATACTATAGAGCTTAATTAAATTTATTCAATTCCTACTATTAGTTCATACTCTCACTATATACGTATATCTTGTTCAAATTTTCAATCGTTAAAAAATACTTATAATTCATCCAATCAAGTTCAAATAATTTTTTTTAAACTTGTAGTGGATGACAATTGATGTTAATACAGTTTTTTTCAAATATTAATTAATTAATTAAATTTTAATTATTTAATTTTAGTTTTATATGGGAGACAAAATGGCGGTCATTGGTTATTGAACAGCATTTAATGCATGTCCATATCTATAAGGGCGGTTACCATAGGATGGAATCTGTTCTGTCGCCAAATACCGCCAAGTTTATCGCCAAATTTGTCGACCAAATTGAGTCGCCAAAAGGGACACCAACTTGGCGATATCTCTAATATTTTACAAATTCCCATAGACTTCCATTGTAAACCAATAGGGTTTACTTGCTTATAGAAAATCAACAAATTGAGATATTTTAATGCAACAAAAACTAATATTAACTTAAGGGGTTTATTTTTCTTTGATGACCTAAGTAGGAATTGACTAAAAAAAAATTATATTTCTTGTTTTTAGTACATGTATATAGGATTAGTTATAATATTATAAACTAATTCAAATGCATTTAGGTGGTTTAAACATACTTTACATAAATACACTTAGCTACATTTTAATAAATTTATCAATCCTTAATTTTTTTTATTTTTTTCAGTAGGTAAATTATTTTCTTCAAAACAGACTTTAAAGACTCTTTTGCTTTTTTTCATGTTATTTGCATATCAAATTTTACATTGCAAATTTATCAGATTTTCTATTAAAAAAAGGTCTTTAGTAATTAGTAAAATGTCATTATTAAAATCATTTTTTTCCAATTTAATTCTAATAATTTTTAGGTAGCTTTCATTACAAAAAGCTACCTATTGCAGACGTTCGGAGGAAAGCGATTTCAAAACATTTTAGTATATGTTCATCGATCATGACCCCCAGACCCCAAAACCACCCTCCGTTCAAAAGTTGATATATATATATATATATATATATATATATATATATATATCACACTGCAACTCACGTATTTATGAATCGATTTGGATGTAACTTGGTGTGTACAAAGTACATACCAATGCCTCGACCGAGTTCGTTGGCCAGCTTCATCCGCCATCTTGTTTCAAAATGGCAGCCATTTATTTTTTTTAATTTAAAATTTGAAATGTGTTACTAAAAAATTGAAAAATATTTTTTTCTTATGTGTTTAAACTTGTTACAAAGATTCCGGAGCAATTTTTGTTTCGCTTATATATTAAGAAATGGCTGAGTTGTTGCACTTTGAATTTCTAGCTTGGCTGACATTTTGAAACGACCTGATATTTGTCACGCGATAACAGGCGCATTTATGAATCGATTTGGATGTACTTTGGTGTATACATAATACGTATCAATGTCTCGACCGAGTTCGTTGGCTAGCTTCATCCGACATCTTGTTTCAAAATGGCGGTCATTTAAATTTTTTAAAATAATTTAATATTTTAAATGTGGTACCAAAAATTTTAAAATTGAAAAATATTTTTTCTTATATGTTTGACCTTGATACAAAGATTCCGGAGCAATTTTTGTTTCGTCTATATCTTAAAAAATATCTGAGTTATAGTTTTTTGAATTTCTATAGTAGCTGACATTTTGAAACGACCTGATTTTTGTCAAGCGATAACAGGCGTATTTATGAACCGATTTGGATGTAACTTGGTATGTACATAGTACATACCAATATCTCGACCGTGTTGGTTGGACAGCTTCATTTGCCATCTTGTTTCAAAAGGGCTGCCATTTAAAAAAACTGAAATTTAAAATTTAAAATGAGTTATAAAAAAATTGAAAAATGAAAAAGATTTTTTTTATGTGTTTGACCTTGATACAAAGATTCCGGAGCAGTTTTGTTTCGTATATATCTTAAAGAATGGTTGAATTATAGCACATTGAATTTCTAGCATGGCTGACATCTTGTAACGATCTGATATTTGTCACATGATAACACGTGTATTTATTAACCTATTTCGATGTAAGAAGGCTTGTGGATAGCATATCGTAATGTCTCTACCAAGTTCGCTGACCTGCTTCATCAGCCATCTTGTTTCAAAATGACGGCCATTAAATTAAATAAAAAATTATATTTAAAGTGTGGTGCAACAAAATTTGAAATTGAAAGAGGTTTCTTTCTTAAGTATTTGACCATGATATAAGGATTCCAAAGCGTTTTTTGTTTTGTCTTTATCTTAAAAACTGGCTCAGATATAGCAGTTTCAATTTCTAATGTGGGTGACATTTTGAAAAATCTGATTTTTTGCCTGCGACAGCGCTTGTATATGTCAACCGATTCCGATGTGAGTGAGCATGTGCATAGGAATTACTAAGTTCTCGACCAAGTTCACTCGTTGGCCTCATCCACCATGTTGTCTTAAAATGGCAGGAACTTCAAGATATCGCCGAATTTGGCAACCAAATATAAGTTACTTTAAATAAGAGCAGCTTGGATAAATCTGACTAATTTCGCGAAATTCTCATTCTTAATGATTTAATATTGATAAAAATTAGTATTGAATCTCCTATAATCGGTTTCCATTAAATTGAGCTTCGTGTGTTTGAATAATATAAGTTTGCTTTTTAAAAATAAGGAATATGAAAGCTACCTATTCCTCCCGGCACTGTCCGAAAGGACTTTTTTTTATATTTTCTGGATTTTCTTGTAAAAAAAAAAAAAAAAAATCACAATTTGAGGAATTTCCATATTAAAAATTTATACATTTTCAAAAAGTAATATTGCTTTTATGTATTATGTAAAAGTAACAAGCTAATTCAAATTATAATTAAACATTTAATACAGTAACAAAAACAACCCACCAAATAAAAATGTAAATATTTACTTTTAAAACTAAATTAACGCTGTTTCAAAAAGATACTACGATGCAAAAAATGCCTAACACTTATTCTGCTTAATTTAATTTGTGTGTTTCTATGATGTAACTTTTACTACACATTTGATTAATGACTGTTGTTCTATTTTTGTCAACAGTTATTAATTACTTTTAAACTGAATTTTATAAAACTGTTGCGTCAGTGTAATGCAAGTTTTACAATTAATAATTGCTTACATTTAAGCACTTATTTTCATGTTTAATTGTATTTCTAGTATAGCTAAAAAATACTATTTATAATTTTATTTATTACCGTGTGTACTCAAATAGTATTTTATAAAGCGGGACTCGTCTTATTTGCGGGTCAGAATTTTGGAGAACAGTTCTAAGCCAAAATGATTTCTGACTGAGCTCAGCCAATTGATATTTGATCAACAAATCATTTAAAGATAGATTGAGAAAACTCTGGATTGAGTAGATGTGTTCGCCAGATGTGCAGAAAACAAAGAGCGCAATTTGAAGAAGCAGGATCGATGTTATCACCTCTTTATTTAAAGAGGCGTGCATGTTAATCGCAAGGGAATTATTTAAAATGTGCGATATTAGCATTGCTATGGATGGCACTAAGGACGATTTTATTTACGAAAGTGATGAAGAAAATTCATCACATCAGGAGTCAATCTGATAAAATTAATCTGTAAAGGCTTTTTATTATACAGTCTAGCTAAAGCTGCAGTTTTCTTGATGTATTTGATGTCTGCTATGTGTTCTTTGATCCTAGTCTTAAGCTTTCTGTCTGTCATTCCTATATAAAATTGCCGTGTTCCATCTTCTTTGGTGACATATATTTCCTGATAACTGATTTGGTTCTATTGGGTCGATTTTCTTACATACAATGTTTTTTAATTTTACGGAAGGTTTTGCAACTATGGATATATTGTATTTATTGAGTTTATATTTCAATCTTTCGAAGAAACCAGGAAAGTATTGTAAAGAGGACACTCTGAAATTTTTTTCATTGAAATTACTTTTCTTCTTATATATCATACTCTTAATTAATTTATCTGCTGTGCTTTCTTTATAACCATTGTTTCTTGCGATGTCATATATTTTATTTATTTCGTTGTTTAATTGCTCCGGGGTACAGACTGTGAAATAGGGTGGAGCGTAGAATAAAATTTTTGAATTCAAAATCGGCCCAGTGTGAGAAAGTTGCATATTGCATTGCTTATTATGCAAAAAAATCCCACCCCTGAATCGATATCTTCATGCATCCCAAGGGGCGCGAAATCCATAAATTTTAGCTAAATTGCGCCAATTTTTCTGAATTTTAATAGCTATTAAAAAACTCATTTGTTGTTGGCATTATTGGTACAACGCTATTATGTTCACTTATAATCTGTAAAAAGTTTCAAATCCCTACAACATCATCTTCATTCTAACCAACAGCGTTAAAACTTTATGAAATCTGACAAAATTTGACTTTTTCACTTGATGATATTGTTGCACAATAAAAATCAAGATATAGACAAATGTTTGACATTTTTATTAACTTCGACTACGATATGATATATGTTCCTTTTCCATGTTTACATTTAACTCCTCAGTTTTAATAAGCACGGAATTATTGTAATAACTAAGACTAATACGAGTTTTAAAAAAAATTCAGATTGTATTTTGTAATCACGTTTTGTATCAAAAGTCTTCTTTCTAGAGCATGACTCAATTTGATTCCCAATTTTTCTTTCTCTTCTTTCTTATCTACATACTGATCCAAAGGGCTTTGTTACTAATGTAACAGTTCTCACATTTACTTGTGTGTGACATGGCATATTCAACAGGCTTAAAAGAATTTCAGTGCCTGCACCTAATGCACCATTCTTGAACCCTTCGATTTCTTCTGTCTCCAATATCTTAGTAATTGGAGTCTCCATTCGTTCATTCACATCTCTCTCTAATCTTTCATTCCCATCAGTTAAATTGACACAGTCTACTGCTGCAAAATCTATTTTTAAAACCCTAAACTTCCTTTTATTCCTGTTTTGTAGCGATTTTCTCTGCTGGCTCTCGTCTCTTTCTGTTCTTATGCGTCTAAATGCGAGTTCCCGACTGTGCTTCGTATCATCTGCTAACATAGCAAGAGGTTTTCCTCATGAGAGAAATAGTTGTTTCTCTTGATCACAACCTCAATAATGTCCCTCAAATCTGATTCCAGATACTTGGAATTATTTATTAAAATCCATGAATGCCTACTTCGATCTGTACAACGTGGTTTTATCTTTATCAGAAACTAAACAGGTACATAGACTTTCATTACATACTCTCGCAGTATACATACATTCAATGAAAATTCTGGAGTACTTTCACCTGCTGAAACAATGCAACATGCTCCGTGAACCATTCTTTGGTCACTACTTAGTTCTGTAAAGCCAACTGCTGGAATTTCATTTCACTTTATCCCTTTATCTACTGACGGTACTTATAAGTACCATTAAAATAACTTGTTATAAAATTTATTTAATACATCGACTAGTTGTAATACAGCTTAGAATGAGTTATAGATATATTACTTTATCTTGTTCCAAAAGCATTATTGGTTACAGAAAACAAAAATATTTTTAAAAGGATCATTTCTTTTACCTTTGCATCTTTTTTAGCTTTCTTGGCGTTGGGGGGAGGGGGAGGGATTTTTCAATTCAGAAATATTTCTATATTTCTATTGTAAGAACATGATATTTGTACATTTCCTAATTCTACAAAATACTAAGAAAAATATTTAAAATAAAATATTTGAGTAGAGTTATAAATATTGCACAAAATCCCTATAAATTCAAATATAATTAATCCTCCTAAATCATTCAATTCTTCCAAAATCTTTCTAAAATTTATTAAATGATTATGGAAATTTTCTAATGTGGTACAAACAATAACCGAAAAATGCTTTACAAGATAAAATTTTCATGAATTCATAATTCAGTAGATAAAGGGTTAACCCCTTGGGGATGAGCGGCACGTATACGTGCCGCATGAAGCGCTCAGAATCCTTGTTTTTCCTCACCAGTAAAATTTTACTGTAAAATTTGCCTTATGTAATCAGCGCATTTTCTCGATTCAAGAAGACACAAATTTCTGTTTTTAAAAAACGGTGATAAAAGATTAAAAATTTCGTAAAAGGCTCCCGTCCCCAAGGGGTTAAAGGGATAAATTTTACCAATGGTAAATTTTAACACGTTTTAAGTGATTTACCTATAGGTTTTGAATATCAAATTGGCCCAGAAATCTCTACATCCAGATTTTGAACTAAATGATAGATTGGTAGCTCATTTATATGTTACGTACAAATAAGGCACTGGAGAGGGAGTTCCAAACTACTTCCATCAATCTTATAACTCCATTATCCACATCAGTATTGACGTTAAAGCTATCATACCCTATCACCAATAGATCATCGTTCATGATTTCTTTTCTGTTCGAATGTTCCATAATTTACTCTTTGATGTTAGACTCCATACCGTTAGCAGGTGTAATATATTCAATATAAACAGAAATTGTCTCTTGTAACAGTGATATGTGTTCTTCTTTTCTTAATTTGATTCGGAATTATTTCCTATTTTTTCTTGAACCAACCTATTGTCCTTTCGGCCATAAAAAAAATTACAGTTAATGCAAAATTCCACTGTGATGATGACATATCCTATCTTATCTTCTCACGTTCCCGTCTAACTTTATTTCAGAAGTATCAGCACCTTGGATGATATCAAAGGCAGTAGCGAAGACATCTACATGACAGGAATTTCAGAAGTTTAGGGTTCCAAAAATAATTTTGCAGCAGAAGACTGTGTCAATATAATTGATAGGAAACAAAAATTGTAGAGGGATATGAAAGAACGAACGGAGACACCAATTACCATGAGATTGGGGAAAGAAGAAATTGAGAGGTTCAAGAATGATGCACTATGCAGGCATTCAAACTCTTTCAAGCCTGTTAAATTTGCCAAGTCACACACAAGCAACTGCAAGAACTGTTAAATTTGTAACAGAGGGCTCCGAAAGAAGAGATAGATACGTTCGGACTCAAATTGAATCACGTTCCAGGAGACAGATTTTTGATACAAAAAACGTGATTACAATGTACAAACTCAAAGTGTTTAAAAAGTCGTATTACTCTTACCTATTATAATTATTTGGTGCTTTAAATGTAAATATGGAAAAGGAACATATATGGTCGAAATTAATAAAAATGTGTGCAAATTTTGACTTTTATTATGTAACAGTATCTTCAAGCAAAACTAAAATAAGTCAAATTTTGTCATATTTCATAAAGATTTAACGCTGTTGGGACGCATGACGATGATGTTGTAGGGATTTGAAACTTTTTACATATGCTAAGGAAACGTAATTGGCAAATAACAATTATTTTTTTTAATAGCTATTAAATTTCGGGAAATTTAGCTAAAATTTGGGGATCTCGTGCCCCTTGTGGCGCATGAAAATATCAGTTCAGTGGGCGGATATTTTTTTTTTTTTTTTTTTTTTTTTTTTTTTTTAACATACTAAGCAATGCAATACTCAACTTTCGCACACCGGGCCGATTTTGAATTCAAAAATTTTTATTCTACACTCCACCTTACTGTGAAAGCTCTTTTGATAGAATGCATAAATGCATACATTTTGTATGAAAACTGTGCTTGAGCGTTATGAGGTATAGTGGATTGATTAGCTATGGGTTTTCTGTAAACAGTACGTTCTATTCCTTGGTTCGTTCTGATTAATAATACATCAAAATAAGGTTGTATGCCATTCTGTTCCTTTTCCAATGTAAATTTAATTTTAGAGTGAAGGCTATTAATCTGCGATAAGAAGCTATTAATTAAGGTATCAGTATGTTGGCATATGATAAAAATATCATCAATATATCTGATCCATGCATGGGAGGTATGATTTATTTTACTGAATATATCTGTTTCTAGAGGTCGTACTATAAATTCGGCTAAAAGTCCTGATATAGGAGAACCCATTGGAGTCCCAGTATTTTGTTTATAGATTTTATTGTTTAAATGGGGCCAATATGGGTTATATGGGACTCCAATGGATTCTCCTATATACAGCTTTAGCAAGACCGTATAATAAAGAGCCTTTACAGATTAATTTTAAAAATAGTAGAATAATTTATCCATCAAGATTTTACTTGCCATCCATTATCCGTGAATCAATAGAAATCTTCTTACGCAGGCATAATATATGCAGTAAGTCAGCCTCCATGGAGCTTCCTAAAATTTGGAAAGAGATGCTCTAAAGAATAATGAAACAATAGTATTAAATAATTCACGTTCACAAATATCCATTTTTATTCTCTTCTATATTTGCAAGAAGAAATTATTGGATTCATTAATTTTTTTTAATTCCGGTTTTTAACGGATTTATACGTTTTAGTGGTCAGAGAACCCGAAAAACATGTTTGTACAAAATGTCTGTCTGTAAGTCTGTGACTCTGTCGGTCTGTCCATCTGTCCGTCTGTGGGTATGTGACACACAATTTGTGGGCGTTCTATCTCAAGAATTAATGAACGAAATTTCATGAAACTTTAGACGCAGTTAATACCTGTTATAAACTGGTGCTGATTACTGTTTGCTGTGAATCGCATAAGAGGTGGCGCTGCTATGCTGCATTTTTCAGGATTTCCACAATTGCTATATTTCCAGCACGGAGCTTTATAAAACTTCAGATTCCGCTAGTTCTTGAAATGTCTTGGTTCTGATTACTTTTTGGTGTACATCGCCCGACAAGAGACGCTGCTATGTGGCATTACTCATGATTATCGCAATAGCTCTATCTCAAGCACTTGTGCACGAATTTTCATCAAATTTTAGATTAATTTAGTCCCTGATATAAGTTAGTGCTGTTTAGCTTTCAGTGTTAATCACCCAACAGATGGCGCTGCTAGGCTGCATTTATCACCATTTACGCAATAACTGTACCTCAAGAACTAATGCATAAATTTTCATCAATCTTCGAATTCAGTTAGTCCCTGGTGTAAATTGGCCTTGATTAGTTTTTAAAGTAAATCGCCAAACAGGTGTAGCTGCTACACAGATTTTTTTTACGATTTCCCAATAGTTTTTTCTCAGAAACTATTGTACGGATTTTCATCAAATTTCAGATTCAGTTAGAACTTGACATCATTTTTGGCGGATTAGATTTTGGTTTAAATCATCTAACCGGTGGAGCTGATATGCTTCATTTTTCAAGAAGTATTAATATGTATAATATGGCAGGAAGTTTTGAGATTGCTACATGCGACTAGTTGAAAATTATTTGTATCATATTTATTATTGAGAATGTTACTGTTGGAGCAATGAAACGTATCATATTTATTATTGAGAATGTTGCCGTTGGTGCAATGAAACGTATCATATTTATTATTGAAAATGTTGCCGTCAGAGCAATGCAACGTATGTCGAATATGAATAAATAAAGCTAATTTTTTGCTTTGTTAAAAGTATTTCATCACTTTAAGTAAATATTAATGTAGTTTGATATATTCAAGTGATTTTCATATAATTTTATAAAATATACTTTTTTCACATCTGCTATAAGAAGAAAATTGTCAATTTTTAATACAAATTTTTAAAGTACTTTTTAAATGTTAAATTTTGTAACTTTTTCAAAGTACTTACCTTTGTAAAAAATCAATTTCTGTATGTCTCCAGTCTTTTTAATCTTACAAAATTTAAGAAATTCCTTTCAGCAATAATTTATGTCACCTTGCTCAAATTATTAATAATACTTTGAATGGAAAATTATTTCAAGATGAGAGGGTTTTGAGCGTTCTATGAACAATTTATATGATACTAGGGCGATAGCTAGGGATGATGTCTAGGGAGATTGCAGCAATAAATTATATCGCCTATTAACACTAGAACCGCCGGCAAAAACTTATACCTATAACCGCCAAAGCGGTCATTTTGAACGACGGGGATTACCATGCTCAATTATCGTTTACTTGCCATTTTTTTACTCTTAGTATCGTTTATTACTATTATTACCATCATTGCCCATATAATAATATATATTTCATAATTTTTATTATACTTCTTCATACTTTATTTTGTCATAATTATATTATATTAAGATATACATATATATTATTTATATTTTTTATTTTAAGAATATTTTTACAGTAAAAAAATATTTCTCATGAGAAATCGAAATTGCTAAAACCAAGAATAAACTTGGTGAAAACAAACATTTATATTTATCCTCTGAGCAATATAATATTCAGGGTGGCGAGTGGTCAGGAAAAAACAAAGTAAAAAAAAAGAGGGACCAACCAGTATTTTCTTCTAGAAAATCCTACGAATAATATAAAGGGATTAAATAAAGCGGATTTTTATTTAACAAAATGGTTGTATGTAACATCTTTTTTGACTGTGTTTTTGAGAATTGATACTCGCTGATCTAGAAAATTATAAAACACTTGTAGAGGTCATCGTCTACAACTAGCTTTTGTAGCAAACTTCCGTGCCATTTGGTCGAGTACGTCGACGCCAAATTTTGTAGAATTATAGAACTTTACAGTTTCTGGTAAGTGTTTATCACTAGTTTCAAATGTAACTGTTAGATGTCTGAAACTTCGACTTAAAACATATTTATTTTTCTTCCGTTGATAAACGGAACGTAATATCATCTTTGGGAAGAATTTGGCTACTCTATAAAGATTTTTTCAGATTTTATGGTCTGTGGAATTTTGTTTTTCGTCCGCGATTGACTGTGCCAACAATGCTTGTTTTTAGTGACTTCAGCTTTTCTGAAACGGGGGGTGAAGTAAAGAAGTTATCTGTGGTAATGCTGTAACCGTTGTGGAAGTCTGGTTGTATGAAGTATGGACTGTTCTGATATCTACTAGATAAAATGTTCATTAAAATTTACGGCGGTCATTTTGACCGTTTCGGCGGTTCTAGGTATACTGCTGCAATACTTCATAAATTTTGGCTGACTGGAAAATTTGTTACTGGCATATCATAACTTTTCGAATTATAGGAAAAGTCACGGAAACTGCGGAAACACGGAAACTATATTCTAAATAGAAACAATTTGGCACGGAATGAAATTTTCCAAACGGTCAAACAGCCCGCCTTGGCGGTTCTAGTGTTAAAGCCTGCTGTATAATTAACATTAATTTGCGGGTACCCAACACGGTGATTCAATGGTGCTTAGCACAAATAGGATAATTAAACAATTAATGAAAAAAATATCACTAATAAAATTTAAATATTAACTTTAAATATCAACTTAATATGAACTATATCTATATAATATCTTTAATATCAATTTCAAAAAGGTGCTAGAAGGGAAAAATGCGTAAATACCTGCGTTAAAACTAGAGTGTGTTTTATGAGGATACAATTTTCTGTGCGGCGCATTTGAAAACTGGTTGATGATCAGTTTGATAATTTCTTTAAAAATGCATTAAAAACCTTTAGTTTGGGTGTAATACAGATTATAAAATTACCGAGTGTGTATACACCAAACGTTTTTTATATTTTCCTTGTAGTATATCATTAAAAGTTTGGTTCGAATTTAATTTAAAAGAAAAAGTCTGTCAACTTGGGTTTCAAGTTTAGTGTTACAAAATTCAAGTTATAGCCTTACTTATATGTATACATGGTGATTCAAAAAACGTTTACAAAATGACATGGCAAATCAGGTATACAGCAAGGATAAAAAATCACCTAGGAACATAGGATCACAAACCACTTATTGAGTCGCAAATACAGGGTTGTTTCATCGTAACTGAACCCGAGTTGACGGTAATAATTTCGAGAAAAATAAAATATTTTAATGAAAATGCAACGATATGTATCTTGTTTAGTGTGAAATGTGATAACATGATGAAAAGGTCTGAAAAAAACATGTTGCTCAAGCAATCAGTGATACCGTATGAATTGATAATCACAGGCCAAAATGTGGGGCGTCAAGTGCATACTGCTGGTGCGTATAATGTAAACTTCTACCACTTTTGTTTTGTGTCATTGCATTTACAACAAAGGAGAGAATTTCTATTAAAAGTTTCATTATAATATACTTCAATTTTCTGAAAGTTATTACCACCAACCCAAATTCAGTTATGATGAAACACCCTGTATTTGTAACTATATAAGTGGTTTGCGACCCTGTGTTTCTATGTGTGTTTTCATCCTTGTTGTACGCCTGATTTGCCATGCCATTTTGTAAACATTTTTTAATCACCCTGTATTAGATGGTAACTAAACTAAATGCCAGAAAGTAAACTGTAAAGACACTGTAAAAAAATTATGTAATGTTACTCCATAAAACTGGTGTCAGAATTGTTGCCTCCATTTTATTGGGTAATTTAACCGATAAAGCTGGCGTTACATTACAGTAATGTTTAACATTACACCAGTTATATCAGTTTAAATTACATAGTTTTATAAGTTAAATTACTTCAAAAATAGGAGGCTGCATGTCGCCGCTAATTCTACGGAAACGTTACATGAGTTTTTTAAAATGGACCATTGACAGACAATTTGTAAGAAGTAATCCTTTAAAAGGATTTCTTTCCGAAATTTTTTTGTATTATTTTTATCCCCTAACTCTTTAATTTACTACGAAACTTCCTTAAAATACCAGTTTAAGCAAAATTTTAAATAATTTAGGCTATCCTTTTCTTGTGCTGATTTTTCTTCGCAAACGTTACTGCTACGTGAGGATATAGTGAAAGTACATAAAAGACTTGGAATGCTTATTTTCGTTGCGATGTCAAACACGAGATTTCTAGACAAGTTCTGTGTTCGGACGTTATTAACGTTTCTACAATCTCAAATGCTATCGTTCCCCAGAATAAAAGAGTAGAATTAAAGTTTGAGATCAAGAGTAAAGTCAAAAATATATAAATAATTAAATTTAAAAATCAAAAAACCCGACTGCATAAAAAGCGGACTAATTAATTATTTATCATCAATGCGAAACTATTTTTTTTTTCAATTCCTACTATTAGCTCACACTCTCGCTATATATATCCTGTTCAAATTTTCAATCGTTAATAACATACTTATTATTCATTCAATCAAGCTCAAATAATTTTTTTAAAACTTGTAGTGGATGACGCTTGATGTTAATCCAGTTTTTTCAGATATTTATTCATTAATTAAATTAAATTAATTTAATTTCAATAATCGAGAGAGCCATCTTCTTGATCAAGATATTTTAAGACCGAGAGAGCCCTCTTCTTGTTCAAGGCATTTTAAGCGCCACTCAACTGGAAAGAAGAATGGGAGAAAAAAAACTCTCTTATTGACCTAAGTAGGAATCGACTTAAAATATTTGTTTTATATTACTTAATTATATTACTTACCTATTTTTTTTATTTACTTGTATTGATGACTTTTATGTTGTAGTTGTGTTTAAATGTCTGTTCCTGTCTATAAGCACTGTTTTGAAGAGGTCTAAAGATGTCTATGATGGTTAGAGTTCCAGTAAAGCTAGAGATCCTACCTACACAACTTCCAGGTTGTATAATATTTTAATGGAGTTTCTGACTGTAAAATAGTTGAATTTATAAAAACAAAATATAGTCTATAACCATCGGGCCGTTAAGACGAATTGATAGAGACCTCATTCATTAAAATCCCTCCAGCCGTTCGGATGTTTCGAGTGTATACAAAATCCACATACACAGATACGCGTGAAACACATAACCCTTTTTTTAAGTTGGATAAAAATGCACCTGAACTTCGCGCACCTAAAAAGACAAAAAACAAGTACACTGTTAAAAATGTATGCAACGTTTCTACATGAAATCGGTGGCAGCGTTGCTACTTCCATTTTATTGACTAATTTAATAGATATAACTGGTGTTACGTTACACTAATGTGTAATATTTCACTGGTTATATCACTTGAAATTATCCCATTATATAAGTTAAATTACTGCATTTTTGTTACAGTATACAAAAGAAAAGGTAAAAGAAAGAAGATGAGAGTTTATAAAATTATTTTAATAATTTATTTTGTAACACACAGTGTGTCCACATACAACCTGACCGACCTTTATTTTCGCAACCGTTGGTCCTAGATGCATACTTCCAATTACAAAAATGGTTTAAATAAGGTAAAGAATTATTTTTACAGCGATTTGGGTCAAGAAAAACATTTATTAAAAAATTACGAAATTTAAATTTTTATACGGTCCCCCGGTCCTATAAGTGATATTTAGTAAAAATTTACTGTGACACTAACAAGTAAGACAGAAAAAGTCCCATTCATCTAACATTGAAATTGACCGAGTTATGAAACTTTGAAATGCATGACTTATACCACTTTTAGGTAGCTTTCTTTACAAAAAAGCTACCTATTGCAGCCGTTCGGAGGAAAGCGATTTCAAAAAATTTTGGTATATTTTCATCGATCATGACCCCCAGACCCCGAAACCACCCTCCGTTCAAAATTGATATATATATATATATATACCCCGTACCTCCCGTAATTATGAACCGATTTCGATGTAATTCGGTGTGTGCATAGTACATACCAATGTCTCGACCGAGTTCGTTGGCCAGCTTCATCCGCCGTTTTGTTTTCAAAATGGCGGCCATTTAAAATTTTTAAAAAAATTTAAAACTTGAAATGTGGTACCAAAAAATTAAAAATGGAAAAATGTTTTTTTCTTATGTATTTGACCTTTATACAAAGATTCCGGAGCAGTTTTTGTTTCGTCTATATCTTAAAAAATGGCTGAGTTATAGCATTTTGAATTTCTAGCGTGGCTGACATTTTGAAACGTTCTGAAATTTGTCACGCGATAAAAGGCGTATTTATGAACCGATTTGGATGTAATTCGGTGTGTGCATAGTACATACCAATCTCTCGACCGAGTTCGTTGGCCAGCTTCATCCGCCATTTTGTTTCAAAATGGCGGCCATTTAAAATTTTTTTAAAAATTTGAAATGTGGTACCAAAAAATTGAAAATGGAAAAATATTTTTTTCTTATGTATTTGACCTTTTGACCTTTATACAAAGATTTCAGAGCAGTTTTTGTTTCGTCTATATCTTAAAAAATGGCTGAGTTATAGCATTTTGAATTTCTAGTGTGGCTGACATTTTGAAACGTCCTGAATTTTGTCACGCGATAAAAAGCGTATTTATGAACCGATTTGGATGTAACTTCGTTTATACATAGTACATACCAATGTCTCGACCGGGTTCGTTGGCCAGCTTCATCCGCCATCTTGTTTAAAAATGGCGGCCATTTAAATTTTTAAGAAAAATTTAAATTTGAAATGTGGTACCAAAAATTGAAAATTGAAAAAATATTTTCTTCTTATGTGTTTGACCTTGATAAAAAGATTCGGGAGCAGTTTTTGTTTCGTCTATATCTTAAGAAATGGCTGAGTTATAGCATTTTGAATTTCTCTTGTGGCTGACATTTTAAAACGACCTGATTTTTGTCACGCGATAACAGGCGTATTTATGAACCTATTTGGATGTAACTTGGTCTGTACATAGTACATACCAATGTCTCGACCGAGTTCGTTGGCCAGCTTCATTCGCCATCTTGTTTCAAAAGGGTTGCCATTTAAAAAAAATTAAATTTAAAATTCAAAATGAGGTATTAAAAAATTGGAAAATGAAAAAGATTTTTTTTATGTGTTTGGCCTTGATACAAAGATTCTGGAGCAGTTTTTGTTTCTGAAAATTTGTTCTTTTGTTGATATCTTAAAAAATGGTTGATTTATAGCAGTTTGAATTTCTAGCATGGCTAACATTTTGAAAAGATCTTGTATTTGTCACGCGATAACACACGTATTCGCCTATTTCGATGTAAGAAGGCCTGTGGATAGTATACATCAACACCTCGACCAAGTTCGCTGGCCAGATTCATCAGCCATCTTGTTTCAAAATGGCGGCCATTAAATTAAAATATATATGTATATATTTAAAGTGAGGTGCAAAAAAATTAGAAATTGAAAAAGGTTTCTTTCTTAAGTATTTGATCTTGATATAAGGATTCAGGAGCATTTTTTGTTTGTCTTTACCTTAAAAAATGGCTCAGATATAGCAGTTTCCATTTCTATTGTGGGTGACATTTTGAAAAATCTGATTTTTTTGCATGCGACAGCACTCCTATATATTAACCGATTCCGATGTGAGTGAGCATATGCACAGCAATTACTAAGGTCTCGACCAAGTTCACTGCTTAGCCTCATCCACCATGTTGTCTTAAAATGACAGGCATTTTAAGAAATTGCCGAATTTGGCAGCCAAATATAATTTACTTTAAAGAAAAGGAGCTTGGATAAAGCTGACTAATTTCGCGAAATTCTCATTCATTATATTGATAAAAATTAGTATTGAATCTCCTATATTCGGTTTCCACTAAATTGAGCTTCGTGTGTTTGCATGATATAAGTAGGCTTTTTTTAAATAAGGATTATGAAAGCTACCTCTTCCTCCCGGCACTGGCCGGAAGGACTTTTTTGCATATCAAAACAGATGATTTCGACCATGCTTTCAGGCGTCGTATATAAAGTACTTAAACTTATTTCAGGATATCTGCGGTTTGAAAGATATCGTACAACTATTTCGATTGAATTAACTTTATTAGTTAAGTTTCAGATTTGTTAAAATAATTGTATTTTAACATATGTTGTATTTTGTAAGGATTTGAGGCTATGATTTCTTTTAACAAAAATTATGTTATTTTCATAAGGTTTATTTAACTTGCAACGATCGTCTTTCCAGTTTAAAATTTGTACTCGAACTTTAACTGACTTTCAAATGTCCGATCGAAGTTAAAATTTTACATACTGACTTAAATCCGATTTCAATGAAATTTTATTATGATTTTCGACATATTAGAGAATAACACAAAAAAATTCGGATATATTACTGTCAACAAGTTTAAGATATGGTTTTAGATTAGATAACATAAACTTGCGATGGTTGTGTTTTTTAACTTTTATAATTACTTTTATGAAAATTTTAACGCTAAATAAAAGAAAATGCCCTCACTTTTAACCATCATGTCAGGATTTTTCGCAAATCATAATTTTCAAGGTTAAAAAAAGCAGAAAATCTGATACTATAAAATAGATGTAAGACTTTTTTATTCAGTTTAATTTTATTTAATTCAATAATTTATTCAATTTTGTGGCTTATACTGGGTTTCTTACAGCTAATCAGCTCAGGGTTCCGATGAGGTTGGGAGGGGAGGATGGATCAATTTTAACTTTGAGCTTTTTAACTTTGAAGTTTGCGATTTGAAAAAAATCCTGAACTGATGGTTTAAAACGAAGGTCATTTTCGGATTCAGCACTAAAAAATACATGTGAATCAATTTTCAAAAGCTAAAAAACATGACACAACCCAAAATTTGAAAGACGGTGTAATCTAACAGTATTTTAAAATATGTATCATTTTTGTAAAAAATTGAGGCTGTTGATTTTCATCCTTTTATTTAACAAAAATTCTGTTATTCTTATCCTCTTATATGTTCAGTACAAATTGTATATTTTGCATTAATATGTCAGAATGATTAAAGATTTCAAATTTATATTGCAATGCTAATTTTACTCTCAACCATTTCTTTAATATATCTGACGAAATTATATTTCTAATAATTTTGTGAATGACCCCTAATTTGCAGCAAAAAATATGCTCCAACTTCAAACAGCTATTACTCGGTCAATTTTAATCGTAGAATAACGGGACTTTTTTTGCCTTACTTGTCAGTATAACAGAAAAATTTTACTAAATATAACTTATAGGACCAGGGGACCGTATAAAAATTTAGATTTTGTAATTCTTCGCTAAATTGTTTTTTCGCTTCAAACTCTTTCTATCTTAACTCTGCACCTAATTCTGACCATTTTTGTAATTGGAAGTATGCATCTAGGACGAACGGTTGCGAAAGTAAAGGTCGGTCAGGTTATACGTGGACACACTGTAATTCCTTAACCATGGCTAATGAGCTGTAGGTTCGAATGACTATGTATATTTTTCATAATATTTTTCTGCGTATTCGTTTTCAAAATTCTAGAATTCTGAGAATTAATTCTTCATAAAATACCTCATCATTAAGAGTAAAATATTTTCCCATGAACAAAATATTTAACATTTCTGTTTTAAAAAGTATAAACATAATTAAAATAATAATTAAACAAATTATACAAAAAAACCAGTGCACCGTTTAAACGCGTAAATATTTACTTTAAATATAAATTAGCGTTCTTTTAAAAAAACTTAAAGAGAAAAAATGCTTAAAAGTTTTTTTTTTTTTTTTTTTTTTTTTTTTTTTTATTTACCATATATGTTATTAAATGTACTTTTCTGTCTGTTACGCATGTGATTAATGGGCGTTGTTATATTTTTATCACTAGTGATTAATTGCTTTTAAAATGCATTGAAAAAGTTATTTTGTCAGTGCAACGCAGTTTTTAATCTATTGAGTGTTTATAATAAAACACTTATTCTTATGTTTTTTTATTATTATTATTATTTGTTTTACATCTATACAGAACTAGTTAAAATTTTCTTTATTCGTTAAAATGCATTTATTATAGTTTGTGAAGTTCTTGTTGTTAATAAATATATTACATATTTCATTGGAATATTTTAGTCTTTTGTACTTTGCATCTAAAAAATGAAACATTAAAAAATTTGCGACGTGAAAGAAGATTATTTATTTTCTTTATATTTCTTTAAAAATTTTCTCTTAAGTTTGTGAAATGATCTGCAGAAATGACTATTTTCAGACCTGCTTAAATAAATAAATAAATAAAAGCTTTCAAAACATACCAGAAAGAAATATAAATGCCTGAAGTTTCGTTCGCCTAATTTGCTTATATATTTTTATGATGTAATACTCTGTCTATTGCACATTTGAATTGAAAATATTTTTTTTATTTCTGTCAACACTGAAGAGTTATTTTATGCAGCGTCCAAATCTTCTTGTATGAGTAAAATACTGATTTTAAAGATAGTGAGTAGCTATTTGAAGGCACATGTTTTCATGTTATTTTCATTGCTAATAAGTCTGTAAAAGATTAGCTAAAATTTTATTAATTCTTTAAAATATATTTATATAATTCAAAAAATGCTTGCCTATAGAATAAATACACATAATGATGTATTTTTTTTTCATCTGTATACAGAGTGTCCCAGGACTATTGGGACAAACTTTAAGGGGAGGAAGGGGACATCACATGTATTCAGATTTGAATAGCAATCCATGGTCGGAAACGCTTTCCTGGTGCGGTAGTGACGACATAAAATACAAGAAAGACAGGACACGAATAAGAAAAGAAATCATGTTTATTATCCTTAGTACAACAAAAAACTAAGAAATCATTGCTACATTATATTTTGCATTTTACATTTATTCATAATTTAACGTAATTGTATATTCCGTCGTCAAATTGCAGTGCTGCCACAGGTGACTATTTTAATATTGTATTCGCACCACTATTTTTAAAACATAAATTTTATAGTACATTTCTCTTGCACATATTGGCAAAGTGTATATAAAATGTCTTTTGTTTTGAAAAAGTCGTGCGAGATATAATTAAAACATAGCTGCCTGTAATAGTCCTGAAATTGAAAGATTCTGGTTGAGAAATCAAGAACTCTTTGTGATCATTGCAACATTTCGATATTTTTTGTTATTCTGTATTTTATCTTTCTTTACAAAAACCACTTAGCTCACATAGGCATTTATGCTTTGGGTTTGTTTGCTTATCAGTAGCGATACGTTCACCAATGTAGAGGTTTTTTAACCTATTATGTAATCTTCCATAATTCGGTGTACTGCCAATTCCCGTGTTTTAGCTAATAGGATTTCGTTATCGAATATTTTTGCGTAAAAGGAATCTAATTATCCACGCTTACATTAAACCATATTGCTGCTAATATATTTTTGGGGTCCATCTCCATTATCCCCTCGACAAATTTCATAAAAAAAAACTATCGCCAAACAATTTTCCAAACTTTAACGCTTAATAAAAAGTGGGCGTCAGTTGAAACCGTTACCGCTGATATATTTCATGCATAACCACATTTATTAAATGCTTGTTGTATTTAATATCATGACGTCACCGTTTAATGACGCAATCGTTATTTCAATTAATGAAAAAACTAAAAAATCAGTAAAAAATCATTAGAGATTAAACACGTGTAACGAATCTGACTTTAAGAGAATGTGAGGTCGCGATTGTTCATTTTTCACATGCGTTTAGCAGATGTAGTTTAAATTATTGTTTTATATTATTTTACTTTGCTTCTCCATTATTTACCATTTTGAATTATGTTATATACCGGATATTTCCGTGTATAAACCGATATTTTTTGCGCATTTTTTTGGCTCTAAAGTGAGGAGGCCATCTTATACACGAGTCTAAGAAAATTTCCAAAATTTATATTCTTAAATGAAAAATTATGTAAATATTAAAGACATAAAAACTTACAAATTTCTAAAAATTCTTAAATAATGCGCTCTTCTACAATGCAAATGTCATCAAACATCATTCACTATCAAAGTTATTATCACAATTTTCCAGCAAATATTTAATATCTCTATCTTTCATAGGTACATCAGGGAGAATATCGTTAATGAATAAATTATCATCATCATCAACGCAATCTTCTTCAAAAGACAGCATTTTTGCACCCACATGCAGCTTTCATTACTTTTAGAATATTTGAAATTTCGCTTTTTTTCATTCTCCATGCTCGCACTTGTTTTGCATTGAGTGTGAAATGACGAACAGCCACGGAATTATTCCACTGCTCTGCAAAACTAATGACATTTAATTAAAAACCTGTGTTATAAGCGAGGCACTTTTGTTCTGCCACCTTTTCGTAAGCCAAAGTAACAGTTAGAAGTCACGTGAAGTACAGAAAGGTTTCCCTATTTACAAAAAAAAAAGAAGTTTTGTTTTTATAAACTAAAAAGTCATAAAAGGATCATTCCATGCAAAATGAGCAAATGAGCTGTGGCAGACATGTCACAGATTTTAATGAATATCAGTCTATTTGTAGATCATATCTATTTATGAGTAAATGTAAAATAATCGATTTCAGGATTGTTTATTTAAGTATTAAAATATACATTAAAAGTGAATGCAAATTCGAGGTACTGTCTACATGCTTAAAATTTCAGTTCTGATTATTAACCTTAAGAATGGAAAGACTATATTAAAAATTATTTATAATTAGGAATGAATAATAATTAACAGATTGGCGTAAGTTAGTAATTGTATTTTTATTCCGTAATGAGAAGAAAAATTATTTTTCAAAAAATTTGAAGTAAAAATGCAATATTTCGACTGCTTATTTAAGCATGAAGGACAGCTTTGACAATGTTACTTTTTTGACATTATAGCTAAATGTATATATTTTAAATATCAGAAGTTTCATTCTTGCCTTTTTATTCCTTAATGAGAAAAAAATTAAATAGTAAAAATTGTTGAGGATAAAATGCAATATTTCTATCACTTCTTTTTAAGTGAAGGAAGGCTTTAGTAAACTTTTAGATTATTTGATATTATAGATAATAGTGTATATTTCAAATACAGAAACTTTTATTCTTGATTTCAGTTTATTTTTGCCTCAAGAGAATATTTTAAATTAGAGTAGAAAGAAATGACTGTGAACAAAAAAACTGTATATTAATTCGAAATTTAGAAAAAAAACCTAGATGGCAGCACTATTTTTTTTTCATGAAAACAAGCAATATTTTAACAAACGCGGGCGAATTCAAAGAGGTATAGCGAATGGAATGTAGAAAACATTACTATTTTGAACCCATTTTTGTTATGTTAGGAATCAAAAAGCAATTGTGAACTTTTTGAAGCATATCATGGACTTATTAATCTTTATTTTTTGTGCAATATTATTAATGTCGATTCTGTCCTTTATTTATTTTTTGCTCATATAGAAGAGGAAAAATCATGATTTTGTAATTTTATTTAAAGTTTCTAATTTTATTTTTAAGATGAAGGAAATAAATGGCGATTTTCAAACTTGGGGAATTCGATCTCCATATGTCATACTACACCAGGCATTAATTTCACAGATGTTTTCTAATTCCTTTGATTTTTATAACGTTTCTAATTTTCTCAAAATTCACAAAAATTCAATTTTTACAACCAATTTCTAAATAATCATGGTGTTACTAGATTATTATTACTCAGTAAATAAAAAGATAATTTTTCAGAGTTTACAAAATTATAAAAAAAATTCCTTTCTGTTAAATAGTTTTCAAGATACAGAACTTCAAACTTGGAACTTTGAACGATTGAACTCATGCCATTCTATATCACAAATTTTTTTTAAATGTCCAAAACTGCAAAGAAAATTTATTTTTTGTCAAGATATTTTGCAGAGCATTACTTGAATATGAATTGAACCTGTGCATCGAATTTTATTAAAATTAGTTAGTATGTGGCCACGACTTTTTTTTAAATTTTGCTCATTTTACGTGGAATGACCCAAAAAGAAGAGCGGGGCCCAAATAAACAGATTTGGCAGCGTATCAAGACAGAATAGGAGAGATCAATATTTTCAGAGATCGTATTTTTTTATGAATTATGCTCAAAATGGTTCTAAGTTTTTGTTCGGGAAATTTTTCATCACCTTTTTTTACCCGACTGCCAAGAAGGTGTATGTGTTTCACGCGTATCTGGATTTCTTTATACCTTCGAAACATCCGAACAGCTGGATGGATTTTAATGATTGAGGTCTCTATCGACTTGTCTTAACCGTACGATGGTTATAGGCTAGGTTTTGTTTTTATAAATCCATAATGGTGGCCGTAAATTCAAAATGGCTGTAGAGACGAAAAACATCTTTACGTACTATATTGAGTGGCATATCATTGGATAGGTCTTCAAAATGAAGACGATGTTTAATTGACCCTTTTACAGTCATAAACCCCGTTTAAATATTACACATCCTGGAGGTTGTGTAGTTGTATAGTAGGAACAGAGTTAGAGGTGGGACTAATTGGAACAAAAATTATACTCGTTGTAAATGGTAGGTAACACGCTCCTAATGAACATCCTAAAAATATACATTCATACTGTTGCGCAAAATGCGCTTTTTGGCGGCCATCTTGAAAAATTATGTAAAAAACTAAAAAAATGTTAAAACATGAGGTGGGGTATCAAATTACAGCAGATTTAATGCCTAAAAGGAGCATGAAATTGATTTTTAAAAGCAAAACGTTTATAAAGATCAATTAGGGGAAAATTTTAGAAAAATGATATCTACATGACTCCATAGGTAAACCTCAAATATAACTATGCTACATTACATTACACCTATACCTGATAGTGTCATGTGACAACTCCGACTGCAACATTAATTGTTATAGCAATATTGTCACATAAATATTTATCAACTTTTATAATTTCTAAATAATTTATTCATTACGAAAGGTAAGATATCAAAATGCTCTTATCTCCAAATTTCCAAAAGATCGGTTTCTGGTATTCCGCATTAATTTTTTTCCGCATTTATTTAATTTTTCTAGGTTTTCTTATGTCAAAGAAAAATCTAATACTAAAAGCAGAGTTGCCAAGTCTCCGGCTTTTTGCACACCACTATTAATTTAGAGAAAATGCTGTTCTTTTAAATCGCACAAACGTTCCAATTGAATAAAAGAACATTTTCTGTATTAAAATACTGGTACCCAAAAAGCCGGAGACTTGGCAGCTCTACTAAAAGTTTTAAGTTCTTAATCTGTGTAAATGTTCAACTTTCCTACTAGCGTGAATGCGCCATTCTTTTAGTCGCAGGTTCAAAAAGTACGTATTAAAGATGATGTATTAGTCTCTTCACATTTCATTCAGGTCATAAGAATTATGCTAAATGCGCAAGAATATACCTTCAACAAATGCGGGAACTAAAAACAACGAAACCAAAACTCTACAAAATGCTGAATGAAGACCACTTTACTGTGCGAAGAAAGGACAGGGAGTGGTCTGGTGTTTGGATCGATATGCACATTGAGCAAATGCTCATGAAATGCACTAAAAGTCGTTCTGGTATAACTCATAGAGGAGGTATGACTGACGTAAAGTCAACGTGAAACTAGGATTTTCAGCCATTCTCTATTTAGTGAAGTAGCATGTGTAATGAGTTTGCTGACCAATGTTTCACGTATTGGCAGTGAACAACATTCTGATTTAACTGATGCAAGGATGGCAAGAGATTTCGAAGATATGTAAAAGGTAATGCATTTTTTTATAGATCACAATCCATTTACTGCTACTTCAACTGATTTAAGGAATATTTTTAATGGAATTACAGACAGTAAAAACAAAGTAACTGCAGAAAATGCTGACATCATTGGAAGAATCATTCAAGATAAATTTAGCGATAAACTTTTTAAAGGTGAAACGTCATTGAAATCAGTCTACCAACTTCATTATTTGACCATACTACTCCGCAAATGAGAAAAAGTTTAAATCATCATTGGCACATTCATTAGATAGCATGAATGTCAATGAAACACACCGGTCTCATTCCCAGCAAACTTCTCACTCACTTCTTGATGGTGGTGCATTAATTCACCAGCCATGGTCCGCTTCTGCAGTATTGCGATGTCATAAGGCAGTACGAACCGTATGTCAACAGAAGGCATGGAAAACGGATAATAGCTTTTTATGGGTATGAAAAATACAAAATATATGGAGCATAGATTACGCATGAAGCAGTCGTCTGTTGTAGTATTCTTTGAGGAAAAATCACCCGTAATCAAGAAAAACAATTTTTTTTCTAACTCTGCAAACAAACAACGCTTTACCAATATGCTGGAGAATTATTTTCAAGAAAGAGGTCATTCCGTCATTCATGCAGAAGGTGATGTCGTCACTGTAATCGACAGAGAAGCTTTAAACATAGCCCAGGAAAAACATGTCACTGTAGTAGCTGATGACACTGATATTTTAATCCTACTATTATATCATTCTTCGAAAAACATTTTCATACAGTCTGCGACATAATCTGATAATGTTCGTGGTACTGAAGCCACGCAAAGATCCATTGGAGAGAAGGCCCAAAAAACATTACTTTTTATACACGCATTAACAGGATGTGACACCACCAGTGCATTATTTTGGGAAAATAAATCTTCTGCTTTCAAAAAAAATCATTCAATCGAAAATTTTATGCGAATGGGCTTCACGTTATGGATCATCCAAAGATGTTGCTATGGATGAATTGGTTGTCAATGGCTGTAAAGTTCTTTGTCACTTTATGGTGGCAACTATGAAGCAAGTGACCTAAACGTGTTTCGTTATGAACAATACATGAGGAAAATAGCTTCAGCTAAAAAAGAATTTGATATAGCTCGTTTGCCTCCAACACA
Source organism: Maratus speciosus (assembly GCA_963932465.1). Lineage (NCBI taxonomy): Eukaryota > Metazoa > Arthropoda > Arachnida > Araneae > Salticidae > Maratus > Maratus speciosus. The sequence goes on along the minus strand of OZ010786.1, from coordinate 508,551,313 downwards.
AAATGAATCGAATTACCATCTACTTCGAGTACATTTTCAGCGTTTTATATGGAAAAATCTAAATGTGCCAAATCCTGATCCAATTACCTACCCACTGTGGGGTTGGTAATTGGTTGGTGCAGAATTTCAGCCGATAGTAACAGACTTAAACCCAGCCCCAGAGAAACTGTTAAATATGATTTAATGTGCCTACCGAACTACAGTTCAAGATCCATGTAAAACTACAAAATGTGCATGTCTCCGATATGGACTTTCATGTTCTGTAGTGTGTAGTCTGATTCTACACTGTGGGGTTGGCAGTTGGTTGATGGAGAATTCCAACCAATATTAACAGATTTAAACCCAGCACCAGACAACGTGTTAAACATGATTAAATGTGCCTGCCGAACTACAGTTGAAGATACAGGTAACACTACAAAATGTACATGTCGCCGATATGGGCTACCATGTTCTGCAGTTTGTAAAAACTGTTATGGAAAGGACCGCGCAATCACAGGAGACTGCTTTGATTTAGATGACGACGAAGAGGACATTTGAATTTGGTTACATAAATATGATTTTATAGATATACGTAAATACATTTTCTGGTGTATTTATTTCAAATTTTTAAATTTTTTTAATAAAATTATGTTTTTCAAAAATCCAAAATTCTTCATTTTTTTGCCATCATTTTTTATTTACCTATATTTTTAAAAACAAATATATTCTTTTTCAGCTCAAAATTACCAGTAATTTGATACCCAAAATGGCTGCTTGCGATTTTTTCAAAATTTACATATATTTTTTTTTTGAAGATAGCCGCCAATAAACGCATAAATAAACGCATTTTGCGCAACAGTACGACTGTCTATTTTTAGTAATTGTCTATTTTTTGTTCATTAGGAGCGCGTTAACTACCATTTACAACAAGTATAATTTTTGTTCCAATTAGTTCCACTTAAAGGTGTTTTTTCCCTTATTTCTACTGCATTGTAGGTAGATTCTTTAGCTTTACTGCAACTCTAACCTTCATACACATCTATAGGCCTCATCAAAACAGCGTTTATAGATAGGAACTAACAATTAAACACAACTTAAAAGTCATCCGTACAATTAAATAAAGAAAATAGGTAAGTAATATAAAAAATATTTTCACATTGACGAGAAATAATTAATTAGTTCGGCAGTCGGGTTTTTTGATTTTTTAAATTTAATTTTTACTTCTTAACATCGGCTTTTTGGACGATTTTCTGCTGAAAAGTCGTATACTCGGCTTATATGCGGATCGGCTTGTACACGTAAATATACGGTATTTAATAATTTTTAGATGCGTTCGTAAGTATATAAATACGTAGCACCTATAGTCGTCGTCCAGTCCGTCTGTCCGTCTGTCCGCATATAACAGAGCAAAAACTCCCAAACCGCATGGTATGAAATTTTAAATATATGATTATTACAAAATTTTGTCGAGCCATTTCAAATTTTATGAAAATCGGAAGTATATTTTAATTAGAGGGGTAGTCAAAAGTTTTCCGTTACATTACGGCCAACGGAAAAAATTATTGCAGGTGCATTATAATGATGTTACAGCCTTTCGAATGATCTGAAATTTCAAATATATAATTGTTGCAAAAATTTGTCGAGTTATTTCAAATTTTATGAAAATCGGATGTAATGTTTAATTACATGGACAGTCAACATTTTTCCGTTACATTACGGGGAATGGGAAAAAAAATTATTGCAAGTGCATTTTATTGATGTTACAGACTATGCACTTATGAAGCGCAAAAAAATATACAGTCAGTACAATATGGGGTGCAAAAAATATGTATAAAACTAGTTAAAATACGTACCTCATTTGCCACGTTTGACGAGCAATTTCCAACTTGTTTGTATACTAAATTACTATTTTGTATTCAATTGGTCATTGACATTGGTAAATATAACTGGCGATTAAAAATAATTTTTGGTGATCTATCTTCTTAGCACGCATCACACCCAAATTACCAAATTCACTGACGATTACTTTGATGAAATGAGATATTGGGCTGTCAACACTAATCTCAGAATATATACATATTTGAATGGAACTTATGTCTCAAACAATAAGTTTTTTACTCCCCAGAATGCTATTTCTTTCTCCCAGCTTATTTTGTCTCCAATAAATAACGTTACCTTGTATAGCGCCAGCCGTAAAACAAAAGCCTATGTTTCATTGTGCGATTAAATACTCTACAGCATTTTTTAAAACTTCTAAGCATCGCACATTTTCAAATTTTATACCGTCGTATTGGGGGGGGGGGGGGGGAGTACTTTTTTAATGCAATTTGTTTGAAAACTGCATCTCCATTTGTTTTTATGTAGTTGTTAGCGACACTTGTTTCATTTTGGCAACTCAAGTACTCCATTTCTGTAGAAAGTAAAGAAAAAATTGTTGAAAAATAGCAATTATATCTTTTTGTTGCCATTTCTCATAAAAATTTAAAAATAAATTAATTAAAATACGTGCTATTTTGAGAAAAATATAAATAAAGAATTTATGATAAAACATGGAGCTATTATAAACTATATTTAATTTTAAGTATCTATATTAATGCAAATGACGTCATTTTACATAAATAAAAGCGTGTGCTTTAAGTCTTAAAATTGAAATATGTTTTGCAGTCGGTTCCGATTATCCGAGTTCCGCTTAATCGAAATATTTTGTTGTGATCGACTGGTGGCTTCTATTATTATGAAACCACCATTATAAATAAAGCGTTGGGTGAAGATGAAAGAGCAGCCGTAAAAATTTGGAACTCTGATTTTCTGGTCAGAATGGAAAAAAAATAGAAAAAAATTATGGCCCCTTTTTTTCCATTCTGACCAGAAAATCAGAGAAAAAAATTATGCCCATTTTTTTTCCCATTCTGACCAGAAAATCAGAGTTCCAACTTATTACGTCTGCTCTTTCATCTTCACCTAACGCTTCATTTATAATGGCTGTTTCATAATAATAGAAACCAGTTTAAATTATCTTTTTAAAAATGTAAATTTTATGCAATATTATTGGAAAAAAAAAAATATTTTCAATCGTCGCCTGGCATATGAAAAAAAAAAAAAAAACCAGTCAGTGTGTAACTGTTTATGACAGTCACATGACTTGAACTATTATATTATAAAGGATTTAAATATATTATTATTTACTGAGGGAATTATAATACAGTGGGAAGGCGAAATATTTCAGCATCTTTGACTTTCAATGAAATATGAAGTAAATAAAATAGTCAATTTATGTGAATTGCACGTAGAGGGTGATTCAGAAGTGATGGCGCAAATTTAAGAGGTGTTATTTCAAACTACAATATTTAATACTTATTCAGGAAACAAGGGTCACAACACATTTATTCTGTAAAGCTTATAGGATGTCTCGCTGGATTCATAATTGAAATTTTTGATCATAACATTAACAATAATGACGGTATTTTAAAGAAATTTAAATTAAAATGATTTTTCATTGCGAAAAATTTAATGCTGCCATAAGAAATGGTAGTAATGGCAACCATCCTTATTTAAATAAAACTGGTATCTGAACTACATGCTTGTTTTTCCCGAATGAAATGGAAAATACATAGTAGGGTTCGCAGTTTGGCCTCCTTTTTTAGTATGAAATTTCAATTCTATACCAGAAATTCCGAATAGTAATTTTTTGCTATATTTAATTTAAAGATTTCTTGGTTGCATAAAATAAAAAATCTTCTTTCGGAATTTGCTTTATGATTTCGGAATTTCTGAATAAAACAGTCGGCCAAACTATCAACCCTGTTTATACGGTTTCACTTATCGAAATGTGGTACATTTTTATCGCTTTTCATTATATTATCGCATTTCACCAAAATCAAGGTAAATCGATTGAAATCTGCTTTCTTTGAGATGGAAATGTAATCAAAAGTTATGTTAAAATTGGAACGAAACATCCTTTATTTTTTGTGTTAAAAAATGGTTTACGACCTTTCTTACCAAATACAAAATGTTTTGTTATACAAAATGTATACAAAATGTTTTGTTTTGACTACTTCTTAAAAATTGTCCAAACATTTTAAGCACTCTGTATAAAAACACAGTCACGCACATTTTTAGAAAGATTACGTGGTCATTACTTCAATTCATAAATTTTAAAGGGCAAATTTTAAGTGTTCAATCCGATAATCTTGTTTCTATACTGTAATTCTACATTGTGCTTTGCATGGTACAAGGGTTTTTCATAAAAGTTCCAGTGGTATTGTTTGTCATTCCTCTTTCACTGCTTTTTAGAGTCACTCAATAGTAGTGGGTTTGTGCTTAGAAAGAGCTCTTTGCAGAAGACCAAAAGCATGATATAGTCCAGAAGTGAAACGTCACAGGAATTCGCATAAATATGTTGAAAAGGTATATGTGCGATATCTGTGTCACTTTTATTTTTTAAGGAATGCAGTTGTAGTTTTATAGTATAATTAATGTATTTCTCTTGCTGCAGTTTCACTGTTTGATAGTTTTGGGATAACTATCCCACCTCTGCGAACTGATATATCCGTTCACTAATCTGTAGGTTTCACTTCAATAGAAGCATTATTTAAATTAATATAATTCTACAGCAATAATCCAGTTTTTAAAAAATTCTGATTAAATTAAAAAAAAATTAAAAAACCCGCGAACTAATTAATTATTCCTCATCAATGTGAAACTACTGATATATTACTTACATATTTATTTTATTTGCCTGTATTGATGACTTTTAAGTTGTGTTTAATTGTTAGTTACCATCTATGAACAATGTTTTGACGAGGCCTATAGATGTCAATGAAGATTAGAGTTGCAGTAAAACTAGAGAACCTACCTACACAACTTCCAGGTTGTGTAATATTTAAACGGAGCTTCCGACTGTAAAATAGTCAATGAAATATCGTCTTCATTTTGAAATACCTATCCAATGATATGCCACTCAATAGGGTGCGTAATTTTTTTTCGTTTCTACCCCCATTTTGTATTTTACGGCCGCCATTTTGAATTTATAAAATAAAACCTAGTTTATAACTATCGGACGGTTAAGACAAATCGATAGAGACCTCATTCATTAAAATCCATCCAGCCGTTGGGATGTTTTGAGGGTATAAAGAAATCCACATACCCAGAAACGCGTGAAACACATAACCCTTCTTGGCAGTCGGGTAAAAAATTAAGTTAAGATTAAGACACTCAATACTTATATACCTATACGTAATAAAAAATAATATGTCATTTTGGAAGAAACATGTTATTTTTAGCATTTAAAAAAAATACAAAGAAAACAACATTACAATTCTAAAGAAATGGACTTTTTATGGAAACACTTGGACTTGGAAACGCATAATGTGATTTTGACATTTTTCCATTCTTCTGAGAATTAAAAATCTATGAGAGTATTCCCATTCTTCTTTGAAATCAGCGTCATCATTTTCTCTATTTTCGGTAGTAAAAAAAGCCAATTATCGCTAATTTCATTTATGTAAGCTCATAATTTATCATGGGTAACAATGTATTTCTATTTCACTCCTGCTGAATAATTTTCATATAGGAGCCTACAAAATGTCTCGTGTTGAGCAATATACCGCGGCAGAAGACGATGAACAGTAGGTTTTTTAGTTTCTTTAAGCTCTAAGTCTTAGTTTATTATTTTGTTTATAATTGACACAAAGGTATTTAAAGACTTTTAAAATGATTTCTGCAAATTTTCTCTTGTTAATAGCGATTTCACTTTAGAAACATGAGAAGGAGTACAAACTTTGACATTTAAGGCGATACTCGGCGCAATAAAACATAGGTAGAAAAAACAATGTTATTAGCACCAGTAGTTATTAACTTGTAGAAAACTAGTTTCGGTAGAATTCAGTGAATCACCAGGGAAAACAATTAAGGAATTTTGCTTAAACATATAGAAGAGAAGCGGAATGAAGCGATAGGTTTATTAACCAATAGAATTACAGGAATTTACGTGAGACCAATAGGAATTTGGCAATAGGAAAATTGCATAGGGAAAGGAACTGATAATATGCAAAATGCTAGTAGATATTAAGAGAAAGATGTTTTAATATAATATTTCTATGAATCATATAATGCGGTTGTAGATGTCACAATTAACAATATTATTATGTTTTTATAGATATCGGATGCTTTAAGAGAGAAAAGTTCATTTATAGAATTCCGTCTAGAGATAATTTTAGCTGAGTAAAAGTCAATACCCAGCAATTTTTTTGTAATGACATATTTGTTAGCTTCTTGTTTTTGAATATAATGCAAGTGTATTCGAATTTTTAAAGATCGTTTGTTATGTCCAATATATTAAAGACCGCACTGATAATTAAGGAGTCTCAGGACTGTTAAAATGAAAAAAAAAGAGACAATTTTCAACATTTAATATCTTAAAATGTATGTGATTTTAAAACACAATTTTTATTGAGATGAAAGATATAAGTGCTTTATTTTATTTTATGCATTTAAAAAATTGCAATATCCAGAATTACCATTTACAGGGTGCTCCAAACAGTAAGATATTTGACAAGCAGAAAATTGGTATAACAGCTTACAAAATAAATATTGCAACTAGAATAAAAATTTTGGCGTCTACTTATACTTCATAATGCAGTAATTACCCTGAACCTAAATAAATTTGTATTTAAAGCATTTTTATATTTTTAATACAAAGTTGTATTTATCTAATACAAAAATTTGAAAATATCAACAACATAATCACTTAAAAAAGTTTTTTTTGAACAATAAAAAGGAAATTTTAGGTTCAGTTTATGTAGATTAACATGAAACGTATATTTTGTAAATTTCATGAAAAAATATTCAAAAATTTTTGAGATACCGTACGCGTTATGCCCAATAAAGTCATTTGGAGAAAAAGGACTTAAAGGTTTCGAAAATGCCGCTTCAGCTATTGAGCGGGTATAATTCTAAAAGCCATAACTTCTTTTCTAACGAGAATTTGAAGGAAACGATTATATTAAAATGTTCAGAAAAGATAGAACATTGGCATCTAAAAAATTTAAAATTAAAAAATTTTAGATGCTTTATGAGTCTTGAGACCCCTTAATTCTACGGATACCCCATGAGTTAGATAACTCGATAGAATCTTAGAGTTTGGCGAGAGTAAGTTCATTGGCGGGGATGAGAATTATTTTGAAATCATATTGTCGAAGAACCTTAACAGTGGGAAAGCTCGATTTAAAAAATTATGGTAAAACAGTGCTGATATTGGAAAATGAAGAATACTGAGGTGAACTCAAATAACGAGGTTACTGTAGTTTAAATAAAACAATATCAATAATAGAAGAGTAGTAATTTGCGTGAGTAGCAATGGCTTTAAGATATTGAATTTGAAAATTTAGTGAGTAGGAATGTGAACAAATGTGTATAACCAGATTTATAGAGGTATAAAAAGCGGTCATTGTCTGGCTATGAAGATGACATGACCGAGCATCGCTTATTATTTTCCCCCAGATATTTCCACTTATCTTCCATATACAGGAGCAAAATTCCATAATTCTTTACACTGATGACGGTATGCTGAATGTTACCGAAACTAGACAGCTACAAGTTAATAATTTCTGGTACTAATAACGTTCTTTCTTCTTTACAGGTTGTTTCAAAATTATATGTCAGAAGTGTAAAGGCAGGTAGAGGTGACCTTAGTAAGCTGATTTCGTATGGGAAAGTTGGTGCGGAAATGCAGTGTTGAGGCGGTAGAGGACGCTGTTAATTTCAGTAGATAAAAGCATTTGTCACTGTCCGCACAGATTTCGAGCAACATGCTTCGTTACACCAATATCGTTACACCAATGTCATTACTCCAATCCTTGAGGACATGCATTTCATGTATGAGGCTGCGCAAGAAAATGAAGCGGCTGTTCAACGTATGCACATGTAACGATTTACAAGAGGGAATATGCCGGATCGTCGAACATTTGTCTTCTTTGGAAGTTGTGCGCAAGCGGATCATTTTATGTCTCGAGGCGTGATACGGTCACTGGAAGTTATCGCAGAATTCCTGAAGCAGAAAAACCAATATTATGCATAGTAGAGGAATGTCCTTCGAAAAGCTCGAGATTTGTTGTGTGTGAGCCATTTCCTTTCGAAGCCACATACTTGAAATGCATGTTGGTAAGCTCCGCATTGGTGTGACGATGCATGTTGCGAGAAATTCGTGCGAGGAATGACGACTCATGTCAGCGAAGCGCTTTCATCCGAAGAACTCAACAGCGCCAGCTACTGCATCAACATTGCATTTCCGCACCTACATACCTATATGAAATCTGCTTACTAAGATCCCCTTTACCTGCCTATACATTTATGACACATAATTTTGAAACGAACTGTATATACATTACAAATCTTTATCGGTATTCATTTGGATTCTTCGTTCCATATAGAAGCGCTGCTTCACAAGCTTGCTTGTGCGGTTAATAATGTTGCTTAATTGAACTTTAAATATGTTCTTGCCTCACGAAATTTCTATATAATGTGTTTCACAAAAATTTTTAACATCGGAATAAAAATATTTTTCAACGGAAAGCGCAAAAACTTATCCTTTGATTCACAGCTTGTTTAGATTCGCCATTTAAAAAATTATAACATTTAAAATTTGATAGTACCAGGCGACATTTTTTATTTTAAATAAAAAGTCATGTATCTGTTTATTTAAGTGACCGAAATATAGAAACAGCACAGATTTATCCATCATTTTTGGATTTCACTTTAGATTACAAATACCCCCCTCCCCCAAATAGAAAAAAAATCTTAGTACAAGAATTATTTGTTTATATTGCATTTACAAGTAACATAACCTAGAGGATATAAACAAATCATATTAATTGAGAAACAGATTTCAAAAGGAATGTATTGTTAATCATTAAGAAGAGAAAAAGATATATATTCCTCATGTTTGCCTTTGATTAATTATTTAATTTCTGTTTCTGACAAAGAGAAGATAAGTTTTTTTCTCTATCTTCATTGAAATACACATGATAAAAAGTTCCACAAGATTAAAAAAAGGCATGGTGACTAGCTTTTCTATTTTTAGAGTGAATAATTTATTACTTACCCGGCATATAAAAAACTATAACATAAGGTTAGGTAATGTTAAGAATGTAGATATATATATATATATATATATAATTGAAGTGGATTTTTCTAGTATCTACCAAATAGCGAATATTTATATGTATATATATTTATTTATTTATACATATACATATTTACATTATATCATCAAATATATGTCTAAATAAGTAGCTCTTTACATACAATTTATTTCTTATAGCTGTTTCTTCTTCTCGTCATTATAAGTAATATAATGAACAAATTTCTGCATTTTAGGTGATTAAAGAAAATTTTCAAGAGGTATTTTAAACTAAAACTTTTATAATAATTTCCATTACAGCAATGAGTTTCTAAAAACATAGAAATGTCAATAGAAATAACTGTTTTATATTATTTATTGTACCTTTTGAACACATGTGTCATAATCAAAGTATTTGAAATTAAGTTTTGTTTCTATTTGTTATAGATATTCTAATCGGGATTTTCTTTTTTAATGTTTCAATTAATACATTTCCTGCACCGTGTCTTTTTTGCGAATAACTATTTTTTGTTAAGATTCTGCAGTACACAATTTGACTGGTATTACTTTAAGCAAGTTTTTGTGTATTACATTTCAATATGTAATTTTTCAAATTTATTCCTTGTACTTTAATTGATTTATCCGAGGTAGAATTTCAAATTACATTAGATGTATACACAGGATAGATTTAAAATACATTAGAGTCAATATCTGAAAAGTGGACAATTTCACTCCAGAATTGTTTTTTTTTTTTTTTTAATTAATGTACCAACTTCTAAATACAATTATATACTATGATAAATGTTTTGCCAATTAAATGCTGTAGTGTTTTATGATCAAGGATGTATATTCTATGCGTAGAGTAAATTTTTATTGAAGAAAGTGTCTGTTAACACCATAATCAGTGTCTAATATTTGGGACTGAGATGATTGGGACTGAGGTGATGTTTTTGTCTTAAATGCTGCACAGCCATTTTATTGAATGATTTTGAACACATGTAAATGATTAAATATTCCATGTGACATTTGTATGTTACATGAATAAAGTTGCAATAAGCTTCTTTTTTTATATACATAAAAAGTTAAATATGGGAACACGAATGATGCTATAAAAAAACACCCATCCTTTTTCAGAACAAAAAACTAAATATTTCTAAAAATGAAACAAAGATAAGAACAACTTACATTCATCCATGGTAGCTAGTTGAACTGTAGTTGCTGTTGCAATGGAAATAATTCTGCCAGCGACATCTAGTATCTGTTAACCTAAATGTGTGGTTAGAGGGGATGAGATGATGGTCATCCTCAGGGACAAATATATTTACTACAGTATTTTACTATACAAGGTATAGTAGTAAAGGAGCATTATATTTTCCCATAATAATAGCAAAAGTTAAAAATTTTTATAAAAATTTTTACAACATACATTTAATATTGGATATTTGTACCTGGGGACAGAGACTGAAATGATGATTTCGTTTGTTTAAAACTTAAAATTAATTATTTATACATCACCATATGTCCATTTATCATTGTTAATTGTTATAACAAATGTTACAATATATTACATTTTTCAGTTTTTGGTTTTAGTATAATTAATGGAATATTATTGGCAGTGGACGCAAATTTTCCAATTTTCAGATATTGACCTGTTACTTGTATACTTAAGGTGTAAGCGCAACACCAGCACATCGATATTGCTTGATTTTAAAAGGTCTCAAGACTCTTAAAATCGGAATAAATGAAAAGAAAAAGACTGTATTTCACATTTAATAACTTAAAATGTGTATGATTTTAAAAGGCAATTTTTGTTGGGATAAAAGATATAAATATGTTCTTTTATTTCATGTCTTTAAAAAATTACAAGATGAAGAAATAGCATTTACAGCGAGCTGCAAACTGTCTTACATTAGAGGAGCCAAAAATTGGTATCACACATTACGCGCAAAATTACAAAATAAATATTGCAACTAGAAGGAGAATTTAGATGAATACTTATACTTCGCATTATAGTAATTACCCTGAACCTAAATAAATTTGTATTTAACGGATTTTTATATTTTTAATATAAAGTTGTACATGACTATTACAAAATTTTAAAATTTCAACAGCATAATCACCTTATAAAATATTTTTTTTTGAACAATGAAAAGGAAAATTTAGGTTCCGTTTATACAGACTAGCATGAAACGTACGTTTTGAAAATTTCATGAAAAGTTATTCATAAGCTTTTGAGATAATCTGTGCGTTATGCACCAAAAACGTCATTTGGAGATAAATTGCTAGAAAGTTTCGCAAACTGCGCCGCTTCAGCTATTTAGCGGGTATAATTCGAAGAGCCATAACTTCTGTTCTAATGAGTATTTCAAGGTTTTGGTTTTGTTTATGACGGCCAATTATCAACACGGGGGATATAGTATAGGCCCTGAGGGAGTGGTGCACTCCGTGGGGGTCTTTCTAAGGCAACCTAACCCGTATTTACACTTTTAAATCCAAGGTTCGAAGAAAACTCCGAACGATTAGGCAAACGGGTGCGATTGGGTTCGAACCCAGCACCTCCCGTCTACCAGCTTCGAGAGCAGAACCTCTCGGCCACTGGTGGGGCAAAGAGAGAATTTCAAGGAAACAATTACATCAAAATGTTCAGAATAGACAGGAGTTTAACATCTAAAAATATTAAAATTCCGATAGTAAATCATACAAATATTTCTTTATGTATTCCTTAAAATACTTTTAATAAAATGTTAATAGAATTTAGTTTAATTAAGGCATACTAATTAAGAATTTTCGGAAAGATGATTTGGGGTAGAATAAATTGGGTGAAGATGGAGTAGTTTTTGACTTTATTGTTTTAAAAATCACCTGTTGTTTTTATTTGTTATTCATTGATTTCTTGTTACAGTTTGCACGCTTATGTATCATTTAAAACCTTATTTCATTTTACAGATATTATATAAAGCATAAAAAAATTTGTTTTGTAAACACATGCATTTAGGCAAGTTACCCATACCTATGGGTAAGATGGCCAACTGTCTAAGGGTAAGATGCCTTGTGGAGTTTCAATGTAAAAAAAAAAAAAAAAAAAAAAAAAAAAAATGTGAAGGAGTTTAAAACATAATGCGACAAATAAAAGTAACTTTAATATTTTAGACATACTAAAGTTGTTAACATACTTAATATTAGGAAATTACAAAAATATGAATGTAACAAACGGTGGCATTTTAATAAAAGGACAAACTAATATTTGAAGAAAAAAAAAAGTTATGTTCTACTTAACATTTAAAAGAATTATAGCTCTTAAGTATTCATATTTTTAAACTTTATAATAAGTTTAAATACGATGAAGCACTGTGATAAAGTACTTTAACGTGCAGCTTTTTTTGTTGGTGTTCTTCAAATGCCCCTTTGTTCTTTTCAGCTATAACTCAGATCTGCCACATACTGCACATTTGTTTAGGAACTTTGAGCAACTTTTATATAACCAACACTTTCACAGAATACATTTGATCCTATCACATTTTTCAGAGGTGTTATTGCACTCTGCTAGACACTCTGAACACTGATTCTCATTCACTTAAAAAAAAAAAAAAATCCCCATCTTCTGAATCTTGGTAGGAAATTTAATCCGTTATCTTTGCAAATCAGATCAAAATAGCGTGTTTTTAGAGTCAATGAATTTTTTTTTAATCAGTTGATTAAAATCACGATTTAATCACTGATTTAAATTTTCTGATTAAAATCCCCGGCAAGTTAGTTAATAGCCAAAAGTAATTTAAACAATGAAGAAACAGCCAGGCATTTGACCGCAATGGAAAATAACTGGCATGTTACCCCAAGGGAAAACAACCGGCATCTTACCTCTAAAAATTTTGTCGACTCACCCCAAAGTATTGGACAAGGCGGCGGTACCCCCACTGAAGTGAAGAGGCCGGAATCGACCGCCATTTATGATTTGCAGAAAAGCCACAAGTACCAGTACTCTCTAAAAACATCAGCTTTATTTCTCTGGTGTTTAAACTAAGACTTATATATGCAAATAAAGATGTCACGTAAAAGATATTTGACACTTACCAGAAGTGTTAAGACGAAATAGCAATAAAAAAATACCACTTAAAATTTATTTTAAAAGACCGAAAATGGAAATTAAAATATCAATAGTGTACCCTCTTATTTACAACTGAACAGGACTTCCGTATAGCGCCTGCGAACAGGAAAACTACGTGATTCGGCATCTTGTACAACACGGCATCTCACCTCAAGTTACTCTATATGTGTTGTGTGAAGGTTTATTAAAAATATATTCCATTAATCCACTTAATATTACATATATCAGATCTAAAAATAATGTCCATTAACTACAACTTAAAATAATAATCATGTTTGTAGATGAAAATAAATTTTCAGTGAATTAACTATTAAAATAGAAAATGCATTATGAAATTTAAGTCAAAATTAAAAAATAAATAAATATATGACAGATACTTACTTAACTAGTATGTTGTGGCCATCACAAAACTTTCTTCTATCTCATACTTGTCAATACTTCAAAATTCATTATCACAGTGCATCTATGCTCATCATGAGGATTCTAAAAAGATGAAATTCCGTGCATTAGTTCTTGAGATATTACTGTCCATGAAATCGTGTAAATCCATCAAAATGCAGCATAGCAGCGCCACCTATTGGGTGATTTACACCAGACCCTAATTATCATCCACATGTGTCAATGTCTAACTGAATATGAAGTTTGGGGAAAATCCGTGCATTAGTTCCTAAGATAGAGCTATTGCGCAAATCATGACAAATGCAGCATAACAGCGCCACCTGATGAGCGATTTACACAACCACATAATCAGTATCAACATTTATCAAGGTGTACTTGAATCTGAAGTTTGATGAAAATTCGTGCATTAGTTCTTGAGATAGAGCTATTGAGGAAATAGTGCAAAATGCAGCATAGCAGCGCCACCTATTGGGCGATTTTCACCAACACGTAGTCAGCATCATTTCATATCAAAGAGTAACTGAATCTGAAGCTTGATGAAAATATGTCCATTAGTTCTTGAGATACAGCGATTGAAGAAATCGTGAAAAATGCTGTATAGCAGCGCCACCTGTTGAGCGATTTACCCCCAAAATGTACAAAATGTCAATTCATATCAAGGATTAACTGATTCTGAAGTTTAGTGAAAATTGTTGCATTAGTTCTTCAGATACCGCTATAATGGAAATTCTGAAAAGTGCAGCATAGCAGCGCCACCTGTTGAGCGATTTGCACCAAAATACAAGAAGCACTAATTCATATCAAAGTATACATGAATCTGAAGTTTGTTGAAAATCCAAGCATTAGTTGTTGAGATAGAGCTATTGCGGAAATTGTAAAAAATGCAGTATAGCAGCGCCACCTGTTGAGCGATTTACACCAAACTGTACAAAACTTCAATTCATGTCAAGGATTAACTGAATCTGAAGTTTGATGAAAATCCGTGCATTAATTCTTGAGATAGAGCCACTGAGGGAATTGTAAAAAATGCAGCATAACAGCGCCACCTGTTGAGCGATTTGCACCAACATGTAATCAGCATCAAGTCTTATCAAGGACTAACTGAATCTGAAGTTTCATGAAAATCCGTGCTTTAGTTCTTGATATAGAGCCATTTTGGAAATCATAAAAATGCAGCATAGCAGCGCCACCTGTTGAGCGATTTGCACCAACACGTAATCAGCATCAAGCCATATCAGGGACTAACAGAATCTGAAGTTTCATGAAAATCCGTGCATTAGTTCTTGAGATAGAGCCATTTCGGAAATCATACAAAATGCAGCATAGCAGCGCCACCTGTTGAGCGATTTGCACCAAAAACTAATCAGCATCAATTTGTATTAGGGACTAACTGAATATCATATTTTATTAAATTCCGTGCATTAGTTCTTGAGATAGAGCGCCCACAAAATTTGTGTCACATACACACAGACAGACAGACAGACAGACAGACTCACAGAGTCACAGACAGACATTTTGTAAAAACATGTTTTTCGGGTTCTCTGACCTCTAAAACGTGTAAATCCGTCGAAAACCGGAATTCGAAAATTTTCATGAATCCAATACTTTCTTCTTGTAAAGATAGAAGAAAGTAAAAATAGGTAGATGTTATAAAACTATATAAAATACCATATAATACAAAATGTTATGCTGTTGTGTTACTTAGTTTTGGATATGTAATGCAAGCAATGTCAAAAATATCTGTTCAAATTTACCTTGATTTGGATACTTATCGCTCTAGATATTTCATCATAAATAGGAACATCGTCCCAATATTTTCTTTCAGTTTTGTAAAGTGTTATACTTTAATATTATACAAAAAAATGTGACCTATTAAAAAGTTTTCAGGTGATCTCCTCCCTTAAACGGAGACGTTAAAGTCATGAGTTGTGTAAGTCACATTTTTAAAATACTCATTAACAAGAGTTCTATGGCAAGCTATACTAAATTCCAATGCATTTAAATATTTTAAGAACGATTTTAGATATAAAAACAGTTTCGCGGAACTATCGCTTATACTGAACTTTCTATTAATAATATTCATATGTCCAAATACCATCTTTACGATTAGCATTTACATCATAAACTACTGGCTTTCAACATGTGGCTTTAAATACCTCAATTATAAGTCTTTTAATGATAGCGAACAAGCAACGATCTATAAATCAATGGCAACGATCTATAAATAGTATAATGGCAGAAAAATTTAAAACACCATAAAAAATAATTAGAATGCGTAAAATGCTTTAAGAAATATTTAACTGTTATTGTGTACCACACCACATTATTAATATAAAAATTATTGATGATTCTTGCGGTACAATGAACACGTTTTACATTTTCATGTATGTTTAGTCAAATTTTAATTTTAATATTTTAAAACCTTCTAAGTAATGTCATTATAACATGGAAATACTTCACCGATGGGAAAAACTTAATTGATAACTCTTTTTATCCATGCAAGTATTTCCTTATTCTTTTTTTGTTTTTAAAGTTCTCCGATATAGGGTGACCCAGCTAGTAGGTGATCAAATAATGTCAGTGCTACGGGATTTTTATTATATTTCCTTACTTTTAAGTTTTAGAAGTGAACTTGAACTAACATGATTTCTACAACCGAAAGTGCAACGATCTATAAATAGTATAATGGAAGAAAATTTAAAACACCATAAAAAAATAAGTGGAATGCGTAAAATGCTTTAAGAAATATTTAACTGTTATTCTGTACCACACCACATTATTAATATAAAAAATATTGATGATTCTTGCGGTACAATGAACACGTTTTACATTTTCATGTATGTTTAGTCAAATTTAAATTTTAATATTTTAAAACCTTCTAAGTAATGTCATTATAACATGGAAATACTTCACCGATGGGAAAAACTTAATTGATAACTCTTTTTATCCATGCAAGTATTTCCTTATTCTTTTTTGTTTTTAAAGTTCTCCGATATAGGGTGACCCAGCTAGTAGGTGATCAAATAATGTCAGTGCTACGGGATTTTTATTATATTTCCTTACTTTTAAGTTTTAGAAGTGAACTTGAACTAACATGATTTCTACAACCGAAAGTGCAACGATCTATAAATAGTATAATGGAAGAAAATTTAAAACACCATAAAAAAATAAGTGGAATGCGTAAAATGCTTTAAGAAATATTTAACTGTTATTCTGTACCACACCACATTATTAATATAAAAATTATTGATGATTCTTGCGGTACAATGAACACGTTTTACATTTTCATGTATGTTTAGTCAAATTTAAATTTTAATATTTTAAAACCTTCTAAGTAATGTCATTATAACATGGAAATACTTCACCGATGGGAAAAACTTAATTGATAACTCTTTTTATCCATGCAAGTATTTCCTTATTCTTTTTTGTTTTTAAAGTTCTCCGATATAGGGTGACCCAGCTAGTAGGTGATCAAATAATGTCAGTGCTACGGGATTTTTATTATATTTCCTTACTTTTAAGTTTTAGAAGTGAACTTGAACTAACATGATTTCTACAACCGAAAGTGCAACGATCTATAAATAGTATAATGGAAGAAAATTTAAAACACCATAAAAAAATAAGTGGAATGCGTAAAATGCTTTAAGAAATATTTAACTGTTATTCTGTACCACACCACATTATTAATATAAAAATTATTGATTATTCTTGCGGTACAATGAACACGTTTTACATTTTCATGTATGTTTAGTCAAATTTAAATTTTAATATTTTAAAACCTTCTAAGTAATGTCATTATAACATGGAAATACTTCACCGATGGGAAAAACTTAATTGATAACTCTTTTTATCCATGCAAGTATTTCCTTATTCTTTTTTGTTTTTAAAGTTCTCCGATATAGGGTGACCCAGCTAGTAGGTGATCAAATAATGTCAGTGCTACGGGATTTTTATTATATTTCCTTACTTTTAAGTTTTAGAAGTGAACTTGAACTAACATGATTTCTACAACCGAAAGTGCAACGATCTATAAATAGTATAATGGAAGAAAATTTAAAACACCATAAAAAAATAAGTGGAATGCGTAAAATGCTTTAAGAAATATTTAACTGTTATTCTGTACCACACCACATTATTAATATAAAAATTATTGATGATTCTTGCGGTACAATGAACACGTTTTACATTTTCATGTATGTTTAGTCAAATTTAAATTTTAATATTTTAAAACCTTCTAAGTAATGTCATTATAACATGGAAATACTTCACCGATGGGAAAAACTTAATTGATAACTCTTTTTATCCATGCAAGTATTGCCTTATTCTTTTTTGTTTTTAAAGTTCTCCGATATAGGGTGACCCAGCTAGTAGGTGATCAAATAATGTCAGTGCTACGGGATTTTTATTATATTTCCTTACTTTTAAGTTTTAGAAGTGAACTTGAACTAACATGATTTCTACAACCGAAAGTGCAACGATCTATAAATAGTATAATGGAAGAAAATTTAAAACACCATAAAAAAATAAGTGGAATGCGTAAAATGCTTTAAGAAATATTTAACTGTTATTCTGTACCACACCACATTATTAATATAAAAATTATTGATGATTCTTGCGGTACAATGAACACGTTTTACATTTTCATGTATGTTTAGTCAAATTTAAATTTTAATATTTTAAAACCTTCTAAGTAATGTCATTATAACATGGAAATACTTCACCGATGGGAAAAACTTAATTGATAACTCTTTTTATCCATGCAAGTATTTCCTTATTCTTTTTTGTTTTTAAAGTTCTCCGATATAGGGTGACCCAGCTAGTAGGTGATCAAATAATGTCAGTGCTACGGGATTTTTATTATATTTCCTTACTTTTAAGTTTTAGAAGTGAACTTGAACTAACATGATTTCTACAACCGAAAGTGCAACGATCTATAAATAGTATAATGGAAGAAAATTTAAAACACCATAAAAAAATAAGTGGAATGCGTAAAATGCTTTAAGAAATATTTAACTGTTATTCTGTACCACACCACATTATTAATATAAAAATTATTGATGATTCTTTCGGTACAATGAACACGTTTTACATTTTCATGTATGTTTAGTCAAATTTAAATTTTAATATTTTAAAACCTTCTAAGTAATGTCATTATAACATGGAAATACTTCACCGATGGGAAAAACTTAATTGATAACTCTTTTTATCCATGCAAGTATTTCCTTATTCTTTTTTGTTTTTAAAGTTCTCCGATATAGGGTGACCCAGCTAGTAGGTGATCAAATAATGTCAGTGCTACGGGATTTTTATTATATTTCCTTACTTTTAAGTTTTAGAAGTGAACTGGAACTAACATGATTTCTACAACCGAAAGTGCAACGATCTATAAATAGTATAATGGAAGAAAATTTAAAACACCATAAAAAAATAAGTGGAATGCGTAAAATGCTTTAAGAAATATTTAACTGTTATTCTGTACCACACCACATTATTAATATAAAAATTATTGATGATTCTTGCGGTACAATGAACACGTTTTACATTTTCATGTATGTTTAGTCAAATTTAAATTTTAATATTTTAAAACCTTCTAAGTAATGTCATTATAACATGGAAATACTTCACCGATGGGAAAAACTTAATTGATAATTTTTTATCCATGCAAATGTTTCGATATTCAATTTTGTTTTTAAAGTTCTCCGATATAGGGTGACCCAGCTAGTAGGTGATCAAATAAAGTCACAGTGCTATTACATTTACTTAGTTTTATGTTTTAGAAGTGAACTAACATGATTTCTTTGACCGTTAATGCTGAAATTAATTAGCAACAAAATTATAAATAAATAGGTTTTTCAATTGCCACTTTCCCAGTAATTGTTCAGGCGGAAGAAGTGAACCGAAAATCTAAAAAAATATCTTTAGAATATAATCCTTGAGCTGTGATTAACAATAATTCTTATAAAAATATTCGTTTAAATAATCTAGAGGGAA
The DNA here is from genome assembly GCA_963932465.1 of Maratus speciosus. NCBI lineage: Eukaryota > Metazoa > Arthropoda > Arachnida > Araneae > Salticidae > Maratus > Maratus speciosus. Next base: position 508,531,721 of record OZ010786.1, on the reverse strand, counting down.
GTGAATTATTTTAACTTACCGTAATTGTCTCCGACTAATAAAAAACTAAATGTTTACGCTTTCTAATAAAAAAAAATGGCCTGTTCTTACAGCAGACAATTGACAACAGTGTGGTAACAGGTGCAGTAACATTCAAACAAAAATATTATGTAAAGTGCCACGTATAAAATTCATTTCCACTTGAAATGGCTCAATATTTACAATTTTTTATCAACAACTGGAAGGGTATCAACTGCTGGCGGTGACACCATATTTCGTTTTTTCCCCTTAATAATCACTCGTTAGCAGAATTCATAATTATGCACAAATTTTAAAGAGTCTTTTATTTAAATAATTCATCAATTTTTTTATATTTCATATTTAGTAGAAAAGCGTACAGAAATTGTAAAGTTACTCAAAGTATATACAAGCAATATAAGAAGGAAAATTGATCATTAGATTTTAATGTGTAAGCCAGAAAGACTTTTAAGCAATACGGTCATGTAAAATACTATTATTTAATTTTTATATATAAGGGTGGACAAACCTACCTGTCACTGTTGGTAATACATCGGCGTTTAAAAAGTCAAAACGCTGTGCATGCAGCTATAAAGGTCTCTGTGTGCAGGGCTGCCACAGGCAACTATTTCTATATTCTTTTAGCATCACTATTTTCAAAAAATACATTTTGCAGTATATTTCTCTTCAAAATGTTGTCAAAGCATATGTAAAAGATTTTTGTTTTGAAAAAGTTGTACGAAATAGAATTAAAAATTAGTCGTTCGTGGGAGCCCTGTGTGTGTGACAAAGTTACGTGATATCAGAAAAACATGCCATCGTGGATGAGAGAGTACTAGAACTGCTCGATCCCGGATGCCTCCAAACATTATTAGCAAAACCTCCACCATTTACAGAAAGTTATATAAGAACGAAAAGGCATGGACCCAGTATAGCTTATGAAACACTTTCCAATATATTCAGGATACTGTAACAAAACTTCACAGGTTATTAAGATAAAAGTTGATGTCAAGGTAAAGAAAGGATGGCAACGGATGACTGCCACAGGAATTCAAATGTCGCCTTGTAGTATAGGGGCAATCGTGGAGAGGAGTAGGAAAACGCATAACGCATTTCAAAACACAATTTCTGCAATTCCCATGAACAGTCGGGAAACACTCCATTTTTTTGTACAGCCGTGTATGTGGTCTACAGATTGGTATATATAATACTACACACAGATATTTCCAATAAACGCATAGCACACTTGAAAATCACCATTCTGTAATTGCAGTCAATAAACGTAAATGTACTTTTGAAAGAAATTTTGTGAAGCCCTGTGTATGATCTATAGAATTTATAAACACCAAGAAATATGCAAAAAAATAATGAAATTTAAAAAAAAAAAAAAACAGTACGGCAACTGAAAACATATTCCCAGCAGTTACTATTTATAGGCAGCGCTGTAGTCAAATTCTTTTGTGTGTAAATGAACGATAAAGTCTATTCACACGATATTTTATAGCGGTCGCCTTGTAGTATACCTTAGTGATATATATATAATTCAATATTTTTATAGTATTTTAACAGTGAAATACTATTAAAACGCACCGCAAACGATTTTTCCCCCTAGACAGTAATGTAATGAAATTATTTTGGATGCCCCTATAAACGAACCGTAAATCATGCGTTCTTCATTTTCAGTGCGGAACACATGATGATAAACTCTAATAAAATGTAAAAACTTTATAGAAATCGGACGTTATTTACGCGATGTAGAGACGGACAGACAGATATAAAGGCAAACAAAATTCTGAAACACATTTTAATTATGTTGGAAAGTGTTAAAAGCATTCAAAAATCGAGGCCGTTGCATGCTTTTCCGATGGTTTAATTTTCTCTATGATCACTCGCGACCTCATGTGGCTGTCGTGTGTAAAAATTTGCTTCAGCGCTTTTGATGGGACGTCCTAAAATATCGCCCTATATCCCGGATCTCTGACCATATGATTACCATGTATTGAACTACTCAAGAAAAGAGGGAGCCAATTGGAAAACAATAGTGAGGTTCGAGACGTCACTAAAGAATGGTTTCGCACACCGTCCTGGAATATTTTTGCTCAATATTTTCACAAACTCCTTGACTACTGGGACGCCTATTTGAATTTACAGGCCATCTATCTCTAGAAATTATGTCCTGTATATATCATTCTTTATTCTGTGTACATAACACATGTAGATCATTAAAACATCAGACCAACAACATTTTGCTTTCATTTGGGTGACCTTTATATAATTTTAAATTAATTAAATGGTCGAATGATAAACTCTTAACTAAAGGCAATGCATATTTCATAAATATATTTTGAAACTTCGGTTTCATTAAAAAAAAAATAACTTTTATTATTTTTATTTAGCAAAACTTTTAAGCTAATTATTCATTCCTAAATTTAATTTCGTGTTTGATTCTTCTGGAAATCTATTTAATTTAGAGTGTATTTTATATCGTCAATAAATGAAAATGAAGCGAAATGACTAACGAATTATTTAATCTCTTTTTTTCCCTTAACCCTTTCCGCCGCGGTGTCCTTGAAAAAGGACACCTAATTTTAATTCCAAACCTGACAAATGGCACCAAGAATATTTAACTAAAATTTTCTTATGATAATGTACATGAAAATAAGCAAATTCGTATTTTGTAATAAATTCGTTTATAAATTGCGGTGTGAGTCCATTATTTCATCAGTTTATAAACAGAATTACTCCGCGCCGGTACGGGTTAATTACCGAACATTTTATTAATCTAGATAACGCTTTATAAAAATCAACAGTCAGATCATTACGAGCGAATCACTTGCTTTGCAATAAAGTTATATTAATGCATAACATATAAACATGAAACATGTAGGAGAAAGCATAAAATAGGAATAATAAAAAAATGGATGGATAATTAACGTTACCGATATTATTTCTCGTTCGTGTGCCATAATACTGGTATATTTTTATGACTCCTCATACATAAACAAAATAGAAGTCTCTAAAATATTTACTTCGACCTTCACAAGCTAAAAAAACTAAAAATTTTATTTATGAAAAAATTGAAAAATTGGAAACAATTTCTTTAAACCGATAGATTTAACCCTTTGAGGGGCAAGCAATTAGTGTTTCAGTGATGTTGAATTCCCACTGGAAATTTGATAAAAAAATATTTTAAAATAAAGGAAAGCAATTTTCAAGCTATTTTTCACCTAATTTCTAAAAGTAAAAGTTTTCTGGTGCAAATCTGAATTAAAATTAGGTGGGATGTAATATATCCTACCGCTCCTCAAGGGGTTCAAACCAATTTATGTAAACTACATAATAAATGAAAGCAAATCTGTGTTTATCATAAGGTAACCTTACTTCAGGGCAGGAAAAATACCATAATATATGAATGTTTGTTTTATTTTCGTTATATATTCATATCATTAAAATGTTAATTTAAATATTTTCAAAAATATTAATCTCTAATATTGTTTTCTAAAATGTGAAGAAGATAGTTTGTCATTTCATTCAACATTATTTCATTCTTTCAACATTAAAAAAAAAATTATTTGAAAATTCCTACTTAAATTTCATAAGAAGTATTTATTTATTAGTCACTTGTTTACAGAATTTTAATTCTATATAAATAAAGAAGTTCTGTTATTTCAATAATGAATACTTAATTTTAATGTTTAACATTTAATACAGATGTAAATATGCGATGCATAAAGGAAAATACATTTAAGAATAACTTTTTGCGCTTGAAAATAAATTATAAAATATGGAAGTCAGTAAAATTTGTATTCTAATTATTTATTTCTAAAGTTAATTTTATGCTTTCTTCAGATGACGATCTTTTGTTCAGAATTATTTCGTATTTTATATAAATAAAATTGCTTTTTAATAACAGACGATATATCTTGTTAAATTATTTTAAAATGTTCTTTTAGAGAAACAAAAAAAAAAAAAATAAATAAATAAATAAAAATATTTACATTCATGTAGTCAAGAGCTTTATGTTTTTACCATTCGTATAATAAATAGAATATCAACTAATATCTAGAAGCGAAATATAAGTGTGAAATCATAATATTTATTATGTAGAACTGACAAAATAGAGGTATACTAAAAATCCTCTAATCCGGGACATTAGGGACTTGAAGCATGCCGGATTATGAAATTTTCCGGATTACAGGATAAATGTCGGGCAAAATGCGTAAAAGTTAGAATTAAACAAAAAATAATAGTAAAGCATGTTTTTAATTCTTTAAACAGCTTGAATATACTCTAAAAATACACAATAATGCAAAGTACAATGTATGTATATGACTATAAAATGAAAACGTGCACCGTAGGGGTATTCGTACACTGTTAAAAATTTGCAGCATTCTGGCAGGTCATTTCACCGTTTTTTTCCGAAAACGGTTACACAACCGTAATTTTAACACTATTCTGACCATATTATTGGCCATTTTATGGTCAGAATATAGTTAAATTCTGGTTATGAAACCGTTTTTTTTTTTTCAAAAAACGGTCGAATGACCTGCCAGAATGCTGCAAAATTTTTAACAGTGTAGAAGCCATCTCAAACAAATCTCGAGTAGTATCAGTTTCCTTGTAGTTGACGAGATGATTGAGTTATTTATATATTCGCGATTTTCAACCGTTTGTAATGCGCTGTTACGCAATTCTTCATTCTGAAGTTCCATCAGATTATCATAGGCAACAGGAGTGATTAAACAAGAATACTATTTTTATCCGAAAGTCGTGCCGGATTATCCATTCTACCGGCCACCTTAGGATGCCGGATTAGAGGATGTTTACTGTGTTAATATTATTGCATCGTTTCTATGCAATATATGTTAACCTTTTTATGGAGGATCACATTACTGACACCTAAGAAAATATATTATTTTTACTCTCATGTGGAAAAGATTGAAAGTTTTATATAAACAAAAATCAAAATTTCAGTATGCTTGCTTTTAAATTGAAGTATTAAAAACCAATTTCCTAGAGAATGTTTTGGGAGAAAAACTTAAATATATTATTGATAAAGCGCATATTTGTTTAATGCTCTTCTTCTCAGATGCTGACAAATTCAAATGTTTCTTGATATTTTCCGAAATGATTACTAAACATTATAATTCAATGTAAACTAAATAAAAAATTAATTTATGTATATTTGTTTTTTATAGGTTTTACTGTGATATTTTTATCTCATATCATTAAGACACAAAATATTTATTCCCAATAAATACGCAAGGTGGTCACAAATAAAGTACACAAATTCAACATTATATTAAAGTTAAAATACAATAAAAATATCTTACTTTTAAGGGCACGTAGAACATATCGACAAGTAAAATGAAACAGTTTTTGCGAAATATTTTACATCATGTATTTTACTTAAGGGGCCTCGGGACTCATAAAATTAGAAAAAAAAAAGAAATAAAAAAGGATAATTTTCAACATTTAATATCTTAAAATGCATCTTATTTTAAGACACAATTTTAATTGGTAATGAAAGATTTAAGTATATTCTTTCATTTCAAATATTTAAAAAATGCAAGATGGACAATTAGAATTTACTGGGGGCTCCAAACTGCCAGACATTTGACGAGCAGAAAATCGGCATAACAGATTGCGCGCTGGATTACAAATGGAATTTTGCAACTAGAATAAAAATTTTGTGTCGACTTATACTTCAGATTCTAATAATGACCTTGAACATAAGCAAATTTGTATTTAATGCATTTTTATATTTTTAACACAAAGTTGTATTTAGCTAATGAAAAAATTTAGAAAATTTCAACAATATAATCACCTCAAAAATATTTTTTTAAACAAAAAAAAGGAGAAATTTTTGTTTCAGTTTATACAGATTATTAGCATGAAACATATGTTTTGAAAATTTCATGAAAAAATATTCAGAAGGTTTTGAGATATCGTGCGCGTTATCCTCAAAAACGTCATTTGGAGAAATGTGACTTCAAAATTTTGGAAACGCCGCTTCAGCTATTGAGCTGGTATAATTCTAAAAGCCATAACTTGCGTTCTAATGGACATTTCAAGGAAACAACTATATCAAAATATTAAAAAAGATAGAACTTTAACATGAAAATAAATTAAAATTTCGAAAATTTTAAAGCGTTAAGAGTCCCGAAACCCCTTAAAAATAGAGAAAGAAATGAAATTTTTGTTTTACAGTAAATGTATATATTATAGCACGTATATAAATAAAAAAAATTAATTCCATGCATAAATTAGTTTTCAAGAACTAATTAACTTTTTACATATATTTTGAACAATATGTCTGTTCGATATACTTTTCTAAAAAACTTTTGAGTATAACCACATCGAAATCTGTTGTGGTATCAAGAAACATGCTATTTGAGAATAATAAGAAGCAATTTTCATTTTGGCTTAAAAGAAATAAAATTAAAATTATTTTACTGAAAAACTGTGAAAATCCTAAAAATTTTAAGAACATATTTTTCGTTATTTGAAAAAACAATTTCATTCAAACCTATAATTTTAGGTATTTTTAAATAAACAAGTTAGTTACACAGTTTCGAAAAGTTTCAACTGTTTACTTAAAATAGAATTTTAGAAAAATGTACCAAAGTATAAAAAAAAAACACATTTTGAAAAAATGGCACAAAAAACTATATAGATACCCACATTCTTTAAAATATATTATTTAAAAAACTTCCAGCACCATAATCTTTTAGGTCCATAATCATTTAGCACCATAATCTTTTAGTTCTATTTTTTTATGCCGATAATTAAAAACTAAAAAAATTGAACCATTTTATGTTTCATGTGACTTTAATGTTGTAAAAAATATATAATTTTTTTAACACATTAGTAGATCTCGATATGTGCTCCTTTAGTTGCTCTCGGGATATCAAGATGGTAGTGCAATTCAGTCCACGTAATGTTCAAAATATCCATTGTGACCTAAAGTAATTCTTCGCTAATGCTTTAGTTGGGCTCATGCACAGATGTCACTTTAGTCTTATAAACAATATTCAAATTTTTTGGTAAAACCAATTTAAAATGTTGCAAAATGAAAAATACTAAAAAAATACACAAAATTCATTTTGTATTTATTTGATAAAATGTAAACGTACTAAATATGGGGATATACATAATATTTGTAATTGTATAACATGCATAATTATAAATTTATATAAAAAAAAGCTTTCAATTTGTATACTGTATGCTATAATTAATATTTTTATGAACTAATAAAAATTTATAATTATTTCTTTACAGAGACTAACAACAATACAATTATTATTAATTACAAACTTAAGAATAATCGTATTTGAGTCTTAAAAACAATTTATTTCATAATAATCTTGAAAAGAACTTTACATAAATAACTGTATCCTAAATGGCTAATAAAAATATGTACGTATTCGTGCCTAGCGCCCTGTATTTTTTACGTTACAAAAATGCGTAAAAATTGGATCGAATATATAATTTCACGGTTTAAAAAAATACATATTTCAAAAAGTATATAAGCTAAGATTATGAGTTATTTATTTGGATCCTTGATAGAAAAACACAAATAAACTTACTTTTTAAATTTCGTCATCTTGAAACACGAAAAATCTTAAACTCCGAAAAAGCCTTCATTTAAGCTAATAAATACCCTTCTTATGCTATTATCTTTCGGTAACAGATAAAGGCATTTACAGATAATTATTTCATACAATTCTCATGTTATAAAGAAGATAATTATAGAAATTTATTAAAATTCGAAGCTTCCCAAAAATGGGATGCTGGGTATAAATGGGTTAATGAACCTCCAAAGAAAAGAATCGCGAGATGTGATCACTGGAAAAATGAGTGGCATAGTGTTGGACGCCCACATCCAATCCAAGTTCAGAGAAAATGGTTGTCTAAAAACTTTCGTATATCCGAATCCAAATGCGGATGATCTCTTGTTCTGCTGGAAAATGTCTCTTCTTGTGGCGTAGCCATTTTTGTTACTTTCTCCTCTTAACGATATTTCACATTGTATAAAACACTCGGCGCTATCAACCGTTATCATTATATCTTTTAACATTTTGTACACCTCTTAATAAGTAAAATATGAATTTTGTTAATTAGATTTTCTTTAACGGAATATTGATGTTGTATATTTCATTATTGCACGTTCATTTACCTAAATTTCATTTATACCTTGTTTGATCTAGAAATAAATTTATAAAGATAATATTTGTCTCTTGCGAAAACATCATTACATTGAAAGAAATTATAAATTATCTTGCTTAATTGATTTAATTTCCTTCTTTAATTTCTTTGAAAAAAAAGATGTTTACTTTTTTTTGTAGCGAATCATTTCATTTTGTAATATAACTTTAACATTAATAGAGTGTGTACTTAAAATGTCTAAAGATAAAGATGTGAATTTTATTAATTAAAATGTGGCATCGTCAAACAGCCTTTTGATGTTATTTTATCGCTTACGTACGTTTTTACTTGTAATTTTTGAAGCTACACATCAGTGACACAGAAAACATTTTTAAAAAAATCTCGTCTTTATTTTGTAGAAAAATGTTATTGCTTTTATTTTTTATCAAAATGGAAATTTAAAGATAACTTCTTTTTAATACAAGGATTTAAAACCAATTTTCCAGCGAATGACGTGGTAGATAAAAATTAAAATGTTTTTGGTTAAGTGATTATTTGCTTAATGCTCTTCTCACCAGGTGCTGACAAAACCACTGTCTTGTTGACTGTTGCTAGTTTCAGAAGAAAAAAAATGTAAACGCTATAAATTCAACGAAAAATAAATAAGAATTGTTAATTAAAAACATTTGAAATTCGTAAGTTTAAGTGTGATGTTTGTATGGTAGATTATAATATGTTTTTGGTTAAGCGATTATTTGCTTAATGCTGTTCATACCAGATGCTGACAAAACCATTGTCCTGTTGATTGTTGATAGTTTCCGAAAAAAAAATATAAACGCAATAAATTCCACGAAAAATAAATAAGAATTTTTAATTAAAAATATTTGAAATCCGTAGGTTTAAGTGTGATGTTTGTATGGTAGATTGTTGATTAAGACCACGCTTTTTAAAGATGATTTCAGCATGTCTGTTGATAAGTACAAACTACAAATACTCGGGTAGCATTGAATCTTTATAACATTAAATTGCTAGTGTTCATTTTTACTTTCTTCGATCTTTACAAGAATAAAATATTGGATTGGTCGAAAATTTCAACATGCATTTTTTGGCGTATTTATAGGTTTTAGAGACTTTTGAACTGGATTTGACTGTTTTTAGAATATCTCTGACCATGCGTTTGTCTGTGTATTTTGTCTCTAGAACTAATACACGGAATTTTATCAAACTTCATATTATATGAAACCTTGACCTAAATAGACGCTGATTACATTTTAATCTAAATCGCCACCAGATTGAGCTGCTATGCGGCATTTTATTTCCATTCATGGATTCTTTTCATTATTGCTTGATTCATTGAAATATGGAATATGCATTAAAAATAATCTTACAAATTGATATTCAAATTCATACACTGAGATATGTTGAAGACACTCGATGACAAAGATATACAAAACATTGAATTTGTTTTTGAGAAAAAACGTTAATAAGAAACATTTACATCCCAATATATATCAAAATATCGCATTAAACACTGGTTTATACATTTAATATAGATAGATTCCTCAATACGTAATCGCAGATTGACTGGTAACACTGGCTTATACATCCAATATAGATTGATTTCTCAATACTCATTAACAAATTGACTGGTTACGGAATTTTCATTCAAAACTAATGACAAGGAAGACAAATTTCCTTTACAGAACACTGTAAAAAAAAGACAAATGTGTGTTTATCTACAAAAATATAACATAACTGCGAAAGAAAACTTGTAATAATCTCTCGCAAAAATGCCCACTATTCCGAAAAGCGTTCCTTAAATTTAGAAACAACAGAAATTAATATATTATCTATATAATAAAAAAATCCTTAAAATGTTCCTATTTTCAAATGCAAAAAGGTGTAAAATAAAACTTTAAAACCAGTAAAAATACGTTTATTTTGACTGTTTACATGTTTCAACTCTACCTGAATCATTTTCAAAACAAATACATAAAAATATTCAAAAATTTCACGTCTATGAAACGCCATCATTCAATTTTCCACGTATTCTTTCATATTATGCACTTTATTATTATTATTATTATTATTTATTTTTATTTTTATTTTTATAATCATTGAGTAGATCATAAATAGGATAAAAAGGAATAATAATAATAACGTGCATAATATGAAGGAATACGTAGAAAATTGAAAGATGGCTTTGCATAGACTGTGCAATTTTTTAATATTTTTATGTATTTATTTTGAAAATAACTCGGGTAGAGTTTAAACATGCATACAGTCGAAATAAGCGTATTTTTACTGGTTTTAAAGTTTTAATTTACACCTTTTAGCAATTAAAATTAGTATAGTACAAAGTGTTAATCTGCTATGTATTTACATAACAAAGTTCCTTTTGCCTCTACTGATTTTCTGTTGCAATTCCGAATACCGAGTAATTTTATAGTGCATTGATCCTTTTACTGAAATCGAAATATACGTTTATTATTTTCAGTTACGGACTGCAGTTTTTTAAATGCAAGGGTAAAGAAAAAAGTGTTAATTTTAATATTATTGTTAACGATTTTAATTTATCATGTTTTATAAACATGAACTTTAGAGATGAGAGCTCCCAAAAAAAACCCATATAAAAACATTTCCCAATATTTTTTAAAGTATATTAATAGGTTTTCTACCCATTTTTCGGTGATATAAATTTTCAAGAAAAGTTTTCCATGTCCAACAAACAAATTATAAAAACAAACGATAAACTAACGGCGTAAACATTATCATGAGTTAATATTATTCTGTTGTTCCTCGATATATAATTTAATAAAAGCAGCTGAAAATCTTTTATTGAGAATTAATGGCCTTCTAAATACCTTTATGCAAGAGTGGAAAAACTAATTAATACACTATTAAAAATAACCTGAAATGTTTTCGAAAAAAAAATTGAAAATGCTACTTTAAATTTTGAGAATATATTTGTTCCTCAGGTAAAGAACGTTTTTTCAGAATTGTGGGTAACTGAGAAAAAGTTATTGCATTTTCGTCGTGGCATATTTCTTATATTAAAAAAATGTTTTCTTTTCTTTAGTGTACGTTCTATAGATATATTTTATCTCGGTGGTCCATTTCAATATACTGAATGTGGAATTTGCATTGAAATATAATTTTTAGCCCTTTATATCCCAAGTTATGAATTAATGAAAATTTCCTCTTCTAAAGAAATGTTCGTGCATTTTCGAAACTAGATTAGAAGATTTACACAATCATTTAATACATTTTAGAAAGCTTTTGCTTATTAAAAGTAATTAATTAAATTTCAATTTATAAGGATTTTGTGCAATATTTTAAACTCCACTCAAATCTTTTGTTTATAATATATTTTTTAGTATTTTATAGAATTTGGAAATGTACAAATATAATGTTCTTACAATAGAAATAGAGAAATATTTCCGAAATGAAACTTTCTGCCCCCAATTATTCAATGTGTGAGAAAGCTGAAAAGATACAAAAGCAAAAGAAATCATGCTTTAAAAAATACTTTTGTTTTGTGCAACAATTAATGAATTTGGAACAAGATAAAGAAAAGTATCTAAAACTCATACTAAATTGTATTATTAATAATCTATGTATTAATTGAACTTCATAATAAGTTATTTTAACGGTACTTTAAAGTATTTTGGGGGCAAAAATATTAAGAGACACTTTATTGCTGTTTGAAGGAGTTTTTAAGAAATGTAAAAGCAATGAAAAACATTGATATTACACGTTGGACATAAAGTTTTCGTACGTTTACCCTCTAGCACAGGCAAATTTTCTTGGTTATCTGAAGAAAAGAGTAAGTATTATCGAAGATTGCACAGAGGGTTTCGTTTAATACTCCTTTCAAAACACTTTATCCTGTAATAATAAATCAAAATCATTAATTTATAATTATTAAATCCTTAACCTTTTTACTTTTTCAATAAGAACATAAATAGCAGCACCAAAAAATTTTATTTTTAATTTTCACAAGTGGAGGATATTCTTTAATAAAATTAAAAGTATTCAAGAACTCCTTTTCAGACAATTATAAGAGCATACGTTTGTATATCTGAAAAGCATATTTAATTGCGTAATTTAATTTTAGCAGAAAAAAAAAACACTTAAAATGAAAAAAAAAAATCCTTTTATGTAACTCCATCGGATAAGGAAATGTGTCAATGTAAAATTTTGCAATTTCTCCAAAAAAAAAAAAAAAAAAAAAAAAAAAAAAAAAGACTTAATAAAAAATAATTGATAAAATATTTTACTGCAACTTTTGACCTTAAAATGGCAAAAGAAAGTTATCAAATTTCTGTAAAATTGGATGTATTAAATAATTAATTTTATTCTCAGAAACGAACAGGGAATCTTTTGATTGGCAGGCAAATGTGTTACCATAGAGCTATCTAGTCTACGGTAGAAAGAAAAATGAAGGTTCTGTTTTAAAATCTAAATCGCAAAAATGTTCGGATGTCATTAATTTAATTAGTTTAATTTAAATAATATAAGACTTTTTCCAAAATTTTATTATGTGTCGTAGTGTGATCGGAAATATTGAGCTATAAGCGTGCAAAATTTCAAGTCTCTAACTTGTACAGTTTCTGAGAAAGAACTCTGTGTCGGACAGACAGACAGAGGATTGACACTAATAGGGTACCGTTAATTGAACGAAACCCTATAAATGAAACTGCCATGCAAATCACATCCTTTCTTATAATGAATATAAATTTTCACATTCTTTTTCTGAAATTTTCTTACAAAATTATAAAGCTACAGGAAGTTTGAAGAATTTGGTTTTTAATTTCATTGCATATCATTACAGCATGTTTCTTTAAAAAATTTATCACTAAGATATTTCCATTTTTTTAACTACCATAACTTTTGTCATATTTATATTTAAATGCTTTAAAAAACATAAGGGTATTTATTTGATGTCTTGGTGTATGTATCCAGAATGTAAAATAAAATAAGTAAATTTCGTTACACTGCAATTTGTTGGATTCGTACTCTGGACCTCTCGTTTTGAAACTGAAGTTATTAACCCTGTGCTAATAATAATTTCCTAATTTGCTGCAATATTTACCATACACGTTCTATTACATTCCCTTGGTTATTATATGTATCTATGGAAACAGTTACAAAGTGGTTTAAAAGTAGATTAAATTCTTAATCCGTCTTTTCTTAATCCTAATCTTTTTTTGAAAGTATATATACAGTTCTTGGGAAGAGTTCCGTTGTCTCAGTTTTTTTACGAACTTCTGTTGGCAATAAATATTTCCATGTGGTTGTTGCAATCTTCAGTATTTCGTGTTGCTTTCGTTATTAGTTGAATACTAGTGCTGGATAAACAATAATTTTGCATACTTTTTTGAAAAAATAATTTTAAAATATTTTTTTTAATTTATAATTTTCCATTTTTTAGGCAATATTTATTATTTCTAATATTATATAAATATATTTTTTCTGCCTTTTTATATGTATTAAGGTGTATATAACGTTAACGTTTATAATGTAATGTTATGTTTTAATTTCACATATATAAAAAATACATAAAATATATAATATGTATTGTACATGTATGTGTATATACTATGATTTATATATGTATATCTATATGTATAATTACATATGTAACATACATAAGAATAGTGCATATATACAAAACATCGTGCTTATTTTTTAATACGTGACATACATAATGGTTATAATATTAAAATATATTTATACTATAATGTTTATAAATGTTAAAAAATCACGTCTTTCCGCCATCTTGAAAGATTTTGTAAGATGCTAAAACGACCTTTTTGTGCCATTTTGTATTCTTTCGACGATCGCGGCAACCGGCACTCTCCCCCAATTCTTGTGACAGTGAGTTTTAATTTCTTCCTGAAATGGCACCTGAATCAGGAGAACCGTTTGGGTATTGTCGTGCCTTCTCCCAAACATACAGCAGAGTGCAATACTCTCTACACTACACTATATGTACTATACTACACTATATGTTCCGAAAGTAAAAATTTATTCTTTAACAATTAACTATTTTGATAAAAAATAGAGAAATCTGATTTTAAAGCATATGAGGACGTGAGTTTCAAAACTCGCCTTATCCAGAAAATCAAATTTTGGGAAATCGCCAAAATCGCTGGCTGAGTCCATTGGTTTTCATTGTAAATCGAGATTTTACAATGGCAGAAATATAAGATAAAAGTATTTTTCCAGATTGGTACGTTTTTGGGGTGCAGGATTTTCCAATAGAATAGATTTATAGAGAAAACATGATTTTTTTTTTTTTTTTTTTTTTTTTTATAAGGCGAGTTTTGAAACTGACATCCTCATATGCTCTTAATCTTACAAAATTTGTAAAAGAAGATGCATAAAGCATGATATTCTATTATTTTTTCTTACATGGGCTAAATAAAACAATACGAAGACAAGAATGATTAAGAGATACCAATTTATTTAGAATTGTAATTGTTATTACAATACTTAGTTTTGTTTTAAGGGACTCCAGGACATATTTTCAAAAAAAATTTATTTATTGAGTTAAAATTTTGAAATTTTTTGTGATGGTTAACCACATCATTTGTAAACAAAATCGCATGATAAAACTTCTCATAATTTTTTTTAAAAAATTTAAATTTTAAATTTTGTTAAAAAAGTGGGGCAGTTTAAATCGTTATAACTCAAAATATTATTTATAGAATTTTAATTTTTTTTCATTTAAATAAGCAGAAATATATAAATTTTAATTTAGAGCCAGCATTGTAAACAAATATTAATTTAAAAAAAATAATAAAATATTTAACGAAAAAAATTACAAAAAAGTGGTGCAACTTTAAAAAAAAAAAATCATATTTTCAAAAGTAAATATTTTTTTCAAATATGCTAGACCAAAAGTAAAGTAATATAATTGAAAAAGATATGTTCCGAGTTTCAACCCTGTATCTTTAACGGTTCCCGAGTTATAAGAATTTAAATATGAGAAATGATGAAAAAACCTATCATGAAGAAAAACGCAATTTCACAAGAACTCCTTTCCTTGACAACCATAGCTTGAAAGGCAGATTTTTAAAACAAACCAAAGCGAAAAAAATAATATTTCCTGTTCTAATTAAGATAGAAACATGATTTAAACATCATTTTAAGCAGAAAACGGCAGAGAAATTTTTAATCCAATTTAAAAAAAAATGAAAATTTGAAGATTTTTGTGTCCCGTACCCCCTTAACAATAATTTTTGTACACTATACAATACACCTTGCTATACAATAGAAATGCTATTGAAATACTTTCTTTACACTATGTGTTTGGAACATAACGATGTACACTGTTAAAAATTTGCAGCATTCTGTCCAGTCATTCGACCGTTTTTTGAAAAAACGGTTTCATAACCTTAATTTAACTGTATTCTGACCATAAAATGGCCAATAATATGGTCAGAATAGTGTTAAATTACGGTTATGTAACCGTTTTCTGAAAAAACGGTCAAACGACTGGACAGAATGCTGCAGATTTTTAACAGTGTATGCTTTTCTTATTACAGACTTTGTTAGTATCAATTTTTTTTTTTTTTTTTTTTTTTTTTTTTTTACAATAGGTTTGTTATTACTATATTTATCTTACACTACACAATACAGTTTGTTATACAATACGTTTTTTATTACAATACCTATCGTACATTATGTATTCAGAAAATATAAATATATGCTTTAAAATTTAACTATTATTTTGAAAACAAAACTAGTAAAAATCTAATCTTAAAATATATGCTCTTAATCTTACGAATTTGTCTAAATAAAATGCATAAGGCATGGCAACTTTTCCTTTTTATTTACATGAGTCAAAATTAAACAATACGGATGTAAGAAACTTTGATAAAGAAATATTCATTTAGACATAGTACATTCTTATACTTGCTATTTGGTTGTTTCGAGGCATCTATTGGAACTGCAAAAGAAAGAAATTATATCTGTAGAAAAACGATGAATTATTCACTATAAAAGCAGAAAAGCTCTATCTTTCCTACTTTTTTTATTAATGTGAAACTTAATCTTGTTGAAAATGGAGTAAAAGTCTTCTTTTGCTTTTCGTCAGAAAAGGAATTAAATAATTAATCATGACAACACTTTCTGAAGAAGATTTCTTTTTTCGATCAGTAATGGTTAGTAAAATGTTTTTCTTTTTCTATTTTTTATTGACAAATCGAATAAAATATTATACTATTAAATTATTTTAGTAAAAAAATAATTCGTCTTTTTTGTGGTTTCATCTTTTTTAGTCTAATTCTACAGATATGTAGCGATAATATTATTCCATTAAATTATCAGTTTTACACAGTTTTTAAATTGTCTATTGGTTTCGGATGATTGTATATAAGGTGCTAATGACAATGAGGGCATGATTTTTTTTTTTTTTTTTTTGAGGTAATGCTATCTATTCAGTATTGTACAAATAATCTGAAGGAATCCAATATTGGACGCATATAATGACTTATATTTTACAATACAACAGTTATTGTTTTATGGTTTGTTGCTGAGAAAAAAGCGAACAGCTCTGAGATTTTTAACTATTATGAACTAGCTTGAAATTATAAATAAAACGCACCAGAGACTATGAATTAAGTTTACTGTTAGAGATGTAGATTTTATATGCAGAGTAAAAACACAGAAATGGAAAATGAACGCTTAAATGTACCAAGCTTTGCCTGCAGTTGGAAAAATGGAACATAATGATGAAAAGAATGTACTAGTTCTATCTTTACCTATTTTATTTTCGATGTTAAAACTTAACACTAGCAGGTTTCCTGAAATTTATTTAAATATCTCTTGTGAAACACTTACATTGTGTCCCCTCTTTTAGCTAATAAATCTCTAATTCCTAAACCTTCATTTCAGAGGTGACTTAAATTACTTTACAGAGGTTTAAAATTACTGCCTTATATAGAGATTTACTGTCCATAATCCTTTATAGTAATGATTATTTTAAATTTAAAAATTATTTGCATGCGGCTGATTGGTGTATAATTACGCACTATCGCCATTCCTTCCTCACTTATATGCTTAGTAATAGCTTGTATTCTTAAATATGTTTTAAAACATACTTGAATATACGTACAATAAATTTCAATAAATAAAATAGTTATAAAAATCATATATTCAACAAACGAAATTATCCTAACTAATAAGGAATCCTCCATAATCTGAATGCACAATGCAGCAATACCTGTTCAATAACTCATTCGTTGCTCACGTAATCAAAGTTATTTATGAGATAAATGGCCATTTTTCGGCGAATAAACCTAATTGACTTAGTAAATTAAAAAAGAAAAATGGATATATTAAATTAATTAAGTTTTACTTTTTCCAGACTTTCTATAGATATAAATATTTTTTTTCTGGGTTATTCTTCAATTACAAAATTATATATTTAAATGGTTTAAAGGAATGATTCACAAATAAAGTATTTTGATAATTATTTATTTATACGTATAAACTTAATTAAGAATCTGAGTTAAATTTAGAAATTTTCCGACTGTAAAATTAGAAGCATTTTTGTTTAATAATTGTTTTTGTACAATTTAAAATTATCCATACATTTTAACAATGCATTCTTCGCTTTGATATTTAAAGTTTATTTCCCTCAGTATAAATTTCATGTTGGAATTGAGGAGCATTTGTCTCGTTTTCTATTTATATAAATTGCAGTAAAATCGGTATATATTCTGCTACAAACACAAAATATTTCAAAGGAATATCTTTACATTAAATATTTATTTTTACATTTACTTGAATTAAAAACTAATGATCTGATAATAATCTGATAGTTAAATAATAATCAGATTACAATTTTCTATTTGCATTGAATAAATTTACTTAAAGTAAAACAAGGAGAGATCGCGCGTTATAGGAGAGATCGCGCACTAAGGATTCGACGGGAAGGAGTAGAGTGTGTGAGCAGCGACTCCAGGTAGTTGTACAGAAACATTAGTGGAGTGTCTACATGAATGTGCACATTGATTTTTCCGAGCGTTTTCGATAAAGCCTTTCTATTTTGTTTTGTTCTTCCAAAGTAAGTGCTTCAATTTTCATAACGGTTCGTCAGAATTTTTATAGAATGTTCGTAGTACAAAATATTTTAAACTTAAACAATTTTTTATAAGCTACTAACCTAGACTAAGGATGCGAACACCAACAATTCATTTTAGAAGTGGCCACATTTAAATAAAAGGCTGCGCAATCTCTCCTGCCAAAATTGGAGAGTTTGCGCATCTGCTACTTAGGAGAGATGGCGCATTTTCCCACAAGTTTCAATGCTAGGAGACATTACGCAGCTTATTGGTAAATTTGCATAAATTGCAAATTATGTATAAAACACTTGAATGAATCAATTTTGAAATAATTTTGGAAAACACATAATTATCGAAACTAAATTTGGCAACAAATTATTTTGCATAAAAAAAATGCTTTTGCAGATAAAAATTTTCTTAATAAATTAAAAATATATTTGTTAATAAATTAATAATATATTTGTTAATAAATTAATAATATATTTGTTAATAAATTAATTAAATATCATATTTATATATTTTTTTTTATTTAAGAACAATTAATTTGCTAATAAATTAATTTTGTTAACGAAAATAAATTTGCTAATAAATGATATACTATTTATTTATTTACATTTTTGCTAATAAGCAACGCGTGTTGGAATTTTTAATAAATTATTCAGGTCACCATGCCAACAAATTTACAGAAGGAAATCGAAGAACGAATGATCATGTACCGAAGAAAATCTAAAGTTCACCGTAGAGGCAATGCAAAATAGCTCACTTAAAATGCGTACAGCGGGCAGGGAATTTATTATTCCGGAATCTACCTTGAAATGTAGGCTGATCAAATCAACTGAATATAAGATGCTTCCAGAAAAGGTGGGATAAAAAAAAAAACTGAAGGGTTAAAAACGAAGGTCAATGAGAATGAGTGCCTCCAGGAGTCGTACGCATCACGGAATTTTCCAGGACAATTATCAATATTTTTTTATAGAAAAATAAATCTATGTTTAACGCGCGAAATTTCGTTTTATTTAAGAAGAGATTTTCTGTAAGAAAATACTGTACAGAAGAATTTCTCGTTCTTGAAATTTCAGGACACGTACGACCCCTGACTGCATTGAATGTCTGGAACTGTACCAGGAGACAAATTCGGCCAGTGGATTCAATGTATTGCTTCTGGCAGATGACTGTACGAAAGCTGCATGATTTACAACAATAAGTGCATCGATTTTGGACGAAGACAACTTCGGTTAGTAAACAAAATCATTGAAACTGTGGAAATGAAAATGAAGTAATTTTCAAGTTAAACATGTTTTCAAGTAGATTAATGTTATTTTATAATCTTAACAGGGCTTGCGTTTTCTGATACTTTAATATTTCTCCTTAAATTAAAATTATTTAATTGTTGTTAAAATTCTTTCTTTTTTTAACATAAGGTTGCAATATTCATTCCAATACAATAACATTCATTCACAAAAAGCTTATAACAATGTCATATAAGTGTAATTATTATTGTTAACAATTTAATTGTCGTTATAATTATTAACAATCTCTTCTACCCATGCGCGTAATCTCTCCTACCCATGGCGCAATCTCTCCTACCCATGTGCGCAATCTCTCCTACCCTTTAAGGCGAGATTACGTAAAATAGTTTTCCTGGTTTTATTACTGATGTTCTATTAAATTACAACCTAACAACAAAATATCAATGGAAATGCATAAAAAACAAATGAAGTCAAAATTATTCATGGATAGTTTAGCAAAATATCAATATTTAGACTTTTTATTATTATTATTCATTTGAAATGTGCGCAGACTCTCCTAGCTTTACCTTACAAATAATTTCTAAAACTTAAAAGTAATATTGGATTATACAAAATTTTAATATTATGACTAAACTCAAATATTTCTTTTATTTTAATAATTCTGATTACATTTTAATATTTAATATTTATTTTCTACGGTAAAAATTTCATAATTTTTTAATGAAATTTCCATACGTACGGTTTCGAATTATGCTTCTCAGAAAACTTATTTAAGTACTATTTTATAAAACAGAAAATATTTCAAAACCATCATCTGAAAAGTTTTATACTTATTCAAATTATTATATGGAAAAAAAAAATAAACAGAGAGATGTGCAATGCATGATAGAGAAATTTACTTAAAAATGGTTCTTAAAATTAAATAGCAATTATTGAAATTAGATGTATATTTCTAAATTTATTTTAATTCTTACTTCAGTTGAGAAGCAATTCTTATCATTACTGGATATTTTTGTTTTTTTAATAAATTATTCTGTAATAACTCAGAATCCCCCTAACTAAGTTATTTAAAATATATTCTGCGGGAAATAAAATAAATAAGTACATTTATTGCGGTGAAATAACGTGCTGTATAATAGACCTTTTAAAAGAATGTGGAATCACAAATGGTGAAAGTAGAAAAAAATTGCAAAGTTACAAAATTATAAACGAAATTTTACTACAAATAATCTTTATGGTATTTTTTAAATTACTAGGAGGCTCTGCCCCTTACGAGCTATGTTCGCCAACCCCCTTTCAGACACTACAAACTTTAAAAGCACGCTAATTTGATCGTCTTAAAAAAAAATCGGAAGAATGGATTATAATTTTTTATTAAAAAGTGGCGATCTCATTGTTACCGGGTTGCTTTCGTTTTCGATTAAATCAGATCAGTGAAACATGTGAAAGTAAGCTAATATAAAATGAATTAAGTAAACAGAGTTTTTGTTTCCCGGTATTTTTTAACAACGCTATAAGAAAGTTTTTTTTAATAAGACATTTTAAATGTATTGTTTTAAATCTGATTTAATTTTCACTAAAATTTCTTTCTCTTTTTAACATTCACGTGAAAATACTTTTGTTGTTAGAAAGGAAATATTTATTGCGTTGTCTTAGAATTCTCAACAATAGTTTAAAAAGATTATTTAAAAGTATGAAATAAATGTTTCGCGCAAATATATTTTTAAATTTAAACTATTTTGTAATATTATGGTTCGACAATTTTAAATAGGACCTCATTTCCTCCATTTACAACTTTTAATGCATATTAATGGATTTATTATTTTATAATTTTCTTTCTCTTTTAAAGTTCACGTGTAAATATAGTTTTTATGACGTAATTATCAATATTTTCCTTCTTTTAATACGAAATCATTAATTCTCATTTGAAAGTTTTTTTTCTGTTTATGCTAGTCACGTGTAAAAAATTTTAATTTGAAGGAAATATTATTCTTTGCGCTGTTTTTAAATTTGACAACAATTTAAAATAATACCTTTTTCTAAAAGTTGTAAAAAATATCTCTCGAAATGCTGAATATATGAATTTAAAATAGAAAGAAACTAAAAAAATGAGTCAAATTAAAACAATAAATGCAGTCTGCACACCGGGAATTTCTAATGCATAAAAAGATCTAAAAATTATTAAATTCCCATGTACAGTTTTTGTTGCTATAAAACTTTTTTAAAGGAAGGAGTTTGATCAATTGTATCATTAAATATCTCTTTAAATAATTCTTCGATTTGAAAATTGTCTGCATCAGCTTGTTTATCAAACATTTCTCTATAATACCATTTTCATATTTTTGTATGCAATATTTTTCTTAATATTAACGAAAAAAGACCTTGGGTCAGAAAAAATTGAAAACTGGCAGAAGTTTTCAGGTGACAGCGTTAGTTACTCTTTTTTTTTTTTTAGAATAGAGAGATTCATCTCAGTCTTTTTATGTGAGATAATCAGTTTATTAAGAAGCAAGCTACTTTGTTCAAAATGAAATATAGGATATTTCATACGGATTTTTTAATGCCAATTTCAGAAATAAAATCTAACGAGTCGAAAATTGTACGTCAAACCTGGCAAATGAGGTGTGTTTGTACAATAATTAGTTTCATAAACATTTAAATTTTGGTTCAATGGCTTGTATTGATTTCGTTCAATGTTATGTAAAAATGAATGAATACAAAATTTGTTACCACTATATATATTAAATTCAGTAATAGGGAAATAATATGACTCTATCTCAAATAGGACGTAATCACCATGGCAACCTACAATCATGACCTATCATGGTATATAATTAAATTAATTACGTATGATAGGATTTAATAGAATGAAGAAAACTTTTTTAATATCTTTTGAAGTTTTGATTCAATGTTCATAAAATTTGAAATGATTTGACAAAATTTTACAATGATTATATGTGTTAAATTTTAAACCATTCGGTTGGGTAGTTTTTGTGTTGTTATATGTAGATAGATGGATAGGTACACAGGACAGACAAGACGACGACTATAGATGCCACATATTTATATAACTACGAACGCTCCAAAAAACCCTGTAAGATGCTATTATGTGTTTTCTATAAATATTCTTAGTATATTTGCTTTCTATAAATAGTTTTGTAACATGTCACCTAACGTTAAACTTTAACTTCCATTAGTTTTTAGGATTACTGACTAGCAATCCGAATGATATTTTTCGATGTCGATAAGAAACGATTTTCTGTTGTTATATGTTTAAATGCTTACCCTCCATTACTCGCGCCTGTTTTTGTCAAGCGGTGAATCATGGGAATTATGCCAATACTTTGCAACACTTTTATCACAATTCTTAAGTTGTAATGAATTATAATAATATTGTTATTTCCTAGTGTTTTAGGTAGTAAATACAGAATGATTCAAAAAATCTTTACAAAATGACATGGTAAATCAGGCGTACAACAAGGATTCAAAATCATATAGGAACATAGGGTCGCAAACCACTTAGTCACATATACAGGGTTTTTCATCCTAATTGAAACGGGTTGACAGT
This sequence comes from Maratus speciosus, assembly GCA_963932465.1. Lineage (NCBI taxonomy): Eukaryota > Metazoa > Arthropoda > Arachnida > Araneae > Salticidae > Maratus > Maratus speciosus. The sequence goes on along the minus strand of OZ010786.1, from coordinate 508,508,682 downwards.
AATAATTTTGTGAAATATAACAAAATTGCAATGAAAATGCAACGATATGTACCTTTTTTGTGTGAAATGTGATAACATCACGAAAAGATCTGGAAAACATGTTGCTCAAGCAATGGATGATACCATATAAATTGATAATCACAGTCCAAAATGTGGTGCGTCAAGTTCATACTGCTGGCGCGTATAATCCAAACTACTGCCACTTTTGTTTGGAGTTATTAGATTTACAACAAAAGTGAGAATGTCTGTTAAATGTTTTATTATAATATATTTCAGTTTTCTGAAAGTTACTACCGTCAACCAATATTTAGTTAGGATGAAACAGCCTTTATTTGTGACTAAATAAGTGGTTTGCAACCCTATGTTCCGATGTGATTTTTTTTATACTTGTTGTATGCCTAATTTGCCATGTCATTTTTTAATCTTTTTTTTTTATTCACCCTGTATATATATATTTTTAATTATATTTTGTCTCTGCATATTTATGTGCTTAACTACATCTTCGATTATGTCATCTGATGTAAATAGAATTATAAAACTCAATAGGAGTTTTCATGATATGTCACCGCCTTTAGCGTCCGGCAAATGATTAACTATGGTTGAAGATAAAGTACATATGGAAGTTTTACCTATTTTCTTATACCATTTCGTGATTTTACTCTTTCCTAAGAAATATTGTGAGACCGACTGTATTTCAATACGAGTATCTTGTACTAATATTTCTTCAGATTTTTGTTCTGATTCCGAGTTGTGATAAAAACGGTACGCAATATATTCGTTATCCTCCAGAAAGTTATCATCTGTACTCGTTGTCTCATCATCTTCAGAATCTGATAATACAAAGATCCGCAAACGTTCTTGCTCTATTTCCACTGGGGACATTTTCTAGGAAAAAAAAAAAAAAAAAGATAGAAAATCGTTGATAAAAGCTCAAAATAAATAAAGGTTATTCATGAACATAATTGTTGTTATGATAAAAATAAAATAAAACTACTGAAATATATTCTAGCTTTTTTATTTATAAAAAAATAAATCCGTTATTACACGTAGGGTGTTGCAGATGCTACAGCTGAAAATTTCTATGTCCTCTCTTCTTCAAGAAAACGGTAAATTAGACATTTTTTTCAGTATGTGTGGTATATACTACAAGCATTTGACCTTGATCTTGAGTGGTTCCGTACCTGTGCGCAAGTTTTTACTTATGGAGTTCAGACACCACGCGCAAATAATGTAGGGTTAAAATGTCAAAGTGAAACTGTTTCAAATTAAAAATATTTAATGAGATCGTTAATAATGGTGAAAACCCTTTTACTTTTTATATAGTTGCCGAGAGTTTATATATATGGAGAGTTATGACTAATAGATTATCCGGATATTTTCATTAAGTTTCTGTCTCCAAGACAAGGTAGGACTATTTTTAAACATTTTACATGAAACACAGTTTCTTTTCACCATTTAAATAATAATAATAAGAAGAGCAAATCGTTTCTTATCAACATGATAAAAATTAGACTACAATTTAAATGTTGTTGCCAGTCGGTGTCCGTAAAAAATTAACAATGAAAGTAAAAGGTTAAGGATTGAGTTTTATGTGGCATGATGCAGTTTATATTTCAGACACAAACAAACAATTTGTTCCTAGTTGTTATTTTATAAATTTAACAAAAAATAAAAATTAAATCCTAATTATTAGATTATATATTTATTCATAAACATAGGGATGTAATTTCTAATAAATATTTGATCGTTTCAAAAGTTAATACTAACAAACTGATTGTTACAAACATGCAACAATTTTCTAAACTGATTGTACCAAAACGTGATTAAGACGGACTGCCAGAATCTGTTCTATGCAAAAAAAAAGCTTTTTAATTATTCATAAATCTTCTAAAATTGATATTATCCTAGATTGTGTTTATTATTTAATCATTTAATTAATGTAACTTTGATGTTAGGACTCTCTCAAAAATGAAAAATACATTTTTCAATCATATTTTAGGTTTTTAAAATATCAGAAAACAATTTATTAATGCTTTAAAAGTTTTGTGTCACAATGGTCTTTATAACCTATGTCTACGTATGTAAATAAATACCTAATATTTCAGCTTAAAAAAATTTTAAATACTGATATTATTATCTTTTTTATTTATAATCTATGCTAGTGACAAACTTCACTTCGAAATAGCGTTAAAAGCGGAAGTGATCTTAATTGTTGCAACTTATCAAAACTGTAGATTATCTTTTAAAACTACTTAAATTTCCATAAACTAGATTTTATCCAGATATTTAGATATTTTTCTTCATACTGTTGTAGCGTCAAATGATGTTTAAAAAGTCATTATCTTGTCTCTCAGTTTCGATTTTATACAGCCTCATTTAAATATCAATGAAAAGCTAATGATTCATTGTTTGCTTTAAAATAAGAAAAGTTATTCTCGAAAATATATCACACTAACATTATCATTCTAACAGCAATAAGCTAGATTACGTTTCAAAAAGGAAATGACCTTACACTTTTAAGTAAATGGAATTTTGAATGAATGCATTTTTTATACATTATTTACGCTATAGGGGAGACGTGGGATGAATGGGACATTTTCACAAAAATATTTATTTTAAATACTTTTCTAAAATTATTATCAATATTATGTATCACATTTCATACATTAGGTATTTGACTACATCTATGCACAATATTTAGTCTAGATTATTTTTATACAATGAAATATTATGAAATTAAAAAAAAAGTTCATCGCGTTATCAAGAACTTTCAAAATGTCCCAACCTCACTCCATATCAATTAAAATCACTAATAATTTGTGCCAGTTTGGCTTACATATACTTATAAAACTGTGCATCGAATTTTATATATTTGAATATAGAGATTAGGAAAAAACTATTTTCTAAATTTTATGAAATTCTCAGCATTTTTTCATCCCATTTCTGCACTCAACTACCTTTTAACTATTCCAATTATATTTAGTTTTAAAAAAACTATGCACAATTTTATTTGTATATGTAAACCAAACTGGCACAAAAATGTCAGGGATTTTAATTGGCATGGAATGAGGTTGAGAAATTTTGAAAATTCTTGATAATACCTAAAATATTCAGGAAAATTCCTTATTTTTTCAATATTTTCGTTTAAATTTCTTGTGTGACAAATATATGCCATAATTCATACAGTGTGCCCTTGATTAGTATTTCAGGTGCAATTTAAAAAAAAAATAAAAAAAATTAGTTTGAAGGTCCTTTGTCCCCTAACCATGTATAATATTTTCATACTAGGTCTTAAAGTTTATCTGTGTTTCCTTATTTGTTTATTTTCCTGTGGTTTTTGAGGTGAAATGTAGGACTAGAGGAACAGAATGTTTCATCCACATGATACCAATTACATTGTACACAACTTATTACCGTCATTCAAAGCTAAAACATTTTGTATGAAGAGACTAGCCTAGTACACATAATCCCAACCTTACTCCCTATCAATTAAAATTTTTAATAATTTGTGGCAGTTTGGTTTACATATAAAAATAAAACTGTGCATCGAATTTTATATATTTGAATATAAAGATTAAGAAAAAACTATTTTCTAAATTTTATGAATTTTTCAGCATTTTTTCATCCTATTTCTGCACTTAACTACCTTTTAACTGCTCCAATTATATTTAGTTTTAAAAAACTGTGCGCAATTTTATTTGTATATGTAAACCAAACTGGCACAAAAATATCAGGGATTTTAATTGGCATGGAGTGAGGTTGGGACATTTTGAAAATTCTTGATAATACTTAACATACTCAGGAAAATTCCTTATTTTTATCAATATTTTTGTTTAAATTTCTTGTGTGATAAATATATGCCATAATTCATATAGTGTGCCCTTGATTAGTATTTAAGGTGCAATTTAAAAAATAATAAAAAGATTAGTTTGAAGGTCCTTTGTCCCCTAACCATGTACAATATTTTCATACTAAGGTTTTAAAGTTTATATGTGTTTCCTTATTTGTTTTTTTTCCTGTGGTTTTTGAGGTGAAATGTAGGACTAGACGAACAGAATGTTTCATCCACATAATACCAATTACATTGTACACATCTTCTTACAGTCATTCAAGGCTAAAACATTTTGTATGAAGAGGCTAGCCTAGTATATATAACACTGCGGAATATAGAAAAATAGCGAAAACAAAACTTTAAAAACAGAAATAAAATGCATTTTTGGAGTATCTTATTGCATTAATATCTTTTTTTATAGGCTTGTAAAATTCTTATAAGCGATTCTAATTACTACTTCATAGAATACATATTTCTAAAAATATGTATTTTATACATTAGAATACACCAAAATCCTTAATGATAAGGAAAAATTAAATGAATTGCTGATTTAAAATTTCGATTTGTACTTAAATATTTTTTCTTAACCTTAGAAGAAAAAAATAATATGCATGTTTGTTTGATTTTTTCAATTTCAAAGCTCAGCAACAAAAAGGCGAATACCCACAGCTGCTAACTTTTTTATTAACATCTATACGGAAAATCCGCTTGAAGTTAACTCGTAGGGTAAATCACAAGAATGAACTAATATACCCTAGTCTAGAATCCGTTCAAAATTAACTGAATCCATTTAGTAACGCACTATATATAGATCCTACACAACTACAGTTATCCAAACTAGCATACTACTGTAAAATAACTGCGTTTCTATGATATTTGCTAATACACATAGCAATGATCTTAAATAATGAGGGAACTGCTAGCTCACTGACGCACAGACGTGGGGGAAAAAATTAAACAACCCCTACTAACTTCTCAACATATTATCTTAGAAGAAAGTCACTGGTACCAAACGATTGGAAATAAAGTCTTCTTTTGAATTCTGTATAAAAAATTTGCTTAGGGGGCCATCTACATATTAAAACGAATCCAAACTGCATTTTTTTCAATGACAATACCCAATTTTAGCAAGATATTTCAAATGGGTTCAAAATATGCCTAGACTCCAAATTTCAAGTCATTTGAATGATGGGTTTTGAATTAGAAACATCCAAAATTTTGTGCTTCTAATTTGAAAATATATTTTCATATTTTTATTAATATTTCCTGAAATTATGCTCCGATTGTGCTAATTTTTTGTGTAACAATAATACTAAAATACCCAAACATAAATACGTTGAATTTGCTATTTTTATAATTTTATGATATGAATTATGAAATTAATATTCGAAAAAATTATGAAATGCAACTTACATTTTTTTATGGATTTAGAGTTATTAAGTCATGCTTTATGGAAATCCAAAATTTCACATTTTTCATCCAAGAAGTTTTCAAATTATGCTTAAAAAACGGCAAAATGATGATTTAAAGGGCCGACTATGATAGAAGTGACTAGATAGTTTGAAATTTCTTCTGCTATCCTGTAATCTAGCAGTCTCCAATGACTGCTTGAGTGGCGCTTACGATGCCTTGATCAAGAAGTGGGTTCTTTTGGTCAACAATCGAGTACCGAACTTTAATTTCGATACAGCCCCTAAAATACGCTCGTTTTAAAATAATCAATTTCTTGGAAACTTATAGTACGAATTGCATAAAAATTTGTTTCTAGCCTAATTGAAGGGTGTAGAGCTCATTTATTCTGTCAGAATTGTGTACTGCTATTGAAAAAAGTCAAAGTTATGTTTCGTTTTAATATGTAGATGGGCCCCAGAGCATATTATATATACATCCTTTAAAAGTAGACTTTATTACCAATCGTGTGGTACTAGTAACTTTCTTCTACGATAATTCTTTGCAAAGTTAGTAAGGGGTGTTTACTTTTTTTTCTACGACCGTACATATGTTAGTAACTCAGCTACCACGATTGCAAGCAAAATCTCAAAACGCTCTCGTCCACGAGACTACCCTTATAAATTAGTTGCTAGGCACTCTGTCACAGTGTTAAGTTATCAAAATCTTATTGACCGTCTGAAATATATATTTTTTTAATTACGAGAAAATTTTCTTTTAATTTTGAGAACAAAATATATGCGTATTTAACCATTGACTATTTCTTCACTGATATCGCAACAGCTCTTTTTTCATCCCGTCCAGATAAAGTATAATGCAAATTAAGTATAATTAAATTTTTTTGAGTGGCCAATTATAGTCGGTATAGGTAAAAATGGTTTAATATTTTTAAATATTCCAAAATCAAATGATGTAGATTACGCCAAGTCATTACTAAAGTACTACGTGTGAGTTATACTGGACTGTGTTGAGAAAAGGTAAATTTTGAATCTTGTACGGTCTAAATAGAGGCCTTTGTTCTGGACCGATGTATCATCATTGACGAGAATTTAACACTTCTAAATAAGGTTGGATTGAAGAGGAAGGGATATTTCATAAATTGCACTGTTTTTGCATCATATTGTGAACGATGAAATTAAATAATGAGATACGGATAAAGAGAAAGGGACATACAGTGTAGTGTCTACCAGCTCCTAATGAAGTAACCGAGAACGTAATCACATGACGGCTGCTATTTTTTTACATGGGATCAACAGTTTCTAAGTATCGCCGGGAAAGCCTTCAACCAGTAAATCTGGAAAGTTAATTTCGCTTTATTTTAACGTCTTATTCATGAAAAATCTCTCTAATAAATATGGTAAAAATGTCCATTCATTTTTGCTCGTAGACGTTGACCCCTGTATTATAATCTCTTTCATTGGCACTGACAAGAGGTTGATTAGGTTTTCACAAATTTTGGAAATGCAGGGAAACTACTGCGGGGTGAAATTCCACCAAAAATGAATAGCTTTATTTGTCTCAATTGTGTCTGAAATTCTGCATAAATAAGGCTATTAAAATACAATAAGAAGAAAATGAATAAGGAGACAATATCTATTCATATTTACTGGCGAGAATTTGAAGTGGCGGTAAACATTCCCTGCAAAACCGATACAGTTCGCATTTCACATTTTCACTTCACATTTTAACTACATGTCAGATCCTCTTTATTCACAGTTCCGTGGATTAAAAACATCTTTCCGGAGTTAATTTCTAGATGGAACTTGATATTATAAGTCACCCTACTAATTGGTGTTGGCTTCCGCTGTAACCAAATGTCTTAAATAAAGAAAACTTTATGTTTTTTTTTTTTTTTTTTTTTTTTTTTTTTTTAAGATCAACAGCTGTTTTAGTATGAAAGTCAGAAAACCTCTATTTAAATAACTATTTTTGAAAAAGCAACCTAAATACTTTTAACACACTTGATTTAGGCTAAATGTACATAAAATCTAATTGGAGGAATAATTGTAATTAAATTAATATCAGAATAATCAAACAGTTTACACCAAATCATTAGAAGACTACAGAATATCCAGCTTAAGTCTAAAACTAATCACGCAAGTGCGCGTCATTATCCTAGAAAATAAAGAAATATTGCGGAATAAATTCCATGTAAAAAATGTCTATCTGGTCGGGTTCACATTTATACAAGAATATTTATAAGTCTAAAAAGGAATTAAATTAATTATAGAAAAATATCTTAAAGCAAGTAAAGTTTTACCCAATGCATTCAATGCTTCTCAGAATTTTAATTTTCAATTACTTCAGCTATTACTAAAAATTTCTGATCATTCACTATTCATGACCATCAAAATTCAATAATTCTAATGTCAACGAAATGGAAACTTCGCTGCTTCACTGTTGACGAATAAGGAAACTTTGCATGTCTCAAAATCGAAGTATTATTGTTAATAGTATATTTTGTACAGATATCTCCATCATTATACATCTTTTTCCCAGTTAGACCGAGAGGATGCAACACAGACAATATTCTCATTGAGCAAAAGCAAGTTCGCCGTGTCTTTAACATCAGTCAAACTATCACCTGAAACCTATATATACTTTGTAAAATTCTTGAAAACTCCTAAATGATTAGATAAAGTACTGCTACACAGCTTTAGAACTAGTATAAAAAAACTCAATCCACAAAAACAGAAGAGATATTTATTTTATTAAGATAATTTACTTTATTGAGAATTTTGCTAGTACAAAGTTTTCTTCGGTTCGTGAATAATAAAAAAAGAAGAAAAAGAAAACAAATTTACTAACCATTAATGACCTAAAAATTAAATGTTATGCAGCAAATGTTGCCCTGATTAATTATTTATTTTCTGAAAGAAACGAAAAGAAAACTGTTTCTCCATTTTCAACAAGATTAAGTTTCACATTAATAAAAATAACAGGAAAATATAGTTTTTATGCTTTCACAGTGAATAATGTATCGCATTCTGCAGATAAAAGAAATAAAAAGGCAAAGTTAGGTAACATTATGCGTAAATTATCTATTTTGCAGTTCATATAAATGCTTTTTCAACAAACAAATAGCAAAAATAAGGATGTAAAATCGTGGGGAAAAAAGTAAACACCTCCTACTGACTTCTCAACAAATTATCGTAGAAGAAAGTTACTGGTACCGAGCGATTGGAAATAAAGTTTACTTTTAAATGATGTATATAAAATTTGCTCAGGGGGTCATCTACATATTAAAAGGAACCCAAATTTCATTTTCTTCAATGGCAATGCCCAATTTTAACAAGATATTTCAAATCTTCGGTTCAAACTAAGACTAGACACGAAATTTCAAGTCATGTGTATGATAAGTCTTTGAATTATAAACATTCAAAATTTAGTGCTTCTAATGTTAAATTACATTTTCATGTTTTCATTAATATCTCCTGAAATTAAACTCCTAATGTGTGATTTTTTTGTGTAGCAATAATATTAAAATACCCAAACATAAATACGTTGAATTTGCAATTTTTATAATTTTATGATATGAATTATGAATTACGAAATTAATATTAGAAAAAATTACGAATTACAACCTACAATTTTTTTTGATGGATTTAGATTTATTAAGTCCTGCTTTATGGAAATCCAAAAGTTCACATTTTTCTTCCAAGTAGTTTTCAAATTATTCTTAAAAAACGGCAAAATGATGGTTTAGGGGGATATGATAGAAGTTTTTAGATATTTTAAAATATCTTATGTTATCCCGTAATCTAGCAGTTTTCAAAGACTGCTTGAGTGGCGCTTAAGATGCCTTGATCAAGAAGGGTGCTCTCTCGGTCAACAATCGAGTACCGAACTTCCATTTGGATACAGCGCCTAAAATACGCTCGTTTTAAAATAGTTAATTTCCCGGAAACTTATCATACGAATTGCACAAAAATGTGTTTTTAGGCTAATTGAAGGGTTTAGAGTTCATTTATGCTGTCACAATTGTGCACCGCTATTGAAAAAAGCAAAATTATTTTTCGCTTTAATATGTAGATATTATTACGAATACCCCCCCTAATACGATATACCCCCCTAATCAAATTCTGTATACATGATTTAATAGTAGACTTTATTACCAATCGCGTGGTATCAGTACCTTTCTCTATGATATTTTTTTGCAGAGTGAATTAGGGGTGTTTACTTTTTTTCCCGCGATTGCACTATGTTTAAATATATTAGTGTTTCTTAAGAACTGATAATATGTTTCTTATCTCCAAATTGTTTTATTTAGACCACTGTAGGAAAAAATAATAGAGTATCTTACTTTATGTATTTTTATTAGCAAATTACCAAAATTTGTAAGTTTAAAAGCACTTTAGTTTACGCAATTTCTGCTATTTTTAACTCAATTATTTATATGAGAACAATCGTGCAACAATTTCTTCTAGACATATATTATAAAACACATCAAAATATACAAAATATGTTAAAATAGAAATGTTGCAAAGCTGCACTCATAGTAAAATTGTAAAAATGCAGAGTAAATTGATTGTAATAATAGCCGACATTAAGTATTTTTCATCAAAACTGCGAATTATACGAACTTAGAGCTTGTGTAAGTCATATAAATCCGAACAAAATACAAAAACTATTGTTAATATCGTACAATATATACCTTCTAATATTAAAAAGTGAAATAATTAAGTCAGTATAACGTAATCGAATTTTAGTCATATTTCATGGGACAAAAACGCGTTTTAATGACCCTCATTCATTCTAAAAATGTCTTAATTGCTCTCTATAAATCACATTAGTATAGATATTATGCAAATCACGAAGGTAATGTATGTGAATGTAAATGATAAAGTTTGCGGCGATGTGTCAAACATTACCAAAGTAGAGGTAATGTGACCATTTTAAAAACCAGAGGTACACCGATTGAATCCAACCGTTTCCTTTGTGTCAGAAATTTATTTCATTTTATTTTTGTTTACTTCCCGGAGACATTCGTCGAGTGCAGTCACTCCAAATGTTTTTAGTTATTTTGAATATAAATATAAAAAAAAAATAAGGTTTGAATTTTTTCAAATATCTTTGTAATCACCTTTTTAAAAAAACATGCAGTAATGAAATATGATGTAATAAAACAAGAAATCCTAAAACCTTTTGTAGATTTATGATGTTACTAGAACATGTCAAAATAAGAATGTTAAAATTTATATTCTGTATAGGGAATGTGATGATTTGTAATTTTTTTTTTTTTTTTTTTTTTTTTTTTTTTTTTTTTCAAATAACCAAATATATTTAGCTGTGGTTAGTGCGTGAACGAACAGAAACTAGATGTTCAATTTTTATACAATATCATCATAAAAAATATATACTATAATTTTCATTGCTTTTACTTATTTTTAACCCATTTGAGCCTGAATTTTTGTTTTCTCAAATTTGTTGGTAAATTCACTTTAAAATGTTGTAAAATGAATTGAAAAAATACTAAAAAGATAAGGATATTTTTTTTTTTGTATTTATTTAATAAAATGTAAATGTAATAAAAACTGTATATACATAATATTTGTAATAATATAACATGTATAATTATATGTTTTGTCTAAATTTATATATAATAATCTTTTAAATTGTATACTATATGCTATAAGTAGTATTTTTATGTATGAATAAAAATATATATATTGATTTCTTTACAGAGTTTAGATAACATTATAAATACGTATTAATAATAATAACATAAGAACAATTGCATTCATCGGTTAAAAACAAAATTTTTCATAATCATCTTGATAAGTACTTTATATAAATAACTGTCTCCTAAATGGCTATCAAAAATATGTACGCATTTGTACCCAGCGCCCTATTTTTTGTATGTTACAAAAATGCATGAAAATTAGGCTTAAACATATAATTTCACAGAAAAATAAAAATTAAAAAAAATTAAAAAAATAAAAATTAAAAAAATACCTATTTGAAATAAGTCTACAAGCTAAGATTAAGATTTACATATTTTGTTCCTTGGTAGAAAAAACAAAAATAAACTTACTTTTTACATTAAGCCATCTTGGAAAATGAAAACTCTGTAAGCTCCAAAAAAAGCCTTCAATTTAACCAAATAAATATCCATCTAATGCTGTAATTTCTCGATAACACATAAAGACATTTATAGATAACTATTTCATACAATTTTCATGTTATAAAAAGAAGAAAATTATACAAATTTATTAAACTTTAAAGCGTCCTAAAAATGGTACGATAGGCATAAAAGGGTTAACTATTCTTCAAATGGCTGTAAATTGTCTCCTTAAAGGATATTTTTAAATACAAATACCACCTTTAGTATATTTAAATGGTCTAGTGATTGAACCAAAGATTTAAGTAGATCTATAAAATTTTAGTTAGAAAACTTGTCTTTCTTATAATTATTTTTGAGTAAATTCCGTATCAAGCCAATCTATGAACAAGTATAAAAAAAAAAAAACAATTTATACACTAATAGGGAAGGGTAGCCGTATTTGGATCACCTCTTTAAATGAACCGCTTCAATTCTACTGTTAATGACAGAAAGAGAAGCCATCTACCGCTGAAACCCTATTCATCAGAATGACGGATTTATGATGAGAAGTAGCACACGCCTTCTACGTGCTGTTTTCGGACAATTTTTAAAAACTTAAAATTAGCTGTTTTGATCTAATTTTTTTCCAGCTAAACGTAAGAGAATACTTTAAATCTAAAATAAATTGTTATGTTTTCATATACATATCTAAATTCATGAATTTATTGCGCATATTTTTCATGCGGATTTGCTTTTTTTCATTTTTGTTCTTGGTCTTGGGATTATCTGTTTTATAAAATGGCACACTTGTCTTACTTGAACCAATCTGAGTTGCTTAAACTGAACCAAATATACTATCATAAATTTAAAAAATAAATAACGAATTTCGATTGCTGTACACTTTGGACATTATTTTTTTTTATATTTAATAGTGAGATTTCATAGTCAGAGTCAGTAATCATGAAACATCTAAAACTAAGAGAGTTAAAAAAATTATGGAAACGTCAAAGACAAACAGTCTGGAAGAAAAACATCACTGACAGCAAAATTTGCCAAAGATACAGGAAACGAAAAGGAAAGAGTAAATTGTGAAGAGACTGACCAGCGAGAAGGCTGAAGCTACAATCCTAGTCCCGCCCACAAGAAGCCAAAGTATCATTAGAAATGTTATCTCACTTGCCAAAATCAGTAAAGTCAAAGTACAGAGGAAGCCAAAACACAGCTGTGTTAACATCTTCGCTATATAAAGTAAACCTTGAAATGAAAGAAAAAAAAAAACTGGAAGCTCTCAAAACACAAAACAATTGCAAGATCAAGTTTTAAAATATAGGCGTAATTCAATTGGAAAAAATTATGGAATGGGAGAACTACAGACACAAGTTAATGAAAGCTTCTGTTGCAAAATCTCTAATGATTCAGAATCTAAAAAAAAATATCAAGTCAGTGATAATTGGTTTTGCCTAATTTGTAAGAAAAGTAAAATAGCAGAAGTGATTCAGGGTTGAGTTGGGTTAATTTTTGACGGGCGATTATCTACTTGAGGGAAATAGGCCTTAGTGGGGAAGTGCCCTTTCGTGGGGGTCTTTCTAAGGGAACCTAATCCATATTTATGCATGGAAATCCAAGGTTCGAAGAAAACCACGAAAACTCCGAACGATTAGGCGAACGAGCGCGATTGGGTTCGAACCCAATACCTTCCGTCTACCAGCTTCGAGAGCAGAACCTCCAGAAATGATTCAGTGTTCATGTTCCCAAATATGGTTTCAAGTTGTGTGCGCTGGAATAAAAAATGAACAAAAAAATTTATGTTTAAACCTTTCATAACTTCTTACATGATATTCAAGTAACTGGCAATTAATTCTATAATGTTCTTAATTACTTATAACATTGATTTATATTTTGAATACATTTTGATTTTAAACAATTACTCTTACTTTCAGACACATGAGTTCATTATATTTTACTGCTGTTGCTTTGATTGTTTCATTAATCGCAAATTTCCTTTTAATAAAATTAGGTATATTCTCTACTCATTGAAACTGCCTAAAACATTTTGATCCAATCTAAGAGACTAGAGGTCCAATTTAGGCGATTGACCGCTGAATTTCGACCACTTTGACAATTTTTTCAAATAAAAATCAATATTAAGATTTTGAAAATGAAATTGTTCTAAATATTTATTTATTTATTAGATGAATAGTTTGACCCCGCATAGTGATATTTTACAGATATTACAAAAAAGAAGTGAGTTACATCTGAAAATAAGTGAAGCGGTCTAAATTCGGCTACTCTCCCTTATAAAAAGCAATGTGTAATGAGATTTTATACTGAATATTGGGATGTAAATGTTCGTTTTTAATGTTATTCGCCAATAAGAAATAGGTGCTTTTTGTACCTTTGCCAACTAGGGTTTTAATCGCCTCTTTAAGTTTCAATTTGTGTATTATATAAACAGTATTTTTGAAAACGAATTACATATTGTAAACAGTTCTGTAAATGAGTGTTTGAAATCAATTTATATCAGGTATACAATTTACTTGTACATTATTTCAGGGAGCCTAGGATATAATGCTAGATATGCATATAATATATAATGCTATTGATTAATAGATAATTTAAGTTAAATTTTAAATTTAATGTATGATTATAAAAATAGTGCCTTATTTACTATTAATTTTAAGGAAAGTAAATCTGTAATCTATAGTACTGTTTTTACCCGACTGCCAGGAAGGGTTGTGTGTTTCACACGTGTTTGGGTATATGGATTCATTTATACCCTCAAAACAGCCAAACGGCTGGATGGATTTTAAAGAATGAGGTCTCTATCGATTCGTCTTAACACCCCGATGGTTATAGGCTAGATTTTGTTTTTATAAATTCAAAATGGCGTCCAAAAATACAAAATGATGGTAGTAAGAAAATAAATACGCACCATATTGAGTGGCATAACATTGGTTAGGTCTTTCAAAATGAAGACGATGTTTCATTGGCTATTTTACAACCTGGAAGATTCGTAGGTAGGATCTCTAGCTTTACTGCAACTTTTAAGTTTGAATGGTTCGTGCATCCGCACAGGTTAATGTGTTAAAGACACTAAAGAGTGTGAACATTAACCTTAACCTCACAAAGTGAGTATGATGACATTGGACTTAGGGTTCGTGTCCTAGGGGTAAAGGGCAGAAGAAAGGACTTAACCCAGTTTGCACCGAGCAAGCCCCCTGTCCCACAACAACAGTTTACAACAACTCCTGATGGGGACGAATCGAGAACACAACAAATTTATATTTTATTGGTTTAGATCAACTGGTCGGTGACCCAAAATAAGTATGGTCTCAAGGGGTAGGAGAGTATGTTTTAGGGGCACTTAATTTTGAACAATCAGTGACTCTCCAAGGGAAGAAATGCATGAAACCCAGATAAAAAAAGGTGTATAACAACACGGGGAATATGACACAATCAAGCTTTTCTTTAAATATAGATATAGTATATTAAATACTTTCTAACTGATAACACACTTTTTTTTTTGAACAGGAATTCACAAGATGGATCCTAAAGCACTTATTGACTTAGTTAAATTGTATTAATTTTTTTTTTTTTTTTTTTTTTTTTTTTTTTTTTTTTTTTTTTTTTTTGCAAACTTTCCAAAAACGACTTAATTGAATGAGGACTAAATCCCCAGAATATAAAGAAAAAAACAATATTTTTGTTTAATTTCAGGTATAAAAATATCCAAGTAAAGAATTTAAGTTTAGCACAATTTTCATTCGTTCACTTAGAATCAGTTGATAAGCAAGATTACAATATAAGAAGTGATTAATTGTATTACACTAAATATGATATATTACTTTAAACTTAATTGACAAATATTGATACTTGCAAAATTTTATGAAGAATATTTAAGCAACTGGTGTATTTACAGCTATGGAGAATAAAACAAATTTAAGAGTTATCTGGATAATGAACAGATACCGGGTGTCCCAAAAAGGACTGACTGATTTTAAAATTCAATAACTTGTAAACGGTGACAGATATTTAAAAAATTCTTGCAGGAGGGTTATGCATAAGGTCAAAAGTTTTTTTACAGTGATTTTCAATTTTAGTTCGAATTAAAAACAATAGATGGCGCTGCGATCAATATACACTAAATTCAGGCTCGATTTTTGGTACTTCGTGGCCCGGATAATACATTTCCATCTCCTTTTTCCGCATGGAACAAGATAAAGGACCAAAAATCGAGCATGTGTTTAGCGACTATTGCTTACAGCGTCATCTATTGCTTGTAATTCGAACTAAAATTGAAAATCACTGTAAAAAAACTTTTGACCTTATGCATAACCCTCCTGCAAGAATTTTTTAAATATCTGTCACCGTATACAAGTTATTGAATTTTAAAATCAGTCAGTCCTTTTTGGAACACCCGGTACTTAGTAACAGAGTCCTACAGGAACGGTGCTGGAAGACATCCAAACAAGTACTCCCGGGCCAATGAGAACACTTAATTAGATTATCTAGTAGCAATTGCCAGCTGAGGAGTGGCCATTTCTTCCACTGACAGGCTGATCATGTAAGACTTATCTGAAAAAGAGTGTATATTAGCGATAATATACATAATCATCATTATGAAGTTTAACTATGTTGCGCTTCTGACGAAGCGTGTAATCTGATTGCACAGGACGTGAAGGAGTAAAAATTCTAGAAGTCTGGCGGGAGTTGCCAGGTTGATTACAGTCATTTGTGACATCAGGTATTCGCTTGTTACTACTTTGAGACTTAAATTTTGGATTTCGTTTATGTAATTTGACAAATCTATCGGTATGAACAAGGAGTGGTGAAATTTGAGGACCATCTTGAGATATAAGTTGCAGCATTGCGGGGGAAATGATTTTTTGAACAGAGTATGGACCTTGCATTTTCTTCTCAAATATGTTTGGACATTTGACATAGACTGTATCTCCAATGTCTATTTTTGGGAATTGTCTGTTGACACGAGACTTTGCATATAGGTCTTGACGAGAATTTTCATTATTTTGATATGCATGAAAATACACTTGGTCAACATTTTTAGCAATGTCTGCAATTTATTGGTTGTCATTGATTCGCCAGTTCGGTTGGTTTTTATGGTTGAAGTATATGTCACTAATTTCTCTAACAAAATGGAGAAAGTTCGGTAAGAATTTCGTAACAGGATGGGTTGTTGCATTGTAAATGGACTGGTGAACTTTTGCAGCAGTACCAATGTCGAAGCCTTGGGAGGCCATAGTAAGGATGGAAGACTTGATTTGTGGGTTTAGACGTTCACTAATTCCATTCGCCTGTGGATGCGCAATGGAACTATGTTTGAGACAAATGCCTAGTAATTTATTGAACGATTTAAGTAAGTCGCTCGTAAATTGTTTCCCATGATCACAAAGTAGATATTCAGGTCTCCCATGAGTGGCAATGTAATGTAACAAGGCTTTAGTTATTGTTGGAGCAGTTATGTTGTTTAAGTGGTAAAGTTCCATATGTCTGGAAAAGTGATCGACAATTGGAAGAAGATAATGGTTACCTTTAATGGGGCCAAGTATGTCCAGTGAAACCTTTTGGTTTGGAGCAGTGGGTACCGGTGAAGTTAAAAGCGGAGCTTTGTTTGTTTTAAGTGGCTTGTTGAGCAAGCATACCTCACAAGACTGGACAAAGTTGTACGTGTCAGCAACGAAGTGCTGCCATGGGAAACGTTTACGAAGGTTCTGTAGGGTCTTCTGGATACCCATATGAGACACATGGGCAATGGTTAAAGCTTTTTCTTGTAGTGAAGAGGGTACAACTGCTCTATGTAAATCTGTGCTAATTCGTGCATAATCTTTAAAAAACAAACAAAAGTTGGGTTTCAGGGTGTATATAATAACCAGTAAGCTTTTTACCTTGCTTACCATTTTTTAGATCATGGATGATTTTGCTCAACTTTGGATCTGCCAGCTGTTCGTTGAGGATTGTCTCATCCAGAATTTCTAGAGGAGGATCGTTATTTTCTGACTGGACTATATTTACAAAATGGTTGGGATGTTGTGTCTGATTTTGAAAATTAAGTCGAGATGCTACCACTTGTGGCTGAACTTCATTGTGCAGGTCATTTTCAGTGTTAGTGACTGGAAGTGTTTCAGAAGCACTTAAAAGTTCCGGATTGGAGTTGAGGTCTTGATATGTCGGAGCGGTCTGACAAAGACTAAGGTAATCCGCTAGAACATTTTCCTTTCCGGGCACATGTTGAAAGTTGAAGGAAAATTCTGATAGTTCCATTAACCATCTTGTTGTGACATCAGCAGGAGAGTTAGTTTTTTTGTATTTATTTAATGGTTTGGCATCCGAGAGTATGGTAAATTCTCTATTAAAGAGGTAGTACTTGAAAGATGTTATGCCTTTATAGATTGCGTAAAGTTCCAGCTTTATGGGAGGGAATTTTTTTTCTGCTTCAGTGAGTAGCTTTGAATAGTATGCTACAGGTAGAAGCACGCCATTTCTTTTTTGCATTAACACTGCAGAAATAGCCTGTTTCGACGCGTCTGTGTTGACATAAAACTTTTCATTCCAATTAGGCAAATGATGAACAGGTTCATTAAAAAAAAAAATTTGTAAGGTTTGAAATGCTGACTCTTGTTCATTATCCCACACAAACTTTGTTTTTGGTTTTGTAATTTCAATGAGTGGGGAACAAGATCGGAGAATGATGGTATTACTGACCGATAGAATGAACACAGTCCTACAAAAGCTTTAGTTTGCCTTTTTGTCTTAGGTGTAGGAAATTCAACAATTTTAGTGATGTTACTTTGGACAGGAAAAATTTTATGATCTTTAATGTAAAATCCAAGAAATGTAATATGAGTTTTAAAGAAAGATGACTTTTCTGGAGATAAAGTTACATTATGTTTGATGAAGACATTGATTAATTTATCTAATTTATCGAGCATTTCTTGAAACAAGTTAGCACCTACGACCAAATCATCTTGATAGGCAAAGCATGAATCAACTCCAGACTCTTGGATGAGGGTGTCTATCAGTTCTTGGAATGTTGAGGCTGCCGTTTTAAGGCCAAAAACAAGAACTTTGAATGTGAAGACTCCCCATGGGGTGGTGAAAGATAATTTGTCTTGCAGGTCTTTTGGAACAGCAATTTGCCAATATGCTGATGGAAGGTCAAGTGTGGTAAAAAATTTATACTGTGAGATTTGTAGTAGTAAGTTAGATATTTTAGGAAGAGGATATGAAGATGGTATAATGATGGCGTTAAGTAGTGTGATATCTAAGGCAAGACGGTACTTTTCTGGTTGAGAAGGACTTGTTTTCTTTTTCTTAATCGGGAGCTTGGGACACGCCCAAGAAGAATTTGATCTTTTGATGATGTTGGCTCGTAACATGTCCTGTATTTGATCAAGATCCTCATGTTGCAGGGTCTGTGGTAGAGGTCTGCACGGGCCCGGGCTTGGCCCGAGGCCCGCGGGCCGGGCCGACGGAATGAAGGCGAATTTTCAAACGGGCCGGCAGAATTAGGACAATTTTTTCAACGAGCCGGGCCGGGCCGACAGACAAAATAAACGGGCCGGACCGGGCCGGCAAAAAAATTAATCGGGCCTATCGGCCCGATATAAGAATTTAAGCGAAGCAAATAAAATACGATCCATTTTCAATGAATATTATTTTCTCGAGAAGTATAAATGTGCATCTTGAGCCGATGCGAGTTTAACAACATCAGTACAGAAATGTAACATGTCCATCGTAGAGATTGGCATCGTACAGTTTCAAGATGTCTGATTCCGAGTTTAATTTTTTTGTCAGCAGACAGTGATTGCGTTTTGTAGTATTAATAGTGATAATGAACTTCTCTTAACACTATCTTTGGAAATGTACCTTAAGGTGGTTCTCAAACTCACTGCTCAACAATGCGAAGCTTTCAGACACATTTTCTGACAAAATTTTTAACTTTATAGTTATAAAATTGAGGAATAAAATTGACAGGCATGCCTATTGAAGGCATTTGGAAACGAATAGCTTTTTCCATATTTTCTAAATCTAAATCACTTACACAGATAACAGAGATTCCTGTCACGTGACTGTACGTTTTTCTCTTTTCCTGCGCTATCGCTTCCGGAAATTCGATTCAAAACGCTAACTTTGACAGTATTTTAAGAAAGATATATTGCTTTTATCTATGAAAAAAAAAAGACATTTACATAGCTTCTGAATAAGAATACCTGCCAATCTTACGCGTTTCCGAAAAGAAAAGAATTCAGAAATGTGTCGAAATGTACCTCCTTTGGATTTGAGAAAAGCCTTAAAAATGAGAGAAATATTTTCATAAATCTACTTTTTATTATAGAGCTTCAAAAGTTATCACGTTTTTAATCCTTTATTCTGAACTACATTAATCTTTTAATGAATCCTTATTTCCATTTTGAAATGTCTGTAGACACGGTGACTAAAACACTGTAAGTAATCGTTAATGTTTACTATTGTGTGTTTTCTGTTTTGCGAACATCATAGTAATGTAAAATATACTGTAAAATGTTCCCATAAATATGTATGTAGTATTCATTAAAAGAATCTTAATTGTATGTTGAGAAAAAAAAGGATTATTTTTTTTTTTTTGTAGAAATTGTGTCGGGCCGGGCCGGGTCTGTTTTCGCTGATTTTTGTACGGGCCGGTCCGGGAACTGTAAAAATGTAAACGGGCCGGGCTGGGCTCGGGCCGAACTTCTAATTTTTACACCGGGCCGGGCCGGGCCAAGATAGCTTTCGTTCGGGCCGGGCCCGGGCCTGGAAATTCCGGCCCGGGGGGGGATGGGAGTTAAGCAATTCAATATGCGGTGATACCAAATCGGTTTGACCAATAGTATCGAGCGATTTAGAAAAAGTCTGAGCTTTGCTATGGAGAAGATTGATCATCACCTCACGTTGTTCGGAAGTAAGGTGATTCAAATCAATTTATGGGATGGGAGTTAAGCAATTCAATATGCGGTGATACCAAATCGGTTTGACCAATAGTATCGAGCGATTTAGAAAAAGTCTGAGCTTTGCTATGGAGAAGATTGATCATCACCTCACGTTGTTCGGAAGTAAGGTGATTCAAATCAAAATCTTCAGGGGACAGATCATTTATTCCTTTTTGAATTGTCTCATCTGATGGAACAATTAAATTGCAATGGTGCTGTTATATCTCGCCAAAATTGTAACTTTGAATGTGCTCTTCTGCCACATTGTTGATAGTACCAAGTCTGGCCTTTTTATTTAAATGTATGGTCTTATCAGATGTGTTTTCCAAGACAACGACAAAGGCGTTATTCTTAATGTGTGGTAATGAATGTAGTGATACGTGTCCTATGATTTCAGAACTTTTTAATTCAGGTACATAAAGGAAGTACTGACTGGGTTCAGAAGAAAATTTTGCCCGCACATACACACATGATTTTTTTGGAATCCTAACTTTTCGGAAATTTTGAACAATAATTTCTTGTTCATTTTTAAGCGATTCCTTATTAACATCTTTATCAGCTTCGTTGTCAGAAGGAATTACCGATTCACCAGTACTGAAAGATGAGTCGATGTGGTTGATATATTGACCATTTTTTGTTTCACTAATGAACGGAACGACTATGTCTTTTAACAAAGCAGAGTTAAAACCTGGAGTAAGAGACATGTTATTTTTCTGCATAAAGTCATATCCTAAGATTAACTGGAAGTCACTACAAATGTCTGTAATGTATAAGTTATGTTTGAAGAAAAGGTTGTCAATTTTAAATGATAACATTATACATCCCTTAAATTCAAACTTAGAATTAATTGTAGAAATAATCACTTTATTTGAAAGGTATTTATAGTTAATTTCGTGTTTAATTGTTTGAAAGTATTTATCATCGATTAAGCACAGGGTGGAGCCACTGTCGAGAAGAGCCATAGATTTAATTTTGTTTAACTTGACTTCAATGCAAGGAAGCCTTGCCTTAGTATGAAATGTGCTACATATGCGGTGTTCCAGCTTTTGAGTAGCATCAGTATTTAAGTCTATATCTTCCGTTTGAACAAAGTTGTTAGAGAAAGGTGGGTTGTCAGTTTGTGTACACTTATTTAACACTGGCTTGCATGGAAACCTAGAGATCAGAGCGCCAGTTATCTCTGTCTCCTCTGGTAGTTTAAATTGTTACGATTTTTTTTTGGTGAATTTCGTTTGTTACGTGGGGACTTTGGTGATTTACTTTGGTCATTTGTACGGCAATTGTCTATGAAAGACTGAAACTTGAAACAATTTTCCATGACATGCCCTGGAATTGCACAAAAGGAACAAGTGGCAAGCTTTTTGTTAAATGACCTGCGTCTGTGACTGTTTTTGTTATTGACACTTTGGTGTTTTTGTCGTTTTTCATTGAAAATTTTGCTAGGGCTGAGATGTGTTTCCATAACTTGTGCATCATTGAAATGTAGAAGCGGTTCAATTTGGGTACTCTCTGCTCCCTTATCTAGTGAATAAATGGTAAGCAATTGTTCAGTTCTATCAATGGCAGATTCCAAAGACTCAATGTTCTCTTCTAACAATTTAATTCTGATATTCTTAGGTAGATTTTTAAAGAAATGGTTAAAAGAAGTAGGGCTTAAAGCAGCTTCATTCAACGTTGGGTATGCCAGCCTACAGAGTTTGCAGATTCTGCATGCAAATGCACGAGGGCTTTCCTCAGAGAGCATTACACATTTATCCAATTGGTCAGAAGCCTTGAATTTATCCTGCTTCTTCCCGAAAAATTTAACAAATTCATCTCTAATGCTTGATAAAGAGTCGAAATTTTGGTTGGCAATGGCATCAAGGTAGAAGGTTAAAGCTTTACCTTGAATTTTGGACTTCAAAATGGCAATTACTTCGTTGTCTGAATAATTATTCAGCTCTTTTATTTCTAGTAATTGCTCGAAGAAAAAATCTACAGTTTCTGGAGAGCCAGAATATGGTTGGATTGAGATTTTCGGAGGAATGGCTTTGGGAGGCATATTTATAGAATGATGCACACCTTATACTTAAAGAACAAATATGTAGAGAATACTCATATAAAGTTGAAAAATCAGTTTATACTTTGTAAAATTAGTATGACTGAAGACAAAATATATATTTTTTAAATCAACCCTTGAGATGAAACTTTTACTATTTACTTAAAATTATATCAATTTGATTATATCCTTGATAAAAGACAACTTAAAAAACAAAAAAATACTGTATTTACGATATCCGATACACAATATGAAAATATACAACCAATGTATTCATAGAATGTGAGATTCCACATTATTTACTAATTACTTCATATTTCATTCACATTTATTTCATATTTCATTTGTAGAATAATACAAAATATAGTTATTTGAGTAAATATGAAAACACAGAAAAGCAATAATGACCTTTTTTTTTTAATAACTTTTTCCACCTTAAACCACAATTGAAATATGTATAGCATCAAATTTCAGGTAATATCTTTTTATTATTATTATTATTTATTTACTTCATATATATAATGACATAATTACTTCAATTTCATAAGATATTTTCCCACACACAAAAAATTTGAATGAGTAACGTTGAATTCATTTTCATATCTGTGCAATTAAAAAAATAAATATATATTTACTTGTAATAAAATTCTTTACTTTCTTTTTATAAGTTGAAAAAGAATTAGGCTTATACTATGACAATTTAAACATTGTTGCAGCAGACCAGCATCACATAGAAGGAAGGTCCGGCACCATATGTCGGATCTTAAAAATGGCAGTTTTTAAATACATTAATGTTAAAAAAAAAGAGGTAAGCAAATTCTGAAGTAGCGGAAGGCATAAGCAGTAAAGAAACAAAAGGACCGTAAAAATGTGCGTTGTGAAAAATAAAATACCAGGTTCTAAATTAAAATAATTTATTTTTATTTCCATGTACCTGTAACTGCTGATAAACATACAAAAATATCTTAATTTGATATTTAACTCATTCATGAAAAAAGTTATATTGTCACAAAATGTAAATATCCTTTTTAAGGACAAATAAAGTAAGCCTCACGAGCATCCTGGTGGACTTTCCCGAAAATTAGAATTTCACGAAATCAGCTAGGCCTAACTCTGACGACCTGGATGACGTCGATTGATATCAGAGCCTGCCGGAATACTTTTAGGGAAACCTACTAATGCATGACGTATTGTCTTTAACTAAGAACAAAAAAAAATATATCAAGAATAAATTATAAAAACAAGGGCTTATCTGTATCTTGTCTTGGTGAGATGCACTGTCTTGAATAGCTGCCATGTGACACAATACCAATAGCTCGGGAACCATATAAAAGCCTCTGATACCTCTCTCTCTCTGCCTGGACGATTACCCTCACTCTCCTGTTTTAAGAAGCGGGTTAACATAAAGTCATGCCAACAGCAGACTGCCAAAATAATTGCCAAAAAGCTACACCGATATGTGTAGGTTGGTTGTGTTTATGACGGCCAATTATCAACACGAGGCATATAGGCACTAAGGGGGAGTGCCCTTCGTGGGGGTCTTTCTAAGGGAACCTAACCCGTATGCTTGGAAGTCCAAGGTCCGAAGAAAACCACGAAAACTCCGAACGATTAGGCCGTCGGGCGTGATTGAGATCGAACCCAGCACCCCGTCTACCAGCTTCGAGAGCAGAACCTCTCGGCCACTGGAGGGGCCCGATATGTGTAGGAAACCATGTGCACGAACCACCGCCATGTGCTCAGGCGCCAAAACTGATCACCCAAACATCTGAAGTGAAAGTAGCAGTGGAGAAAAATGCAAGTCACAAGGTGTGCGCAATGATTTGCGAAAGGAACGACTCACATACGCAGAAGGTAAAAGACCAAGGAGGAAATTTAAGAGCTCTAAACGAACTCAAGACAAGAAGAGGGGAAAAGGTGGGGAAGCGGTTGACTGAGTCGTGATTACGACAGAGTGGTTAAAGGAGTGTCGGCAAAAGTTAGAAAAGTGAACCCCGGGTAATAAGGGTGGAGGTCAGAAAAATTGCTAAAAATAGAAAAGTTAGAGCCTGCAGGGGTAAATAATATAAGACTTTTTGCAAATGTTATGATTTTTCGTGTGATCGCAAGTGTTCTGCTATAAGTGCTATAAGTATGCAGAATTTCCCATTTCCACCTTAATTAGGGGCAGAGTTCGAAAAATTGCTTAAAATACACAAGTTAGAGCCCAGAGGGAGTAAATATAAGACTTTTTCAAAATTTTATTACATGTCTTTTGATGTGAGGTGTTCAACTATAAGTATCCAAAATTGCAAGTCTTCAACTTAATTAGGGGCTCAGTTAGAAAGAAAAATGCTTAAAATACACTAGTTAGATCCCAGAGGGGTAAATATAAGACTTTTTTCAAAATTTTATGATTTGTCATTTGATGTGAGGTGTTCAGCTATGACAATTCAAAATTTCAAGTCTTCAACTTAATTAGGGGCTCAGTTAGAAAGAAAATCTTAAAATACACAAGTTAGAGCCCAGACGGTTAAATATAAGACTTTCAAAATTATATGATTTGTTGTTTGATGTGAGTTATTCAGTTACAAGAATCCAAAATTTAAAGTCTGCATCATATATAGTTTCTAAGAACGGGTTCTGTGACAGACAGACAGAGAAATAAAACAAATGGGGTTTCGTCAGATGAACGAAACCCTAAAAAAATCAGATTTTTTAAAATGTCACCCACATTACAAATTCAAACGGCTATATCTCACAAGGAGAGGGCCAACCTTGTTAATCACAGATTTTGATTATTTTAATATAGGTTGTAGGGTAGAGACCCCTTAGTCTCAGGTTCAACGGATTTTATCCAACGCTCCTTAGTTCTTGAGAAACCGGGGGGTCTAATAGTAGTACACAACTTAAATACTTAGTTTGTAGCAAAAAGAATAGGTTGGTCATAGCTCAGTTGGTACGGCATTTTCTGGCTGATCTGCGGGCCCGGTTTCGATACCGGGACGCGCTACATGTGTTTTTCTCCTTTTTTGTTTTATAAATATACTTGCAATTATGATTTAATAATTTAAATTAAAATTTTAATATCATACATTAAGTATAATATTAAAAAAATTAAATTTATCATTTTTTATTTTTAAACTATTATTTCTCATCCTTTGAAGAGGTTTAAAAAGAAATTGGATCTATTATTGAATGATGGAAATTCCAAAATCGTGGCAAAAATCTATTTTGGCGCCATCTAGTTATGATAAAATAAAAGAATATTCAAATAAATTAAAATAAAAGCAGAAAGAAGATAAAGGGTAAAGCAAAATAATTGAAAGTGCAACCATACGTATTACAAATTTTAAAAACTTTAATATGCAAAAAATCGGTTGTAATTTAATTCTGATGCTAATTTTTAATATAATTATGCTTGTTACTTTAAAAACAGAATAATTGTATTATCGCATTGACTTCCTTTGTTAAAGCAATGCGTAAATGATGTTTCTTTAAAATCACAAATTTACACAATTGCTCAATATCATTGCATCGATAAAGAATATATGAAATACATTTTAAATTAAAAGTTTTATGATGTTTTATACAACTATTTAGTTAAAAGTAAAAAATGAAATAGGTTAAAATTATAATTTATATAGAATATTATAAATTTTAATTGACAATGAGATTATTAAGTTATACTTACCAATAAATTTATAAAACAAAAAATGAGATAAACAAATGTATCTCGTCTCGGTATCGAACCCGGGCCAGCGGATCAGCCGCTAAACGCCATACCAACTCAGCTACAAGCAACCTATCCTTTCTGTTACAAAGTAAGTATTTAACTTGTGTACTACTATTAGACCCCTCGGTTTCTAAAGAACTAAGGAGCGTTGGATAAAATCCGTTAAATCTGAGACTATGGGGTCTCTACCCTACAACATATATTAAAATAATCAAAATCTGTGGTTAACAAGGTTGGCCCTCTCTTTGTCAGTCATTCTTAGGGTTTCGTTCATCTCACGAAACTCCATTCGTCTCACTCCTCTGTCTATTTGCCTGCCTCAGAGCACGTTCTCAGAAACCGTTTCTCAGTACCTTAATGTTGCGTTGACGGAACCAATTCTTAGTTGACACCGAGGTATGCGGTGACTCTAAATGTTGTTGAAAGATAAAATCATCTTCAAATAAATCCTCTGATGATGGAATCATGCGATATTCCATAAGTTCTTGATATATATGAGAGTTAACCTTTTCGTAGAAGATGCATAACTTTCCTGGTCCTTCTGCATTCATGCAACCCCAGACCATGACACTAGCAGCAAATTTTACGGAACACTTAAGGCATTCTTTATCAAATGCTTCTTGGTTCATTCTCAAATCTCGAATATCTTGATTACCATATGAAATACAAAACATACTTTCATCGCTAAATAATATAGTTTTGCAATCTTCTTCGCTCCATAAACGTCTTGATTTACACCAATTCAATCTTATACGCTTTTATTTTGAAGACATACGAGGTTTTGTTTTCGGTACACGAAATTCAAACTTAATTTTAAGGAGACGTCTTAATGTTGTCGATGTAGCATCTTGAACTTCTTCCTCTTTCCATTTTCGATGTAATAATCGCACACATTTAAAACGGTTTTTCTTAACTATACGCTTCATTTTCCTGTCATCTCTAGCAGATGTTTTTGGTTTTCGGCCGCCATTTCGGCGATTATTTTGAAATTTTTCATTTTTTAAATATTGTGTTAGTATTTTACTAACGCTTGATTGTGAACAATGTAAATAATTCGCTATATAACATTGATTTTTACCTTGCCGATACAAATCATCCATACGAAGTTCATTAGATTCAGGAATTTCACTCACACGACCCATTTTAATACGAAAAACAAACAAACTTAAAAAAGAATACTAAATTTAAATAAAATCGTCTGAATTTAATCGATGATGCCACCAGTTATGGAATGGTGATAATTAAAGAAGAATTAATGTGAAATATTCTAATATTTTATACCACTTTAATAAATATTAATATTTTGACTTTTCAAATCATATTTTTTATTTATCTTTTCAAAAATGATATTAATTTTAAGATATATATAAGTTTAATCAACAATAAGTTCTTAATAAAAAATATCGTTTGCATATTTATATTAAAAGACATAAAATTATCAAACGATATTTTCAATTTGTAAAAAAAAATGTAATTATTCTAATATTTTGAATATGTGCTGTATAACATTAGTACTTATTAGTGCAAACATCGCTATTGGAAGTATCAATATTGTGCAATATTAGCAACTTTAGACAGAATACTTCAGCTGACTAATTTAATTAACTCCATCGATTGTTTATAGTGATGAGATTGGCAAAGTTTAATCGATGACCGTCGAATCATGATACAGTCAATGCAGATTAGGTCGCATGAGTAGTGAATAAAGGATTAAGAAATCTAGTTTTTTTCCCAATAAAACATAGTCTGAGTTCACTTGAAACTGTTTATGTCATCACAACAGATAAACGTAAGCAATTCCGACAGGGTGAGAATTTGTCATAGTCATCATGCTAGAGCACGAACTAATATTTACTGCGAAAAATATGGTAAAGGACGATTTAGATATTCTACGCGACTTTGGACATCAGGTAACAGATTAGATAAACATTCAAACAGCACAAATATCTTATCTCTGAGCTCATGTTCGAGCATTTTATTAGAATACGCGGGGTAATACTGATTGAATTGTAATCTTTAGACTTACCAAACAAATATTCATGAGCGAGACACGCAAGAAAATGCGATACGTCATTCAACCAATGGAGAGCGAGCAAGAAACGTTATAGAAATGAGTCCCGGTTCGGCTGATGGAGGGATTTCGATGTAATACGGCTGACGCTAGACAGAATAGCGGGAAATTGATGTGGAATAAAATAAAAAAAGTAAATATGGCTTTTAAAAACATTCCAAAAATAAAACTATTTACAGAATTTATAGTTTTGGTACTTGATGAAAATAAATGAAGGGATTAAAAGTTTAGATGAAGTATTTGAATAAGATTATTATTAAGATACGCGTTTTACTTTTATAGGAATTTAACGAGATATAAATAATAGAGAGTATTAAGAAATAGGGAAATAATGAATACGTCGGCAATTTAGAATAATTTAATGAATGTTGCAAGTAAAATGTTTATATAACACACACACACACACACATATATATATATATGTGTGTGTATGAAATAACCAATGTTACTTTGATTTTAGAACACTCACAAAAATGAAAAATTGAATTTTCAAACATTATTTTAAAGTTCTTAAAATATGAAAAAATAATTTAATTTTGTTTCGAAAATTTTTAGTCATAATACTCTTTATAATCTATGTATATTTCAATAATTGTCTAGCTCTTCGTTTTCAGAAATTTTTAAAATACTGGTATCAATATGTTTCTCATCTGTTATCTATGCTAATAACAAACTTTTCTTTTGAAATTTTTTTAATGCGAAGTGACATTAATTGTTGCAATTTATCAAAATTGGAAATAATCTGTTAAAACTACTTAAACTTCCATAAATTAGACTTTATCGAGATATTTAGATCTTTTTTCTTCACACTGTTGTAGCGTTGAACGATGTTTAAAAAGTCATTATCTTGTCTCTCAATTTCGATTTTATGCAGACTCATTTAAATATCAATGAATTGCTAATGATTCTCTGTTCGCTTTAAAATAAGAAAAGTTATTCTCAAAAACGTCTCAAACTAACATTGTAATTCTATCAGTAATAATATAGATTAAGTTTTAAAACGGAAATGACATTCTTCTTTTAAGTAAATTGAATTTTGAATGCATGCTTTTTTATACATTAATTGGATTACCTTAACTACGAATCTATTATAAAACAATTTTTCATCAATAATTTTAATGACATTTAAACATACTTTACTTAATGAATGTAAACACTAACTCTTTCTTTATCTGCTTTAGATGAAATATTTTTCTTAAAAATCTTTCGCAATTTATATTGTTTTTCCTTCAGCTATAATCTAGATTAAGCTTAAGAACTAAAGGTTTACAATAAATTGAACTTTATTTCCTATACGTTTTTTCCCAATATCTTTGTACATGTTAAAGAGATGTATTTGTATTTAAATAATAGTAATAATGCTACGAGAAATCTGTCATCCAAATTTTGAACATAACTGAAAATGCACGTTATTTTCATTCAAAATTCTTTAGAATTCTCTGTACTTCCTATTGTTTTGAAGTGGAAAGATTGGGCTAGAAGAACGGAATTTTGCATCCATGCAACTCAAATTACATTATAAACGTTTTATTACGGTCATTCGAAATTACGTGGTTGGGAGACAGTAGCTTTATATACATGAAACGACAGAATGTAGAAAAATAACGAAAACTAAATTTTAAAACAGAAATAAATGACACTTTTTGTCGAATCTCCATGAAATATTTTGGTAATTATTCTATATTCTATGTTATATGTTTTTCTGTATTATTCTATATTCTATATTATTCTATGTGATATTCTATATACTGAATTATTCTATATTCTATATTATTCTATGTGATATTCTATATTCTGAATTATTCTATATTCGATATTATTTTATATTGCAAGAGTATTCTAACTATGATTCTAATTATTCTAATTATTATTACCTCTCATTTTTATTTAAAAGTATATTTTATATTTGATTTAACACACAATGATAACGAATAGTTAAAATAAATGCTCATTTCAAATTTCAAAACTTCCAGAAAGATTTTTTTCTTGACATAAAGAGGAAAAAAATTTTTAAAGTTTAAAATATTGCTAGTTTTAAATCTCAGCATTTCAAATCTGTGGTATAAGAAAAATACAGTAGAACCTCTTTTATCCGAAACTCTTTTAACCGAATTCCTTTTTTTTTTTTTTTTTTTTTTTTTTTTTTTTTTTTTTTGCTATCACATTCTTTGTGTGCAAAATCCATTTTGAAACCTTTTTTTTTTTTTTTTTTTAAGTATCATATTCCTTCTGCAAGCGGTCCTTTCCGAACTACGAGTACATATAAATATTGTCGATCCTTTATCTTAGAGTTCTTTTGAATTTAATTTGAGCTTCCGTAATCTGCGGAGTGGAAATAAGAAAACGAACAAATTAGTAATTCTGAAGCTTTTGAATTTTGCAAAATGTTTAGCTGGAAGACTGTGATACTGGTGAACTAATAATATTTAAAAACTCCGTGATAGAGCTTCAAAGCAAAGGAAATCGAAACTGCGCCACTTGTTACCATAATAAGAAATATTGTATATATTTCTCTTTAATCTTAAAATTGAGGCATTCTCGATTATCCGAAAATTTCTATTTTCCGAAAGAGGGTCGGTCCGAATTACATCGGATAATCGAAATTCTACTGTAGTAAGTATAATAAGAAAAAATGCAATATATTTTGTTTTTAATAAGGAATAGCCTAACTCGCTTTTTAAAGTCCGTATGTATCCTTTAAAGAATTGTGAACAATAGAACTTTCCGATATTTAATTGTCGCCCGTTTATCTATTTCTAGCGATATCACATTGAGACGGTCCCTATATATGATGTTCAATTTTGAATGGTTCTAATCAAAGACATTCTATTTTCAAAAAAAGTGCAGATTTTTTTGCAATTTTCTAGCTAAAAAATAACAAAAAAAATTTTTTTAGTGATTGCATTTTTCATGAAGTGTCTTTTAAACATAATTAATGCAAAGCTGTTTTATTATCTTAATTTTATTTCCTATCGTGTTTCGAACGCTTTTACATTGTCCATTTCCAATGTATCTTCAATAGTTAAACAAACTTATAGTCCAAGAGCCGACAGCACAAAACCTATGTTATCAAGCACAAGAAAAAAAAAAAAAACCTTTATTTTATGGAAGAGTAGAAGTAAGGGGAATCTTATGATCCATGCCTGCCGGAAGTGAAGTGGTGCATAAGCCAAAAATTAATACCACCAGTGGTTGACTCGTAGATTTATCATTGTGTTTTCCTTCTCCCAATCCTCCATGTTTTCATATCTTTGTTTGTAGGACAAACACAATAATAAACCTACGAATCAACCACTGGTGTTATTAATTTTTGGCTTATGCACCACTTCACTTCCGGCAGTCATGGATCCTTAGATTCCCCTACTTCTGCTCTTCCATAAAACAAGGGGGTTTTTCTTGTGCTTGATAACATAGGTTTTTGTGCTGCCGGCTCTTGGACTATTAATTGCGTTTCAATCTTTTTAGGTCAAACTATATATTCAGCGTAGCTTACAAAAAAACTGTATTTATTTGTTAGCACACAGACTATCTAATCTGAGAGCTATTGTGCCCACAGGCTAGTCGTGAGAGAAAAATGTAAACGCCCCCTGCTAACTCTGCAACAAATTATTGTAGAAGAACGTTACTGGTACCAAACGATTGGAAATAAAGTCTATTTTTAAATGATGTATATAAAATTTGCTTAGGAGGGCATCCACATATCAAAACGAACCTAAAATTAGATATTTTTTTTAATTTTTTTTAATTTTTTTTTTTTTTTTTTGACACCATACATAAATTCTACACCCTTCATTTAGCCTAAAAACAAATTTTCATAAAATTCGTGCAATTACTTTCAGAAAAATTAATTGTTTTAAAATGACCCTATTTTAGAGGCTGTATCAAAATTAAAATTCGGTGCTCGATTGTTGAAATGATAAAATAATGACTACGTCACTTCTATTAATGTATTATTTCTGGCCAATATGGCTATTTCACTCGCTTAATATGTTTCGACTATTGCCAGACCACATGTATCAATAAAATGAGTAAAATACCTATTTTTAAAATTATACTTTTCTTTACATCATAGATCTTCTGGACGCTTTTTAATCATAATTCGAAAACTACGTGGGAAAAAAATATTAAATTGAGAATTCACATAAAGCCAGACATAATAAAGATAAATCTATCAAAAAAGTGTATGTTGCAATTCATACTTTTTTCGAATATTAATTTCATAATTCATATTATGAAATTTTTAAAATTATAAATACAATCTCTTTATGTTTGGGCTTTTAAGTATTATAACCACACACAAAAAAAGATCACATTACGTTTATAATTTCAGCCGATATTAATAAAAATATGAAAACGTAATTTAACTTTAGAAGCTCTAAATTTTGATTGTTCATAATTCAAAAACGTAACATCCAAATGGCTTGAAATTTCGTTTCTAGGCATAGTTTGAACCGAAGATTTAAAATATATTGTCAAGCTTGGGTGTTGCCAGTGAAAAAAGCAAAGTTTGGTTTGGTTTTTAATTGTAGATGATCCCCTAAGCAAATTTTATATACATTACTTAAAGGTAAATTTAATTTCCAATCGTTTGGTACCAGTAGCTTTCTTCTATTTTAATTAGTTGCAGAGTTAAAAGGTGGTGTTTACTTTTTTTTCGATGACTGTACGTACGTATATATGTTATAAATCCTGATAGATATATCCGATTTGCTTTAACATTTGAATATAACTAACTAAAAATAATCTTAAGATTTTCTGAAGAAATTTCCGCTTTTTCCAAAAATGCTACAGAAATCTGAAGAAATTTTGCAGATTCAACTTTACCTTAAAATATCTGTAGATTTTTTTAAGCTATTCTTACAAATATCTGCAGAAATGGGCCAATTGCCTACAGATTTTCTACAGATTTTTTTAGTGGGGTAGCTTCCTGCAGATAAGGCGTTTCCCTGATTAGTTTTGGTGATTCATCGGTTAAGTATAAAGGGAGGAGTAACGGGAAGCTAATGCCCCCCTTTAATTTAGATAAATGGGCTTTTTTAGGCAAACTTATCCCATATTTGGTATACCGGTTTATTCTAATAAGGCGCTTCCCTGATTAGATTTGGAGGTTCATTGGTTAGGTATGAGTGGGGAAATGGGGGAGTTAATCCCATCCTTAATTTAGATAAATGGTTCTTTTCGTCAATTTCTTTGTTTTTTGATGGGCATTATTCTTTTAAAATAAGAGTATAATATACAATTAGTGTGAATAGACTTTGAGATCAATGTTATCAGTTTAACTAGACACTTTTCTTTTTAATAATTTTATGTACTTGTCAAGCAGTGTAATTTTGAGAAAAGTTATTCTTTATCTCGAACAAAAACTCTTCTATTGATATGAGACGCAGTAAACATCCCATATACAATATAAACTATTTTTTTCTCTTCCTTATACATGAGAATAACAATATATATTCATATAAGGTTTCTTTTCAACAAGGCAAAATACATAAAGTTGATCAGCGACATATCTTTTCAAGAAACATCACTAAAGTGTTACATTAAACAGAAAGTAAACTGACTGTTAGAGACATTGACTAAAAAAAAAAAAAAAAAAGTTTCTATTTTATATTGTGCTAAAGGATTATATAGTGTTCTTGTCGAGCTAATGGTCAATTTTTAGTATTATTATTATAACACATCAAATTTTAAGCTCGTAGATTTGATAGTTGTTCTATGATACGTAATATTAAGGTATGAATACATTATGAACATATGAAATACATTTGTTATTTAAGAAATTATTCTTGTCGTTTCAAAAACGAAAATGTGCTTATTTATTTAACCTATTACAGACATTTACCAAAGAAAAATAACAAATGCTTCTATTCTATTATGTCCTAAAGTCAACAGTTCTTAACGAGTTAATTGTTAACTTTTCGCGAGATTTTTAACCCTTTTCAACATAGTTGAAAAGTGTTTATGAATTCGATTTGTCTCTCCGTCTCTCTGTTCGTGCTCCAACTCGCGTAAATAATTGATAAGTTGTTGGTGTTTACTTTGGTGTATATGGCATTTTCGGTATTGAAAACGAAGTGTGTACGGCTCATTTACGGTTCATCTACAGGAATATTTTAAAGAATCCCGTTGCATTACGGTCTATGTTTAAAAATCTTTTGCGGTGTATTTTAATGATATTACACTATTTTAAACATATTGAAATTGATATATATCACTAGAGTGTGCTACAAGATTCTTATTGTAGAATATGGTGTGCGTACAATTCATTGTTCATTTACACAGACACACAAAAGAATTTGGCTACACAAGAAAATGAAAAATAATATAATGGAACTAGTGAAACCTATAACAATATTTGTTGGAGTTTCGTTTTCAGTTGAGAAATGCATTTTTAAATTTAACTATTATTTAAATATAACTTGGTGTTTATGAATTCTATAGATCATATACAGGGCCAAACAAAAATAGTCAAAAAGAACCATTTATTTGCTGAAATTCCTGAATGGAAATTTTCAACTGTGTTATGCGTTTAACTGAACTAACGTTTAGCATACTATGTAGTATACGTACATTTCCATAGATCATATACAGGTGAAGAGAAACTCTTTCTCTGCTCCCCATGGCAACGAAGGACGCGCGATGCGCGCGCATCCTACCTTAGAATGCGACTTCGGTATTATTATGGCTGGAACGATGGAAGAGATGTTTTGATTTCAAAAGCATGATCGCTGTAATTTTTTTACAGTTTGTTGATGAGGCTAAGCCTCCCTTAATCGAAAAATCAGATTAGATTTTGATAATACTTATTGTAAATATGTATAGAATCATGTATCTGTAAATACTCATTAAATATTTTAAGAAAAGAATCCAGAACGCACCTCCTTCATTGATTTTGTGTTCGACTGTCTTTGAAATTTTCCTCATGGTGCATCACGCCGGGAAAGAAAGAATCAAAAAAAGTATTTATTACCTTTTTAATGTCTTCAAAATACAAATAAGAAAATAGAGGATAATAAGTAATAAGAAGACGGCAAAGGTAAGAAGTCTTTCATATTTTATTTCGAAATGTCTGATTTAGAAAAGTTGAAAAAGAATCGTACAGTTTTGAGAACAGCAGTAACAAAGCTGATTAATAATATAGAAAATGTTATGAAGGATAGTCCAATAGATTTTGATAATTTAGAAGAATTATTGAAGTCAGTTGACGAGAAAATTGAGCCCCTTTTAGGGTTAGACGACTATGAAACTGAAATCAATTCTGTTTATGATTACGCGGAAAAAATATCAGTTGCAAAATTCCGGGTGAAGAAAAAATTAACCGAAAACAAAAAAATTGTTAATATTGATCTAAATAACAGTCAAGATTTAAAATCGAATGTGATTAATGATGAAAACTCGGTTGTTAAATTGCCAAAACTCAATATACAAAAATTCTATGGCGACTGTACGCAATTTATTTCATTTTTTAATACCTTTAAAAATACAATTCACGAAAATATATCGCTTTTGAAAATTGAAAAATTTCATTATTTGAAGAGTTATTTATCTAGAGCTGCGGCTAATGCTGTAGAAGGTTTTGAAATATCAGAAGCTAATTATGACGCAGCATTGAAAGTTTTAGAAACGCGTTATGGTCAAAAAGACGTGATAATTAATCATCACCTGAACAAGCTTCTTAATTTATCCCCTGTTTATAAAGCTAACGAAATTCAAAAATTGAAAAAATTGCACAGTGATATAGAAATAAATGTTCGATGTTTGCCCACATTAGGGCTCGAACCAGCAAATTATGGCTCCATGCTTATCGCCGTAATTTTAAAATTAATACCGGCAGAATTAGCTTTGGAATATAATAGACAAAATGTAGATAATTTAACACATTCAGATATACATAAATTATTAGATTTTCTGCACACTGAAATAAAAAGCAGAGAACACACATTTTTTTCGAGAATGAAAGCATTTGAAAATAATAAAACAAAAATCAAGAGTCAAACAACAAAATCTGAATTTAAATCTACTTGTGAATTTATGAACATTTCGAATGATAAATCGACTACAGATGGGCAGCTGGCTCATTGCATTTTTTGCAACGATAGTAAACATTCATCTGATTTGTGTGAAGCTGTTGATGTAAACACTAAAAGAAATTTGTTGAAATCTCAAGGAAAATGTTTCCTTTGCTTAGGCAGGAAACACGTTATCAAAAATTGTAACTCTAAAACTAATTGCAAGAAGTGTTTAGGCAGACATAATCAAATGATATGCCTAAAATCTAAATTAATAAAAGAAGCAAACACACCCGAATTAAAAGGTAATGAAAGTGAGACTAATGAAAAAGTAATTTCAGCTATTTCCTCTACAGAAAATAATAAAATTCTTCTACAAACTTGTTGTGTAAAAATAAAATCAAACGGAAAACAATCTCTAATTAGGTTACTTTTAGATTGTGGGAGCATGCGAACCTTTATATCTAAAGAAATGGCAAATAAATTGAATTTACAGGCAATAAGAAAAGAAAAGTTGTCGGTTTTTACATTTGGAAATAAGAACCCCATTGAAGAAACCTTTGAAGTAGTTAAACTAACTATTAAAAATAAAAATGTACCTAATTCAAAATTAGATATAGAAGCGCTAGTCACCAATCAAATATCAGCTACTGAAATCCCCCCACCTGAAATCAATGATTTGATGAAAAGTAAACAATTTGAAAATTTAACCCTTGTGGACACACCCACATCCAAAGAACCCATTACATTACTTATAGGTGCTGACTATTATTATGATATAGTTACTGGAAATATAAAACATTTGAATAAAAAATTAGTAGCTGTCGACACCATTTTTGGTTGGTGTCTACAGGGAAAAACAACTGACAGTTATACGCCCTTAGTATTTAATGTAATAGTAGAAAATTTTTTATATCTGAACAGATTGAAAAATTCTGGAATATCGAATCATCTTGCATTTTTAATACTAAACAGGATTCAGATTTTTCAGAAAACAACGTTATGAAGCAGTTTGAGTCAGAAATTAAATACAATGATAAGCGATATACAGTTCGATTTCCGTGGAAACTTGAAAGGGAATGTTTAAATGACAATCGGAAAATTGCAGGATATAGATTTTTTAAACTCAAACAAAGATTGATTAAAAACCCTGAATTATTTTTTGAGTATAAGGAGGTGTTAGCAGATTATTTGAAACAAGGTATTATTGAGTTAGTTACAGATCCTGAAGAAAAACAAAATGTAACTTTTTATTTACCTCATCGAGAAATAATTAGAACTGATAGGATAACGAGCAGATTACGCATAGTTTTCGATGCCTCTGCTCATAACAAAAGCTCATTGTCTTTGAATAATTGCCTGCATGTGGGTCCAAATTTGTATCCTGAAATATTTGATGTTTTGTTACGGTTTAGATTTAATCCCATAGCTTTTACAACTGATATAAAACAAGCATTTCTACAAATAATTATAGATGAAAACGATCGTGATGTAACAAGATTTTTATTTTCACAAGATTTGTTTGACAGTTCTAAACCCTTTGAAATTTATAGATTCACCAGAGTGTTTTTTGGAATTAGTAGCAGCCCCTTTTTATTGGCTGCAACAATTAAACACCACATGAAAAAATACACCGAGAAATATCCAAACATAGTAAAATTTTTAAATGAAAATATCTATGTTGATGACGTTATAGGAAGACGTGAAAATATTGATCAAGCCCTATCCACGAGTTTGCAATGTATCGATATATTTGAAAATGCAAGTATGCATTTACACAAATGACATACGAACTCTTTACCACTTAGTGAACTATGGAAAGAAAATGGCATAACTTCAGAAGTCAATTCTGAAGCTTTTGGAGAACAAAATCTCCCTTATAAAGTTTTAGGAATCGCTTGGAATAATTCTAAAGATTTACTTTATATTTATGTTCGAGGTTTAGTTGATTTCGTTTCAAAAAGAATAGACACCAAAAGATTTATTCTACAAGTTTTAGGCAGGATTTTTGATCCACATGGATTCCTAGGACCATTTACATTAAGACTAAAATGTATAATTCAACAAATATGGAATTTGAGTCTAGATTGGGATGACACCTTACCCGATGATTTACGTATACTTTGGAGTAGCTGGTGTCACGAAATCCCTCATTTGAAAAACTTTTCAGTACCCAGATACTATTTTTCTGACATCACCAATTGGCATGATTATGACCTACAATTGCATATTTTTGCCGATTCGAGCAGGAAGGCTTATGGTACGGTTGCTTATTTCCGTGCAGCAACAACCACCAAAAATGTTCGAACAGTTTTTGTTGCTTCGAAAAACAGGGTTGCTCCACTGAAAGCGCTTACCTTACCAACGCTTGAATTGATGGCCGCATTGTTGTCAGCCAAGCTAAGTAGTAACATTTTGAAAGCTCTAAAATTGAATGTACCGACTTATTACTGGACGGATTCAAAAATATCCTGTTTTAGATAAAAGGAACCCCTAAAAAGTTTAAACCCTTTGTCAGAAACAGAATTGAAGAGATCCATAAATAGACCTCAGTTCATAACTGGTATCATTGTCCTGGTACTGCCAATCCAGCTTCTACAGTTTCTCGAGGATCAAAAATCTCTAGGATAATCAATGATACAACTTGGTTACAGGGACCAGAATGGCTAAGTTTATTTCCTGAGTGTTGGCCAATATCAGAAAACAAAGAAATTGATTGCTCAGATGAATTAGAATACAAAAAAAATCCTAACGATGTTTTTCAGAGCGGGTGCTTAGTCAAAAAACTCGAAAATCCCATAAACATTTCAAAATATAGTAATTTAGTGAAACTTTTGGGAATTACCGTTTGGGTAAAGAAATTCATTATGAAGCTGAAAAAATCAACTGAAGTGCAAGACGTAGTAACAACCGAAGAATTACTCGAAGCTGAAAATTTTTTGATACAATCTGAACAAAAACAATTTTATAAGGAAGAAATAGAATCTCTAAAAAATAGTAAATCAATGGATAAGACGTCATCCTTATCAAATTCCATGCCCTTTATTGACAAAAACGAGTTGATGAGGTATGGCGGAAGGCTCCAATTTTCTAACCTGTCCACAGAAGAGAAAAACCCAATAATTCTCCCCAAACATTCTTGATTAACTACTCTAATAGTTCGTCAAGAACACGAGAAAATTATGCATGAAGGGACAGTCAGTACTTTGGCAAAAATTAGATCTCGTTTTTGGATACATAAAGGTCGTCAGTTGGTCAAGAGTGTTATCAAGAATTGTATAATATGTAAAAAATATTTCTCCAAACCAGCAGACCAGATCACCGCACCATTACCAAAAGACAGTGCTAGTGAAGCACCGCCATTCGCAATCTGCGGTTTAGACTTCGCCGGTCCGATCTATATCAGAAATTTTAAAGAAACGCAAAAATCTTACATTGTCCTGTTTACTTGCGGTGTGACTAGAGCCATTCACCTGGAACTCGCGTCTGATATGACAACAATTTTTTTTTTAATGGCAATTAGAAGATTCACAGCTAGACGAGGAAATCCCAAAATTATTTATTCTAACGAAGCAAAAACCTTAAAAAAAGGCCAAAAGTGAACTCGAAATTTTATATAACATACTGACAGACGAAGTATTTTTAAATTTTATTATAAAAGAGAGAATTATATGGAAGAATATTATAGAAAGAGCAGCATGGTGGAGAGGCTTCTATGAGCGACTAGTAAAGTCAGTCAAAGACTGTTTCAGAAAAATAATTGGTAGAGCACTCTTAAGTTATGATGAATTAGTGACTCTGTTGACAGAAGTGGAAGCAGTTTTGAATACGCGACCACTGACGTATGTATATAACGACAGCGATGAACCAGAAGCTCTTACTCCAATGCACTTTTTAAATTTTGGAAAATAACTTTCATTTCCTATCAATTTTTTAGAAATAATTGAAAATTGTTCAAAGAGATCAACACTCCTGAAAAGAAAAAAAATGTCAATCTTTACTATTGAAACAATTGTGGACCAAATGGAAAAAACAATATTTGATGGATTTTAAAACAGCCCATTCCTTGAAAAATCCTAATGCCCATACGCCACTGAAGGTGGGCGATGTTGTTTTAATTCAAGATGACGCAAAAAATAAGTTTCTTTGAAAACTTGGTAAGATTCAGACTGCCATTCCTGGAACAGATGGTAATATTCGCTCATACGAAATAAAAACAGCGAGTGGGATCTTAAAAAGATCTATACAGCACTTGTATCCCTTTGAAATACAAAATGACTAACAAATGACTTTTTGCAGACTTTTTATAAACATTCATAAACTTTTATAGACATTTATTTAGTTTGTTTTTTCTGCATTTAGGGCTCTAAATATTTTCTTTCTCTTTTTTAATTTTTAGTCTTATTTATATACAGAATCTTTTTGAATTTTGGTATAAGTAAGTATATGATTTAACTGAAAAAAAAAATGTGTGTGTTATTTAACTGTCATTATTTTTACTTTGTTTGAATTTAAAGTGTTTTATTTAGAATTTATTGATATTTTGAATTTGACTAATTAAGTGATTAATTAGATATTGTTTGAATTCTTATATTTAGTATTTTGTATTCGAATTTTAAAAATTGTATTAGATTACTGAACCACTGATACGAAAAATTGAATTTTTATGATTTTATGATGGAATTTTGATTTGTGAACTCTTTAAGAGTTCAGGTGGGGAGTGTGAAGAGAAACTCTTTCTCTGCTCCCCATGACAACGAAGGACGAGCGATGCGCGCGCATTCTATCTTAGAATGCGACTTCGGTATTATTATGGCTGGAACGATGGAAGAGATGTTTTGATTTCAAAAGCATGATCGCTGTAATTTTTTTACAGTTTGTTGATGAGGCTAAGCCTCCCTTAATCGAAAAATCAGATTAGATTTTGATAATACTTATTGTAAATATCTATAGAATCATGTATCTGTAAATACTCATTAAATATTTTAAGAAAACAATCCAGAACGCACCTCCTTCATTGATTTTCTGTTCGACTGTCTTTGAAATTTTCCTCACAGGAATGCACAAAATTCGTATCATTTTTTGACTATCGATGGCAACAGCAGAAATTGGGTTTTCAAATACGTTATGGTTATGCATTTTCCAAACTGTTCATTTAGACATCATCTTTCACCTTAGTAAAATGTGAAGTTATGTTATAGTATTGCAAATGTGTTGCGAAGTGTCTAATAAGCTATGCATTATGCAAGATTTTTCGTAATCGTTAATACTAGAGATCGAATTTTAAACTTGAAGTTTTGACTAATATTTTATTATATGCAATAATGTGCATGCACGTAGGGGCTGTCAGTTTAAATTAAGGTCATGACTTACATTTATTAAAATGCAACACTTTATCTATAACAGTAAGCAGAGACTTTTAGCAGTTGATTGATTCGATTTAATTCAGATATTCCAAAATAACTTCAATTCAAGAAAGACCCAGAGGAGGAAAATGCTTTCCCAGAACTTGTTAATTTTTCAACTCACTTAAATCGGCTTCACATAGGCACATAATTTGTTAATCAGGTACATAAGAAATTCACTTTTGATGAGAATATAAACAATAAATTGTATCCTGAGGAACCCGATACTTATTTCGTTCAAGTAGAAAACTCAGAGTCTTAACAAATACTCAAAAACGCATTCCAGGAAAAATTGAAGCTGAGATATTCAAAACGAATTATATTGTGTGCTTCTGAGTCGGCGCAAGAAAATCACAAATCTACCATATAAATCTTCTGAAACCGTATGTAAAACTTGTGGAGAAAATCGATGTAATAAACCGCAAGTTTCACGACTAATATGAAACGTTTGATATAGTTTTGATGAAATAGTTGAGGAAAATTATCGAATAAATATCACGAGGTGTTTTCAAACGATCCATGTCGAACAGATCTAACAGAGCATGACATCGAATTAATAGAAGAAATACTGGAGGGAATATGACCTTACAGAGTATCCCCTTGACAGAATGAAAATTTAAAAAGAAAAATCAAACGAATACTTGAATTGAATATCATAAAAGAAGTGGAGTCAAAATTTACTTCGCCTATGATTCTTGTAGAATCCCCGGGTAAGGCACATTGAAGAAAGAGCCGAGAAAGTGGCAGCCGCAAAGTTTAAGGACGAATTCTGTTTCATGAATAAACAAAATGCCCTGAAATAATTCAGGGTTGTTATAACTAAATCATTCATTCGAGGAAATACAATAGAATTACATTTATTGCAGCGCATAGTTTGCTGTGTAATAGAATTAAATTTTAAACGAACGTGGTATCACAAATGGTTAA
Organism: Maratus speciosus; assembly: GCA_963932465.1. Classification (NCBI taxonomy): domain Eukaryota; kingdom Metazoa; phylum Arthropoda; class Arachnida; order Araneae; family Salticidae; genus Maratus; species Maratus speciosus. Next base: position 508,466,227 of record OZ010786.1, on the reverse strand, counting down.
AGTAAAAAAAAAAATGTAAATTTGGAAAATTATCAACAACATTTTTTGTGAATATTTTTCATGATATATTTGCTATTATTTTATTATCCCAGACTTTTTGTATGAACTAACCACTTGATTTCCAAGCAAGCTATTTTCCCCCATTAAAATGAAGTGTAAATGTATTCTTTATATATATTTTCCGCCGATTTCAGAAACAAAAACTAAAAATGATTTTGTAACATGTAAACTTAATATTGTAAATGAATGTTTAAACTTTCTGTAGTTTTCTGAATTACCGAATGGCAATCCGGTTAATTCCTTTCTATATTGATTAGTTACGATTTTCTGGTGTCGTATGTTTAAATCTTACAGCCAGACTGAAACTTTGTCATATGAAAAATATTTATTGTGATTGTTTATAATTGTGAAGACCGTGTTATTTTCCGTTACGTTTCTTGTTACTTTTCTTTATAGTCACAAGATATTTATTGGTAGGCAGATTTTTATGCCCAATGGATTATTCGTTTCTTTCCATCAAGTTTTTTTTTTCGTCATGACAACGTGAGATTTTAATAAACATTCTTTAATAAAACATAGTTTCACTTCCATATTTTAAAAACATACAATAAAAGAAAATAGTTTCTTATCAAAATAAAAAATAGACTACAGCTGTTGTCACTGTATAGTCCTAAAAACTAACAATGAAAGTTAAAGATTAAAGATTGGGTTAAAGTGACATGTTACAGATAATACTTGCGACACAGTTAAAGTTATTTTGTCTGATTGGTAATTTATAGTTCTGTCTCAAAGACATCTAACTTCCTAATCAGTAGAATATATATTTTGTCATAAACACATGCGATTAACAGCAGGTATATTAATTTCTTACAATTTTTTATTTGTTTCCAATGTCAATTCTTAAGAAATAGATCGTTACATATTTTCAGAATGTGAATGGTCAGAAGGCCAGAAGCTGTTTTATCCAAAAATATACATATTTTATTAAGAATAAATATATTACATTTTAAATTATCATAGGTGATTTTTACTATTAAATTATTTAATTAATTTAATAATAATTTTGATATTAAAACAAACACTCTCAAAAATGGAACGTATAAATTTTCAAACATTTGTTTGATTTTTCTTAAATATAGAAAAAAATATTTTATTAAGTTTTTTATTTTGTCTGCCATCATTCTCTTTATAATCTATGTTTATATCAATAAATGTTTAGCATTTCATCTTCAGAAACTTTTAAAATACTAATATCATTATCTTTGTTATTTATTATCTATACTAATGACAAACTTCTCTTTGAAACAGTTTTAAAAGCGGAAGTGTCCTTAATTGTAGTAACTTATCAAAACTGAAGATAATCTTTTAAAACTATTTAAACTTCCATAAACTAGATTTTATCCAGATAGTTAGATCATTTTTTCGTCACACTGATGTTTAAATGATGTTTAAAAAGTCTTTATCTTGTCTCTCAGTTTCAGTTTTATGCAGTCTCATTTAAATATCAATGAAACTCTAATGATTCTTTGTTCCTTTTAAAATAAGGAAATTTATTCTCAAAAATATATCACACTAACATTATCATTCTATCAGCAATAAGCTAGATTAAATTTTAAAAAGGAAATGACCTTACACTTTTAAGTAGATTAAGTTTTGAATGCATGCATTTTTTGTATATTAATTAGAATATCTTAAGTATAAACGTATCATAAGAGAAATTTTCTCAAATTATCGATCATAAATGAATGTTTCTTCAATTATCGATCATAAATTATTTTATTCCAAATCGATTATAATTTAAATTGTATTCATCCATGCTGTACTAACTGAAATTAAACTCTAATTATTCCATATCTGTATTAAAAGAAGTAAAGTTTTTCTTTAAAATCTTTAACAATGTTTTCTTTTAAAGCATTATTCTTGATTAAGCTCGAGAACGTAAGATTACTTTTAATATACGAGGGCTGTTCAATAAAGAATGATCATAATTTTTGTATTAGCATATTTTATTGCACACAAATTTACTTTTATGTTATATTGTTAGCTTAATGTATAAAGAATATGTGGTAATTGTTTTGTTTATTTATTTCCTGTAGTACGTCAGCGGCAGCTATGAAAATTCAGATATTTTCAGTATCGCCTACGGGAACGATGGAGGCAATTATGATCCTGCCTACTGTAAATTGTGCTTTTGCCTGATGAAATCCTCAGTCGAAGCGTATTACTACATTAGGGGATTCATCCCATGTCCATGTAACATCACCTTCAATTTCAAACAATCACCACGCGAACATCCTGTTTTGGTCGAGTATGATGGGCGTCGGAATTCAAGGTGCAAAAACACGTCTCATGTTCATTTTTCTGTTACCAACGTTCGGGTGGCACACCATTATAACTGGTATATATTTAATAGATCTCATATCTAACAATCTTCAGTGATAATAATAAAGAGTGTATTATGTTAACTTCTGTAAGCTCAGTTACCGGAACTCCGTGTACATCTTTCCTTTGGAGATGATTTTCTTTCTGTTTCTTAAACATATCAAATGATCATATGAGCTGTTCAGTGCACAAATCGATTAACCCCGTCAAATGAAAATGTTCAGTATAAACAGTTAAAGTTATTGTAACTATAAAAATATTGTATGTATATAATATTTTTTATCGGGATACTTTGATTTAACTCATTAATTTTCTTTTAATCAAGGGTAATTTTTTATCACTGTATAAATATATAGAAACTTTTCAATGTTCCTTTGTTTAAAAAAACACCATTTAGAATGAAGTTGGTCGGATTATCTTCTGAATGCCACATATAACAGTGCTACATTGGAAGAATAGACTCTCTATAAATTTCCTACAGCGTATTCTTCGACTAACAATTTCTTCTGGCGAAAGCAACATTTCCTTTGGGCAAGATCATATTTCCTCATGACGTCTTGTCTCCATCGTTCCCGTAGGCGATACTACAAATATATGTATTTTTTTGTAGCTGTTTCTGACGTATTACTGGAAATAAATGAACAAATAATTATCACGTATTCATTACACATTAAACATCTACTGACAATGGTAGCATATATGCTACCATAAGTGTTCCCAATTTAGTAAAGTTTTTATTAATATACTCTAAATTCAAACCGGAAATTTAAAATAGTAATATTCTCTTTATGTAATAACAGACATTCCGGCATTGAATAAAGTTAAAAAAAATATTTAGATTTTCTGGTGTGAATTCCGATTTTCTCAATTATGGAATTTCTAGAACGCGTTCTACCATGTGCATTAGAGGGTTAAGCAAACAATGGAACATAAAAACAAATTTGTGTGCAACAAAGTATGCCAATAAAAAAAATGATCCTTCTTTATTATACAGCCCTCGTAAATTGAATATTAACTGCTTGACTAACACGCTGCGTACGTCCTCTCATTACAGTAATCAATGGCCACGACGTACACGCCATACGTCGTTCACTACACTGTAATGGTTAACTATCAGAACTGCACTAGTCTATGATATGCAGCTGATGTAACAGGGCATTGGTCTAAAGTGAGTTTTATGACACAAACCTTTTATACCGCATAGTCTGGTATAAAGTCCTTCACCGCTGAAATTAAGCCTGGAGCTCAACGGGTTGATGCTCATATATTTACACCCCATTACTTTGAAAGAATATCTAAAAGTGATGCATTTGTATGAATATCGTAATGGCGTTACGACAAATCTGTGATCCAAATTCGGAAAACAACTGAAAAAGACTGCAATGATTTATATCGAAAGTCTTTAAAAGCGCTCTCGATTACCTGTGGTTTTACGGTGGAAAATTAGCAGTGAAAAAAATGTTGCACACATATTGTGGGTACATTATATTAGATATTTTTTACTGTCTTTGAAAGCTAAAAAATAAACTCTTCCGTAGAAAAATGATAGCCATACAAGATCGAAATGTATTATATAGATAAATAACGAAAACAATGTTTTGAAAACAGAAATGAAATAATATTTCCTGTAGAATCTACTTGCATTATGTCTTTTTTCGTGACTTTTAATAGTTCTTAGAAATTTTTCTAATAACTGCTATTTTGAATATTTTTATTTTAAAGTATATGTCATATTTTAGGATAAACTAATGCTCTTGATGATAAAGTATATTTTAAAATTAGATGAATTGCCGTTTTGAAATTTTAAAAGCAGCAGTGCAAAAGTGCGGTAATTAAAAAAAATAATAATAATAATAAATGGCATGACTCAATTTGTAAAATGCTCAAGAATCCCTAGTTGTATTGTGTTTAGTATAGATAGATGTATTGAATTAGCAAATCTAAATCATACAAATCTAAATAATTGAATTTTTAAAATACAAAGAATGCAGATTCTATAAATTATTTTGTTTAAAAAAATCTTATTGACTAAGTTATTCCAGGTTGACCTTTTAAAGATTTGAATTTTTTGACAATTAATTGCAGGGTTATTACATTATCTTAATTTTATTTCCTATCTTATTTTGAACGCTTTTACATTGCCGAAGCATCTATTGCACACGCATTTGAGGACATACGTTAAGAGATATTTGTGTGCCTATTCTTATCAGAGGAAATTAGACTGCTACGGATAGTTAAAAAACTAATAATTAAGCCACATTTTGAATAAATTTTATTTTTATACTGTATTATAAGGACTTGAGACTCAATTTAATGAGATTACCTATAGATAATTTCAAATAAATCATAATTTAGAATATATTTTGAAAGTTTTCAACTCGTTTCATTTCTTATATGAAATTTCGAATTTTCTAGAAATCTTTTAACCCTTTATGTGCTGAATTATGAATTCATGAAAATTTGATCTTCTAAAGCAGTTTTCGTGAATTTCAAAAGATATATATTTTTTAGCCTGGTCTTAACCTTCATGTATCAGAAGAAAGATTCAAAGTTTCCAAATATACTCTTCGGAAAAAATTTAATGTTACCTTCTTCTATGCTCCAGTGCTCCAGTAGTGGGCGCAGTAAATTTTTGATGCACGAGTCTCTAAGTTTTCGACTTATTCAAGGAATGTTTTCTGCAATGTAATAAAGTTTACCAACAGTAGTTTAATTTAAAATAAAATTTAATATTAAAGAAACAATGTTTTAAATAAAAAGTTATATTTTAATGAAAACGCAAAAATTTGCTAAAAATCTGTTTTTGAAGAAAAAACAAAAAGAAAATAAACAAATGTACTAGCAGAAAAAGAAACCTTTATTCCAAACAGTTTAACACTTTATGTACTGAATTGTGAATTCATAAAAATGTTATCTTTTAAAGCATTTTTCGTGAATTGTTTAAACTACATTAGAAGATTTACAAAATCATTTAATAAATTTTAGAAAGATTTTAGAAGGATACAAGGATTTAGAAGGATTAATTAAATTTTAATTTATAGGGACTTTGTGCAATATATATAACCCCCACTCAATTCTTTTATTTTAAAAATATTTCTTAGTATTTTGTAGATTTAGGAAATGTACAAATATAATGTTCTTACAATAGAAAAGTGGAAATATTTCCGAATTCAAAAATCCCCCCCTCCCAAACGCTAAGAAAGCTGAAAAGATGCAAAGACAAAAGAAATCATCCTTTTAAAAATATTTTTGTTTGGTGTAACCAATAATGCTTTTGAAACAAAATAAAGTAATGCATCTCTAACTCATTCTAAACTGTATTACCATACTAATCGATGTATTAAATGAAATTTATAACAAGTTATTTTGATGGTACTTATAAGTAACGTATGTAGATAAAGTGTTAAGGGGTCTCAGGACTCTTAAAATTCGTAAAATGAAAAAAAGGTCAATTTTCAACATTTATCATCTTAAAATTAATATGATTTAAAAACACAATTTTCATTGGGATAACAGATATAAGTTTTGCTTTAATTTCATGTATTTAAAAAATTGCAAAATGCAGAATTAGTATTTATAGAGTGCCCCTACCTATCAGATATTTGCCGAGAGGAAAATTGGCATAACAGCTTACAGGCATTATTACAAAAGACATTTTGCAACTAGAATGAAATTTTCCGTGCTAAATTATTCTTTAGACTACAGTAATTACTATGAACCTAAATAAATTTGTATTTAAAGCATTTTTAGGGTTCCATACTTAAAAAGTAAAAACGGAACCATTATAAGATCACTCATGTGTCTGTCTATCTGTCTATCACAGCCCTTTTAATCGTAAACTAAGCAACGTGGAAAATTCAAATTGGGGAATTTAATAAAGAATATTGACCCACATATTTAAAGATTAATAAATATTCATAAATATATTTAGGAAAAATGCACAGGGGCTAATTAAGTTACTTAAAAAAAAACTTTTCTTTGTATATCGTGTGGGGTATCGTGTGGAAGCTTTCGTAACGCTGGAATCAAAAATATATTTCATTTAATTTTAGATATTATATTTCCAAAGTTATGGTGAAAAATGTAGTGCAAAAATATATTCCCCCCATCTAATTCCGAATCTATCGAAACTAAAATTATGAAAAAATTAGAGGTAGTAGGCATTAATTTAAACCTTGCAGGAAAATTATAGCGATTACCCTTGGTCAAATAGTTTTTGAGGAAATCGCATTTTTTCGTTACACACAAATTTCGACTTACGGGCTGCAGCAAACGTGTTGAGCAGAGCTGGAGGTACCTATAGTAGCAGAAGTATAAACGCATTGAGGATCATGAATTTCAGAAAATATCGTCGGTAATTAGCCGAGATATTAACCCTTAAAGACGCGGTCGGTTTGGGCATACATAATGACAGGGACGGCATACACTATGCTCCATCAGCTTTTAAAGCTTAGATAACAAATTTTAATGATATATTTATGTAATGCAATGCCCAGTAGAAGTATAAAAGCAATAAACGTCAAATTGTTAAAAACAGACTAATTTAATGAGAATTAATCACATAAATACTATGGGATTCGCGAATAGTTTCCATTGAGTGGCTCTTTCAATACACCTACTATGTCTTTAAAGTTTAACTATAAACCTATATGGAATAACAAATATACAGAATAGCTATATTTGCTATTATTTAGGTTCGATATATCTTTGAACTTTTATGGTATATCCATTTATACTTTTCTAGTATACAGGGTGCAAAGGAAAATCCTTTTAACCTGAAAATACTTGTGAACGGAGAGAGCTACGGTAGAGAGCTACAGTACTATACAAGTGAAGTAAGGGTATAGTAAAGCTACTACGCCCAATTTAATGCAAACGACAGCAGCGCACCCTAGTGGCGAAATTTGGAAGATAGCCACTGCAAATGGAAAACGAAAAGAGATAGAGCTAAATTTCCAGTTAGAAAGTTTTAGAGCATCACTTAATTAGTAGAATACGACATTTGGTTTACATGGATAAGACAAATCTTCGCCTGTTTGCCCAAAAATCTTCGAAATCAATGCACTCCATTTTGTGTAAACGTTTGAAGAAATAGTCAGAAATATGAAGAAATACGCACAATTTATGCTATAAATACGTACTTATCTCAATACATTTTGATAACATCACACACACAAAAAAGACAAACTGTCTCACAGTGATAAAAAGTTAATATTCAGTATGTTCGAAAAGTTCACCATTGCTCACGATACACGTTTGTATTCGTGAGTGTAATTCTGCATGCACATTTCTCAGAATGGAACGTCTATTATAAGCCTCGTCAATACGGCGACATAGATTTAACCCTTTTTATGGGGGTGGCTAGACGGTCTAGCCACCTAATTTTAATTCCAAAACTGACAAATGGCACCAAGAATATTTTACTAAAATTTTGCTTTTGTAATGAAAGTGCAAATTAGCGGGTTTTTGTTTTCTGAGAAATTCGTTTGAATATTGTAGTGTCAGTCAATTATTTCATCAGTTTACGAACAGAATTCTTCTGGCCCTGAAAGAGTTATTTTTAAATTTTAAATGCATTGGAAATTAAATCTTTACAGACATTACAGCACAGTACAACGTCACAATCTGCAATTGTGCATTGCTACATTTCCGGAATGTGAATAGGCAAAGTAGAATCGTCGCTCACCGATTTCGGACATTTTTGGGTATGCAGACGACGATTTGTCTTATCCGTGTGAACCAAATGTCGTTTTGTACTGATTAATTGATGCTCTAAAACTTTCTAATTGGAAAATTTGCTCTACCTATTTCGTTTTCGATTTGCAATGGCTATCTTCAAAATTTCGCCACTAGGGGTGCTGCTGTTGTTTGCAGTAGGTCGCGCGTAGTCGCTTTACTATACCGTTACCTCGCTTGTATAGCTGCAGCTCTCTCCGTTCGCAAGTATTTTCAGGCTAAAGGGACTTTCCTTTGCACCCTGTATACTATACAGCTATACCCAACCCTGCGTTTTATAGTTTTTACGAGGTCTTAGTATTCTTTTATCAACGGTATTTTTTAATAATACACTTACTAAGTCATATACTATTGTACGGAACCCTCTGTGCGCTAGTAAGACTCGCACTTGACCGTTTATTATATTTTTAATAGAAAGTTGTATTTAGCTAATAAATATTTTTGAAAATTTCAACAGTAATATTACCTAAAACAGGTATTTTTTGAGAAATAAAAATAAAATTGTACGTTCCGTTTACACAAACTAACATGAAATATACGTTTTGAAAATTTCATGAAAAAATATTCAGAAGTTTTGGAGATGCCCCAAAACACCATTTGTGGTAAATGACTTCAAAGTTTCGGAAACGCCGCTTCAGCTATTGGGCGCGTTGAATTCTAAAAGCCATAACTTCTGTTCTAATGAGAATTTGAAGGACACAATTATATGAAAATGTTCAAAAAAGATAGCGGTTTAACATCTAAAAAAAGATAAATTTTCGAAAATTTTGATGGTTTAGGATTCCTGAGACCCCTTAACATCTTAAAAGTAACCACATTGCCAAATTCCAGGATTCTGTCTCAAATATATCACACAAATCGAAATGTTTTGCTCCTGCACACTTTTAACTTCGAAAAACTATTCATTGGATGTATTTACGAATTTAAAGTAACATCCATGTTAAATTTCAAGTTTCTATTACTAACAATAAAAAAAAAAAAAAAAAAAAAAAAAAAAAATGCAGCTTTGGATGTTTATGAAAGTTTTCCGCTTATTTCTTTCTTGTAAATTTTGAATTCTTTAGAAGCTGTTTTAAGCGAGTATTTACATTTAAAAAATAACCACCGTTCTAAATTTGAAGTTTCTAACCCCAGTATCACCCCAAAAACCGAAATTTTAGAAGATATTTTGCTTCTACAACCTTTTAGATTTCGAATTCGATAAAAACTATTCTGTCTGATAATTTACATGTTCATAATAACAGACATGTCAAACTTTAAGTTACTATCACTAAACAGTCTAAATGAATCGGAATTTATAACTTTTACCCCTTATTTTACCTGTACTTTTGAAATTTTTAATGAACTTTTTATACCGAGCTTATGCATCTTAAAAGTAACCACTATACTAAATTTCGGGTTTCTAACATGGACAAATCTATCTAATGTATTTCTTTACTAATTGTAATTCAAGAAATATCATATTAATAAAACAGTTTTAGCCAAGTGATTACAAAATAGCATAATCCAGTCCAAGACTAAAACCAAACACGGCTGTACGTGTTTCCATACTAGAAAAAAAACAAATATGTCTAAAAAAAATTTCTCGTAAAGCGCTGAAAATATGTCGCTCTGGCCGGTTCCGCATTCATATAGGAAAAATTATAAGAAGTCTAGAAAAATCACTTAAATTAAAAATATATTAGTGTAAATAAATTTATCTAACCCCATTTAATATTTTACACAATTTTAATTTTCACTTCATTCACAACTTTACCAAAAACATGGGCTTATTCAATGCTGATGACAAAGAAAACACCTCAGTCCTAATATCGGCGACAATGGAATCTTTGTTATTCCACTATTCACGAGTGAGAAAATTTTGAAACTTATACACTCTCAAATTGTAAAGAGTCATTGTAAATAGTATATTCTGTATCCGTATTTCGGCCTTTATACCCTTTTTATCCCATGTGAGTTCGTAATTTTTACGTGAAATGCAATGAAAGGAACAGACTCTATCGCGCACCTAATAAATACTTTTATTTAACAGTTGGGATAAATATGAAATTTCCTGGCTCTATTAAAATCAACGAATAAATTTAATTCACAGGATCAACAACAAGTGAAATTATATTAGTTTAGGAAGAGGTACACGAAGAGTATCTAAAACTGAAAATATCTTATTATTACAGTGTTAATGTAAATTAAATTTGTTCTTTTTTTTAAGTTAATTTATTAGTAAGCAAATAAATGAATTCCATTTATATAGAACATCGCCAAAATGTTTCATTGTAGATAGTTAAAAAGTTATATCCCAATTAAATATACATAACCATGCACGAAAACTCATGTTACACAAAGGAACTAAAAGGAATGACAAACGGTGATTAAAATATTAGAAAAAAAAACATTTTATAAGTAAATGTGTCTGCTCAGTCAGAGTAATTTATTTGCGTAATCGGATTATTTGGATAAAAGCTTAAAATCGTACTAAATCATAACTTTTTCGCAAACTTTTTCTCAGGGAATTAACTATAACTTTTATTTAAGAAGTATTCAAAGAAGTGGCCAAAAAGCCTCAATTTATGTATTTTAGAGAATTTACTTTTAAAATTTTAGTCCCAAATAAGCCCAGAATTAATTTTGAATATTTTTTTTTTTTAGATTCTAAGATTGAAATATTTCTTTTAATCTCTCAAATGTAAACGTATTATTCTTTGTCGTAAATCTTATAGAAACTTTTATTTTTACGTTTACATACCCTCTTATTACAAGTAATTGCGTACAATTTTCTTTCAGTAAGCCGCCTATTATCTTTCTCTTTTATTTATTTACTTAGTTTATTTGAGACATATATGATTTCTAAAATGTTTTATATATTTCCTCATGATTGGCTTCTTTAAGTTTTAAAAAGTAGAAAATTATTTGTATTAAATGGTGTGTTTAGTTTAAAATCTGCAACTAGCGTTTATAGTTCGAATGAAAACCGTAATTACCAAAATCGACTAATTATCAAAGTATTATTACACATTTTTCTGGATGGTAAAATAATAAAACAAACTTATAATATTTCAGTAAACTGCAATTTTCTTTGACGAAGTTCAAGTGTACCACAAAATTTTGATGTAGAATTACTACTATAATACATTTGTATTCAGAAAAATCAACTGTTAATTTATTTTGTTTATTAACTCCCCAGATACCTATTTGCTAAAATAATCATAAATCATGTCTCCAAATAGCTGTTAAATTAGGACTCCGGGAACTGTTAAAACTCCGGGAGAGTCGCCGCATACGGGATAGATGTCGCACCCCTTGTACTTCTTGAAATTATCGATAGATGGTCGTGAAACGCACAGTATAGGTGCGAAATGAGATTATTTTAACCAGTGTATAGCGTGAATCCCATTTCGATGTTTACTTGTAGAAGTACAATCCGTAATTTGACGTAAGTGCATGATTTCACTGTCCAAACTTTTAAACACGTTATTTTTAAATACTTTTCATACACTAATTACTAAATTTATGCATGATTTCGAAGTCAAAACTAAGTGTAGCGTTTGTATAGAGTACTATGTGTATGGTTACGTCATTACTCTTAACGATGGCAGGTAGCTATGGTGGCCGACGGCTGCACCATGCAAAATGGGATGCATGCCGCACTGCTATTCCGGTATACATGCCGCAGTTCCTTTTGTACGGGATGATTAAGTGTTATTAACTTTTTCTTTTCTTTTTGCACAGACTAACCATGTTAGGCATCTTATCATGTTTACTAAAACCAAAGGAGAAAAAGGGGAAAATAAAAAGTAAGGCGGGCAAGAAACTACTCCAAAAAAGAGGAAGTGTAATTGGCTTCGTTGCATCGTGTGTTTAAATGTAGTAACATAAAGAATGTACTTTTTTAACACTTTTTCTGTAGATTGTAGTCGAAAAAACAGGTCTCTTAATTCATTCGGGATCATAGGTGCATATAAATACCTTCATAAAGAGCTTACAAAATTTATTTCTGGCACCAGTAAATAAGAAAAGTAATATTTGCTTTGTTTAATTAGAGCATTTTCATGATTATTTAAGTAAAGGTATCTTCTTTTAAAAAAGTGGTTCCAACCGAATAAAATTTGTGTAAAAGCCACCGGTCCCGAAAGGGTTAACATATAAATTATGTAAACACAATTTTACTTTTTTCTTTTCCCTTTCTAATACATTGGTGTTACGTTGTTGCTGAAATAACAATTAAAATTTAATGTAAAAAAAATGTCGGTAATTTTAATAGTGAAAGTAGGCAATTATTAATTTGAATCTACTAATGCGTTTCATTGTACTCATTTAGTTTCATTTTGTTATTACATCGTTAATTATAGTCCAGATATGAACCCTTTTTTTATATTTTTATTTATAGTTTCATTCTCTTCTTATTACAAGAGCGGCATAACTACCGCACAAGTGCGGCTTCTAAGCCTGAATGTACGGGTGACGCGCCGCAGTATAATGTTTTAGAAAAAATTGTTAAAAAATATTAATAATTTGTTTTGAATTTTTTTGTCGCAGTACACGCGTTGTATATTTAACATTAAATAGCACAGCATGATTTTTTTAATTTTTTGTCCACCATGCAACTTTATACACAAATTCAAAAAAAAAAAAAAAAAAAAGGTGCGGCATAAATCCCGGAATTACACTATATAAGATTTAAAATATTTATATATCAATTTATAATTATATTGGATATAAAAATTATTAACTTATATTAACGCATTGCCGACGGGTAATTTTAATCCAATCTGAATTTTAAAACAGTAGAAGCTCCTCCCTGTTCTGAAAGTCTTTTGTAAATTTGTGTTCTAGATAGGTTTCCGAAGTTTATGCATCGGTAAATATATTTCATGTGCGAATGTATTATAAAATGTCTTGCAATCTAAAATAAATGTGGACAACATGATATAAATGCATTTTCTGTAAGGTAGAAGCCAATAGTCAATAATGTTTTTCAATTCCTACTATTAGTTCACACTCTTCCTATATTTATATATTTATTTATATATATTGTTTAAATTTTCAATCGTTAATAAAATACTTATTATTCATCGTATCAAGATCAAATAAATTTTTTTAAGCTTGTACTGGATGACAATTGATGTTAATATAGTTTTTCAAATTTCGATTAATTAATTAAATTTTAATTAATTGATTTTAGTTTTATATGGGAGTCAAAATGGCGGCCATTGGTTATTGAACAGCATTTAATGCATCTTCATATCGATAAGGGGGGTTACCACAGGGGACCCTGTTCTGTCGCCAAATACCGCCAAGTTCATCGCCAACTTGGCGATCGCCAAATTTGGCGACCAAAATGAGTCGTCAAAAGTGACGCCAACTTGGCGATATCTCTAATATTTCGCCAAATTCCCATTGACTTCCATTGTAAACGTACTTGCTTATAGAAAATCAACAAATTGAGATATTTCAATGCAACAAAAACTAATATTAGCTTAAGGGATTGTGTTAAAATTTTCTTTGATTACCTAAGTAGGAATTGACTTTAAAAACAAAATTTGTATATTACTTGTTTGAATGAAAACGAGAATTCTCATTTCCCGTTGTGAATATGTTGAAATCTTTACAAATCTTGAAAAGAATACTATTTCAGTACGACTTTCCCCTTCTCATTTTCTTCTTTTAATGTAGATTATATCTTCAATTATTAATGATCAACATTTTTTTTAATGTTGATTTTAGTTAATTTTCTTTTTCGCTGAACACCACTTTCATGCTTCTAATCAACAAAAATTAGCTGAATAACATCCAGTTTCAAACAGATATTTTCAAGTTCCTTTTTTTATATGTATTACAAAAATGTTAGATCTTGCTGTATGACTCTAAACTTAACAAATTTTTAACTTGTAGTAAATTTTAAGGTACAGGCTACTATTGTTTTTAAATCTTATTCAAGAACCAGATTATATTTGTTCTTTCATAAATAAACATGCAATTTAAGACAGTTTACCCAAAATGTTTGTTTAAAATTCTTGAGAAATCATAATATATATATAAAGTTAAAAGCATGCTGGTGGTAGAAGAACGGAAAATAACAAATGGGGATTTATATAATAAAAATATATATATATTAGTACGTGCCATTAGTAAGTTAAAATTATTTAATCAAAATACATTTCAATTTATTAGCGATGTTCCTAATTGAATTAAATTTGTTTTAAATGCAGAAGAATTGTGTCGTCTAGTTGCAAAACCGGCCAAATCCTTCAGCCGATGAGTTTCAAAGCCGGACATCTCCATATCCGCTAGATGACGCTTCTGCTCGGCCCCATAGTAACCTCTCACTTGTGGATTAGGTTAATGTTATCATGTTTTCTCTCACCTGTGTCTGCTCTCCCTTGGTGCATACAATTTTTCTAATAATTTAGCTTCGTGCTTTCTCCGACTAAGGAAAAGTTTATGGAAGAAGTGTCTACTAATCAACCAAGGAAGCGGAAAAGTGGACCTACGATATGGTTAAGGAGAAAAGTCAAAATTCAAAGGTAATCCACACCTTTTGATAACAAGGGGAGGTTTATCATTTTTTGACGCCCTAGGCCATACTACTTTTCTGCGACCCCCCCCCCCTTTCATAAAACTGTAAGTGAATTTTCTCTGCTAAATTTAAGAATATTTTTAACTATTTCATTAATTAATAATCCATTAAAATTTTGTTTTATACATTTTAGTATTTTGAGGATTGTAGATTGTGAAAGAACGGGCTTGTGTTACACTTAAAATCTGAGAGAATTCTGTGTTGGTACATTTATCAATAATTAATTCACAATGTAGTTAAAAAATGGAGAATAAATTCAATAATGGATATTTTAAATTTTAATATAAACATATTTTCAGTTCTTTAATATTTTGCATTTAAGTTAATTGAAATAATGTACTGAAAATTTATTCTTAAAAAAGTAAAACGGAATGTGTTTTTTATAAAATAACAATTTTATATTTATTTTTAGTTTAGTAGAGATTTAAATATAGATATATACTTAAATTTCAACAACTAGGGAGTTCAGCCGCCTGCTCGCTACGCTATCCAATCCCCGCGTAATCGCTTCGCGATTCCATTCGGTATCGCGAAACAATTCCTATTTTCTAGCCAACCCCGGATTATTGTTTGTATTAAAAATTATGTAAATAGTTCAATTAAGCTCTATTCATAAGCTAATATTGGTTTTTGTTGCATTGAAATATCTCAATGTGTTGATTTTCTGCAAGCAAGTAAACCCTATTGTATTTCAATCGTAATCTATGGAAATTTGGCGAAATACTGGAAATAGCTCCAAGTTGGCGTCACTTTTGGAGACTAATTTTGGTCGCCAAATTTGGCGATAAACTTGGCGACAGAGCCTCCGACCCACCCTGGGTAACCCTCCTTATAGCGTCAGAAAGCTCTGACCAATTAGGTGCGTTTCGCGGTATCTACGCAGATTTTCATTGGTCCATTTCCAAAGCGTTACCTTTTTTTTTATATATGTAGAAGGATATAAAAGGGATACATGTCTAACAATATTGAGTACTTTTCCTAGTTTTAAAAATATATGTAGCAATAAAAATATTTTTTTTTCTCAGATGTGCACAACATCAAATTAAATATTTACTCACTTGTTTTGTTGGAACATGTAACCATGAAACAAAATGTTATTTTCAGCACATTGCATACTACTTTAAATGCTTTTGTGTTTAAATAGCGTAACTTAAGCATACTAAACCCGTAATTTTGCAAAAACGAAAATACACTGCTCAAAACAATTAAAGGATATTGCAGTTTTAGGTAGATTTTGTATCTGGTAAACTGTTTAGCTGATTGATACATGGTCGACAGACATAGTAGGTTATATGAGAATAAATTACACATGTTTGGCAGAAAAAAAATGCATTTTATTGCGCATTTGTATAGTAAAGGAAAAAACACAATTTGTGCATATGAGAAAAAAAGAATAAGAAAAGGTGTTTTCTTTAAAGTAGGGTGTATGGTTTCCACGGGCGGCAGCAACGTTGAACACCTTTGAGGCATGGCCTCAATGAGGCTATTAATGACGAGTTGGGGAATTCTGCCCCACTCTTCCAGAAGAGCTCTTTCTAGTTCTTGGAGAGTTTGTGGGGGTTGTTGGCGGCCATAAACTCGTCTTCCTAGAGCGTCCCAAACGTGCTCGATTGGATTCATGTCTGGAGAACACGCTGGCCATTCCATTCGAACGATTCCTTCTTCGAAAAGGAAACCCTCCACCAGGTTTGCACGATGTGGCCTGCAGTTATCGTCCATTAAAATGAAGTTATCTCCGATTGCTGCAGCGTAAGGGACTACAATAGGTCTGAGGATCTCATCCCTATATCGGCGACCAGTCAGAGCTCCATCTCGAATGATGTAGAGGTCAGTGCGCCCGTCAATGGAGATGCCACCATACACCAACACTCCTCCACCGCCAAATCTGACACTTTTGTGCACGAACGCAGGATTATTCCTACTGCCACGGTCCCTCCAAATGAAAATACGCCTATTATCCGGATACACAGAAAAACAGGACTCGTCAGAAAACAGAATATTGCTCCATCCATTTCCCCTCCAGTTGACATGCTCGGTTGCCCACTCCCTGCGGTCGCGACGATGCCTTGATGTTAATCTAACACATACCATCGGTCGGCGAGCATACAGACCTACAGCATGGAGCCGGTTTCGGACAGTCTGAGTTGAAATCGTGGTGCCTGTAGCCGAGCGAATGTGTTGTTGGAGAAGAGTAGCGTTCGTGGTTCGGTGTCTCCGAGCTGTTAACGCTAAATACCGATCTTCATTGGGCGTTGTTGCCCGTCTACGACCTTGCCCTGGTCTTCGGCCTGCACATCCACTCTCCAAAAAACGGTTCCAGATCCTGGAAATGACACTTTGTGACACTCCAATGGCTTGCGCTACTTCGGCTTGAGTTTGGCCCCCTTCTAACCTACCAACAATTCTCAAAGCTTCTGAATCTGTCAAATGACTTCGCTGAGACATCGTACTCATCGAAACAAAGCAATCACTGAATGCCGATCATCCTTGTCTTCATTCTCTTTTATCCAGTTGAAAGTCAAATTTCATTCGCTGCCGCTGAAGCGACGTTTTTGACGTCGAACTCAAAATTTGCATACTCCACAGTTTGAAAACCAGAAAAATTTGCATTTGTGATTCTCTTCTCTATTTTCGGCAAAAAAAAATTTCGTTTATATCTTTATTTTATATAAAACTTCAAATATCCTTTAATTGTTTTGAGCAGTGTATATTCATATTGCATACAAGTTGTACGATAAAAACAGGAGTATCTATGAATTATACACATTACGGTTTTAAAATCAACTTTTCATGAAATATAACTTATTTTTGTAGGGAAGGTTCAAAAGAACCCAGAAGATGTACTTTTGTACATATGCAGATATATTCCTTGTAATATATGAATACTTTATAATTCGTTTAATTAATAATGTAATTTTACTATAGGATATAAAGCTAAACGTAATCTTTTAAGTCTTCACACAACGGAATGAAAAGATTTACATTTGGTCCAAATTAAAAGACAAGCCATGTTCTTCTAATAACAATTTCCTATAAACATACATATGTCATTTTCCTAACCTCAGATAAATTCGAATTTTCCGAAACATTAACAGAAAATACAAGAAATTCAAGTGTTATTCGGAAAAAATGCATACATTTTATTTGAAATGTATGTGAAACCTGAGAAATGATTTGACAGAAAATTAAAATTTACCAATACATATTTAATAAGTACTAATTTCTTTTTCAAAAACGAGAGAAAATTCAAGCATCATGCATGAATTATGAAAATATTTCACATTATTTTAGAATATTGTTAAGGTATCTTTTATTTTTCTGTATTCTAAAAGGACATTTGTAAATAAAGTAAATTGTTTCCACACAATATACGCTTTTATGTAGACGATTATCTCAACATTATTGACTCTTATCTTACAATTCGAATGATGAAGTACTCGAAAGAAATAAAAAACTAAGCGAGATGCTATGAATCTCCGAGATGGAAAGTTCAGTCTCTAAACATGAAAGCAAATAGTAAGGAACGAATCAAACTTTACAAATACGTAAGGTATGGCTGGATCGTCTAATGCCACAGGCAAGCGCTTGAGATCTCACTATTTTATTGATGTATAAGGAATGCTGTTCATAATTGAATAAAGTAAATCGTTTCGTTACAATATATGCTTTTAATTAGACGAATATCTAAAATTAATTACTATTTTCTCACAATTGGAATCACGATGGAAAGTTGAGTCTTTAAACTTGAAAGCAAATAGTAAGGAATAAATCAAACTTTACAAATACGTAAGGTACGGCTAGAGCATCTAATGCCACAGGCCAATGCTTGAGATCTCACTATTTTATTGATGTATAAGGAATGATATTTATAACTGAATAAAGTAAATCGTTTCCTTACAATATATGCTTTTAATTAGACGAATATCTAAAATTAATGACTCATTTCTCACAATTCGAATCACGGTGGAAAGTTCAGTCTCTAAACTTGAAAGCAAAAGTAAGAAATAAATAAAACTTTACGAATACGTAAGGTATGGATTGAGCGCCTAATACCACAGGCCAGCGCTTGAGAGCTCACTATTTTATTGATGTATAAGGAATGCTGTTTATAACAGAATAAAGTAAATCGTTTCGTTACAATATATAATTTTAATTAAACAAATATCTAAAATAAATTACTTTTCTCACAATCCGAATGACAAGGTACTCGAAAAAAGAAAAAAAAACAATAAACAGAACACAAAGAATATCCGAGATGGAAAGTTCAGTCTCAAAACTTGATAGCAATTAGTAAGAAACGCTTCGAACTTTACAAAGAATGGTAGGTATAACTGGAGTTTCTAATACCGCTGGCAAGCGCTTGCGATTTTTAGGTAGCTTTCAATACAAAAAGCTACCTATTGCAGCCGTTCGGAGGAAAGCGATTTCAAAAAATTTTGTATATTTTCATCGATCATGACCCCGAGACCCGAAACCACCCTCCGTTCAAAATTTATATATATATATATATATATATATCTGACATATGTCACACTGTAACTCTCGTATTTATGAACCGATTTGGATGTAATTCGGTTTTTACATAGTACATACCAATGTCTCGACCGAGTTCGTTGGCCAGCTTCATCCGCCATTTTGTTTCAAAATGGCGGCCATTTAAAATTTTCTTAAAAATTTGAAATTTGAAATGTGGTACCAAAGAATTAAAAATGGGAAAATATTTTTTCTTATGTATTTGACCTTTATACAAAGATTCCGGAGCAGTTTTTGTTTCGTCTATATCTTAAAAAATGGCTGAGTTATAGCATTTTGAATTTCTAGCGTGGCTGACATTTTGAAACGTCCTGAAATTTGTCACGCGATAAATGGCGTATTTATGAACCGATTTGGATGTAATTTCGTTTGTACATAGTACATACCAATGTCTCGACCGAGTTCATTGGCCAGCTTCATCCGCCATCTTGTTTAAAAATGGCAGCCATTTAAATTTTTAAGAAAAATTTAAATTTGAAATGTGATACCAAAAAATTGAAAATTGAAAAAATATATTTTTTTTTATGTATTTGACCTTGATACAAAGATTCGGGAGCAGTTTTTGTTTCGTCTATATCTCAAAAAATGGCTGAGTTATAGCATTTTGAATTTCTATTGTTGCTGATATTTTAAAACGACCTGATTTTTGTCACGCGATAGCAAGTGTATTTATGAACCGATTTGGATGTTACTTGGTCTGTACATAGTACATACCAATGTCTCTACCGAGTTCGTTGGCCAGCTTTATTCGCCATCTTGTTTCAAAAGGGTTTCATTTAAAAAAAAATTAAATTTAAATTTTAAAATGAGGTATTAAAAAATTGGAAAATGAAAAAGATTTTTTTTATGTGTTTGGCCTTGATACAAAGATTCCGGAGCAGATTTTGTTTCTGAAAATTTGTTCTTTTGTTTATATCTTAAAAAATGGTTGAATTATAGCACTTTGAATTTCTAGTATGGCTAACATTTTGAAACGATCTTGTATTTGTCACGCGATAACACACGTATTCGCCTATTTCCATGTGAGAAAGCATGTGGATAGTATACATCAACATCTCAGCCAAATATAAGTTACTTTAAATAAAAGCAGCTTGGATAAAGCTGACTAATTTCGTGAAATTCTCATTCATAATGATTTAGTATTGATAAAAATTAGTATTGAATCTCCTATATTCGGTTTCCACTAAATTGAGCTTCGTGTGTTTGAATAATATAAGTTGGCTTTTTTAAAATAAGGTATTTGAAAGCTACCTCTTCCTCCCGGCACTGGCCGGAAGGACTTTCTTATTTTTGTAACGGATAAGGAATGCTATTTATATTTTAATAAAGTAAATCGTTCCGTTACATTATATGTTTTCAATTACAGAAATATCTAACAATCATGACTGTTTTCACACAATTCGAATCCCAAAAAATTCGAAAATGATATCAATAATATTAATAAAACTTCCCTTTAGTAATGAAATTCCCTTTTCAAACTTGAAAGCAAATAGCAAGGAGCGTGTCAAATTTTAAAACAAAATGTTAGGTATGGTTGAAGCCACAGGCCAGTGCTTGCGATCTAAATATTTTAGTGATGGATAAAGAATGCTATTTATGTTTTAAGTGTCAAATGGTGTCAATTTCGGCTTTCAAAGTTTTAAAAGTTCATTATGAAGATCGACCTCTTACCGGCAAATCCATATACGTAATATCAATACATAAATATAAAACTATTTTCACGGCAACACGAAATAAGAAGAAGCCATTCTTAACATTTTTTGAGAATAATAAAATAACTTCCAGTATGTAAATTCGTTCGATAAATAAATAATTTAAGAGTTCAAAAAATCAATTATTTAGATGTCTAAGTGTAAGAATTAGAGAATGCATGCGTATTGTACACTAATAAATACTCGTACACAACAAAACTACGTTGAAAAGCATTAAAAATGCATTTACAATTAATGAATCTACCCTATATATATAAAATCCTCATAAACGGATATTATGAAACGAATTTATGTAACGATTCTATGAAACGGCTGATTAAACAACTGATTATGTTTCACGGCGTTTTCTCCTAAAATACGGAATATTTTGCGATGAAATTAACGGCAAAAATCCGTATTGATGTGCAGATCTCAAAACTGGTATTATAATTTTTAAATTCGAATTAGTTTTCGAAATATTAATTTTTTTCTAATTTTATATACTTTTCTCTAATAATGGCAACTCAAATTTTAATCCTAACAGATTTTTTTTTTCAGATTTTAGAAAAGGCTACTATTTTAAACTAATTTGGCGAGAAGTTTGGCCTCCCTTAAATGTATGCTAAGAAATGTACCATGTTACTTTTATTCAAAATTCAATTTGTATTTCATTATCATTTTATTTAATACAAACTGAAACATTTTAAATAAATGGCTTTCATTTCTTTATTTTTTTTAAACGAAATGAAAAGAAAAATATTAGGCACAGATGTCATATACGCACCGGGGTACCTAATTGGCGCCAAAATGGTATTATTTTGGTTGACATGGTAACCCGGCTATTGTTGTTTATTTAATAATAAATGTTTATTTACTTTGTTTTCTTTTTTTAAATTACATAAATTGTTTTGTTCTATAGTTAATTATTTGTTTGGTTTTTTCCTTTAAAAATAAAAAATAACAGAAAATTATTAAAAAATACGGTACTACTTAGTTATTCCATCGACCCATTTCGCCAAATTATATAAATCGCCAAATTATACAAATTGACATAATTTTTATTTTAAATAACGAAAGAACAAAGAAAATAGTACAACATTAAATATACAAATAAAACGTCGAAATAAAAATCTCTTGATGACGTAAAGACGTGTAACTTGCTTAAATTCAAGTGAATGTGACATTTACGATCAACTTTTACTGGCATTTAATCTTATAGTTTGGTGATAGATTTTTGGTCGACGGGATAACTAAGTAGTACCAAAAATACATATGTAACTGGTATTCGAAAACGAGGATTTCGCCAAATTTTCGTAAAAAATTCACGCCAAAACCGGTGCGTATATGGCATCTGGTCAAATATTAAATGTTGTAACAAACGATGACATTTAGTTTCAACTTCAAAGCAATGTTTTAATTTACCACTCGAAAAATAAAAAAAATGCTAACTGGCGAGATTTGCACCCGGTTAGCGAAACAGTACCAAGAATTCTTTGCGACCATGGAAACTTTTATATAGTTTTATTCTAAAAAGAAATTAGATTTTTTAATCAAAAGGGAAAACTTTCGGCACAGATGTCATATACGGATCCATATCGGCGCGATTTTTTTCTGACGCCAATGTCATATATGCAACGGGTACTTAACTGGCGCCATAGTATCGTTATTTTGCTTGATTTGATAAGCCGGATGTTGTTGTTTATGCTGTTGATGTTTTCCCCGAATTACCGTCATACAAAAATCGCGCCAATATGGGGCCATATATGATATCTGGGCCAAACTTTCATATGAAAAGCGAAGGGATCAGAGCGTATTTATTTTTGGCAGTTACATGACTTGAACTATTATAATATAGATGAAATGATGGCGATAGAATAATATTTGGCGACTTATCACCTGTATCTGGCTAACATTAAAGTACCAAAATGGCACCAGGAATATAAAAAGCAAAGTGGTTCGCCCGGAACTGTTGATGATAGTCACATGACTTAGGGTATTGTTATAGAAATTGTTTTTAAATACCGGGAGACAAAGACTCTGTACACTTAATTCATTTTATTTTAGCTTCTTTTCAAACGTTTAAGTGATCATCTTTAATCAAACATGTAAACAACCATTGGATGTCTTAACAGCAACTGATTCGGCCTTAAATTTTTGAAATCAAAGGAAATTGAATGGAAACCCGTTTACAGGGAGATCTGCACAGCTTTTTTCAGTATAATTCAATCTTCTATAATATTTTTAAAACCGATCAGATTAGCGTGTTTTTAGATTCTGCGGTGTTTGAACGGGGGTTGGCGAGCGTAGCTTGCAGGGGGCAGAGCCCCTAGTTTCATTAGAAAGATTAAGTGCATGCTTTAATTTATTAATAGTTTTTATAAGTAGAGATACTTGACTTCTCCATTGTAGTAATTATCTATCTTGCGTATGACAATAGTGGTATCCAGACTGTCTATGGCCTTGAAAATATGCAAAATGCGCACCGAAACATTTTTTATTATTTAAAATCCTAATGCGTAACCTATCAACCACATAATACCAAGATCTGAAAGACTTGAAATGACAAATATCTTTACATTTCTTAAATTTTTCAAATACAGTTCAAGTTTATAACTTCAGTTCAGACAGACAAATTTATTATTTCTGCTGTCTACATATTTTTTCTAAACTAATATGAAGCGTACAATGCATGAATGACTTATAATTGGAAAGTATTCTGTTCCTACATCTGACATCGCATACTGAATTCTCGTTATACTTCAAGGTTAAGTATCACATACATATTATTGATGCCAAAATCTTTTTTTATGTTCGCAAACAAAACGCACAAAGCTGACAGGGGCTCTATACGAAAAGTTTTTAAACGCGCTTTTGACATACTACGCTCATATTTAATTGAAAATAGTTGTTTGGTTTTTAAAAATTGCACTTAATTATAAAAGGAAAAATGTATTAGAAAATAAACTCAGATTGGCGTGCGAAAGCCTCGCACGGGTCTACATTGTAATAATAACGAACTGAGGTACGGAAATTGTCCTGGCAATCGAGACGCCAGTAATTTTTCCGTATTTTAACGGAAAATTTTAGCCGTAACTTCCAGACAAATTTCCGCTTTTTAGGAATTTACGGTGGGAAATTTCCGTTAAAATGCGGACATAATACTTGCGTTTCGATTGCAGTACAATTTCCGTATTTTATTCCGTTTTTTTTTTTTTTTTTTTTTTTTTTTTTTTTTTACGGTGTACTGGATATTCTTTAATCCTGACGAAAATTTTCCGTAGTCATCACGTAAACAACCCTTTTCATTTAAACAAGAATTATCCAATCAGGACATGCGCTCAAACGATATGCATGGATACACATATATATACATACTAGGGGGTTCTTCCCCCTGCAAGCTACGCTCGCCAAACCCCGTTCAGACACCGCAGAATCTAAAAATAAAAAAAACATGCAAATCTGATGGGTTTTAAAAATATTAGAGACAATTAAATTATGCTGAAGAAAGCTGTGCAGATCTCCCTGTAAACGGGTTTCCATTCAATTCCCTTTGATTGCAAAAATTTAAGGGAGAGTAAGTTGCTGTTAAGACATCCAATCGTTGTTTTCGTTTTTGATTAAAGCGGATCAGTTAAACATTTGAAAAGAAGCTAAAATAAAATGAATTAAGTATTCAGAGTCTTTGTCTCCCGATATTTTAAAACAATCGCTATAACAATAGCCTAAATCATGTGACTATCATCAACAGTTCCCGGCAGAACACTTCGTTTTTTATACTCTGGGTGCCATTTTGATACTTTAATGTTATCCAGGCACAGGTGATAAGTCGCCAAATATTATTCTATCCCCATCATTTCATATATATTATAATAGTTCAAGTCATCAAATGCCATAAACAAATACGGTCTAATCCCTTCGCTTTACGTATGAAGGTTTGGCACAAATGTCATATATTGGCGCGATTTTTTTTCCAACGCCAATTTTGGGAACGCATCAACAGCATAAACAACAACATCCGGCTTACCATATCAAGCAAAATAACAATACTTTGGTGCCAGTTAAGTACCCGTTGCGTATATGACATTGGCGTCAGAAAAAAATCGCGCCAATATGGGGCCGTATATGACATCTGTGCCGAAAGAAAAAAAAGCCGGGTGCAAATCTCGCCAATATCTTTTTTGCAACTCGCCAGTTAGAATTTTTTTATTCTTCGAGTGGTAAATTAAAACATTGATTCGAAGTTGAAATTAAATGCCATGGTTTGTTACATAATTTAATATTTCGCCAGATGTCATATACGCACCGCATGTTTGGCATGATTTTTTTTTTTACGAAAATTTGGCGAAAACCTCGTTTTCGAATACCAGTTATATTCATGGTACTACTTAGTTATCCCGTCGACCAAAAATCTATCGCGAACTATAAGGTTTAATGACAATAACGGTTGATCGAAAATGTCACATTCACTTGACTTCTAGCAAGTTACACATGTTTACGTCATCAAGTGATTTTTATTTCGACGTTTTATTTTTGTATTTATTAATGCTAAACTAATTTATTTGTTCTTTCGTTATTTAAAATAAAAAAATTGTCAATCTGTACAATTTGGCGAGTGGTTTGGCGATTTGTATAATTTGCGAAATTGATTGGCGGAATAACTATGTTGTACCGTATTTTTTAATTATTTTCGATTATTTTCAAAAGAAAATAGCAAAATAATAATTAATAACTATAGAACAAAATAATTTATATAAATTAAAAATATATAAAAGTAAATAAACATTTATTATTAAATAAACGACAATAGTCATGTCAATCAAAATAATGCCATTTTTGCGCCAATTAGGTACCCCATTGCGTACATGACATCTGTGCCTAATATTTTCTTTTCGTTTTTTTTTTTTTTTTTTTTTAAAGAAAGAAGTGAAAGCCATCAATTTAAATGTTTCATTTTTAAGTGAAAGTGTTGTATTAAATAAAATGATAACGAAATACAAAAAAAGCATTGTTCTTAGCATAGATTTAAAGGATTCCAAACTGGTCGCCAAATTAATTTAAAATAGTAAACTTTTCTGAATTATGAAAAAAAAATATCTGTTATGATTAAAATTTGAGTTCCCATCATTAGAAAAATGTATTTAAAATTAGAAAAAAATTAATATTTCGAAAACTAATTCTAATTTAAAAATTCTAATACCAGTTTTGAGATCTGTAGATCAATACGGATTTTTGGTGTTAATTTCATCGCAAAGTATTCCATATTTTAGGAGAAATCGCCATGAAACAAAATCAGTTGTTTAATCAGTCGATTCAAAGATTCAAAGATTCAAGAAGTCGATTCAATCATCGATACACATTTCAGCCGTTTCATATATTCGTTTCATAAATTCGTTTCATTAGGATTTTATATATATAGGGTAGATATATTATATGTGCGGGTTGTTCCCGAATTCATGGTTCAAACTGTCAGGGAAGGTATAGTACGCATAAAGAAGCAATTTGGTATAACAATGTTTGGTCGAAAGTGAAAAGGTTTAGCGAAAAACAAGAAATTCGGAGGAAATGAAAACAAGCGTTTTATTCAGATAACAATGACAGTTAAAGGTCAAATGTGCCACCACTTACATACCCGGATGAATCTTGCAAGTGATTGTCGAACTTCTCGAAGGTTCCAGATGTCTCATCTCTGAGACACCAGTCGACTCTGATTTTCCTCATTACTAGACTTTCAGTCGTTGCTTCAAATGATCTTGAATCACTTGGAATATAAGGAAAGGTACGCCAATCACATGCTAGAAGCTGCCAGTGGCATATTTGACCACTTTCTGTAATTTTTATGTCAATAAAACGCTCGTTTTCATTTCCTCCGCATTTCTTGTTTTTCGCCAAACCTTTTCATTTCCGACCCCCGCATTGCTATACCAAAATTGCTTCTTTATGCGTACTTTACCTTGCTATAGAATTTGGCCCATGAATTCGGGGACAACCTATATATATATATATATATATATATACGCTGGTGGACAAAACTTAAGAACCAAGAAGAAATGTACATGTAAATGAGAATCTACGTGTGACTGTGGGTCAAGAAGCAAACAATAGTATTAACAGATTATTACACAGGATTTAATATAAAAATTTTGTTGAAAGGATTTGTACAGGGTATTAACAGAGGTTCTTTTTCTGAAACGTGAATATTGTCCGAAAACAGACTGTTCAAAGATAGCAAAAAACTTACAATTAACAATCGTCAGTGCCACATCAATAAGGGATGTGACCACTGTGTAATAAGAAACAAATTTCAACACGACGTACAGTGGGGAAAAATCCCAAAAAGCTAGCTGGCCAAAAGTGGAAAAATAAAGTTATTATTTAGGAAATTTTGACTATACAGATGGCTAGAATAATGTTTGGAGGGTCAGAATCTATATTTATAAAATGGTTTTCGTTTTGCTTTGGCAACTTGTATCATTTCAAAAATGACGCTTGGAGAATTATTATCTGAGGTGAACACAAAGAGCAAAACAATGGTTTTTCTAAACACGTGCTACATTTTTCCATATCATCCAATTTTAATGCTTTAAAATGGATTCACACGATGATAGTGTGTACTTTTTTTGCTCATGTTACCAAAATTATATTAAGTACATAAAAATTAATAATTTCATGATTATTTTTAATAAAATTTTTAAAAAATTACATTATAAAAACTACATCAAAAAGTTTATAAGTTCCACGGTGTTCCGCAACGATTTATAATGGAAACAATAGCTTGAACTATTATCTAATGAATCTTGGAAAAAACAGCTGCCAAAAACTGCCATTCTGCATTTTGTGCAGATTCTTGTAACCACAAGTAAAAATATCACTTTTTTAGTCGCTTTAAAAGCTATGACATTTATTACTTTTCACTGTCATTTAGTTGGCAAACAGTTTTGAAATTTTTAGATTATTCAGTTTTGTGATAGATTATTGTGTATTATATTACAAATAAGTTTTATAATCCTAAGCATAAAAGAATTTGATAATCAAGATTAGTAACAAAAAAAAAAGAAAAGAATTCTCTATCATCGATACAATAGAAATATATTTTCTTATCTTTTTAGCTAATAAGTATGTGTATTCTATCGTAATTAGAAGAATTATCTTGTCAATTACAATCTTTGCTAGATGACATTTCTGAACATATTTTATTAATGCAAACGGAAATTATTAAGAATCTGACTTCCGAGAACATTAGCAATCTGAATTTCATTTGCAAGTGGGGATGTGATAGTACATCTGTTCAAAGTACTTTTAAACAAAAATTTAGCATTGATGATGTTAGAAATTAGGTTCAAATAGCTTTTTCACTTCTCTAGTGCCACTAGAACTTAAGTGTTGCGAATAATTCAGAAATCGTTATCTGAAAAAATTCGAGAGCTTCATCTCCTCGATTTTTTAGGCCCATCAGAATCCATTTTTTACACGAAAATACGGGAGCTACTGTCAGTGAAATGGATTATGTTAAAGATCAGAAGAGTAAACTTATTCCTTTTAAAACAATCATTGATAGAAAATAAGTAAGTGTTAATTACAAACTAGCTTTAACGATGATTGATTTTTAATGTCATTACTAGTAAATTGTCAACTCAACATTGATACCTATATCAGGCAACTTCAAACCAGTTTAATAATCTTGATGACATTTTCAAACTAAAAGTGAATAAAAATCATTTACAATTCAGGATGTCCACGTCACATGCCTGTTAGGGTGTATCGATTTTTAACTTTTTTTTTGTTTCCAAATTCCAAGTTGATAAAAAGTTGCTACTAGACACCACAACTTACCACAAAAAATTTTGGATTTTTAAAAAAATGTTTAGGTCTCCCGCACAAGGCCTAAAGTTTAGAAATTTTACTTAAAAAGTAAATTTTTACAAAAAATTTAAAAAAAAAACCTAAAACACTTTTTTTCTAAATCGCAAGTTAAAATTCCACTAACAATAAGCACAAAAAACGATAGAAAATGTATTTCAAAAACTTAGCACAACATTTAGGTCTCCCGCACAAGGCCTAAAGTTTGTTAATTTTGACGAAACTTTCGTAATTTTTAGTGTAAGTGAACCATTTTTTTTTTCGTTAAAAACACCAGACTTAAGTGTATTTTTGTTACAGGAGGCATAAAATGACACAATATAAATAAATAAATAAATAAATATAGATATATATACATACATAGATATATATATATACATACTACATAAATAATATATAAATGTTGTATACCTTAAAAAAAAAATAGTTTAACGATGCAAATTGTTTGATAAAGGTGTTCAAATAAACTCTATCGTTATTTGTGATTACTATTGTTTATTACAAATGTATAAAATATTATAACGTTGAATAAAATGTAGTATATAAGTACAAAATGTTGGTGATGTATTTTCATAGAACATGAGCGCAGTTTTCTTGTTCTATTTCAAATTAACTGACTTGTTTTAAATATTCGTCCTTTCATCTTGTCTTCAAAACCTGAAACGAAAGTTATATACAGTATTTACGTAGGCCTACAGATTTTTACAAAATTATAGAAATGATCCCCAATGAATTTTAAATATTATATGGAAGACAGTAAGATAAAGATGTTATTTAAAAACATTAAAAATCAAGTAGTACAAAAAACACTTACTTATATTTTAATCCTTCACTGAGGTTTTGTACTGGCTCTTGGTCTCGAACGTAGGTAGCTCTTTACGGTCTTCCAGTCTGGCACGAATGAAACCATCTCTTTCGATCATCCCACACACTCGCTTTGAAGCTTCTGTGACTTCTTTCACAATTCGTTCCACAGCTTGAGTGTGAGAAGGAATTGTAAATTCAACCCTTCCACTTTTTCCCGTTTCCGCAATTAACTGTAACTCTTCTAGGCTCATATCGGTAACAAAAGGGGGTTCTACTGAAGAGGTTTGCCAGTCAATCATATCTATATAGTCTTTAGCATTAAAATTGATCTGAGGGGGATTAAATATCCTTACCCCTTTCTTTTCTGTTTCACGAGCTTTCTGGATTCTCTTATAAGCCAAGACTCTAATATGTTTTCGTTCATCAAACAACATAGCTATTAAAACATGCTCTGGGTGAGCTATAAATGCGTTTCTCTGTAACGTTGCATGGACGACATGTTTTAGCTCGTCTTCCAAGTAATTTCTGAAATGAATCATTTTAAAAAAATTAATGGAACCCTGCATGATTTTGGGATTGCACTTAATTGAGAACCATGATGGTATGTAGACTTTCATTATGAACTCTGCAAGCATTCTTAGCTCAGGGGTCGGATCATCCATGGGTACATACAAACGAAGGATTTGATTTGCCAGGGTAAGCCACCTGACGTGCGAGATGTTTCCGGGGTTTCATCTGGCCAACTCTTCTGTACATGTACCTACTGATACAGGTTTGGATATTTCGTACAGAAACTTTTCGTCTGTGCTCAATTCTTTAAGATGAACTTCTGGTATATCGCTTTCAATTGCAACAAAATTGACAACATCCAGATTTTGGCAGCTTAGAAGTTGTTTACCAATAGGCCTGCTAAATGTGTTTGGTCCAGAAGTTGGCCCATCAAGAGCAACCATAATTTTTCTAAATGGTAATTCATTCAAATGTAGTAGACACACAACTGCCTGCAGTGGCTGTTGTATTTTATTTTCAAATAAGGTGATAACTCCATTTGAAGTGCCTGTGTTTGCTGCCGTACCATCACAACCAATAGCTTTTAGTTTTTTAAGATCGACAGTTTTTTCTTCACAATACTTTACAAGTGATGTAACTATTTCCTTTCCTGTTCCATTTATGGAAGTCACATGACCGAAATACTTGGATCCAGGTTCTTCAACAATAGATATGTGTTCTTCCATCAAAGATTTTCGGACACTTTTACCAGCTACAATTTCTTTTGTTATGGTTTCATCTTTACGACCATCAAAGTAAATGGCCAACAGATCGGAGGTTCGAGTTCAGCTTACTTCTTTACGAGACTTAAGTCTTTCACGTGCTACTTTTGATTTGTCTATTACTGCTTCTTGGTTCTCCGCAGTAACGACATTTAAGTCTCGCAAAAGGGCAGTAGCTAACTGAGCTCCAGCTCTACTAGAAATGCTCCTGCGGTCACAAGCTCGTGAAAACAAAGACAAGCGTTGTGGCAGTTCTTGTTTTACTTCTACACTTGAAACACTTTTTTGACTCATATCAAGTACATTTATTTCAAAATCACTATCTTGACATGATGTGTGAGACATTGAATCATCTGTACTATCACCAGAATCAATGTTATCAACAGATTTTAACTTTTCATCCTCAGTCTTTTTTACAACTACCTGCATTAAAGCTTGTGACCTAGATTTTCTTTCTAATCGCTTTTTAAGCTTTTTAGTCTCGTTTTTGTGACACTCTGCAATCGACATCAATCTAAGACCACGTTGGTCGAGCTAAAACTCGTGTTCTAGTGCCGGGACTTTTTTGTCAATAGAGCAAATACAGTTGCTGAGGTCACATTTGCAAGTACAAATATCAAACAATGCAGTTTCAGTTTTTGACTGAAAGCTAGTTACTGCATCTTTGTAGGAGTTAGGATATTTCCTTTTAGGCCCTGAACACTTTTTAACTTTCTCAAGCTGCTCATGCAGTTTTAAAATCATAAATATTGCGTTTTTGGTGCCACAAACAGGAATTGAAGCTCTTTTCCATATTTCCTCAAGTTTTAAAGCAACTCTTAACGCAATTAACTTCTTCGCAGGCTGATGTATTCCCTCTTGTTTCATTTCAATGCGTACCCACTCAAAATACTTCAAAACATCCATCTTGGTTGCAGAACATTAAACTCACTCACATCAATAGGTTGCCCGATGACCGGCCTCTCGGTAGTTTGTGTAGTTAGATGCGGTTTTTTACTCATAATGAACAACAACAACACTCACTCAATTGATTCTTACAACAAGACTATCGCACTAAAACACAACCGTAATGCTCGCTCGCGGGCAGACGACTACTGACAAGTCTTCGCGGTGATTCATAGGTGTCGCGTCACCGTGGCGCAACAGTTTGGCCTTCCTTCACCCCATTGCTTCAAGTTGACGCTTGACGTATTGAAATGTGATTTATTATTTCACTTATTTCAACAATTCCAATCAAGCCTAACGAGGCTTTAGTTACATTTAATTTTTAAACCAGCAACAACACAAATATCAAAGCACTGAAAAATGTTCAAAAATTGGCTGAAATTTACGACTTTTAGGCCTTGTGCGGGAGACCTAAATGTTGTGCTAAGTTTTTGAAATACATTTTCCATCGCTTTTTGTGCTTATTGTTAGTGGAATTTTAACTTGCAATTTAGAAAAAAAGTGTTTTAAGTTTTTTTAAATTGTTGTAAAAATTTACTTTTTAAGTAAAATTTCTAAAATTTAGGCCTTGTGCGGGAGACCTAAACATTTTTTTAAAAATCCAAAATTTTTTGTGGTAAGTTGTGATGTCTAGTAGCAACTTTTTATCAACTTGGAATTTGGAAACAAAAAAAAGTTAAAAATCGATACACCCTAATGCCTGTATAAGAACTTTTGAGTGTAGCTTGCATTTGGCATACAAACGGGATATAAAGGAATGGCAAGTGTGCACTCCTGACGAGAAGAATAAAAATTAAATTGCAAAACAAAATTTACAAAAAATATTTCGTTTACAATTACGACTTCTCTTCGATAAATCAAAGTTCGGATTTCGAAGCACAAATGATTACAATACAGCTCGTCGATTCTTTGAAAACACAGCTATTTCTGGTTTCATAAGGAGCGTAGACAAAGATTTCATCAAACAAATCCACGTCATATGACAAGTAATTTCTTAACATTCATTTGATCAATTTCGTGGATTATTGCTCACAAACAGCTTGAAAATTCGTCATATTGTATTCCTAGTTCTATGTGCCAACTTCAGTGCACAAACTACTTATTCATGGCACAGAAATAATAGCTTCCTCATTATTGCCAGTTGGGAAAATGTCGGGAGATACTCAAGAATCTTGCAACAAATTTATCAAAAGGTATCGAGAAGATTTCTCCCTAAAATGCAGTAGGACTTAAACAATGGAACATTTTTTGCGACTTTTAATGTTATCAGATCCCTTCATTTCAAGCTTACGTAAAATAACATTGAAGAAACTAATATCCTTGCCCCTAGAGGCACAGAAACTTCTGTAAAATATTTCGACACCTCCCCTTCTGAAGAGCCTGCTTAGTATACTACAATTATTCAGAAGGTGAATTTTAGAATATCCATTCGTTTTATTTTAATATTATATATAGAAATTAAACCTTTTTGTATTTCATTTTTCTTTAAAGTACTTCATTGTATTTCATAAATAAATATACATCCTTTAATTTCGATTAAAAACATCTTAGTTCCTTGAAAACACATTGTAACGTTTAGCTATGAAACTTTTTAATTTCAAAACTCGAAATATTTTATTTAAATCTAATGGTTTTTATTTTTAATTCGCCATTTTTTAAAATTTAATTTTTGAATCGTTCTTAGTGTCCTCAAAATCACCTGTATACAAAATTTCATCGAAATTGAATAACTTTCATAGCATTTTAATATTAAGTCCGGCATATTGGATCCGCCATTTTGTTTTTTAGAATTTTAATTTTGGAATCGAGATCAGCATCCTGAAAAACACATGTGTACGAAAATTCGTGGCATTTAAGTAATATTTTCATATTTTGGCCAGCTTTTCGGGATTATGCAACACTGTGCGGAGTAGCATACTCAGGACAATATTATTCAGTTGTTGAGGTAAGCTGCTCCATTCCTCCTTCACTGCAAGGATGAGGGATTCCTTGTTTGTGGGAGAAAGTTGTCGAGCAGCAATACGTCTCACCAAGGCATCCCATACATTTTTGATGGGATTCAGGTCAGTAGAACGTGCTGGACAGTCTACGCGATGGATATCTTCACCCTCAAGACAATCTTGTACAGAGTATGTGCGATGACAAGGGACGTTATCGTCCATAAAACGAAACCTTTCGCCAACAGCACCTCGAAAAAGTCGAACATCTGGAAGCAGGACGTCTTCAATGTACCCTCTACCGGTCATGGACCTTTGGTCAAGCACATAGAGAACCGTGCGGCCATTGATCATGATGCCTGCCTACACCAGGATACTTGAAGTCGCATATCGTTCTCTTTCTAGAATATTTTCGCGATAGTAAGCTTACCATCCTCGCGCCATCTCAGTTTAAGTCTACAATTAGACGATAGACTGAATCTATTCTAAGCTGAGAGGAACACGGTAGACCAGTCGTCATCAGCCCAATTGCGATGCATACGGCACCACGGTAAGCGGGCGCTAATTTCGCGTCTTGAGAGTGGGACACACACAACAGGTCTTCGGGCGTATGGTCCACCCTTTTTCAAACGTTTTACAAGAGTTTTCTCTGATATTTTAGCCCCTGTGGCAGCACAAACTTAATTTGCTAATTGACCAGCTGTACTGCGTCCGTTCCTTTTTGTCGAAATAACAATATAGCGATCATCTTGGGACGTCGTTTTGCTAGGACGACCTCCTCCCGTGCACCTGGTACATATTCCACTCTTTTGGAATGCCGCCCATAGCCTGGAAACAATACTGTGCGCGATGTTACGCGATTCACCGGCAACATCTCTCATTTTGCGACCTTCTTCCAACTTTCCGATTATTCTACCACGAGTAATATCATCTAAATGATGCCTCGAAGACATGTTCATAATTTCAGTTTTCAAGCTTAACTCCATCTCCTTCAATTTTTACATCTAATGTCAACTCCCAGCACCCGAAGATCGCCTAAAATCTCTTATCTCTGCTGTCACGTGATCGGCAAAAGCGGAAGTACAAAATTTGCATAACTTTCGCAAAACAGAGTACATCCCGCATTCCCGCTTCCCGTAAATTTACACGTGAGGCTGAGGATCTATTCCTGACTGTAATCATTGAAAATAACAGTGGTCCTTTCCTTACGTTTTGTCCACCAGTGTATATATATATATTAGGGTGATCACAAGAAATCAATTTTCGAATTTTTTCGCCCCCCCCCCCCAAAAAAAAAGTTTTCAATTGGCTAGAAAATGAGATTGGAAAAGCTTCAGCTCATTTGGATAATATTAACCCGTGCCTCATTGAGGTGAAAGTTCGGAAAAAAACGTGATTTTTCGCAAAAAATTCTGTTTTTTTTCTTCATGAAATGAATACAATTACACCTAGAGACATAATGCTGATCTCATTTCATAAAAAAATATTTTTTCTTCGAAAAACCACTCTCTAAATTGTTGTAAAAATGTATAGATTTAAACATATGCGCATTTTTCAGGTCCAGACTTGATCCGAATCCTAAAAATGGACTTTTAATGAAAATGCGAAAAAGCAATGTAACATTCCCTTTCATCTGCTTTCAACATTTTGTTTTTCTTCGTTTGTTTGTTTTTTTTCATTGTGTATATAATAAAGGGTTTAATTATGATAAAAATTTAAGTTTAAACTGACAGATTTAAAAGAGAAAATGGGCAAAGAAAGTATAAAAATGGGGAAAAAAGTTTAAAATGCATTTTATTATTAAAGTTGTAATACAAGAAAGGAAGCATTATAGAGAAAAGAAATTACAATCCCTTACATCATATACCACATTGTCATGTTAAGGTGGTAAGGTCTGTCTTGAAATGTTTTCTACATTCAGATACAACTTTTAGCAAAACGTATTTGTTCTTCGTCTTACAGGAATTGAAATCATGGATTAATTTTATTCCCCTTTCAGCTGTGTTACCTTAAAATCATTCAGTATTTTTCTTGATTTCAA
The DNA here is from genome assembly GCA_963932465.1 of Maratus speciosus. NCBI lineage: Eukaryota > Metazoa > Arthropoda > Arachnida > Araneae > Salticidae > Maratus > Maratus speciosus. The sequence continues at coordinate 508,430,453 of OZ010786.1, read as the reverse complement.
ATAATGATTATTTTTGTTAAGATTTCACTGCCTAAAATAAATAATTCTTAACAAATCATTAAAGCCCTGTGTTAAAGTATACAATATAACATAATAGAAGTACTAAAAAAAAATCTGAGTTCTTAAGTTTAATAGATATTGCAAAAAAAGAAAATAAACATGAAAAATCCAAATTTGGAGAAAAAGTCAATTAACGATTAAAATGGCCAGTAAGCTGTGAGGTACTCTTCGAAAGAATGAATAATTTCAATACTCATTTTTTCATATATAATCATGTGTGACACATCGTTGGAAATATAAAAGTTTCAACTATTTAATGATATAAAAAAATAAAAATTGATTTTTTGGTTGAATTTTGCTTTCCCGGTCCCCATAACAATATTACGGAATATTAAATCGCAATTAACCGGCTACTTCCGATCTCCTGTAATCAGGTTTTATTCATTTCCCTTTGGCTGAGGGATTTTAAGGCCGCATCAATTGCTGTTGAGACAGCTAACGGCGGTTTTGATTAAACAAGATCAACCAAACAATTAAAAATTTGCTGTTATAAATATCTAAGTAAACAATTTTATAAAGACGCTATAAGAAATTTATTTTCATGAAGACATTTTAAATGCATCGTTTTAAATAGAACGTAATTTTCAACAAAGTTTTGTTTCTCATGTAATATTCACAAGGCCTATAAAAGCCAAGTTAAAGCAGTGTGATGATAACAACTGCGAATTTTAATTACTAAACGGTTGTAATTAATTAAACCGTGATTTTAATGAACTGATTTAAAAATATCCATATGTTTAAAATGACATAAAGAAACGTTACAATCTAAGGTGAACATTATTTGGTAGGGTTCTATATGTATTGTGTCTTATAAATAAACGTTATTTGAGTTATAAATAATTGTTTGATAATTATTATCTTTAATCATTGTGAAACATTTTATCTTAAATGCAGTTATATATGATCTTAATAAACGTAAATATCAGTAATATAACAAGTATCGGCATAAACATTTTTTAAAAATATTAGTATGTTTTTAAGTAAATTTGCAAGGTTCGTTATAGTCATATTTTTGTAATTTCCTAACATTAAATATGTTCATTACTTCACAAAAAATTCTGTTTACGTTAAAACTCCAGAAAGCATCTTACCACTAGATAGTTGGCAATCTTACCCCAGTCTTGGGGTAAGATGCCGAAATGCAAGCTTTTACAAAAAGAAAAAAAATTATGTTTTCTGTAATATCTGTAAAATGAAATACATTTTTGTCGTACATAAAAATACAAACTTTAATAAGAAATCAATCAATAACAAATAAAAACATCAGGCGATTTTTAAAACAATTAAATCGAAAACTACCGCAAATTCACCCAATCTACCCTATAGATTGCCACCAGAATTTAAGAACAAATTGATTTTAAAATAAATAAAAAAAAATTCTCACGTGCTTTTCGCAATTAATTTAAAAAATCCTTCTTATACAATTTCGGCAGTTAAGAATAAAATTAAGCTGGAAGTATAGCTCCCCACAATTTCTAAAAAGATTAACTGAAGAATTATAATGCTTGCATATAGCAACGGTTTAATAGTAAACGGTTTAAAATCACGGTTACAGTCTTTCTAAAAAGGATTTAGATAAGAATAAGTCAAAGGTTAGAAAGAGAGAATCTTCAGCAAACTACGATATGGGTGATGATTAAATTACCTAACAAGATTCAGAAGATATGAATTTTTTTTAAGTGAATGAGAATGAGTGTTCAGAGTGTCTAGCAGAGTGCAATAAAACCTCGAAAAAATGTGATTGGATCAAGTGCATTCATTGAAACTGTTGATTATATAAAAGTTGCTCAAAGTTCCTAAACAATTATGCAGTTTGTGGCAGATCTGAGATATTTCGGGAAAGAACAAAGGGATATGTGAAAAACATCAACAAACCAGTCGGATGTATCAATCCCAAAACTTTCTTCTATCTCATACATGTTAATACTTTAAAATTGACTTAATACTCAATATCACAGTGCCAAAATTAAATGCCAATCTATGCTCATCAGGAGGATTCTAAAAAGATGAAAATCCGTTCATTTTTTTTTTTTTTTTGAGATATGAATATCCCTGAAATCGTGTAAATCCAGCAAAAATAAGATATATAAATTCATAAAAATAATTTTGAAGGCCTATAAAAACCAAAGTAAAGCTGTGTGACGATACCAGCCGCGGATTTCCAGGTATATCATGCCTTTTTATAAGGGAATTAGATAAGAAGAAGTTAAAGTCCAGAAAACGAGAATATTCAACAGACAATGATATAGATTATTAATAAATTCCCTACTATGGTTCGAAAGATGATATTTTTTTTAAGTGAATGAGAATGAGTGGTCAGTGTGTTTTACAGAGTGCAATAAAAACTCGGAAAAATGTGACTGGATAAAGTGCATTCAGTAAAATCGTTGGTTACATAAAAGTTGCTCAAAGTTCCTAAACAAATGTGTAGTTTGGGATACATCTGAGATATTACCGAAAAAAACAAAGGGACATATGAAAAACGTCCACAAAGAAGCACTAAAGTACTTTAGCGCAGTAGATTTACCGTATTTAAACATGTTATAATGTTTTAAAAATAGGCATATTTAAAAGCCATAATTCTTTTAAATGTTAAGTAGAACATAAAATAACACATATTTTTAAATATTAGTTTGTTTTTTATTAAAATTGCAATGTTTGTTATATTTATATTTTTGTAATTTCCTAACATTAAGTAAGTTAACAATTTATGTGTGTCTAAATTATTAAAGTTACTTTTATTCGTCCCATGATGTTTAACATTGCTTCACAAAAAATACTGTTTATGTAGAAACTCATGAAGGCATCTTATCACTAGATAGTTGGCCAGCTTACCGCAGTCATGGGGAAGATGCCGAAATGCAAGCTTAAAAAAAATAATGCTTTCTGTAATATCTGTAAATTGAAATAGGTTTTTAAATCATACATAAAAGTGCAATTTGTATAAAGAAATCAAAGAATAACAAATATAAACAACTGACGATTTTTAAAATAATTAAATCAAAAGCTACGGCATCTGCACCCACTCTACAATATTGGCTGAAACCAGAATTTAAGGATAAATTTATTTTAAAAGAAATAAATTGTTTTTCACACGTGCGTTTTGAAATCAATTTAAACCCTTCTTGTACAATTTCGACAGTTAACAATAAAATTAAGTACAAAGTATTGATCCCCACCATTTAACAAAAAAGGTTAACTGACGAATTACAATGCTTGCATAGAGTAAAGAGGTCATTCCTTTCTTATCCATGATTTAAAATTAACATTTCAATTTTTTCTTTTTTTTTTTTTAAATACTTCTTCATAATAAAATTATTTTTAATAATGATCGATCCTTCCGAAATACATTTGAAAGATATCTCGATAAACACTAAGTCATAAAATATTTTTTACAAAAAAAAAAAAAAAAAAAAAAAAAAGAGAAAAAAAAGAAAAAGAAATTCCTGATTCTAACTAATTTTTATAAAGAACAGAATAAATTTACATTTTCATTTTCCATAAAGCATTACCGGTTTAAGTAAGTTTTTTTTTTATTTTTTTACTTCTCACCTAAATTGAAAATGTAAATTTTTCTGCCATTTTGAATAAGTTGTTTTAAATAACTGTTTTAAATTCCTCCCTAATATGACGACAAAGACAAAAAATGAAAAATATATTTTTATCTTTAAAAACATTTAAAAGTTTCTTTCGGTAAAGTTAAATATTCATAAAGTTATTGACAAAAATTTAGATATTTTCAGCTTTTGCTTTAAAGTTTGTCTTGCGACTGCACATTGCATTTTCTTTGGTGGCTTAAATGGATTTTTTTTTCCTCTACTTAGAAATATATAATATGAAAGATTAAAAACTTTCTTGTTTGGTTTACTGTTCCGTATTTTATGCTTTTATTTTGAAACATGCAACTCATGAATATAACATTAGTTTTATTCCAGTAACTTATGTTCCAAATATATGTACCATTAAAATACAAAAATATTTGCTTTATCTTAAGTGCATTAACCAAACTTACTGTAAATAAAAGTAGCATTTCACTTAAATTTTCTGAGCGCATATGTTTGCTAGTATATTTTAAAAGAAAGAAGACGAAAACATTATTTAAAATATTTATGGAGAGATTTCTTTTTATCTGAATTGTAACTGATGTTTTATGATACATGCAGTGTGATTTTATTTGTAGTTTTTAAAACTGCATTATTTGTATGAATGGAGGTTACCAATTTACATACGAATCATATTTTTATTGAAGGCTATTTTTAAGTACAGCCGTGGAAAATAAATAGTATACACCACCTACGAACTCTGCAACTAATTACAGTAGAAGAAAGTTATTGGTACCAAATCATTGGATATGAAGTCTACTTTTAAATGATGTTTATAAAATTTATTTAAGGGGCCATATACAAATCGATACCAGACCTTTTTTTTCAACAGCAACATCCAATTTTGACAATATATTTTAAATCTTCGGCTCAAACTGTGCTTAGAAGCGAAATTTCCTATCATTTAGATTATATTTTTTTAAATTATAAACACACATAATATGATATATTTTACTGTGGTTATAATACTAAAACACCCAAATACAAATACATTGAATTTGAATTTTTAAAAATTTTATAATATAAATTATGAATTATGAAATTGATATTCGAAAAGAAAATTGAATTGCAACTAATATATATATGTATATTTTGATTGGTTTATATTTATAATGTCCTACTTTGTGCAAATTCTGAATTTCAAATTTTTATTCCAACTAGTTTTGGAATTATGCTTAAAAAACGCCAAAATGGTGGTTTAAGCGCCGTCTATGATGCGCAGAAAAGCATAATTTTAAATATATATATTTTACTCATTTTATAGAAGCATTTAGGCTGGCAATAGTGAAAACATATTAAGCTTGTGAAAGGATAATATTGGCAAGAAATAATACATTTATAGAAGTGACATCATCATACTGTAGCATTTCAACAATCGAGAACCGAACTTCAATTTGGATACAACCCTTAAAATATGCTCATTTTAAGGCTACACAGTACCCTTTTTCAAAAAAAATATTGAAGACAGTTACATTAAAAATAATTAATGACTTTGTTTGAGATTATAAAATTAAATTGATTTTGGTAAAAAAAAAAATAATAATAATAAATCATTTTAACAATCACCGTTTTTTTTTTTTTTTTTATTTAAAAATTTTCCACAAATTTGAAGTTTTTAAAATGTTTTATAACATTTTAAATTTTTTATATTTTTCAGTTATTTTAAGTGACTTATATTCATTGGATTGTTGGGAACAAAAGTTAGTATGGAATTAAAGATGTAACTTTTATTGAAAGTTTTATTTATTTTTGTAGCGTGGAACATGAAGAAAAACACGAAAATTTTGGAAATATTAACTTTGACATTAAAAAAAATAACAATAACTATAAACCTCAGAACCATATCTCAGAATTTAGAACCGTACTAATTATCGTAGTACATATACATGTAAGTGTCTGCAAAAAATTTCAAGACTCTATCTGCAACAGAAAAACAAAGCCTTAGGGATTAGAAAACACTAACATCAACAAAAATAAAAGTCTAAGAAAATGCATTTAATGTTTGTAAAGGAACTCTCAGCACATTCTGAGAACACTCAGAAAAGTTCAAATATCTTTCAAACTATTTGAATTTCAGATCTACAATTTAGAGTCATGATTCACAACCGTAAGAACCACTGAAAAATTCAATAGAAAAATATTCCATATTTTTGTCATTTTTAGGGTACCGCGTAGCCTTAAAATAATTAATTTATCTGAAACTAATCGTACGAATTTCATGAAAATTTCATTTTCGGCTAATTGAAGCGTGTAGAAGTTGGATCCAAACTTGGTATCAAACTTGGTTATTTCTATTGAAAGAAAGACAAAGTTTGAGATCGTTTTGATATGTAGATAACCTTCTAAGTACATTTTATATACATCATTTAGTAGACTTTATTTCCAATCGTTTGTTACCAATGATGTTCTTTTACAATAATTTGTTGTAAAGTTAGCAGGGGATGTTTAGTTTTTTTGTTTTACGACTGTGCATTTTAAATAATTATCAGATGTCAAAATTTACATACAATAATGGAACAATTTATTTTAATTAGTTTTATTTTTAACAAGCAGAACCAGCCGCCTTTAGCCGTGTCCTTGGGGACCTTACGTGTGAAATAAATAAAAACAAATTTCCTAAAAGTACGTCGATCACAATGAAGGAGCTCTGTGCATTCGTGCCCGTAATAATTCGCGAGGGAGCGTCATATTTTGACAAAAAATATTGATGATTTTTTTTTTATATAGGTTACAATAGCAGGGCTGCCTCAGGCGACTACTTTTTAATTCTATTTCGGACCGCCTTTTTCAAAACAGAAATCTGTAACGTACGCTTTGACAACATTTGCTGGAGAAATGTAATAAAAATGTATTTTTTTTTTAAATAGTTGTGCAAGCAGAATGTAAAAATAGTCATAATGAAGAGAACAAATATTTTTTCCTACTGGATTAAATCATATTCAAGGTTAGAGTAGCACAGTTGAAGTTTATTCCAACAGAGCGAAAAAGGTTCTATTCCTGGTCTAGATATTTTTCGCTCTGTCGGAATAAGCTTCAACTGTGCTACTCCAGCCTTGAATATATAAAAAAAGTCGCCTTTGGCAGCCTTGTAATAGATGTTACAGATAACAAAACTGCCAAGTAGATTGCGCACAATCGGAGCATGTTTCCTTAGCAACATCGCACAGCTTGCTACAATGAAAAATTAATTGCAATGCGAGTAATTGTGTGACCACAGTTGGGAAATCTCATCAGTAATCAGGTGACTGGAGGTACTACGACATTTTAATGCACTTATTATAAATATTTTAATATTTATATATGAAAAATTGGTATTATCTACGGAGAATGACGTCAGAATATTCTATGGTATCTAAATACAGAATATTGTATAGTCAGGTTAGTTTATTAGAAAATATAACAAAATGAGATTATTTATTGGTTTATAAAAATATTTTCCATTTTCAGTTGCCTTTTGTAGCAACAGAAAAGAAAATACTGCATTACATTTTCTTTAATAAATGTCAATAATGATAAACTACGACAGGTGTTTAAGAAAAAAAAGGTTAAGAAGCGTTCAATTATTTTTTTTTTAAAATAAAGGTTTTACTCCTTTTCTAAAACATATGTATAGAAAGAATCGTGCAAATCGCTCAGAAATTATATATTTTTATAAGGAACATACATACAAACAGTGATTTTAATAGAGAGATATTGTTTTAGGGGAAATTTAGATCCTGCTCACAATCTACAACTACAGCTCTTAATATTAAACGTTAATAACAAACATCTATGCAGAAAAAACACATTGTATTGTTGTCGGAAATCAGAATTCCTTTCAAAAAGTTTTTTTTTTTTTTTTTTTTTTAAATATTGCTAATACGTTAAATTTATTTTTCTTAAGAAATATATTTTGAGATATTACAATAATCTAATACTGTCTGTCTCAAAAATTTAGGCACATCCAGAAAATGTCGTTTATTAGATAATAACACAAAATAATCAAAAACATGTTATTTCCTTATTAGATTATGTAAAATAATTCAAATGAACCATGTCAAAATAATAAATGAGTACATTTTCATAACTTAAAAATAACAGATAAAAATCTGTAATACAGTCTGTCAAAAATTTCAGGCACAATGGAAAATTACACGTAATTTAACACTTTTACACAACGCTATTTATTTAACCCTTAAATGCGAGATTTTTTATTTTGTTTTCAAAAATATATATATATTATACGCTGAAAGTTTTATAACACAGGAAAAATAATGAAAAAAATCAGAGATATATTTTTCATATAATACGTTAATCTTTTCTTCTGTTTTACATGTGCAATATAAGTAAAAACTACTGTCGTGTGGCTGTTTTACTCTAAAATAATGCAAAATAGTAAATACTTTAAGAAGTACGTCTAAAAATACCTTATTTTATATAATTCTTTATTTTATAAAACTTAACCTTTATCCCTTTTATTCCCATGACAGAATACGTTCTAGAAATTACGTAGTTAAGAGAAACTAACTTTATACCAGAAAGTTTCAATGATTAATTTCGCTTTATTTAAATACGTAAATTCTGTTTTTTTAATTAAAGCAAATATTGCTATTTTAATTTTCTGGTGTGATTTAGGTATATGCGAATAAAAAAAATCTATTAAATTCAAAATAGTGTTGTTTGCATATATGAAAAGCTGCGCACTAAAGGCTTAAAGTACTACCCAGTTTTTATATAACTTCAGATACTCGTGTTTCCATTGAATCTTATTATTTATGAAATATTATTGGTAGCAGGTAATACCATGCATGTTTTTTCAATGACTACTTTGGTTCTTTAGTCGAATCGTGTTGCTTTCTATTCTCGTATACTTCATGGGTTAGATACCCGAAAGGATCGTTATTGGGTTTAGGTCTGGGTTTAAAGCGGGATGATATAAAATGTGAATAGTTCACTTGGAATGCCACTGTTTCGTTCACATCTTCACTCAGAACCCCCTAAAATGTGGAAGTGTTTGTTACTCACATGTCTCTTAATATTATGTTGAATTTTGTTTCTCATCGAGAAATGCGAGGGACGCTTGAGCATTAACCCTTTGTATACTAAATTATGAATTCCTTAAAAATTTTATCTTCTAAAGCATTTTTCGTGAGTTGTTTAATTGCTACATTAGAAGATTTACATAATGAATTAGAAGATTTATTTAATGAATTTTAGAAGAATTTTAGAAAGATTGGAGGATTTAGAAGGATTAATCAAATTTGAATTTATAGGTATTTTGTACAATATTTATAACCTCACTCAAATCTTTTATTTTAAATATTTTTCTTAGTATTTTGTAGAATTAGGAAACGTACAAATATAATGTTCTTACAATAGAAATATAGAAATATTTCCGAATTGAAAAATTTCCCCCGCCTCCAACGCCAAGAAAGCTGAAAAGATGCAAAGGCAAAATAAATCATCCTTTTAAAAATGTTTTTGCTTTGTGTAACCAATAATGCTTTTGAAACAAGATAAAGTGATGTATCTATAACTCATTCTACACTCTATTAAAACTAATCGATGCATTAAATGAATTTTATAACAAGTTATTTTAATGGTACTTGTAAGTACCATCAGTAGATAAAGGGTTAAAGTCAATCACCTTAAAACAACCTGAAGTGCTATTAAACGGAATAATTTGCAAAGAAAAATTGTCCCACTAGAATGTTCAAGATATCATTTTTGCAAGCATTTCACTGGCTGGTCCAGACAAGGCTTTTCCATAGTCATTTTTCCAAGCATTTCATTGGCTGTTATGCGCGATATTGTTTCCGATCCCCCTTTTTTAACATTGTAGGCGACAAAATTGTTCCAAAATAAAAAAGTTGCTTGTTTTTCAAGCAATTCTTTTTAAAGCCATAAGTTAACATTGTGCCGCCAAAAAGTAGCGGCATCTTTGACGCCTCTTGCAATAGCACTTTAACACTAGAACGCCCGATGGATTCGTTTCGACTCCAAATGCCTATAAAACAAACATATCTCTGAGAAATTTTGATTTTTTTTCCCCCGCTTCCTCGACTTTTATTATTTTTATGATCTCTATTTATTCTGAAATTTATAAATTATTTGCACATTTAATAAATTGATAATGAGGCATTACCCCTAGAAGGCCCAATGGAGTCGAATCGACTCCAAAGTAAGATTTGTAAAATGCTTTCATTATTTTTGCGTCACATGACCTTGGGATTCATAATATTTTTCTCTGTTTTCAGGAAAGTAAATGTTTTTGCTCCCCTTATCTCTACAACCCTTTTGTTTAGAAAAATGGTTAGTTCTATGCGCCTGTTGAAATGATTGCGTGTTGCTTGCGAAATTCTTTGTATCATTCGCGAAATTTGACTTTCCATAAGACTTTTAGCATTAGTGTGAAATCCGGAAATTTCATTGGCTATAGGTGAACCAAACTTCTTTCCCTGAAAGGAGAAAATCCTTTTTTTCGAGTAACAGCGCTGCTACTCATTTCATTCGTATTTCTTGATAATAATAACTTGATGCATTAGAAAAAAAGCGTATATATTTCTCATATTGAAAACAAAATCAATTGTTATACAATTAATAACATAATATATAATTAATTATTAAATTTGATTAAATTTTCTAGTAAGAAAATTATCAACAACTCTAAAACAACATTGACTTAGTTAAATTATGGTAAAATAATGAGATTGTTATAATAAGTTGCTTATAACTTTTTTTATTTGTACTCAGATGTTCGCAATCAATGTTAAAATTCTAGCAGCTTAAGTAAAAATAAGTAATTGAAGTTTCATCTAGATATATAAAAATATTTTTCTATGCCAATTTAAAAGATACAATTATTGCATTTAAGTATTGTACTTTATATTAGTAGATATAAAGCAAAATTATAATCACAATATTAGATTTCGAATAAAAATTGTAAAGCTACTGATAATAATTTAATAAATAGAGATAAAAACAAAATCTCCATAACAATAATAATCATTATTTTAAATATATATTGCAATTAATAGCATAATATTTTTCACTGTTTATGTTTGATGTATATATCTATCTTTATATATACATATATATAATTTGTTTTTGTTGCATTTTTACTACACATTCAATTACTTAAAGTATAGTAATTTACTGTCTTCAATGGTTAAATAATCATTGAAACATATATTACTAATGTAATTTATAAATGATAAATAATTACTTTTTAAACATTAATAGTTTAATAAATTCAGTTAATTACTATTTATATGTAACTGGAGTTCTAACATAAAAGTACTTTTCATGAAAGTTTAAAATATATTACAATTAAATTTTAATAAATATTAATTTTAAACATACAGTTTATAAGAGATAAGAATTTAGTAGTTATGAATATATACAATAAAAAAATTAGAGAGCAGCTGATAAATTGATAAATATTTTTATATATGAAAGATAATACTTAATTTTGAGAAATGAACACTTTGATAAATTACTTCTGCTAATTATATATATATATATATATATATATATATATATATATATATATATATATATATATATATATATAACTTACTAAAGTTCAAACAAAAAATATTTTTAATGGAAGGTAAGAATATATTATTATTACATTATTATAAAAAAATAGATTAAATGAATTTTTTAATTTAATTATTTAAATTTATTTAAAATACCTAATTGACATTACGAAGGAGCTGGTAATAAAGATCAACTGATTTTAACTAACTGACTTAAGAAAATATTATTTTTTCACTTGAATTATTAAAGAAATTTATTTATTAGAAAATACCCTATAAGTCGTATGAGTTTTAAAATTTAATTTAATTATCTGTACAATATTAAAATAAAAAAATTATAAAGTAACCTAAGCAACAGATAAATTTAAAATGATCAGAACTTTATATATTTCTGATCATTTAAAATACCGTCTCTTATCCGATATCTTATCTCTTATCTTATACACTTATCAGAACTTTATAAAGTTCTAACATGAAAATAATTTTATTGTAAGCCTAGGAGATGTTTGTTGCATTTTAATAAATGTTTACTTTAATTATTAAAAATTAGATTAAATGGATTTTTTAATTTAATTATTTAAATTTATTTAAAAAAACTATTGTAATATTTACAATAAAAAAATTATAAAGTAACCTTATTGTATTTTAATAAATGTTTACTTTAATTATTAAAAAAATAAATTAAATGAATTTTTTAATTTAATTATTTAAATTTATTTTTTAAAATTAGTATAATATTTACAATAAAAAAATTATAAAGTAACCTAAAATTCATTAAAATACCCAAATATAATAATATATACTATAATAACCTAAATTCATTAAAAATTAGTTTAAATGAATTTTTTAATTTGATTATTTAAATTTATTGTAAAAAATTACTATAATATTTATAATAAAAATTTATAAAGTAACCTTATTGCACTTTAATAAATGTTTACTTTAGTTATTAAAAAAATAGATTAAATAAAATTTTAATTTAATTATTTAAATTTATTTAAAAAAAATCTAATTGACAAAAAAAATTACAAAGGAACTGGTAATAAAGATCAACTGATTTTAACTAACTGACTTAAGAAAATATTATTATTACACTTTAATTGTTAAATACATTTATTTATTAGAAAAATACTCTATAAGTCATATGAATTAAAAAATTTAATTTAATTATCTGTATAATATTTAAAAATATATATATATAAAATAACCTATCATAAGTTAATAAAGTTTTTTTTTCCTAAAGAATAATTAAAAAAAAAAAACCTTTAATATATTAATTTTGATAATTTTACTTTTATCTGATACTATAGTAATAGACAAATTTAAAATGATCAGAACTTTATAAAGTTCTAACATGAAAATACTTTTAATATAAACCTAGGAGATTTATTATTGCATTTTAATAAATGTTTACTTTAATTATTAAAAAATAGATTAAATGATTTTTTTATTTAATTATTTAAATTATTTAAAAAAATCTAATTGATAAAAAAAAAAATCACAAAGGAACTGGTAATAAAGATCGACTGATTTTAACTGACTGACTTAATAAAACTCAAAACAAAACTCTAAAAAAGTGAAAACGCCAGAGAGAGGACAGAATTTTAGGATTACAAATGCAAAATCTCAACCAGCCCTAGTATTAACGGCTGGACTAGGTCATTCACAAGCTTTTTTTTTTTTTTTTTACCAAAATACCTTGTGCCGGCTTTACACAGTATTTTACTCTTATACTTGTCCTTCCAGGGAAATAAGTTCGGTTCAGTTTCATTGATATCTGTGAAGCGATAGCCAATGAAATTGCAGGATTTCGCACTAATGCTAAAAGTGTTATGGAAAGTCAAATTTCGCGTATCATTCGAATTGAATTTTTATTTTAATTTTTATCAGTCTTGTGTTGCATTATAGCTAAGCAACTCCGTTCTTCCTTTTTATAAGAAATAAAACATAATGTCGTGGAAAAAATTTCTAACACCGGACGAAATAACTGCTCTGTTTCGAGAGCTTTCAAATAATGAATCTGAAGGTGGTAAGTTATCAAAAAATGAAAACGAAATTGAAGAAATTAGTATTGGAAATAATACTTCATCAGATTCCGATACAAACGAAGATGCGCTAATTATTGCATCTGATAGAGATGGAATTCATGTCGCTCCAGATGTTACACAATGGAAAATTTTTGGAAGATATCGAAGCAAAATGTGTCAGTCTACTGGACCAACTATTTATGCCAGGAAATACGTGAAATCTGAAAGCGTTTTGACTGCATGGCTGTTATTTGTAGATAAAAAAATGTTGGAACAAATACAAAGATGCACAGAAACAGAGGCAAGACGTGTTCTTGAAACCGATAACTGTACAGTTACGTTAGACGAGCTGTATGCCTTTGTTGGAATTTTGTATGCCCGAAGTGCATGTGGTGCAAATGGAATTGATATTCACTCTTTTTGGTCAAACTCATGGGGTTTGAATTTTTGCACTGAGACTATGGGAAGAAATAGGTTTTATGAAATTTTACGTTTTTTGAGATTCGATTTGAAATCTAACAGATCTATACGTTTAAAAACATATAAATTTGGAATGATATCAGCTATATGGAATAGATTCACTGAAAACTGTATTGCCTGTTTCAAGCCTGGAGAAAATATAACAATAGATGAACAGTTATTTTCCAAGCAAAACGTGTTGTCCTTTCACGCAATTCATACCTTCAAAACCGGATAAATACGGACAAAAGTTTTGGCTTGCAGTAAATCTTCGAACAAAGTACTTACTGAATGCTTTCCATTATTTAGGAAAACGTGAAGAACGGCCTTCAGATCAAACATCATCAGGATATGTAGTTATGCGATTGATGCAGCCATTTCTAAACAAAGGCATTAACGTCACGGTTGATAATTATTTCACGTCACTGCGTTTGGCAAAACGACTGAAAAGGAAAGGTACTAGTTTAGTAGGCACAATGAGAAAAACTAGGAGAGAAATTCCAAAAACTTTGAAAGATTCGAAAGATAAATTATACGAAACAAAATTTCTAAAACCCGAAGAAACCGGTACTACTCTAACCGTGTATCAAGGAAAGAGAAAGAAAAATGTTATTATTCTTAGCACTCTCCACCCATTCATTATTGAAAACAACGAAAAGAAAACCCCAGAAATTGTTAGATTTTATAATGAAACTAACAAGGAACCACTTTAGGTGTTGCTCGCACCTAGTATTGAAACCCGGTGCATTTTAAAGCTCTATATTAGGAAGTTTGGGAATCGGTAAAAATTTTTTGTTAAAATGATATTTTTTGATTTTACAGCAGATTAACTTTCTGAAAATGCAATTTTCGAGACCACTTTTCGGGCTGTTAAAGTGAAAGCTTTAATATATATATATATATACATATATATATATAAATTAGTCAATAATAACTATAAAATGTTGAAAAAAGTTTTAAAATTCCTTCAAGAACCTACGAATCTGATTAAAAAAAATATATAATATTATATTTACATATTTGGCGGGGAAAGTTTGGCGTCTTTTTCGTCCCGTACAGTTTTCCGGTAACCCTAGCTCAGTATTTTCGCTACGCACCGTGTTGTAATGGTTTGAACGTAAATCTATTACAAGTATAAAGCTGTGAAAATTTTGAAGTGCAATATCTGGCGACTTAACTCTCTTTTGGTGTAAAATTAACAAATAAAAATCCAATAATGAAAAATTTTAAATATAAAAAAATATATAAAATATGATTTTAACAAAGAATTTTTATCGGTTTTCTAACTCTTATGCATAGGGCTAAAAAATGCACCAGGTCTCGATTCTAGGTGCGAGCAACACCTAAAGTGGTTCCCTTGTAAGTGTGGTGTTGACGTTATTGATCAAATGGCTAGGAAATATTCAGTGAAGGCGCCCTCCAGAAAATGGCATGTGCATACTTTTTACAATCTCTTAGATTTAGCTGCAATAAATGCCTGGATCATTTATAAAGAAGTTACCGGAGAAACAAAAATAAACAGACAAGCATTTATTCAGTTATTAGCAGATGAATTGCGTCAGAATTATACATCTGCTAAAAATAAAACAACAAGAAAAACTCCAGCTGATCCATCATCTGAAACAAAACCCCTAAAGAGAAGAAAATGCGAAGTAAAACTATGTAAAGGAAACATGGCTTTCAATGATTGCATAAGATGTAAGAAAATGGTTTGAGGAAAATGCTTGGCCAAAACTGACTACACTTGCAAAAACTGTATTTCAGATTGAAAATTTGAAACGATTCTGTGAGTATTTCCTTTGAAAATATTTTCCAATTTCTTAAAAATACGTATATAAATATTGTTCTTTCAATTGTAAAATATATATATATGAATCTTAAATTCAAATATATATATATTATTTTTACACTCTTCTATTCATTTCTATGCGTTTCGTTTATTTTTTATCTTTTGAAACAGGGGGAAAACGTTCTAATGGGGAAATGGTAGCGGGCGTTCTAGTGTTAAAGAATTACCGCTTTTCGTCACGTTAAATGTGAAATGCGACGCGCTTGCACAGAACTCTGCGATTAAAAGCAGTGAGCATTAAGGGTATAATATATGAAAATGGTGATTTCTATGAAAATGAGTAGAAAATGGCGATGCAAAGTGAAAACTGTGGTGAGCAAATATAGATTAAAAAAAAAAAAAGAAAAAAAATGCTTCATCGACTCTAAAATTATATTTTTAAATGAATTAAAGATTACGAAATCCATTAACATCAAATAAATGAATGTTGAAATGGGGTTGGGACAGTTATATTTAAGGAAGAAGGTGGTAATTGATTGTTTTAGTTATCTAGATAAGTTTGTGTGTATTACCTTCTAAAAAGATATTCCAGAAAAATAGGAAAGATTGTCAATATTTTTAAAATTGCTGAAATCTATTTATTAAGATAAAAAAAAACAAAACAAGCAAGTTGAAATCTTCTTCAGCAACGGTTGTTCAGTGATTGTGTTAAAAACTGGTGGTTGCTTAGTAAGAGCTCATTTAGTTACAAACTGCAGGACTTGAACATTTCAAAATAAAACATCTGATGATCAATACTGATGTGTATAAACAAAACGAAGAAAGAGCTTGTGGTTCAACTAAATGACAAACTAAAGAACCCGCACAACATTACGACCTCAACTTGATTAATATTTAAGTGAATTTATGTGACTTTGAAGTCATAAAAAATATAAATCAAAATTTAGCTTCTCAGAAATCTCTTCAGTAGTAATCTGAGAATTATTAGTTACCGAATCACGTGTAAAGTCATCATTCTAAATGCTAGGACATCGCCCAGAGCAAATTTTATAGATTAGATTGAAACCACCATTTCGAAATTCACAAAAACACATTTAACTGTCCTAAGAGCGGGAGCACGATCCAAATAAACGTCTGAAATATTTTTTGTAGCACGTCCAACCCTCACTTTCTTTTAAAACTGATATTTCATAACATGACGAAAATGTAACTTTTCATGTAACTTTTCATTTTCCAGTTTGAATATTAACCTTGAACACAAATTAATTTGAAAAACTTTTTTTAAACGTTATCATATATATTAAAGCTTAAACCTGATTCTGTAAGATCAAACTAAAAAATTCACGCATTTGAGTGCATGCGTGAAGATAAGTTTACTAGATCTTCTATTTAGAGGAAAGACAGAGCATGTCTGGTTAGCAGAGTGGTCTAAAGCACCAGTTTAAAGCTCTGAACTTTTGCTGACGACGCGGGTACGAGCCAACGTCCAGCAAAATTATTTCTGTACCACTTTTGGCGATAATCTCGTTCGATAATGCCATATTTTATTAAGAAGAGAGGTTATATGATTTTGATTTTATTATTATTTGAATGGTTGATCATTAAATAAAATTTAACACTCAAAAACATTTTGAAAAAATAATTTCATATATAAAATATTTAACCTAAAATATTTTGCATGTGATTATCAATTAAATAAATTGATCTGATCTACAACTTTTGTTTATATTTTTTTACCATTATCAAGAATATATAGGTGTGTGAGTCAGAAGGAAAAGTTTGGCCTTCTTTTCTGTAAAAATAAATAAATAAATAAATAAATAAATAAATAAATAAAACGGAATTAAAGGAAAATATTCATATCAGAACTATAAAATAAATTATATTGATATCCATGGTTTAATATTTAAAAAATGAAGAAAAAAGTAAAATTAAATTCAAGTGATAAAAAATATATATTATAAATCGTTAGTTTCATCAAGTTTAAAAA
This sequence comes from Maratus speciosus, assembly GCA_963932465.1. Lineage (NCBI taxonomy): Eukaryota > Metazoa > Arthropoda > Arachnida > Araneae > Salticidae > Maratus > Maratus speciosus. Next base: position 508,413,006 of record OZ010786.1, on the reverse strand, counting down.
TTAGGCTTTCACAGAATGGGACTGATATAAATAAAATTCATGGCAGCTTTTAGAGGTCGTATAGTTAAAAAATATATAAATAAAAATAGATATTGTTATTTTTTCATCAAAAAAAATTGAGACTGTATTAAGTAAAAATAAATGCTCTGCCTAGTATTTTTTGGTGAATTTCTGCTAAAAGGGAAGCATAATTGGTTGTAATTTATAAACTTAAATTTCTTTCACTTTATTCAATAGGTTAGACTGATAGCACCCTCTACCTCGCGTTCAAGAAATAAGAATCACTTATGCACTATAAAAATGTGTCCCGATTTCAATAATTAATTTAAAAGCAACTAATTCAAAATTCAAGAATTTTTCTAATGGAACTTTCAAGTTATTTACCGCCAAATCTTGACGGGTACTATCTAGTATTCACTTATGACACATGTAGATAACTGTAAGTTAATGATATAGTTATAACAGAAACATCAGCAAAGTCAAAAGTACAAGTTTCTGCCATCTGTAAAATAGGGCACTTTGGTGTCGCCCGATGGCGTGGTCTGTAAGCGGAGGCTGCTGTCACGCTAAGGGCCCAGGTTCGAGTCCCTGGGTAAGCCATACATATAATTGTGAATGTCCCTTTGTAGTTATATAAATATATGTAATGGAAATAAAAATTATTGTGACTTGTTGCTGTTTCTATGTATAATAAGGATCATTCGAGGCGACAGCCATTGTAGCTATAGCCCCCAAAGCAATCTTCACTTCGGTGGACTTCAGGGCAATTTCGCAATCACCCAATAATATAAAAATTCATAATAAAATTAATTTTTATAATATTTCTTGCGAAATCCATTTTAAAATATCAATATAATCTAATTCATTAAATTATTTTTAAAAATCAATGAACATTTTGCAACTTGCATCAAATTTTCGTAACGAAAAAAAAAAATAGGGGAAAACCGACTTCATATTTTCATATCACATAAAACATTAGTTATTTAAAGAACATTTTTTGTATTCTCATCTAAATTGGAAATGTAAATTTTTCTTCAATTTTGAATAATGCGAAAGATGTTTTAAATTCCTCTCTAATGAGACAATAACGAAAACAAAGAAACATATATTTTAAACTTCAAAAACCATTTAAATTTTTTTTTGGCAAGATAAAATATTCGCAATTTTATTCATACATAAAAGTTATTATTATTTTTTTTTCCTTTACAGTTTGTTTTGAAATTAGATAACACGCTATCTCTGGAAATGGAAATTATTTTATAGAGTTTTATTTTTAATTTGAAAATGGATAAAATTCTAGGTAAAAATTCTCTTTTCTGGTTTACTGTTTTTATACTTTGTGTTTTTATTATGAGCAAAATAGCTTATGAATTTGAAATAAATATTTTTACAGCAACAGATGCTACTAAATATATATACCCTGTATATATATATATGAGTGTGTGTGTGTGTATGTATATATATATGATCCAAAAATAAGAAACTGTTTGCTTTATTTCCAATGCATTAAATAATAAAAAATAAATAAATTCTGTTTTTCACTTACATATTCTAAATATATATGTTTGTAAAAGATTAAAAATACAGGGTGTACATAAATCGCTCTCCACAGTAATAAATTTTATTAGTATCAACTGTAAGCTCTGTAGAGTGTTGGCTCAAGGTCACAAATAAACAGCAACTCGAACAGTTTTAGAGCAGCCCACGTGTGAGAAGTGCTTTGTTATTTACTTGCTTGCAGTGCCACATACGCAACATGGTGAGTCCTGAGCGTAAAGTGTAATCCTTGCAGTGAAGAGTTAAATGCGTACAATACCAGTGTACGCCATTCTATTTTTTCCTTTGGTGTTTTATAAAAGATCGTGTCTATGTTCCGACGCTAAGTAATGATTTGTCAGAGTTGTGACACAGAATTGAAGAGGCTATTGCTTCCATTTCTCCGGATTTGTTAATCGAGGTGTGGGGAAAATTTGGACTTTAGGTTGGATGTGTGGCGTATAACGAAATGTGCACATATAACATTTGTAAGAAAAACTAAGTTAGTTTACCTTCAGTTTGATGTATGATTTATTGTAAATGGTCTAAACTAAACTGTTATAATGTACCTTTGAATCTGTCCCATTCTTCATGGACACCCTATAGAACAACAGTAAAAAACATCGATTCGTGTTTTTTGGGGGGAGGGGGATATTAACTTATGTTGAAAAGTAACTGATATTTCATAATACCAACAGTACTATTGTAAATTTTGAGGCTGCATTATTTTGGCTAAGGTAAGATGGAAATTATGATGCAAATTAAATGTATTTAATGAGGGGTATTACGCGATTACGGGAAAACGGCCCGGGCAATTTTCTTTAAATTGATATAGAAGATAAATCTGTTTTATGTGAAGAGAATAAGATGACAATTGTTTCTGGGAAAACTCTATTTTTTTTTTTATTCACATTTTTATTCCTGCGAAAATGACATGGGCGATCTTATTAAAATTAATATATAATATGAATCTATTTTAGATGAGCCGAATAAGACCATGTTTGTTTCCAGGAAGACCCTTATTCGTTACATAATTAGCATGGAAAATCGGACTAATAAGCATGGAAAATCGGATTTTTCGCCATTTATTGGAATTTCACCAAAGATGCGCCACTGTATTCGTACGCTTAATTTCTTCTGATCAACTTTTAGGGGAAAGTTTGAGTTCCTTCTGTAGCTCAGTCGGTTAAGCGCGGGCCTTGCAAAACACAGTTTCCGAGGTCTGTCCTCTTTGAAGTAGCAAGCACTTTTTTTTTCGTTTTTATCCTTTTTAAGTCAGTTAATAAAGTAAATTTGATTTTATGTTTCTGTAAAAATGTACTGGTTTATTTTGATTTTTTTTCTTTAAGAGTTTCACATATCACTATTTCGTGACAATTTTTTAGACAGTAAAAATACTGTAAAATCTGTCTAAGGCGGGCTCTGTGTAAGCCGGAAATCTACCTACCGCGGAAAGACTTTCAAGTCCCGACGAATTCATTGAAAATAACATTAATACGTGCTCCATAAGGCGAAATCTGCCTAACTCGGAAACGGAAAGGTTTTTAAGGTCCGCCGAAAGCCAATTTTTACATGTGACGGGAAAAAGAATATTTTAAAACCGAAAAGCAATAGGTAAATGGAATTTTAAAACTGATAGATATATCAAATACATATAATAAATAAATACATACAATATACAAATACAAATAAAAGCACATTTTTACGCATTCATTTGTTTACAGAGAGAGAATTTTAATTTTGAAATTTTTCAGATTTAATTATAAGGAGAAAAAAATACGCAGTTTGTATTTGTTCAGTCCACAACAGTTTCTATTTATTTACAATTTTTAACACAAATAAATTTCTGTTTTTCTACGGTACATAAATTTAAATTATGCGTTTTTATTTTTTCCATTACCCTTATAATAAAAAAAGAAAAAAAACAGGCCGTTATTCTTCCATTACCTTTATATATATATATATATATATATATATATAAACATGCTGTTATACTAACTGTAAATGGAAGACTACGAGATTTTTAAAAAAAATGTCATACATACAAAATTTTAAAAAGTAGATTTTTAAAAATCGTATATATATTTTTAATTTTTAGGATAATTTAAAAAAATAAATAAAATTGTATAGTTTATTTATATGTGTCGTATTTCAATCCGTTGTGCTGAGGAAAATACGAATTTATGTGTGTAAAAAAACTGTAAATAAAGCGAAAATGTCGATTGAACAAATAAAACTGCGCACATTTTTCTCTTTTACTTTTCATTAAATTCGTAAAATGGAAACTTCATACTTTGAACTCTCTCTATGTGTAAAAAAAAAATTATAAATAAATGAACAAGCTCATTTTTTTTCTTTTTTTATAAACTTAAGAAGTATTACTAATTAATATTTCACTTAAAAAAAAAAACGGTACAGAAGATCACAAACGCAAAAAATAACAGACAGTCTTTTTTTACTAATTTCCATGTTTTATTTTGTTATATATTTAGCAAATAATTAATAACCTTCAATTTTTTTAGCTAGATCTTGTAAAATCAATCCCGTTTACATTTCTGAATTATTGAAATTAGTATTTTCTGGTGCTGTCATCTGTTGTTCAAATGTAAAAATAATAATATTCCATATAACACCTCTTCCGTACATTCGCAATTTTAAATACTGGTAAATAGGCCCCCAAAATTTTAATTTGGGTCTCGAAAATTGAGATTAGTACCAAGCTTCAATATCTTTTATGAACGGCAATTATATATAAGAGATTTAGTCATTTATCGTTGCTTTATCATGATATCAACGAAATTACATTTTGGCGAGGTCTAGGCGATTTAATGTTACCAGTTCACTTTGGAAACCTTTTTCTTAGAGTGGAATTTAATTTACTGCTGTGGAACTCATATTTTGAATTTATGAATGATGTGAATGATAGAGCATCAATGAATAAATTTTTATACATCCTTTTAAATTTAACATCATTCTTACACATGCAATTATAAATAAAACAAAAATAAAATGACGAAATAAATAATATAAATGTATGTATGTATGCATTAATTAATAGCATCGCGTCACTTAAAATTTGATATCTTTATTTTTAAGTTCCATATTTAAAATTCTTATAGCAATAAGATAAAGTGCTGTGTCACAAACTTTTAACCCGTTAACGGTTTTTTTTATTGATAATCTTTTCAGCGATTATCGTTAATTCTAAGACAGTGCAAATAAAATTTCCTTTCTAACAACAAATGTATTTTCATGTGAATGTTAAAAAGAGAAATAAAACTTTGATAAAAATTACGTCAGATATAAAACTATACATTTGAAATGTGTTATTTAAAAGAACTTTCTTATAGAACTGTTAAAAAACGAGAGACAAAGACTCTGTTTACTTAATTCATTTTAAATTAGCTTATTTTCTAATTTTTTTAATTTTTTTTAATCAAAGACGAAACAGCCATTGTATCTCTTAATAAACGCTGATTTCCCCTTGAAAATCTCCAATCAAAGGAATATAAATGAAAATTCCGTTTATAGGGAAATCACCACTGTTTTTAAAAATTATAATTCAATCTTTTTAAAGCCGATGAAATTAGCCTGCTTTTAGAATCTGGGGGTTGGAGAGCGTAGCTCGTAGGGGGCAGAGCCCCCTAGGTTATATGTGTAAAAGCCATTCTCTGAGTGTATGTCCTTTATTCAAATCTTCAATTTTAGACCAATTTGCACGAAACTTGCTGTACATATGTTTTAGAACGTGGAAAAGATCACTGTCTACTTTTAAAAAATCAGCAGATCAATATTTATTCCTTTTTTTCTACCACCTTTCAGAATTTAACATTATAGAAATATCTCTTTTTAAATTTTCAAATTCATTAGTTTTTTCCTGTTACCACACATGTAAAAAACTGCTCAATATTTTTTTAAAAAATGATAACTCGAGTACTTTGATTTATAAGCCAATAAAAATTCGGATTGTGTCACTATATTTTTGATGTTTTTGAAACTGACGTCATTCAAAGAAGAAAATACACATTTTTCATATATTTATATAAAAATTTTAACTAATCATGTTTTTAAATGACGTAGTACCTTAGTTGAATGTTTCTGAAGTTAAAACAATCTATTTTAATGAAGCCGTTTCAGTATCAAGAAATCAATTAAGGAAAAAGATTATAAAAAAATATATATATTTACTAGGTATGACGTCAATTTTGTCAATATAATTTCAAACTGGTTCTAAAAACCGGCTGCTACAATTTATTTCCTATTTCTTTGTAATGCTGTATCTTTAATTATATCATTTAGATAAATGTTTTTAATACCTGAAATGCAGTGATGACATTCTACGGTTTATATCGAATACGGTTATATAAAATACGATTTTTCTACGATTTTTATTGAAGATAAATTACAGCTACTATTTTTTAGGGTAAGCTTTTTTCTTTTTTAAACAAAATTTCATGACTGACATTACGATTTAACACAGCTGCGGATTTGGATTTTATGAATGGGAATATGAGTTTCCATTTAAAAATTATGGGCAATGCATCTTTGTGTACATGTGTTAAAGATGCCTGATATACTACCCGTTAATATTACATAAATGAAAATCGTTTTTAATTTCAAACACGGATATATTTTTAACCCTTAGTGTATTTGTTAGATTTCTCAACAACTACAGGGAAAAGTATTTTTGATAGTTTCGTTTTAGCGATCACATATTTATCTGAGTAGCACATTTCTCCCGCTACGGACAAATTCTCCGAACAAATCTTTAACGAAAAGAAATATATGGGTGAATTTGATCTTCCATTTTAAAGTGATATGTACCTTTATCTGAAATATCCTTCCGTATAGCTGAAAACGATACGATCATCACTGCGCTATTATTTTTTCTAATGGGTAAGACAAAATTTCGACTGTTAAACAGTCTTGCAGTTAAGCAGTTAAAGAGCCTTATTTTTTAATTGATCATTTACAGTAGGATTTGGTCTAAAAATGATAGACGAATATGCAATATACTAAAACTATCCCTCGAAAATTATCTATTTTTTTAAAAGAGTAATCATTCAGAATTGGTTTCGCCAGATTATAGAACATTTCAGTTAATTCTATAACAAAGTATGCACAGCAGAATGTTATATACTAAAATTATTCCATAAAGTTGGGTGCAAATTAATAGTGCACATTTCATCAAAATCTGTCCAGTACAACTTTTTAAAAAAGGCTAATCTTTTATAATAGGGCTCACCTGACTATATAACTTTTTTCTATAATTTTATAAGAAAACAACGTAAAACTATATGCAATATTTAAAAAAAAAATCGTGTAAAATTATCTAACAAACAATACAAGTTCCAATGAAATCCATTTAGAATTATTAAAAAGATTAATCTTTCATACTCGGGTTCCACATGATCATGGAATTTTCCCTTATAATTCTATGACTAATCAGCGTATAACAATGTTACGCACCAAAACCTTAACTGAAAAAAATAATAGTGCAAGTTGAATTAAATTAAAGATTAAAATTATATCAGAAAAACTCAAGTTATAAGCAGCAGGAATGAGATTCCCACACGAAAACAAACAAATACTGAAATTTGCCAATTTAGATATGTAAAAGTACACGGAAACAAACGAATACTGAATTATTTACAATGTTTTTGAGCAATTAAGTTAATCTTTTGTAACTGGGTTGAAGACATATTTAAAAAATTCAAGGTTGAAAATTACTTTAAAAAACATAAAAAATCAGTAAATTGACATAAACTTTTAAAAAAAATTACGGAAAGTGTTTTTTGTTTTCTGTTAGACGTTGAAATAATGGGATGCATGATGCTTAGAGATCAAATTGCAGTAAAAGTGTAATTTATGGTACGGTTAAGCTGTTGTCACCAACAATATGATGCTAGGCATTTCTCACAGCTATGTCTTTTCTTCATAATATTAAATTAATAGGAAACGGATATATCTTCCTTGGTTAGGTTGCAGGTATATTTAAAAATATCTCTGTGATTGAAAATGAATTTAAAATGGATAAACAATCTGGAAATTGAGATAATCTTTTCAACAAATGTACTGGGCACTCAAAGTGAGATATGACAGAGAAAGGCAAGTCTAGAATACTTATAGGATAAGTATTTTTCACATTCTACTATCGATAAGGAGTATTCTGAAGCCACTTGAAGCGCTTATATTTTACAGAAAAGATTTTTTTTAACAGGCTATGGCATTTCCGATAATAGGATATGTTTCATCATGATTTAAATATCAAGAACGTTTATAGTGTAGGAACTCGGGCTTGTAAAAACACATTAAACACCACTGAACACCATTTAAAAACTGGATTCTGACACCGGTAACTTTTAAAGTGAATTATATTTACAAATTAACTATGTACAAAACGGGTTATTTATATTATTAATATTGACATCTCAATAGATCAGATTTCTACTTCGCAAATACAGCTTTACTACAGCGCCTAGAAGATACAGTGTGGTAAACGGCTACAAAATAGTGCTAAAAAATTGAATCCCATAAATGTACAACGATGCTGAATAACAAGATGTCGATCGTAGCGCCATCATAGTGATTTAAAAACGATAGTCATTCTAAAAGAGACTCTTTAACCTATTTAACGTCATTCCTTAACTAAATTAGCTTATAACAGACCAAAATATCTTATATTTATAGTTTCCGATATTTAACATTCTATAATTTTTGAAAACTCATTGTTTATATTGAAAAGAGTTACGAGATGGCTCTCGTATCAGCATATTACCTCTGAGCATTGTCGGAGATTTATGGGATACAAGTTTTTAGCACTTTTTAAAGCATTATAGGAATAGCCGTTTTCCACACTGTATTTTCTAGGCGCTGTAGCTTTACCTTTCTTATTCTAAAGTTACTACACATATTCCGAGGCGTCTTAGTTCCCACCGCCCGTGCACCTCACAACATTCTGTTCGTCTTCCACTTCCTTTCAGTTCTCTCTTACATACTCCAAGCGAATGTATTTCAATCCGAAGTCCGTCCCTTGAGCGCATGCGCGCTGTACCTCTCACTTGTCAGTGCATAGGGAAAAGCATAGGTTCTATTCCTTATTCCATGGGGAAAAGAAACAAATAGGATGAGGGCGCTTTGATTGTTAGTCGCTAAAAGGCAGGCATGTAAGAAGTTGGTGGCGCTGTAAGCAGTAGGCACGCAGCTTGCTCTGGAAGCTATTAAAAAGATGCTTTCCCACAATAGTATAATTTATGTTTTTATTTATTTTTTATTTTTTTAGACTGCATTTTATTTAGGTTTTAAATATCGTTTTAACATTTTTCTCATAAAGTATTCACGGTAATTTAATTTATTTTTTGTTATTTAAACCACAATTTGCTTCAACATTTCTTTTAATATCTCTTTTTGTATTTATAATTTCAATCTTAGTGGATTTTTACTTTTTAGGAAATACCTGCCATTTGAGCAAAATATTCTGTAAGTCTCATTGTTTGGAATTTAGACCTAGTATTAACACTAGAACGGCGGTAGGGGTCATTTTGACACCTGAGTACTTTCGTTCGTTGATTACTTTTGTTTGCTTGGGCGAAATCGTTTGAAATTTTCTGACTTTTCCTAAATAGATAACATATATTTCTAAAAAAAAAATTCAGCTTTCTAGATTTGTTAGTTTTTAAAATATGGGCTTGTATTCCTAGAACGGCGGACGGAGGTCATTTTGACCCCTTTAGTAAAATACTCTTTGTACTCGAAGCTGCTTTTGTTGCTATACTATATGTTCGAGGAGCAATAAAAAAAAGGGTTTAGATTTATATTCATTGTCGTCCAAGGCATGAGGAATACTATTTTGCAAATAAACTATCTCAAGAGATAGATTCCAAGAAAGAAAAAGATTTGTTAGGTTTGATGAAAAGACAACGAGATCTTGCAGACTACAGACTGATAAATTTGCTCTTGCATCTAAAATGTGGAATAAATTTATTGAAAATTGCAAAACATGCTACCGACAAGAACAAAATATTACAGTTGATGAACAATTGTTCCCATCTCAGGATAGATATACATTTACGCAATATATGCCAAATAAATCGGATAAATATGGAATAAAATTTTGGTGATCTGTTGACGTTGATACTAAATACCTCTTGAATGAATTTATTTATCTAGAAAAGGATGAAACAGCCAATCCTTAATTACATTTATCGGAAAATGTTGTCATGAAATTAACAGATCCCCATCTAAACGAAAGAAGGAATATTACGACAGTTGGCTATTTTACTAACATCATATTAGCAGAAATGTTAAAAGCTAAAAATACAACTTTGGTTGCACAATGAAAAAGACAGAAGAGAAATTCCTATATCATTGAAAAATAAGAGCAGTACTCTTTATTCATCGAAGATAGTGGAATGTGATAATAAGACACTTACCATCTATCAAGCCAAAAGAAAAAAAGTGTTTTTCTACTGAGCTCATTACATTTTACTGTAAAAACTGAAGACGGTCTCAAGAAGTTGCCCGATTCAATAGAATATTACAACTCAACGAAGTATGGTGTGGATATCCACGATCATATGTGGCGAAAATACTCCGTGAAATCGGCTTCTAGACGATGGCCTGTACATATCTTTTTCAATATTTTGGATCATGCAACTTTAAACGCCTGGATAATTTATAAAAGTGTAACAGGCAAGCCTATCAGTAGAACAGTAGAAGAGATTTTCTATTAAATTTAGAAGATGTGTTCAGAATGGATCTTATGGTCTCAAATCTCCCAAAGATATTTCCTGAGTCTTCAGAAAAAAAAAAAAAAAAAAAAAAAAAAAAAAAAAAAAACACAAGAAAATAAAATAGATATCAAGAGAAAAAATGTCAAGTACAGACATGCAATGGAAACAAATCTCAAGAATTTTGAGCACCATATTTCAAAGTTGTGTACGGAAAATGTACTGGAAAATTTGCTTTTTTTTTTTTTTTTTTTTTGTTACAACTGAATTAATTCCTAATACGTGTGTACAATTTGGAGTACCATAAGCATTAAATAAAATTGAAAAAGAAGGCTTAACATATTAACCATTCAGCTACACTTATAATGAAATAACGGAAACAACAGAACGTATTTCTCATTTATGGATTCAGAGAGTGAATCATTCGGCGAGTAAAGTAGATGAAAATATAAATATATATTATTTTATAAATTGTGTTTTATTTTAGTTAACATTAGTTTTAATTTGTGAAAACATTAATTTTAAATCGATTTTTATATCAAATTAATGAGTTTTTTGAGTAGTCGTAGTATGATCCAATTAATCGCCCTGTAGGCGTTACATATACAATATTTTAAAAATTCAATAAATTATCGAGTAATATTAAATATAAATTATGAAATACACGTAAATTACATATTTTTGCCAATGTATGGCATTTAAATTTGTTTTAGCGTTGTTATTTCAGTAGTTTCATCGAGGGGTCAAAATGACCCCTTCCCGCCGTTCCAGTAGGTAAAATTTTCCCGCCGTTCTAGTGTTAATCTGATTGTGATACTCTTTTGATGATAGGAGTTTATGTTGCGTCAGGCTTTGGAAACTTTATCTTTTGATATGAAAACGTTATTTACTTTAATGCAGGTAATAGCATTTATGTTCAACTGAGACAATTCGGAATGTCGCAATAAAAATAAAACAATGCAATTATGTATAAAGAGTGTATCATTTTGCATTTTTAATTATCGCTGTAAGATTTATTACAATCGAATCCATAGGTATTGCTAAGTACAAGTGGCAAATAAAATAATGTATATACATTTGCTAAAATAAAATAAATTAATATTATTACAAACGTTCAAATATTATTGAATTGTGTACATTGTTTTATTTATTACATACATTACCTTTCGATTGAGAAAATGCATGGAAATTGAAGTACACAATCTTGCTTTTTCGGGGTATACGTATTAAAAAATCAATTTCTGTAGAACAATATAGCATATCCGCTAGCTGTTTCATTCCAAATAATAGCTCGAAATAACATAACAGTAAGCATAAGTTATTAACTTATCACACAATATATTTGAATTAAAATCTATAATAATAAAAAAACGGCTTTATAAAATTCACCTCTTCTTTCAAAGAAAAGAAATATATAATGAGAAAACACAATTTAAAGTAAAACAACAACAACACAAAGAACAATTATTTTTTCATCAATAAATTTATTAATCGAAAAAAAAACCTTTTAAATGTCTTTTCTAAATTGAAGTATATATATATATATATATATATATATATATATATATATATATATTTTTTTTTTTTTTTTTTTGTTACTATCTCATTAGAGAAGAATTTAAAACAATTTTCCAGTTTTTCAAAAGTGAGGAAAAATTTACATTTTCAATTTAGATGAGAAACAAACAAAAATTGTTATTTAAATCACTATTTTAAGCAAATAAAAATTTGGGTTAGTTTTTTTTCTTTTCTTTGCAAAAATGCGATGCAGGTAGCAAATATATTTGTTATTTTTAAATATAATTTGATACATTGGCTTATCGTGATGTTTAAAAATATATTTTAGAGAAATAGAGAAAAATCACACTGAAGTAATATTTGCCAAATAGAATAGAAATAATTTTTTAAACATAAACTATAAATCTTTGTTAATAATGCTTCAGTTTTTTTTTAATAATTGCAAACTGTTTACATATTTTTTGAATTTTGGATTTACAACGATGACTGCGAATTTCCTCTAAATTAATACTAAAACAATTGGAGATTAAGAATTTTTTTTTAAAGGTTTATTTGTTCATTATAAAGTTTAATACTTGATGTTGATTTAAAATATCATTAAAAATAAAAAATGTTATGAAATAAGGTAGTTTTCGACAAGGTACAGCATAAACAATTTCTGCAGCATAAAAAACTGGGATATTTATGCTACTGACATTTAAATTATGAGCCACTGACGTTGATTATAGGATCAAATATAATTTCATCTTTGAGTGTAAATAGAATTTTATTCTTTACCTTCTTTTTAATTTTACTCGGAAAACGTATGCTTGTTGAAAACTACTTTCATTAATCTTTTGCTTAGTTAGTACGCCTAAATTAAATACATATATTTTTTAGTGTGTGCATCAATTACTGGAAAAGTAAAAAAAAAACCTCATATTTATAATAAATAATTTGTTAATAATAAGTAATTTGTTTACGTGTGTACATCAGTTACAGGAGAAAAAAGAAACATTTCTTATTTATAATGTAAGAAATATCAATATAAATATTCGAATTATTTTTTGTGTCTTTTGTCTAGCTAATTCAGCAGGAAAAGAGTTCAGATATCTTTTTGGGTGGGGTTGCTGCTTTTGTCTTTGGACTAGAGGTTTGTAAGTGGGGTTTAAAACTGCTCCGGTTTCGTTTCGGTTTATTGTAGCAGGATTCCAGAATTTACCGATATATAGCGTTCCATTGCGTTCAGTGATTGATGCCATATAAATAGAAGTTATGAATGAAACAACAGTAATCAGAATCAGACCAACTGTTTGAAACAGTAAATACTGAGATTGATAATTCGCGTCTTTCCGGAATATGGCTATTATGTAGTTCCGGTAGCTGACATACTACTGTTTTAAAACCTCTGAACTCTATGTGTTGGTTCCTGTTATTGCCAGATATTTCTGTTATGTTGAGACCTGATGAATTTCACATTTTTGTGAATGTGTAGATGTATAATTGAGTCATTTTACGATTGAAATTTTTCGGTTCTTCAGGAATATTTAAAAAATAAACGTGAGGTCTAAAGAATAGTTTTTTACTATCAACTACATGAACCCCAATTACATAACAATAAGTTACTGTGTTCAAAATAAAAATTAAAAATAACAAAATAGTACAGCTAACAATTTTTGTTAACATGTTTTCATGAACAATAACCAAATACAATAAAAAACAAATTTTGTATTTTTTTCTTCTGTTTCCAAAGGAATTTGATACTTAATTATAAAAGAAACTTTAAAAAAAATTATCTGAACTGTATATATTTTGATGTAACACTGATTCTGACCTATATTTATTAGTTAGTGGAAACCGTTTGGACACATAGAATAGTTGTTTTTCAGCATCTAAATTTCTGTTTGCATTCATAGTTCGCCACATTATGATGCTAAAGCTAATGGTACACTGTGTTCAATTATGAATTTAATTAATTAATAATGTATATATATCCTGCTATCAATCCAAGGCAAGGGATGTGAATGCTGGTGATGCTGAACAGTGTGCAAAAATTGTGAAGCCTTTATCTGTAATATTTCATTTCATGCGTTATATCTTTCTGTACTGCTAACAGGACATTAACGAGACACTGTACCATTTCATTTAACATCTTAATGCCAAAAAGTAAGGGTGAAAATAAAAATTTAGTTATTAAATAACACTTAGAACGTAAAAACTTGAGCTTCTATCTGAAATATTTGTTGTGTTATAACTTTTTATAATGGTAACATGACTTTATGGGCACGCTGTACCACATTACATATCAAAAACACATTGATATCAATAACTAAGGACGAGAATAAAATTTTAGATATTAACATGTTCATACCGGTACCGATATTCATGTTTTTCGCTGTGAGACGACGCTCTAATTCATATTTCGCTTCATCCGGCGGAAGGTACTGACGCTTATTCAGACACTGTAATGTAATGACCCGCCTCTCCCATATTTATTGAATTGAACTCGAATATAACAAGCAGAGTTGATTGTGAATATATGACAGCTCTTAAGGAACCACGCCCTTAGTCAATGATATTTACTGAATGAAAACGAGAACTATTCTTTCCCGTCGTGAATGTATTAAGTTTATAATAATGAATTAATCTCGAATATTCAAGTGTGATTCACCTGTAGTGCAAGCCGTCTATAGCATAGTGGAATGTGACCCACCTGTATTTCACGCCTTCTATAGAACAGTCGAGTGTGACCCACCGGTGATGCACACCACCTGATGGGATAGTCGAGCGTGACCCATCGATGATGAACGTCGGCGTGAACGTGTTAAACAACACTTTGAAAATAAAATGTTGAGCTTATAGCTAAAATGTTTCATGATATATGAAATTTTGTAATGGTAACATGGTTTTGTGGTCACCCTGTGTATCACACACGCAGTGCAACGTAACAACATTTGAAGACGTATATTTGACGTTAATTTTTGGTGGCTACTTTTTACTCCATTTTTAGATTAGAAGTATCTTTTTGAATTCTTCTGACATTCTTCAGTGATAAAAATAAATATCACTTTTCTGTTGCTAGTGTGACAAAAATTAATACACATTAAATATGTTTACAGTTGTTAATGATATGCAGCAAAGCGTTTTCTATAAGCAAAATTCTCTTTACAAACAGCAGCAGATTATCTTTATAAGTGGGATCATTATATCTGTATCTTTGTTAAAACGAAATTTCATAGACTTGAGTGAACTATTTTGTCGCGCACATTTCACACATTTCAAATGAAAATAGGAATTTTAATAACGACACTGCACTTTATGCTCTGCAAAATAATAAAATTTTTACTATTAACTAGTTAATCAATATTAATAAAAATATTTTGGATGAATTTAGAATTTTCCATCTGATACCTACTTTTTCATTGATTTGGCTCTTGAACAGGTTCGCAGTGGGCGAGAAACTTTCCATTTATAATGAAAATTGATCCGCGTAACAGAAAATAAGAACCATTTTGAATCTGAAAGCATTTCTTGTAAGCCAAAGATTTCAGTTTGATGATACTGTCAGGCATCCTATTACTACTTCGATTTTATCAAAGTTTTCCGATATGTAGACATTTAGTGCTATATTTAGTTAAGATGAATGTCACAATATTGGTGGAAGCTATGTTGAAACATAGCTCAAGGTATGTACTTGAGGGTATAATAATGTATTTATTTCTATTACATTTCGTTACTTAACGAGGGGACTTATTTTCCTGCGTAAATCAGTTATGAAATCTTACTAAATTCATCTGCGGTGACGGTTATCATGTAACATGTTTTGCCTGACTTTTTTTTTTTTTTTATCTTGCAAATTCTTAATTAAAATTCTTGATTAAATTCTGATTGTTTTGTTCATTTCATTTTAATATTAATATTTAATTTTGTGGGGTGGCAACGTTGTGTTTTTATTTTTTATTTATTTATTTATTTATTTATTTTGTCGTAGATGAAACCGAATAAACGCATGCTAAATTATTTTTGTCTTTTTTGCAACGCTTCTCTCAAATCTAAAGGGACTAATTTCTGACACAGTCAAGAAGATATTTCTTAAACGCTAAGAATTTACAGTTTTTAAGATTCACGTGAAAATACTTTTGTTTTAAAAAGGAATATTATTATTTGCGCTGTCTTAGAATTGGCAATTTTACTTAAAAAGATCATTTCGAAGTATAAAATAAATGTCTCCCATAAATACAATTTTATTTTTTATCTGTTTGTCAATATTATTAATTCGTCATTTTAAATATGACGTAATTGCTCCTATTTATTGGTTTTAATGCATATTAATGAATTTATCATTTTATAGTTTTCTTTCTCTTTTTAGTATTCACATGAAAATTCTTTTGTCGTTAGGTATAAAATATTATTTGCCCTGCCTTAGAATTGGCAATAAACGTTATTGTTGACAAAATTTAGCAAAAAGCTAAAAGCGTTAGAATTGGCAAAATTTGGCAGCATTATTATTTACCCATTTTAAATATTGCACAGTTTCCCATATTTACTGATTTTAACGTACATTAATAGATTTATTATTTTAGAGTTTTCTTTCTCTTTTTATAGTCACGTGTAAGTACAATTTTTATGACGTAATTTTCCATATTTTCCTGCTTTTTACACGTAATCATTCAATTATCATTTTAAAGATTTTTTATGTTTTTAATAGTCACGTGTAAATAAATTTTAATTTGTAAGATAATTCTTTTCACTGTTTTTACAATTGGTAACATCTTAAAATAATAACCTTTTATAAAATATTAAAAAATATATCTCTTAAAATGATGAATATGTTATTAAAATAAATAAAAAATTATAAGTTATTTAATAGTATTATTTTTATTATTACTATTTAATGAATTATTTTTCAATTTCTTTGAAAAATAATTTAATCACAATACTGTCTTCCCTTTCTATTGAAATAGAATATAATTTCAATTTCAATTTAAAAATGGGAAAACAAGAAATCTAATTATCCTTATATTTTCCTTTTTTCCACAATAACTGAGTAATTTAGTTGCCATCGTTACAAAAATATTATTAAAATTAGAAAAAAATTAATATCTCAAAAACTTTTTGAAATTAGAAAATACTAATAGGGTCAATCCATTTCAAGTGGTCCAGAAAATCATCAATTCGTTGCTTGACCATTTTTTAAAAATCTGAAATTTTTTGTACAACAACCCTATCATGATGGAAGTTCAAAATGGCAATTATTTTAATTTTATTAATTTTGGTTTGTGCATGGCGGCCATCTTTGTTTCATCGTCTGCAGCAATTTTCTCACAAGAAGGGTTTACGGAATTGTAAATAATTCATCGTTTATTTATCCAATTCAACTGCGGATTAAAGCAATTTCTACAGAATACATTGGGCTAAAAATTTGGTAATGGAGTAGTTTCCGAAACTAACTGCTTATTAGGAAAATTTAAGCATAAAGTTTCAGTTTTTTTCCAAAATTTGTCCGTTTACAAGAGGAAATTTTTCTAGCAAGGAATACTGTCAACATGACATAATTTGTTTTACAAATAGGCCGAAAGTACTTGTACTCACACGCCGAGTTCCAGATCTAGTACTTGCATTCTCTTCGCTAAAAAAAATCCCAAATTTTTCAAAAATGTCAAAAATCGCACTTTTCAGGCTTTGATATCTCTGGTGGGGCACGAGATAAAAATCTGAAATTTTTTTTTATACACTGCTCAAAACAATTAAAGGATATTGCAGTTTTAGGTGGATTTTGTATCTGGTAAAGTGTTTAGCTGATTGATACATGGTCGACAGACATAGTAGGTTATATGAGAATAAATTACACATGTTTGGCAGAAAAAAATGCATTTTATTGCGCATTTGTGTACTAAAGGAAAAAAACACAATTTGTGCATATGAGAAAAAAAGAATAAGAAAAGGTGTTTTCTTCAAAGAAAATCATTTTCAGTAGGGGGTATGGTTTCCACGGGCGGCCAGCAACGTTGAACACCTTTGAGGCATGGACTCAATGAGGCTATTAATGACGAGTTGGGGTATTTTGCCCCACTCTTCCAGAAGAGCTCTTTCCAGTTCTTGAAGAGTTTGTGGGGGTTGTTGGCGGCCAGAAACTCGTCTTCCTAGAGCGTCCCAAACGTGCTCGATTGGATTCATGTCTGGAGAACACGCTGGCCATTCCATTCGAACGATTCCTTCCTCGAAAAGGAAATCCTCCACCAGGTTTGCACGATGTGGCCTGCAGTTATCGTCCATTAAAACGAAGTTATCTCCGAGTGCTGCAGCGTAAGGGACTACAATAGGTCTGAGGATCTCATCCCTATATCGGCGACCAGTCAGAGCTCCATCTCGAATGATGTAGAGGTCAGTGCGCCCGTCAATGGAGATGCCACCATACACCAACACTCCTCCGCCGCCAAATCTGACACTTTCGTGCACGAACGCAGGATTATTCCCACTGCCACGGTCCCTCCAGATGAAAATACGCCTATTATCCGGATGCACAGAAAAACGGGACTCGTCAGAAAACAGAATATTGCTCCATTCATTTCTCCTCCAGTTGACATGCTCGGTTGCCCCCTCCCTGCGGTCGCGACGATGCCTTAATGTTAATCTAACACATACCATCGGTCGGCGAGCATACAGACCTACAGCATGGAGCCGGTTTCGGACAGTCTGAGTTGAAATCGTGGTGCCTGTAGCCGAGCGAAGGTGTTGTTGGAGAAGAGTAGCGTTCATGGTTCGGTGTCTCCGAGCTGTTAACGCTAAATACTGATCTACATTGGGCGTTGTTGCCCGTCTACGACCTTGCCCTGGTCTTCGGCCTGCACATCCACTCTCCAAAAAACGGTTCCAGATCCTGGAAATGACACTTTGTGACACTCCAATGGCTTGCGCTACTTCGGCTTGAGTTTGGCCCCCTTCTAACCTACGAACAATTCTCAAAGCTTCTGAATCTGTCAAATGACTTCGCTGAGACATCGTACTCATCGAAACAAAGCAATCACTGAATGCCGATCATCCTTGTCTTCATTCTCTTTTATCCAGTTGAAAGTCAAATTTCATTCGCTGCCGCTGAAGCGACGTTTTTGACGTCGAACTCAAAATTTGCATACTCCACAGCTTGAAAACCAGAAAAATTTGCATTTGTGATTCTGTTCTTCTATTTTCGGCAAAAAAAATTTCGTTTATATCTTTATTTTATATAAAACTTCAAATATCCTTTAATTGTTTTGAGCAGTGTATAAGAGTATTGTGTGGTAGTGTTATGCACAAGAAATTTCAGGATGGAGATTTGACTACAAGCTGAGATATCGCAAGGGCAACATGTCAAAACAATACTGCCAAACTATTGTTTTGTTGTAGTCACAGCTAAGTATTTATCTCAGAGTGTCATTTAAATTTATGTTTTTGATTATCTTTAAATAATAGTAACAGAAAATAAATCCCTTTGCAAAGCTCAGCAATTAATTAAAAAAATATTTATGCCTAAGGCCATACATTTTGTATGGTTTCAGTAATTTTTATTGTAAGCAATTTTAGTAACTAAAAGAAACCTCAGCACATTTACATAAAGAAAAAAAATATTTTTATACAAGACTTGAGACAAAAACAACATAGGGAAAAAGAAAAGCTGTTAATGTTGTCATACTTGTCGAGACAAGATCAAACGTGTCAAATCACATTCTTGCTCGTTGATTTTAATAACCACAATTTTGATCTTTCTCAAAATTTTATTTATAGGAATCAAGTCTTGTCATCTCTTGATAACTCATTGAAGATCTTGACCCTGTTGGCTCATTGAAATATACTTTGAAATCACTATGTGCAAGTCTCAATTCATTAATGATTCCTAGCTTACTTCTTATGCAAAAATGTGATTTTTCTGCAGTATAAATTTTGAAAAGGATTTGGGTATTTTTACTTTCTGAAAATTACTTGAGGCTGATGCATGGTAACATCGCATAATATTTCATTTACAGGAACATACTTATGGTAGAAACAAGTTTCAGGAACTGGCCAGCAGCATTAAAATTGTGGTTTTTAAACCAACAAGCAGGAATGTGTTTTGACACGTTTGATCATGTCTCAACAAGTATGCCAACATTAACAGCTTTTCTCTTTCCCTATTCTGTTTTTGTCTCAGGTCTTGTATATATATATATATATATATTTATTTATTTATTTATTTATGTAAAAGTGCTGAGGTTTCTTTTAGTTACTAAAATTACAACAAAAATTACTGAAACCATACAAAATGTAGGCCTTAGGCATAATTATTTTTAAAATTAATTGCAAAATGCTTTATTTTCTGTTACTATTATTAAGATAATCTAAAAAATAAATTTAAATGATACTCTGTGATAAATACTTAGCTGTGACTAGAACAAAACAATAGTTTGCCAGTATAGTTTTGACATGTTGCCCTTGCCATATCTCAGCTTGTAGTCAAATTTCCATCCTGAAATTTCTTGTGCATAACACTACCATACAATACTCTTTTATAAAAAAATTTAAGATTTTTATCTCGTGCCCCACCAGAGATATCAAAGCCTAAAAACTGCGATTTTTGACATTTTTGAAAAATTTGGGATTTTTTTTACCGAAGAGAAAGCAAGTCCCAGATCTGAAACTCGGCGTGCGAGTACTAGTACTTTCGGCCTATTTGTAAAAAAAAATTATGTCATGTTGACAGTTCTCCTTGCTAGAAAAATCTCCTCTTGTAAACGGACAAATTTTGGAGAAAAAACTGAAACTTTAAGCTTAAATTTTACCAATAAGCAGTTAGTTTCGGAAACTACTCCATTACCATATTTTTAGCCCAATGTATTCAGTACAAATTGCTTTAATCCGCAGTTGAATTGGATAAATAAACGATGAATTATTTACAATTCCGTAAACCCTTCTTGTGAGAAAATTGCTGCAGACGATGAAACAAAGATGGCTGCCATGCACAAAAAAAATTAATAAAATTAAAATAATAGCCATTTTGAACTTCCATCATGTTAGGGATGTTGTACAAAAAATTTCAGATTTTTTAAAAATGGTCGAGCAACCAGTGCTGGACCACTTGAAATGGATTGACCCAATACCATTTTTGATATAAGCTGATAAATACGGATAATTGGTGCTAATTTCTCCGCCAAAGCTTTCATATTTTAGGAGAAATAGACGTGAAACTTAATCAGTCGTTTAATCAGCGTTTCATAAAATCGTTTCATAAATTCGTTTGATAAGGATTTTATATTTATAAGTTAGCTATGGTAACAATTACAGTAAAACATCTCTAAATGTTTATTTTTACCAGTGAAATTAACAAATGTCTCCAATTTTATCTACCCACTACTCTATCAAATTCTACTCTGCCGAAAAAAAAAAAACTTTAAATATTTTTGAAAATTAAAATATACATTTCATTGTTTCTTTACAGTGCCATTAATTAAAAATGTAGAAGTTCTTTTTGAATTATTAAAAATAGAAGAAAATGTTACATTTTCAGTTTAGATAAGAAGGCAAAAAGAAAAAAGGTAAATCACTAAATTTTAATGCTAAAGAAAAAAATATAATTGTTATTTTTTGAGATGCAATCGTAAGATTTGCATTGTATTTCAATATTATTTTACGTTTAATTTTTATATTTCATAATCTGGATTGGATGAATTATAACAAAAATAATGTCATTATAGAGAAATATTTGAAAATTCAAAATTCAAAAATAAATTCCAAATTAGATTTTTCAATCTTCGATAATAATGTTTCATGTTTTTTTCATTTTTTATGTTATTGACAATCTTCTTTAAAATTAGGAATTGCAGGTAAAATTGTGTTATTGGTCTACATTTATAAGGTTTCAACTAAAGGTAAGTTATTTTTAAAGAAAATTGCTTATTGTTGCATGAGGTTTTTGAAATGATTCATTGCGTATTTAAAAATACCAATTTAGGAAATGAAGTTATATCTTATGTTGCTTCATAATGCCCTCATAGAAAATAAAATAATGTTATAAACAACAATACTTATGTTTTTAGAATTTAAATGTTGATGTATTTGCATTTTTGTTGTATGAAAATGTAATTAATTTTTAATTTAAATTGAGAATGTTTCAAAAAACTGGCAAGTTATTTCTGTTATTGTTCGTCTACTGAAATCTAATAAAAATACACATAGCTGTAGATTGTTATTGAAACAGTGTTTGTATTTCTTTATTTATTTTGTGTTATTCTTAGTTCTTTATGTCATTTAAGAGCTTATATATATATATATATATATATATATATATATATATATATATATATATACTTGTGTTGATTTGGCAGATTCTGTGGTAGATTGGCGTGGATATTTTTTAATTTGCATGCAGGCAGGGATGAAATTTCCAAGTTTTTGCACTTCAGTATTTTGTTAGAGAAAATGATATTTCAGTTAATCGGAACACTCTTGCGATTTAACAGAACAACATTTTCTCTAAGAATATGCCGGTGTGCAAAAACGTAGAAATCTCATCCCTACATGCAGCCCAATTACGAAAGATATACCTGTTTGCTCTTAATGTAATATTATAAAGTAAAGACATTGCTATGAGTATTGTTGGTGGCAACAACCTAACCCAACCATAAATTTAACTTTTACTGCAATTTGACCTTTAAATATCGCACATTTGATTATTCCAATGTCTAATAGACTACAAGAAGTACCTTCAGTGAATGTAATGAGATATGGGGATCTTTGCCCCTTTGTGTAGACAATTTATATTTATAGTTAAAATAAATCTATTAGTAAAAACTTGAAGTAAAGAAAAACTACATACAATATTCAAATGTTTAAATAAAAAAGCATTTACTGTTATAACTTTATACAAAAGAATGTGTATAACCAATGAAAATAAATTATGATTCTGTTTTTTGCTAAGGTATTTTATCAGATTTAAATGAATAATTGATCATTTAATATGAATGAATAATTTATAAATTAACGAAGTCTGGCTATTTTATCAACTTTTTCTCAGACTAAACTTATTAACTTCTAACTTCTAATCTATCAACTTCTAAACTTAACTTCCTCTCTCACATCTTATGAAACAAAAATTCCTTAAAATAAAATATCGCTCTTTCGAGATTTTGTTTTGTAGCCCGCCATTTGAAAAACAGTATTCTAGACAACTGCTCATCATAACGATTCAAACCACCAATCCATATGTGAGAGATTTGACGTGTTGAGGGAAAAACATTAACTTTAATATATGATCGTTTACTACTCGTGAAACATCAGCGTTGCTGGTAACAATGTGTTTTAATGTGAAAGTTAATAACAAGTAGAACACATTAATCATGCAAGGCGATTGTTTTTGAAATATTAAAAGTACTTTGATGAAAGAAACTAGGATGAAATTGTCCTTTGCGTTTCCAAGATGGTATTGACAGGAAACTATATACTTTAATATATCGTTTACTACTTGTGAAATATCAGCTTTGCTGGAAACAATACCATTTCACCTGAAAGTTGATACAAATATAGTCCACATTAACCTTGTATGATAACTGTTTTCGGAATATTAAAAGTACCCCTACAATAAAAACATTCGATTAAGTTGTGCGTTCAATTTCCAAGGTGGTGCTAAGAAGAAACATAATACTTTCACCTTGGGTTTGAACTCACCTTGACTTAATTTCACTCTTATAATATGATATATAATTTTACGCTTATGATATAACTTATTATCTATTATTTTTCACTTTTTCCTTGCATGACGATCGTTTTCTAAATATTAAAAGTGCGTACTTTGACGAAAAAAATCTAGGATGAAATTGTCCGTTGCCTTTCCAAGATGGTATTGACAGGAAACTATATACTTTAGCATATGATCGTTTACTACTAGTAATACATCAGCATTGCTGGTAATAATACCGTTTCATGTGAAAGTTAATAAAAAATAGCCCACATTAATTTTGTATGGCAATTGTTTTCGGAATATTAAAAGTACTCCTACAACAAAAATATTCGATTAAATTATTCGATTGCGTTCCATTTCCAAGGTGATACTGAGAGGAAACCAAATACTTTCACTGTAGGTTTGAACTTACCTTGACATAAAACCTTTATAGTAAGTACCTACGGAGGGGACTCTCCAATATTCTCCCAATTTGAACCCGTTGGATTTTTCTATGGTCTTTATTTAAAGATCAATGGGTTACAAACAAATCATATGACTATTCCTGATATTTAAACTCTCATTACAACTGTTATTCAAACAATTGACAGTGAGGTCTGCTCACACATAATTGATGCCTTCTAGGCCAGATTCACTATTTTCCTTGATGAAGAAGGTAACCACATAGATTATCTTGGTCATTAACTGCGGGGTATGTTATCCAATGTACTTCAGTAAAGTTTCCGTTTCTCTTTTGTATTGTACCCATCAACACGGCCACCTTGAAATAGTATATATAGTCAAACTTTAGATTTAAAAAACACTGTTTATTTAATTCCAATTGGGAAGGATACGATGGAACGTCTTTAATTTATTCTTTATTACGTTGTGCTTAAATCTAATTTAATCAGATCAATATTCAATAATAAACTAAATGCAAAATTAACAATTTCAAAATTCACTTACGTATGAAACACTAGTAATTCAAATCACTAATAACTTCGAGACCATGCAAAGCTATTGCTGGAAATAAAGATTAGCTCACAACTAATTATACAAAATTTCACTAAACTAGCAACCCCTGGTTGCTGTTCCACTTATTGAATGAAATCAAAATGTTACTCTTGACAAAACTGTCAACATGAACTCAGCTAAACTTTGTACTTTTCGATACCTTAGAGCGCTTCAAGTTCCTAACTCCAACAACAGATGACTGGTCTGACAAACCTCTAGAATGTAGGTCTCCGAAGATCCGCTGACGCGAACTTTCGGTCATGCTTTTATACTCAGAAGTTTGGTCAGCATAACCTAATTTGCATAAACGTACAGCAATAACAAATAACTGCAGATTCCGAGAGTCACAAATATACTTCCGGAAATTAAATTAAAATGAAGGGCATATGTCCCATTTGCGCTCACAGGTTAATATCAAAAGAACGTTCTCATTCACAGTTTAGATCTCTTTATAAAAGTGTTGCTAGTCCATAACTCTCTTACTATTTTTAGGGTTCCGCACTTAAAAAGTAAAAACGGAACTATTATAAGGTCACTCCTGACTCTGTCTGCCTGTCTGTCGCAGTCCTTTTACTCGTATGTGTAAAATGACGAGTACGCATACGTAAACTATGGAACGTGGAAAGTTCAAATTAACTGAAGCAATAAAGGCTATTCACCTACAAATTTATATATTATTAACCATTCACAAATATATTTAGAAAAAATGTAAAGGGGCTAATTATGTTACTTGAAAAAATATTTTCTTTGTATATCGTGTGGGGTATCGTGTGAAAGCTTTTGTAACGCCGAAATTAAAAATACAGTTATTTAATATTAGGTATTGTATTTTCGGAGTTATTATCGAAAATGTATTACAAAACTATTTTCCAACCACTCTATTTCAGAATCTACTGAAACTAAAATTATGAAAAAATTGGAAGTAGTAGAAGTTAATGTAACCGTTGCAGGAAAACTATAGCGACTACCATAAATTGCATCAACTTTGAGAAAATGGCATTTTTCCATTACACACAAATTTCGATTTGCGGGTGTTCAACAAAAGTGTTGAGAAGCGCTGGAGATACCTATCGTCGCAGAAAAATAAAAGTATTGGTAATAATTGTTTTCGAAAAAAAATTTCGGCATTACCCGAGATAGTAACCCTTAAATACACGGACAGTTTGGACGTACATAAAGACACGGGCTCTATGCGCCATTGGCTCTTAAAGCCTAGATAACAACATTTAATGATATATTTGTGTAATGCAATGCCCAGTTACTAACTGATATATTTAATGTACGGAACCCTCTCTAAGCGATTAACACTCGCACATGACCGGTTATTTTTCTTTTACATTTCAAACATTAACCTCTTGTCCACATTATATTCCGTTAACTGAATACGTACATATTATTTTGAAGCATTATACACAAAAGACTATTAAACAATTGCGTTAAGTATATTGCTAAGCAAGATCAAACAAATTTGGGTAGTTTTTGTTTCTAATTTTTAAAAACATGAAAATGCTAAAATTTTGCTATTATACATTAACATTACACAAATATAAACGTATTCTGACAACATATAAATTTTAAAATTGGAAATGCAGAATTTAATTTTAAAGTAGTAATGCTTAGCACAAGTTTTATTGAAAAAACCGCTTACGGTCGGAAAAAAAGATTATTTATAAACAAGCAAAATTATATTTCTCTCTCTCACAGAAACAGTTTATAATTTTATAAATATACTTCACTGACGTTGTTTTTTTTTTTTTTTTTTTTTTTTTTTTTTTTGTATGAGAAACAAAAAGTATGAAATACATAATTCCTCAAACTTTAGAAACATTAATCTCCATTACGAAACTAATATGCATTTATTTTACTTTTACGGTATCTCACATACTGTAACTACTTAAGTTTGAAACAAATATCAACCTTTTGAATAAAATATTTTCATTAATTTCAATGTTTGTCAACTTGAATTCAGATATTTTTAGATAATACGAATAAATGAAAGCTAAGCATTTATTTTATTTTATTATTTTTTAAAAAACAAGCAATAAAATATAATTTAGAAGGTCTCATTAAAAGATAGAATTATTCCTGAATTTGAGAGAAGTTTATAAGTTATTTATGGTGTCATTTATCAATTATAAAAGTTTAAAAATACTTTTTACGTATTCTCGGTAGATACTTTTATAATAATTATGGAAACTATACTAATGATCGCGGAAATTGCAGCCCCCCACCCCCAAGAAAAAACAGAATAGTAATAAAAGGAATAGGGGGAGATCATTAAAATTTATTGGATATTTAATTTATGATGATTTAAGTAGCCGGTCAAATTTACAAAGACTGTGAAAAAAAAATATACGTAGAAAAACAGTAACTTGTGTATCCACCAGGCGCGGCTACGTTGCATGCACACAATTGGACTTCAATTCATAGAAATGCAGAATGTCGCGCTGGGTAATTCGTATTTGGTATGGTAACTGGGGCATTCTCACAATCTTTTGACTTCCGGGAATAAAAATCTGGTGAAATTAAACTTGCTAAAATGACATTTTAATCTGATAGACGAATGCCTTAATGTTTCAAAATAAAGAAAAAATGGTCAGCTGCGAATTTTTTTTTTTTTTTTTTTTTTTTTTTTTATTTAACCGAGGTTTAAGCTAAACTTGCGAGTTTGAATTTCCTGACCATTTTACCACTAAAACTTTTTATTTTCTTCTAAATTTTTACTTATAATGAATTTGCATTGTACCCAAAGGGTATTCAAATAAGAAATAATAACAATGTAGTATTTTAGTACAAAATTTTGGTATAACATTGTCTTAAAGAGGCGTTAAAGAAGAGACGGAAGGCAAAAAAAGGATGGTAAGGATGGGACGGTAAGGAAAAATTACCACTATTTTTAGGCAAATCATGTTAAGACTAAGTGATAGCCACTATGCTCATTGATTTTTAGAAACAGTTATTTAGATTGGATTAAATTTAAATAATAATAATAATTTACCTCTAAAAGTGGAGGAATAAACCTTGGGGACGTGAAGACTACCAATAAAGCCACGATGCTTGAAATTGATATTTAAATGCTGATTTAAATTCTGAAGTAAATTTACTGTCAAAGAATTTTAGACATTCTTTCTCTAGAATACTTCTTCATGAAAAAAAAAAATTGAAAAAAATTCTGTGGCTGCATCTGAAGTAATTTTCTGTATATGGTTAGCCACAGGGATGGTAATGAATCTAAAACCCAGGGACAGAGTAAAAAAAATAAATAACATCAACGGTAAAAATGTGTGCAGGTTAATTTTTTGTCACATACTTATATAAAACTATTGTCCCAGTTTCGGAAAAAAATTACATTGAATTACTTTTATTGAAACAATTTTATACAGATAGCTCCAAACTTAAAAATCAGCATCAGGGACACGGGACGGTATGGAAGTTTTCCTGGTATTTGGACCCCCAACATCGTCCAAATCTCATTTATCTCGTTAATATTGTTATGCAATCAAGCAATGGGATGTTCCCCAGTATATGAAATAATAATTAAAAAAAAACACAAGAATATGTACTAAAATAAAAATTATTATTCAGGGACTTAAGAGTCTAAAGATTGTGTGAATGCCCCAACTATATGAAGCATAAGTTCATCAGTAATCAGCTACTCAATGAGCTGTAAAAACTAGTTGCAGTACAATGTAATTTCAGATATGTTCGTTTAGCGATATAACCATAAGGCATACAGTCCATGTAAATGCGCGACTTGATGCGCACGGAAGAATGTTTGCTATTTTGAGGTACAGGACATTTGCTCGACTATTGCCTTGTTTAAGGACAGCACCAGGATATTCCTAGTCAAAAAGTACAGTTTTGGCTAAAAAAGGTCCTGGTTATACCGATGGCACTTGCGCGTGCCATCAGTTTCGTCTAGTCAGGAATGGCCAGGATAATTAAATATAGGCTAACAGTGCGTGATGTTCTGCTATACACCCTGGTGAGTACGCAAATCCCAAAATGGCCTAGTATACATGCATTTTAATCAATAATATAAAATATTAAATTTAGTGCAATAATACCGAACAAAAACTAACATACAGCTATAATGTTTATCAGTAAATCATTATATAGAATAAAAAATGTTGAATAATAAAACGCAAAATAGAACTAGCTTAGTTAATAAAAAAGTCTGTAGATTTAAATGATAGAAAAAATATCTTTGGTGCAATTCCATTGCATAGATGCTGAGATATAGCTATCATATCAGTTAGAAGCGTGACAAATAAACAACGTTAAAAGCACCAACAATTTTTAAATTTAAAGCATACTGGTTTATGTAGCATATAGCATACCTTCCTCACTGCACTGAGGAAGGTAAGCTACATGCTACCGAAACCGGTATGCTTTAAATTAAAAAATTGTTGGTGCCTTTAACGTTGTTTATTTGTCTTGCTTCTATTATAACGCACCAAGCTCCTTATTCGTAATTATTTATTGTTAATTATCATATCAGTTACAAAAGACAACTCCATTTTTGAATAATGCATACCAAAATCTACTCAATAGCAATTTACATCAAGGTCTAATTAAATATGACTTTTTCTGAAACTCCATGCATTATTCATTGAGTTGCGATGCCTTACTTAATAGCATTGCGAGCATTTACTTAATAGACAGAAAGACGTTTTCAAAACATACGATATAAATGCAAATTTATTGATTGCTGGATGTGGAATATTTTTTTTTAAATAAAAAAGCTATCGTTTAAAAGTTACATTTTTTTTTTTTTTTTAATGTTCCATTTTTTTATTTATTATAATAAATTTAAAAGAAATATATTTCTTTTAAATTTCTAATGAAAGAAATATATTTCTTTTCTGATCTATTATAAAAATATTTTGCATAAATCTTAACCGTTGGTTTTCATATATCTAAGATTATTTGAAAACAATTGGACACATTAGACGTCGTAATCATTAACCCTTAAATGCCTGATTTTTCAAAAAAACATTGCAATAATGTTTTTCGGCTTTATTTTGTAAATAAATCATGAGAAAAATACTTAAAAAAATCATATTTTGTTTTTAAGTATGGTTTACGGCTAAAAAACAGTTTGTTAGTAATCGGCAATACTGGTCTTTAATTGAAAAAATAATTTTCCTTGATAAAATTCTATAATATTAAACACACAAGAATTTTAGGAACCATAATAAGAAATAAAATTTATTTGCTCACTGCAGAACAAAATAGGGTATTTCGCAAGCTTCAAAAAAAAAAAAAAAAAAAAAAAAAAGGAAGAAGAAGAAGAAGAAGTAGCAACAATTGAAAAAATAAATCTATCTTTATTCTTAAACAGCACAAGTGTTGCCATCTACATGTTGAAAATGGATTTAATAATATTTTCAGAATGTATTTTATTGGCAACATTAGGCATTATAGCTTCAATATTATTCTAATAGAATTTTAGAGCATAAATTGAGTATGTTGCCGAAAAGCAACACCTGGAATTTAAGGGTTAAACTTCTTAGAAATTTCCCTTGATGTAAGAAAGCCATATTGAGACAAATGATAGCTTTTAATATGAAATGTTACTGGAATCAGAAATAGCAGAATTTCAATTATTTTTTCTATGTTTTTAAAACAGAAAACAATATTTTTGCGTCTTCTTTCTGAAGCTTGTCGAATACCTCACAGTTAAAAAAATGGAAGTAGTTGCGATATAATTATAAATTCAAAAATAATTACGAAATTTAGTCTGCATCACAACTAAAGGACTAGTTTACGTTCAGATCAGAAAAGTATATTTTTATGAAAGTTCTACGAAATCTAAAAGAAAGTATAAGCATTGTATATAAAAGTAGTAAAAAAAAAAGAAGTAAAAAGGTGTTACGAAAAAAAATTATATATATATTTGTAATAATCAATGAACTGATACAGCATGATTAAATTCCAAGAAAATATAAGAAAAGGAAGATGTTCTTTTCACATTCTTTGAAAAACGAAAACAGTAATTATTAAGTGTCTGAGCAAAAATATTTAAGAAAATTAAAACTGACAAATGATACATTTTAGTGGAAAATATTCCTGAAATGGCAACGCATCTCAGTACTGCTGCTGTTTAACCCTTTCATGGGAAGGTTCTTATATTCGCAAAATGCTGAAATGAGTGTCTGACTCCAGAATTTACAAAAAAAAGTACTTCAAAATAAGCAAAAGCTTTTGTTCACGTACTTAATAAAAGTAATTTCTTCATTCCAATATTCTGGTGCGAATGTTACATTTAGGGATAAGATTAGGAGGTTCAAAAATCAACAAAATCCTTGAAGGGGATAAGAATAAAGATTTGACGGTGACTAAATTAAAAAATGTATTTATAGTATATTTCAATACAATTTCCAATAGAAATGTATCAAGAAGATTAAGGTATACAAATAGTGGTAGCTAAATGATGATCACTGTTTTGAAACAAAATTTTTGTAATAAGAGGAAAGTTTTAAACATAATTGATTAATAAGTCAGAATTGATTTTATCAGGTTTTTGTTTAAATATAAAAAAAACAAATCTTAAATAAAAACCTATTCAACAATTTAACACTAAAACTGCCGGGAATTTTACTCAAGTTTTACAAAAATATTTTACTCCTGAATTTTTATTTTAAACTGTTTAACTTATTTATTTAACTTTTTCATCCGTGTATTTTTTAAACATATTGTATAAAGAAATTCTTGGTACGAACCGAAATATTTTTAATTGGTAGGGGTCAAAATGTTGATAACTTTGTGTTGTTGACTTTAATTTACTTTAATTAACTTTAACATTAACCTTGTAAATGTTGATAAAATGTTGATAAATGCTGATGTTGTTAACTTCTGGCTGTCGTAGAAACAAAAGTAATGTACCACTTGAAAGGGGAAAAATAAAGGATTCAAAATATTAAAAAATAAGACGACTTTTCCACGTATTTGACGTCCAACTGCATTTAAGAAAATATAAAATATACAGCGAGTACACAAAATTTCTTTACGACTTCTAATCTAAATAACTAAAGAATGAAATAAGTTATCTGAGGTTTGTTTTCTTCATTTGAAAAGGGATCTCCGAAAGTTTTGTTCTTAAAAGTTCGTATCCATAAAAAAAAATATTCTCTTCCTTTCTTTTGACAAAGAAAACATTTTGCGCATGTTTTTCGTGGGGTGTTATCGAATATAGTATCCATGAATGTGAAAGAAGCATGCCTGAAGTTGCATACGAAAACCAGAATGGAATTTCGAGAGACTTTATAAGTAAGGAAGGCATGGTGATTCACAATTGTATATTAAGGAGTTACCTCCAGTCACGACCTCCAATCGGAGGTAATTTTTGACATCACCCCCTAATATATAAAAAAAGATCAATTAGTACGTTCTAATACTTTAGTTTTAAAGTTCATTCGCAAATTTTGTTTTCCAAAAATAAGGAAAAATATCGGAGTTATGGCCCGATACCGGGGTCATAGTGGAAATGGAGTGCGGTAAATAGGATAAGTGGGAAATCACTTATCTAAAAGAAATAAAACTTATCAATTTTAATAATATAATAAAAAACTTGCCCTTGAACGTGGGCTTGAAAAAATTAATTTATAGTGATTTTAAATAAAATGGCGACCGTATGGAGGAGAATGCTTTATTTTGGCCTAGAATTTTGCTATTCAAGCGTGCATTAAAATATTAATAGCAAATTCCTTTGTCCAAGAGCAAGGTAATTAATTATAACACCTATAATTTCACAAAGTTTCGCTTTACTCCGCTAAGAACATTGTGTATAATCGGGTATATCGATTTAAACAATAACGTTTCGAGGAAAAGAACTTTAAATGTTTTAAATGAAATAAAATGTATATTACATCCATAAAAAATATGCTATATAAGACGATTTTCATATTTTAAACGGGACAGGTTTCATGAACAAGTAAAAAGAGATAACTGCTAGAAGGAGCAGCTTAACTCACCGACTACTGTCGCCAAGCAGCTGGGGGCTGTGTTCACTTCGGCCGGTGGTAAAAATAAGTTCTAACTAACAGATCGACTTAACATTTCGGAACTGAATAGTCTGCAAACTATAATTTCACATTGTTTCATTTTCCCAAAACTGATTTTGCAAAAATTTATGACAGGGGGGATTGCCTTTTAAAACCTCCTTTTCTACGTTGAATTACATTATACAGAGATAGAAATAAGTTTTCCTATAGTATGACATTAGTCCTTTCAAAAGTAATAAAAGGAACTCCCATACCACTCATTTTATGTAATATACAGGGTGTTTATAATTAAATTTCCACTTTGAAATGGTCATAAAAGGAAAACTACTGGATCAAATATTATAAAACTTGGTAATAGTTTAAAGGAGGTGATGAGAATGTATCCCCCCCCCCCAAAAAAAAATAAAGAAGTTCAAATACTCACCACTAAGGGGGAAATGGCGCTGTATACAATATTGTTAAATGAAATGAGGGTCGGAATCTAACTTAAATCTTTTTTGCACGGATTTAACATATTTTGTACCCTTAGGAAACATTGACCTAAACAAACGTACCATTTAAAGGCGTTAAAGTCTACAAAAGTCGAGCGCACCATCCGTGTAATAAAATCCGTTTGTGTTCTTAAAAGTTCAAACTACAAATTAGCGATCACAAAATTTAGATCGCAATTCGCTCACAAATGTGTGCGCATTTCGGAAATCGTTTTCTTACAGATCGCTAATCTGGGATTTTTGAAGCCTGAATTCGGCCTTAAGACACGAAGATATCGGTATAAAATGGTTTTAATCATTTCTAAAACGAAACTGTTTGTGGGGTTATATAAAACCGCAATGGCTTGTAACTGGCTTACGGCAGGAAGAAGAAAATTAGATTTATGCAAATGCGCTTTACACGTCATTTGATTTGCTAGAAAAAAGTGAGCCTGTTTGTCAGAGTTCACATTGTTACGAATCGACAATGCCTCTAACCATGCGAGACAGTGCTTTCCTCGTTAAATGTTATTATGAATTCAATAGCAATGAACGGCGTGCTTTGCAAATGTACTGTTCAGTATGAGGAATATGCCGATGGCCAATGACACCGCAAGGTATGTGGAAAATGATGGCAAAGTTTGAAACCACGGGTTGGTTATCTGTTGCACTGTGGAGGGGAATGAAACCTGCATCTGTAGAAACCGAGGAGGTTGTTGTATTAGCAGTAGAAGAAGCAAGAATGGAAAGCACCCACGGTAGTGCTCGGTACGTGCTCTCGCACGTCCAATGGGCACACCATGGTGTATGTTGTGCAAAACTGCCCGTAAAGTGCTGTAGTTCTACCCATACAAAATCAAACATGTTCAAGAACTTCAGCGTAACGACCTGCTGCAAGAGAATCTTTCGCTTTGGACTTCCTTGCATGGATGGAAGTGGACGAATATTGGACATGGGACATTTTGAGGACAGATGATGCCCATTTTTACATAAATGGCGATGTCAACTCCCATAATTGCAGGATTTGGTCCAAACAAATACCTCATTTTGCGTCACAGTTCTATTGCATTCTCCTAAAGTCACCGTTTGGTGTAGTATGCGAGAAAGTTTCATAATTGGACAATTATTCTCTGAAGAGTAGTCAACAGTTTGACCTGTTACATGCACGGTGATTGCAGCTCGCTTAGCGTCAATGTTAGGATGTTTCTTCATACCTAAATTCATTATAGTAATTCTTTTTCCTAAAACAATTCATACTTCTACATTCATTTGGTTTTTTTTCTTTTCCTTTCACAAAGAACTTTTCTCAACACATATAAAGATTTATGGTTTCGGATATTTTGTTTCATTTATTGAAAATTCTCATCCTTGATTATTTATTTATTTCCCTTCCTAACGGTTCTTATTTAACTCCGTACAGCTGCACTTTATTTCAACCGTTCATTTTTTCTCTAACGTATTTTTATCTGCACTAGAAATAAATCACTCTCATTTCATATTAGAACTTGACAGGTTAAAAAAAAGGAAATAAAGAAAATAATGTATTTATTGGAATTGCAGTTATGAATTATATCTTCAATTATCATTATGCTTTCTACAGTTCACATGCATTTATTAAAGATTACTCAATCACATTTAACTGCAATCTGTTTTTTAATAGAAACAAATGCCAGACTTTTCGTCGCAATAATTCTGGAAACATGTAGGGTTGCTTCACATCTGTGAGTGCGCCGAAAGGCAGCGCTGCCACGTAATTTGTCTGCTAGTCCTGTCGCCAATGCTTTGTCTTTGTAATATTGGCGTCAAAATCTTGATTAGTTGGCGATAATACAATATGCCAAGTCATATGAGTTGAGTGCGCATTATGAGAGAGTTCGCCCCTGACCGCCCTGCTGAACGGTCCACAAAAAGGACCGCTGTTGTTTTTTTCTTTTTCATGGTGTGACGATGTGTAGCAGTTTCTTTCTTATTAACGGATATGCTTCTACACATAGAGATAAATATATTTAATCTCTGCTTTTACAGAGCTTTGTATTTGAAGATCCCTTTTTGTGAGATGTCCTTCTACGTATTGGAAATGAATAAAGACTAATTGTACTTTCATCGATATGTTGGAGTGTTTTTGTAATCATCTTTTAGCGAACCCAAGAACCACCATCTGATGCGATCTCCACGATAGGCCGAAACTTTCCCACTTCTTGGCCATACTCCAGACCTCAACCCCTGTTACTTTTGAATATGGGGTTATCTCAGATGCACTGTTTGTTGTGATAATCTAAACAATTTGTCGGAATTGAAAGATACGATACACCGACATTTCCTAACATTCCTCCTGATATGCTAAGGGCTACTGTTGAGAATCCAGTAATAGGATTTCGCTTGCTTTTGGAAAATGGTGGACGCCACATTGAACATGCTTTGTAGCATGTTTCAGAAATGATTAAACACATTTTAAACCGATGCCTTCATTTCTTATTTCGTTTAACAGTATTGCATACAGTTCCATTTTCTCCATGGTGGTGAGTATTTGAACTTTTCTTAGCTGGAATTAAATATTCATGACCTCCTTTAAAATATTATCCAGTTTGATAACATTTGTTCCAGTAGTTTTCCCTTTATGACCATTTCAAAGTTAATTACAACTACCCTGTATATTAATATTTTAAAAAAAATTATGCAAAAAGTCATAATTTATGACAGTATGATGGAATTATGAAAACATAAATATAAAAATAAGTAACTTTTTTTTTAAAGTTTGAAATAATCAATAACGTTTTACAGCGGAGAGAAAAGACATAAGAAAGTTAAAACTGAAAAATGATAGCTATTAGTGAAAATATCCCGAAAATGTGAAGTGGAACCTTTCAAATCTTTCTTTGTCTTTCACAAAGAAAACAATTTCTTTCGTTTGATCTTTCTGAATGTTGCTGTATTTAACAACCTAACAGTTAAGTTTTACCATAAAATATAAATAATTAGGATATAGAGGTGTTACAAAATTTAGAATTTTACGAAATTACGAATCTTAAAATAAGGTAAGAAAATTAGTCTTACATGAACTTTCTAGAGAATTCAATATGAATCAATAAATAAAATCATTCAGAAATATATATATTTTTAAAGAAATTAATTGTACTGCATATTGTTTGAAATACGATATGTTTATCACTGTGAAAATAAATGTTGTAACTTTACACCAAAAATGGTAGCAAAAAAGTGGTGTAAGAAAGCACCAAAAGTAAATTGGTGTGATGAAACACCAATAATTAACTGGTGTAAAAAAACAATTGCCACCATTTTTGATGAAATAAAACACCACTACTGATTTGGTGTATTTTAACACCAAATTGAATGTTTACTAATTAATTTTAGGATATAGTTCTAAAAGATAATTACTTATTTTATCACATCCCCTTCCCCTTGGAAGTACTTAGACTTCTCTCTAAATATCAGCAAATGGGCGCCCATGATAATTTTAATTAAGTTTTACCAATTTAGTAAACACAGGAATATTTTTTTAGTTTTAACTATTAATAATAACTAATAAACTATTAGTGTGAATTAAGACCTGTTGAATAATATTGTTCTGTAAAAAATGGAGTTAAATTTGGGGAGTTACCGAATTCGAACCCTAATGAGACAAAACTGAAATTTTATGCAATACCGGAGATTTTCTTGAGTAGTCGAGTACAATTCTAATTCAACAGATTTTTATCGACATTTCGTAAACCCTTACAACCTATCTCTATAATTTTACATAAATTCACACAGGTGTAAAGTGCAACGCAATAAATTATTTTTGACACAATTCCGGAATTTTGACGAGTAATAATTAGAGTTAAGTGACGCATTTGTATATTTCAGTTCAATT
Source organism: Maratus speciosus (assembly GCA_963932465.1). Classification (NCBI taxonomy): domain Eukaryota; kingdom Metazoa; phylum Arthropoda; class Arachnida; order Araneae; family Salticidae; genus Maratus; species Maratus speciosus. The sequence continues at coordinate 508,376,215 of OZ010786.1, read as the reverse complement.
GTTACATATTCTACTATCTTTTCGTTGATCAGTGATAATGACAACCTAATTAGTTTATTAAAACTCTTCTAATAGACCAGCCAAATTTAGAACGCGAAAGGGCCCGGAGCAATATATCTAAACTTTGTAAATGCCTAAACGTATCCCTATGAACATATTATTATATCAATTATAGCATATATTTTTAATTTAATGCAACACTGTAATGGAATTTTAGTTTATGGAGGACTAGGGGAGGGTAGAAGGGGGGGGGGAAGTAAATAAAGTTAAAGCAAGTCAGGAAATATCTATTGATATCTCACTTTAGCAAATCTGAGTTAAAATGGGGAGTAAAATAATTCCTTACATTTTAAAACTTTAATCTTTTGAACGGATCTATAAAAATAGTAAAACTCGAGACGTACGAGCCGAAAAACATTTTTATCATTGAAATTATTATAAAACTGAAAGTAAAAAATGCCGTGATATACCTTTCTGTGCTGACATGCTAAACTTTTATGCGATATGACCGTGCTTTTTGAACTGAATTATTGCTATAACTTGTATAATTCGCTATGAAATTGCATGAAAATTTTGAGGGGGGTTTAAATAAATATACAGATGAAACTATGAAACAATTAAACCAAATGATCCAGACATGGCACAGAAATTGGACTCATATCAAATTAAACGAAGTAATATATCTGACATTGCGAGTTCTAAAAACAAGTAAAATCATTGGAACTGCACAGAGATAAAAAAGCAGCCAAAATGCGGTACCGGCTAGGATATGAGGATTTTACAATTTATTAAATACATTTCAAAAAGTAAAAATACACGATATTAGTGTATAAATCATAAATATTCAAGAGGACACTTATATGATGTGAAAACCTGTGTGAAAATCAGAGACATTCCATGGTAAAACTTTATTAAAAATAAGCTGAGAGCTCCGGAATTAAATGGCAGAATGTGTAAACAAACCGATATATCTTAGTAAATTATATTTGAAAGAGAAAATATTGAAATATTACAAATAGAGTCTGAAAATGAAGCTTACATTATCGTATTGTTAAGTGAAAAAATTTTATGATTATATATTATTTTTAAAAAAATTAAAATTGGCAATAATGATATGAATCGGAAAACCTGATTTACGAGAAGAAAGCGAAATGTGAAAAATGTTCCTGAGTTTTCTATATCTTATATAGGCAAACACGTATATGTGCTTCAAATATAAAAGCTTTATATACAAACAATATTTAGTCCTGTCTCTTAAATATATAAAGAATACATACTTTGCTTACCTTATGTTTAACAACTGAAATTCGGAAAATTGCATTCGAAACGACGAAATGTCTTAACTAAAATGGCTGCTGCCGTCTGCTGAGAAACCAAAAAAGACTGCTGGACAACACCAAACATTTGGGCATCTTTGGATTGCAAGTAAAGAAGTACACCAACATCAGAGTTTGACTTACAGACATTGTTTGAAGAGTAACGATCAACCATCCCGAGTGTATTATAGCACATATTTCGGCTCTAACAACAAATGTAGTGTATATTTAAAGATCATTCGGCATTTCATAAACCCAAATTCAGTGTATGAATACTTCCCTTTTTATACAGTGTATTTAGTGACTTGCATCAGAAGAAATTAAGCCCTTGTCCTCCAGGCTTAATTTCACCGGTGAAGGGATGAAAGGGTGAAAGTACCAGGCTGTGTGGAGTAAAATGTTTGTGTCATAAAACTCACCGTCGTCCAGTGACCATTTATATAAGTTGCATGTCACAAACCAATCCAATTTAAGTATGCAACCATTACTGTGTAGTGAAAGACGTACGGGGTGTACGTCATGGTCGTTCATTACTGAAATAATAGGACGTACGCAGCATACGTCCTGTCGGCCATGATTACAAACGTAATAAACGGAGTCAGAAGTTCATATTTTAAAGTACATTTTACGAATATCTTCAGATTTATACATTTTCATATGTGAAATCTATAATTTATCACAGTATGACTGAATTATGAAAAAAAATTAGAAAGGGAAATAATTCCTTTTTCAACTTTGAAAAAAAATCAATAATGATTTAGCGTAATCAAAAAAAAAAAAAAAAAAGGCTTAAAAATGTTAAAACTGACAAATCACACTTTATAGTTTGACATAGTCTTGACATATCAAGGATAGAAGTAAAATTCTGTCTCTATTGGTCTTTGATAGAGAAAACAAATTTTTTCCTATGGTTTAGTAGAAGGTTACCGAAACGAGTATCCTGACGGCTAAAAATTACTGTGGAAATATAAATAATCATGATATAATTTTAGTAAAAATACATTACGAAATTTAAAATTCGACACAATATTGTAACTTAAATTTAGATAAGAAAATTATTTAATAATGGGATTTCTGAAGAATTTAAAATGAATGCGGATGCATGATCATTCGTATATTGCATTAAATACAGTTTTTCTACATGCTGTTCCTCTTAATTTGCTTTAATTATATTGGTCATTAAACCTATCCATCAAATCATTTTCTTTTCCATTTATGTGAGCACAATTTCACCATGCATACATATATGACGGTGCACTGAATGGAACCGAAACTAGTCAGCTAAAGGTTTAAAAAAGTCTGATGCAAAAGCATTGTTTTGTCTCTTTATATTGTATTGCGCCAAGTATCATCTTTATTGTACATTAAATAATATTTTTATATACCAAAGTGTGTTGTACTAATTTTAAGTACAGTAATTAGTTTTTTCTATAAAGTGGCATGTATCCATTTGAAAATTAGAACAAAAAGATCCCCACGTTACTAAAAATTAATATATATATATAGAGAGAGAGAGCGAGATTTGCAAAAATATTTTGTATATACTTCAACAATTTTTTTTTTTAAATAAAACGAAATCTGTCAGATAGAAAAATACATTTGAAGATAAAGTAAATCTCGTTAAAAAATATGCACTACCATGATAGATTTCGAGAAAAATTAACATTTGCATATTGTAAATTGTAGGAGCGTTTCGTATTTATCGATTAATTAATTTATTTTTTAGTGAAGTTCTAGAAACTATTGGCTTCAAAAAGTATTTTACGAAAATCTTAGGATTTGTGTATTTTGATATGAAAAATAATACAAACAATTGCACTTTACTTCTTTTATTAAAAAATTTAAGAGCGAAAAAAAGTATGAAAAATTTCGCAACGATTCAATGTCAGAACGAAAAGATATAAGAAAGTTAAATCTGAGAAATGATAGTTTTTAGTGGAAGATATCCCTGAAATCTGGACTAGTAGCAGCTCAAATCGCTCTTTATTTGTCTTTGACAAAGAAAAGGAGGTTTATCGTATGTTCTTCCAAAGGAATACCGAATATAATGTTTTGAATTTTAAAAACTACCACAAGTTATAAGAAATAATGACATAAGTTTTGAAAAATAAATGTTATAAACAACCACACAGGTTTATATTCAGACAAAAAATTGCTTTGATGGGATATTTCAAGATAATTTAATGTAAACGCTGAAATATATAATAAATATAATAATAACAAGTCGGATGCAGTAATCCCAAAACTTTCCTCTATCTCATACATGTTAATACTTCCAGAAAAATGCATTAGAGTGTCACCGGTTAGGTGATTTACACCAAAATCTAGTTAGCAACAACTTATGTCAACTTCTAATTGAATTTGAAATTTCAGGAAAATCCTTGGATTAGTTTTTGAGATAGAGCTATTCTGGAAATCGGGGAAAGTTCTGTATGGCAGTGGTACCTGTTAGGCAATTCACACCAAAAACTAAACAACAGTAATTTATATTAGGGACAGACTGAATCTGGAGTTTGATGTAAATTCGTGCATTAATTACTGAAATAGAGCTATTGCGATAATCATGAATAATGCAGCACAGCAGCGCCACCAACGGCGATTTACACCAAAACGTTACCAGTACCAAATTATATCAAGCACTAACTGAATCTGAAATATTCTGAAAATCCGTGCTTTAGCTCTTGAGCTATAGCTATTTTGAAATCATGAATAATGCAACACAGCACCGCCACCTGCTGGGCGATTTACACCAAAACGTAATCAGCACCAATTTATATCAGAGAGTAACTGAATATAAAGTTTTATTAAATTCCGTTCATTAGTTCTTGAGATAGAGCGCCCACAACATTTATGGCACACAAAAGCAGACTCATAGACAAACATTTTATAAAAACATGTTTTTCGGGATCTCTGGCTCCTAAAACCTGTAAATCCGTCGAAAACCGGAATCTGAATTATTTTTTACGAATCCAATACTTTCTTCTTGTAAAAATAGAAGAAAGTAAAAATGTATAATAGAAAAATCACTGCAATTTCAAGATTTCATCAAGAAGCAGACATTCCACGCAAGAGAGAAAAACATTTGTTCTCTCCAATCTACACAATCCATCAATTTTTAGAGAAGCCATTAAAATTGTAGAAATATGTGTAAGATGAGTTATCGTAAAGTCTTGATATAGTTCGTGTTTCTCGAGGGGTTTCTTCTCGTTTTTCTTCTCAATGCACACTTGTAACCAGGGCTGCGGAACCGGAATCAGACCCATTTTTGAGGAAAAGGGTCGAAGTCGGAATCGCTAAAAAACAAGCCGACTCGGACTCCGACATCAGCTCTTTTTGTTAGACAGTTTGACGTGAAATTAAACCAATTAAACGTAATATTAAACCTATAAAACTAATTAATATTGCTATTTTTGGAATATATCAGTTCCAATTCAAAGATGTCCAATATACTGCCCGGTATACAGATTTTTTCCTACATACTCAGGACGGGCCGATCCATAACTAGACTTAATTATTCCCAGGACGTGTCGGACGCAATTTGTTTTGTAAATATAGGGCAATTCCTCAGAAAATCATCATTTTTGGGGGGAGGAAATCAAATTTATAATATGTTTAATTTAACGGTATGCTTAGAAAACTTGATATTTTTATATTCTATAGAAAAATCCTAATAAAAAGGCATTGTAAATTACTGTTTACAAACAAAGTTAAGTAGGTTATTCTAAAGTACATTAAATTTCTCGATAAGTCTTCATTTGAATGTAATAGTCTCAGAGTCTATGCAATCATTAATGTTGCTTATTCTGTATTCTGTGGATTGTAAACATAATAACGGAAATATAGGGTAATTTTCCCCATAAACATGTATGCATTATTATTTAAAATTATTTTAACTCCATATTATGAATATCGAATATTTTTTGTAGCAATTGAGTAGGGCCAGACCAGATTTCATTGATTTTTACATGGGTCTTGATTTTACTGTTTTATTTATTTATTTATTTATTTATTTATTTATTTTTTGTATGGACAGGGCGTGAACTGCAAAATGAAAAATAAACGGACTGGGCCGAGATTTTAAAAGTCCGGGATTGGAAATTTTAACCGACCATGCAGATCTCTAACCGGAAGTAATTTGAAAATTGTAAATTGTAATTTTGGAGGCCAGGGAACTCGAAATAGCATTGTAGCAGAAACCTTTTTTCCCTCCCCCCCCCCCCCACACACACACATTCTTCGAGTCTGTAGTACCAGAATTAACTCCAAAATTGTAAATCCCCACCCTCTTTATTTCTTGTGCATATGACTCAAAGTGACATTGTAATTCTTCTTTTCTGAATCGGCGGAACCTAAAATAACGTTAAAACAGTGAAATTTCGTTATCTTTCTCCTTTTGATTTTTCGGATTTTTCAGGTCTGCACAACACGAAATAAAGCCGAAATAGTAAAATTAATGTGGTAAATGTAATTTTTCACTTTTTCTTTACAAACCGCAGTACCCAAATTATTTACAAAAATAGTAAAATTTCCGTTTTGTTTTCTTTTTTAGATTTCAATAGTTGGATTTTTCCGATTTTCGGGTCGCGAATTTGTAAAAATTAAGAAAGCGAAAAATATAACTTTTTTTCATTTTTTTTCTTTCGAAGCCCTAAGAACAGAATTAATGCCCTAACAGCAAAATTTTTGCCTTATTTTTCTTGTGTTTTCTCATAATATTAAGCAACAGACAACACTAGTATATTGTTCTGCCCGGAGTCGGAGTTGGGGGTGCTAAAAATTTCCGCAGTCGGTCATTTCCACAAGGACTCCACAACCTTGCTTGTAACTTTGTTGAATTTAAATGTTCAACTGTTATTCTTTATTTTCGATGAACTACAAGATTGTATTTTTTCTGTTGTATTTCCGTTGTTCTTTTAATAGCACTGTAAAGTTAGGATATTAATTTATATACACCTCTTATGTATATCCTATGTTAACGACGATTTGGTACATGCGCGCGTGTGTGCTTCCATGTTCATGTATGATTGTATAAGTCACCATATACACCTACATACAACTGAAATAATGTATACATACACCCATCGAATTGTTCAAATTTTCGAATGTAGTATCTTGACATCCAGTGATACTGAAATAGGGGACGTTTATACATTCTGTTCGCACATGCTATGTATTTGATGATTAAATAAGAAGAAAAAATCGTACGTCCAGCATAGCTTATGGAACACTTTCTAACATATATTTAGATTACTGTAACAAAACTTCACAAAGCGCGAGATGACTTCTAAATAAAGAAGTTCAATTTCCGGAAAACACATAGCAGATTTGAAAACCGAATTTCTGCATTTATCATCAATAGTTGGAAAGATATTTAATGTGTTTGTTGAAATGCCCCTTCAGAAATTTCTGTCAATAAACCGTAGTGCACTTCAGATCTTTTGTGCAGCACTGTACATGATCTGTGGAATTTATACTCACCAACTAATATGCAAAAAATAGTTAAATTTTAAAAAGCGCACTACAACTGAAAACGCACCTCCAGCAGTTATTGTTCATAGCCTGTAATGGACAACTTATTCTGTGTATCTCGGTAAATAAACGTTAAATTCTAGGCACGCCATATTCTACAGTTAGCATCTGGTAGTACACAACAGTGAGATATATAAATTTAAATATATTTTAAATTGGGTAATAACAATAAAATGCACTGCAAATTATTTTTATCCATAGACCTTAATGTATCGGAATTCCTTTAAGTGTGTCTGTAAACGAATTGTAAAGGCCACATACTTCATTGAGAATACAGAGCATGCCAGCATATATCAATTTCATGGTAATCTGACTTTATTAACGTGAGTTAGAGCAGAGACCGACGCACAGCCAAACCGAATGCATAAGAATATTTGAACTGTGTTAGAAAATGTTAAAAAAATATATGTACAATAAATAATGGATATTTTCATTTTAAAAGTTCCACTAACTAATATTAGATTTTTAACATTTCCAACAAAGTTGAAAGTTTTTAATGACTTCGGTTTGTCTGTCCATCTGTCCGTATGTCAGCACTGTAATTCTCTTAAATATACCTGGAATATTGCCTAAAGTTTGTATTATTGTATAGTTCATTTACAAGGACAGCCAAAAGTTTCACGTGACATCACGACCAATGGGGAAAAATCGTTTGAAGTACATATTACTGTTGTTACATCCTTATAAATATAATGATATTGATATACATTTATGAAGTGCACTAAAATATGGATTCTTTAGGATATGCGGTGCAAAGGATGGTTATTAGTCATTTACAGGACCACGCAAGAGAATCACGTTACATAAGTGTATAGGAGAAAATTTGTTTGCTGCCTATTAAAATTATGTTAAACTATTTCATATTATAATGAAGTGGATATACGTCGCTGAGGTTAAATACAAGTTATTTCATGCATTATATGAAGTGCATGGCATTTGCAGGAACCCACAAAAGATTTCTGATACTTTACTGTATCCGAAGTACTATGCGTATATTAGCGATGATTGCTTGACATACATTTTTAATTATCATATGTGTTTTTAAGTTTCGCAAAATTTTTGCATGATATGTCGATCGTATAAATGCTACAGTTCATATACAGGGCTACACAGATGAATTCGTAAAGGTTACTGAGTATGAGCGCAAATTGCTTAAAAGTGGTTTCTAAATGAGTTATGCATTTTTATGCTAAACTACATTTAGTTTACTACAATATGTTTGTAGAATATAGATAAAATGATATACAGGATCACGCACATGGCCGTCTATAAATGATAATTTATGGAAATGTGAATTCAGTAGTTTTAAGAGTGTTTCAATTTGAATTAAATTTTAGCTAAATAGTGGCTTGCATATAAAGGAAATAGGTGAAATTCAGAGTTATATAAAAGTATTCATGTATGTTTCGTCTATTAGTATAAATTACTGACAGTGAAACTTCAACATGTTATGCGTTTTCTTGCTAAACTAAATTTTCGCATTATATATTATACGGACAAACGGACAGATAACCCAGCAAAGAGGAAATTGCTGGCCAGCAGTAAGAAAGGTGCTGGTAATGGTGGAGAAGTGCTGGCTGATGGTCTACCACTGCATGACCACTGCTGGACAGCTTCAGTCAACTTTGCTGTTGGAAATCATCAGATAAAATTCTGGTTGGCATCCATTTTATCTCATGCGCTAGCCCACCACTACATGGAAGTGCACGAACTTTTGCAGTATTATTGCTGGGAACCCTTACGCTAGGTGGCGCTGCGAATATCGAAGACATTGAGTATTTTAACACAAATCTGAAATGAATATCTTAACACAATTTAAGCTGTGAAGCTATTCTTCTTTTAAACTGTAAAAAATATAGCACCACTGCCACCAACAAAATAAATAAGTAAATAAATAAATAAATAAATTCTTTATTTCAACGCAAATTTCTTTTCTCCTTAAATCTGGTTTTACTGGGTTACAAAGGGTTTCGGTTTTCATAATTTACGCAGTTCAGAATCAATAATAAAAAAAAGCGTATAAAATACATAGGATTTCTATACAATAGAATAATTTCTATACCAGTTTAATGATTGGGAACGTAAATCACAAAAGAAACAAACTTGAAATAGTGTAATGAGAGCTTGGAAGCTACGAGCAATCGTAGCGTACGCTGAAAGCACTTGTTCATATCCGATCACGGAAATCAAGCAGCATCGAACGCGGGCAGTACTTGGGAGGGTGACCGCATGCAGTTCAAATATTTTTTTATAGACACTTCTATAGCTCTTGGTGAAACTAGCTTATAGAAAAAAGAGCCATAATTATATAATACTTTGCTTTTTTATAGAATTCTATAAGAAATTTTTGTAAGGGAAAGTGCTGGGTCAGAAAAGGAATAGCAGTGGGATAGGTGCTATCACTGCAGGAAAAGTGCCGGATTGAAGTAATGTGATGGCATACAAATTCTGGCCTGCTGTTGGCCATCACTGATGGGCCAGCTGCATTCAGCTTGGACACTTTTCGACAGGTTTAAGTAAAGGCACTCTTGCACTTTACCGCTGATAGCACTGCTGGCTGCCATCTTTTTTCCAGCTGATGGCCCACTGTTTCTTTCTTTGCTGGGAAACTACAGGGTGTGGAAAATAATTCGAATACATATTTAGCTATGGACGATAAGCTATGAAATCAGTTTTCCAAATATTTTATGGATGTTCTAAAATGAATTCTTAGGGATCTTATTTACATTTTCCCCAAAATAACAAGATTGTACTTAACCTATTCAGGGAGTGATAGAAAGTGTTTCCTAATCTACGCTTAACGCGTGATTTTTTTTTCGTTTCATTTCTTCTTGATGAAGTCGTGTCGCTTAACAACACCAATTTAACTTTCAAATGATTTTCAGCATTATAGAAGAATTATCCTTGATCAAATTTATTCTTTTCAAATACAATTTCTCGCTTTTAAATAAAGAATCCGATGTCCCATTACTGAAGGTAGTTTTGATAATAGATAATTTAAATTCTGAGCGAATAAAAAAGTTGAAATGTAATTTCTGTTTAGTGTTCGAAAATATTTTAGACTTCAATAAAATATTCATAAATTTACTTTTAATAAAGGAATTTTCTTCCCCTTCTATTTTAAATGATTGTTTTATTCACAGATAAGTGGGTTTTTTTCTTTGTTGCAGATGCAAGAATAATTTTTTCAAAATTTTCTATGTGAAATATACTAAGTAAGAGGGTTTTTTTGCTTCTTCAGTTAGAATTATTGATTTTATAAAAGAATATTCATATAAATGGCAATTTTTACAATATATTTTTTAAAAACATGTCATTTTCACGTCATTTTAAGAAGCTTGAAAATTGTAACATATTACTCTTTGGCTATCAGACTACCTATAATTAATTTGCCAGACACAAATTCGGTTGCTAAGTTAATGACAGACGGCTTTAAATCTAGCAACGGCATTGCCGGTTTACAGGGTGGTTTATAGTTTTAAAAAAATATGTCCCCTTCACGTCATTTAAACAAGCTTAGAAATTGCAATATATTGCACTTTGGCTATCAGACAATCTATAATTAATTTAATAGACACAAATTCAGCTGCAAACTTAATTTCAGACGGCTTTAAATATGCCAACGAAATTGCCTGTTTGAAGAATGGTTTATTAGTCCAGTCAAATTAGGCACATTTTGAAAGTCACGAAAGTTTTGAAACTTGATAATATTGTTTGGGAGAGTCTACTAATGAACATACTAAAAATCCTGATGGATGTAGTGTGAGCGCGAGGAGGAAAAGCCAAAAGAAGGTACCTTTTTTAGTTTTTTTGTTAATATCTCGTAATCTATAAGTCCCATTGAACAATTGCTAAACAAAAAAATAAAGACAATTAAATTCTTAAACAAGAAAGGTTATAAACATTTTTTCTCTAGAGGCCATCATAGTTAACGAGATAATCGCATTCGAAAATGAAGCAGTTTGCCGCCAAAAGTCACACCAGTGCGAGAGAGCGGGTCAATGGCACTTACAATGCGTCTACTTAACTTAAATTTATACAAGCGTTAATAAATGTTTTGGTCAGGTGAATGGAAGCCTGAACAATAACTTCAACAAATGACATTTTTCTAAACTGTAGATTATGTCATAGAGATTATATGTTCCGTAATCGGGTTTGAGTCATTTTAAAAAGCGTGGCTTGTCGCCAATTTAATTTCCTTCTGTAACTTTTGTTTGGGATACATCTTTTACATAGATGAAGAAATAAAAGGAAGAAATTTGCAAAAGTCACACCAGTGCCAGAGAGTGTGTGAACAGCACTTACATTGCACCTACTTAATCTAAGCTTCCTTAAACGAACGTTAATAAATATTGTGGTAAAGAGAATGAAACCCTGAACAATAACTTCAAAAAGTTACATTTTTTTTTAACATAAAATATACAAAAATGAAAAATGCGTAAAATATAATGATATAAGAAAAAACAATATACTGAATTCCGTGATAATTTTGATTAACCCAGATTCAATGAGAAATTTCAAAAGGTGTTGATTTGTGTTACATTTCTATTAGGACATCTTCCTCAAAGGTGGTGGACTGTTTGAGCTGTCTCGACTTATTTAATAGCAGAAAATTTGTTGTTAGATAAGGCAAAGACCTTTCAAAATATGCAGTATCAAATGACCTTCATGCAAAAAACTTAACGACTTTCAATTTGGTAATAATGCAGATAAATCAAGGAAAGAGCAAATCGGATGAACGAAAACAAACAAATATTACAAAAGGATATAGGTTCACCAAATCAGAAATGCACAGTATGTAATTCAATGATAAATGTGTATTTTCTCTCAGACGTTTAACACAAATGAAGATATTATAAAGATATTCCCAACTATTTTTTTTCTTTTGTGTGAAATATGATGAAATTTTGAAAAGTGATGGCTATATTGTGTAATCTATTAACGAGATGTATTAATAGTCAGAAACACCAAACAAATTTGCAGCTATTTTTATAAATTTGAATCACGGTGTTGCTAGAACCCAAAGGATGGTCTGCAACTCATTCTAAACTGTATTACAACTAATCGATGTATTAGATGAATTTGATAACAAGTTATTTTAAAGGTACTTATAAGTACCGTCAGAAGATAAAGGGTTAAATTGCTTTGAAAAATGGTTATTTTAAAATGGTGAATCTCAAAATGACTAAAAAAAGTGCTCTTTCGTTTTAATTGCGCAAAAATTTTCTCCTACACCATATAATGGTTATAGAAAAAATCTTTACAGATTAACAGATTATATCTACTTCTACATCATAAGACTGATCATAGATTTGTTTATCATTCCGGGCATTTCTCATAGATAAATGTAGACAAAATATGCAATATTTTTAATTTCATTTTGAAGATAAAGGTTTGCTAAAGTATCACAAATTTGAGTTAAGACTGAAGATTTAGATATAATCTGTATATGATAAAGAGGGATTTACTTTTTTGGATTTAAAAATTCGATTTTTTTTTTTCATTTTTCTATTCCATAGTCTATTATCCCTGTAAAGCAATTTGGTCGAATTCATTTCTTAATTATTTAGTGCTTTAGCGCAACGCGTCGGTAGACTTATAACCGCTTTGGAGCAATTTAACCCTTTATCTTCTGACGGTACTTATAAGTACCATTAAAATAACTTGTTATAAAATTCATCTAATACATCGATTAGTTGTAATACAGTTTAGAATGAGTTGCAGATACATTACATTATCTTGTTCCACAAGCATTACGGGTTACACAAAACAAAATATTTTTAAAAGGATGATTTCTTTTTCCTTTGGATCTTTTCAGCATTCTTGGCGTTGGGGTGAGGGAGGGGGAATTTTTCAATTTGGAAATATTTCTATATTTCTAGTATAAGAGCATTCTATTTGTACATTTCCTAATTCTACAAAATACCAAGAAAAATATTTAAAACAAAAGATTTGAGTGGGGTTATAAATATTGCACGAAATCACAATAAATTCAAATTTAATTAATCCTTCTAAAATCCTTCTAAAATTTATTAAATGATTATGCAAATCGTCTCATTTAGTTTAGAGAATTCACGTAAAATGCGTTCGAAATTAAAATTTTCATGAATTCATAATTCAATAGATAAAGGGTTAAACGGATTTTACGCAAGATGACTTTTTTCAAAACGTAAAATCTATTAAAGTGCTTTTGATAAGTTTTTTTTTTAATTAAAGGTAATATAATTTATTGGAGCTTGGACCACTTTCAGCAATTTATATAAAAAATAAAAATTGTTTGAAGGACGCCAAAGTGCAAAAAAGGAGGAGTCAGAAATATACTTTCCTTCAAGTGGCTGTCGCTTTGTTGATTTTCAATATTTTTAGCTCAAACTGCTGGGAGCTCCATAAAATATTATCTACTTTCACAATCCTTAACGAAAATTGATTAAAGACGATTCTGCCGACCAATTGGATTCCGCCAGATCGGAAGTACGCGGTCCGCACGCTAGGACATCCATCGACGAAACTGGAGTCACATCATCAATTTCTTATTTATTTTCTTATATATATATTCTTCAAATTAAAAAAAAAAAAAAAAAAAAAAAAAAACAAGAATCTAAAATCCTTTTTTTAGGGGGAGAAAGGAGCTAAAAAACAGACCTTCTAAAGACAAATCCCCCCCCCCCCCCTAAGCAAGTATATGGAAGACTATGCAGCTAAAAATACCTGTTGAAAAGAATTCTTGCGCTCAACTACTAAAGGCATATATTTAACATACTGATATAAACCACTTAAAAGTATCTTTTAAAGTATTTTTTTCGTCATTCCTTTTAGTAAAAACATCTGGCATATTTTTAGTCATAAGTCACGTAATTATAAATCTTTTTGTGCGATTTGTTTCAGTATTCTCAGAAAGTCTTTCTCTTTCATGCATACTTCTTTCCTAAAACTCGCATCACATTTAACTGAAGAGTAAAATGATTTCGAATTTCCAGTATAGATATCAGATTAAATGCTCAATATGACACGTCTTTATTAGAAAAATTACAATATATATTCTTGAGAGATTCATTTTTTCAAACATTATTTAATTAGTATTTTAACACTGTCATAGAATTATTGTATAAATAAATTATAATAATATAGTATATTTTTAGACACCTTTTTAGAACGGATAATTAAGACACATAAACGTAATTATAATTCTATATGCATTAAAATATAAAATTGTAATTTTCTTAAAATATAAAAACTTGTAATTAGTTTAAAAACATTTGATAATTTTGTTTTTTTAATTCATGAGTTTGAAATTTCTTAAAATTTTCATACAACACGTCCTATTTTGTAGCATAATATTAACAATGACTGTATAAAAACCCTAAACATTGCTTATTTTGACTAAATTGAAAATAATATTTGTTAATGAAAAAACAGTGCCTGTACCTGTAATGTAAACAAACATTCTTGCGAGACAATTTCTCATATCACTTAAATCACAAAGACATAATGAATGATTCTTAAAATAAATTTTAAATAACGAAACTCTAGGAATTCACAATAATATATCCATTATCCATATACATATACATAAAGAATAAACCATATACATGTTGATCCAAATTTATAGGATAAATAAAAAGACAATAATTCGAAAAATATAGCCAGTAGCACGATAAGATTTTCATATAAACATGCAGGAATACATGGGGGTTTCCGATAGCGATAACTATTATTGCCAGAATTGGTACATTTTTCAAGGTGAATTATGAATCACAAAGTTGCTATATTTCAATTTTAAGCTACAAAGTTATATGGCTTGACCGTTACACCTGATATTTATATAATTTTTGTTGAATGTTCACAATTAATAAAATTAGCATTTTGTGCTTGTTGGGAGGAAACAGACCTATTAGAAAAATAGTGGAAACCAGTCCGCTAAAACACCAAACCATCTAGTATATGGATGGGACATAAAAAAATCAATAATAAAATTCTCATTTAAAAAATAGAATTCTTCTCCTCAAAACACTAAAACTTAAATATTTAAGGTATAAATCAAATTACGAATTGCGGTGATCGCAATACCGAGGTTAGACTGTGGATAATCACCCCTCATTACCCCTGCTTAACGGTGAATATAATTTTTCACCGCCCTTACATTGTGATTATTTACGCAGCATTCTAGCTTATAGGTACAAGAAACACTTTATTTGAAATAACACAGAGCAAAGCTAATATTAATTGCTAAATGAAATTATCATAAATAACCATAGACTGACTCATGATGACAACAAAGGTTCATAAGTAAAGTAACAAATAAACTTTATATACAAAAACATATATATGTACAAACTAAACATAAAAACATCATCCCATAAAGATCTCTCATGTGAGAATAATTATTAATTATTATTCCTATCTTTTATAAAAGATTTAGTTATTAGTTTAATTCGACATCTTGCCACTAATCACTAAAAACTGGGCATATACCACCGCACAGTATTACTTCGGTATTATTTACAATAAATAAAAAGAAAGAACAATAAAATAAACATCTATAGTACCTTTTCTAATTATCAAGCAGGTGATGACCAGAGTTGTATCTACATTTTGCAGAATACTCCATACGACTTTTTCATGGCTGCATTTTCAAGAGGAACTTAGGTCTTTTTTTTTACGGGGTATTTTTTTCTACAACCACACAGACCGGACCATTTTCTAAAACACCACACTACTCGAACGCATATCGAAGACTACGGACAGGGAACACAACTTAGTTTCCTCATAAAATCTTTTTATTTTTTAATAGAAAGGGAGAAAAGACCCTGAATAATTTTATGTTTCTCCGGGGCCAATTCCAATTGATATCCAAATATGCTCTTAAATGTATGCCTCTCATTGCAGCATCCGGGCTCGTGAAAACTCCACTTTCTCTAACCAAAGGGTCGCCCCTACCTGACCAGGGCTCGACTTGTGGGGTCTGTTTTATGCCCCAATAAATGCGCTACATAAACATGTCTTGACAGAAACTGTCAAGGCTATTGTGAGAATCCAGACACATGGACGCCAGAAGTAATTCTATAAACTGGTGGAACCAAGATAATTGCCTCTATAAAACACCTTCCCCTGTTACCTAAGCCTGGGAAAACAAACTAAAAATATTAACCCACACAATGTTATACATTTCAATAAAATAACTAAATATGCAAAATAATATGCAAAACCATATGCACAATATTAAAATTAATATTGTATAAATGAGTTTGATGTGTTCAGTGTGATCTCCAGAGATCTCCGACCCAACAGTACTACGGTTAAACCCCGGTAAGCCGAATTAATCCAATAACCGGACCGGTGTCAGTTCGGATTACAAAAAATTCGGATTACCCGAAATTCTGATAAAAATAGATTAGAAAAAGATGCTTACTATAAAAAATGTATGTTATAAGTGCTCATAGTACAGTGAACATCTTGTAATTCGGCATCCTAAGGTCTGGCATACTGGATAGTCCGGCATGCTGGGTAATCCGGCTCGACTATCGAAAAAAAAAAAGTATTCCTGTTTAATCACACGCGGCATTTATAATAATCCAATGGAAATTCAGAATGAGGAATTACATTAACAACCTATTACAAATGGTTCAAAATCGCGAATGTATAAATAGCTCAATCACCACGTCGACGAGGAATAAAGAAAAAAAAAACATTTATGTAGATAATTTGCGGAATCAAACTGTTGAAGGGAAACATAATTTTTTATCATCTGAATTAAGTACTTTTTGCATTTTAGAAAATTTTTTGCATTTTGCATTTTATAGTGTCTGGCAAACAAGCAGAAATTCGAGACTTTTATAAGATGGCTTTTACGAGTACGCCTATAGTGCACGTTTTCATTTCGTGTACAATGTTCTATTTTTACTTTATTATGTTTTTTATTCTCTTTTTTAATCTGTTCAAGCACAATTTTTGAAAATAAAATCGGTCCGGATTAGCCGAAATTTCGGATCAGCGGGGTTCGGACTAACCAGAATTTCGGATCAGCGGGGTTCGGACTAACCGGAATTTCGGATCAGCGGAGTTTGGATTAACCGGAATTTCGGATCAGCGGGGTTCGAATTAGCAGATTTCTACTGTAGTTGCTTAATTTTTGGACCCGTAACGTAAATTATTACTTAACTTATACCCAAGCTCAATTTCGCAACATTAGAGGCTACCTCATATGAAAACTAGTCGGATATGCTAATCCCAAATTTTATACTATCTGATGCATGTTAATAATTCAAAATTCGCCATAACAGTTCAAAATTAAATCACAATCTATGTCCACGCTATTTATGTGAAAGTATAACATAATATGAAGTTTGATTAAATTCCGTACATTAGTTATTGATATAAAGACATCTCCAAAATCGTGCAAAATGCAGCCTAGCAGTGCCACCTGTTGGGCTATTGACTCCAAAACGTAATCAGCACCAAATTATATCAAGGTGTAACTGAATCTGAGTTTGATGAAAATCTGTGCATTAGTTCGTGAGATATAACAATTGCGGAAATCATGAATTATACGTCATAGCAACGCGAACTATTGTGCGATTCACACCAAAAAGTAATAATTACAAATTTATATCCGGGATTAATTGAATCGGAATTTTTATGAAAATTCGTGCATCAGTTCTGGAGATAGAAAAAATGTTTTCACATACAGACAGACTCACAGACATACATTTTGTAAAAACATGTTACGGGATCTCTGTCTCCTTAACGTGTAAATCCGTCGAAGACAGGGATTCGAAAAATTTCACGAATCCATTAATTTGTTCTTGAAAGAAAAGAAGAAAGTAAAAAGTAAATCAAAATATTTGGATTACATATATAGAGAGAGAGTGAGAAAAGAATTATTTTAAAATAGATAACAAAAATCACAACTTTTTTAATCTGACATTTTTTTCCTACAAGCAGCAATAAAATGATGAGGAATTTGCTAAAGAAATCATATACATCACATAGATTTAATATTTGGTAAAAAAATATATATAGAATACCTACGACTCTTTCGTATGTGATGGGTCTACCATAAGAACAGATAGAGAACTGTACACTAAGATAGTTTGTTTCGGAGGCACAAATAAACGTATCGCAGAATTATGTGATAATTTTTTTCTCTGAGTTATTGTCCGGGAAATTCTCTATTACGTTCTTTTTATTTTTGATTTCAGCAAGAGCTCTGAAACGTTGAATTAAAGGGATGAGAAAGTATTTTGTTCATATTTTATTGCTTTCTTAAGCAAAATATTTTATTCAGATCTTTTCGGGCATTTATAATATAAAAGGATTAGTATAGTGAAAAAATAAAATTAATAAGAAGACTGCATATGATAATATTTCTCAAAAGTTTATTGATCACTCCAAATTTTCTAAATTAAACGAGAATTTTCAGTTGCGCAGTTTAACTCAATAATTCAAGATTCAATACTTATTCTAAAATACAAGATCTAAAAAATTTGCCGAGGTTTCTTTAACTTATAACTTTTGGTTTAAGATTATAATGAAATTATTATTACACATTCGTAAATGACAACTCAAAAGTATTTCTATTTACACAAATAAAGTTAAAAAATCCCTGGCAACCCTAGCAGTGTCGCAGCGTGGAAAATTGAGACGTAAGGGTTCAAAATGGCGAGTGTTCAAGTGAAAGCAATGCTCATATTGTAGTTCTTCAACAAAACAGCTAACACTACATAATTCATTATTAACTTTTTGTTAAATTTCATAAAATTGTAATAATTATTCTTTTTTCTAATACAATCTTATTTGATTAACCCTTGAGCGTCGAGCTCAATAAGTGTAGGCTACCTTTTTTTTTTTTTACATTGTTTGATTGCCACCACTTTTTTAAAGTAGAAATATTCACCTTATTTAATGGCAGATAATTGAGGAGAGAATAAACCCAATTGCACTATTAAAAAAAAAAAAAAACGCTGGTGGGAATCAAACAATCTGAATTTTAAAATGTATCCTAAACTACCCGTGAAATTTACGTGTGTGAGAATTAACAGCGAGAGCTGATAATGCTTTGGGATACAAATTTACGCATATGTAACTTCGTCTGTGGTAATAAAAAGCTTTTTGAGTTCTACTTATGGAAAGTCGTAATGTTTTCATGATGTTCATTAATCAAAAGTTTTGAAGTAAGGAAACCCTGAAAATAATCTATGGGGACTTATTTATTATTCTGTATATAAAAGATCAGCCGTTGATTATAGGCATTTCTAGTACCTTTTTACATATATTGAGCCATTTAAGCTGAATCTTAATATTTACAACATCCCATTTGTATAAATATAATATTTTTAAATTGTCATATTTTATTAAACATAAAATAACTTTCCCTTTATATTTCATTCATCTATGAAATTTAGAAGCCTTTTCTCTAAATAGTTTTATTTGGATTGCCTCAGAGATTGCGTAGTTAAACAGATTTACAATACAAAATCTTAAGCGAGTCATTTTCTTTACTCTGAATATAATCTACTAATGACTATTAATGCCCTTCTCGTACAATGTTTCATATGTATGAATTTTTCCTGCAGTTGTTAAAATAAACCGAGACAAAAGTTATTGATACTGAGCTTTCAAGTCCAATTGATGGCTTTGTGGGCACCAATGTGTGACAAACAATGTGAATGCAATAAGTAAATAAGTTTTGTTGCTGTAAAATTGGCAAATATCTTCTCTTAAAAAACATTTGCTTGAATATGAGCTTTTGATAAGAAGTTATGGAGACGATCATGATGCTGTGTACTGACATTACATTCTTTTTTTGCACAGCGTTGCATAATTGTATATCGGAGTTAATAAAATATTTTTAACTCAGCATTGTTCAATAATGTACCAAAAGCAATTTTTGATGAATGCAAAGTGCGTATTGTGGTTCTTCGTAACATAATCCGTCACCACTACATGATTCATTAATAAGTTTTTGATAAATTTCAAAATTCAATAATTTACCAATCATTCAATAATTCACCAATCCTTTAATAATTCATCATTCCATTCATTTCAACACCGTGCTAACATCGGGATGTTGAAAATTATAAAAAATAATGTTCTGCATTCCTCATAACATTTCACTGAAAATTATTTTTTTCAAGTGATATTTTTTAGTAATTTATTATGAATAGATGAATCAGTATGTTTCGGCCATAAGCATTTACAGGTTTTTGGAAAAAGCACTCACAGATTAAACAAGTTAATATTTCTTTGCGAACAAAGAAATTAAAATGTTAAAATATGCAAAATAAATATGAAAATTGTGAAAGTATTTCTTTGTGAAATGCAATCAAATGAAATCAAGTTAAAGTCAGAGAAATAATTTGCAACATTATTTTAACAGCTTGAATTACAATTGATACATGTTTCCACTACTTTAAGGCAAAATATCTCTTTTTATTATTTAATTAAATCATTTAATAAATGCACGAAATGGATAGAATATTGCACTGAAGTTTGCAAAAGTACACTTTACTAGTACCTGTGACCTATATGTTTAATAAAATACAGCCCTCTGCTCCTCCTCCAGAAATTTAGTAAATTAATTAACACTTCTGCATATTAATGTGTTCTCAAACAAACCTTAGAAAAGCGAAAAGCGATTCAAGCTTTAGGCAAGATTTCAGAAAAAAATACACCACTGCCAAAATCCAGGGTAAAATACAAGGGTTTACGCAATTTTGTGCATATCAATCAAACGTCCCCTATAAGAAAGATTACATAATCCCCTATTAATTTAAACATAACAAAAAACGTTAAAAAGATGTTCCAAAATCTTTTATGTTATTTACATTCGTCTTCCGGAACATCATTTGCACTTGTTCAGATATGCTTAAGTACGAGCATTCACTGTTAGATGGAAAGAAATGTTTATATATATATATATATATATATATATAATAGTTTGATGGGATCTTTTCACAGGATTGTTTAACATGAGTAATTTATTTTGATATGTTTTCTTAGAATTGTATGATTTCTTCTGGTTATGATGTTATTTTCGTGTTCAGGCTTCTTATAAGCCTTTGAGCTGCATCGATCGCACAAGAGAAAGCAACATGTTTTTAAAAGCTCTTAAATTTATTTTGACTGCTTCAAGATTTTGAAATCCATCCCCCAAGAAGATTCAAGATCACATTAACATAATGCTTTTTAAATTATTTTCTTTCCATTCTTGTATTTTTTTTTTTTTTTTATCTTTTCTTATTTTTAAAATCATTTGTTACACATATTTACACTTATCATCTTTTATGTTGTAGTTTTAAAAAGTTTAAATTCCTTTCTATGATAGATATTCTATTAGCATGAATGACTTTCTAAACGACACTGTCAACATTTGTTTTATCCTTTGTACTCCAGATATCCACTTTTCTTTAAGAAGCCTATTTTCATGTTGCTACAGTTCAAAGATCATAAACGAACTTAAAATAACTAGGATGCATCCTTTACAACCGATACATAGAACCAAAAATGTTTTTTTTTTTCCCTACGGCGTTGATGGAACAGAAAAAGAAGATTGAAGAAAATAGTTAAAGTAATGAGTGTAAGTCCTTCAAAAATGACCAGACAAGAAAAAACAGGGATGGTATTGCAGTCCAGCCTTCCATCGCATGAGAGGATCTCCGCACTAATTTATTTCCAACCCGTTACTTTCTTTGGTGTTTTAGATTAGTATTAATTGTGATACGCCGGATTATAATCTCAATTTAAGCTTGAGTATTTGTAGCGAGTCGGATTTATTTTAAATGACGGTTTTGACCTACCTGGTTATCGTGTGTAAAAGATGACGGTAGCATCAACAACTAACGGGCATACTTTTGCGAATTGATAGATGTGAAACGTTGTGGAAGCGATGGCGATGTTTTAATAGGCTCGAATATTTTTAGAAACATTTGCATGTTGAAAAATACCGCGAAACTTGTATCTTATTTATTTTAGAGAACTGAATTTTTTTATATATTTAAATTGAGGATCTCCGCACTAATTTATTTCCAACCCGTTACTTTTTTTGATGTTTTAGATTAGTATTAATTGTGATACGCTGGATTATAATCTCAATTTAAGCTTGAGTATTTGTAGCGAGTCAGATTTATTTTAAATGACGGTTTTGACCTACCTGGTTATCGTGTGTAAAAGATGACGGTAGCATCAACAACTAACGGGCATACTTTTGCGAATTGATAGATGTGAAACGTTGTGGAAGCGATGGCGATGTTTTAACATGCTCGAATATTTTTAGAAACATTTGCATGTTGAAACGTACCGCGAAACTTGTATCTTATTTATTTTAGAGAACTGAATTTTTTTATCTATTTAAATTGTAAGATACATTTTGAGACTAAATAATTTCAATATCTAAATTAAGTCTATCTTTTAGACAGAAACTTTAAAATATCCGAAACGTTTTTTATTGACTTTGTGGGAATTGTTTAGTAATTTATTTCCATTTTGACAAAAGCGAGCGCTTTACAAAATTCTAATAACTAGAATATTTCAAAAAAGAAATGAACACTTTTTACACTAAATGATTTTCTTCTACTTGTATAAAAAATGTATGCGTCAAATTTTATGTGTTCAGTATTTTATTTTAGTTTAATGCATATAAATATATGAACAAATACTGTTTATTATGTCAAAGGTACTTCAAAAGGGATTGAAACTTCTTTCCATTTGAAATATCTGGAATATTTTCAACTAATACATATCATTTGTCAACTTAAAGAGTATGTGATCTTTTCGTTCTGATGGTGAGATCATTGTTGATTTTCTTTTCTCAAGATTGTCTTTTGAGTCAAGTATTAACTTGAGAGCAGAAAAGTTTTCTTAGTATATATGTTTCGAAACATTGTTTTCTTTTTCTTATGAAGAATAGGGGCATTCATTTAGAAAGTTTTTTGAAGAAAAAGTAGTATTTAATTTCGGCTTAATAAAAAAATATATAAAAGAAATAATTAATGTTAAAAAATAAATTTTAATGAGAAAAATGATTATAAGATTTTAATATACATTAATATTATTACTAAATTTTTATTATTAATATTTTAGCCCCAAATTATTTTCGTAAAACATTTAGTTAAATCGCAATATCATTGTTCTTATTTTTTTTAAGTATATTTTTCATTATAATAAAACACTCATACTACAATATATATTAAAACACACATACACACATAAATAACGCCTCAAGTTGGGTTTATTGTATTTATTGTTTGTATGTCTGTATAACATTTATATATACCTTTATATTTTTCATTGTTCAACTTCGAAAATGTTTTACGCTTTCACCTCCTACCCGAACCCAAAAACTAACAAGTCGGAAATTGTACGTCAAACGTGGCAAATGAGGTGCGTTCGCGTTATAACTCGTTAATAAATATTCAGATCTAGGTGCAATAGCTTTTGCACTGTTGTGCAAAAATACACGAAAACAAAATTTATTACGATTACATATATTAAATTCAGTAATACGGAAATAGCATGACGAAAATAGCTTTGGTATTTCCTGAGATTGAGTAGAAATCGATATTTAGAACGCTTTTCCCGCATTTTCACCCCTTTTTAAATTTCCTGTTTTTTCGAAACTGTTCTTAAAGATCATTTATATCTAATAAATATGTACAGTCGGGGGAAAAAAAAGTAAACACCCCATACTAATTCCTCAACAAATTATTGTAAAGTTACTGGTGCCGAACGATTGGAAATAAAATCTACTTTTAAATGGTGTATATAAAATTTGCTTAGGGGGCTATGTACATATTAAAGTGAACCCAAACTTCATTTTTTTTCAATAGCAATACCCAATATTAACAAAATATTTCAAATCTTGGGTTCAAACTATGCCTAGACACCGAATTTCAAGTCATTTGAATGATGAGTTTTTGAATTATAAACATTCAAAATTTAGTGCTTCTAATGTTAAACTACATTTTCTTATTTTTATTTATATCTCTAGAAATTATACTCCTAATGTGCTAATTTTTTGTGTAGCAATAATACCAATATACCCAAACATAAATATGTTGAATTTGCCATTTTTATAATTTTATGATATGAATTATGGATTATAAAATTAATATTCGAAATAAATTTGGAATTACAACATTCCATTTTTTTTTATGGATTTAGATTTATTAAGTTCCTTTTTATGGAAATCCAGAATTTCACATTTTTCTTCCAAGTAGTTTTCAAATCATGCTTAAAAAACGGCAAAATGATGGTTTAAGATAATTCTTAAAAGATAAGAATCTTTGATAGAAGTGACTAGATATTTTGAATTTTTTTCTGCTATCCTGCAATCCAGCAATCTTCAATGACTTCTTGAGTAGAGCTTAAGCTGTCTTGATCAAGAAGGAGGCTCTCTCGGTCAACAATCGAGGACCGCACTTCAATTTGGATACAGCCCCTAAAATACGCTCTTTTTAAAATAATTAATTACTCGGACACTTATCGTACGCATTGCATGAAAATTATTTTTTAGGCTAATTGAAGGGTGTAGAGTTCATTTATGCTGTCAGAATTGTGTACCGCTATTGAAAAAACAAAGTTATGGTTCTTTTTAATATGTAGATTGCCTCCTAAGCAAATTTTATATACATCATTTAAAAGTAGACTTTATTTCCAATCGTTAGGTGCCAGTAACTTTCTTCTACGATAACTTGTTGAGGAGTTAGTAGGGGGTGTTTACTTTATTTTTTTCCACGACTGTACATGGAACAAAGCACAATGTTATCCATCTGCTCGATTACTGGTTTTTAGAATGCTGGTTATATGTCAAGAAGTGTCGGGTTCAAAACCCGGTTCAAGTTTGATAGTTCATAGGTTGTCATATTCTCCTTTAAAAAGAGATTCTAGCGTGGTTGAATTTTATTTTTAAAGAATAACTGTAGCTCCTTTTTCGTTCAATATTTTGCTAATTTATTGTTAAAATTTTCAGAAATTCTTAATTCAAAATTTTACCAGTTCATAGTTCAACATATCACCAGTTAATGATTAAACCTATTCAAGGTTATGGTTCAACAGAAAATGAAATTATTGTTTAGTATTGTGCTATTTCATGATTTACGTCATGTAGAAAATCATGGTAAAATATTTTCCCATCCTATGGTTAAATCAGTTCCAATACCAAAATGGCATTCAAATTTGTAAAATCCTTTCAATGGTTTACGATAGAGAATGATAAATAACAATTAGGTTTATATGCGAACGAGAATTTTCCGTACATTGTAAGTATTTGAGTAAAACTCCAACAAGAGTTTTTATTTATCTTTCAGTCGTTAATAAAAGAAGAAAATAGAACCATACGTCACACATAGATAGTTTATACACTTTCCAACATATTTAAATTATTGTGATGAAACTTACATATTTCAAGAAATATATAAATGGAATATTTAGAAAACATATAACAGTGGAAAACCCATTTTGAGCAACTGGCCTTCATAGATGGTTATGTACTGGAAATTTTATTTTACAATCATATATATGATCATAGATTTTTACCAATACCACATACTAAACTCCTGTAGATGGTAATTTAATGATACGTTTTTGTGCAGCCTTGTATTTAGATTTAGTTATAATATACTCACATTGTAAAAAAAAATAAACAGTCAAGTGCGAGTATTACTCGCGCACAGAGGGTTCCGTAGAATAAATATATGAATTTGTAATTATAAAAAAAAAAAAAAAAAGTTGCTAAAATAATACTAAAACTTTGTAAAAAATGTACAACGTAGGATAGGGTATAACAGTATATATTAGAAAACTTTAGATGGATATATCATTAAATTTCAAAGAGATATGGAACCTAAATAATATCAAATATAGCTATTCTGTATAACTCATTTTTTAATATTATCCTAATCTGTTTATGATGAACTTAATTCGGAACTGACCATAAAAACAGTGCATATTTAAACTTCATTTGGCATTTCATAGAACTAAATTCACCCTAGAAATAACCTATATTTTTACAGTGTAGCTAAAGCAAAACATTTGTTCAAAATTTAAATTTGACATTGTGCTAAGCGTGCTTCGAAAGAAGGTCGCAAAGTTGCAACGCCGCCTTGGTCAGTGCCGCGTTTTTCCAGATAGGTTTTTAATTAACTTTTAAAGTCACTCGAGGCGTATTGAGAGATACACTCGATGCAATCTAGTCGCGAATCCCACAGTATTTATGTGATTCATTCTAAATAAATCTTTCGAGGGCAGTGTCCTTAAAAACAGCACACCTAATTTTAATTCTAAAACAGACAAACGGCACCAAGAATATTTAAATAAAATTTTCCTTTTATCATGTAAGTGTAAATAAGCAAGTTCGTATTTTCTAATAAATTCGTTTATAAATTCTAATGTCAGTCCATTATTTCATAAGTTTATAAGCAGAATTACTCCGTGCCGGAAAGTGTTAAGTAGTCGCAGGACTCTTAAAGCTTCAAAATTTTAGAAATTTTAATTTTTTTAGATAATAAACTCGTATCTTTTCTGAACATTTTGATATAATTGTTTCTTTGAAATTCCCATTAGAACAGAAGTTATGGCTTTTATAATTATACTCGCTCAACAGCTGAAGCGGCGTTTCCGAAACTTTGAAGTTATTTTTCTCCAAATGTCGATTTTTGTGCATAATGCGCAGGATACCTCAAAAACTTCGGAATATTTTTTCATGAAATTTTCAAAACATATATTTCATGTTAGTCTGTGTAATCTGAACCGAAAATTTCCTTTTTATTGTTCAAAAAATATTATTTTATGTGATTATACTGTTGAAATTTTCAAAATTTTGTATTAGCTAAACGCAACATTGCATTAAAAATATAAAAATGCTTTAAATACAAACTTACTTAAGTTTATGGTAATTATTACAATCTGAAGTATAAGTAATCTCTAAAATTTCCATTCTAGTTGCAATATTTATTTTGTAATCCTGCAAACTGTTATGCCAATTTTCTGTTCGACAAATGTCTAACAGTTTCATGCCCGCTATAAATACTAATTCTGCATCTTGCAATATTTTAAATACATGAAATGAAAGAACATACTCATATCTTTCATCCCAATTAAAATTGTGTCTTAAAGTCATATACATTTTAAGACATTAAATGTTGAAAATGGTCTTTTTTTTTCAATTTTTTGTGTCCTGTGACCCCTGAAATTACTATGTTTTTTAACAATTTGACATTTGTTGCTGTTATACTGTTACTGGACATTACATTACACATATATATCATTAAAACTTGTTAACTAGGCATAGACTACGCCTCCCTGTCATTGTGTATGTCCAAACTGGTCGTATCTTTAAGAGTTAATATCTCGGCTAATTACCGATGATTTTTTTTTGAAATTCATTATCAACAATGCTTTTATACTTCTGCTACGATAGGTACATCCAGCTATGCTGAACAATTTTTCTGAATGCGCGTAAATCGATATTTGTGTGTAACAGAAAAATGCGATTTTCTCAAAAACTATGTGACCTATGGTGATCGCTATAATTTTCCGGCAAGGTTTAAATTAACGTCTACTACCTCTAATTTTTTCATAATTTTAGTTTCAGTAGATTCGGAATTAGTGGTGGGGAACATATTTTTGCGCTACATTTTCGACAATATCTTTCAAAATGTAATACATAAAATTAAAAGGAATGTATTTTTGAGTTCAGCGTTACGAAAGCTTTCTCACGATACGCCACACGATATACAAAGAAAAGATTTTTTTCTCAAGTACCATAATTAGCCCCACTACATTTTTACTAAATATATTTATGAATGTTTATTAATCTGAAAATATGTGGGTCAATGGTCTTTATTACTTCCCCGAATTTGAACTTTCCACGTTCCATAGTTTACGAGTAAAATGGCTGTGACAGACAGACAGACAGGCACAGAAGTGATCTTATAATGGTTCCGTTTTTACTTTTTAAGTACTGAACCCTAAAAATCATATTAAAAACGCGGAATACAGTTGAAAACGCATTTTCAGTAACTACCGTCTATAGCAAATTATTTCTAATTCTTTTGGGCAGCCCTGCATCTGACCTACAGAATTTATGCACACTACATAACATACTGAACGTAGTTAAGCTTGAAAACGCTTAACAAAACTTAGAACACACTTTTTAGATTTATCGATCAATGTGAATAAATAATGCATCTGAATTCTTTTATGCGATCACGCACTGTAAGTATACCGTTGTCATGAAAAGGATATCAAACAGTTACGGCTTACAGATGGTAATGCAATCTAGTTCTTTTGTTTGCCACCCTAAATGAACAAAAATTGCTATGCTTGCTAAGCTTATTTTAGTGGAAAATTTTTTATAAACTGATTTTTCTTGTAAAAAAAGATATGTGAGAACTTTTAAACACTTTCATTAAGTGTCGGGAAATACATGCCCCAAGTTACTAATTTTTTTTATTTTATTCGTACTACTTAAAAAAAAAAAATACTCTCTGACAAAAACTTATACTAGGGTAAAGTAATCTATCACAAAGATTTAAAAAAAAAAACTGTGAATAAATAATGCATCTGAATCCTTTTATACGATCGCGCACAGTAAGTATACCGTTGTCATAAAGAGAATATTATTCAGTTACGGCTTACAGATAGTAATGCAATCTAGTTTTTTGTTTGCCACTCTAAATGAACCAGAATTTCTATGCTTGTTAAGCTTATTTTAGTGGAAATTTTTTTTATAAACTGATTTTGCTTGTAAAAAAAGATATCTGAGAACTTTTAAACACTTTGATTACGGGTCAGGAAATACATGCCCCAATTTTCTAAATTTTATTTTATTTGTACTTCTTTAAAAAAAAAAAAATACTCTCTGTCAGAAACTTATACTAGAGAAAAGAAATTTATCACAAAGAACTTTTTTTTTAAACTGTGGTACGATTGAATATAAAAATAGTCGCCAATCCTGATGTGTAATCACACGGATAACTATCGCTTTCAGGGTGAAGAGGTGGCATGTTTTTAGTCCCAATTAGGGTATGTAAAGGAAGTATTATTATGCGATTTGTTTTAAAAATAAAAATAAATACATAAGAATATTTTTCTTAAACTGCTTTAAAAAATATTTATCTTTGATAAATACTGTTTTCGCAAAGTCATTTTTTTAAAGGTAATCATATGCCTCTTTAACCCTTTATGTCCCAAATTATGAATTCATGAATATGTCATCTTCCAAAAAAAAAAAAAATACTCTCTGTCACAAACTTATACTAGGGTAAAGAAATCTATCACAAAGAACTTTTTTTTTTTAAACTGTGGTACAATTGAATATAAAAATAGTCGCCAATCCTGATGTGTAATCACACGAATAACTATTGCTTTCAGGGTGAAGAGGTGGCACGTTTTTAGTCACAATTAGGGTATGTAAAGGAAGTATTATTATGCAATTAGTTTTAAAAATAAAAATAAATACATAAGAATATTTTTCTCAAATTGCTTTAAAAATATTTATCTTTGATAAATACTGTTTTCGGAAAGTCAATTTTTTAAAGGTAATCATATGCCTCTTTAACCCTTTATGTCCCAAATTATGAATTCATGAATATATCATCTTCTAAAACATTTTTCGTGAATTCTTAAACTACATTACAAGATTTAGACAATAATTTAACAAATTTATGAAGGATTCTGCCAATTAAAATTAATTAATTAAATTTTAAGTTATAGAGGTTTTCTGAAGTGTTTGTAACTCCACTTGAAGCTTTTATTTATAATATATTTTTGGTATTTTGTAGAATTAGGAAATATACAAATATAATGTTCTTGCAATAGAAATGTAGAAATATTTCCGAACTGAAACTCCTCGCCCTCCACCCCCTCCCCCTTCCAATTTTTCGACTTGAAGAAAACTGAAAAGAGGTAAAGGCAAAATAAATCATCCTTTAAAAACATTTTTGTTTTGTGCAACCAATAATGCTTTTGGGAAAAGATAAAGTAAAGTATCTATAACTAATTCTAAACTGTATTACTACTAATCGATGTATTAAACGAATTTTATAACAAGTTACTTTAATGATACTTTAAAATACCGTCCGAGCATAAAGGGTTAATTGCCTAACATTTTTCTAATTTTAATGTTTCTATTTCTCTCAGATGAATTTTAAATTTGCAGAATTTTTGTTCCATTTAAAATTATAAAGTAATTTAATAAAATAATTTTCCGCATTTTCAATTTCAAAATTAAGAAAAAAATATTTTTTATGTTATTAAATTTTTATTTTTAACGGATAAATGAAGAGAAAAAGTACCTTGCTTTTTCTATTTCAATGAAGTAACTTTAAAAGAGCTCTAAGATGATCATAGAACCCAAAGAAGATCAACCACTTTTGTTATAAGTATATAGAACATGAAACCGGCAAGTATTTCATGTCAAAAGATCTCAAAGAAGTCTGACATTAGACAGATACAGAAAAAAAAAACTCTGAACAATATTCTTAGAAAGAGAGATTTTTTCTGTTATTTAACAACCATTTCTTATTTCACATTTGTTTTAAACTGGAAAGTATGTTGTTGTTTTTTATATTGTTACAGAAGGAAAATACTTTGTAATCGTAAAGCTTAAATATTTCCTATAAAAATAATCTTTAAAATAATCTCTTCGAATTTTTAATTTTTCAGTATTTATATCACACTTAAAAGCCATAAAGTTTAATTTCGGAACTAAGAAAACGAATGTGTTTCTAATTTCTGAATCTAAAAGGTCTTAAGAAAAAATATTTAATAATTTAAATTAACCCTTAAATGCCTGATTTTTCAAAAATCATTGTAATAATGTTTTTCGGCTTTCATTTTTTAAATAAATCATGGGAAAAATAAATAAAAAAATCATATTTTGTTTTAAGTATGGTTTACGGCTAAAAAACAGTTTGTTACTAATTAGCAATACTGGTCTTTAATTGAAAAAATAATTTTCCTTGATAAAATTATATAATATTAAACACACAAGAAATTTAAGAACTGTAATAAGAAATAAATTTTACTTGCTCACTGCAGACCAAAATAGGGTATTTCGCAAGCTTCCAAACAAAACAAAAAGAACAAGTAGCAACAATTGAAAAAATAAATCTCTCTTTATTCTTAAACAGCACAAGTGTTGCCATCTACATGTTGAAAATCAATTTAATAATATTTTCAGTATTTTATTGGCAACATTAGGCATTATAGCTTCAATATTATTCTAATAGTATTTTAGAGCCTAAATTGGGTATGTTGCCGAAAAGCAACACCCGGCATTTAAGGGTTAAATATAATTAATATACTTTGAAATTTTTATCCAAATGTCCTGACTTTAAAGGAGTTCTAAACAATTCCCAAAGCATTACCACTTCACTTACAACATATAGAACTTGAAGCCTAGAAGTATCTTATGTCAAAAGATCTCAACGAAGCCTGACAGTAGGCTCAAAGAAAACAACTGTAAATAATCTTGTTTAGAAAGTAATAGTTTTTCTTTTATTTAGCACGCATATTGTTATCCCACTTTAATCTTACACTGCACAAAAAAAACCACTGTAGATTTGCCATCACAATGTGCTGGCAATTCGGACGCCAGCAGTTTGTGCTGTTAATTTTACGCAACTACTGTTATTTTCCATGTTTATATAGTCAAGAAACCAAAGAAAGCTACGGCACGTTCGACTGTGATCGATTTTGAGCACGAGATGAACAGTATTTTGTGCTGTAAAAATGTCGATTTTTTTTTTTTTTACAGTGAAAACTGTTAAGTATGATTTTTGCTTGATATAGAAAGAGAAGTACTCTTTTATCTTCAAATTTTATTCCGTATTATAAAAATAATTTTTCATAGAGAAATTTTAAATTTGGCATAATTTAAACATTTAAAATCCAAAACCTTAATTAACCCATTTATGCCTAGCGTCCCATTTATGGGACGCTTCAAAGTTTAATAAATTTGTGTAATTTTCTTTTTCTTTATAGCATGAAAATTTCATGAGATAATTATCTGTAAATGTCTTTATCTGTTACCGAAAGATGACAGTATAAGATGTATGTTTATTTGCTTAAATGAAGGCTTTTTCTGGAGTTTATAGATTTTTAATTTTTAAAGATTGCAAAATATAAAAAGTAAGTTTATTTTTGTTTTTCTATCAAGGAACCAAATAAATAGACTTCTTTGAAATACATATTTTTTTAAAATTGTGAAATTATATGTTAAAGCCAATTTTTTATGGAATTTTGTAACGTACTCAATATAGAACGCGAAGCACGAAGGGGAACATATTTTTATTAGCGATTTAGGGGACAGTTATCATTATTACAAAAATAAAGTCCTTTTCAAGATCATTATGATACAAATTGTTTTTACGTCTCAAATACGATCATTCTTAGTATATTAATACTAATACACTGCAAATAGAAGAGTCTTAAATTTAGACACATATGTGACTGAAAAAGAATTTTAGACACTTAAGTGTCTTAATCTGAAAATTAAGACACTATAGATGTCTTAATTTAAGATACATAAGCGTCTTACTATGACCATGGTGTAAACGAACTGAGAATAATGTCTAAAATATCCGCAAACGTCTTATTTTAAGACACTTCATTGCTTTAAACGTGTCTTAATTTTTGATTCTTCCGACGCAATAACCACCAGGGGGCACTAGCACTCCCAGTTGCGCATGCGTTTTAGATGTCTTCGTTCGAAGTGGTATACGTTGTAATTCAAACAAAGTTTGTTTTTATGTACGCGTGTATTTTAATTCGTTTTTTGCGAAATGTGAAGTACTGTGATTTTAATTCGTATTAACTTGGATTATGTATTTATTGAATACATACATCTGACGTGTGTGCTCGGCATCAAATGTCTCTTAGAAGCTGTCGTCGATACAAGGGCGGGATAGACACAGAACCGAAGTAGACGACGGTTGAAGATTACACCCGGAAATTCTACAAAGCGTGTGCAATGGGCTTAGTGTTAACTCGTATCAATTTATATCAATAATATTGTGTTATTCATCTTCGTCCTGTCGAAGCTGGCAAAAAAAAAAGAAACTTTTGTCTGGCGGGTCCTGTTTTTAGGATGAAACATCTCATCCTTTAAATATGGCTAGTCGGATGTATTATGGATTACCTTTTAAACTGATGAAAGTCTTTCTCCCTCACTGTGGTTGTGGTAGTTTTTAAAATTTCAAATCGAGGAATATTTCTTACCTCTTGCAGCAACTCAAGTAAGTTTCTTTATAGTAGTAAAATTAGTGTATTTTATGATTTTATTTATTGTACTAAACAAAATCCTGCATGAAATTTAATTAGTTTTGAATCTGTTCGCAAAAAACCCCACTAATTCTAGAAGTATATATTTTTAAACTTATGACGTTCTTTTTTATTACGAATTATATATTCAATGTCAGTTCTTAGTTTCAATGAATAATTTTTATCTCGCAGTAAATGACGGCCACAAGGAAGTAAAGATAAAAAAAAAACTTTGAAAGATGACCTAATGCTTTCTTACTTCCTGGCATAAAACCGCAGATTAAAAAAAGATAAATAAAGTAAATGAGACTCGTCTATTATATGAAGCTGCCTGTAAAAATATACATATGTATTTGATTTGCAATCAACTCTAATACTGATTTTTTTATTATTTTTAATAAAAAAGTAATTTGAAATTTATAATGGGAAAAAGTAAAAACCTCTAACTGGATTTCGTATTTAAAATTGTGGTAACTTTATTTATATGCACTTATACGAAAAATACAAAAATGACAGATGTTACTGTATATATTTAAGACGAAAGAAGTTTGGAAATCATAAGTTATTTTTTCCTCATGTTTTTAATATAGAATATGTACTTATTTGTTTTTATTGATAGTTGAATAGCTTTTGTGAGTACCCTCTGATCTACATAAAAACTTGCCCATGTGGAAATATAAATTTTTTAAAAACATAATTTTTAAATAAGTATTTTAATTTTTGGGGGGGGAGGGGGGGGATTTTGCATGAATTTTTGTAAAGCTGATATCTTAAATCTTGCACTGATTATAATGAAAGTTTTGAACTTTTAGAGTAGGACAAGTTTAAAAACGCAAATATATTTAACAAAATACCAAAGTCATTTTTTCCCCCAATGTTATTAAAGTAGAATATTTATTTATTTATTTTCATTATTCATAGTTAAATGGCTGTTGTGATTATCAAGTGATGTATATGTAAAATTGCCTATGTGGCAATATATTTTTTTATATTTTCATTTTTTTTGGGGGGGGGGGGGATTTTTGCAATTTTCGTACATCTGATATTTTAAATCTTTTTCCACATTCAGCCGAGTATAATAAATATTTTGAACTTTTAGAGTAGGACAAGATTATAAAATATATATATATATATTTATCTATGTACCTTAAAAGCCCTTAATAGCGAACACTTCGGGAACGCGGAATTTGTCCGATAATTGGAGATGTCTACTTTTTTGAGGTAAAAATATACAAATATGTATGTCTGCTGATTTAAAAAGTATTCGTTAAATAGAGGTGTTCGCTATTCGAGAATGTTCATTAACCTCCACAACGGATACTCCCGAATATCGGACATCTCAATTTAGACAACTATAATGCAGGGTTGCGTTTTTTGCAAAAGTACTTCTTGATTAAAGGAAGGGCAAACAGGGAAGTGCCCCGTCCCCCTACGACTGTAGTGCCCCCAAATTTGATGTGCAATATTTGTAAAGCTTATATTTTAAATCTGTTTCGAAATTGTACTGATTATAATCAATATTTTGAACTTTTAAAGTAAAATAAGGTTAAAAACAAAATAAATTTTAAAAAATCTAATATTTAGATAAATATTTTTTGTTTTTTAATCTTGTTCTACTCCTGAAGTTCAAGATATTGATTATAATCAGTACAATGTCGTAAAAGATTTAAATTATCAACGTAACGAAAATTGTATACCAAAACTGAGAGCACCAAAAAAATCAGGCTGTATTGGGGGGGTGGGGAGGGGCAGGACCACAGCCAAATATTTTTCCAGGATTCAACGTGGTCAAACATGGCTACGTATGATGCTTAGAAAAAAAAATGGATGCGATTCAGACGTTTGAAGTGTCTGAAATTCAGACGCAAAAAGTGTCTGAAAAAATTCAGACATTTTAAAATGTCTGAAAATTGAACACTCCATTTCAGACACTTAAGTGTCTGAATTTCAGACATTTTAATTTAGAGTGTATTTATAATGTAATTAGTCTCTGTAAATAAATAAATATAATTTTTAGTAGTTAATAAAAATTAAACCTATAATACATAATATAAAATTTAAAAGCTTATTTTATATACATTTAAATAAGACATATAATTATGTATATTATAGTATTGCAAATATTAGGCATATTCCCCTATTTAAAACGTTTATATGTTAGCAAATAAATACAAACATTTATTAGTGCAACTTTTTTTAGTATTCTTCCAGTTCACTTTGCAACATTTGAAAGTTGAAACAAAAATGCAGGTACAAATGGGTTAACGATTTAAGAAAAAAAATCGCTCTAAATTCATAATCTAAAGGTCTTAACAAATAATCTTTAGTATATAAAATGAAATATAATTAATAAAGCTTGATATTTTTATTTCAATTTTTTAATTTTTAAAGCTCTAAGAAAATCATAGAACATTACCATTTTTTTTTTCAAACACAGAAACTGTAGCTGACAA
This sequence comes from Maratus speciosus, assembly GCA_963932465.1. Classification (NCBI taxonomy): domain Eukaryota; kingdom Metazoa; phylum Arthropoda; class Arachnida; order Araneae; family Salticidae; genus Maratus; species Maratus speciosus. The sequence continues at coordinate 508,340,658 of OZ010786.1, read as the reverse complement.
ATATCTTATTTCAAAAGATCTCAACGTAGTCGGACATTAGTCACAAACAAAACAACTCTAAATAATCTTTTTTAGAAGTAATAGTGTTTATTTTAATTAACACTTATCTACTCATTTCGTTATTCCACTTGAATCTTCAATTGAAAAGCACACTTTTTTGCTCGATATAGAAAGGAAAATATTCGCTTAGCTGAATGCTTAATATATGCAATATGAAAAAGATCTTTAAAATAATCTTTTTATAATTAGGTTTTGAATTGGTCAGAATTTATATCACTTTTTAAATCCATAAAACTTAATTCTGGGATAAAGAAAATATTATTGTTCTAATTTTAGAATCTAAAGGTCTTATCAAATAATATTTAATATATGAATTTAATTATAATTAAAATAATTGATATTTTTATTTCAATAATCTAATTTTAAAACAATTCTAAGAAACTCACAAAGCATTACTGCATTTTTTACAATAGCCGACAAGTATCTCTTCTCAAAACACGTAAACAAAGACTTAATTCAGTGTAATAATATCCTTAAATAAATATGTATATTTTAGTAACTTAAATATCCATTTCCTAATACTTAATTCATTTTTGCTGAAATGTACAAACGTATATGGAACGTTTTAATAACAATAAATAAATAAATAATATGCCCCAAGAACAATTTTTATAAACAGCTGGCATTTAAACTGTGCCATTAGTTTTTACAGTAGCGTAATAGAGTTACATTGGATCTTGGATTAGAAATGCTAATTGTTTTAGCTGTTATTATTAAGGTTAAACTTCAAATGTAACAGGACTGCACGGCATCAAAGAGGATTTATGAGATAATTCCTATCACTCAATGATTAAAGGGAAACACCCAGCAATGCCAAAAGCCCTATAGAGATAATTGTAATTAAAAAATGTAAATATTATGGATTTTTTTATGTCATGCTTTAAAAAGGCATTAAATTATTCGCCTTTCCGTGAAAACCGTATCCGTTTTATACTTTTGAATTATGGCATTTTTACAATTTTTGGTTATTTTCGGATTATTTGGGACAAGAAAGAATTGTTTATACAAGTATATTACATATACCAATAATATCTTATAAAGATTTTCAAAACAGCGGTTCCCTTCACATAATTTATCCCGTGGAAAAAATCAAAACTTTGTAAAAAGTATGGATACAACAATAACAAATAATACTAATTTAAAAATGAAATAATTATAAGACACAACTTTCTACGTACGTAAATGAAAAGACTACGTAAATAAAAAGACTTTTATTAATAAAATGAAATATACAAAATGTAGTTTGAAAGCTGATAAGATAAATGACATTATTCCGCACAAAAGACAGAGTGACTGAAAATTGTTATTTGCAGCATCAAGCCAATATCTAAGCAAACTTTAAGAAAACACTGAACTTTCATGAAGTTATTTATTTTTGTTATTTCCTTTAAATTTTTAGAATGTTATGCTCTTTATATTTTTACAGAAATAATCTGGTCCTTTTCCGCTATACCAACACCATTGTTGCCAAGCGTAATAGTTGCCGGAAACTGAATTGGAACAATTTAAGAATTTATGTGTGATTTGGATAGCCTAGTTGCTGTGCAACTGTGCATCCAATGTAAAGGTGATTTCACGAGGTGAGGAACAGGGAGCCACGAAAAAAAAATTGTTTAATTGTGGTTAAGCCACGAAAAATAATGTAATAAAAAGATTAAACAAGTTAATATTAAGTTAAAATAATTAAAAGTTTGACAAAATATAAGTGAGAAAGAGAAAATAAAAAAAAAGTAAAAGTATTCTATTAGACCCAAAAAGAAAATGGCAGACGAATGTGCTACCGGGACGATCCACAACTAAAAAAAGACTCTTTACAGAGACCATACATTATAAGATTTAAAAATTAAATGCTAATAAACAGTAGAGTAACAAGAGATTTTTTTTTCTTTTTTTATATAAAAAATAACCGCGCATTATATAGTCAGATACAAAAGTTAAATTATCGGTACTTTTCTACTTTAGGGACCTGGCGAAAAAGGAAAATTGGTAACATATATTCTGGCAACCTATTCGCTGTTTCATTTCAAATACACACGCATTTTCTTTTCAATATTTATACAATTTATTTAGTATAAAGAAGCCATATATCTAATTTTATAATATAGACATAACCTGCAAACCGCAAAAAGCCTCAAAACCACACGACACTTGGAAACAAGCTGTGCGGATTAGTGGTCTTTTACTGCATTATGGTTTTTTATTCGTTTCCTTTTTAAAATTTGTTATTTTCATCTATCACTGCGGAACAAGCGAGAAAAAGTCATATTCTTGCACACGTGTTGTTTATATCTTTATATCTCATATTTCGCAATTTTTGAGGGGCTATCTTTCTAGTATTATATAATATTACAAGAATATATATTTAAATGTGCGTTAATACTTATATTACACTGTAGTCGTTTTCATGAATGTTTTTGTTTTTACTATTCCAAACTGTTATAATGTAATTGATAAATATTTTGTTTACAGAACATATTCGTTCATTTAACACCTTTGTTCTACAGTGTTTTTAGATTTTGAAGAGATAAATAAAGTTTTAATTTATACTCTTGTTCATTCAAACTGTCGCTGAATTTACAAAAGTGTAGATCTCATATAACGACATCAATTTTTAATTAAACAATACCAAGAGAATACAGAAAATTTATCGTGATCAGTTTGTTCCAGGAGAAATGTTGAAAGAAAGACTAGTGCAAAAGCAATATATTACACTCCATCTCCTAAAATGGAGTGATGTATTTTAAATTCAATAAAAAAATAAGCGTTCACAACTCAGTTTCTCATTAAAGTGAGGACAGTGGTGAGTCAGAAATTTCTTTACTTCGCTTGATTACTTTTGTTCCCATATCAAACTGTTAGAACATTGAAACAAATGGACAGCACAAACGAAAATTCGTATATTAAAGATTTCAAAAGATTATGCAAACCCTTCGAACACAATACATTTAAGAATTTAATATGTAATATATACAAAGAATTCATGGTAAAATAAGTGGGGAAGAATTCTTTGTATATATTACAAATTAAATTTGTAATATTATTGTGTTTGAAGGTGTTTCATAATCTTTTGAAATATTTAATCACGATTTTTCGTTCGTGCTGTCCATTTGTTTAATCTTTCTAACAGTCTGATATGGGAACAAATGTAATCAAGCGAATAAATGGGGAATTTTTAAGTCATCTCCGGTGCGCTGATGACATTTTAATTTTCAGTAACAACAATGAAGAATTGGAAAATATGGTAAAGATTTGGAAGAAGCTAGCATTAATGTGGGATTAAAAATAAATTTGGAAAAGACAAGGTAATGTTCAAGAAATTTGTATCAAAAAAGAAAACAACACTGAGATTAAAGAAGTGAAAAGTTATATGTACCTTGGACAGGAAGTATCATTGGATAATAGTATCATGAATGAAATCAGTAGTAGAATAAGAAATGGATGGCGGGCTTTTGAGAAAAACCACATTATTCTGAAGAGTAGCATGTCCCTTTGATTGAAAAGAAAGGTGTTTAACCAATGTGTTTTGCCTGTACTAACTTATGGAGCTGAAACATGGACGCAAACAAAACGGATGGCACAAAGGTTACAAACAACACAGACAAGTATGGAAAGATATATGCTAGGCATAACTAGAAGAGACAGAAAGGGAATAACTTGTATAAGAAATCTGACGAAAGTTTTTGACATCATTGAATGAATTAAACTGCTAAAATGGAAATAGGCAGGGCACATTACAAGAAGACAAGACGATAGATGGAACACAAGTACCCTACAGTGGTATCCCAGAGATGTAAAACGACCAGGAAGAGACCTCAAGTAAGATGGAGTGACGAAATTAGAAAAGAATCCGGTGTTAATTGGATGACTAAAGCACTAGACAGGAAACTTTGGAAAAAATCTTGGGGAGACCTACATCCAGCAGTGGATTGAAACGATTGTTGATGATGATCATGATATACAAGGAAACTATCATGGTCAATTCTGTAACCAGATCATTTGATTTGATCTGTAAATGAATGATAAATGCTATGTACTTCATAAACTGTAGAAAATATATTTACTCACCTCAGGGATCATTATTAATTTCATTATGTTTGGATTATCACAGCATAATTCAAATGCATCGTAAAGGATTTTTCATCTTAGGCCATGGTGTAATGGAAATCTTTTGTACGTCCGTTTAAACGAACTATAAATGATACTTATTCTGTACTCCTGACATAGCACGCTTTAGTCTACGTCAGTGATGCATTTTAATTTCATTGTATGCGAAAGGTTGTAGAATCATTAAAAAATCATCGAATGCTATTTTCCCCTAGAGAACATAATATAACGAAATATTTTGGCGTGTCCCAGTAACTGAACTATAAATGATGTTCACTTCATTTTCAGTACGAAACATTGAATAGTAAACATCAATAACATATCAAAATTTCATTGTAATCAGAATGTATTTACAAGAGTTGGTACAAGGAGAGACTGCTAGACATACAGTCAAGTCGAATTCATGAACACTTTTAAATTATGTTGGGAGATGTTACAATTGTATTGAAGTACACTCAGCGTCCGATCTATATTTTGTGTAAATGTTGAAACTCCAAATAAATGGTATACATTTTGACATTAGATTTTTTTTATCACAATAAGAGCTCATAAAACACAATTTGATAGACTGTTTCAAATAGTGAACCGCAATTTGTTGTTGATATTTGGAACTAAAACAAAGAAGTGTAGTTAAGAAACAGCCAATTTCACAGATTACCATTCGCCCAGAAGGATTTCAATCTTTCTCACACTTTACTTATTACTAAATTGAAAAAAAAAAAAAAAAAAAAAAAAAAAAAAAAAAAAAAAAAAAACGTTCAGCCCGTTTTTTATATAAAAGAAACACCCTGTATATAATTTGAAATGCACTTACTTAGGACAATAAAAATAAGTATTTCACTTACAAATGTAAATAAGTACGAGTAATAAGTCAAAATTACGTCCACTAATAAACGTATCACAATATTAAAATCTATATTTGCTTAAAAGACGTTATAAAAGGACATTAAAATTAAATTAAAAATCTATATTTACATGTTTCAACTCTTTTACTGGGTCTTCATCACAATGTATAACAGAAAATTACAAATACAATGCATATGAAAAATGGAAAAAATCATCTATAAGCTGGTTATAACATATTTATTATTATATATTATTAATTATACATTAATGTATTATTATTATAATGTATGAATAACAATATATCTATAATATTTCCTTACATATATATTATAATAATGTACATATAATAATAATAATATAATGTATAATGTATTAATGTAAATAGAGTAATGTATAACAATTATTAATTATATATAATTTATATATAAGATGATTTTTTCCATTTTTCATCTGCATTGCATTTGTAATTTTCTGTTATACATTCTGATGAAGACTCGGTAAAAGAGTTCAAACATGTAAATATAGGTCTTTAATTTACTTTTAATGTGCTTTTATAACGTCTTTTAAGCAAATATATATTTTAATATTGTGATAAAGTATTTCATTTTCAAAATATTTTACCACATAATGTATTTTAAGTTCTATATACATCAATAAAAGAAATTATCTGAAACAAAACTAGAGTTTTTCTTAAGTCGTTTCAAGTAAAAATGTAATACTATGCCTCTTTCCTAAGTAATTATCTTACAGAAAAATATAAATCCTTTGTCAACATAGAATTTTAAAATAATAGGATAAACGAAAGAACATAAAATATTTAACGATCTGTTTTTAGAAAGCAGTAATTCCTCCTTTTTGTTCCTTATGGTAATAAAATACTCATAAAGTTGCTTTTGAAATCCTCATCTTTTCGGCATTACTTCGTTAAAAACGGAAAAAAAAGTATGCAATTTGATTTTCTATAACATTGATTAATTTTTAATAGTTCCATAACTGTCTTTTGCTCGTAATATCGTTTTTATTACTATTATTAAAAAAAATAAATATCGAACTTAAAACTTAGTAAATATATTTATATAGCTAATCATTGAGAAAATCTAGGTATATCGAAGTCTGGTAAATTAAATAAGTGCATATTATAATGCAAAAAAAAATTATAATACAAAATCTAGATTTTAGAATAAGGAAGTAGCAAGCGCAAAGTAGAAAGAAAATTTATTTTTAGAGCGTTTCATTATAAAATCTGCTCTGTTAGAAAGTATCACTCTTTTTAACACTTTCCAACGCAATTGAAAAGTATTTAGGGATTCAGTTGTTCGCCTGTCTGTCTGGCCGTCTTGGAACAAGGTCATGCTCTGACTGGCGTAAATAAACTTAGATTGATATGTAACTTTTAGAGGAAGCTCGTTATTATGGAATGGTCGGATAATATGGAATACTTCAATATCCGGCGCATACGGTATTGCAATCAAGCGTAAATCTCCCATACGACTTCTTAGTACTCCCATGAGTTACTGTGCTCAGTTCTCTTTCAATACCTGTTGCTGGAGCGGTCGGTGAAATAAAATCTTATTCCCAATTTTTGCTGATTTTTTCAGGTACCTTTTATAAAATTCGTATTAATTACAAAATCTCATTGTCAGTTATGTTAAACCAGTTCAGTATAAAGTTAAATAGTTATATATATTGCTGTGTTAGTGAGTTTTTCTCTATGCTAACTTGTTGACGAATGAAGAGGTCATGTTCTTCATGATGGTGTTTCGAGCAATATGGAATGTCAGCTAGACATCATTTTGTAGACTAGTCTAAAAATTAAAATAATTTTTCAAAGTATGTGATGGTTTATATTTGAAATTCTAAGGTTCTCTCATTAAAGAATTTTGGTTATTCTTTAAATAGTAATTTTTTCTTGCAATTTTAATGTTCCTTATAGCCATATTCCATATTGCCCGACAGTAATTCTCTTCCCTGGTGTCAAGTTCATTTAAATTGAGATGATCTAAATATATTTTTCTTAAGCTGAGCGTGATTTCTCTTTACTATCTTCCCATTTAGTTTTACGAGATATGAGTCATTCTGTAGAATTTCAGTGATTTCTCCTGAAAAGTAAATCTGCTATTTGCTTTAGCAAATGAAGTATTGGTGTTTATGTCTTGAACTGGAAAAGTGTAGCTTTTTTAGAGCTAAATATTGATATGTAATTTGTTCTTCTACTTTACCCACATTAAAAATGTGTTAAGAAATCTCAATTTTGTTTAGAAAGGAGAATATAATGGTATTCCATAATACCCGAACATCCTTTGTATGTTAATTAAGTTCATTGTTGAATTTGCGCTATTGAAAATGAAGTCTTTATTATTCGCACTATTTCTTTCTTTATTATGTGTACTACGAGGGTTGTATGATAAGTACTGGCCTTGACAAGAAAAACACATTTTTATGTCAAAAATGTACTTTATTTTTCAACATAATCTCCTTTTAGTTAGATTCACTTAGCCCAACGTTTTTCTATTTTTTCTATCCCTCTAAAAAATACGATTTCTCCAACCCTTCAAAATAGGCGTTTTTTTCAGCAATAACCTCATCGTTAGAGCCAAATTTTTCTCCACCGAGCCATTTTTTCATATTTGGATATAGAAAATATTCGCAGGAGCTAAATCTGGCGAATATGGTGGATGCAGAAGCAGTTCGTATCCTTATTCATAGAATTTTGCCATAGCGATGACACAGGTGTGCACGCATGCATTTGTCTTGATGAAAGAGAATTTATTTGCCAAATGCGGATATTTTTCTTTCACAACATGGTTGAAACTATCCAGTAAGTTGAAATAATATTCTCCTTTATTCTTTTTACCTTTTTAAAGGTAATCGACGAGAAATATGCCGCATGAATCCAAAATTACTGTACCCATGACTTTGTTTGCAGATAAAGTCGCTTCAGCCATTTTTGGTGCAAGTTGACCCCGAAAAACCTACTGTTTAGACTGTTCTTTAGTTTCTGGTACACAGTGATAAATCCATGTTTCGTTAACAGTTATGAATCGATGCCAAAAATCATTTGCATTTCACTTTAACTTCGCCAAACATTAATTTGAAATGGCATACGAGTGTGTTTAATGTCAATAGTGAGCAATTGCGACACCCATTTTGCGGGAAACTTTTTCATATACAAATTTGTTGTTAAAAATTTTTACGCTCGTTCAATTGAGATGCACACAGTCTCAGCAATCTCGTGCACTTTCAGTCTCTGATCGTTTATCACAATATCATGGATATTTTCTATCGTTTCTGATGTCGTAACCTAAGTTGGGTGACGTGGACGATCTTCATCAAAAATGCTTGTACGGCGCGTTTGAATTCAGATGTCCAATATTTTATGGTTGGTAACGAAGGTGCAGAGTACCCATAAACTTTTCTGTGTTCCGCTTTTATCTCATCAATATTTTTCCTTTTCAAAAACAGGTTTTTTATCACTGCTCAATATTCAATTTTTTTTCATTATTGAAATATTACCAAAGTTGTTTTATTCAAATGACTTCCACTCACAAACTAAACAACTTAGTGACTTGGCAAATGGCCAGATTTGATGTGAAAGATCACTTTTGCGAAATAAATCCTTTTTTAAATTCTAGTAGCACCATCTCTGGCCGAGGCCAGGTATTTATCATACTGCCCTCGTATTATCTAGCACTTTATTATTTGCTTACAAGGATACACAGAATAATTCATTTACATTATAGTCTATGTAGAAAAATCGTTTGCGATGCACTTCAGTTAAAGAACTTAAGTTAGTGTATGTTTTTATTTGTGATACTATTAGATTTTCCTTGATTAAAAATCATCTATATTTTTCACAGTGCATATTATTTCTATCAAAATCTGATATTATGCTATTGAGGTGCACGATTGTTCCCAATAGAAAATGATGCAGCATTTATTTATTGTTATTTTTGTTTTACTTTTAACATGGGGGTGTACCTTGAAATACAATCTGTATTATATGGATAAATGATAATTTCTGTAAGCAAACTTTTATTTATGTGATGCTCTTTCGAATTTAACTAAAATTTGATATCGTATTTCGTATATTTAAATTCTATAAATGATATAATGGGCGGTACGAAAGTGTTAGAATAAATTACAGATACGAGCCGAATCCGCTAAAAGTGCGTTTCTATTTGCGTTACGCATTTTACAGCTGTTATTTTATTATATAAAGCTTTATGTATAAAGCAAATAAATACATAAATTAATATACAGAGTTAGAGAAAAGTATGTGGAGTTATTGCCATTTCAAAAAATGATCATTTCTGGAAGTGCGTTTTTATTTGGTTTATGCATTTGTTCAGCTGAATTAAATTTTCAAATTATATTATGTATATAAAAATCTATATACATAATATATAGAATTTATTCGTCTCTACTCCAGCATGAAAGCAGTTATTGTTGAATGTCCATTTTAACTTGTGTTATCGAAATAAATAATTTTAAAAGCCAATAACACATTTGGAAAACGATTTCAGTAATTACTGCTCTTGGATGATTCTCTTTTAAACGTGCGAAACCATGAAGTTTCGCAAAAGCATATTAGCAATGTTGGATGGTGTCTCAAAATTATCCATATCATTGAACTTTAATTAATTTATTTTTTAATAGTTTTTTTAAATAAATTTAAATTTATTTCGCTAATTTTAAATAAACAATTGAGATTGATTTCAAATTGATGTAAAAAAAGAGTTATTAAACAAAATAAGGAAATAGTGTGCGTTTACCGCAAATTTAATGTAACATTTTTACCTAATAAATCAATTTTAATGTAATAACCTTAAATGTTTAAACTAGCATTATTATAGATAGATTAATTTTTGTTATAAAAGTAATAAATTTAACCATCTGTACATTAGAATCCCATTTAATACAAATGAGAAAAGATAATAAATTGTATTATTTCTATTAAAGTTTAAGAATATTGAAAATCAAATATCACAGTAGAAACACTCTTCATAAATCTGTGCATGTAATTTTTGAAATTTGATTTTATTAATATTACTGTCTTAAAATCCCTCTGAGAAAGGTGCATGATACATAGATATCCGTTACGCAAGCGCTTTCAGTAATTACACTAGTCGGATGCGCCAATCCCCAAACTTTCTTCTATTTCATGCATGTTAATACTTCAAAATTATCTTTCACCGTTCCAAAATTAATTGGCAATATATGCCCATCAGGAGGATTCTAAACATTTGAAATTACGTCCATTATTTCTTGAGATATGACTAGCGCTAAAATCGAGTAAATCCTGTAAAATGCAGCATAGCAACGCTACCTGTTGTGCGATTTCAACAAAACGTAATCAGAACTAATATTTATCAAGGTATACGTGAATCTGAAGTTGGAAGAAAAATCGTGCATTAGATATTGAGATAGAGCTATAGTGGGAAACGTGAAAAATGCAGCGTAGCATCGCCACCGGTTAGGATATATACACTAAAACGTAATCAGCACTAGTTTATATCGAGGCCTTATTGAATCTAAAGTTTGGGGGAAATCTGTGCATTAATTCTTGAAATAGAGCGCCCATAATTTTTTTTTTTGTCACATATAGGCTCATAGAGTGACAGGGGGACAGACAGTCTCACAGACAGACATTTTCTTAAAACCATCAAATCGTGTTCAGGACCTCCTAAAGCGTATAAATCCATCCATAACCGGAAGTCGACATTTTTCATGAATCCAATACTTTCTTCTTGTAAAAATAGAAGAAAGTAACAAGAAAATGGTCCTCAAAAATAGTTCATTTTCGGGAACAACAGCAATTGCAAAATCTTATGGATAGCAGCCAATCTTAACGCAAACTTTTTCATAGAAACAACTGACGTGATTTTAATAACTTATTTTTAATATTTTGGTATTATAGTTAACTATATTTCTATCGTTTGGATTTTTTATAAAATCAATTTTCATATAGCACGTTAACTTAAAAAAAATAGACTAGATTTTTTTTCTCCAAAATTGCTTAATTATGGTCAATTTTTTATTTTTATTCCTTTTCGAAAAGTCGATCTCTAATTTTGACACTGCTAAATATATACATTTTTTTAATAATGAAATCGCGTTAGTAGTTCCTGAGAAAAGGGCATTTCAATATTAGCACTTTTCTATAATTTTACAAATCCTGTTATACCCTAAAATATAAATAAAGCTAAAATAATTTACATTAATAAAGGTTAAACCCAGGTTTGGACTACGATAACTAATCAAGGTTATCTGGGATTTTCAGACTGGAAAAATTGTAATTTGGTGCACCCTCCAAACTGAAAACGTTTCCCCAACTCTCCGAAGGTTTGGGCATCTACGTTTGATTAAATCACCTATTCTAAACTTTGTATAGTTCATAATTTTTTTGCATTTACTTTATGGTTTCTTGTTGTTCAACAGTCATTAATGTTAAGGTTCCCGCACTATGTTGACAGGTATGTAATGGAATGGAGGGTCTACACAGATATACGTCGTATTTCTTCTGGATTTCATTCAGCACTGTATACGGTCTGTTTCTCAAATAAAGCTATAGTATGTACTCTAGCTATGAAAGTTCATGACTCTAGTGTATACCCTCTGCCTAAAGCGTATACCCTCTGGGTTTTTTTACGACTACAACACTGTATGTTGTTGCCCTGTGAGTACGAGAGTTATTTTGGCAATAATTCTAAAGATGGAATACTTGCAGAAGGATTACATAAGAGAATGCGATTCAAATTATCATTACCATATAAGGTTAGAAAAAAAGACCTGAGAAATTTGAACAATCATCTTGTTTGGACAGATCACATTCGATCCAGCAAACTTTGGCACCCAACCAGTTTATTTCGTTAAAAACAAGCATGCTACTCTCTGAGCTGAGAGAGCCGGTAAATAATGAAATAGAAAATTTAAATGACAGTTATTATACTAATTTTAATTGCTAAAGGGTATAAATTAAAACTTTAAAAACAGTAAAAAAAGGTTTATTTGACTGTTTACATGTTTCAATTCTACCCGAATCAGTTTTAAAACAAATAAAATTATTCTAAAACTGCAAGGTCTATGAAACGCCATCAATCAGTTTTCCACGTATTCTTTCATATGAAAAAATATTATTTTTTTTTTAAATCAATTAAGCTCATTTAGGGAAATGTATAAAAAATTCACATAATTTGTTTATCTTCGATTATACGAAATTTAAAATAAAAAAAATAAAGAATAGAACGAATTGTAAATATTATGCTGTGTTATAATTTATAAAATACATTTTTGATGTTACACAAAACCTATTTTGCAAAAACAGTATCATATACTTCTACCGGAATCAAAACCGTAATCGCCTAGGATCGAAACTCTTGCCACTTTAGATAGTTTTCAGCATTTTCAGGTATAACTGAATGGCATTCCTTCAAGCGGAGACATGATTTTTTTAAGAGAAGATTTTGCTATTTGCAGGTTCCATTTTCACAAAATTAACTATACATTAAAAAAAACTTCAAAAAATATCTCATGCTGCAAAAAATAGGCTCAATGATTACGCAGACCAAATTCGGCATTGAGAGCAAAAACAATGTTTAGTGTAAAAAGTAACTATTTGTACATTACTTTACATTTTTTCCAATGCAGTTTCAAATAATAAATATTTAGTGTTAAATCTTTCGAAGTAAAATGAAGTACTTCGAGAACTTAAAGAAGAAAAAGCTATTGGTTTAATTAAATTCAGGACATTTTGGGAGTATTTTAAGATCATTTAGACTAATTAACTACTTTTTTACTTGTGTTAAGACGTTATTCAAAAATCAAAAATGGGTATTAAATATAAACATTAAAATTAAAAATAATATTTATTGTGTTCATTTCTGAGAAAGAAAGTAAAGACTACTATTCATAGAAACTAGTCTATGATATAATTTAACAAATACATTTTTTAAATATTAAACAATTTTTTTAATGAAAATTGCAGTATAACCTGTGGTACTGAAATCACTAGGGAAAAGAAAAAACTTCCGTTTTATATAGGTTTTGCTACTTAACATGAATAAAAATTGCCTTATCCAATTCAGACTACTTTGGGGTTATTTAAATAATTAAACTAATTAATTTCACATTATTTTTGTTAAGTTGTTAATCAAAATTCAAAAATAGATAACAGAATCGAATTTCAAAATTCAAAAATTCTTTGTTTGTGTTAAATTGCAAGTGAGAAATTAAAGACTAGAATAAATTTTAATACTATTATATGGTATAATTTATTTTTTTTAAAAATAACGTTAAACACAACTTATTTTTCAAACGAAAAGTGTAATAACAATTGTGAAACCGGAGGGAATAGAAACATTTCCGTTTTAGATAAATTTCTCATGCCATTCCTTTCGTCGAGACGGTGATTTCTTTTTATTTAAGACATGTTTTTGCTAACGAAAAGTTCCATTTTCGCAAAATTCACTGTGTATGAAATTTATTTTTATTTAAAAAGAAACTTTATTCACAGAAATTTAAAATTATTTAAAACATAAATACAAGCAGTGACTGCTAAGATCCAAAGTTATCATACAGAAATCGTATTTTTTATTTTATTTTTATTTTTGTAAAGAAAAAAAAATATTGTTTCTTTGAAATTTTATTCCATATTGTAGTATACCATTGTTCAGAATGAAAAAGCGAAGAAAACTCAAACGAGACAATCTTTTTTTTTTTTTTTACTCATCCCTCAAAAATAAATCTGGCAAGTGGTGTCTCATTTCAAGAAATATCAAATAACTGACAATAGAAAGGGCAAAAACTGTCTACGAGGCCGTCTCGAAAATGAATAGCATGAAAATATTTTCCTTTTTTATAAAATTATTCATGGAGAGAATCGTGATTATTCTTTGTGTAAAATATTTGACAAAAACTCTGATTTATTAATTACTAAAAAAAGATTAAATTATTTTATTTTTGTCCATTAAAATTTCGTCCATAAATATTAAAGTGAAATATTTCGATATTGAGAGAAAAACAAAATTGCGTGCAATCTTGAACAACTTAAATAGATATTCAATATATTCCTTAAGAGTATTCTAGTACTTGAATATCGTGAAATAGCACTCGTTAAAATTAGCTTGAAATTATTTAACTGTTTCACAAAATTTTTTATTGACAAGAATGACTATTCTTCTAGAATGTGCGACGGAAAACTTTGAATTCATTTTCTAAAAATATATAAAATAGTGTAATGTTTGTCCATCAGAATTTTGTACACAAATATTAAAAACAAAAAATTCATAAGTGAGAGCAAAACTATATATATTAATATATTTATATTATATTTTAAAAAGTAACTAATTACTAATTTTTCTTTTTTACATTTTTGTTCCTTCCTGTGTCAAACTGGTAAAGATTTGGTATAAACTTGTTTGAAATAAATTGAAGCACTTTGAGAAATATAAAGGAGAAAATGCTATTATTTTAAATTAGTTTGTATTTTACGCATGGCATGAGTCAAGTCGTTAACTAAAATTCAAGAATAGGTAACAGAATCGAATTTAAAAATTAAAAAATTCTTTATTTGTGTCCAATTGCAAGTGAAAAATTAAAGACTAGAATAGATTTTAAAACTATTATATATCAAAAACATTTTTAACGCTAACCACAACTTACTTTTCAAACAAAAAGTGCAATAACAACTGTGAAACCGGAGAGAATGGAAACATTTCCGTTTTAGTTACATTTCTGATGGCATTCCTTTCGTCGTGATTTCTTTTCATTTAAAATAAGTTTTTGCTAACGAAAAGTTCCATTTTCGCAGTATTCACTGTCTATGAAATTTGTTTTATTTAAAAAGAAACTTTATTTTCAGAAATTTAAAATTATTTAAAATAAAATATAAACATAGACTACCAATTGCCAATGCTATCTTACAGAAATCGTATTTTTTATTTATTTTTTATTTTTTCGAAGAAAGAAAGATTGTTTCTTTGAAATTTTATTCCATGTTGTAACATACTATTGTTCAGCATGAAAAAGCGAAGAAAACTCAAACGAGACAGTTTTTTTTTTTTTTTACTCATCCCACAAAAATAAATCTGACAAGTGGTGTCTCATTTCAAGAAATATAAAATAACTGTGACAATAAAAGGACAAAAATTGTCTACTAGACCATCTCGAAAATGAATAGCATGAAAATATTTTCCTTTTTCATAAAATTAGTTATATAAAGAATCGTGATTATTCTTTTTCTATAATTTTCGACAAAAACTTTGATTTATTATTTACTGAAAACAGATTAAATTATTTTATTTTTGAAAATTAGAATTTTGCCTACAAATATTAAGGTTAAATATCTCGGTATTCAGATTTTAAAAAATACTGTGTATAATCTTGAATAGCTTTTCAAGTATATTGTTTAAGATTATTTTCCTACTTGAATAACTAGAATTGCCTCGTTAAAAAACAAAAAATAGCTTGAAATTTATTTAACAGTGTCACAATTTTTTTATTGACAATAATGACAATTCTTCTTCTAGAATGTGTGACAGAAAATATTCAATTCATTTTCTAAAAATATAAATAATTGTTTTACATTCGTCCATCAGCATTCTGCCCACAAATATCGCAGTCAGAAAATTCGTCAGAGAGAGGAAAACAATATTTTTTGTTAAAAGTAACTAATTATTTATTTTTTATACACTTTTATTCAGTTATGTGCCAAATTAGTGAATATTTGTTATAAAACCTTTTATAATAAATTGAAGTACTTTGAGAAGTATAAAGGAAAAAAAAAGCTATTCTTTTAAATTAGCTTGTAAGGTTAGTTGGGGCAACTGGACCCACGAGGTAACTAGGCCATGGGCTATTTTATAAAAAACTGTTCATGTTCTTTAAGTTTTAGCTTTTGTGAACAATGCGCTTTAATCACTACTTCCTAAAACAGCGTGTGTCAACTCAATCATAAATCTCACTTTGCTGTGATAGGTTGTGAAAAATTTATGTTTCTTTTTTTTAAAACAACGTCAGTATGGTTGAACTTCCTCAGCTATTTATTAAAATACTGTAAGTACTTTTATTAAACAATCCTTTTTTTTTTAAAGATTAGACATATAACTATATTAATATTAATAGGTATATATACATATTTATTTCATGTTTCAAATGTAAGCCCCACGTCCCAGTAACCCCATAAATGTTTCAAGAATGGGGTAACTGGGACATGTATCCGGAGTAACTGGACCATGCTGGATCCAGTTACCCCAGTTATAAATAATTATTTTGAGTTTCTCTTACTACGGGAAATAAATTTCTCCATTGTTTTTCGCTCACAATAAAGAAAATTATAGAATACCTTATTAAAATTACGTAATAAAATTTTAAAAAAGCATAATGGGTGGTATCAAACAAAATTTCTTGACCCCTTCAGCGACGGTGATGCCGTTATGGCATCACATAATTTTAATCCCTAATTACCACATTGGCACCGGAATTTTATATTGAAAATTTCACTTTTATTAAGTACGCGGAAATATACTCTTACTTGTTTACAAATAGATTCTCCTGTAAATACTGGTGTCATTAAATTATTTTTTTATTTACATTTTACGAATGCAAGTACCTTGCCCCTAAAAGCGGGATAGAAAAACCTTGAAATTGTACGATACAGGGGTCGCATTCTATAGGGAAACTTTTACTGTTTCCAGCACTATTTTGAAAATAATATCTTCATCGCACCTTTCTTAAGAATAGGTGAAATAAAATGATCATGAAGCTAATTCACTGAAGGTTCTGGTAGGAACAGCAAAATTTTCCCTATATAATGCGACCTCTGGATAAAGATAAAGTACTTAAGTACTTACGTAGCCTTTTGTTCATAGATTTACCTTGCTATTTTTTTTCTTAAAATACCCATGTGACTTTTATACTTATTACCTATTCTAAAGTACATAAGTACTTACTTAATTTGTATGTTTTTGGTATAAATAAATCTAATCTTTTCACTTTTAGTGCTTTTTTTAGAGACATTGACGACAAAGGTTTCTCTTACAACGCTCTTTAGATGATATATAATTTACATGATCTGCCTGTTTAATTTTCTTAAGTTGTTTACACTTTTTCAAACAGGACCTGATATCCCATATGAAAAAAAAAAATAAACGCGTGTGGAACATAAACCCTCCTGGTCCACTTACCCCATTTTCATGGAGCAACTGGACCCATGAGGAAAGAAAGAAGAAATATGCATACTTTTACATTTTTAAATATTACAATGTAATTTTGAGCATTTCTGTCTGATAGAGGGATCATAACTGAACACATTTACAGAAGTTCGGACTTTAATTCAAAGAAACATTAGCTTTTTGAAGCTGAATTATCAGAAGCTCCAGAGTCACATTGTAAAATTATGGCCCAGTTGCCCCAACTAACCTTATTTTACAGTCAATGTGATAAAAAAAACATCTGTGTGATCAAATTCAGAACTTTTTGGAGCATTTTAAAATAAAAATAATTCCTGAATATTTGTGTCACATTGTCAATGAAAATTCAAAAACAGATATCAAAAATATGCTTCAACATATAAAAATTCATTATTATTGTGCACTTCTGAGTCAGAAATAAAAGAGAAACCATTTCAAAACTATTCGATGAAATAATTTAAGAAATGCATTTTTAACATTTAAACTTTTTTTTTTTTTTTTTCAGATGAAAAATAAGTAATACATGTAAAAAATTCTATTTGTAAAAAATGTTTTCAATGAGACAAAGTATTCTAAAAGCGATTTGGGTCAATAGTTGAGAGTAAACTAACATTGTAATATAAACTTGAAATCTATTATCATTCTGACATGTTACAGAAATATATACAACTTGTACTTTGCAGAGCCGAAACTCAGGGGGGGGCAGAGGGGGCATGTGCCCCGGCGCCACAACGAAGGGGCGCCAAATGAAGGATTATACCTTTGGAATGGATCATTTTCTTCTGATGGAATGATGGCTTCTATTATTATGAAACAAACATTATAAATGAAGTTAGGTGAAGATGAAAGAGCAGTCGTAAAAAGTTAGAACTCAATGACCATTTTTTTTTTTTTTTTTTTTTTTTTTTGACAAAACAAATTATGGCCATTTTGTTTCCCCCATTCTGACCAGAAAATCAGAGTTCTAACTTTTTAAGGCTGCTCTTTCATCTTCACCTAACACTTCATTTATAATGGTTGTTTCATAATAATAAAATCCATCAGTCCATCAGAAGAAAACAACTGTGTTAAAGCGGAAACTCGGATAATCGGTAACTCTACTGTATATTTCATTTTAAAAATGATTTTTAGAATATTTTTATTGGTGTTCACAGGGAATTCATGACCCCTGTGAACCCCCCCCCCCCACTTGGATCCGCCTTTGTAGATTACGTAGTTCAGTATTACATATTTTATCATTACATATTTTAACTTTTAAAATAATTCGGCTATTAGAAAATTAGTAAAATTCTCTTTGTAAATATACTTTTCGGAAGAAAAGGGAGGGGCGCCAAAATCCATGTTTGCCCCGGGTGCAAAAAAAGCTAATTTCGGCCCTGGTACTTTGTATACGATCCCTCGAAGGGCCCAACTCATCTGTGTTCCGATACAGAAAAGTGACATAAATCATGCAAGTCAAACTTTCATAACTCGGTCAATTTAACTGTTAGACGAAAGGGACTTTTTTGTCTTACTTGTTAGTGTGATAATAAATTTTTACTAAATAGGAGTTTTTATCCAACGTACATTTTATTCATAAATTAAAAGTTGATGTAAAATAAACTCATGAATGAAATATTTTTTCAACGTTTCGGTCTAATCTTTAAAACCATCATCAGGATTTTTTTTTCTAAAATATATATCAGCAGGAAATCAATCTATATGCTACATCTTAAAAATTAAATTCAAACTGGGTCTATATGCTATATCTTAAAAATTAAATTCAACCCGGTTTATATGCTACATCTTAAAAATTAGTTTTTTTTTTAGATGTAGCATATAGAGCTATTAAATCGTATTTCGTTTAATATTGATTGTGTAACGTCAAGTCCTTAATTATTATTTTTAAGAAAAGTTTTTATTGATCAAAACGACTTTTAAAATAAATTTTTACTCGTTTATTTATTATTTATATTTTGTAATTTGAACTATATATCAATGATTAACGGATTAGAAATTAGCCATTAGACACCATTGAGAGTGGATATCCTGTATGTGTTTCCCTTTTCCCAGGTATGGTATTTGTTTTATCTAGATGACGATTTCTTTTCCTTTAAAATATGAAAACTGCTTTACTATTAAAATAACTTTATTCTCAAAAATTTCATTTTTTTTTAAATCAAAATATATGCACTGAGTACCCAGCGTAAAGTATATCATACAGTACTTACCATTCTATTATTTTGTTTTGTAATGAAAGAAAATATCTATTTTTTGACATTCTATCGCATACTGTAGCACACTATGGTTCCGCATGAAAAAGTGAAGGAAACGTAAAGCGGGGAAGTGATTTGTTTTATACAAAGCTATATATCTCACAAATGGTATCTCATTTCAAAATATATAAAATTACTGTGACAATAAACAGGACGGAAACTGTCTACTAGGGCATTTTGAAAATGAATAGATTGAAATTGTTTTCCCGTTCCATAAAATTATTATTTTCTTCTATCTTAACAAAAAGAAAGTATTTGATTCATGAAAATGTTCTCCTTTCGGTTTTCGGAGGATTTACACGTTTTAGGTGTCAGAGATTCTGAAAAACATGTTTTTACAAAATGTCTGTCTGCGAAACCTTGAGCCTGTGATTCTCTCTGTCTGTCTCAATGTATGTGACACAAATTTTGTGGGTGCTCTATCTCAAGAACTAATGCTTGGAATTTAATAAAAAAATATAATAATTAAATTATAGTCCCTAATATAGAATGTTGCTGATTAGTTTTTGGTGTAAATCGCTCAACAGGTGGCGCTGCTATGCAGCTTTGTTCACGATTTCTCCAATAGCTCAATCTCCAGAACTAAAGCACGGATTTTCATTAAAATTCAGATTCAGGTATACCGTGATATGAATTATTGCTATTTATATTTTGGAACAAATGGCTCAACAGGTCGCACTGCTGTGCTGCATTTTCAAGAATTTCCACTACAGCTCTATCTCAATAACTAATGCACGAATTTTCACCAAACTTCATATTCAGGTACATCTTGATATGAATTACTGCTGTTTATATTTTGATGTAAATCGCTCAGCAGGTGGCGCTATTATGGTACAATTTTCAGAATTTCCGCTATAGCTCTATCTCAAGAACTAATGCACGCATTTTCATTAAATTCAGACATAATTTGATATGAAATGGTTCTAAATTTATGTAATTTCTTGTACTATTTAAATGATTTAATTGACGTGATTTATGTAGAAGAAAGTTTTGGGATGGCCACAACATACTAGTTTATAGTGAATTTTTATGACTATTTTTTTTTCTAGCAAGTTCGATAGAAATCTGTGTGCTTGATATTCACTGAAAGAAGATTAAATTGTTTTTATTTTTTTCCTTTGGAATTACATCCATAAATATTACAGTTAAAAAATACAGCATTCAGAGCATGAATGAAATATGTTTCCAACATTCCGTGTATAAAAATTTACTAATTTTTTATATTTTTTACACTTTCATTCAATGCTGTTTCCAATTAGAAAATACTTAGTATCAAATATTTTCGAGTACACTGAAGTACTTTAAGAAATATTAATTAAAAAAAAGGAGGTTTTAAAAATTTGTTTGTATTTTACATATAACATGATACAAAATATATCTTTAGATGTAATACAGAAAATTTTGGGTGTATGTTAAAATATTTTAAATAAGTTATTAATTCCTCATTAATTGTGTCAACTCATTAGACAACATTTAAAGTTGGAATAAAATTAAAAAGCCATTAATATAATAAATTAAGAAATTTTATATTTTTTAAGGTATCCGAACACCTTTAAAACGCAATTTTTGACCAAAATATCGATTTTTCATTTTTGCAATAATATTAAAATTGAATCTTTAATCTATCTAAATCCGCTTAAATTTTGTCTGTATCTAAAATAGAACCCGAGTTACAGCCGTTTAAAATTACATCTATTACGTTATTTACATTACGTTATATCTATCCTAAAAGTTATTTTTAGCTTTTTCTCAAAATCAAGTTTTTCAGATTTTTACTATACGCAAAACATCCTAAAACAAAAAAAATATGCATGAAATGCCACGAAATTTTTTGTACTTCTTTTACAAATGTCATTTGAGGGAATAGACTACACTCATGATAATATATTAAATAGTTTTTTAGTTACACTGGTATAAATGACAAACTTGACACAAATTTTGCGAATTTTTCATTACATTAGTACTTTAACTGCCATATCATCAGAGATAGAGATGCGATTATAATGTGTGTAGTCTAAGTCCTAGAGAAAGTTATTCTGTTTGTTATGTAATTTACAAAATGTCAATACATTGTTTTATTTTTGAGTTATCATGTTTTGCGGAAATGTCAATTTTTGGCATAATTTTGACTATTTTTCCCTTTAAAAAATTATTTCTGGGTAGTTGCTAAGATTTATATATTTTTTTCAAAGGTTTAAAGTAAATGTCATTATAAAAAATGCATAACAACAGAAAATTTCAAAAATTTCAAAAAAACACTTCCGAAGGTGTGTGGATACCTTAAAGGTTTAACGAAGCCTAATTTCAAATGCAAAGTATGTGGACATTCAGTCGTTAAACAAAATTGCTTCGTGCAATTTATACTAATTTATTTTAATATAAAAATATACATGCACTGAGACAGAGAAACCTGTCGAACGGTGAAAAAAGACAAATATATATATTTTTTAATTGTGATTTCCCAACTGGACGAAAAATGTTCAGGCGAGGTTTCGAGCAAGGGATCTCTTGGCTGATACTGCCAATGCTCTGCCAGCTGAGTTATCCCGAACGATTCTGGAGGATCTAATTTCCTCAGCTGAGAAGGATTTGAATCAAGATCTCCTCGCTGAATCTACCAATGCTCTGCCAACTGAGTTATCCCGAATGATTCTGGAGGATCTAATTTCCTCAGCTGACCACGATTTGAATCAAGGATCTCTTGGCTGAAGCTGCCAGTGCTCAGTCAACTAAGCTATCGCGGACGAATCTGGAGGATCTAAATTACTCAGCTGGCTAGGATTCTAAACAAAGATCTCTTGGCTGAAGCTACCAATGCTCTGCCAGCTGATCTATCCCGAACGATTATGGAGGATCTAATTTCCTCAGCTGACCAGGATTTGAACAAAGGATCTCTTGGCTGAATTTGGCAATGCTCTGTCAACTAAGCTATCCCGGACGAATCTGGAGGATCTAATTTCCTCAGCTGACACCAGGATTCGAACCAAGGATCTCTTGGCTGAAGCTACCTTTGATCTGCTAATTGATCTATCCCGATCGATTATGGAGGATCTAATTTCCTCAGCTGACCAGAATCCGAACTAATGATCTCTAGGCTGAAGCTGCCAATGGTCTGTCAACTAACCTATCCTGGACGAATCTGGATGATCTAATTTCCTCAGCTGAGAAGGATTCAAACCAAGGATCTCTTTGATGAATCTACCAATGCTCTGCCAACTGAGCTATCCCGAACGATTCTGGAGGATCAAATTTTCTCAGCTGACCAGGATTCAGACCAACGATCTTTTGGCTGAAGCTGCTAATGCTCTGCCAAATGAGCTATCCCGGACGAATCCAGACGATCTAATTCGACCAGCTAAGTTAGGCGAATCAGATCCTCCAGATTCGTCGGAGATAGTTGAGTTGGCAGAACATTGGCAGCTTCAGCCAAGAGATCCCTGGTTCAAATTCCGGCCTGGACATTTTTTCGGCTAGTTGGAAAATTACAACTGGCATGATTTATTTATCAATTAGAATAAATGTGTTAAAATTAATATATTCTAAATGTTTCTTAATCTACGCAAATATCATATAATAGTTAATGGAGCTATACAATAACCTCTTCCGAGTTAATCATGATTTAGAAAAGATATCTTTAACTGTAAAAACTCCAACAAGTTGGTAATTGCACGCCAAACGTGGAAATGAGGTGCGTTCGTACTATAACTAGTTTTATTAATATTTTATGCTCAGTATATTGTTATGAATGTATATTTAAGCGCACTTCATAAGTACATATCAATTTCATTCTGTTCGAAAGGCTATCACATCATTAAAATGCACTTGAAATATTTTTCCCCCATTGGCCGTAATGTAACGGAAAACTTTTGACTGTCCCTGTAATTAAACTATGCATCCAACTCTCATAAAATTTGAAATGACTCGACAAAATTGTACAACAATTATGTATTTAAAATTTCAGACCATTCGGTTGGATAGTTATAGTCGGCTCTGTTATATGCGGACGGGCGGACAGACAGACAGACAGGCGGACAGACAGACGTACTGAACGACGTCTATAGGTGCTAAGTATTTATATAATTACGAACGCACCTAATAAGGAAAATCCTATTATTATTTGGGAAACAATTTATAAAATCATAGTTTCTTTTTCTTCCACTAATTTTTGGAAACGTTTCCGACTATATTTAGTAGTGTATTAATCAGTTTTCTGAAACTGGAATATCAGTTTGTATGGTGCTTTCAACCTTCAGTCAAACAATCTCATCTCTGTAATTGAATTTATATTTGCAACAGTAGCAAAAAAATATTAATTTTAAAGTTAGTATTAATGCAATGAAACACGTTTGTGGAATATGAAAATATTTAATTCAGAACGGATAGTATCCAAAAATTTTTAGTCGCTTTGAAAAAAATAATTAATACACAACAAGAGCTACTCTGAAAGTTTCTGAAAATCCGTAGCAGCAAAAGAAATTTTGTTCTTATAAATTCTTCATTTAATCCTGGAAACATATTTTTTTCTAAAATTTCTAAAATATAGAGCGAGCTTTTTGGGATAGTGTGTAACTTGAAAGAGGTTATTGTATTTTTTCGTTCGCGGTTATATTAGATATTCCTTTATTATGAACAAAAAAATTATTGCCCGTTGAAAAAGTATCATCCCTCTTTTTCATTTATTAAAAAAATATATAATTTATTGCTTTATTTTAAACTTTACTAAAAACTGTATACTATACATCAGCATAAAAATAACCTAAACGAAGAATGCGTTTTTTTTTTTTTTTTTTTTTTTTTTTTTTTTTTTTTTTTTTGTGTGTGTGTGTGTGTGTGTGTGTGTGTGTGTGTGTGTACCAAATAAAAATACATCTGAGTAAATCTACTGAAAATATTTTGACGATAATTATAGTTACATAAAAGAACAAAAGAAAGTGGATTCTTGACTAAATACGTGGCTTGTGATCTTGTTCGTAAATAAAATTACGCATTTCACGTTTATAAATATCCGATAAATGTATAATCATCATTTTTGTTCCATATTAAATGTTATTAAGTGAAAACAAAGCATGTTATATGAAAATTAACTCAATATTGAAAAAAAATCCAATTCCGTATTCTTTCTAATTGCGGTCTTGCTTATTTTTCAAAGATGAAAGCAAAAATGAAAAAAAAAATTGTTGTTCACTTGAAACTTTATCGCATCTTGTATACTATGGTTCAGCATAAAATACTAAAAATAACTGAAAGTGAGAACGTCCCTTTTTTACCCAAGAAAAATAAATCTCGCAAGTGGTATCTCATTTCAAAAAATATTAAATAACTGTAACAATGAACAGGAAAGGAACTGTGCATTATGCCGTCTTAAAAACGAAAAACTTATACTTATTCTTCCGATTTAGAAAAAAATATATACGGAATATTTAAGAGACAATGTGACTATACTTTCTGTAAAATGCATTTTCCTCTTGAGACCTTAAGGTAAAATAATTTTACAAATACACATCCATTGCTTTTGCACAAACAATATGACACCATAGATGACAAAAAGAGCCCTTTTTCTGAAATTGATACTTTAAGAGTTATTTTTCACTGTACGATATTTATAACTATACGATAAATTTGCAATCATCATTCATCTTGTGTATTGTATGTTATTGAAAGAATAGAGAACATGTTATGTGAAAATTCAATCAGTATTGATTAAAAAATAATATTTTTTTTTCAGTTCATGTTTTTTCAAATTTGCATCTTGCTTCATTCTCACCTAGCAAAACAAAAATGAAAAAATTTTTTTGTTCGTTTTTTTTTTTTTTTTTTACTTTATCGAATAGTGTATACTTTGGTTCGGTATGAAATACCAAAGATAACTCAAAGTGAGAACGTCCCTTTTTTTTTTACCCAAGAAAAATAAATCTGACAAGTGGTATCTCATTTCAAGAAATATAAAATGACAGTGACAATAAACAGGAAAGGAACTGTGTACTATAGGCCGTTTTCAACATGAAAAGCTTATACCCTGTTCACACTAGGAACTTAAGATATCTTAGACCGTCAGTTTTGAAGTGGTACCCTCTCGGAATAGATGCCTGTTCACTTCATAAAACTTACCTAAGATATCTCAATAGCGTCATTGTGTCTGTGATCTGAACAAAAGTAAAGTATACGCATGCGCTTAAATTAAAAACGGCGCAACAGCCAATCAGTAAAAGCGAATCTTCATAGCCAACGAGAGTGAGTGGTCGTTCCCGTATCTAGCCGATGTAAGTCGAAACTCACTGAGAGAGTTTGTGGAACTCTCGCAGAGAGTTCGGCAACCTGAGTATCGTAAGGTATCTAGTGTGAACATAGTATTATTTAGGCATTGTTTTATACGGAAAACTTAAGAGGCAATGTGACTATACTTTCTGTAAAATGCATTAGCCTCTTGAGTCCTGAAGGTAAAATAATCCTGAGATACACATTAATACACACAAAATAATTCTGCAAATACGCATTCATTGCTTTTGCACAAACAAAACCGTGCCACAGAATACAGAAAGAGTCCTTATTCTGAAATTGATACTTTAGGAGACCGGTAATTGAGGGGCTCACAACCATAGTAGACCGTGTCCATTTTGAAAAAAAATGAGATAGTCCATTTAGAAGGGGCATAAAATCTGTTTTATACACTCCCTCAGTAAACGAAGCCTGCAAACAGATGACATATATTAGAAAATATGCGAAAATAGACTAGGTTCACTGTGGGAGTGGAGAAAACAAATTTTATGCACCTTTTAAATTAACGATCTCTTTTTTTTTTTTTTTTTTTTTTTTTTTTTTTTTTTTTTTTTTTTTTTTTTTTTTTATAGACTTGGACTACTATGGTTGGGAACCCCTCAACTTACGTTCACAAATATGGATCTAAAATTACTAGCCCCTTAATATATCAATTATGTTATCAATAACCTAAATTCAGTCTATAAAAAAATTAAGGGTTTTAAGTAAGTGACTGATTATACAAATCCCTAAAAGATTTTACTGAAAAAGATTTTTGTTAACTGATGATAAAAGTTTCTTATGTTCTTGACCCTACCTTGAAGATATTTAGCAAACTCGGATGAAAATAACATTTATTTTATGATGAAATAAGTTTCAATGCTGTCATTTAATGATTTTGTTCCAGAGCAGAAATAAAACTAAAAAACGAAATTCTGCTTTTTCAGAATTTACTGTCGCCCCCGATGAAAAAAATATATGTATATAAATATAGATAGTACAAAACATATCTCAGTTTTAAGACTTAAAACACAGGCTTTTATTTATATAAAATGACGTCATCCTCATCCGCTGAAGAATTCTTCATTTACGATAAAGTCTTATGCAACATCTACACTGTAAAAAAAAATACGACCAGTTTTCATGTAGGAATCGGAAAAATAGTTGTCCTTATCGTACCAGAAAATTTTCTGACCCAGCTCGGAATAAAATCCGTAAAATTGAAATAAATACCGTAAAAAACCCTTCTATTGACTATTTCCTTTTTCTACGGATTTTATTCCGAGCTAGGTCGGAAAATTTTCCGGTACGATAAGGGCAACTATCTTTCCGATTCCTACAGGAAAACTGGACGGATTTTTTTACAGTGTACAGTAAATTACGCATAGGACGTCACTATCGCGGAATAATACACAAATCCAAAAAAAGAGATGCCGTCATTCAAGAAACTCGACAAAAAATCGGCTATCTAAGATTCATATGCCTTCATTTGTTTGTAATATTAATATACATACTTAAAATTAAATTTGGTTTGTAATAGCTCCACACTGTAAAAAAAAAAAAAAAAAAAAAAAAATCAGTTTTTTTGTAGAAATCGGAAAAATAGTTGCCCTTGTCGTACCGGAAAATTTTCCGACCCAGCTCGGAATAAAATCCGTTAAAAAAGGAAATAGTCAATAAAACGGTATATCGGAAATTTTTCCGGTACGATAAGGGCAACTATTTTTTCCGATTTCTACAGGAAAACTGGTCGTATTTTTTTACAGTGCGCATATTTTATCAGAAATCATTCCTTTATATATATATATATATTTTTAAGTAGCACGTATTTTAATTACATATTTTTTTTGTTGTTATTAGAGAATGGCAACAAAAAGATATAATTACTATTCCCCAACTATTTTTCCTTTATTTTCTGGAGAATTGGAGTACTTGCGTTGCCAAAATTAAACAAATGGCGCTAAAAACTACAAAAAAATTTATATCTCAAGAATAAATTGAGATGCAGTTTTCCAACAGATTGCATTTAAAAGTACATTTTTTCCCAACACGATGGTATAAAAATTAACAATAAAGTATGCTTAGAAGTTTAAAAAATCACAGTAGAGTATATAACAGTTCAATGATACATCTGGTTTGTGTTGTGGCTAGCAACGCCACGTTATTTTTAGGAGACGAGACTTTAATAGCTAGGAGAATGAAATAGTATTCGGGGGGCTAAAAATTCAGCTAGATAGACGTAAAGTAAAAACGCAAAAAAATTTAAAAGTTTACTTTTTATGAGGAAAAGAATGGAGGTCCACATTTATATACATTGTGTCAGGAGAGGTTACAGAAATCTGCATGTAACAATAAACTGTTCGCAGCTACACTGTAAAATAAATAATGCCAGTTTTCCGGTAGAAATCGGAAAAATAGTTGTCCTTATCGTACCGGAATAATTTCCAACGCAGCTCGGAATAAAATCCGTAAAATACCGTTTTACTGACTATTTCCTTATTTTTACGGATTTTATTCCGAGCTGGGTCGGAAATTATTCCGGTAAGATAAGGACAACTATTTTTCCGATTCCTACCGGAAAACTGGCAGTATTTTTTTTTTTTTTTTTACAGTGTACACTCTCAGAAAAAACTGTAAATTTATGAGCGTTTCCCTTCAATTTTCACGGGCAGACCCTTATTTGATTAAAAACGGTCTGAATTACCATTAAATAAACGGCCTTATCCCTTACATACTTAGATCAACATATTTTTATAGCTCTAGCCCATATGTTAGCAAAAAAAACTTATTGGTAATTGGCTATGGATTTTTTTTTCACGGGGTATGACTGGAATCTCTGCTGCCGGTCTCTGCCCGTAATTTCACAGCAATTTTTTTAACAGTGTATCTATTATATTAAAAATTGGCTTCTTGTATTTTATAACTCCTCTTACTAGATTAACGACCGCAGCGGGATGAAATCAACACTAGTTATTCGCCTGGATAAGAGGTCGCCATATAATATTTCAAAATTTTAAAATTTGAATTTGCTTCTGAGATATTGAATTTTAGTAACTTTTAAAGAAATTTTTCCATGTATGACGACTAAATTACTCCATTTATATGGATAAAATGGTAAAAAAAGGGTATTAAAACGTATTTTCTCATTTTTATTGACAACGTTTCCTCATCAAAATTTAAATGAGAACCTATCTCCAATTTGAATAGATGGTGAAATAAATCTCGGTTAAATTAATTTTTCCAAAATAAATAAATAAAAACATATTGACTGATATTCAAGCTTAATGAATCAATATGTTGAACGAAACAAAAATTGTCTGTCTACAATTTTTAGACAGACGTTCATTTACACATCGTAGATTTTTCATCTTTGCATTAAACTAAGAAAGAATCTTTCACCCCTCTTCACAAAAATTGAATTTAAGGTTAATTTAATTAGGGTAATCGTTCACAAATTTTAGTAATTCGAACTGCTGACAGCTTTATGGAGCTTGTGATCCATGTTAAAACCTTGCAAACCGCTATAAAGCTAATGTTTAACGCCTATACTTGAAGTACAGATAGTTATTGGTGATGTGGGATGTTATTATGAGCCTAAAATTACTTGTCTACTATTACCCCAGATGTTCATAATTACTCCCACAGACTACGGGGTAATTGTGAACATCTATATATATATATATTGTCTGGATGGCATACTACAAAAATTATCAGGTTCCCAACTGAATCTAATGATGTTGCTAAAAACACTCGTTCGGTAGCATACATCCACGATTTCTGTAAATTTATATTTTTGAATGAAAATCTATCGAAACGCACATAGAGTTGGGGGCTACACTGCCTTTGACAGCGTACACAGGTCATAATACGTACGATCCGGTATCTTGAATTTATATTTTTAAACGAAAATAATATTGGTTCCCCACTGATTTATTTTTTAAACCAAACATATCCTATGGTGCCCCAGTTATAATGATTTCGATTTAATTTCCCACATTTAGATATGCTAAACGTTCATCAACAAATGTTCCTGGGGAAACCGAAAGTTTAAACTGCACAAGCAGTCATGATTGTGAGGCCTATTACGACTTAATATGCAACAAACATTCTGAAAAAACTGTTCACTACTGCTCCACACGATGCCGTAGGTACATGATAATGAGTTCGAGCAAAATATTGATATTATGTTAGAGTAATATTAAACTGTTATTGATTAAGAACAACCACTTACCTTTAAGATTTTATCCAGAAACGAGCAATACTCCCAGACACTACATAACCATATTTCTCTTTGAATTGCTAATGAATTTGATAAGCACGAGCAAAGGTATCAACCGTGAACAGCGGGAATGCTCTCGTGTAACTAACCAATGTTTATAATTACCCCAAATCACCACACTATTAATACCGTTTTATAATATTATTTATAATGCTGTTAGTACTAATAATACTATTAATACTTTTATTATTAAAATATTTTTGAAAGATGGAGGATAGAACGTTTCTGAAAGGCGGTAAAGAAGAAAAAAACGTTTATCCTTTAAATGACATTAGTTTTATTTCTTGTAAAGCATTTAATTTTATTCAAAAAGCTAAAATTTTTTATAAGTTTGCTAAATTGACATCATCTTTGTACAACCAGATCCGAAATTAGAAACCAAATCTTGAAAGAACAATATACTTTTCCTACAAAAATCACGTAATCTAAAAATTCAATTTTCGCATTCTTTTAAACTTACATTGTAAATCGGATTTCATACTTAAAATTTAGTGTTTAATAAAATTAATAGTATACATATTTATTCGATATGTACAGTCGTGGAGAAAGGAGTAAACACCCCCTACTAACTCCTCAACAAATTATCGTAAAAGAAAGTTACTGGTACCGAACGATTGGAAATAAAGTCTACTTTTAAATGATAAATATAAAATTTGATTAGAGGGCCATTTAAATATTAAAACGAACCCAAACTTCATTTTTTCAGTAGCAATACCCAATTTTAACGAGATACTTCAAATATTTAGTTCAAACTAAGCCCAGAAACGAAATTTCAAGTCATTTGGATGATAAGTGTTTGAATTCTAAACGTTCAA
Organism: Maratus speciosus; assembly: GCA_963932465.1. NCBI lineage: Eukaryota > Metazoa > Arthropoda > Arachnida > Araneae > Salticidae > Maratus > Maratus speciosus. Next base: position 508,309,856 of record OZ010786.1, on the reverse strand, counting down.
AATTTAGTGCTGTCAGGCTATCTCAGTTTCAATTCACTCAGAAATTTCACATAATTTCAAAATATCACATTCTCGGGGTAGCTTTTTTTAAATATTTTTTATTTAATCTTGATAAGACGGCACATCACAAGTAGAACGGCACATAACACATAGACACAAAATAAAAAAAGCGCGAATAACTTTCTACATGTTAGCACAACTCAAAACAGAACACAACTACAGTCAACGCTGTAACAGAACACTCTCCCCCTCACAGCATTTCTCATTCGGCAAAGCTCACGGAAAACGGTCACGTGACTGCCGGTAGAGTCTATTTGTTTTAGAACGGGTGGCGCGCGTTACATCCTCCCCCTCTGTTTCCGATTTACGTCTCGGAGAGGAAACAGGATGCTTTCTGGGTCTTCCTCTTTTCCTTAAGGGTGCAACTGGAATAGTTTCAGTTTCTTGAAATGGTGACAAAGCGGAAACATGGTAAGACCCAATTCGCTCAGCAGGATTGTCCAGGCTAGCAATGTCATATGTCACTAGTGACTTTTGAGTCAAAACTATGTATGGCCCATCTCTCTTAGGCATAAATTTGGCTGTTTTATTTTTACTTGCTTTGCTCACAGGATGCAAGTTAACCCATACTTTATCACCAGGTGTGAAATACACTCGTCTACGATTTTTATCGTAATATTTCTTCCGCTGATCTTGTTTCATTTCAACACGCTCTTTCACACTTTTTGAAATATTTGCAAGACGTTTAAGATATGGGGTTATTTCCGGAACAAAATTGTCATTTTCCACAACAGCTCTAAAATCATTCACCACATCATCGATTGTTCTTAATTCTCGACCAAATTGCAGGTAGGCGGCAGTTTGGCCAGTTGTATCAGATTTGGCAGAGTTCATAGCAAATCTAATAAAAGGAAGTTTATCAATCCAGGAGCTGTGTTCATCCCCAACAAGGATTGCTATTCGAGGTTTCAAGTCTCTATTTTTGCGTTCGACTGGATTGGCCTGAGGATGGTACAAAGGTGTCAATGATTGGTCTATTCCAAGAATGTAACAAACTTGTTGTAGAACAGCGCTCACAAACTGAGGGCCGTTATCACTTATGAGTCTTCTTGGGATACCATAACGAAGGAAGATCTCTTCAATCAGAGTAGTTGCACATTCTTGTGCAGTAGCAGTTGTTAAGGCAAATAGTTCGACCCATTTAGTGGCACAATCTTCTACTATAAAAATCCATCGATGCCCATCTTTACTAGGAGGCAATGGTCCAAAGAGATCAATGCTGAGGGTCTCAAATCGCTGAGCATAAGCAGGTGTTCGTAATAAACCAGCTGGTTTCTGATTTGTTGCTTTATAACGAGCGCACTCTGGGCACTTTTTCACATATTCAGAAATGTATGCTCTCATGCCTGTCCAATAATATCTTTTAGCAATTCTCTGATAAGTTCCTGCTTCACCATAATGTCCGGCTGAAGGATCGTCATGATGAAGTTTCAAGATATTTTGTCTTTCTTGTATTGGAATGACCAGTTGCGCTTCTTCGGCATCTGATTCGGGAGCATACCTATAAAGCACACCTTGATTCATCAGGAATCCTCTATCGGTCCAATTTGCGAAATCTTCGCTTTTCTGTTCATCTTCAAAAGAATCTATGATCTTTTTAAGGTTTTCATCTTGCAACTGTGCTTCTCTGATATCTTTTGGACTTCTTGTTGGCATGTCTATGCTGACAAAATTGCATGTCTCACAGAAAGCAGATTGATGATTACAGACAGGGCGTGACAGCATGTCAGCCACAACATTTGATTTTCCAGGTTCATATCCTATTTTCTTCTTATCAATTCCTTTCTTAGCAGGAGTCATCCGATTAGGTGGTGCAGCAACAGGAGCACTATCACCTGTATTCATACTATGCTCCACAAACGGGGTTGTCTCTCCCCCTGGTTGAAAACATTTTTCATACCTTTTGAGAACATCATTAATGTTGTCCCTTTCATCGGAATTTAGATTTTTGCCTTCATCTTCATGTAAAGCATATGGACTGACTTCGACCGCACCAGCTGACGTATTATTGTCTTCTTCATATTCATCCACAAAATAAAACTTTTCCTGAGGTTTATCACTGAAATACCATGTTTTGTTAGCAGTATCTAACACTATGTTAGCATTCTGTAAGAAATCCATACCTAAAAGAGTTCTATTACCCTTGGCATCTGGTAATACGATGAACTCCGTTTCGAAGACTCGGCCTTCAATCTCTACGGGCACAGTGGCAGACAGAGTGTCTCTAACTACCGTAATTCCGTCAGCTAACGTTACTTCATGAGTATGAGGGTTCAATGCAACACCAGTTTTTAAAAATAATTTATACATACGTTCTCCCGCAATAGAACGATTCGCTCCCGTATCTGCACAGACTAGCACCTTCTTATTGCAGATCGTGATAGGCACATTTGGAGCTGAAACTGCTGATGTATTTAAACTATATAGCTCAAGACGATGTGCTTGAACAGTTTGTTTTTTAACCGCAGGGGAACAATCTGGACATTTCTTCTTTATAAATCCCAATTTACCACAACCATAGCAAACAATATCGGATTCTATGCGTCGATTAGCAAACTTAGGGGAAGATCTGTCTTCTTTTGGAGGCTTACTCTGCTTCCAATTATTTTCTCGACGAGAAAACTCTTTTTATCTTGGGGTACAACCGGATCCCTTTTAGGAAACGTAGATCTAATAATGTCATACGCATCTAATTTTTCGGCAAGGTCGACTGGCGAATTTAAATTTTCCCAATCATCTAACATATGTTGTTTGCATTCAACAGGCACGCGCCTTTTCATTTGATCAGCTATGATAAGATCTTGAAGGGCTTCAAAAGACGTTACAGTTAATTCTTTAAGCCAGTTTTCAAAATAAGCTCGAAGTTCGAAATAATAATCTCGCCAAGTAATTTCTTTGGACTTGCGATGCGTAAAGAACAGCTGTCTAAACTTTTCGGCACTAATTTTAAACCTTTTTAGAAGTAAATCTTTAACGTGTGAAAACTTTGAAGCGTTTTCTTCTGATTCACGAGCGATAAGCGTAGAGATAGAAGATGGTACAACACTGAGTAAGTACGAAACCCATAGATGCTCTGGTACCTTCGAGAGCTTTAATTGACGTTCCAGGAGCACCAAAAACAAGGTTACATCATCAGTTTCTGGCCTGAATGTAGGCAACAGCTTTTGGATATCTATCTTACTCTCCGGATGAGACATTACCCCTGCTGCATTACCACCTACAGCTCCACTGGAAACACTTTGGCTCTGAGCCTGTAACTTGAGCTTCTCAAGCTCAAAATTCATCTCAAGCTTTTTTAACTCTAACTCTTCCGCTCTATGCTTTTCTTCTAATTCTAATTTGCGCTGTTCTAACTCAGCTGCTTTTTGTTTTTCCTCTAAGTCCCGTCTGCGTTGTTCTTCCTCGCGAGTCGAAATTTGGTTTCTGACTAATGAATTTACAAAATCAACTTCGTACGAGGGGGAGGATTTAATTTTTTCACGCAATGTGACAACTGTCATAGAGGGTTGAACATCTAAATTCATTTCTAACGCAACCTGATATAAATCCTCTTTACGAGCTTTATTAAGTTCAGACATTTTAAACTTTAGCAAAACAACAAAACGAGTACCCCACAAATGCCGAAAATTCGTTTAAATTATTCCCCAAACGTGTGAGCTTTGCCGTTACAACTCATATAAACAAGACTTTAATAAAGCAAAACAGTAAGGTTTAACATTAGCAAAACTCTTACTACAAAACAAAACAAACTTTACATCCCTGCAGGTATAAATAAACTGGATTGTCATAACGCGACATTTAATCAAAACAATATTTTAACCAATATAAAGCCATTTACTGAATAGTTAACACTTTCAAACAATATTCTAAATAATATAAAACACATAACTGAATAATTAAAATTTCAACCAATATTATTATTATATTACTAACGCTACTTAATATCGGTTTCATTCAATATCACTTTAAAAGAAAATAAAGTTTCTTTTATAAACAAACAATAAATGCAAAAACTTACTCATTCCGTTTTGGAAATTAATCACATTCAAGGCTTTTTCATCAATAAATCAGCAACTCAAAATTAAATACTTACGTTTAGCATTTAAATAATAACAAACACTTAAATAAAAATAGTAATCATTTCTCTTACGAAACCAATGAAAAAAAAAATAAATAAATAAAGACGTATCTTTATGAGAATTGCGATAGAATTATAAATAACATTTTAACAACCTATATTTGACTGAAAACAGTTTATTTTTTCCTCTTTTAAAAGAAAAGAAAAAAAAAATCATGGAACATAAATGAATAAATACTTCTTTCGCTTCCGCTCTCACTCACTCTCTTTTCTTTCTTTTTTTTTTATGAATCAAAATATTTTACTTAAAGCAAAGTAAAAATTAAAGACACATGAACAGAATCAAAGTAAAATTTTCAGAATAATGGGTGAGGGAGGGGGGAAGGGGAAATATGCAATACAAACATGACAGGAAAATAATAGAATGAATTAAAATTTAATAATGTCAAAAATATTTAGAATTTTTAGAATATCAATGTTACGAAGTCAAGAATCTGAAGAATGCATTCTTTTTTAATAAAAATATTATGGATCCATTCTATTTAAAACGCTTACTTGGTAAAAATATTTTGTAGAACAAACAAATCTTGTAGAATAAACCACTATAGGCACAAACACTGTAGGCACCGTTCTAAGAACAAATGAAGTGAAAGGTTTTTTAAAAACACTCATATCGCAGCATTTTTCTTTGTCGTAAACAAAACAATTTGCAGAATAGCTTTCGAAAATAACAACACATATCACATCGTGTAAAGCTGATGCATGAAAATGGCAAAGGTAACGAAACAAAAATTAATCTATAGACCATGGCGAACATACCTCACAAACTTACGACGACGAATTATTCTGTGGAATTATAGGAACATATTTTTATACGCAACGACCGGTCGTGCCATTTTTTTTTTCTCTGCTAGTTGAAAACCACACTTCTTGAATAAAAATATATTACTATATCACTTGACTTGAAGAATGATGAAATAATATTGCGAACACTTTTGAAAAATTTGGATGTGAACATTCTTCTTCGAATTCGTGGCCCGAGTTGGGTAGCCAATTGTCAGGCTAGCTCAGTTTCAATTCACTCCGAAATTTCACATAATTTCAAAATATCACATTCTCGGGGTAGCTTTTTTTAAATATTTTTTATTTAATCTTGATAAGACGGCACATCACAAGTAGAACGGCACATAACACATAGACACAAAATAAAAAAAGCGCGAATAACTTTCTACATGTTAGCACAACTCAAAACAGAACACAACTACAGTCAACGCTGTAACAGAACACTCTCCCCCTCACAGCATTTCTCATTCGGCAAAGCTCACGGAAAACGGTCACGTGACTGCCGGTAGAGTCTATTTGTTTTAGAACGGGTGGCGCGCGTTACAGTGCTTCTAATGTTAAATTACATATTCATATTTTTATTTATATCTCCTAGAATTATACTCCTAATGGGCTATTTTTTGGGTAGCAATAATACTAATATTAAACATAAATACGTTGAATTTGTAATTTTTATAATTTTATGATATGAATTATGAATTATGAAATTAATATTCGAAAAAATTATGAATTGCGACCTACAATTTTTTTAATGAATTTAGATTTATTGAGTCCTGCTGTATAGAAATCCAAAATTTCACATTTTTCTTCCAAGTAGTTTTCAAATTATGCTTAAAAAACGGCAAAATGATGGTTTAAGAGGCCGTCTATGATAGAAGTGACTAGATACTTTGACATTTCTTCTGCTATCCTGTAATCTATCAGGCTTCATTCACTTCTTAAGGTGCCTTGATCAAGATGGGGGCTCTCTCAGTCAACAATGGAGTTCCGAACTTCAATTTGGATACAGCCCTTAAAATACGCTCGTTTTAAAATAATTAATTTCTCAGAAACTTGTGGTACGATTTGTATAAAAATTTGATTTTAGGCTAAATGAGAAGGGCGTAGAGTTCATTTATGCTGTCAGAATTGTGTACTGCTATTGAAAAAACAAAGTTATGGTTCGTTTTAATATGTAGATGGCCCCTTAAACAAATTTTATCTATATTATTTAAAAGTAGACTTTATTTCCAATCGTTCGGTACCAGCAACTTTCTTCTACAATAATTTGTTGAGGGGTTAGTAAGGGGTGTTTACTTTTCTTTTTCACGACTGTACCATAATATTGCATTTTTTTTTCCATTAAGAAATCGAAAAACCTCATGAGTGCAATCATAATCACACATGTAATCTTCACAAATCAATTTATTTAACAAAACATTGTCTAGACTTCCAAGTCATTATGTCGTAGCTTTTTTAAAATTTTCTTTCGACCAAGATGGTTAAACGACAAACATATTTAAGCTCCTACCTTTTAACTAGAGAATCATTACCCCTTATTTACAAGAAACAAAATTAAAGCTGAAACGCACATTTTAAAATAATTATTTCCTAATGATGGCGATTAAAACTTTAAGAAGCCCGCTAAAAATGTAACGAAATAAAATGACATTTTTGTAAGCATTTGTTTAAGTAGCATCTTTGAAAAAGTTCCTCCAAATTTTGCATTTTTTTAAAATTTCAGTTCTTTATAAAACGATATTTTTCCGGAATTAATGTCGTCATTTTTTCGAAAGTCCAAAATTATATGCCAAATTTTGAAAATATCTGACAAATAATTCATTGACAATCTTCATTATTACTGAAAAATGTTAACGTATATTGTAATTATGATTTATTACTTTAAATGTAGTATTTAATAATAATAGTATTACATTTATTTTTGTAAATGCACAGTATAATCAGATCCCCCCCCCCCCCCACACACACACACAGACACAAAAAAAAAGAAAGAAAAAGAAAAAGAAAAGAAAAAAGAAAGATCTTATGACATTTTAATGCAACACATGGTTTGTTACGTCATTTAGTAGATAAATAAATAAATAAATAAATAATGTAATTTGTATCCACCAGAATCGTTGTTAAAACTAAAAAAAATGCTATTTACAGAAAAACAATGTTTTATGCTAGATTTCGTATCCAGCGATTTCTGGAGTTCCATTACCTGAGATTTATTCTGTTGAGCTGAACCAGGTTTCAGACCAGATGCTGTTTATCATCAAGGTTAGCTGGGTGAAAAAGTTCGACCAGAGTCGTCCGGGATAGCTCAGATGGCAGAGCACTGGCGGCTTCAGCCAGGAGGTCCCGGATTCGAATCCTGGTCCGGACATTTTTCGCCCAGTTGGAAATTTACATCTAATGTTTTATGTTGAAACTAACATTACATTTATTAATTTGCATTTCCATTCAGTGCTGTTTCAAATTTACAATTATATAATTCTAGTTCTGTTAACTTACATTGAAAGTATAGTAACTGAAAATAACATTTTTGAATTAATCGTACATTTTTTTATAACAGGAAATGAAAACAGTAGAGGCAAGTTAAAGTAGTATTATTCATTATTCTACATTTGCCACTCAGCGAAATAACAGGTGTGAATTCCAAACAGATTTCCTGCTTCACACCGGCGACTCATTTAACCTTTTTTCTAAAGACCCTTTAGTGTTTAAACAATTTTAACTTTTAAGTTCGTAATTTTTTTTTGTTGTTGTTCGTTAATTTTATAGACAAGTCACCTCTGGTTTAGGGAATACCCGGATAATGTATTTGTGTTACTTATTCCATTTTCTCTCTTAATTAAATTATTTTATTAATTTGATGTTTATTGCTATTATGATATTAATAGAAATTACAATGATAAATAGTGTCATCAAATGTTGATATTGAAGCTTTAAAAAACGTTCGGTGTTTGGAGAATACTGCTTGTGTTTTTACGTTGCCACAAACGGTCTGTGCTACATTATTTCTATTTAAATTACAGTCATTCAGGGTAACTTTGAACCATGGGTGTAACTTTGCACCACCTCCTAATTTTCAATATTTTTGACTCCAAAAGACTAAATAAACTCCAGAACTGTGCTCTGTTGGCAAGGTTCTAAACTGGGATTTCTACTCTGTATTTTAGAAAATAAATTAACAACATTATGCGCCATCTAACTATTTTTGTGAAGTACTGTTTTCAAGTTAATTTTGAATGCTGTTTTGAAGTTGTTGTAATCCAATTAAATTTTCATAGTAAGTAACAATATACTCATTTATCCGACATATCGTTATCTAAATGTTGTAAATGAGTTAATATTTTGTGATTATTTATTTATTAATAGTTAATAAAATGTAAAATAAGAAGGCACTAACATTTTACCACATTTTCAGGGTAACTTTGAGCCGGCTCAAAGTTATACTGATGTTTATAATTTACTGATTATAGGTGCTACTGTCAAAAATTCCCCATATTTTCACGTATATCATATATAAATGCCGATAGTGTGCAATAGATATAACATGTAAATATTTTCACAAATATGTGTAAAATACATAAAATTCATTTAGAGGCGTCATTAGGGGCGGAGCTACAGAAATCTGACATTTCATACGTTCGACATTTTTTATTCTTGTTTGAATAATACTTATGTATTACTGTAACTATGGATGTATTATTGAGTTAAAACATTGAAAATTGTTTTTCAGTGCATTTTTATGTTTTATATGAACAGTAAACAGTTTTTTTTATATCTAAATATTCATGATTCTCTTCTTCCACTTCTCTCATGCATAATATTTGCTGCAGTATCATAAATAATACAATTCTTGTGATGTTGGGAAATGTAAATTCGGAGTCTTTACATATCTGAAAACATTTTTGGGGTTCAAAGTTGTCCTAACAATATTACTTTTTTTTTATAATGAATTATTTTAGATAATATTTATCACATGGTACTAAGTTACCTAAATGGCGGGGTAACTTTGAACAAGGTTAAAAATTCATTTTTTTATTGCTTTTATCATTATTATTCCTTAATTTTTGATAGTCATACAATTATTTAGGATAATTTTTCTTCTCTTTTCTGCCCCTAGTTGCAACAATATTCTTAAAATAAGAATGTGGCATATGAAAATAGATAAAATGTGGATCAAGTTACCCTGAATGACTGTACTCTTTTTTTATTAATTTTATGTTTATTATATTTATGCTACTATTGCCCAATTCACTGAAAATAATATCATTAAAATATGTTATATATGCTTCAAAATGGCTTGGCGATATAGTATGACTTCCATGTTTTTATGTTAGTACAAACCCTCAGTGTTAAAGGTTAATAACACTAGCTAACATTTGCTTGAACTATTCTCAGGTAATCCATTGCTTGATTAGTCATACTTAGTCCTTCCTGTTTTTCTTTTGCATGCCTATAAATCACTCGAATTATCGTTTTCTTAAATCATTTTTAATACTTTCCCATATAGTTAAAAAGGCTTTATGATTTCGGTTTGTCTGTCAGTGTCTTCTTCCCAATGCTTTAACTCGCGTACATACAGTCGGATTGCCACGTAATTAATGTATGCTATTCAGGTTTTTACTAAACATTTTTTGATTCTGAAAATGAAACGTGAATTATTTCTAGTTAGTTTACAGGTGCACTCTAAAAAATTCCGTTACGTTATGGTCTATGGGAGAAATTCGTTTGCAATGTGTTTTGAAGATGTTGCACTATTTTAAATTGACTTAAATTGGAACTAAAAAAAAATTCTTAAAACACTATCAAAAACTTTTAAATGAAGTTTTTGATGGTGTTTTAAGTATATCCTTTAGTTTCAATTTAAGTCAATTTAAAATAGTGCAACAACTTCAAAACACATTGCAAACGAATTTCTCCCATAGACCATAACGTAACGGAATTATTTAGGGTGTACCTGTTCACACCAGTTTCAACTTATTTTATTTGACTTAAATTGATATACAGGAAGTGCAGGAAAAGATGCTTACTGCAGAATATGGTGTATATAGTATTTATCGTTCATTTACAACAGGGACACATGACAGAATTCGGTAACTTTACTGTCTATTGCTGGGGGTGCGTTTCAAATTGGGATATGCGTTTTTAAATTTAACCATCTTCTTATATTAATAGAAATTTATAATTCTATAGATAATTTACAGGGTTGCTCAAAATATCTCGAGTACATTTCACTTTAATGGCGAAAATTTCTTATAAGGAATTTTATCCTGTATTATAAGTTTCTTAAATGGACTAAATTTGTGTTTGCTATGTAGTATATGAACAAACTTATAGATTATAAAAAAAGATTAACAGAAGAAATCGGATATTCCGACTATAGATGATAATTGTGGAAACTGGGTATTTTATTGTGTTATGAGTTTTGTATATTATTTAATTAGATATATTAATTCATTTCACTAAATGGTGAGCTTTCGCTACAGTATTGTTAATACGTTGGAACTTATTTCACATCCCAAGGTGGCCGCATAATTTTCCTTACTTTTTCTGTATATTTATAACTATTTCAATTAATATTTCAAAATATTAGATTTATATCTGAACAAACAATATACGAGATTATTTTAAATAAAATACAGTACAAAGTCTAAAGTTCGGAATCCTCGGGACTTTACCAAGTCGGAACTTCAGATTTTTCAGTCGAGAACGTATTTATATAATTACGCATGCACCTAATAAGGTATCAATAAATAAAATTCTACAGCAAAATCCCTTTTACATTTATTTATTTGTTATAACTGGTAATGTGGTTTCCAGCATTTGTAATATTTTCATGAGTATAACAAAACGATACATAATCCATTATTAATTCATTGTTTGATCAAGAAAATTCCTTGCATTGTTCTTTAATCAACTCAGGAATTCGTGATAATATATTATTAATCAAATGAGTGCTACCACTTATTCTGTAAACATTTATCAATACCATATTTATTTATTTTTGTTTGTATAGTAATTACTTAAATAGGAAACTACAGTGTGCTCGTCTTATTGATAAACATAAAAATATTATCCTATTGTTGCAAATAATAGAAAAGTTTCAGCTGTATTTGTTTTTTATTTGGTAATGAAATCTTTATTATTATACCGTGACAAATGGAACGGGTATTTTTCATATCCATTAAATTAAGTTTAATTAAAATTTACTATTATTCTACTGATAGTTTGATTAACAATTTTCATAATGCATTATATATTTATGACTAGAGAGAGAGAGAGAGAAAAAGAAAGCGAAACAACGGAATTTTAATTGAAAGAAAGTACCTTGATTATTACTTTAGTTTCTTTCCTTGATATATGTGTTAAAGGGAAAACAGAAATTTTATGTTTTTTTTACTAACATAGTACGCCACTTTTACGAAATAACAAGACTTCTGATACGTGTTTGTCAAGTAACAAAAGTTACAAAATCAAAAATTAAGTAACAAAATCTTAACTATTTTAACGCAAAATGCAATGGTCGATTATTGTTGAAACAAATTTTGTACATTTGATTTGAATTACTTTTGCACATGTGGAAAGTTGTCTAAAATGTGGACACTAACACATTTTGGCCTACCGAAAGAAATATATAACTGAAAAAAAATCGGGCAATCTATTTTACTTTTAGAGTAAGCCGTAGAACCTAGACCAACAGAACTCCAGTCTGTTTGTTAGAAAAAAATCCTTACATCAGACAGGAAAAGTGTTTTTTTGGCAAATGATCGAAGTTTTGGACAACCGATTCGGTAAATTAGGGTACTCATATCAATCAACATAAATTTGAAGCTTTATGCGAAATTTTACTGGGCAAATTAACTTGGACACCAAAATATGAAGTTATGAATACGGAAAAGGATAGCAAACCAATTGTTGTTATTATTGTTTTCAAAAGATACTAGCTATGCAAAATACATTGCTTTCTTTTTCTCAACTAGGGGGCTCTACCCCCTACGAGCTACGCTCGCCAACACCCGTTCAGACACCTCAGACTCTATAAGCACGTTAATTTGTTCAGCTTTAAAAAATTTCGGAAGATTGAATTATAATTTAAAAAACAGGGCGATCTACCTATAAACGGGTTTCTATTCATTTCTCTTTGATTGGAGAATTTTAAGTGCAAATCAGCTGCCGTTAAAAGATACAATGGCTGTTTTCGTCTTTGATTAAATAAAATCAGTTAAACATTTCAAAATAAGCTAATGTAAATTGAATTCAATAAACAGAATCGCTGTCTCCCGGTATTTTTTAACAAAACGAAAAAAATGTTATTTTAAATAAGACATTTTAAATGTATCGTTTTTAATCTGACGTAATTTTCACCAAACTTTTCTTTCTCTTTTTAATATTCACATGAATATACGTTTCTTAGAAATGAAATATTATTTGCGCTGTCCTAACAAAAATAGTTGAAAATGTCATCTCAAAATATCAAATGTCTCGCGCAATTTTAAAATTTAAACAATTTTGCAATATTATTTTTTGCTCCTTTTGCGTAATAAGTGTAATGTGACGTAAATGCGAAGTAATTTCTCCTAATTAAGACTTCTAACGTATGTTAATGAATTTATTATTTGACAATATTCTTTCTCTTTTAAAATTCACGTGTAAATATAGTTTTTATGACGTAATTTTCAATATGTTCCTGCTTTTTATACCTAATTATTTAATTCTAATTAGAATGATTTTTTTCTGTTTATAATAGTCACGTGTAAAGAAATTTTTGTATTTGAAGCAAACATTAATGTTTACGCTGTTTATACAGTTGACAACAATTTAAATTAATATCATTTTCTAAAATATGGAAAAAATATCTCTCGAAATGCGGAAAATTTGAATTTAAAATAGAAATAAAACCTCAAAAATGAGTTAAATTAAAAAAATAAATACAGTCGGCACACAGCAACTACAAACGAATAAAATGATCTAAAAATGATTCAATTCCCATGCATAGTTTTTGCTCCTATAAACTTTTATAATGGAATGATTTTGTCCATTTTTAGCATTAAATATCTCTTAAAATAATTCTTCGATTTGAAAACTGTCTGCATCAGCGTGTTTATCAAACATTTCTCTATAATACTACCGATTTTCATATTTTTGTATGCAATATTGTTCATAATATTAACGAAAAAAGACACCGGTCACAAAAAATTCAAAACCCACGGCGGCGGCGGTGACAGAGTTAGTTGTTTTTTTTTTTTAGAATAGAGAGATAAACTGCTATTTTGCTAGTTTTTCAGATTTTTAGTTTTCATTGTAATACATTTTTTTAATTCTTTTTTACATTTACAATCCAGCATTATTCACAAATAAACGTTTATAAGACATTAAAAAACTTAATAAGAAATATAACACCACTAAAGTCGCCGTATTAGCAGAAAATGACGTTTGCTAAAAAACATGGTGTCGCTCTGTGTAGATGTAGGATACTTTAGCAAGCAATATATCCAAATGTAACTTAAATATGTAAGAAAAATTGCTGTAGTTTTACATTCGAATGTACAAAGATAGCTTGATCAGTTCCAATACAGACCACTACGAAATCGAAAAGAATAAAAAGAAAAGAGTCCAGTTAAACTTATGGCAATGAGCTCACAGGCTATTCACACTGATTGTATATTATACTCTTATTTATGTCGATTATTCATAAAATAAAACTCACCCTTTTGTAGCAAAACGGTAAATAAATTAAGGGGATCGTTCCCCCCTTTTCTCCTTTTATATGAACCTCCAAATCTAATCAGGGAAGAGCCTTAGGAGAATAAATCGGTGCGCCAAATTTAAAGCAATGCGGATAATTCTGCGTGGAAAACACATTTAACTAAATTAAAGGAGGATTATCCCCCCTCCCCCTTTTATACCCAGCCAATGAGCCTCCAAATCTAATCAAGGAAGCGTGTTATAAGAATAAACTATTATACCAAATTTGAAGCAAATCGGATATTTCTATCAACACTTATCGCGTTACGCACAGTCGTGTAAAAAAGTACACACCACCTACTAACTCTGCAAAAAAATATTCGTAGAAGAAAGTTTCCAGTATGAAACGATTGGAAATTAAGTCTACTTTTAAATGATGCATATAAAATTTGCTTAAGGGGACATCTTAAAATTAAAACCAGCCCAAACTTTTTTCAATAGCAACACCCGATTTCGACAAGATATTTTAAATCTTCGGTTCAAACTATGCTTAGAAATGAAATTTCGTGTCATTTGGATGATAAGTTTTTGAATTATAAACATTAAAATTTTAGAGCTTCTAGTGTTATTTACATTTTCATATTTTTATTAATATCTCCTGAAATTATAATCCTAATGTGAAAATTTTTTGTGTGGTTATAGTACTAAAAAACTCAAACATTAAATTTTTTATTTTAAAAATTTTATAATATGAATTATGAAATTAATATTCGAAAAAAAATATGAATTGAAACCTACAATTTTTTTGATGGATTTATATTTATTATGCCCTGCTTTATGCAAATCCAAAATTTCAAATTTTGCTCCCAAGCAGTTTTCAAGTTATGCTTAAAAATACTCAAAATGCTGGTTTAAGGGGCCGTCTATGATGTGCAGACAAGCATAATTTAAATATATATATATTACTCATGTTATTGGAGCATTTAGTCTGGGATTACGGTGCCTCGCTTCAGATCAACTTAAAGCATTAGTCTGTGTTTCGATGTAAACAAAGCGTAAAATTTATTTCAGTACCTCGCGATCTTACGTTAACGTATAATCCTTTCTACGTTCATGTGCTATGCAAATTATCAAAAGAGATCCCGATATTGCTAACAGTCTCATTGAAACAATGACATGGATATTACAATTTTTATTTATAAAAATGGTTTCTATACATCATATTAACAGATCCTCTATTTTAAATTTAAGCAAAAAATGTGGTTATTCAAGTGGGGAGGCGGGGGTGGAGGATTTTGTGACCTCTTATTTCTTGTTTACTAATCTACCCATAATTTTCGCTATTTTTTTTTTTGTTGTTGTTGTTGTTGTTAAAGTTTCATCACATGAAATATTTTTTCTTATTTGGTGTAATCATATTTTTTATTTAGATAAATTTCAGTATTTTAAAATTTTGGCAGCAAATTGCTGCAACTATTGCTTTTTAAAATTCATCATGCGGACAAGTTATACATGTTTGCGTTTGGTTGATGTTTAATTTTAATGAAAGAAACTATGATGGTCATATTAACATTAAATTTCAGCGAGCAAAGCTTAATTGTTAAAGTAAACTTTATAAAACTTTATAAATAACATTTACACCATTATTATATCCATAATGTAGTTATTGATATACGTATAGTTATGAACATAATTTACTGAGATCTCGTTAAATTGTTTCCTGTCTTACACCGAATATATGTTAGATAAAGTATTCCAACGAAAGTATTTTATCCTTAGTTAAAACTGCTATTTAGCCTTTTACTAACTTTTGTATATCAATCAAAAATTGTAATCTTTACAAATAAGTACCGAAGTAAAGTTTTTAACCCATAAATAAAGTGTTTTAAATAATTAAACCTTCTCTTCCATAGCTTGAAATTTAGATCTATTCGTGTAGGCAGTCTAATTTAAAAATATTTTAAAAGCTATTTTTCTGACTTTCCTACAGGGAATTTTCATGACAATCGGAGGTAGTGTGAAAAATATATAAAATATAAACAAAAAGAAAATTCGAATAGCAAGTTTTTTTTTTTGCCTACCGGCATCAATGAGATTTACAATGCAAAATTTCAAATATAATGGTAGAATAAGTTTAATCATAGAAGTATTAACCCTATTTCAATGAGAATAACCAATGTAAAGTTATTCTGATGTCTTTTGGACTGTGACTTCTCGACAGTTATCTGTTTCTTGGCCCGCCTCATTGATTGCGGCGATCATTCCGATGCCGTAAATAAGGTAAATGCTCGACTTATGGAAATAATCTAAGTTGTGTTACATCTATTCTCCTTAATTTACCCTAAAACCTTTAAAAAATAGACAATTATAATGGTTTAAGTTCTAAATTAAAAATAACCAACTACCGACAACAGATTACCGATATAAACGAACAAACATTTCAAAAATTATGGTTATTTTACAAATGTAAACAATCTGTAGTGATTTATACATTTTTTAAAATTATTTGATAAAAATTAAAAAAAACTTTCGCGCATTGAATATTTTAATTTCTGTAGTATTAATATGCCTCTGACGTCATTCGCCTATGAACCAATGAAAATAAATTTAATTTAAAATCAATGTCTTAAGAAACTCAACTCTATTTTTGGTATTTTATGTTATCCAGGTGCAAATTTCATCAAAAAAGGTTCTTTTTTTTTTCATGAATAGTAGTTATTTTTTTCGAGTGTGTGGTGTAGTAACAATGCTTTAAAGTTGAAATAAAATGCTGTGGTATTTATTATCATTATAATTGCTAAGTATTTTAAAGGAAATGAGTGAAATGCATGTATTTTAATCGTATGCAATATATGTATTTTGAATGTTTGTTTTTTAAATAAAAGTTATGTTTTTTAATGAAATGGATTAAATGTTTATATTTTAAGTGAAATTAATGCAGTATGAATAATGCGAATGGAAACAATATTTGGTGATTTATCACATCGGCAAGCTAATATAAAAGTACTCTATTTTCTGAGTATTAATGTTATAAACATAGTCTTGAGTTTGTTTGTTTCAGGTTTGTATGTTTAATTTATCTTTGAAAAATTGATTTTCTTTTTTTTTTTCAACCTTAATTACTGCTCAACGTCGCACAGTTTAAAATTTTACACCGTTGAATAAGGAGGATGTACTTTCAAATGTGGGATGTTTGAAAACTGTATTTCAATTTACAGGCCTTTTATGATTTTTAAACCAAACAGAGTAACCATTTCAGAGTAATTATGTAAATATTTTTATCAGTTATTTCAACTTTTAAGGGCAAACCACGATTTCTACTCATCGCCCTAGGACGGGCATTTGCACTAATTAATAATATAAATTATATCAGTTCTTAGTCGTGCAAAGTTTATCAATATCTATCAGGTACATAAAAACATATACCTAATTTAAAATGAATAATGAAGATAACGCTTTAAAAAGTCGTTTGTAAAAATGCACCGGATTTTTTTTTAACTGCGCAGTAAAAAAAATTTGAAAACAAGAAATTGTTTCGCAGAATATCGAAGTAGCAATTCTCAGACGTGCAATATGTTTTAATTTATCAACAGAATATTGCCTAATTGTTAGATTGATAAGTTTTAAGAAAACATCTATCGTCATTTACCGGAGAATGCATTTTTTTAATCATTACATTCATTAAAAACAAATTTCTTCATTAAAAACAATTGCAACA
Source organism: Maratus speciosus (assembly GCA_963932465.1). NCBI lineage: Eukaryota > Metazoa > Arthropoda > Arachnida > Araneae > Salticidae > Maratus > Maratus speciosus. The sequence continues at coordinate 508,292,478 of OZ010786.1, read as the reverse complement.
GTTTTAATAATATTGAAACTATATTTTAAAAAAATCCACAAAGTCAAATGAGATCTGCCTCTTTATTTACTATATAGTACCTAAAATATCAATAATTTAAATAATTAAAACATACTTCAGGTTTTTAGATTATCGTAAATATTTCCGAGAACTATTTCTTCCTAGTTCAAATTACAATTTACAAATTTTGTATAAATCTGCAATTAATAAACATTGCAGAATTAGATAAATTCTATTAAAAGTGTTGAATTATATAATACATTTGTTAATACTACGAAATATTAATAACTACCTTTTTTCTATTTATATTTACAACTCCATCATTTACGTAAAGGCTGTTGAATAGAAAATGTATCCATTTCATTAACTGGTATAGGAAAAAAAATTTTTTAATGATTTCATCGTGAAGTACTAATTTTATGTTCAGCTAAACAAGTATTTATTAAACGAATTTATTACTACGAACTAATCATTACTACTTATTCATTAATCTACATGCAACTCTATCATTTGCATAAACAAAATAACAACAATATTTTGATTAGGAAAAGCATTTGTTTGTTAACCGGCGCACGATGAATAAATTATTAATTGATTTTTCTAGGTTAATTATATTGCACGTTTCTTTTCGAACACTGAATTATTTAATGGAATCTAGTCATATCTAAATAATATAAAATGTAGTATCACAAAACGGAATCAGCATAGAGAATATAAAATGTATTTCTTTCAGCTTGAATGTAAATATATTCGTCAATTTGCATTTCTGCTATATTTCAAAAGGATAAAGACTGTATTATACAATGTAAATAAAACTATTGATTTTATAGTAAAAACTATCTGTCAAGACGCCAATTAATAACTGTTTGTTTTACAAAAACAACATCTGCAAACCTATCTTGGACAGCAAAATCTGTTAAAATAATAGAAAGTTTGTGAGAAATACAGATTTTATTTCGTAAGAAATCTACAAGCTGTTCAGGTTACGGACAAAATAAGTTAAGTTACAGAAATTTCTTAATAAATACCGATTTACTTCGTGAAATAAAAAAAAAATTTAGTAGCGTGCTGGGTCACAGTCTTTTTCTGCAAAATTTTGCTTTTTGCATTGTGTACTGAGAAATAGATCATAATTTGCTTTTTTTTAAAATTCTATCAACAAAATTTGTAAATAATGCTTTACAAAGTAAATCTGTCAGTCCAAAAGTCGTGAAAATTTCCACCAAAGTATTTTTAGGAACGTTTAAAAGTTAAGTATGTTTTAAATATTGACTATCAGACTGAGAAGTTATTTTTCCTGTAAAATTAACAAAACTTTTTTACAGTATGGCCGATAATTCAAAGTAGATACTATAACGATGATCTCTTAAACTGATGATGATAACGATGTACTTTCAATTATAAAAGTATTTAAATCAAGTTTAACTTTTAAATATAACTAGGGGATCGTACCCGGGCTTCCCGGATTAAAGAATATAGGTGAAAACATTTTTTTTTTTTTAAATTAAAAACTAATAATTTTTTTATATGCAATAATTTTTTTAGATTGCCAACTTACATTTAAAAAAATTCCATATGGGAAATACTAATTATACAATCAAATATTTTTTTTTTTTTTAATTTATCAAAAGCGATATTTTCTTATTAGCCGCATACTAAGAGTTATTTGACGAAGATTTTGCTACTTATGGCATCCTTTTATATTCTGATAATTTCAGAGCTTATGTCTGTTAAATTTGTGTTTTATTTATGTTATTTTATTTATTTATTCATAGAGAAGTGTTTTTAATGGATATTAGCCGTAAGAAAATGAGGAACTCTTTATTTTGTTTTATGGGAAAACGGATTATGTTTTTCGTAATCGAGCTCCGCGCGATATAGCTAAATTAAAAAATGTTTCATGCTTTAAAATTGTTTTTAAAACCATAGACAATCAGTAAACTGAGATGAACTTTGCAAACAAATTCCATTTGAAAAAAATCCTATTTGGTGATCTAAAAATTTAAATTGTACGATTACAAATATATGTTAGATTCGTGTTTTTTCAATATTATTCTTTTATTTGTTGATAAAAGAAGTATTAATTTCGTTAATTTGTCTTTCACAAACATGTTAGATTGGTTGTTTTTTTTTAATATTATTCTTTTATTTGTTTATAAAGGAAGTATTAATTTCGTTATGCAAAAATAGTCAGAAACAAATGCTGAAAAATGTTTGTTGCTTTATCTGTAAAATCTTTATTATTATTATGTATTGAAACGGGCACGTGATAAGATAAAATTAAAAAAGTCATGCTGAAAAATTATTTTTCAAAATATAATACATCAGTCAATTAAGATACAGTTTTTAACAAATTGCATTTGAAAGTAAATTTTTTTCCCTATGCGACGAAAATTGAAAATGCACGATGGTCAGAAGATGAAAAAATTGCAGTAGCGAAAATTTGAAGACCGAAATTTGATCGTGAAGTGTTGCCATTCGCAAAATGACGTCAGCGTTACGCACATATACGTTTGTTCTTTATAATATAGATACTTAATCAGTAAAATATAATAAAGATTAGCTATCAGGACGTGGTTATCAATTGAGGCTCTTATGCTTGGTATTCCGGAATGATAATCAGCAATTTTCACCTTCTTAAAATTTCCATACGCAAATCTCAGATCCAAATTCATCATTTAAAAAAAAAATTGTCTTTTGTTTGATCATTTAAAATCATTTTAACTCAAAACCTGACGTCACGTTTGTCAGCAACATCTTTTATGTGAATAGACGCACTCTTTACTTGAGATTCTAATCTTAATTCCGGAGAGTAAAAATTTCCGTAATTTATGTTTTTTAGACGCATTTGTGTTAAAATGTTTAGTTTTATCAAATAAAATGATAATTTTCTTTTAAATATGACTTCATTTTCACTTAAATAAACATTTTGCCTAGTGTCTGAAACTTAGTATCAGTACGCATGCAGAAGGAAAAACAATATAGAAAATTTATGAGGAAAAATGCGTGTTTTCAAAAGCAGTATATCATTTTCCGTTATTATGCCCCTAATATAATATTCTGCTCCTAGTGAGATTTTGCGGCACTAAAGCCTATACAACACTTTTTATCAAAAACTTTGAATTTTTATCAGAAAATAGCATGAATAAAGATAAAAATACTTCATTATTTCTCTCTTGTCTGCTATCTAATACCATTTTGAAGAAATTTCATAAAATTCTTTTAAAATTAAAATATAAAAAGTGGGTATTTAAAAAACAAACAAATAGATAGTGCGATCACATCTACAAATTAAGGGCTTTGAGTTAAAAAAAAAATAAAAATATTAGTAAAATTGGTTCAGTGAATGATCAGGGCAGATGACTAAAAAACAAACTTCTGTTTTAAATATATAGATTATATAAAATTAGGAAAAATTGAATTAAGCAAATTATGTTATTTTGATACAATTATAGTAGAATGTCCTAAAGAATAGCATTAAAATTTTATTATTCGAGAGAATTTTGGACAATAAGTTCGGGAACATGATATTATTTTAAACCACGAATTATTTGTTTTCTTGTCTAACTCGGCAAAGCAAATCCATCTATGCGAGAATCATCAATTTCTGTAATATAAATGTAATATAAATCTGTAATATTAATTGCACGTCACCACACTTTTATAAAGACACTCTAAATATTTGCAAAACATTGTGTTTTATCTGTATGTTATTTCGATTATATTATTTTCAAAAGTGAAGTATTTTCACCTGTGAAGAATTTCAAAGCAGCTGGGCTGTGAAAATCACGTACTTCTACAAAACAAAATTCAGGTTTAAGAATTAAAATACACGTTATTTTTTTTATAAAATGACGTCATTTGCATCCGCTAAAGCAATCCACTTTTACAATCCAGTCTTAAGAAAATTATGCATATGACGTCATTGTCACGGAATAACAGACAATATTCTTGACATAGCCCAAATTTTAATTTCAACTTTTTTTTTCATGCTTTATAAGAAAATGGCAACAAAAAGATACAGTATCTCCTATTTTCTACTATTTTCCATTTACTTTCAATGACTTTCAATAGAAATGGGGTACTTTTGTTGCCACGATAAGAAAAATGGTATTAAAAATTACAAAAAATTTAATATCTCAAAAATAAATTGAGATACAGCTTTCAGACAAATTTCATTTAAAAGAGCATTCTTTTCCTTATACGACGGTGTAAAAATTTAAAATGTGCGATGTTTAGAAGTTTAAAAATTTGCAGTAGATAAAATAGCAAAACCAAAATTTTATTTCAAATTTCAAAGTATTGCCATTCGCAAAATGACGTGTGCGTTACGCACAGATATGTTTGTCCTTTATAATATCGATATAAGTTTTACCATAGGCTGTATAAGTTTCAAAATACGAAATTAAATTTTTTAAAAGGTCCTTCGATACTATTAATTATATGTATATATAAAATGTTTTTCTGTCTTCGGACAGATAAAACAGCAAAAGTTCTATTCTTCTACGACGAAAACGTAGTGAGTTATGATAATTTGCTTTTTACGAAAATTTGGAACTTTCCTAAAACAACAACAAAAAAATGTTCTTCTACTTCTTTTTAATGGCGTTCGATTTCTTTTTATCATAACCTAATAAACATCATGTACCTTTAACGCGCAGTGTGGGAAGTATTATGCTTATGAACAACTAATGGACTCTTTGATAGAAAAGGAATATAATTTTGATATTTTTAAAGTCATATTAATATCGTTTCATACCAAATATAGCTACCCGATTATTTAAAATAATTAATGGGATGATTTTGGTTTTAGATTTTATCAAAAGACGTTTTTTGAAACACATTTCCAAAAACACTTAAAGATGTTTTTGTTTTTATAAACTTTTTAAGAGAGACATTAGAGTAAAAAGATTGAATTTAATAATACTATCACTGAAACAAACTTTTTTTTTTTTTTTTTTTTTTTTTTTTTTTTTTTTTTTTTTTTTTTTTTTTACAGTAAAAACGCACTTATAATAAAACAGGACAAAACTCCGATGATATTCAAATATTGTAAAATTAAATTAAGAAACGCATAAAGTTGCTTATATGCTGCATATGATAAGTCCTATTTATAAATTTGTTCGCTGTTAAAAACTAATTTCTATTTTTTTTTATTTAAAATGTTTATATTTATTTTTTTTTAACTTTCATTCTTTTTACGTTCTGAAAGATTTATTGCCATTATTGACTTTTGTTCCAGGATTTATATTTATTATTATGGAATTTCGAAAGAAGCATATTTTGTCGTGCTTTGACGCACTGGAATTAAGTAAAATTTATTCACATGAAATTCAAGAAAAGATCATTTGAAAGCACAATCTATTGAAATAAATATTTTTTTTTTCAATCTTTATTGTATTTTTATTTTTAACAGTTTCCAACTCTGTTGAAAAATGTTTATGATTTCAGTTTGTCTGTCCGTCTGTCAGACTGTCCACCTGTCTGTCTGTGCTGTAACTCGCGTAAATATAGTTAGATTGCCATGAAATGGATATATATTATTGAATATCACTATGACATGATTCGGTATTTAAAAAGAAGTGTGCAGGGTTTATGATTTATTTACAGAGACACGGAAAAGAGTACCATTACATTACGGCCTGTGGGAAAAATCGTTTACGGTGTATTTTAATGATATTACCCTATTTTAAACATATTGAAAATAATATGTATCGCTGAATTGTACTACGGGGTCCTTACTATGGAATGTTGTAAGCATAGAATTTATCATTCCTTTACAGAGACACACAAAAGAATTTGGCTGCAGAAGAAAATGGAAAATAATTGAACATTTGAAGCATGCGAACAATAATTGCTGCAAATGCATTTTCAGTTGTGATATGCGTTTTTATATTTAAGCTTTTTTAAAAAATATTACTTGGCATATATAAATTCTATATATTATATACAGTGCCGTACGAAAGTTTTCAACAACATCCATTTATTGCCGGAAATTGCTGAATGGAAATTTTCAACCGTGCTATGAGCTTAACTGTACTAACTATTAGTATACTATGTAGTATACACTGTTAAAAAAATTGTAAATTCACTGTATTTTACCGTGAATTGCTCCAGTAAATTTCGGAAAATGCCACCTTTTTCCTGATAAGCGGTCAAGTCCCGTAAATTTCATGTTTTACGGGAAAAACCTGCTTATCTAAAGGCAAAGTCCGTTTATCTAGGAGCAAAGTCCTTTTTTATGTGCCTTTGCTCGTAATCTCTGCTGCAGTAAAATTACTGCAGCAATTTTTTACAGTGTACATAAATAACTACTGATCAGATACAGAGTTGCACAAAAAATTTGTATATTTTTCCGACTATTCATGATAATAAAAAAAATTGGTTTTTCAAATGCATTATGTGTTTTCCAGTGTTCATTTAGACATCATCTTTCACCTTAAAAAAAGTGAAGTTTTCTTAAAGTATTCAGAATGTGTTGGAAAATGTTTCACAACATATGCCGTACGCATGATTTTTCGTTCTTGTTTTTTTTATATAGGGAAGAACACGATGATTAGTTTAAATGTTTAGAGATGATATTACACATCAAGATAAAGGATGTTTTTTCTGGTAATTAGAGTCACAACTGATTTATTCAGTCAAAAATATAAGTCGTATTCTCTTTAGGCAAATCGTTACATGCATCCATAGCGTTAACATAGCGATATTTTTAGCGAAATATTTATGGAGCGTGCTTTGTTTTCTATGGAGTGTGATAACATCTCTGATACACTGATAACATACACTGATTTAAAACGTACATCATGAATTACGGAGATACTAAATAAGTGTTGTTTGCGGGAGATGTTAATTTCGATAACTTCTCACGATGCTATTAAATTCATGAGAAAACATGGATCAAGGATCACTTCACGTGGAAGCCAACCAAAAATAGCACTAGCTGAAAAACCAGGCGAGAAAATCTCCTCTAATACCAGCAAAGCCCCACGGGGCACCGGCCCAGAAAACAACAGCATTTTTTTACTATTAGAATCACAAACCACTGTTGCCCCAACAACAGTAAATAAACAAATAAAAGCAATTTATCAAATTACAACGACCATTTGGAAAACGATTTTTTTGAAGGCTAAAATTTAAGACATAAAAAATCGCACGGAGTTGATCGTACATTGCGTACGCCCTGAATTAAACATTAATAGTGTTATTACACGTAAAAATTGCAAGCCAAAGCATTTCATTGGATGTTCGGGAAAAGGCTTTTCCATCGTCAGATTTCCAAGAAATCAGACGGCCAATTTTAAAAGAAATTTCATTCTTAAACTTCTAAACATCCGACAATATTACTTTTTACACTGTCGGATAAAGAAAAAAATCTACTTTTAAATGCAATTTGTTTGAAAGCTGTATCTCAATTTGTTTCTGAGTTATTAATTTGGTTTTGCAGTTTTTATTACTTTTTTGTCATAGTGGCAACAGAAAGTATCCATCGTTGTTGAAATTAAAGAGAAATACAGATTACGGTATAGACCAATCAGAAAACGAATAAATTGTAGATTAAACCAATGAAAACCTTCAGATATGCTTTTGATTCCCCATCCTGACGAGAACAATAACCATTTTTCTAAATGGTTAATAATAATAATAATAATAATAATAATAATAATAATAATAAATAGTTTTTAAGACATTTACACATATGTCTAATAAAATATCCAAGACAAGAATAAGCCAAATTGTGCCTCAACAGAAATTCATAAAATTCACGAGAAAACAAAAGAAGTCTATTTAAAATATCGTTTCAATGACTCCATATTTTAGAAAATTATAACCAAAATTCCCGGTTCAATTTTTAATGTGCCGCTCTTTTCTTTTCTTTTTTTAAATCGTTAAATTTCGCCACTAAATGTTTACAAAACGATTATCTATCCGATGAGTATTGTGAAAAACTCTAAATACACTTTAAAATCTCATCAACCATTCTTATTTAAGAACATCTTGAGTTTTCCATAGTCAAATTCTTTTTTACCTCTTCATCAAATAAGATGAACAATAAATTCCACCTACGATAGCTAATCATAATGATGGACCAGTTACATATCCGTTAACACTTCCTAATCAATAACATCAACAAAATTAATGATATAGATCTAATTGAATCTTTGTCGGTAGAAGGGAATATTTCATAATTATTACTTGATGTTTTCTAGCTGGCTTTTATATGCGCTGTTATGTGTTTATCAATGGCGTAGGTAGGTTTGGTGAATGCGATGTTTTGCATACATTAAGGCGTCATTACAGTTTTCAGATAAATATTTTTTGGTTTATGTTTGTTATTATTATACTGGGTAATCCTAAAAAAAACTACCAATGATATATGAGCCCGTAGTATTGTTCAAAGAAACGGGATACTATTTGGTATGTGTGCAGTTTATAACATGGACTTGATAATGAAGTAAAGAACAAAGAGCCAACTCTCACATTTCCGGTTAAAGTGGCAAAATTTTGATATTTTAAAAGAATAAAATCCAAATATATTCATAACCATAATATCTTCGCGATGATAAACGATGAATGGCGTTTAAGAATAGAATTACAATAGCAGGAATGTTGATCTAATAGAAACGAAGAAGAAAAAAAGAACAAATCAACGCAGATGGACGAAAAAACACTAAATAATTTTAACAAATTGTTTTGTTGAAATAGTTAAAATAAAATTATTTTTTGGTAAGGCTTTTACCCTGTATTTGAAGAGGAATTCCGTACATAAAATGTATTTCAATGTAAAATTCCTTCTAAAAATCTAATAACTTTAAACATAACATGATTTTATACTATTCAATCAATGTAAGCAAGAAAGAATATCCCATTGTTTGAACTGATTCCTTCTATAAAAATAAAATTACTCCTATCAGAATGCTAATTTTAATTTTATTTAAATAAATAATATATTTACTATAAGTTTTAATGTAATGTTAAAATTGTATTCAAGAAGTAAGTTACTAGATATGGTAATTAATCCCTGAGAAAAATTCACTTTTGACAACCTATTCGATTCTCAGTCACGGAGAAATATATAAGTAAAATAAAGCAAATCGTGCTCAAAATCTAAACATCCGTATTAGGTAGTTTTCGTTACAAAAAGCTATCTATTGCAGCCGTTCGGAGGAAAACAATTCCGAAAAATTTTGGTATATTTTCACCGATGATGACCCCCAGGCCCCTAAACCACCCTCCGTACAAATGTGATATATATATAAATATCCATATATCTATAATAATAAAGAAAGAAGTTTGTGTGTGAGTGAGTGAGTGTGTCGACGGTGTTCTGAAGAGACTACTGCATGTAGAGCTACAAAATTTGGGAAAAATATACGTCTATATATGAAGTTTTGCACCTCAAAGCTCGATTTTCGATTTTTTGATTAGATATTTTTTATTTAATTTTTCATGCGATTTTTAACGCTTTTTTATGTTTCGAGGCGATTTTTCCATATAAGTGAGAAGAATATGGTTTTTTTCTTTTAACCCAATATAGTAAATTTTGTTCTATTTTCAAAAAAATTTATTCGGAATTCGTGCAGCGATTTTTGAACTTTTAGCGAATTTTTTATGCAATTATTGAACAGCATTTAATGTATTTTCATACCTATAAGGAGGTTGCCGTAGAGGGACATAGTTCTGTCGCCAAATGCAGCCAAGTTTGTCGCCAACTTGGCGGTATATCGCCAAATTTGGCGACCAAAATGAGTCGCCAGAAGTGACGCCAACTTAGCGATATCTCTAATATTTTGCCAAATTCCCATAGACTTCAATTGTAAACCAATATGGATTACCTTCTTACAGAAAATCAACAAAATGTGATATTTTAATGCAACAAAAACTAATATTAACTTAAGGGATTATATTAATTCGATTTTTTTACATTAGGAAAAAGAATACAGTTTCTTTCTTTTAACCCAATATAGTAAATTTTGTTCTCTTTTCAAAAAAGTTTATTCGGTATTCGTGCAGCGATTTTTGAATTTTTAGCGAATTTTTTATGCGTATTGAACAGCATGTAATGCATGTCGTTCATACCTATAAGGGGGGGTTACCGTAGGAGGGATCCAATTTGGCGATATCTCTAATATTTCGGCAAATTCCCATAGACTTCCACTGTAAAACAATAGGGTTTACTTGATTACAGAAAATCAACAAATTAAGATATTTTAATGCAACAAAAACTAATATTAACTTAAGGAATTATATTAATTATATTTAAGGGAGTCCAAGTAAATTAATTACGAATAAAAGTAACATGATCTAATGCTTAGCATGATTTCCAAAACATAAATTTTAAGAGAGCCCACAGGTCAAAGGAATTAGATTTGAAACTTTCATCCAATTATAGTAAATTTTGACTTTCGTGATTTTTGAACTTTTTGTGATTTTTAATGCGATTTTTACATTTCTTCCGATCTGCTGCATTTTTTTGACATTCCATTTTTGATCTAAAGTACATTCTGCCCTCATTTCAGTAAAGTTTATTCGGATTTCGTATCGCAATTTTCGAATTTTTCGTGAATTTTGTATGTGATTTTTAGTGTATTTTAGCGATTTGATACTAATTTTTGAAATAATTAATTACTAACTTGCAATCTTCGAACATAAAATATATATTTTTTTTTCTCTTTTCAGAATTTGTGAAGCGATTTAAAATTTTTTCGCGATATCTTATTGCGATTTTCAGAGCTTTTTCGTAATTCCTGCTGTTTCTTGACGTACCCGGGCAACGCCGGTCAAGTTCGCTAGTATATATATATATATGTATATATATTTATCTTATCTTTGTCATACTGTAACTCTCGTACTTATGAACCGATTTGGATAAAATTTCGTGTGTATATAGTACATACCAATGTCTCGAATGAGTTCGTTGGCAAGCTTCAATCGCCATCTTGTTTCAAAATGGCGGCCATTTAAAAAAATTTAAAAATTTAAAATGGGGCACAAAAAATTAGAAATTGAAAAAGATTTTTCCTTATGTGTTTGAGCTTGATACAAAGATTCCGGAGCATTTTTTATTTCGCCTATATCCTAAAAAATGGCTGAGTTATAGCACTTTGAATTTCTAGCATGACTGACATTTTGAAACGATCTGATTTTTGTTACTCGATAATACGCGTATTTATAAACCGATTTGGATATGACAAGGCATTTGCATAGTACATAGCAATGTCTCAACCGAGTTCGTTGGCCAGCTTCATCCGCCATTTTGTTACAAAATGGAGGCCTTTTTAAAATTTAAAAAAAAATTTAATTTAAAATGAGGTACAGAAAAATTAGAAATTGGAAAAGATTTTTTCCTTATATGTTTGAACTTGATACAAAGATTCCGGAGCATTTTTTGCGTCTATTTCTTAAAAAATGGCTGAGTTATACCACTTTGAATTTCTTGCATGGCTGACATTTTGAAAAGATCTGTTTTTTGTCATGCGATAACACGCGTATTTATGAGCCGATTAGGATGTGACAAGGTATGTGCATAGTACATAGCAATGTCTCGACCAAGTTCGTGGACCAGCTTCATCATCTTGTTTCAAAATGGCGGCCATTTAAAAAAATTTTTTATTTAAAATTTAAAATAAGGTATAAAAAACTAGAAATTGAAAAGAATTTTTTCATACGTGTTTGCACTTGATACTAAGAATCCGGAGCATTTTTTGTTTCATTTATATCTTAAAAAATGGTTGAATTATAGCACTTTGAAACTCTAGTGTGGCTGATATTTTGAAACGATCTGAATTTTGTCACGCAATTACACGCGTATTTATGAACGGATTTGGATATAACTTATTATGTACATAGTACATACCAATGTCTCGACCGAGTACTTTGACCAACTTCATCCGCCATCTTGTTTCAAAATGGCGGCCATACACTTTTTTTTAATGTTAATTTAAAATGAGGTACAAAAAAATTAGAAATTAAAAAAAGTTTTTTTTCTTATGTGTTTGACCTTGATACAAAGATTTCGGAGCATTTTTCGTTTCGTCTATATCTTTAACAAATGACTGAGTTATAGAACTTTGAATTTCTAGCATGGCTGACATTTTGAAACGATCTGATTTTTGTCACTCGATAGCACGCGTACTTATGAACCGATTAGGATGTGACAAGGCATGTGCATAATACATAGCAATCTCTCGGTCAAGTTCGTTTGTCAACTTCATCCGCCATCTTGTATCAAAATGGCGGCCATTTAAAAAAATATATATATATATTTAAAATGAGGTACAAAAGAATTAGAAAATTATTTTTTTTTCTTATGTGTTTGAGCTTGATAAAACGATTTTGGGGCATTTTTTGTTTTGTCTTTATCTTAAAAAATGGGTGAGATATGGCAGTTTGAATTTCTAATGTGGGTGACAATTTGAAAAATCTGATTTCTTTGCCTGCAACAGCACTCATATATGTCAACAAATTCCAATGTGAGTGAGCATGTGCACAGGAATTTACTTTAATATTATAGGAAAAAAATGGAATGTCAAAATTTGCAGCAGATCGCGAAAAAACGTAAATCGAATTAAAAATCACAAAAAGTTCAAAAATCAGGAAAGTCAAAATTTACTGTAATTGGATAAAAGTTTCAAATCTAATTCCTTTGACCTGTGGGCTGTTTTAAAATGTATGTTTGGGAAAGCATGCAAAACATTGTATCATGTTACTTTTATTCATAATTTAATTTACTTGCATTCCCTTAAATATAATTAATATAACCCCTTAAGTTAATATTAGTTTTTGTTGCTGTTGAAATAAATAAAAAGGCTGACATAAAGACGTGGATCGAATTGAGTATATTTGATATTAACAAGAACGATTACACAAACATACTGAAAGAAAACAGAAAATTTACAGGTATTTATAGATTTTGCAAGGCCCATGGCGGAGAATTGGCGGCCGCGAAAGAAAGCTACATTAAACAACCAATCACAATAAACATAGTTGTACAAAAAGAAATTAATAAGAATTTAATGTAATGCCATGATTATTTTCAACACCCGCCCATAATCTAGCATTACATCAGAAAACAAAGAAATTTCTTGAAATCAATCATTAATAATAATATGACACAATTTAAACATTACTTGTACAAACAACAAAGAAATTATAGTTCATAAAATTTAACTTTAGGTAATGCCTTTGTAAATAAATCAGCAATTTGCATATTCGTAGGAACATATTCAATTTTGATGTTATTTTCTTTTATAATATTGCGAACAAATTTTAATTTGATATCGATGTTTTTCATTCTACCATAATTACTCTCATTACTGATATATTTTATACATGATTGATTATCCTCAAAAAATACTAAATCCTTAATATGTACAATTTCACTAGCAATATTTTTAAACCATAACAAGTCTTGCAAATTTTTAGTTAAAGCAATGACTTCAGCTTCAGTTGACGATAAAGCAACTGATTTTTGTTTATTACAACACCACAGAACAGGCATGTTACAAAACATTAAAATATAACCTGTTACTGATTTGCGGTCATTTGTGTTAGCCCCCCCCCCCCCCCCCCCAATCAGCATCAACATATATGGATAATTTAGGATCAGAATTTTGCTTTTTATACACAAGTTTTAAAGACAATGTTTCTTTTAAATATCTTAAGATTTTCTTAAGTGCTTTCCATGCAATTTCAGTAGGATTTTCTTACAATTGACTTAAACAGTTAATAGCATACAGAATATCAGGTCGAGAAATATATGCTAAATATAATAAACAACCTACAAGTTCACGATATGGATCATTAAAAGGTTTACCATTTTTGAAATCAGATGGGGTGGACTTGGGAAAAATAGGAATGTCACTGGGTTTACAATCTGGCATATTAAACTTACTTAACAATTTAATTATGTAAGACTCTTGATCCATTATTAAACTAGCAGAATTGATTTTCATTTGAATACCTAGAAATTCTGAAACCCTTTCCGATTTTGACATGTGAAACTCGTTATGTAATAGGGAAATAACTACATTAGTTTCATTTACATCTGAACCTGCAATTAACATATCATCTACATAAAAAGCAATAATTATTTTATGATCATTATTATACCGAATAAAAATACAAGGTTCATTATCACAAGATTTAAAATTTAACTTTGAAATAAATTCATGAAACCTTTCAAACCATTGTCGTGGGACTTGTTTTAAACCATATAAACTTCTTTTAAGTTTACACTTTCGCCCACTTTTATCATCATAGCCTTGCGGCTGATCCATAAAAACAAGTTCATTTAACTTACCATTCAGGAGCGCTGTTTTAACATCTAACACAAATGCATATAAGTCTTCATTTAAAATCAAAATAAGAACCAAACGTAAAGCTGGCATACTTATTACAGGGGAAAAGGTTTCTCTATAGTCTAGCCCTTCTTTTTGCATAAATCCACGAGTCTCGCCTTATGTCGACCATCTCTTTTGATGGTAAATACCCATTTGCATGAAATAGGTCGTTTGTCAGGTGGTAATTTTTCAAGATCCCAGACATCGTTGATTTTCATTCTTTCAATCTCCGCGTCCATAGCTTCTTTCCACAAGCGTTGTTCATCACTAGGGAGGGATTTGATATCATCAAACGTTAATATTTCTTGTTGGCAAAGTAATGCTTCGTAAACTTCAGGATCTGGATACCGTACAGGTTGCTTTTTAAATCTTTCAGATTTTCTTGTTTTGTCTTCTTTCTCTTCAGGATCATCTAATTCATCACTCGTATTTTCTATAACATCTGGACCAATTTCATTATCGACTGGTTCTGAATTTTCTAGAATGTATTGTTTCGACTGAACATTTTCCTTTTTCTCTTCATCGAATTTCACATTTCTTGATACAGTTATGCGTTTCGTTTCAGGATCTAGTAATCTATATCCCATTGAAGAATAACCAATGAAGATCATTTGTTTAGACCTATCGTCAAGCTTCTTTCGATGAACGGAAGGAATTAACATGTAAGCACTGCATCCAAAAACACGTATGTGCTTGAAATCGAATTCTTCTCCATATTTCAGGAAATACGGAGTTTTGTTCTCAATAGTGCTGCTTGGAATTCGGTTTTTCAAGTAAGCTGCTGAAAGGATAGCTTGACCACAAAAAGTGTTTGGTAAATTTGATTCAGCAATCAAAGCACGTCCTATATTCAGAAGCGACCTATTGCAACGTTCTCAGCTACTCCATTCAAAGATTGCGTGTATGGAGGAGCGGGATCGATCACTATACCAAGATCTCTAGTAAAATTAACTAAATCATTAGAAAAATATTCCTTCCCGTTATCACATCTAATTTTCTTCACTGTAGGGTGGATTTTAAGAACATTTTTAATTCTTCTGAGACTTCACTTTTATGTTTCAGTAAACGTACTTCAGTAAAACGAGAAAAATCATCGATAAGAGTCATAAAATAGCATTCGCCAGAAAAAGTTTTCGAAAAAATAGGTCCACAAATGTCACTATGAATCAAAGTCATTGGCTTGGTTTCTCTTTTTCTTGGTCCTCTTCCCATTGGTGTTGCACTCTGTTTTGCCCGAGCACAAATATCACAAAAAGAATCAGGTACCAGAAGCTTCATATCTTTCAATACTTTGTCACTCAGATGACCAAGTCTGCGATGCCAGATATCACAATGATTTTCCTTTGAAGTAAGAACGGTTTCGTAAACAGGGACAAAGTCACTTACGTATTGTCCATTCAAATCACGTTCACCAAAGTAAAAACGGTTTCTCCCATTTTCGATAAATACTTTTTGATTCTTGAAAATAACTCTATAATTTGCACTTTCAATTTTCCTAACGGAAATGAGTTGCCCGTTTAAGTCTGGAACATAAAGCACATCCTTTAAAGTAATTTCCATTCCATTTGACAGTTTTCCATTAATATTTCCAATACTTTTGATTTCAAGATTCGTTATTCTCGATGCGCATTTAATTGTTCCTGAAGAAGGTACTAAGGATGCGAAATAATTCTCATTAGAACACATATGGTAAGTTGCTCCGGAATCTACTATAAATTCATTCTTTTTTATGCTTCCAGCAACGAAAGAAACAGCTGAAGAGGCAAATTTTTCTTCATTTGAATTTTTAACAGCTTTACAGTTACGTTTTATGTGTCCGGATTTTCCACAAGAATGGCAAGTAATTTTCTTTCTACAATATTTCGCTGTATGCCCTTTAGAGCTGCCAATTTTGCAAAAGAATTCTTTGCGAGTCGACACAAATGCAGTATTATCATGAGCAGCCTTAGTATATACTTTTTCTTTCTTTGAATCCAAAAGAAGTGCTTCAGCATCTAATAATCTTTGTGGAACGAAATCTAATGTCAAAACAGAATTCGGTTGGTTTTCTAAAGCTATCTTAACATTTTCAAATTCCTGAGGCAATGACATCAAAATATAAACAATAGTATCCGTTTCATTAACTTCTGCCCCAGACAGCTTAAGATCCGAAATTAATTTATTTATTTCATCAATGTGATTTCTCATAGAAATTGTACGATCTTTCTTAATCGTTGCCAATCTCTTCCAAATTAAAATTTGATTCACTGCACGCTTTGTATCATAAGTGCGTTCTAATTTATTCCAAATTTTATGAGCTGTATTTTCATCTTGAAGTGACGCAAGAACATTATCACTTAATAATGATAATAATAAAGCGTAAGCCTTTTTTGCTTTCACGACATCGGCGGCATTGTCTGGAGCCGCTTCGTTTTCCAGAAATTTTTCCAATTCCTTAGCAGCAAAAATTGCCGTTACTCTTCGTTTCCATACCGAAAACACTTTTCCATCACCTTCAAAAAGAGGGATGCCGTAAACATCTTTTGAAGAATCCATTCTGCTCGATAAAATATATAAAAAAGAAAGATAAAATCTTTTTCACTCAAAATCCAGCAGAAATGAAAAACAGAAAGATAACGGCGTCAGTATGTCTCGCAGCTCATTTCAACACTTGCTAGAACCACGCTCTGATGTTGAAATAAATAAAAAGGCAGACATAAAGACGTGGATCGAATTGAGTATATTTGATATTAACAAGAACAATTACACAAACATTGCAATAAAATATCTCAATTTGTTCATTTTCTGGAAGCAAGTAATCCCAATTGGTTTACAATGGAAGACTATGTGGATTTGGCGAAATATTATAGATATTGCCAAGTTGGCGACAAATGGCGACAGCATTGTGTCCACCCTACGGTAACTCTCTTATAGGTATGAAGATGCATTAAATGCTGTCCAATAATCGCATAAAAATTCGCTAAAAATTCAAAATTCGCTGTAGGAATTCCAAATAAACTTGTTCTGAAAAGAGAACAAAATTTACTATATTGGGTTAAAACAAAGAAACCGTATAGTTTTCACTAATGTGGCAAAATCGCCTCAAAACTTCAAAAAGCGCTAAAAATCGCATAAAAAATTAAATAAAAAAAATCGAATAAAAAATCGAATATCGGGCTTCGAATTGCAAAACTTCATATATAGACGGACCTTTTTCCCAAATTTTGTAGCTCTTCGTGCAGCTGTCACTTCAGAACATCGTCGACACACTCACACACAAACTTCTTTCCATATTATTATAGATTTAATTTACCTGGATTCCCCTAAATAGAATTAATGTAACCCCTTAAGTTAATATTAGTTTTTGTTGCATTAAAATATCCCAATTTGTTTACTTTCTATAAGCAAGTAATCACTATTGGTTTACAATGGAAGTCTATGGGAATTTGGAGAAATATTAGAGATATCGCGAAGTTGGCGTCACTTTCGGCGAGTAACTTTGGTCAGCAAATTTGGCGACATAACGCCAAGTTAGCGACAAACTTGGCGGTCTTTCCCGACAGAACTGTGTCCCCCCTACGGTAACACCCCTTATAGGTATGAAGACGCATTAACTGCTGTTCAGTAATCGCATAAAAAATGCGCTAAAAATTCAAAAATCGCTGTACGAATTCCGAATAAACTTTTCTAAAAAGAGAACAAAATTGACTATATTGGGTTAAAAAAAAGAAACCGTATTCTTTTCACTAATGTGGAAAAATCGCCTCAAAACTTAAAAAAGCGCTAAAAATCTAATAAAAAATTAAATTAAAAAACATCTAATCAAAAAATAGAAAATCGGGCTTCGAGGTGCAAAACTTCATATGTAGACGTACCTTTTCCCCAAATATTGTAGCTCTGCGTGCAGCGGTCCCTGCAGAACACCGTCGACACACTCACTCACACACTCACAAACTTCTTTCCTTATTATTATAGATATGTATGCTATTACACAGAAAATTATTGAATAATTATTGAATATTTTGAAAATTAATTAATTTTCAAAATGCTAAAATTACCTTTAATGCCAATAGTATCTCTGAATTGGACTTT
This sequence comes from Maratus speciosus, assembly GCA_963932465.1. Taxonomy (NCBI): domain Eukaryota; kingdom Metazoa; phylum Arthropoda; class Arachnida; order Araneae; family Salticidae; genus Maratus; species Maratus speciosus. Next base: position 508,274,065 of record OZ010786.1, on the reverse strand, counting down.
CTTGAAAATTCAGCTATTTATGTTAATCGCGAAGTTATTGATAATGATAAATCTGATTCCAGAATGCTCTCTGCAGCTTGGAAAAACCTTTTCAGTACTACCATATATGTTAATTTTTGTATTAATTAAATTTAGTATATTTTTATATTTTATTCATTTATTTATTTTTATTTCATATGTTCTCGTACTTATGCTGTTTGGGTTAATATATGTGTCTATTTTCCCTTTATTATAATTTATTTTTATTTTCATGTATTTTTTTTTTTCATTTTCTTCCTTATTCCCCTTCTAGTTTGTGTTCTTTTGTTTTGATTATACTCTTTTGTGATCGGTTGTTGTCTCCTGCTATCCTATTGGCTGTTACTTTCTAATTTCCTATTGGCTGTTTCTTCAGCTTGTTTTCCCTTCCCTTCACTCATTTCAGTCTTGCTGCTGCTTTTATAGTAGAAGCACGTCTTTTTGCACCTGACGAAGAAAGACTCAGATCGTTTGAAAGACTTAGCGTATTTAAGGTTTTGATGGTGTTTTAAGAAGTTGTTTTATGTCGTATGGCATTCAGTTTATCGCTAATAGGTATTGGACGAAAGCAAAGTTACCAAAATGCGTAGAATATTTCATAATTCCAACTTTAAAATTGGTTGCCCTTTTTTATGCTTACACTTCAGGTAATGAAACCTATGTGGTAGTCCTTCACGTCCATAGAGTTATTTCAACTTCAATGTTAAAAAAGAAAAACCTTGACTCTCTTTCGGGATTTTTTACCTCGTTTAAAAAAGATGGAGGCGCTTTATAAGGAACGATGTCTTTGTTAATGGGGATTTTTTTTAAAGGAAACCGTTTTAAATGCAGAGAAATGTTTCGGGATTTGTTGCTGAAGTTCCGATGTCTCGTTATATAGCATTTATTTACGATTCGTGTATTAAGATATTAACCCTTAAATGTGCTTTTCTGCAACAATTGTACAAATGTGCTTTTCGGTGTTGCTTTTCGGCAACATACCCAATTTAGGCTCTAAAATACTATTAGATTAATATAGAAGCTATAATGCCTAATGTTGCCAATAAAATACATTCTGAAAATACTATTAAATCGATTTTCAACATGTAGATGGCAACATTTGTGCTGTTTAAGAATAAAGATAAATTTATTTTTTCAATTGTTGCTACTCGTTCTTTTTGTTTTGTTTGGAAGCTTGCGAAATACCCTATTTTCGTCTGTAGTGACCAAGTAAAATTTATTTCTTATTATAGTTCCTAACATTCTTGTGTGTTTAATATTATAGAAATATATCAAGGAAAATTATTTTTTCAATTAAAGACCAGTATTGTCGATTAGTAACAAACTGTTTTTTAGCCGTAAACCATACTTAAAACAAAATATGATTTTTTAAGAACTTTTCCCATGATTTATTTAAAAATTGAAAGCCGAAAAACATCATTATAATGATTTTTGAAAAATCAGGCATTTAAGGGTTAAGTACACGAAGATTATGGCATTTAAAGGTCGTCACATTTAGGCACAATGACCTTACATTTAATAACATTTCTGAGAAAGAAGATATATTTTATTTTTCATTTTAAGGCTTCGCATAACTTTTAACCTGCCAGTTATAGAAATGTTTTAGACGTTTGAATACCCATTATTAAACATGTCAGCTTGAAGAATAAAATAAAGATACATGGTGGCCCATCTGTTGGTTCTTTTTTGAACCATGAATATTTTACAGGTTATTTGTGTCAGCTGTTATATATATGGGGCATTCTCAAAATCTTTTAACTTTCATGTCCCTGAATAATAATTTTTTATTTAATACACTTTTTTGTGTTTTTTTTTCATATACTGGGGAACATCCCATTGCATGTTTGCACAACAATATTAACGAGATAAATAAGTTTTGGACGATGTTGGGGGTCCAAACACTCATCTACCGTCCCGTGTGCCTGATGCTGATTTTGAAGTTTGGAACTGTCTGGATAAAATTGTTTCAATAAAAATAATTCGATGTAATTTTTTTCTGAAACTGGAACTATTTTTTTATATAAATATGTAGCTAAAAATTAACCGGCACACATTTTTAGGGTTGATATTATTTTTTGAACTCTGTCCATGGGTTTTAGATTTTTTACCATCCCTCTTCTACAATTATACAGAAATTCACTTCAGATGCAGCGATAGAATTTTTTTCAAGTTTTGCTCATGCAGAAGTATGCTAGAGGAAGAATATCTAAAATTCTTTGACAGGAAATTTACTGCAGAATATAAATCAGCAATATCAATTTCAAGAACCGTGGCTTTATTGGTAGTCTTACCGCCCCAAGGTTTATTCCTGCACTTTTCGAGGTAAATTAAAAATAATAATGATTTAATCCAATGTTAACAACAGTTTCGAAAAATCAATGAACATTGTGGCTATCACTTTGTCTTAACTGTGATTTTCCTAAAAAATAGGTGCTAATTTTCCTTAGCGTTCCATCCTTACCGTCTCTTATTTTACCATTTCGTCACTTTTTCCCTATACCATTCCCTTTTTTTACTCTACCGTCCTTCTTTAACACCCCTTTAAGAGAACGTTATACAAAAATTCTGTATTAAAAGTACTACATTTTTATTATTTCTTATTTGAATGTCCTGTGGGTACTATGCAAATTCATTATAAGTAAAAAAAAATTAGAAGAAAATAAACAGTTGTAGAGGTAAGACGGTAAGGAAAATTAACTCGCAAATTTAACTTAAACCTCAGTTAAATAAAAAAAATTTCGCTGCTGACCCTTTTTCCTTTATTTTGAATCATTAAGGCATTCGTCTATCAGATTAAAATGTTATTTTAGCAAGTTTAATTTCGCCAGATTCCCCCCCCCCCAAAAAAAAAAAAAAAACAACTCAAAAGATTGTGAGAATGCCCTATATGAACTGTCAAATGTATATCATCTGTAATTATGGACTCGTTGATAACACAACAACGGTGCAACGGCACACACTGCTCGCCAAACCATCAACTTATTGAACGAGAAATTTCCGGATCGCGTAATTTTAAAAAAATGGGAGGTGAATTATCCGCCACGATCCTGCCATTTAACCTCAACGGATTATTTTCTTTGAGGGTTTCTGAAAAGTAAAGTGTAAGCCAATGGCCCTTCACAGTCCAAGACCTTAAACATAATATCCGGGCTGAAAATTTGGCCATGGATCCATTCATTCTCGAAAAAATCATCGAAAATTTTGATGTTCGGATGATGGCATGTAAGCGGAGCCGCGGTGGCCACATGTATGATATTGTATTCCACACATAAATGGCATAAACCGCTGCCATCGAAATACTCAAGGCCTGAGGACACAAGTTGTGACGTCATCACTAATCGACCGACTTCTCACTAGTGTTGGAATTCACACCGGGAAATTTTGAATAGCAATTTCCTTTTATTTTATTTGTGGAACATCTATCATCTTATAAAACAATAGTAACTATTTAAACTTACTGGTGAGAATCTAGAATCCCCTAATAAAAAATCAGCAATATGCGGCAACACTTTGGCATTCCGCATCTGGCTGAATTTTTATTTAGGGTTTCCGAATTCTCACCAGTATGTTTAAGTAGCTGCTATTGTTTTATAAGATGATAGATATTCCACTAATAAAATAAAAGGGAATTGCTATCCAAAATTTTCGGGTAGGAATTCCAACATTAGTGAGAAGTCGGTCGATTAGTGATGACGTCACAACTTGTGTCCTCAGACTTTGAGTATTTCGATGGCAACGCATAAACCCATCTTCCATGTTCAATAAAGAGTTTCGCTTTTCACTCATAAAAAATGCGTTTTCTTTCATAATAAGAAAAAGAAACAAAAGATGGACCAGCCTATATAAGATATAAGAACTTTAAACAAAAATGTTCAAACCAAACTTATTCATAATCTATTGACTATCATCTTCAATTTAGGGTAATTTTCTGTTAGATTTATATGCTGATAAAAAAAAATTCTATGATAACTTAATGACTTACAACTTAGAACAGTTTTATTCGATATATAAATTAAAATTGTCATGATATAAAAATATCAGCTTATTAAAGTTCATTTTTTGTATCAAAGAAAAAATTATGTCCTTTACGTTTCCAGTTTGCTTGGAATAATTGAACAAATATATAACATGAGCAATGTATATTCTGTATATTTCATGTAATGTTATAATTATTTTCATGGTGAAATAATAATATATTGCAATTCATAGTAGACGTAAATTCATTTTTAATAAAATATTTTAGACATTAATGAATTTATAATTTAAATAAAACATGATCATACAGGAATCCTAACCACTCGTATTTTTAGAAGAACTTTAATTTCGTTAAATACTTTGTAAAAGGAAATATAATTTATTCTTCACTTTGAAGCTTTGCATAAATTTACAGAAGCTTGTCTCTGCTTAGCAGCGTATTGGGGAATTTGTTTCTATAAGTTTAAGTATTATGCATTAAACACGTCCAAGTTAAAACTGTAAAATATTTATTAGGGATTTAATCAAAAACTTTAATATACAAAAACAGAATATATAAAAATCCCTTCATATAACGGTAAATTAAATAAAACGCTTCATGCCTGTAACCGCTAAATGTAATCGTTCGAATTTATTGAAGCACTTTAATTTAATTAAACATTTTGTTAAAGGAAAGATAATTAATTCATCATTTTGAAGTTCTGTATAAATTTGTACCAAATTGTCTCCATTTAGCAGTGTGTTTCTAGCAATTTCTGTACTCTTTCATAAACATGTCCAAATAAAAGGTGTAAAATATTTATTAAGAATTTAATCGAAAATAAATTTTTTGCACTAACTCTTCATATGATTTTAATTTAAATAAAACACGTCATGCAGAAAATTTAACCATTCATATTTTAAAAGCACTTCAATTTCATTACATATTTTGTAAAAAGAAAGATAATTTACTGTTCACTTTGAGGCTTTGCATAAATTTTGACCATCTCGTCTATGCTTAGCAGTATGTTAGGGAATTTGTTTCTAGGAATTTAAGTACTCTGCATTAAACACGTCCAAGTAAAAATTGTGAAATATTTATTAGGAATTTAATCATAAACTTGAACATATAAAAACAGCAAAAATAAAACTGTTGTGTATGATCTTCATATAATGATTGCCATCATTACTTTCTAACAAATTTATATTTAATGACAGAAGATTAAGGATATTTAACGAAAGAAAAAGTTTTCAACATAAACATTTTTTTTTCTATTTATTCTTTCATAATATGATCTCATAGTAACATAATTTCTTTATGCTAATTTTTACATGAAAAAGAAATCAATACCAATTACTTAGCCAATATAATTTTTTTAAGTGCAGAAATACATTGTAAAAAAGAGATGTTTCTAAATATAGAAAAAATATAATATAACAAACGAACATATACAATACTCACGACTACAAAATTGTTCTTTGTGTTTTGAAATCTCATATTTTAAAAGCACTTCAATTTCCTTACATATTTTGTAAAAGGAAAGATAATTTACTCTTCACTTTGAGGCTTTGCATAAATTTTCACCATCTCGTCTATGCTTAACAGTATGTTAGGGAATTTGTTTTTAGGAATTTAAGTACTCTGCATTAAACACGTCCAAGTAAATGTGTGAAATATTTATTAGGAATTTAATCATAAACTGGAACATATAAAAACAGCAAAAATAAAACTCTTGTGTGTGATCTTCATATAATGATTGCCATAATTACTTTATAACAAATTTATATTTAGTGACAGAAGATAAGGATATTTAACGAAAGAAATTTTTTTTTAACATAAACAATATTTTTTTCTATTTATTCTTTAATAATATGATCTCATAGTAACATAATTTCTTTATGCTGATTTTTGCGTGAAAAAGAAATCAATACCAATTACTTAGCCAATATAATTTTTCTAAGTGCAGAAATAAATTGTAAAAAAGAGATGTTTCTAAATATAGAAAAATATAACAAACGAACAAAAATATAGAATATCCACGATTACAAAAAGAGTTCTTTGTGGCGAAACAGCACCGAAAACTGGCGATATGAAGCAATTAAAATAATAAAACTTTGTAAAAAATCACCATAAAATTATTGTTTTAATTTTATGGTGATTTTTTACAAAGTTTTATTATTTTAATTTAAGAGTTCTTTTGTTTTGAAACTTCAGAATCTAACATAGTTTAGAAATTTATAAAATAATATCTAAAAAACAAAGTTTTTTTTTTTTTCAGAAACGCTTCCGAAAGATTTTTCTACTGTGTGGATCATATATAACATAAATAATATAATGATAATAATAATAAATTAATTATCTATATCTGTTAGAATTAAATATTTTATAAAAATAAATTAACGAAAATTCAGATATTTGTTATTTTTTATTAACACATAATTATAACACGATTGTTGCATCAGTGACAAAAAACAATATGGCCTACAAAAATTTCAGTATCACTTTCGGTCTTTGTTATGGGTATTATTCTGTCACTTGTCATATATATGCAATGCAACTAATATTTAAAAAAGCGCTATCGAAGTTTATTGCTGTATGGAAGATTTAGAATTTTTTTAAATGAAAATTCGTAAAACTTTTTTCGTATACCATGTATGGTTTCGTATACCATGTATGGATTTAAAATCATTTTTGTCTGAATCAGTGAGACGAATAATACAAATAATTATTTTCCTTATTACAACAAGGGCTCAGTAAAACATAGATTCGCTTTCTAATAAGATATGCGATTTTACCCTACATCTATTATATTTATGTTTAATACAACACATCTTATAATAAGCTGTTTCGTGAAATTAGATCTTCTAACAGAATTTAATGTAAATTTGCTTACATACTCCGCACTTAGCACGATAATATGAGGCAAAATTTATGTTTAGTTGGTAACGTTTCTATGAATAAATTATAATTTATAAAAAGTCAAACAATCTATTCTTCTTATCGGTTCGACGAATACACATGGATATGTTCATCTTAATAGAAATTAAAAAGTTTTGATTTTATTTAAAAAGGAATAATATATTTCATTTTACAACAATAACTATTGAACTACAGGGTGGAACAGGTATTTGAGAACAAATCAACCTCTGCTTTCAAACAGGAATATACACTAGAGATAGCGCATTTGTTAACGTTGTGTACATCTGACCACATACACACTGGATGTCATTATTCATTGAAACCGCTACAGCCGCAACATCATCCTCTACAGGCTGCCAAAAACGACTACAGGTGATGATCAGATGAGTATTGGGAACTTTCGCTACTACATACACAATGGCCGCCTTGATAGCCGCAATATGGTTTGGATAACAATTGGAGCCCCTCTCAACTACGCCACATACGTAATAAGCCATTCGGTCATATACCTGGGGAACTGGGGGACCAACAAATTGAGATTGACATCGTTATGAATGCTTTGGCCATCCATTTTTGGTTTGTGTGGGCTGTATTAGGTAGCGCAGAAACTTATTAAAAAATGTACGATCTCCCATGTGTTCTAGAAGAAATTCAGTGCTTTAACACTTCATTATAAGCAACGGCATTGGCTGGCTCTACCAACTTGAAGAAAGAAATGTGGAGGCATCCGGCCGTCCTCGTTTCTCAGAACACCTCAGAATCATTAGTGAGGCTAGAGAGTTTCATTACACGTCTGTCAGAACCTCTTAGGGGATTTTCCACTATCACCGACTTGTTTCCGTTACACTTTCTTGACCTGAGCAAAATTTTTCTTATTGCAAAGAAACAAGAGTATTCCTGGCTCCTCTTGATTTTTCAGCTTGTTAAGTAGGCATTGTTCTCTGGTCAGGTAGTATATCTGGTTCTCTCGTGCAAGCGCTGTACTCTCCTCATCACGCACGACCTCTAACAAAGGTCTTCATTAATTACACATCAGATTGTGGCCTCATCAACCTGCATCTCACTAGCGAGTGCTCTCATCGACATGACTAATGAATTCCGGTGTTTTGATGATTTCAAATTGCTTATGCAACATTTGCCACATGAAACCCGCCAGCCTTCAGTTCTCTCCTTACGTGAAAGACGAATGGCCGGACGTGTTTTAAGAATGTGGCAATCTATAAATCGAAGTGTTTCTCAGCCAATGAGCCAATGACAGCATGTTTCTTCATTTCCTCAGTTATTCTAGGTTCTAGCATGTTTACATGTAACAGAAAAATATTTGTAACTATGATATGCAGTGTAATATCTCACCTATAACAGGTGTTTTCATATACCGGGTGAGCCAAAAGTTCGTTAAAAATTTAAACACTCATAAAAAATGAAGAACTTATGATAAAGGAGTGCGGTTTGCAAGAAAGGGCTCACAAAGTACTCGGATTTTTTTTAGCAGCAAAACAAATTAGTTAAAAAATCACATATAGAGTGCGCTGACGACCCGAAATACAATGAACAGATACTACGACAGAACCTGGCTGTGTCGTACAATGTTCTGGAGGTCATGTTGAACATGTGTTATTGGAAGAACAAATGAATGGAGCGTATTGCTGTCCAGTTCAATGTGTTTCGGGTCGTCAGTGCCCTAATAATATTGCAATTATGTCTAAACATTTATTATTTTTAAAAAAGGGATAATAATCTCTCTTATAACTTCAGAAGTTGCAACACAGAAGTTCATCTCTTCATCAACTTTACAAAATTCACAATAAATCTTATATATGTAGTTTCAACTGCTTTTTTGTGGAACGTAGTTTACGGGTTCTTTTATTATTATTTTCTAATGTCCTTTTTTATAAGGCGTAGGTTACCGGATTTTACTCCAAGAAAATGAAGGTCATAAAACAAGTCATAAAATAGCACCTATAAATGATAGCAACAGTTTCTTAATGGGAAATAAGTCTTTCTTTGTATGCTATACACAATACTATAAAAAGTTTCAATAACTTTAAATGTGCTCTTACTTAAGAATTTAGTTTGCTAGTAAACATTCAAACAAAAATGATAAAATAAACTATATGTATTAAACAATTTTTTCTCTTTTTTACAAGATTAGCCCTGCAAAGTTACTTAAATTGGAAACTGAAATCTTATCAAAAGAAATTTATTTAAAAAGAATTAATTTAATTTTGCTCACTTCATTTTTTTCTTTCATAAATGCTAATAATAATCAAGACAAGAAGCTGAGTGCAAAGTAATTCTTCACACACGATGTAGTAGGCATTTCATTAGAATTTTATTTATTTATTTATTATTATTAAACATTAATTATCAAGACTCAATAGAATTTGACGCTAAATTTTCGAACTTCAATTTATATAATTTCAAAGTATTCTTGATTTTTCTCTGCTTACTTGAGCGAAATTAACATTTCTTAGATAAATAAAACAAATGTTTCAAACATTCACTCTCATTGATATTTCATGCTTGTCTTGATAAATTAAATTAAAAATGTATTTCCATTGTAATTAAATTTTAATTTTGTAATAAAAATACTTTGCTTTAAGAAACAAGTATGAAATTCGGAGATTTATCTATTTCCTATTTTGATAAAATTGTACTGCTGTATTTATTTTCAAAATGTAAGAAAAAAAGTATTTTTTATATACACCGGGTGTTTCAAAGTTCGACGCATAAGTAAAACGCGATAAAAGAAAAGGTCTATGGGTGGGAGAGAGATGCAGTTTGCGGATAAATATTCCGCATGGTACGGGATTTTGTATGACACAAAAAACAGTCCAAAATCTCGACAATAGAAGGCGCTACTGCAGATAATTCAATGAAATAATTCCATATTTCTCTCACAACGCAAGATTTGGATACAAAAAGTTTAGAGAACAATTAATTTACACTTTTCTGTATCCAAATCTTGCGTTGTGACAGCAATATGGATTTATTCCATGGAATTAACTGCAGTAGCGCCCTCTATTGTGGAGATTTTGAACGAATTTTTTATGTCATACAAAATCTCGTACCACGCTGAATATTTATCTGCAAACCGCATGTCTCTCCGACCCATACACCTTTTTTATCGCATTTTATTTTCGCACCGAACTTTTAAAACAACCGATATATGGGTCATTTTCAAAATATGCATATATATGCTGTCCCACAGTAAAAAAAAAAAAAAAAAAAATGTACTCATAATATATTATTTAAAACTGACTATAAATATTAGATTTATTTAATTACACTACACAACATATTTCTAAAACATAAAAATAATCACTTTCATATTTTTTTCGTAAAGATGCAGATTTTTACATCTAGTAGAAGAAAAAAATAGCTGTCCCTCTTCTGTAATTTATAATTCTGTAATATTTTTTCACTTCATTTTTCACTTTAAAAGGAAAGTAATTGGGACATTTAATGAGATAAATCATCATTATTTTAAATTTCTCACATTATTCCAGCAAAAAAAAATTTTTTTTAAGAAAATCTACAAAACATTTTGTCCCTCATATTTTGTCAAGTATGTTACCAAGCTACAATTTCATGAAATAAAGGTTGACAATTTCACCAAGAGACGGCAGCATATTTGCAATAAAAACACTTATACTAGTTAAATATTTACTTTTAGCAATTTTTTTTTTGCAGTTGAAAAACAACAGTGTAGTGGAGTAAAGAATTTTTTATAAAGGTGAGTATTTTTATTCAATGTCAAGTCTGTTACCTAATTTTTTATGTTAAAAATATAAGTTTAGTACTTTCTTTTGCTTGAATATTATTATCTAGTTAATATATTAAAGATTTTGTTTTGTTTCTTAGTGTTAATAATTAGCATGTAGGTTTTGGAAGATATTTTGCTGTTAATGTCATGTCTGTTACCATGTTACTGGTAAATAGTGTATAAAATATAGTAAAATAGTGTATAAAAAGTATACCAAAAGTTAAAGTGCTTAATTAATTATATTTACAGACACATCTAACTTATACATTACCACTTATTTCATTTTTAATGTGAAATTTTAAAGTAATTTTTCTTTTAAATGTTTTCTGAATTGTATGCATTTATTGAAAATGACCCATATATATTGGATGAATGAATTTAGTATCGCTGTGTTTTCAATTTGTATAATTTTATTGGATGTCATTTCGCTGTAGTGGAAATGATGTCTAAAACAACTGGTATTGTATTTCATTTCTATATAAAATTGTAAAAGGTTATTTTAATAAAGATTTGAAATATGGGTATTTCAGAACGCATAGATAAATTTTAAATATTTTTTTATGGAATCAAAGTAACGAAAGAGAAATGTTTTTTCATCAATTTTAATCCTGCTGTATGAAGACGAAAATAGATGTATATCAAATTATACTATTAATTTTATCACATTGTTAATTACAATATTTTGCCTATTGCTATATACATACTGTGTCAGACATTATAACTAGTAGATGACTAAGTGTAAGCAACGAATTCACGATTTCAAAGCGCAGTAATCATGGACAATTATCAGGGCTTGGAATCGTGCGATTGTATGTGAAAATCCAGAATTCTCAGTATTTAGGGAGGTACAGTCGTTTAAAAAAAAAAAAAAAAAGTAAACACCCCTTACTAACTCTGCAAAAAATTTTCGTTGAAGAAAGTTATTGGTACCACACGATAGGTAATAAAGTCTACTTTTATATGATGTATATAAATTTTGCTTAGGGGGCCATGTACATATTAAAACGAAACATATGATTGTTTTTTTCAATAGCAGTACACAATTCTGACAGCATAAATGATTCAATAAGTCTACACCTTTCAATTAGCTGAAAAAAATTTTTATGCAATTCGTACTATAAGTTTCCGAGAAATTAATTATTTTAAAACGAATGTACTTTAGGGACTGTATCCAAATTGAAGTTCGGTACTCGATTGTTGACCGAGAGAGACCCGTTCTTGATCAAGGCATCTTAAGCGCCACTGAAGCTGTCATTGAATACTGCTAGATTACTGGATAGCATAAGAAATTTGAAAATATCTAGTCACTACTATCATAGACAGCCCCTTAAACCATCATTTTGCCGTTTTTTAAGCATAATTTGAAAACTACTTGGAAGAAAAATGTGAAATTTTGGATTTCCATAAAGCAGGACTTAATAAATCTAAATCCATCGAACATATGGTTTTTGCAATTCAGAATTATTTCGAATATTAATTTCATAACTCATAATTCATACCATAAAATTATGAAAATTGCAAATTCAACGTATTTATGTTTGGGTATTTTAGTATTATTGCAACATAAAAAATTAGCACATTAGGAGTATAATTTCAGGAGATATAAATAAAAATATAAAAATGCAATATATTATTAGAAGCGCTAAATTTTGAATGTTTATAATTTGAAAACTTATCATTCAAATGACTTGGAATTTGGTGCCTAAGCATAGTTTCAACCGAAGATTTGAAATATCTTGTTAAAATTGGGCATTCCCATTGAAAAAAAGGAAGTTTGGGTTCATTTTAATATGTAGATGACCCTCTAAGAACATTTTACGTACATAATTTAAAAGTATACTTTATTTCCAATCGTTCGGTACCAGTAACTTTTTTCTACGATAATTTGTTGTAGAGTTAGTAGGTGGTGTATACTTTATTTTCACGAATGTACATGTATGAAGCTTGGTGGATTATTCTTTGATCTTTACCGCCAAACTTTCATTTATTAATCGCCGCATTGTTTGTTAATTTTATATATTTTTAAATCAAAATATCAACTTATAGTTATTTTTACACATTGAACGTCAAACTGAAATCACTAATCATGTTTGAGGGTACGTTGTGGTCATTTTTTTAAGACCTGGCATAAAATTATCAATAATTCGGTTTTAATAGAAATATAATATTGAATAAAAATATTCATAGCACATGTATTCGATTGCCATGGTGGTCGATGTGTTAAAATACATGATATAGAAGATATTATTAATCAATGCACCATTTAATAAATATTTTCTACGGTAGCTAGTCCAGCGAAGTTATTTAAATTTTAACATTAAACTCTTATCAGTTTCGTCCGAACACTTTTGCGGCAAATCAAAGGTCAATAACCGTGGTTATTCGAATGCAGTTTATTTTGTGCAATCTTTTTTCTTTTATGTTACGTTACGATTGAATTGAATTTATTTTTCTTTCAAAAAGATATTTAAATACATACTTAACTATTTTCATATTATACTTGTTGTACTTGGAAACGTTGGGAATTTGTAAAAAATATTAATATCTTAAAGTTATTAAAATTTTATTTAAATGAATTATTTTCGCTCCCTTTTTTATTCATACTTATTTAAATCTTAAATCGAGAGTTGTCACCCAAAAGTAAGTCTAAATGAATTGTGGAGGAGGAATAGATTATTTATTTAAACGTTGCAATTTGAATTTCTGATCAAACCATTTATATCAAGATTTAACCTGAAACCTACTTTAAAGATAAATTTTAGAATTTAAATTTATTTAATATCAATGTATTCTTCATTTTGGAATCTAATTCTGCTTATTCAAGCGAAATTTAGATTTCACAAATTACGAAAATGGCATTAAATATTTCATGGAATTCACTGACATTCCTTTTTCGCAAATTTCTAGATGAATTTAATTACATTTTATATTCACTGCAATTAAATATTTTGTTTTATAATAATGTCGCTCTGTATTAATTAAAATTAGAGATTTATATATTTCTGTTTTAATACAAATTTAAAACTGGACTTATTTTTTAAAAAAATTAAATAATGTTGTAACAAAAATGAAATTCCAAAATTTAGTATCATCTTTTTTGGTACATTACAAATATTCTTCTTTTATAGAGGAATGTTAATAGAAATTTATACTATATTTCATTGAAACAGAAAAGTTACAAAAATTCTGTTTACTCTAAATTGAAAAATTATGTTTTCGCAATTAATGGATGGATTTAAAATCATTTTATTGGTAAGCAACGAAACGAATGTAAAATAAAAAAATACTTATTTTTCGTAGAAATTTATCCTGCATTTAAGTAGCAAGAGCCTGTTCTAGACACGTGGACACAAGCAAATGCTAAACCAATGGCGACGTTCTTTACAAATTTATCGTTGGCATTTCAATGTTTTTAAAATTTTTGACTTTCTTTTTGCGTAAGATAGTTGAGGTTGATATGTAACGAGGAATATTCTTACTTTCCTATTTTCGTTGCAGCTTTTTTTTCTTAGGATATTTGAAATTCCGAAGTTGCCAGTGTCCTTAGAAACAAATGCTACCAAAATCGAAAAAAAAACGTTAATACCTGATCAGGTATCAACATCGGGCATCTTGTGATCATTTATTAACCCGGGAGAACTCGCTGCATGAGATTTTCTCTCACCGTCGTACTTTTTTAAGACTCTTATTTAAACCATTTTTCATTTTAATTAAAATTTCAAAATGTTATTTCAATTATTTTACCTCTTTTGTGAATAAAAGTGCTAAATCAACCAAAAAAAAGTTGATATTATATGAATGTAAAGTAAAAGAAAAGCATTTGGGCATTCTCACTATAACGAGTTCTTCCGAGTTAATAATGAAATACAAAAGATAAATTTAAAAAAATCGTTGCAATTGGTAACTTTGAATAACATCTGTTATGGAACATCTATTATGGTGACATCTGTTATGGTAACTTCTGTTATGGCAAAATTTAATATGGTAACATTTATTACGGTATCATCTGTTATGGCAACATTTATTATGGTAACTTTTATTATGGTAACATCTGTTATGGCAACATTTATTATGGTAACTTTTATTATGGTAACACTGTTATAGCAAGATTTATTAAAGTAACTATCGTAACTGGTTTGGAGCTTATTGGGACAGACCTGAAGCAGTTCAGTGATAGATTTGTGACAACGTTTCATCCGCTGACACAAATCTATCACAGAACTGTTTCATGTCTAACCCTGTAAGTTCCAAACCAGCCTTTTCCACCAACCACCCATTTCAAGCTATGTGCCACCTCTCGCGCCTAAAGCGAAACAAATATGGTAATACAGCAGCTACTGTTCTGAAATTGAGCATATACGCATCTAAGACATTAGGCTTCAAACTTCCATATCAACCCACTGCAGTACAAATATTTTATACACACTCGGGACAAAAATTATTGAACCACCCTTGTAAATTATAGTGTAAGTTGGCATTAGTTTTAAAAATTCGATGAATATATAAATAGAAAAAAATGTTCTTATAACCATGATTTGTTTTCTGTAAAAAAAAGCAACTATATATTTTCATATGTACGTAAATTTCAACAGTACAATATTCCTGAATATTCCTGAAATAAAACTTGTCACGCTAACGTTTATTTATTATTGTATAGAGGATATACAGAACATATTTCAAATGGATCTGATAATTAGGAATGCGCATGGAACGACTCAAAAGTTAGAAATGTGCGAATTTATTAAATTTTTGAGAAAACAGCATTTTAAGTAAAACAAACGGCGGAAATAAATACAGTTTTATTCTTCAAATATAAAAGCTTATATCCGTGCGAAGGAGAGTCACAATTAAAAATTTATTTTATAACAGATAAATTTGAGCACCTAGTTTCATAATTCTCCAAATAAAAAAGAAAATAGATTTCTTTGTCGAATTTCGATATTTTGAAAGTCTACATTCTCCTTAAATGTAGGTCCTGACAGTTAAACCATCGTGTGCAAAAGAGAATCGTAAACCACAACCCATCAACCAGCCACCATAGTTGCAACAGGTGGCTTTTTGACTACATGTGGTCTAAACTGAAGGAACAAATTCACTATTTCAAGATGGAAGAATCACTGGATGCATGGAAATGTGTATTATATGTGATGAGCTTAAAATCCTTGGTATATTAACTTCCACTCCTTCGACGCTTAACGAAGAAATCTGTTTAGCTTTACAACAAAACCAGCATTTATTATGGTGGATCTCAAAATCTTTCAATTTAAATTGTCTATGTAAAAATTATTACATAACACAACAAATTAATAAATCTCTTTTAGAACAGATAATAAATCTCTTTTAAAATAACTAGTACTCCAAATTTACTAAAATAAAAAATGGAAAATTTTTATTAAAAGATATTTCAAAAGTAATTGTTATTGTTATATTTTCTTTTTCACATCTTAGTTCATATTTGGTTAACTGTTTAGTAGAAAAAGCTAAAACAAAAGTAACTCCCAATGCATAGTACACAGCGTTTCTATTAATATAAATGGCTGTAGGATTATGGTGATTACGAAGCCGGAACAGAGTTTAACACTAAATTTTCCATTATAAGTTTATATATATCTTTTAGAGTCCATACTTGGCTATGCGTGCGAATTTTACATTTCATAAACGAATGAAACCCGTGGAAATGTTTTACGAATATGTTTCCTCTAATACTTCATAGATGTGTACATATATTTAATAAAATACTTATATTCATCGGAATATAAATTTTTTGTATATATATATATATATATATATATGTTTTTGTGTAGAAATTAAAGTGCGTTGTATCTATTTCAATGGAAATATACGGTAGAATTTATCTCAAAGACATAAAAAGAGAAAACATCTACTTAAAATCGATCTCCAACAAAGTGCGTATCGCTTTTTTGCGTTTTTTATTGATATCATTCTTTCACATATACCTCTAATGTTGCTGATATTCATAAAATTTAGTATTGCATTTCATTGTTGCATTAAAATTTATATTTAAATATGACTTTTCTATATTTAATAGTAAAGTACGATTTCGATATGTTATCTTTTAGAAGAAAAATATTTTAAATAAATAGTTAGTTTTTTTCAGATGTATATTTATCTTTAAAGTATTAAAATCCAAATAGTAGATTAAATGTAATTCCACTTCTGTAACCAAACATATTTATTCATTTCGGGTGTAGCTAAAATGGGGTCTCAACTGCAAATACACTTTTAAAAAAATACAAATAATTCTTAATCTAAAATAATATAATAAAACAACTAAAGGAAATAAAAAATAAGTTCTTCCGAGTCATCCACGTTTCCAAAAAGCGTTCTTATGTTAAGGGGTCTCAGGACTCTTAAAGCACCAAAATATTCGAAATTTTAATTTCTTTTACATGTTAAAGTCCTATTTTTTCTGAACATTTTTATAAAATTGTTTTCTTCAAATTCCCATTAGAACAGAAAGTATGGCTTTTAGAATTATACCCGCTCAATAGCTAAAGCGGCGTTTCCGAAACTTTGAAGTCATTTTTCTACAAAACACTTTTTTTTTGTATAACGAGCAATTAATTTCAGAAACTTCTGAATGACCTTTTCAAAACATGTGGCTTCATGTTAGTCTGCATAAACTGAACCTAAAATTTCCTTTTTATTGTTCAAAAAAATATTTTTTTAGGTGATTATGTTGTTAAAATTTTCAAAATTTTGTATTAGCTAAATATAACTTTGTATTAAAAATATAAATTTGCTTTAAATAGTAATTTATTTAGGTTCAGGGTAATTACTAGAATCTGATGTACAAATAGGCATCAAATTTTTCATTCTACCAGCAATATTTATTTTGTAATTTTGCACTTAATCTGTAACACAAATTTTCTGCTCGTTAATGTCTGACAGTTTAAAGTCCCCTGTAAATGCCAATTGTGCATCTTGCAATTTTTTAAATACATGAAATGAAAGAACTTGCTTAAATCTTGCATCCCCCCCTCCCCAATAATAATAATAATAATAATAATAATAATAAATAATAAACTGTGTTTTACAATCCCATACATTTTAAGGTATTAACTTTTGAAAATGTTCTCTTTTTTCATTATTTTTAATGTTAATATTCCTGAGACCGCTTAAGAAGCATGAGAAAGGAATACAAGGAGTTAAAAACGTTCGAGATAAAAAGAAAAAAAATAAAAAAAACTAAATTTCTTTTGCTGACACTGATTTTCCGAAATATTTCCGAGTGATTATTATATAGTGTATTAATCCGTTTTTTCAACCCGGAATATGATTTTTTTCGGATGCTATCAATCTTCAAGATAACCTATTGATATTCAACAAACATGTTTTACAGACAAGTATGAAAAATTAGCAACAATAGCATTAACATTAAAATGAATAATATTTTGTTACTCTTGAATGCATAAATTCAATTACGCAGCTGAAAATATTTAATTGAGAATTTATAGCATTCTTAAAAACTGATATTCTGTTTTTTTTTTTTTCAATGATAAATACAGTACAATAAATATTCGGAGACGCAGTGGCAGCAAAAAAAGCATAGTTTTTAAAAATGCATTTTTGAATCTGAAAAATATATTGGTTGTGGAGTCTTCTAAAAATACAGACGGCTTTTCGGTATTGTAGGTAACTCGGAAGAGGTTATTGTATATCTTCATTCGGGGTTATATTATACTTTCATAGATTAAGAAATGTTCATATTAGGATGGGGCGAAAAAAATTATTTTTTTTATAATCAATTTTTAATAGTGCTTAAAACTTGCGAACTGGCATCCTAATAACGGAAAAAATAATATAAAAAAATAAAAATTGGTTTTGAAATCGCGCAAGAAAATTAAACTTTAGGGGGGGGGGGGATAAAAATCTGCAATTTTTCAAAACTTATAAAATTTTTAAAATAATTTATTTAATTTTTAATAGTGCAAAAACTACTCTTTCTAGTTACCTAAATGTGTGAAAACTAATTTTGGACACATTGCCGTTCATTTGAATTCGCGCAAAATGCTTTAAAATACCATTTTTTTAGCAAAAGTTGCATTATTTCAAAAATCTGCAAGCGAACATACAGCTAAATAAAATACATCATTAAACATCCTTTTTAAGGTTTTACGAATCTACTGTATGTTCCGCGACAAACTGAAAGTGACCTTTTCAAAGTCACTTTACTTAGTCAAGTAACTTTGAAAAGGCGTGCTGTGATTAAGCAGCTTGCAAAACGTTACTACTTTGCTAGTATGTTCGTGTAACACTTTATATTGTGATTGTATGAAAGTGATTTTCGTAGTAGTTTTGACATGGCGAGTCCAAAAAACATGCTTGCTACAAGGCAGTCTCTAGTCTGTCCTTTCTTCAGCTCACCCAAAGAACTGAGTGGAACATCACTGCCGACATACGAGGATATGCTACTTTGTTGATTAGAAGAAACGTATAAACGTGCATTGTTATTTAATTCTAATTACAAAAAGGAGTTAGGTTTTTCACCTGTTGCCGAATTAGTTGCAACTCGATTAGTTAATATTTATATAAGAGCCTCAATTCGAACAGTCACACACACTCGTGTTGTGCAAATGATCACCTTCACCTTTAAAGCTTATATTGGGTTAAAAAAAATCATACAACTGAGTCCATGAAAAATCCTTCTATATATAAAAAAAAGTTTTGATTTGGAAATGGACCAATGAAAATCTGCGTAGATATTCCCGCAGATCGGCATCTAATTTGAATGCTTAAGCATGGCCTTTCTTCGTTAATATTAAAAAAACTGTTGCATACAAAAATATGAAAATCGGTAGTTTTATAGAGAAAAGTTTGATAAACACACTGATGCAGACAGTTTTCAAATCGAAGAATTATTTTAAGAGATATTTAATACCAAAGTTGGACAAAATCGTTCCATTAAAAAAGTTTTATAGGAGCAAAAACTGTGCATAGGAATTTAATCATTTTTAGATAATTTATGCGTCATAATTTCTCGGTGTGCCGACTGCATTTAGGTTTTTAATTTGACTCATTTTTTGAGGTTTTATTTCTATTTTAAATTCAAATTTTCAGCATTTAGAGGGATATTTTTACATATTTTAGAAAATTGTATTAATTTAAACTGTTGCCAACTGTATAAACAGCGCAAACAATAATGTTTGCTTCAAATTAAAAATTTATTTTACACGTGACTATTATAAACAGAAAATATAAAAAGGAGGAACTCATTGAAAATTACGTCATAAAAACTATATTTACGGATGAATTTTAAAAGAGAAAGAATATTGTAAAATAATAAATTCATTAACATGCGTTAGAAGTTACGGAGAATTAGGAGAATTTACGTCACATTTACGTCACTTTACACTTATTACGTAAAATGAACAAAAAATAATATTGCAAAACAGTTTAAATTTAAAAATTGAGCGAGACATTTATTTGATATTTTAAGAGGATAATAATATTTCTTTTCTAACAAAAGTATTTTTACGTGAATATTAAAAAGAGAAAGAAAAGTTTGGTGAAAATTACGCGAGAATATAATTGTCAGATTCAAATTATAATTCAATCTTCCGAAATCTTTTTAAAGCCGATCAAATTAACGTGCTGTTAAAGTCTGCGGTATGTGAACGCGGGTTGACGAGCGTAAGTCGTAGGGGGCAGAGCCCCCTATTAATTTTAAAAGAAAAGGTTAGATGCGTTTAAAACCAACGCTAAGACGAAACTTTTCGATACTGCAATTTGTAAATGTACTATGACATATTCTTGTACATGTGAAAATAAACCAATTGACAATAACTGCCAGTGTCCCTGTCTAGGGGTTGTAAAATGCAATTGTGAGAAAGCAAAAAAAAAAAAAATCCTAACATTGAATTGAGGTTTATGAAAGATCAGTGAACAACCAGGGTGCTGTTTATTGGTAATTTAGATAGAAAGGAGAAAATTAAACTGATTAAAAGAGAAGAAAGAAGAGAGCTACTTTCGATGCAACTATCTATGACTTCTGACATCGTCAGTCCTGGCATAAGTAAGAGTAAAGTTAATCAAAACACTTCCAGAAAGTGACATGAGTTTCGTATTGCCTTCTACATCGCAAATGCGTACAAAGGTGTCGTATAATTCCTTATTACGCAATAGGTACGGTGTTTCTGACAGGGCCACAGTAGAAATAGCTTCTGATGTCCTGCATGATCTTGTAATGATCTCTGATTCAGATATGTTACGAGTGATTGATAAAAATAAGATTCGAAGGGAAAATATGCGTGGATATGTCATAATCAAAAAGTAATAAAGGAAAAAGAGCACCAGCTAAAAGAAGAAAAGGTATGTACTTCGACGGTAGAAAATATAGTACATTAACACAAGAAAAAATAGGAGCTAAAATGTACCGCAGAGTAAGGAATGAAGAACATATTAGCGTAATTAGTGAGCCTGGTGGCCATTACATTGAACATGTTACACCAAAAACAGGAACAACTAATGATATTGCCGAAAATATTTTCGACTACATGAAAAAGAATGATTTTGACATGAGTGCAGTGGTAGCCATCGGATGTGATGGGACAGTCACAAACACTGGTTGGAAAAGTGGTGTTGTATATAACATTGAAGTTAGGTGTTAGCGACCACTGCAGTGGTTTATTTGTTTGCTACACTTTAATAAACTGCCTTATAAATATTTGTTTGAGCACCTAGATTGAACAACAACTGGGCCAGCCTCTTTCAGTAGTCCAATTGCAAGCAACTGCCTAGCTGTAAGAAAAATCGTGTTATTGATTTTGTTCGGCCATTCAGTCTGAATGTTCATCACAATTAGTAAAACTGACATGATAAAGATCAGCAGTATTTTCTATACATTGTTCGAGCAGTCATCACTGGACTCTGTGATACAGAATTATCTGTTAAAGATCCCAGACCCCTCAGCCTTGCCCAATGGTTAACCTGTGCTAACCGGGTATTAAGACTTTATGTTTCCCAAATTAGTTCGACAACCGAAATGAAGACACTTGTAAATTACATTGTAAAGACATATGCTCTTGTTTGGTTTGATATTAAGATGCATTAAACTGTGAAATACGGTCCGAAACACACATTGAAGCTCATACAAACAACAACACACTTCCCGGACAACATTTAAAAAAGCATCGATCCTGTCATTCAGAGAAACTCGTTATTCTGCCATCCGGAGAATATGATGTTGGCGATGATATTGGACTAGAGAGAAGTCTGAAACTTGATGCAGAGGCCGCTGGAAAAGTTAACGGGCATGAAAATCGAGGTTTTATTAGGACAACTTTAAAATGGAGGTTTTTGATGTCAAAATTTGATACGAAGTCAAAATTTAAAGGAACTTCAGTGTAAGTAACCACACCCAAATTGGTTGGTTGGTTGGGTAGGGTGGGGGTTTGACTCGACTTGCAGCCACCTCCACGTGCTGATTCCTGGGTCATTTAAGCATAAAGATAAAACATGCTGAAATGGGCGAAGATCTGGAATATGAGGTTTTTGAAAAAATAAATGATACTTTAAGGCTTTCTGCATGAACTCAAATGAACGTCACTGTGTCCAAAAGTAATTTTCACGCATTTAGGTAATTACAAAGAGTATTTTTACACTGATAGATATAAAACAAACTATTTAAAAAAATTACACTTTTTTAAAGAAATGCATATTTTCCTTTTTTTCTAAACTTTAGGGCCCTTGCGCGATTTCAAAACTAACTTATATTTTTTCATATTATTTTTCCCGTTATTAGGATGTCAATGCGCAAGTTTTCCGTGCTATTAGAAATTGATTTTAAAAAAAATATTTTTTTTTCGCCCCGCCCTAATTCATATCTTTTTATAGCGTAATTTAAGTTCAAAAATATACTATATTTGCTGATAAATAATTTTAGTCAAATCTTCTTACACTAGGTTTTCAATGAACTATAAGCATATGCTCACGTTTGAATAAAATGGCGTAAATTTTTGAGTTCTTTAAATCCAGTCGCATATTTTCAATCAAGATGTACAAAAATCAACTTTCACATTTAGAAATTCAATATAAAACAAAATAAGTTTATAACCAAGCAGAATATATATGTATATGTCTGTGTGTGTGTCTTGCATGACGTAAGAACGTGCTGTTTAAAATAAGTTACTGGACAAACTGAAAAAAAAACGATTTAACGAAATAAAAAACAAAAGATGTTCAAATTCTTACCAAATAAACGTGCTGCATCTAAGAAAGGAAGAGAAAAATATCAAAGTTATGGAAATGGTAAATTCCGCTGTTTCAAACACCGCTTTGATAAATCATTTATTCTTATTTCTTTACGGATATAAATATTTAACGGAATGTAAAAAAATTCAAAACTAACAATTTCTCTTTTCAAGACTGATAATGATTCGTTCGACAGAAATAGAAAACATTTCTCAACCCATTACCTGCTAATGGTGCGTTTTCGCACAGTTAAAAATAAATTTAAATTAACTATCTAGATACCACTATTTTTTAATTTAAAAAATTGCCTTACTTAATTACAGTGCTGAGCATTGCTGAACAGTAGAGTAGCGTTGAGCGGTTACCTAGCTGATAAGAACTTAACACCCAGTCTGAAGATTTAATGTCTTAATAATTAATGAGCCATACATAATAAATAAGAAAAATATTAAAGATAGATTCTAAAATTAAGGTTTATATATAAGAGATAAAAAAATAAGTTAAGTCTTTAAACACAGAAAAGTATGTAAGATTTATATTAAATGTAGGTATAATTGTAGTTGCAAGAACTACTATTAAAAAGATTTTAAAAAAATGTGAAAAAGATTTAAAGTTAGCACTTGTTCAGAAGTAAAAAAGTTGAAAACCCCTATCTTACAGCTTCAGCAGTTAATGGGTTAACTATTTTATTAGTCAATCATTATATAATTACATAAAACATAATGATACTACATTAAAAAATTCCTTTACAAACTCCTTGTACAAAATCCCTGTACCAGTTCTTGTATAAATTATGTTTGTTGTTAATGTGAAACCGTAGAAACACATATCTGATAATTAAAAGAAAATTTTATTTGCTGGATACAAGTGTAAGTGGATTTATTTTTTCAATTTTATTAATTTGAAAGAAAAAAGATATATTTTTCCCTTCTACTTAATAAAAGCCAAGATGGCATATATATATATATATATATATATATATATATATATATATATATATATATATATATATATATATATATATATATATATTTTTTATATTAAGTATATAGTATATATATTTAATATAAATAATTAATCTATTTAATAACGTTTTAAAAACTCAGTTGCAGCAAAGGAAACTTTATTCTTATCAATCCTGTTTTAAATCTTAAAAAATACACTGGTTTTTGGGGTTTCTTAAGATGCAGAACTCTTTTTTCAAATTGCGAGTAACTCAGAAGATTTTATTATTTATTTTCATTTGTGGTTTTATTATGCATTCCTAGATAAGTTTAACCCTTTATTCCCTAAATAATGGATAAAGAAATTTTTCCACTTGAAAAATTATCTTCTGTTATGTCTGAAGGTATAGTAGAAAATTTATATTATAATTATATGAAATTTAGATATGTGTTTCATTAAAACTGATTTAATAAATCGATAGTTATAGCTTTTCCTTGTAAAGAATTTACCAGAATATTTAGATTATAGAAAAAAATTCTGTCATAGAAATTTAGAAAAAAAAAATTAATGCATTGTGATATATATGTGATATATGTGATATCTGTGAATAGGGAGGATTTTTGTAACAGTAAATGTTACCATATAACTTTATTTAATAAGATAGAAGCTACATCTATGTAAATTATTGAGGAAATACGAAGTTTAAAAAATCAACTTTCAAAATATGCTCGAGCAAAGTATTTTGTATGAAAAATAAAATCTATATTTATAGATTTAAGGGATCTCAGGACTTAAAGCTTCAAAAATTTTGAATTTTTTTTTTTCAGATGGTAAACTCCTATCTTTTTTTTTAAAAAACTTTTTGATATAGTTGTTTCCCTTGAAATTCCCATTAGAACAGAAGTTATGGCTTTTAAAACTGTTCCAATTCAATAGCTGAAGCAACGTTTCCGAAATTTTGAAGTCATTTTTCTCCAAATGACTTTTTTGGGCATAACGCGCACGATATCTCAAAAACTTTTGAATATTTTTCATGAAATTTTCAAAACATATGTTTCGTGTTAGTCTGTATGAGCTGAATCTAAAATTTCTTCTTTATTTTTCAAAAGAATATTTTTTAGGTGATTATACTGTTGAAATTTTCAAAATTTTGTATTATCTAACTACAATTTTCTATTAAAAATTAAAAAAATGATTTAAATATAAATTTATTTAGGATTATGGTCATTATTAAAATCTGAAGTATACATAGGCACCAAAATTTTTATTCTAGTATCAAAATTTATTTTTTAATGAGCGCAATGTGTTATGCCAATTTTCTGCTCGTCAAATAATTGACAATTTCGAGCCCCCTGTCAATGCTAATTCTGCATCTTGCAATTTTTTTAAATACATGAAATGAAAGATAATACTTATATCTTTCAGCCGTATAAAAATTGTGCTTAAAATCATATACATTTTATGATATTAAATGTTGAAAATAGTCTTCTTTTTTTTTCCATTTTTTCCGATTTTAAGAGTCCCGAGACCCCTTAAGTACATTTCCTACTAAATTCTTTTAATGGAACTTTAAAGTGCCGTTGGAGTATAAAGGATTAATTGAATTTACAAGCAAATGTGAATCTGGGGAAGAAAATAAAATGCCACAACAAGATTCGCATTTAGATAACGGAAGGATAAGATAGCAAATAAGAACGATTTAAGTACTCATTTAGAGAAGAGAGAAACATACAGAATGGGGCAAAAAAATCTATTATGTAAAAAGAGGGACCACTCATCCCCAACGGGAAAAATATTAAAGCTTGGACCGACGTTTGCGGATTTGAATTCAGCTAGGTATTAGCAGGGTAACAGTGCAAAGTTTTCAGAATTTTCCCCTTAAGAAAACGACATTTTTGGCACCTTCTGAACAAAAGTCCTCCCTGAAGGAATCCTCCTACAGCACTATAGGCAAAAACTCACCGATGCGTAACAAGAAATCCCTATTATTTAAAATAATTTGACACGGAGTTTTTTAGGGAAACTTGTGAATTTCCTAAATTGCAGCAAAATGATTTTTTTTTAAATATCCACTGATAATTAAAATATATAACGTATTATTTTATCCTATCATATGGTACACGTGTATTTAAACGAGTTGGAAGTTGCATGCCAAACATGGAAATGAGGTGCGTTCATACTATAACAAGTTTTATAAATATTTTTTGCACCGCATATTGTACAGAATGTATATTTTAGTGCACTTCATAAGTGCATATCAATTTCATTTTGTTCGAAAGGCAGTAACATCATTAAAATGCACTTGAAATAATTTTTTTTCCATTGGCCGTAATGTATCGGAAAACTTCACACTGTCCCTGTAATTAAAATATGCATTCTATTTTCATAAAATTTGAAATTACTCGACAAAAGTTTGCAACAATTATATATTTAAAATTTCAGTACATTCTGTTGGGTAGTTTTTGCTCTGTAATATGCTGAAGGTCGGACAGACACAGAGACAGACGGACCGAACGACGACTATAGGTTCTACGTATTTATATAATTACGAACGCACCTAAAAATGAGCAAAATAGGTTTAAATTATTCTTACTTTATGCAACTATAAATGCCATTTGTTGAGATTAAAATTATCATTTCAAATAGGGATGCTTTAATAAAATATTTTATAATTTTGTACTTCTTTATTTTTGATTATTCATAAAAGTCAAATATGTCTTATGAGCACCTGATTGTTGACAAGTAATATGGGATGCAAGATGTAAACAAATATTAGTTTTAATATAAACATAATGAATTCTCATGTGGGATTTTTCAAAGTATTAATATACTATTTGTATTCAATTTTTCAGTTCAATTGTTTCCGTTCGCTCTAAATCATTTATAGTTAAAAGTAAACATGAAAATTTCTTACGTAACATTTCGTCGTGAAACATGCACTGTTCAAAATTGTCCTTTTAATTAGAAATATAAACTTATCTCTAAATCATATTTGTTAAATCTAATTATTCTAATCTAATGTATCTAAAATGTAAGTTCAAAATAACATGTTGTTTTCATTCGAGAACATTGAATAAATAATATTTGCTTAGTTATTTAGATGAGAATACATATAAACACTAAATTATAAAGAAGAAATTTCCTTAGGAGCTTGAGATTTTTTTTTTTTTTTAATGCGACAATGCTACCTTATTAGTGTCAAACCATGACTTAAAAAAGGGTATTCTACGGCAGTTTCAAAACTTTTTTTTTTAATCTATCTCTATCTAATCATATACAAGGGTCATTTAAAAGCACAACTTAATGTTTCCCGCTGGGGTGTATTTAAATTCTAAATTTAAACCAACATGATAAATTCGAGATAAAATCTCAAATATAGAATTCGGTTTATTTCTACTGAATAGAATCTGAGATGCATCAGTACTTTTTATCATACAAAGAACAGCATAAGAACGTCCTTTGTTAATAGTGATCATGCCAAAACTGACTTAATACTAATAATTTATGAGATACTGACTAATAATTTATGAGAAGCTTCTTACATGTTAAAATTAGTGTGATTCCATACTATAGATACGAAGGTTTAACTCTCATACAAATCATGAGAAACACAACACAACAGTGGCACCCATGGGCCGATAAACAACCAAGTTTAAACCGAACCTATTTATGCCATTGTATATCTAAAATATTAATAGTCAGCAATGTTCGTATATGAGATAAAGCGGCCACAAAATTTATGCAATGCACTGAAAAACGTTTCTTTTTCACACAAACGTCATTTTTCAAAACAAATCGTATTTAAGAAAACTCAAAGTGTCCACAAAAATCTGTGTTGAAACTTTCACAAAACACATACTTTCTTCATAGCTCCATATAAAAGATATCTTCTATCTACAGTAAGTTAAAGATAGAGAAAGGTAAAAAATACAAATAATAATTAGTGTTTTTATGTGATGTTAATAAAAATTTTCATTTATAAATATTAAAGAAAAACTGTTTTATGTGTACATAATGTATGAAAATTCATTCATTAAATATGTCTATATATATATATATATATATATATATATATACATATAAACTTTCTGCGCAATTAAACCATTTAAACAGATGATATTGACCAAATATTATGAAATCGTCATTTCTAAACAAAAGAAACAAAATACTAGTAAAATTATGTATTATTATAAAATGACTTATAAAAATGACAAATGAAAAAGCAAGTGAATGGATACAGAAGAAAGGATATATTATAAATCGATTCGTCACCGGTAGAAGATTTATAAATATAAGCAAAAAATAGTCGAGAATCATGCTATAGCTGAAAATTGATTCTTTCTGGACCCAATGGGATGTGAAGCAAAAATAATAAAAGTAAACAATGAGCACTGAATAACAAGAAAACCAATGAAATGAAAGACAAATATATAAATATTTCAATTATAATTATTGGAAATTATTGAATAACAGGCAAAAAAGCAGCTCATATGAAGTGCAACAAAATGTACAGTCGTGGAAAAAAAAGTAAGCACCCTCTACTAATTCCTCAACAAATTATCGTAGAAGAAAGTTACTGGTACCGAACGATTGGAAATAAAGTCTACTTTTAAATGATGTATATTATAAAATTTGCTTAGGGGGCCACCTACATATTAAAACGAATCCAAACTTCATTTTCTTCAATGACAATACCCAATTTTAACAAGATATTTCAAATCTTCGGTTCAAATTATGCCTAGACACCGAATTTCAAGTCATTAGAATGATAAGTTTTTGAATTATAAGCATTCAAAATTTAGTGCTTCTAATGTTAAATTACATTTTCATATTTTTATTAATATCTCCAGAAATTATACTCCTAATGTGCTAATTCTTTTTGTAGCAATAATACTAATATACCCAAACATAAATACGCTGAATTTGCAATTTTTATAATTTTATGATATGAATTATGAATTATGAAATTAATATTCGTAAAAATTATGAATTGCAACCTACAATTTTTTTGATGGATTTAGATTTATTAAGTCCTGCCTTATGTAAACCCGAAATTTCACATTTTTCTTCCGAGTAGTTTTGAAATTATGCTTAAAAAATGGCGAAATGATGGTTTAAGGGACCGTCTATAATAGAAGTGACTAGATATTTTGAAATTTCTTCTGCTTTATTTTAATCTAGCAAGCTTCATTGACATCCTAAGGTGCCTTGATCAAGATGGAGGCTCTATCGGCTAATAATCGATTTCCGAACTTCAATTTGGATACAGCCCTTAAAATACGCTCGTTTTAAAATCATTAATTTCTCGGAAACTTATCGTACGAATTGCATAAAAATTTGTTTTTAGGCTAATTGGAGGATGTACAGTTCATTTATGATGTCAGAATTGTGTACTGCTATTGAAAACAAGAAAGTTTTGGTTCGTTTTAATATGTAGATGCCCCCCTAAGCAAATTTTATCTATATCATTTAAAAGTAAACTTTATTTCGAATCGTTCGGTACCAGTAACTTTCTTCTACGATAATTTGTTGAGGTGTTAGTGGAGGTATTTACTTTTTTTGTCCACGACAGTACATCATTAAAATATGAAAAACAAAAGAAAACCTAAATTCAGAAAGGTGGATATTAAAAATTTTACAACAATTAACTATGATCACTTTAAACTATCAAACTGAAATTACACAGGGAAAACACTGTCTATATCTCTTCAGTGGGTGGACAAACAGAACTAACTCCATCACCCACCCCCTCCTCATACACTATAAAAATCTTGTAGGTTTCGAAACGCAAGTCCATCCTGCTTTCAAAATCAATGCAAAAATTAAAATTTTTTTGGAAGATTTTGACTTTAAGATGTAAATTAACATGTAAATATTGCAACATAAATCATATTAAAAAGAAAACAAAACATTAAAAAAGTTGTAGAAAGTTACTCAAATTCAAAGGATATTTATATTGCAGTATATATCAATGCAGACTGACTAGCGTACACCCATACCTACAAGAAAAGAAAATATAAAATGAACAGAAATACCTGTCAAATTACAAGCATCAGAAGTTCCTCACCTGGTATCAACAGAAATAAATTCTTATTCCAAATCCAATATCATAATCGTAAAAAGCCAAATCTTCATCTTCTTTCGATTCGAGCATCCGTGCTGACCAGTGCTCTGAAAAAGACTTTAGAAAAAACACCATCATATAGAATGTTCCTAAAGCTTGCAACCATAAATGGTCATTCCGACAAGACACAACGTTCCCATTTACTTTTCAAAGTCATCTTCAAATAATATTTCAATAAAATAATTGGATAATTGTTATTGTAAAAATGAGTAGCGAAAAATTTAAAAATCTGCTTATAAAAATTGATATCACTACCACAAATTTTATTCAAACGAATTAATTAATTACAATAGTAACATAAACCTTTTTATGGAAATTGGAGAACCAACCAGGCATGCTTTTGATGACAAATTGAAAACTATATAAGAAGTAATATTAATATAATTTAAATATATATATATATATATATATATATATAACCATTCTAAATTAATACAAATTACCAACAACTAATGTGAATGTATAAATAATAAAAGTATTTATTTAATTTAAATAAATAAATTTATTTATTTATTTATTTATTTATATACACATATATATTAAAAGATAACGGCACACACAGTAACCAGACACTCCCATCATCCAGAAATCACTTTGCTTTGTCTTTATTTTGAACAAAAGATAAAGAAAAGAAAATTTATTCTTTATTTTTAACTTTATCGCATACAATATACAATAGTTCAGGGGGTAGTAATAAAAATAACTCAAAGAGAGAAAGTCATTTTTTTCGCACACTTGAAAAATAAATCTGACAAGTGGTATCTCATTTCAAGAAATATCAAATAACTGTGACAATAAACAGGAAGAAAACTGTCTTCTTGGTCGTCTTGAAAATTAATAGTTAGAACTTATTTTCTCTTTTATAAAAATATTTATACGAAATAGTTAAGAGATAATATGACTACTCTTTTTTAGAATATATAGTAAAACTTTATAAAAAAAATAAGACATGTTGTCGAGAGCAAAAATTTTATTTTACTTATAAATTAACTGAGTAGACATTAAATTAAGTTTCTTTTTGTATTGTTCCGAAGTGGTAATTTATTTTTGTTAAATTTTTTCGAGTATTTTAAAGTATTTCAAAACATATAATAAAAAAGAAAACATACAGGGGAGACTAGGGAGGGTTGTCCCACTTTTTACATAATGATTGTCTACTTTTTTAATAATGTACGTAGAATAAAGTTTTACATATTATTCTATTTTTCATACAATCAGTTATCAAAATAAAATTGCTACATAATTGTAATATATAAGAAATTTAGAAAATGATTCATTTTTTTTAATCATGAGAAATTAATATCAAGTCTCCCCACATATGCTAGGTTTGACCCACTATATGGGAGGCTTGACCCCCTTTTATTATATTGAAATATTTGTGAAGAGAAAATCAATTTAAAAACAGCAAAATAACTTTATGCTACATGATTTAATTATTATTAAAAAATATTTTAAAAAATATGATGCTTAAACGAACCTGTTTGATGCAATCGGATGTCAGAGGAGAAAAATTTTCTTTTAAACAGGATTTGGTCTGAGCAGGCATAATTGTACAGCAAGCAAAATGAAATTTTAACATTTAAGACAGTATTCCGTTAGAGACAGGTTCAGTTTTCATAGCGTTTCGTGTATTATTATGTCCGGATTTAGGAGCCACTGTCCCACTTTTTTTTGTCTCCGTGTCCTAATTTTGTGACTCTCGACTACATAACTCTAGTTGTCACATAGATTGGCTTCATCTCTTTGTATTCATCCTGGTGAAATTTGTCTACATACATTCCTAAAGCTTTTTGATCAATGCTATGTTCTTTTTAAGCCGCGTGAACACTTAAATTATCATTAAAATATTTTAACCCTTTCAGGGGCAAATACTTTTGGTAATAAAATGTTGATTTTACGAACCGGGATTTACGAACAAATTTATTTGGAAATAAGAAAAAGGCTATAATTCACATGCATATTAAATGGATAAGCTTTTAGCAATATTTTTGTGCCATTGTGGTGTTTGAAAATCAAACTTAAGAGGTTTCATAAACATACTACTGACCCTGAAATGATTAAGATTGCTGCTTTCATACTTTCTAGTTCTTTCTGTTTTTTTCCAGTGTTTCTATTTACTTATTGTAAGTAATATTTAAATGGAAAAAAGATCCTATCAGCTTTCTTATTTATATTTCACTAAATTTTTTCTTGCAGTTAATACTGTAGCAGTTTTTCACATGTTTCTTTAATCATTTTTAAATAGTTTATTTTCCATCACCCCATTTTACTGTATCTTTAGATTCTTTTTTATACATAACAATTAACCTTTCACAGTGTGTAATAAAAAGATTTCGAAAACCACTTAATTAAGGGAGCCTTGAGCATCTGATCCATACTCCATCACATTGACAGGGTCAAGTCTCCCCACATAGCCCTTTTCTAAAGAATAGTACATTGTTATATTAAGCCGACTTACTGTACAATCTTTATGTCTGGAATGAAAGCTCGAAATTTCTATATTACTTAAAACCTACTTATTTAATTTTCTGATATATTTTATCTGAAAAAAGCACTAATAAAATATTTCTAAAAAACACAAGTATTAGGTTGTAAAGCCTCATAATTTATTTTTTTCACCTATTTCGATTATCTGTATGAAAGTAAGAGTGTTGTTTGAACATTCCAATAGCCTTGGTTGACACCTATTCGTAAATCTCTGAAATTCTTTTAAATATGAAAACTGATGGGTGGGCAAAACCTCCCATATGGTCAACCATCCCTAGTCTCTCCTATTGAAGCTTTATAGTCTTTACATTAGTATTATTCATTCCGACTATTTAAAACGCACACTATCATGAAAACTGCAACTTATGATACTAAACTTGTTACTTCTAGTCAATTTCAGGATATTTATTTTCGTCTTTAGCCATATCTTATGCAACGAAAATACCATTTCAGCATATGGTCGCGATGAATAGTTCATCATACATTCGGAAAATCCTTTCTAAAGATAGGATTTTTTTTAAGCATGGGGGTTCTGCCCACTACGAGCTACGCTAACCCCCATTGAAACACCGCGAACTCTAAAAGCACGTTAATGTGATAGGCTTTAAAAAGGTTGTGGAAGATGGATTAACGATATTAAAGAAGAAGTGAATCATTTACATATAAATAGAGATTCATTAATAAAACAAATAATCACAGTTTTTGGCGCTTCTTTAAAAATAATAATTATAAACATGAAAAAAGAAAAGATATAATAAGTATTTTTGGTCAGAACTACTCCATACGAAACAACTTTTAACCATGTCGATGTAAAAAACTATGTAGAAATTCAGTCAGACCGGGCCAGGCTACGATTTGAGCTTTTTTCCAGGCAGGGCCGAACTTTTTTCCTATGGGTCGGTTCGGGACCGGACCTAGATATTTCGACCCGTGCAGACCTCTATCTAGTTCAGACTACCAGCATACTTTGAGAACAGGTTTAACATCTATACGCTGCGTATTTTATGTCCAAAGCAGAGGTACTGTCTTATATCGACTTTTAATAATGTACAATTTGTGGCTGATCCCTATCTTGCATTCAAAATGAGTCAAAAACTCGTCGCTCAGAGGCATGGATAAATGGTATAAGTCACGAATTTTGCATTTTGATAACTCTGCGAATTTTGAAGGTATAGAAATGAATTTTTTTGTGTTTAATTCAGGAATGGATAAGGGAAAATTTCGTAATTGGGAATTTTACTCTACGGGGGCCGTATAAAAATTTAATTTTTGTATTTTCTGATATAAACCCACCATGGAGTTGAAACTTATCTCATCAAATTTTGCACCTTTTTTTATGAAACTTTGCAATTGGAAGTATGTGCTAGAGGCAATATTTAAGGAGATAGCCTATTGTTTCGATATTTATGAATTCCGCTGTATATAAATATATTTAAAATCCATTAAAATCCAAAACGATTTCAGCCGATGCACTAGGCCATCATCAGTACAAAATTAAATGTCGTTATGTCTCTTTGTGCCACAAGGAGAATCGCCCGAGAAAGAGCATTGTAGATTAAGGCAGATCACACACTGAACTGACTAGCGACAAAAAAGCGTCGTTAAGAGATATTTCACCCTGTTATAAAAGAAAAAAATCGGTTTGAACGCTACAATATGTCTCCTGTCTAACACTTTTTTTTTTCTGCTTATGTGTTCAGTGTGTGATCGGCCTTATGTGATAAGGAAGATAAGGTAACAGAAAAAAGGTATTCAAGTTAAAAAAAAAAAAATGTTTTCATTTATTATCTAACAATTTCTCCCAAACTTCAGGAATGTCGCATGATAATACATAATTACAAGCTATATGTTTATTAGAAATTATCTCAAGAGATTTCCTTAGAATGCTTGATGATGGTCGAGTGCATCGGTTTTTAGATTTTAATGGATTTTTAATACATTTTAATATATTTTCAGTATTTTTACATGATATGTATGCACAAGTAAGCAATTTAGTACATTTCATTTGTGCTTTTTTCAAGAATTTTAATTAATTACTCAAGATGAATTTAGCACTAAAATTTTTAATTTTCTTGTATAATTTTTCTTCCATGTTTTTTTTTTTCTTTTTCTTTTTTAACTGTTGTGTAATTGTCACTTTTCCCGTGGACCTGAGGATTCCAAGAGATTCCAAAAGATTTCTTTTTCACTATGTTGGCCTTTGCGCCTTTTAAGCAATTACTTCGAAATTCGATTTTCATTTGAAATATTGTATCCAAGGCGAATGTTTCTCTCTGGAATAATTTCCATGTATTAATATAGTTTCTATCGATGCTGGATTTAATTATGTTTCGTGTTAGCCCCAGGTCGGTGGCTCACGATAAATATTCCATCTTGTGCTGCGTTTGTAGCCTTGCCAACATATAATAGTGAGAAATTTTCGGAGCTGTGTATCGTTCCAAGTGGTTTAGTCGGTAGAACGTCAGTGCGCTATACTGATGGCCCGGGTTCGAGTCCCGGCTTGGAATCTTTTTCACTATGTTGGCCTTTGCGCCTTTTAAGCAATTACTTCGAAATTCGATTTTCATTTGAAATACTAAGGTATGCTTTAAGAATATAAAAATTCCTATACAGGGCTATACAAAAATCTGAATACGTTGCTGTCAATGGATGGCTAATTCAAAAAATACGTTTTAAGCTGTTATGCATTCTCTAAATTGTTCACTTTGGACATCATATTTCGCCTTATTAAAAGGTGAAGTTATGTTATAGTATTCTAGAAGTGTTAGAAAATATGTCAAAATTTATACTTGGCGCACGGTTTTCCTTTCATATCTACTTTATAAATTTTGATTTTCGTAAAAACTCGTCAATTCTCACGCATTTTGAATACAGTTTTTATTTACACAGTACTACAAAATTGGGGTTAATTTCTAAAGGGATTTCTGTAACTTAAATTTTCAGTTTATCATTGAAACTTTATTATCTTTTCTTTTAATTTACTTTTAATAAAAATGACTGTAGTAAAGCAAAGAAAATTTCCTATAGAGCTATAATATTTAAAAATTAATTGAAGAAAATGAATACCTATTATTTTACGCAGCAGAAATTTAATTTTTTTCTACAATCATGTTTATCGCAGACGTTTCTTTAATTACAGTTTTCGAATTATTAAAATATATTACAATTTTTACTTTCTCTTACTAAATTTATTTTTTGGAAAATTAGAGGGGTATATAATTATTTTTTATTGTTATTCGAGGCGTTTGAATTTATTTCTATCAATCATGTATCGAGACGAATAAATATCAGTACGTTCACGTACAGTAGAATATTGTAAACAATGATTCTTATCAAGTTCAAGAAAGAATAAGTTGAAAACGAAAACTATCAAAATAAATTATTCGACACAGGTTTATTTTTTAGCTTTATCATATTTTTATTTTGGGCAGGAATTTATTGAAACATTGTGTACCTTTTTTATTTCGCCTATAGCGAAGATTTTTTCTTTCTCTTTTTTTTCTTCTGAAATTTTTATTCAAGACAGGCACTAATTATAATAAATAATATAATAAATAGTATAACAAAATATTTTCAATAACATGTAAAACGTTGTGTATTCTTAAATAATTTGATTTTGTGGCTCAAAACGTATATAAAAATAACAATAAAAATCACTTATAGAAAATGTGAAATCGAATATTTTTAATTATTGTAAATTTTATTCTGAAATCTAATTCGAGATATTAAGTACTCCCATTATTAAAATATTAATTATAAAATAATAGTAATATTTTAAAACGCAGAAAAAACATGAAAAATTATTCCAATTCATAACTTTCTTTCAAAGATAAATACAAACATTAAACTGCAGAAAACTTGTGAAAACGAAACCTGTCTAAAGTAGAATCGGGTTCTATACGAAAAAAAAAAAAAAATACAGTTCCAATGTATTGAACAATTTACGATTATACCTTCTAAGACAGATTTGATTTCCACCCCTAGCAAATCTATTTTCATAGATTTTACTGTATAATATTACTGGAAACTTATAGTTTAAATCAATCCTTTTTTAGCATTTCAAGTAAGTTTAATAATACAGGGTGCCCAAAAGAGAATGCCCCAGTTTTACATTTTAACAGTATAAATTATAAGCGTTGTACAGTGTTAGTTCTAGGTTACAAATAAAGAG
This sequence comes from Maratus speciosus, assembly GCA_963932465.1. Lineage (NCBI taxonomy): Eukaryota > Metazoa > Arthropoda > Arachnida > Araneae > Salticidae > Maratus > Maratus speciosus. The sequence continues at coordinate 508,237,467 of OZ010786.1, read as the reverse complement.
TAACTCAAACTGTTTTAGATAAGCGCATGCGCGAGTACTGTTTTGTTATTGACTCGCTTGCAGTTCCACATACGCAAAATTATGACTCCTGAGCGTAAAGTGTTATTGCTGAGCTGTAGATTTAAAAGCCGTTAGAGTCAAGAGATTTTTTCCTTTGGGGTTTTATGAAATATCGTGTCTACGTTCCGCCGCTACTTAATGCTTTGTCAGAGTTGAGATACGGAATTGAAGATGCTATTTCTTCCATTACTCCGGACTTATTAGCCGAAGTGCGGCAAGAATTGGAGTTTAGGTTGGATGTGTGCCGTAAAGGTGCCTAAAGGTGCACATATTGAACATGTGTAAGAAAAACTAGGTTCATTTACCTTCAATATGATGTGTGATTTGTTGTAAATAGTCTAAAATAAACTGTTATAATATAGCATTAAAACTGGGACCTACCTCTATGGGCATCCTGTATTACACGTATAATTGTTTATGTTATGATAGTTTACATTTAAATCAAACTGTTAAAAATTTGATTTTAATAAAACTGTAAAATTATGCTGCGACTCTATATGTTACTTATACAATATTAATAACCAAAAATAATTGTTAACTGAAAATCATACACTAAGCATAATTTTCAAAAAATTCGAAATTTATCTAGAAAACTAAAAAAAATGAGCTTTTAATACTCAAGTGAAATTAGAAAATTCATTTTTGAATTGCAAATTGCTTTTAATAGATAATTTGATGCTATAATATAAACAGTTAAAACATCAGCATAATTGTTTATGAACACTTCCATGCTTCCGTAGTATATTTTCCTTTTATCACTTCATAAACATACGCTAAAACGCAAAATGCACCTACGTTTTCATCCATAATAATGAAGATGCTATATTTCTTGTAACACTTTCTAATCAATAAAATTAACAAGATTAATAATATTAGAACTAATTGAATTTCTGTAGGTAGAAGGGAATATTTCATATTTATTACTGGATTTTCTTCATCTAATCTGGGCTGTTATAGATTTATTGCTGTTAAGGTAATTAGGCTGGGTAAAATCTATATGTTTTTGGTAGAAAAAAAAAAATTCATAACATCGTCAATTCTCAAGATATCAAATCCAATTAATTTTATTATTAAATTCCTTAAAATTATCTATAACTTTTATATTCACAAGTTTTTGATATGACCAATTCGTACCGCAAAAAAAAATTAAAAACGAAAACCAAAAGGGGGTTTGAAGAAGAAAAAAATCCATAACTCCGTCAATTCAAAAGATATAAAATCCCCATGAATTTATCATATATCTTCTTAATATTGTCTACAACATCTACATAGACAAGTTTTGGATAGGACCAATTTTTACAGAAAAAAAAAATACATAGCGGTTGCAGAATAAAATCATCTTAGTAAGGGTGTATTCAAATCCAAACTGTTTATTTTCTGGCTCATTTTACAATTCATTTTTGCTCTCAAAGGCTTCCAATTGGTACGTTTTCTTACTCAGAAACTATATAATGTACCGTAATGGTCGATGTTTTAATAGAGGCAGAATATATTTTTAAAAATGCTGTTAAAAAGGGCATTTTGAATCGAATTTACCGAAGCGGATTGTGTTGGAAAAATCATTGTTTTAAGGATGCACTCAAATCCAAACTGCTTATTTTCTGACTCATTTTTAAATTCATTTTTGCTCTCAAACGCATTTAATTGGTAGATTCGCTTATTCAGAAACTATATAATGTACGCAATGATCGATTTTTTGATAGAGGCAGAATATGTTTCAAAAAATGATATCAAAGTGGGCATTTTGAACGGAATTTCCCGAAGCGATTGTGTTGTCCTTCTGAGAAAATAATTGTTTATATATCAAGTTTTAATTAATTGAACAAAAAATAAAAACACAGGTCGCTTATAAATCTCTTCAAAAATCACGTCGGCAAGTTACATATATATATTTTTTTTATTATTATTAAAAATGAATCTGGTATTATGCCAGAAAATTTCGAGTTGTTGAGCATGGAAAAGTATTTTTTTGAATACCACCCTAACATGATTCTCATAAAACCAGCTATTATATAAAAATGAAATAAAAACTCGTCAAAAGCGGCCAGATAAAATTGTTAAAGTGGATTTATCTCTAATCATGATTTAGTTTTTGTTTGTGAAATTAGTATATTTGACTTCGAAATCTACCTCTGCCTGTAGGCGGGGCCGGCAGGGATTTTTTATACTTGTTATATACTTGAGCGATATTAGAAATATTATCAGGACATAGTCTCACGATATTGGTGAGTATTTTCCAATATCTCACCAATATTTACAAGAAGTATTTCGCAACTATATTGTCAATATTTTCAGTTTAAAGCTAATATTTTTGTAATACTGGCATTTTATTGCAATTATTTCCAGTATAAATTCAATATTTCTGTAATAATGACATTTAAGTGAAAATATTTTCAATGTAAAATCAAGATTTAATCATTATTGGTATTTTATCGGAAATATTTCGAAAGCATGTAATACTGGACCTCAACAAACATACTAAAATTGTAAAAAGCGACGTTATAATTCATGCAGGATCATGGTTTGCTGTACCCAACTCCATTCTCTTGACTACAGATCTCTGTTTTGGTGTATATGTCGTAGGCTAATTGAGAAATCTGGCTCTTTGCAAACAGCCTAGGCTCTTTGCAAAGCGTCGGGCTAATTGGAGAATGATCTCCCTTTTTCCAATTAGCCTGATATTTTTCAGGCTTATTGCAAAGAGCCTAGGAAGCGTTAGGCTAATTGAAAAATGAGCACTTATTATCCAATCAAGGTAATTTTTTATGTCTTATTAACCCAAAACCCGAAAAATAAATTATAACCGACCGTACCCCGTTCCAAGCAAGACAAAATAAGTTCGGTCTGCATGCAACCCGACCCGAACCTGAAAGTTCAATTTGAAAAAACCCGAAATCTCACCCGAACCAAATCTAATAACCGACAAAAATATTCTAAAGCACCATAACCCGATCCGAGTAAGACAAAACAATTTCCTTGGCCACGCAACCCGAACCGAACCTAAAAATTCCATTAGAAAAAACCCGAAATCTGACATGAAACAAATCTGAACTCGACAAAAATATTCCAAATAAACATAACCCGATCCGAGCAAGACAAAATAATTTCCGTGAACAAGCAACCAGACCCGAAACTAAAAATTCGATTAGAAAAAAACCCCAAATCTGACTTGAACGAAATCTGAAAGCGACAAAAATAGTCCAAAGAAACATAACCCGATCCGAGCAAGATAAAATAATTTCCGCGGACACGCAACCCAATCCGAACCTAAAAATTTTGTTTCGAAAAAATCCGAAATATGACCCGAACCAAATATGATAACCGACAAAAATATTCTAGAGAATCATAACCCGATCCGAGCAAGATAAAATAATTTCCTTGGACACGTAACCCGAACCAAACCTAAAAATTTTAGAAAGCCTGATTTAAAAGAGCCTGATTGCTCGATTAGCCTACGACATATATAGCATATGCACCAGCTACGTGGTAAGTTCCACGCGGTATCCTCCGTTTTTAGTTCCCAAGCTTACTTGGTACTCATTTTATCAACCCCAAAACGGATGGATATTAAATAAACTTTTCCACAAGCACGGAATCAAGTCTTGGACGTTTCGTATGAAATGAAAATACTCAAACCACTTAGTTACAAATCGTCTCCCTAACATAGGCAATATTTATTTTTTGTTAGGATTTTATCCTTTCTTTTAACGCTATTGCCCTATCTGGATTAATATAATTTTAATGAAAAAATCCTGTACAAATACAATGGAATTCAAAATTAAATAGTTTTATACGATTTATTCCTTAACAATAAAATACAATAATAAAATCAATTCTTTTAGGCTAATTTTTATATGAAAGAGACAATTACTACCATTGCGTCAAGGTCATTTTTTCTTACAAATTGAATATATATTATCTTTACCATATCCTTTAATATAAACTTTTTGCTTTATCAAAGAAATAAAAACATATAGTACGGTAGATTGAGGAGGCTTGGCCCACACTTCAATTTTCATATTTAAAAGAATTCCAGAGTTTTACCAAAAATAAATAAGCTATTGGAATTCTCAAACAACTTGTTCCATGCAGATAATTGAAACAGATGTACAAAGAATAAACTGTGAAGAGTTTTCAACTTAAAATATGTATTTTTTAGAAATGTTTTGTATGATTTTCTCGGATAAAATATATAATAGAACTTTAAGTAAGTCGGTTTTAAGTAATGGAGAAATATGGAGCTTTAATTACGCACATAAAGTTTGTACAGTAAATTAGGTTTAACAGAACCATGCGCTATTTTTTACAAAGTGGCTATGTGGGAAGGCTTTGACAGAATCAATATGAGGGAGGGTTGACCAGTTGGTCAAGGCTTCTTAATTAAATGTTTTTGGAAATCTCTTTGTCATACACTCTATACAATGAGCGTTAATGCTTATATATGCAAAATAATGTAAATTTATTTTGTAAAGCTACAGTAAAATGGGGTGATGGAAAGGAAAATGTTTAAAATTGACTAAGGATGTCAACAATTGCTACAGTATCAACTGCAAGAGAAAAATCAATGTAATATAAATGAGAAAATTGACAGTAATTTTCATTTCATTTAAATATTACCTAAGGTAGGTAAATAGAAATAATGAAAAAGACTAGAAAGGATTAGAAAGAATGAAAGAAGCAGTCTTAAGATTTGTCACTGATAACATAAGTGTTCGTGCGGCTGGAAAAGAACATAGCATTGAACGAAATAAATTCGGAAGACAATTAGACAAATTTTATCAGTATGAGCACAATGAGATGAAGTCAAACTATTGTGACAACTAGTTGTTTCCAGGTCGAGTGTCACAAAAGTAGGACAAGCAGACAAAAAAGCGAGACAGCGACTTTTAAATCTGAACATAAAAATACATTACATTAAACCCTATGAAAGCGGAATCTGTCTATAACGGAAAACTACCTTAAACATTCAAATTTTATCCTCCCTACTTTACAATTATGCCTGTTGAAAAAAGCATGTTTCTAACGGAATTTTTCTCTAATGCCTTGCAATTTCGCCTAATCAGGTGTGTTTAAGCATGATATTATCACAAACAATTTTTAATAATAATTAAACCATGTAGCATAATGTCATTCTGTTTTTTAAACTGATTTTATTTTCCTGAACAAATATTTCAATATAAAATTAAGTGGTACAAGCTTCCCATATAGTGGGTCAAGACTCCATATATGGACCCAACCTTGACCCATCATTTACAGATGATTAAAATCAATCATTTTTCAAGTTTCTTATATATTAGACTTATGTCACAATTTTATTTTGATAACTGATTGTATATCGAATAAAATGGTATATGAAATTTTATTCTAGGTTCAATATTCAAAAAATAAAAAAGAATTTTGTAAAAAAAAAAAAAAAATGTGTGAACACTCTCCAGTTTTCTCTAATTAATATCTGCTGTGAATACCCTTTCGATGATGTATTTTATTAGTTACTGATGAAGATTTAGCTGAAATAAAACCCCTAAAGGAAAAAATCCAACTACTCGTTATATCATAAGCATAACTTTAATTTTATTAAATAACTGTTTTGTGAAAGTAAAGATGCTTTAATGCTTATTTTAGGGCTTTACATAAATTTTCACCAGCCATTCTCATCGTAACAGTTGTTGGAAAATATATTTCCTGAAATTAAAATTAACTTACTCCGCATTTAACGCGTCCAAGTGAATAGCGTAAAATATTTATTTGGGGTATATTTTTTATGTAACATACAAGAACAGTAAATTTTTAGTTGTGGTATTTATTAATACTTAAAAATAGCAAATAAAACCTTTGTGCAAGAATATTATAAAGCAGAAAACTAAAGTTTAAAAATGCACAATATATACATAAAAAGCAACAAACAGCTGTTTCGAATCTACTAGTGACATTCTTCTTCGGTGCAAGATAGAGCAAGGCACAGCGTACTAGAAAAAGCAAGTGTGGGCAAAATGACAAAGACGTATATATACCTGATACGGGTAGTGAAAGCGCTAAAAACAAAAAATGAGAGAGAAGCAAATGAAACGACAGAGGGGGCAGATAGCGACACCTACCGGAGAACGAGAGAAAAAGAAACAATAAAAGGGGAAATTAAATTAATGCTTTCCAAATACTTGGAAAATCAGGAGTACTATATAAGTCACTGACTAAAGAGTGAGAATTTTTAATGATGTGGTAAGCTTCCCAAAAATTAAGATCAAGGTTAGAAGAACATTTTTGGATAATGATGGCTGATGAAAAATTGAACCTATCATATTATCCAAAAATGTTGTTCTAACCTTGATCTTGATTTTTGGGAAGCTTACCACATCATTAAAAATTCTCACACTTTAGTCAATGATCTAGTACTGATGATTTTCCAAGTATTTGGAAAGCGTTAATTAAATTTCCCCTTTTTTGGTCTCTTTTTCCCTCGTTCTCCGGTAGGTATCGCTATTTGTCCCCTCAGTCGTTTCATCTGCTTCTGTCTCACTGGTTGTTTTTGGCGCATTCGCTACCCGTATCGGGTTTATATATGTCTCTGTCATTTTGCCAAGCTATGCTTTTTCTAGCACGCTGTACCTTGCTCTATCTTGCACTGAAGAAGAATCTCGCTAGTAGATTCGAAACAGCAGTTTGCTGCTTTTTATGGATTATTTGTGCATTTTTAAACGTTGGTTTTCTGCTTTTTAACTTAATACTTGTTAAAAATGATAAAAATACACTTTCAAGGCAAATAATTACTTTTACTAATTCAGACCGACATTGTTTCATCGCTAAGGCGAGGCGACATTCTTAAGATCTATAACGTTACGAATATTTTCGCAAAAATGTTTTTAATTTAAAACTGAAAACAAAAATGACGCAATCTCATGCAAAATGTTTTGCGAAAAAATGTATCACGTTAAAGATTTTCAGAATGTTGCTGTCTCAGCGATGAAACATGTCGGTCTGAATTAATAAATCAATTTTAGCAAATAATAAGTTAGTTCGATGTTTTAAGGGATTTTCATATATAATTGTATACTATAAACATGTTAAACTTTAGTTCAGTTAGAAATTTAGCTTTTAGAAATCTTCGTCAATAAATTGAAATGCTACTCTGTGTAGCCCTGTATACGAATTTGTTTCTATTCCACAATCTTCTATTTGTATACTAAATGTACTTGAGCAGAAAAGTGCATAACACAATTAAAAACTATCTGAAGCACTCTTACAGTCAGTAATACATACAAATTTCTCAATTTCTCTTTGTAGCCCTGTATAGGATCAATAGAATTTATACACACCACGTACTATGCAAAACTTTAGTTAAACTTAAAAGTACAAACCAAAGTTGAAAATGCATTTCCAGCACATATCTCTTAAAAAATAATAATAATGCACCCGAATCCTGTCGAGTGTCCCTGTAAAGTAAGGATAAATGCAGTGCATAACACACTTGTCTGTGTGCAAATAATAGTGCTTCTTGGTAAAGCAAATAAATTTCATTATATTTGAAATAGCGTTACAACATTAAAATACTCTTCATACGATTTTTCCTTGTTCACCCTTATGTAAGAAGATTATTTTGTGTGACCCTGTAAATGAGTAATAAACTCTTAGCATCCGAAATTCTACAAAAAGAATGTTTTATTGTAATATGTAAATACATGTCAATTCCATTACGTTTGAAACGTTGTAACCTCATGAAAATGCAGTTAAAATGATTTTTCCCTTTGTCCTTAATGTAACAGAATATTTTGACTATTTCTTTAACCCCCTGACCACCGAGCAAAAGGGCAAAATTGTAATGTTTTTTTCTCTGTAATTTTTTTAAAAATCTAAAAAAGGTGATTTTTCAAAAAGACATAAAAAATTTAATTAGGTATAAGAATATAAGCCTTGAGAGTATTACTCATAACAAAATGTTTTAAAACTGCATTATTTTTCTAGAATTATATTAATTTAAATACTGCTTCTATTGCCGTGAAACCTGCAGCTTAGTGAACAGATATATCAGTTCGCGGTGGTGGGGAGGTTAAACTGACTTTAAATGATGCACATTTATATTGAGATTAAATAGAGTACAATGTACAGTCATTAGAGTTCATAGAGTACAATCACTTTCCTTCATGGAGTCCTTTATTATTATGCCAAAAATGTACCTTAAAATGCTGAAATTAAAAAAAAAATGTTCAAAGGGTACCGAGTTCCTTTATTATTGAAAATTTATTTTCTTAGTTAAATATATAATAAGATTTTAGGAGACAAAGAACGCGATATTTTATTGTGATCTACACGCATGTCCAAAATTAAGGTCACAAATATAAAATCTGTGAAAACTGATGAACACTGTGCTGCCACAAAATTTTGCACAGAGGTATGTTACAATGGGAGAAAGAATATAGCAAATTAACAATATGGAAAAGATTTTAATTGTAAATTAAGAAACAGGGTACATCAAAATGTGTTAAATCCTGAAACAGAGATAAAGCATTTATCTCGAGAAAAGTCTGCCTAATAGGAAGTGTGACCACCATGCACTGGTGTAAAAGCCTTACAACGAGCTCTTATACTGTTTATGAGGGAGTAAAATAAATGTTTGTGGCAACTAAGCCCATTATTCCAAAAGCACGGTTTTTAAGTCCTGGTGGGTCCTAGGAGGGGTGTTACGCTGTGCAATGGCTCTTCCTAGACCATCCTAAACATGTTCAATAGGATTGAGGTCCGGAGGCCTCGAGGGCCAATTCATATGGCGAATATTCTCTTCTTCAAGAACATCATCAACAATCTAAGCTCTGTGTGTCTCGCATTATCGTCCATAAACATAAAGTTCGGGCCTACAGCACCACGGAACAATCTCACATAGCTTCAAGGAACTCATTCCTATAGCAATGTGCGTTGACAGTACCCGCATCGAAGACCGGAAGCGGTGTACGACTCCCCAACATTATGCCGCCCCAGACAAGGAATCATTTACTACCAAAAATGTCAATTTCATTTACATAGGAGGGATGATAGCGAGCTCCAGGTTCTCCCCGGATGAAGATTCGACGAGAATCACTCTTCGTGGTGAATCTCGACTCATCACTAAAAAGTAAACTCCCCCATTCTTGTTCTATCCATGACGGATGTCTTCGGCTTCACAACAACCGGGCTCTCCTGTTGGATGCAGTGAAAGGGACACACAAGATTGGACGCCGGGCTTTAGTGATGAGATTCTTGAGCCTATGTGAGGTTGTTCTGGGGTTCTGTAGGCCCGAACTTCATGTTTATGGACGATAATGCGAAGCCACACAGATCTAACATTGTTGATGATTTTCTTGAAGAAGAGAATATTCGTCATATGAATTGGCCCTCCACGTCTCCGGACATCAATCCTGTTGAACATGTTTGGGATGGTCTAGGAAGAGCCACTGCACAACGTAACCCCTCTCACAGGACCCGCCAGGAGTTAAAAGCCGCGCTTTTGGAAGAATGGGCTTTGTTGCCACAAACATTTATTAATACCCTTATAAACAGTATAAGAGCTCGTTGAGAGGCTTGTACAGCAGTGCACGGTGGTTACACTCCATATTAGGCAGACTTTTTCCTGAGATAAATACTTTATCTCTGATTCATTATTTAGCGCTTTTTGATATACCCTGTTTCTTAATTCACAATTAAAATGTTTTCCATATTTTTATGTTGCTGTATTCTTTCTCTCATTATAATATACCTCTGTGCCAAATTTCGTGGCAACACAGTGCATCAGTTTTCACAGATTTTATATTTGTGACCTTAATTTTGGACATGAGCGTATTTGTGTTAATATGAATTTGTATCAATTCTTACAACGGAAACAATTGCAGGAAACCCTTACTATTAAATTTGAGTTAAATTATTTTTAAATGCTTATAAAAATATTCATTATTAATTATACTAAGATATTTTTGCATATAATTAAGTCACAAAGAAACCAAATTGCAAAGAAGAAATGCGTTTTGGTGCAACGAAAAACTAATACACATTAATAGGTATAGACATTTCACTTAAAACTCTATAATAGTATAACTATCAAACTCATCAACTAATTACGAAGTATAAATAAAAGATTTTAGGGGACAAAGAACGCGATATTTTACTGTGATCTATTTGTGTTTATATGAATTTGTATCAATTCTTACAACGGAACCAATTGCAGAAAACCCTTACTATTCAATATGAGTTAAATTATTTTTAAATGCTTATAAAAAAAATATTCAGTAATAATTATACTAAGATGTTTTTGCATATAATTAAGTCACAAAGAAACCAAATTACAAAGAAGAAATGTGTTTTAGTGCAACGAAAAACTAATACACGTTAATAAGTATAGTCATTTCATTTAAAACTTTTTAAAAGTATAACCAACAAACCAATCAACTCATTGCGAAGTATAAATTAGTTTAGCTATTGAAGTCTTCTTTTAAAAAATCATATGATTGAAAGCATACTGAGATTACACTTTCGGTAATTTCAGTAGGGGCCCACTTTTGCACCAGTAGTAAACACCTGTCCCATTATTGGTTATAATGAACCAAAAATTAAATTAAATTAAAAGACTTGAAACACAAAAAAGCGGAGACGTGAAAAAAAAGGCAATTTAACAAATTACAACGACCATTTGGAAAATGATTTTTTCAAAGACTAAAATTTAAGACATAAATAATCGCACGGAGTGGATCATACATTACGTACGCCATGAATTAAACATTAATAGTGTTTATAATAAAACACACATACTACAATATATATTAAACCACACATACACACATAAATACGTTATATTATTGTTGCTTTATATTTCAATATTTGTTCATAGTGTTATTACACGTAAAAATTGCAAGCGACATAAATCGCCTGCGACTCGTCCGATTTTCTGAAACTTACGTATTATCCAAGCATTTCATTGGCTGTTGGGGAAAAGGCTTTTTCATCGTCCAACAAATCTGACGACCAATTTTAAATGAAATTTCATTCTTAAATTTCTAAACATCCCACAATATTACTTTTTACACCGTCGTATATAGAAAAAATGTACTTTTAAATGCAATTTGTTTGAAAGCTGTATCTCAATTTGTTTCTGAGTTATTAAATTTTTTTTGTAGTTTTTATTAGTTTTTTGGCATAGTGGCAACAGAAGTATCCATCACTGTTGAAAGTAAAGGGACAATACAGATTACTGTATAGACCAATCAGAAAACGAATAAAATGCGGATTCAACCAATAAAACACTTCAGATATGTCTTTATTTCCTACCCTGACAGAGGACAATAAACATGTTTCCAAATGGTTAAAAAAAAAAAAAAACCCTACTAGCTCTGCAACTAATTATAATAAAATAAAATTACTGGTACTAAACGATTGGAAATAAAGTCTACTTTTAAATGATATGCATAAAATTTGCTTAGGTGGGGCAATCAAAACCAGATGAAACTTTGTTTTTTTTCAATGGCAACACCCAATTTTGATGATATATTTTAAATCTTCTTAATAAAAAAGCTAAAATCTTTAACAAAGATTTTACGCACTAATAACGCACGGAACGACAAAAATTCCTATACGATCGTCTCGAGGATTCCTCTATCCTCTTCCTCAGTAAGAGAAAAAAAAATTAATTAATTAAACGGTTACGGCCCCGAGTACTGGTTTATGGATTGATTGATCAATCAGTGTATTTATTTTTTTTTTCTCTCACTGAAGAAGGGGATCCAGGAATCCTCGAAACGATCGTATGGGAATTTTTTGTCGTTCTGTACGTTATTTGTGCGTAAAATCGTTGTTAAAGATTTTAGTTTTTTTATTAAAATTCGCACAAAGTTTAATCTATGCTTTTAAATCTTCTGTTCAAACTATGCCTAGATTCGAAATTTCAAGTCATTTGGAGAATAAGTTCTTGAATTATAAACATTCAAAATTTAGAGCTTCTAATCTTAAATTATATTTTCATACTTTTTTTTTAATATCTCCGGAAATTATAATTATACACTGAATTATACATTGAATTTGTGATTTTCTAAATTTTATAATATGAATTATGAAATTAATATTCGAAGAAAAATATGAAAAGCAACCTACAATTTTTTTATAGATTTATATTTATTATGCAAATTCCCAAATTATTTTTTTTTTCTTTCTAGTAGTTTTCGAATTACGATTAAAAAACGTTAAAATTAGGGTTTAAGGGGTTGATGAGCAGAAAAGAAGAATTTGAAAACGAAATGTATTTTACTCATTTTATTGAAACATTTGGACTGGCAATAGTCGAAACATATTAAGCTAGTGAATTATCTTATCGGAAATAAATAATACATTAATAGAAGTGACATAGTTATTCTGTAGCATTTCAACAATCGAGTAACGAACTACAATTTGGATACAGCCCATAAAATAGGTTCATTTAAAAATAATAATAGGCTCATTTTTAATAATTTCTCGAAAACTAACCGAACGCATTTCATGAAAATTTGGATTTAGGATAATTGAAGAGTGTAGAATTTATTAATGGTGAACTAACGTGGATGTTGCGATTGAAAAAAAAAAAAAAAAAAAAAAAAAAAAAAAAAAAAAAGTTTGTGTTCATTTTGATATGTAGATGTCCCCCTAAATAAATTTTATAAATATCATATAAAAGTAGACTTTATTTCCAATCGTTTGGTTCCAGTAACTTTCTTCTACAATAATTTGTTGCAGAGTTATTATGGAGTGTTACCTTTTTTTTTTTTTCCAGAACTGTGCATAATTCAAATAAAATAACCATATAAAAATAATTTTGTAAATTATCCAGTAACGAGCCCTTTTGGTCATTTTTGATACATTTAACCCTCTCGCTGCGTAAGTAATTCTTCGCGACGGGTGTCTTTTACAGAATTTTAATCGTTTATCACCGGTTCTTTAAAGCAGAAATTTTTGACTATCGTAATCGGGGAAAAATTCCTGATTAAATCAGACAAAGTTTTTTTCTAAAAAATAGCTGATGGGAATAACCAAATAGTATTAAATTGACGGAAAAACGCATGCCCGAGTATATCTCGGGCTGCGCATCGAGAGGGTTAAAGAAATTGTGTCCCAGAAGTGGCTCGCTCTACAAAATTTATAGAATTCCCTTTTTTGGGGGGGGGGGGGGGTCAACTTATATAGAAAATTATTTAAAATACAATATTGTATGTCATAGGTAGTTTAAAGCAAAATAACACATAATAATAAAGAAACAATATTCTAAATAGAAACATATCTCTTAAAGAAATCTGCAAGAATATGCCAAAAAATTTGTTTTTAAAGTCAAAAAACTTCTCCAGAACACTAAAAAAATCATTGCAAACAATTTATGGAACAGTTAAGTGTCTCAGTCAATGAGACTATTATCAGTAGTTTTCCAAGAATGCGTTAGAAACTTTTTTTTTAAATTATGAACATTAGTCGTACTACTGATTCTTTTTAAACTATTGTTCTTTATTTTTTTAATCTTATATTTGCGCTATTACATAAGTTATTTTTAATCTCGATAACACGTTTCTTACTCTTTAAAAATACGGAAACAAGATACTACTGCTATTACGTCAAAATTATTCAATTAATGTTTCTTTCTTCTAGCGAAAACACATTCTAGGAATAAAACATTCACATTATCACTTGGCTGTTCTATATAAATAATTTTATGAAACCCATAAAAACCAAGCTATTCATTTTCAAGACGTCCTATTAGATAGTTTCTTCCTGTTTATTGTCGCAGTTACTTGATATTTTTAGAAATGGAATACCACTTGTCAGATTTATTTTTCTTGGCTGAGTAAAAAATAAACTTACTCGCTTTGAAATATATTTTCACTATTTCATGCTGAACCATAGTATACATTACATAATACTACTTCAAATAAACTCTAAAGATTCTTTTTTTTTTCGCGTCATAAAAGAAAAGGAAAATTATTTCAAGATGATGGGATTGATTGTGTGCATCAGTGTGTATGTTTTAAAATTCAAATTAAAACTTTCGAATCTTAAGTTAATAAAATTGTTAACAAAATAATTTGTCGGGTTTTTTGCATTTAAAACATATGTTTTGTTCAATATTTAAAAACAGTTAAATTTAATAATTATGTTATATAATAGCACATATAATTATTTCAAGTTTCAGAAGACTTCAAACAAATAATGTTATACAATTTATTATTTTATGCGTAACCACTGTGGTGGGACTTAGCATATAAATGCAAAATTAATTTTATAATTTTGTGTGACATCTTTTGTCTCTATTCTTTTTGAATTATTATGTAACTGATGAAAATATCCTTCTATATATAAAAAAAAGGTTTGATTTGGAAATGGACCAATGAAAATCTGCGTAGATATTCCGGGTAGACCCACATCCAATTTGAATGCTTAAGCATGGCATTTCATCGTTAATATTAAAAATCTGTTCCATACAAAAATATGAAAATCTGTGGTATTATAGAGAAATGTTTGATAAACACGCTGGTGCAAACAGTTTTCAAATCGAAGAATTATTTTAAGAGATATTTAATGCTAAGGTTGGACAAAATCGTTCCATTAAAAAAGTTTTATTGGAGCAAAAACTATACATGAGAATTTAATCATTTTTAGAACATTTTATACGTTATAATTTCCCGGTGTGCAGATTGTATTTATTTTTCTTATTTGACTCATTTTTTGAGGTTTTATTTCAATTTTAAATTCAAATTTTCAGCATTTCGAGAGATATTTTTTACAAATTTTAGAAAATGTTATTAATTTAAACTGTTGCCAGTTGTATAAACAGCGCAAACAATAATGTTTACTTCAAATTAAAAAATTATTTTACACGTGACTATTATAAACAGAAAATATAAAAAGCAGGAACTCATTGAATATTACGTCATAAAAATTATAATTACACGTGAATTTTAAAAGAGACAGAATATTGTAAAATAATAAATTCATAAACATGCGGTAGAAGTCTTAAATAGGAGAATTTACGTCACATTACACTTATTATATAAAATGAACAAAAAATAATATTGCAAAACAATTTAAATTTAAAAATTGCTCGAGACATTTATTTGATATTTTAAGATGATCATAATATTTCATTTCTAACAAAAGTATTTTTATGTGAATATTAAAAAGAAAAAGAAAAGTTTGGTGAAAATTACGTCAGATTATAATTCTCAGATTCAAATTATAATTCAATCTTCCGAAATCTTTTTAAAGCCGATTAAATTAGTGTGCTGTTAGAGTCTGCGGTGTCGACGAGCGTAGCTCGTAGGGGGCAGTGCCCCCTAGTATATTTAAATATTTAAATTTATGTCAAATAAGGAGAGTAAAATTTTAAATAAATTCTTTAATTTCCAAATTGTTAAACTAACATTTACCTCATTTTTCATTTAAAGTTAAAACAAATATAAGGCAACTAAAATAAAGGTCTGTAGCTGCTCAACTACTCAAAAGATTTTTTTTACATCATAAGACAAATCTCCTGCCTGAGAATTTCCTACGTGAAAAAAACTGTTATGTTGAAATTACTAAATTTTGGTTCATATAGCTCCATCCAAATAATTTGGTTGAAATGATTAAATTTTTGTTAGATTAACCAAATTATTTTGTTAATTCAACAAATTGTTTGGTTAGTCCACCCAAAATTTGGTCATTCTAACCAAAATATTTGGATGGAGCTATATGAACCAAAATTTAGTAATTTCAACAAAACAGTTTTTTCCGTGTATGCAAATCTGGACTGTTTCCAGCATTGTAAACTTGTCCGCAGTCCATTCATTAGTAGAAACACGCTGTAATATATGGACTAATATCAAATACGATATTCTCAAGTTTTCGAACACTTTTAAGTATTTAAATTCTTTATGGATGGACAGGCCGGTAGACAGATTAATTGCAACTGTATGGAGTTTGGTCTACTTTATTTACTATCATAGTTAATTTTTGCTTTGTATAGGCAATGTTTCAATGTCTCGCTCTTGATTTAATATTTAATAGATTTTTATTATCAAATGAGTTTATTTTAAAACTAATCAGCGTCGCTTTCTGGGATAAAATAGTCTTAGGCCATGTAGTCTTTTAAAATGGGGGCAATGCTACCAATGTAAAATATATATATATATATATAGTATGCTTGAGATATTGTCCTGTATGTTTACTAATCAAAAATGAAAATTATTCCTATCAAAATGTTTGAATTATAGAAGATTTTAGATGATGAGCAAAAGAGATAAACGTTAGTGTTTGAATGAGACATAATGCAACATAATTATAATATAACAGAAGCGCCAAATTTGACAACGTTTTACAAAATGTTACCGAGATAAAGAATAATTTGATGACTTTTGGCAATACTCCAGATTTTTCTCGTGCAAAATTGCTGGGTACAGTTAGGCATCGAAGAGAAATCGGCTACACAAAATTATCTAATTCCCAAACATATTCCTGAACTTTTATACTGTTTAATTTTGATCACACGCTTCTTTGGTCAGAACTTATACACTTAATCATAATTTTTAATATCTCTGGGAAATTACACCGCATTTTGAATATTTTGCGACAAAGCCCTGAGTTACGAGAATAAAATATTTATTTAATTAAATAAAACTACTAAGAAATACAAGATTTAATGCCTTAATCGAAGTAAATTAGCTTGTAAGAAATATTTAACAGTTGAATACATAATGCATTAATGAAGAGTCTAAGTTATGGAAATAATAATACTTACACTGTAAAAAAAGGACAGATGTTTCTTAATCTAAAAAATTGTAGTATTATAAAGAATGAAAATATACAATAACCTCTGCCGAGTCACCGAAGATTCCGAAATGCGTTCCTTTACCTTTAAAAATCTCAAAATCTACACTGCTCAAAAAAATTAGGGGAGCAAGAAAAAAAGTGAAGAGTACAGTACAAAACAGCAATGTATGGGCATAAAACGGATAGTACACGTGTAGCAATGCGCAATACATAAAAAAACGCAAAAAATGGTAAGGGAACTTTTATTTTTTGAAGAGATGAAAAGAGCATGAAAAGATGGTTTAATGCAATAATTTGATTTCATGTAAATCATAAAAAACAGTATTTTTTAGAAATGATGCATGATTTTTAATATGGCGTGTGGTCTCCTCGAACATCTAAGACTGCTGCACATCGGTTTTCCATGGATGCGATGAGGTTATCGATAAGGCTTGGAGAATACAGTGCAATAATCAGTTTTCTCATATCTGAATATCACTTTTTCGGATGCTAGCAATTCTCAGGTAAATATCTTGATATTCAGAAAACGTTTTTAAAAGATAAAAATACCAAATATACAGCATTAATCTTCACATGAAAATTAACATTATTTTGTTACAATTGCATGCACTAATTCAGTTATGCAATTGAAAATGTTTATTTGAGAATTGATAGAATCCGAAAAACCGATTTCCGGGTAAAGAAAACTAATTAATGTATTGTAAAAGCTACTAGGAAATGTTTCCGAAAATTGCGGGTAGCTAATAAAATTATATTTATATAAATTTTTCTTTAAATTTACAAAATAAATAGTTTCCTGAGGTTTTGAAAGATAAAGAAATGCTTTTCGGAATCTTGGGTGACTCAGAAGAGGTTATTATATATTTGCGTTCGTGATTATTGTACATTTTCGTGGATTAAGAAACATTCGTCTTTTTTACAGTGTATTTACAATACTTTTAAATGAAAAATAATCGTTACTACATAAGATAAGTCATTGATTATGCGACCCATATTTGATCTAATAATAAATAGCATTAGAAATATATTTATGGTGATAGAGTTACAGTTTCAAAAACAAATTAATTAGTTAATTTAATTACGCCTCTTATATACATAAATAAACCTTTACTAGAGCTCGGTTACACAACTTAGGTACCTTAAAAATTAAACGAAGCACATGCATATAAATTTCTAAAACTTAACATAATATTCAGAAAATACCTTTGTTTTTGAAGAACCGTCGCTAAAACATTTCTTATTGAGTATATTAATGAGGCTTGTACACCTCTTACGATCTCATAAGCTAGTTTATCATGTAAGTGTGAGGCGCAGACCCAGTCATGAATACATTTGACACGCGTCAGGTTTTGAGTGTTGTAGACGACACTCCGACCAAAAAACCTTGTATAGAGAGCTGGTAAAGGCATTAATCTTCATTAATAAACTTTATGGCATCGGATATGATGATTCAACAAGTTATTTACAGGCTGAAATCACTTTTAAAAATCTTTTGCGATATTCTGAAGTCTGTATAGCAATGTTCTGTTATGCTTTATTTTATATCTTAATACTTTTATTTTGAAAACCACGGAAAATTTTCCTCTGAGGAATCTGAGGGCACCTCCAAACCTCCAGAATGCTAGATGGTACCCGGCCCCTCCATAATTAAAAATTGGTTTGGACTGATACCCCCCGTCCTAAAAACTGTTTCCCCTCACTATAAATCTAGGCCATAAATCTATCCTCATTTTTCTATACAGCGTCCAAGCACTCTTGCCTGGATCGAAAAAAATTAATTTCCTACTATATTACAGTCCAACGGAAAACATAATTAAAATAAAAACACAGCAATAGCAGTATAGTAACAAGTCTGCTTTTAAACATATTAAGTCTACTTGCCGATTCATTAAAATTCAAGTCCAACACTAAATTAACAATATTTCTAAAAGAATTCTCTTTACTAGAAATCTCCTTAGACTGTGTTAAAAAACTTAGTAGACTCCTTGAACTCGAATAGCATTTTATTCTAAGTACATGAAAACACTACCTCATCCCAACATTCGCAACTTTGCAGTAAATCTACTCTCTGTGTTCCAAGCCTCAAGCACTACATTCAGTACACCAATTCCGGAGAAACCTCCACGGCTGGTGTTCATTTCATCTATAGTACATTATAGGCAAGATCCAATATAATCGAAAGTCTTCTGCTAACGCCTGGTTCTGTAGCAGTTATGTAGTTATTACAGAACCATAATTAATTAATTATCAAATTTTTAAAAAGTAATCGCCACAGCCAATTTCTCAAGATCCATACGCACTTTGCGAAAAAATTTAATGAAAGTCAGAATAGATTTCTCTTTCACGCACACATGTTAGCTAATCAGAAAACGGATGACCGGGACGACCACCCCCAAAACCCAGCTTTCGCTTTAGAGTATAAGTGTAATCCCGGGGGCAAGAGCGATTCAGGACAACACGCACGCACGCAATTTACAAAAACGCATTCATAAATTATAGTGCCCTTATAAAAAAGCAGCCAGGCATACGGCCACTGCCACAAGTTGACTACACAATTATAAATGAAAAATTGCGCTATCATTATCATGGATCTAGTAAAAGAAACATTTCATACAACTATTCATATATTATCAAAAGTAAGTTTATTCAATTTCTAATTGCACTATAATGTTCCGCCTGCATGCATGGCCAATGATGACCGGTCACATGCGATTTTAGACGTTTTGTTAAATGTCTACAAAAATACATGAGGGAATATCCTGAAACTTCAGGTGTGTAAACAGCATAGTAGACGTCATGTATTACCGGGAAGGGGTTTTCGCGAATTCTATAGGAGATCTATACTAATAAAAGAACAAATCGCTCTGTGTGTGTGTCTGTCTGTCTGTGTGTGATGACTAGGAAAATCTACTGCACGTATGAGTTTCAAAATTTTTCTGAGAGTAGCCCAAAGTCTCTCCTGATATACCTGGCTCTCAGAATTTCAAAATTGCAAAAACAGCTGAGTTATTAATTATCAACCGTCACTCACTTTGATTAAAAATCCATTTCGGAAGGGAAAATCTCTGACGCATGCGCTGAAGGCGCTGATACGCAAATGAAGAACGAAAAAAAAATATTTCGGGGATATTTTGCCATTATTTATTAACTAACATCGTCCAAACAGCTTAGTAAAGTTTAAAACGGAAGACATGTTCTGAAAGATTGTACTCTTACGTCTCAAATGCTGCGATCAATTAAAAAATATATCGCAATTAACCTCTTGAAAAAAAGAGTTAAAAAAGGATCGTTTTTCTGAAAAACGTTGTTCTCCCTTATTACAACACCTCCCCAGGATGCAATTTTAAAGGTACTGACAAGTCAAATATATGATTCTAAATCTGAATCCTTCTTCAAAACGATGGTGTAATTGGTTTTTAAATATTTGAATTTTAACCCTTCCAAATACACCGCCAAATGTAGGTCACTTTCCGCCTCATAAAGATGATTTACATTTCGGTTAAATGTTTATCCTCTAAAATATGCATATTTTTTTATGAAATTTTAAAAAGGGCTTGGTTTTAGTAATATTTACGATCCATTAAAATTTCAGAGAATTCGGGCAACAATAATTATTTAATGATCATTTAATATCATGAAACCGACGCGACGTGGAAAAAAATAAAGGCAGAAACTATTTACGCTCCGATATGGAATGTTAATTTACTAAACTGTTCGTACTATTTGTGGCGTAGTGGCTTAACCCCTTGGTTTTCTGTAAGAACAGACCCAGGTTCGAAACTAGATAGGGCAAAGTTGAAATTTAAATTAGTAGAATTTTTCTATTTTAAGGATTTTATTTTTCTTTGAAGGATATCTACAGTGAAAAAATGTTCCGACGATTCCGCTTTAAACAGCTTTACTCTATTAGAAAATAAATTTGCTGGATAGTAATTAAAAAAATATACATATATAGCATATTTGCTTGCAGTTTTATTATTTCTTTTTCAGTATTACAGTTTCGGATGCATTTGTAATTACTTTTTCATCTAAAGATTTTAAATAAAAATTTAAAATATTAAAAACATAATTAAATTTTAATTGAGTTCATCAATTAATTTTGAATAAAAGAGTTTAAAATGTGAGATAAATAAAAATTCAAAACCTTAACCACTGACTTTACACAACATTCCAACTGAAGTTTGTTGGGAACGCACTAGACGATGCGGAAGGCAATGGGTGCCTCCGAAATTAGGTTCATTTAAAAGAATTTCAAAAGATATAAAATCATACAAACTTGAGTTTTGTTTAAGATTATTATTTACGGACCCCGGGCAACGCCGGGCAGGTCTGCTAGTAGTAAATAAATTTAAGAAAAATGAATATCTTTTGGATTACCCTGTAAAAACTAATGTCGCAAAAGCGTGTAAAATGTAGAACATGATTAAGAGGCTTCTTGTAATAAAACGTGGTCATTGTTATGAGGATATCACGTATGCTCATGGAAAAAATGAATGTTTTTATAAAAACAATCCCGAATTTCACCAAGTATTTTGCATGTAATTTGCAGAGTTCTTAATATAAAAAAATGTTATTTTCGAAAAACATGACAAACAACATATTACAATGCCCCGCAACCAGAATTAAAATATAATAAAAATTAGATGAAAAATGAGTAAGTTCGCTAAATAATGTTTCACTGCGCATGCGCGAATTCAAACAAAATATAATTTGCATAATGTATTAGCTAAATGTATATTGCAACATTTGTGAAAGTTGCAAAATCATAGCTTGAAAATTCTGAAAGAGATCGTCGACAGAGTAAGCTCGAAATCCGTTGTTCCCAAAGATGAAGGGCTGTATCTAAATATAGTAGTACGTGCAATAGTGTCTAATATATAGCATATTTGGATACAACCCCTCATCTTTTTTGCTTTCTTGAACAACGGATTTCGAGGTTATTCTATTGGAGATAACTTTCTGAATTTTCGAATTATGTTTTTGAGACTTTCACAAAAGTTGCTCTATACATTTAGCTAATGTATTATGGACATTATATTTTGATTGAATTCGTGCATGCGCAGTTAAACATTATTTAGTGAACCTACTCATTTTTCATCCAATTTTTTTTAATAATTTAATTGTGGTTGCGGGGTATTGTGGTATGTTTGTCATGTTTTTTGAAAATAACATTCAGTTATATTAAGAACTCTGGAAACTATAACCAAAATACTTGGTAAAATTTGGGAATGTTTTTATAAAAACCTTAATTTCTCCAAGAGTATACGTGCTATCATCATACCAATGAACAGAGTTTATTACAAGAAGCCTCTTAACCATGTTCTACAGTTTAAACGCTTTTGCGACATTAATTTTTACAGGATAATCCCAAAGGTATTCACCTATGAGGTTTCAAGAAAAAAAACCTTCGCGGAAATATGACGTCAACTATGCTGTGTACACATGTGCAATTTCAAGATTATTCCTCTAGTATTATTTTATATATTTAACAAAACATCTAAAATCGCAAGTGACTGGTCATCATTGGCCATATAGTGTATTTGCAACGTTTCTGGATTGGTTTTAAATTTCGTTAAAAACCAAGCATGTTTTGAAGAAAAAACATAATGTTTTAACTTTTCTTAGAGAAACATTTGTATTTTCATGAATGTATGTGCTATTCTTAAAGACTTGCATAAATTTTTTGAACAAAGAAAATTTAATTATTTTTTAAGCTACAGATTGATTTTAAGCATTTTAAGACAGCCTGATCCAAAATATATTTTTTATTCAAATTGTCGTTCGTCCAATAATTTCCCTTCTGACTAATTCTTCACTGAAATATATAATATCAAACATGTTCTTTAATTCACCGAAGTTCAAGAACAATTTTCCAAGTATTTTTCGGGTACATCTAAAAACGTGTAAAATCGACAGTGTCCGTATTTTTGGCCAAATTGTTTATTTCCGTGAAAAATTATATTTTTTCAGGTATTTTTCTAAGTGTAAGACAGTATTATTTGACATAAAATAATATTTGAGAAAATGATAAATTAGAACTCGTTCATCAAAACTTTTAAAAGTTACCAATTTTATCAGCCAAATGATCAATTTTCTTTTTATGTTAAGGAATATCTTGCTTGACAGTTTTAATTTCTCATTTAATCATGTTTTAAAGGAGACTCAATAATAAAAATTTTTTAAGGTAAAGACTATGTTAAAAACAAATTTTTTTAACTTAAAAAATTTTTAATGAAAGCCGTAAAACACTGATAATGCCATGCAACGAATTATAAAGAAACTCCGAAAAAATAATTTTATTTGTTTTCTATCTTGAAATATTGCAAATTATTTCCAAAATTTTATTTAATGTCCTATTTTAAAGTTCAAATTACTCCCGTTATTTGTATCTAACAATGTAAAATAGCTTACATCCTATATCGAACTATTTACTTCTATTAATTCGGAAAAGTTCACTTGTTATGTAATATGTAAACGTATATCTATTAAAAATATGAAATCATTTATAACGTCGTTGCTTCAATTTTTTTAGTTTTCTCTTATTTGATTTAATCATCAATTTCGTATGTATTCAAGTTTTATGACTGAGTGAATGTTCTCGTAATGAAGATTTTCGTAAATGGAGATGCAGTGACACTTTTTAAAATCCCTGATCAGTAAAATATCTGATAGGAATAAAATTCCCTCCGGTAGAGAATAAATTGTTCTACACTTTAACTTGATGATTCAATCAGATAAAAGATACACCGAGTACTAGCCATTAGTATGAGTCTTTTATATCAATCCTAGTTTGAGTACTCCCGGAAGATGAAAATATGTTAGCGCATCGATGATATCCTTTTGAACTGCAACTATTTTTATTAATTAATTCCGTATCTTAATATTTTTTTGGTGCAAACCGTACTCCCGTATCATTTTTGTTTTTGTTTTTTTTAGATGTTTATAACGATAATCTATCTCTTATGCATGTGTTATGAAATGTATTAAGTATATAAGATGGCAGCAAGTATTTAAATGGATGTAAAAACGTAATCAATTGTCTCTTTATATAATATTATATCGGCGATGTAGGCAAGATTTAACATAGATATGTAATCTATGTGAAAAGAAAGGATTATGTAAGAATTACGATAACGATTTAAGTACGACTTATTTAGCAAGGAAGTAGTTTACACATTGAAATGTATTGATTAACTCCATTTGCGCATACATAAGATCAGTTTTTTCTTCTTTTTAAAGAAGTTTTCTTTAAAATACAGTAATACCTTGACTTAGTCAGTTATTCGTTTCAAGATTAGTGACGTAAATCGAGATACATTTAGATAAGCAAAAATGGATAAGTAATAAAAGTTTCCAAAATTTAATGAACATACTATTCTATTGTATTTAGGGGTTATGTTGCATACATTTAATATTAGCAAAAAAAAATGCGTTTACAATACAAGAGTTTGGAATGAATCCATAAGTTGTTAAGTTATAATTTATTGTTGTTCTAGCTGTCCTGATCAAATCTTTGAGAATGCGAAAAAATCTTGTGATGAAGTTTGAATGGAAATTTTTTTTAACTTTTAGAGGCTCTTTGTAACAGCCGAATGAGTTCTCTAAACTTTTTCTAGTGACCTTTTCTTATTTGTTTGTCACTATCACTTGACTCTCGAGGGCAAGTTTCCCTTCATAGAAACCAAATTCTTCAAAAAAGTTCAAAATGCGTCTTAATTATAGAATTTTTTTTCCAGGCCAGACGAAGTAAATGCGGTGTGGCGTAAGTCTAGAGAACGTAAGACTGGGTACTACTGTATTATCATATTACTGTCCATTTCAAAAAAATATTGCAAAATATCTCGTGTAGGACATTTATCCAAATATTAAATTTTATAAAGTTATATTCAAAATTATTCAAAAGGGGCTTTATTTAAGTATTTTTAAGGCTTTTTAAGACACTTGTTAGTTCATACTTGATTAAATTAAAAAGAATGGCAAAGTAAAAATGAGTCACCATATAATGTGTTGTATGCAAGAATGAATTCTCTTTATAAATCAGTTCTTGCATTACTAATCAAATAATGATTATCAAGACTCAAAAGATCTGAACACTAAACTCTTAAATTTAAGTTTACTTTCTTTAGTAAGTTTATATCTCTATATACTCAAACTTACTGAAGCGAAATTTACATTTTATAAATGAATTAACCAAATGTTTTAATGGAATCTCTCGCATTGTATTTCATTTATTTCTGTATAAATTAAATTCAATATTTATGTTCATTGGAATTAAATATTTTATTTCCTGGTAAAATTGCCTTCTGCGATAAAAAATAACATGGAATTTAAAGATTGATTTATTCTGTTTCATCATTTTATTACAGGCTTTACTTACAAGGCTAAAATCATAAGGCAGTATATAACCAAATCTGACTTGACAAAACTTAGTATTGTCGTTCATTTTTTGTTATTACAATTATTTTATAACATGTATTAGACCCATGATGCATTTGATGTTAGAAAAATTTAATTATATGTGAAAAGTCACATTTCATGGTATTTATAAGTTCAAACGCATCAAGCTTGGAGGAGATAAATTTGTAGTTTTGTCCAAAAGTAGGCATTTCTGTCTATTGTGACACAAAGCAATTTAAAATAATGTTTTTTTAATAAGTTTTTTATTTTTTCGAAGTGTGTTTTATACTGCTATAAAATACTAGCCGCCCTTGGTGACCAGTTTGGTCTCCTTAAAATCTATGCTATGCATTGTATCATATTACTTTTATTCATAATTTAATTTACTTGCTCAATCCTTCGCCAAATCGGAAGATTCAGATACAGAAACCATGAACTTGGTATTTTTATGTTAGCCGAGTGCAGGTGATAAATCGCCAAAAATGCCCATCGTATTTTTTCTTATCTCTTTCATTTCATTTAAAATATAATACTTTCACTCATTTTATTTAAAATACATAACTTTAATTTAAAGCTGAAATTCTTAAAATTTATGACTCTCAATTTACTCTTATTTCTTAAAAAAGAAAAGAATGAATAGAAAAGAAAATAAAGTAATAAATAATGCTATAAACTATGACATTTAATTTCAACATCAAAGGTTTGTTTTAATTTACCTGGCGAAAAATTATTTATGGCAGTCGCATGAGATGGACTATTATAATACTGACGCTATGATGGCGATGGAACAATATTTGGCGATTTATTACCTACGCCCGGCTAATATTAATTTACCAATTGGCATATAAAATGTGAAGCGGTCAACCCGGAACTATTGATGACAGTCACATGACTTAGGCTATTATTATAGAGATTAAAGGGTGGCGATGGAACAATATTTGGCGATTTATCACCTGCGTCCTTTTAACATAAAAGTACCGAAATGGCCGTTTGGCGTAGAATAAGTGAAGCGGTCATCCCGGAACTATTGATGACAGTCAAATGCTTTGCGTTTTTATTATATAGATTGGCGTAATTTTATTAAAACCATGTGCTCCCCGAATTATTTTCACCAGTGTATCCAATTTATATGGATCCAATTTTAATGAATCCAATTTATATGGATCCAATTTATCCAATTTTAATGATATTTATCAGGAATGTTTTTAAAAGTCATATTCTTCGTTTAAATATACCCTTATCAATTGTCAATCATAATTCCTATCCTATTTTTAATATAGAAATCTAAAAAAACGGAATACCAATGTGCGGTGTAGGAAGTATCGATTTCGTTATAAATTGTTAATTGAATTTCTAATCAAATACCTTTAATATTTATTTGACAAATCTTATCACAAATTCTTCGAAGTAAAATTTATTTAATTTCAAAGCAGTCTTAATTTTTATTAACACTTTCCAACATAGTTGAAAAATGTGTATGAATTGGGTTTGTCTCTCCATCTGTTCTGCACGTCTGTCTGTCTATCTGCCCGTGGTCTAACTCGGGTAAATACAGTACGATTGCCATGAAATTGAAACATGTTATTGGATATCACTATGGCATGTTCGGTATCTAAGATGAAGTGTATGACATTTAAAGTTTATTTACAGAGACACTCAAATTGCGGTCTATGGAGGAAATTGTTTAGCGAGACGTATTTTAATGATATTACCGTATTTTAAACATATTCAAATTTATGCATATCTCTGAGATGAACAACACTGCCGGCGTTTACTGTAGAATATGGTGTACATAGAATCTATCATTCATTTACACCGACACACAAAATAATTTAAGAAAAAAATTTGAAATATTAAAGCCTGTGAAACAGAATTGCTAGACATGCGTTTTCAGTTGTGGTACGAGTTTTTACATTGAACTATTTTTTTTTTCTTGGTATGGAAAAATTTCATAGATCATATACAGGGCTGCGCAAAATTCCTCAAGTATATTTCCATTTATTTCCGGAAATTGCTAAATGGAAATATTCAACTGTGCTATTAATGTTGATGAACTAACATGTAGCATACTATGTAGTATACATACTAATCCATATATCATATACAGGTCTGCACATTAAAAAAAATCATATTTTTCCGACTATTGCTTGTAATTAGCAGAAGTCGAGTTTTCAAATGCGTTATGGGATTTTCAAATTGTTTATTTATACATCATATTTCACCTTAATAAACAGTGAAGTTTTGTTATAGTATTCTAAATGTGTTGCAAAGTGTTACATAATCTATGTTGTACGCATGATTTTTCGTTCTTGTCTGTATCCGCAGTCGGTATCCTTTCGTTCTTGTCTGTATCCGAAGCTCAAACTAAATTTACATTTCACAAATTAATAAAACGACACAAAATGTTTCTATGGATTCTATCGCTTTGTATTTAATTTATTTCTATATAAATTAGATTAAACATTTATATGCATTGGAAATAACTCTTTTATTTCGTGATAAAATTGCCTTATTCAATAAAATTAACATAAAATTTCGCGATTCATTTATCCTGTTTCATCAGATATTTTACTACGGTCTTTAATTAAAATGTTATAATAAAATCATAAGGAAGTTTTTAACTAAATCAGACTTGACAAAATCTAGTATTGCCGTTCATCGTTTGTTACAATTATTTAATAAAATGTAATATAGCCATCATGTATTTCATGTTCAAAAAATTTATATTGGATTTGATTGCTGAAGAAAATTTCAGAAAGTTCTTCTGACACATAATTGTAATATTATCTAGAATGGATAAATACAAAGTGTTTTTACCCGACTGCCCAGAAGGGTTATGTGTTTCAGGCGTGTCTGGATATGTGGATTTCTTTATACCCTCGAAACATCCCAACGGCTGGATAGATTTTAAATAATAAGGTCTCTATCGATTCGTCTTAACCGTCCGATGGTAATAGTCTAGTTATTGTTTTTATAGATTCAAAATGGCGGCCGTAAAATACAAAATGGCTGTAGAGACGAAAAAAAAAATTACGCACCCTATTGAGTGGCATATCATTGGATAGGTCTTTCAAAATGAAGACGATGTTTCATTGACTATTGTGCTCCGTAGAAGCTCCGTTTAAATATTACACAACCTGGAATTTGTGTAGGTAGGATCTCTAGCTTTACTGCAACTCTAACCATCATAGACATCTATGGACCTCATGAAAACAGTGTTTATAGATAGGAACTAACTATTAAACACAACTTAAAAGTCATCAGTACAAGTAAATTAAAAAATAGGTAAGTAATATAAAAAATAGTCTCACATTGATGAGAAATAATTAATTAGTTCACTTTTTACGCAGTCGGGATTTTTGATTTTTAAATTTAATTTTTACTTTTTAATAATATAAAAAGAAATATAAAAAAAAATTATTTTTTCCTTCATTTTCTATTTGAAAATATTAAAACAAAAATGCCAGAGAAAATATTAATTTCACAGTTTGCTGAAAACTTTCTCTATTACTTTATCTGTTATATAGCTGAATGTTTTGAGGCTGTCCGTATAGAAAGAAGTCTAAGTCGAAGTAACAAATCCATCGAATTAAATTTTATTAATCATAGACAGCGAAGACATGGAAACGTTTAAATATATGCAGCTTGTCACATTTCATGGTATTCAAATATTCAAACGCATCCATCTTGGAGGAAAAACGTTTGTAGTTTTGTCTAAAAACAACGCATTTAATAATGCATTATCTTACTACAGGCTATTTTGACATAAAACATTTTTTAGTTTTTTTAATATAATTCCAAAGTATTTTTATACTAGTACCTATAGTTATTGCTATGTAATAAAGATAATGTGATAAAGAATTTTTATGACAACTAGCCTGGGAAGTTACATGAATTAGAAATTATAAACAATAGATTACGAATATTTTTAAAGTAATATTCATCGTTTAAATATTTTCCTACCAATTGTTAATCATACTTTCTATCTTATTTTTAATAGAGAAAGCTAACAAAAGGAATTAGCAATGCGCGATGTAGGAAGTATTGGTTTCTTTATAAACTGATGATTGGATTTCTAACAAAATACATTTAATAACGATTTAACAATATTTTATCACAAAATCTTCGAAGTAAAATTTATTTAATTTCATAATAGTCTTCATTTTTATAGTCTGCATCCACTAATTCAAGTTAAATTTACATTTCACAAATTAATAAAACACCACTAAAGGTTTTCATGGTTTTTCTCACTTTGCATTTCATTTATTTCCATATAAAGTAAATTAAATTAAATATTTATATTCACTGGAATTAAATTTGTTATTTCATGGTGAAATTGCCTTCTGCGATAAAAAATAAGATAGAATTTAGCGATTCATTTACTTTGTTTCATCAGATATTTTACTACAGGCATTAATTATAATTCTATAATAAAATCGGAAGAAAGTTTATAACTAAATCTGACTTGAAGAAATTTAGTATTGCCGTTCTATGTTTGTTATTACAACTATTTTATAATATGTTACGTAAACATGATGCATTTGATGTTAATAAAATTCATATTGTATATAATTACTATAGAAAATTTAAAAAACTCCTTCTGAAACATAATTGTAATATAATATCAATACAAAAACCCTTAACGGGTTAAAAGTTTGACGCAGCACTTTACTTTATGGCTATATGAATCTGAAATATGGGTCTTAAAAATTCTGATATCAAATTTTAAGTGACGCTGTGCTATTAAAATGAATTTATATATATTTAATTTTTCTTTTTTGTTGTATTTATTTTTAATCAGTGATACTTTTTCATTCAAAATATGAGTTTTAAAAGATATGATATCAAAATTAAAGTGACGCTGTGATCTGACTTAGATTAGTTAAAAAATTACTTTACACATACTTATGTTTTGTCTTCTGAAATATATTTAGAAATTGAAACATTTTTTTTTCAATACACTATC
The DNA here is from genome assembly GCA_963932465.1 of Maratus speciosus. Taxonomy (NCBI): domain Eukaryota; kingdom Metazoa; phylum Arthropoda; class Arachnida; order Araneae; family Salticidae; genus Maratus; species Maratus speciosus. The sequence goes on along the minus strand of OZ010786.1, from coordinate 508,207,271 downwards.
AAATATGTCATACATTTTCTCAGCTGATGTTATGTATTAAATGTATTTAATTCAATAAATTCATTTATCTTTTGCGTCACGATATCCAGAACCATCCGTAAAACTTGTGTAAACATTTATTTTCATAGTATCTAAACTAAGTAAATAGCATGCAAATAGATAGTGTGATGCAAAGAAAACATTTACACAAATTTTACCGATGGTTCTGGATATCGTGACGCAAAAGATAAATGAATTTATTGAATTAAATACATTTAATACATAACATCAGCTGAGAAAATGTATGACATATTTGATAGTGCATTGAAAAGAAAATGTTTGAATTTCTAAATATATTTCAGAAGACAAAACATAAGTATGTGTAAAGTAATTTTTTAACTAATCTAAGTCAGATCACAGCGTCACTTCAATTTTGATATCATATCTTTTAAAACTCATATTTTGAATGAAAAAGTATCACTCATTAAAAATAAATACAACAAAAAAGGAAAATTAAATATATATAAATTCATTTTAATAGCACAGCGTCACTTAAAATTTAATATCAGAATTTTTAAGTCCCATATTTCAGATTCATATAGCCATAAAGTAAAGTGCTGCGTCAAACTTTTAACCCGTTAAGGGTTTTTGTATTGATATCATTACTTTTTTTAGGTTTAGGATCAAAAGATTAAAAAAATACACCTTCATTGATAAAATTGGATTAAATTTTGCTAGAAACAAAATAAACTTAATGAAATACCAAAATTTTAGAAAAAGTGCATGAAAAATAGAATACTTTTAATTCATATCTTGGTACTACTTGCGGATTCGCCCGGAGTCCGCCTTGTTTCTTTGTTGATCATCGCCGATGTTAAATTTATTTATTTGGATTTATTTATTTTGTTATTTATATTTGTTGTTTATGTTATGTTTGTTGTTGTTTATATTATGTTTGTTGTTATGTTATTAAATTAAGCATAAAGTGATTATAAATGACCAACAAAGAAACAAGATGGCGGACTCCGGGTGAATTCGCAAGTAGTTCCCATATCTTTTTAAACTCATACTTTGAGTTTATGAGAGATATGAATGATAAAGCATCAATGATTAAACTTTTATACATCTTTTTAAATTGAACATAATTTTTGCACATGCGATTATAAAAAAATAAAATGATGAAATATATATAGAGATTATAATTAATAGCATAGCGTCACTCAAAATTTGATATCATTATTTTTAAGTTCCATATTTAAAATTCTTAGAGCATAAGATAAAGTGCTGTATCACTAACTTTTAACCCATTAAGGGTTTTTGTATTGATACTACTACTTACAGGGATGGGGAATTTTCAGAAAATCTTACCAAACAAAGATTTATTTTATGATCCAGCAAGATACAACGTACAGTTCAAAAACAATGAGAAAACACACAGCAAAAATAGTTTACACTGTTACTAAGAAATTGAACTATAGTAGTCACTGTTACTAAGAAATTATTAATTGTTATTAAAAAATATATACAACAGAGGAAAGTTTAGTATAAGATAGAACTTAGCACTATCGAAGTAAATTTGAAAAATATAATCAACTATTAAAAAAATGTTTTTGCCAGACCTTATATAGCCTGCAGTATTTTCAAGATGATAGATTTTTTAATTGCCACTTTAAAAACTTTAATTGCCATGCGGCAGGGTTGGCCTTTTATGACTCATTCGAGACAAATTATTAATAATCTAAAATATTTCTATAGCAACAGTAAAAAAGTCTTAAAGATTCACTAGACGGAACCCGTCAAAACTTGATGGCACCAAACAAAAAAGTCTAACTCTTTAAAATGTTATTTACTGACATAACAACATCAATAAATCTCTCATTATTTGGTACTAATTTCATATAAAATACATTCATATCTACTACGATCATAAAATCCTTATTAGAATCGGTAGATAATAAACTATGTAGTGCATACAAATGCATTTTGTGTGCACTAATGTTAGATAATGACGAAAATGTATTGTACAATATATATTGGTATCATGCTGATCGATGGCAAAGCACTTTTAAGTAGGGATGGGCAATGTCTAGAATTAAATATCATGATAAATCAGCATCTTTGTATCATATTCCGATATCTCGATTTAGGAAAGTGCCCCCCGGGGAGGGGGGAGCAAAGTGGTGGGCGGAGCACCAGAAGTGCATAAAATGATTAAGCAGTCACAGGGCTTTCCAACGATATGTCACATAGCGGGTGTCGGCAAAATTTAGGAAAGTGCCCCCCACGGGGGAAAAGTGGTGGGCGGTGCACCGGAGGGCCATAAAATGATTAAGCGGTCACAGGCCTTTGCAACGATATGTCTTATGAGGGGTGATGGCAAAATATACAAAAAGACCCTCCCTCGGGGGGAGGGGCAAGTGGGGAGAGGGACCCTGATGGTGCATAACATGAATAAGCGGTCACAGGTCTTTCCAATGATATGTCACATGATGGGTGTCAGAAAAATTTAGAAAAGTGCCCCCAGGGGGTGTCAAAGTGGTGGGCGGGGCACCGGAAGGCCATAAAATTATTAAGCGGTCACTGGCCTTTGCAACGATATGTCACATGAGAGGTGACGGTAAAACTTAGAAAAAGGCCCTCCCGCAAGGGGGGGACAAGTGGGGAGAGGAATGCTGAAGGTGCATAACATGAATAAACGGTCACATGATGAGTGTCGGCAAAATTTAGGAAAGTGCCACCTTGGGGTCAAAGTGGTGGACGGAGCACCGGAAATGCATAAAATGATCAAGCGGTCACAGGTCTTTGCAAGATATGTCACATAAGGGGGGGGGGCGGCAAAATTTAGAAAAAGGCCCTCCCACGGGGGGGGGGGAATAGGGAGAGGGGCACTGGAGGGCATAACATGAATAAGCGGCAACAGGCCATTCCAACAATATGTCACATGAGGGGTCTCGGCCAAAGTTATAAAAGTGGCCCTGAGGACCCAGCTATATAATTATTATTTCATTTGTCAAATTAAATCCACTGTTGCAAATAAAATGTTATATTTCATTTCTTTATCGTCCTGATTCACAATAACAAAGAGCAAATATTCATCAACATCGCTGAAATCTAAATACCATAATGAAATGAAAGACATGGTGTCTGAAGCATAAAACGCATATGCTCAGAGATTCAGCTTACACCGTCAATACCATAAATATATATATATATATATAGGGTAGATGTACCAGTAATGGACACCCTTCCAGTAATGGACACCCCTTGATGTTTTTAGTTAATAAAAAAATAACTAATAAATATTTAGCTTTAATTATTTTTTTAATAATTCCCCATTGCATGTTTCATAAAACTGTGTTATTGTTGACACTTTTAATCAAACCAATCAGGAAGCAGAAAATAATGTTTCAAAGTTTCGCTGTTTTTCTGTGAAAATCTTAATGAAGAGGCTAAGAGCTGGCTTCGTTTAATTAAGTTATATATTATTTACTTTTTTGCAAAATTTGAATGTTTTTGTTTGAGTAGCTATAGAAAACTTAGAATTTTATATACTGACGGCCATTTACAAAATTTCAGTTATTCTTAAGGTTTTAAGAGGGTTCATTACTGGGACGGTTAATTAGTCATTTTCCAGTAATGGACACCCCATGTAAACATTGCTAAAAATGCAATTTCAGTAATGTTTATAGTGCATAAAATATTGTGACTTAACTGCAAACCTAAATAATCAAATTTAATTTTTAAATTATACTTACCAAAATGCAATAATACCAAAACTTTTATAAATAGCTGCTTTCAAGTTATTTTATGTGGATTAATAAAATTTTAATATTATATTTATTTTTTTATGTAGATGTACCTTGCATATTTTATAATCTGGCAATCAAACCAGCCAGGAAGCAGAAAATATTGTTTAAGAGCACTGTCAAAGAGGGGCTCATAGGGCTTAATCCTTCTCCGTTTAAATAAAAACAATTAAGTTATAGAAGCTATTAAAAATCTATTTTCTGTCTTAAATGATTCCTTATTCATCTCTGACAAAAAAAAAGTAATATTAATGAAAGTTATAGGCAATATTCATGAAACTAGTGAATCTGCAGATCAGTGGCCTCAAACATCAGTTCTACAGTTTTATTTTTAAATTATTTTATTCAGTATTTAAAATATTCAACTCACAATATCATTTCTTTCCTATTTGTAATATTAATTATTATAAATGATATACCAAGTAGTCTGTGGAAGATTAATTGTTAAAAATAGTGAGACAAAACTAAAGACTAATATTCCAAAACTTTTTTTTTTAATTGACTTTAAAATCCCCCATTGTTTCAATAATTTGATAGCTGTAATTGCCTGATATTTAGTATTTTAAACTATCCATCTAAAATAATTAAAACATTGAACTTCTGATAATTACAATTGGTGCAAACAGTAAATGATTATCACAAATATTTTATTAAATACTGGTATCCTAATTGTTAAATTTATTTTAAAATAACCATTTTGTTTCATTAGTATGTATTCATTAAATTCTGGTTCTAAATACAGTCACAAAAGCAATTATATTTATTGCTTTTTATGGGGTGTCCATTACTGGGCCAGAGAGTGTCCATTACTGGGCTAGAGGGTATCCATTACTGGGCTTTTGGGTGTTTTGATATATTTCTGTTATTTAAAATTAAATTTTGATTCATATTGGGAAATGAGACTATAAGAATGGTTAAATATTGTTGGTATGTTAATATAATATTGAAAAAACTGGAATATAATAATTATAACTATTAATAAAAAAATAATTTTGAAAGAAATTCCTTAAGGGTGTCCATTACTGGCACATCTACCCTATGTATCATCTGATGTCAGCAATCACACAGAAAACTGCATGTACGATATTTATCACCCACCAAAACGAAATTACATACCATTAGTATCATGAACACGTAACCCGAGGAGTCGGTATTTAATATCACAATTTAGGCTGGCAGAAGTCGCACCGTTAATATCAAGAATACTGAAACCGAGGAATTGGTATTTTTAATACCACAGTTTAGACTTGAGAGGAGACACTCCGTTAGTATCATAATAATCGGAACAGACGATTCAGTATTTAATACCACGGTTTAGACTGAGTCGAAGCTGAAGAAGCGCTGCTTAATGTTGCGGTTTAATGAAGAACCACGATAATCACGGTTTACATCACGATTATGATATTCATGATATACAATTTTGTAAGGTTTTTTAATATCGTTATCACAGTTACCATTTTATATCAATTTTATCAATATATCGCCCAGCTCAACTTTTAAGTTATTTGCATTGAAGTACATACAGATTTTTACCACAGAAAACAGCGAATGCTTACATGCATAAATATATAAATACACTAATTTTTTTTATTACACAACGTAAATCAAACGTCTTTATAGTTATTGATTGATTGGAATATATATATATATATATATATATATATATATATTTTTTTTTAAACCCTCCGAGCATCTTGAAGGCGTTCCGGCGTTTTCATAAAAATGCTTATAAAAATAATTTTAATTAAAATTTTCTTTTCCTGTTTGTTTCTAAAATACACTTCATGCTCCTTTATTTGATAGACATCTTGAAATACAATTCTGCTGAAAATATTTTTGTCTACAACAGATTAAAGTTGTTTTTGGGAAACTGAATAATATGCTCAAACCGCTCAGAGAGTTAAAATATTTCTTAATTTATTTCTGAGTAATATTGTACTGAGTACTGTTTCGGCCAGGTGTCATGAACTGTGCAAATACTGAATTAAAAAAAACTTGTGCACACATAAGTGCACTCGCATATTAAAGTATAAATTTTTAAAATATAAATCAGTGTTGATTTCAGGGGGTGACCCGGGGGGGGGAAACACCCCCCCCCCAGAAGATTTGTTTTCAATGGTCAAAAAGTGCAATTCCTCCTGGAGAAAAGTGTCTGAATTCAACACTGATATAAACAGTGATTAAAGAGATGACCTGTAATATGCAAAATGCTTAAAAACAAACAGTGCCGATTAATTTTCTTGTTTATACGCTACATACAGTGTTTAGTTTTGCTACTTTTTCGGCCAGATGTCATGCACTCTGCAAATACACAATTAAAAAAAAGAAATCACTGGTGCACACATATGTGCACTCGCATATTAATGTATACATTTTAAAAATATAAACAATCAGTCAAGAAACAGTACAAAGTCTCTTAATTTTTAATCTGCATTACAACAAATCTTTAATTATGTTAGCTTACTTATCATAGAGTATTTTTTTAAATACACGACTTGATTAAAATATTTTGCATTACAGTTTAATTGCTTTAAACCTACAAACTGGTTAATTTATTTAATAGAAAACTTACCAATTGGTGAATAATGATCACCATCTTGCTGGGAAAAAAAATAGTGTAACCAGTTTTGTGCTTCACACACTAATTGAGGAAGCATGTAAAACAATTTACTACACTAACTGAAAGATATCTGCATTAGAGTCCTGCATCAGGTCGGGTTACTTGCTTTTACCCGAACCGATTCTTGGTTCGGATCGGATCAATAGTAGATTTTTTGTTGCAGGTCTTGTTCACTTTCATTGTTTCGGTTTGGGTTTTGACTCTAATCGGTCGACCTGAATTTCAAATGATATCCAAAGTATTTTTCCAGGTTGAAGATCTATGTACAGGGGTGGGGAATTTCTAGAAAATCTTACCAGCCAATGATTTATTTCACCAGCCAGTAAATTGCAATCTACAGTTGAAAATTTTTATGACAAAATTACGCAACTCAAAAATAGTTGGTTACTATTACTGTAATGCATTTTCATATTTTTCTTCCCTATAAATTAAAAAAAAATAAACAAGAGATGAAAGTTTAATATAAAATAGAACTTAGTACCATGTTTACATCGCAATAATTAGGAAAGTTGAACAATATAGCTAACTAATAAAAAAAAAAGATTTCGGCATATCTCTATAGTTTGCAGTTTTCAAAAACTGCCTAAAAATTCACTCGCCCTGTTAGAAAATTCACTCGCCAATGGCGAGTAAAATGATGCATTTCCCTACCCCTGTCTATGTACAATAAGACCTCCATAATGGCTTTTCTTTCAAAAGGCAGACATTTCTATTTAGCAAACACTTTTTAATTCCTAAACTTTATATATTTGAACTTTTATATAAGTTTGAATAACAGGCACCTCTCAATTTAAACACATGTAACATGTGTACATAAACTATCAAAAATATTATACATGTGGTTTTTGTGTGTATCAAAAACAAAATATTGATAATATTTTTCATATTCTGAAAATTATTTTTGCAGGTTCGGGTCGTGTTGACTTAAAATCAGACATGGTACAGGCTCAGCAAAAAAAAAAAGCTGAACTTTCACAGCCTCACAGACTTTTTACGAAATTCGAAATTTTCCGTAACATTTTGAGGAAATTTGCATTTATTTTGCGATCTCTTGACAAAATTAGTCTTTTTCTGCGACCATTTGACGAATATTACGACAGGAATCTTATTAATGCATGAATTTTGTCTATAACCACTGTAGATTATAAATGTATGTAGAGAAATTTCTAAATCGCTCTTGTGAAGGAAAAGAAAATCAAAAAATTCACAAGTTGGTTACAAGAAATTCTTCAGTTAGTCACGAAGAAAAAAAAATCGATTAATTTGCCCATCTACTGCTTAAAAAATCACAAAATTCATCAATCAGTCGCAGATGGAAAAAAAAATCGACAGTCGGTTGTTAGGGGAAAAATCATAAAATTTGTCAATTGGTCACATAAAAAACACACAAAAATTGCCAATCGGTAGGAGAAAACATTCGATTCATTCATAATTAATATCCATTATGAGGTTTTTAGGTTAAGAAGGAATGATTTTTTTTTCTTTTTCAGAACTGAATGGCTGAAATTTCAAAACAGAATCAAAACCTTGCTCTTGAAAATAAAAGTGATGTTCTCAGAAAATCATTGGCAAAAAAAAATAATTCCCCCCCCCCCCTCCCCGAAATCATGCCATGTTGGACAGCGCTGATAAAATACATTAAATGTTTTCCCACCAACCAAAACACTGATAATTTTATTGTCAGTGTATGTGAATGAATTCTTACTTTGGAAAAAAGCTTTTTAAAATAGGATTACTCATATTATGTATTTTGAAATTTATTCATTCTGACTTATTGGGAATTAATCGTGAACTTTTCTTTTGATTTAGTAATCTTAATGGTCTTCAGATTTTCAAGTGGAAGCTGTTTAGAAATCTATTGGTATGTATCATATGATAGGGCATAGAGAATGTCACTTTGGTGGTTTTTAACACAAATTGCAACCGTCTGTCAACAAACATTGAAAAAACAATGATAACTTAGTTTCAAAATTTTTTTGAGTTATGGGGATCCCACAATAAACAATTTAATTAATTTTGTAATTCTGACATTGAATTTTAAATTTACTTTAGTGAAAGCATTGAAAAATCCATTTATTTATTCCCATCAGAAACATTGTAATGTTTTCTAGCTAAATAGTTTTAAGTTTTTTTAGTACCTTTTTTCACGAAAAATCAATCGGCAAAATTAAGAACTTCATTTTGTTTAAATTTGTTAATATTTAAAGATATTTTAGTTAAAACATTGTGATTAAACATTCATTGTAAGATATCTGCTTTAAAAATTTATATTTGTCTCAGCCTTTCCAAGTATTAAAATTTTCTGGCTTAATTTAACATATAATTTTTTATTAATGATTCAATTGTTAAAATTATCATTTTAGTTGCATTTTCTAAAGAGTAAAGAACATATTTTTTGTTACTCGATATGTAATCAAAACAAAAGTTTAAGTTACTGCTGGATATTAAAACATTACTATCGTAATCGATATGTAAACAAAAGTTTTCAGAAATTTCTGTTGCCCTTTTCAGAAGAAGGTATTCAACTATGAAGCCATAAGGTATTGTAAAAATAATTATTGATGCTGGATATTAAAACATTAATAGATATTTCAAGAGAAAATAAAAGGTTCGTAATATCTATAAAACGATAGCGTGGTTAGGTTAAATCGGCAGAAAATAAAAAAGGACACATTAAATCTAAGTAAATCGAAAGAAAAGTTAAAAATGGAATCGTAAATCAGATTAAAAAAACAAACAATAAATTAACAAAATACCTAATAAAGTGTAATCCAAAGAATACCATGTTCATAATTATGCAAAGCAATAAGAAATAGCAATAGTTGAGTTGAGTCACAAGTCGAAAACCTCGAGCCACGATCATAAACAAGAAATAAAAAATAATTTTGTTTGAAAATTGAAAAAGAATGATAAATAACAATTATATTGAATACATACAATTAAAAAAAAAATTCCCCTTTTTAAAAAATGAATCTAAATATTTTTTCGACAAAAAGCAGTAATATGGAATAATAATTTCTTCATAACAAAAGAGAAAGATAATATCTATCGAAATTTCATTTAATATATTTAATATTTTAAAACACATAATAATTAACATTTAAAATTTTAATATTAAAAAAAAAAAGATTTACTGCCTACATTCAGATTGTTAACTCAACTTAGAATACCTAAAATGACTTTGCAAATTTTGTTTCTGATTTTATACCCACAGCAGATGGATTAAGACTCCTCCTACATACGAAGTGACGTCAAACCTATTCACCAATCACAGACGAGAAAAGTAAAAAAAAGCGATTTTTTAAAATAACGATTTTTAAAATAAAACGGGTTTTCCCAGAAAAAAAAAAGTGTTATTCACCTCGTCTTAATCAGATTTATATGATATATCAATTTAAAGATAATCGTTAGAACCGTTTTCGAGATTTTCAAATTAGGAACTTCCTCTCATACCATACCAACGATTTCACTTTAAAAATGGCTATTTAGATCTCAAAATATACTGCATGTAGAAATGTAAAAATTTCAATATACGATTAAACTGCAGATATAAGACTGTTCTAGAAAATTCAGAACAATAGGACCTATATCTGCTGAGTTATTAAAAGGCGGCTTTTCGCGTTTTCTTTGATGTCGAGTTAGCTGTATATATGAGTTCCGCCATCTACGAATTCTACGATACGATACGATACGATACGATTTTAGGCTTAAGGCTGCGTCACTCGGAATACTACCGTCTTCCATTATACAACAGATAAATAAAAAGTATTTTTAACAGTATAACAAATAAATATAAAAAATATATTTTTTTCTTAGATGGTATTTCTCTTTCAAAATAATAAAGCAAAAATGCCTGAGCAAAGATTAGTTTCACGATTTACTAATTGTTATCGATATTATTGTATCAATTATTGTATAGCTAAAATTTTTGAGGTCGTCAGATTTGAAGAGGTCGAAGTCGAAGTAACAAATTCATCAATTTAAGGGGGGGTCCGGGGATAAAAATTCTCAAAAAATGCAATTTTTTTTATTGACCTACAAAAATTGCTGAATTTTTAGCGCTAATTACCACACACCGCATGCTTTTATCTTCATTAGATGAAGAGATATAACACCTTTTGCCTTGAGAAGCCATGCATCAGCTGCCCGCTGACGAGAACTTTAGCTCCATTTGTCTCAGAATGAATTTTTTCTCGATTTGTCAACTTTAAAAGAATATATCTAAAGTTCCTTGCAAGATATATGTATGAAATTTCTAATAGAGGTTTTATGCTATATTTCCAACAAATTGTCGACAGAAATTTTAATTTTGAGTGATAATTGTGAAAATATGTTAATTAATGCAAAACGCACTTATAAAAAAGTTTATTATTTTACTTAATTTTTTTTTATACAATTTTAATCAATATTTTAAGAAATTCTGAAGACAAATTAAAATGATACATTTTCTGTACACAAAAGTTTAAAAATTTTGAAAATCGAGTAAGTACTTCCAGAATTATATCAAAAATTAAATATGTTTGAAATTTTAAAATTTAATTTAAAAAAATATTTTAAAATTTTCAGATTTTTTTTACATGCAATATTCTTATTATATTAAAAGATATTTCGGAAATAAATTTAATAACAAAATTTCTATAAACAAAAAAAAAATAGAAGTTTGAGCCCCGGACCCCCTTAAATGTCATGCATCTTTGACAGTGAAGGCATGGAAACGTTTAAATATATGTGACAAGTCATGGCATTTAAATATTCGCAGGTATCAAGCTAGGAGGTGAATTACTTGTAGCTTTAGTCTAAAACGAAACATTGCATATTGTATCATCTTACTGCAATGTATTGGGTGAGTGCAAAAGTTCTACCCGTTTTGAGCATATGTAAATGTCAAGTAGAATACAGCCGTTACAGCTTATGTTTCGAGGTCAAAAAAGTGGATAATAACGAGTAGAGCAGTAGAGTATGTATAGGCACAACATTTGTCAGAAGAGCTCATGCGGAACGGGAAACAACATATCAAGCAAGCAAGGCCACGTCAGACATTGTTTACGGTACGAGTATGATAAAGACGTTACAGCAGCCAGAGCTTGCCACAGCATTTGTCATGCGTATGGGGAAGATGCCGTAGACGATAGCACCTGCTACCGTTGGTTTAGGAAATTCCGGGACGGAGATGGGAGCTGTAAAGATCGTGCCAGTTTTGGACGCCGTGGTTTCTGACCAGGGTCTGGACACAGACATAGCAAATTCCCCACATCCAACAGCCAAAGAATTAGCCGAAACGTTCTCGGTACACAGAACAACTGTCAAAAGACGGATGCATGCGCTTGGCTTCATCTCCAAATTCGATCAGTGGGTAGCACACCAGCCTACAGTACGGCAACGATAAGAGAGGATCATCACCTTTGTTTCTTTGATTTCCTGTAACAATAGGGAACCATTTTTGAACCAAATTGTAAGGGGTGATGGGAAGTGGGTACTTACCGTATTTTGAAGCGTCAAAGGACCATGTGCCGATGTCGCAGAGGGTGTCCCATTGACCTAAACAGGAGGACTCCATTCCAAAAATGTTTTGCTAAGTGTATGGTTTAATGCTAGGGGAATAATCAACTAGGAGGACCTCGCACCAAACCAAATTATCAAGGCACACCTCTACTGCCAACAATTTAACAAATTGTGAGCACAACTCACGTCTAAGCTGCCAGCATTCATCAATCGCAGAGGGGTTCTCTTTCAACACGATTTCAACACGATTTCAACACGCCCTCATGTTGCTTTAAGGACTCAGCAGAATTTACTGGGCCTTAGTTGGGAACTTTTACCTCAGCCGGCGTATATATCCGATCATGAACTTTCGAATTATCACCTTTTTTTATTGTTATACAACGCCTTTGCTCACCGAACCTTCAATTATGTGGAGACTGTAAAAACGGCATTACAACAGTATTTTGACTGTAAAACAGAGGAGTTTTATCGGCGTGGGATTAACTTACTGCGAGACAGATGGCAAGAGGTCATATATAAGTATGGTGCATGCGTGAATTCATAGGTGCCTAACTTTTTGTGTTCTCCGCCTTTCTGTTTTCGCTAAAAAACGGGTAGACCTTTAGCACTCACCCAATATTATTTAATGTGCAGGGTAAATCATAACTCTCTACAAAAATGGTTAAAGGGGCGACTATTTTCTTTCTATTATCAAGAAGGTGAGACAATTGAAATTAGATGGCACTGATGAAAGAAGAACGGATTGATATTATTCTGATGGCTAGGAGTGTACTATAACGCGTACCCGAGGCTAACGAAAAAACAGGCTATCGCGGTGCATTCCACGTATCTTTTTTTCAGACCACTGGAGTCACGTGATCAACGAATGCACCAATTTAGGTGTACGAAAAGAGCATGACGTCAATCTAGAGGTCTGCAAAAAAAGATATCAGGAATGCACCGCGGTAGCCTGTCATTTTCGGTAGTCTCGATGCGTACCTTCAATGCAACGCACAGAACGTAAATAACCCATGATATCGTGTCAAAGCTGAACAAGAAATTCAAAAGGGCAGGTTCTGTTGACGATGCAAAAAAGTCTAGAAGACCAAATACGGCAACAGATCAGACTAACTTAACAAATAATAATAAGAGCAATGTTGTCACGTGTTCGCGAAAATTGTTTAGAGGGATTGTCATTGTGTGTGGAAATTGAATTTAGACATATGGAAGATATCCTTTAACTGTAGCATCATATGATACAATTTGTACGAATAAAATAAATAACAGTCTCTGCATTCATTAATTCTATGCAGCCTTAGGACGTATGGCACGCCCTGTATTATCTTACTTTTGCGACACAATTTTTTTTTTTAAATGTTAGTTTTAGAATTATAAAATATTTTTATGCTAGTACCTATAGATATTGGTATATTATAAAGACAATTGATATAATAAATATTTTTTACAACAACTATCATTTGCAGAGTTAAATAAATTACAAATTTCAAACAATACATTAAGAAATGTTCTTAGTAGAAATATTAATCGTTTAAATATTTCCGTATCAGTTGTTAATCATACTTCCTGCGCTCTTATTAATAGAAAAACCTGAAAAAAAGATATAGTAATGCGTGGTGTAATGAATATTGCTTTCTTTATAAATAGTTAATTCATTTTCTAATCAAATAATTTTAACCATGATTTAACAAATTTTATCGCAAACTTTTCGAAGTAACATTTATTTAATTTCAAAGTATTTTTCATTTTATAGTCTGTATACACTAACTCAAACGAAATTTACATTTCACAAATTAATAAAACAATAAAAAGCGTTACATGGATCTTCTGGCGTTACTATTGTGTGCAGTTTTAGATAAATTTAATTAAATTTGAAATTCATTGGAACTTAAGCTTCTTATTTCATGATAAAATCAGTTTGTACAAAGAAAGCAATGTATAATTCCGCGATTCATCTATATCTATTTTAATAGAAATTTTATAAAAAATATGTACAAAGAAAGAAAAATCATACATCATTGCACAGGCTAAGAAATACCTTCTGATACTAACGGAATATTGTTAAGAAATTTCAATTTTAATCATATAACGAAAGGAAATATCTAAATAAACATAAAAGTAATACACTGGACTCCAAAAGTTAAGGAACAGGGACTGAATGCTTTCGATTGTACACGGTGTTTCAAAGATCTACCAAAATTTTTAGCGAATTGTTCTTCAACTTCTGAGATGTAAAGAACATGTTTGATTTCATATTTATCCGTGAAGATTTAGCCGGGAGGACAATTGGGGGGCTAATAATAATTTTAATAATAAAATAATATTTGCTATAATAATTTATCTATGCGTAATACCTATGCAACAGAAAATGCTGAAAATGATTTGTCACTGTAGTAACTGAGTATTCGGGTCCTTTTAAATGTTTTTGTGCATTTGTGTAAGCATAGCACCCATATTCGTGAAGAGGTTATTGTGTCTGTGAAAAATTTAGAAGTTTTATGTTTATAGCATACGGAGTTTTCAACCAAATTTAACACAACTTTTCGAAAACCTGACAAAGAAGACTAGCAACAGTATACTGCGATTAAAACATGAATATACTGAACATTTGATGAGATATAGACATTTGCATGAAGTGATCTTTAACTACGCATGTATGGAAGATTTCAACATTTTTATTTCATAATTTGGTAGATAGCTATTTTAGGCAACTTCTATAGAAAGTTCAGTCATATATTTTGAAACCTCAGAAACATATAGTGAGATGATTGAAAAGTTGTAGAAAACCCCTTATAATAAAGCTATTTTTAGAAAGCAACTCACTGTATCGCCCCTATCTTTGTGAATTTTCGCGATATCTGACTGGACATTATATATAAGTTGTCCTAAATAGCTGACTACATAATTATAAAATAAAAATGTTAGAATCTTCCACGCATGCGCAGTTAAAAATTATTTCACACAAATGCCCATATTTCATCAAATATTCAATATATTCATCCCTCATAGCATGCATGGTCACGGTGACGTCGTTGTGACGTCACTGTAAGTCACGGGTTAACAGTCACGAGTTACATGGCATAAGGAATAAAACATATCAGTGGATAGCAAATGGTAAATTCTGTCACTAAAGGAGAGGGGGGGGGGGGGGGCATAATAAATAAAGTGCACGATACAAGCATTAATAAACTAAATTTTCAGGCTATATTTTATCAATTTGATATCTAAGATAGTGAATGTATACTTTTTCATGATTTCAATTTTATCTAGCATTTGGATAATATATTTAGAATTAGAAATATTAAATTTATACACTTTACATATTTAGTTTGCTGGGAGGAAATTTATTTATTTATTTCTTTTTTTACCGACAAGGATTATTCGAAACACTTCTGTGGTTTCAAAATAAAAAATTTCTATTACAGTTAAATCTGCACCTTTTAATGAGCACGTAGAAAGAGTCTTCAGAGTTTAGTCATCTATGCATTTCATGCTTTAGAATATGTTTATGATTTGTATTCAAGTCATAAATTCTACTTCTTTCAGACTTTTTAAATAAAATTACCATTTTCCGAAAATAAAAGAAATATACAAAATTTGTGCAAAACAAACTTTACTTTAAAAAAAAGTGAAAAAAAAGGGGGGGGGGAATCGTTATTACCATTAAATTTATTTTTACACCTTTTGAAAATTTAAACAATGGTATATCTAATAAACTCTAATTCTGAATATTATTATTATAATTATTTAGAAAAAAGGAACTTTACAATACATTTTAAATTGAATTATTTGGTACGGATAAAAAGAAAAGGTTAAATACATTGGACATTTCTTCAAATACAAAATTTTAATTAACCATACTTTCAGAAAATTACTGCGCATTCAAGTTTCATATCTCTTGCATGCAAAAACAAATAATCTGTACCAGACAATCTGCTTGAAAATCGTCTGCCCACAAAAAAATAAACATGAGAAGACGCGGGAAATAAATAGTTCACTGTTTTTAGAACATCACCTTCACCACGTCTACAACACTTTAAGATAAGGAAATGACCATTTTAGGATACACGGATATTAATAGAACGTATATGTAAGTTTTATTTAATTTAAATATTTTATTCCTGATTTGTACATATGAGTTAAATAGTTTTATGTTACATTTGTAAGAGACTGATCTTTACTGTCAGAAGCGATATTTTCAAATTCGATAACTGTAAAGAAAAATATCTTAATCTGCCATCGCTTGAAAAAGAAAAAAAAAAAAAAAACTGCGCAGAGACTGTGCATGCCTACATTCATACTGGAATTATTATAAACATTAATTTACTTTTACTTGAGATTGAAAATGTATGGAACGACAACGATTTGGAATTATTTTATCGGCTTCTTACTATTTTTTGATTACTAACACTTACAGTTATTATTATTTTGGGGTTAAATATGATGTTCGATTATCATGAGATTACGAAACTGTTTCAGATTAGAAATTAACATTATACTGGGAAAATGTATTTTTACATATTGAAACATTTGAAAGAATTTTCTTTTAGTGCTAATAATATTTTAAATTATCTTTCAAAATCCTAAATCTTCAAACCAATGTTTTCAGATTTAACATTTGCCGAAATTATAAAATAATAGGAATTCCTTATACCATATGGAAATATTTTTGAGATATTGTTAAATCTAATAATGCATTTAATTTATCTATTGAGTTTGCTGTTGTTTAATAGTACAATTATAAATACTAATTATTATTTTTAGTGTTTTTCAAATTGGTATATTTATTTTTTTAAATTGTATGCAAGCATTTTTTTCTGTTTGTGATTTTAATCAAACATTTAATTATAGACATTCTGAATCGGTTATTAAATTTTCTTCTATTGTAAATTCATTTTCTACGTTTATGATACGCGTAATTATTGGCACTAAAAAGTAAAATATGATATTTAAGCATTGAAACAAAGTGTTTTTCATGCCTGATGGGAAGTTATAGATTAAGCTGCTTTAGTATATATTTTTTTAAAGTTCATATAATACAGGATACATAATATAGGACACAAGTTGAAAAGTGCTTATGACTTCGGTTTGTCTCTCCGTCTGTCCGCACTCTAACTCTCGAAAATATACTCGGATTGCCCTGAAATTTTTGGATGTTATTGACGTTTACCATAGAACGGTACCTATTTGTAATGAAGTTTGTAGCATGCTTTATTCATTTACGGGGACAGCCAAAAGTTTTCCGTTACATTACAGCCTATGGGAAAAAATCGTTTCAAATGGTTTTTCATGATTTTACGCACGCTTTCAAACAGAATAAAATTTATATGCATTTATGAAGTGCACTAAAATATGCATTCTGTTGACTATGCGATGCAAAGAATAGTTATTGTTCATTTACAGGGCTAAAAAAGGAATTCAAATACATAATGATATTGGGTTGGAGGGAATTGTTTGCGGCATACTTTAATTATGTTAATCTGTTTCATATATAATGAAATTGATATATGTCGCTGAGGGTTACATACTATAAATTATTTCATGTATAATACGAATAATGCGTATATAGCATTTACAGGGACACACAAAATATTTCAGATACTATATTGTATCCGAAGTACTGTTCATTAGCGATGATTGCTGGAAATGTATTTTTAATTATGATATGCGCTTTTATGATTCACTATATTTATGCATAGTATATGGTGTATATAAATGCTATAATTCCTATACAAGGCTACACAAAAGTATTCGTAAGGATTACTGTGTATGGACGCAAATTGCTTAAAGGTGGTTTTTAAATGAGTTATGTTTTTTTTTTTTTTTTTTTTTGCTGAACTGCATTTAATTTACCAAGAAATGTTTGTAGAATATAGATAAAATGATATACAGGGTCACGTAAAGAATTGGATACATGGCCGTCTATAAATTATAATTTCTGGAAATGTGATTTCAGCAGTTTTAAGAGTGTCTTAGTTTGAATTAAATTTTAACTAAATAGTGGCGTGTAATAAAGATTCTAGGTAGACTACAGGGTTGTACAAAATTATTCAAGTATGTTTCCATACATTAGTATAAATTGCTGAAAAAGAACGTTTTCTTGCTAAACTAGATTTTCTCATTATATAGTATATATACACTTAAAAAAATGGGCAAAATTGAGTAAAAAGTACTCAATTTTAAATGCGTCACATACTCAAAATAGCTCCTATCCAAATGTACTCAAAGTTGAGAAACACATGTACTCATTTTTTATTCATTGGTTGTGCACAAATATGAATCATTATGTACTGCCCCCCCCCCCCCCTCAAAAAAAAGAAAAACCTAAAATTTAAAGTAAAAATGTACTGACATTTATTTCCCGTTCAAAGTTCTTAACTAGAAATGTTTAATTGATTATTTATTAAGAAAAATAGCAAAATTCTTAACAAGATACTCAAATCGAATATTTTTATGACAAGAACATTATTTCTAAGCAATTTTAAATTATTTTTAAAATGCTCTGCATAATTTAATATTTACATTAATAAACATCATTTATGCCGCCATAAATGAAATGAACCCTTACAGGGTACAAAACTATTCGTTTGTTTGGGTTTGATAACATGTGATGTTTCAAAATAGAGAAAGCATGGGTTCGTTTTTGATCCAAAAATATTCAATTCGATATGAGTACGTCGGTTTACTTATTTTTGAGTACTTCATTTTTCTCAGTGTATCAACCTACAGATCAAATACAGGGCTGTTCAAAAGAATTGGAAAACATATTTGGCTATGGACGGTAACTGCTGAAATCAATTTTTCAAATGTTTTATGAATTTTCTAAAATGTTTACTTAGTTATCTTATTTACGTCATTTCCCTAAATTACGATGTCTTGTTAAAACATTCAGAAAGTGTTGGAAAGTATTTTATAATCTATGATTAACGCACGATTTTTCTTACTCGTTTTTTTTCTATTTCCCAGATCAGTCTTTTCCTATAAAACATACCAAATCTATTTAGCTCATATTCACAAAATACAATATACTCGGGAATAAAAAATTTAAATAAATATCGCTTATCATGCCGCTCTATAAATAATAGTTGTATTAATATCCGTTAGTCTCCATGTTCGTATTTAATAAAGCAATGACAAATCACAACAAATTAAAAAATTTACACATTCTAAATATCAAGCTTGAACTCAATATCAAGCATAGAACTTAATATCAAGCATAGAACTGAATAAAAAAATATGTCAGTTGATAAGCATTGTTTTTTAAGTGGAAAAATTTTAAATGTTTTAGAAGAATAGGACTCCAAAATAGCGACATTTTGATAAGAAGTACGGTAAAAAGATAAGATTTTATATTTACAGCAAAAGATTATTTCAAAATTCATCGCTGTATTAACACTTAGAAATTTTTCCAGAGAGAATCCTTCGCCTTATATGCAATATTTCAAATGAAAATCAAATATCAAATTAATTGCTTAAAAGGCGCAAAGGCCAACATAGTGAAAAAGATTCCATGAGGGAACTCGAACCCGGGCCATCAGTATAGCACACTGACATTCTACCGACTAAACCACATGGAACGACGCCCAGTCTATAAAATTTCTCACTATTACAGGTTGACAAGGCTACAAACGCAGCACAAGATGGAATATTTATCGTGAGTCACCGACATGAGGTAAACACGAAACTTAATGAAATCCAGCATCGATTGAAACTATGTTAATAATTGGAAATTTTTCCCGGGAGAAACATTCACCTTGCATACAACATTTCAAATTAAAATTGCCTTTTAAGCAATTAATTTGAAGTTTGATTTTCATTTGAAATATTGTATGCAAGGCGAACGGTTCTCTCTGGAAAAATTTCCAAGTATTAATATAATTTCAATCGATGCTGGATTTAATTAAGTTTCGTGTTTGCATCATGTTGTGGCTCACGCTAAATATTCCATCTTGTGCTGCGTTTGTAGCCTCGCCATCATGTAATAGTGAGAAATTTTCCAGCCTGGGTATCGTTCCATGTGATTTAGTCGGTAGAATGTCAGTGCCCTGTACTAATGGCCCGGGTTCGAGTGCCAGCATGGAATCTTTTTCACTATTTGCGTCTTTTAAGCAATTAATTTGAAATTTGATTTTCATTTGAGATCACAGTGTTTATGACAAGTTCGTCACAAATGAAACATATTTCACAAATTGGTCACAGTGTGACTTCAAAGCATTGTCACTTTCGTCACAGGTTCGTCACAAAGTTAATGCCAAAATAGTCACAAATGACACAATTTTCACAAATTTGTCACACCGTGACATCACAGAGTGGTCACAATGTGACGTCACAAACGACCTCTAAAACGGCCATAACGACCTCGCATTCTAGTCACTATGACGTCACATCGACGGTCACAAAATCACAGTGTGACTTCACAACGACGTCGCCGTGACGTCACCATGCCTTACGGGTATGTTTCAATTGAAGTGTACTGTTGCTAATATTCTTTGTCAAGTTTTCGAAAAGCTTTAAAGCCAGTGTACAACGCAGTAACAATTCACATTCAACATTTGTTGCCCATAGCGGGTAATGTGTGTGAATTCTTTTATGCACTCATGTATATGATATACAAACCTCGTAATATACTAAAAATTAGATAAACTTTAAAAACCATATCACAGCTGAAAACGCACATTCAGTAGTTATGGTCCACAGTCAATCCTATAATCTGTAATATATTCTTTTAAGTGCTTTTGTAAATAAACGATAAATACTAAGTACTCAAAATTGTACAGAAAACCAATTGTAATGCAGCTCAGTAATAAATTTCAATTTCACTTTGTTTGAAATCTGTACTAATATTATAAAGAAGTAAAGTTTGTTTGTTAGAGGTAATCTCTGGAGCTACCGAACCGATTTCAAAAGTAATGGTATCAAAATGATGGTGTTAATCCAAATTAGAACATAGGCTATATTTTATGTCGATGCCACTACCCCAAAGGGGGTGCAAGAGCAAAAAACGTTCTAAAAATGCGATTTTTGCGTTACTGAAGGGCCTAGAAATATGAAATTTGGAATATTAGATACTTATAAGATATAAATGATGTCTAAGAACAGTTCTTAAACAATTCGAAATTTAAAAGGGGTGAAAATGCACAAAAAGTGTTCTGAAAAACGTTCTAAATGGTAGTTTCTACATAATCTCAGAAAATGTCAAACCGATTTAAAAAATGTCTGTGTCAAAATGATGGTGACAATGCTTGCTCCAAGATAGGCTATATTTTATGTCGGTGCTACTACCCCAAATGGGGTGCAGGAGCAAAAATCGTTCTAAAAATGCGATTTATGTGTTACTGAAGGGCCTAGAAATATGAAATTTGAAATGTTAGCTACTTATTAGATATAAAGGGTTTCTAAGAACAATTCTTTAACAATTCGAAATTTAAAAGGGGTGAAAATGCACGAAAAGCGTTCTAAAAAACGTTCTAAATGGTAGTTTCTACATAATCTCAGAAAATACCAAACCAATTTAAAAAATATTGGTGTCAAAATGATGGTAACAACGCTTGCTCCAAAATACGCTGTATTTTATGTCGGTGCCACTACCCCAAATGGGGTGCAGGAGCAAAAAACGTTCTAAAAATGCAATTTATGTGTTACTGAAGGGCCTAGAAATATGAAATTTGAAATGTTAGCTACTTATTAGATATAAAGGGTTTCTAAGAACAGTTCTTAAACAATTCGAAATTTAAAAGGGGTGAAAATGTGCGAAAAACGTTCTAAAAAACGTTCTACATGGTGGATTCTACACAATCTCAGGAAATACCAAACCGATTTAAAAAATATATTGGCGTCAAAATGATGGTGACAACATTTGCTCCAACATAGGCTATGTTTTATGTCGGTACCACAACCCCAAAGGGGACGCAGGATAAAAACGTTCTAAATTGCGGTTTTTGCGTTACGAAAGGGCCTAGAATCATGAAATTTGGAATGGTAATTAGTTATAAGATTGCAAAGATCTCTAAGGACATTTCCTGAAAAAAATCAAAATTTAAAAAGGGGCCAAAATGCGCAAAAAGCGTTGTAGAAAACGTCCTAAATTGCTATTTCTATGCAATCTCAGTAAGTGCTGAACCGATTTCAAATATAATGGTGTAAAAATGATGGTGACAGATCTTGCTCCAAGATAGACTATATTTTATATCTGTTTCCACTACCGCAGAGCAGATGCAGGAGCAAAATGCGCGAAAGGCGTTCTAAAAACGTTCTAAATGCCGATTTGCCAGCAATATCTCAGGAAGAATCAAACTGATTTCAAAAGTAATGGTAGGAAATTGATGCTAGCAGCCTTTGCTCTAACATAGATGCTATTTTATGTCGGTATCACTGTCACCAAACGTTGCAGAAGCAAAAAGTCGTTCTAAATTTCGATTTTTGTGATCGGTAGGGGCTAGCAACTTAAAATTAGGCAAGGTACATATTTATTAGATATAAATGATCTTTAAGAAGAGTTTCGAAAAAATTGGAAATTTAAAAAAGGTGAAAACGTGCGAAAAGCGTTCTAAAAACGTTCTAAATTGCGATTTCTACTCAATCTCAGGAAATACAAAAGCTATTTCAAAATTTAATGGTTGCAAATCAATGGTGACAGTCGTTGCTATAACATAGGTTATATTTTATGTTGATGTCACTACCATCTGAGGATTTCAAAAGCAAAACATGTTCTAATTTGCGTTTTTTCTTGCACAACTGAGAGGTCTAACACTTTGAAGTATGGCATGGTATTTACTTACAAGATGCAACTGCTTTCTTAGAACAGTCGAAAGAAAATTCCAAATTTAAAAAGATGAAGTGAGCGAAAAGTGTTATAAATTACAATTTTTATACAATCTCATCAATTACCAAACCGATTAAAAAAAATAATGATGAAAAATTGTTGGTGATAGAACCTGCTCAAACATAAGCTATACTTTCTGTCTGTGCCACTACCACCAGAGTGTTGCAGGAGCTAAAAACTTTCTAAATTGCGATTCCATTGATACTGAAAAGGCTAGAAACTTTAAATATGGCATGGTAGTTACTTATAAAATATAAATGTCCTCGAAGGACTGTCGAAAATAAATTCGAATTAAAAAGGGGTGAAGCGAAGGGGGGGTGCGAAAAGCGTTCTAAAAGAGTCCTAAATTACGATTTCTATGCAATTTCAGGGAATATAAACCAATTATAAAAGTAATAGTTGGGAATCAATTGTAACAGTCTCTGATCCTACACAGGCTATATTTTGTGGCGATGATTCTACAACCTGGGGTTCACAGGAACAACAAACGTTCTAAAACAGACCTTTAAAAGCTTTCTAAATTACGTTTCTCTGGAATATTAGGAAATAACAAACCGATTTCAAAATTAATGTTCGCAAATTAATGGCGACAGTTCCTATTTCAACATAGCCCTTTATGTTGAGAGAGGTGGTAGGACTTGGAATTTGCATGATAGTTAACGATATTTTATGTTAATGATGAATATATAGTTAATGATGAATTAAGATGTAAAAAGATGTTTTCTAAAAAATTCAAAACTTCAAATGAATACTGAAATGAGCGTATTAATTGAGCATAAAAGTTTCAAAATATTTTCTAAATTATCATTTATTTTTATTTCGTTTTATTAATTTAAGTCTCATTTTTGTCTAATGCAGTGTAATAATGATGTTTAATCCAACTGTGTTTTAAATAGTAATTTTTGAATTATTTCTAAAAGTAATAAGTACCTTTTAATAAAAAAAACCATTTAATGAAATAAAATATTACCTTTTAATAAAATAAAAATTTAGTTAATACCTTTTAATAAAAATTAGACATATAAATATCACTTTTCATATTGCAAATATTACGCGAGCAAAGCCGCGGGGTTTGCTAGTAATATATAATTTGTTTGAAAAAAGCGTTTGTACATTAATTTGATGTTATATAACATCCTTAAATTAAAGTGCAAACGTTTTTTTCCTCTAAATCATAATATAATTGTATTGTTTTGTGTGTATCTGTAAAAAATAACTATTGTTATGTTCACCCTATACTCTGTAGAAAGCATGCTGATACTCACCTTAGTGATGCATATCAATTTCTTTATGTTTAAAAAAGCGTAACATCATTAAAATTCAATGAAAATTATTTCCTCCCCACTAACCTCAATGTACTGGGATACTTTTAAGTGTTACTGTTGACAAACAATAATTGCTACCTATTCAATACACTGTAGAAAACATTTTGTCATCAAACTCAGTGATACATATAACTGAAATTATATTTAAAACTAGCTGTACCCGGCCACGCGTTGCTGTGGCTCAGTCTGGCTAAATGGAAAAGAAAGAAAAGAGAAAGTGCACTTTTCTAATATGTTTAATTTCACAATACTTGTGGGTATACAATATTTTTTGTTGTTATATTACCTGTGCAGATATAGCGATTGTCTGATTTGCCGATTCTAGAGCAAGAAACATATAATTGCCCCTGTGAGAAGCAATTCATGTCTAGATCTAAACCGCAGAATTTTAAAGCTTGACCCTAAGTTTTGTTCATGGAGATTACAAACGCCAATAAAATAGGTAATTGTAGTCTCTTAAATTGAAATTGCGCATCCATTGGAATCAAAGGAATGCGAGGAATGAGGACATCTTCACCTTTGAAAGGCCCTGTCAAGATTGTTGCTTCTACAAAGTTGCTCATTATTTTTTTACTGTAAGCCGCGTGCCGTTTCAAAGATTTTGCTTGTGAATATTTCGCAACACCATAATTGGCAGGCCGATTGTCAATTGCAGTACGTTTGATGGCATCCATGGCAAATCGAATGAATTAAAAAGATATGTGCCGAATTAAACTTCTGGCATTGAGCTCACAGGCTATCCATACTAATTCTATATTTTACTCTTATTTCAAATAATAATGCCCATTGAAAAATTAATTAAAGGGGATTACCCCCCGTCTCCACCCTTTATACTTAACCAATGAACCTCCAAATCTAATCAGAGAATCGCCTTATCAGAATAAACCACTATACCAAAAATGTAGCAAATCGGATAATTCTTCATGAAAAACCCATTTATCTATATTAAGGGCGGATTAGCATCCGTTCGTCCCTTTATACTTAATCAATGAGCCCCCAAAATAAATCAGGGGAGCGCTTTATCCTATTCACAGGGAATCTATTCACAATATTTGAAGCAAATCGAATAATTCTACATGAAAAACCAAGTTATCTAAATTAAGGGGGGGGGGAATTAGCTCCCCGTTCCCCTTTGCACAACCAATAAAATACCAAAACTAATCAGGGAAGCACGTTATCAGAATGAACCTATTTACAAAATTTTAAGCAAAACAGATAATTCTGCATGAAAAACACATTTATCTAAATTAGGGGGAGATTAGCCAACCGTTGCCCCTTTTATGCTTAATCAATGAACTCCCAAAACTAATCAGGGAACCGCCTTATCAGAATTAAACTATTTACAAAATTTGAAGCAAGTCGGATATTTGTATCAAGAGTTATCGCGTTACACACATACGTACATACAGAACCTGTACGCACACTTGCTCTCAGGCTTTAATAGCCTGTGAGCTAAAAAGATAAAAAACACAAAGAAAAAACAAATATAATAAAAAATACTGACGAAATATTTCAGTAATGTGTCCCTCCGCAGGGCATAGTGAGGGGGGATGCATAATATGAAAGAGTGGTCAAAGGGCTTTCTAATCATATATTAAATTATGGGTGTCGAAAAATATTAGAAAAGTGCCCCGAGGGATGAAATTGGGGGAGGGGATGCGAGGTTCAGAATAGTAATGTAAAAACACGCGCATATTCAAATGCAAGCCAATCGGTGAATTTCAAAGAAGATGGAATGAACTTTCAGAAGAACTTTCGGAATCCGATGAAGAACTTTCGGAGGTTTAAGATTTCGTACAAACGAACATTTACATTTTTTTAATACAAATGTGACACCACAGGGATAAAGTGGGATTAGGGGATGGTAGGTGCAAAATATGAAAGAGTAGTCAAAGGGCTTTCTAAATATATGTCACATGACGTGCGTCTGAAAAAAATTAAAAAGCACTCCCTGATGGTGGCGAGGAAATTGGAGGAGAGAAGAGCGAGGCAATGCCAAGTATTTCAGCTAGTAGGATAATAGGATTCATCAGTACATGTTTCAAAATATTTCCACTCGTAAACAATGTGGAAACAGAGAGACGGAGGCTTAAGTAATAAATTTGCTTGCATCTTCTTCTTCAAAATATCATTTCATGATATAATAGTATGACCTTTGATAGATAATTTAAAAATAAATTATTGTTACTCTGTAACCGGGGTTCGTACGGGTACCGTTATTTTTAAGGCTAAATATCAGTATTTTTTTATAGAAAAAATAAATGTATTTTGAACACGCGAAATTTCCCCTTATTTAAGGAGATATTTTGCATAAGAAAATACTGGTTCCGAAAAATTTCTTACGCTGGAAATTCAAGGACCCGTACGAAACCTGTCTAAAGTTTTATCTTCATATAGGAACTTTGAATATACGATATGTAACGAATATCGCTTTCATATAATTGCCACACATTCCAAACTTCTAACTTTTAAGGTTCCATATTCTGAAAAATTTTCCATACATGACGACAGATGTTTGAGGTCAAATTATCGTATCCCTAATCAATAAAATTTTGAATATTTATGGGATTCCACTAATTCCTGACGCAAGAGATAATAAGGAGAGATCAATAGCTAATTATGTTAGTTTAGAGTCCATGTGACTATCTTCAACATAATTAAATACCAATATATATGATTCCGAATTTTCTCGTATGGAAAAACGTAGACTAAATAAGGGGTGACTGTGAAAATTAGAGTAGCAATTTTGATTGCTTTTTTGCTTGAAAAGTTTAAAATTTGTACGTTGAAATTTAACTCGATTTTGCAAAAGCCATGTATAACAATAAATTTTAATTTTAAAGGTCATAGCCCTAATCAATAAAATTTAGATTTACGAAATTATATTTATTTGTGTCGGCAGAAATAGGAAACTGCAATCAATAGTTAATTATAAAAGTTTGGTCCAAGTAATTTTAAAGGATAATGCGATACAAGAAATAATGTTTCAAAATATTTCTATGGATAAAGAAGATAGAAACGAAAAAAATAAGAAATGATTTTGCATGCTTCGCTGTGTTTAAAATATCATTGTTATCGTTGCGATATTATATTTGCATTGAAATGCATTTATTTTTTAATTTTTTATTTTTATTAAATAGCGGATTTATTTGTCCATCGCTTTAACCCTTTTATGCCTGAAATTTTTTTTCTCAAATTTGATGGTAAAATCCCTTTAAAATGCTGCAAAAGGAACTGGAAAAATAGTAAAAAACATTATGCTAAAATATTTTTGAATTTATTTGATAAAAAATAAATGTACTAAATATGGGAGTATTCACATGTGGATAAATGTATAATTATATGTTTTGTCTAAATTTATATAAATTAAGCTTTTAAATTGCATATTATATACTATAATTGGTATTTTTATGAACTATTAACAGTATATTTATTTCTTTACAGAGACTAATAACATGAGCATTATTAATAATAAATTAGGAATAATCGTATTTGAGGCAAAAAAAAAAAAACAATTTATTTCAAAATCATTTTGAAAAGGACTTTACATAATTAACTGCCCCTTAAATGTCTAATAGAAACATGTACCCATTTGCGCCTTGCTCCCTATATTTTTTGCTTTACAAACATGCATAAAAAACAGGCTTGAGCATATAATTTCACAATTAAAAAAATACGTATTTCAAAGAAGTCAACAAGCTAAGATTATGGCTTATTTATTTAGATCCTTGACACACAAAATACAAATAAACTTACTTTTTACATTTCGTATCTTGAAAAATGAAAAATCTATAAACACAGAAAAAGGCGTTAATTTAAGCAAATAAATATCTGGTTGTAACGAAAGTTTCCCGCCACAGCTAATATCGTCTTTTCAGACAGTTCGCCTTGCCGTATTTTCTCCTATTTTGTCAAACGTATCTTGGCATTTGAAAGAAAGAGACTTGCTTTAGAACACTGTGTTGTGAAATTTGTAAAAAAATATCGTTAACATTAAGTACAGGGTTTCTGAAATGGAACTATTACGCTACCAGATTAGAACTAGCATTTACTTCCAGTTCTGTTGCAAAAAGCCAGCTACAGAATGTCACCGAATCATGTGTACAGCTTTAGGCACTACTGTTGAATCATATGACACTATGCAGTTTTGGTACCGAAAGTTCAAAAACAAGGACCATGACATTCAAGAAGCACAGCGGTCTGGCCGGCCTACTGATGTTGATCAGGCCCGCCTGCGAGAACTTGTGGAAGAATATCAGTATTCAACCACTCAAGAGTTAGCTAAGCATTTAGATGTTAGTGCCATGTCCATTAGCCGCGCTATGCATTGCATAAACTTGACGTACAAGTTCAATCGCTGGGTGCCACATGAGCTGACTCAAGCAGATAAGTGCAGACGTGTTCAGGCCTGCATTAATCTGCTCGAATATCAACGCAAGGACAAAATTTTGGACCGTTTCGTCACTTGTGACGAAAAGTGGATTCACTTCAACAACATAATCCGAAAAAGGTCTTGCTCTACGCCCGGTTAGCCCAGCGTTGCAAAGCGCAATTTGACTAACAAAAAGATAATACTTTGTATCTGCTGGGATTGCCGTGGTATACAAAGAGTATCTGGTACAAGCAGTGGCGTGGCGTGAAAATTTTCGGTGGTCATCGCAATTATTTAAGTTTGTGGTGAAAAATTATTAACTCTAAAATTCAATGGTTGAATGTTCAAAAAAGAAACTTTATATCTTACCTTCACTTATACATGAACTCCAAATGTTCTGCTAAAACTGGATCGTAGAGTTTTAAAAGCTTATTAAGAGTTTTTAAATATTGCTTGGTCATCGCCGCATCCAGCGATGACCGGACGCCACGCCACTGGGTACAAGGTAACACCATGGACAGTAAGGGGTACAGCAAGATGCTAGTCCGTGTTGATGCTGCTATCAAGGTAAAATGTCAAAATGAGTTTCAGCACAAGAAGATAATGTTTCATCAAGATAATGCTACATCACATGTGTCTGCATTTACCGGCTGGACTCTGTATGGACTCAAATGGTATCTATTGCCACACCCACCATATAGCCCCAACATCACTTCTTCGGACTACTACCTTTTTTCACACTTGCAGCTACATCTTGCTGATGCTATCTTTAATTCTGCACAGTCCGCCCGAAATGAGGTTGATCTGTTTTTGGACCCGCGGTACCAAGTTTCTGGGCCGAAGGCTTTGAAAAACTACCAAAACCTTGGCAGAAATTCATAGATTCGGGTGGTGATTACTACCCTCGCTAAAGGCACTGCTTTTATACTTTTTTTCTAACTTTACTAAGAACTTTTGTTGGCGGAAAACTTTCGTTACAACCTGATATTCTTATGCTGTCATCTCTCGGTGATAGATAAAGACATTTATAGACAAGTACTTCATACAATTTTCCTGTTGTACAGATGAAGAAAAATTAAAAAAATTATTAAAATTCGAAGCGACCCAAAAATGGGACGCTAGGCATAAATGGGTTAAATAGCTTGGAAAACATTTATCTTTTTTTAGAATATCTTTTTTTTAGAATATTGAGACGCCCGGTGTTGCCCGGACACTTGATAATAATCCTGAATAAACGTCAAATTTGTATGATTTCATATATTCAACACGGTTTTCTAGAAAATTTTGTTTTAAAAAGAAAATCTTTCCAAACTATCCTCTCCGGAACACACCTCTTATCAGAAGCTGCATACTTTTCCGGGCAAAAAAATATATATTTAGTTGTAAAAGGTTTCTGTTTTCATTTCTTTTTTTACACATAGGATCATTTAATATTAAATACAAAAGGAGTTCTTAATTTCCAATCTCTTTCAAAATTTTGAGTTATAAATATAATATTTTTAAACTTACGTATATTTTTTGTGCAAAATTATTGATATTTATTTTTAAAAACGTTAACAAAATCGACCTGCATATTCAACTAATGATCGAATGTTGAGAAGATTTTATTTTATTTATTTTATTTATTTATTTTTTTTTTTTTTACAAATATTTGGAATCATCCGAATATTTCGAGATTTCTATAGGTGATATAAATAAAATGTCCAGAGAATACGTAAAATATTGTTTTCAACTACCGACATTTAGTTTTCTCCTAGAAAAAAGAGTGTCTTGAAGAGTCGAGAAGTCACTTCCATTCACGAATGCTTTATAAAGGGTTAATATTAATATTTTTAAAACTAAATATGTCGTTTAGTGAACATATCACACAATTAATCGGTTTAGATATTTTGCAATCATTTTTAAAACAAAAAATAAATTAAATTAAAGCTTTCAACAAGTTTACATTAAACCTTTAGCGGTCGCATTGAATTATGGTTTAAAAATTCAAATTGCCTATTGGCACCACTTTTTTGAAAAACAAATATTCACCTTATTTAATTACAGGTAAAATGATACCATAATAAAGCCAATTGCACTATTTTATAAAACTGATGGAAATCAAACAATCTGAATAAAAGACACAGCCCGTGAATATCACGGGAGTGAGATTAAGGGGATTAGAATTAAGGTTTTAAAAAAGATTTTTTTTTTATATTAGTATGACACAATACAGTCAGTTGTACCTAACAGTATAATCAATGGACTGCGTTGCTTTTCTAATAGTTTTAATTATTTTCATTTGTTCCGCTTATTATATCGTTAGTTCTGATTAAATTGTATTATTATATTTATTATGTGATTATTTTGTTTACTTTATAAATCACACATTTTTATTAATATACAAATCCATTCTCAAGTTATTTTAAAACAAATTCTCAAAAATAAATTATAATATATTTTGTTAAAACAAAATAAACAGCCTGTTAAAAACAGTAACAATGAAGAGAGTGATAGGCATTAAGCAGCAAACTTTACGATTAATATATATATATATATACGTATATATAACCCCACAATTTTAAACTAATTAGAAAACAAGTAACTCACAAAGAAAATTGAATTTTACAATATATTTTAGTACCATATCAAACTAAATTTATTATTAAATTACATTATGTTAAATATATGAGGTTTTTTCTCTTATTATAAAAAGTTTGCCATTTATTTTTGTACATTTACCAATACGCGTTTTCGAAGAATCAGTATTAATAGTTAAGTTTAAAATAGAAAAATGTATTCTAGAAAATAAAGAATGCTACGGAAGGTGATAATATTAGAAAACTATATGACAAGGGATATGATATGTAATTGAAAATTTTAAAATCAACATCAAAATAATGGGAGAAACCTAATTTAATGAGACATTTTCTTGCGTCACAAATCTATTTTTTTTTTTTTACTGATAAAGAGATAAATGATTCTACGTCACATCTGAACTACAAATCTCTCAACACTGTATGTTACTTCCTTCGATTATCTGCTTTTAAATGTAAGAAATAAATAGTATTTTTAATAGTCTCTATCGGTAAGGAAGTTAAATAATTAATCCAGAATATCCATCTAACAGAAAAAAAATTTTATCAGCTTCCGCACTGAAGTAAATAAAAAATATTTTCAAACTGTGGTTTAGTACAAAATAGAAGTTACTACTTAGTTGAGTGAATCAAGCTGATAAACCAATTGCAAAATTAATATTGGATTCATATAAATTAAGATGCTTGATCAATTTATTTAAGTGTCCTCCAATGTATTATAATTTCAATTTGTAGCTGTTATCAATTGTTTAATATGGTTCAAAGCATTATATTCACTTCGTTTACTCCATATATCGTCGACAATCCAGCATATTATTCCTTCAAACTCGAACATTTTGCAAAATTTTGTCATAAAACATAAATTGAAAGTCAATTTTTAAAAGTCACTATTAATAAAGAATTACGAAATGCAATTCATTTTTCGAATACATAATATTTTAACTTTATAAAAATATGATAGTTTAATAAAGCTGTCATATACAATATCCTAAACATAGTCTCTTTTAAATTAAAAAGAGACATTCGATATAGTATGATATAAATTAGAAATAAGTGACAATTTTATAAGGCAGTTCCTAAATTTTGTATACCGTAAATAAAGAAAAAAATGAATATGTTTATCAATAGATTCTGACAACAATAATTATAGAAAGGCAGCACTTACAGTGTGAAAAAAATTAAAAATCACTCAATTTTTACATTATATAGCCTTAAGTTGTTTAAAAGCATAAAACATTTTTAAGTTTTGAAGATTTGTATTGAGCAATTTTAATGATTGAATCCGCCATTTATATCAAACTTCAAAATGTATTAAAAACTTTTGTGAGGGAAAATCCATGAAATTATAATAAATACAAGACACTAATTGGATTTTAATATTTATTATTTTTAATGAGTTACTGGATATTAAAGTTCCTGTGCCTTTTTTAGACGCAATGGAACAATTAGATTGCGTTGTTTACATTATAAAACATTGCCACACATTATCGCAAACTATTTGGAAAAATAAAATGCTCCAGAATCAATAGCAATTTTCGATTTTAAAATGTCGAAGGAAAAAACTAGGAAAATAAATAACGTTAAAGATTATGATAATATTAACAAGTCGGAAATTATACGTTAAACAAGGCAGATGAGATGCGTTCGTACTATAACTAGTTTTATAAATATTCAGATCTTGGCGCAATAGTTTTGCATTCTTATGCAAAACTGCATGAATACAAAATTTATCACAATTCTATATATTGCATTGAGAAATACGGAAATAATATTACTCCATCTTAAATAGGACGTAATCACCATGGCAACCTAGAATCATTACCTTTCATGGGATATCACTGAATTAATTACATATGATAAGATTTAATAGAATCAAAACAACTGTTATTAATATCATTTTAAGCTTTGATTCGATTTTCAAAAAAATTGAAATGACTCGACAAAATTCAGCAACGATTATATACATTAAATTTCAAACCATTCGGCAGGGCTTTTTGAGATGTTATATGCGAACAGATGGACAGACTGACGAAAGAACCAGACGACGACTATACGTGCTACGTATTTATATAGTTACGAACGCACCAAAAAACAGTATTTATGACTAAATATATCAAAGAAAACAATAAGAAATGCAGTAAAAATAGACAAACACAAAATTTATTAACACATTTCCTTACCTTACAAATCTATCTTATTTACTGAAAGAGAGATAAATGATTTTCAATCAAATCTGAACCACATATCTAACAATGTTTCTTGTTATTTCTTTCCAAACACACATTATCTGTTCATAAAAGTCAGAAAGAATAGTTTTTCTTTGTATCCTCCATCACAAAAGAAGTGGAATAATTAATGGAGACAGTACGTGTAACAGAAGAACTTCTTTTGACTTAATTGGGGTAAGGAAACGATATCTTTAAACTAGGAATTAGTATCAAAATGGAGTGACAGTGATATTTAGTTAATGGAAAATGCATATTAACGAAAACAATCATTGTTATATATATATATATATATTAATATGCAAGAAGAACTATCTAAAAATACTTATATTAAGGGGTCTCAGGACTCTTAAAACTTCAAATGTTTCGAAATTTAAATTTTTTTAAATGTTAAATTCCTATTTTTTCTGAATTGTTTTCTTGAAATTCCCATTAAAACAGAAGTTATGGCTTTTAGAATTATACCGCTTAACAGCTGAAGCGGAGTTTCCAGAACTTTGAAGTCCTTTTTCGACAAATGACGTTTTTGGGCAAAACGCGCACGATATTTCAAAACCTTCTGAATATTTTTTAATGAAATTTTCAAAACATATATTTTATATTAGTCTGTATAAACGGAAACTAAAATTTGTTTTTTGTTGTGCAAAAAAAAATTTTTTAGGCGATTATACTGTTGAAGTTTTCAACAATTTTCATTAGCTAAATACAACTTTGTATTAAAATATAAAAAAATGCTTTAAATACAATTTTTTTTAGGTTCAGAGTAATTATTGTAATCTTAAATATAAGCACGCACCAAAATTTTTATTCTAGTTGCAAAACTTATTTTGTAATCATGCGCGCAAGCTGTCATACCAATTTTCTGTTCGTCAAATGTCTGACAGTTTGGAGTCCACTGTAAATAATAATTCTGTATCTTACAATGTTTTAAATACATGAAATGAAAGAAATTACTTATATCTTTCATTCCAAATAAATATCGCATTTTAAAATCATATACAATTTAAGATATTAAATTTTGAAAAATGTCCTTTTTCATTTTTTCCAATTTTAAGAATCCTGAGACCCCTCAATACATACTTTAATGTAAATATGTATTAGTGAAGTATCTATTTCATAAAGGACAAACGTGCTCGTGCGTAACGCTGACGTTAATCTGACGGTAAGCAATAGTAGACGATTAAATTTAACTTTTATTAATTTTATCGAAATTTCTTAAACTATTAAATGCCATACATTTTCAATTTGTACATCGTCGAATAGGAAAAAATATGTACTTTCAATTTCAATTTGTTTGAAAATTATATAGCAATTTATTTGAAAACTGTATCACAATATACTTAATTATCATAGTTTTTAAAGCAATTTTCAAGCATGACTTTTTTTTTTTAAATCTATCTCTATCATACGCAGAGGATTACGAACGATAAATCCATTTGCACTTAATTTAATATAAATAATTCATCATTGAATTCCACCTTATATTCCATAGCGAAATTAAGGATCTCACGACTCTTAAATCTTCAAAAGCTTAGAATTATATATATATATATATGGTAAACTCCGATCATCTTTTCTGAACATTTTGATATAATTGTTTCCTTGAAATTCCTATTAGAATAGAAGTTGTAGTTTTTAGAATTATACCCGCTCAATAGATGAAATGGCGTTTCCGAAACCTTGAAGTCATTTTTCTCCAAATGACGTTTTTAAGCATAACGCACACGATGTCTCGAAAACTTCTAAATATTTATTTTTTTTTATGAATTTTTTTAAATGCATGTTTCATGTTAATCTGTATAAACTGAATCAAAAATTTCCTTTTTAATGTTCAAGAAAAAAAAAAAAAAAAAAAATTAGGTGATTTTACTGTTGAAATTTTTAAAATCATTAGCTAAATACAACTTTGTATTATTAAAAACATAAAAATGCTTTAAATACAAATTTGTTTAGGTTCAGGGTAATTATTGTAATATTAAGTATAAGTAGGCATCAAAATTTTCATTCCAGATGTAAAATTTATTTTGCTATTATCCAATTTTTTGCTTGTCAAATGTCAGACAGTTTGTAGACCCCTGTAAATGCTAATTCTGCATTTTGCAGTTCTTTAAATACATGAAATGAAAGAACATACTTATATGTTTTATCACAGTAAATATTATGTTTTAAAATCATATACATTTTAAGATAGTAAATGTTAAAAAAGGTTTTTTTTTTTTTCATTTTTTTCCAGTTTTAAGTGAACTTTAAGTGAACCCTTAAAGCCTTCACCAATCTATAAATCAAACAATAAACTATAAATAAAACACAAATTTAAGACATGTAACCTAATATCATGCTTAATCTATTGAAATGAACGGAATGAAAAAGTCTGATTGTAAATTGCCATCTTTGGGAATTTCATCCGTTGTTAAATCCTAACGTGAAGCCAATATAAAAAATATCGCTTTGAATAGATTTCAAGTCTTTATTTGAACGCAGTATTGCTACTTTTTATATAAATAGGATTTTTAGTATTTGTTAATGGGTATTCTAAAATATATGAAATGTAAAAACATATTAGAGTTATCATTTAAAAATATATATACATGTAGACTCGCGCGAGGCTTTCTAACCGCAATCGATGAGCGACGATTCTACTTTGCGTATTCACATTCCGTAAATGTAGCAGTGCACAACTGCAGATTGTGACGTTGTGCTGTGCTTTAATGTCTTTAAAAATTTAATTTCCAATGCATTTAAAATTTAAGATTAACCCTTTCAGGGGTAAGAAGAATTCTGTTCGTAAACTGATGAAATAATTGACTGACACCAGAATATTCAAACGAATTTTTTAGAAAATAAAAATCCGCTAATTTGCACTTTAATTAGAAAAGTAAAATTTTATTAAAATAGTCGTGGTGCCATTTGTCAGTTTTGGAATTAAAATTAGGTGACTAGACCGTCTAGCCCAGGGTCGGCGAACCTTTTTACATGCCCGTGCCCATTTTCTTTCAAAAAAGATTTTACATGACCATGACGTGCCAAGCACCAAAAAATAATTTAGTAGATCAAAATTTCTAGATTTTTATTCATTGGGATTTAAAAATATGGAGCAATATACATCTATTATCTAGACTAACATATATCTTAAAGTAATAAAAGGCTGAATGCGATGTCGGTTATGCCAAATATTAATACGGTGTTCAACCTACTCACTTTTAATAGGATGCTAGCTGAATTCGGGTTATCTAACAAGTAGTTTGGGTTTCTAGTATTTAAGATTTTCGTATCATTTCCTAAAATAATGACCCTCAGGAATAAATAGAGCGAACAATTGTGAAGATTATATATTTTATACCAAGTCGCTTTAGTTTCATGACTAGGAATTTTGCTTCTAATGCGTGATATTTTTATTTTGATATGTTACAAACCTTCTCTAAATTTGATAACTTATTGAGCCGACACTGAAATAATTTATAAATTCAATTAGTTGCTTTCTAATATAATAAAAAATAAAGAAAAGAAAGAAAAGCCCAGATCGTAAAAGTTTGCGTATTTTGTTTAACTTAACTATATTTCGTTTTAGGATTTCACCGCTGTGCCGAAAATATTCTATCGCGTGCCAAGTTTGGCACGCGTGCCATAGGTTTGCCGTCCCTGGTCTAGCCACCACTTTTGAAAGGGTTAAATCAATGTCGTCGTACTGAAGAGGCTTGCAATAGACGCTCCATGCTGATAAATGCGCATGCAAAATTACTCTCAGGAATACAAACGTGTATCGTGAGCAATGGCGAACTTTTCGAACATACTGAATATTAACTTTTTATCACTGTGAGACAGTTTGTCTTTTTTGTTTTTGTTTTTTTGTGCGATGTTATCAAAATGTATTGAGATCAGTACGCATTCATAGCATAAATTGTGCGTATTTCTTCATACTTCTGGCTATTCTATTCAAGTGTTTACACAAAATGGAGTGCATCGATTTCGGACATTTTTGAGTATACAGGCGAAGATTTATCTCATCCATGTAAACCACATGTCTTTTTCTACTAATTAATTAATGCTCTAAAACTTTCTAACTGGAAATTTTGCTCTATATTTTGCTAAATATATCTTTTCATTTTCGATTTGCAGTGGATATCTTCCAAATTTCTCCACTAGGGGCGCTGTTGTTGTTTTCATTAAATCGGGCGTAGTCGCTTTATTATACCGTTACCTCACTTGCATAGCTGTATCTCTCTCCGTTCGCAAGTATTTTCTGGTTAAAGGGACTTTCCTTTGCATTCTGTATATTGGAAAAGTTTAAAAGGATATACCATGAAAGGTCAAAGAAATATGGAACATAAATAATATCGAACATAGCTGTTCTGTATATGTGTTTTTCATATAGGTTTTTAGTTAACCTTTAAAGACACGGTAGGTGTATTGAGAGAGCCACTCAACGCAAACTAGTCGCGGATCGCATAGTATTTATGTGATTAATTCTTATTAAATTAGTCTGTTTTTAACAATTTGACGTTTGTTGCTTTTATACTGCTACTGAGCATTGCATTACACAAGTATATCCTTAAAA
This sequence comes from Maratus speciosus, assembly GCA_963932465.1. Classification (NCBI taxonomy): domain Eukaryota; kingdom Metazoa; phylum Arthropoda; class Arachnida; order Araneae; family Salticidae; genus Maratus; species Maratus speciosus. The sequence continues at coordinate 508,169,492 of OZ010786.1, read as the reverse complement.
CTTGTTATCTAGGCTTTAAAAGCCGATGGATCATAGAGTACGCCGTCCCTGTTATTTCGTATATTCAAACCGTCCGCTTCTTTAATTGTTGATATCTCGGCTAATTACCGACGATTTTTTTCGAAATTCATGATCAACAATGCTTTTATACTTCTGCTACGATAGGTACCTCCAGCGCTTCTCAACACTTTTGCTGAAGCCCGTAAATCGAAATTTGTGTGTAACGGAAAAATGCGATTTTCTCAAAAACTATGTGACCTAGGGTAATCGCTATAATTTTCCTGCAATGTTTAAATTAACGTCTACTTCCTCTAATTTTTTCATAATTTTAGTTTCAACAGATTCGGAATTAGATGTGGGGGAACATATTTTTGCACTACATTTTCCACCACAACTTAAATATAATACCTAAAATTAAATGAAATATATTTTTGAATTCAGCGTTACGAAAGCTTTCGCACGATACACCACACGATATACAAAGAACATTTTTTTTTCAAGTAACTTACTTAGCCCCTGTACATTTTTCCTAACTATATTTATGAATATTTATTAATCTGTAAATATGTGGGTTAATAGTCTTTATTACTTCCCCGAATTTGAACTTTCCACGTTGCATAGTTTACGAGTAAAAGGGCTGTGACAGACAGACAGACACAGGAGTGATCTTATAATGGTTCCGTTTTTACTTTTTAAGTACGGAACCCTAAAAATGGCGTTAATTTGGAAAAATTCATGAAATTCATAAAGAAATCATTAAACATGCTATTTATTTATTTTTACTTTCTAAAACATTGTCACGCTTCTGATAGAAATCAAAGATACTCAAGCAATTTAACCCATTAACTTTTGTTTTATTTTGACACAATTAATTAAAAATAAGGACCTGGCACCACCTTTTATTTTTTACTAAAATATTTGCCTTTGTATAATCGAGAAAGGTATTTCATTTAAAAAACCAAAGATTACAGCTAAAATTAAGTTGTATCCAAAAGATTTTTTTTGTATCGAAGACAGCAAAAAATTTTTTTACCCGAACGGCACTTGGGCAAAACAATTAAGGGGTTAAGAAGTTATTTCAAGGAAATTGTCTCAGAGATAGTTCTAATAGCTAAGAATAAAACAGCGAAATGCAATTTGGAAATAAATTACGTTAAGGAAGGTGATAAGAATGAGAACTATATTTATTATTGGAGATATCGTATATTTTAAATCAATAATTATGTATTTTAATGATCCCTATTTTAAATCAATTAAAGAAATCAAAGAAATAAAACTAAATTTAATTACACATACTATTACCTGACATTATTTTTGTGTGTTATTTATTTATTTGTGTTTTTTTTTAATTATTATTGAGAGTGAAATAAATGGTTCTCTATGAAATCTGAACTACATTTCTTAGAGTGTTTGTGTTACGCCCTTCCTTATGCACATTATTTGTTCAGAAAAGTGACAAAGCAACCGTTTTTCTTTATATTCTCCATTGAAAAGAAGCTAGATAATTAATCGAGACAGTACATGAAACACAATGAAATGATATCTTGTATCTATGATTTAGTACAAAATAGAGTATGCGTTATGTTGAATCAATCCAAAATATAAATTAATTAATTTTGAATGCATAATATTAATGTTTAAGATTCATTTTTTTTTAATTTAAGGACGTACTCATTAATGATATTTTTCATGTATAATAGTTAACCGTGCAGAATTATGGCTCAAAGCGTTACATTAATTTTAAATACACGTCGTTTGTTGCAAGCTAGCTAAAGTTCTTCATGCTTTTTATAATACATTAGAGGGAATTAAAAAAAATAATAATAAAGAAAAAAGGTTTACAGTCCGTTCTTAAGAAGAATTGCAAAGGAAATACCTGTAAGAATCGAATGCCTAATATTTAACCCTTTATCTACTGACGGTATATAATGTCATTACAATAACTTGTTATACAATTCATTTAAAACATCGATTAGTTATAATACAGTTTAGAAAGAGTTATAGGTACATTACTTTAACTTGTTCCAAAAGCATTATTGGTTACACAAAGCAAAAATATTTTTAAATGATGATTTATTTTGTCTTTACATCTTTTCAGCTTTCTCGACGTTGGGGGGGGGGGGGGGGGGGGATTTTCAATTCGGAAATATTTCTATATTTCTATATTTCTATTGTAAGAACATTATATTTGTACATTTCCTAATTCTACAAAATACTAAGAAAATATATATAATAAAAGATTTGAGTGGGGTTATAAATATTACGCAAAATCCCTATAAATTAAAATTTAATTAATCCTTATAAATCCTTCAGTCTTTCTAAAATCCTTCTAAAAATTTATTAAATGATTATGTAAATCTTCTAATGTAGCTTAAACAATTCACGAAAAATGCTTTAGAAGATAAAAATTTCAGGAAATCATATTTCAGTACATAAAGGGATAAAATCTTAATTTACTAAATTTATTTGTTTATTTATTTATAAAATCAACTTAAGATTCAAGATATTGTTTTAGTTTTTCTGTGCTAAAAAATTTTAAATTCTTTTCTAATTTTTCTGACATTAATCTAAAACACATCGTTTAGAAAATAAAATAATTTTTTGTTAAATTACAATATATTAAATTTGCTATTTTTTTTTTTTTTTTTTTTTTTTACTTTATAAAACATCGCCACACTTCTGATCGAAATCGCAGCTACTGACGCACTTTCTTAAGTTATTTCAAGAAAATTTCCCCAAAAGTTATTGCTAATTGCTAAGAGAAAACAATCTGAAAATAAATAACGTTAAGGAATGTGATAAGAATGAAAACAATATTTACGATTTGAGCTACCATATATAAGACTGCCACTTTAAACCAATATCAAAACAAAGAAAAAAATTAAATTTAATAATATATACTGCTATTTAGATTACATTTATTTGTTACTGAGGAAGAAATAAATGAATCCCAATCAAATCTGAACCATATACATCCCAATGTTTCCTGATACTTTTATCATCTTACAGTTTACCCAATTATCTTTCCGTGAAAATGAGAAAAAAAAAAGTTTTCTGTATATTCTCTTTTGTTCAAATCAATAATAAAAAAATTGAGACAATACGTGTGACAGAAATACTTCTTTTAACAGTACCTTAAGTAATAAAACTATATCTTGTAACTGTGACTAATGCTCGTATTCACCATTTATCTCAACTTTGTAAACTTGGGTCGAAAGCTGAAATTGTATTCATCACTAGCTGCCCCGCCCGGCGTTGCCCGGGCTCGTAATAATATTCTTAAAATAAACCTGAAATTTGTATTGCAGGTCGGTCAGAGGGGGGGGGGGGGGTAGAGACTTTGCAAATTATCAGGGCCCGACTCTTTTTCAGTTGGAAAGTTGTGTAAAGTCAGTGGTTAAAATTTTGAATGTTTATTTATCTCACACTTTAAACTCTTTTACTCAAAATTAATTGGCGAACTCAATTAAAATTTAATTATATTTTCAATATTTTAAATTTTTATTTAAAATCTTTAGATGAAAAAGTAATTACAGATGCATCCGAAACTGTAATACTGAAAAAGAAATAATAAACCTGCAAGCAAGTACTACTATATAGATTATAAAAAAAAGATACTATCCAGCAAATTTATTTTCTAATAGAGTAAAGCCTATTTATAACGGAATCGTCGGAACATTTTTTCACTTTAGATACCCTTCAAAGAAAAATGCAATCGTTAAAGTAGCAAAAGTCTACTACTTCAAATTAGTCTCATCCCGTTTCGAACCTGGGCCTGTTCGTAGAGAAAAGCAACGCTTTAAGCGACTACGCCACAAATGCTACAAGAAAAAAAGTAAATTAAGGTTCCGTATCGGAGTGTTAATGTTTTCTGCCTTTCTTTTTTTCCTCGTTGCATCGGTTTCATTAGCATAACAAAATAAATGGTTATTGTTCTCCGAATTCTCTGAAATTTTAATGGATCGTAAATATAATTAAAACCAAGCCCTTTTTAAAATTTCATAAAAATATGCATATTTTAGGGGGGTAAACGTTTAACTGAAATGTAAATCTTCTTTATGAGGCGGAAAGTGACCTGCATTTGGCGGTGTATTTGAAAGAGTTAAAATTCATATTTTTAAAAACCAATTAAACCATCGATTTGAAGAAAGCTTAAGCTTTATAAGAATATATTTGGTTTTTCAGTACCTTTAAAAGTGCAACCTGGGGAGGTGTTGTAATAACGGAGAAAAACGATCTTTTTTTAAACTTTTTAGGTAGATTTCGTATGAAATACTACCTATTGGCGTCGTTCCTATGTTGGAATTTCCGAAAAAAATTTGCAGCTCTACACCGATCATGACCCCTAGAACCCAAAACTACCCTCAATAAAAAACTTTATATATATATATATATATATATATATATATATATATATATATCACCTTCTTCGGGGCACGATAACTTCCACAATTCTGCACAAATCTCTTCCAAACTGATACATAAAATCAAGGGGCATAAAATCTCGGTCAACTTTGTTAATGGGCAAAATCGAACCAAGGGGGTGAAAATAGGGAGGGGTTTTGTGAAAACCGAAAACCCCCCATAGCTTCTTAATTTTTGTACATATCAAATCAGATTAAAGATTTTATTACTTCTAAAAATAGGACCAAAATTTTATGTATCACAGATTTTTGAAAAAATTAAAAATGGGCTCAAGAGGCGCAAAAATGGGGTTTTTGGGTGAGAAAAATTCCTAACTTTGTCAATTCTCAAGATATCAAATCCAATTAATTTTATTATACATCTCCTTAATATTATCTACAACTTTTATATTCACAAGTTTTTGATAGGACCAATTCGTACCGAAAAAAAAAATTAAAATTAAAAACGAAAGCCAAAAAAGGGGTGTGAAGAAGAAAAATGTCCATAACTCCGTCAATCCACAAGATATAAAATCCGCATGAATTTATCATATATCTTCTTAATATTGTCTTTAACATTTACATAGACAAGTTTTTGATAAGACCAATTCTTACTGCAAAAACAAATTAAAAATACATAGCGGTTTAAGAAAAAATCATCTTATTAAGGCGGCACTCAAATCCAAACTGCTTATTTTCTTACTCATTTTTAAATTCATTTTTGCTCTCAAACGCATCCAATTGATAGATTCTCTTCTTCAGAAACTATATAATGTACCGTAATGATCGATTTTTTGAAAGAGGCAGAATATATTTCAAAAAATGATGTCAAAGTGGGCATTTTGAAAAGAATTTCCCGAAGCGATTGTGTTAGAAACGAAAAATATTACCCTACTGAGAAAATAATTGTTTATTAATCAAGTTTCAATTAATTGAAAGAAAAATAAAAACACATGTCGCTTATAAATCTTTTCAAAAAATAATGTCAAAGTGGGCATTTTGAACAGAATTTCCCGAAGCGATTGTCGCTTATAAATCTTTTCAAAAATTACGTCAGCAAGTTTCATATTTTTTCTATTAAAAATGAATCTGAAAATGTACCAGAAAATTTCGAGTTGCTGAGCATGGAAAAGTATTTTTTTTAATACCGCCTTAACATGATTCTGATTAAACCAGCTATTATATAAAAATGAAATAAAAACTCGTCAAAAGCGGACAGATAAAACTGTTAAAGTGGATTTATATATAATCATGATTATTTTTTGTTGGTGCAAATAATATACTTAACTTCGAAATCTACCTCCGCCTGTAGGCCGTGCCGGCAGGGATTTTTTTTTCTTTTTGAAGGGGTTAATTGCCATATATTTTTTAATTGATTGCAGCATTTGAGACGTAAGAGTACAATCTTTCACAACATGTCTTCTATTTTTAACTTTACTAAGTGTTTTGGACGATGTTAGTTAATAGATAATGACAAAATATCCCCGAAATATTTTTTTTTTCGTTTTTCATTCGCGTATCAGCGCCTTCAGCGCATGCGTCAGATATTTTCCCGTCCCAGATGGATTTTTAATGAAAGTGAGTGACGGTTAATAATTAATAACACAGCTATTAATTAGAATTTTGAAATTCTGAGAACCTGGTATATCAGGAGAGATTTTGGGCTATTCTCACAAATCTTCTGAACATCGTACGTGCCGTAGATTTTGCTAACCATTGCACACAGACAGCACACACACACAGAGCTATTTTTTTCTTTTATTAATACAAGTTGGAACCCGTCGAAATTCGACGAACTAAAATATTAGAAATGAACTTCAGATCGAATTTATAATAAACCTACAAAAATAACTACAATAAAAAATTCATCTAAGATTGGTTGTCTCACTCTTAAAACAAATAATATCTTTAATAACCGAAAATTACCAAAATATCATTTCCACAAACTTCAACTGCTTAAATTATTGAAAAATTAAACTCTATTAGAATACGTAATCAAGATGAGTAATTATGATGTATTTATCGATTGAGGCTCTTGTGTTTGTTTTTACGGGATGAAAAATCAGTAAAAAGGATTTCGCTTTGTCACATCATAAAAATTTCCCCATAAAATCTAAACTGTTCGTTATTTTCACTTTCTCATAATTTACATACGCACTACTCAAATTCACAATTTGAAAGTATTTTAATGCGCAATAGATTATTAATGAATGTGTTTCCAAACTTAAATTCACGTTTGTCCGATACAACTTTCCATGTGAACATTCGCGCAAACTTTAAGTTCTAATCCTAATACCCGCGAAAAAAAAAAATTCAGAAATTCGCCTTTAGTTGTCATTGTATTGGCCATTTAGTATTGGTCAAATATTTAGTTTTATCAAAATAAATGATTGTATTTTTTTAAATATGACATAATTTTTACTCACTGAATCATTTTGCCTAGCGTCTCAAACTCAGTATCAGCGTAATGTAAAAATAGCGAAATGTAACTGATTTATGAAGAAGAATGAGTGTTCTTTTTTAATGTCTGACATCATTTTCTGTTTAAAAATTATAAAAAAGTTACTTTTATTTGTAATGTGAAAATGGCATCAATAAGGGTATATAATCAATAAAAATAATAAACCATGACTATTTTCCCCTTACTTCCAATATGAATGGAGTACTTCCGTTGCCACGTTTACAAAATTTGTATTAAAAACCACAAAAAAATTAATATCTTAAAAATAAATTGAGATACAGCTTTCAAACAAATTGCATTTAAAAGAGCATTTTTTTCCTTATACGATGGTGTTAAAATTTAAAATGTGCGATCTTTAGAAGTTTAAAAATTTGGTGTAGATTTAATTTCAAAACCGAAATTTAATTCCAAATTTCAAAGTGTTGCCATTCGCAAAATGACGTATGCGTTACGCACAGATATATTTGTCCTTTATAATATAGATAGATTGATGAAGTTTTAATTTCGCTATAAAAAATTAGTCAGGGACAAATACTGAATTATTTATATTATTTTAAGTGCAAATGGCTTATTTCGTAAATGAGCCTGTGCTCAATGGATATAGATTAAAAAACATTATGCTTGAAAATTATTTAAAAAGAAATAATAAATAAATCAATTAAGATGAAGTTTTCAAGCAAATTGCATTTGAAAGTAGATATTATATCCCTATATAATGGGTGTAAAAATTGAAGATGAGCGGTGTTTAGAAATTCAAAAAATTGCTGTAGCATAGACTGCAAATCCGACAGTTAATCGTCAAGCGTTGCCATTTCTTAAAATGACGATAGCCTTACGCATGGACATATTTTTCCTTTATAATACAGATAGATTTTCAAAGGTGAAGTTCCGTTTGTCAGCTAAAACTTTGCATGTGAAAATGTATTCTTTTGGCTTGAGGTTCTAATTTCAGTACCTCGAAGTACAAATTCCAGAAACTGATGTCTTTTAGATGTATTCGTGGTAAAATATATAGTTTTGTCAAAGTAAAGAATTGTTTTCTTTTAAATATGGCACTTACTGAAGCGTTACGCCAAGTGTCTCAAATTCGGTATCTGCCGAATGAAAATATATTGTAACATTAGTTTTATGAGCGAAAATTTTTTTTAATTGTGACGTCATTTTCTGTTCGGACTTACAATAAAGTTATTTTAATTGTAATGAGTAAATGGTATCAATACGTATAAATAAACCCCAAAATTTCTTTTTTTCTGCAACAGTGGAAATAATACGATTGCTACCATTTTGATGAAATTAAAAAAAAAAATCTTTTCAAATTAAATTAAAAATATAAAAGTGGAAATATTTAGAAAAATAGCTAGTGCGAAGGCATCTACAAATGAACAGCTTTCATTTAAAAAAAGAAATATTAGCAAAATTGGTACATTAGAAAGTTCAGGGAAGATGTCTAAAAAAGCTATCTTGTGTTTTCAATATATAGATTATTTTTTCTCTTTTACTTTAACAGTTGCCTAGCAACTCTATTTCATACAAATTACATTTAAAAGCACATATTTTTCCCAATTCGGCTCTAAAAATTTAAATTGTTCGATTACATATATGTTAAATTCATTTCGATTACATATATGTTAAATTCATGCTTTTTAATATATTATTCTTTTATTCATTTATTGATGAAGCTTTAATTTCGTTGTAGCAAATTAGCGGGAGTGAAATTCTGAACTTTTTTTATGTGCAAATTGCTTATTAATATTTCGCAATGGAGCCGGCACGGCAAAATCATTTAATTGATAAATAAAAACGAAATAACGCCAAAACTCACTGGGTTTTATAACAGACGATATTCCTGACATAGCAAGTATTTTAATTTCAATTGTTTTCGGTTTTTATGAGAAAATGGCAGCAATCTACTATTTTAATTTTTCCCTCTTTACTTTCAACAGAAATAGAGCTGCCACGATTACAAAAAAAGTAATAAAAACTACAAAAAAATTAATATCTTAAAATTGCATTGAGATACAACTTTCAAACAAATTGCATTTAAAAGAGCATTTTTTTCCTTATACGGCGGTGTAAAAATTTAAAATGTGCGATGTTTAGTAGTATAAAAATTTGTAGTAGAGAAATTACAAAAGCAAAATTTTATTTCAAATTTCAAAGTGTTGCCATTCGCAAAATGACGTATGCGTTACGCACAGATATGTTTGTCCTTTATAATATAGATAGATTAATCTGATTGCACTTCCGCCTCTACCAGGTCCAATCAAGTTAATCGGGAATATCATTTGAGCGCTCAACCCAGGTTTTCCTAGGTTCAGGTAGATGGTGAATATGAGCATTAATATCAAATTGAGCAAATGTTTTGTATAATGAATAGATAAAGTTATAGTAAGATATCAATTTCGGATTTTTATTATCTAATATAAATGAATACATTATTCAAAGATGCTCCCAATAATGGCATTTTTAATAAAATAAACAGGGTGTTTCGTAAAAAATGACTAAATTACAGATTAATCCTAACTTCAATGTTTAAAAAAAAAAAAAAAAAAAAGATAAAGATAAAGATAGGAAGAAAGTTTTAAGGTCGCTTATGACGTTATGGCTGTGTGAAGGAAGCATATTAAACATGGCGTTTAAGATGTCATATTTTTTTATGAACAGATATTTCAAGATTTATTATATGAACAGATATACTATATAAATTTTCCAACTCCTAATAATTTTATAGTGTATTAAGCACTTTCCTCAAAACCGAATGTTGGTTTTTAGGAAACTTTCATTCCTCATAGTAACATCTTCAACTCTGTAATTAAAATTAAACATGCAAGTATAAAAAATGATATAAATATTAATTATTTTTAATTTATTATGTTTGTCCGCGAAATATGTTTTTTGAAGATGAAAATATTTACCTGGGAATTGATAGAATAAGAAAACCGTATATTCCGGGTTAAGAAAACTGATTAATACATTATAAAACGACACGAAAACGTTTCCGAAAATCCATGGCTGCAAAATAAACTTTAATTTTTTAAATGCTTTTTCTAGATATCTAAAACATTTTGTTTTGAGAAGTTTCCAAATCTAAACAATGCGTCTTTGAATCGTGGGTAATTCGGTAGTGATTATTGTAAAACATCTTTTGTAGTTATATTACATTTTCCCACATGAAGAAACATTTTTTTTTTCTAACCATTTGGAAAAATGGTTATTGTCCTCGTCAGGATAGGAAATCAAAAGCATATCTGAAGCTTTTTATTTAATCCGCATTTTATTCGTTTTTTGATTGGTCTATACAGTAATCTGTATTTCGCTTTACTTTCAACAGAGATGGATACTTGTGTTGCCACTATGACAAAAAAGTAATAAAAACTACAAAAAAAGGTTAATAACTCAGAAACAAATTGAGATACAGTTTTCAAACAAATTGCATTTAAAAGTACATTTTTTTCTCTACACGACGGTGTAAAAAGTAATATTGTGGAATGTTTAGAAGTTTATGAATGAAATTTCATTTAAAATTGGTCGTCAGATTTCTTGGAAATCCGACGATGGAAAAGCCTTTTCCCGAACAGCCAATGAAATACTTGGATAATACGTAAGTTTCAGGAAATCTTGCAATTTTTAAGTGTAACAACACTATTAATGTTTAATTCATGGCGTACGTAATGTATGATCAACCCCGTGCGATTTTTTTATGTCTTAAATTTTAGTCTTTGAAAAAATCATTTTCTAAATGGTCGTTGTAATTTGTTAAATTGCTTTTTTTTTTTGTAGTTTGAGACTACAGTGACATTAGTGTGCATATAAACAGGCTTCACAATATTTGCCGCTAAATGGATTGATTGAATGATTGCTTGTTTTCATGGATGTTTTGTATGTGTCTAAGAGAAGCCATCTAGAACACTTATGAAATATCCAAACAATAAACATTGTGATTTCTGCTACATTGTTTTTAAAGAGCTTTTATTTTTCATTGTTTACAACGAAGTTATTGTCATTTTTAAGTGGGTCATTAGTTTTGAATTACACTGTAAAAAAAATAATGCCATTTTTCCGGTAGGAATCGGAAAAATAGTTGCCCTTATCGTATCGGAATAATTTCCAACCCAGCTCGGAATAAAATCGGTAAAATACCATTTTACTGACTATTTCTTTATTTTTACGGATTTTATTCCGAGCTGGGTCGGAAATTATTCCGGTACGATAAGGGCAAGTATTTTTCCGATTAATACCGGAAAACTGGCATTATTTTTTTACAGTGTACAGTGAAGCTATAGAAAGTTATCTCTCAAAATGTTGTAGTTATTTGAGTTATTTGACATATTGCGACAATATTTCTTAATTCAGAAAGGAAGTACAGTAATTCATTAAGTTATTTTAATTTCTATACACAAAAATAGTCTAAAAATACTAAATTTATTAAACTAAGATTTATTTACATAATAAACACATATCATTAAAAAGGAATTGTTTACAATGTAAAATTCCTCATTAATAACAGTACATTAAATCTGGAATTACTTTCTCTTTTTATAAAATTATGCTCGCATTTTGTAATTCCTCACGGAAATTCTCAATTTTGTTTCAAGAAAATTCATAAAGAATGTTTATTAATCGCCAAGTTTAAAGCAAAATAAAACAAACTGAGAAATAACTATCGCTAAGTAAGATCTTAATAATAGAAAACAGCATTTAGAACTACTGATATTATATATAAACCCAATAATTGAAAATCCATGAGAAAATCAACATCAAACCAAAAGAAGAAAACTGAATTTAATAAGAATTCCCTTACCTATAAACCTATTTATTTTATTTACTGAAATATATATAAATGATTCTATAACATAACTAAACGGTACATATCACGATGTTTTGAGTTTCTACCTTCCAAAATACCATTATCTGTTAATGTATGTGTAAAAGGAGTAGTGCTTTATATTCTCAATTGGAAAATAAGTTATATAATTACTGGAGACAGTACATGTAACATACTTCTTTTATCTCTATCAATTTAATAAAATGTTATCTTGTAAATATGTTTAAGTGCCAATATTGACAGTTATTTTTTCTGGGTGAATATAAGAGGTAACTTAAGAGTAAAATTTTAATTTTCGTTTATAACAATTATTACAGTTATAATACATTTCTATTATTTTTTATATAAAATAAATATTTATATCTTATCATGAAACCAAATCATAAACTTTCAAGTTAAAGAGTAAAAATAATTTCCGTTCGGTGTTGCCGCATTGGAAAGTACAAAAAGCACAAAAACCAAAATAAGCTTCACTTAACTTATCAAAACTCCTGATTATGATGAAACATTAATATTATTTAAACTTTACACCATGATATAGCAATATGAAACGATCAATGATAAGAAATAGTCCTATCCACTTTTATGTTGAAATCCGCCAGTAGAGACACATAAATGGAGACCGCTGTTCAGTTACAAAAAAAGGGGATAATCCAAATTTGGAACTCTTCGCTCTACCTCCGCCCAGAGAATAGTGCGTTTGTTGTTTAAAATGAGCATGTTCAATGAACACCAAGAGAATACTTTGTACGAAAAATATCGACCCGCAACCCAACAGCATCGGGATAATAGACAAATAGTCTTTCGGTTATCTCTATCTATCAGCATGTTTGTCTAGTAGTTAGAAAGAAGATTTGAAGTTGTATCATTTTTCTACTAGGTTTAGATTTGGATGTGAGTAGTGCATCAGACTCCACTTTAAACAGAAATATCAGTTACATGCGAACTACTATCAACCTTACTACATTATGTGCTACATTGCTCATTGATTTCTGCTTACCGTGTTAAAAAGCATGAACATATGTCTTTCCCTAATTATTTGACCTGCATTTTCGGTAGTGCTGTCTTATGCAACCGTATTATCAAATCTACGCATCTAAACAAAAAAAAATATATTATTTTCCAAAACCATAATTTCTATTTTAATAATCTAGCCCAGACATTGTCTCCGATGAAGACGCTATGCTACTGCCAACTTTTCATTTTGGCTTTTTTATTGTTATTTTTTCATTGTGTAACTATAATTATTTTATCATCACTGTTTATTACGTAATCATTATTTTAGTTTTTAAACGATTATTACCCATTACATTGTTCATTATAAGACCATAACTTTATTTGTTGAAAATAGGATATTCCTCCCAATACAATTTCCCTGGTCAATGTCTATTGGCAGGGATTTGGGGTAGTAGTTTGTCCCAGCCAAGATGTTCACCCCATAAAGTTTAATTGTACTTGGGGATCTTTGATCCGGATGTCATTGTGATTATACCTTGATTGATAAGGAAAACGTTAGCTAATTTGTGGTTCGACATTTTATTAGTTTCCGGCTCAACATTTGTTCAGTTTTCAAGTCAACATTTTAACAAGACATGGTTCAACTCGTTACTAGTTCATGTTGAACATACACTAGTGTATATTTCTACCGGATTCTCAAACTTTGGTACAATGTTTCTCCATATTATGATGGCAAAATTTTCGGAATCATATTTTGATGTAATGTTGAACGGTATATGGCAGCACATTTTTTGATAGCATAAAATAACTATGTAACAATAAAGATATCTACACTAGGATCAATTTTGTACGGAATATGATTTTAACCAAATGTTTTTCAATTTTAATTGGTATTTAATTGCTTCTTAACATAAAGGTATATTTCTGAGTCACAATTAAAGCAATTTATAAATCCTTCTTTTTATCTCAGTGACGAAACTGAAATTTAAAAATAATCTAATCTGATCAATCTTAAGTTAAAAGATTAAATTTCGTGTCAAAAAAAAAAAAAAAAATCTTAGAAAAAGGAAAAAAAACAAGTAAAATGCAAAGATTTTTTTTTTTCTGTAGAAAATAAAAAATTAAAATTTCTAAAATTATTAATTAAATGATATTGCAAAATTTAGAAAATATCATTTAATAAAAGTATTATATATAACCAACTGATTTTTAAAATTAAAGACTGCCAAACGATGCTTAAAGTTTAATATTATAATTACTTATGGAACATCTTTAATGAGTGAAGCCGTGCATAAATTTAGGTTTAACCCCTTCATTGCACATTTCTTTCAGGGCTGCCACTAGCGGTTTTTTTTTTTTTATTATTGCATCTTGCATCACTCTCTCTAAACAAAAATCTTTCATATATAATTTGACAACATGTGGAAGAGAAATATATTAATTTTTTTCTTTAAATAGAGGTATGAATAGAATATAAAAATAGACACAAGTGGTCAAAATCATGACGAGTTTCGGTCGTCAAATATACCCAAGGAGTTAATGTAAACATGTCTTAGATGTTTCGCTTCTGTTTCAGTGTTGCCAGATTGGGGACTTTTTTTTAATTCTGATTATTGGATTGTCACCACTTTTTTTTTAAATAGTATAGTTTGGCTTATTGTTCAGAATTTTTAATCTATTTTAAATAGACCGAATATTTCTATTTCAAAAATGCGGTGATAATTAACAATATGGGGACAGAAGAGTTTCCAATCTGGCAACACTGTTCTGTTTACCCAAAAGTATCATTAAGATGGTAATTACATGAAATAATTATCTGTAAAAGTACATGCAACATATCAAATAGTACCATACATTAAGATTTTCTACACTACGAAAGTTATTTATCCATCTGATAATTAACTAACAAATATATTTATTTTTCATGATTTAAGCTACACTTATTTGAATTCAATATGATTAAAGTTTAATTCTTCCCTGCTACTTTTGGCAAGAGTATCTTTCAAAGCAACAATATAAAAATACTTATACATAACTGTATGTGCAATACAGCAAAAATATCTATTTTGTTCATAGCGAACAGCTATAAATATATTTCATAAGATAAAGTTATATTTTTTAATAATAATTAAACACATCTGTCAGTCCATATTTTCTTGCGTTCAGATATTAAAAAAGCAGAATTTATCAAGTTTCATTTAAGAACTACAATTGCTTCTTCAAGGATAAAGAATTATCCAAAGAAAATACCATGAAAAAGAACATGTAAAATATCAGAATCATTTGTGTAGAAAATAAAACAAGTGAAACGAAAATCTCATTAAAATTAATAATAGAGTTACAGTAAGAAACATAAGACATCTCATTTATAAAATGTAATATTTAAATAACTTGATTTTAATAACTATTATAGATAATAGTGCTCAGAATGTGGTTTTTGAATTAAAAGGAAATTATTTGTGTAGAAAATTGAAACAACTGGGATGAAAATTTAAATTAAAACTTTAGGGATTTAATATTCATAGTAATTAAAAATAGTCTATTACTTCTTATCTTATATTTCATCCATTAATATTAATTCATTTTATGGAGTAGAGTTTTCACAGTTGTTTAAAATCAGTCCTTTAGAATAGAAAATATCTATAATTGGAATTTAAGTGGGGTCGGACTGTTCATGATACTTCGGAAAACGAACGTTTAAATATTCAGATTTCTCTTTAATTTTTAGTATGATAGAATACTTAACCTTCAATAAAAGAAACATGATTAATGTTAATTTAGTCTCTTGCAATGGATATACACAAACGAAAGTATGTCCATTGGGCTGGTAAACAGGCCACAAAAGAAGTCTGATATTTATGTTGCGGGAGTGAAAATGATTGACATGATTACGTATGACAAGACAATTGTTGTAAACAATTACGGTCATTGTGCCTAAATGAGATGCGATTCCCCATAGTTTTGTCGCATTCAGGGTATATTTGGCATTTTTAAGGTTGTATTCGAAAAAGTATTTTCCCACCCTCAACAGCTCAAAATTTTATGAGACCATTTTCAGACTCATTTTTCAAAGTAAAAACATGAAACTTGCTGAGGTGATTTTTGAAGAGATGTCTATGAGGTCATGTGATTACATTTTTCACTCAAATGATTAGAATTTGATTTTTAAACAATTATTTTCTCAGTAAGACCATTTTCTTCATTTCCAGATCTAAAGCTTCGGAAAATTCGGTTCAAAACGCCAACTGTGACATCCTTCTTTTACAACATTTTCTGCATTTATAAAAATAATCGAGAAGCACGGCACATTATTTAGTTTCTAAATAAAAAAATTTCCGAGTTTCATGCTTTGAGAGCAAAAATGAAGTTAAAAATGAATCAGAAAACAAGTAAAAATTAAATTTAAAAAATCAAAAAACCCGATTGCGTAAAACGCGAACTCATTAATTATTTCTTACCAATGTGAAACTATATTTTATTTTACTTACCTATTTTCTTTATTTACTTGTATTGATGACTTTTAAGTTGTGTTTAATTGTTAGTTCCTTTCTATAAACACTGTTTTGATGAGGCCTATAGATGTCTATGATGCTTAGAGTTGCAGTAAAGCTAAAGATCCTACCTACACAACTTCCAGGTTGTGTGATATTTAAACGGAGCTTCTGACTGTAAAATAGTCAATGAAACATCGTTTTCATTTTGAAAGACCTATCCAATGATATGTCACTCAATATGGTGCTTAAATTGCTTTTTTTCTCTCTCTTTTTTTCGTTTAAATTTCGTCCGCCATTTTGTATTTTACGCCCGCTATTTTGAATTTATAAAAACAAAACAGAGCCTATAAACATTGGATGGTTAAGACGAATTGATTGAGACCTCTTTCATTAAAATCCAGCCAGCCGTTGGGATGTTTCGAGGGTATAAAGAAATCCACATACCCAGATACGCGTCAAACACATAACCCTTCTTGGCAGTCGGGTAATAAGCAGTTTGGATTGGAATACACCCTTAAATAAATATATATTTTATTACACAGAAAATATTACAATTTGTGCCTTTAGTTCAAAACTAACTTGTTTTACTCAATGACGACTATACGACTGAAGGATTTAGGTGTGTTTTTTGTCGCATTTACGGCTCTTAAAACCTAAATGAGACGTCCAAAGACCTAAATTTGACAATGCGTTTCATATATCCCACTTTATCTGAAAATATTCATTTAAACCATAACTGCTGTGACAAAAATTGTCGCATACGTACTGTAAGCGGTCCCCGAGGCCGCTTGATGAAAAATAAATAAAAAGCTTTATTAAGTCATAAGGATACAGTTTCTGTACTAAACTTTATGTACAGGACTACCATAATTTAAAATCACTTATTCAGAAGTTTCTAGCATTAATACAAGAGCTCCAAACGAAAAAAAAATTCACAAATATTTTTAGCTAAACGTAAAATTTCAAGTTAAACGGTGATAATTTTAAAAGGAAGTCGTCTGTGAGGTCGCTAACAGCAATTAATTGTTAAGCACTTTTTGCGGAAACGTAGTTTAAAATTCGCCAGTGAATATTAACCCGTAAACTCCATAGTAGTGCGATTTGGAATTCCGTAACTTCAACTGCGTACATTTTCATTGGCAATATAGTAATAATGAAACGTAGCATATGAATCCTATAATTATAAAGAAATTAATAAAGATTAATAAAGATTAATAAAGATTAATAAAGATTAATAAAGATTAATAAAGATTAATAAAATTAATAAAGATACGAAACGGGATATTGATTTTTATCAAAAATCTTATTTTGTTAATGAAAATGCAAATTAATTAAAGCATGATTTAAATAACGCCAAAATTTTAAATTTTGATCGGAGCGAATATGCATTAGTGTGTAATTCACGAGTTAAAAGAGTATTTACAAGATGTATATAGCATTGTTAAAAAGAATATTTATTACATAAAACTCAAGTTATTATAAAATGTCACATGATAAAAATGCTAGACTTATAAACAGATAAAATCGTGTAATGTTTCTAATAATTCCATTTAAGCAGGTCTGATTAAGCCAAAGAGTCTGATATTGTGTTACCTTCACCCCCCTCTCCTTTTTCTTACATTTTCACAAAACGCTGAACATATTATATGCCTTAGAATACGTATAGGGAAGAATAAATACTCATTTAGATAAACGCAGTTTTCTTTTAAAATCTTATTATAATCTAAAGATAGAAATTGTTATTATAATGAGTAAAAGTTTAAAACTCAATTAAAATATTAGACGTAAGAAAAGTACAAAAAAAAAATTAGTGACCTTCAAACCAGGGCATAACTCAGCTGCATCATGTTTTTTTCAGATTCGGCATTTAAGCTACCGAACGCTTTAGTGTTTGTAAAATTAACTTAGTTAAACGCATTAACATAATTTATGTGTTTTTACTCTATACAAGATTATTGAGAATTTTCCCCATGTAAAAGTATTGCGAATCCCGTAATAATGTATCTATATTCTCTGTCTCTAATATACCACACTATTCTTACGCCATTTTTTTAATTAACAGTTTTAAAGATGAGCATTTTTATCTTTTGATCATTTTAAACGCATATTTAAGTACCCGGTTAAAGAAAACCACTGTTATAGGATCATGCTGAAATTTCTATTTTACTAATTCAATAGAGCTTAATTAAACACAATTGCTAACACATCAATTAACACATCAATTTAATGCAATATATGCAAAATACCATGTAGGCGTGTCTCGTTAATCCCTTAGATGTTTAATCAAATTTATGGCATCCCGTTTGTCGCTAAATCTGAAGAAATCGAATTCAACAAAATGCATAGAATATTTTATAACTCTCATTTTAAATTTGGTGGTTTTTTCATAAGTTTACAATACAGGTAAATTAAATGTAAGTCGTAGTCCCGTACATTCATAGACTTATTTCATTTTCAAAATTAAAAAAGAAAAACCGTGAACCAGTTTCGTGATTTTTTTTGCCTCGTTTAGGGAATATAGGGGCGCTTTATAATGAACGATGTCTATTTTAATGGGAATTTTTTTGAAAAAAAAACGTTTTAAATGGAGAGAAATGTTTCGGATTTTGTTCCGGAATTTCAAATGTCTCATTATTTACCACTCGCATTTATTTACGATTCTTGCATTACGATATTAAGTACAAAGACATTGTCGCATTTAGAGAACATCACATTTAGGCATAATGACCTTATAGGAAATTACAATATGAACACAATGCATGAAGAATAGCAAAGTTTTTTGCGTACTTTTTAAATGTTTTAAAAGCCTTAAAGGAAAACTGAACTTATCTCATTACAATTAAGAACTACAATTACTTCTTCAAGGATAAGAAAATTATCCTTCTAAGAAAATACCTTGACAAAATAACATGTAAAAAGTGATATTTTGTGATTTATAGTGTTTCTTGGTGATAAGAAGAACTAAGTCAAGGTTTTCTGCGCGATTTTGAAAGAAAGTTTGAGATAATGTGCTTAGCTACTCTTTAATAATGGAACTCGGACGAGTAAGTTCTGATTTGAATAATTTTCGTATATTTTGCATAATTTTCGTTTTTAACATTGTCGATTGATGAAAAATATATGCTGTCTTATTTAACTTTCATACACTGTGAATGGATGTCCGAAATTTTACTGTCACAGATAGTTTGCAAATATATTGTAATTAATTATGGGTTTGTTACAAATAGCACTAATTTTTAATCCAAAAAGTTAGACATCATCTCGAGATTTTTCTTTCTGTTCTAGAAGATGCTACTGAATACATCACACATCTTGAGGAGTATGTTATATAATAAATAAATAAATGAACCTTCTTTAAATTCTCCATAAAAGGTAGTGAATTTTTATGGTTCTAGAATATATATATATATATATATATATATATATATATATATATATATATATATATATATATATATACAGGGTGATTCATAAAAGATGGGCAGAACTTTAAGGGGTTATAGTACAGTTAAAGACAAATAATATTAAATAGGAGACTAAGGGTCCCAGACGTATTCCCAAGGAGATAAGGGGCATTAAAGTTTAGGGTCCGAAATTTCAAATGATTATAAAACATGGAAAAATTGGTCGATTCGTTTGCGGTTTTTGCAAAAAATTTTCTTTATGCCAGTATTTTCTTGAAATAAAATTTTAAAGTTCAATTTCAAAAAATGCCGATAGGGGGCGCTTTAGACTTTGGAGTAACAAACAACTATTTTTTAACGTTATTTTTTGTATTTCTTTAAATGATTTCGAAAGCTTAGACTTAAACTTAAATTTTGATCTAAAAATCTGAGTCCTAACGAGTAGTTAAGTAGCGTAAACTGAAATTTGAAATTTGAAACCCTTCTCCCCCCAGAACAAAAATCAGTTATTCCCGATCTTTGTGTCGTAGATTAGGCTCTAACTACTGCCGCGTTTAGCTAAAATTATTTTTTATGTCAGTATTTTCTTGAAAAAAATTTTTAAAGAAAATTTCCAAAAAATTCCGATAGAGGGCGCTTTAGACTTTGGAGTAACGAACAACTATTTTATACCGTTATTTTTTGTGTCTCATTAAATGCTTTCTAAAGCTTAGACTTAAATTTTCAGCCCAAAATCTGAATCGTTAGACGTGGTTAAGTTTCTGGGGAGAGGGGTTTGAAATTTCTACTCCTGAGCACAGTTCAGTTTACCATGTCCACACATTGTGTGCTGTGATACGAGGTAAAAAGACACAAATTAGGATTATGTTACCAAAGCATATTTATTAACATGTAATTACAATAAATGTTCAAAATTGTGACCACCAGAGGTTATGCACGCAGAACAACGGCGAATAATGGAACGGCGAACATTCGCGAAAACATCAGGCTTTTCGAGCACTTCCCCTACAGCGGCGGAAAGTCTGGCGACCAGTTCCTCGGGGGATTCAATGGGTGTCTCATACATAAGAGCCTTCAATCGTCCCCAAAAAAAGAAATCGAGGGGTGAAAGATCTGGCGAGCGAGCAGGCCAAGCAACAGGACCACCTCGACCAATCCATCTGTTCGGAAATGTGATGTCCAGATAGTTGCGGACGTCTCGTACGTAATGGGCTGGCGCTCCATCGTGCTGGAACCACATGACCCGCCGGATGCGTGGAGGAACAACGTTTAACAGGTCTGGCAGCACATGTTGCAGAAATGTGAGGTATGTTTTACCGTTGAGGCGTTCAGGAAGAAGGTACG
Organism: Maratus speciosus; assembly: GCA_963932465.1. Classification (NCBI taxonomy): domain Eukaryota; kingdom Metazoa; phylum Arthropoda; class Arachnida; order Araneae; family Salticidae; genus Maratus; species Maratus speciosus. The sequence continues at coordinate 508,148,604 of OZ010786.1, read as the reverse complement.
GTCCGATTAGGTGGTCTCCGAGGATTCCTGCCCAAACATTGATGGAAAAGCGTCTCTGATGAGCATGTGGATACGTAGCATGTGGATTGACATCCGCCCATACATGTGCATTGTGTGTGTTAAATGTACCTTCACGTGTGAAGGTACATTCATCGGTGAAAAGCACAGTTCGTCCAAAATGTGGATTTAGCGCGTTCTGCTGCAGAAACCAGCGGGCGAATTCAATACGATTTGGATAATCCCCTGGAGACAGTTTCTGGACTCGTTGCACATGAAACGGGAGCAAATGTTCATCCTTCAGTACCCTCCAAGTCATGGACTGTGGGGTATCCACCTGCCTAGCCACTGTTCGTGTACTTGTACTTGGCTGCGCCGCTACTACATCCAGAATGGCTTCTGCAACAACTACTGATTCGTCCTTTTTTGCACGACCTGCATTCGACCGGGAAGCGAGAAATGATCCCGTCTCACACAACTGTCTGTGCAAGCGCTCGAAAGTTTTGCGGTTAGGCAACCGCCTGTTGGGAAATCGCTCTCCGTACATTCGTTGTGCCTCTGCACCATTTCCATCTGCCGCTCCGTAAATTAAATGCATCTCAGCCTTTTCCTTATTCGTGAAGGGCACCATCTTCCGATTCATTACTACAGCGACTTACACTTGACTCACCGTTCAGTGGTTTTTATGCCTGAATCGTGTCGAAATTTTGCATACGTGTTCTTCTTCTTCCCCATTTGACATTTGCATACTTTCTGTTTCCTTCTTCACCCGGTGACTAGCGTCAGGAATGGAGCTTTAACGTTTGCATGAGCGACGTTTCCAACTGTGCCAGTGCCTTTATGAGTGAATTTCGACTATGCAGTCCTTGACGAAAGTTGTATTTTTGCCTCGTATCACAGCACAGAATCGTTAAGCATGGTTAAGTAGTGCAAACTGAACTATGTTCAGAAGTTGAAATTTGAACCCCCTCCCCTCGCTACTGAACCACGCTCAGCGATTCAGATTTTGAGCTGAAAATTTAAGTTTAAGTCTAAGCTTTAGAAAGCATTTAATGAGACACAAAAAATAACGGTATAAAATAGTTGTTCGTTACTCCAAAGTCTAAAGCGCCCTCTATCGGAATTTTTTGAAAATTTTCTTTAAAATTTATTTTCAAGAAAATACTGACATAAAGAATAATTTTAGCAAAACGCGGCAGTAGTTAGAGCCTAATCTACGACACAAAGATCGGGAATAACTGATTTTTGTTCTGGGGGGAGAAGGGTTTCAAATTTCAAATTTCAGTTTACGCTACTTAACTACTCGTTAGGACTCAGATTTTTAGATCAAAATTTAAGTTTAAGTCTAAGCTTTCGAAATCATTTAAAGAAATACAAAAAATAACGTTAAAAAATAGTTGTTTGTTACTCCAAAGTCTAAAGCGCCCCCTATCGGCATTTTTTGAAATTGAACTTTAAAATTTTATTTCAAGAAAATACTGGCATAAAGAAAATTTTTTGCAAAAACCGCAAACGAATCGACCAATTTTTACATGTTTTATAATCATTTGAAATTTCGGACCCTAAACTTTAATGCCCCCTATCTCCTTGGGAATACGTCTGGGACCCTTAGTCTCCTATTTAATATTATTTGTCTTTAAGTGTACTATAACCCCTTAAAGTTCTGCCCATCTTTTATGAATCACCCTGTATATATATATATGTATACATATATATATATATATATATATATATATATTATCACAAATTAATAAAAAAAATAAGAGCAAACAATTGCTGAGTTGAAAAATTAATTCCCATGTAAACAAGAAAAAAGTTTCCTACGAAAGAATTTTATTGTAATCGACAAACTGTGTTTCAAAAGCAAACAAACTTTTTTCTGCCAAAACTTGAACTGGTAAGTAAGTATGGTCTTAATTTAACGTTTAAAGATCTGTCAGATATTTTATTATATTTATTACATGTAGCAGAATACGACTATGTTTAAATGTGTCAACATAAAAAAATTAGCTGAATATTTTATCTTACTTTTGAAAAATGAGGGCAGACATGACACTAATCGTGGTTATGTATCGGCTAGCCTTGGACAGAAAATGGATTGTAATAATAAAATTATCTGTTCTTCAAGTGAATTTAGAAGCGAGATTAATGAAAATGGTTTTCTAGGAGGGGGTAGAGACAATCTTTGTGCTGTTAGTAGCGGGTATAGAAAGGGTAAAAGCAATAATTTTCAAAATGATCGTGATACTTGCGTTTATTCTAAGATGATTCATAGAGTAGAAATGGAGTGCAGGTCAAAGACGAAATAACACCCCTTCTCAAGGCATTTGAATCGGTGTGATCAAACGTAAACATGAGTAACGTAAGTAAACGTGATTAAAGTCGATCGCCAGTGCAAAGAGTTGTTGGCAGAAATTCTGCAAGTTTAAACCTGTGAGTGGATGCAGTTCAAAAGGTATACTCTGTAACATGATAAACAAGAAAAGAAATCTGTAAATCCAGTCGAGCTTTCTGAAATTTTAATGGTGTGGGATATTGTGGTGAAAAGTCTTTTTGGATTCAGCGGTGTTTTATTTCATACTCAGTATATTATAAGTATTTTAGGCATATTAAATTGAAGACTTTTAATCATATGGTTCCGTCAGATCTAAGTTTGGTATTTGTAAACCAGTAAATGAAAGATTTGCGAGTGGAAATAAGTTGTATTAAAACCGAAAAGCAATTTCAAGTTATCAAGGAGCTACGCTGTAGTGTGAAAATGGAATTTTATTGTGTTCGCTCCGTTTTGCGTGAGAAATATTGTGGGTGAATCTGAAATCTATTGCGTAATCGTTTTATCTCCATATAGTGCGAATGGAACTCTGGAATTTAGTTGTTACAGGTTTTTTTCGGAGACTGCGTAGGTATTTTATTTAGTTACTTTTGTTGTGCAGTATATATAGTAAAAATGTATGGCTAAATTTCGGATTTAAAACGGATATCTCCGAAAAGCGTTCAGCGCTAATAAGCAATTCCCTTTCTTTACTTCTCGCCACGAGGAGATTATTTTTAAACGGAGATTCCAATAGAGGTAGCAACATCGAATCTTACCTATTTCGCACAATGAATATTTATATATTTCAACTAAACAAGTACCGGGATTTTATTGTAATTAAACATTATCGCCAAAGTGACTTTTTTCTATCCTAGTAAAATACACACTTAAGACATTGTGAGTTGCGTGAAGTATTTTATAATTTAACAGGTCTAAGAAAGGAATCATCCCATTTTCAATTTCTTAAAGGAACTTAGTTTTCGTACCATCTGAATTCAGACTATCCACTCCACTGTTAATTATCTCTACTTATAGTTAAAATAAATTTGTTTTGTTTATTAAATTTTGTGTCTTAATATCCTTTGAATATAGCACATCCGATGGGATAATTACCGAAGGATTCGTTACAAATTTATAGTTCGTTTTTCATACACATGCAGTTGTTATTCAGATATGGTATAGTTATGACTTCGAATATTCTTCATAATGTCTAGCTTCACATGTGCTAACGTACGATTTATATCCGTGTTACCAAACACAGTCATAAAGAACAAGTATAAATATACAAACAAAAGTTTTCGCTGTTTTCGTTTCTGGTGTTCAAAATGATTTGTCCCATATTTCTTTACAAATAAGTTATTTTTATTTTAGGAAATGCAATTTGACATTCCCAATTTATTTACTTTATTTTTTGAATCTTTAAATGAAGTTTAAATTCAAAGTTTTATTGTTGTAGTTAGAACGAAATGTAAGTTGGTTTTAAATAATAAAACACGAAAAAAATTTTAAATTCCTGAGTAAATTTATGTTTTTTTTTCTTACATAAATAATTATAAATCACTCGAATAACAAATTTAAACTAAATAATTTCTTTTATTTTTTTTAATAAAAAAAATATTTTACATTTATTTATTTTTATTAATACAAGAATATTTTTTTCCTTGGAAATCATTCAATAACATTTGCTTTTTTCTTCAAGTTCATATTTTTGCACAACAGTTTTTGTTACACTATGAAAAATCACTTCGATTAATAATAGAATATCTTTTTGTAACCTAGGTATTTTTTATTGTCGTATAGTTTCTTACATTGATGGATAAGATTGCTCTAATGATCTCACTTCCTGTCTCATAAAATTATTGATTTAGTAATCAGTATAAAAATAAATATGTTAACCTAATACAGCAGGTTCTAATTTTATAGCTATCTAAGCTAAAAAATAGCTATATTTCATAAAAGAAATTCTATATGGCTTAAGATACTTCGTCGTAAGAATTTCTGTTATAGAAAGAATATGCATTTCTATACAATGAAAAAAAGTCCTTTCTAATCTATAGTGAACGTTAAGTAAACACCCATTTTTAACACTTCCCAGCAAACTTGAAAAATGTTTATGAATGCTGTTTGTCTGTTTGTCCGTTCGTACTCTCATTCGCGTAGATGTAGTCCGATTGCTATGAAATTTATATACGTTAATATGCATCACTATGATATGCTTGTTATTGATAATAAAGTGTATAGAATTTACTATTCATTTACAGAGACACTCAAAAACTTCCGTTACATTACAGTTAACGGGGGGGGGGGGGCGGGGGAATTGTTTACGGTGTACAGTAATACTTCGACTTACGCCAGCAAATCGTTCCAAGACCAGCGATGTAAGTCAAAAATAACGTAAGTCGAGGTACATTTAGAAAAGCAAAAAAGGATAAGTAATAAAATTTTTCTAAAACCTAATTAATATATTCTATTGTATTTAAGGGATTATATTACATACATTTAACATTAGCAAAAAAAATATGTTTGCAATACGAGAATTTGGACTAAATCAATAAGTTGTTAGCTTACGATTTAGTAACCTTCTAGCCTCCCTGTTCGAGTCTTTGAGCATGTGAAAAAATCTTGCAGTAAAGTTTGAACGAACAATGTTTTTCTCTCTCTCTTAGAAGCTCTTTCTGAGAGAATACGGAGTTCTCTAAGCTTTTTCTAGTTGTTGCTAAACTTTGCACGTCTGAATCTATATTTTCAAGAACCGTCATTCCAGGTTCAATAAGGTTTAGACCTTCGTTTAAATTTTCAACCGTCACAATCTTCCCCCTAGGCTCAAAATCTTCATCAATTTCTTCGACAGTACTGTATTTCTTTAACTCGATTAGTTCGTCGATGATTTATTCCGGATCAGGGGCATCTATGTGTTCAAAAACATTTTCAACATCCATCTTTAAGTTGAGTTCTCTTCCATTTTCGACGATTTCATTAATTAAGAGACATATAGAATCATAATTTTCAGATGTTTCCTTAGTCTCCGCGAAGGAAAAGAGGAACAATCTTTTCCAACCATCTCTCATTGTTTTTTGCTGAACTTTACCCTATGAATCTCCTATTACTGTGGCTGCAGCTGTGATGTCAAATATCTTTTAAAAAGTTCAAACTGCGTCTTAATCAAGGGAAAAATTTAAGGACAAGACGACATATATGCGGGGTGACGTAAGTCGAAGGAACGTAAGTTGGGGGTACTACTGTATTTTAATAATGTTACACTATTTTAAAGATAGAGAAATTCATATTTATCGCTGAGTTGTTGTACAATGGACCTTACTATAGAATATAGTATGTATCGAATATATCGTTCATTTATAGGGATACGCAAAAAAAATTGGGTACAGAAGAAATTCAACTATTGAAGTTCATGAACAATAATTGTTGGAAGTACGTTTTAAGTTGGGGTACGCGTATTTAAACTGAACCATTTTTGTAACTATTACTTGGTGTGGATATATTCTACAGATCAATACAAGGTTACGCTAAAGTTCTCAAGTACATTCCCTTTTATTAACGGAAATTGCTGATTGGAAATAATCAACTGTACTACTCGTTTTTCTGAACTAATTTTTAGCCTACTATGCAGTATATATACAAATTCATATATCATATACAGGGCTACACAAAAAAACTGATATTTTTCCGACTTCATTGTAATAGCAGAAATTGGGTTTTCAAAAGATGTATGAGTTTTTAAAGTTTTTATTTAGACATCATATTTCACCTTAAGAAACTATGATGTTTTGTTACAGTATAATGAATGTGTTGTAAAGTGTTACATAATCTATGCTGGATGCATGATTTTCCGTTCTTATTTACATACAAAATGGTTATTAGTAATATAATATTGACTTCTAATATAAAGTTATCAATATAAAATTATTTCATCAATAATCGTTTATTCTTACGAACATAAATGTACAGACGTGGGAAAAAAAAGTAAACACCCACTACTAACTCCTCAACAAATTATCGTAGAAAAAAGTTACTGGTACCGAACAATTGAAAATTAAGTTTACTTTTAAATGATGTATATAAAATTTACTTAGGGAGCCATCTAGATATTAAAACAAACCATAACTTTGTTTTTTTCAATAGTAGTACACAATTCTGACAGCATAAATGAACTCTACAACTTTCAATTAGCCTAAAAACGAATTTTTATGCAATTCGAACCATAAATTTCCGAGAAATTAATTATTTTAAAACGAGCGTATTTTAAGGGCTGTATCCAAATTGAAGTTCCGTACTCGATTGTTAACCGAGAGAGTCCCTTTCTTGGTCAAGGTACCTTAAGCGTCACTCAAGGAGTCAATGAAGCCTATTAGATAACAGAACAGCAGAATGAATTTCAAAATATCTACTCACTTCTATCATAGACGGCCCCTTAAACCATCATTTTGCCGTTTTTTAAGCATAATTTGAAAACAAAAAAAATGTGGAATTTTGGTTTTCCATACATCAGGACTTAATAAATCTAAATCCACCAAAAAAAAATTGTAGGTTGCAATTCATAATTTTTTCGAATATTAATTTCATAATTCATAATTCATATCATAAAATTATAAAAATTGCAAATTCAGCGTATTTATGTTTGGTTATATTAGTATTATTGCTACAAAAAAATTAGCACATTAGGAGCATAATTTCAGGAGATATAAATAAAAATATGAAAATTTAATTTAACATTAGAAGCATTAAATTTTGAATGTTTATAATTCAAAAACTTAAAATTGAAATGACTTGAAATTTTGTTACTAGGCCTAGTTTGAACCGAAGATTTAAAATATCTCGTTAAAATTGTGTATTGGCATTGAAAAAAAATTAAGTTTGGATTCGTTTTAATATGTAGACGGCCCCTAAGAAATTTTTATATACTTCATTTAAAAGTAGAATTTATTTCCAATCGTTCGGTACCAGTAACTTTCGTCTACGATAATTTGTTGAGGAGTTAATAGGGGTGTTTACTTTTTTTTCCATGACTGTACATTAAAATATAACAAGACTTATTTAAAACCAAGCATAAAACAAAAACGAAAAGTTCGGATAACGAAAAATGAGCGTTAAAAGTAATTTGTTCCTATAAATAACTATTTTCTCTACTTTGCATATGTCAACTCCTTTAATTTTCTATGCATATAATCCACCACATTTTTTTTTTTTTACTTTTTAGTTTGAAGAGATTTCATTCCATTCTTTCATTGTAGTTTTCTTCCTTTTTGTCTCATTTGATTTTTCAAGCGGTTTTCTGCCGTAATTTTGCCTTGAGATATGCATTAAATATTCTATGTTCGATGAGCTTAAAGTCTGAGCCGGATAGTTAAAAGCCTTAGAAGTTCTAAACAATCGCTCTTTATTTATTATTTTCAATGTATGCTAGGATCGTTATTTTATTGAGCGACTAGTTTGCTGGCATACGCACCTTCTAAACGCTTAAGAGTGTATTATCTTTCAAGATGGTTAACTAAATTTATACGTTGTTGGCTCCATAAAATTAGTTTTCCTACATCATCTACTTCATTACCTCTGCAGATAACGATCAAATTACGACAATCGAATCATAATTATACACTTGACACTGGATCATCTATCTGTTGATCAATATATTATATTTTTCGTAGCTGCTTTGATCCAAGAATTTCAAAGTTGCTTTCATTAATACAGAGAATGTATTTCGTAAAATTCCTTTTCTGACATACACAAACAGTTTGAGGCTTGCTTTAGATATTTACATTTCGTTACAATTTATCCTTCTCAATAATTCATGTTTAAGTAGAGATATCGTTAGATACTTGTAGGGACGTCATGATATTTGCTTGATTTCATGATATGATTTCACAGCACGTGAAGAAGATTTCGCTTTCGATTAAGCATTTTACCAAAGGTCTCTATCCAAATTTGTCCGCTATTTTAGTCATCCAGTACGTTGAAAGTTTGATTCTAATTAGTGTATTTTTAAATGATTATATTTATTGTATTACGGTTCCCTTTAGAATCCTCGCATATTTTACGTATTGGTTTTCTTTTTGTCATTTTAGTGTTTCTACATATATTTACATTGTGAAATCTCAACAATGCTTCGAGATAAATTCAAAAACCAATACAGAAATAAAACTAGGCAGCTATTTTTAGATTTATCTCCGCTTCTTGAAATATTCTGAAAAAAAAATGGCGAATTGATTAGAATTTAAAAAGTTTTAAGAAAAATAATAGGCAGTGTTGACTCTTTTGAGTCAATTCATTTTTGGATAAAAATAATTATTTCTTGTTGTGCTTTATTTCTGTTTAATGGTTGAAACGAATTAGACCCTTATAGAATAACTATTTAATTCTATATTTAATATTTTATGTTATTAAACAGTGATACATTTTTTGTAAAAGAATTAATATAAGGAAAAGGGGTGTTCACTTTTTAAAAGTTTATTGTATATGAAAATAATACTAAAAATTGTACGTCGGAAATAATAATTGGAATTATTGTGGGTTCCCGAAAAGGCATTCATGACTGAATATTCCCTAAAATAGCATATTCAAAGATTTTCAAGGAGTACAATTTTGTTTTTAAATATTAAAGTTGTGGCTTTAGGTAAAAAGAAAAAAAACGGTTTATTTAAGTTTATTGTTTACAAATAGCAGTATTATTCTTATTTAATAGCAGACAAATAAAGCTATGTTTACAATTTGAAAATTGGATTAATTAAATTAAACAGATCGTTCAAACGGTAACAAAAATCTACCTTCTGGAAACGACATTTTTTAAGTTAGCGCGTAAGTTTAAATTTTAACGGATCTTATTAGACGATGCCTCATTATGTTTACTACATGAAGATGTGATTAAAATGTCTCTTGCACAATAACATCAAAACATTTTTTTTTTTGGAGTTTGGTATGTGCACGTGTGGGTGAGCTCTGCGCTTTCAAGTTGGGGGCGTAAACCAACGTGGCGCCGGTGTACTATTCTTGTGTGTTTTCCTTTTCTACTTTTTACAGTGGTGTGATACCGCTGGTGTATTTTAGTTATTATATTTGTGTCTGCAACTGGGGTAAGCGTATTTAGTTATATTTTTGTTTTGAATTTAGGGCTGTATTTGGAGTTCTTCCCCGGTTTTGTTTGTGTTGTGTAGTGTAGCAGGTCTACGTACAGTTATGAGTAATACTATTGTTAAAGTGATTCCTGACTCAAGGCCAGAATTTATTAATGCAGTAATAAATGATGTTGCTATCTCGAGCTCTGAAATGCAGAATTTTATATTAAATCATGTTTCTGAGCCATGTTCCGGAAATGAGGGTGTGAATATGGATATGACTGAAGCATCAGATGGTGGTTCTCAATTTGTTGAAAATAACCCGTTATTTGCTCGTTCCTCTGCTTCTGTTGAAGAATTGTTAATAAAGGCAGCTGATAATGGAGGCAGGAACTTTAACATATTTTTAACTAGCACAGAGTCAGCTGCTATCCCTAAACGTAACCCCCGGGATGTTCAAATTGAAATACGGTCAAAAGTTCAGAATTCTGAGAAAATTAACAATGTGAAATTCACTCGAGCTGGATGTTTAATTTTTTCTACCAAGGACGTTTCGTGTGCCAGAAATATCTGTAAAATATCGTCTTTTCTTGGTGTTCAGGTTTCTTCCAGAGTACTATGGGAAAATATCTCTAACAGATTCTTGCTATTCAATATCCCAGTCGATATTCCATTAGCAGATATCGCTCGGGAGATAGAGGATTCAAACAGTATACACATCTTAGAAGTGCGTCGTTTTATGAAGAAGGGCAGCAAAAATGAAACGTCCCCAGTGCTTTTTACAACTTTGGGTATCTCCCTCCCACCTGAAATTAAGACATGGTTTTCCGTCCAACGGATACGGCAATTTATTGACCGGCCACGCCAATGCTCAAAATGATTTAAGTTTAACCATAATACTACTCGTTGCAATTCAGAACAACTGTGTGCTACCTGTGGTATTCACCATGATGGTTCATGCACTGCCCCTCTTTCGAGTGCCAACTGCGGTGCGGAGCACAGATCGGATTTTAATCAGTGTCCGGTTCGTCTTAAAGAAGTCGAGCTTCTACGATTTAAATGCCAGAACTTCTTGTCTTTCATAGATGCTCGCCGACAATTCTCTCCTAAATCTGAAGTTAAGTCCTATGCCAAAATAGCTAGTGTCCAGAAAACAGAGGTGGATGAATTTCAAAAAATCATTGAAGTCCGCACCAACTCCATGCTGAAAATTATAGTTGAACTTTTTACCAAACAATCAGAGAAAGTGATTGAAGCTATCACGGATATGAGCAACATGCTCGTAAATTGCATGGCAAAGTGGAACGATTTCTCACCTGAAAGACGAAAAAAACACAATCATGGCAGTGGCTCTCAGATGAGGTAGCGTTTGCCTTTTGGACTGTTTTCTTTTATTGTTTTGTTGCTGGCGATTGCAAGTTGCATTTTGCGAGGGAAAAAAAATGTTTTTTGGGGGTTTATTGTGTATTTTTCTGTTAGTTATTGCTAGGGGCAGTCGCCTTATTTGGTCTTGGTGGTTGTACTTTAGAGTACAGCTGTTTTTTGTTTTGTGGCCCTATGGGTATTAAAATTGTACAGTGGAATTGCCGGAGTATATTGAACAAAGACCCCTGGCTCAAGTGTCCTCTGTTCGCCTCTGCGGATATTTTGGTTCTTCAAGAGACATTTTATCTTCAGACAAGTCCCTGGTTATCCGGGGGATCCCCCTTAATGAAAAAGCTGACGTTCTTGCAAGAAGTGTAAGTGATTCTGATATTTTGATTGAGTGGATCGCTCCGGAGGATATGCCTATAAGATGAAGGCCAAGCAGCGGTTTGGTCAGCTGTATGAGTCTGGTAAATATTTCTCGTCGCACGGGGACATTCCTAATGTTAAGTGTACGCATGGTTGGGCCAGCAATAGGAGGGATGATGTTTTGATTACTCGGCTCCTCTGTAGAATGTTGATAACTCCTGCGATGTTAGCTCGTTTCAAGCTTCTTTCTGACGGTAGCTGCCGCACGTGTGGTGTGTCCGACTCCTTGGAGCACGTTTTATTTTTTTGCCCTAGGTATCGGTCTCAGCGCAGCCGATGTTGGGATAATGCTGTATTGAATAGCGAGTGTTTTAAGTCCTTTGTGTGTTTTATAAAAAAGTTTTGTGCCTGTCATGGGTTCCGTGCTTCTACTCTGAACTTTCTTCATAGTATTGATCGGTTCTAGTGGTGTGCTGTTCCGCTTTCTCTTGATTCATGTGCTTATTTTCTCCACTGCTCGTGTTAGAGTTTTCATCTGTGATTGGATTTTTGGATCATTCGGGATAAAAGCCTTGCTGCTATAGATCCCAAAGCTCACCCAACTCAAACCAAACCAAACATCAAAACACAATAAAATAGAGGAGAGTAGCCGAACTTGGACCACACTTCACTTATTTTCAGGTGTAATTCACTTCATTTTTGGAATATCTGCAAAACATCACTACACGGGGTCAATCTATTCATCTGCTAACTAAGTAAATCTTTAGATCAATTTCTTTTTGAAAATCTTATGTTTTATTTTAATTTGAAAAAAAAATGTCAAAAGTGGTCCAAATTCAGCAACTGGTCACCTAAGTTGGACCCTAGTCTCTTAAATTGGGCCAAACAATATTAGGCTGTTTTAATGAATAGGTAATACAACTAATTTTATTAAAAGCAAAGTTTGCAAATGATGAAACATTCAAACAAAATAACAATAATGAAATATAATGAATTCAAATTTCTGAAAATAAGAGTAATTGTTTTAAATCAAAACGTATTCAAAATATAAATCAAAATTATCAGTAAATAAGAATAGAAATTATGAAACTAATTACCAGTTACTTGAATATTATGTAAGAAGTGATGCAAAGTTTACACATTAATTTCATTTATTCATTTCTTATTCCAGCGCGCACAACATGGAGCCGTATTTGACAATCTGAACACTGAATCATTTCTGCTATTTATTTTTCTTATAAATTAGGCAAAACCAATCGTCAAAGAGTAGATTTTTTTAAATTCTGAATCATTAGACATTTTTTTGCAGCAGAAGTTTTCTTTACATTATGTTTGTACTTCTTCCCTTCCATCATTTTCTTTCCAATTGCATTACGCATATTTTTTAAAACTTGCTGTTCCAATTGTTTTTGTACTGTGCGAGCTTCCCTTTTGCAGTGTTTTTTTTTTTTTCATTTCAAGGTTTCCTTTATATGGCGAAGATGTTAACACAACTGTTTTTTTTTTTTTTTTTTTTTTTTTTTTTTTTTTTTTTTTTTCTATCTGTACTTTAATTTAACTGAATTTAGCAAGGAAGATAACATTTTTAATGATTCTTTGGCTTTTTGGGGGGATTTGTAGCTGCAGGCTTTTTCCAGGTCAGTTTCTTCATAACTTACTCTTTCCTTTTCATTTCCTATAGCTTTAACAGCTTTTGCTTCCAGATAGTTTGTCTGCGTCGTTTTTAACATTTTTCAATTATATTAAAAAAGAGTTTATAAAATAAGCTCTATTGAAAAAAATACGCTGCGATTTATCAAACGCAAAACATCATATATTCAAGCAGTATTGAATTCAGGAGCCCCCAACCCCGGGAGCCTTGAAATAACCACTCCCCAACCGGAAAGTTTTGATTTTTTTTATGCGCTTTAAGGGCAAAAATTTAATTCCACCCTCCAGAACCTCCACCCTCCAAAATTTTGCACCCCCCCCCCCACCCCACCCACCCACCCACTCACGGAACGGCAAATATCCTCCAGAAGGAAAATGTGTGAATTCAACACTGTAAAATCAAATGCACCATAGGAACAAAGAATTCAAAGAAAATAAATACAAATGCATACAAGATAAAACAAATTGGAAACAAAATTTATTGAAAAAAAACATAGGACAATATTTTATGTTTATATAGGCCAAAATTGGATATAGAAATTGATCCAGATATACAAAAAAGCATATATATAGTCAAAAACTTGCATTGAGAAAAAGAAATTCTCCGATGTCTGGATATTTCGGCATATTACCAATTTACAAAAATTTTAAGATGAAAATGTGCGATTCAACATCAAATTTTATACACTCAGATAAATGGTTATTCTAGAGTACATTCGTGTATTTTTGGTGGGAAATATATTGTAATCACACGCAAATCAAAATATGTGTGAAAATAAAAATTTGATTTTTTTTTCAAGGATTCAAAGAAAAAAAATTTAAGTAACATAACTCCTATAAACTCCTCAATGATACACTAGAGTAAGTTATCCACAACTTAAGAAGTTTGGATTTTAAATCACAAATGCAGAAAACTATTCATAACAATTTTAAATGCATCACATACTTTATTTGAAACTTAAATACGGCCACATTTAATATTCTACGAACCATTTAACATCAGTGTTCTTTAAAAATGGAAGGTAAAGTTTCATTGTTCAGAGAAAATTTAAGCTTTCACATGGATAAGTCAGAAAATGAGAAAAATAGAACTTTCCTTAATGGAACAAAATTTAATACTAGAGTTCTTAGTAAAGTCTGTATCTATGATATACGTTAAATTCAAGGTAAAAATAAGGTTCCGACAGATCTTTTATATTAATAACCTTATGTCTTACATCCTGAACCACCAACTTTAATTCAAAGACCGCGTAAAGACATTTTGAGCCATGTAAGGCGCAGAAATTTATTATGTAACATTCTTTATACATTTAGTTAAGTTTAATTTTATTTAACAATTTAAAAGGACTTTCACTTCTATAATGGAAGTGGGAAAAGTTTATAAATACAGTACGGATGAAAATTTCAAGGAAATGTTTTTACGAATCATAAATTTTAAACCTTATTGTTATTTGTTTATTTTAAGTCCTTTTAGTCCTTTTCTAAATCAGTTCTATGTAAACACCTTAGAGTATAATAGGTAGGACAAATAAGTTCTTAAAATAATTCTGAAATAAAAAACTTATTTCTTTTTGGAATTTCCATTTATTTACTTTGAAAATGAAGCAAACACTTTTAAAGAAAATGAAACACAAATCGGAGCAACTTTTTCTTAATCCACGACATGCTTTCAAAGGTGCAAAATACTCATATCTATTATTTCCATTTCCTTACTACTCGCTGGTGGTCAGGATATAGCGAGAGTGGTTTCGAACAAGTCAGTATTTTGTTGTGATAACACTTCATTATTAACCACACTTACACCTTTATTTACTGACGATATTATAAGTACCATTAAAATAACTTGTTATAAAATTCATTTAATACATAGATTATTTGCAATACAGATTAGAATGAGTTATGGATATATTACTTTATCTTGTTCCAAAAGCATTATTGGTTACAGAGGAAAAAATATTTTTTTAAAGATAATTTCTTTTGCCTTTGCATCCTTTCACCTGTCTAAGGGATTGGGGGGGGGGGGGGGTTTCAATTCGGAAATACCGGGTGAGCTAAAAGTTCGTTAAAACTCTAAAATCTCATAAAAATGGAAGAAATTATGATAGAGGAGTGCGGTCCACAAATTACTTTTTTAGCAGCAAAAAAATTTAGTTAAAAAATCACATGTCTAACGCGCAGATGACTGAAACACAAGGAACAGGACAAAAATAAGCTCCATTCCTTTTTTTCTTCCAATAACAAATGTTCAACATGACCTCCATAACATTCTACGATACAACCGCTATCCAATTGTGTTTCAGGTCATCAACGCCCTCTACATGTGATTTTTTAACTTTTTAACCATTTGGAAAAATGATTATTGTCCTCGTCAGGGTAGGAAATCAAAATCATATCTGAAGGTTTTCATTGGTTTAATCATCATTTTATTCGTTTTCTGATTGGTCTATACAGTAATCTGTATTTCCCTTTAATTTCAACAGAGATGGACAACAGAGTGTTGCCACTACGACAAAAAAGTAATAAAAACTACAAAAAAAAATAATAAATCAGAAACAAATTGAGATACATCTTTCAAACAAATTGCATTTAAAAGTACTTTTTTTTTTCTCTATACGACGATATAAAAATTATTATTGTGGGATGTTTAGAAGTTTAAGAAATAAATTTCATTTAAAATTGGCCGTCAGATTGGATATCTGACGATAGAAAAGCCTTTTTCCGAACAGCCAATGAAATGCTTGGATAATACGTAAGTTTCAGGTGTGGATAATACGTACGAATCGCAGGCGATTTCTGTCGCTTGGAATTTTTACGTGTAATAAC
This sequence comes from Maratus speciosus, assembly GCA_963932465.1. Lineage (NCBI taxonomy): Eukaryota > Metazoa > Arthropoda > Arachnida > Araneae > Salticidae > Maratus > Maratus speciosus. The sequence continues at coordinate 508,133,019 of OZ010786.1, read as the reverse complement.
ACTATTAATGTTTAATTCATGGCGTACGTAATGTATGATGAACTCCGTGCTATTTTTTTCTGTCTTAAATTTTAGTCTTTGAAAAAATCATTTTCCAAATGGTCGTTGTAATTTGTTAAATTGCATTTTTTTATTATTTTTTTTATTATTATTATTCTAAAAAAAAAAAAAAAAACTCCGACTATCTTGTGAGCCCTATCTTGCAAGCCGCACTCCTTTATCATAATTTCTTCATTTTTTTATGAGTTTTGAAATTTTTAACGAAATTTTGGCTCACCCAGTATTTCTATATTTCTATTTTAAGAACATTATATTTATACATTTCCTAATTCTTCAAAATACTAAGAAAAATATTTAAAATAATATATTTAAGTGGGGTTATAAATATTGCACAAAATAATTGTAAATTCAAACTTAATTAATCGTTCTAAATTGTTCAATCCTACTAAAATTCTTCTAAAATCTATTAAATGATTATGTAAATCTTCTAATATAGTTTAAACAACTCACAAAATATTCTTCAGAAGATGAAATTTTCATGAGTTCATAATTTACTACAGAAAGGGTTAATTTTATTTATATTGTTAATATTACGGTGTCTTTATAAATAAAAGAGACACAGAGTTCATGCTGATGATGAAATGTTTTTGCCCAATCTATCCCTACTTACATTCTAGAATGTGAGAATATTTGTCTGCAGAAGTTTGAATGAGACAAGAGGAAAAACATTTCTTGGGAATTAAACAACTCTCCCCAAGTCTCTTTCAAAAATTGTCTTTACTAATAAATTATATTAATGGTATATCGTAGCTCATCTACTTTTAAATAACTCTAACTAGCAGCAGTGCTTGCAACTGACAAGAATTTCAAATTGCCTGATGTATTTTCAGTTTAAAAGCAGATTTTTTTTTTCAGTCTTCGCAAATAAGCGGTTCACACGCTTTAAACAATCACATAAGGAAAATTTTGACGTGTCTTTTTGAAAAAAGAAATTTATTTTCGTTAAATAAATATTTATAGCTTAAAACTGTCCCTGGTTGATAAAAATTGCAATGTAAAAAGTACAGCGCCTAGAATACCTAGTGTGGAAATATGCTATCCAAACAGTGCTAAAAATTTGTATCCCTTAAATGTACGACGATACTGCTAATATCCCAAGTGTCGATCGCAGTGACATCTGCGAGATTTTCGTATTACTAGTAGTTATATTGTATAGACTAGCAATTTCTTGCAGTTGTAGAGAATATCCTGCAGATGTCACTGCGATCTGCATATTGCAGCAGTATCTTTGCACATTTAAGGGATACAATATTTTAGCGCTTTTTTAAGTATTACACTGATAGCTGATTTCCACACTATATATTTTAGGCGCTATAGTAAAAAGTTTTATTCAAATCCATTCAATGGTTTTTGAGATTGGAATTGCGCGCATACACATATTACAATTTATTTCTTAGTATCTGCAAGATAGTTAGTAGTTGCACTCCGGCAGTGTTTTTTTTTTTTTTTTTTTTTTTTTTTTTTTTTTTCAATTTGTGGCGTTTTTCTCCCAAAACGCAGCTTTCTCAGACTGTAAGATTTTAACTCGTCGTTTGTGAACTTTATATTGAGGAATCGTGAAAGAAACTTGTTATGATTAAAAAATAATTTAATGTGAAAGATTACAATTGATACAATATTTGGCGATAGGTTAAAGAAATTAATCTGAAAATCTGATTATATGAATTTTGAATGACAGATTTTTTTTTTATTATTATTTATTTAATTGCCCCATAATGTGATTTACAGGAGATACAAGCAGATGTAATTGAAAAATTACTGTAAGTGTGATTTACAAATTACTTGTTTCTTTATGATTTTGATTTTACTTTTCTCACCAAACAATGTGATTTTATACCAAAAATGCTTTAACATTATGATGTTTATAATAACGGCGTTTTTTCAAGTGAACGAGAGCATTTTTGGAGTACATTTTAATATTCAATGGTATTCAACAGATATCAGTTCATATTTTAATATTTTAAAAATGGAATCAAATAATTAAATCTTAGTGTAAATTTCTGCCGCACATACATATTGTAAAATAATTTCGTACTTTTTAAAAAGTTTTTCACTTACTTTATTACGGAAGCCTGTGATTTTTATAGGACTTGAACTCAGATCAAAAAATATTAAATAAATATAAGTAAATATGATATACATATGAGTAAATATGATATAAATATGAGTAAATATTTTTTCTTTCATCGAGGATAACGATAAATAAGCGACAGTCGCAGTGGTAACATGTTTTCTTTTATCAGACCACTTAAGCCACGTGATTCTTAAATGCACCAATGAAGGTGCACGTAAAGACCCTCGCGTCCTAGTCGTAAAACTGTCGATTCTAGCCGTCAAACGCGAAAGGTAGTGCAGCAGCCTGTCTTTTTTATTAGCATCGCACAGTCGTAAACTTAAAAGTTTAAAAGGTTGAGGTTAAGGTTGATTACAGTTTAAAGTTGACTTAGCAAGGGGAATTGCGATCTCAGCATGCAAAGTAATAGCAAATCAAGGGTCGAGTTGAAAGGCAATATATGTTCCAAACTTTTCCAAAATCAAGAATAAAACTGCAGTTTATTTCATATCTTTATTCTAATAGTAGCATCTTACAAGCTTGACGCGAAGGCTCAGTCTCAAAAATACTTCACTTTAGCGTGTTAGAGCCCTACAAATACCTCCTGAAAAATATTAATTTAATTGAATTAAAACTAAGGACTAGACGTGAAGAGTTTTTGTAGTATTAACTGATTTTAAAATCTATCTGCTTACAATGATTCTTAATCATTATATAAATTCCTGAGCTCGGTGATGACTACGGGGATATGAACAAAAGGAAAAACAGCAATCATTCTCTCTGTGAAGATGTGCTTTCATCGGTGATTCCATAAGAACACACATGCAAAGTAAATCCGCTGTGCGTTGCTCACATCAGTCAATCAACGTTCCTACCTAGACTCTAATGCCGTATTAAAAAATGATGACTTAAAAAATTGCGAATTTTATATTCATAAAAATCTATATCAAACACGAATCTTTTGAATGAAACTGGTATTCAATTATAGAAAATAGGAAAACTCGCAGAATTTTAAATCGACAAATCTTAAACTGTTTTAATTATAAAATAAACAACTACTGCACTTTAAAATAGACAGCTACCATGGTATCGTGGAAAAATCTCAGAAATTTATAACACTATGACGGAAAAGTCATGTGTGCAATCAAAATAAAGGCCCCGATGAAGTTAAATTTAGCGTTCAATATGGATGTTTGTGCAACCGTTATAAACTTGCAAGTTTACTCTATTTAATGCAAAACATCAATTTATATATTTAACAATAACGAACATAAAGTCCTCGTAAATTTTAATAACAGAATATATAATTTTTTATCTAAACAGGTTTAAATTTAAAACAAACATCTGCAAATAAAATATCGTGTTATTATTAGGAAATCACAGAAATTACTTTAATTACAAAGAACTTTCGCCTTTAACCCGGAAGAGCTCGCTGCTGAGATTTTCTCTCACCGTCGTACTTTTTTTAAGACTCTTATTTAAACGGTTTTTCATTTTAATTAAAATTTCAAAATGTTATTTCAATTATTTTATCTCTTTTTTGAATAAAAGTACTAAACCAAACAAAAAAAGTAGATATTCAGTTAATGTAAAGTAAAAGAAAAGCAATTGGGCACCGTGAGAGAAATTCTCACTAGCGAGTTCTCCCGGGTTAATTTCAAGAATCTTTTGATGGAGTAAATTAAAATTTAGTCTTCAATGTTTAGTCATATCGAAACAAAAATTATAAACTATTACAATACAAGTATTAATGTCATGTGTATTTACTAATGCAAGCAAAAGTATTACAACTTTAATAATTTAAAGGACATCCTCTAGTATGTAAAACAGAAACGTACGAAAAAAGATAGCAATATTATAAAGACATTACATAATAGGATTATTTGAAATTTATCTGTATTGTTTTCTTATGGCTAATACAAACGATATAGAAATTAAAAAAATATTTTGGATAAAATAACACACATTAATAATGTTTTTACTGAACAGAATGTGGATCACACATTAATTAGCACTCATCAACAAGTGGCTGATTTTAATAACTAATGACCTTTAAAGTGTGTAATTACCATAGTAGAGAGAAAACATGTGTTTATATTCTTTTTACGTTAGCTGGCTTTTTTCACAGTACTTTTCTTAAATATTACTTGATGGTTACTTAAAAAAAAAAAAAATAAAATAAATAAAGGCAGCATTTAAGTTAAGCTCAATTATACTACGCTCTTCAAATTTTAACCATTATATATTTAAAAGTAGAACAAAAATATTCTTTTTAACGTTCAAAAATATTCTTCAAGGATTGTCCATAATAATGTCTTTATTTTTCACTAAAACATAGAGCTATATAACAGCACATTCAAATTAATTCAATAAAATATTTCCGGCAAAATAACACACATGACAAATGTTTTACTGGACAAAATATAGACCATTTTTCAAATATCTAACAAAATTTTTCGCGAATTGTTCTTCAACTTCTGAGATGTAAAGAACATGTTTGATTTCATATTTCTCTGTGAAGATTTAGTCGGGACAATTAGGGGGGGGGGTGTAATAATAAATTTAATAATAATATAATATTGCTATGTAACAGAAAATGCTGAAAATGATTCGTCACTGTAGTAAATGACTATTCGGGTCCTTTTAAATGTTTTTGTGCGTTTGTGTAAGAATAGCACCCATAGTCGTGAAGATGGTATTGTGTCTGTGAAAAATTTTGAAGCTTTTTGTTTATAGCATACAGAGTTTTCAACCAAATTTAACACAACTTTCCGAAAACCTGACAAAAGACTGTAGCAACAGTATACTGCGATTAAAACATGAATATATTGAATATTTAATGAGATATGGACATTTGCATGAAATTATCTTTAACAACGCTTGCATGGAAGATTGTGAAATTTTTATTCATAATTTGGTAGTTAGCTATTTTAGGCAACTTCTATACAAAGTTCAGTCAAATATTTTGAAACCTCAGAAAGATATAGAGGGCTGATTGAAAAGTTGTAGAAATTCCTTATAATAAAGCTATTTTTAGAAAGCAACTCATTATATCGCCCCTATCTTTGTGAATTTCCGCGATATCTGATAGCCCTAAATAGATAACTACCAAATTATAAAATATAAATGTTAGAATCTTCCACGCATGTGCAGTTAAAAATTATTTCATATAAATGCCCATATCTCATCAAATATTCAATATATTCATGTTTTAATTGCAGTATACTGTTGCTACTGTTGTTTGTCAGGTTTTCGCAAAGTTTTAAAGCCAGTGTACAACGCAGTAACAATTCATATTCAACATTTGTTGCCTACAGCCGGTAATGTGCGTGAACTCTTCTATGCACTCATGTATATGATATACAAACCTCGTAATACACTAAAAAATAGATAAGCTTTAAAAAAAGTATCACAGCTGAAAACGCACATTCAGTAGTTATGCATCACAGTCTATCCTATAATCTGTAATATATTCTTTTAAGTGCATTTGTAAATAAACGATAAATTCTAAGTACTCAAACTTCTAGAGAAAACCTATTGTAATGCACCTCAGTAATAAATTTTAATTTCACTTTGTTTGAAATAATATATAATTTGTTTGGAAAAAGCGTTTGCACTTTAATTTAATGATGTTATATAACATCATTAAATTAAAGTGAAAACGATTTTTTCCTCTAGATCATAATATAATGGTACTGCTTTGTGTACCGGAATACTTTTAAGTATCACTGTAGACAAACTATAAATTCTGCCTTTTCTATACACTGTAGAAAACATTTTGTCTTCAAACTCAGTGATACATATAAATGAAATTATATATTAAACTATCTGTACCCGGCCAAGCGATGTTGTGGCTCAGTCTGGCTAAATGAAAAAGAAAGAAAAGAGAAAGCGCACGTTTCTAATATGTTTAATTTCACAAATTTCAAAATACTTGTACGTATACAATATTTTTTATTGTTATATTGCCTGTCCAGATATAGAGATTGTCTGATTTGCCGATTCTAGAGCAAGAAACATATAATTGCCCGTGTGAGAATCAATTCATGTCTAGATCTAAACCGCAGAATTTTAAAGCTTGTCCCTAAGCTTTGTTCATGGAGATTACAAACGCCAATCAAATAGATACTTGTAGTCTCTTAAATTGAAATTGCGCATCCATTGGAATCAAAGGAATGCGAGAAATGAGGACATCTTCACCTTTGAAAGGCCCTGTCAAGATTGTTGCTTCTACGAAGTTGCTCATTATTTTTTTACTGTAAGCCGCTTGCCCTTGCAAAGATTTGGCTTGTGAATATTTCACAACACCATAATTGGCAGGCCGATTGTCAGTTGTAGTGCGTTCGATGGCATCCCTGGCAAATCGAGTGAATTAAAAAGATATGTGCCGAATTAAACTTATGGCATTGAGCTAACAGGCTGTTCACACTAATTGTATATTATACTCTTATTTCAAAGATAATATCCATTGAAAAAAAATTAAGGGGGATTACCACCTCCCCTCCGTTTCTCCACTTTATACTTAACCAATGAACCTCCAAATCTAATCAGGGAATCACCTTATCAGAATAAACCGTTATACCAAATTTGAAGCAAATCGGATAATTATGAATGAAAAACCCATTTATCTATATTAAGGGCGGATTAGCCTCCGTTAGCCCCTTTATGCTTAATCAATGAGCCCCCAAAACAAATCAGGGAAGCGCTTTATCCTATTCACAAAATCCTATTCACAAAATTCTATTCACAGGGAACCTATTCACAATATTTGAAGCAAATCGATTAATTCTACATTAAAAACCAAGTTATCTAAATTAAGGGGGGGGGGGGTAATTAGCTACCCGTTCTCCTTTGCACAACCAATAAAATACCAAAACTAATTAGGGAAGCACTTTAACAGAATGAAACTATTTACAAAATTTGAAGCAAATCAGATAATTCTGCCTGAAAAACACATTTATCTAAATTCGGTAGAGATTAGCAAACTATTGCAGCTTTTATGCTTAATTAATGAACTCCCAATACTAATCAGGAAAGCGCCTTCTCAGAATGAACGTATTTACCAAATTTGAAGCAAATCGGAAAATTCTACATGAAAGACCCATTTATCTATATTAAGGGAGATTACCCCCCCCCCGTTCCCCTTTTATACTTAACCAATGAACTCCCAAAACTAAGCAGGGAAGTGCCTTATCAGAATGAAACTATTTACAAAATTTGAAACAAATCGGATATTTCTATCAAGAGTTATTGAGTTACATACATACGTACATACAGAACCTGCAGGCACATTTACTCTCTGGCTTTAATAACCTGTGAGCTAAAAAGAAAAAAAAACACAAAGAAAAAACAAATATCATAAAAAATACTGACGAAATATTTCAGTAATGTGTCCCTCCGAAGGGCATAGTGTGGGGAGATGCACAATACGAAAGAGTGGTCAAAGGACTTTCTAATGATATACCACATTATGGGTGTCGAAAAATATTTAAAAAGAGCCCAGGGGGATGAAATTGGGGGAGGGGGATACGAGGTTCAGAATAGTAATATAAAAACACGCGCGCATTCAGATGCAACGCAATCGGTGAATTTCAAAGTAGAAGATGGAATAAACTTTCAGAACTTTCGGAATACGGTGAAGAACTTTCGGAGGTTTAAGATTTCGTACAAACGAACATTTACATTTTTTTATATACAAATATGACCCCACGAAAGGAAAGTGGGATGAGGGGGATGGTTGGTGCAAAATATGAAAGAGTAGCCAAAGGGCTTTCTAATGATATGTCACATGACGTGTGTCTGAGAAAAAATTAAACAGCGCCCGCTGATGGCGGCGAGGAAATTGGAGGTGAGAGGAGCGAAGTTCGTGATAGGTATATAAAAACACGCGCGTATTCGAATGTAACGCAATCCGTGATTTTCAAAGCAATCGGTGAAGAACTTTCGGAGGTTTAAGATTTTGTACAAACGAACATTTATATTTTTATTTATATAGAAATGTGCCCACACGTGGGGAAAGTGAGGGGAGCTAGATGCGAGGTGCATAATATGAAACAGTAGTCCAAGGGCTTTCTAATGATGTATCGTATGATGGGTTTTGGAAAAAAAAAATTTAAAAAGCGCCCCTGTGGGGGTGGCGGCAAATGGGGGGTGGGGCAGCGAGGTTCATCATAATTATATAACAACATTTACGTATTCGAATGCAACTCGATTCGTGAATTTCAAAGTAATCGGTGAAGAACTTTCCGAGATTAGGGATTGTGAAGAAACGAACATTTACATTTTTATTTATACGAGTTGGAACCCGTCGAAATTCGACGAATTAAAATGTTTAGAATGGAACTGTTAGATCAAATTTATAATAAACCTACAAAAAATAATTACAATAAAAAATTCATCTCGCATTGGTTGTCTAACTCTTAAAACAAATAATATTTTTAACCTAAAATTATCAAAATATTATTTCCACAAACTTCAACTGCTTAAAATATTGATAAATTAAACTGTATTACAATATGAAATCAATATGAGTAATTATCTTGAGGTTATCGATTGAAGTTCTTATGTTTGTTTTTACGGGATGAAAAATCAATAAAAAGTATTTCGATTTGTCACATCATAAAATTTTCCCCCATAACATTTAAACTGTACGTTATTTTCACATTCTCAAAATTTACATATGCACCACTCAAATTCACAATTTAAAAATATTTTAACACGCAATAGATTATTAATGAATGTATTTCCAAACTTAAAGTCATGTTTGTCCAATACAAATTTTCATGTGAACATTCCCACAAACTTTAAGTTCTAATCTCAGTACCCGCGAAAATTTACCATTCCGAAATTTCCCTTTACTTGCCATAGTAATTGGCCATTTAGTATTGGTCAAATATTTAGTTTTATCAAAGAAAATGATCGTTTTGTTTTAAATATGACATCATTATTACTCACTGAATCATTTTGCCCAAAGTCTCAAACTCAGTATCAGCGTAATTTCAATCTTTTGATTTATAAAGAAGAATGCGTGTTTTTTTTTTTTTTTTTTTTTTTTTTTTTTTTTTTTTTTTTTTTTTTTTTTTTTTTATGGCTGACGTTATTTTCTGTTCAAAAATTAGACAAAAGTTACTTTTATTTGTAATGTGAAAATGGCATCAAAAAGGATATAATTAATAAAAATAAATAAACCATGACTATTTTTCCTTTACTTTTAATAGAAATGGAGTACTTCAGTTGCCACAATTACAAAATTGGAACAAAAAACTATAAAAAAATTAATATCTTAAAAATAAATTGAGATAGAGCTTTCAAACAAATTGCATTTAAAAGTACATTTTTTTTGCCTATACGACGGTGTAAAAATTGAAACTATGCGATGTTTAGAAGTTTAAAAATTTGCAGTAGCGAAAAATGCAAAACCGAAATTTCATTTCAAATTTCAAAGTGTTGCCATTCGCAGAATGAAGTATCCGTTAAGCGCAGATATGTTTGTCCTTTATAATATAGATCGATAATGTAATGTTATTAAAATACACTGAAAAAGATATTTCCCTATTGACCTTAGTAAAACGGAATACTTTTGAGTGTCGCTGTAAATTAACCACGAATCATAAACACTTCATTTTCAATTCCGTACATGCCGTGAACTCCCAAATTTTAATAACAAATATCAATTAGTAGAAATAGGGTATATTTTTGAGACATAGAGCATGAACAGAGGGGCAGACAAACAAAATTCATAAACAATCTTCAGCCATGTAGCTAAGTGTTAAAATTAAAAGATACAAAGTCAAATATGGGATTAAAAAAAAATTATAGTCCCTCTGTGTTTGTCATCTCTATTTTTTTTCATATTTCATACACTTGTGATATAACTGTTCATAAAAAATTGTGAATATATTTCACTATTGTAGAAAAATTTACAATACTTTTACAATAAAAATTAAAATATGATAAATCCTCACTTCGTGGATGGGCTTAAAATTAATTGTTATTAAGGGAATAAATATAAGAAATAGTACTGTAATAAACATATAAATCAAACATAACAATGTATTTTAAGATGAAATGTCATATCACTGATCAATAAAATTTAGAAGGTTTGAGGAAATGTTTTAATGTGTATCGCCATATATAGAGAACAGAATCAATAGTTAATTATATTAGTTTAATCCGCGTGATTATCCTCTTTAATAAAAATCTACATGTTATTGACTGTTGGCTTTTTCGCTAATCGTTGCCACAGATTGATCTCGGAAAATGAAATATTTGAAGTTACTTTAAAATTTAATAGCTCGAAAAGTATTTGTCAGAAAATTGTTAGACAAACAGTGTTAGAAAGTTAAAAATTCTATTTTTTTTATATAAATTACAAATCGGATGATTATGCCGTTTTTCAAATATTGAATTTCAAAAATTACCAAATTTCACAATGGAGTACTATTGTGGCCTTGCGTGTGTACTGGCTATTGCATGAGTCACAAATTATAGTAGCATTGTTATTCTGTTAAAATATAAAATAGTGAATTATGACGTCACGAGTGCATGATTTTTATAATTTTTTTTTAATTCTCGACAAATACTAGACGCGCCATTTCTTTTTAGTTGTGAATAATACAAGTTAATTCGCGTATGACCTCATATTTAAAACGAATATATGGTTATTGCATGGCTTTTACAAGAGAAAGTGATATCATGAAGGGCTTTTCAGGAATTTACATTTCTTTTTCAATTTTTTTTTGAAGAATCAAGACTATAATTATCTGGGCTTAAAAACATTTTTTTAAAATACTGGTATAAAAGGAAAATTTCTCAAGGTTTTCACTAAATTAAAAAAGAGAGCAAATTTGCGCGAGATTCCTCGTCCGTACGGTGTTTAATTTTATAATTGATTTTTCTAATCAAACATGTTTAAAATCCCAGGCAACGCGAGGTATTTCAGCTAGTAGGATAATGGGATTCAACAGTACTATATGTTTCAAAATATTTCCACTCGTAAGCAATGTAGAAACAGATAGACGGACGCTTAAGTAATAAATTTGCGTGCATCTTCTTCTTCAAAATATCATTTCATGATATAATAGTATGATCTTTGATAGATAGTTTAAAAATAAATTATTGTTACTCTCTAACCAGTGTTTGTACGGTTACCGTTATTTTCAAGGCTAAATATCAGTATTTTTTTATAGAAAAAATAAATGTATTTTGAACGCGCGAAATTCCCTCATATTTAAGGAGAGATTTTCTATAAGAAAATACTGGTTCCGAAAAATTTCTTATTCTGGAAATTCAAGGACCCGTACGAAACCTGTCTAAAGGTTTATCTTCATATAGGAACTTTGAATATACGATATGCAACGAATATCGCGTTCATATAATTGCCACACATTCCAAACTTCTAATTTTTAAGGTTCCATATTCTCAAAAATTTTCCATACATGACGACAGATGTTTGAGGTCAAAATTATCGTATTCCTAATCAATAAAATTTAGAATATTTATGGGATTCGACTAATTCCTGACGCAAGAGATAATAAGGAGAGATCAATAGCTAATTATGCTAGTTTAGAGTCCATGTGACTATCTTCAACACCCTTAAACACCAATATATATGATTCCAAATTTTCTCGTACTGAATAACGTAGACTAAATAAGGGGTGACGGTGACCATTAGAGTAGCAATTTTTATTGCTTTTTTGCTTGAAAAGTTTAAAATTTGTACGTTGAAATTTAACCCGATTTTGCAAAATCCATATATAACAATAAATTTTAATATTAAAGGTCATAGGCCTAATCAATAAAATTTAGATTTGCGAAATTTATTTGTGTCGGCAGCGATAGGAAACTGCAATCAATAGTTAATTATAAAAGTTTGGTCCAAGTAATTTTAAAGGATAATGTGATACAAGAAATAATGTTTCAAAATATTTCTATGGATAAAGAAGATAGAAACAGAAAAAAATAATAAGAAATGATTTTGCATGCTTCGCTGGGCTTAAAATAGCATTGCTATCGTTGCGATATTATTTGCATTGAAATGCATTTACTTTTTATTCTTATTAAATAGCAGATTTATTTGCCCATTGCTAACATATTTACGCATGAAAATTTTTTTCTCAAATTTCTTGGTAAAATCACTTTAAAATGCTGCAAAATGAACTGGAAAAATACTAAAAAAAATTACGCTAAAATATTTTTGTATTTATTTGATAAAATGTAAATGTACTAAATATGAGAATATTCATATGTTAAAAAATGCATAATTATATGTTTCGTCTAAATTTATATGAATTAAGCTTTTAAATTGTATACTATATACTATAATTAGTATTTTTATGAACTATTAATAATATATTTATTTCTTTACAGAGACTAATAACATTATAAATATTATAAATAATAAATTAGGAAGAATCTTATTTGACGTTAAAAAACAATTTATTTCAAAATCATTTTGAAAAGGACTTTACATAAATAACTGCCTCCTAAAGGTCTAATAGAAATATGTACCCATTTGCACCTTGCATCCTATATTTTGTACGTTACCATAAAAAACAGGCTTTAGCATATAAATTCGCAATTAAAAAAAAAAAAAAAAAATACGTATTTCAAAGAATTCAACAAGCTAAGATTATGGCTTATTTATTTGGATTCTTGATATAAAAAATACAAATAAACTTACTTTTTGCATTTCGTATCTTGAAAAATGAAAAATCTGTAAACGCAGAAAAAAGGCCATAATTTAACCAAATAAATATCAATCTTATGCTGTCATCTACCGGTAATAGATAAAGGCATTTATAGACAATTACTTCATGCAATTTTCCTGTTGTAAGAAACATTAAAAGAAGAAACATTAAAAATTTTTTTTAATTCGAAGCGACCCAAAAATGGGACTTTAGGCCAGGGTTGCCGGCTTTTAGCCAGGCCAAAAAAAGCCGGCCGGCTTTTTTTGGTTTTAGCCACTTAAAAAAAGGCGGCTTTTATTGAAAAAAAGCCGGCTTTCATTTTTGAAAGTTGGTTTACAGCTAATTCGTTTTAAATTTGGAACAATTAATTTATAATACACTTATAAATATTTTCTACTAAGAAAATTATAAATTTCTATTAAATTTTGTCAAATAAATAAGTCTTTTATAACTGCTAGAAAGCAACCGTGAAGACATTATGTCTGAAAAAAATACATAAATATTGAAAAGAATATAAGTTAGACTCCAAACTGGTGTTTTGAAGTTCTGTATTACATAGCTCCACATAATGGTACACACATGGTAATAACACACAATGGTAATAACACATTTTAAAAATTATATTTAATTAAACAATGACAAAATGTAGCACATCAAAATGGAAACATTCTTATGTGTCCATATGGAGAGTTAAGTTATAAATGTTAAATGAGAAATTAGAAAGGATATAATACTTGAGGAGAGTTTGGTACATAAGTGTATAAAAAATACACCATTTAAACAAGAAAAAAAATAAAATAAAATTTCTCTAAGTAAAATTTTGAAAAGCTTGTTTCTAAGCATATTCATAATATTTTTAATAGTGAGAAATGATATTTTTATTATATGACTATGTATAATTTTAAATATTTACTAGAAATAAAGTAAGACTTGTATATTAATAGCTCTTAAAATTAACTAAGTAATAAAACATGTAACTAAGTAACAATTGTCCTCTTCAATTTTATAAAGCTGTAAAAATGAAAAAAATTCAGGGGGTGGGGGAGGGGGGTTAAAGGTCAGTCAGTGGAAACCAGATAAAGCAGTTGGTATGGCGCTTTTAAAATTTAGCTGACATATTTGCAATTCTAACTACAAATTACTAGCAAAACCATCTTAAGTTTTATTCCAATATTAATGTCTTCATTATTGAGAAATTGGGTTAATTATTAAACTCTAAATCAATTAAATGTCATTAAAACTAATTAAAAACACTTTAAAATGTGTAGTGTATAATTACAATGCTTCATTGTATAAAATCCAATTATGGCCAAAAAAAGCCGGTTAAAACCAATAAAAGCCACCGGCGTGGCTTTTTTTAATTTTAGCCGACTTTTCTGCAACCCTGGTGGGGCGTTAAATGTCAGTGTAAACCAGATAAAGCAGTTAGTATGGCCCTTTTAAATTTTAGCTGACATATTCGCAATTCGGACTACAAATCACTAGCAAAATGATCTAAGTTTTATTCCAGTATTGATGTCTTCATTATTGAGAAATTGGGTTACTTATTAATCTCTAAATCAATTAAACGTCATTAAAACTAATTCGAAAAACTTTAAACTGTGTAGTTTATAATTACAATGATCAATTGTATAAAAGCCAATTATGGCCAAAAAAGGCCAATTTTGGCCAAAAAAAGCCGGTTGAAACCAATAAAAGCCGCCGGCGTGGCTTTTTTTAATTTTAGCCGGCTTTTTTGCAACCCTGGTAGGGCGTTAAATGTCAGTGTAAACCAGATAAAGCAGTTAGTATGGCCCTTTTAAATTTTAGCTGACATATTCGCAATTCGGACTACAAATCACTAGCAAAATGATCTAAGTTTTATTCCAGTATTGATGTCTTCATTATTGAGAAATTGGGTTACTTATTAAGCTCTAAATCAATTAAACGTCATTAAAACTAATTCGAAACACTTTAAACTGTGTAGTTTATAATTACAATGATCAATTGTATAAAAGCCAATTATGGCCAAAAAAGGCCAATTTTGGCCAAAAAAAGCCGGTTGAAACCAATAAAAGCCGCCGGCGTGGCTTTTTTTAATTTTAGCCGACTTTTTTGCAACCCTGGTAGGGCGTTAAATGTCAGTGTAAACCAGATAAAGCAGTTAGTATGGCCCTTTTAAATTTTAGCTGACATATTCGCAATTCGGACTACAAATCACTAGCAAAATGATCTAAGTTTTATTCCAGTATTGATGTCTTCATTATTGAGAAATTGGGTTACTTATTAAGCTCTAAATCAATTAAACGTCATTAAAACTAATTCGAAACACTTTAAACTGTGTAGTTTATAATTACAATGATCAATTGTATAAAAGCCAATTATGGCCAAAAAAGGCCAATTTTGGCCAAAAAAAGCCGGTTGAAACCAATAAAAGCCGCCGGCGTGGCTTTTTTAAATTTTAGCCGGCTTTTTTGCAACCCTGCTTTAGGCATAAATGGGTTAAATAGCTTGGAAAACTTATCTTTTGTTAGAATATATTTTTTTAGAATAATGAGACGCCCGTTGTTGCCCGGACACGTGATAATAATCTTAAATAAACGTCAGATTTGTATGATTTTATATCTTCAGCACGGTTTTCTAAAAAATTATGTTTTAACCCTTAAATGCCTGATTTTTCAAAAATCATGGTAATAATGTTTTTCAGCTTTCATTTTTTAAAAAAATCATGGGAAAAATACTTAAAAAAAATCATATTTTGTTTTAAGTATAGTTTACGGCTAAAAAACAGTTTGTTACTAATCGGCAATACTGGTGTTTAATTGAAAAAATAATTTCCCTTGATAAAATTCTATAATATTAAACACACAAGAATTTTAGGAACTATAATAAAAAATAAATTTTACTTGCTCACTGCAGGTCAAAATAGGGTATTTTGCAAGCTTCCAAACAAAACAAAAAGAACAAGTAGCAACAATTGAAAAAATAAATCAATCTTTATTCTTAAACAGCACAAGTGTTGCCATCTGCATGTTGAAAATCGACTTAATAATATCTTCAGAATGTATTTTATTGGCAATATTAGGCATTATAGCTTCAATATTATTGTAATAGTATTTTAGAGCCTAAATTGGGTATGTTGCCGAAAAGCAACACCAGGCATTTAAGGGTTAAAAGAAAATCTTTCAAAACTATCCTCTCCGGAACAAACCTCATATCAGAAGCTGCATATTTTTTCGGGCAAATATATATATATATATTTAGTTGCAAAAGGTTTCTGTTTTCTTTTATTTTTTTACATATAGAATCATTTAATATTAAAAATAAAGGAGGTCTTAATTTCCAATCTCTTTCAAATTTTTATGAGTTATAAATATAATGTTTTTAAACTTACTTATAATTTTTATGCAAAATTATTGATATTTATTTGTAAAAACGTTAACAAAATCGACCCGCATATTCAACTAATGATGAAATGTTTAGAAGATTTTAACTGTTTTTACAAATATTTGGAATCCTACGAATATTTTGAGATTTCTATATGTGATATAAATAAAATGTCCAAAGAATATGCAAATTACTGTTTTCAAATACCGACATTTAGTTTTTTCCCAGAACAAAGAGTGTCTGGAAGAGTCGCTAAGTCCCTTCCATTCACGAATGCTTTAGAAAGGGTTAATATTAATATTTTTAAAACTAAATATGTCGTTTAGTGAATGTATCACACAATTAATAGATATAGATATTTTACAATCATTTATAAAACAAAAAATAAATTAAATTAAAGCTTTCGACAAGTTTACATTAACCTCTTAACGGTCGCATTGAATTACGGTTTAAAAATTCAAATTGCTTATTGGCACCACTTTTTTGAAAAAGAAATACCCACCTTGTTTAATTACAGGTAAAATGATATCCCGATAAAGGCAATTGCACTACTTTATAAAACTGGTGGAAATCAAACAAACTGAATAAAAGACACAGCCCGTGAATATCACGGGAGCGAGATTAAGGGGATTAGAATTAAGGGGTTAAACAAGTTTTTTATATTAGTATTACACAATACAGTCTGCTGTATCTAACAGTATAATAAATGAACTGCCTTGCTGTTCTAATAGTTTTAATTATTTTCATTTGCTCCCCTCATTATATCGTTAGTTTTTTTTTTTAATTATAGTAATATATTTATTATGTGATTATTTTGTTTACTTTATAAATCACACATTTTTATTAATATACAAATCCATTCTCAAGTTATTTCAAAAAAAATAATCTAAAAAAAAATTATAATATATATTATTAAAACAAAATAAACAGCCTGCTAAAAACAGTAACAATGGGGAGAGCGATAGGCATTAAACAGCAAACTTTATGATTAAAAATTATATATATATATATGTGTGTTACATTATTAGATCTAATTCCGCGATTTCCTTATCTTATTCTAAATTACTACTTTATATTCACTAAATCTTTATTATTAAATAATCTCTATCGTTAACTCTGTTAAATTCCCTTTAATTTAATTCTCACTTGTCTTAATCGCTTAAATATTACGCTTTTAGTATTCTTAAAATTAAATGTTCCATTTTTCTTTCGATATTATTCTTTTAGCTTCCATTTTTACTTCCCGCGCATTTTTGATGTTATCCTTTTTTCCTCCAAATTCATCCGCTAGTTCTGTTCGCACTCTTTATATGACGTGACATTCTTAATTATTCATTGGTTGAGAGCGCGACTACGTCATATTTGTATCCATACATTGAAGGAACAAAAAGTTGATACTCGCTGTGTTTCAGCAGATTTGAGTCGTATTTCCAGTTTTCATCCATTCCCTGGTCACCGTACTATTATTCGATTATCTGGAACTTTGTTTAAACCTAATTACTACTACGGAGCGATGGCTAATTATCTTGGTGAAAACTGCACTTTTTGAAAGATGTTCTAATAAAGTGCTTAGTTGATAATGAGTTGTTTCAATTTCTTCTGGGGAAACTTCACGGAACGATGCATTCCGTAGTTTTCACTCGACAACTGCATTTCAGCAATTGGTTCTACTAACATAACAGTTTCGAATTATCTGTTCTGACCACTTCTTTTACGCCATTATCGCTGCATGTCATCCACAACTACTATTGTGACAGCCAGTACGGGATTTTCATTGATAAAGCCAATCCAATATTGCTAGAATGCAACATATATATATTTAAAACCCACAATTTTAAATTATTCAGAAAATCAGTAACTCGCTAAGAAAATTGAATTTTACAATACATCTTATTACCGTATCAAACTAAGCGTATTATTAAATTACTTTATGTTAAATATATGAGGTATTTTCTTTTATTATAAAGAGTTTGCCATTTGTTTTTGTACATTTACCAACACGCGTTTTCGAAGAATCATTATTAATAGTTAAGTTTAAAAGAGAAAAATGCATTCTGGAAAATAAAGAATGTTACGTAAGGTGATAATATTAGAAAACTGTATGACAAAGGATATGATATGTAATAGAAAAATTTTAAATCAATATCAAAATAATGGGAGAAACTTAATTTAATGAGACATTTTCTTGCGGCACAAATCTATTTTTTTTCATTTACTGATAAAGAGATAAATGGTTCTATGTCACATCTGAACTACAAATTTCTCAATACTGTATGTTACTTCCTTCGATTATCTGCTTTTAAAAGTGAGAAATAAATAGTATTTTTAATAGTCTCTATCGGTAAGGAAGTTAAATAATTAATCCAGACTATCCATATAACAGAAAATTTCTTTAATCAGCTTCCGCACTAAAGTGAATAAAAAATATTTTCAAACTGTGGTTTAATACAAAATAGAAGTTACTACTTAGTTGGTAAATCAAGCTGATAAACTAATAACGAAATTAATATTGGATTCATATAAATTAGCATGCTTAATCAATTTATTTAAGTGTCCTCCAATGTATTATAATTTCAATTTGTAGCTGTTATCAATTGTTTAATATGGTTCAAAGCATTATATTCACTTCATTTACTCCGCATTTCGTCGACAATCTAGCATATTATTCCTTCAAACTCGAACATTTTGCAAAATTTTGTCATAAACAGGGCTCGCAGCGTTCCTAAAATTTTCGCACTTTGCTACCACTAAATTAAAACGATAATCTTTGTTGTATAGTTCTATAATAGATGTTAAAGGAATCTACCACGAAGAATTCTTATTTAAAATACTGGTAGCAAACTGCGAAAATTTTAGGAACGGTGCGAGCCCTGCATAAAACATAAACTGAAAGTCAATTTTTAAAAATCATTATTAATAAAGAATTACGAAATGCAATTCATTTTTCGAATACATAATATTTTAACTTTATAAAAAAAATATTATAGTTTAATAAAGCTATCTTATACATACAATATCCTAAACATAGTCCATTTTAAATTAAATTAGAAAGAGACATTCGAAATACTATGATATAAATTAGAAATAAGTGACAATTTTATAAGGCAGTTCCTAAATTTTGTATACCGCAATTAAAGAAAAAAAATGAATATGTTTATCAATAGATTCTGACAACAGTAATTATAGAAAGGCAGCACTTACAGTGTGAAAAAAATTAAAAATCACTCATTTTTTACATTATATAGCCTTAAGTTGTTTAAAAGCATAAAACATTTTTAAGTTTTGAAGATTTGTATTGAGCAATTTTAATGATTGAATCCGCCATTTATATCAAACTTCAAAATGTATTAAAAACATTTGTGAGGGAAAATCCATGAAATTATAATAAATACAAGACACTAATTGGATTTTAATATTTATTATGTTTAATGAGTTACTGGATATTAATGTTCCTATGCCTTTTTTAGACGCAATGCAACAATTAGATTACTTTGTTTACATTATAAAACATTGCCACACATTATCGCAAACTATTTGGAAAAATAAAATGCTCCAGAATCAATAGTAATTGTCGATTTTAATAAGTCAAAGGAAAAAAATAGGAAAATAAATAACGTTAAAGATTATGATAATATTAACAAGTCGGAAAATTATACGTTAAATAAGGCAAATGAGATGCGTTTGTACTATAACTAGTTTTATAAATATTCAGATCTTGGCGCAATAGTTTTGCATTCTTATGCAAAACTGCATGAATACAAAATTTATCACAATTCTATATATTGCATTGAGTAATACGGTAATAATATTACTCCATCTTAAATAGGACGTAATCACCCTGGCAACATAGAATCATTACCTATCATGGGATATCTTTAAATTAATTACACATGATAAGATTTAATAGAATCAAAACAATTGTTACTAATATTATTTTAAGTTTTCATTCGATTTTCAAAAAATTTGAAATGGCTCGACAAAATTCAACAACAATTAAATATATTAAATTTTAAACCATCCGGCAGGGTACTATTTTAGATATTATATGCGAACAGTCGGACCGACTGGCGAACGAACCAGGCGACGACTATACGTGCTACGTATTTATACAGTTACGAACGCACCAAAAAACAGCATTTATGACAAAATATATCAAAGAAAACAATAAGGAATGCTGTAAAAATAGACAAAAACAAAATTTATTAACACATTTCCTTACCTTACAAATCTATCTTATTTACTGAAAGAGAGATAAATGATTTTCATTCAAATCTGAACCACATATCTAACAATGTTTCTTGTTATTTCTTTCCAAACACACATTATCTGTTCATAAAAGTCAGAAAGAATAGTTTTTCTTTGTATCCTCCATCACAAAAGAAGTGGAATAATTAATGGAGTCAGTACGTGTAACAGAAGAACTTCTTTTGACTTAATTGGGGTAAGGAAACGATATCTTTAAACTAGGAATTAGTATCAAAATGGAGTGACAGTGATATTTAGTTAATGGAAAATGCATATTAACGAAAACAATCATTGTTATATATAAATATATATTAATATGCAAGAAGAACTATCTAAAAATACTTATATTAAGGGGTCTCAGGACTCTTAAAACTTCAAATGTTTCGAAATTTAAATTTTTTTAGATGTTAAATTCCTATTTTTTTCTGAATCGTTTTCTTGAAATTCCCATTAAAACAGAAGTTATGGCTTTTAGAATTATACTGCTTAACAGCTGAAGCGGCGTTTCTAAAACTTTGAAGTCCTTTTTCTACAAATGACGTTTTGGGGCAAAACGCGCACGATATCTCAAAACTTCTGAATATTTTTTAATGAAATTTTCAAAACATATGTTTTATGTTAGTCTGTATAAACGGAAACTAAAATTTGTTTTTTGTTGTGCAAAAAAATATTTTTGTTAGGCGATTATACTGTTGAAGTTTTCAAAAAATTTCATTATCTATATACAACTTTGTATTAAAATATAAAAGATGCTTTAAATACAATTTTTTTTAGGTTCAGAGTAATTATTGTAATCTTAAGTATAAGCACGCACCAAAATTTTCATTCTAGTTGCAAAACTTATTTTGTAATCATGCGCGCAAGCTGTCATACCAATTTTCTGTTCGTCAAATGTCTGACAGTTTGGAGTCCACTATAAGTAATAATTCCGTATCTTACAGTGTTTTAAATACATGAAATGAAAGAAATTACTTATATCTTTCATTCCAAATAAAAATAGTATTTTAAAATCATATACAATTTAAGATATTAAATTTTGAAAAGTGTCCTTTTTCATTTTTTCCAATTTTAAGAATCCTGAGACCCCTCAATACATACTTTAATGTAAATATGTATTAGTGAAGTATCTATATTATAAAGGGCAAACGTGCTGGAACGTAACGCTGACGTTAATTTGACGGTGGCAATAGTAGACGATTAAATTTAACTTTTATTAACTTTATCGAAATTTCTTAAACTATTAAATACCGTACATTTTCAATTTGTAAATCGTCGAATAGGAAAAAATATGTACTTTCAATTTCAATTTTTTTGAAAATTATATAGCAATTTATTTGAAAACTGTATCACAATATACTAAATTATCATAGTTTTTAAAGCAATTTTCAAGCATGACTTTTTTTTTTTTAAATCTATCTCTATCATACGCAGAGGATTACGAACGATAAATCCATTTGCACTTAATTTAATATAAATAGCTCATCATTCAATTCCACCTTATATTCCATAGCGAAATTAAGTGGTCTCAGGACTCTTAAATCTTGAAAAGCTTGGACATTTTATTTTATATATATATATATATATATATGGTAAACTCCGATAATCTTTTCTGAACATTTGGATATAATTGTTTCCTTGAAATTCCTATTTGAACAGAAGTTGTGGTTTTTAGAATTATACCCGCTCAATAGATGAAATGGCGTTTCCGAAACCTTGAAGTCATTTTTCTCCAAATGACGTTTTTAGGCATAACTCGCACGATGTCTCGAAAACTTCTAATTTTTTTTTTTTTTTTTTTTTTTTTTTTTTAATGAAATTTTCTAAATGCATGTTTCATGTTAATCTATATAAACTGAACCTAAAATTTCCTTTTTAATGTTCAAGGAAAAAAATTTAGGTGATTTTACTGTTTAAATTTTTAAATCATTAGCTAAATATAACTCTGTATTAAAAACATAAAAATGCTTTAAATACAAATTTGTTTAGGTTCAGGATAATTATAGTAATATTAAGTATAAGTAGGCATCAAAATTTTCATTCCAGTTGTACAATTTATTTTGCTATTATCCAGTTTTCTGCTTGTCAAATGTCAGACAGTTTGGACCCCCATGTAAATGCTAATTCTGCATTTTGCAATTTTTTAAATACATGAAATGAAAGAACATACTTATATCTTTTATCCCAGTGAATATTAGGTTTTAAAATCATATACATTTTAAGATATTAAATGTTGAAAAAGGTTTTTTTTTTTAATTTTTTTTCCAGTTTCAAGAGAACTCAGACCCCTTAAAGCCTTCACCAATCCATAAATAAAACAGTAAAATATAAATAAAACACAAACTTAAGACATGTTACCTAATATCATATTTAATCTATTGAAATGAACGGAATGAAAAAGTCAGATTGTAAATTGCCATTTTTTGGGATTTCACCGGTTGTTAACTTCTGACGTGAAGCCAGTATGAAAATATCGCTTTGAATAGATTTCAAGTCTTTATTTGAACGCAGTATTACTGCTTTTTATATAAATAAGATTTTTACTATTTATTAATGGATATTCTAAAATTCATGAAATGCAAAAGCCTATTAGAGTTATCATTAAAAAAATATGTAGACTCGCGCGAGGCTTTCTAACCGCAAACTATGATATTATTGCTTGATACCTTTTAATTAATCTATGGCTAACTGCAATTCTTTTTATTAAACGACTTATTTTGACGATATATAAGTATACTATTTCAAAAGCTGATTGCAGGACCTTTCGAAAAATACCTCATCCATCGCCATGTCTTTAGTATGTGAAAAGAAAAAAGGTGTTAACATCAGAAATAATATATACGATGGTTTACACCTGTATTCTGTAACACGGGAAGCCCAGGTCCCCCCCCCCCTTTTGTTACTCTAAAACTAGAAGTCGTGCTCATAAAACAACCCGTATAAGCTTCAACATCTTTTGTAAACGAACGCAGTTATCACTACTACATTTTTTGGTAAACATCGTGTTCAAGAACTACTCCGTTTATGCTCATTTCTTTTAATTAGTCACAAATATATTGTGAATCCTTATGTGAATATATCTGTCTCGAAATACGCATTTGTGGCGGGAGTGGTTTTACGTACGCAACCTTTTATTATATTTAGATGATCTATTTGATATTTTGTTATTGTCTGGCATAAGTGTTTAGAAAGATCAGTACTGGAAAAAAGTTTTATAAAAATAAATTAAAAGAAGCATTTTAAAATCCGTTTTGTTAAAAAATTAGATATTAAAATAAAAATCTGTATTTTCAGATTACTCAAGGCAGTTATTGCGCAATACTCAAGCTTTTTTTCATAACAACTACACAACTTGTTTATTTATAGTACAATGTATAAAATTTTGACATTTTTTTTATAAATACACTGTAAAAATCCTCCTTTATACGCTTACTCTCCCCTAACAATCGTTGACGATATTTTAACTTGACCATCTCACAGCGAATCACAAAAGATTTTGAAATTAAAGCTGAAACTGGAGCCAAATTCTAAAATTCAAACTGCATTTCGGTGAAAAAGCGAGAATTCATCATATCTCAGTTGCTTTTATTTTTTCTTGTGGTGACGGAATTTTTGATTCGAGCCACTTTCTTTCAAACCGGGAAAATGTTAGAACCGAATCAAAAACTGACGGTACATTAATTAATCAAAGGTTACAAAAAGAAAAAACATCACGAAATCACACGAAATCACAAAATATTCATAAAATGAGAGAGAAGTTCAGGCAACTTTGCTGCTGACTTTTTAAAATTTTCTAATCAAAAAATTCTCAAGGTATTTTCAAAACTTTTATTTTGAATTTCAAAATAAGTGATAATAAGGGCGCTTAATGTTAAAATATTAAAAACAACTTTTATGACTAAACACTAATCACCCACTCGTGGACAGCTAACCTTCCGGTATAGGAGTTGATTAGTCTACGAGGGGAAAACACATGCCCACTTTTCTGCGGAGGGCCCAATACCCGGGAACGAACCCGGAAGCACCAGCATGTTGGAAGACCCTCATAATATGCTTGCTGAAGCAACTTGGTCGCTCTGGAATTTAATGTGAGTATTTACACTAAAAATTTAAGATAGGACGATTTTTTAAGATAAACAATAATTAATAGGATAATATGAGACAGCTTGGTTAAAATGACAAAACAAACAGAATGACTAATAAACAACTTTTATGACTAAGAAGATTATACATAGCTATAAAGATAACCGTCAAAAATGACGGTTAATGAGATAACAATATATATACAGTTTTCTCTATTTCGCCAAGGCCCCTATACTGAAAAAGCACCGAGAATTTAATTTCTGTATCTGTCTATGTAAAGCACATTAAAATCTTACAGTTAGGATCTCAGATAGTACAGCGACGTCTTGTGTTATTTTATTAGTGGCATTTGATTGAAGATGTAAAGACGTACATTTTCGTACATTACACTTTAAATTCTGACCAATAGATTTTGAAAAACACCTTAAATGCACGGAATTTAAATTAAATTTCGGTGAGCTCGATTATGAAAAATTAATGAGTTTCAATGGAAATTTCGCCAAATTTAGCCAGCTATCGCCAAGGTGACGTCATATATGGCAACTTATTTTTGTCGCCAAATTTGGCGAAATCATACAAAGTTAGCCAAATTTTGGCTCTATTGTGGTAACCTATTGTGGCTGATATTAGCATAGATTAATATATAAGATGGGACATTTACAGCAAAATCTGTAATGGCAACAGTACTAGCGTCACTACCGACAAGGGGGAAGAATTAACAAGCCTCCGAAATTTATCTATATTGAAGAAATATTTTTGCGCTCTATGTTTTGAGTATCAATTCTTTCCTAAAACGAAAAAGAGGCAGACGATATTCTATTTATGCTTTATTTATTTAGCTGCTTTTTAGGTGCGTTCGTAATTATATAAATACGTAGCACCTATAGTCGTCGTTCAGTCCGTCCGTCTGTCCGTCTGTCCGTCCGTCTGTCCGTCCGTCTGTCTGTCCGCATGTAACAGAGCAAACACTACCCAACCGAATGGTCTGAAATTTCAAATATATGATTGTTGCAAAATTTTGTCGAGCCATTTCAAATTTTATAAAAATCGGATGTATAGTTTAATTACAGGGACAGTCAAAAGTTTTTCTTTACATTACGGCCAATGGGAAAAATTATTGCAAGTGCATTTTAATGATATTAGAGCCTTCCGAATGATCTGAAATTTTAAAGATATAACTGTTGCAAAATTTGGTCGAGCCATTTCAAATTTTAGGAAAATCGGATGTATAGTTTAATTACAGGGACAGGCAAAAGTTTTTCTTTACATTACGGCCAATGGGAAAAATTATTGCAAGTGCATTTTAATGATATTAGAGCCTTCCGAATGGTCTGAAATTTTAAAGATATAATTGTTGCAAAGTTTTGTTGAGCTATTTCAAATTTTAGGAAAATCGGATGTATAGTTTAATTACAGGGACAGTCGAAAGTGTTCCGTTACATTACGGAGAATGGGAAAAATTATTGCAAGTGCATTTTAATGATATTACAGCCTTCCGAATGGTCTGAAATTTTAAAGATATAATTGTTGCAAAGTTTTGTTGAGCTATTTCAAATTTTAGGAAAATCGGATGTACAGTTTAATTACAGGGACAGTCAAAAGTGTTCCGTTACATTACGGGGAATGGGAAAAATTATTGGAAGTGCATTTTAATGATGTATCAGACTATGCGCTTTATGAAGTGCAAAAAAGTATACATTCAGTACAATATGGGGTGCAAAAAATAATTATAAAACTAGTTATAGTACGAACGCACATCGTTTGCCACGTTTGACGAGCAATTTCCAACTTGTTTTTATCGTACTTGTATTGTTAAACTTTAACTTACAAAATGATAATTAGAGTAATATAAAAGGAAAACCCTATAAAATTTTGTTAAGAACATAAATATGTAAGTTTATGAGATATTGCAAAAAATCAAATTCAGGTATTGTGTTAATTTATTCATATCGAATAAAATTTTATTGAGTGTAATGTCAGTACCTCTATTTATTTTAAACTTTTAGATTTATATAATTCTAAACATTTGACGAACGTAATTTTTCCCCGTCTGTAATTTTATTATTATTTCTTACATGTTAATAATGTAAATATTGTTGAATTGATTGTACGCTATTTACATTAAAACAATGTTTTTACTTTATCTGTAAGAAAGTGGAAATACGTAAATTTTAAAAGATTATTGTAACGATTGTTTAATACGTTAAACTTCATAAATTAATAAGACGTCGTCTATAAAAATTTTCCTACCAAATGGGAATATTTATGAAATTTTCTGGGACTTTTAGAGTGCAATATTTCGTAAATTTTTATATTACACTATTGTTTTTCATACATAGCATCCAAGACGAAATTTTTAACTTGTTTTCAATGCACTTAAATCGTTCACTCATCATGTAACAACAACAACAACAACAACAACAAAACATGTATTCGTGCATGAACATAAAATAGATATAATATATATAAAATAGAATATCTATTCTATGTTCATGTATCGGTGTAAGATTCTATTGAAAACGCAGACATGCAACATTAAAAAAAGAAAGATCGCAATAAAGTAGATACTCAATAATAAAAATATTACAAGGATGGGGAGTTTCTTCCCCATTGTCACTAAAGGCACTACGATCGCAATCGCATTACCATTACGCCCTATGGAAATGTCCGATCTTGTATGTTAATCTATGGCTATTAGTACTTTTCAACAATTACTCGTTTTTGAAGCTCATACCGATTTCTGCTTAGGTACCCTAACATGGCATCGATGAATGAGGCGGTCCAACCGGAATTGTGAGGGACGCACAGAGACTTGGATTTCATATATAAATAGATTTCTCAAATTCAAATCAATAAGGACATGATTATCAAAACAAACACAGAAAACTAATCTTAATAAAACCTTTTCTTACCTCTGAAATCCATTTATTTTATTTTATGATCGAAAGATAAATGTTCCTCTATGAAATCTAAACCACATATCTTCCTGTGGTTTGTGTATCGCGTCTTTCCTGATACACATTATATGTCCGTAAAAGTGAGAATGAAAGCGTTTTCCTTTATATCCTCCATGAGATAAAAAGTGACCTGGACATAATGAAAAGATATCTTGAAACTATGTACATGATATCAAAGATATTTTGAAACTATGTATGTTTAGTACAAAAAGGAGGATCTGTTTTGTCGGATCAATCTAAAATAGAAATTAATAGAAATCATAAACTAATAAGTTTTGAATATATATGAGTAATTTATAAGTTTAAAAAATGGCGTTAATTTAGAAAAATTCATAAATTTCATAAAGAAATAATTAAACATGCGATTTATTTATTTATCTTTCTAAAACATTGTCACGCTTCTGATAGATATCAAAGCTACTCATGCACATTAATCCCTTAAGTTTTCTTTTATTTTTACACAATAAATTAAAAATAAGGACCTAACACCACCTTTTTTTTTTTTTTTTTTTTTTTACTAAAATATTTGGCTTTGTATAATCGAGAAAGGTATTTCATTTAACAAACCAAAGATTATAGTTAAATGGTATCCAAAAGTTTTTTATATCGAAGACAGCAAACACTTTTTATCCGAACGGCACTTGGGCAAAACAATTAAGGGGTTAAGAAGTTTTTTCAAGAAAATTGTCTCAAAGATATTTCTAATTGCTATGAATAAAACAGCGAAATGCAATTTGGAAATAAATTACGTTAAGGAATGTGATAAGAATGAGAACAATATTTATTATTGGAGATATCATATATTTTAAATCAATAATTATATATTTTAATTTCTTTATACACATTATTTGTTCAGAAAAGTGACAAAGCAACCGTTTTTCTTTATATTCTCCATCGAAAAAGAAGTTAGATAATTAATCGAGACAGTACATGAAACACAATGAAATGATATCTTGTATCTATGATTTAGTACAAAATAGAGTATGTGTTATGTTGAATCAATCGAAAATATAAATTAATTAATTTTGAATGTATAATATTAATGTTTAAGATTCAATTATTTTTATTATTTAAGAACGTACTCATTAAGGATATTTTTCATGCATAATAGTTAGCCGTGCAGAATTATGGCTCAAAGCGTTATATTAATTTTAATTACACGTCAATCGTTACATGCTAGCTAAAGCTCTCCATACCTTTAATAATACATTAGAAGGAATTTAAAAATAATAATAATAAAGAGAAAAAGTTTACACTCAGTTCGTAAAAAGAATTGCAAAGGAAATACCTGTAAGAATCTAATACCTAACATTTAACCCTTAATCTACTGACAGTACTTATAAGTATCATTGCAATAACTTGTTATAAAATTCATTTAATGCATCGATTAGTTGTAATAAAGTTTAGAATGAGTTACAGGTACATTACTTTATATTGTTCCAAAAGTATTATTGGTTACACAAAACAAAAATATTCTTAAAAGGATGATTTATTTTTTCTTTGCATCTTTTTAGCTATCTTGAGGTTTGGGGTGCGGGGTGGGGGATTTTCAATTCAGAAATATTTCTATATTTCTTTTGTAAGAACATTATATTTGTTCATTTCCTAATTCTACAAAATACTAAGAAAAATATTTAAAATAGAAAATTTGAGTGGGGTTATAAATGTTGCACAAAATCCTTATAAACTTAAATTTAATTTATCCTTCTAAATCCTTCAATCCTTCTAAAATCCTTCTAAAATTTATTAAATAATTATGTAAATCTTCTAATGCAGTTTAAACAATTCACGAAAAATACTTTAGAAGATAAAATTTTCATGAAATTATAATTCAGTACATAAAGGGATAAAGTCTTAGTTAACTAAATTTATTTGTTTATTTATTTATAAAATCAACTTAAGATTCAAGATTTTGTTTTAGTTTTTCTCTAAAAAATTTTTAATTATTTTCTAATTTTTCTGCAATTAATATAAAACACATCGTTTAGAAAATAAAAAAAATTTTTGTTTAACTACAATATATTTGCTATTTTTTTTTTTTTAAATTTATAAAACATCGCCACACTTCTGATCAAAATCTAAGCTACTGATGCACTTTCATAAGTTATTTCAAGAAATTTTCCCCCAAAGTTATTGCTAATTGCTAAGTTTAAAACAGCGAAAACAATCTGAAAATAAATAACGTTAAGGCCAATGTCAGACGGACGTCTTTTTGCACGCTTTTTTACTTACGTATTATCCCTTCACAATGCTAGCTGCATTGTGTAGGGATAATACGTAAGGAAACTAGTCGCTGGGGGCCACCGTTATACATACCCATCATGGATATAGATAATATAAAATAGGAAAATAAAACGTGATATTTGCTAAGCATTGTACCGTGTTACTTTTATCCATAATTTAATTTATTTGGACTGCCTTAAACATAATTAAAGCACAGATATAAAGCACCATATTGGCGCGATATTTTTATGACGCCAATGTCATATACGCAACGGGTACTTAACTGGCGCCAAAGTGTCGTTATTTTGCTTGATATGGTAACTATGGTTGATATGATAACAAACGTGGCGGTATTTGGCGACAGAACAAGGTCCCCCCTATGGTAAACCCCCTTATAGGTATGGAGATGCATTAAATGCTTGACATTTACGATAAGCCATTGTTGGCATTTAATCTTATAGTTTGGCGATAGTTTTTTGGTCGGCGGGGTAATCGAGTAGTACCGAATTGCGTAAAAGAAACATCCTTATAACTCGAAAAATTATAAACGTATTAACTAACAGTTTACTGCGTCGGATTAAGCGTCTCATTTCCAATTAAAATATATCTTTGAATTGAAATTTGAATAAAATACAGGGTCATGAAAAATCAAAATACGTGAAAAATAAAATTACAAATATCTCGGCAACTAATTATCTAATCGAGTTCATTCATGATGCAAAATTTATGTTTTATTATTGTCTTTTATCTTCCCTCCTTCAAATAAACAATTTCGAAAATTTTTGTGTACCTTCTATCAGAACGAATATTTCAAGAGTCCGAAAAAATAGTTCTGCTTAATTGAGGTTACTGATATTCAATAGGCTTCTTCCCATTATTACTCCCTAAGTACACACCGAATTTCAAGTCTCTATCTCAATTTTTTCGGGAGATAGAGCGATTACAGACACACACAGACATACAGACGGACGGACAATTTTTTTTCTAAAAATATGTTTTTCGGAATCTCCAGTTTCTGAAACGTGTAAATCCGTCAAAAAAATTTTGATTTTTAAAACGATTACAAGACTTACCCTCTACTACGTATGATGGGTAAGTAAAAAGCGTACAAAAAGACGTCCGTCTGAAATTAGACTAAGGAATGTGATAACAATATTTACGATTTGAGCTGCCATATATAAGACTGCTACTTTAAACCAATATCAATTGAAAGGAGAAGTAATTAAATTTAATAATATATACTGTTATTTAGATTACATTTATTTGTTACTGAGGGAGAGATAAATAAATCCCAATAAAATCTGAACCACATACATCCCAATGTTTCTGTTACTTTTATCACATTAGAGTTTACCCAATTAGCTTTCCATAAAAATGAGAAAAAAACAGTTTTCTTTATATTCTCTCTTGTACAAATCAATAATAAAAAAAATCAGATAATACGTGTAACAGAAATAATTCTTTTAACAGCTCCTTATGTAATAAAACTGCCTCTTGTAACTATGACTAATGCTCGTATTTACCATTTACCTCAACCTTGTAAACCTGGGTCGAAATATAGAATTGTATTCATCATTAATATGATTGGACTTCCGCCTCTATCAGGTCCAATCAAATTAATCGGGAATATCATTTGAGCGTCCAACCCAGGATTTCCTAGGTTGAGGTAGATGGTGAATATGAGCGTTAGTATCAAATTGAGCAAATATTTTGTGTAATGAATAGATAAATTTATAGCAAGACATCAATTTCGGATTTAATTTTTTAATATAAATGGATACATTATTCAGAGATGCTCCCAATAATGACAATTTTAATAAAATATACAGGGTGTTTTGTAAAAAAATCACTAAATTACAGATTAATCTTAACTTCAATGTAAAAAAAAAAGATAGGGAGAAAGTTTTAAGGCCGCTGATGACGTTATGGCTGTGTGAAGGAAGCACATTAAACACGGCGTTTAAAATGTCATATTTTTTTATGAACACATATATATAAAGTTTCCAACTCCTAATAATTTTATTGTGTATTAAGCACTTTCCTCAAAACCGAATGTTGGCTTTTAGGAAGATTTCATTCTCATAGTAACATTTTCAACTCTGTAATTAAATTTAAACATGCAAGTATAAAAATTGATATTAATATTAATTATTTTTATTTACCATGTTTGTCCGCGAAACAGGTTTTTTGAAGATGAAAATATTTACCTAGAAATTGATGGAATACGAAAGACGTATATTCCGGGTTAAGAAAACTGCTTAATACATTATAAAATGACACGAAAACGTTTCCGAAAATCCATGGCAGCAAAACAAACTTTCCTTTTTTTAAATGCTTTTTCTAAATATCTAAAACATTTTGTTTTGAGAGGTTTCGAAATATAAACAATGCGTCTTTGAATCGTGGTTAACTCGGTAGTGATTATTGTGAAACATCTTTCGTAGTTATATTACATTTTCCTATACGAAAAAACATTCGCATTTTTTTTTTTTTAGTTTGAGACTACAGTGCCATTAGTGTGCAACAGGCTTCACAATATTTGCCGCTAAATGGATTGATTGAATGATTGGTTGTTTTTATGGATGTTTTGTATGTATCTAAGAGGAGCCACATAGAACACTTATGAAATATCCAAACAATAAACATTGTGATTTCTGCTACATTCTTTTTAATGATCTTTTATTTTTAATTGTTTACAATGAAGTAATTGTCATATGTACGTTTGTCATTAGTTTTGAATCACAATGAAACTATAGAAAATTATCGCTCAAAATGTTGCAGTTATTTGAGTTATTTGACATATTGCGACAAAATTTCTTAATTCAGAAAGGAAGTACAGTAATTTATTAAGTTATTTTTAAAGTTTGTACCCAAAAATAGTCTAAAAATACTAAATTTATTAAACTAATGTTTATTTACATAATAAACACATATCATTAAAAAGGAATTATTTACAATGTAAAATTCCTCATTAATAACAGTACATTAAATCTGGAATTACCTTCTCTTTTTTATAAAATTATGCTTGCATTTTGTAATTCCTCACGATAATCCCAATTTTTTTCAAGAAAATTGATAAAGAATTTTTATTAATCGTCAAGTTTAAAGTAAAATAAAAGAAACAGAGAAATAAATATCGCTAAGTAAGATCTTAATAATAAAAAACAACATTTAGAAGAACTGATATTATATATAAACCCAATAATTGAAAATCCATGAGAAAATCAATATCAAAACAAAAGAAGAAAACTGAATTTAATAAGAATTCCCTTACCTATAAACCTATTTATTTTTTTTACTGAAATATGTATAAATGATTCTATAACATAACTAAACCGTACATATCACGAAGTTTCGAGTTTCTGCCTTCCAAAATCCCATTATCTGTTCATGTATGTGAAAAAGAAATAGTTCTTTATATTCTCAATTGGAAAATAAGTTATATAATTACTGGAGACAGTACATGTAACATACTTCTTTTATCTCTAATTTAATGAAATGTTATCTTTTAAATATGATTAAGTGTCAATATTGGCAGTTATTTTTGCTGGGTGAATGTAAAAGATAATTTAACAGTAAAATTTTAATTTTCGTTTATAACAATTATTACAGTTATAATACCTTTCTATAATTTTTTTTATCTTTAAATTAAAGATTTATATCTTATCATGAAACCAAATCATCAAATTTCAAAGTAGACAGTAAAAATATTCCGCTCGGTGTTAACGCATTGGAAAGTACAAAAAAGCAGAAAAACCAAAATATGGTTTACTTGACTTGTCAAAACTCCTGATTACGATGAAACATTAATATTATTTAAAATTTACACTATGAAACGGTCAATCATAAGAAATTGTCCTATGCACTTTTATGTTGAAATCCGCCAATAGAGACACATAAATGGAAACCGCTGTTCAGTTACAAAAAAAAAGGGGATAAACCAAATTTGGAACTCTTCGCTCTACCTCCGCCCAGAGAAATGGTGCGTTTATTGCTTAAAATGAGCATGTTCAATGAACACCAAGAGAATACTTTGCACGAAAATTATCGATCCGCAGCACAACAGTATCAGGTTAATAGACAAAAAGTTTTTTGGTTATCTCAATCTATCAGCACGTTTTTCTAGTAATTAGAGAGAAGATTTAAACTTGTATCAGCGTTCTACTAGGTTTAGATTTGGATGTGGGTAGTGCATCCGATTCCACTTTAAACAGAAATATCACTTACATGCGAACTATTATCCACCTTACTACATTATGAGCTACATTGCTCATTGATTTCTTCTTACCGTGTTAAAAAGTATGAACAGATGTCTCTCCACAATTATTTGACCTGCATTTTCGGTAGTGCTGTCTTATGCAACCGTATTATCAAATTTATGCATCTAATCGAAAAGAACATATTCTTTTCCAAAACCATAATTTCTATTTTAATAATCTAGTCTAGATGGTCTCCGATGATGACTATGCTACTGCCAACTTTTCCTTTTGGTTTTTTTATTGTTATTTTTCATTGTGTAACAATAATTATTTTATCATCATTGTTCATTACGTAATCATTATTTTCCTTTTTTTAAAAAGGAAAATAATTATCCATTACATTGTTCATTATAAGACCATCACTTTATTTGTTGAAAATAGGAAGTTCCTCCCAATACAATTTCCCTGGTCAATGTCTATTGGCACGGATTTGGAGTAGTAGTTTGTACCAGCCAAGATGTTCACCCCATAAAGTTTAATTGTACTTGGGGATCTTTGATCCGGATATCATTGTGATTATACCTTGATTGATAAGAAAAAACGTTAGCTAATTTTTGGTTCATCATTTTATTAGTTTTCGGTTCAACATTTGTCCAGTTTTCAAGTCAACGTTTTATCAAGACATGGTTCAACTCGTTGCTAGTTCATGTTCAACATACACTAGTGTATGGTTCAACCGGATTCTCAAACTTTGGTACAATGTTTCTCCATATTATGATGGCAACATTTTTTGGAATCATATTTTGATGTAATGTTGAAAATGTTTAACAGTGTATGGCAGCATATTTTTTGTTAGCATAAAATACTATGTAACAATAAAGATATCTACAGTAGGATATATTTTGTACGGAATATGTTCTTTAACCGAATGTTTCTCAATTTTAATTGGTATTTAATTGTTTCTTAGCATAAAAGTATATTTCTGAGTCACAATTAAAGCAATTTATAAATCCTTCGAGGTAAAAATCCTTCTTTTTTTATCTCAGTGACGAAACTGAAATTTAAAAATAATCTAATCTGATCAATCTTAAGTTAAGAGCTTAAATTTCGTGCCCAAAGGGAAAAAAAAACAAGCTAAGAAAAAGGAAAAAAAAACAAGTAAAATGCAAAGATTTTTTTTTTTCTGTAGAAAATAAAAAAAGTAAAATTTCTAAAATTATTAATTAAATGATATTGCAAAATTTAGAATATGTCATTTAATAAAAGTATTACATAACCAACTGATATTTTAAATTAAAGACTGCCAAACGATGCTTAAAGTTTAATATTATAATTACTTATGGAACATCTTTTATGAATGAAGCCATGTATAAATTTAAGTTTAACCTTCATTACACATTTGTTTCAGGGCTGCCATTAGCGGGTTTTTTTAATTCCTTCTCGCACCACTCTCTCTAAACAAAAATATTTTATATATAATTTGACAACATGTGGAAGAGAAATATATTTTTTTTTCTTTAATTAGAGGTATGGATAGAATATAAAAATATACACCAGTGCTCAAAATCATGACGAGTTTCGGTCGTCAAATATACCCAAGGGGTTAATGTAATTATATCTTAGATGTTTCGCTTCTGTTTCAGTGTTGCCAGATTGGGGACTTTTTTATATTCAGATTATTTGATTTCCACCGCTTTTTTTAAATGGTATAGTTCGGCTTATTGTTCAGAATTTTAAATCTATTTTAAATAGACCGAATATTTCTATTTAAAAAATGCGGTGATAATTAACAATCTGGAGACAAAAGGCTCCCCTATCTGGCAACACTGTTCTGTTTACCCAAAACTATCATTAAAATGGTAATTACATGAAATAATTATCTGTAAAAGTACCTGCAACATATCAAATAGTACCATGCTTTAAGATTTTCTACACTACGAAAGTTATTTATCCATCTCCTAATTAATTAACAAATATAATTATTTTTCATGATTTAAGCTACACTTATTTGAATTTAATATGATTAAAGCTTAATTCTTCCCTGCTACTTTTGGCAAGAGTACCTTTTAAAGCAACAATATAAAAATACTTATACATAACTGCGTGTGAAATACAGAAAAGATATCTATTTTGTTCATAGCGAACATCTATAAATATATTTCATAAGATAAAGATATATTTCTTTTTATAATAATTAAACACATCTGTCAGTCCATATATTCTTGCGTTCAGATATTAAAAAAGCTGAATTTATCAAGTTTCATTTAAGAACTACAATTGCTTCTTCAAGGATAAAGAATTATCCAAAGAAAATACCATGAAAAAGAACATGTAAAATGTCAGAATCATTTGTGTAGAAAATAAAACAAGTGAAACGAAAATCTCATTAAAATTAATAATAGAGTTACAGTAAGAAACATAAGACATCTCATTTATAAAATGAAATATTTAAATAACTTGATTTTAATAACCATTATAGATAATAGTGCTCAGAATGTGGTTTTTGAATTAAAAGAAAATTATCTGTGTAGAAAATTGAAACAACTGGGATGAAAATTTAAATTAAAACTTTAGGGATATAATATTCATAGTAATTAAAAATAATCTATTACTTTTATCTTATATTTCATCCATTAAAATTAATTTATTTTATGGAGTAGAGTTTTGATAGTTGTTTAAAATCAGTCCTTTAGAATAGAAAATATCTATAATTGGAATTTAAGTGGGGTCGGACTGTTCATGATACTTCGGAAAACGAACGTTTAAATATTCAGATTTCTCTTTAATTTTTAGTATGACAGAATACTTAACCTTCAATAAAAGAAACATAATTAGTGTTAATTTTGTCTCTTGCAATGGATATACACAAACGAAAGTATGTCCATTGGGTTGGTAAATAAGGCCACAAAAGAAGTCTGATATTTATGCTGCGGGAGTGAAAATGATTGACATGATTACGTATGACAAGACAATTGTTGTAAACAATTACGGTCATTGTGCCTAAATGAGACGCGATTCCCCATAGTTTTGTCGCATTCAGGGTATATTTGGCATTTTTAAGGTTGTATTCGAAAAAGTATTTTCCCACCCTCAAGAGCTCAAAATTTTATGAGACCATTTTCAGACTCATTTTTAAAAGTAAAAACATGAAACTTGCTGAGCTGATTTTTGAAGAGATGTATATGAGGACATGTGATTACATTTTGCACTCAAATAATTAGGATTTGATTTTTAAACAATTATTTTCTCAGTAATACCATTTTTTTTCATTCCCAGATCTATTGCTTCGGAAAATTCGGTTCAAAGCGCCAAATTTGACATCATTTTTTACAACATTTTCTGCATTTATAAAAAAATCGAGAAGCACGGCACATTATTTAGTTTCTAAGTAAAAGAATTTCCGAGTTTCATGCTTTGAGAGCAAAAATGAATTTTAATGAATCAGAAAATAAGTAAAAATTAAATAAAAAAAATAAAAAAAACCGATTTCGTAAAACGCGAACTAATTAATTATTTCTTACAAATGTGAAATTATATTTTATATTACTGACTTATTTTTTTAGTTACTTGTATTGATGACTTTTAAGTTCTGTTTAATTGTTAGTTCCTATCTATAAACACTGTTTTGATGAGGCCGATAGATGTCTATGAAGGTTAGAGTTGCAGTAAAGCTAGAGATCCTACCTACACAACTTCCAGATTGTGTAATATTTAAACGGAGCTTCTGACTGTAATATAGTCAATGAAACATCGTCTTCCTTTTGAAAGACCTATCCAATGATATGCCACTCAATATGGTGCGTCAGAATTTTTTTCGTCTCTACCGCCATTTTGAATTTATAAAAAACAAACCTAGCCTATAACCATCGGACGGTTAAGACGGATCGATAGAGAACTCATTCATTAAAATCATCCAGCCGTTGGGATGTTTTGAGTGTATAAAGAAATCCACATACCCAGATACGCGTCAAACACATAACCCTTCTTGGCAGTCGGGTAATAAGTAGTTTGGATTGGAATACACCCTTAAATAAATATATTTTTTATTACACAGAAAATATTGCAAACTGTGCCTTTAGTTCAAAACTAACTTGTTTTACTCAACGACGACTATACGACTGAAGGATTTAGGTGTGTTTTTTGTCGCATTTACGGCTATTAAAACCTAGCTGAGACGTCCAAAGCTCTAAATTTGACAATGCGTTTCATGTATCCCAATTTATCTGAAAATATTCATTTAAACCATAACTGCTGTGACAAAAATTGTCGCATACATACTGTAAGCAGTCCCCGAGGCCACTTGATGAAAAATAAATAAAAAGCTTCATTAAATCATAAGGATACAATTCTGTACTAAACTTTATGTACAGGACTACCATAATTTAAAATCACTTATTCAGAAGTTTCTAGCATTAGTACTAGAGCTCCAAACGAAAACAAATTCACAAATATTTTTAGCTAAACGGAAAATTTCCAGTTAAACGGTGATAATTTTAAAAGCAAGTTGTCTGTGAGGTCGCTAACAGCAATTAATTGTTAAGCACTTGTTACAGAAACATAGTTTAAAATTCGACAGTGAATATTAACCCGTAAACTCCATACTAGTGGGATTTGGGATTCCGCAACTTCAACTGCGTATATTTTCATTGGCAATATAGTAATAATGAAACGTAGCATATGAATCCTATAAAAAATTAATAAAGGTACGAAATGGGATATTGATTTTTATAAAAAAAATTATTTTGTTAATGAAAATGCAAATTAATTAAAGCATGATTTAAATAACGAATATTTATTACATAAAACTCGATTTATTATAAAATGTCACCTGACAAAAATGCTAAACTTATAAACAGATAAAATCGTGTAATGTTTCTAATACATCCATTTAAGCAGGCCTGATTAAGCCAAAGAGAGGCCCGGAGTCTGATATTGTGCTACCTCCAGCCCCCTCTCATTTTTCTTACATTTTCACAAAAAGCTGAACATATTCTAGGCCTTAGAATACATATAGGGAAGAATAAATACTCATTTAGATAAACACAGTTTTCTTTTAAAATCTTATTATAATCTAAAGATAGGAAAATGTTTATTATAATGAGTAAAAGTTTAAAACTCAATTAAAATATTAGACGCAAGAAAAGTGCAAAAAAATATTGGTGACCTTCAAACCAGGGCATAACTCAGCTGCATCATGCTTTTATCAAATTCAGCATTTAAGCTACCGAACGCTTTAGTGTTTGTAAAATTAACTTAGTTAAACGCATTAACATAATTTATGTGTTTTTACTCTATACAAGATTATTCAGAATTTTCCCCATGTAAAAGTATTGCGAATCCCGTAATAATGTATCTATATTCTCTGTCTCTAATATACCACACTATTCTTTCGCCATTTTTTTAATTAACAGTTTTAAAGATGAGCATTTTTATCTTTTGATCATTTTAAACGCATATTTAAGTACCCGGTTAAAGAAAACCACTGTTGGAGGATCATGCTGAAATTTCTAATTTACTAATTCAATAGAGCTTAATTAAACACAATTGCTGCTTTACACATCAATATAATGCAATATATACAAAATACCATGTAGGCGTGTCTCGTTAATCACTTAGATGTTTAATCACATTTATGGCATCCAGTTTGTCGCTAAATCTGAAGAAATCGAATTCAACAAGATGCATGGAATATTTTAAAACTCTCATTTTAAATTTGGTGGTCTTTTCTTAAGTTTACAATACAGGTAAATTAAATGTAAGTCATAGTCCCGCACATTCATAGACTTATTTCATTTTCAAAATTAAAAAAGAAAAACTGTGAACCAGTTTCGTGATTTTTTTGCCTCGTTTAGGGAATATAGGGGCGCTTTTTAATGAACGATGTCTATTTTAATGGGATTTTTTTTTTGAAAGAAAACGTTTTAAATGGAGAGAAATGTTTCGGATTTTGTTCCGGAAGTTCGAATGTCTCATTATTTACCACTCGCATTTATTTACGATTCTTGCATTACGATATTAAGTACAAAAACATTGTCGCATTTAGAGAACATCACATTTAGGCATAATGACCTTATAGGAAATTACAATATGAACACAATGCATGAAGAATAGCAAAGTTTTTTGCGTACTTTTTAAATGTTTTAAAAACCTTAAAGGAGAACTGAATTTATCTCATTACAATTAAGAACTACAATTACTTCTTCAAGGATAAGAAAATTATCCTTCTAAGAAAATACTATGACAAAATAACATGTAAAAAGTGATATTTTGTGATTTATAGTGTTTCTTGGTGATAAGAAGAACTAAGTCAAGGTTTTCTGCGCGATTTTGAAAGAAAGTTTGAGATAATGTGCTTAGCTACTCTTTAATAAAGGAACTCGGACGAGTAAGTTCTCATTTGAATAATTTTCGCATATTTTGCATAATTTTCGTTTTTAACATTGTCGATGGATGAAAAATATATGCTGTCTTATTTAACTTTCATACACTGTGAATGGATGTCCGAAATTTTACTGTCACAGATAGTTTGCAAATATATTGTAATTAGTTATGGGTTTGTTACAAATAGCACTAATTTTTAATCCAAAAAGTTAGACATCCTCTCGAGATTTTTCTTTCTGTTCTAGAAGATGCTACTGAATACATCACACATCTTGAGGAGTATGTTATATAATAAATAAATAAATGAACCTTCTTTAAACTCTCAATAAAAGGTAGTGAATTTTTATGGTTCTAGAATATATATATATATATATATTATCACAAATTAATCAAAAAAATAAGAGCAAACAATTGTTGAGTTGAAAAATTAATTCCCATGTAAACAAGAAAAAAGTTTCCTACGAAAGAATTGTATTGTAATCGACAAACTGTGTTTCAAAAGCAAACAAACTTTTTTCTGCCAAAACTTGAACTGGTAAGTAAGTATGGTCTTAATTTAACGTTTAAAGATCTGTCAGATATTTTATTATATTTATTACATGTAGCAGAATACGACTATGTTTAAATGTGTCAACATAAAAATTTAGCTGAATATTTTATCTTACTATTGAAAAATGAGGGCAGACATGACACTAATCGTGGTTATGTATCGGCTAGCCTTGGACAGAAAATGGATTGATATATAATGGATTGAATAATAAAATTATCTGTTCTTCAAGTGAGTTTAGAAGCGAGATTAATGAAATTGGTTTTCTAGGAGGGGGTAGAGACGATTTTTGTGCTGTTAGTAGCAGGTATAGAAAGGGTAAAAGCAATAATTTTCAAAATGATCGTGATAATTGCGTTTATTCTAAGATGATTCATAGAGAAAAAATGGAGTACAGGTCAAAGACGAAATAACACCCATTCTCATGGCATTTGAATCGGTGTGATCACGCGTAAACATGAGTAACGTAAGTAAACGTGATTAAAGTCGATCGCCAGTGCAAAGAGCTGTTGGCAGAAATTCTGCACGTTTAAACCTTTGAGTGGATGCAGTTCAAAAGGTATACTCTGTAACATGATAAACAAGAAAAGAAATTTGTAAATCCAGTCGAGCTTTCTGAAATTTTAATGGTGTGGGATATTGTGGTGAAAAGTCTTTTTGGATTCAGCGGTGTTTTATTTCATACTCAGTATATTATAAGTATTTTAGGCATATTAAATTGAAAACTTTTAATCATATGGTTCCGTCAGATCTAAGTTTGGTATTTGTAAACCAGTAAATGAAAGATTTGCGAGTGGAAATAATTTGTATTAAAACCGAAAAGCAATTTCAAGTTATCAAGGAGCTACGCTGTAGTGGGAAAATGGAATTTTGTTGTGATCGCTCAATTTTGCGTTAGAAATATTGTGGGTGAATCTGAAATCTATTGCGTAATCGTTTTATCTCCATACAGTGCGAATGGAACTCTGGAATTTAGTTGTTACAGGTTTTTTTCGGAGACTGCGTAGGTATTTTATTTAGTTACTGTTGTTGTGCAGTATAAATAGTAAAAATGTATGGCTAAATTTCGGATTTAAAACGGATATCTCCGAAAAGCGTTCAGCGCCAATAAGCAATTCCCTTTCTTTACTTCTCGCCACGAGGAGATAGGTTTTTAAACGGAGATTCCAATAGAGGTAGCAACAGCGAATCTTACATATTTCGCACAATGAATATTTATATACTTCAACTAAACAAGTGCCAGGATTTTATTATAATTAAACATTATCACCAAAGTGACTTTTTTCTATCCTAGTAAAATACACACTTAAGACATTGTGAGTTGCGTGAAGTATTTTATAATTTAACAGGTCTAAGAAAGGAATCATCCCATTTTCAATTTCTTGAAGGAACTTAGTTTTCGTACCATCTGAATTCAGACTATCCACTCCACTGTTAATAATCTCTACTTATTGTTAAAATAAATTTGTTTTGTTTGTTAAATTTCGTGTCTTAATATCCTTTGAATATAGCAGATCCGATGGGATAATTACCGAAGGATTCGTTACAAATTTATAGTTCGTTTTTCATACACATGCAGTTGTTATTCAGATATGGTATAGTTATGACTTCGAATATTCTTCATAATGTCTAGTTTCACATGTGCTAACGTACGATTTATATCCGTGTTACCAAACACAGTCATAAAAAACAAGTATAAATATACAAACAAAAGTTTTCGCTGTTTTCGTTTCTGGTGTTCAAATTGATTTGTCCCATATTTCTTTACAAATAAGTTATTTTTATTTTAGGAAATGCAATTTGACATTCCCAATTTATTTACTTTATTTTTTGAATCTTTAAATGAAGTTTAAATTCAAAGTTTTATTGTTGTAGTTAGAACGAAATGTAAGTTGGTTTTAAATAATAAAACATGAAAAAAATTTTAAATTCCTCAGTAAATTTATGTTTTTTTTTCTTACATAAATAATTATAAATCACCCGAATAACAAATTTAAACTAAATAATTTCTTTTAATTTTTTTAATTAAAAAAAATTACATTTATTTATTTTTATTAATACAAGAATATTTTTTTCCTTGGAAATCATTCAATAACATTTGCTTTTTTCTTCAAGTTCATATTTTTGCACAACAGTTTTTGTTGCACTATGAAAAATCACTTCGATTAATATTAGAATATCTTTTTGTAACCTAGGTATTTTTTATTGTCGTATAGTTTCTTACATTGATGGATAAGATTGCTCTAATGATCTCACTTCCTGTCTCATAAAATTATTGATTTAGTAATCAGTACAAAAATAAATATGTTAACCTAATACAGCAGGTTCTAATTTTATAGCTATCTAAGCTAAAAAATAGCTATAT
This sequence comes from Maratus speciosus, assembly GCA_963932465.1. Taxonomy (NCBI): domain Eukaryota; kingdom Metazoa; phylum Arthropoda; class Arachnida; order Araneae; family Salticidae; genus Maratus; species Maratus speciosus. The sequence goes on along the minus strand of OZ010786.1, from coordinate 508,089,855 downwards.
TTCATAAAAGAAATTCTATATGGCTTAAGATACTTCTTCGTAAGAATTTCTGTTATAGAAAGAATATGCATTTCTATACAACGGAAAAAAGTCCTTTCTAATCTATAGTGAACGTTAAGTAAACACCCATTTTTAACACTTCCCAGCAAACTTGAAAAATGTTTATGAATGCTGTTTGTCTGTCTGTCCGTTCGTACACTGTAAAAAAAAACCACTGTAAATTTTCCAGCACAACTCAATCACAGTTGAATGTATTGTATCTTTCTTTGGCTTCCTGACTATTTAAACATGAAAAATACAGAAGTTGCGTAAAATTAACAGTACAATGTACTGGCAATTTTGGACGCATTTGGACCACAGCACAAACTACTCGCGTCCAAATTGCCAGTACATTGTGCTGTTAATTTTACGCAACTACTGTATTTTTCATGTTTAAATAGTCAGGAAACCAAAGAAAGATACAGTACATTCAACTGTGATCGAGTTTGTGCGCGAGATGAACAGTACTTTGTACTGTAAAAATGTCGTTTTTTTTTACAGTGTACTCTCATTCGCGTAGATATAGTCCGATTGCCATGAAATTTATAGACATTAATATGCATCACTATGATATGATTGTTATTGATAATAAAGTGTATAGAATTTACGATTCATTTACAGAGAGACTCAAAAACTTCCGTTACATTACAGTTAACGGGGGGGGGGGAATGTTTACGGTGTACAGTAATACTTCGACTTACGCGAGCAATTCGTTCCAAGACTAGCGATGTAAGTCAAAAATGACGTACGTCGAGGTACATTTAGAAAAGAAAAAAAGGAATAAAAATTCTCTAAAACCTAATTAACATATTCTATTTTATTTAAGGGATTATATTTTTACATTTAACATTAGCAAAAAAAAATACGTTTGCAATACAAGAATTTGGACTAAATAAATAAGTTGTTAACTTACAATTTATTATTCTTCTAGCCTCCCCGTTCGAGTCTTTAAGCATGTGAAAAAAATCTTGCAATAAACCAACCAACAATGAACCAACAATGTTTTTCTCTCTCTTTCTCTTAAAAACTCTTTGTAAGAGAATAGTGAGTTCTCTAAGCTTTTTCTAGTTGTTGCTACACTTTACTCGTCTGAATCAATATTTTCAAGAACCGTCATTCCAGCTTCAATAAGGTTTAGTCCTTCGGTTAAACTTCCAACCGTCACAATCTTCCCCCAAGGCTCAAAATCTTCATCAATTTCTTCGACAGTACTGTGTTTCTTTAATTTGGCTAATTCGTCGATGGTTAATTCCGTATTAGGGGCATCTATGAGTTCAACAACATTTTCAACATCCATCTCTAAGTTGAGTTCTCTTCCATTTTCGACGATTTCATCAATTCAGAGAGATAGAGAGTCACAATTTTAAGATGTTTCCTTAGTCTATAAGAAGGAAAAGGGGAACAGTCTTTTCCAATCATCTCTCATTTTTTTTGCTGAACTTTACCCTATTAATCTCCTATTACTGTGGCTGCAGCTGTGATGTTAAATATCTTTAAAAAGTTCAAACTCCGTCTTAATCAAGGAAAAAAATTCAGGACAAGACGACGTAAATGCGGGGTGACGTAAGTCTGTAACAGTAATACTACTGTATTCTAATAATGTTACACTATTTTAAAAATACTGAAATTCATATATATCGCTGAGTTGTTGTACAACGGGCCTTATTATAGACTATAGTATGTATAGAATATATCGTTAATTTATAGGGGCACGCAAACGAATTTGGCTACAGAAGAAATTTAACTATTGAAGTCCATGAACAATAATTGTTGGAAGTACGTTTTAAGTTGTGGTACTCGTTTTTAAACTGAACCATTTTTGTAACTGTTACTTTGTGTGGATATATTCTACAGATCATTACAAGGTTAAGCTAAAGTTCTCAAGTACATTCCCTTTTATTCACGGAAATTTCTGATTGGAAATTTTCAATTGTGCTATTTGTTTTTCTGAACTAATATTTAGCCTACTATGCAGTATACATACAAATTCATAGATCATATACAGGGCTACACAAAAAAACTGATATTTTTCCGACTTCATTGTAATAGCAGAAATTGGGTTTTCAAATGAGGTATGAGTTTTCAAATTTTTTATTTAGACATCATGTTTCACCTTAAGAAACTATGATGTTTTGTTACAGTATAATGAATCTGTTGTAAAGTGTTACATAATCTATGCTGGATGCATGATTTTTCGTTCTTATTTACATATAAAATGGTTATTAGTAATATAATATTGACTTCTAATATAAAGTAATCAATGTAAAATTAATTATTTCATCAATAATCGTTTATTCTTACGAACATAAATGTACAGACGTGGAAAAAAAAGTAAACACCCACTACTAACTCCTCAACAAATTATCTTAGAAAAAAGGTACTGGTACCGAACAATTGGAAATTAAGTCTACTTTTAAATGATGTATATAAAATTTACTTAGAGAGACATCTACATATTAAAACGAACCATAACTTTGTTTTTTTCAATAGTAGCACACAATTCTGACAGCATAAATGAACTCTACAACTTTCAATTAGCCTAAAAACGAATTTTTATGCAATTCGTACCATAAGTTTCCGAGAAATTAATTATTTTAAAACGAGCGTATTTTAAGGGCTGTATCCAAATTGAAGTTCCGTACTCGATTGTTAACCGAGCGAGTCCCTTTCTTGGTCAAGGTACCTTAAGCGTCACTCAAGGAGTCAATGAAGCCTATTAGATAACAGAACAGCAGAATAAATTTCAAAATATCTACTCACTTCTATCATAGACGGCCCCTTAAACCATCATTTTGCCGTTTTTTAAGGATAATTTGAAAACTAAGAAAAATGTGGAATTTTGGTTTTCCATAAATCAGGACTTAATAAATCTAAATCCACCAAAAAAATTGTAGGTTGCAATTCATAATTTTTTCGAATATTAATTTCATAATTCATAATTCATATCATAAAATTATAAAAATTGCAAATTCAGCGTGTTTATGTTTGGTTATATTAGTATTATTGCTACAAAAAGAATTAGCACATTAGGAGCATAATTTCAGGAGATATAAATAAAAATATGAAAATGTAATTTAACATTAGAAGCATTAAATTTTGAATGTTCATAATTCAAAATCTTAAAATTGAAATGACATGAAATTTTCTTTCTAGGCATAGATTGAACCGAAGATTTAAAATATCTCGTTAAAATTGGGTATTGGCATTGAAAAAAATTAAGTTTAAATTCGTTTTAATATGTAGACGACCCCCTAAGAAATTTTTTTATACTTCATTTAAAAGTAGAATTTATTTCCAATCGTTCGGTAACAGTAACTTTCGTCTACGATAATTTGTTGAGGAGTTAGTAGGGGTGTTTACTTTTTTTTTTTTTTTTACCATGACTGTACATTAAAATATAACAAGACTTATTTAAAACCAAGCATAAAACAAAAACGAAAAGTTCGGATAACGAAAAATGAGCGTTAAAAGTAATTTGTTCCTATAAATAACTATTTTCTCTACTTTGCATATATCAACGCCTTTAATTTTTTATGCATATAATCCACCAGATTTTTTTTTTACTTTTTAGTTTGAGGAGATTTCATTCCATTCTTTCATTGTAGTTTTCTTCCTTTTTGTCTCATTTGATTTTTCAAGCGGTTTTCTGCCGTAATGTTGCCTTGAGATATCATTAAATATTCTATGTTCGATGAGCTTAAAGTCTGAGCCGGAGAGTTAAAAACCTTAGAAGTTCTAAACAATCGCTCTTTATTTATTATTTTCAATGTATGCTAGGATCGTTATTTTATTGAGTGACTAGTTTGCTGGCATGCGCACCTTCTAAACGTTTAAGAGTGCATTATCTTTCAAGATGGTTAACTAATTTTATACGTTGTTGGCTCCATAAAATTAGTTTTCCTACATCATCTACTGCATTACATCTCCAGATAACCATCAAATTACGACAATCGAATCATAATTATACACTTGACACTGGATCATTTATCTGTTGATCAATATATTATTTTTTTCGTAGCTTCTTTGATCCAAGAATTTCAAAGTTGCTTTCATTAAAACAGAGAATGTATTTCGTAAAATTTCTCTTCTTACATACACAAACAGTTTGAGGCTTGCTTTAGATATTTACATTTCATTACAATTTATCCTTCTCAATAATTCATGTTTCTGTAGAGATATCTTTAGATACTTGTAGGGATGTAGGGACGTCATGATATTTGCTTGATTTCATGATATGATTTCACAGCACGTGAAGAAGATTTCGCTTCCGATTAAGCACTTTACCAAAGGTCTCTATCCTAATTTGTCCGCTATTTTAGTCATTCAGTACGTTGAAAGTTTGATTCTAATTAGTGTGTTTTTAAATGATTATATTTATTGTATTACGGTTCCTTTTAGAATCCTCGCATATTTTACGTATTGGTTTTCTTTTTGTCAACATTTGTGTTTCTACATATATTTACATTGTGAAATTTCAACAATGCTTCGAGATAAATTCAAAAACCAATACAGAAATAAAACTAGGCAGCTATTTCTAGATTTATCTCCGCTTCTTGAAATATTCTGAAAAAAAAAATGGCGAATTGATTAGAATTTAAAAAGTTTTAAGTAAATAATAGGCAGTGTTGACTCTTTTGAGTCAATTCATTTTTGGAAAAAAATAATTATTTCTTGTTGTGCTTTATTTCTGTTTAATGGTTGAAACGAATTAGACCCTTATAGAATAACTATTTAATTCTATATTTAATATTTTATGTTATTAAACAGTAATACATTTTCTATAAAAGAATTAATATAAGGAAAAGGGGTGTTCATTTTTTAAAAGTTTATTGTATATGAAAATAATACTAAAAATTGTACGTCGGAAATAATAATTGGAATTATTGTGGGTTCCCGAAAAGACATTCATGACTGAATATTCCCTAAAATAGCATATTCAAAGATTTTCAAGGAGTACAATTTTGTTTCTAAATTGTAAAGTTACGGCTTTAGGTAAAAATAAAAAAAACGGTTTATTTAAGTTTATTGTTTACAAATAGCAGTATTATTCTTATTTAATAACAGACAAATAAAGCTATGTTTACAATTATAAAATTGGATTAATTAAATTAAACAAATCGTTCAAACGGTAACAAAAATCTACCTTCTGGAAACGACATTTTTTAAGTTAGCGCGTAAGTTTAAATTTTAACGGATCTGATTAGACGATGCCTCATTATGTTTACTACATGAAGATGTGATTAAATTTTCTCTAGCACAATAACATCAAAACACAATAAAATAGAGGAGAGTAGCCGAACTTGGACCGCTTCACTTATTTTCAGGTGTAATTCACTTAATTTTTGGAATATCTGCAAAACATCACTACACGGGGTCAATATATTCATCTGCTAACTAAATAAATCTTTAGATCAATTTCTTTTTGAAAATCTTAAGTTTTATTTTAATTTGAAAAAAATTGTCAAAAGTGATCCAAATTCAGCAACTGGTCGCCTAAGTTGGACCCTAGTCTCTTAAATTGGGCCAAACAATATTAGGTTGTTTTAATGACTAGGTAATACAACTAATTTTATTAAAAGCAAAGTTTGCAATTGATGAAACATTCAAACAAAATAACAATAATGAAATATAATGAATTCAAATTTCTGAAAATAAGAGTAATTGTTTTAAATCAAAACGTATTAAAAATATAAATCAAAATTATCAGTAAATAAGAATAGAAATTATGAAACTAATTACCAGTTACTTGAATATTATGTAAGAAGTGATGCATAGTTTACACATTAATTTCGTTTATTCATTTCTTATTCCAGCGCGCACAACATGGAGCCGTATTTGACAATCTGAACACTGAATCATTTCTGCTATTTATTTTTCTTATAAATTAGGCAAAACCAATCATCAAAGAGTAGATTTTTTGAAATTATGAATCATTAGACTTTTTTTGCAGCAGAAGTTTTCTTTACATTATGTTTGTACTTCTTCCCTTCCATCATTTTCTTTCCAATTGCATTACGCATATTTTTTAAAACTTGCTCTTCCAATTGCTTTTGTACTGGGTTGGGTTGGGTTGATTTTTGACGGCCAATTATCTGCACGAGGGATATAGGCCCGGGGGGAGTGCCCTCCGTGGGGGTCTTTCTAAGGGAACCTAATCCGTATTAACGCATGTAAGATCCACGGCTCGAAGAAAACCACGAAAACTCCGAACGATTAGGCCGACGGGCGCGTTTGGGATTGAACCCAGCACCTCCCGTCTACCAGCTTCGAGAACAGAACCTCTCGGCCACTGGTGGGGCGCTTTTGTACTGTGTGAGCTTCCCTTTTGCATTTTTTTTTCATTTCAAGGTTTCCTTTATATGGCGAAGATGTTAACACAACTTTTTTTTTTTTTTTTTGGTGGGGGGGAAGGGGTTCTCTCTGTACTTTCATTTAACTGAATTTAGCAAGAGAGATAACATTTTTAGTGATTCTTTGGCTTTTTGGGGGGATTTGTAGCTGCAGCCTTTTTGCAGGTCAGTTTCTTCATAACTTACTCTTTCCTTTTCATTTCCTATAGCTTTAACAGCTTTTGCTTCCAGATAGTTTGTCTGTGTCGTTTTCAACATTTTTCAATTATATTAAAAAAGAGTTTATAAAATAAGCTCTATTGAAAAAAATACGCTGCGATTAATCAAACGCGAAACATCATATATTCAAGCAGTATTGAATTCAGGAGCCCCCACCCTCGGGAGCCTTGAAATAACCACTCCCCCCGAAAGGTTTTGATTTTTTATGCGTTTTAAGGGCAAAAAAGTTAATTCCACCCTCCAAAATTCTGCCCCCCGCCCCTCACTCACGGAACGGCAAATATCCTCCAGAAGGAAAATGTTTGAATTCAAACTGTAAAATCAAATGCACCATAGGAACAAAGAATTCAAAGAAAATAAATACAAATGCATACAAGATAAAACAAATTGAAAACAAAATTTATTGAGAAAAAACATGGGAAAATATTTTATGTTTATATAGGCCTAAATTGTATATAGAAATTGATCCAGATATACAAAAAAGCATATATATAGTCAAAAACTTGCATTGAGAAAAATAAATTCTCCGATGTCTGGATATTTCGGCATATTACCAATTTATAAAACTTTTAAGATGAAAATGTGCGATTCAACATCAAATTTTATACACTCAGATAAATGGTTATTCTAGAGTACATCCGTGTATTTTTGGTGGGAAATATATTGTAATCACACGCAAATCAAAATATGTGTGAAAATAAAAATTTGATTTTTTTTTTCAAGGATTTAAAGAAAAAACTTTTAAGTAATATAACTCCTATAAACTCATCAATGATACACTAGAGTAAGTTATCCACAACTTAAGAAGTTTGGATTTTAAATCACGAATGCATAAAACTATTCATAACAATTTTAAATGCATCACATACTTTATTTGAAACTTAAATACGGCCACATTTAATATTCTACGAACCATTTAACATCAGTGTTCTTTAAAAATGGAAGGTAAAGTTTCATTGTTCAGAGAAAATTTAAGCTTCCACATGGACGGTATTACTGACGGTATTATAAGTACCATTAAAATAACTTGTTATAAAATTCATTTAATACATCGATTATCAGCAATACATATTAGAATGAGTTATGGATATATTACTTTATCTTATTCCAAAAGTATTATTGGTTACAGAGGACAAAAGTTTCTTTTTAAAGATAATTTATTTTGCCTTTGCATCCTTTCACCTGTCTAAGTGATTGGGGGGGGGGGGGGGATTTTTCAATTCGGAAGTACCGGGTGAGCTAAAAGTTCGTTAAAACTCTAAAATCTCATAAAAATGGAAGAAATTATGATAAAGGAGTGCGGTTCACAAGTTAGTTTTTTAGCAGCAAAAAAATTTAGTTAAAAAATCACATGTCGAACGCGCAGACGACCCGAAACACAAGGAACAGGACAAAAATAAGCTCCATTCATTTTTTTCTTCCAATAACAAATGTTCAACATGACCTCCAGAACATTCTACGATACAACCGCTGCACAGTGAGGTATTTTACAAATCTGGGCAGTACTTCCACATCAGTCGAGCTCCTCAAACTTTCAGACTTTCTCCGCTTTGACCTGTCACTTGATTCAGTGAAAGCTTTTGCTGGCCTTCCTGGTCGATTTATTTTTCTTGAAATTTCTACTGTACCTTCAAGCCATTCTTTATTATTTTTCACAAATTTATCTAACATATAATGGGCTTCGATCCATTTGCTCTTGAACTGAGATTTAAATTGGGAGAAATTGTGCTTGAGGTTTTTAATTTCATCATCATCAAAATTATCGCCATTAAGAAGGTAATTTTCAAGGAAATTTAATCTATGATTAATGTTTGGCAAATTCTGCTGTTGCATAATGTTTAAAAATTTTTTTCGAGTCATTACTCTGACATTCGAAGGCCCTAAATAAAAATAAATACAAAATATGAACAAAAAAGAATGCATAATAATTATATGCAATTTAGAGAGATAACATCATTGTATCCCTTATTTTTTTTAAAAATCTTACAATCTTTCGCTAACTTTTAACAAAACATATGAAAATTGCCTCGACTTATTTTTTAGATAAACAAATGTTAATAACGAGCAATAAATTATTTCAATTATCTGAAAAGAGCTTAAAAAGGGATAAAAGGGAATGAATACATTACTTTAAAGCAATTTTTTTTTTAATTATATAAATTTAATTTCAATCAGAATAACTGAAAAATAAACAAATCTGATCACTTTCTATTGAATCATAACAATTTTTTTTCATATTAAAATTTATATGATAAATATCAGTTAAAAATCAATATATAGTAATTTTGTATGCTTACTCAGAATTTTGGAAGAGCATATTTATATCGCCTTCATTTTAAAAAGGGGACAAAGGTGGAACTACTTTAAACGAAAACACAAATAGAAGGGTGTATATTTATTGGTACAACAAGTAACTTTGCTTGGAAATGTTTGGAAATATAACTAAACCCTTCGTGAATTGGGAAACAAGGGGAAAAATAATAGAAAAATATGCGTTATTTTAAATTAATTTTGTAAATACTAAAATTATTTCTTTCTCAATTCAAAGTTTAAAAAAATAATGATGCATACCTGCCTCGTCTCTATCCATAACGATTAGATTTTAAATACTTCCAAAACTAAAGTTATTCAAATTCAAAAATAGAAAGTCACAATGAAGACGATTTGACACTCATGCACTTAACGCAACACTCCAGTTTCAACTGATAACAGGAGGTCATCGTTCACTTAAAAGAGATAAAAATTGCATCACGTGATTACCCAATGATTCAGTTTCAACTTATATCCATCCATTCGATCCTGCGTTGTACTTTATGAAATCGACTTTTGGCCGCCCAGATTTGTAAAATACCCCACTGTGCGCTGTCCAGGTGTGTTTCAGGTCGTCAACGCCCTCTACATGTGATTTTTTAACTTTTTTTTTATTCTTCTAAAAAAAATCCCACTATCTTGTGAGCCCTATCTTGCAAGCCGCACTCCTTCAACATAATTTCTTCATTTGTTTATCAGTTTTTAAAATTTTAACGAAATTTTGGCCCACCCAATATTTCTATATTTCTGTTATAAGAACATTATATTTGTACATTTCCTAATTCTTCAAAATACTTAGAAGAATATTTAAAATAATATATTTAAGTGGGGTTAGAAATATTGCACAAAATAATTATAAATTCAAACTTAATTAATCGTTCTAAAATCCTTCTAAAATCTATTAAATGATTATGTAAATCTTGTAATATAGTTTAAACAACTCACAAAATATTCTTCAGAAGATGAAATTTTCATGAATTCATAATTTAGTACATAAACTGTTAATTTTATTTACATTGTTAAAATTACGGTGCCTTTATAAATAAAAAAGACACAGAGTTCATGCTCATGATGAAATGTTTTTGCCCAATCTATCCCTACTTACATTCTAGAATGTGAGAATATTCGTCTGCAGAAGTTTGAATGAGACAAGAGGAAAAACATTTCTTGGAAATTAAACAACTCTCCCCAAGTCTCTCTCAAAAATTGTCTTTACTAATAAATTATATTAATGGTATATCGTAGCTCATCTACTTTTAAATAACGCTAAGTAGCAGCAGTGCTTGCAATTGACAAGAATTTCAAATTGCCTGATGTATTTTCAGTTTAAAAGCAGATTTTTTTTCAGTCTTCGCAAATAGGCGTTTCACACGCTTTAAACAATCATATAAGAAAACTTTTGACGTGTCATTTTGAAAAAAGAAATTTATTTTCGTTAAATAAATATTTATAGCTTAAAACCGTCCCTAGTTGACAAAAATTGCAATGTAAAAAGTACAGCGCCTAGAATACCTAGTGGTGGAAATATGCTATCCAAACAGTGCTAAAAATTTGTATCCCTTAAATGTACGACGATACTGCTAAAATCCCAAATGTCCATCGCAGCGACATCTGCGAGATTTTCGTACTACTAGTAGTTATATTGTATAGACTAGCAATTTCTTGCAGTTGTAGAAAATATCCTGCAGATGTCGCTGCGATCTGCATATTGCAGCAGTATCATTGCACATTTAAGGGATACAATATTTTAGCGCTTTTTTAAGTATTACAGTGATAGCCGATTTCCACACTATATATTTTAGGTGCTATAGTAAAAAGTTTTATTCAAATCCATTCAATGGTTTTTGAGATTGGAATTGCGCGCATACACATATTACAATTTATTTCTTAGTATCTGCAAGATAGTTAGTAGTTGCACTCCGGCAGTGTTTTTTTTTCAATTTGTGGCGTTTTTCTCCCAAAACGCAGCTTTCTCAAACTGTAAGATTTTAACTCGTCGTTTGTGAACTTTATATTGAGGAAACGTGAAAGAAACTTGTTATGCTTAAAAAATAATTTAATGTGAAAGATTACAATTGATACAATATTTGGCGATTTATCTTTTTGCGATAGGTTAAAGAAATTAATCTGAAAATCTGATTATATCAATTTTGAATAACAGATTTTTTTATTTATTTATTTAATTGCCCCATAATGTGATTTACACGAGATACAAGCAGATGTAATTGAAAAATTACTGTAAGTGTGATTTACAAATTACTTGCTTCTTTATGATTTTGATTTTACTTTTCTCACCAAACAATGTGATTTTATACCAAAAATGCTTTAACATTATGATGTTTATAATAACGGCGTTTTTTCAAGTGAACGAGAGCATTTTTGCAGTACATTTTAATATTCAATTGTATTCAACAGATATCAGTTCATATTTTAATATTTTAAAAATGGAATCAAATAATTAAATCTTAGTGTAAATTTCTGCCGCACATACATATTGTAAAAAATTTCGTACTTTTTAAAAAGTTTTTTACTTACTTTATTACGGAAGCCTATGATTTTTATAGGACTTGAACTCAGATCAAACAATATTAAATAAATATCAGTAAATATGATATACATATGAATAAATATGATATAAATATGAGTAAATATTTTTTCTTTCATCGAGGATAACGATAAATAAGAGACAGCCGCAGTGGTAACATGTTTTCTTTTTTCAGACCACTTAAGTCACGTGATCCTTAAATGCACCAATGAAGGTGCACGCAAAGACCCTCACGTCCTAGCCGTAAAACTGTCGATTCTAGCCGTCAAACGCGAAAGGTAGTGCAGCAGCCTGTCTTTTTTATTAGCATCGCACAGTCGTAAACTTAAAAGTTTAAAGGGTTGAGGTTAAGGTTGATTACAGTTTAAAGTCGACTTAGCAAAGAGAATTGCGATCTCAGCATGCAAAGTAATAGCAAATCAAGGGTCGAGTTGAAAGGCAATATATGTTCCAAACTTTTCCAAAATCAAGAATAAAACTGCAGTTTATTTCATATCTTTATTCTAATAGTAGCATCTTACAAGCTTGACGCGAAGGCTCAGTCTCAAAAATACTTCACTTTAGCGTGTTAAAGACCTACAAATACCTCCTGAAAAATATTAATTTAATTGAATTAAAACTAAGGACTAGACGTGAAGAGTTTTTGTAGTATTAACTGACTTTAAAAATCTATCTGCTTACAATGATTCTTAATCATTGTATAAATTCCTGAGCTCGGTGATGACCACGGGGATATGAACAAAAGGAAAAACAGCAAACATTCTCTCTGTGTGATGTGCTTTCATCGGTGATTCCATAAGAACACACATGCAAAGAAAATCCGCTGTGCGTTACTGACATCAGTCAATCAACGCTCCTACCTAGACTCTAATGCCGTATTGAAAAATGATGACATAAAAAATTGCGAATTTGATATTCATAATAATCTATATCAAACACGAATCTTTTGAATGAAACTGGTATTCAATTATGGAAAATAGGAAAACTCACAGAATTTTAAATCGACAAATCTTAAACTGTTTTAATTATAAAATAAACAACTACTGCACTTTAAAATAGACAGCTATCATGGTATCGCGGAAAAATCTCAGAAATTTATAACACTATGACGGAAAAGTCATGTGTGCAATCAAAAGAAAGGCCCCGATGGAGTTAAATTTAGCGTTCAATATGGGTGTTTGTGCAACCGTTATAAACTTGCAAGTTTACTCTATTTAATGCAAAACATCAATTTATATATTTAACAATAACGAACATAAAGTCCTCGTAAATTTTAATAACAGAATATATAATTTTTTATCTAAACAGGTTTAAATTTCAAACAAACATCTGCAAATAAAATATCGTGTTATTATTAGGAAAGCACAGAAATTACTTTAATTACAAAGAAGAACTTTCGCCTTTAACCCGGGAGAGTTCGCTGCTGAGATTTTCTCTCACCGTCGTACATTTTTTAAGACAATTATTTAAACGATTTTTCATTTTAATTAAAATTTCAAAATGTTATTTCAATTATTTTATCTCTTTTTTGAATAAAAGTACTAAGCCAAACAAAAAAAGTAGATATTAAGTTAATGTAAAGTAAAAGAAAAGCAATTGGGCACAGTGCGAGAAATTCTCACTAGCGAGTTCTCCCGGGTTAATTTCAAGAATCCTTTGATGGAGTAAATTAAAATTTAGTCTTCAATGTTTAGTCATATCGAAACAAAAATTATAAACTATTACAATACAAATATTAAGGTCCTGTGTATTTACTAATTCAAGCAAAAGTATCACAGCTTTAATAATTTAAAGGACATCCTCTGGTATGTAAAACAGAAACGTACAAAAAAGATAGCAATATTATAAAGACATTACATAATAGGATTATTTGAAATTTATCTGTATTGTTTTCTTATGGCTAATACAAACGATATAGAAATTAAAAAAATATTTTGGATAAAATAACACACATTAATAATGTTTTTACTGAACACAATGTGGATCACACATTAATTAGCACTCATCAACAAGTGGCTGATTTTAATAACTAATGACCTTTAAAGTGTGTAATTACCATAGTAGAGAGAAAACATGTGTTTATATTCTTTTTACGTTAGCTGGCTTTTTTCACAGTAATTTTCTTAAATATTACTTGATGGTTACTTAAAAAAAAAAAAAGGCAGCATTTAAGTTAAGCTCAATTATACTACGCTCTTCAAATTTTAACCATTATATATTTAAAAGTAGAACAAAAATATTCTTTCTAACGTTCAAAAATATTCTTCAAGTCCATAATAATGTCTTTATTTTTCACTAAAACATAGAGCTATATAACAGCACATTCAAATTAATTCAATAAAATATTTCTGGCAAAATAACACACATGACAAATGTTTTACTGGACAAAATATAGACCATACATCAACAAGTACCCATCAACAAGTGGCTAATTTTAATAACAAATTACTCTTTAAGTGTGTAATTACCACACTAGAGAGAAAATGTGTGTTTTTAATTCTATTCATGTTACTTCTAGTTTGTCACTGAACTTTACTCAAATATTATTGGATGTATACAGATGAGGTATACAGAGCAAATATGCTGCATTAGAGGAAAACTATGAACCTGCTTATCTAGTTGTTAAAACGCTGTATAAAAATCAACAGGTATTAATAGACTATGTTATAAAAGTAAAGGCACCGAGTTAAACGAAATACAACGTTTTTTAAATTTTCTCTTAAGCATGCCAATACTTTTGAATGATAATTTTTACATGGTATATTGGAGTTTGATGATTGATTCTAATTGAGTACTTTCATTCTTTTGGATTTGACGGGCTGTTTTTTTTTTTTTTTTTTTTTTTTTTTTTTTTTTTTTTTTTCTGGAGACTTTTATTCTCAAAAATGGTTTTGATATTAAAAGTGTCTCCAGAAGAAAAAAACTGCACCATAATCGAAAAAGTAGAAACGTACCCGGTTAGGTATAGACTTCAGGTATTCGAGTAAAACAAATTAAATGTAAAAATATTAAAAGGCAAACACAAAATTTGAAACTAACTCTGTTGGTGGTTTAATATTAAGGGGACAAGGGACCTTAAAAACCTTAAAAATCATTTTTTTATTTTTTGTAAATCTCACTTTAAATATTATTCAAGGGTACATTATATGCATTATGGCATGCATTTATCACAAAAAAAAATATTTTTGAGAAAAAAATAAAGTTTTAGAAATCTTTCAAATGTCCCCTGCGGACTCCATATCAATAAAAATCCCCAATATTTTTTTTATATAAGTTTGGTTTATATATATAAATAAAACTGTGCATCGAATTTTATATATTCAAATATAAAGGTAAAAAATAAAAAGTGAAAAATTTTGAATTTTTTTCGAAAAAATTTCAAAAAATTTTGAATTTTTTGAAATTTAATTTTGAAAAATTTTGAATTTGCTTCAGCTTCTGCACATGAAAGTAGTCCAACATGTGTAGATAAAATTATTTATATATTGATACTCAAAATTTTCACTAACTGCAAAAATATAGATGGAAATTTTTCTCATATACTTTTCAGTAGCTAATAACAAAACAGAAACAAAATGTGATTGATTCTGATGATAAATATGCCTTAGTGAATAACTGCTAATGATTACTGTTTAAAAGTAACATATTTTGGAATAGTAAGCATCACATTATTTAATAACAGAATTTCGAAGTTTAATGCGGTTATAAAGGAATATTACTATTTCGATATTAGTATCTGGATATAAGAAGTATTTCTATTCAGATATAAGAAATATTGTTATTCAGAAATAACGTATTTCAAAATCCGTAATATTTGCCACCTATCCACTAATTTTTCAATCGTTAACACTTAATTACTGGCACTGGTGTATTTCGTACGCCATCGGATGTTACAAATATAAACATGCAAGTTTCAATTGCAAATTGTTCGAAAATATATTTACGTATACCCATGCTGAGTGGGATTGTGAGTGAAAATAAGCCATGATGATTGTACGTAGCATACATTTGATATTATAAAGCACTAATTTATTTTCCTAGAAATGTATAAATATATGGTGTACAAAATTCTGGGCACGAAAGGTTTTGCCGTGTGAATTTTTGCCAGTATATAAGAGTAAAGTTGCAAACGTAAAGATATCTGTCTATTTTGTCAAATATCCAATCAATGTATCATCTCATTGACTGTAGAAACAACGCAAGTCTAATAGTTTTGTTACTTTTTAAATTTGTTTTATTTTAATTTTACCGCATTATTATATGTACATATTTAAAGATTTAACGAATATAATGAGCACAGAAAAGTTCTTTAGATATTTAGCATACAGCACTTACTTGCCGTAGCATAGTTTTCATTCGTTTCCTGAAAAATCTATAAGGTTGGATTTATATAGATTTGGAAATCACTGATTCAGATCATTTCATTAGAAGTTGTTATTTATGTCCATTTGCAGAGTTCTATACATACAAAATATATGCATTAAAAAACCATAAAAATACTTGCGACTTCTTGCGATAGAATCTTTAATAATCTAAATGCACAGCATAAATATCGATATTGCAATTTTTCTATCTGTGCGATAATTTCCATGATCGAGTTAATTTTCTCTTAACAGGGACGTTATTTTGCAAGCGAATAAATGAAATTACGAACTAAGTCACTTAATAAATTAGTGAATAAATAAACCATAGTTCCCAATAAATGTCAATCATTCTCAAATTCAATTAATTACGAAATCTTTCTAATTTAATATGCGCCTTTAAGACAGTCAATTTTGAACGAAGCTTCTTATTTTAATGATCGGAATATTATTTTCTTCTACTTACTTCATTCTTCTGAATATACTTTTCACCCCTTTTCAAATTCTAATAAGTCTCTAGTTGTATAAGTAATACCGAGTATCGTGAGTAACTTGAATAACGTCTATGAAAATATCCAAACACTGACCTTATTCTGACAATAACAAGGATGAAGGACCTCAATTAAAATTGCATGTCTAATAAATATCCTTCTCGGTGAAATGAATTGTCCTTTTCAGTTGTTATTTCAGCTTCTGTCATTTAAACTTAATGACAGTTATTTGGCAATAACAGCTAAGTGAAATATTCTAGCCCCCAGTCTAAGATTTTTAATCATTTGAATAGAAAAAATATCTTTTTGAAAAGCTTTATAACATTTGATTGTTTAAGATTGTATGATAATCTCATCTTCATCAGACACTTAAAATTGAAATAATCTGTCATGGGCGAGTATTACTCACACACAGAGGGTTCCGTATAATAAATATATTAATTAGTAACTGTAATAATACAAAAAATCGTTGCTAAAAGACTAACTAGAAAACAGGAATTCTGCTTTTTCAGAATTTATTGTCGCCCCCGATGAAAAAAATATATGATTATATAAATAGTACAAAACATATTTCAATTTTAATACATAAAACACACACTTTTATTTTATGTAAAATTTAAAAGTACTTTTTTTTCAATACGACGGTCTAAAAATTCAATATGTGCGATGCTTAGAAATTTTTTAAAATGCTGTAGAGTATTTAATTGTACAATCTGCTTTGTTTATTGCTGGCTTCTGTAAGGTAACGTTATTTTTTGGACACAAAAAAAGCTGGGAGAAAGAAATATCATACAATACCGGGGGTTTAATAAATTGTTATCTAGGTTTTAAAACCGATTCCGATGGCATATAGAGTACGCCGCCGTATCTTTATGGGTTGGGATGATTTTTGACGGCCGATTATCAACTCGAGGGATATAGACCCTAGGGGGAGTGCCCTCTGTGGGGGGTCTTTCTAAGGGAGCCTAACCCGTATTTACGCATGGGAGTCCACGGTTTCAAAGAAAACCACGAAAACTCGGAAACGGTTAGGCCAACGAGCGCGATTGGGTTCGAACCCAGCACCTCCCGTTTACCAGCTTCGAGAGCTGAACCTCTCAGTCACTGGTGGGTCCCGTATCTTTATGTATGTCATAATTCTCCGCGTCTTTAAAGCTTAATATCTCTGCTACATACCAACAGTTTTTTTAAAAATCCTTATCAACAATATGTTTATACTTTCGCGACGATAGGTACCTTCAGCGCCCCTCGACTCCCACGCTAAGCGCCCGCAAAGTGAAATTTGTGTGCAACGAAAAAATGCTATTTTCTCAAAAAATTTGTGACCTAGTTTAATCGCTGTTATTTTGCTTTAAGGAACAAACTTCTGCTACCCCTAATTTTGTCATAATTGTAATTTCGGTATATTACGAAATAGTGGGGGAGGGAATTTTTGTCTTACTCTAGCATCTCTAAAGGTATAATATCTAAAATGAAAACAAATGTATTTTTGAATTCGGCATCGCAAGAACTTTCACAAAGTATAAAACAAAAGATTTTTTTTATTTTCAAATAACTTAATTAGCACCCTCCATATATT
Organism: Maratus speciosus; assembly: GCA_963932465.1. NCBI lineage: Eukaryota > Metazoa > Arthropoda > Arachnida > Araneae > Salticidae > Maratus > Maratus speciosus. The sequence continues at coordinate 508,071,961 of OZ010786.1, read as the reverse complement.
TTTCCTAAATATATTTGTGAATGGTTATTAATCTATAAGTAGTAGATTAGTAGCCTTTGTTACTTCTGCCAAATTTGAACTTTCTACGTTCCATACTTTGCGAGGAAAACGTCTGTGACAAACAGACACACGAGTGATCTTATAATGGTTCCGTTTTTAATTTTTAAGTGTGGAACCCTAAAAACAAGACGTAAAATTATTTTAGTCAATATGGATAAGCTTATTTTTAACTAATTAAATAATTAATTTAGTACAAATGTTGATTTCATTAATATTAGCTTAATGTGCCAAAATGACATTATTGTGCACCTGGTTGCTTTTTTTATCGTAAGTATGCTTTTTGGTTCACAGAAAAATCGTGTAATTGAAAAATGTATATTTACATTATGCTGAGAAGTTTACATTTACGTTATGCTGAGAAGTTAGAAATATTCAGATTCTTTGTACTTTCTTAAATTCAGTATTAGAATGACACAATATATTACAATATATTATATATATTATTTAAATGTATAAAATCCAGATAAAGTGAAGAAAATATGGTTCGACCAATAATTGAGATAAATTCGTTCGTTCATTTATCAAACGCGACAAAAAACCTTTGGGTGTAAAAATATATTATTATGAATTAATGACACAAAATAATTATTAATAATATATGTTTTATAAATAAATAATATAATACAATATAATTAAGTTTGATGCTTTTTCCAATTATTCAGTACATACTGAAGTGGAAAATGTAAATGGATGCATGTATAAAATAAAAGTTTGGCAATCAAACCTAGGAAGAAAGGGATAATAAAAGTTATCGATTCCATCTCCAACAGCGAAAGGCAACACTTCATGACACTCTTTATATTCACCGTTCCATAAGCATGCTTTTTGCGTAAAAGAAGGTTTTAAACAAAGCGATATAAGTAAGCGCCCTATCTTAAATGGGGGAGGTAACCGCAAGATTAAAGGCGGGGTCACATCAATCAAGTTTGCACGCCACGTAGCGGACGGAATGAACTATCTTTAAAAAGTTAAAATATTATTTAATATATATTATCAAATGTTGTTGATTTAAATACGCTCGATTTTAATTATTTTTTTTAATGAAATGAAAAAAGACCCATAAAAATTAGTAAGTAGTTAATGTGTAAAGATCGTTTTTTGTAGTCTTATTTTTTACTCAATTATTGATGTGCGAAAGATATAAAAAATTATTTACACGGTTGTAATCCCGATGAGCATACAACGTTATGAGTGTTTAGAATATGTATAGAATTTAATTATAGATAAAATATTCAATTTTAAGTCTTTTTGTTCACTTAGTCAGCGCAAACGATAAACTCTTAATCGCATTGCAATCGTCTTATTTAACTAACAAATATTTCATTCATTTAATTTAAATAAAATTTTATTTAAAACTCATTTAATTTAAAACTCATTTCATTTTATATTTCGAATCACTTTAATTTAAAATGCTTGCATTAAATGTTGTACTATTAAACGAGCAAGTGTTCATTTATTTGTTTAAATATTTTGCGAGTCTAGACAATAACTTCAATAATTTTCCTAAAATCGACAGATTAGATTTTCTTTTTTAAACAGAAAAAAGTCATTTAGTCATTTTAGTCACCCTGTTAAAAATTCAATTACGAATTTCAGATTTTTACTCACAGAAGACGAATCCTGTTTGCCAGATTTATTGCAAAATATTTTTGTTACAGCTTGTTTTGATAAAAATATGTGTATTGAAAAAAAAGTCGCAATGTAAAAATAAGTATCACTTCCTACAAAGAAGGTCGTACAATTCTTCTGTATAGTTTTTATGGCGGTAATCGTAAAAAAATATCAACAGTCCGTTATTTTGTACTGAGCATGAATCTAGAAGTAAATACGTTTTACAATTGAGGTAATTAATGTAAAAGGTACCTTAAAAAATACTCATAACTTCTATTCTTAAGACAAGGTCCAATAATGTACCAATTTGTAAAAAACCGGTCCCCATGAGAACACCGACGTTCAAGTAACAGTTTCATGAATGGTTTCAGGAAACTGGTAGTACTGCTCAGGACGCTAAATAGAAATTCAGGATGGTGAATATGCCATTTCTGTGTGGTTGGTAGGTTGAGAAGTGATACCGAGTCGGGAGAATTTCTCTTTTCCATAGCGAACTGTGACTCCCGGATTTGAGGCTCGCCACCATTTAAAAATTCACCGCGTACGCTAATGGCGCCTGGTGCATGTAAAATCCGTCATGGGTGCAAAATCCTCCAAGTTTCCTATGAATTATACCCCTATAGGTGCCTTGACAGGTGAAGGTCTCGTCACCTGATCAAGGTTCTAAATTACGAGTCCAACTCCAGAAGAGACAACAGCCCTTCAGATGCTCGACATAGTGAATAGGTATGCGATGCAACGTGAAATTAAACAAGCAATTCCACTTTAAGTAACCGTCTAACATAGAACCAAAACAAAGTAAAACAGAGTTGTCGTTAAGATAGCATAAGCGCTTCTCCCGCAGACCATTGCCATGCGCCGATCAGGCAATTAAGCCCAGTTTCCAAACACTAAAACCCCTAATATTGGGTTATAGACCGATAGGTAGGACCCTGGTCAGCGATTAGAAACCTGTTGTGAAAGCTTGAAACCGTGTGAGATTTCCGCAGTTGTAGTGCTTTGTCAATTCGAAATTGAAACCGATTTCAGTACCTCAAAAGGTATTAGTAAAAGCAACATTTGAAAGACAATGATATTTTTTCTCTCTTTTTTAAGGAAAATCATACGTTTCGTTATTTCCTTAAATAACCAAGAGTATTTAGGGGAAGATAGCCTAAAATGATCCTAGCGGACAAAGCGATCCAGATATGTTTTCTTATAGGATATCTAACGGGTAACACATAAAGTAGTTGTGCCAAACGAAGAAAAAGCAAGTGATGTATACAAGCGATCGCAGTATTACGTGTTTGAATAGAAGAATTCGTTGAAAAATCGGGAATTATAACATATGTTATAAGGTAAGCACTAACTTTCATATTTATTTAGATACATAATCTTTCGTGTACAGAAATATGATTTGGTTTACTTAATGTAGTATGTTTTTAGATTTGAATTACACTTACATATTATCATAATTACTTTTATATCCTTAATTTTCCCGACAAAAAACAATTTACAATTATTTTTAAATGAAGGATCATTTTTCTTTTTGACGAGGGTAAAATGATATTTCGGACATTTTAAAAAGAAAAAAACAATTTTTTTCATTACTCAATTTAGGTCTAAAATATTATTAAAATATGTCTGTAATGCAAAATATAGTGTAAAACAAACTATCAAGGGGCTGAGGTTTTATTTAAACAGTTATGTTATTTTACACAAGTTTTCCCCTTAAGAGGATCAATTTAGTTCACCTTCCCATTCATAAAATATTTTCTAAAATATCTACCGTGATTCTTTTATAAAGGATGCTAGATACTAATGTTGAAAATTCGCCCCTACTAATGTTAAACCCACGAATGTTTAATGTATTCGTATTTATTAAACATCTTCCCTGGAAATTAATAGCTTTAACTTCTTTTTCGTTGTACTGTTCTTAAAGTATTTCTCTCTCTTTTTTTTATCGGTACAATATTGCTAAAACATATACTTAATTTTACTTAAAGTGCTAAAATCTTTTGTCAAGATTTTAACAGAACACATTATGAATTAAGTCATATTTTAGAAATATTTTGATAACTAAAGGAAAGACAGTTGTTTTAAGAACATTACACAGAAAAAAGAAGTTTAAAAATACAACTTCCTGAGGAGATATTATTTTAAAAATACAAATGAATTACACGACATATGTTTAATTTTAGAGAGGAGAATTTGAGATCTCATTGACCTACACCCTTAATGGGTTTCACTACATTAAGGACAGAACAATATATTTTTAATATGTATTTTCCCCATTTATAGAGAATACTAAATGGGGAAATACACATATTACTAAATAACTTTAAAATATATAAAACAAATTATCATATCTTCAGAAACTTCAGAAGTTTATCGTAAAAAAATTTCCTCTTATGAAATTTATATGTTAAAAATATTCTCCAGTATAACAGAGAATGTTTTTACTTACGGTAAACCGATTACTCAAATAAAATTTTCAACCTAAGAGGCTAAATGCAACAGGTACTTATGTTGTTAAAAATGATTTTTAAAAAAGATTAAATACTTATCTTTTTAAGAAGTCTTAAAAATAATTCATGAAAAGTAGGGATTCTGAAAAAAAAATTATCAGTACGTCACTTTAGATGATATATAAAATTATTCACTTAGATTTTGGGGAATTCTATTGCAAATATACCAATGATCTTTAATCCTACTTTATACAAAAAATTAAATCGTAAACAAATAAATAATTATTTGAATTGAACATTAAATTTCAATTGTATACTTAACCTTTATTTGGAAATGCTTTTTAAAGCTTAAAATACAAATTAATAGAGAGAGTTTTGCAAGAGCAATATGGTTTGCTTTATTGCTATTTGTTCCTAATAAATTACAATTTCTTTTCTGATTATTTTTTTCAGATTAAATCTATAAATTGAAGATTCTCATACGAATTCTATTTTGAGACTCTTTCTTTATATAGATTAACTAACAGGCATAGTAACCCGATTTATTGCATTTGTGCTGTATGTGATTTTTCCATATTTTTTAGAAGGGGAGGAGGAGGGGAATCTAATTTATTTCAAATTTTTCAAAGATTTATATAATTATATATATATATATATATATATAACCATTATATAATTACAAATCGTCATCGATTTCCAATTACTAAAATTAAATTAATAAATTAGCAACAATTCATAACTCTGAAACTAATGAACAACAGTGAAAATAAAATGAAGTTTTACATATGCCATGAAAGATGTCAAAAATGCATCATAAAATGGAATTCCTTAAATATAGGTTTCAAATAACTACAATAGTAGAAATCATAAGATAATATACTAAGTTTGTGCGCAATTGCAGCATTAAACCCAGCGCATAAATAATTTTAATATTGTTTGCTGACGTTGCAAAAACATTTAGCCAACAGAAATTATATATTTATAAAATATATAAAAGATACCTCAATAAAGAAAATGCATTTCAAAAAGAATTCTTTGAATTCTAAATGAAAATAAAATATACAAATAGTGATCATTCATAATAACTTGCGCATTAGCAGCATAGAAATTTGAACGATAATATATAACCATTATATAATTACAAATCATCATCGATTTCCAATTACTAAAATTAAATTAATAAATTAGCAACAATTCATAACTCTGAAACTAATGAAAAGCAGTGAAAATGAAATGCAGTTTTATATATGCCATGAAAGATGACAAAAATGCATCATAAAATGGAATTTCTTAAATATAGGAATCAACTAACTACAATAGTAGAAATCATAAGATAACACACTAAGTTTGTGCACAATTGCATTTATTGATATGTATTTTAATTTCTTATTATCAGCAAGGAATCATCTTTACAATGTAAAGAAACTGAAAATTACGAAATTTACATTTTGAAAGTTACGTGATTTTTATGAAATTACAATATAATGGAATTATTAGAAACTGGCAATATTTGGGCAACAAAATTTCATTAGTAAAATGCATTTAAGATAAAAGAAATTTAAGCTGCATATCATTGCCAAGCTAATGTTTGTTTACTTCTCTAACTCGTCGAAGTAAATTCGTCTAGGTGACTATCGATAAATTCTGTAATGTGGTTTGCTATGATTAGGAGGAAAACCTTTAATATCAGTATACGCCATAAGTTGCGACCACGTGAAAATGTACCGCGTACTTATTTACATTTAAACAAATTCGAAAGATAAATTAAGAATGCGTTAAATGTTTAATTCATATTCTTATACGAATTAATAATATTAAAAACTTTCAGCGTTCGTTAATAATTTTAGTAATTGTGGAAGTAAATCACGTGACTATTTCTTATAGGGGATGTAAGGGTAATTAGGATCAGGGCATTTTAGGGTCAATATGTAACAGATAAAAACAAATGACCGTGCTAATTATGAAGTATGTCTAATATTCTATATATGCAATGTTTTTGGAAAGAAAATGTATGTCCCTGTAGAAGTAATAACTGTTTTCCAGAACACAAAGAAAAACGTTGTCCAACAAAGTGAGAATGTTTTAGTTAAAAATGTCCTGTGTAAAAAATTGTCGGAATATTGAAATACCTTATGATGGGGTTACTTTGGGACAGGTGGGGTTACTTTGTTACACCTGGTCTAGTTTTCGTATTTCGAATCTTCCGCTCCGTTCGGTGTGGTAGGACAGCAGTCAATATTGCCATCTCCAAGTACGGTATGCCATATCACCTAAAGACCATATACTGAACCTCTAACACGAAATACGCAAACTAGACCAATGTATCACGAAATAACCCCACCAGTCACAAAGCATCTTACGGTATAGCTATAGATTTAAATTTAGAAAAAGATTGATTTTAAGAAGAAATGGCTACCTTTTTGCAACAGACGAAGCATAATGTTAATAATCTGGATGCTTCTAATTACACCACGAAAAGCATTTTTGAGGTAACTGTGATCGCATATTTTTTTTTCTAATGAAATCAAATTGTTGTTTTCAATGCATTTTTTAATTTTTAGTTTTCAGATCCTGTGAAATACCCCTAGTTTGGTTTGCTTTACTGCACTCATTGTGTTATCAAAACATTTATTTTACAATTTTATCTGCATTTATTCCAAATTTTAGCCTTACTGCAAATTTAATGTCTAATGAGACCTCAACACTTTCGATGTAAATGAAATTTTCGTCCTTCACAACATACGAACTTTGACTGAACTTTTTAACACCGTCGCTTGCCCTTCATGTTATTATGAAAAAAAAAAAATTTTTTACTTTAAAAATGAGTTCTTTAGTAATACAACATTAATTAATTTCCAATTGATAATTTTGCATTTGATTGTGTCTTATAGGTAGAGTGTGAAATATATGAATATTGAAAATCCATTAAAAACGGTATTTTACAGGGTAGATATCTTTCTATCTGTATCTCTGAAAATAGTTGCGGTTTTAAAACCAAAAATATCTTGCTGTAAAGCCCACACCGAGATTTTTCAATCCCATATATCAATCATTTTGTATCTTGTAAGGCATGAAAGAAATTACCGCTGTTACCAATTACCTCATTTCATTGGGTAATTGGGATCAAAAAGGTATTTTTTGAAAAAGACTTCTGCTAGATAACATGGTACATGGAAAATACTTCTTAACGCATTTCCAGTGAAATCTATTTTACTGAATAAAAGTATACATAGCATTAGTATATAGTCCTCTTTATTCTCTGGCAATTAATTGTCCAACTTCAAATTGTCAAAAAGTGATCGTAATTAGCCCTCCCTCCCCTATTTTTAAAAAGAGAATGTAAATTAAAGATCATTAAATCAATATTTCCAAACAAAATAAAACTAAAGATATTTCTTCAAAATTTCGGAATGCAGACTATATGCCTATTCTTTTTGCAAAATAGGAGTAATTTATTTACCATCTTTAGGGAGACATATAAAAAATACAATAATATCTTGGAAACTAATTAAAACTGTAAAATTCTGAGAACTTATATGATATTTTTGGATCCATGCTGATAAATGGTGCCAATTTCACTGAGCTGCGATATATATTCTGCAGCAAGGTGCAAATTGATGGAAACGATTCACAAAGAAATCAGCTAACGTTTGCTATGCAAATGCGCTAATCTTTGTTTTAAGATTAAATATATGATATTTCCATTAATATTAAAGCATTCGTTTACAAAAAAAAATGCATACTTTTAAATTAATTTTAAATATTTATTTTGCTAAATTTATGTTGAAACAAAATGACAAGAACACCGTAAATATTTCTAATAAGAGATCCATGATTAGTTGATATTTTTACATATCGTTTAAGAAAGCATTTAAAACAGATACTTAGCACATCCCTTTAGTTAGAAAAATTCTTGGCGATAAAGAGTAGAAAAATGCTTTCTGACTTCGAAAAAGGCAAAATTCTATATTAAAGCAACACCGGAATGTCATTTTAATTCTCGCTTCCTTGATATTCTCGGTTTTGCCCTTTATTCATCTTTTTATTCAGATCGTAGACCAGTTTTATAAAATAATGTAATTGACTTTATTATGGTATCAATTTACCTGCCATTAAATAAGGTGAATATTTTTTTTTTTTTAAGTGGTGCCAATAAGCAATTTGAATTTTTAAACCGCAATTTAATGCGACCGTTAAGGGGTTAAGGAATTTATGATAAAATTAAACGTTAAAAGACTGTCATTTTAATTTCTTTCGAAACGTTACAAAAGGTTCATTCTTCGCACTATCGCAAACAAAAGAATGAAAGCAAAGAAAATTGGAAGCCAGATGAAGGCATCAGAATTTTTATGTACTGTAAGAAGAGCAATAAAATTTTCGATAATCCTTAAATATGTAAAACCGTGTCGGTGCCTGTGTTTAACATCTGACCATAAAAAGGCCGCATTCAGTTTGCAGGGACACGGATGAAGCAACAAACGAATTTGACAAAATATGTTTTCCGTTTTCAAGAGGCATTTAATTTCGATGGTCCGAATGTTATTCATTCATATTGACATGAGCTTCGAAAGTAAAAAGACGCATTTCGCTTGCGTAAACGAGGTGGATGCCTCCTAAATCTTTGGGCCGATATTTCTTCGAGAGAGAAACTTATAATTACTTTCCTAGAATGACGACAAGACGGCATACCACCATATCCCGGCCCTAGGCCCTGAGAGTCCATATACACCAGATACAGGCAGTCTGAAAACAGTCCTTCACAAGCGTTCTGGACAAAGAGCACCCTCGCGCGTCACTCTTTTAGCTTGAACCCAAGCGTGACGTCTGACGTCACGACAGCAATACCCATGTGCTTGAGGATATTACCGAGGACATTGGCATCACCTTCCCGGATTTCCCAAGGGTCCCAAAGACACCGAGCACTTATAGGAGCATCATACCCTGGAACTTGATCTCAAGGTTCACCAAGGAGGCTTTGCTCTACCAAAGCCTTCGAGGACCATCTCCTATAAGGAGAAAAGGCATGTGTTCGTAGACAACGGATGAAAGAGTACGTGCCGATGGCCAGCCCGGGAGAGTAGCGAAAAGTCTGTCCTTGGGAGCATAGACACGACTTCGCTTAGACTGCGGTCTGCGGGGTCGGAAGTTCCGGCCCCGAGTCCACTCCATCTTACCAACATGTTTATTGCACTGCACATATTATAAACTAATACATAAATACATTACGACATACACTGGTGTCGAAAATTAAGGACCAGTCACAAAATGCTAATTTTTACGTAAGCGAATACTCAAAAAGGAAATAATATAATTCCAATAATTACTATTCCTACAGCACAGCTAGTCCATATAGCATCTCATTCATGTCACACATGGTCACAAGTGTCACAGTCACTACGGTGAAATAAAAAATAGGAAATTTCACACGTCTCATTATTAGTCTCAAATGATCACTATATGTGACTCCACTGAGAAGTCAATGTGACTGCTACTATGTGGCGAGTCACCAGGTGACTTTACAATGTATTTACATTGTGACTCTCATGTGACTGCCATTTTTAGACTCAATTTCAAAGTCATCATGAACGTTGCACACTGTAAAAAAAAATCTGTAGTTCTACAGATGTAAAGTTACATGCTTACTAAACTTTCACCTGTAACTGTACGAAAAAAGCTGCAAATCTACAAAACTAGATTTTGTAAAGCTACAAAAATCTGTAACTTTACAAATGAATCTGCTAAAATTTCAGTAATCTTACTAAACTTTTATTTGTAACCCTGGCTGCAGTTACATGAAAAGTTCTCGGAATCCCAGTTTCCAAAAAAATTCTTAGTAACCTTACAGATTTTTTGATTTTCGGCGCAAAAGTGTGTCTGTTACATGAAATTTTGTTGTTGCCGTTACATGAAAAGTTCTAGGAATCCCAGTTTCCTAGAAAAACTTTAGTAACTTCACAGATTTTTTTTTACAGTGCATTATGATAAATCACCAAATAATCTCACATTATAGCCACATGGTGACTTTTCACAAGAGCACAATCGTGACTTCAGAGTAGTATCTCTGTCACGTGAAAGTCATCATGTGACTTTAATGTGACATTATTAGGTAACTTATCACAATGCAGCATTCACGATGACTTTGAAATTGAGTCCGCAGATGACAGCCATGTGAGAGTCACAATGTAAGAACATTGTAAAGTCGCATGGCGACTCGTTACAAAGCAGCTGTCACAGTGACGTGTCAGTAGAATCACATAGTCATCATTTGAGACTCATAATGAGATGTATAGAATGTCCTTTTTTACTTCACAGTAGTGACTGTGACACTTGTGACCATGTGTGACATAAATGAGATGTTATATGCACGAGCTCCACTGTAGAGATAGCAATTATTCGAATTATATTATGTGCTTTTGAGTATTCGCGTACTTATAGTAGTGTATATGAACTATTACTATATATAATATTACTACATACATATAAATTACACCACAAATGCAAATTCTTGAGGCTAGGCCTCGAACCTGAGAACTCTATGCACCACAACCACCAGTGCCGCGAGTGCACGATTTTCGTTCAAAGGCGGTATTGGACCGCTAAGAGCTCTGCTACGGCGACCTTGTCTTTGGTGTCCAGTTCTCGATCGAGTGTCCACATGAAAAGGTCATTTACAATGGCCTCACTTCCTTCTGGCAGTAGCCATCTAGACACAGGTAGCGAAGCGTTCGAGTGGAAATCCTTCCCGAATGGACCGCCAGAGAGGACAAGTGTATAGACAATGTCTCCTGTCACTTATCCCTGTCTCACAAAAGCATGTGGGATCCATCTTAAAGATGCGAGCCTGATGCTCACCAAAGGTACTATGGGTCGAAAGGACCTGGTTAATGTAGAAATCGCCCTGTTGCCCAATGCGTACCTGAGGGAACAGTTCATACGTAAATTCACCGTTCCCCGTGGTGTCCCACCTATTCTGCCAACGAGACAGGGCTCGGCCGGAAAGGTGTCTTTTGACCTGGCGGCGAGCAGTTTTCACATCCACGTCGACCAAAGGTCTGCTCGTGGTGGCTTTCGCCAACTCATCCGCATGCTCATTAAAGGCGTGACACACCTGAGCTCAGGGTCCAGTGCATATGAACCTCGACTTCACTACGTTTCACCAAGTCCTTTATCTCAGAAATCGCCCTGTGTTGACACACTAGTCAATTTAGGGCTTGAAGCGCCAATCTCGAATCTGAGAAGTTATCAATTTCACTGCGATCTCTCTGAAGTGTGTCGGTCACTGTTTCTTTAATCACATGGATCTCGACCCAGAGGTAATGAAAGAGCCGGCACCCTAACAAATTCAACCATAACATCCACCACATCACCAATCATCAATTTTTTTCCAGTTTATGTGATCTAAAAAGCACTCAAGGATAAAATGTTATCAGCTAGCAACAATATTGGTCTTCATCTGGTAAAGGCGGATTTACATATAAAATCGTGAATAAAGTGGACTCGGCTTTTATCTGCAAAACTCACATTATTCCATTTTATGTTAGTAGATACGGCAGTTTTCCTGCCTTTCTTAATAAAATAGGTATACAAGATTCTCCATACTGTCCATGTAGCAAGGGGGTTTGAGTCCCGATCCATTACTTTTCTCAAAATGTTCATCAATGAAACATACCTATGACATTTAAAGATACGAATCTTTACGTTTCAAACTTAAAAGGATCCTATTTGATCCAACAAATTTTGTCAAGTTAAAAGCCAACAACAATATTTTAAACAAACATTTTTCATTTTTAAAAAAATACTTTTAACGATCATCTGCATTATGAACTTTTTACTTCAAGTCAGTTAGTATACTAAAACTTAAATATTTCAATTTATTTCATTTCATTCTGTCATTCTATTTTGTCTTATTGTTTATTAGACATTCTTTTTGTTTTGTCATATTATCCTACTAATTATTGTTTACTTTAAAAATTGTTCTATTTTAAATTTTAAGTGTAAATACTCACATTTTACGTGCTAAATTACTAAATAATTAGATATAATTAAGTACTTAAATTAACTTTATTTTATAATATTATTTTAACTATTCATCATCAACTATAACTGCAAAATTTTTCGGGTTTGCCCTGAATTAATAGTGCAATCCATTGTGAAGTACCTGTACCAATCTTTTAATTTTCAATAAACAAGATCTCCCAACTGCTGGGACTTCGGAGCCCGTTCGCGAGTGCTGGGATCTCTGCGGGGTGGTGGATATGGGTGTCTCCCTCGTGGACTAATCAGCTTTTATACCGAAATGTTGGCTGCCCACGGGATCCGACTCGGCTGAGGTCTTCATACCGGAAGGATGATTACCAGAGTTCAACTGACTCAGGGTCTAACCCGGTACCGTCAACAATCTTACTCCACTTGACGATGGCCGTAAAGTCACTATCCCTGTCGGCTGCAGTGAGACGATCCATCTTGAAAGCCCTTTCCTGAACAACGTTCAGGTACGGCATTCAACTGAGATGTAAGTCGATCGTAAATCCCAAATATGTCAGGCGTCGTTCGATCTTGATCATGTGATTGTTCACTAGAATCGGTTTAGACGGAGCGTATTCGATCCTTCAATTAGGAGGAACCACCGTGTAGATGCACTTAGCGTAGTTGAACTTCAGGCTGAATTCCGGCGCTCATTGATGAATCACGGTAACAACCGGATCCAGGATGTCAGCAAACCTGAAAACCGCCGTGCTTCGTGCCGCTACGAAGTCATCATCAGCCAAGGCCTGGACAATCTCGTCTCTTCGTGGCTACCTCAATAAGATGTTGATCACAACCAGCTAGAGAATTGGACCGAGACACGAGCCTGTGGCACACCGACATTAAAGTATTCCTCCCCGTCGCGTCGTTCTGTATCACCGGGCGATACCATATTTAGTCGTCGATCAAACACAGAAGATATTAGTTCAGTGCCGCACGCTGAGAAACAACGAAGTATGTCTGCTCGTCGAACACTGTTGAACGCATTCTTGATATCAAAAGTGAGGAAGAACGTGAAGACTACCGCATCTTTGATTCGGCTGTGTAGTTTGGCACATTGCGCAACGCGTTCTCAGTACTGATATTCTTACGAAACCCGTACTGTTTGGCTTTGAGCAAATGATTGGTCTCAAGATAAATATTCAGTCTGGTCGCGCACAACCTGTCTAAATTATTCCCTAGGGTCTGTAGGAGACAGATCGGGCGGTATGAAGCGGAGCCGCTGCAGGCCTTCCCTGATTTGGGGAAATACATCGCAACCGCCTTTTCCGAGTATTGGGGAAACAAGATGTCCTTATGAAGTCGTTATAATAATCCAATAACCACTGACGGTTGTATTTGAAGACATTACGGAGGATCTCGAGACTGATTCCATCATAAACAGGTGCCTTTAGGTGGAAACGTTCCCACTGCCAGCTTCAGTTCTTTGATGGTGAACCAGTCTATGTCGCTGGTCCTGTCATGAGCGATTTGCGAAGCTTCATCGTCCTGCAGGAAATGATATCTTGCAATTTCATCCTGAAATTCCTCTCAGGTGGAGACTTCCTCACCGGATGGGAGGACCAAAGTAACTGCTGTCTCCCGTCTCTACTTGCTTCGTACTACCTCAACCGCTTGTTCTAGTTTATCCGCGACCAGTCCCTCCGAAATAAATCGTCGGAACGCAGCACGTTTGGTATGCAAGATCGCCTTTTTATACTCTGCCCGCGTGCTCTTAAAAAGAGCATCAAGTCTCTCCCTCCGAGACGGCTCCAGCGTTAGCTGGTACAGCTGTCTCAGCACACGCAACCGAGATCTCTGGCCAGACAGATGTCCTGTGCACCAACACGCTCCTCTGTGCACTGCAGATTTTTGCTTTTTGTGACTTTGACACAGACTCACCAAATTCGACATCAAGTACCCCACAGCTTCATCGGGGTTTGCGAAACTATACTGAATCAGATCTGCTGACTGAAGATCGTGAAGGAACTCGTCCCAGACAAAATCCCTCTGTCGCCACCGACGGTGGACGACCGGGGAAGGCGAGTGCCTTGTTTGACTTGATAGGCCTACGTCATGATTCGTTGATCACTAAGTGTTTCGATATGGGACATTACCGAGTAGAAAGACGACAAAATAGACGTACTTATATTCACATATTAGAATCTTGCCAATCCTATGCTCCAAAGCTGCATTGAATTTATTTAACAGAAAGAAAGTGCAATTATCATGTAATAGTTGTATAAAAAAAATATTTTCCGTTCTTATCCTTTTACTCCTATTGCATAACCAATGAAAATGTAATTTTTTATAGTGTAGTAATAACAATTGTGTTACATTTGTTTTTGTGTTTATAATGCCTGTTTAGTTTGATAAAGTATATTTATATGAAGATTGCTATAATTATATTTATGTGATTGTTCCTATCATTTTGCATCCTCATGTAGGAGGAGAAAATGTGAAATATAAACAGACAGTCAGATTTTAAGATAATAGATTCTTACTGATTCCTAAACAGATCACCGTCCTCCAGTTCACGTTCAAGTTAATATCCAAAAAACAGCTACAGTTAAAACTAGCATGACTTCGATTTCTGCAAGCACATAAGCCATGAAAGCAAACAAATCACAAACAATACTCATTTATTGGGCACTGCTTCATTGCCTATTCACAATACACTTACATAAAGCAGCAAACTTCATAGGTAAATATTAAGAAAGGAAAATATCCAGAATTCGGCCTTTTTATTCAATGCATACTTTTATTGTTTAAAAATATAATTTTAGTGACCATGCTATTTGCTAGAACTAACAAGCAATTAGTTTCTATTTTGGATTGCATTTACTGTTCGATTACCATAATTCTACTAATTTTCCGATCTCAGTACACTGTTAAAAATATCTGTAAAAACACAGAAAAAATTCGAGATGTGTAAATTTACACTAGTTCTCGGATAAATGCATTTGATAGAGTTTCTCGGTCATCGTTTTCCAGACATTAGTCCTTTCTTATAACAAATTTCCTGTAGGTTTTTTCTTGTCTTTATTAAAATGTATTTTGTCTTTTTTATAACATGTAATTCAAAATGCACACTTTTAGAATTCTTTTACAATTTTATTAGAAATATTAAAGAAGAAAACTTGTTTTAAAATTTTTTTATTAAAAATTAGAATATTTTAGAAAGGGAAAATTCGTCTCTGCAGAGTCAGTGGTGAGGTTTATCCACAATCCCTTTGCAGTTGGTTCATTCACCATAAGCATGAAGCTTGGTAATACAAGTTGTTTACAAATTAGTTGGGCAATTTCGATAGTTAACAAATTCCGAAATATTAAGTGAAATTAACTAGTTGAAAGTCAGAATACTAATAATAATGTCGAAATTTATTCATAGATGGCGTTAGTTGTCATAACTGACGCTATCGCTTTGTCAGTGGTAATAATTCTTGATCGGCATTACGATAATGGAGACGCACAACGGTGCTGAAAACGCGAAATGCTGTCTTTGGTTTCATGAAACTCATTCGGCTGTGCAAGTACGACGAGAAAATGGTGACAATGGTAAACTTGAACAATTTTTTCATCTTACAACAATATGTACTTCAATGTTTTCCCTATCAATTCCATTCAATAAATCATTCTTTTTGGCCCATCTAATTTGTAGACGCCCTGTATTAAAATAAAATTAAAAGTATCTTCCCGATAAATAATAAAAGACAGCCTTTGTGCACATTAGTAACAGCTCTTGTGGCACAGTAACTAAGATGCTTTTCGCCAACTAAGAGGACTGTGAATCAAATCGCCGGCCAGCTAGAAATGAATATCATAAAAAGTAAATAGTACTGCAGTTCGAATTCAGTATAAAAACTTCTATTCTTTGAAGTTCAAAAAATCAACATTTTCTCACATTAAATTAAATAATTATCTTGGAAAATAAATAAATTTACAGAATCCATTGTAAATATAGGGGAAACATTTCTTTGTTACTCCAATCTTCGTAATTTTACATAAGATTTAAGATAATGGATTACCAGTCAATTTTCTGTAATTTCACAGAAAATTTTTTAACAGTGTATGACATTTGTTGTTGCGTAAGCTACAAAATATTCTTTAATTTTTTATCCCCATGCATTGAAATGTATTCCAAAACCATATGATAACTATAATGCAAACATTGTTATTTGAGGATATAGGTTCTTTGAAATAATAATGACGACAAATTCACACTAATGGAAGCTATAAACAAAACGATACCGGTTAAAGAAAAATTTATCACTTCTAACCAAATTTATCATTCAAACTATATGCAACAGATATATTTCATTAAATGCCTGAAATACACATAATTTAAAATGCCAGAACAGAATTCAGTCGTACATTTGCTGTTTTCCGAGTCAGTCATATGAAACTTTCAGTTGATATTTTGTACTTAGATCCAGGACCTCATCAATATGAGGTCATTCATGACATGGTGACCAAACTCTAAAAAAGCATGAAAAGCAGCAATTTTCTAAATATAATATCTGATAGTGTATTTTCTTTAAAGAAAATAGAAATAGTAAAAGAAATAATATTTTTGTAATCTGTTGATATTTTTTGCTGTATTCAAGGTTTATTCATAATAACTAAATTTCTTGTAATACATTTTTGTATTGCACCAATCGTTGCTCACTAATTCCTAAATAAAACGAAGCTCTAAAAAAGCACGTTACTTCGTATGAAATCTAAATTAAAACAAGTCGGAAATTGTAAGTCAAACGTGGCAAATGAGGCACCTTCGTACTATAACTAGTTTTATAAATATTCAGATCTTGGTGCAGCTGTATCAGTTTACGCACAAATGTATGAATGCAAAATTTATTACGATTATATATATTAAATTCAGTAATACGGAAATAATATGACTCCATCTTAAATGGCACGCAATCATCATTGCAACATAGAACCATTACCCGTCATGAGACATCACTGAATTAATTACGGATCATAGGATTTAATAGAATGAAGAAAACTTTTATTAATATCTTTTTAAGTTTCGATTCGATTTTCAGAAAATTCTGCAATGATTATATATATTAAATTTCAAACAATTCAGTTAGTTAGTTTTTGCGCTGTTATATGAGGACAGACGGACAGCTGGACCAGACGTACACTATTAAAATTTTTGCAGCATTCTGGCAGGTCATTCGACCGTTTTTTGAAAAAACGGTTTCATAACCATAATTTAATTATATTCTGACCATTAAATGGCCAATAATATGGTCAGAATAGTGTTAAAATTACGGTTATGTAACCGTTTTCGGAAAAAACGGTCAAATGACCTGCTAGAATGCTGCAAATTTTTAACAGTGTAGACTATGTGTGCTACGTACTTATATAATTACGAATGCTTCTAAAGAGTGTTGGTATTCATCTGAAGTACTTCGGTTATTAAAAAGTTATATATTGAAAAAACTTTTTATAGAAAAAAATTAAAAAATTGCGGATTCGCGCTGCGTAAACAAAAGAAATCGCTGTTATCAAACATGTTTTATTATTTTCAGATAGAAAATTAAAAAAAGGTTGGACTTTTCTAAATATTGTTTCAATCATTTTCAATATGTACTCATACATTTGTCTAATTAAGCTCACCAACCGGGAAACATTATCACTATTGTCACATTTTTTTTTCTAATAACCTTTGAAGTTTCGTGCAGGTATCCAAAAGATTAGAGATGTCGGAGGAGAGACTGTTGTCTAATACCCGTGTGTTTCACAATCCTCCTGCTTATCATTTTATGTAACGATGTGAATATACTTTGAAATGGTGCGTTTTCTATAAGAAAAACAAAACAAAACAAAATAAAATCATTTCATATTTCGTAAGTATCATTGAAAATAAAATATTGTAATTTAATAGATTACAACGACCATTTGGAATTTTTTTAATAATCGAATAAATAAAAATCGAAAGCAGTTCCACCGAATCGTCCACAGATCGAGACAAATCACCTTCGTAACAAAATTTAACCGAAAAATCTAAATTTCGTCCACCAAATTCCGTCGCATCCTCTTCAACAACAGATCGCAAAGATCAAACTTCAGACGACCAAAACCTTCATCGATAAACTCTCCAAGTCCCGTTTCGAGAAGTAAAACGGTTTGCAAATCGAAAGCAGTTCCACCGAATCATCCACAGATTGCGACAAATTATCTACGTTGAGATCGATTTTTCTCGGTTAGAATCGACCGATTGTAAAACGCCGTGGCTAGTGGATTGAAGCCCCTCGAGACATGGCCCTTTACTGTCGATTAAACATTAGATTGTTTCCTTTTTCGCGTTCGTCTTTTATTCTGTAATCGATTTTCACGGGCTACATAATCAGTTGAAGACCTCGATTTTCATGGGCTACATCATCAGTTGAAGACCTCGATTTTTGTTTTGCAAGACGATTTTCATTTCGGCGTCGCTGTTTGGCTTTGGATTTTTACATGTCTGATAATTTACGCCTACCCATTTTGTAACTTTTTCAATTTTTAACGATTTTATGCCTTTTGATTACCTATTCAAACAATTTTTAACGATTTTATGCCTTTCTATTGCCTATTCAAATGAAAATTCTTATAAAAGTAAAGAGCATCGTTGAATTTCATTAAAAAAAATAATAAAATGCGAGCTCCATTTGGCCCCATCCTCGACCAAAAACAGCAACCATTTCCAAATGGTTAAAAAAAAAAAAAACAGAATCTATGTTTTTTTCGTCTGCTGATTTTTTTTATTTATATTCAAGGTTTTTCGTCATATACAGGTGTATTCGTAATAACCAAGTTTGTTGTAATGTACTTTTTATTGGACCTTTATTCATCATTTGCTCATTAATTCCTCGTTAAAACCGAGTTCTCATTGTCAACGAACTCAGTATAACAACGTTCGAAAGATACGAAAGGACGAAAAATACAAAACCATATCTACGTTTATTTTCCTTTCGAAAGCCACAATTTATTAAAAAATATATTAATATTAACCTTTAGAAAAAAGTATTTTCCGAGAATCGTTCTTGCACTTTTAGTCTTTTCGCACATTTTTTTAATGTTCTGCAACCGGCATTTTTATTCAAAATTCGAAAAAACAGAAGTTACACACGTTTAAATATTGTACATTCATCTTTAACAAGCCGTCTTCGGTCTTTAAAAATAATAATATTAATCATTTAAAAAAATAGTTTGTGAAATTCACTTCAGTACTTTTTCTGATCGATTGCGTAAATCTTTAACAGTCACGGGACTTTTGTTCTCAATCTGCAGTCCCTTTACCATTAAAAATCATTTTTAGGGTTTCGTTCATCTGACGAAACCCTATTCGTCTAGCTACTCTGTCTGTCTGTCACAGAGCGCGTTCTCAGAAACTATATACCTTGGAGACTTGAAATTTTGGATTCGTATAGCTGAACACCTCCCATCAAACGACAAATTCTAACATTTTGAAAAAGTCTTATATTTACCCTTCCCTGGACTCTAACTTGTGTATTTTAAGTTTCTTGTTCTAACTGAGCTCCTAATTAAGTTGAAGACTTGGATTTTTGGATTCTTATAGCTGAACACCTCACATCAAACGACAAATCATAAAATTTTGAAAAAGTCTTATATTTACCCCTCTGAACTCTAACTTGTGTATTTTAAGCAATTTTTCTAACTCATCCCTTAATTAAGTTGGAGATGTGAAATTTTGCATACTTATAACAGAACACTTGTGATCACGCGCAAAATCATAAAATTTTCAAAAAGTCTTATAATATTTACGCTTCCGGGCTCTAACTTCTGTATTTTTAGCAATTTTTCTAACCTTCACCCTTTTCACCCGGTGTGCACATTTTTAACTTTTGCCGATACTCCTTTGACCTCTCTTTCATATTATGCACCATAGCCGTACATATTTTAGTTTTAATTTTTACCGCCATTGGGCGCCTACCTATCTCGGGTGCTATGGACACAATCCCTTTGACTAATATGTATCTACGGATAGTTTGTAAAACGGAGTTTCGTACAGATAGAGGTTTGTTTAGAATTCAGTGCGCCCCCTGGTTGCGAAATGTGGAACTAGCAGATTTTGAAAAAGGTTAATGTGTTTTGAAAGGAATATTAAACGAAACCCTCTGCGCGATCTGTGATCACACTTACTCACTTGTTTTTAAAGAGTGCAACAATGTTTGTTTCGATAGATTGACCTTTAAATTGTAAAATCTCTCAAATTCGAAGTTTATTTGGAATAACACATTGGAGTATCCTGATGAAAGCTGCGACCCCACTCCTGCCTGCTACTCTAGGTTCGATTGGATAGATTTAAAGATAAAAATATAAAATCATACAAATTCCAGCTTGTAGCGTGCAAACTCAGCGGGTCCCGCGACATGAGATACATTTTGAAAGATTATCGATTAAAAATAGTGCGCATAACTTCTGAAATCAGCCTAAGACTAAGGCCCACAACTCTAAGTTCGTTTTGTTAGAATTTAATTAAAAATATAAAATACAAGTTTCAGGGTGTACGCTGCCTAAGTCAGTGGGCTTCCGATATTAGGTTTGTTTTTAATAATTTTAGTTTCAGAATTTATAAGACTTATTTTATCTGGAAATGGCGGGTCTATCAACTAGTTCAACGTGAAAAGAAATAAGGAACTTAAGAAAGGCTTTATTCTATATATTTTTTAATTTCCATTACCATAATCATGCTCTTCTACCTGTAATATATTCTACCTCTGAAATAAATGAATGTAAACTTAAAACAACAAAAATGTATACATTTTGGATACATTTAAATACAGAAATATAAAGATTTTAAAACGATAAAAAGAAAAAAATCTTCCTTTTATCATTTAAGAATATGCGAAATTTTACCGAAAAAATCTAGCGACTTTCTAAATTATGCTAAAACATTTCATTTCGTATAAGAATACAATTCTAAGATAAATTTAGAAAATTTTAATGTGCTATTTTTATTCATTACTCGCTATCGCATTCGTTCATAAAATATTCATTAAAATGTAAATAAGTATTTAACTCAAAAATAAAATGTGAATATATAATATAGTAACCAAAAATTTGCATAGTAGATTGACTTTTAAAAAGAGATTTGTAACTTTTTATTATATTATTGGACGATAAATTGAAACTTAGCATAAATGGATGGGTATTTTTTTCATTTATACAAATAAACTGTTTTTAATAATTTTATATATAAGAAGCTTTTTTTGAGAAGAAATTAATGAGAAAAAACTGCCTTACTGACAGACTTTATCTACGCGGCAAAGGGATTAACACAAACAGGAAGTTTTTAATTTTTAGGGTAACTTTATTTTACAGATTTAATTATTATTATTAATATTATTTATTACTGAAAATTACTGAATAATTTTAATACACTTTTTACACAATGAAAACTCATTTCAATGAATAACATATTTAATTTTACAGCAATGTCCAGAAGGCACACTACATCGCTTTACAGATCTACTTTGCAACTGCGTCACCACTAAATAAAACGCAAACGATAAAACATATTACCAAAACACATGGCATAAAGATGATCAAAGATGTAACATGCTAGGTTAAAAGAGTACGAAAACGGAAAAGTATTGACTTTATCTACGCGTCAAAAGGATTAAAACAAATACGAAGTTTTTAATTTCTAAGCCAGCTTTATTTTGCAGATTTTATTATTATTATTACTTATTATTGAAGATTATACAATAAGTTTAATACACTTTTTGCTAACTAAAAACTCATTTCGAGGAATTTTATAGCAATGTCAAGAAGGCGTCACATATGGACACCTCTTTTTCAAAATCTGTGTTGCAACTGTGTCACTGCGAAATAGAACGCAGACGATAACACTGAATTACCAAAACACATTGCATACAGATGATCGAGCATATAAAAAGCTAGTTTAAAAGAGTACGAAAAAGGAAAACAACTGACTTATAGGCAGGTTTAATCTACGCGGCAAAGGGATAAAAACAATTTTTAATTTTTAATTTATCATACTTTTATTTAGCAGAATTGTTTTTCTTTTTAACAATTATTTTATTACTTATTACTGAAAATTATACAATAATTGTAATACGCTATTTACCCAATAAAAATTCTTTTTTAAGATCTGTGTCGCAACTGAGTCACTGCCAATTAGAACGCCGACGATAAAACATATTGCCAAAACACATGGCATAAAAATGATCGAACGTTTAAAAATCTAGTTTAAAAGAGTACGAAAAATTAAAAGAACTGATTTATTGGCAAATTTAATCTACGCGCAACGGGATTAAGAAAAATAAAGGGTTTTTAATTTCAGAGGGCCCTTTATTTTGAATATCCTGTGGTATTTTCCATCATTTTTGTACAAACTTAACATATTTATCATTCAAATATTATTTAAATAACACTCAGATTGTATATTTCTAATCATCCATTTATTACCTTTATGTCATATGTATAGAAAGTAGTTAAAAATTACTTTAAAAAATTATATAAAATAAATTTCAGTCTCTTTTTCAAAGTCAATGAAGTACCATTTTTCCTAGTTACCGTATGAATCATTGTTTTTATTCTTTCTTTTAACTTTTGTTCCTCCTTTAAAAAAATTGTTAATCAATAAATGTCTTTTTAATTCGGAAGTTTAAGAGATGATTGCTAACTTCCTTTTAACTTTTAAAACATTATTCAAATACGCTTCTATTGTTATAGTTATTGCTTTAAAAAATAAAAGTACTTTTCAATTAGCAAGCTAACTTGTTTTTTAATTGTTGAAGCTCATTAAAACACAAGTTTGAAAACAGTTTTTATTCCATGGAAAAAAAGGGAAAACAAGAAATTGTGCTTTTCAGATAAACTATTTTTTTTCTCATTAACAAGCAAAAATTTCTGTGAGTTTAAAAGATTAGAAGGAATAAATATTAAAAAGGCTTAAAAATGTATAAGCTAAATCATTTGTATTCATAGTAAAATAATGTAAATTATTTATTGTAAATTATTTTATGTTAGATGGGTGAAGATATGGTTTAGTTTAGCTAAGAATTTGACAACCTGTATTTTATTTACTTCATTATTTTTTTACTTGCAGCCGTGTTAACAGTTTATTGTAAAATATAAAATACAAATAAAAGAATAGGAAGAAACGCAATATTTCACCTTCATTCAAACATAAAATATTTAATATGAACTTTCAGAAAGTTCACTGTTTTACTTAAAATGGGTCTAAACTAATAAAGAAATGTTACAAGTTAAAAATATACATTTTATTTCAAACTTCTTAGTACTTTTGGACTTTCCCAAGCTCTTCATCAGAGAATATTGTAATAACACATTGCTGTTTATTTGTACAAATACGTCACTTTGTTTTGAAAATGAGATAGCCAATAATTATAAGAGTTGAAAGTAGAAGTAGCAGTTTCTTGGATTGAACTTAATTAGAGAAAATATATATTATTATTAACTGCAGTTCCACCTATTTTATTACATCATTCCGTTTTTATAGTTCACTTTCATTTTAAATGCATAGACGGACAGTCGAAGTAGCAGTGTTTCAGATTAAGTTTGCGTAGTAGAAAAAATTTAACTGCCGTACCATAAAGTTTAATACGTCACGTTGCTCAAGTTTTCAGGATTTTTTTTTTTCATGATATTGAACCATAAATTGGGAATGATTTTTGCTTGATCAAAATCTATTGGGATATTCTGATTGAAACTTAAACGAGAGAGAGCTGTGGATCTATTGGATATATCTGCATCTAAATTCAGATCCCTCTTAATTTAGATAAATTGGTTTTTCATGTAGAATTAACCAATTTCCTTCAAAATTAGTACACCGGTTTATTTTGGTAAGACGCTTCTCTGATTAGATTAGGAAGTTCATTAGTTAAGTATAAAGGGGGAAACAGGCAGCGATTCCGCCCCCTTAATTTAGTTAAATGGTTTTTCATGCATTTTTATCCTATTTGCTTCAAATTAGATATACCGGTTTATTCTGATAGGGCGTTTCCCTGATTACATTTGGAGGTTCATTGGTTAAGGTTACAGAGGTATACGGTTGGCTAATACCCCCCCCCCCCCTTCCCTTTAATTTAGATAAATGGGATTTTCGCGAAGAATTATCCGATTTGTTTCAAGTTTGATATACAGGTTAATTCTGATAAGGCGCTTCCCTGATTAGATTTAGAGTTTCATTGGTTAAGTATAAAGGGGAAAACGAAAAGGCTAATCCCCCTTAATTAATTTTTCGAGAGGCATTATTCTTTGAAATAAGAGCACAATATACAATTAGTGTGGATAGCCTGTGAGCTCAATGCAATCAGTTTAACTGAACACTTTTATTTTTATTTAACTTAACGTGTTTTTGTACGTAAATAGTGATGGAATGTGTGAATGAGAGCAGTGAAATTTTACTAATCGGTGCCCACACCAAATTACCATATTATAACGGAATGTTCTTAGAATCACATGAATTGAAGAAATGAAATTATATGTGATTATTAAGATAAGCATTGATCTTTTATAAAAGAATTAAAAATATATATATTAAATAAAAATAATTAAAAATATTATATAAATATATTAATAAACAATTAAATTTTAAAAATCAAAAAACCCGCCTGCGTAAAAATCTAACTAATTAATTATCTCTCATCCATGTGAAACTATTTTTTTTTCAATTCCTACTATTAGCTCACACTCTCACTATATATATCTTGTTCAAATTTTCAATCGTTAATAAAATACTTATTATTCATCCAATCAAGCACAAATAATTTTTTTAACTTGTAGTGGATGACACTTGATGTTAATCCAGGTTTTTCAAATATTAATTCATTAATTAAATTAAATTAATTAATTTTCAATAATCGAGAGCCCTTTTCTTGATCAAGGTATTTTAAGACCGAGAGAGCCCTCTTCTTGATCAAGGCATTTTAAGCGCCCCTCAGGAGGAAAGAAGAATGGGAAAAAAAAAGTATCTTATTGACCTAAGTAGGTATTGACATAAAATATTTTTTTTATATTACTTGTTTATATTACCTATTTTTTTTTATTTACTTAAATTGATGACTTTTAAGTTGTGTTTAATTGTTAGTTCCTATCTATAAATACTGTTTTGATGAGGTCTATAGATGTTTATGATGGTTAGAAATGCAGTAAAGCTAGAGATCCACAATACATACACAACTTACAGGTTGTATAATATTTTAACGGAGCTTCTGACTGTAAAATTGTCAATGAAACATCGTCTTCATTCTGAAAGACCTATCGAATGATATGCCACTCAATAGGGTGCGTAATATTTTTTTTATACGGCCGCCATTTTGAATTTATAAAAACAAAACCTAGCCTATAACCATCGGGCCGTTAAGACGAATCGATAAAGACCTCATTCATTAAAATCCATCCAGCCGTTGGGATGTTTCGGGGGTATAAAGGAATCCACATACACAGATACGCGTGAAACGTAACCCTTTTTTTCAGTCGGGTAAAAAGAACTATTTTGTTCTTTTATTCAGTTTTTGTTCCTTCCCCTGTAATCATATCGTTGGAGGAAACATCCGTTAAACTAGTCGCCAACGCCAAATTTTCAAGCTTCATTTATGTTTCATTTGTATAATATAAAACTTTGCATAATATAAAACTTTCAATTTGAAACCGTTGGTTTAGCTTGTTCTCTTTCCCATCGTAATAGCACACTCTTTGAAAACAGAATAAGCATGAAGTCGCAGTACAAAACCTATAAAAAATTATAAATTCTACTAATTAAAAGAATTATTATGCATGGTGTCTAGAAATTAGTTGGACAAAAAAAATGATTTATTAAATTGAATTGACAGGGAAAAAAAAATAAAGTACATTTTGTTGTAAGACAGAAAAATAGTTCAAGTTTACCATTTTCACAAATGTTCGATGAGACATCCTTTCCTGGCTCTGCAAATGTCCCATCGGTAAACCGTTTCTTGCCACAGATTTATCAGCATGTTTCCATCGATCAAATTAATTGCAGTGCACATTCTTAATTTTAGTTCAAAAATGGATACAGGAAGTGGCAGTTTGTACACTTAATCCTTTACAAAATCCCATACGCCGAAATAAAACGGTGGAAGATCTTATGATCGTGGTAGCCATTGAATAATAACTCCTTTCGCTAAGCGATAGCGTCAATTATGACACCTAACGCCATCTATGAATAAACTTCGGCAATATTACTACTAGTCTGACTTTCAACTAGTTAATTTCATTTAATATTTCGGAAGTTCTTAACTTACGAAATTACTCAACTAATTTGTAGACACCCTGTATGTCAACGCAAATTTTATAATGTTATGCAAGAAAGAAAAATCATGCTGCAAGCGTAGATTATGAACCACTATCCTAAACTTCCAGTATAATTTAACAAAACTTCCCTGTTTAATAATATACCAATGAAAATATTTTTAGAAACGCATAAGACGTTTGAATCCAAATTTCAGCAATTACCCTTCATAGCCGGAAAATTTCTCAAATTCTTTTTTTGCGTCACTGTATTTAATCTATAGATTCATATATATTCTACATAAGGTGAAACCAGCCAGTATGACATCATGATCATTTGATGTAGTTCATCAAATAAGGTCTGTTTTACGGGGGTTCTAGACCCCGATATGCTATTTTTTTCGGCCAGCAATTAAGTGTGTTCTCTAAAAAATATCGTTCCATTACAGAAGCCAGCCGTAAATTGAAGCAGATGTATCATTGTACTGTTAAGTAAGATAATATCTATTGCAATTTTTTAAACTTCTGAGCATCGCACATTGTCTATCTTTATACCGTCGTACAGGGGAAAAAGGGAATTGCAATTAGTTTGAAAACTGCATCTCAATTTATTTTTGAGATGTTAATTTTTTTGTAGTTTTTAGCGCCATTTTTTTTTTTTTTTTGGCAACGCGTGTACTCTATTTCTGTAGAATGTAAAGGAAAAATAGTTGGAAAATAGTAGATTACTATATCTTTTGATTGCCATTTTCTAATAACAACTGAAAAAAAATTGTAATTAAAAAACGTGCTACGTTGAAAAAATATAAATATAGGATTTCTGATAAAACATGCAGCTATTTTAAACTATATTTAATTTTAGGTATCCGTATTAATGTTACAAACAGATTAATGATTAGATCTTTTTTTTTTGCCGAGTTTTTGGAATGGCGACATCGCTTTTTTGCTGGATTTGTGTATTATTTTGCGATAGTGACGTCATATGCATACTTTTCTCTAGATGTTGTTTAAAACTCGATCGTAAATCAGGAATTCTTCAGTGGATGCAAATGACGTCATTTTATATAAAACGAAAGCATTTGTTTTATGTCTTCAAACAGAATTATGCTTTGTACTATCTATATTTATATGGGTTTTTTTTTTTTTCATCAGGAGCGACACTAAATTCTGAAAAAGCAGAATTCTTGTTTTCTAGTCGTTCATTCACGGTGACACACAAAAGACTGTGGTTAGAATACTGCCTATAAGGAATAATTTCCGGAAACGCATCTTCAAATGTGGTATGCGGTTTTGGGTTTTTTTTTTTTTTTTTTAAGTTTTAGAAGTAAATTAACATGATTTCTGCAACCCTTAATGAATGTCCTATAGTGGGCAAAAATGAAATCTGCTGAAATTAAATAGCAACAAAGTTATAAATAGATATTTTCTTCAATTATAATTTTCCCAGTAGTTGATCAATCGAAGAAATCAATCGAAAATTCAAAAATTAACATTTAAAATATCATGCTTGGTCTGGGATTAACAATAAATCATATAAAACTATTATTTGATATAACCAAGATGGATGAGAATTATTTTAACTTTGTCTAACTCTTTCCAACTAATCAAAAACTAAATTTTTAGGTTTTCTAATTACAAAAAATCATAAAACGGTTTCTATTACAGCAGACAGCTGACGACAATGTGTCAACAGGTACTCCAACATACAAAAATACCGGGTGTCCCAAAAAGGACTGACTGATTTTAAAATTCAATAACTTGCAAACGGTGACAGATATTTAAAAAATTCTTGCAGGAGGTTTATGCATAAGGTCAAAAGTTTTATTACAGTGATTTTCGATTTTAGTTCGAATTACAAACAATAGATGGCGCTGTAAGCAATAGTCGCTAAATATAGGCTCGATTTCTAGTCCTTTCTCTTGTTCCATGCTGAAAAAGGAGATGGAAATGTATTATCCGGGCCACGAAGTACCAAAAATCGAGACTGAATTCAGCGTCTATTGATCGCAGCGCCATCTATTGTTTGTAATTCGAACTAAAATTGAAAATCACTGTAAATAAACTTTTGACCTTATGCATAACCCTCCTGCAAGAATTTTTTAAATATCTGTCACCGTTTGCAAGTTATTGAATTTTAAAATCAGTCAGTCCTTTTTGGGACACCCGGTATATATATTATGTATAGTGCCACGTGTAAAACTCACTTACGCCTGAAATGGCGCAATATTTCACAAATTTTATCAACTATTGAAGGGTACAAACTACTGGCGGGGTCACCCTAGTATGCTAAAATTTAGCAAGTAGGTTGAAAATTCCGCTTCAGTAAATTATACCCATAGAGTAGGGGTGCACAACCTTTTTAAGAGAAGGGCCACTTAAAAAATTTCTGGGTTGTCGAGGGCCACATCAGTAACACGGAAAGAATTCTATTTCGGGGAGGTGATCTGTGGCCTATACTCAGATAAAAAATATGATTTCAGAAGAGGGGGTGGGAATTTTACCCCTCTAGGTTCCCCTATCCAGTCAACATATCCAATTCAGTTGGCAAGGGTAGATCAACAGTTTACGTTTATATATATAACATAGAGATATAGCAAGGATTATTTAGGAGGAGTGATAATATGCTTTGACTTTATTTGGGGGAGTAAATTTTGTTCTATTAAAAGTGCTAAAACACAAACATAGGCATGAAAGTGGCTAGTGCCGAAAAAAATGTGAATTTTATGAACGAAGGGGGGGGGGGGGAAGAGGAGCCGATTAAAATTTGCGATTTTTTAGTGCCTGATCAACGAAATTCGCGATTTTTCCATGTCCGAACAACGAAAGTTTCGAATTTTCCACGCCTGATTGACAAAATTAGCAAATTTTCTGAAGCCGGTCGACAAAATTGACGAAAGCCGCGAATTTTTCGCACAATGAACTGAGGAAACTCGCCATTTTTTCGCAGCCGATCAACGAAATTCTTCGCCATTTTGCCGTTCTTGATCAACGAAATTTGCGCTTTTTCCGCGCCTGATCGACAACATTCGCGATTTTTTCGTCCCGACCGACGAAAATCGTGATTTTTCGGAGCCCGATCAACAGCACTTGAGATTTTTCCGTGCCCGATCGATGAACTTTGCGATTCTTAGCTGACTTTGACGAAATTTGCAATTTTTTCGCGGAAAACTGACGAAATTCGCGATTTTCCGCAGCCCACCAACGAAACTTTCAATTTTTTCGCGCATCAGCGAGAAAATTCGCATTTTTTTCCGTGCTGATGACAGAAATTTGCTACTCTTCCATGCCTGATCGACGAAATTCGCTATTTTTCCGCGTCTCATCAACAAAATTAGTGATTTTTCTGTGCCCGATCCACAAAATTGGCGATTCTTAACCCTTTGAGCTCTGATGGGTGAATTTTCACCTACTTAATTTTAATCTCCAAATGTCACATTGGCACCGGAGTATTCAACCAAATTTATTTGAAATTAGATAAGTGAGTTTTATCGTGTATCTGATAAGCCGAATCTTTTGTTAACAAAATACTGGTGCCAATGTGACATTTGGCCATTTTGTAGAAATTCATCCCCAGAGCTCAAAGGGTTAACTGACTCTGACGAAATAATTTTTCCTGCGGCAAACTGATGAAATTCGCGATAGCCAGACGAAATACGCGATTTTTTTTGCAGCCGATCAACGAAATTTCAGATTTTTCCGCTCCTAATCGACAAAATTCACAATTTTTCCGCAATCGACGAAATTCGTGATTCTCAACTGGCTGACGAAATTTGCAATTTTTTCACACGGCAAATTGACGAAATTGATTTTTTCTGACGAAACTCACGATTTTTCTGCAGCCGATCAACAAAAGTTGCAATTTTTCCTCGTATCATCAACAAATTTGCAAATTTTCCGCGCATCATCAACAAACTTAACGATTTTCTCGTGCCCGATCAACGAAATTTGCGATTTTTCCGCTCCTGATCGAAAACATTCGCGATCGATGAAATCTGCGATTTGTTGGCGCCTGATTGACAAAATTCGCGATTTTTTGTGTCCGATCAACCAAATTCGCGATTTTTCCGAGCCTCGTCGACAAAATTCGCTATTTTTCCACTCCCGATCAACGAAAATCGCGATTCTTAACTGACTTGAATTTTCAATTTTTCCGCTGCAAATTAACGAAATTCATGATTTTTTCTTGCGACCAATGGACAAAAATTGCAATTGTTTCCAGTTAGAAATTGACGAATTCGCGGGCCACACGTTAACCCATCGCGGGCCACTTTTGGCCCGCGGGCCACAGGTTGTGCATCCCTACCATAGAGGGTAAAATGCTTGAATATTTTTGTACAGCCCTGTATTTTACAGACAAGGCCAACACAGAGAAAAAGATTCCATGCCGGGATTCGAAACCGGGCGATTAGTATAACGCACTGACGTTCTACTGACTAAAACACAAGGAACGATACCCAGCCTGGAAAATTTCTCACTATTACGGGTTGGCAAAGCTGCAAATGCAGCACAAGATGGAATATTTATCGTGAGCCACCGACAAACATTCCACTTGTATTCTGACTTGTGGTTTAGTCGGTAGAACGTCAGTGCGCTCTACTGATGGCTCGGGTTCACGTCCCGCGTATGGAATCTTTTTCACTGTGTTGGCCTTTGCGCCTTTTAAGCAATTACTTTGAAATTTGATTTTCATTTGAAATATTGTATACAAGGCGAATGTTTCTCTCTGGAATAATTTCCATGTATTAATATAATCTCTAAGTATACTAAATAAGTTCAGCTTGAAAATGCATATTTCTATTGAAAATGCATATTTCTATTGAAAACCACATTTAACAATTTACAATTACATTAAGTAACCCTTACGAATTATTTTGTGTAGCCCTGATCTACAGCATTTATACACACCAAGTAAAATGCAAAAATTTTGTTAAAGTTAAAAACTCATACGATAACTGAAAATGTACTTCCGCCAATTTTCGCAAATATACAGCACCTCGAGTACAGTACTATATCCGAAATCATTTCTGTGTCCATATAAATGATAGATAAATAATATGAAATAAATAAATACAATGCAGTTTATATTCTACAGCAAGTATTTAACCTCAGTAAATTGCATCATTTTCATTATACTTGAAACAGTGTAACATAATTAGTAACAGTATAACAGAACAATAATGAGAAATAGCGTATCATAATTTTGTAAGTTTTAGCATGTTATGTAGAATACACTGCTCAAAACAATTAAAGGATATTTGAAGTTTTATATAAAATAAAGATATAAACGAAATTTTTTTTGCCGAAAATAGAAGAAGAGAATCACAAATGCAAATTTTTCTGGTTTTCAAACTGTGGAGTATGCAAATTTTGAGTTCGACGTCAAAAACGTCGCTTCAGCGGCAGCGAATGAAATTTGACTTTCAACTGGATAAAAGAAAATGAAGACAAGGATGATCGGCATTCAGTGATTGCTTTGTTTCGATGAGTACGATGTCTCAGCGAAGTCATTTGACAGATTCAGAAGCTTTGAGAATCGTTGGTAGGTTAGAAGGGGGCCAAACTCAAGCCGAAGTAGCGCAAGCCATTGGAGTGTCACAAAGTGTCATTTCCAGGATCTGGAACCGTTTTTTTGGAGAGTGGATGTGCAGGCCGAAGACCAGGGCAAGGTTGTAGACGGGCAACAACGCCCAATGAAGATCGGTATTTAGCGTTAACAGCTCGGAGACACCGAACCATGAACGCTACTCTTCTCCAACAACACCTTCGCTCGGCTACAGGCACCACGATTTCAACTCAGACTGTCCGAAACCGACTCCATGCTGTAGGTCTGTATGCTCGACGACCGATGGTATGTGTTAGATTAACATCAAGGCATCGTCGCGACCGCAGGGAGTGGGCAACCGAGCATGTCAACTGGAGGAGAAATGAATGGAGCAATATTCTGTTTTCTGACGAGTCCCGTTTTTCTGTGCATCCGGATAATAGGCGTATTTTCATGTGGAGGGACCGTGGCAGTAGGAATAATCCTGCGTTCGTGCACGAAAGTGTCAGATTTGGCGGTGGAGGAGTGTTGGTGTATGGTGGCATCTCCATTGACGGGCGCACTGACCTCTACATCATTCGAGATGGAGCTCTGAGTGGTCGCCGATATAGGGATGAGATCCTCAGACCTATTGTAGTCCCTTACGCAGCAGCAATCGGAGATAACTTCATTTTAATGGACGATAACTGCAGGCCACATCGTGCAAACCTGGTGGAGGATTTCCTTTTCGAGGAAGGAATCGTTCGAATGGAATAGCCAGCGTGTTCTCCAGACATGAATCCAATCCAGTACGTTTGGGACACTCTAGGAAGACGAGTTTCTGGCCGCCAACAACCCCCACAAACTCTCCAAGAACTGGAAAGAGCTCTTCTGGAAGAGTGGGGCAGAATACCTCAACTCGTCATTAATAGCCTCATTGAGTCCATGCCTCAAAGGTGTTCAACGTTGCTGGCCGCCCGTGGAAACCATACCCCCTACTGAAAATGATTTTCTTTGAAGAAAACACCTTTTCTTATTCTTTTTTTCTCATATGCACAAATTGGTTTTTTTCCTTTAGTACACAAATGCGGAATAAAATGCATTTTTTTCTGCCAAACATGTGTAATTTATTCTCATATAACCTACTATGTCTGTCGACCATGTATCAATCAGCTAAACAGTTTACCAGATACAAAATCCACTTAAAACTGCAATATCCTTTAATTGTTTTGAGCAGTGTATGTGCAAATTGTTCCTTAAATACAGAGCAAACACTCAAATAAATGGGAAACTTTTCAAGCTATGGGCGGTAATTGCTGAAATCTGGTTTTCAAATGCGTTATGGGTTTAAAAAATGTTTACTTATTTTATTTATTATTATTATTATTATTATTATTATTTTAATTAAACAGCGAAGTTTTGGTAAAGTATTCTAAAAGTGTTGAAATGTGTTTCATAATCAATGCTTGACGCACGATTTTTCTTCCCTGTTCTAACATCTATAAACTACTATCTTTCCTCTTAACCCCTAAACGCTCGAATTAAATTGCGGTTTAAAAATTCAAATTGCTTAATTGGCACCACTTTTTTGAAAATGAAATATTCACCTTATTTAATGACAGGTAAAACGATACTAAAATAAAGCCAATGACACTATTTTATAAAACTAGTGGAAATCGAACAATCTGAGTAAAAGACACAGCCGTGAATATGACGGGAGCGAGAATTAAGGGGTTAAGGGTGTCCGGGACACATTTTAAAATAATTTTTATTTATTGAATTAAAATTTAATTTTTTTTATGGTTGACCATATCATTTTTAAACAAAATCATATGATAAAACTTCTCTTAATTTTTTTAAAAGAGTTTAAAATTTAAAACTTATTAAAAAAGTAGGGTAATTTAAAATCGAAATATTATATGTAGAATTTCAATATTTTTCCATTTAAATAAACGGAAATATATAAGTGATAACTTTGATTGAGAATTTTTAAAAATATTAATTTAAATGAAAAATAAAAATATTTAAAGTTAAAAGTTTAAAAGAAATTATGTAACTTTAAAAAAAATCATATTTCCAAAAGTAAACATTTTTTTTCAAATTTGCTTAGTCAGAATTTAAGTAAAACAATTGAAAAAGACATGTTCCGAAATTGAACCATTTATCTTTAACGGTTCTTGACTTATAACAATTTAAATATGAGAAATGGTGAAAAGACCCATCACGAATAAAAGCGCATTTTCACAAGAAGTCGTTTGCATGGCAACCATTGCTTGAAAGCTAGATTTTGAAAACAAACCAAAGCGAAAAAAAATACTATATCCTGTCCCAATTAAGATAGAAACATCATTTAAACGTCATTTTAAGCACAAAAAGACAGAAATTTTTAATGCAATAAAATTTTTTAGGAAAATATGAATATTTTTGTGTCATGGACCCCCTTAAAGCTTTAAATGCTTACTTGTGGACGGTTAGGACAGAGATAAGAGATACACTTTTTACCTCACTACTATCAAGGATTCTTAAGGGGTTTGAGAGATACTTTTGAATTACGCCTACTTGTAGAAAATACCAAAGGATTATTTAAACAACCTCGCTCTTTTGAATTTTGCTTTTTAAAGAGCTATATATATTTAAATTTTATAAATTTTGATGTTATACAATAAATGTTTATTTTTCCAAGAATAGATACGCTGCGCATAGGATAACAATAACATAACTTAGATGCATAAGCTACTTTGTAGGCAGATAGTTTCCAAAGAACCCACCATCGAAAACAATTTACATTCCTTTAATAACAGAAAATAATTATTTCATATAATTCAGAATATTGGAAAATTTTTATCACAAATCAAACATATTATGAGAATATTAACTGAAAGATAGAAATGTTAAGTCATTTCAATTATTAAATTTTATAAATTTTGAGTTATACTTTAAATGTTTATTTTTCCAAGAATAGATACACTGCGCATAGGTTAACAATAACATAACTTATATGTATAAGCTACTTTGAAGGCAAATAGTTTACAAAACAACCCAACATCCAAGCACAATTTACATTCTTTCAATAAATGAAAATAATTATTTCATATAATTCAGAATATTGGAAATTTTACATAACAAATCAAACATATTATGGGAACATTAACTGAAAGATTGAAATGTTAAATCATTTCGCGCAAACATGATGTTAAACATTTATAACAATCTGGCATTTTTTATTTTAAAAAAATGAGAGTGGAAGCTTCAAAATAAATGATTTGAATAAAATAACTTCATAAAACTATATATGAAAATCACTGGAAACATCAAAACTAACTTAATATTTGCTAAATGTGATACAATCCATTTACTAGGCAATAAAATACCTTTATTTATCCAGATCGCCATATTTCATCGCTCTGACGACGAAATTTTTAAGATTTATATTCATACAAATATTTTTGCAAAAAAATTACAAATTGAAAAATTGGAAAACAAAAAAATCACACGATCTCATGCATAATGAAATTAACATCAATATCAAAATTGGATATTTGTGAAAATGAATTATTTTATACTATTATATCATTATTCTGCAGAGTATCTCTTTCCATATTTTAGGAATTTGGATGGAGGCTGAATCATTGCATATATTCTCACTGCATAAAAATATTTCTATTGATTCTCTAATAATGGATGGCAAATAAAATCTTGATGGACAAATTATTTTACTACTTTTAAAATTAATCTGTAAAGGTTTATTGTTATATAACCTGCCCACATCTGTTGTTTTCTTGTTGTATATAAAGGTATTTAATTGTCTTGTAAATATGTTTTATAACTTTTAACAAATATTAAGTTTTAAAATGACTTTACAAATTAATACTACTTTTATCATATATTTTGGTATCCGAAGACCATAACTTTTTCTCAAACGTAAAATGTTGAAAGCAGTTTTTTTTATACTACAAACTATCTGAATTTACCTAGAAATAAATAAAATTAAATTCGACATTTTGGTCTATTTTACTGTGTATCATCTATATAATTTAAAATAACCGATTATCGACTTAAAATATGAACAAGTAATATAAAGAAAAAAAAATTTAAGTCAATTCCCACTTAGGTCAATAAGAGAATTTTTTTTTCTCTCCCATTCTTCTTTCCTCCAGAGTGGCGCTACCCCACCAGTGGCCGAGAGATTCTGCTCTCGAAGCTGGTAGACAGGGAAGTGCTGTGTTCGAACCCAATCTCGCCCGTCGGCCTAATCTATCGGAGTTTTCGTGGTTTTCTTCGAACCTTGGATTTCCAAGCGTTAATACGGGTTAGGTTCCCTTAGAAAGACCCCCAGGAAGGGCACTCCCCCCCCTTAGGGCCTATATCCCTCGTGTTGATAATTGTCCGTCAAACACAACCAGAGTGGCGCTTAAAATGCCTTGATCAAGAAGAGGGCTCTCTCGATTATTGAAAATTAATTAATTTAATTTAATTAACGAATTAATATTTGAAAAAAACTGGATTAACATCAATTGTCATCCACTACAAGTTTACAAAAAAAAATTTGAACTTGATTGGATGAATAATAAGCATTTTATTAACGATTGAAAATTTGAACAAGATATATAAATGTATAAATATATAAATAAATATATATATATATATATATAAATAAATATAGGGGGAGTGTGAACTAATAGTAGGAATCGAATAAATGAAAGCTAAAATTCTAGTGCTAAATTTACCTTGAGTAATTAATTAAAATTCATGTAAATAAGTACAAATAAATGTATTAAAATTACTTGCAGGCGCATACATATAATATAAAGATGTTTAAAATACATACAAACATCTTAAAATACATTAAAAACCATTAACAATCCGAAAGATTTTCAGCCATCACACGGCTGTCACCAGTGGTCATTTAAATATTATTTTTCTTTGCGCTTACTTGAGAATCGTCTGGAAAAGATCATTGTAATTTATGGGTGGTACGGCAGATAATATGTTAGCTAAAGGTATTCAAATTTCCAATAAAACAAGCTTTCATCTATTATGCAACAATTCTTTCCAAACTCCGTGAATATCGTATGATAATGCATCGTTACTAGCTATATTTTCATTAGCAATTATGTCAATAGATTCTCTTATAATGACTTCTTGCTAACTATTTGTACGAAAAATAATCTTGGATTTATTACGTATAACGATGTACTCTCATGCAATATACATGTAGTTTGGAAAGAATCCTGCATTACAGATGAAAGCTTGTTTGTTAGTATTTGAAACGTTTATCTGGCATCTTATCTGTCGTATCACCCTTAAATTAGAATGATCTCTTCTAGAGGATTCTCGAATAAGCGCAAAGAAAAATATCAACATTTAAATAACCCTTGAAGACGGCCGTGTGATGGCTGAAAATGTTTTGGATTTTTAAGGGTTTGTAAGATATTTCTAATGTATTTTAAATATTTTTAAATTGCATGTAATCAGCTAAAAGTAATTTTAGTACATTTATTTGTG
This sequence comes from Maratus speciosus, assembly GCA_963932465.1. NCBI lineage: Eukaryota > Metazoa > Arthropoda > Arachnida > Araneae > Salticidae > Maratus > Maratus speciosus. The sequence continues at coordinate 508,034,557 of OZ010786.1, read as the reverse complement.
AATTTTTACATGAATTTTATTTAAAATATGAAGTAAAGAAATTACATTTTTCCCGTTTGTCGATACTTTTAAATTCTGCTTATATATTTTTATCAGTTTCTATATTTATAGCATAATGGCTATCCTTTATTCTTTAGACTTACTTCAACCAATAAGTCAAGGAGAATAATACAAATGTTTCGCAAATTATTTGTTGAATAAATTTTGAAGACGAATTTTCAATAGACAAAAGCATCAAACTTCAAATTTCTCTAAGGAATGAGGTCGCTTCCGTTTTAAAATTGATTTTTTGTGCTTAACTGATGAAATGATAATATCAGTGAAACAGATTTTCTAAAACCATTTTTTCCTTTGTAAAAGACAATGAACTGTCAATGTTTCATTGATATTTAAATGAGGCACTGTAAATTGAAAAAGGAAAATAAGATAAGTTCTGTTTAAGTATAATATAAAAACGAAATGTTTTAAGAAAAGACAAGAGACTTCTGAAGAAATTCTGATTTTATACAAGTTTAGTAAGTTTAAATAGATATCTGTACATTCACCCCATTAAATAAATAAAAGTGATACCGTTACCTGTGTATTTATAAAATATATATATATAAAAATCTGTCAGAGATTAAGTGCGGAACATCATTATGATTTCTATAATAAGTATGGTTACAATAAAGCATTTCACAAGAAATCCATAATAAAGAAAAACCTAAACTTTAATGTAAGATGGTTTTATTCGTTATTTTATTAAATATTTCCTTATATTCAGTAACCATTAAAAATTAACCAACCAGTAACCTTAGAAACCAATAGATTTTTAAGATTCAACGAGCAAAATTTTCCTAAATTTTATGGGCGAAAAATCGACCTTTTATTTCTGAAACTTTTATGTAAATCTCGGAAATCTGTTGTTGATTTTTGTTGTTGCTGCAATTCTGATTTCTCCAACACCGAATGGTTTTTAAAGATCAGTAAAACATTACCGGAATCGTTGCTCAGATCCAGTTTTTGTAAACGTCATCAGTGTTACATTAGGAAAATTGTCTGTACTATTTTGCAGTGATGAAACTTAAATTTTTAGTTCTTCAAAAAATAAATGAATACTGAAAAGAAAAACAGCTATATTTTTCAAGAATGCCGTAGAGCACGTATTGTGCAAGTAATTTACTTCACGAACAATTTCAGAGCGGTATCCTTTCTTACACATTTGAAAGTCTAAGTAGAAGTTGACATCATTCATCGAGAAATATTTAATAACAGCTATCACATGTGATGTATACGGTAAAATTGTACAAAGAGATTCAAGTTACGCTTACAAACTTTAAAAAAGCACGTACGAAAAAATCATTTTTTAAGTAAAAGAACTGGAAGCCTTATTCAAAACCAAAGTCGACATTTTACTCATACCTTTAACAATAATGATGATATTTTAACTAATATTGCGTTTAATTGTTTGAAATTTATTGACATTAGGATAAGTGCACAACCGGGCCAACATCCACATCCAAATAAACTTAACTAGGCTCTCCCTATTTCCAAACTTTTTAGACAGTACCACAGTACATATGTTTATTTACAGAATTACCGCATACCTCCATAAATTTTATGATGCCATTATGTTTTACAAAAGTTTTCTTAGTCTGTTAGTGGTTTCTTTAAATTACATTTGTTTTTGTTAACGTAATTTTCAAAATAATGTGAGGCAGCAAAATTCGTACATTGAGTGCATAATAATAAATAATTTGACAATTCTCCTTTCACTTATTATATCTTTTTATATGTAATTTGGCAGCAAATATCTTTGCTTTGATAAATATTCTACATAACAGCATCAAATCTTGTGTATGCTTTATGATCAAAAGTAATTTCCTCTGGAAAAAACAGATCGTTTATCAAAATATAATTTAACTTTCACCTTTTAGAATATAATATTATTGTTTACGGTATCAAAACTTGTTCTTGCCTTGTTCGTTGAAAAGATTTATTGAAATGTTATTATATTATTCTTACTCTTTGATTATGAAATGATTTCTTCAATGTCATTCTATTAACTCTTATTGGTTCTTTACTAAATCTTGCCATAATTGTGTCTGTTTTTATAATTTTTCTCGAAAATGTTAGCAAAGTTGGCTAATTTGTGTCAATTCATTAAAAACTTATATACACTGTTATCTCTCTCTCTCTCTCTCTCCCTCTCTCTGTTCTGGTCTCTTTCTTTGTAAAATCGCAATTTACAGCACCTCCCTACTGTAACGTCAAGTTATCTTCATTAACAACATTAACACCTAACAAAATGAATCTATTTCTTCTCCGAATCTGCAGTATCCTGGTGTCGTTTATCCAATAGTAATGTTAATTATTTATTTATCTACACTTGTTATTGGACTGATGGTCTGACAAAATTAGCTCTTGGATTTCTGTAGCGGTTCACCACCTGTATATTCGATTAAATAAGAAAATCACGAGCCTTATTCCGGATGCACAATTTGTTTATTGCAGCATGCTATACTCCTCCTTAACATCTACATATTTAAAACGCTAAGCGTTCTCTTTCGACAGTCCGTGAAAAGAAACTACTGCATCAAATTACACCAATCTTTTTTTAAATGAAAGATATTTGGCCACAGATTTGTTACCGTACATTCATTTGTTCATTTTATTAAAAAGCCGCAAATTTAAATTAAAATTCTACAGTTGCGCATGCTCAGTATATAAGTACAAGTCTGCCTTTGGAGTAACGCGCTGCACATGCGCAAAAATCCTCGCTCAGTTGAACTATCACATCACATGTCGAAGTTGTTTTAAGTTCGTCTGCTATTCGATCTTACTGTAAATAAGCTTTTCTTTCTTTCACAAAGTTGATATTATTTGGCTCTTTCAGCATTATATTTCGGGTTGTCATATTGTTTTGGTCATGTTACACACAGGAGATAAACACTGTGATTTGAGGTTAAAAGTTATTTTTGGTGATCCGTCTTATAAATTGCCAATAGTAAGACACGAAGATTGGGAAAGTAGCATATTAAGTTGTAGCTGCTTCTTTGAAAAAATAATATAGCATAAACATTAAAACGCAAAACTATTTCTATAAGATCAGAACTCAAATTCGAGACATGTATTCTAGACATTCGTATACGTCAACTGCTTTTCGAACCTCTTCAATTTAGAAGGAAGTAAAACGAGTTCCCGCTAGCATAGCGGGTTAACGCAGCACTTTAAAACTCTGAATTTTTGTAGAGAACGCAGGTTTGAACCCAAGCATGGCAAGTGAGTAATATCTTAATTCGATAATTCGTTTCAATAATGACATACGTTATTAGGAAGAGAAGTTATTTGATTTTTATTTTATTATTATTATTATTTGAGTGCTTTATACTTAAATAAAATTTAACACTCAATACTATTTTGGAAAAAGTAATGATTTTATATTTAAAATATTTAAGCTAAAATATTTTACATGTAATTACCAAGTAAATAAATTGAGCTGATATAAAATTTTCCTTATATTTTCTGACCATTATCAAGAATATATGCGTGTGTGTGTCAGAAAGAAAAGTTTGTCATTCATTTGTGTAAAAAATAAAACGGAAAGAAAACAAAATCTGTAAAAAATGAATAAAAAATATAAGATAAAATTAAGTAATAAAATGATATATTATAAATCGTTAGCTGCATCAAGTTTCAAATTTAGGTTTTTAGAAAATGAAACAGATAAAACTAAAATTCATAGCAGCTTTTAATGGCCGTGTAGTTTTAATAAATAAATAAATAAATAAATAAATGAAAATAGATATTGTTAGTTAAAAATAAAAATGAAGTCGTAATAAGTAAAAATAAATTATCTACCCGGTGTTTTGATAAAAAGCAAGTATAATTAGTTGTATATTATAAACTTAAAATTCTTTCACTTCATTGAATAGGTTAGACTGGCATCACCATCTATCGCCTTAAAAAAATAAGAATCACTTATTCAATATAGAAATTCGTACGTAATTCGTCATTCAATAATTAATTTAAAAGCAACTAATTAAACATTCAGGATTTTTTTTAATAAAGCATTCAAGTTATTTACCATCAAATCTTGACGGGTACTAAGTACTTTCTTGTATAATTTTTCCTCCGCGTATATATGTTCGCATAAATCACATAAAATTTCCACTATGATTAACTTTTCTGAAAATATATGAACGTGGCATAAAATCCAACTTTATATCGCGTAAAATTATTAATTCAGTAATCATCTAAGATACTATGGTCATTTGTAAGAATGACTTTGAATTTAAGAAATAGTGTGGGTTTTAAAATAGCTGGCCCATTGTTACAATGAATCAATATACCTAAATACGTTTTCTTCATTATAAATCTTTCAAAGAAGACATCGTATGCATTATTCATATCTACTATTTTTCATCTTAAATAAAAACACCTGTTTAAATTTATTAGCCTCCGGTACGGTATGCTATTTCTTTCTCCCAGCTTATTTTGTGTCCAAAAAATAACGTTACCTTACAGAAGCTAGCCGTAAAACAAAGCATTACGATTAAATACTCTTTAGCAATTTTTTAAACTTTTAAGCATCGCACATTTTCAATTTTTATACCGTCGTATTGGAAAAAAAAGTTCTTTTAAATGCATTTTGTTTGAAAACTGTATCTCCCTTTATTTTTAGAATATTAATTTTTTTTGTGGTTTTTGGAGCCATTTGCTTAATATTGGCAACGAAAGTACTCCATCTCCATAGAAAGTAAAGGAAAAATAGTTTTAAAATAGTAATTATATATTTTTGTTGCCATTTTCTCGTAACAACCGAAAGAAAATGTAATTCAAATACGTGCTGTTTTGAAAAAAAATATAAACGAATGATTTCTGTTAAAACAATGGAGCTATTATATAATATATTTAATTGTAAGCATCTGTGAATCATTAGATAGCCGGGTTTTTTATTTTTTATTTTTTTTGTTTTTGTTTCGATTTTCTCGAATGACGGAATCTTTTTGCTGCATTTGTGCATTATTTCGTGATAGTGATGTGCTATGCATGCTTTACTGTAGATGTTTAAGAGTAGATCGTAAATGTGGAATACTTAAGCGGATGCGAATGACGTCATTTTACATAAAATAAAACATGTGCTTTAAGTCTTAAAATTGAAATATGTTTTGTACTGCAGTAGAGTCCTGCTTAACCGAGTTATTTTCTTCTGATGGACTCGTGGCTTCTATTATTATGAAACAGCCATTATAAATGATGTGTTAGGGGAAGATGAAAGAGCAGCCGTAAAAAAAGAAATATGGCCATTCCCCCCCCCCCCCTATTCTGACCAGAAAATCAGAGTTCTAACTTTTAACGGCTGCTCTTTCATCTTCACCTAACACTTCATTTATAATGGCTGTTTCATAATAATAGAAGCCATCAGTCCATCTGAAGAAAATGAAGTAATGGAAATGCCGGTGCGACACTAAATTCTGAAAAGGCAGAATTCCTGTTCTCTAGTTTAATTAATCATTAGTTCATTTAATGTTATTTGATTTAATATTTTAGTATGCTATTAAAAATTTCATAATATCAATTTATGAAATATTTCATTTAATTTAAGGTTACACTGCTAATCGCTTCCTTCTGTCGGTCTATGAAAATAATTACTCTGCCTGAAAAGCTGTTTCTAAAAATTATTCCACTTATTTTCCCTTAACTATTAGAAAAGTTAGAGTCTATATTTTTTTATTAACGTTTACTCTTTACAATAATTCAGTGACATACGTTCTTCATTTAGCTTTTGCTTTTCATTTAAGATCTGATTACTTTCCAATATAAAATATCACTTGGATTAACAGAATAACTTTTTACAGCATAGGTATTTTTCCACTGTCATATCATTTCTTATATTGACGGACAAGAATGTTCTAATGATCTCACTGCCTTTCTCATAAAGTTATTGATTTAGTAATCAACGAAGAAAAACATGTTAACTTATTATAGTGACTTCTAATTTCAGAGACATTGTGGATTTAAAAAGAGTTGTAAATCATAAAAGCAATTCTCTTTCCAAATACACTTCTTTTAGAGAATACATTTGTAAAAATGACCCTACATTATTCTCTGAAAAAGGTCAAATCTCTGTTTTACATTTATTTAAAATGCTTGAAATGCTTGCTTATTTTTATGGGAATAATACCACAAATCGTATAAACGCTAAAAATTAGTAAACTAACATTAAATCTATCGTTTTCGAAAAAGAGATTGTAATCCTTTTCTGCAGCTAAGACTGTATATTCGAACTGTAGATCCGACTCTAGATCCCAAGTAGTAATCAACACTAAATTTTGTCAATATTGTAAACAGTACAAATATAAGTACAAATATTAATATTATAAGTTATTGATGATTAAGTCTATTCAGATATTAGGAATCATACACCTTTAACGGATTGGACCGTGGTTCGTTTCGTCTGAGGAGAAGGATAGTAATCAGTAAGCCCATATTTATAAGAAAGTTCTATACAATATAAAAACTATATAAATTCAATTTAATCTGTACAATTAATGAAACTATATATTTATTTATTTTTTTTTTTTTTAGTATGCTGAACAAGAAGAAAGTTGTTAGAAAAAATGCCTCATTGAAACTTCTTGCGAATTACTGGTTGCTGGGACACAATACTTACTCTACATGGCAATAGTATATATTTTTTATTAAATTTGTAACACTTAAAAGATTATATCGTGTGGTAACTCTGGACTTATCATACAGTAATTGAATTCCTAAAAAATCAGAAGTCCCAGAAATATCAGTCGGAAAACAACTCCTTAAAACCAGAGATGGACAAATTTGTAATTGCAAGTATCTGTAATCAAATTATAATTTAATTGTATGTAATTAATTATTGTTTAAATTACAAGTAAAAAGTTCTTGCAGCATTGTATCCGGAACTGCCCCCCCACCCCCCCCATCCCATTATTTAACGAAATTTCTGCGTTTAAATGTGTGTAACCATAATCAAATACATGCAATTAACTTTTAATTACATTGCGGGTAATTGAGATTACAAATTTGTCTGATTCTGATTAAAACCCATGGTGTTCATTAAAGATTTTTGTTCTTCACACTTCGCGCTTACCTGTAATTACCGCCATTATCTTCATTTCTGGGATTAAATCCAGGGATTTCTCACTTGGAAACGCTAACATCACCTCCAATGAAGATTTTCTTCTCTTCTATTAGACTTTCTTTTAACGTTTTAATAATTTTCGTAATATACTAATATTGTTTCTTCAAAATTTTGGCCCCACATGATGCTATTATAAAAAAAAAAATCTATTCAAAACATAAGATTATATTTCTACGATTAAACGAAATAAGTTACGTAACATACTTCACATTTGAAGTTTATTCGCAGCTGCAGAAAACTACTGCTAATAATTTAAAATGCATCGCACACATTCTTATTACCTTAAATATTTCCTCATTCTTTGAAACATTTAAAATCATCATCCACTAAAGTTAGAAGGAACCTTTCAAAATCTCATTCTTCGGAGACTTTCACATGGGTAACCCAGTAAATAAGAAAATTAAAACTTTCGTTATTGTAACAGAATTAATTACTGGTCTTACCCATGGGAAGTGTAAGTAAGATCTACAGGTGTAATTACATGTAATTAAAGCTGCTTTTACCCGTGTCAACTGATACCTTTTAAATGATTTCGATATATGTTTGTTTTATTTGTAGTTTTTAGATTAAAGCTATTATAATTCATTTTTTAATACATTGCAACCTTATGGTTGTTTTATTAGCTTTTAAGTCGGAAGTAAAATAAATATAATTCGAAACTTTAAAAAGTGTTATTTGACACCGATAGAAACAGCGATTTAAAATGAAAGATTGTGTAAAAAATCAACATTTCAATTTTCTTTTCTAATTAAGAAAGTTTTCCAGTAAAATAACTATTGTTAACTCTTCTGTACTAATAAAAATCTGGTACGGTTGAACCAAATTTCGCTTTTGTAGTAGCTGCAACCATAAGACGATGAAGAACTTTTCTATGATTTAGTACATTATGCAGGCAATAAAATGGTGGAATGTATTCATTCATAATTTTCTTTTATGTGTAACAAAACATAACTTTGTGTACGTTGAATTTTTAACTGGTAAAATATTATATCATAAATTGACTACTGTAATTCATTGCAAGTAGCGTTTAATCAAACCAAGAACTCGATGTACATGTGGATGGGACACACTGGGTGTATCCAAGTGTGAACCGGCATTGAAACCGGACAGCCCCTGAGTATTATCCACCAACCTAACCACTAGACAACTAATTTGGGAATTACACGTAGCAAATGAGGCGCGTTCGTACTATAACTAGTTTTTAAATATATTTTGCACCCATATTGTATTGAATGTATATTTTAGTGCACTTCCTAAGTGCATATCCATTTCATTCTGTTCGAAAGGATGTAACATCATTCAAAAGTACTTGAAATATTTTTTTTATTGGCCGTAATGTAACGAAAAAATTTAACCGTCCCAGTAATTAAAACACACGTCCGATTTTCATAAAATTTGAAATGAATTGACAAAATTTTGCAACAAATATATGGCTCACCCGCAAGAAAAGTGACACATCTCGCAAAAATTCATTTTGCGTTTTATTGGACTAATAGGACTGTCATAGGTGTGTATTGCTACACAAAAAGTTTCATAAATGTAGTTATGCGGGAAATCCCTTTTTTACGCTATATGTCCATTTGTGACAACAGAAGAGGGGTGGGTTGTGTGGGGAGGTAAAATAACCCAACCCTCCAAACATCCTACGTCTTCATTCTTAAGGGGACGGTGGAGCTTAAAATCCTTAAAAATAATTTTTTTATTTTTGTAAATGTCAACTTAAATATTATTCAAGGGTTTATTATATACATTATGGCATGCATTTATCACAAAAAAATTAAAAAAAAATTATTTTTGAAAAAAAAAATGGAATTTTACGCGTCGTGTTAGAAATCTTCGAAATGCCCCATGCGTTTTAAATATCAATGCAAATCCCCAATATTTTTTATAAAAGTTTGGTTTATATATAGAAATAAAATCAAGCATCGAATTTTATATATTTGAATTTAAAGGTAAAAAAAAAATATTCAAAATTTCAAAAATTTTTCAAAAAAATTTCAACATTTTTCAAAAAATAATTTTTTTTTAACCTTTAAATTCAAGTATATAAAATTCGATGCTCTATTTTATTTCTATATATAAATCAAACTTTTATAAAAAATATTGGGGATTTTCATTGATATGGAACGCGCAGGGCACTTCGAAGATTTCTAAGACGACGCGTAAAATTCCATTGTTTGTCAAAAATAATTTTTTTTTATCTTTTTTTGCGATAAATGCATCCCATAATGCATATAAAGTACCCTTGAATAATATTTAAGATGAAATTTACAAAAAATAAAAAAAAAAAAAATTGAAAAAAATTTGAAATTTTGAAAATTTTTCGAAAAAATTTAAATTTTCTTCAACTTTTTTTTTTTAACCTTTAAATTCAAATATGTAAAATTCGATGCTCTATTTTATTTCTATATTTAAACCAAACTTTTATAAAAAATATTGGGGATTTTCATTGATATGGAAGACGCATGGGGCATTTCGAAGATTTCTAACACGACGCGTAAAATTCCATTTTTTTTTGTCAAAAATAAATTTTTTTTTAAATCTTTTTTTGTGATAAATGCATGCCATAATGCATATAATGTACCCTTGAATAATATTTAAGATGAAATTTACAAAAAAAAAATATTTTTAAGGATTTTAAACTCCACCGTCCCCTTAAGGGTTTTATGATTTACTCATGTTTTTATTCCTGCATGCAGCCTTAAGTGCTACAATTTCACATTACAGTAACACCATGCAAATTTTCTTTTGCCTCTCCTGCGAAATTTACTTTTGTCGAGATGTATCACTTTTCTTGCTGGTGAACGATATATTTAAAATTTCAGATCATTGGTTGGGTAGTTCTTACTCTGTTATATGTGGACGGAAGGACAGGTCAACAGACAGACCGAACGACGACTATAGGTGCTACGCATTTATATAATTACGAAAGCACCTAAAAATCCGATATCTTCGTTCTATAATGCGACATATTGAGATAGAATAAAATTGTTTGTCTTGATTCACTGTTGAATAGATCGATTTTCGGGGAGAATGATAGAATCATTATTTAGGTTAAATCGAAAGAATATATATTTTTTAAGATAAGAAGAGTACTGTGGTTCATCTAATTATTTCACGCAATTAAGCAGTTTAAATGTCTGCTGAAATTTTTTACACAGTATGAAATATCAGAAGAACTTAATTATAATATACGAATAATTATTAAGATGCTACTTGGCGCAGAATGCTATAAATTTAAAAAGCAAAGTTAAAAACGACAGAATAAGCAAACATTCAGCAGACTAGTTTCGGTAGCGTTTAGCGTACCGTCCTGAATGCAAAGAGTTCTTTGTACTGAGTACAGTTCTTTGCACTGGGGACGGAAAACTGCTCAAAACAATTTTAAATGCATTAACTTCATTCTTGCAATTTTAAGTACAAATATATTTAATGTTATGCGAAACAGATAAAATGTATGCTACTCTAAAAATAAGAAGTTTAATATCATCTACTTATGAATTTTTAATGGGGGAAAAAGTTTGTCGACCGCACTTGTTGTTATCAATGCTGTCAAATTTTGTACTTTCCTTTCTATTAGCACAAACGTTTCCTGTTTTTCGATTGAAAAAGAATGTTCTTTATTGAGAACTAAAATTATTTTCCAAATTTTATAAAATTTCACTGAGATTTTTAATTAATTCCCCACATCTAAAAATCACTTTTGCTTTTCTCTTTAGACATTAAGATCCTGGAGATAATATTCAGGTTATCTCGTAATATAATGTCCGGATGACATCTTAAAAAAAGATCCGTACAATTTTATTTCAAGAAGGATTCCAAAATAAAAATTAACTTAATATTCTTTCGATAATTTCCCTATTATATACAATATGTTTCTTTTATTATGGAAAAAATTACAATGAGAAAATTTTTACTTCTGAAGCAACGTTATCTACTTTATCTATAGAGTGTTTGTTCCTGTACAACTTTATTCATCTAAATTTGTTTCATATTTTTTTAGTTTTCTTTGTGAGACAGTACGTAAAATTTTATCAAATTAGCTGCTTTACGATCATTCATTAATTTCTCACAACATTAACGCCTTTTATTATGTGTTCTCTGGAACACGTTTAGTGTTTTGTTCCATATATCATCTTGTAGAATAATGTAAATAGATAAAAAATTTCAATTTTGAGCATCAAAGGTCACATTTGTTTCAGTAATGGGCTTCGACAATACTGTTAATGGGAAATGCGACCCATTATTGATTCTGATTTTTGTATAACATATTGGACCATATTGACTGCCTTATGAATATATAAAATAAAATAAAATAAACAATAAAGCTTCAACTTAATCAAATTAAACGTAAGTTTTTGTTTCAATTATTGGCCACTATGGCCCAAAACTGGAAGAACTTCATATATAATTATCCCAAACTGGGTCATTCTTTAAATGTACATGGTGACCATAATAAAAATAACAATACTCTGCGTATTTTGAAGAGCAATCTCATTGAGAAACAAATCTGCAGACGATTGATTTCGGGGAAAAAGTAGTTCCAAAAGTCACCACTAGGGAATATGAAACATTGTTGTTATTTTCGTTTGCGGTAACTGGAGTCCGCTGTCTTGTATAATAATTATACAAAATTTGGATCTATAATCACAATTAAATGAAGCTTCAAAACATACTAAGTATAGTCAGTTTAAGTATTGCCAATATGTATATAATGCTTTTCTCATATTTTAAGAGCATTTTTCCACATCATTAAATTCCCAACGAAATATTTAAAAATGTCTAATTATACAATATTGCATAATTTTTTAAGTGTAAAATATGTGGACCTAAAACTAATCAGTGAAGGAGGTCAATTAGAAAAAAAAATGTCTCTTGTCAAACATTAACACAGAAAAAAATAACTGGATAACTTGAGAACTATTGACAGTAAAGTTTTCCCTCTTGTATGCCGAAAGTAAAGAGTTTAAAATAATCACATCTGTTGCTTTAGTTGCTTGTGATTGTGATACTACATGGTGCGGAAAACGCTTTGGATGTCTTGTTCTGTGTGTAAAATTTTATCTTTGTATTTTTATCTTTTGAATTTAAGGGCAATTTATTATGGTTTTAACTTATTTTTATCAATCCATGACAAAAACTTAACAGTGCTCCTTTTTCTTCAGGCTGTAATGGATCGCAGAACAAAGCGAGCGCTTGTTATGCAATAGGCTCAAGACTGAAAAACTGTAACGAAGATCGCTAAGAAATTGAAGACGCCTCGATCAAGGGTCTCAAACATTTTGAAGCGCTACAAATCCTCAAAGGACCTTTTTGACAAATCAAGACGTGGAATACCATGTTCAGCTCGCTCCAAAAATATCAAAATCATCCGCGAAAGAATCAGACTAAACCCACGAACATGAATTCGCAAAAAGGGACGAGATCTAAAAAGCGATTAAAAAAAATTTGTTCGAAACATCTTTAAAAAAGACATGGGATTAAAACAGATTAAGATCCAAGCACATCACGTATTGACCAACACGATGAAAGAGCAACGATTGAAGAAATGTAGAGTTTGGCTGTTTCAGCAAGACTCTGCAATAGCCCATCGCGCCAAGACACTTGAATGGCTTAGGGAGTAGAACATTTATCTTATTTCTCCCGATGAATGGCCTGCTAACTTGCCTGATATCAATTCAATGGATTTTCCTATTTGGGGAATTTTGAAAGCAAAGTTCTGGCTACTTTCCATCAATGTTTGGATGGTCTGAAGGGAAAATTGGTTGAATGAATCAATCTTCCCTCTAAGAGACTTCGTACGGTATTCAGTGATGCCACAAAATGGTTGAGGGCACTCATTCAAAGAAAAAATCGGATTTTGAGTTCTAATCAACTTTTCCATTGTTTATATCATATTAAATTTAATATATTTGTTAATAAATTATTGACATTTACGGTTTTCCCGAAAATAATGGATTTTATGCCTATCCAAAACATTTTCGGCTTTCTGTATATGTATATAAGGTTGTCCTTAGTTTATGAAAGAAGACGACATAAGTGCCTGGTACAAGGTATATTACTTACTAGTGCATGACACATGGTACACTTACCTTATGAAACAAATTTTGTTTATTTTTTAAATTTCTTGGTGCAGGATTTTATGATAACCTTTCCAGAAAACACATAATGTAACGAAGAAAAATTTTATTTTTTCTATGCTAGTAGCTTAATCACGATCTACTAAAAGTTGTGCCATTTTCTCTTTTAATAATAGTCTCCGAAATGGCAAGTGTGATTGTTATTTCATTAATATTTTTTTTCATCGCATACGTGAAAAACGAAAAGTCCATTTCATAATTTAAAAATTCAAATTGTTTTCAACAAAAGTCCAATCAAAATTTATTAATTATAAAAATTTTCTGTCATAAATTTAATACATGCTTATAATTCAACCAATTTGAAGCATCTTATATAAATGATTTGAAAATTATTTTACGGTAGCTCCTTAAATCACTCTTCAGAAAGTATATTTCATCACACTTTAATTTCTAATAAATCTCACTCTATCCAAATGTTATCAAGTAACTTCTAAGACATTTTCAATACACCGAGATTTATACTCAGAATAACATGGATGAAAGATCAGGTTTAAATTTTCACGTCTAATAAATATTCAACTGAGTGAAATGAAACTTCCTTCGTAGTTGTTATTTATGTTCTGCCAAATAAAGTTAATGGCAGTTTGTTGAGATTAATAGCTAATTAAACTTTTATAACATGAAACGTCATATAAGATTTTAGTGCATAAAATACATGAAAAACATTTCTCTTAAAGGCCTCATAACATTCAGATATTTAATGAATGAGAGACATTTACATCGCTTTTAGAATATTAATAAAACAATATCAATAATAAAACAAAAAAATGGAGTGGGCTGTATTGTTTATTTTGAGTTCGTAGGTATTCGTACCTGAGAACGTCAGTAGGTGGTGAAAGAAAATATAACTGTAGTGCTTTTAAATCATTCAGTTCATTTGTTACTAGTACGCAACTAGAATGCAGTGGCAGTGCACACACCATTAAATGATGGGCGATGGAACGAGAAGTACGATATCAAACGTAAGTTCAAAGCGATGATGTGCCTGAGGTGTGTTGGATTTTGTCGAGTACTCCCAAAGTCATTGGAGTTAAAGTATTAGAGGTGCAGTCTATGATATTTGTAAGATGTCTTTCATTAAGCGAGAGAATTTTGATTTGTATATACTAGCGGTTATGTATGTACGAAAAAAATCCTCGTTCCTAAACATGGAAATCTTCTGTGTATTTCTCCCGGGATTCAGTTATTGCAATGATTCTTGGCGCTTTTTCACTTGGCAATGACTGTGTCGTTTCTGAACAGTTTTATTCTCGTCACAGTATGGACATGCGATAAGGATGCAATTGTCAGAACCGCAGTTTACTGCTCCGTAGAATTGTCAACTTTTTCTTCATATAACTCCAAAATGTGCGATGGTAATTGCGTCATCCATTCAGTGACAGATTAATGATGTCGAGCACTATTTATATTGTTAAAATTATTAGAGTCCATTACACCTAACAAGTAACTTTTAACTTTTTTGAATCTGCAAAAAATAAATAAATAAATAAAATACTGTTTATAAAGTCACTATGTGCGTTTATAATTTATGATTCTTGGTTATATTTTCATTTACAGTGTTTATTTTAATTACAAATTCTCCGATCGTGTAAACTTTCAGGTCGCTACAGTGGTCTTAAGCATACTACAACCGCTCGAAATCAGAGTTCCTGAGCGCTGCTCTCCCCGCGGCATGATGAGGACAGAAGGATAAGTCTATGTTTAAAGTATGAAGCTAAAAGACCAGCCGATACTATCGTATATCTGCATTTAATTTCTTTCTCATTTCCAACGAGTTAGTGCCATTGACCTGAGAGCAAAATTTTGTCAAGCTCACTTCCTGAACATAATGAGCTGAGTTGAAAGATGCTGTCACGTCAAAAGTAAGAAAAAATATGTTTTTGGAAATTTGCATTTCGATGCCTCTTTAAATAATTTTATCTCTAAATATAAATTAATTTAATACAAGCAAAACAGAATATTATATTTCTAATCTTAAATTTACACAAGGCAATCCATATTCTGTGAAAAATTACTCAGAGTTACTATCACGAGACATAATACTATCTTGAGTGACGCACCTAAATCCCAAAATCGTAGAATACCGGCTCTGAAGTTGATCTGTTGCCGTATAACTATTCTTGAGGTTAGAAGCAGTACATGTCTGATACTGTGAGATGGAGTTTGGCCGTGTAAACTGAGTACAGACATCGTGCATGAACAGGAAGTTTTATTTTCAGTTTTTTAACACCAGGATCCGATTCAGCAAGTCACAGAGCGAGAAATTCCGACCGCAAACGGAAGGTGGCCGGAGAGGAGAGCATATGTTTTACATTTTTATGTTGTCGGCACAACAGTCAAGAGAGGAGTGATGAAATTACGTTTTCTCCAAATGGTCGAGTATTGACAGCACTACATGTACATTTTCGCCAATTACGTATGCTATATGTCGAGAATAAATTGAGTGGAGACGTGTTCAGATTCCGTTAATTATAACTCAATGGGAAGCGTTAAAATGTGATATGAATTATTTACCGCTAAATGATAAGCGGAGAATTTATGTGGATCCGAAACCACAAGGTAACATTCTACAGAGGGTTGCCAAAAGTATCATGGTATTGAAACGCCGAAAAACGAACGCTAATAAAATAAAATAAAATAAAAACAGAGTACCAATAATGAAATGAATTATACATCTGGAATAACGGCTAAAAGTGTAGAAGTAAAGTGTCTGGCTAGTTTCTGCATAGCAACAAAAATGCACTCTATATATGGGCCTAGCTTTACATCAAAGGAAACGCAAAAAGCCGCCATTTAATATCTTAGCATATATGCGACATATTGTTCTGATTTTTAAAAAACAGTCTTATATCTACAGTCTAATCGTATCCTGAAATTTCTACATTCCTACATACTGTATATCTTGAGATCTAGATACCTATTTTTAAGTGAAATTGGGAAGTGCTACCAATCAAATTATCTGGGGAAAAGACTGAGGTAAGAACGGACTCTGAAGAACACGATCCAGTGACTCGATAACGTTGAGAATGTGGGGTGTGAACGGCATGCAGCGTCTCCCAGTGGCAGTGTTGAGGGAGGTTTTAGATAGCGGCATGAGGATACCCTGGTCTTCATGTAACAGCTTATTCTCTAGGAACTATGTAGCTAGATTAGGTTTCAGCCGACGGCCAGGTGCTGCCGCGAAACGAAAACGTTCTCCATTGACAAAGTGGTGGCCGTTGCTGGGTGCCAGTATGCGATTTTCGAGCGCACTGACGTAATTCACAGGTCTTGGCACAGGTCTTGATAGTAAGGGTGGGCCATCCGCCCTCTCGTCCTGCCATAGCGTACCGGGTGGAAGGCTCGCAGTTAATGTGGCGGCGTTTGAACCAATCTCCGACCTCCCGGTCCACAATCAGTCCGGTGTGTCTAAGCGTAGTCCGAGTTCTTTGTGCCCGACGTTCGGATTAGCAGGCTTTCCAGAAAAATGACTTTCCTTTTACTCATTCTACGAGCGGAATTCCCCCTACGGCATTGAAGAGGTAGGGTTCCACGGCTTCATTATTGGCTACTATGGTTTCTACGTACGGGCTGGGGTGTTTTATTATTCGTGGCGAACAGACGTCACGGGGTACATGGGTCTCAGTTTGAGAGACATTGCTCAAACTTAGTAGATAGCAGGTGTCATGGCATCATCACGCGTATTCCTGTCCGGACCGTCTGATATTCTGCGCATATAGGCTCTTTAAAGCTCAGATAGGCGGACGAAGACTGGCCGAAAGGCTATTATAGTTTTATGATAAAATTTTTGCTTCATTTATCAAATGCCGCATTACAAATTCGTGAAAGAATAAAAACTGGTTTAAAGTTCTAAGGTTAGATTTAATTAAAACAAAAATGTGAGCTCATTCCGTTTTTCTGAAAATGATACATTATCCTATTATCGAATCGAATTTTGAGCCATATTAAATAATTTATAGAATGCTCTGCAGAATGCTAGTCATTCGTGCGAAAACTATGTCTTAATAATTTTGACTCGAATTTAAAAATTATGAGACAGTATATAATAATCTGTCAGAATACATTATTCATACTTTTAAACAAAGAATCTCATCTAAAAACATATGCAATTATTAATATCACATTTTAAAAAGATATATGGTTTTTATTTTCATCGTTTGAATGTATTACGTAAAACTAGACTTTATTAATTAATAGATATGATAAATAATTAACTCTCTAATAATACTTATTAACTTAGCTTTAAATAAAAAAAAAATCATATAATTTTCCATATTCAAATGTTTATCATTTTATTTTTTAATAAAACCCATTAAAAAACTAAATTAATAAAATTTACTTTCATTGTCAGGTTAATGTACGTTCGCTTGTTTTTGGACATGTATAATTTCCGCATAATTTTAACCTTATCTGTACGGAGTCTAGAAGAAGGAAATTTCAAAATCATTTTACTTTTAAATAAATAATTACCACCGCTCTTACTTCCCTGTAATTTAAACTTAAGAAATAGAAATTTCTCAATCTATGCATTAATTTTCATTGAATCCTATCACTGTTTTATTTTTCGAAAAAGAAAATCAAACTATTCTTAATTAAAAACCCTGCGATTGTTCATTGTTTGCAACTAATTAATTTATTTGAAATAAAATATACAAAGGAAATGCATGATTTATATGTTTGCTAAATAACGGGATTATCAGCTTGATACAAACAAATACTTTCAAATAATCAATTATTAAAGTTTTTTTTTTTCTGTTGAAAAGCTAAACAAAAATCACTTTTAATAGAATATTTAGATTTTGGTAGACTCGGGTAATTTTTTTAAATTACATTATTTATTTGTTTTTTTAAGCATTAAACTAAATTTGATAATAAGAGAAGTGTAAACATAATGCCTGTCATATTAGTGTTGCCAGTAAAATTAATTAATTGCCAAGGTCGCCATTTGTGTATAATTTAGTTGTCCGACTAATTTTAAAGAATCTGTTTTTGTGATGGGAGGTGTTTATTTCGCATCCGTTAAGTTTCAATTACTTTTGTAGTTATTTGGAGGGATAAAAAAATTAATCAAAACATTAGGAAGATTAAACCAACAGACTGTTTCGTAATCAGCCCCTAATACGTGTTCAAAAAAAAGGGTGGGGGGTAGTCATGTTAAACTTAATGTCGAAATCTGGAATCTATTTATTTTTAGGAAAAAACTAATGGCTATTATTTTCTCATTTCTCGGGTGGAAAACTCACAAAACAGGCATAATAAAACTTCCATACAAAAAATCTTTTACTACAAATATCAAAGGGTTACAGAACCATATCAACAGATGCACTTTCTACTATCACAGTCATAACACCGATAACCATAATACCAAAATATGAAAGCACGTTAACCAATATACTCCACCTAAAACAAGAACAAATGTCAAGCACTCACATCCCTAACACTATCATACAACTCAAGGACCGCAGTTGGCAGATTCATCCTGTGGGGGAGACATACCACTTCCAAGTCAGCACTACACACCTGCCGATCGTTTAGGCATATTCACGGTTGGTACCAGCACAGCTACTGTGGTGTGTTAGTAGCATATTGCCATATTGCATCATGGAAGGAAGGAGTTGCGGTTTCCCAGAGGTTGGCCACTAGAGCAACTGACAATATCTAAGTTTTCCAGAGAGAACTTTCTTCCATCTACCAAGTGCTCGACTGGGCAATTCAACGTCCAAGCACTCATGTACAGATCTACAGCAATAGTCTCTCTGTTCTACAAACTGTACACATCTAACTCTCTTGTTCTGCAGATCAAATTCAAACATAACGTGGCACATCGCATGGATGGTGACGCACACTTCAAGTTTCATGCCATCCCTTTGACAAGAAAATGATCGTCTGTACGCATTAAATTGTTCAACATTTGAAATTAAAAGTTCAGGGATGACCACCTCGGGAACTCAGCTTATGCTTTAGAGTGATAGTGCAATCCCGAGGGTCAGACCAAACCACTAACTGTTCTTCTTACAAATGGCTTTTACAATGCTTATTATACAGTTTTACAATTCCACATTACAACATAAATATCTGTGATCTGTTGAAAAGTTAAGCTGGCTTATAGTTAATTTTGGTTACAGTTGACTTATTATAGTGTATATTTGAGAAAATCAGTCAAGTTTAATCTGAATTGACAACTACTTACATATGCTAGTAATAAATAATCATACAAAACACAATACTATAAAGATAACATCAAGTTACGGTACACTTTACTATCTTTACAATTTATACACTTTATTGTTACTATACACATATATAACATGTTACACTTACTACAACAATAACACATCTGGAATGGAACATATCTCTTTTTTCAAAGACAACATGGTATTTTGTAAAAGCTGATATGATGAATTAAACTTTTATTATGTTTTTCCTATTTTCTATTTACATATTTACAGGTTTGACAAAAAAAAAATCACATATATACTCTCGGTGAGATAATAAGAACATTTCAAAAGTTATTACAATGGAAGGGATTACTGCGATGACATAACTCGGTCGCTACATTAGACTGGTTGAGATTTTTACCAGAATGAAATTTGTTGGTGATGAAACAGACATTATATAATTATAGCTCATTTTACATAATTTGTTCTTAAGAGAGACTACTAATTACCGATAAATATGAAGATTGTGTAAAATAAATATTAGGAAAAAACTGTCTAAAACTAAACCTGTGAAGAAGAAGTCAGCTCAGAAAGGACCAGAGTGCATGAATATGAATTCATTCATTTTTTTCAATAAATTTCATGCAATCTATAATTTTATTCAACAGAATTAATTGGTATTTCTAGAAGGTAATCATTAAGATGCTACTTGGCGCAGACTGATATAAATATAAAAGCAACATTAAAAACAACAGAGTAAGCAAACATTCAGCAGACTAGTTTCGGGAGCGTTTAGCGTACCGTCCTCAGTGCAATGAATAACGCAATCTTGTTCATTTATATACAGGAGAAGCGGATTCAACTGAAAAATTCATTAACCAATGGGGAAACAGGAAAATGTGGGTACCAGCCAATGGGAGAATAGTAGGTAATGCCACCAGAAATCTGAAAAAAATGGTAGTAATTAAGCAAAAGATGATTTTATGAAATATTTCCAGAAATCTGAAAAAAATGGTAGTAATTAAGCAAAAGATGATTTTATGAAATATTTCCAGAAATCTGATAATGGGGGAGTAGCGAATTCACTATTAACAATATTGTCATAATTTTTGTAGATATGAAATGCTTCAAGAAAGTTACTTACTACCATTTTTTTCACATTTCCGGTGGCATTACCTACTATTCTCCCATTGGCTGGTACCCACATTTTCCTGTTTCCCCATTGGTTAATGAATTTTTCAGTTGAAACCGCTTCTCTTGTATAGAAATGAGCACGTTTCCGGTATTCTTTGCACTGAGGATGATACGCTAAACGCTACCGAAACTAGAGTGCTGAATGTTTGCTCACTCTGGCGATTTTAATGTTACTTTTAAATTTATAACTTTCTAGAAGGTATTGCAAAATTAACAGTTGAATAAATGTTAAACCAACCAGTTATTTTTTTTCTAATCATTATCATTTGCATTCTTCTGAAAGATGCAATCGTGTTTGTGCTCCAATCAATGATTTCAAAACAATTTTTCCTGTTTAAAAAAAATAATACATCCTGGCAATACTTTCAGTAATAACTACACTTCCGTATAATTATTTATAATTTTTCATACGGATATTTTATAGACTAATTGTCCCCTCCTTGAGTATATGCAATAGATAATGAAGTTTAAAACAATCAAAGAAAAAGTCTCTTTTTTTTTTTAAGTGGTAATATAAGGAGAAAACTAAAAAAGAATTTTACATTTTTAGAAACTTGTGTTCTTTGCATAATATAGGATGTTTTTGCTTGTTGTAAGCCGATTACGAAAGTTAAATCCTAAGTCCTAGGAGGCAACAGAAAATATTATTACGTAGAAAAAAACAATCGAGGGCGACTTTTTTCCGGAATTTTGCATAAAATGAGGCAGAGAGAATACATATTCTGCTATATAGTTTAAAAATTTAATAATTGTATATTCGAATGTTTTTTTTTATTATTATTTATAGTAAATGTCAAGGTTCTTTAATGTTCTTTTATACATTGTTAAATTTGTGTTCACATGAGACGCAATTCCTTATTATCATGCACATTATATAATCCTAATAGCTCCAAGACAAAATTACTTAAATTTCTAAGTCTATGTTATTATTATTTATGTACACTTTCTTCTCAAAAAGAACTCAGCATGTGCACTTATTTCTAAATTCAATGTTTGGCAAGAACCCTGTGACAATTTATAAATAGGCTTTAAGAGGCATTATTTTGAAATTCAGACAATTAAGTGATATTTTGATAGTTGTATTTTTTAATTGGCTTGATTTTTTTCTTATGTTGAAGTAGATCATATTTAATGAATGTTGTGCAATTTTGAAGCCCTGAAAAAATTTCCTGTTTCCAGTAGAAAATGTTAAAGTTCAAGATCATGAATCCCTTTTTTCATAAAAATTGAAATGCCAGTATGTTTGGATTGATATATCTCTGGAAAGCAACAACATCCCAAAATTCTTTTGTCATAAACTGTTAGTATAACGCTACATACTTAGTAAAATTTATTTGGTTCTTTGGCGCATTGTTAATTTTCATTGTTATGTTGCCACAAAATGCAATCAAAATGACATTTTTGTCCGTTTTCTGCACTTATTATCTTAGTTAAGCAATAGTACCCCAAAAAGTTTCTTATAGAATATGAAAGTTTACTAAAGACAAGCTAAGTAATATAGAAGTTTACCGGGATATCGATGCTGTTAACAGATATAATCTGTTAAATATTCAAAAGTTTCAAAATCTGCAGCTTTTGAATTAGTTCTATCTCAAAACAGCATCAAAGTTGAATAAAACAAAATATATCAGATAGTAGTTGAACATATGTACAAAAAATGATATGCGTTTGATATGCATTTGCAGACTTTTGATAGTTATTTTATGAATATAATATAGAGATAAAAACCACAACCATAATATGTTAATATATTTTTATATATTAGTGAGAGTTATATATTTTTTAGGTTATACAATCAAATCTTTAACGAAACAAACTCAAATCTAATTAAAATGAGACAAAAAACTGAGGTTCAACCGTAACAATTGCGTTAGCTTGAATTCAAACCGTAGAACGAAAGCTAATTTTAAAGTTTCGATGAAGAAGAACGAGTGTATTTTTTCTTCTAGCTTCACCTGTTCGTTTGGTGTAGATTGAAAATTCTTTAAATTAATTCATTAATGTTAAATTTATAAATTCTTCATTTCATAAGAGGTTTTTTATTTGAAAAGTTTTCTTTCAATTTGTTTTTTTATATTTTGTCAGGCTTTTATAATTTATATCCGAGAAAATACTGCAGAAAGATACTTTACTTATAAAGTAATACTGCGTAAATAATATGCGACGATGGTTCAATAATTATTGTCCCGAGTGTGTATAAAACATTGTACTGCAATGGTTGGTCTGGAATATTGAAGCCTAATGTCTTAGATGCTTACATGCTCAATTTCAGAACTGTAGTTGCTACATTAGCATATATTTTTTCCATTTTTGGTGTGAGAGGTCACACAAAGCTTGAAGGGTGGGGGGGGGGGTCAGGTGGTGTCAGTGAATGAGCTGTGGCTACTGTAGTTTCGCTCGGGATCATAGTGATGTAGCCATGTCTCATCCACTATTACAAATCTATCATAGAACTGCTTGAGATCTGACCACATAAGCTCCAAACCAGTCTTTGCATCTACCCCCCCCCCACCACCCCTTTCAAGCTAGGAGCCACCTCTCACATCTAAAACGAAAACACTTTGTTAATATAGCAGCTACGGTTCTAAAATTGAGCATGTAATTTATATCCGAGTAAATACTGCAGCAAGATACTTTATTTATAAAATAATACTGTGTAATTAATATACGAGGATGGTTCAATAATTACTGTCCCGAGCGTGTATAAAATATTTGTACTGCGATGGTTGATGAGGAATATTGAAGCCTAATGTCTTAGATGCTTACATGCTTGTATTCAGAACTGTAGCTGCTATATTAACATTTTTTTTTCGTGTTTGGTGAAAGACGTCACACCTAGCTTGAAGGGTGGGGGGGGGGAGAGTTTGAGGCGGTGTCAGTGAATGAGACGTGGCTACTGTCATTTGGACTCGGGATCATAGTGATGTAGCCACGTCCCATCCACTGTTACAAATCTTTCACAGAACTGCTTCAGATCATGCTCCATAGGCTCCAAACTAGCCTTTCCCCCCACCCACCCTTTCAAGCTAGGTGCCACCTCACACACCTAAAACGAATAAAATATATTAATATAGCAGCTACGGTTCTGAAATTAAACATATATGCATCAAAGGATTAGGCTTCAATATTCCACATCAACCATCGCAGTAAAAATATTTTGTACACACTCGGGACAATAATTATTGAACCACCCTCGTATATATATTACTTTCATAAATAAGGTGCTGTACTAAATTCTAAGTCGTTAAAAATACCATCGTTCTTATCGTTAATACACACACATACACACACACACATACATATATTAGGGTGGTCCTTAATTTTTTTTTCTTATGTCTTACCATGAAAATTTGTTCCAATATAGTAAAAAACAAAAGTGAAAAAGTTTGAATGAAAAAGAAATATATTTAGAGGTAGCTCAAGCTTGCTAAAGTTTGGCGATTATACTAAAAACATGATGATATCGACAAAAGGAAACTAAGCCAAAATGATAGTTTTTATTATGATAGTAAATTAATTTTACTTTTGTGTAACACAAAAACACAATATTAAGCATATAAAAAGGTGAAAGTATCAGTAATTAGTTTAATTTGTTAGGTCCATTTTTCTGCAGTGAGGATACGCGTTTCGGTGCTTTTCCACAACTTTCGTCAATAGCTTAAACTGAGGATCATTTCTTGCAAGGATTCCAGTGTACTCTTTTGATCAAAGCAATACCTCTCATAGCATGATCATTTTCCACTTTAATAGATTGCACAATCTCTAATGCAGTCATATAATCAGAATTAGTGCTCCAATGTATTGGGTCTATTTGAAAGAATCCTTGCGGTAAATTCATTTCTTTGAACTTCAAAGATTCTTTAGTAACAAAATCTACAAACTTCTTTTCATGAAAATTTTTAAGAAAACAGTTATCCCCTTATCAGGATTCTTTGTACCTTTTTTATTTTGAAGGACTTCAACCAACTTTCTTCTTGTTCAAACAGACACGTGGCTATCGAAGAAGGACAATCCAGAAAGATCTTCTGGCATATACTACAGATGCTTTGAAAATTTCTCTGACGCAGACTTTGCAATTTCTGCATGTATTCTTTAGTACTCTAATAAAATATTCATCAATTGAAAGTCATTATAGGGTGAGGTTTCTGTTATTGAAGCAGTGATCCAAGTTTTAATACACCCTGACTATAAAAACACCAACATCACAAAGACCTCTTTCTTCCTTTTTAGCAAGCTTGAATTGGAACTTAAAGATGTATATTTTCAAAGAATATATTACCTTAGACATCCCACGAGCATGATGCATTGCCCCTGGAAGCCTGAAACGAATTCCCCTGACAGGTATTCTCCCAAGGAAAATAATAATTTCGACAAAATCTTGGTATCCTCTCTTAGTCAACATGTTGATGATTCTTGTGTAGTGGCAAACTCCAAAATTTCCTCTTTTACATCTTGTACAAGATCTCGAATATTACCACATTTCAAGAGTGTTTCAAATTTCTCTCTATCTAGAAAACTCCAGTACTCTTGGAAACGTTTGAATAAACGTACTTCTGGACTTGATTAAGAAGTTTCCAAAGAAATATGAAATACTTTTCCAATGATATGTTCCATAATATGATGACGGCAGGCAAAATAAAAAATGTTCATTCAAAGCTTTTCTTCTAAAAGAACAAAAGCACCTTTCTCTTTTCCAGTATTTGCTGATGTGGTGTCAAAGCTGATTCCAATCACTTTATCTGCACTATCCCATTCATTCAAAGCTTCATAAATTGCATGGGCTTGTACATCGCTTATTGCAGAAGGAAGTTTAGCAACTGAGAGTATCTGAGAAACTCCTTTTCCAGAAACTATAACTGGTAGTCTATCTATTTTCTCTTTACCAGTTGACTCTGGTAAAAGTTTTCCATCCCAATGGACAATGAGGGGAACATTTCTTTGTAGCTATTCTTTAATTTCTGTCATTGTTTTATTCTACTAACAATTCTTTTTCTACGAATGTATGTTCAATGGAACATATTTAGTATCAATCTGTTCAGACTGATTTCTTTAATATCACATACTAAACTGTTTGCTGTTTCTGCAACTACAAATACTGCTTTTCTGTGTGATAATTTTGTCATGTTTAGAGTTGTTGCTAATTCTGGAGTTATGAATCCGCGCCCTCTCTTAGCTGTAGATGTCCCAGTATCTGATGCTGCATCCTCAAGCAGTTCAATTTTGTGATCGCGTTCTTCAGTTTCATTTCCATCTTCCATTTGAGCTATCTGTAAAAGACTCAAGTACTGCTATTGCCATTTCTACTGCCAATGTTTAAAACTCACAGTAAAATAGTACAATTTAAAAGTCAAAATTTCTAACTTATTAGCTTATAAGGCAAAAGATTTAGACTGATTAATAAAATTTAAAAAATATTCATCTATAAACAAAGAAAGAACAAACCAAAAACAAAAGTAAGATGACAGCAGTTACAGTTAAGTCTAAAAAAATAATATAGCTGTAACTAAGGGTAGCGGTCGTTGCAGCAACTGGGAACCTGAAAATTTGAGCATGCGCATCAGCTTTTGATTTTTGCCTGAGTGAAGAACCAGATCGAAAATAAACACCGTTTTAAAAAAAAAGGAAATCTAGCTATACAATAATGAATGTTTTAGTAGTTGACTCCATTGAAGAAGGATAACAACAGATTAAAGACTATGAAAATGAAACATTTTCTAAATTCTAAAGTTGTGACAACTTATGCAGTTTTATATTTATATTAAATAAAAACAATAAAAAATTAGACTCATTCATAGATTTTTTTCTTCATAAAAACAACAACAAAAAGAGATATGATTATTTTACAAAAAAAAAAAAAAAACATTACTGGATACACGTAACTCGCTGTGCAGCAATCTCAAAAATCGTCAACGCCACGGTCAGTAACGCGTGTGTGAAACCGAAAAAAACATCACTGGACACTCGAAACTCGCAGTGCAGCAATCACTAAAATGCACGAAACTCGTCAATGCCGCGGTCGGTAACGCGCGTATGAGGCTCCGCGCCCATAAACCGAAAAAAAAACATCATTGGACACACGAAACTTGCTGTACAGCAATCTCTAAAATGCACGAAACTCGTCAATGCCGCGGTCAGTAACGCGCGTATGAGCGCTCCGCGCCCATAAACCGAAAAAAAACATCATTGGACACACGAAACTCGCTGTACAGCAATCTCTAAAATGCACGAAACTCGTCAATGCCGCGGTCAGTAACGCGCGTATGAGCGCTCCGTGCCGATGAAACCGAAAAAAAATCATTGGACACACGAAACTCGCTGTGCAGCAATCTCTAAAATGCACGAAAGTCGTCAATGCCGCGGTCCGTTACGCGCGTATGAGCGCTCCGCGCCCATGAAACCGAAAAAAAAACATCACTGGACACACAGAACTCGCTGTACAGCAATCTCTAAAATGCTCGAAACTCGTCAATGCCGCGGTCAGTAACGCATGTATGAGCGCTCCGCGCCCATGAAACCGAAAAAAACATCACTGGACACACGAAACTCGCCATGAAGCAATCTCTAAAATGGACAAACCTCGTCAAAGCCACGATCTGGTAACAACAAACTGGTAATAACAAAAATGTATTTATCGTCTCGCCAAATCGTTATATGTCTGCAGATTGAATTGGCAATTTTTTTCAAAACGCGCCAAAATGCCATTTTTGTAAATGATTGCCAATCTGAAACTACGAGATA
The DNA here is from genome assembly GCA_963932465.1 of Maratus speciosus. Lineage (NCBI taxonomy): Eukaryota > Metazoa > Arthropoda > Arachnida > Araneae > Salticidae > Maratus > Maratus speciosus. The sequence goes on along the minus strand of OZ010786.1, from coordinate 508,007,168 downwards.
AACAAACCAGTGTGGCGGTTACCTTCAAAACTAAAGTGATTTTATCAGCGTTTTAAAAAAGAAAATTCAAGAAATATTAAAAATTACAAAAATATAAACTACAAAAATGAAGTGCTTAAAATAACTTCTTTTACCATTATGTTAAAGTTCTGATAACTTATGTAATTTTATATTTTTGTTAAATAAAAACAATAAAAAGTAAGACACATTTGTAGATATTATTGTGGCACAGATGCCATATACGCACTACGATGGCTCGATTTTTTTCTAAATCCAATTTGGCGAAAACCTCGTTTTCGAATACCAGTTACATATATATTTTTAAAAAGGGAATAACAATAAATAAAAAAATGTTTAATTAATAACTATAAAACAAAACAATTTATATAATTTTAAAAAGAAAATAAAAGTAAATAAACAATTTATCAATAAATAAACAACAACCGGTTACCATATCAAGCAAAATAACGGCACTTTGGCGCCAGTTAAGTACCCCGGTGCGTATATGACATTGGCGTCAGAAAAAAATCTCGCCAACGAGATGCGTATATGACATCTGTGCCGTTATTTTTTCTTAAAAACAACAGCAAAAAAGATATATGATTATTTTACATAAGAATTAAGTGAAAACACGAAGCAAAATTCGGTATTTTTCGAGAATATGAGCTTTGTCACTTTTTTTAGGCTTCAGAAAGAGTGATTTTCTGCCAACTGATGTAAACAACCATGAAAACAAACCTGATAAGATTTTTTGCTTATTTATTAATTATAAGAATACTCTTAAATTTATCAAATGACTTTGTTTAGTCGTTATAATTATTACTAATAAAAAAAATACCTAACTTAAATCAATAATTAAAAAATAGGTATATCTTTTTTAAAACTGTGTTTATTTTCGATCTAGTTCTTCACTCAGGCAAAAATCCAGAGCTGATGCGCATGCTCAAATTTTCAGGTTCCCAGTTGCTGCAACGACCGCTACCCTGTAACTAATTTAACTCATTAAAAGTTTAAAATTCACAATAAAATAGACCAATTTAAAATTTATTTAACACGTGTTTGCTTATCTAATAAGGCAAAAAAATTAGAAACTAATAAACAGATAAATAATTCTTAGTTGAATCTCTGTTGCTAGTACTGCATCTATGAAAGGTGAGAGACATTTCTCTTCTTCATATCAATGAAATTATCTGTAGATAATTATTTAATAATTTCATTTTCAAATGCTTTTATGGATTTTATAGTATAGATAATTGACATTTTAATACATTGAAATAATTTATCAATATTTGGATTATATTTTTTTTTCAAGTAAAAGGAGAAAAAAACAGCAAAATGATGCCGATTTATGAAACTTATACTTTGAGCTACTTCTAATTATTACTTTTTAGTGATTAAATTGCACAAAAATTATTTTTAGATACAATGGAACATATTTAGAGGGTAAGAGCAATAGATTTTAAAACTTCGAAAATAAGAACCACACTAATATATATATATATATATATATATATATATATATATATATATATATATATATATATATATATATATATATATATATATATATATATATTATATATATATATATATATATATATATATATATATATATATAATAAATATTGCAGTTTCTTAAGAAATTTTACCTACTCAATTTACAGTTTCGACTTGCGTAAAATTCAAGTTACATAAAAGTTTGCTGAACGCATTACTTACGTAAGTTGGAGGATACCTGTATCTCGAAATGCTGTTTTCAGCGGTTGTGTCATAACTTTTTTAGCAAATTAACGGATTTACTTGGCTTTTTTAAATGCAGAAAATTAGATTCTCTACAAAAATATCTGAAAAACAAACAATGAAAATTCAAATTGTAACAACAAAATATATTTTGTCTTTATATATATATATATATTTTATTCCTTATATTCTTTTATTCTTTATCTATATATATATATATATATATTACTTTCTTCTATCTGCAATAGAAGAAAGTATTCAAATCGAGATTTTTTTCGACTTCCGGTTTTCGACGGATTTACACGTTTTAGGGGTCAGACATCCCAAAAAACATGTTTATAGAAAATGTCTGTCCTTCTGTGTGTCCGCGTGTCCGTGTGTCGCCATTGTACCATCAAAAAGTGAATGAATAATTTATGCATAGAATTGAACCGAATTTTTTTTAAAAGTTTTTGGCTATAGCAAGCAGGTCCTCAATGAATTTGGAAAAAATGCGCCGGTAGAGGGCGCTGCAATGGCGATTTTTGTGCATTTTTAATACTGTACCATCAAAAAGTGTATGAAGTTATGCATATAATTGAACCAAATTTTTTGTGTATGTTTTTGGCCATGGCAAGATGGTCCTCCCTGAAATTGGAAAAAATCCGCCGGTAGGGGGCACTGTAATAGCGATTTTTGTACATTTTGAATATTGAACCATCGAAAAGTGTAGGAAGGTATGCATAGAATTGAACCAAATTTTTTATGTATGTTTTTGTTCATGGCAAGAAGGTCCTCACTGAATATGGAAATATTCCGCCAAAAAAGAGGAACTATAATAGCTATTTTTGTCTAATTTTCTTGATTTTTCGTAGTTCTATTGTACACCGGTGGCTCGTGAATCGATTGGAACTTCCCTTCTGATAAGCCGACTGTTCGCGAACGCTGATATAAAACAGAATAACGAAAACTATGTTTTTTAATAAATATGATCGAGATTAACTCGTTTTTGCCCGACTGCCAAGAAGGGTTATGTGTTTCACGCGTATCTGGGCATGTGGATTTCTTTATACCCTCGAAATAGCCCAAAGTCTGGATGGATTTTAATATCTCTATCGATTCGTCTTAACAGTCCGATGGTTATAGGCTAGATTTTGTTTTTATAAATTCAAAATGTTGACCATAAAATAAAAAATGGCGATAAAGATGAAAAAAATATTACGCACCCTATTGAGTGATATATCATTGGATAGGTCTTTCAAAATGAAGAGGATGTTTCGTTGACTATTTTACAGTCAGAAGCTCCATTTAAATATTACACAACCTGGAAGTTGTGTAATTAGGATCTCTTGCTTTACTGCAACTCTAGCCTTCATAGACATTTATTGTCCTCCTCAAAACAGTGTTTATAGATGGGAACTAACAATTAAACACAACTTAAAAGTCATCAATACAAATAAATAACAAGTAAGAAAAATCGTGCGTTAAGCATAGATTATGAAACACTTTCCAACACTTCCTGAATGCTTTAACAAAACTTCGTTATTTAGGGAAATAAGGTATATAAGTGAACTAAGTAAACATTTTAGAAAACACATAAAACATTTGAAAAACTAATTTCAGCAGTTACCGTCCATAGCAAATATGTATTCCAATTATTTTGAACAGCCCTGTATTTTATCTGTAGGTTTATATATATACTATATAATGGAGAAATTTAGTTTAGCAAGAAAACACATAACAGGTTGCAATATCTCTTTCAACAATTTATACTAATAGATTTAAACATACTTGTATACTCTTGTAAAACTCTGCAGTTAACCTAGTACCTATATTACACGCCACTATTTAGCTAAAGTTTAATTCAAAGTAAAACACTCTTAAAACTACCGGAATCACATTTCCAGAAATTATCATTTATAGACGGCCATGTATCCAATTCTTTGCGTGACCCTGTATGTCATTTTATATATGTTTTACAAACATTTCTTAGTAAACCAAATGCGGTTCAGCGTAAAAATGCCTAACTCATTTAAAAATCACCTTTAAGCAATTTGCAATCATACCCAGTAACCATTACGAATTCTTTTGAGTGGCCCTGTATATCAATTACAGCATTTATACACACCATATACAATGCATAAATATAGTGAAACATAAAAGCACATAACATAATTAAAAATACATTTCCAGCAATCATCGCTACTTTACAGTACTTCGGGTACAATATAGTATCTGAAATCTTTTGTGTGTCCCTGTAAATGCTCTGCATTTCGTATTATCCATGAAATAAGTTAAAGTAAACCTTAGCGACGTATATCTATTTCATTATACATGTAATAGTTTAACATAATTAAAATACGCCGGAAAAAATTCCCTCCACTTCTATATCGTTATGTAAAGGAATTCTTTTGTGCGGCCCTGTAAATGAATAATAACTATTTTTTGGGCCGCATATTGTACAGAAAATGCATATTTTAGTCAACTTGATAAATGCATATCAATTTATTATGTTTGAAAGCATGTAACATCATTAAAAATCATTTTAAACGATTTTTTCTCATAGGCCGTAATGTAACGGAAAACTTTTGACTGTCCCTGTAAATGAACTAAACATGCTACAAACTTCATTTGCAATAGGGTTCGTGCTATGGTAGAGGTCACTAACATCCAAAAATTTCAGAACGATCCGAGTACATTTACGGGAGTTAGAGCGCGTACAGACGGCCAGACGGACAGACAAACCGAAGTCATAAACACTTTTCAACTTTGTTGGAAAGTGTTAAAAAAATAGGTAAGTAATATAGAAAATAGTTTCACATTCATATGAAATAATTAATTAGTTCGCTTTTTACGCAGTCGGGTTTTTTGATTTTTTAAATTAAATTTTAACTTATTTTTATTCCAATTAATTGACTGACGCAGAAATTTAAGATGAACGTCAAAGTTGATATCGTATTGAACTAATAAAAATGAAATATTGACATTTGTAACAACATTTGGAAATATTAAAATATATGAGATAGAAGAAAGTTTTGAGATTGTCACATCCAACTCGTTTTTTACTTATAATGGAAAAACAACGTAATAAGCAGTATTAAAAAGAAATGGACATCCAAAAATGGACTGAACATGGGCTTTAAAATCGGGGCAAAACTAGTTCTGCAAGATTAATTTTGTCGTACAGTATTAAAACTTTTGTTATTGTTCAAAAAGTATTTTTTATTTCTTTAAAACATAAATAAATAAACGCAAAAGGAATTATTAGTCTAAACAAATTACAGGGCTCATAATCCACGATCAAACTTTAATCAATATTCACCATTTTAAACCTTATTTTTCCCCTTAATGTCTACTTTGTTTCTATAATTCTTCTCTATAAAATTAATCAGTGAAAACGAATACTCGTGTTTCTCAAATAATTTGTTGAATAAATTTCGAGATCAAATTTTCGAATCGTTTTCAATTTGTTTTACAGATGGAGATAATTCTATTTCTAAATTTATATTTTATGTGTACCTGGTGGAAAGGTAAAATGAGGGAAACTGATTTTTAACTTTTAAATTTTATTATTAGAATTTTGCTAGAAATTTGCATTTTTGATTTTTGATCACTATTAAAGGTTATTATTCTTTTTAACACTTTACAACGAAGTTGAAAAGTGTTTATGAATTGTGTTTGTCTATCCGTCTGTCCATCTGGTTGTATGTCTGTCTCCCTGTCCGTTTATCTCTCCGTACTCTAACGCGCGTACATATAATGCGATTACATTGAAATGGATATACAATGTGACTTGAAAAATCCGGCATTCAGAAGTCCGGCAACTTCAAAAATCCGGCATTAAAAACCTCTGTTCCTATACCTTTTCATATACACTTTCAAGTTATGAGAGAAGAAAAATAAGAATTCATTATGAATTAACAACTTCAAGATTAAAAGTAAAAACTCCAAAAAAAGACTATTTGACTTTTTTTCCATTTGTTAGAGGCAATTATTTTCTGAAAAAAAAATTCTGGGAGCTGCACTGTTGCTTAGCAACGGGAAAAACTTTGGGGACAACTTTGGCAAATGCATGGCACGATATATGACCGGAACGAATGTTCGGCAACGGCGACATCAATGATGAGGAAAAATTTTCAGGCTTTCACATTTCCCATGAAAAGGCCGTAATTTATGAGCTGATTGAACATGCAAAATCTGAAAATTCATTAAGTGCCGTAAAAAGAGTTATAAATCATTCGCTAAGCATTGACGAAGATACATCAACAACGAACAATTTAACAGACAGCGAGATCTCTGACGCTGTGATTAATAGAACCATCCGATAATGCTAGTAGCAGCTCAGGTGACGAGGATGAACAACCGGCCGAAGAAAAGGTGTCACTATAAAAATGCATATGTTTAACTGGAGAATTGTTATATAGTTTAGAGAAACAAGACTATTATCGAAATAAACATTCTTCATTTGTATAAAATACAAAAAAAAAAAAAAACTTTTTAAACAATGTCCAAAAAAATTGAAGCAAACAAAGGTGGCATCTATATTTCCGAAATTACAAGAGAAGAAATAACTTCACTCTTTATTAGATTTTCTTTCTGTAACATATAAAGTATCAATTAAAGCAAGTTTCTTTTGATATTTAATTTTATCTTTTTTCTTACATAATTATCTCTTAATAATGAATTAAATTATGGCTAAAAGCACCTTTAGGAACATAGTACTACTTCTGATATTCCTTAAAAATTCCGGTAGCCTCGGTCCCGATGATGCCGGATTTTTTAAGTTATACTGTATGTTCTTGGGGCTACCATCGTATGCTCGGTTTTTAAACTGAAGTGTGTAGCGCTTACTATTCATTTACAGGGACAATAAAAAGTATTCCATTTCATTACGGTCTATGGGGAAAATTGTTTGCTGTGTATTTTAAAGATACTGCACTATTTTAAACACGTTTAAAATTATATACATCACTGAGGTGAACTACAAGCGCTTACTTTAGAGTGTGGCGTGCATATAATGTATTTTTTATTTACAGGGACACAGAAAAGTATTTTTCTTCAGTACTGCCTATGAAGAATAATTGCTGGTAGTTCTTTTCAGTTGTAGTACACGTTTTAAAATGTAACCATTTTTTTTTTTTGCATATTACTTGGCGTGTATAAATTTTATAGATAATGTACACGGATGCAAAAAGGATATAGAGTACATTTCCCTTTATTATTGGAACTTTCTGAATGAAATTTTAAACTGTGCTATGCGTTTAGCTGAACTAACTTTTAGCATACTACGTAGTATAAATACCAATCTGTAGATACTATATAGGGATGAACAATAAAATTCTGATGATTTTCGAACTATTGATATACAGTATTCTGAATGCGTTGAAAAGTGTTTCATAATCTATGATAGATGCACGAATATCGTTCTTGTTTTAATATTAAAAAAAAAAAAACTTACAGATTTTAATAGTTAAAAAAATGACATCAACATTGTAAATTTCTCACATTTTTTATTAATAAACAATTTTTAGATGAATAAAAAGGATTATACTCCAATAAGAGAATAATATGTAATATTAAACAAAAACGTAATTTGAAGAACAAATTAAAAAAACAAAATTTATTTCCTACATTGTTTAAGCCGGAGAAGGGACAGATATTAAGATATTTCATTCAATTAGTTTTAAATTTAATGTGAAATTTTTGTAACAAATTAGTTAACCCAATTGAAGATTAAAAAATAAAAAGAAAATTCATAAAATGTGATACTTAAAACACCCTAAAATATTAGATTCCGTTCAAATGAAATCGAAATAAATCTTAGACTTCTTCCATTTTTAATTGAAAATATTTGTATTGCAGATTTTGCATTATGTTTATGACAATTGTGCATAAAATGATAAGATGCATGCAAAATACAAACCTTAAAATAAAGTCTAAGATTTATTTCGATTTCATTTGAACGGAATCTAAATTTTTAGGGTGTTTTAAGTATTATATTGTATGAATTTTATTTTTATTTTTTAATCTTCAATTGGGTTAACTAATTTGTTACAAAAATTTCACATTAAATGTAAAACTAACTGAATGAAATATCTTAATATCTGTCCCTTCTCTGGCTTAAACAAAGTAGGAAATAAATTTTGTTTTTTTAATTTGTTCTTCAAATTATGTTTTTGTTTAATATGTCAAGTTTTTTAATAACTACTGCACTCAGACAAACGCATTTTAGAATTAATGGAGAGTATCATCATTAGGCGTTGATGTATGCGGTATTGCATCACACTGTGGGATGCAGTTTACCAATGTGTAATTCAAAATGTTTCACTACTGTAGTAATGCAGGTAGCGGTAGTTTGGACAAAAACTTTCAATCTGAACGTAAAAAATCTATAATCAAAACATAAAAAATTATCTTAATTTAAATTTAGATACTCTATTTCCCACTCAGGAACGCTATGATATAAATGTAAATTGTGTTGAATGTAAACACATCAGAAAATTATTACCTAAGTTTAACTTGGGGTATAAATAGTTCTCATCTCGGAAAAAAATACATTTTAAAATTTAAGTTATGTAATTCCCCACTAAGTTCGCTACCTTGCGTAAAAATAGCTATCCATTAGAAACTTTTTACTAAAATATAAACTTGATCAAAGCAAAAACGTATTCTGAAAATATCCTTTTTATTTCCACTATGACGCCATATTCACCGTTTTAACATTTGAAAAAAAAAAAAAAATAGCTCAATTTAATATTTCACGTGGAAAAAATGTTTCAACTAAAAAGAAATAAATTATTATTACGGCTTTTGAAATTTTTGCAACAATGAAGTAAAAATGTTACATTTTCTATGAAAAATGTCCGTTGATTTTCAAGGAAAAAAGCGAAAATTGGAAGCGAAATAATTTCAAGCGAATCAAACATACTATCAGCACAGGTTCGATTGCGCCTGACTAAGCAGAACTACATTCTAGAAACACTCGAAACACGCACACTCAGCGAATTACAAGTGACAGATCAATTTAATCACAGAGCAAGACTATCCCGCAGACCTCCCGCCCTTTATCGCGATTACGTAATAGCAGAAGCCTACGTCACGAATAAATCTGAAAAAAAAAAACTGAAGTCTAGTCAGTAGTCACGTGATCAGCAGGCTGAAAATTGGACGGGATACGCAGGCGTGACCTCAGAATTTGGACGATGCAAAGGTCACTTGGACGTTGGACGTCTTCCAACTAAGGTAATACTAATCTTAGTTGGAAGAAGGGGTCCAAGCCGCTTATCAGATTCTCTAGACGTCCAAGATGGCGGCCGTCCAGAGATTACACAATCCAAGATGGCGGACGTCCAAGATGGCGGATGTCCAAAGTCCATCTACGCATTAAAAACACAAGTTTTTTAACTAAAAAGCATGTTAAAATTAAAATTTTTGTTAATTAAATAAGAAACAAACAAATTTTACGTTTTAAAAGTGCTACTGCACGCATTTATTTAAAATAAATGTCACAGAGATATGTATAAGTATTACAATATCAAATTACTATGTACTGGAAATTTAAGTATTTACATATTTTTTTCTAGAGAAAAAGCAGGCTTTGCATAATAACTGGTATATTTACGTGCAAGCACTGGGCGAACATCTCCAAGCTATTTGGTTCGCTTCGGGCAACAAGTCGTCCTCGCTGTCATCATTCTCACATGGACCCTCAGATACGGGCCAATGGGAACAGCCAGGAACAGGAGATCTCGAGCGGACGACTGCAGGACGAGACTCACACGCAACAGGATACTTAGAAGTACTCGCTTGGTGTGCTTAAGAAAAATATTTGAATAATGTAAAAATAAATTGGCCCATATTTCTCTCTGGGTTATAATTCACCCATATGCAAAGGCATTTTGCCACTCGTTTTGACCCTGACGTCAGGCAATCTTTTTTACACTTTAAATTTATAATATCATTAAAATTAGTAAAGAATAAAAAATGAGTGGCATCAGGGACAAAAAGGTGGGAAGAAAAAATGAAAAAGTTATGATCTCCATAGGCTTTTCCATGTTAAATTAACATTGAGAAGTGACACTGGAAATAAATAAGTATTGCGCTGCCGCGCAATACTTAAATATAATACATATATATATGCATAATATACAAACAAGAATATTTCATTTTCTAGTACAGCATTTTTTATTTCGTATTAATTTCTAATATTTAAAATAAAAAATAATTCACAAAATTTATTTCACAAAAATTATCATTGAAAATGAATGCAAATGTTTCTCAAATTTAAAATTCAGCTTCAATTTACATTAAAAATTGAGGCTGATTTTATTGTAAAATTGATTTTATATGCGCAGTGTTTGGAAAGATTTTTTTACACTTCACTTTTATCAAACATAGAGTTTAAAAGGAATTTCATTATAATTATATTACATTCTCGCCACTCAATTGAAGTCTAATCGCTTTGAATAATAAAAAAAAAAATTACAATTTTTACTTTCTTCTATCTTCAATAGAAGAAAGTATGGTAATCGAAATTTTTTTCGACTTCCGGTTTTCGACAGATTTACATGTTTTAGGGGTCAGAGATCCTCAAAAACATGTTTATAGAAAATGTCTGTCTGTCCGTGTGTCCGTATGTCCGTCTGTCTGTCGCCATTGTACCATCAAAAAGTGTATGAAATTATGCATAGAATTGAACCAAATTTTTATTTTAAGTTTTTGGCTATGGCAAGCAGATCCTCCCTCAGTTTGGAAAAAAATCGCCGGTAGGGGGCGCTGTAATAGCGATTTTGTGCGATTTTGAATATTGTACCATTCAAAAGTGTATGAAGTTATGCATGGAATTGAACCAAATTTTTATTTTAAGTTTTTGGCTTTCGCATGCAGATCCTCCCTGAATCTAAAAAACATTCGCCGGTAGGGGCGCTGTAACAGCGATTTTTGTGCGATTTTGAATATTGTACCGTCCAAAAGTGTATGAAGTTGTGCATAGAATTGAACCAAATTTTTATTTTAAGTTTATGGCTATGACAAGCAGGTCCTCCCTGAATTTGGGAAAAAATCGCGGCTAGGGGGCGCTGTAATAGCGATTTCTGTGCCATTTTGAATATTGTACCATCGAAAAGTGTATGAAGTTATGCAGAGAATTGAGTCAAATTTTTTGTGTTTCTTTTTGGTCATGGCATGAAGGTCATCTCTGAATTTGGAAAAATTCCTCTGGAAGGGGGCGCTATAATTACGATGTCTGTATCATTTTCTTTATTGTACAATCGAAAAGTGTATAAAATTATGTATACAACTGAACCAAATTTTTTGTGCATGTTTTTGGCTTTGGCCAACAGGTCCTCCTTGAATTTGGAAATATCGCGCAGTAAAGGAGCTCTGTGATAGCGATTTTTGTATACTTTTCTTGATTTTTCATAGTTCTACTGTCCATCGGCGGCTCGTGCAGAGGCAGGAACTCACTTCCTGCTAAGCCGGCTATTCACAAACATCTGATAACAACAGAATAAAGAAAAACTATTAATTTTAACAAATATCATGATATAGATTAACTCCTTTTTAGTTCATTTAATTGACTGAAGCAGACATTTAAGATGAAAGTCAAAGTTGGTATAGTAATGAACTAATAATATTGAAGTATTAGCATGTGTAACTAATTTTTGAAATATTAAGATGCATAAAATATGAGAAAGTTTTGGGATTGGCACATCCAACTAGTTAGATTTAGAAATCCTTTTCACTCTCCAGGATTCATCATTCATTTTCAGGTTTCCTAACTTAAAAAAACGACAAAACAATGGAGTGTTAACATTTTATTGATATTTTAAAAAACGCAGTATAAATTGAAACCTTAATTTAGAAGAATTTCTTTTTAAGGAAAATGTAAACATAAAACAGAAATGTTGCAAGAAAATTGTGTAACTATCGCCACAAAATGGCATTTTGCAGAATTTTAAAATTTTTAAAAGAATATATATGTGGTATGACAATAGAGTTTGGCGAAAATCATGTTTACCTGGGTTTCCAGGTAATTCGCACAGGTTTTGGCCGGTTGGTCATGCAAAGAAAGAACTTGGACGAAACTCATAAATGATGCAGTCAATGTGATATTATCCACACTTTATTTGCATTTTTCAGGAATACTCATTTGGAAAAATGCTCAAAGTAATAGAAGGTAAAATAGACTATTGATTCGTCATCTCCAGGTGTTAACCGGAATTTTTGAAGAAAAGGGAACTTCACATCTACTTTTGAAGTCTTAATCAACATTTCGTCTTGACGCCGACCACCCACATTTATTCTCCCTGCCTTCTACACTACATATTTTTACACTTTTTGCACCGGCTGTGCGTCTATAAATTATATTACCGTTATTATTTTTATTTTTTATTTTTATTTTTATTTATTTATTTTATTTTATTTTTTATTTTTTTTTTTTTTTGGGGGGGGGGGGGGGGTCTTTGATTTACAGAACCGGTTTCAAAAGTAACATTATATGCTAATAAAAAAAGAAAAAAAACCTCTAAACAAAATCGAAAAAAATTAAAAAAGGTCTTTGTGGAGATCGACCTCAGCTGTCAAATGCGGAAGAAAAAAAAATTTAAATATTGAAATGCTAATGAAATATTTTTAAAGATTTCTTCCATATGAGTAAGATAAGCGTTCGGATGTTATCATGAGTGAAGTAGCCTCTTAATAATTATTAAAAAATTGACTCTCTAATTAGCAACATAATATACAGTGTTATGCTTTAGTTACTAAAATGATAATTTATAATTTAGTACTGAAAGAAAAAAATGACAGGATGCTAGTTCCAATATGTTTTAGTGACTATATAAGGGGAAAAAAGTAATATTTTTTTTAATCAGCCGATGTCATGATTCTTTCATTTTCCTTTAGCTCCAATTTGCTAAAAAATTATTATTTCAAAAGTAGAAGGATAAAAAAATGCTGGCTATTTTTTCTTTTACTTACAGGGCATTATAATTTTGACAACGTGGATATTGTAAAACTTGGATGGAGATAATGCTTTATCAGAAATTTTATAATTAAAAGAAGATTGATTCAAATAATGTAATATAACAAATTTTACAAATACATACTCAATCGATAAACGAACAAATAACAACAATAATTAACAGTAAAATATGAATACGTTAAAATTAAAATTAAAAGCGAAAGCAAGCATCAAGTTTCATTAAAACTATTCAAAAAAAGCCTGCTAGATATTTAGTCTTGAAGAATGGTTCCTAGCCAAAGGAGAGTTTTTTACGCCAAGATTTCTACTTTATACGTTCGCTTTAAATAGAATTTTTTTAAATTACATACTTTTAACAGAGGAATTATTTTAAATATACACTTCAAAATCCCGAATTTTGTAATTTATAAACATAACCATATAAATTGTTATGCATTTTCACCATTTAAGATTTAAAAATAACGGGGAACTATTTTTCAAGGCGGTTTCTTACTGTTCCTGCCTTTCACAGTACTGCCAAGTTGAGGTGATATAGAGTACAGTCATTGGATTCCGCAAGCAAATCACGATTTTGTAATACAGAGATCTATTTTTTTTATTCCTAGAGCTCAAATCGCACATTTTCAGCAACGGTGTCCATCGAAATGTTCTAGAATTTGTCATAATAGAGGAATTTTTAATTCATTTCACTAGACAGAGATTGGGCATTTAATGTCGTGAACAATCTTACACTCCTCCAATTTATCAGTAATTTTCTTCTAATAACATATGATAAATAATGGTGTATGGATATACAAATCAATATGTTCCCTGTTTGTTGGATTCTGAATCTATAATTTCAATCTTGCCTCTTACATTTATTAACATATTCCATGTTAAGGTCAGAAGTATTGCTCCTATTAACGTTAGACAAGCTAAAAGTTTTTTACAAGTCAATCACGTATAATTTTTCTAAAAATATGTAAAATTAAAAGATGTGTTAATTTTCTTGTCAACTTAGAATATGCAATAGTATGCTTAAAGGAATGTGCTATTTTTAATTTGAATATAAGTTGTAAAGATTGTATTGTTTGTTATTCAAGGAAATACTGTATTTAATCAGGTCATATCCATCAATATTCAAAGATTTCTTCATTTAAATATAAGTAATGATTATCATGAAGTACAACCAGATTATAGATTTGTCATGACTCTTCAAAACTTTTGCAAACCTTATACTTATGATTCTTAACTAATTGGGGAAACAAATTCAATTCAATATAACGGGTAGAATTGCTAATTTTGTAGACTATCATTTTTAAGACGAAGAAAACTCTAGAGACTATACATGTGGACACATGACGTTGAAATATTTTGATTATCAGAATATTTATTTTTTAAATCTTTTCTCTATATACTTATTCTAATGTAGGTTAAATAAAGAACAACAACATTATATTTTGTAATTGTTTATGTGAATTTTTAGAGGAGTTATTCAAGACTAAAATTTTTGTTATATGTCTTTATTTTACTATCAAGGAAATATAAGTGCAAATAAGAACTGCCATTGACAGCATCGCCACTCCCATGCAGCGAAAACTGTAGGACAAAATAGATTAAATAACAAATATACGAAAGAAGACTACATAGAGAATTTATAAATATTTTTATAGAATGTTAGAGATATTCTATCATATTTTTTAACACATTTACATAATTTACTTGCACAACTTGCGACAATTTCTGTAAACATTGCCAGTTACACTGTAAAAAATTTAAGTAACACTACTCCATAAAAGTGGTGGCAACACGCTTCCTCCAATTTTATGGAGTAATTTATCATATATAATGGTGCAATTTAAACTGATATAACTGGTGTAATATTACAAATTAGTGTAACGTAACATCAGTATATCGATTAAATTACTCAATAAAATGGAAGCAGCAAGCCTTCCACTAATTTTATAGAGTAACTTTACATATTTTTTTTACGGTGTATTTATGATCAATCTGCATAATATTACATAAAAGGAAGTTTTAAAAAGCTACGACTAACATAGTTTATCATACAAAAAAACTATTACACTCTTAAAACGACAATTTCAAAACTGAGTAAAAAATACTCAAATCTGAGTATGTCGCATAGTCAAAATGGCTCCGAAACAAAGTTACACAAGTTTGAAACATGTATATACTCACTTCTGAAAACATGGACATACTCAAATATGAGCACATACCGCTTTATTCATGATGTTTATTCACAATTATACATGATGTTTGTATTTATATATTGTTGATGGTTGTCAAATCCCACCTGCGAAGTCTTTCCATTACGAATTCATCCACTCTTTGATTTCGAATGTTGAAGAATAAAATTTACGCTTTCTCTATTATATTACGACAGCTTTTAAGTGTTCTTCCGCGAACACGATAAAAATGTAGCTCCCCACATTTCATGTTAAAAATTATTACTGAAAGGACGTTTCGTTCGAAATCATAACAAATGATATAATATGAATAAATTCAACTACCCCGGTAAAATTTACTACGTTTAACGAATGAAAAGTAATTTTGTTTGAAACTGAGTACTTCTGATATTTCAGAATTGAAAGCATTGGGTCGTCATATTTGAAACAAAAAGTTTCATAACAAAATGAAAACACAGATTTACTGAGCTTTGAAAGTGTCATTTTTCTCAGTGTAGCGATTTTTTAAAATGGAGAGAGGAAATGTTGCGTTAAATTATTACAGACTGCATGCATTTTTCAAATCCATTTTAAAAACTGTAGATATACATACTTAAAATTTGATTTTAATATATTTCGTGCAGTACATTTACAAAATAATTTTTTCATAAAATCTCTTCATACCAAATATAATTTTTTTGTTATTTTTTTTCTTAAATTAAAAAGCTGTTACATAATAAACTAATGTGTTGCAGAGATTACTCAATGTATAAAACATTACATAAAAAGAAGTTTTCACTAATACGTCTTTGCACAGTTTATCTCGCATATTAAACAGTTATTTTTAAAAACTGACTTGGAAAATAGAGGAAAAAGCCCAAATACCGGGTACCACTTTTGTTTTCAATCCTGATCATACAATTTTCAAAATTAATAAAATAAAAAGTGCAGCAGGGTACCTTGATATGTTTTACACATGTTTAGAGAAAAAAATCAGTTTAAAAGGCGTTTTCTGTTTATAAAAAGCAAAATTCCGGAAGTCTTCAAATTTTGAGTTTTTAAGATGGGGTACCGGCTACCTAAGTTTTTTTTTCCAAAACATCACTCAAATAGAGCTAATAACAATTATTAAGCAATAAGAATATT
Source organism: Maratus speciosus (assembly GCA_963932465.1). Lineage (NCBI taxonomy): Eukaryota > Metazoa > Arthropoda > Arachnida > Araneae > Salticidae > Maratus > Maratus speciosus. Next base: position 507,991,157 of record OZ010786.1, on the reverse strand, counting down.
ATTTTAATAAATTGTTTTGATTAATAACATTTCTTATGCACAGAAAAAATACGCAATTTTTAATAAATAAGTATTTTTGTCAAATTTTTAAAATTCTTTATGACTATCTCTCACAGTCTTCTTCCTATTATGTTTCTAATTTTATTTTTTAACGTGTAAAGCAAAAAAAGCTTGCTGATTGAAATGAGAGTTATTTTATCTGAAAAAATCAAAAACGTAATATCACTCTCTGCGTCGGTATAGTCCCTATCAGCGCACATATCGCATTCTTAAGGGGTTTCAGGACTCTTAAAGCTCTCAAATTTTCGAAATTTTAATTTTTTTGTATGTTAAACTTCTATGTTTTCTGAATATTTTGATATAATTGTTATCTTGAAATTCCCATTAGAACAGAAATTATGGCATTTAGAATTATACTAGCTCAATAGCTGAAGCGGTATTTCCGAAACTTTGAAGTCATTTTTCTACAAATGACATTTTTTGGCATAACGCGCACAATATCTCAAAAACTTCTGAATATTTTTTCATGAAATTTTCAAAACATATGTTTCATGTTAGTCTGTATAAACTGAACCTAAAATTTCCTTCTTATTGTAAAACGAAAATATTTTTTAGGGGTTTATATTGTTGAAATTTTCTAAATTTTGCATTAGCTAAATACAACTTTGTATTAAAAATATAAAAACGCTTTAAATACAAATTTACTTAGGTTCAGAGTAATTATTCAGAGTAAATCTGAGGTATAAGTAGGCACCAAAATTTTCATTCTAGTTGCAATGTTTATTTTGTAATCGTGCGCATAAGCTGTTATGCCGATTTCCTGCTCGTCAAATGTCTGACAGTTTGGAGCCCCCTGTAAATGCTAATTCTGCATCTTGCAATTTTTCAAATATTTGAAATGAAAGAACATACTTGTATCTTTCATTCCCATTTAAAATTGTGTCTTAATATCAAATACATTTAAAGATGTCATATGTTAAAAATGGTCCCGAGACCCCTTAATATTGAACACAGAATCCCATCGCCCATTCTTGTCCACAGAGAAAGCACCCATGCAGGAGACACAAATTTATCATCTTCCTCTGTTGGATATTTTCCTTTTTTCTTTTTTTTAACCCTCTAGCTGCGTAATTGTTTTATCAAAATACCTTCAAAAATTGCGTATTTAACCCCTTCGCGGCCAGCGTCTTTTAAGGATTTTTATTCTTTTGTCACCGGTTTTTCAAAACAAACATTTTTGTCTAATTTAACCGGGAAATTGCTCCGATTAAATAAATCAAAATTTACAATAAAAAAAATAACTGGTGAGAATAATCAAGGAGGGTTAATTAGACGGAAATAATGCATCCCCGAGGAAATCTCGGGTTGCGCAGCGAGAAGGTTAAAATCAAATTTCTGCATCTTTCGCCTGGTTTACTCCGTCATTTATTTTTCTTTCTCTTTACATTTATTACAGGCAATTTTTGGAGTCCAACAGCGCTTTTTTGGAAAATGATCCGGTAACTAGTGTCGGTCCTGAAGAATTACGCCCACGGTTGCTTTTTTCATATTACGAAATGGGACTGGAACTATTTCTGAACCATTTAAATTAATTTATTGATTATGTAACTATTTAAATTATTTTCTCCTCCCCTCCAAGCAGAGCAACCGCGAGAGGTCCGAAAACCGTCTAGCCGGTATTTAGACCACTCTAGGTAGCCGGTATTTAGACCAATCTAGGTAGCCGGTATTTAGACCACTCCAGGTAGCCGGTATTTAGACCACTCTAGATAGCCGTATTTAGACCACTCTAGATAGCCGTATTTAGACCACTCTAGGTAGCCGGTATTAGGACCACTGCTATGTTTAAGTTAAAACTGGTATTACTCATTCATATAATAAAATAACAATAATATGCGCGTGGCAATTGAGAGCTAAATATGTCTAGAAAAAGCCAACATACGATCAGTATATTTTAAAAAAATGAGAAACACATATCTGAAAAACTTTTCATGAACCAGATTACATAGATTTGACACTTTTGCATTTGCTATTTGTAAATGACACAGACTTCAGCGACGTACTTTTCATAACTTTCTTCTCCCAATTAAAGTTACAAACTCTGCCTATCACCGCTAGGTTACGCTGAAACCAGTTCTCAGAACACCTGGTAGCCGGTATTTGGATCTTCTCCTCTATAACGTTAACTTTATATTTACACATTTAACTTTTTTAATATACAACAAAAACGAGGACTTATTAACATACTTCAAACTTAATTTTCATGCATTATTTTTAAATTCTTTAAAAAAAAAATTACATTGTTTTAGTATCTATTTATACTAAATATGTCTTTTACGAGGTTGGAAGTCGACTCAGAATTTTTCGCTAAGAAATAGGTTTGTTAAAAAAAACTATGCTTATTATATACATATACTTATTTCAGAAATTTTCTAAACTATTATAATAAAATAGTTGAAAGTAATATTTTAGCAATGTTTTCACGCAAGGGATGTATCGCCTTCATAAAGTTGTGAAATATTTAAAATATTAAATAATTCTGTATTACAATTTTAATTTTTATGGCAGATTTTTACGATTTACAATGTTTGATCCTTAAAATATGATGAAGATAGTTTGTTTTACATTGCATAACATGTGGGTTTGTCATGTTAAACTGTCAACTGATTTTTAAAACTAAGTGAGAAAAATATTGTTGTTAATACACATTATTAGAGATTAAGGTCAATTTTTTAAACTTAAAGCGGCTTTTCGTACTTCAAATATAATTTCAATGTATTATTTTCAATACGTTTATGAAATCATTTAAAAGTTTTCATACAAAATAAAACTTTTAGAACCAACTCTTAAATTTTACAAACATTGAAAGTTCATGTCAGATAGTTAAATAACTGTAATTTCATTCAAATTTTTCTAATCCGTTTTAATTAAAATACTTCAAGTAACGCTTTAAATAGTGTTTTCGTTATAAAACTTGATCTGCACGAACATACACAACGAGGTATAAATGATTAAATTACGTATAACAGATATAATTTTTATGTTAGTATTTACAATAAACTTTAGAAATCTAAGTTTAGCTAAAACATTAGTCTATTAAAATGAAATAACGTTTAAATAAGCTTGTTAAATTAATGTATTGTCAGTTATAGAAATTGTTACTCCGATGACACTTTGAATTAAATTAGTAGTATTTTTATGTTTAATTTTACCGTTCATAGCGATTTAAATTTAGCATTTGCATGTTTGAAGTATATTAATTTGTTATTTTAGAAGGTTTGTTGTAGTACTAAACCATTAAAAAATATACGATTTTATTCAGCAGTCATGCAATTTCAACATCTAGCTCAGTTAAATTTAATACAGTTTCATTTAAAGATCTAACAAATTAATTTTAAGTGAAAGGACTACAAATGTATGTAAGTTTAATCAAATTAATTTTATTGTGTATTCATGATCTGTATTTCTGTTAATTATTTTCATGTCATATATAGCTAATTTTCAGTTTAACTCTAATATAAAATGTTTAAAATAAGGTCTACATTCATAATTAAAATAAAACAATGCTATAAGGCATTTGGGCAAACAAATTTCTGAAAGAATGTAAAATATGTTATTTGTTTTACGTAAAAGAATATTTAAGTAAATTTTGATATAACTTTAGGAATAACAAACACTTTAGGTATAACGCTACAAAAACGAGGTAATTTGCAACGTAAATTTAATTGCAAAAGAAAAGAAAATATCATTTTCATAGTCTGTTAGTCTAATGTTAGCAATAAAGTTAATCCTTTATATCATCATTAAAACCACTATATTAAGATGGATTTAAGTAAATAATTATTGCTCAATTTTTCTACCTTAAACAGTTATACTACATGTAAAAAGAAGTATATAACAACTTTAGTTGTTTTTCTCATAAATAATCATTCATTAATGCAAGATATTTCTCCTTAGTTTTATCAAATTATGGATACATTCAATGCAGAGTATTTAGCTCTGATAGCTTCCTTCAAACGTGGTACAATGCACTATATTCTATATAAATAATAACGCATCCACACTTGTGCATTCTACTCCGGTTTAATCTTCACTTTCATGTATTTTCCTTTTTTTTTTTTTTTTTTTTTTTACGGTGAGTTATTCTTCAAGAAGTCAAGGAAAGTATTGGCGACTGAAGGCCCTTAATCTGCCAATAGATTTTTCTTCCAGTCAAATTTCCAAAAAACTATGCACAAAGTGGCTGACGGGCTCAAAATTAACCGTCCCAATCATTGAATAAAAGTAATGAACGCGGCAAGTACAAAATGCCCTGTCTCAACGGTGGCGTTGAGAAACAACCGATTAAAGGAGATAGGTAGGTTCGCATATTGACGATTGTTATTAACGAATTTCGCAGAGTTGCCTTAACGGATAAAAAGGCTGTCTTGTTAGGCAAAAAAAGTAAAGATACTTCTCAACTTCGCTGCTGCCACAAGAATAAATGTTAGATGCATAATTTTTCGTCAACCCCAGCTCATTAGGCAGCTTCTTATACAAATGCTACCTTTTCTATCGAATCGACATTGGTCGCACTTTGACCTATATGCAAATTTTAATTTTTTTTCCCTTTAATTCGATGACATTTGTCACCCTGCCCGTATTTATTAACACTGTGCTTCTTCTTGTCTGAAGAGTTAGTTCGTCATCATCATACAGGATAGGTTATTGTGCGTGTGTGTGTGGGGGGGGGGGGGGGCATCCGCCTCTCTGCATCATGTTTACCTCTCTCTCTCTTTTTATTCTTTATTATATCTTTTTAAAATGAGAAAAGCAACCTGTGGTCTGTCAACTGTGATACCATTTATTGATGATATCCGGTATGGCTATTTCCCTGGACAGTGATTTTATCTTGGTTATCTAGTCATTTGTATATCATAAAAAAACGCACGATACAAAGTATACACAAAAATATAAAATGCAAAGCATACCATAAATATACACAACATGATAAGTACAAAACATGGTAAAAAATAAAGAAAATGTAATTGAAATATAACGTTAATAGTATTTTAAAATTTCGATTTAAAACCCTGATTTTTTTTATTATTATTATTGTTGTTCATACATAGGATTTCAGGATAGAGTTCAAGGCGTTTTTCTAATTATTTATTTGATTGTCGGGTTCTATGTTTATTTCAAGTTCGTGTAGATCCTCTCATCAGTGGCAATTTGAATATTGAAGGTTTAGAAATCGAAAAATCACAAATTAAAAAAAAGTCAATGCTTCTCTGCACCAGTTTAACAATGCTGGTATACTGCTGCACAAATGGCGTCACATGATCATTTTGCAGCATTTTATAACCAAATTCTAAAATCCTATTTCGAATCGAAATATTATTTTTATTATTATGACTATAGCTGTGTGTGCATATCGATATTTTCAGGTAAAAGACGCTATTTTCTTTAAAATAAAATTAAAACATTCAGTAAACTATAATTCAACATAAGCTACAGTCAACTTAATGAAATATCTACGTCACATTTCATGAAATAATATAAAAGTAAAGATTCAGCAAACTGCAGTTAATTTCGTAAACTTTCGGGCAGGACCTTGCGAAGAGAAGACTGCGCCCGAGGTAAAGTTTCAATTTGGCGATACCCCCACCACCAACGACATTTTTCACGCCTCCTCATTGTGACAGGTGTCACAAAAGTGACAAAGTGCAGAAGCATACATAAATTTTAATGAATAGGCATATTTGGCGTTTATTTTGGAACTTAAAAATGTTTAATTTTAATTCTGAAAGGTCAAACGACTAAATAACATAAGAGAAAAGTTCTCTTACATTTTGGCAAAGGGGATGTGTAAACTGGGAGTGAGAAAATGTATATAAACCAGGGTTCGTACTGGTACCGTAATTTTTCATGGTAAAATATCAGTATTTTTTTAAATACAGAAATAAATCTAGTTCAAACTCGGGAAATGTTCTCTTATATAAAGCAGAGAAATTCTATAAAAAAATACTGGTACCGAAGAATTTCTTGGTCTTGAAATTCAAGGGCCCGTACGAACCCTGTATAAGAGTACAGTATGACAGTGTGAAACCCTTTTTGTATTTCAAGAACGAGATAATTCTGAGTATAACATGATTTAAAATAGGATTTGAAGTTAAAACTAAAATGATGTCTTGTAATAAACACTTGGCGACGTATGTTAAATCTATTGTCCATGTTTATTTATTTATTATTATCCTCTCATCTTTATTCTCGTGATACCTTTTATATATGATGTAACGTGAATCAGAAATTGTATTGTTTATAATTGTTTGAATATTTTTATGGAAGAAGGTAAAAAGCTTTACCGGTAAATAAATTATTTTTGTTTTGAGAAGTTAATTGACTTCTTTATGTACATTTTAAGTTCATAAATACATAATAGGCGTCCGCATTATATTCTGAAAGCTGGGTTGTTAAAATAACATCCTTTTTGAACGCTTTAATTAACATTGTGACGTCCGGCGCGACAGGACATTTTACAATATTTATTTGATGCAAAATGTTTCAAGCCGTTAAAAATTTTAAAAAGGTCGACTTAAAGTTCGTGGTAGAAGAGCTTGGGGAAACAATCCCGCAAGATTATACGATTGGGACACTAAAGGAAATTATTTTGAATAGTAATGAATATAAACAGGATCCCGCTTTTGTACAAGAAATTTTATCCAATGCTGTTGCTGAGAGAAAGGAAAACGAGGCTAAGAAGTTAGAAAAGGAGAAGTCGGATCAAGAATTAAAAAAGCTAGAATTAAAGGAGAAGTCGGATCAAGAATTAAAAAAGCTAGAATTAAAGGAGAAGTCGGAAGTAGAGTTAAAAAAGTTGGAATTAAATCATCAATTAGAATTAGCAAAGATTCAGTCACAGGGACAAATGCAATGTGAGTACATTTCAAATGATTACGAAACTAATCATTCTAAAAAGAAATTTACGTTGCCCAAGTTGGAATTTCGCCAATTTGATGGTGATTTAAAGGAATGGTTGCCATTTTGGAGCCAGTTTGAACAGATTCACAATGATCAAGATATTGCGCCAGAAAATAAATTCCAGTATTTGATCCAAGCAACTATCACTGGATCTAGAGCGCGAGAAGTTGTTGATAGTTTTCCGCCAACTGGCGCTAACTATGCCAAAGCTATAGAGAGTCTTAAGGCTCGTTTCGGTAGGGAAGATCTTTTGGTTGAAGTGTATGTGCGAGAATTATTAAAATTAATTATATCTGTGCAATCAAAAGGAAAATTTTCTATTACATCATTGTATGATAAACTTGAGTTGTATTTACGAGCTCTTGAGACGTTAGGTGTCACAACGGATAAATGTGCTTCAATATTATATCCAATGGTAGAATCTTGTTTTACTGCTGAATTTTTGAAATCGTGGAATCGAACACATACGAATTCGGTTAGTTCTGATGCAAAAGAGCGCCTAGATAATTTAATGGCGTTTCTCAAATCTGAAGTTGAAGGAGATGAAAGAATTAATTTGGCAGTGACAGGTTTTGGTTTAGCGAGAAAAGATGACGCGATCTTTAGAAAAAACAAAAGTCACAACGATGGTACTAAATATTTACCAACTGCTGCTACTTTATTAACAACTTCTTCAAGACCAGATTTAAGGAAAAATTGCGTTTTTTGCAAAGGAAGACATCTGAGTTCAGAATGCTTTTCGGCACGGAAGATGAGTTTTAATGAAAAGCAGAATATATTGAAGGACAAAAGATGTTGTTTTTTATGTTTGGCAACAGGTCACACAACCAAGCAATGTAGAGCTATCTTGAAGTGTTTCTTTTGTGATAAAAGACATGCGTCTGTGATGTGTCAAACGCTCGATAAGAATAAGCTGAATGAAAAGAAAGAGGAAGACACAGAAAAGTCGCCTGGAAAAGAAGTAAATATGGCCAATTTCAATAGAAATCCTAAAGTGTTCCTTCAGACGATAAAGGCAAAAATATTTTCAGAAAACAAAAAGAAAGATGTTAGACTAATTTTGGACTCAGGTTCTCAGAGATCGTATATTTTAAAACATTTAGCCGAAGAAATGAAGTATTTACCTCTTCGAGAAGAAAAAGTTTCTCATTCCCTTTTTGGCGGAGTCATAACAAAGGATTATAATCATCATTACTACAAGGTAAGATTAAGCGATTTGAAAGAAAATTTTAAATGTAATTTTGAGGTTTTGGATCAAAACATTATATGTGAAAATGTTATGCCAGTAGGAAAAGGATCCTGGTTTAAAGAATTATCGGAAAAAGGCATCACTTTGACGGATGTTGGTGAAACTCCAGAATCTATTCAAATATTGATTGGAGCCGATGTAATGGGAAAATTACTGACAGGTCGTAGAGAAATACTCTCGTCGGGATTAGTAGCACTGGAAACATTTTTAGGTTGGACCTTAATGGGAAAAGTGCCTCAAGATAATGCGTCTAAAGAAAATTTAGCTTTGTCAGTTATGTCTATGTTTGTAAAGGAAGCAGAGATTGCTGATTTATGGAAATTGGATTTGCTTGGAATAAATGATCCGATTGAAAAACAATCTAAAATGGAGATTGATCGTCAGGTTAAAGAGCATTTTTTACAGACAGTAAAAATGAATGAAGATAATCGTTATGAAGTTTCTTTGCCATGGTCAGAAGATACACCACCTTTACCTGATAATTTGAGTTTAGCCAAGAAAAGATTGAGTAACGTTACAAACAAGTTGCTTTCCAATAACATTTATCAAAGGTATGAAAAAGTACTTTTAGGGTGGCTTGATGATCAAATTATAGAGGAAATTCCACAGGCTGAAATGAACCTTTATGGAAATTATTTACCTCATCGACCAGTAATAAAAGAGAGCAGTACAACTCCCATTCGTCCAGTGTTTGACGCATCAGCTAGAATGCAGAACCATCCATCTTTGAATCAATGTTTGCATTGTGGGCCAAACCTTATTGAATTAATTCCTGACATTCTCTTACGATTTAGAAAAAATAAATTTGGTGTTGTAGCTGATATCAAGAAAGCATTTTTACAAATAGCTATTCGTAAAGAAGATCGGGACTATTTGCGTTTCTTGTGGTGGAGTAATCCAGAAGAAAGAAATATTAGAATGTTTCGACATACTAGAGTGGTGTTTGGAGTCAAAAGCTCTCCTTTTCTTCTCGGTTCCGTCATAGAATATCACATTAAAAACGATGAAGAATACGACCTCAATCTTAAACAGCAATTGCTGAGAAGCTTTTATGTTGACAATGTCGTTGCTAGTGTCCACACACAGGAAGAATTGGAAAGGTTTATAACTGATTCTAAATCTCTTATGGCTAAAGGTGGATTTGAGTTGAGAGGATGGGAACAGACAGAAGAAAGAAACAATATCGAAAATAGCGAAGAAACTGCTGTACTGGGATTACAATGGAACAGACTTCTAGGCGTTTTAAAAGTTAACGTAAGCTGGACGAAAGATATAAATATAGAAAAAATAACAAAAAGAATCATGCTATCAGTTGCACATAAAGTTTTTGATCCAATTGGTTTTACTGCTCCAGTTATGATATGTCCCAAGATGATGTTACAGAAAACATGGAAAGAAGGAATCTCGTGGGATGAAGAAGTTACTAGTGATATAAAAAATGAATTTATTGAATGGTTTCATGAATTAAATTCTTTACAAGAAATTCAGATTCCTAGATATATTCAGTTCACCCCAGATAATTTAAAAGGTTGTACTCTTCACACATTTTGTGATGCAAGTCAGTATGCGTATGCTGCTGTTATATTTTTGAGGATAGCAACTAAAGATCGTGTAGAGTTATTCCTTCTTGCAGCGAAATCCCGCATAGGTCCTTTAAAATGTGGAACTATACCTAGAATGGAACTTTTAGCTGCTTTGATTGGTGCTAGATTGGCTAAATCAGTAACTGACGCTATGAGCTGGGAAGATATAGAAAGATATTTTTGGAGCGATTCCACAACAGTGCTTGCATGGATATCCAGGAAAGAAAACTGGTCTGTTTTTGTTAGAAACAGAGTTCAAGAAATAAAAAAATCGACTGATCCTGTTTTATGGAAACATATACCTGGTGAAATGAATCCAGCAGATCTGCCATCTAGAGGATGTAAAGCAAGACATCTGGTATCTCTCAAATGGTGGGAGGGTCCATCTTGGCTTAAAGATTCTAAAGAATATTATAAATATATGGATTTCAAGTGCCAAGACATAAACGAAGAAGAAATTGAAAAAGAAAAATTGAAGTCTACAAAATTATTGGTAAATGTTGATGAAAGTCCAGAGAAAAGCTGGTACTACCAGTATTTTTCCAGTTATGAGAAAATCGTACGTCTTGTTGGTTGGATACTTCGTTTCAGATATAATTCTTCTAATCCAAAGGAACAGATCAAAGGAGAATTGACGAATCTTGAATTTAAGAGAGCAGAAACGAAGATAATTTGGATGATACAAAAGGAATGTTTTTCCCATGAAAGTGAGGGGAGATTGAAAACTCTGGAGACGTTTAAGGATGAACAAGACATAATACGTGTGAAGACTAAGATTACGTATAGACAAGACAATATGGATTTCCTCATACCTATGGTTGTTCCTTCAAATCATGAAGTTGTCAAACGATTAATTTTACATTACCACCTCAAAAATTGTCATGCAGGTCCTCAGATTCTTCTGAATTTGCTTAGAGAAAAATACTGGATTTTGAATGGAAGAAGAACTGTGAGCTCTGTTCTATCAAAATGTACCATTTGTTAAAGATTTAATTCGAAGAATTTAGAATCTTCTCCAGTTTCTCTGCCAGAAAATCGAGTGAAAGATGCAGCTGTATTTCAAATTATCGGCATTGATCTGGCTGGCCCTTTGTTTCTTAAAAATAAACGGAAGAGTTGGGTTATCTTATTTACATGTGCCATCTACAGAGCTGTGCATTTGGAGCTTGTGACTTCAGCTTCTACAGAGTCATTTTTAATGGCTTTGCGAAGATTTGTATCTCGTAGAGGAAGATGTTCTGTTATATATTGCGACAACGGTTCCAATTTTGTTGGTGCATCCAATTTCTCAAAAAGATTGAACTGGAATCGCATACAGAAGTATGGAGCAATAAATTCTTTCAAATGGAAATTCAACCCTCCGACTGCTGCTTGGTGGGGCGGATGGTGGGAGAGGCTCATCAGATTGATGAAAGATCTATTAAAAAGAGTCTTAGGAAAAGCCTGTTTGAGCTATGAAGAGATGATAACTGTATTAGCTGACTGCGAAAGTATTATAAATTCGCGACCACTAACTTACATGTCTGAGAAAGGGTCCATCAAACCCATATCACCGGACATGTTTATGAAAGATATTCATGAATGTGGTTTACCAGACGTTGATGCGGTTGAGGAAGGTTCTCTCACTAGAAGACTTAAATATAGGCAAGAACTGCAAAAAGAGCTCAGAAATCGATTTAGATTAGAATATTTGGGTCTCCTTATCCAACGACCAAATGGGAGAAGATTGCAACGTTCAATTGCTGTAGGAGATATAGTCTTGGTGGGAGCAGATAACAAGAAAAGAATCAATTGGCCCTTAGGACGGGTTACAGAGCTCATTCGGGGCAAAGACAGAAAAGTTCGTCTTTTGAAGTTACAAACGTCTCATTCGCAGATGATTCGGCCTATTCAAAGAATTTACCCTCTGGAAGTGTCATCAGTGGATTTTACTGAAAACAATTTTCCTAAACCAACTTTGAAGGAAAATCAGGTTGAGCCTGCAAAAGACGAATCGCAAATTAAAAAGACGAGATCTGGTAGAATGATAAAGGTTCCAGAAAGACTCGATTTATGATGTTTATGTAAATGTTGTATTTAATTAATGTGAAGTTTTGATTATAATATATAATCAAAAGGTGGGAGGATGTTAAATCTATTGTCCATGTTTATTTATTTGTTATTATCCTCTCATCTTTATTCTCGTGATACCTTTTATATATGATGTAACGTGAATCAGAAATTGTATTGTTTATAATTGTTTGAATATTTTTATGGAAGAAGGTAAAAAGCTTTACCGGTAAATAAATTATTTTTGTTTTGAGAAGTTAATTGACTTCTTTATGTACATTGTAAGTTCATAAATACATAATTGGCGTCCGCATTATATTCTGAAAGCTGGGTTGTTAAAATAACATCCTTTTTGAACGCTTTAATTAACAACGTATCCATTTTTATATCGTTTTTATAGCATGATAAAAAAAGTATCATGCTTTGTTTTTTTAACTAAATCATATTGATTGGTAAACATATCATACGAATTGACATTTTTCCAACTTAAAGAAAAAGTGGTCAGATGTCAAATCCAAAGCCTGTGCCTCATTTGCCAATATTCTGCCTACTGACCTAGCTGGACAGACAACCGGCCAACACAATTCACTCAGACAAACTTTTGAACACAGTTGGGAAAATATGAGTTCGTGTGATATATTTTCGTACCAGCATGATTGATTGGAAAATAAAAGAGTGTATCTATGTAGCCATCGTTTTAGAGAGTTCAATTACTTGCGATTTATTCTGATTAGCTATTTGAGATAACAGACAAGATTCTATTACCAAAAAAGTTCTCTGAGTGAATTATGTTGGCCAATTGTCATCCAGGTAGTTCAATCAGCAGAGCATTGGCAAATTAGACCCCAAGTACTGTGTTTGACTCCCAGTGTAGACACTTTTTCATTCATTTGGAAAAAATGCCCATTCTGTATTATATATTTGCAATAAAGTGTTTCTACATATCAGTCTCTTAATAGAATTCCATTACCTCCATTAATTCTAGTAAGCTGTTTCAGTTAATAGACAAGTTTCTATTTTTAAAAAAAAGGTTGTCTGAGTTAATTGTGTCGGCAAGTTGTCGGTCCAGGTGACTCAAAAAGCAGAGCATTGACAATTTAGGTCACAAGGTGTTCGTTTCCAATCATAAACGCTTTTTCACTCTGTTTGGAGAATGTCGATTTTGCGTGATATCTTTAACAGTCAATACGGCTGGGTAAAAATTAATAGTTACTATGTATCAGTTATTTAATAGAGTTCCATTAACTGTGGTTAATTCTAGTGAACTGTTTTAGTTAATAGACAAGTTTCTATTACAAAAAAGGTTGTCTGAGTGAATTGTGTCGGCAAGTTGTTGGATCAAGTAACTCAATAAGCAGAGCATTGGGAATTTATGCCACGATTCGATTCGCAGCGTAGGCACTTTTTCACTTTGTTGGAAAAATGTGAATTCTCTATGATATCTTTAGTAGTCAAAATGATTGAGTAAAAAATAATAAAGTGTATCTACGTATCAGTAGTTTAATAGAGTGATATTACTTGAGGTTAATTCTTTTGTGCTCTTTCATATAATAGATCAGATGTTATTGCAAGACAGGTTGTCTGTGTGAAATGTGGTTGCTGGTTGTCGGTTTGGGTAGTTCACTATGTAGAGGATCATCAATTTAGTCAAGAGGTTTCGTGTTCGAATCCAGTCCTGGACACATCTCTATTCAGTAGAGAAAATGTCAATTCAGAATATCATATACAAAACTATATTTTATTAAGTAATAAAAATAAATATTTTCATTCATATCAAATTATTATCAGTGATTTAAATATGTTATTTCTAAACTAAACTATAAAATCAAATTAATATAATAATTTTCTATTGTAATATTTTAACAGAAGCGTGCTTAATTACGTTTCTAGAACTCATTTAAAATTTTACAATTTTTATTGATTAATTTGCATAGACTTTAGAGATATTTATAGAGTTGTCCTAACTTAAAATCGTAACTGATATTTTAAAATCCCCAGATAAGTCAATTCAGAGAAACTTAACTTAATTAACTTTAAATCACAAAAGTTGTCTTAGGAATTTTAATTGGTAAGACGACATATTAATTTGGATTTATATTCTCCATAATGCATTTATCTTTTAATTTCTTTAATGAGGTCCAATTTAAATAATTAATTAGTAGAAAACTGAAAGATTATAATTAATAAGACCTCCTCGGGCATTTAATTTCTAAAAAATATATTACATCAATATTTCATGTATCACATCATAAGAAATTCGCTTAATCATGTATGGAGGGTCAAGTGAAAAGCAATGATAGTCCAATTTTGTGAAATTTGGTATGACAGTGCCATCTGCTGCCTTAAGAAGTGAACTATCATTTAGTAAAACTGCAGCAAATCATTTGACAAAGAAGTTGAAGATAACGGAGAAGAACGGTGATGTAAAAGTAGAAAAATTATGAAAGTTTTTTGAAGAAAAAAAAGCAGTTGAAGATTCACGTAAAGAGGAAGAAAATGAGAGCAAAAATAATGCTAGTAAAAGAAATAACTATTCCTAACTATTTTATAACTATCTACAACTTTCATTAATTTTCTCCTCCAAATTCTTTATATATTGAGTTGAGGGATAAATCATAACAGTTTTTTTTTTTTTTTTTTTTTTTTTTTTTTCCGAAATTTAAAAATGCATGTAGAAATGAAACGCATTGGCAAAATGTTTTATATTATTTGAAAGAGCATTTTTTTTTCTGAAAGTGAATGTACATGGATTTTTAATTTCATTGATTTTTGTGAACTTTTAGATCATTAAAATAGGTTTTTAAATCAAGTTGTCAAAATCTGTGTCTTTTCTACACCATTTGCTTTTTGCATTCTTCATACATTCTACCATTGGTGCCAGCAAATTTCGGTCTGTTTCGTTTTGCTTTCGAACGCTTCGCTTAGAGGATCCTTTAACCTTTTATGTACTAAATTATGAATTTATGGAAATTTTATCTCCTAAAGCATTTTCGCGAATTGTTTAAACTACATTAGAAGATTTACATAATCATTTAATAAATTTTAGAAGGATTTTCGAAGGATTGAAGGATTAGTTAAATTTGAATTTATATTGATTTTGTGCAATATTTATAACCCCACTCAAATCTTTTATTTTAAATATTTTTCAATAGAAATATAGAAATATCTCTGAATTGAAAAATCCTCCCTCCTCCAACGCGAAGAAAGTTGAAAAGATGCCAAGGCAAAAGAAATCATCCTTTTAAAAATAATTTTGTTTTGTATAACCAATAATGCTTTTGGAACAAGATGAAGAATGTACCTATAACTCATTCTAAACTGTATTACAACTATTCAATGTATTAAATGAATTTTATAACAAGTTATTTTAATGGTACTTATAAGTACAGTCAGTAGATAAAGGGTTAATAATGGCGTAGATTTTAGTACCTTTTTGTCGGAATTCTTTCAATCAAAACTGAGAGATTTCTATCACCGTGGGATCAAAAAATTATTGAACGACGCACAGTAAAGTATTTGACGCAAAAATATGTCGAAAAATGCAAAAATTAAAATTTCCTAAACAACGCATAAAAACGCATGTTTTATAATAGCTGACTATAGAACTGAGAGAGAAATCTTATTCATTTAACTACCAATTTGGATTCTTCAAAGGAACTGTAGCTTCTTCGCACACCATGTCATAACTTGAAAGTTTTTTAGCACATTTGAAAATTTAACATACTTCAGCGCAAAACTGTAGCTTCTTAGCACACCATGTCCCAACTTGAATGTTTTTCAACCGCATTAGAGAAATTAGCTTGCTACATAAAAAAAAAAAAAAAAAAAAAAAAAAAAAACAGCCACCATCGCCACAGCAAAAAGGTATATCTACCGCTTCGCTTCGCGCGGCCGACCAACAGCTAGTTTTCCCGCTCAAGAAGAAGTGGTTGCCAAACCATCGTCGAAAAGCTAGGGGGGGAAAAATCATTCTTCCTCTCCTGCTTCCCTGGTCTGACTTCGGAAGAGAGAAAGAGACCTTCACCTGCAACGCCTCCCTTTGCGAAGACTTGCTATTCGTGGGAAAACACAGATGATTGTTTAAATTCTTGCGTGCGTTCGGTATGTGAATTATTGCTGTTTTTTTTATGAGAAGAATATATACTTGCAGTTCATTGTTTATTTTTAATATGAAAATGCAATCTATGTAGATAAGCATTTTGTCTGCACTGACTAACTGGTGAATAGTTCTATGTCTGTTTCAGGATCATGAGTCAAATCCGGCGGCTTCTAGAGTCAGTTGAAGAAGAGGTTTCGTTGCGAGAAGACGTTCTTTATTGTTACGCTTCAGCATTGTTATTCTGTTCAATTATGTTTAAATGTATATTTTTGGATTCATGAATTATAGAACTCAAGAGCTTTATTTTTAACATAATAATAATAAAAAAATGTGTTATTTTTCAGCCTGTTTAGCTGTAATTTAGGAATATTCATTTGAATATATATATTTTTTAAAGGTGTGCCGTCGTTTACCGCATCATTTTTGAAGTATACTCGTATTGCTTATAGATTTGAAGGCCAGTTTTAAAAAAATATATTATCCGAATATATTTGCGATTTTTAAATGTAAATTTTTCTAGTAATCTATGAATAACACTCAAAAGCTGGAATATGTTTACTAAAACTCAACTTTTCTAAATGTAAATAATATATATATATTACTATATTTGTTTATATAAATAATTAAAAGTTAGCAAAAAGCATCCATTTAATTTTAAAAAGACAAGGCTATAATTTATATTACATATTTTATGATATAAATGTTATATATTATATTATACGGCTGTATATTCTTAAAAGACAAGCCTGTTTTTTTATTATTAGGTATTATCTTCGGCCCTGAGCTTTCTACTGAAACGATTTTGATAATTACTTTTTTTTTAATAAACTAGGGGGCTCGGCCCCCTACGAGCTACGCTCGCCAACCCCCGTCCAGACACCGTAGACTCTAAATGCACGCTAATTTGATCGGCTTTAAAAAGATTTCGAAAGATTGAATTATAATTTAAAAAACAGTGGCGATCTCTCTATAAACGGATTTCTATTCATTTCTCTTTGATTGGGGAATTTTAACGCCAAATCCGTTGCGGTACTACTTGATTATCCCGTCGACCCATTTTGCCAAATTATATAAATCGCCAAACCACTCGTCAAATTATACAAATTGACATAATTTTTATTTTAAATAACGGAAAAACAAATAAATTAGTACAACATTAATTAAAATACAAATAAAACATCGAAATAAAAATAACTTGATGACGTACACACGTGTAACAACATTTCAAAATAAGCTAATTTAAAAAGGAATTAAGTAAACAGAGTCTTTGTCTCCTGGTATTTTTTAACAAAGTGAAAAGAAAGTTCTTTTAAATGAGACATTTTAAATTAATCGTTTTTAATCTGATGTAACTTTGACCAAACTATTCTTTCTCTTTTTAATATTCACATGAAAATACTTGTGTTAGAAATGAAATATTATTTCCGCTTTCCTAAAAAAAATAGTTGAAAAGTATCCTCTTAAAATATCAAATAAATGTCTAGCGCAATTTCTAAATTTAAACCGTTTTGCAATATTATTTTGTGTTCATTTTATGTAATAACTGTAATGTGACGTAAATATGACGTAATTTCTCCTATTTAAGACTTCTAACGCATGTTAATAAATTTATTGTTTTACAAATTCCTTTCTCTCTTAAAATTCACGCGTAATTATAGTTTTTATGACGTAATTTTTAATAAGTTCCTGCTTTTTGTACAAAATTATTTAATTCTAATTCCAAATGTTTTTTTCTGTTTATAATAGTCACGTGTAAATAAATTTTTAATTTATTTACGCGTATAAATATATATATATATTTTTGAAGCAAACATTATTGTTTCCGCTGTTTATACAGTTGGCAACAGTTTAAATTAATATCACTTTCTAAAATCTGTTAAAAATATCTCTAGAAATGCTGAAAATCTGAATTTCAAATAGAAATAAAACCTCAAAAAATTAGTCAAAATAAAAAAAATAATGCAATCTGCTCTCCGGCAAATTCTAACGCATAAAATGATCTAAAAATGATTAAATTCCTATGAACAGTTTTTGCTCCTATAAAACTTTTTTAGTGGAACGATTTTATCCAACTTTAGCATTAAATATCTCTTAAAATAATTCTTCGATCTGAAAACTGTCTGCATCAGCGTGTTTATCAAACATTTTTGTATAATACTATCGATTTTCATATTTTTGTATGCATTATTTTTCTTAATATTAACGAAGAAAGACCTCCGGTCACAAAAAATTCAAAACCGGCGGCGGCGGCGGCGGCGGTGACAGCGGTAGTTATTTTTTTTTAGAATAGAGAGAAACACTCGCTATTTTTTAAAGAAATCCCATTTTTATGTTTTAATTTTAAAAGGCCTTTATGAAATTTTTTCACACTGGTGGCAATCGGGTTACTTCCATTGTTGAAGAGAGAAGGTAAACAATGGGAAATTCCATATCATTACGGACGTCATTTTCGTATTAGAATTAAAAATAAGTATTTTATAATAACTGACTATCTGGTGTACAGACTATGTCTGTTTCAGGAGCATGAGTCATAACCTGCGGCTTAGACTCAGTTGAAGAAGAGGTTTCCTTACGAGAAGACGTGCTTTATTGTTACGCTTCAACATTGTTATTCTGTTTAATTATGTTTAAATGTATATTTTTGTGACTTCATGAGTTATTGAACTCAACAGCTTTATTTTTAACAAAATTAAAAAATTAAAAATGTGTTCTTTTTCAGCCTTTTTAGCTGTGATTTAGGAATATTGATTTGAATACATAGATTTTTAAAGGTATGCCGGCGTTTGCCGCACCATTTTTGAAGGATAATCGTATTATTTATAGATTTGAAGGCCAGTTTTTAAAATATATCATCCGCATATAATTGCCATTTTTAAATATAAATTGTTTTATTAATCTATTAATAACACTCAAAGCAAGAATCTGTTTACTACAACTCAACTTTTCTAAATACTAAATGTAAATAATATATATAATTAATATATTTGCTTATATAAATAATTAAAAGTTTACAAAAAGCATCCATTTAATTTAAAAAAGACAAGGCTATAATTTATATTATATATTTTATGATATTTATATTATATATTATATTATACGGCTGTATATTCTTAAAAGACAAGGCTGTTTTGTTTTTTATCATCAGGCCTGATCTTTCTATTGAACCGATTTTGATAATTATTTTTTATTAATGAAAGCACTTTATTTGGAAATGTACCCGCACTCACTGTTTTTTTTTTTAAATAATCCCATTTTTATATTTTAATTTTAATTTTAAAGAAATTTATTCACATTGGTGGCAATCGGGATGCCTCCATTTTAGAAGAGAGAAAGGAAACAATGGGAATTTCATATCATTACGGATGTCGTTTTCGTATTACAATTTAAAATAACTTTTTGAAAACTTTTGAATAGAAAATGACCACGATATAAAATAACGCATTTTTACTCATAAAGCAGTTACATTTCAATATTTTTTTTCATTCCGCTGATACTGTGATTGAAAAGTTAATCTCACAAGGCTTCAGTGTGGGAAAATGATGTCATAGTAAAAATGATATGAGTATTTTTTTCATAAAACTGAATATTTTACTACAAATGCATCAAAAAGTCAGTTTCTGAATTTCGGCTGCACTCAAGTAAAGGGTGCGAATATTTATATGCAACTTGTAACTGGGAAGCGTGGCATCAAGTTTGGCAATATATTTATTAATAATATATTGCACGTCAAAATATTTTATAAAATAGTGAATATGAATATGAAAAGTACGCATGTTAATTTTGCGACGGTGAAAAATATGTTATCTTTAGGTTTCGATGAAAACAAAAATCATAATTGTGTCATAGAGGCCCAATTTTCGTTCATTTTTCATTACGTAGCACGAAAGATCAAAGCATTAATTAATAACTTCAAAAGTTCATTATATTAAATGCATGTTACTGATTACATATAGAAATAAAGTTTAATTTTTCAATAATTTGAAAAGTTGAAATTAAACTTTAGCTTAAAATAATATTCGTTTTAAGAGTTAGGCAAACCAATATGACAGATTATTAATTTCAATTATTTTTGTTATTTTTTTAGAAATTCAGTCAATCAGTTCTTTTAAACATTTTCTTTCGTCGAATTCAACAGATTTCGACTCTTATATATAATTATACATTAGTTTACATAAATATTTAAAAGTTCATATAGTATTTATTTAATTACACATCCACATTTAATTAAACATCCCTTTAAATAAAACAATTCTACAAAATATTTCCTCTTATGAAGAGTAAACATTTAAGTAAACTTTGTATTTTATATTTATTTTCTTAAGTAAATGCATTCTTTTATGCGTAACATTAATTAAGTATACTATTTACTAACAGTGAGTCAACAGTCATGATTTTAACTTTAAAACACATGAAAAATATTTTAAACCACAACTTTGATTCATTTCTGCACAACGGGAGAAAGTCGAACACTACATTGAACTGAATATTGTTTAATAATTTGTTGTAATGATTTTGTTTAAAATAAATTTTAAAATAAGAACACTCGCGAATTATTCCTCAAACAGATATATAAATATATATTACTTGTTAGAGGAAGTTCGGGTATAACGTAATACTGTTTACGTTTGATTTGCAAGTAACATAAAAAATTTCAAATACGTCAAAAGTTAGCAAATTACAAACTTTACCTATTCCTTAACATTCATGAAAATTTTATCTCTTAAAGCATTTTTCGTGAATTACTTAAACTACATTAAAAGACTTACATAATCATTTAATAAATTTTAGAAGGATTGGAGGATTTAGAACGATTAATTAAATTTGAATTTATAGGAATTTTGTGCAGTATTTATAACCACATTCATTTTTTTTTAAATATTTTTCTTAGTATTTTGTACAATAAGGAAATGTGCAAATATAATGTTCTTACAAAAGAAATATCTCCGGATTGAAAAATGCCCCCCTCCCCTACGTCAAGATAGCTGAAAAGATGCAAAGGCAAAAAGATCATCCTTTTAAAAATATTTTTGTTTTATGTAACCCATAATGCTTTTGGAACAAGATAAAGTAATGTATATTAACTCATTCTAAACTGTATTATAACTAATCGATGTATTATGTGAATTTTATAACATGCTATTTTAATTTTACATATAAGTACAGTCAGTAGACAAAGGGTTCGAAAAAATGTATGCCAATATTAAACTGTTTTCTACGTTTTTTGGCTACACTGCAAATAGAAGCGTCTTAAATTTAGACACATATGTGACTGAAAAAGAATTTTAGACACTTAAGTGTCTTAATTTGAAAATTCAGACATTATAGATGTCTTAATTTAAGATACATAAGTGTCTTACTATGACCATGGTGCAAATGAACTGAGAATAATGTCTAAAATACCGCAAACGTCTTATTTTAAGACACTTCATTGCTTTAAACGTGTCTTAATTTAAGACGTTTTGATTCTTCCGACGCAATAACCACCAGGGGGCACTCACACTCCCAGTTGCGCATGCGCTTTAGATGTCTTCCTCCGAAGTGGTATACGTTGTAATTCAAACGAAGTTTGTTTTTATGTACGCGTATATTTTAATTCGTTTTTTGCAAAATATGAAGTACTGTGATTTACTGTGTTCGTATTAACTTGGATTATTTATTTATTGAATACATACATCTGACGTGTGTGCTCGACATCAAATGTCTCTTAGAAGCTGTCGTCGATATAAGGGCGGGATAGACACAGAACAGAAGTAGACGACGGTTGAAGATTACACCCGGAAATTCTACAAAGCGTGTGCAATGGGCTTAGTGTTAACTCGTATTAATTTATATCAATAATATTGTGTTATTCATCTTCGTCCTGTCGAAGCTGGCAAAAAAAAAAAAAAAAAAAAAAAAAAAAAAAAAAAAAAAAAAAAAAACTTTTGTCTGGCAGGTCCTATTTTGAGGATGAAACATCTCATTCTTTAAATATGGCTAGTCGGATGTATTATGGGATTACCTTTTAAACTGGTGCAAGTCTTTCTCCCTCACTGTGGTTGTGGTAGTTTTTAAAATTTCAAATCGAGGAATTTTTCTTACTTCTTGCAAACAGCGATTTAAGTAAGTGTTATAATTTCTTTATAGTACTAAAATTAGTGTCTTTTATGATTTCATTTATTGTACTAAACAAAATCTTACATGAAATTTAATTAGTTTTGAATCTTTTTGCAAAAAAAAAAAATAATAATAATAATTCTAGAAGTATATATTTTTTTAATTTATGACGTTGTCTTTTATTACAAATTATGTATTATTTATTCTCATCTTTTTTCTCAAATTTAAAGTAATAACATCACTAAAAAACAGACATATTTAAAAGTTAAGTTCATTCCCTTGTTTTGTTTTGTTTTCAATATGGCAGTTCTTATTTTCAATGACTAATGCTTATCTCATACTAAACGACCACAAGGAAATAGAAAAAAAAAATTTGAAAGACCTCCTAAAGCTTTCTTACTTCCTAGCTAGGGATTACGATCCCGGATTGATATCCCGGGATCCCGCTTCAATTTTAATCCCGATTTTCGGGATTGCCTTTTTTTTTTTTTTTTTTTTTTTAATTGAACAATATTTAGCTGAAACTAAAAAATATATTTATAGACTTTCGCTTTTGGAAAAAAAAATCAATTGATTTTTATGAAATTTATATATAATTGAAAAAGAATATTTATCTCAAATATTTCTTAGATATATTTCTAAAGCTATTAAATCTTTTACCGAGTAGATTAAATGTGCAAAGCTTTTGACTTGGAAACATAGATGTAACCCATAGATGATCAGAGAGGTAACATAGTCAGGAAAAAGGAAATCATTTGTTTATTTTAATTTTGCTGCGTGTAGAAAATATATTTCACTTCGAAGGTCATTTTCCAATTAGACTTTACTGATAAGCATCGCAAGTGTGTATCATAGTGATTATGTGGTAACTTCTTTTTTTGCGGCTTTATTTTGCTTAAAAGATATCTAATGAAAAGTGTTTAATAGGAAAGATAACAATAAGCCAATGTGTCAATATAAATTTTTAAAAAATCTAATTTTTAAATGATAAGGATTTTCATTTTTTTTTCGGGGAGGGGGGGGGGGGGATTTTATATGAAATTTTCGTAAAGCTGACACCTTAAATCTTGCACTGATTATAATTAAAGTTTTGAACTTTTAGAGTAGGACCAGATTAAAAACACAAAATATAAATAAACAAAATACCGAAGTAATTTTTTTCTCAATATTAACCCTTTGCACTCGAGGGCTCCGGAGCGGAGCCATTTAAAATTTGTCTTCAAACTCGAGGTCTCCGCTACGGAGACAATGCAAATAATTTTGTGATACCATGTAATCTTGGCTTTTCTAGACAGGCATCACAAAATTATTTGTATCGTCTCCGTAGAGGAGCCCTCGAGTTTGAAGACAAATTTTAAATGGCTCCGCTCCGGAGCCCTCGAGTGTAAAGGGATAAAGTAGAATATTTATTTATTTATTCATAATTGTGATTATCATCTGATATATATGTAAAATTGCCTATGTGGCAATATAAATTTTTAAAAAATCTATTTTTAAATTATATGAAGTAGAGTAGGACAAGATTATAAGAAATATATATATTTATCCATGTACTTTAAAAGCCATCAATAGCCCTTGCCGTTGAATTTGTCCGATAATCGGAGATGTCTGCTTTTGTGAGGTAAAAATATGCAAATATGTATGCCATGCGGATTAAAAAAGTATTCGCTAAATAGATGCTTCAGCTATTCGGGAATGTCCATTAACCTCCACAACGGATACTCCCGAGTACCGGGCATCTCAATTTAGATAACAATAATGCAGGGTTGCATTTTTTTCAAAAGAACTTCTTAATTAAAGAATGGGCATACTGGGCCGTGCCCCGCCCGCCCCCCCCCTACGATTTTAGTGCCCACAAATTTGATGTGCAATATTTGTAAAGCTTATGTTTTAAATCTGTTTCGAAATTGTACTGATTATAATCAATATTTTGAACTTTTAAAGTAAAATAAGATTAAAAATAAAACAAATTTAAAAAATCTAATATTTAGATAAATATTTTTTGTTTTAATCTTGTTCTACTCCTGAGTTCAAAATATTGATTATAATCAGTAAAATGTCGTAAAAGATTTAAATTATCAGCTTAACAAAAATTGCATACCAAAATTGAGCGCACCAAAAAAATCAGGCTGTAGGGGGGGGGGGGGTAAGGGAAAGGACCCCAGCCAAATATTTTTCCAGGATTCAACGTGGTCAAACATGGCTACGTATGATGCTTGAAAAAAAAATGGATGCTATTAAGACGTTTGAAGTGTCTGAAATTGAGACACAAAAATGTCTGAAAATTGAACACACCGTTTCAGACACTTAAGTGTCTGAATTTCAGACATTTTAATTTAGAGTGTAATATGAACCAATTGGATAATGTGGAGTATGGTTATAAATAATTTTAAAATTACAAGAATTGCAAGAATTACCAGTATTATTTAATCCGTAAACAGTCGTAGTTCATATACAAATCTTCAGATTCTTTGAATAATTGTTTTAATTTTTTCAAAAATGTATCCTTTTATTTCGATTACAGCACAGTCTAAATGGCCCCATATCGGCATTCTAGCCACTTCTCCCTCCTTCAATCTTCTAAATATTTTCTATTGCAAAACAAGCACACTGCATCTTTCTCACCGTGTGGGAAACCTGGTAAAAAGCCCATCTCTGATAATACGGGTTTATCAATAAGTTTTTGCTCTCACATAGAAGTAATTGAGTGAAATTGCTACATTGAAGTTGCTACATTTATGAGCCCTTTTCTATATAGTATGTGTGCACAGTAACAGATTTGTGCAATCGGTATTTCAAAGAGTTGGGGGTGGATGTATTCCAGGAAGAGCGATAGGTACACCTCCTGGAATACATACTACACCCCCCCCTTTTTTAAATACCGTTTGCAGAAATGTGTTTCTGTCCGCGGTGACTATATAGAAAAGGACTCATAGAATGTAGCAATTTCATAAATTTCATTCAATTATTTCTATGTGAGGGCAAAAATTTACTGATACACCCACGTACGTCAGAGTGGAATGGTTGTTCATCTTCGCTAGAGTCGTCTTGAAACCATAGTCTAGATTTAGCTGATATTCCATATTACCCGACACGCCATGTTTAAAAAATAACCTCTTCACACGTCAACAAGTTAACATAGACGCAAACTCACTCACGCATCTAACTGTAACTCTTCAACTTAATACTAAAGTTAGTTAACATCACTGACGAAGAAGAATATTTAATACGAATTTTATCAAACTTACCTGCAATAGACTCCAATAATTGAAAATAAGATTTGGTTTTACCGTGCCACTCCAATAGCATGTATCTAAACCGCACTCCCCACAGCGCATCATGGGAGTACTAGGAATTACTTTAGCAGATTTACGCATGTCTGCAGAGCCATAGGGGACATATATTGAAGTATTCCATATTGACCGACAACTCCATGATACCTTAACTTCCTCTATAGAAAACTTTAGAAAAGTTGACGTAAATATTTTAATTTTGATGGAAAATATCCTTTATGTGATAATGTAATTATTGGATTATTGTAAAATTATGTTTAAAAAATATATATATATCATTTTCTTGAAATATATTATAATATTGATGCAACTTAAACCACAATAGTTTTATTAAAAAGAGAACTTTATTTTGAAAGATATCTTAGAACAAAAATGATCATATCGATTATCATAAAGATTTCTTACCCTAGATATTGAAATTTCAATCTCATACGTTCTTTTCGTAAGTTATTAAAAAGGGAAAATCCTATTTTACATAAGTTTTACACAAACTGTATTTTACCTTCACAATGAAAATTCCCAAAACACTTAATATATCTTTCCTGTAACAGAATGTTTAGTATTAATTTCCGTCATAAATTTAAACTGAAAGAATAAAAAAATTCCTGTAATCTCAAAAGACGATTATGCATTGTTATATCACTTTCTTACACTGTTGCATGAAACTAATTTATTTCTTCCTTTTGTAAATCACTACTGTAAAAGGATAAGTTATGTCCCTCATCATTCTCTTTTCTTTTAATGTACTCCTTAACAGAAGAAATATTTTGAATTTAAAAAAAAAAAAAAAAAGACTTTTACAAAAGGGATAATTTACACCAAAAAAGAATGAAAAACGTTATGGTTATTAATTTTAATTTTGTTCTGTTTATGAAGCCATTAAGATATATTTTTATTCCTGTATGAAGACATTAAATAATATTTTTAGCACATTTAACCCTTTTTTAACTGTAATTAGGTGCGTTCGTAATTACATAAATACGTAGCGTCTTTCGGTCCGTCTGTCTGTCTGTACGTCCTCTTATAACAAAGCAAAAACTACTCAACCGAATGGTCTGAAATTTTAAATATATAATTATTGCAAAATGTTGTCGAGTCATTTCATATTTTATGAAAATCGGATGTATAGTTTAATTACAGGAACATTCAAAAGTTTTCCGTTGTATTACTGTCAATGGGAAAAATTATTCAAAGTGCATTTTAATGATGTTACAACCTTCCGAATGGTCTGAAATTTTAAATATGTAATTGTTGTAAAATTTTGTCGAGTCATTTCCAATTTTATGAAAAGCGAATGTATTGTTTAATTACAGGGACAGTCAAAAGTTTTCCATTACATTACGGCCAATGGGAAAAAAATTATTATTTCAAGTGTATTTTAATGATGTTACAGCCTTTCGAACAGAAGGAAATTGATATGCACATATGAAGTCCACGAAAATATACATTTAGTGCAATATGCGGTGAAAACAATATTTATAAAAAAACAGTTATAGTACTAACGCACCTCATTTGCCACGTTTGACGAGCAATTTCCAACTTGTTTATAACTGATTAAATCAAATAATGATATCAGTTCATTGTTCTAAAAATTCCAAGTCTTATTTTTTTTCGTAATTTAGTAATAAATAATTCTATTTCATCACAATACAAAATTACTTGGCGCTAGTACAATATAAATTAAAAACAACGTTTAAAGCACCAAAACACTCCGTTTCTTGTTGCAAACTAGTTTCAGTAGCCATAGCGCACCGTAATCAGTGCAAAATATGATTGCTCAGAAAAGGAAATTGCTGAAATATATGTAGGAGAATCCAAAATTTCCTGTAATTTTATTGGCTAATAAACTTTATCATTGAATCCGCTCTTCCTACATATACTGCGGGCCAAAAGTTTGAGACCGTACTAAGGAAAACGAGAAAATAAAATAAAACTCGAAATATTGTTGATAACTTGGAACTTGGAACGAATTAGTTATGGAGCACCTTAGAAAAACTTCCTTATCTCCAGTAATAAAAGTTCGTGGAAAAATGAGTGCTCAGAACCATAGATGTTTCATAAAAATATCAGAACGTGACTCCCCAAGAATCGTCACAAACCAAAGGCACTAATCAGGGCCGTAATAAAAATACATAAATACAATTTTTTATTGTTATCTAGAAAAGGTAATTCATTCTTAAAATTATTGTATCTAAAATTTGTATAAAATAGCACAAAAAAGCATACATTTGTATAAACTTAAACATGCAAATTTCTCAAACATTGGACCACCTAGAGAAAAACGGAAAGCATATTCGGAATCAGCACAAAACTTTTATCTATAATCAACTAATTTCAGTTCTGTGAAAGAACCACTTTTGCCTAGGGTAATATGAATTACATTTTTCAAGTTAGTTTTAGAAAAAAGTTTCATCATCACAAAATATACGATCTGAGAAATAAAACTAATCTAAATATAGACAAATTATCAATTACTGTTTTTAACGTACATTTTTTAATGGTAAAAATTTTTCATCGTAAAATCCTCTTTTCCATTTTGTAACTTTTTCAACAGTCTCGGCATACGAGCGATCAATTTATCCATTGTGTCTTGTGGTATATTGTTCCAGCTTTCATTTAAAGACTATCACATCTCATGTCTTCATGTGAGGAGTGACACCGATCACGAACATTTCTATCGCGTTCTTCTCACAAAAGTTCGATTGACTTGAGATCGGGGTCTCTGAGGAGGATACACTATGTTCTTAAATATACCTTCCGCTTCTTTTTGTTCTAAGTAGCCACCACATAATTTCGAACTATGTTTAGGGTCACCATCTTGATGTAAAATTAACCTATCGCCAATGAATCTCAGCCCGGAAGGAATGGCATTTGTTTCATGAATCGTTTTGTATTGTTCTTTTCCCATAACTCCTTGGATCCGTACCAAATCTTCAGTTCCATACCCAGAGAAACAACACCAGACCTACTGACGTACAAACAGACCTACTGACGTGCTTCACAGGTGCCAACACACAATCTGACAGCATGTTTTATCTGGCACAACGTCGAACAAAAATCCTCCTTTTTACTCCAAATATTTCAAACTTTGGTTCGTCACTCCAATGAACATTTTAAAAATCTCGATAGGTAAGTGCCTACTGCATTCGTTTCTTCATGTTCTGCGGCTTTAATAGCGGTTTTTGGACGATAAAGCGGCCAAACAAATTATTGTTTCTGAATCATCTTTTTGCAGTAGTAAGTGACACAGGTTTGGATCGAGATTTGTTTACTTCAGTGCGAATTTTTGCAACCGTTAGCCCTATATTCCACTTGCTGGTAACAACAACAAAATTATCCTCGCTAGAAGTCGTTGCTGTCGGCCTTCCTGGGCATCTACGATCCTGATTACTGCCGGTTCCTTTCTGTCGAACGATTGTGTGATGAACACATGTCTTCGATATTTTTAACTGGGCAGTTTTTACACGTTCAGATTTTCCTTCATTATGTAAGAACAATGATAGCAGACCCTGTTTCGATGCTGATTTTCTGTGGTTTTTCTCCACTTTTAAGACGCCATAACAGAAGTAACCAGAAAATCAGAATAAACAAGAAAATGTGTGAAGAACTTCTACAAAATAGTGTATCTTAATATGAAACACCTAAAAAAGTAAAACAATAGTTAAATAAGTGATCAGTAAAAGTAAAATAATAGTTTGACCACTTAGGAGTCACAAAAAAATAACAATGACTCTACCTGACTTGCTAATACTCGGCATTCGTAGATATTTGTAAACAATGCGTTTATTGCACCCTTTCTTGATAATTAAACAAAAGAATTTGCTTTTGAGATATTTCTCAAGGACAACAGAAAATGTACAGATGCACTTTGCAATTTATTTTCAAATATTTTTTGAGAATTCATAGATAATAAAAAGATTTTCCGAAGTGGTCTCACACTTCTGGCCGTCAGTGTATATTTCAGCAATTTTCTTTTCTGAGCAATCATATTTTGTACTAATGGCGGTACGCTGTGGCTACTGAAACTAGTTCGCAACAAGAAATAAAGTGTGTTGGTGCTTTAAACGTTATTTTTTATTAGCCCCCGATACGGTATGCTATTTCTTTCTCCCAGCTTATTTTGTGTCTCCAAAAAATAACGTTACCTTACAGAAGCCAGCAATAAACAAAGCAGATGTATCATTGTAAGATTAAATGCTCTATAGCAATTTTTTTAATTTCTAAACATCGCAAATTTTCAGTTTTTATACCGTAGTATTGGGGGGGGGGGGGGGGGAATAGTTTTAAATGCAATTTGTTTGAAAACTGTATCTCCATTTATTTTTGAAATATTAATTTTTTTGTAGTTTTTAGCACCATTTGTTTAATTTTGGCAACTCAAGTACTCCATTTATGTAGAAAGTAAAGGGAAGATCGTTGAAAAATAGCAATTATATCTTTTTGTTGCCATTTTCTCATAACAACGGAAAGAAAATGTAATGAAAATACACTCTATTTTGAAAAAATAGAAAAGAATAATTCCTGTTAAAACATCTATTATAAACTATATTTAATTTTAAGTAATGTTACAAACAAATGAAGGCCTATGAATCATTAGATAACCTTTTTTTGTCGAGTTTCTTTAATGAGAGAATTTGTTTGCTGCATTTGTGTATTGTTTTGTGATAGTGGCATCCTATGCATGCTTTACTGTGGGTGTTTAAGAGTGGATCTTAAATGTGGAATTCTTAGGCTAATGCGAATGGCGTCATTTTACATAAAATAAAAGTGCGTGCTTTAAGTCTTAAAATTGAAATATGTTTTGTAATATTACTATATACATATATTTTTTGTTCATTGGGGCAACACTAAATTCTGAAAAAGCAGAATTCCTGTTTTCTAGTTTATATTATAAATTCAATTTAATGTTCTTTTCTGTTTGTTTTTAGAATAGAAGTTAAAGTTTTTGCGTATAGTAAATAATAAACGGTAGCCTTTTAAGCTATAGGTTCGAGTCATTGAACTATTTTCTTTGTACAGCAGTCTGTAATTCGGTATTTAAACTGGTATATTTTAAAGTTATGGGTATTTTATTTATTTTCACCTTTGCTGTATAAATAATTTTAATGAATGTCATTTCATTACATTTCTTGAAGATATACAGTGAAACCTCCCTGTGCGATTACCTCCCTGAACGACCATTTTTTTCGTGGAACGAAATTTATTCCTATAGGCTCAATACCTCCATTCAGAAACCATCCCAATTGAACTCCCTCCATGAGCGACCAATTTCTTCGACGAAAAGGAAACAAATTCCGTTTATTCCTGGTCGCTTGAAGAAGGTTTTATTTTAAAAAATAATTCCGTAAAGCGCATTATTTATCAAACTTCTAAACTAAGTTTAAGATTATTTTCCGGTAACTTTTAAGTGTTTAAACGCCTTTGTTCATTTTATGCAATGAAAATATCTCTGATGAGAAATTAAAAATGACGTTCAATAAACTCCCCTGCTCTATTCGGCCAGAAAACTCTCAAAGAAATAAATTAATGAAAACGTCATTATTTATTCCCGCCCAAAGAAAAAAAAAATGAAAACTTCGAAAAGACTTCGTAAACTTTTAACTTCGAAAAGATAAAACCGTAAAATCAAAGCAAACATCAATGTATTCATTTTTTAAACTCTGCAGTTATTAATTTATGTAATTGACTTTTGTTTTGATACTTAAATTTGCATACTTTTAACTAATGTGAAAAATAAATTTTAGTAGCATTAATTGTTACCTTTTTCAACAATTAAAATCTAGATTTAAACATGACCTTCATTAAGAGACCACCTCTCGGAACGACCAATTTTTGTTGGAACGGAATGTGGTCTCTTTAGGGAGGTTTTAGTGTATAATGAATACACAGGTTTTTACATTACTTATAAATTACTACATGTTATCAGGTTTTATCAGATTTCTTTGGCTTTTGAAAAGAAGATACCACATTTTTTGTATGATTGAGAAATTTCAAAGATGGTACACTAAAAGATAGTAAATGGTTAAAGAGTCTGTTTTTTTTTTTTTTTTTTTTTTTTTTTTCATTACAAATAACTTAAGTCAGTTTCAAATCAATCATTAGTATGTTATCATGTAATTTTAAAATATACAAATTTTTAAACAGAAAGTGCTAATGGTAAACGTAATTTTTAAAATGAAATTTACCCTACTTTTGAAATTGCCATGCATAATTATAAAAATCACTATTATCAATTTATCTATATTTCAATTACTATAATAATTATTATAAAATTATAAAGTGCGGTAATCAAAGTAAATTATTAGAGAATGAATTCAAAAGTAGATTTTTTTTTTATTTTTTTGTAATTTGAAAGTCAACTTGAAGTATTTAATTGCTTCTATCGATTAATGCTCATATTTGATTTGAATTCACAATTAAAATTAAATGAAATTTTGTGTGCTTTCATGATATATCGAAAAGGAATTACTGCTTCCTATTTAGCGGCATTTTTTACTGAATAGTCTGCCACATTTTCCTTAAAGTTCTACTCCAATTACTTCATCTGTTACCAAAAAGACGAATGCCACTATTCGAAAGCAGTGGTGGCTATCTGAATTAAAAATACACTTGAAAAATTTCTCCAATTTTCTATATAATAATTTAACTGCCGAGTGATTTTTCTGTATGTTCTATTCAATTAAACTTGTTCTACATATGCTCGGCGGCGTCTCCACGTTTGAATAATTATTTTCCACTTTACAAAACAGTAAATAGGGTATGATTAAAATTAAACAACGATCAATTGAAATGAGACTAAAAAAATACTATCTGCTTAATATATTTAACCAAAATTGGAACACTTCGTCAATGAAACTTACTTAAATTTAATCAACTGCTTAAATTAAAAAAATAATAATAATCATAATCATAAAACATAACTTGAACAAAGAAAATTTTTAAAATAGCATTTATAAATCATTCGAAAGTATTTTCAACATGATTGTACTTTAAATGTATATATTTTATTTTGGACAGCAATAAAAATAATATAAATCTTATCGATATTTTAAAGGACATTCAAGGAAGAATTCCAGTTTAAAATCTTAAAATATTATTTTTCTTTAATCTTAAAAGTTTAAAAAAAAGAAATTGAATCTCAATTGCAAATTAATTAAGCCTAAAACATTGTAAGTTACTTTTCGTTTACAGGGTCGTCTTACTTAGCGTTCAGTTCCAAAAACGATACTATGCTTTTGTTTGCGTCTTAGCTCTTCTGCCAGAATGTCAGTAGCTCTTCTAAATCTTTTAAATGTGTTCTTTTCAAAATGGTATTTTAAAAAAGCTTGTAGAGGCTGTTTGGAAATTAGTAATTAAACTCAAGACTTCAAATATGTGGTGAATCTTTGGAGGTACATGATTATTTGATGAACTATTGATTTTGTCAATATAAATATTTGTCTTTCCCCCAGAAACATGGCTTCTGAGTAGTTCTTTTACCTTTTATTAGGTACGTTCGTAATTATATAAATACGTAACACTTATAGTCGTCCTCTGCTCCGTCCGACCGGCTGTCCGCCTATAACATACATTTTGTATAAACGCGTTTTCCGGTATCTCTGACTCCTAAAACATGTAAATCTGCGAAAACCGGAATACCATCTTCTTTAGAAAGAAGAATGGCCTTTTGGCCCCGTAATCTCTTATTATTAGAAAATTTTAAAAATGTAATATTTTTAGTAAAAGAAAAAATAAATTAAAAAAAATAGTCCTTAACACTAGAAAAACGGGGAATTTTACTCAAATTTTATAAAAATATTTGACACCAGAATTTTTGTTTTAAATTATTAATTTATTTATTTAACTAGTTTGTTTTTCTTTGTATCTTTTGAACTAGTTTTATAAAGAAATGTCTGGTTCAAACCGAAATATATTCATTTGGTAGCGGTCAAAATGACCGCTCGCCGTCTTTCTAGTGTTAAGCACGTTTTTCTTGAAATATTATTATTATTATTATTATTATTATTATTATTTACCGTATCCTAAGGTTTCCGAAACTACTACTCGGTGAACCTGGCAGTAGAGATGATACAAAACACCAGAAAGGAAGGACACGAAGAGGGTGCGAAAACATGTTTCTTATTCTTAAAACTGTAAAAATGCTTTTTGTAATAACAAAAATGTTATTATTTTTGTTCGCGTCAAAAAAAGTAAAAAGATAGTTTTTGTCAATATTTTTATAATAGTAAAATAAAAACATCTATTGTACTATATTGTTTATACTGAGAAAATCAATCCTCAAATATGCCTAGATATAATCAGTTTAATATAAAAGGCACCCTAAATGTGGCTCTTCTTGATAAACGAGTTTAAAATCCCGGTTAAAGTTTTTGTTTACGACAGAATCAAATAAGGAATTCAGTGCAATTAACACACTTTTTATTTTGTCTACATGTTGAATATTTTCATGTAGAACATAAAACACGCATTTTTATTTAAAAAAAAACTGTTTATTATATTATTACGAGCCGAAACCTGACGAATTCGACGAATGAAAATGTTTAAAGTAACTGAATTTATAAAAAAAAAAAAAAATTACAAAAAAATTACAATTAATAATCTTATATTGGCTAGCCGAATTCTTATAACAAATATTATTTTTAATTAAAGTTTAATTTTAACTTTTCGAGTTATTGAAAAATTAAATTTTATTCTACTAGGGGGGGGGGTCCGCCCCCCTGCTCGCTACGCTCACCAACCCCCGCGTAATTGTTTCGCGATTCCATTCGGTACCGCGAAGCAATCCCTATTTTCTAGTCAATCCCAGACGTAACTGTTTCGCGTTTTCATTCTGGATCTAAATAAATAATCATATAAATCTCCTCTCCTCTGAAATTTTCACTTCGCCGCCTTTTCTGCGCCAACATATATGTGTAAAATTATATACATAGTGTTACGAATATTTTAAATAGCTAGTGTTTGTGCTTAAAAATAATGTAAATAGTTCAATTAAGCTCTATATATTAAATGAAATTAATGAAATATGAATAAATACGACGGAACAATGTTTGACGATTTATCACCTGCGACCGGCTAACATAAAATGCCGAGTTCATGATTTCTGTATCAGAATCTTCGGATTTGACGAAGGATAGAGCAAGTAAATTAAATTATGTACAAAATTAATGAGATACAATGTTTAGCATATATTTAAGGGAGACCAAACTAGTCGCCAAGGGCGGCTAGTAAGCTAATATTAGTTTTTGTTGAATTCAAATATCTCAATTTGTTGATTTTCTGCAAGCAAGTAAACCCTATTGGATTTCAATGGGAGTCTATGGAAATTTGGCGAAAAACTGGAAATAGCGCCAAGTTGGCGTCACTTTTGGCGACTAATTTTTATTGCCAAATTTGGCGATATATTGTCAAGTTGGCGGCAAACTGGGCGGCGTTTGGCGACAGAGCGCCCCTTCCCTTGGTAACCTCCCATATAGCATCAGAAAGCTCTGACCAATCAGATGTGTTTCGCAGTATCTACGCAGATTTTTATTGGTCCATTTCCAAATCGTTACTTTTTTTTCTATATATAGAAGGATATGTAATCAGTAACAGGCAATTTAGATAAAAAATTATGAAGTTATTAATTGAGGTTTTGATCTTTGGTATTACTTATTGGAAAATCATTGAAAAGTATGCCACTGTGAGACAATCATAAAAATGTTTTTCCAACAGAATCTAAAAAAAAAAATAACAAGAACGAAAAATTCGTGCATCAAGCATAGATTATGACTTTCAACACTTTCCAACACATTCAGAATAAAGTAACAAAACTACACCATTTAATAAGTTAAAGCGCTATGTCTAATTCAACCATATGGAAATGCATAACACATTTGAAAACGCAATTTCAGCTGCTCCCATCTATAATCGGAAAATTATCCGAATTTTTTCAGCAGACCTGTACATGATATATAAATTTATCATATAAATTTATAAATTAAATCTATTAACTACATGCATGGCAAAATTTAGTTCACTTAAAAAATACATATACCTCAGTTGCAAATTCCACTTCAGCAACTTCCTCCAATGAGGAGAATGGTACGTGAATACTTTTGTGCAGACCTGTATATGAGTTTATAGAATTTATGTATCACGAGTAACATGCAAAAAATTAATTAAATTGAAAAGCGTATACCGAATTTTAAAACGCACACTCCAGCAATGATTACTCAAATACAGTACCGTAACCGATTTCTTTTGTGTGCCCCTGTAAATGAATAAAAAATGCTATGAATGCCCTGTTCTAACGTAATCGCAGTAAAATTCAGTGATTTATTTCTGTTTCAATATATTTGAAATAGCATAATCTCATTAAATACTCTGAAAGCCATTTTTCCCCATATACCATAATGTAATGGATTTCTTTTGAGTGGCCCTGTAAATGAACTATTAATCCTACATACTTCACATACAATACCAAACAAGCTATAGTGATCCTAAATAACCTTTATCAATTGCATTAAAATCCGAGTATATTTAAGGGAGTTAGAGCATGGACAGAAAGACGGACAGACGGACAGACGGACAGACGGACAGACGGACAGACAAACCGATTGCATAAACACTTTTCAACTTCGTTGGAAAGTGCTAAAACGCTGTTTTAACAATCGCAAAATTTACCTGCATACTTATCATATTCATATTGGCTATTATTAAAATATTTTAACATGCCGTCTATCTATCTATATTATAAAGGACAAACATATCTGTGCATAACGCATACGTCATTCTGCGAATGGCAACACTTTGAAATTTGAAATGAAAATTCAGTTTTGCAATTATCGCTACTGCAAATTTTTTAATTTCTACATCGCACAGTTTCAATTTTTACACCGTCGTATAGGGAAAAATGTGTACTTTTAAATGCAATTTGTTTGAAAACTCTATCTCAATTTATTTTTGAGATATTAATTTTTTTATAGTTTTTAGTACCAATTTTGTAATTGTGGCAACTGAAGTACTCCATTTCTATTAAAAGTAAAGGGAAAATAGTCATGGTTTATTTATTTTTATTGATTATATCCTTATTGATGCCATTTTCACATTACAAGTAAAAGTAACTTTTTCCTAATTTTTGAACAGAAAATGACGTCAGCCATTAAAAAAAAAAAAAAAAAAAAAAAAAAAAAACAGTATTTCTTCTTCATAAATCAAAATATTGAAGAAGATATTTCAATATTTTTAAATTATGCTGATACTGAGTTTGAGACGCCAGGCAAAATGATTCAGTGAGTAAAAATGATGTCATATTTAAAACAAAATGATCATTTTCTTTGATAAATCTAAATATTTGACTAATACTAAGTGGCCAATACAATGGCGGCTAAAGGCAAATTTCTGAATGGTAAATTTTCGCGGGTATTGAGATTAGAACTTAAATTTTGCGCGAATATTGACATGAAAAGTAGCATCGGACAAACGTGACTTTAAGTTTGGAGATTCATTCATTAATAATATATTGCGCGTTAAAATACTTTTAAATTATGAATTTGAGTGGTGCGTATGTAAATTTTGAGAATGAGAAAATAACATACAGTTTGTATTTTATGGGGGGGGGAAATTTTATGATGTGACAAAGTGAAATTTTTTTTACAGATTTTTTATCCCGTAAAAACAAACGCAAGAGCCTCAATCGATAATTTCAACATAATTACTCATCTTGATTACGTATTCTAATACAGTTTAATTTTTCAATAATTTAAGTAGTTGAAGTTTGTGGAAATAATATTTTGGTAATTTTAGGTTAAAAACATTATTTGTCTTAAGAGTCAGACAACCAATGAAGATGAATTTTTTATTGTAATTATTTTTGTAGGTTTATTATAAATTCGATCTAACAGTTCCATTCTAAACATTTTAATTCGTCGAATTTCGACGGGTTCCAACTCGTATATTTAAAAGACCAGGCTGTTTTTTTTTTTTTAGTCTGGTCTGAGCTTTCTACTAAACCGATGTTGATAATTATTTTTTAAATGAAAGCAGATTATTTGTAGATGTGCCCGTGCTCGCTATTTTTTTAAATAATCCCATTTTTATGTTTTAATTTTAATTTTAAAAGTCCTTTATGAAATTTCTTCACATTGGCGACAATTGGTTTACTTCCATTGTTGAAGAAAGAAAGGAAACGATGGGAATTACCCTATCAGTACGGATGTCATTTTAGCATTACAATTAAACATACTGAATAGAAAATGACGCCACGATAAATAAATAAATAAATAAATAAATAAACAAATAACGCATTTTTATTCATAAAACAGATACATTTCAATATTTTTTTTCATTCTGCGGATAGTTGAGAATGAGACACTAATGTCAGAAGGCTTCAGTGAGTGAAAATGGTGTCATAGTAAAAATCGAAATTAAAATTTACTTTGATAAAACTAAATATTTTATTACGAATTACTTATGAAAAGGCATATGTTTCTGGATGCCGAACATTCAAACTCTTGACTTGTGGTTCAAATCTGAATGCTGGAAAAATCCAGAAATTTATTCCTCTTCATACGCATTCGTAATAAAATATTTAGTTTTAGCAAAGTAAATACTGATTTCATATTTACTAGGACGCCATTTTTACTCACTGAAACCCTCTGAGATTAGTGTCTCATTCTCAACTATCCGCGGAATGAAAAAAATATTGAACTGCTTTATGAGTAAAAATGTGGGTTCTTTTTCATCATGACGTCATTTTCTGTTCCATATGTTTCCATTCTCTC
This sequence comes from Maratus speciosus, assembly GCA_963932465.1. NCBI lineage: Eukaryota > Metazoa > Arthropoda > Arachnida > Araneae > Salticidae > Maratus > Maratus speciosus. The sequence goes on along the minus strand of OZ010786.1, from coordinate 507,953,067 downwards.
TTCAACAATGGAAATAAACCGATTTCCACCAATGTGAAGAAATTTCATGACTTTTAAAATTAAAATTAATATATAAAAATGTGATTCTTTAAAAAAAAAGCGAGTGAGGGAACATCTAAAAATAAACTGCTTTCATTAAATAAACAGTAATTATCAATATCGATTTAGAAGAAAGCTCAGACCAACTGACTAAAAAACATCCTGGTCATTTAAATATATAGTTTATTGGTGTACAAAGTTAGTCTTACAGCACGCTACAAATTAATTTGAAGAATTCAGGAAATCTTCGAGCTTAAAGGACTATATAGACTTTAGTTAAAAGCACGAAGGATCATTAATTATGATAATTTATCTTACAATAGTATATAGTCAAAAAGTAAGTTTTATATTAATAAGTAATAAAATTTTAAAGTTTGATAACTTGGAAAAATTACATATGTTTATTTAATGTGTGTACTTTGGGAAAAATAGATTTTTTTAGGGGGGGGGGGGGGAGACCTGTAAATGAAATCAGAAAACAAAATCTGATATAAAAATTTGATAGATATTCTAAGAAACGATTCTGCCTTTTTCAAAATAAAAGCCTTGAGAAATTGTATTTACTGATTCCAGTTTGTTAATATCATATATATTATTTCTGTTATCAACATGGCTTTCTCAATGCGTATACATAACTCAGAACAACTGTTTTGATATCATTATAAAGATTTCTGACATAATACACTCACGTTTCTCTAAAATATGTTTTGAAATAAAAATTGCAGTTAATTAAAAATAAATCAGCATTGTTTTCACAAATGAAATGAAAGTTTTTTCTCAAATCAATGTTTCCACAAAAATAAAATTCCACATCATATGCTCAGCAATGATTATATAAAAATATAGCACAAAAAGATACATACTAAAGAGTATAAAATACATGGATGCCCCACACAAGTTTATTTTATGTTTTATGATTAAAAGTAAAAATTGAAATGTTTAGAAGAAAAAGACGCAATCCGTTGTATTATTTCACGTGTAGACTAAAAGATATGCTTTGTTATATTAAACTCTATTTTATATGTATTGAATTAAATTATCTTTGTCCCATGTTTTTCCCTAAGTGGATGACGTCATCCTCTAATGTAGTTAAAATATGATTGTTATATTTTTTCATGCGCATGCGTTTTACTATTTTTTATCAGTCTTGTTGTAACTTCCATAGAATAACTGAGATGAAGCTTGACTAATGTTGCTTGCGGATATTTTTATCGTTAATTTTTCTTTGGAAGTTCAAACCTGCATCTAAAAAATATATATACATCTGTTTAAAAATATTAGGCTACGGTGCGAAATCCTCGCACGAGTGCACTTGTAAAATATAATTTTTACTCTTACTATATTCTTAAACGAAATACTTTGACACTATCTTTCATTTTTGGACAGGCAACCAAATCCGGCATCAATGCATTAAAGAGGTTAGCGAAGCGAGTGTTGAACAATTCAGCCAATATATTTCCATTGTTTGCTGCATGCAAAAACATTGTAAGTATTAATGCGTAGAAAACGGCAAAAAGAATATTTATTCTAGAAAAGGTTTGTACATCGTGTAACAGTATATTCGTAAGAATAAATCGATATTTATCATGAATTACTGTAGGCTTCCTGAAAAAGATTTCGAAATGTTAGACAACCCAATAAATCATCAATTTGATAAGTAAAGTTTGTAGAGAACTATAGAAATCCTTGCAGACATGGTTGTAACTCCTCCATCTAGTTTAAATAAATTTCTCATAATGCCAAAACTGTAAGTAAGCATTACCAGCACATTTGCGAAGTACCATTTGTAATATGTGTTTCATGAAATGCATTTTTACACTTCTATTAGTTTTAGGAATGTGCAAAAATAACCACTTACTTTACAAGCGTAATAATGCTCTATCATAACGTTAATCTAGTATTCACAATTTGTAATAGGCATTTTTTTTACACTAACATCCCCATCAATTTACATTTAAACAATTAAATCAATGTCCAAATAAAGTTTTAAAAAAACAATTTGTTAAAAATACTATTCGTGGTGAAAACACTTCTGTAACATTTTTTTTTTTTTTTTTTTTTGTAAATGTTTATAAAGTTCAAGCTGATTTGAATGCTATTTGACTCTAAAAATAAAAACAACTTTTTCTATAAAATTTATGTGAAAAGTTTGAGAGGTAAACATAATTCTCGAATCCCTTTATTCCTTACTCATTCACTTCTATAGAAAATGAATAACACACAAAATTCTGCTAGCAATGAAAAAAAAAAATTAAGATTAATTTTTCAGATACTTTTTGCGAAACTGGTTTTAAATCTGTCGATTAAACAAAAGGTTTTCGTGTTTCGATTTTCTGTTGAAAGGCTTCTTCCTTTCTTTCTACAGCAATGGAATGTGAGACCAATTTCTGTAGCAATCAGTTATATCTCTGAGATGTGACAAGTGATAAAATGATATCGATAACGCAACGTAAAAAAGCGATACTAAATTTTACCTCGTCATTTTTTTTTTACTTGAATCTTCTTTTTTTTTATCACTACAATAAAGGCAGAGTCACTTTTGTATTGAACAATAATTTAATAAAAATATCCTATTCCCATTCTTTGTTTCTGACACCTTTATCAGCAAAAAAAATTTACAGTTGCAATGCATTTGATGACGCATTTAATTTCCACTAGAAAACGCTTTAATTAATTAAACAAGGGAAGTGTTAGTAATTACTTATTTTCGTAACAAAATTCTCTCTTGGATAAATAGATCAATTCAGAAGTATAGAAAGATTAAAATTAAAATTAAGATTAAAATTAATGTAAATAAACATTGAATTCTGCAGTTGTTTATTAATTACTATTCCAGAATTACTATTTGTTTTAAAACTCAAACAGTAGTTTATATATATGTTCATGATTAATGTATTATGAACATTATTTTTAAATTTCTAGTTAATGATTTCAAGCAAATATCAAAATTGATCATGCTGTATTAGAAACTCCTTTAATTCATTATGCAAAGAAAAGTAATTACTCACATCTTGAGGTAAAAATAACTCATTTCAGTAAATAGATTACATTGAAGTGTTATAAGATTGTGAATAAAACTCGTGAAAACACTTTTAGACTTTATACTTGTTTCTTTTAGTTTTCTTTTTTGCAGTACAATAAAGGCAGAGACACAGTTGTATTAAACAAGAATTTAATATATATATCCGATTACCATTCTTTCCTTCGGTCACCTTTATCTGTAAAGAGGAGATACGGTTGCAATACATTTAATTGTATATTTAATTTCCATTATAAATGCTTTAATTAATTAAACAAGGTAAGTGTTCAGTAATTACTTATTTACGTAACAAAATTCCCTCGGGTAAACAGATCAATTCGGAACTATAGAAAGATTGGAGTTACAATTGAGAATAAAATTAATGTAAGTAAGCATTGAATTCTGAAGTTGTTTATTAATTACTATTCTATAATTACTATTTATTTTAAAACTTCAACAGTAAATTATAAATAAATGCATGCTTAATGCATTATGATGATTTTTTTTTTTTACAGTTAATGATTTGAAGGATGCATCAATGTTGAGCATAGTCTACAAGAAACTGCTTTAATTCACTATGCAAAGAAAAATAATTAGTCACTTCTGGAGGAAAAAATAAATTATTTCAGTAAATAGATTACATTGAAGAGTTATAAGTTTGAGAATCAATCTCGGAATAAATTTCATCTAAATAAGAAATACATATTGATGTTATTTATTAATTACTAGTTAATTCAGGGCGCGGAATTTTCACTCGTCAGCTCGCCATTGGCGAGCAAATATTTAAGATTGGCGAGTAAGTTTCGTCTTTTAAAATGTTGTGCTTCAAATCAAACTATATATACTCAGAATGTCGTGCCTCAATTCAGCGAAACGCGTGCATAAGTGTTTTAAAACCAAGCGACAGCATTTATCTTCCAAAAGAAGAAAAAACGCTGCGGCACCTACTGTGCGTGTCAATAGTTTAAGCACAATAACAATTTTAAAATAAAACTTTAAAAATTCACTTTATTTTAATACCTGTCTTGAATATGCTAATAATAGCAGTTATAACACCATATTCAATAAAATTATCTTTTAAATTTTATTTCAAACCATGGAGCTTAAGAATAGGACAAAAATAACTGTGTAAAAAGTTAAAGCACAAAATCGTTTTTATGCAAATTTTACGAACTGATGTAAGCGATTGCGCACGCAAACGATTTCTGGGTGTATAAGAAGCAGTAAGTTGTTGTTTTTGAGTTAGTACAAAATGCCTAAGTCGAAAGAATTTTCAGAGGAGGAGGTGATAAATATCTGGAGTATGAGAGTAAAACTTGAGTCTGTTTCTGAAATTGCAAGTGCATTAAAAAGATCAAAATGAGGTATTCATCAAGTTTTGGCTCGTGGTAATGATTTCAAACGAAAATTCCGTTCCCGAAGCTCACCAGTGACTACTTTGCGCAAAGACCGCCGCATCAGAAGTTTGGCTTCAACTGGTAATTACTCTCTTTCGCAAATAACACATGCAGTTGGAGGACAAATACCAAAAAAAACTGTTCATAGAAGAGCTTTGGAATCGGAATACATCAAAAACCGTAAAATAACTCAGTTACCATGTCTGAAACGGCACTATAAAGAAGCTAGATTACTGTGGGCCAAAGAGCATATGTCATTTGGTGATAAGTGGCTAAATATCACATACAGTGATGAAAAAATGAAATCTCGATGTCCCTCATGGATTTAAGTACTATTGGCATGATCTCCGTAAAGAACATAGGGTACATTTAGCCGACAACATGGTGGTGGTTGTGTAATGGTAAGGGGGGCTATTTCTTTCAATGGTCAGACTTCTCGAGCATAAATCAGTGGTCGTGAAAACTCTGAAAACTATTAAGAGACACTTGCCAATAATTTACTCCCTGTTGCCGAGTTTTTGGGGGGCGAAAAATGTTTATTTCAACATGATATTGCTTCGATCCATGCCTCAAACTCAACTTCAATGTGGCATAATTCGAAAAAAGTATCTGTTTGAAATGGCCGGTAATTATCCCTAATTTAAACACTGTAGGGAATATGTGGATATTCTCACTCATGCAGTTTATCCAAATGGAAAGCACTATTTTTCAGTTAAAGATTTGAAAGATGCCATTGAGAGTGCGGGGTTTTAAATTGAACCAGAAACAATACAGAGCCTCATTTTATCGATACAGACCGTATATTTAAAGGAATTCAGCAGAATTGAGCAATAATCAAGTATAGTTTTTTTTATTCTTCTTCTACTAGACTAAAGAACAACTGTGCTTAAACTTTTGACACATTCATTTTTGTTCTTTTGATAAATTCTATTATTTGAGATAAATTTTAAAGCATAAATCTATTAAATATCCTTTTAAAACTAAAATTGCAGGTCATGTGCAAAAGAAAGTAAATTTTAGTTGATAATAAAATTTTATTTTGAAATTTTATGTTGTACTTAAACTTTAGACACGCAGTGTATTTCCCTACCGTCGGCCATGGAAATGGGCAATGACAGTGCTAAAGCTAAGGGTTTGCTGAAACGTTTGAAGGATTATAAACTTCTTGAAGTTCTGTACTTCATCTGGGATCTCTATCTCTACAGAAAATTGAGCCCTTTTTGTCTGGCATTACAGGACAGGGAACTTCTCATTTCATCATTGAAAATAAAATTCGAACATTGCAAATCAGTTTTGACAGATCGACTCTAAGTTTGGACCAAGTGGACAGGAATTTTTGGACAAACTATTTATCTCTGGGATAATCAAGGATGTACAGTTGACAAATATTAAAAATGGGGAGAAAGTGTTTCAGACTTTAAGGGGGAGATTAATAAAATGTGTAATGATATACATGATAGAAAGACTGCAATCTATGTCAACAGATGTGTTAACATTTGCATGTTTCTCACACTTTTGGTTGGCCTGCCCCCCCCCCCCCCCAAAAAAAAAAAAGAATTCTTGAATTTGGGATAGAAGAAATAAAGAAGCTCTCCATGTATTTGAATCCAAGTCTCTTTAAGGAAAAAGCGGATATTGTATCGGCAAAGTGGGCAGGATTCAAGTTTATGTTCCCTTCATTAACACTGAAAGATATGGTGGAGAACTTTTACAGTGAAAAGTGTTCGGCAAGATTCCCCAATTTGCTTCTAACATTTTGTGTTGTTCTACCAGTGAGCACATCATCCTGTGAGAGAGGCTTCAATTGTCACAACAGACTCAAGATTAAATACAAGAACTTCCTGAAGACTTCCCTCACTGTATGATTTGCTCAGAATTTCTATGACCCTGACAGAGTTTGACCCTATACAGCTGCGATTGACAATTTTTATTTCAGTGCAGAAAGGCAGCGCTGCACAAACATTAAGTGCTAAAAGTACAGGAAATTTTTCTTTCATGATTTTTTAGTGGTATGTGACAATTTCTATATTCAGTGAAAGCTTATGGTAATCTTATTTTGAATTAATATATTTATATTTTCTATTTTCCAGTAAATATGTATCGATTTTTAAATTTCTATATTTTTTAATGATTTCGGTCATCAGAAAGTTATTCATACTACACCTGTTAAGATTTTAAAAAATGTTCATATTTTTCATGAATGTCAAATAATATACTGGATTTAACAGATAGCTTCTTCTAACAATGGTTAATTTAAATTCAGTTTGTCATAAATAGTTAATGTTCTGGGCAGGTGTGGTGTCCGATGTCGTTGTCTGAATGAATGTAAAATAGTGGCGAGAAAATATTTTAGTCTGTCTACCACCTTTTCAACTGAAATGTCATGCCTGAGTTAATTTAATGCTCAAAAGTTAATTTATAAATAAATTTATCGTTAATACATAGTTGTAATAATGTTATTTGTTTTTTAGATTAATGATCTGAATAAATCATGAAAAACGAACATAATCCCATAAACTCCTTGTTTTGAAATCGTTTTCCTAATATACAATAAATACGCTTTAATTAAACTAAATTATATATACAGCAAACATTTTGATTCCGATTATTTCATCTCTTTATGGAGTATTCCTATTATATATCTGTTAAATTTCGGTTTATTTATTTTATTTTAATTATGTTTTTTTTAGGTTTTTATTTCTTGGAATAGTAGTCCGACTAATTATATTGTTTTACGCGGCTACAGTCGGGTAAATCTTCCATAACATGAGTGGTCGCTATTGAGATAGGTTAAAAATATTCATACTTAAAAATTATTTTAAAAACCATAAAAAATGTGCATATTTCGATATTGTTTTTGGACTAATTGCATTTAAAAGCACATTTTTTTTTCTTTTTAACAATTTTAAATTGTGAGATGGGCAGAAGTAATAAAAACAAAACTGAATACTTAGGCAGTTGCCATCGTTAGTATGGTGTCAGCGTTACTCACAGACAAATTTCTGCTTTTTAATATACATATTTGTATCAAGGAGTAAAACATATTTAAAAACAAATACTAGGCTGTCACCCACAAAATATATTATATAATTAGAAAACATTATAATTTGCTAAATAAACTTATTTTTCGTATTTTGCATAAGGCATTTAAATAATTTTCAAACAAAAATTAACCAGAGAGAGATTTAAAAAAAAAAAAAAAAACAGATCCGAAATTATATTATAACATTAAAAAATCTCATGAAACTTTAAAAAAAAATTCTCGTCGATGGTAGAGGCAAAAATGAGCCTTATCTAACCACCCCCTTTAATAAATAAAATCAATATGCATTTAAAATATTAATAAATATTAATAAACTGAAAAAAAATCAGAATGTTAAGTGATAATGAAATCGCTTGAGTTATAAAATTAAATACGGTAGATGCCATATAAAATGTAAATTTATTACAGGGCCGTGCCATTCGAAAAAAACCCCATGAGATTTAATGAAAGTGAAACATAATGTTTCAAATAAAATTTTATCTCTTATTTATTTCAACATTAAATGAATAACACAAAGAATCGTGTTAGATTAGACAAATAAAATCGATATTCTCAGATACTTTTTTCAAGACTGATTTTAAATCTGTCGATTAAACAAAACAGTTTCATACCTCAATTTTCTGTTAAAAAACTTTCATTTTTTCTATAGAAAGGAAATGTGAGAACAATTTCTAAGGCCGTCAGCTATATCACGGAGATGTGGCAAGTGATAAAATATTATCGATAACACAACGTGGAAAAAGCGATACTAAATTTTACCGTGGCATTTTTGGACTTCACATTTTTTTTCAACGTTAGCACGATAAAGGCAGATGCATTTCTGCTTTGAAAGAGAAATAAATGCATGTATAATTTCATGACGCTTTGTTTGTGTCAGAATTTGCGCGAAATTAGGGCGTATAATTGTTCTGCATTTAATTTAATCGAAATATGCTTTAATTGATTAAGAAAGATATTTGTTTAGTAAATACTAGTTTACGTAACATAATACTCTCTTGAGTATATTGATCAATATGGAAGGATCTAAAAGTTGGGATTAAAATGGAGAACAAATTTAATGAAAATAAACATTGAATTATGTAGTTGTTTATACTTACTATATTACAATTACTATTTATTTTAAAACTCAAACAATAATTTATAAATAAATAAATACATGATTAACACATCATTAATCTTTTTATTTATTTATTTTTTATTTTCTAGTTAATGAAATCAAGGAAGTCTGAAAACAAACCATATTCCATCAGAAACTGTATTAATTTGTTACGCAAAGGGAGTAATCACTGATGTCGTGAGGCAAAAATAGCTCCCTTGAGTAAATAGATCACTTTGAATGTGTTGTAAGATTGAAAATACAATAGAAAATAGTATTGAAAGATCGGAATTAAAATGGAGAATAAAATAAAAGTAAGTAAACATTGAATTTTAGTTATTTGTTAATTATTATTTTATAATTACTATTTATTTTAAAAATTGTAACAGTAATTTATAAATAAATTCATACTTAATACATCATGATCTTTTTATTTTTTGACTTTCTAGTTAATTTAATAAAGGAACTCTGACATCAGAACAAACTCTGTCAGAAACTGCTTTAATTTCTTACCAAAGAAAGAAATTATTAACTTCTTTAGGTAAAACTAGCTCCCTTGAGTAAATAGATCACTTTGAAACTGTTGTCAGATTAGGAATACCATAAAAATAGCATAGAAACGTTGGTATTAAAATGGAGAATAGAATTAATGTAAGTAAAAATTGAATTCTGCAGTTGTTTATTAACTATTTTTTAATTACTATTTATTTTAAAACTCAAACAATAACTTATAAATTAATTCATGCTTAATATATCATGAACTTTTTATTTTTTGGCTTTCTAGTTAACGGAGTCAAGGAAGTCTGAAAACAACAGACTCTATTAGAAACTTCTGTAATTTGTTACGCAAAGGGAATGATTATAACTTCTTAAGGTAAAAATAACTTACTTGGATAAATAGATCACTTTGAAGGTGTTGTAAGATTGGGAATACAATAGAAAGTAGTTGTAACGGTGATTTTGTATACCCAGGTTCTTAAATGAACAAAAAGAAACTCCAACACAATACTTTAAGAGACTTAAACATTTATTGTGAAGAACTTTTTTAAAGGAGGGCCGTGGAAAGTACAGACGGACGGGGAGTGTTTCGATAACTGCCCGAACGGCAGAACCCCACAGCGGGGCTTAATTGCAGTCTACATAGCTCGAGGTCAGGAGCAAAAGTGAGGCAGATTTTGTTACAATTACTTACAGATTGGCGAACATTAGTTAACCATATGTAAGATGTTTGGCGAAAAACAAATTCGGTAGACAAAGCAATCAAGAAGTTTTATATTGAGTTAAAAAGTATGCCATGGCGGGATCTTTAGGGTTACAATAAATAACATACCTGCGGTAAGTGAGAGTGGCTTAAAGAAATAGCTAACACGTGATATTTACATGCACGTTACAGATTTAACGACAGCTGAAATTAGTCAGCAAGGGGCATATGGCTTTTATCTGACAAAATTCAAGGGTGAGAATTGATTATTACTGCAAGCCAAGAGGCTGAGAAAGATCTAATGCGCATTTGTGTGTTACACATAAAATATGCATTACATATTGTCGGCTGCGATGCGATAAACATTCACTTGTATTTTATTCTTTTATTTTATCTCAACGGAATATTCCTGCGGTTAAGATATATTTCTATCCGTATGAAAGTGAAAGAGGACTGAGATAAATGATGCCTGCATTTGAAACGGACTTTAAAAAGTAAAAAGCGAAACTTACAGTAGTGTGAGGGATTGGGGGGGGGGGGGGGAGAAAGACTAAAGCCATATGAAAATAAGTATAAAATGTCAAATTTAAACTAAATATTTTATTTGAAGGGGGGGGGGAGAATAATGACAATTTATAATGAACCAGTAAGGTTAAAATTTGATTTTTGAGTTGAGAGGAGGATAAATGAATATATAACGGGAAAGCCGTTATAGTAGTATCGTAAGATTGTTAAAATGGAGTATAAAATTAATGCAAGTAAACATTGAATTCTGCAGTTGTTTATCAATTACAATTTTATAATTACTGTTTATTTTAAAACACAAAGAATAATTTATATATAAATCCATACTTAATACAACCTGGAATTTGTATTTTTTGACTTTCTAGTTAATGGAATCAAGGAAGTCTGAAAAGAGAACATATTCTAACATTAACTGCTTTAATTTATTACACAAAGGAAGTAATTATTAACTTATTGAGGTAAAAATAACACTCTCGAGTAAATAGATATCTTTTAAAATATTGTAACATTGAAAATATTTAGTATCGAAAGAATGATATTAAAATGGCATATAAAATTAATGTAAGTTGTTCGAAATTAATTTTTTGTGTAAGTCTATTTTTGAAAATTGCAACTTTTTTTTTTTTTGACATGTAATTTATTCTATTCTAAGAGAATGTGAAACGAAGGGTGTTTATTATTAAAAGCGTATGATACAGTTCACTTTTATATGTAATGTGTTTTTGAGTTATTGACGAGTAACGTGTTTAATTTAATTTACAACCGGCGCGCTATCATAATTTTTGGTCCGTCGAGCCGGAGCTTTGATATTTTGTTTTTTTAGAATTGAGTGATAGAACAAACTTTAAGTTGAGTATCGTTTTCAAGCGTAATCAACTCATCCTTCCGAAGTTGTGATGTGATAATAAATAAAGAAGCTGCGTCATCTATAAACATCTATACTATTTGGTGAGTCTTTTTTGTTAATAATTTTACTCATTATGACAGAATTTAAAGATATTTTAGTTAGAAAAAGAGTATTAAAAGCTACTGTTACTAAACTAGAAAACAATATTATTAGTTCGATAGATGATGCTGATTCTAGTCAGCTTGCTTTATTTGAAAATAAAATGGAAAAATAAAATGAGGAATTACATGAAATTTTTAATTCATTTTTTTCTCAATGTAAATAAGAAGATGTAGTTAATTTTGTCGATGAGCAACAAATCGTACAGGACAAACCAGATAATCTTTGGTTAAGTCTTAACCGGAAAAACTCAATATTTACATTAAACGAGTCGAATCAAAGTAATAGTCTTTCTAAATCCCAAATACCAGAAGTAAAGCTCCCAAAACTGACACTTCCTACGTTTAGTGGTAATTTAGAAGAATGGGTATCATTTTATGACTTATTTAAAGCTAGCGTGGATAACAATGAGAGTTTATTAGACTGTCAAAAATTGCAGTATTTGAAATCGGCATGTAAAAACAGTGAACTTAAAATTATTCAGAGTCTTCTAATATCCGATTCAACTATAAGACAGCTTTATAATTAATGATGGAGCGATATTGAAATAAACGTGAGTTAATTAATGCATTAATTAAGAAGTTAATTGGAATACCTTATATTTCGGATAATGCGAAGACTATTTCAGAGAGTGTAGATGTTATAAACGAACGTGTGCGTTCGATAAGTGTCGCAAATCCTCAGTAAAGGAAATAAATAAAGGTAAAGTAACGACATTGTTGTCTGATAGTAATAATAGTTGTCTATGCAAGGACTCACATCCGTTGTATAAATATCCTAAGTTCTTGCAGTTAAATGTACATAAAAGAATAGAATTGATTAGAAGAAACAACTTGTGTCACAATTGTCTTTTAGATAAAAACCATGCAAAAATCTGTAAGAGTTTAAGTAAATGTAAAGAGTGCCGTAAACCTCACCATACCATTTTACATCTTCCGAGAGACCCCAAATCGTATTCAGATAGTGTAAATGAAATGCCGATTAGTACTCTTTATCCGAACGCACCAGAATTTCAGCCGAGAACAAATAAATCATCAAATCAAACTTCTTGAATCTTCTTCTTTGAATTTTCCAACAACTCTATGTCGGGATTACATTCAGTGGAAAATAAGCAAACTCTGCTTTGTACTGCAATGGTTAAGGTTCTTGACTCACTGGATAATCTTGTAAACTGTCGCGCTTTGCTGGATAATGGCAGTGAAGCCTCTTTCATAAGTGAAAATTGTATGCGCAAATTATCTGTGCCAAAGCAATCGACTAAAGTACAGATTACATGTTTTGTGATAAAAGAATAACATCAAATGTGCCATATATTTCTATTCCTTCAAATATTGTGAGTTATTTTAAAAATTTAGTTCCAGCAGACCCATTATTCTTTAAATAAAGACCAGTAGGTATCTTATTAGGAGTTAATGTTTTGTTTACATTGCTTAAAGGGGAAGTTATGAAAAGAGGGGAAACTTTGCCCTTCGCTGTATGTTCTAAACCTAGTTGGATTAATACAGGAACTACCTCTTTTGATACAAGTCAATGTACATTTTCTGTTAATAATATTCAATTGCAATAAGATAATTTAGTTTAAAAGTTTTGGTCTTTAGATTCCAGTCCTGAGCTAGTTCGAATTTCTAAAGAAGACCAAGAATGTGAAGACCATTTGAGATCAATTATTTTCGAAATGGTTCTGGAAAATTCGTTGTGAATCTTCCATTTAAAGATTCTCCGTCGCAATTAGTTGATACTAAGGAACTGGTCATGCAGCGATTACGTTCTTTGGAACGCAAGCTTTCAAAACAACAGCCTATTTACGAAAACTATCGAGAGTTTATGAAGGAATATTCGGATTTGGGTCATATGGAACGTATATCCAAATCGGAAAGGGTCCCCGCATTTGTTTTTTATTTATCTCATCATGCGGTAATTCGTGATTCAAGTACGGCGAAAAAATTATCAGTTGTTTTTCATGCCTCTGCTAAATCTACCTCAGGTGTGTCCTTGAATGATATTCTAATGGTCGGACCCCGTATACAACAGGAACTTTTTCCAATTATTTTAAGATTTAGAACTTTGCCTATTGTCGTACACGCAGATATAGAGAAAACGTTTAGACAAATATTGATTAATCCAGAAGACAGAGATTTTTTAAGGATTCTTTGGCGAGAGAATTCCCAGGATCTTATAGAGGAATATCGTTTAACAACAGTCACTTATGGCACGGAATCTGCCCCGTTTCTGTCTACTAGAACTCTCAATCAGCTTGCCTTAGATGAGAAAAATGATTTTCCTTTGGCATCTGCAGCCATGTTGAAAGATTTTTATGTAGATGATTTTCTCTCTGGCGGGCAGAATGAGGAATAAGTTGTGGAACTAATTAGTCAATTGACATTATTAATGAAATATTATAAATTAATAAGGTGGCTTTAATTTACGAAAATGGATTTCAAATGTATCTGGAATACTGAGGAATATTTCTGAAGAATGTAAGGAAAGAACAGAGTCATTGCTCTTGACTAATGATGGTGGGATAAAAATTTTAGGAATTCAATGGAATTCAACGGATGATTTCTTTTGTTACACTGCTTTAGACCATGAGATAAAGGATAGATATTCTAAAAGAGACATTTTGTTAGAAGTTGCAAAGGTGTTTGATCCGCTAGGCTTGCTTTCCCTCTGTTTGAGTGAGTGTGCTTGTTTTCATGAAGGTACTGCTGCAAGATTTATAGAAGTTTTCACTTACGTGGGACAAGCCAATTAGTGAAGAACATGGTAAACGGTGGATAGCTTTTCGAAATTATTTAAAGGTAATTTCTAAGTTGAAAATTCCTCGATTTATATTAGCTGCAGATAACATAAACCTTCAAATTCACGCGTTTTGTGATGCGTCTGAAAAAGCATACTGTGCAGCAATATAAATGCGTTCAGTTTCTCAGAATGAGAAAATCACCGTAAATCTGTTGTCATCTAAAACTAAGGTCGCACCCATTAAGACTCAGTCAATTCCGAGACTTGAATTGTGTTCAGCTCTTCTTTTGAAAAATTTGCTAAAGGTTGTTTTGGAGCACATAAATCTCAAAGAGAGTGAAGTATTTGTGTGGACTGATTCTAAAGTTGCGTGGGCATGGCTTTCTTCAGAACCTCATGTATGGCAAACCTTTGTAGCAAATCGTGTTATTAAAATCCACGAAACACTTCCTAATATTTCGTGGAATCATGTTCGTGGGCTTGAAAATCCAGCTGACTGCGAAACAAGAGGTATGCTACCATCGTAATTAGTGAATTGTGAGCTATGGTTTCATGGTCCTAAATGAATAAGAGAGCCATGGCATAAACCGTCTAATGAATCATTTGAAGGCAAGGATGTACAAGAAATTATCTTTAAGGAAGAAAAAAGGAATTCTGTTGTAAATATTTCTAAACTTAATGATGATCATCTGATTTTCAGATATTCTTCTTGGAATAGACTAGTACGAATCGTCGCGTGGTGCTTAAGATTTGTAGACAACGCAAGAAAGTCGTTATCAAATCGAGTAAATGGTTTGTTCTCAGTCTTAAAGCTTTCAAATTCCACAACGAAAATTCTGAAAATAATCCAACACCAGTGTTTCGTGATGAAATATTTGATTTAAGTCATCACAAATCTTTAAAATCTTCAAGTAAACTTTTGTCTTTAAACCCATTCCTGGATCATAATTGTATTTTGCGTGTTGGTGGAAGATTGATACATGCTAATGTCTCAGAAGATCAAAGAAACCCATTACTAATGCCTAAGTCACATCATATAACTGCATTAATTATCAAACATTATCATATAACTTATCTACATGCTGGTCCACAGCTTATTTTAGCTGTTCTTTGAACTAATTTCTGGATTTGAAGAGGTCGAGATGGAGTAAGAAAAATAGTGAGGAGTTGCTTAAAGTGTTTTCATGCTTCACCATCTGTTGGTACCCAAATAATGGGAGATCTTCCTGCCATACGTATTATCGACGTCCATTCTCAAAGACCGGAGTTGATTATGCCTGTCCATTTATGTGTAAAGACAGATATCGTAGAAATATCAAGTCGTTTAAGAGTTTTATTGCTATTTTTATTTGTTTTTCAACTCGTGCTATTCATCTTGAATTGATTTCGGATTTGACAGCTTCCACATTTTTGGCTGTTCTGAAGAGATTTGTTGCTCGTAGAGGTAAACCACCTGAGTTGGTCAGTGATTGCGCAAGAAATTTCAAGGCTGCAAGTAGGGAATTGCGTGAGTTATACAATTCCGTATTCTCCATTAGTAAGGATCAAGCATTATAGAATTATGTGGCTAATGAAGGTATCATCTGGAACTTTAATCCCCCTTCTGCTCCACATTTTGGTGGGCTGTGGTATGCTAACATAAAATCTGTGAAATATCATCTATGTAGAACAATGGGAAATTCACCATTTACAATTGAACAATTCTCTACATTATTGTCACAAATTGAAGCCTGTTTGAACTCGGGACCTTTAAGTCCTCTGTCACACGATCCAAGTGATCTACACGTCCTGACACCATGTCATTTTTTGATTGGAGATGCCTTGACAGCTATTCCAGAACTTGGCGTTTCTGAAATTCTACCTAATAGACTTCGCCGTTGGCAATTAACCCAGAGTGTACTTCAGCACTTCTAGAAGCGATGGAGAAATGAGTATTTGTCTCAACTCCAGCAACGTCCCAAGTGGCTGCGTTCGACAGCAAATTTAAATTTTGCTGAGTTAGTGATAATTAAAAATGAACTTATTCCTCTTCTTCAGTGGAAGTTGGGAAGAAATATTCAAAAATGTCCCGGCCATGACGGTCATGTGAGAGACACCATAGTAAGAACTGCTGCCGGAAATTTTAAACGAGCTGTTTATAAACTCTGTCCTCTGTCATAGCATTAACAGTAAGACATATAACTCTTCTATTTGTACTCCTTGAAGATTTCAAGGCCGGTGGTGTATTTTTGGAATTTATTTATCGTCAGTGCGAGCATTTTTTGTGTAAGTCTATTTTTGAAAATGGCAACATTCTGTTTTTGTTGACATGTAATTTGTTCTATTCTAAGAGATTGTGAAACCAAAAGGGTTTATTATTGAGAGCTTGTGATACAGTTCACTTTTGTATTTAATGTGTTTTTGAGTTATTGTCGAGTCCGTGTTTAATTTAATTTACAACCATAGCGCTACTAAAGAATAATTTATATATAATTCCATGCTTAGTACAACCTGAAATTTGTATTTTTTGACTTTCTAGTTAATATAATCAAGTAAGTCTAAAAACAGAACATATTCTACCACAAACTGCTTTAATTTATAACAGAAAGGAAGTAATTATTAACTTATTGAAGTAAAAATAACTCCCTTGAGTAAATAGAAAACTTTTAAAGTACTGTAATATTTGCAATGCAATAGAAAATATTTAGTATAGAATGAATGATATTAAAATGGTATATAAAATTAATGTAAGTTAACATTGAATTCTGTAGATATTTATTAATTATTACTTCATAATTGCTATTTACATTAAAACTCAAACAGTAATTTATAAAATAATGATTAATACATCAACATCTTTTTATGTTTTGACTTTCTAGTTTTTGAAATCAAGGAAGTCTGAAATCAAAACATACCCGATCAGAAACTCCTATAATTGGATATGCAATGGAAGTAATTACAAACTTCATGAAATAAAAATAACTTCATTGAATAAAAAGACAATCACTTTAATATTTATTTATTACTGTCAAATAATTACTACTTAATTCAAATCTCAAACAGTAATTTATATATAAATTCACGCTTAATACATCGTGATTATTCCATTCTTTGACAGTCTAATTCGCTTTTTCTAATCTATAGCAGAATTACAAAGAAGAAACCTTTGTTTGTTTGTTTTTTTGTTTGTTTGCAGTAGGTAATCGCTAAAACAAAAAAAAAATGATAATAAGATAATGTTGATAATTCCTGCTCTAACATAGGCATCTATTTTATCTTGATATTCCTGTCCTTAGTAGGGTAGATAGATGAGCACTATTTTATCCGTGTCCAATAGGGTGGAGGAGTGAAAAATGTTCTAAAATAACATTTTCCTTAAAACTGTTAAGTCAAGAATGTTAAAAATTGACTTGGTGGTTACTTTTAAGGAATTACACGACATTAAGCAATTTGGGTTTTTTTTTTTCCTTAGACATTTTTTTTAATTTATATTATAATGCTTAAAGATACTTTTTATGTATTATTTAAAAGTTAAATATATTTGAAATTATTTCCCCTCTTCTGATGGATCTTTTTTTTTCGGTTATTTGCAATGACAGTTGAACTTAAATTTAGATTATTTGAAATTTAAAATTTTAGCTGTTATTAAATAAATAAGGTTTATTCTATATACGTGGAGAAGGATTATCTGTAAATTTTATTTTTGTTTCAATATTGCGACAGTCTGAACAGAAAGTTAATTTTTTATCTTAAAAAAACGAATGGTTTTCATGATAAATTTTTAAAAGATTACGAAATACAAACCTTCGTTCAATCTCTGTATAATTAATAAGAGAAGAGCGTCTAATATTAGAAATTAATCGATTGTATAGTTTTTTAGTAATGTAGCGAACTATTTAAAAACTGAACTTTTGAGAAAATCGTGTTTAAAATTTTGATTTATAATTACAGCACGTTTTTTTCTTTCTACTTAGATAAAATTAGCTATTTCAGAGCCATAAATTAGTTCCTAATCAGTTAATGAAGGCTCTCGAACTGCAACCTGCAAAATGCTGATTTTTCGAAATTTATGAATAAATGCGTAACCCGTTACGATGTACATACTCAATAAGAAGGATTTTCATATTGCTTTAAAACTACCAACTGGATTTAAAAATTCATTTCCGTTTTATAATGATGGTGACTATCTCCGCTTAAAAATAGGTTACTGCTTATCTTGTGATTCAATACTAAACAGAGATAAAGGAGCAAAAAACGTTCTAAAATAACGACATTATTGACACTTTTGGAGCTAGAAACTTAAAATTATACATTGTGGTTACACATAAGGGTTAAATGCTTGCTAAAAGCTGTTTTAGAAAAATTTTCATTTGAAAAGAGTGCTATGAGTGGAATTTTTGCTAAAATCATGATTACTCTGAAACTACTGAACGTATTAAAAGATTCTACACGTTTTATTACTATTTCTGGCACCCAGGGAGTACAAGCGAGTAAAATTTCCTAAAACTACGATTTTTTAAAAACTATTTAGTTTATAAAATTGAAAGTTGGCATGGTTACGTTTTTTAAGTCGTAATAAGAACAGTTGTAAAAAGTTATGAATCTTAAAAAGATAAAATGATTTGTAAAAATTCATAAAATAATGAGTTGTCTGAAACTGTGGAAACTGTAAAGTTTAAATTTGGCATGCAAGTTACTTTTAGGACGACATGCTCCCCAATGACAATTTAAAAAAATTCGAATTCCAAATCGTTCAAATGGAAGGAAAATAGTTCTACAATTATGATTTCTGTGATTTTTTTTTTCAAATGGTCTAGAAATTTGAAATTTAACATATATACTAACTTGTGAGACGTACGTGCATAGAAACAATGTTTTGATTTTAAAATTCAGATTTAAAAAACTGGACTAAGAAAAAAAAATCAATTTTTTGTAATTTCATTTTCGCATATATTATCGTCAAGATTCGCATCGTATTTTCAGGGAAATGCGATAAAAATAAGTATTAGCGATTTTTATAATTCTTTTAAATAAGAGCAATGATAAAAAAACTATTACATATTAAGTAAAGAAACATCTAAAATGGTTATAAACTATATTATGAATTTTATAGTGATTTTATCTATTAAAAGGTTATAAGGGAGAAAATTTGTTTGTTTCTAAGAAATAATCTGAAAAACTAACGAACCGATTTTAAAAATACTTTCACTCTAGTATTGTAGAGTGGACGGACTCTAGAATGTAATTTATTTTGCAATGTTTCAATTATAAAGAGCGTGTAATTTTCATTGCATAAAAATACCAATTCGTACATTTCAATAAATAAAAGGTTATTTTATCATTCAAATAGTGTTACCAATAATTTCATTTTTATTAAATTAAGTCAATATGTATTAAAAATTAAATGAACTTTAAGGATTTAAAGCAAAAGAGTCATAAATATTTTTAGGTGATAATAAAGTTGTAACAAAATAATGTATTACAAATGTTAAAAGAAATTAAATTGGTTAGAAAGCTATTTTACTAAATAAAAAAAAATACGAAAAATATATTAAAAGTTTAAAAGGGAAACACGTCATCTAATCCGTTAATTCTATCACTGTAATTTTATATATATAAAAAATGAATAAGACAAGGAATTTTACTTAAAAAAAAAAAAAAAAAAAAAAAAAGTTAAACATATATTTTTCAGATAGTTTTTCGAAACTGACTTTAAATTTGTCGATTAAACAAAAGGTTTTCTGACTTTGATTTTTTGTTGAAATGCGATTTTTTGTTGAAATGCTTCTTCCATTCTTTCTACAGCAATGAAATGTGATACCAATTTCTTTGGCAATCAGCTCTATCATTGTGATGTGACAAGTGATAAAATAATATCGATAACATGACGTAGAAAAGCGATACTGAATTTTGATTCTGCATTTTTGGGCTCCACACTTATTTATTTTTCTTTCTTTCTTTTCACGGTAAAGGCAGAAGCCTTTCAGTAATGAAAAATATATTTCCGAATTTCGTGTCGTTTTCTTTGTGTTAGTTAGATTTATGTAAAAAGAGAAGATACAGTTGCAATTCATTTAATTATCTATTTTATTTGCATCGGAAAATGATATAATTAATTAAGCAAGATAAATATTTATTATTGCTTATTTACATAATAAAATATTTTGTTAAGTAAACAGATCATCGAACGTACAGAAAGATTGGAAGGAAATTTTAGAATAAAACTAATGTAAGTAAACATTAATTTCTGCAGTTATACATTAATTACTATTACATAAGTATAAATAATTAGCAATTATTATAAAACTCAAACAGTAATTTAGAAATAAACTTATGTTTGATATAACGTTACCTTTCTATTCCTTGACTTTCTAGTAATGCTGTCAAGCAACTATGCAAAAGAATTTAATAAATCAGAAAGTGATTTAATTCATTATATTTATTATACAAGGGATTAATTAACTTATTTAGATAATTAAACACTCTCTTGTGTAAATAGATCACTTTGAAAGTGTTGTAGGATTGGGAGAAAAACTGAGAATAAATTGCAAGTAAATAAACATAAAATATTGCAGTTGTTCATTAGTCATTATCAAATAACTTCTATTTAAATTAAATCTCAGCCAGTGCTTCAGAAATAAAATCATATTTAATGCATCGTGATCATTCTATTATTTCATTTTCAGTTGAATTAGTTGAAGAAAGTGCGCAAAACATACAAAATTATGATGATTCAATCCTTTGAAACGATTTTTTAATGCATAATAGGGGGGAGGGGGCTCATGTGAACATGAGGCATAAGTGAATATCACAATTTTTCAATAGTTATTTTAAGTTTTTTTAGTTTAAAAAAATTACCAAAGATGGCAACAATGTAGACATATGATTATGAAAATTTTAAGTTATTTACCATTTTGTTTTACCTTAGTAGCCAAAACAATGTTGATAGATCTCAAAGGAAAATCTCAGCTCCAACTTTGTAAGCGATGAACTTAATAAATTAATTTATTTGAATTTTACCTTTTTAACATAGACTATGAGTATTAATAAATATTTTTGATACAGTTTTTTTTCTTCTAAAATTGAGAAATAGTAATGATTTATCAATTTAACTCTAGCAACCATCTGGGTCACTTGTGAACAGACTAGTTTCGACAGATATGAACAGAACATATATGCCCAATAATAATTCTGTGATTCTGTTTCTTTCATATAAATTCATGAGAAAGAATGTCAGCTCCAATTCCTATAATTTTCCTGAAATAGAAGACATTTCCGTCATGCAAAAAGAGATGTTGTATTGAAATTTCCACAACCACATCTGTCAGGAATTACACAAATAGTAACAAGCTCGTTTATGTTGAATTGTAATTTAAATAGACTTAAGGTTTTATAAAATGCAGTAAGTGTTATATATTATTTTAGTAAACGGTATACAACAATATCTTTATGCATTGTTAAGACAAAGGTATTATGTTAAACTACTTTGCAATTTTTTTTCTATTTCATTTGTTCCTTCTTGCAATGATGGCTTATTTCTATCTCTAAAACAACAGCTATATATATGATGTTTTGATTGGGGATAGATATCAGTAATATTTCAAAGAAGTGAAAATTTCAAATTGATAACTAATGTGAGTCTTGAATATGGGGTCAGAACCGCTTTGTATTTTAATTTTCATTTTATAATCTTTTGCTTAATCAAATCACTCAGAAACTAAAGAAGTATATACTGTACCCTTATTTTGGCGAGCCGTAATTTTCGCGAAAATGAAGATATCGGTGATTTCGCGAGCTGAAAATTTCGCGAATTTTATATGAACTGAACCGAAAATTGAAAATTTTCGAAAATACCTAAATAGAACCCCTTTTGCATAAGGCAATTTAAGAAACTTCCTTTTGACGGAAAAGTTCTTCGCCGCCCCCTCTCCCCATCGCTCTAAAAATGAATGGCTTCAAAGAAGCTGGTATAAATATTGTAAGTGAATGAGCTGCATTCTATTAGTTGTATTATTGTTTTTATTCAAGAAGTAGTTGTATAATGTTCAAGAAATAGTTGTAAGTATCCAAGAAATTTTTGTACTCATTTCTTATTTAAGTAACTGTAATCATTAAATTTCGAAAGTGAAAAATTTCTGATTTTTCATTATTATTTGAGGTGAAAAATATATATATATTTCGCGAGGCTTAAATTTTCGCGATTACGGCGGGCTCGCGAAAATCGCGAAAATTAAAGCCTCGCGAAAATAAAGGCTTTTACATTACTCCTATATATTTTTTCTTTATGGTTAATTTAACATATAATATGGATAAGGGTTATGATGACAAATTAATAACAGAATTAAAAGCATGTCAAAACATACTTTTCACGTGTGCTCCACGTGCGTTCACAACTACCCCATCTGTGGAGCACATGAGAAAAATATTTTGAATTTATAAAACTATTAAAAAAAGTATGAAGTACTATAAAAGTGATTTTAAAAAATTACCATGTGTAAGAAAAGATTCTGCTTACTATGTTGAGTAGTTTTTGTACATAGAAATTAACCGGATAATGAGAAAAATCTATATTTATGTGAACTGTTCACATGTGTCCGCCTCTCCCCTGCATTCATTTTATATTGAACTACATTATTCTTTCATAACAAAAGCTAGAAAAAATGTTTTTTTTTTTTCTTTTTTAAGTTTTGATACCACATATACCAAATATAATAAATTAAAGTAATATTCATTCAAAATATTAATAAATATCATTTTTAAAAAAGGGGGCTGACAAGTGCAAGTATGAGTCACACGCTGAGGTAATATGTTCCATTATTACAGTAAAGCTTAGTAACTATCTAATTTTTTGACAAACGTACAAAATTCTCAAAATCGTTAATTTATAATTCTGTGTTGATTATTACGTGAATTTTCCTTAATCGGTGTTCCCGATTATGGAAATTTAGGAGTTTATCACGTAAAAAATCGACACAGTATTAAAAATAAATGATTTTGAGAATTCGTCCTTTATATGAACTATAAGTCCTTCTATTGTACCAAATTCCAAGATTCTAGGTCTACAGGAAGTACCCTACAAGTTTTACACCGAAAACTTGTAGGGTATTTTCTGTTGACATTAATCCCTCTACTGGTACGATCTATAGGAAATTTACTTTATTTAACCCTTTCGCTACTGGTGTCCATGATCAAGGACATCCTTTTTAGAAATTTTTTTTATCAATTTAAATTTAATTTAAAGTAATTTTACAGCTTTTGTCAGCATTTTTAATCCTTTCCCTACCAAAAGCACAAATATTTAGAAATTGAAATAGTAGATGGCAGCACCTAGGAACTTTTATATAAAGATGGATGGTATCAGATACACAATAAAACATATGATATAAATCTATAAAGGTAAGTAAAAAATACTTACCGATCCAAGGTAGGCCGCCTTCTTTAGAATCAGAACTTATTAATTCCAGGATAGATTCGGCAATTAAAAATAATTCACATCAAGTAGTCGGAAATGAAGAAACATCTCTTTCATTTTAGATTATTTATATGGCTCACTTATACAAAAAAAAATATTTACATTATATACATACGATGAATTAATCTCGAATTCGTTAAAAACATGTTTGATGGGGAAAAAAACCCACATCTCAAAATCGTTCTTTCGTTCGATCTACAAAACAAAAAGTTTCTGTTGCCAAACGACAAAAATAAAAAGTCCTCATTCGAAGGGAAAATGTCCAGGGAGGTCGGGAGAAAATGTCCGTGGAGGTCGTGTTTTGTAATATCCTCCCACCTTTGAGGTTCAGTATAGTGAAACTCAAAACTTCATAAATTTAGTCGTTGCGGCTGTTTCAGTTTTCTACCAGCTCGAGATCGTCGATTGCCATCCTCAGGTATGGAAGACTGGTGCACAGGAGCAGGAGTGATATCCAGAGGATCAGCTACAGAAGGGGAATCTGAAGACACTGGCAGTGGAGCAGGAACGCTATCCAAAGGTTCAGCTACAGAGGCAGGATCTGATGACTCGGGCTCAGGAGCAGGAACAGAGACGCTATCCAAAGGTTCAACTACAGAGACAGGATCTGAAGACTCTGGCTCAGGAGCAGGAACAGAGACGCTATCCAAAGGTTCAACTACAGAGACAGGATCTGAAGACTCTGGCACAGGAGCAGGAACAGAATCGTCGTCTATAGGAGCAGGAATTCTGTCTACTAAAAAAGGAGGCATTAGTTCATTATTGATTTCAAGAGGATATAGTCTTTTAAGGGGTCTCAAAAAAGAACCCGTTTTGGTTTTAACTTTGGCTACCCGGAATTTTCCGTCTTTGCCGGGATATAGTTCTTCAATTTTTCCCAAAGGCCAATTAATACGTTTTGAATTATCGTCCCCAATTAAGACAATATCGTCTTTTTTTAACTTAGTTTCCCTATTTCTTCCCGCATTTTCTCGAAGTTGCCCCAGGTATTCTATTCTAAAGCGTTTTCTAAGATCTTCTCGGATTCTTTGCTGATAAGCAAATCTTCTTTTCATTTTTGTTGAATCAATTATGTCAAATTCAGGAACTCTCGAATCTTTGATATCTTGCAAGAACATCGCGGGGGTAAGAGGGTCAAGATCATCATCATCTGCGATATATGTCAGCGGTCTAGAATTGATTACACTTTCCGCGTCACATAACACGGTGTATAATTCTTCATAATTTAGGCTGGCCTTTCCAAGCACTCTTCGTAAAATACCTTTTAACATTCCTATCATGCGTTCAAAAAAACCTCCCCACCAGGGAGCTGAAGGTGGATTAAATTTCCACTGTATTTTTCGTTCAATAGCAAAATTTTGCAAGCGTTCAAAATTTATAGACTTCAATTCTGATGATGCTTTCACTAGATTTCTTCCGTTATCAGAAATAATAATAGAGGGTCTCGCTCTTCTTGAGATAAATCTTCTCATAGCTAATAGAAGATTTTCCGTTGAAAGTGAAGATACCAATTCAAGATGAATTGCGCGAAATATGGCGCACGTAAAAAGAACTATCCAAACTTTCGAGCCATTTCTTAAAAATAACGGTCCGCATAAATCGAGACCAACACTTTCAAAAATTGAAGCATCTTTGACTCGTTCTTCAGGGAGAGGGGCAGTAGGTGTCTCAGCAGGTGAGACAGTGAATCGTCTACATGTCATGCAACTTTTTATAATTTTTCGAACTGTACGCCTGCATCTTAATACCCAAAATCGTCCGCGCAAAACTGACATTACAATTTGTATCCCTGCATGAAAAAGTTCAATATGTTTTCTTCTTATGAGCGAATAGGTAATATTATGATCGAAAGGCAGAACTATCGGATACCGGAAAGAATGGAAATCTTTTCGCATAGAAATTCGTGTTTTTACTCGAATTAGACCTTCCTCATCAGTAAAAGTCTGTAAAGAGGTATAACATGGTTTAGATTCACTTAATAAATATCTCTGAGCATATTTCAATACGACGTGTTCTGCGTGATTTATTTCCTCAGATGTTAAAATTTTCTCTAAATTTCGCTCATTCGGTGTCTTTCTGATATTTCCAAAAAATCTATACATCCAGGCAGTAACTTTTATCATTTTCAAATATGAAGATGTATTTTCATATAACTCAATTGGAGTTTGAGAGATATTTACTGCACTGACAACTGTCTTTCTTTTTTCAGAGTTAATTATTTCAAAATCGGGATTCAAACTACTTTTTGGCCAAAATTCTTGAGGTTTTTTCAACCAATCAGGTCCCTCCCACCAGAGGGATTGTTTAAGGGATTCCGCGGAACATCCTCGGGAAGGTAGATCGGCTGGATTAAGAGTTCCAGGCACATAGTGCCAATTTTCTGGATTACTAAGAGATCGAATTTCTTTAACACGATTGTATACGAATGGAGCCCAGTTTTCACTTCTTTTTATCCAGTACAGCGCATTACTAGAATCTGTCCAGAAAAAAGTTGGAAGATTTTCTAATTTTAAGTCGGACTTAACCCCTTTAGATAATCGTGCACCAATCGTACATGCGAGGAGTTCAAGTCTGGGGATGGTAACACATTTTAGCGGTGCTACTCTGCATCGTGCTTGGATCAGTTGACATGATGTTGATTTTTCGTTCTCATTTCGTAAATATATGCATGTAGCATAAGCTACCTTGCTCGCGTCACAGAATACATGCAAACTTAAATCACCGATGTTATCTGGGTCGCTTATTAAACATCTAGGTATAGCAATATCTTTAAGTGAGCTCAATTGATTTTTCCATTTCTGAAATTTTTGGGCAATCGGAGTTGGTAATTCAGAATCCCAAGTTATTTTCTTTTTCCACAAATCTTGTAGAAGTATTTTGGGGAAAAGAGTTACTGGACAGGTATAACCGATGGGGTCAAAAATTTTATGAACTTCCGACAATATTTTCCTTTTAGTGATAAGTTCATCATCTTTATTAATTTCCCTTACATCTATGGAAAGAACATCTGAGGGCAACAGCCATCGTAGGCCTAAAACTGGGACAATTTTGTTTTCTAAGGAAAAATCTGGTTTCATTGAGGAGTTAGAGTAACTGTGTTCCCAACCTCTGAGGTCAAATTTAGCTTGGCTGAGAATGTATTTTGACTCTGTTATAAAATTATTGAGTTGCTTTTCATTGTCAACACTAGTGACACAATTGTCAATATAAAAGGATTCTGAAAGTTTAGAAGCTGTTTCCTGCATAGAGGGAGGTGACTTTTTTAAGTGGTGTTGCAAAGTTGCTCCCAATAAATAGGGACTGCATGTAAGCCCGAAAACAACTCTTCGATGTTGGAAAATTTTCGTTTCTTCAGAATTTCCCTCCTTCCACCATAAAAATTTTTAAAATGCTCTGTCATTTTCATTTAAGCAAATCTGTAAAAATGCTTTTCTTATGTCTGATATTACACCAATTTTCTTCAATCGGAACCGATTTATCAATGAAGGGATAAGTTCTACTAAATTGGGGCCTTTCAACAAACAATCGTTAATAGAGGGTGAGCCTTTTTCCCTAGCGGACCCATCAAAAACAGGGCGTATTCGGGTAGTGGAATTTTCTTTTATTACTGCTCTGTGTGGCAGAAAAAATTCAGCTTCCGTTCCTGGAGTTGATTCGACTTCCTCAATAATGCCCTCTTGAAGCCACTCATTAAATACTGCTTCATAGGCAGCTAAATTGCCGGATTTCTTTAATGAATCTACGCAGTTTTTTAATCTACGTTCTGCAATTTTCCGAGCACTGGGGAGAGGGGGGTGACCAACAATCCATGGAAGACTAACCTGATAACGTCCTTCATTGTTTATATGAATATTTTTGTTGAAATGTTCTTTTACGGCTTGTTCGAGTTCTAAACCAGACCCTTTGTCACCTGGATCAAGAATTCCTAAAGTGTCTAAACGCCATAAATCTGTGAGTTTTGCTTCATTTACATGTAAGGATAAAACAATTTTTGTGGAATCGTTTGTATCTTTTTCATTAGTTTTACCCATCAATGTCCACCCCAATTTGGTCTGTATAGCAGTTAAATTACTATCCAAGGATTTAATTTTCCCCGTTAATAACTTCCCATAAATATCTGCTCCGATAAGTAAACTTATTTCTTGTGCATTTGTAACTTTTTGCTTCCCTGTATATGCATCGTAATCTGTAAATTTTATCCCATATTTTTTAGCTTCCTTTATCCAAGGCCCATTTTTTATTTTTGGAACCTCAGTACATATTTTGTCTTGATCATAGATATCAAAATTACATTTAAAAGTATCTTCTAAATTACTTAAATATATTTTATATCGCTTATGAAAGTGTGTTTCTTGAATACCACCAAAAAGACCATGAATCATTTTTTCTTCTCCTATTGCTTCGTATCCCATTCGATTAATAATATCTTTACTCAGATAAGAACGTTGACTACCTGTGTCTATCAAACAGCGTACTAACAAGTGTTTATTTTGATCCTTTGATTCTAAACGAACAGTTAAAGTCTGCATTAATACTGCGCGATTACAAGTTTTATTTGATAATGTCGTGCTTTCATTATTTTCTTGTGATCTGGCATTTTCTTTTTCGGGACATAAAATTTTATAATGCCGTTTAAAACAATTGCTGCATTTAACAAATTTTTTACAATATTTTGCTATGTGCCCTGCACTTTTGAGACAAACAAAACAGTAACCGTATTGCTTTAAAGTTTCCTTTTTATCCTGTAATGATTTATTTTTAAATAACTCACATTCGATCAAAAAATGTTTTTCTTTACATTCCGGGCATTTACTTTGTTTAGAAAATGATACCGTTTCATTTATTAAGCCAGATGCTGAAGGAATTATTTTCGGCGACTGCTTGTCGCGCACTGGCCTCCCAGACGTAATGTCTGCGTTCGAAGACTCTTGATTAGAAATTAAAAAAGCAGTTCTTTCTCGGGAAATAACTTCCATTTTCAAATAATCAATTATTTCCGTAACTTTTAATTCTTCATCGTTACCACATTTTTTTGTTATTTGTAACACTATGTCAGAAGGTAATAATTTAATTAGAATGGGAGAGAGTAACGCTGAATAATTTTCAATCTCCAATCCGAGAGATTTCAGATTTCTGATTTCGGTCTGGCAAGTGTCCAGCAATTTGCGGAGTGCATAAACGTCACTGGATTTCTTTACTGAATTAAGTGATAAAAGTTTATGAAGGTGTGAGCTAATTACTAATTGTTTCTTACCGAAACGTTCTTTTAGAGTTTCTATTGCAGATAAATAGTTACTATTAGTTAAACTATAACCTTTTATACAGTTAGCAGCATTTGAAGTCAGATATGACTTTAAATAATTGAATTTTTCTACTTCAGACAATTCTGCATTTTTATGAATTGTAGATTCGAATTGGTCCCAAAATCTTTGCCAATCCGAAGGATCGCCGTCAAATTTTTCAATTATTAGCTTGGGTAAATTTATGCGAATGGATTCTAACCCCCGAATTACAACTGTTTCGTCGGATTTGTTTATTGTTGTAGTAGAAACATTCGAATTAGATTTAGTTTCTAATTTCAATTTAGCCCTTTTTACTTTCGTTTTCCAAATTACCAAATTCGAATTATACTCATCACATTTCAAAACTTCAGCTTCTAATTCATCTAATTTACTAGATTTTTGAATTTCAGTATCTAGATAATTAAGCTCTTTTTCTTTCAAATCTAACTCAGCGAGAAACTGTTCTAATGTGTCTTCATCGGCACTATTTTCTGAAATTGCCGCTTCTATTCTATTAATTAATTTCGTAGTTTGAGACCTAACAGTAGTGCGTTTTGTTTTATTAACTGCATCCATTCTCTTAAATCAATATTATAACTAATAAAATTTATCAAAAACAAAAATGGTTGCAATTATCGTATATAAACAAAGCACTTCAATAAAGATTCTAATTCAACGAAATTCTTATTCTGACTCAAATATTTTAGGCAGTCGCTGTTACGGGCGCCAATAAATATCAGATACACAATAAAACATATGATATAAATCTATAAAGGTAAGTAAAAAATACTTACCGATCCAAGGTAGGCCGCCTTCTTTAGAATCAGAACTTATTAATTCCAGGATAGATTCGGCAATTAAAAATAATTCACATCAAGTAGTCGGAAATGAAGAAACATCTCTTTCATTTTAGATTATTTATATGGCTCACTTATACAAAAAAAAATATTTACATTATATACATACGATGAATTAATCTCGAATTCGTTAAAAACATGTTTGATGGGGAAAAAAACCCACATCTCAAAATCGTTCTTTCGTTCGATCTACAAAACAAAAAGTTTCTGTTGCCAAACGACAAAAATAAAAAGTCCTCATTCGAAGGGAAAATGTCCAGGGAGGTCGGGAGAAAATGTCCGTGGAGGTCGTGTTTTGTAATAGATGGAAACACGAGCTCTCGTCCCGGTAAGCCTTTTAAAAATCATATTATTTTGATATAATCTAATATAAACAGTAGCTAAATACATTTATTATTTTGTTAAGGAAACTAGAAACTTTGATTTAAGCTTATTATGAAAGCTCTAAGTAGTTATAATTTTGTTGTAGAATTATTTTAAAATATGTGTCCATGATCATGGACAAAAGTTTTCAATGTGTGCATATCACTATAACTTTATGATATTGATTGCTTTCGTTCAGTTTTTATTGTATATAGTTCATTTAGTGTATTTTATGTTTTATTTTTGTTGTTATTATTTCTATAAACTTTTTATAAAACATAATATGAATAAAACTTCGACATCTATAAAATTTCGAACACATGTTTGAAAACGCCGTTTTTCCCCCCCGTAACGAAATGATAATAAATTATCTGTATAAAATCATACATTCATATTATTCTTATTAAAACTATTTTTTAGGTCTATCGATGGAAAATAGACGTTCTCGATCTCTTCAGGAACGGAAGAGAATTGAGGAATTGCTAGAAAAAATAGCGAATGGATCAGATATATCTGATTTATCAGAGGTCGAAAGTAATGATGAGGAGGATGAATGGAAAGCTCTTAATGAAGGTAAATAACGAAGTAATTCTTTATTTCAACTTAATATTTATTTACATAATTTTATTTCTTTGTATTTAAATGTATAAATTAGTTTTATTGATTTTATTTTTCTCTTTCC
This sequence comes from Maratus speciosus, assembly GCA_963932465.1. Lineage (NCBI taxonomy): Eukaryota > Metazoa > Arthropoda > Arachnida > Araneae > Salticidae > Maratus > Maratus speciosus. Next base: position 507,922,367 of record OZ010786.1, on the reverse strand, counting down.
TTTAGATTGTAGACCTGATTCTTCTTTGGAATCTGAAGATGATATAAACAGTGATGGCGCTGATGAAGATACTGTTGATAAGATAAACAGTGATAGTTCTGTTGAAGGGAATGATGATTGTGTTATGTTAGATGATTGTTATTCATTTGTCACAGAAAAAAAAAAACATAAAATGGACGAAACGCATTACTTTCACTCCTGAAGCATATGACTGGAACTGTCAAGCAAGTGATATAATTTATCCTCTAGACCCAGAAAAATATTTTTTAAAATATATACCTAAATCTTTATTTGGTCAAATGGCAGAAAATACTAACATTTATGCTCTCCAAAATGATATACCGTTCATTCCAGCCAAACAGCAAGACATTGAAATGCTATTTGGTCTTCATGTAGCTATGGGGGCATTGAAATTTCCAAGAGTTGGACTCTACTGGGATAAAACCCTGGGAATTGACCTTTTCCAAAATTCTATGACACGCAATAGATTTTTTTCATTGCGAAATAATTTACATATGGTAAATAATTTAGACCGCCCTTCAGATAATACTGATGTCTTTTATAAAGTTAGGCCACTTTTTGATGCTGTTCAAAGTAGATGTAAACAACTGAAAATGGAAGAAAAGTTATGTGTTGATGAGCAGATGTGCCCATTCAAGGGACATCTAAAAGTAAAACAATACGTCAAAAACAAACCAAATAAATGGGGTGTAAAATTATTTCTTTTGTGTGGAGAAAGTGGAATTGTGTATGATTTTATTATATATCAGGGAGCAACCACAGAAATAAATAAAGATCTACAAAACAGATTTGGTCAGGCAGCAGCAGTTGTTATGCATTTGAGTAAGAGAATAACTACCGAGAAAACACAGTTATATTTTGATAATTATTTTTCATCTTATGCTTTGTTGCAGATTTTGAAAAGTCATAAAATATTAGCAGCTTGTACAGCAAGATTGAACAGATTTGGAAATCCACCTTTCATTCCGGAGAAAGCAGCAAAAAATCAAGGAAGGGGTTTTATAGAAGAGCTATATAGTAAGGACAACGATATTGTACTTGTAAGATGGTATGATAACAAGAGTGTGTATATTGCAAGTAACTTTTTGGGTAAAGGAAACACTGATGTTGTTAAACGATGGGACAAAAAGTCTAAACAATACATTGATGTGCTTCGACCAGAAATAGTGCAGAAATATAATGCATCAATGGGAGGTGTAGATAAGATGGATTTTCTAATTGGCTTATACAGAATTTTTATTCGATCCAGAAAATGGACACTTCGCCTTATATTCCATGCAGTAGACCTGGCTATATGTAATAGTTGGCTTGAATATAAAAGAGATGCTACCGAGTGTAATATTCCAAAAACAGAAGTTATGGATTTGTTACACTTCAGGATGGCCATAGCTAACTATCTAGTCAAAGCTGGAAAGCCATCACCATCAAGAAAACGTGGTAGATCAAGTAAAATCAAAGACATGCCAGAAAATTCTCAACACGATACTTCACGAAAAAACACAGAAGTAAGACCTTATAAGGCAATACAACTGGATGCAATGGATCATTTCCCTGTCCACAATGGCTCTAAGGAAGCAGGCCGCTGTAAAAAAAATCAGTGCAAGGGTAAATCCCATTTCAGGTGCGAAAAGTGCCAAGTACATTTATGTTTGAATAAAGAACGCAATTGTTTCAAAGAATTCCATTTGAATTCTTAGTTATTACAGTATTTTGTAACCATAAAATAAATTTGTTTTTCCAATAAAAGTGTCTTTTCGTTATAGTCTAGAACACACCCATTGAATACAAATGTCCTTGATCAAGGACATTCTCTAATTAAAAAAATAATCGTCACTAATTTTTTATTATGTGGTTTTTAGCTTATTGGGAGCTGTATTAACAATGTGTGAAAACTTCATAATTTTTATTTCATTTTTTAAAGTATTGGTACTGAAAGGGTTAAACATCACACATGATATTATTAACTGGAGATAAAATATTCTCGGGACAGGAACTATTTTTTACTTCATGCAATGTGTAAGGAACGCAACTGTAGTTTATAGAACAATTCTTGAAACTATAGTTCTATTCTCTAGTTTATTTAGTCATATTTAAAAGAGGAAAGATTCGCGACTTGAGATTTAATAGAGAGTCAACTTTAAAAAACTTACGATGCATGAATTTAAAATTCACATTTTTATACACTTAAATAAAATAAAAATTATTATTATATATTTCAAAAATATTTTTATTAAAACGAAAAATTTTAACAGTAATAATTTGAATAGCTTTTATTTGTGATATTTTGATGAATTTTCAGGTGCGTCCGTAATCATATAAATGCGTAGCACCTTCAGTCGTCGTCTGGTCCGTTCGTCTGTCTGTCCGTCAGTCCGCATATAACACCTCAAAAACTACCCAACCGAATTTTTAAAGTTTAATGTATAAAATCGGCGCAGTATTTTGTCGAAGCATTTCAAATTTTCATGAAAATCAAATCAAAACTTAAAAAGATATTAATAAAATTTTTCATCATTCTATTATATGCTAGCATATGTAATTACTTCAATGATATCGCTTGATAAGTAATTATTCTAGATTGCCATGGTGATTACATCATATTTAAGATGTAGTCATGTTATTTTTATATTTAGGAATTTAAAATACATAATCGTAATAAATTTTCTATTCATGCATTTTTCCATAAAAGTGCGACAGCTATTGTACCAAGATCTGAATATTTATAAAACTAGTTATGGCAGGAATGCAACTCATATGCCATGTTTGACGTAAAATTTCCTACTTGTTAATAGTTAAACTTGTTCTTTCGTCACCGAAAATTCTTTTAATGAAACCAAATACCTTTCTGCTATATACATTAAAATTTCATGAGTCTAAATTATCAGAAATGTAATTTAATAAATTTTTAATTCTACTGTTTTATTTATACAGAATAATAATGAAATTTTAATGCAAATATACACGGAATGTTTCATACAGTTTATGATAGGGTAGAACTTGCAGATTTTCTGTTTTGAGAATATCTGGCGCAGTTAAATTCAAGAATAAATTTTTAATAGATATAGACTTTCAACTTCAAATTTCGTCTATAGAAAAAAATCAATTCCTTTTTTAAAATTGATTCGCACACTTTAAATGATAGAGAGAAGATATTAATGAAACAAACTTTCTGCAAAACGTCTTTCTTCCTTACTACTGAGCCGAAAATGAACTTTTAACATCTCATTGATATTTAAATTAGATCACGTAAAGTTGATAGATGACGATAAAAGGATAATTTTAGAAAGGTATTGTCTTGAATATTTAATTTTCAAGTAAAAAATATCTAAATGATTTTTTAAAAACCTAATTTGTGTTAGATAAAATTATTTAAAAGCTAATAATTGCCTAGCTTAGAATGAATACGGCAACAAAGTTTTTCTTTTTTCAAAATATTTGAAAATAAATGGTTCATTATGATTTATTTCAAACTAATGAATGCAATTAATGGTAATCATATATATAGAATATTTTGTCATATTCATGATAAATTTGAATGTTTATATATTCTACAAGAAGTAATTATAACTACTATGATGTGATATTAGTTTTTAAATATAATTTTGTATATCAATTAAGCAATAAATTTATGTTTAGACATAGTGTACTTTTTTTACGTACTAAGACTATAATAATATAAAAAATTAAAGAATACATTTTTAATATCATTTAAAGGAAAAATTAAAAGATACGTTCTATTTTTTAATAGATTTCAAATAAACAATTGAAGAAATTTACAGATAAACTACATCTTATTCTTATTCCATTGCATCTTATTGTATTCTGATTACTCTTTCAGGAGCACAGGATTTTCAATGCCAAAGTGTTGAAATAAATTAATGGCGCTGGCATTTGCCAAAAAAATATTTGTAAACAAGAAAAAGGCTATGTTTTACATACTTATTAAATGGAAAATATTTTACCACAATTCTACTGCCATTTTAGCATTGGGGAATTTAGATGAAGTAGTTTCATAATCATACCACCGCCTCTGAAAGGGTTAATGAATTAAAAGGGTGTATAAATAAGTTTTTGCCCTCACATAGAAAGAATTAAGTGAAATTTATGAAATTGCTACACCGTATTAGACCTTTTTTATATAGTCACCGTGCATAGTAACGCATTTCTGCAAACGGTATTTCAAAGAGACGGGAGGGGGGGGGGTATTCCAGGAGGCGTGATAGTAGAGCCAAAGAGGGTCATTTTTCTAATTCTTGCCGACCCCCGCATGTGACATATTATTGGAAAGGCCTGTGACCACTTATTCATGCTATGCAACTCCCGAGCTCATCCCCCCAAATTTGTCCCCCGGGGGGCATGGATGATGTCCGAAAAATTTAGAAAAGTGCCCCCCCCCCCGTAGGTCAAATTCGGGGAGAGGGGCTCGGAAGGTGCATAGCATGAATAAGTGGTCACAGGACTTTCCAACAATATGTCACATGTAGGGGTCTGTAAAAGTTACAAAAATCCCCCTGATTAATCTGAATGAAACAGACTTTCGCTTTTTAAATGTTTTCTTAATTTACTATAGTGCGGAAATTAGATTATGTATAATTGAGATAACACGATAAGATTAGACTTTTCAAACATTTTGACTTTTTGACTCAAATGTTTAATTTTGAAAAAAAAATAATAAACTTTCATTAAATACTCATTTGGGAAAAATAAAATTGTTCAGACGATAATATTTTTCTTGCCTTCAACAGATGCAGCGATAACAAATTCTTCTGTCTTCAGATATTGATTCTTTTGCATATTTGGTTCAAAATTAATAGCTAATACTATATAAGTAATAATAATGACAAAGAGTTTTTCAAGTGTCATATATATGATAATGTAAATATGAACACGTTCCTATACAGAGCCACCGAGGAAGGTTGAACACTTAAAAAAAATTATAACTTAAAAATTAATTGATGATTCTCATAAACTTTCATAGCTAAGTACTCAGTAATTTTCTGAGATTTGTTAGATATAACAGCTTGGTAGTCGTGACCTTTAGATGCTTTGCAAAAACGGAGTGAAGTGAGCGAATTACAGTTGGGTCCAAACTTGTTCTGTTATTTTCTGTAAATTATTATTTTTATAAAGAAAAAAAACATGATATAAGGGATAAATATTTATTTATTTATTTTTACTATTTCCTTTCATACGCCTTTCACCCATTATAAAGCTTTGCAAGATGTAAAACATATCATACAATGCCACCACACATAGGCTAATGATCACGAGTGCGAAAAAGTGTCTTTTAACGAATTTTGGAGAACTATCGAGTACACGCTAAAAAATAAATGTGTAAATTACTCACTTTTACATACATATATGTGCAAATTTGTAAACTTACACTTTCGTCATAAAATTTACATTCTTGTCGTAAACTTTTACTTGTATTTATGTGTGTTTATCGTCTTAATGGAAGCGTGCAATTTCTTATCCCTTCAAAAACTCAAACACCTGTGTAAATGAAGAAAATTGTACGGATATAACCGAATTGGAATGTTAATCTAAATTTATAAATAATTCATATTACACAAATATCTGTTTATTTTGCATATTACACTGAAATATATGTATGAATATTACACAGATATATGCATAAGAATAGAATATTACACAGATATATACGTATGAACAGAATATTACACAGATCTATGCGTGCGCATTTTACACAGGATTCTGCTTAAGAATTTTTCACAGAACTATGTACAAGAACAGAATATTACACAGAAACGTATGTGCACTCAGTAAATATTGATACTTGAAAACTTAGATTGTATAATAGTAACTGGATAGTCAATTTGCTGCTTTGGGAAGTTGCAGTTCCTCAATTCGTAATCCTGTTTCGGTAAGTATTGCTTGTTTACTGTACATTGAATTAAGAACAGAATATTACACAGATATAAACGTACACATTTTACACAGCTATATATGTAAGAACAGAATATTACACGGGATTCTGTGTAAGAATATTTCACAGCACTATGTATAAGAACAGAACATTACTCAGAAATGTATATGCACTCAGTAAATATCGATACTTGAAAACTTGAATTGTATAATAGTAACTGAATAGTCAGTGTGCTGTTTTGAGAAGTTTCAGTCCCTCAGTTCGTAAACCCGTTTAGGTAAGTATTGTTTGTTTACTGTAGATTGAATTAAGAACGGAATATTACACAGATATATACGTACGCATTTTACACAGGTATATATGTAAGAACAAAATATTACATGGGATTCTGCGTAAGAATATTTCACAGAACTATGTATAAAAACAGAATATTACACATAAATATATATGCACTCAGTAAATATCGATACTTAAAAACTTGAATTGTATAACAGTAACTGAATAGTTAATGTGCTGCTTTCCGAATTTGCAGTTCCTCAGTTCGTAATCCCGTTTTGGTAAGTATTGCTTGTTTATTGTAGATTGAATTAAGTAGAGAATTTCTGCTTGTGATGTAAATATATCTTTGAAAAGTTTCGACTAAAATTGATAGAAAAAAAAAAATTCTAAAATATATCGAATGAAGCATCACAATTTCCGTAATTTTACGAAATCTTTTTTTTACACTATATTTATTTAGATTATACAGCTTCTGTGCATAAATATTACATACGATTTTACAACTTCAAAACAACTCTAACAGAGGGATGGCATGTAGTAAATATAATTTTGAACGATTCTGCATCTTGTCAATTAAAGGCACAGTATTTTATGGTATTAAAATAAATCTGCTGGAAAGAGAACAACCTGAGTTTGTTCTTCATGAGTTTTTGAAGCACATGAGTTTGTTCTTCAAGCACATTTCGTCTGCGACCACAAAAATATTTAGTTCAAAATTTTTGTCGCAAACTATAATGTCATACACTATGTATACAAAATTATAATTGTTTGATATATGTTTATTTTTTTTCGATAACTCTATATTATATAAAAGTAATTGCAACTGAGGTTCAGTTGCAGTTGTTATTTTATTTATCTATTTATTTTTATTTGTGATTCAAACAAGCAATACAGTTATTCTTAGTTAAAATATACTCTTTGAAAATTAATTTTATTATATATTTCAATGAAACCAACAAGAATGTTTACTGACGAACAACAGTCTAATGAAATACGTAGTGATGTAAAAAGCTTTTTAATTTAAATTGCCCAAAAGGAACCTTAACACATTGTTTGGAAATAGTATTTCCTGTTAAGTATCTTTCTTTCTTCAAGATAAATAGTAGAATTTTCCAACAGCAATTTTCACTTTATTAAGTGACAGACTTTATTTAACTAAGTAAGGCAAAGATTAGTACACTGTTAAAAATTTGCCGCAAATTGTCCAATAATTTGACCGTTTTTATAGAAAACTGTTAAATAACCGTAATTTAACTCTATTCATACCATAATATGGACAATAATATGGTCAAAATAATGTTAAATTACGGTTATGTAACCGTTTTCAATAAAAACGGCCAGATGACTGGCATTTTGTTGCAAACCTTTAACAGTGTACGAAAAACTTCTAGTAGATATTTTGAATAAAACAATGCGCTAAATTAATGACCTGTATATGCGCCCCACCAGGCAACCAAGTGTTCCTTGACTTATTGCTGAGAGGTAGTACTCCAAAATTAGTGACTAAAATTAGTGACCAAAATTAGATTCAAACTATCTACCAGAATTTTCGAACAGTAATTTTTGCTATTTTTAATGACAAACTTTCTATGATTAAATAAAACAAATATTATTACAAAAAGAATTTTGTAGTTTTTTTTTTTTAATAAGAAAACGCGCTAAATTTATGACCAGCCACCATTTTTTTAGATCTGCTTTTATTTTCGCACAGAACCCCATCTAAAATTTAATAACTAATGTATATTCGTGAGCTATATTTTATTCAGTTTAGCGGATGGAGAGATAAAAAGGCTAAACAATTTATTCAAAAAGCAAAATTAAGTACTGTGCCGAAATTAAACTTTTAACACTTTTCATTGATATTTAAATTAGACCATTTACAATTTCCGATAAGATAACGACTTTTTAAAGATGTTGTCTTGATTGTTTAATTTCAAGAAAAAATATCTTAATGTTTCATTAAAATCTAATTTGCGAAAGAAAAAAATTACTTACAAGATAAGATTTGCGTGTCTTTGAAGAAATGCAACAATAAAAACTTCTGTTCTTAGAAGACAATGAATTGAATACTTCGTCACGAATAGTTGAAGAAAATAAGGGCTGAAGACAATTTTATAGATTTTGTTTCAACTCATGTTCAAGCATAAAAATATTTTTATAGACATCAAACGTAAAAAATAATTTTTCGGGCAGAAATCGCAAAAATGACATTTCATGCTTTTGTTGACACTGAATCTGAAAATGAAATGAATTTTGTTATGAAAGCTAAATTGCGAGAAAATATATATAATTCTATATGAAATTATACTGAATGAAATTTTTAAAAAGTATGTACCTGGAAGTAGTATAGGACATCTTCTGAACTCGAAAATTCAACTTATATTATTCAGTGCATAACTATATTTCCAATAACTTTAGTCGCAACAACAGAGTTCATGATTTCAAAAAAGTTCCAAGAGGAAAGAAATTGGTAAACGTGTTATTCATTCAATCCGGTTGAATGACTCATTATATATGAATTAAGTGTGGGGCGGCTCTTTGTTTTTTAACATAACAGATCCAAGTCGTCATATAAATTATTTCGTAAAAACAAAAAATTTCCCCTATTAAAATAAAGGCAGTACTTCATAGTGATATTGACCATATTCTTCTGTAAGATTCTGCAGGTGTATATTTAATCCCTGCTGCAATATCAGATAAGAATACAATGGATTATGACGGTATGGCATCACACAACTTCTAAGAGCGTTTGTCAGAACAAATTGCAGATATTAGTAAACCGATGTCGAATGGCAATTTCTAGGCTGTATCAACATCAGGAGATTATGATTGATTTTCAGAGAGCTAGGATCGTACACAAATTGTCATTTATCAAAAGTTATTATAAAGAAATCGATTGAAATTTTATGTCGAACTACTTAGTCGGGTAATGATACATTATCATACATATTTCGCAAGATTTGGAATACTTTATTAGGGATAACATGAATTCCCTCTCCACTTCAGTTTGAATTTTGGAATAGTCCATCAATTATAAATGAATGAACTCAATCTTTGGTTTTTAAAGATTTTAACCCAGATGATATGCACGTCAGATGCTCGAAAGTACTTGGTTTTGATATTTTAGTTTTACGATGGATATATTTTAATAAAACACCTTTAAGTAATTTTATTTATTTATTATTTTTTTTTTACGAAATAATTTATATGACTTGTCACAATAAGGTGATTTAGAGGGTCAACTTGTTACAGTTTACATCATTTTCACATAGTAACAGATCGAAGTAAAAAAAATGACATAAAAATATCTTTAAAGTTATCTAACTACAAAATGCGACATGATCGGGAACTTTTATTTACATTTTATGCTTTAGTATTAGAATTACTTTAAAAAATAGTTATTGACGTATACGTTCCGAGACATTGTGAAGACTAGTCTCATTTTGTTGGAAAACGTCTCAGTGTAAGGCATTTTATGTCCAACATCACCTCGCCTGTGAAATGACAATTTACTTGTGACATGTGCAACGCGTCTTCATTTTTTTTAATTGTGAAATGTGTTCCAAGATGGCGACACTTCCCTGAGCGAAGTTCTCGTAAGATCACGGACTAACGAACAATTGTGTAAAAGACTTATGTTTCGAAAAGGCGACAACAGATAGCAGCACCAGAAAACTTCTCTGAACATATAGACTCATTTAATTAGAACCTTTTTTGCTTGTTAAGCAGTTTTATTGTTTCCAGACTTTTTTACTCTGTTTTAACTCTTGTGGGCCCCTTTTTACTTCTTCACTTGAAGGGCCGATTTTGTGAGGTCAAGACGCACGGTTTTTTGTGCGTTAACTCTTTGTCTTATGGAAGACTAATGTCTCCTACTGGTTTTTCAACGTCATTACTCTTATATTATTCATATTTAACCTTTTACTTTATATTTTTTAGTGTGTGAGTGTGGAACCTTGTAATCAAGTCATTCTTCAAGAATTAAATATTTTTTTCTCTACGTCTACATTAAAAAAAAAAAAAAAAAAAAAAAAAAAAAAAAAAAAAAAAATTACAGGTTGTTTTCACAAGAAGGAAACCAGCGTATGTCTGCTTTACCAGAAAGGTAATAAAATAAATTTCTATCTTTCATTATTGATGTAAAAACTTTTGGTATAACAATTTTATATTTATACTGGGTCCTTAGTTTCAAGCTAATCGCGAACTCACCCTTTCTAGATATTTTAAAAGATTGTGAAGGCTGAGTTGAAGGGGAAAGTAAATAAATAAATAAAAAACCCAGTAATAAAAATTTGTTTATCTGATTGTGATAAAATGATGAACAAGATGCACATATGAGATATGAAATATTGAAATATATACATGATGAAAATAAAAATAAATGTGCATGAACAAATAACGATATATATAATGTCGCAAAAAAAGGTATTATTGTGAATGAATATTGATTGATTATTATGAATAAATGTCATTTTATCTATATTTATGAATATATTCTAAGAAATTATTTTAAGAAAGTCACAAACTTCTTATAGTAAATATATTTGTTATCAAAGAATTTATAATACTTGAATAACACGCTATGTCTGCCTCAAAAGAAATTACGGCAGTAGAGAAATTAAACGATAATAATTATAATCATTGGTGTTTTAAATTAGAAAATTTGTTAATTAAAGATGATTTATTCAAATATATAACAGAATCTCCACCTGCCGCACCCGATGATACATATACTAAAAACGCGGCTAAGGCGAAAGCCATAATTTGTTTATGCATTGAAAATACACAAATTGTGCATATCAGACATTTGACATCTCCCAAAGACATTTGGGAAAGATTAAAAAGTGTTCACCAAAGGGCGAACTATATCATCCAAATTATTCCTTTTGAGGAAGCTATATTCGCAAAGGCTCAACGAGGGCGGAGACTTAAATCTACATATCAACAATATTTTAACTATCCACGACAAACTCGCTGCCATTGGAGAGCTCATAAATGATTCGCACATTGTGGCTCTTATGCTTTGCAGCTTGCCTCAGTCATACGCTCCTCTTATAACGAGCATGGAGGCTAGAGACGAAAAGAATCTAGACCTCGAGTTTGTAAAAAACAAACTCATCGATGAGTACTCTCATCGAATCGAATACAAAAACACCAGCACACGACCAAGGGACACAGCATATAAAATTGTAAATAAAGGCAATAAAAAGTATTGCAGCTTCTGTCAACGAGATGGGCACGCTCGTTCAGAATGTTACAAATTGAAAAACAAACAGAAAAACAATTACCAAAGAAGTGAAAATTATAACAGTAATAAATCTAACAACCATGCCAACTTTAAAGCCAATTCGGTAAACACCAAAAATCAACACAATGGTAGTAAAACCGACTCCTCGAATTTTTGCTTCAACAGCAAGTCAAATATAGAGGATGAGGTCAACCAATCGATCATTCCTCTCTTCCCAATTGAAAACAATTTTGAAATTGAGTCAGTAAAAATTAACCAAACACAAACAACAGATCCAAACACATATATCATTGACTCGGGTTGTACCAGGCACGTTGCATCAGCAAAAACAAATTTTGCTACATTCACAGCCGGGAATTTTGGGAATATAACAATCGCTAATGGAAAAAGGTTTAACTCGGAAGGTATGGGCGACGTAAAAATAAAAACAGACAAAAACCACTACATTACACTTAGAAACGTATTGTACTGTCCAGAACTAAAGGGCAATTTATCGTCAGTTAAGAAAGCCACTGAAAACAATATAAAGGTAATTTTCGAGAAAAATGCATGTTTATTTGTCAAATATGATAATATAATCTTGACAGCTAAATTAAATGATAATCTCTACGTATTAAACCCTGAAGATGATTACGGCTATACTATAAGTACTCAAACTTTCTGTAACAATACAAATTGTATTTCATTGTGGCACCGAAGACTCGGACACAAAAATTTTGATGATATTAAATACCTTGTTAATCATGAATTAGCCAATGGGATAACAATTAACAAATGTAAACATGACACGCGATGCACCAAGTGCATTGAAGGGAAACTTTCCGCTCTACTCTACCCTAAAGTAGCCACAAACAGAAAAAGACATCGGTACCCTCGCACATTCCGATATATGTGGCCCCATGAATACTGAAACGATAGGAGGGAAAAGGTACTTTATAACATTCACGGATGATTATAGCAGGTACACAATAACATACTTAATCGCGCATAAATCGGAAGCCGTTATCAAACTGAAAGAATACATAGCGCTAACAAAAAATTATTTTGGCAAGTTGATAAAGGCAATAAGATCCGATAACGCAAAAGAGTATATCAGTGATGAATTTGAAAACTGCCTGGTAGAAAACGGGATAGAGCGTCAATTGAGTGTTCCCTATTCTAGCGCACAGAACGGCGTTTCAGAGAGAAAGAATAGAACGATAGTGGAAATGGCTAGAACCATGTTGTCGGACGCCAAGTTACCTAAGCAATTCTGGGGGGAAGCTGTCATGTCCGCCACCTACCTCATCCACCGTCTACCAACAAAAGCTAACAAAAATATCATGACACCCTATGAACTTTGGCATAAAAGAAAACCCGATCTCTCGAACATCAAAACATTCGGATGTAAGGCATTTGCCTATGTCGAAAAACCTAAAAGAAATAAATTAGATGAGAAAGCCATCGAGGGAATAATGTTGGGATATGATTTCAGAAGCAAGGGCTATAGGATATATACGGGTGAAAATAAAATTATAATATCTAGAACCGTAAAATTCTTCGAAGAAGGTATAAAAGATAAGGAAATTAAACCCACCAAAGAAAATCAAAACAACGAACAAACTCCCGCAGATAATATTGAAATTGATCTAGAAGAACGCGACGATGATCAGAATAACACCCCGACCGACACATCCCTTGAGCCGAGAAGATCGAAAAGACAAAATCGTGGCATACCACCTAACCGTTATGGAATAAGCGCAAACCTGTGTCAAATTGAGGAGCCAAAGTCATGGACAGACCTACAAAATATCAATGACGCAGAAACTAAAGATAAATGGCTAAAAGCCACTAGTGATAAAATAGATTCTCTGAAGCAAAATAATACTTGGAGATTAATAAAACCTATCCCGGAAAACGCGTCATAGGTTTAGGTGGACGTTTAAGGCAAAAAGAGGAGCCAACGGGTCTATAGAGCGATATAAAGCCAGATTGGTCGCTAAGGGATATGCTCAAAAATATGGAAGCGATTTCGACGAGACCTACGCACCCGTTGTAGCGCATACCACCCTGCGAGCATTCTTAAACGCAGCGGTGTACAAAGACCTTAAAATAACTCACCTAGATGTCAAAACTGCTTTCTTACATGGCGATTTAGAAGAGGAGGTTTATATGCATCAGCCAGAGGGATACATAACAAAAGGGGAAGAAGATAAAGTGTGTAGTTTAAACAAAGCGATTTACGGCCTTAAGCAGGCAGCTAGGGCGTGGAACCAAAAAATAAGTAAATCTCTAAAAGAACTAAATTTCGTTGAATGCGCGTCAGACAAATGTCTGTACAAAAGAGTCCAAGATGGAAAAATCGCATACATAATAGTGTATGTTGATGACATCTTAGTCACAGGAGACAAAACAGACACACGAAATATACACTGAATTATCAAAGCAATACGAAATCAAATATTTAGGTCAAGTAACACAATATTTAGGCATAAACATAAAGGAAACAGCAAACGGTAATCTAGAATTAGATCAGGAACACAAAATAATAGAAATCGCAGAAAAATTCAATTTGTTAAATGGTAAGCCTACGTATACACCCATGAATACTAACTACTTTAATCTAGATCCAAACGGGAAACTAATGGGAGATAACGTAAAATTTAGACAGGCTATAGGAGGGCTTCTATACATTGCAACTTTAACTAGACCCGACATAGCATCAGTCGTTAACATCCTGGGAAGAAGGAATGAATCCCCAAGGGAAGTCGATTGGCAAGCTATCGAGAAATTAATTAGATATCTGCTTACTACCAAAGATCTTAAATTCGTCATAGATAAAACAAAACCGCCAATCCTAACGGCATATAGCGATGCCGATTGGGGGAACGACAGAATAGACAGGAAATCAACCACTGGAAACTTGTTTAAATTAGGAAATAATATATTGGCATGGTCATTGAGGAAGCAGAGTTGCACAGCACTCTCGTCCACGGAGGCTGAATATATCGCTGCCTATAATGCAGGTCAAGAAATCTCGTGGTTATTAGACTTGTTAAATGACCTCGAACTATGTCAACAACTACCCGTAACATTGTACGAAGATAACTTATCAGCCATAAGATTGACCGAAAACGAAAAGGCACAGACAAGAACTAAACACGTGGAAGTTAAGTATCACCACATCAGACATATATGCCAGAATGGCATAATCAAAATAACTTATTGCCCATCGAAGTTAATGCTGGCAGACGTGCTCACCAAGCCGTTGCCTAAGCCTCATTTCGAGTGTTTGAGAAATAAGTTAAACATTTTACGCTCGTCGGTTTGACATAAAAAGCGGGGGTGTTGGAAAACGTCTCAGTGTAAGTGATTTTATGTCCAACATCACCTCGCCTGTGAAATGACAATTTACTTGTGACATGTGCAACGCGTCTTCATTTTTTTTAGTTGTGAAATATGTTCCAAGATGGCGACACTTCCCTGAGCGAAGTTCTCGTAAGATCATGGACTAACGAACAATTGTGTAAAAGACTTATGTTTCGAAAAGGCGACAACAGATAGCAGCACCAGAAAACTTCTCTGAACATATAGACTCATTTAATTAGAACCTTTTTTGCTTGTTAAGCAGTTTTATTGTTTCCAGACTTTTTTACTCTGTTTTAACTCTTGTGGGCCCCTTTTTACTTCTTCACTTGAAGGGCCGATTTTGTGAGGTCAAGACGCACGGTTTTTTGTGCGTTAACTCTTTGTCTTATGGAAGACTAATGTCTCCTACTGGTTTTTCAACGTCATTACTCTTATATTATTCATATTTAACCTTTTACTTTATATTTTTTAGTGTGTGAGTGTGGAACCCTGTAATCAAGTCATTCTTCAAGAATTAAATATTTTTTTCTCTACGTCTACATTATTCAAAGAAGATATTTTTCACAATTCACCACATCTATTAAATAAATAAAAAAATTACAGGTTGTTTTCACAAGAAGGAAACCAGCGTATGTCTGCTTTACCAGAAAGGTAAGAAAATAAATTTCTATCTTTCATTATTGATGTAAAAACTTTTGGTATAACAATTTTATATTTATACTGGGTCCTTAGCTTCAAGCTAGTCGCGAACTCACCCTTTCTAGATATTTTAAAACATTTAAAAAAAAAACTCTAAATGAAACGAATATGTTAATTTCTTTTAAAATATATTTTTTATGTAGCAATTATTGTTTAAAACTTAGATATGAAAGGGACACGAAATTAAAACCTTAATTTGTACTGGATTAGCAAATCTCTTATATAGAGTCTCTAGTGTTTTGAATGTGAACATGACGTCAAACACTTAACCCGTGTGCGCAACGAAGACTTCTATACTGTATTTTACTCTAATTTTCATATTTGGTTCTCTTGGAATCTGCGGTTACTTGTTTTCTCTGTGTCTTTATTCAAATTTTGGTTTCGTCCGTCAATCCTGCAGCGTATAAAAGGTAAAGCGAAAGTGTGTGTCTGCGGATTTGGGTCGAGTCCTATCCGAGCGGTGTATGTGACCGATGTCGGTAGATTTGGGTTGAGAAGAGCATTAGGCTGCATCGGATCACTGTAAAAAAAAAAATTCCGTTAAACACGGTAATTCTACTGGCAATCGAGACACCAAATCTATTTCCGTATTTCAACGGAAAAATTTTCAAGTAAATTCCAGAAAAACTGAATTTTTCTAGAATTTACGGGGAAATTTTTCGGTTAAAATACGGAAATAGTAATGGCAACTAGTCCAGGCAATAGAGACCGTATAGTTGCTCTACCTAGCAAAATTCATGGTACTTCTGGGAAAAGGCTTACTATATGTTTTTTGGGTCGCTGAATCCGAATTTTTAACTTTCCACCAAAATTTCCCCCAGCAACCCCCCCCCCAAATTGTGGTAAAATGCCCCAAAAAAGGTTTTATTTAAAAAACCAATTTTATCGTTTTAGGGGAAAAGTATCTAGAAATTCAGAAAGTAGACAAAATTTGCAACAAATTAGATATATGACATTATGACTTAGATGAAGAGGAAGGGGGGATCTGCCTCGGAACATGCGCACGGTGCTGAGTGAACTAAGTTGCGCAATTCCACTTAACCACTCACACGTTTACATTCGCCCTCCCATGTCCCCTCCGAACTTTCTCTATAAGGTTCACTTTAAGTTTTTTGGGTCGCTGTATCCAAATTTTTAACTTCCCCCCAAAAATAGTTGTTTTTAACTTATTGTATTTCTTATCTATATTATAAAGGACAAACATATCTGTGCTTAACGCATACATCATTTTCCGAATGGCAACACTTTGAAATTTGAAATAAAATTTTGGCTTTGCAATTTTCTCTACTGTAAATTTTTAAACTTTTAAACATCGCACATTTTAAATTTTTACACCGTCGTATAAGGAAAAAAATGCTCTTTTAAATGCAATTTGTTTGAAAACTGTATCTCAATTTATTTTTGAGATATTATTTATTTTTGGAGTTATTAATACCATTTTTCTTATCGTGGCAACAAAAGTACCTCATTTCATTGAAAGTCATTGAAAGTAAACGAAAAATAGTCGAAAATAGGAGATACTGTATCTTTTTGTTGCCATTTTCTCATAAAACTTTAAAAAAAAGTTGAAATTAAAATATGGGCTATGTCAAGAATATTGTCTGTTATTCTGTGATAATGACGTCATATGCATACTTTTCTATAGACGAAGTTTAAGAGTGGATTGCTTTAGCGGATGGAAATATGACGTCATGCTATAAAAAAGCGTGTATTTTAATTCTTAAACATGAATTACGTTTTCTAGAAGTGCGTAATTTTTCACAGCCCAGCTGCTTTGAATTTCTTCACGGGTGAAAATGCTTCACTTTTGAAAATAATGTAATCGAAATCACACACTGATAAAACGCAATGTTTTACAAAAATAGTGTCTATATAAAAGAGAGGTGACATGCAAATAATAGCGATTTATATTACAGAAATTGATTATTCTCTCCTGAATGGATTTGCTTCGCCAAGTTAACAAATAATTCGTGGTTTAAAATTATATCATGTTCCTGAAGGTTTTGTCCAAAATCCTCTCGAATAATAAAACTTTAATGCTATTCTTTAGGACATTCTACTATAATTTTATCAAAATAACATAATTTGCTCAATTTAATTTTTCCCAATTTTATATAATCTATATATTTAAAACACAAGTGTGTTTTTTAGTCATCTGCCCTGATCTTTCTGCTGAACCAATTTTACATATATATATATATATATATATATTTTTTTAAGCTGAAAGCTCTTCATTTGTAGATGTGATCGCACTATCTTTTTTTTTCTTTTTTTTTTAAATATCCCCACTTTTATATTTTAATTTTAAAAGCATTTTAGGAAATTTCTTCAAAAAGGTGAAAATTAGATAGCTTTTATTATTGCAGACAAGAGAGAAATAAATGAGGTATTTTTATCTTTATTCATGATACTTGCTGATAAAAATTCGAAATTGATGATAAAAATTGTTGTATAGGGCTTAGTGTCGCAAAATCCCATTAGGAGTAGACTATTATATTAGGGGCTTAATAACGGAAAATTACATACTGCTTTTGAAAACACGCATTTTTCCTCATAAATTTTCTATATTGTTTTTCCTTTTGCATGTGTACTGATACTAAGTTTCAGACACTAGGCGAAATGCTTATTTAAGTAAAAATGAAGTCATATTTAAAAGAAAACGATAATTTTCTTAGATAAAACTAAACATTTTAACACAAATGCGTCTAAAAAACATAAATTCCGGAAATTTTTACTCTCCGAAATTGAGATTAGAATCTCAAGTAAAGGGTGCGTCTGTTCACATAAAAGATGTTGCTGACAATCGTGTCTTCAAGTTTTGAGTTAAAATGGTTTTTAAATGATCAAATAAAATACAATTTTTTTAAAAATGATGAATATGGATATCAGAAGTGCGTATGCAAATTTTGAGAAGGGGAAAATTGCTGTTTTTATTCCGGAATATCAAGCATAAGAACCTCAATTGATAACCACGTCCTAATAACTGATCTTTATTATATTTTACTGATTAAGTATCTATATTATAAAGGACAAAGGTATCTGTGCGTAACGCTGTCGTCAATTTGCGAATGGCAACACTTCACGATCAAATTTCGGTCTTGAAATTTTCGCTACTGCAATTTTTTAATCTTCTCTGTCTAGTTTTGTTGTAGTCTTTGTCTAGTTTCTGAATTTTGCAATGCTTTTCCCTTAAAATAATAAGAAATTTAAGTTAATAACAACTATTTTTTTTTTTTGGGGGGGGGGGGTTCGTGGGGGGTAAGTTAAAAATTCGGAATCAACGACCCAAAAAATTTAAAGTAAACCTTATAAGGAAAGTTCAGATGGGGAGATGGGAGGGCGAATGTAAACGTGTGAGTGGTTAAGTGGAATTGCGCAACTTAGTCCCCGCAGCACCACGCGCATGTTCCGAGGCAGATCCCCCTTCTCCTTCTTCCTAAGTCATAATGTCATAAATCTAATTTGTTGCAAATTTTATCTACTTTCTGAATTTCTAGATATTTTTTTGCGTAAAACGATAAAAAAAAATATTTTTTTAATAAAACCCTTTTTGGGGGTGCTTTTTACCAAAATTTGGGGGGGAGGGTTGCATGGGGAAATTTTGGTGGGAAGTTACAAATTCGGATTCAGCGACCCAAAAAACATAAAGTAAGCCGATTTCCAGAACTACCATTAATTTTGCTAGGTAAAATTCCCTATTGCCTCGACTAAACTCGATTAGCAGTAAATTTCCGAATTTTTGAGATTTTTTTTTTTTTTTTACAGTGAAAGATTATAGGAGTTTCCTTCAAGTGAAAATTATAGACTGTGTTAGAAGTTTTTGTCCGTTGGTAAAAAGTTTTTGCAATATAATTTGAGTAAATAAAAGTTTTTTGATAACCACGGGTTGTCAACTTTATTGCATTGAGGATTTCACTACTGTTTTGTTTTGCAGCTTGAAAGAACATATTGGTTTGTGAAAGTGGTAATCGACATGGACTGCCGAAGTAGGTTTATGTAAGTTGAATCTTTAATATGTCTTAGTCATTGAGTTAGTGAGTAAAATTGCTTATTCGTCGCGTAATCTAGGGCAAATCTTGAAATGACTCTATCAAACCCCTGCCAAATTAGTTTAAATAAAGGTGTTTTAAACGTTATATTTTAATATGACTGAATTTCTAAGTGATGTCTTGCTGGGTACGTCACAAGTTTAGCTAAAGATATTTATCAAATTAGTTTCTTTGAGATTTTACGTATGATAACTGTATGCTTGAGTATGGGAATTAATTGTAAAAATATCTTTAAAACATTATTTTTCATAGATAGAATTGGATTAGATTTGCTTTTACCCAAAAAATGGTGTCAGTTTCGTTCTCAAAATTACTTCCGACGCGACGTCTAGATCTTGAAGAGATAATATACTTAGAATGGACTTGCTTGGTAAAATATTTTTAAAGCAAAAAATCTATGCTCTAAAGTATCATCCATCCGTAAATGAGATTTGATAATGACTATTTGATAAACGTTTCATTAAAATAAGAAAATATTTTTTTTTAAATTTTTGATCAAATGTTTTAATTTTTAAAAGAATTGTTTTAAATCTTGAGAAAGTATTTTACTAAATAAGAAAAGACTATGATTAAATCTTTCAAAATTTTTTGAAAAGTAATCTTTTTGTGAAAAAAATCGAATTTGCGTAAAATAGCATTTTTAGTTAGAAGATTTTATGTTTCCCTGTACGATTATTTAAACATTTCGCAAACAATGTGTCTGTTGTATTGCAGGTATATTATCATTAGCTTTATGATGTTATGAAAAGCTTATGTACCAATTTGTATTTCAAAATATTTTTTCTATATATTGACAACTTTATTTCTGACGTTTAAAATTTCTGTACAAGTAGACTGCATACGTACACAGAAAAAACTGTTTTGTTGAAACAACAAAATTTTGGTTGATATAGCTCCAACCAAACTTTTTGTTTGGAATGACCAAATTTTGGTTAGGCTGACCAAACGATTTGTTGAATTAACAAAATCATTTGGTTAGTCTAACTAAAATTTGATCATTCCAACCAAAATATTTGGTTGGAGCTGTATTAACCAAAATTTAGTTGTTTGAACAAAACAGTTTTTTCCGTGTAGAACTATTTGAACTTTTCAGATCAAAAGTAAAAAATAATATTTAGCAATACTGCAAATAGTTAATCATCCAAATCGTTATAATAAAGAAAAACCATACTTACTGTATTTGAAGAATGCTCTTGTAGTAAGGAGAAAACAAATATTAAAACAAAAACTAATTCCTTAATTTATAGGTTTGTTTCCCAAAGGGATGTATACTGTATAGGTCTACTTTATCTTACTGAAGAAAAAGTATTTTATCTATTTGTAACAAGTTTTTATTCATAAAAAAGCGTATTTATCTTTTTAACAGCAAAGTTTCAAATAGTTATTTTAGAATATTAATTTTTGTAAATATTTGAAATCAAATATTAAATTTATTTTCTCTTACCCTACCATACCATTTGTGTTTTCCCAGCAGCGTCTTCGAAATAATTTATATTTAAATTAAATTTACATAGTTTCAGATAAAATGAAATTCATAAAAAATATCACATTATCTGAAAACTCTAAATCATATTTTAGCTTCATTCTAACAATAGTATTGAATAAGATATAAAATTTTTGTTTTGATAAACAAGATTAGATTTTGGACGACAGTGGAAGTTTAACAAAATATTTGTTAACAGTAAGTAATTTAATTTCAAAGAAAATATTTTTCGTTGGAAAATAAACAAATTTAAATGCTTTTTAAATTAAAATCGTACCCTGAAGTGGTTCTTTTTCACGCTACCGCTTCTAAGGTATTTAATAATAAAATATTTTAAAAAGTAAATTTTCCCTTAACTAAGAAAATGCAGTTAGTTATTTATTTAATAAGACAAATCTATATGTTTTAAAATAAAAAATTCTCTTGGAAAACTTTGAGAAGCATTCATTTTTTCATTCCACTCTTTCATCATGTTTCGATAAAGCAACAAAATTTAATTTGAGGTTTACATATTTATCTAAAGAATTGTGCCAAAAACTAAAGCATAGTCTAAATTATTAAAATAACTTCATTAATTTTGTTTGTGTATCATTTATTAAAAGTGATTTATAAGCGTTTAGGTTTACAAATTAATAGAAAATACAGCTTTAAAAAATTCAAATATTTTTTTCTGTGTTCAAATTTATTACGCATGATATTATACCTACGTACTAATTTAAAAGTACTTTCTATTATTATATCCTTTACACATTCCATATCTGGCGGTATTTGAGAAATTTTGACAAAGATATAATAGGGATAATCAGCTTAGCTAATAATCATATATATATAGACCATGATTGAACTTTGATAAAATTAACTATGTAATACAAAAGTTACAGCATGTTGTATTATCCCAAAGAGCTAAAAAAATGTATAGACCACCATCGAAGTTTACTAAAATAAATTCGACTGCATCTAAGTTACCAAGCGCATTAGAATATTGATATATATATAGAAATCTACTGAGTGTCTTAAAATTTTCGTAAAATTAATTCTGAAAGTACTCTTTTATATTTTCGAAATCTAGAGCTTCAGAAAAACTCAGACAATAGAGTTGAGACGTTGCATTTTCTAATAGAAAACCGATTCTTAATATTTTTTGTTGTGTATAAATATCACATGTATGGAATGCTGCTCATATATGTATAAAAAATATAATAAACGGATAAAAAAATTTCGGGATTAAAAAAACCATTTTTAAAAAGTAGGTCAAGTGGGATATCATTTATTATGCACTTTTTATTTCTTAATTTAATGACTCCACTAGAAAATTGGTGCGATCATTTGTTATAAAGCTACGGTAGGTTTTTGTGAAAACAAAAGTCGAAAGTTTACTTCAATGCAAGTAAGAAGAATGGAAGTTTTTTCAATGGAAGATTTTTATAATAACAACCATTAACGGAAATTTGATAAAATCTTCGTTTTGGCACTAGAAATGAAGATCCGATGAGTCACCCAAAATTAAAATTGTTTTCTATTTTTTTTGGGGGGGGGGGATATCAAATGGAGGGTACATTTTAACTCAAGGAAGGGATAAAGCTACTTTTTTAAAAAAATATGTCAAGATCTTATGTATATGTTATCTTATGTTATGTGTATGTCTTATGTGTATGACTTATGTTATGTGTATGATCTTATGTTATGTATTTTTAAATTCATAATCAAATGACACCATCCGCCAGTCGATAGGATCATTTGCTACAAAGTTACCTTAGGTTTTATGAATATAAAATCGAAAATTTTACTTTATTATTGAGCACAGCTTTCTTACATTTATTTTACGTCCAAAACATGTCCTTTATACCATATTAAATAATACCAAAGTTATTAAAAGTTAATAAAATAGCAATAACCAAAATCAGAGTCATCTGAGTGTTCTTCAAAGTTGTGAAAATCCATATATTCATAATTTTGTATTCATAAGACCAATCATGGCTTTGTATTCATAAATACTTTCGCACTTAGTATCGAATGATCGAATCGACTTTCGGATGGCGTCACTGGATTCAGAATTTAAAAACGCATAATAAACCATAACACTCGACCTATTTAAAAAAAGTTTATTTCTCCCATCTGAGTTTTAATGCCTTTCTTTTTCCCTCCCATAACAGCGTAAAACAATTTTAATCTTTAAGGACTCTTTGGATCTTCATTCCTACTGCCAAAATAGAGTTATTTCCAAAATTTCGTGAATGGGCGTTGTTGCTGTATAAACGTCTTTTACCTACGCTGAAGTCTAACTTTCGACTTTCTTTCATAAAACCTGACGTAACTTTGTAACAAATGATCTTATCGGCTTTAGGATGGTGTCATTCGTTTCGGAATGAAAAAATATACAGGGTGTCCACTCTCAACGGTGTCCAATGGCTAATTCCAAAACTATTTGTCATAGACATATAGTTCCAATTACATAAATGTTTTAAATGAGGTAAAGAAATATTTTAAAAGCGATTTGGGTCAATAAAAACAATTCTTAAAAAATTACGAAATCTAAATTTTTGTACGATCCCCCGGTCCTATAAGTTATACTTAGTAAATTTTTCCTATTACCCAGACAAGTAAGACAAAAAAAGTCCCGTTGATATAATACTAAGATTGGCCGAATTATGAAACTTTAAAAATGCATGACTGAGGCCACTTTTATGCACCTGAACACAGATGAGTTCCGCCATGCTTTGAGGGATCATATACCTATTGCTTAAAGTAATCGAAGAACTTATTCCATGTGTATCTGTGCTTTGAAAAACATCGTACAAGCATTATGATTGAGTTAACTTTTATTGAGTTTCAGATTGACTAAAATAATTATATTTCAACATATATTTTATTTTGTAAATTTTTGAGACTGCGAGATTCACAAAATTATGTTATTTTTATAAGTTTTTATTTAACTTCAAGGATCGTATGTATGTTTTTCCAGTTCAAAATCTGTACTCGAAGCTTAACTCCCTTTTAAATACTCGATCGAGATTAAATTTTATGTACTGACGTAAACCCGATAACAATCTAATATTATGATTTTTGGTGGTTACCATTAATACTTATTTTACAGGATAACACAAAAAATTTCGGATAGATTACCGCCAAGAAGTTAAAGGGAAAAGTTTTAGATTAGATAAATAAGACTGCGATGGTTGTGTTTCTTAACTTTTATGTATTTTTTAGCACTGAATCCGAAAGTTACCTTAATTTTTAACAATCATGTCTGTATTTTTCGCAAATTATGAATTGCCAAAGTTAAAAAAGAACAAAAATTGGATACTATAAAATAGAGGAGATGACTGTATTTTTTAACTTTTGATAATTGATTTTTATGCACTTTTAGCACTGAATTTGAAACTTACCTTCATTTTTAACCATCATAGTAGGAGAGCTGTTGAACATTTTTGAGTAGGTATTTGAGGCACCCTGAAAATTTGTGCAGCACTTCTTTTGTAATGCCTGAATACAAAATCGAATGTCTGGCTGAAGCATCGTGGACCAAAACCTGTGCCAGACACGTGTCAAGTGCCATTTTTTGACACTACCCCAAAAAAGTATTTGAGGCACGCTGAGATTGAAACAGAATAATATTTATACTTAGAAAAAAATATTTTGAAAATGACAGACACTTTAGTCGGCCCAAAAACTGTGCCAGACACGTGTCAAGTGCCATTTTTTGACTACCCAAAAAAGGTATTTGAGGCACGCTGAGATTGAGGCACAATAATATTTATGCTTAGAAAAAAATATTTTAAAAATGACAGACACTTTAGTCGGCACAAAAACAGTGCCAGACACGTGTCAAGTGCCATTTTTTGATTGGCACAGGTTTTGGGCCACGATCCTTCAGCCAGACATTCGATTTTGTATTCAGGCATTACAAAAGAAGTGTTGCACAAATTTTCAGGGTGCCTCAAATACCTTCCCTAAAATGTTTAACAGCTCTTGGACTATCACGTTAGAATTTTTTTGCAAATCGTAAATGTCAAAGTTAAAATATAGCAAAAATCTGATACTAGAAAACAAATGTAAAACTTTTTTTATTTAATTTGCTTTTATTTGTTCAGTAATTTATCCAATTTTTCGGCTTAAGCTGAGATTCTTATAGCTAAATAGCTGAGGGGTACGATGAAGTGGGGGAGAAGGTTCAATTTTAGCTTTGAATTTTTTATCTTTGAAAATTAAAATTTGCGAAAAATCCTGACGTGATGGTTAAAAATAAAGGTCATTTACGGATTGAGCTGTAAAAAATACATAAAAATCGATTATCAAAAGTTGAAAACACAACTATGACATCTATTTTATAGTATCAAATTTTCGATATATTTGAATATTGTAACTAATTTTTCTTTTTTTAACTTTAAAATTCACAATTTACAAAAATCTTTACGTGATGATAAAAAATGAAAGTCCATTTCAGATTTAGCGGTACAGAATACACAACAAATCAATTATCAAAGGCTAAAACTGTTAATTTTCATAATTTTATTTAACAAAAATTCTGTTTTTTCCCCCTTGTTATAACTCTCTATTCTGAAAAAAAGTAACTACCGCTGTCGCCGCCGCCGCCGCCGGTTTTGATTTTTCTGTGACCGGAGGCCTTTCTTCGTTAATATTAACGAAAATAATGCATACAAAAATATGAAAATCGGTGGTTTTATACAGAAATGTTTGATAAACACGCTGATGCAGACAGTCTTCAAATCGAAGAATTATTTTAAGAGTTATTTAATGCTAAATTTGGACAAAATCTTTCCACTAAAAAAGTTTTATAGCAGCAAAAACTATACATGACAGTGTGATCATTTTTATATCATTTTATGCGTTAGAATTTGCCGGAGTGCAGATTGCATTATTTTTTTTATTTTGACTCATTTTTTCAGGTTTTATTTCTATTTTAAATTCAAATTTTCAGCATTTCTAGAGATATTTTTTACAGATTTCAGAAAATTGTACTAATTTAAACTGTTGCCAACTGTATAAAAAGCGCAAGCAATAATGTTTGCTTCAAATTAAAAATTTATTTACACGTGACTATTATAAACAGGAAAAAAACTTTCAAATTAGAATTAAATAATTACGTATAAAAAGCAGGAACTTATTAAAAATTACGTCATAAAAAGTATACACGTGAATTTTAAAAGAGAAAGGATATTGTAAAATAATAAATTCATTAACATGCGTTAGAAGTCTTAGGAGAAATTACGTCATATTTACGTCACATTATAGTTATTACATAAAATGAACACAAAATAATATTGCAAAAAAGTTTAAATTTAGAAATTGCGCTAGACATTTATTTGATATTTTGAGAATTAATTTAAAATGTCTCATTTAAAAGAACTTTCTTTTCGCTTTGTTAAAAAATACCAGGAGACAAAGACTCTCTTTACTTAATTCCTAAATTAAAACTTAATTATTTAGCTTATTTTGAAATGTTGTTACACGTGTATATACGTCATCAAGTTATTTTTATTTCGACGTTTTATTTGTGTTTTTATTAATGTTGTACGAATTTATTTGTTCTTTCGTTATTTAAAATAAAAATTACATCAATTTGTATAATTTGGCGAGTGGTTTGGCGATTTATATAATTTGGCGAAATTGGTCGACAGGATAATCAAGTAGTACCGCAGCGGATTTGGCGTTAAAATTCCCCAATCAAAGAGAAATGAATAGAAATTCGTTTATAGGGAGATCGCCACTGTTTTTTAAATTATAATTCAATCTTTCGAAATCTTTTTAAAGCCGATCAAATTAGCGTGCATTTAGAGTCTGCGGTGTCTGGACGGGGGTTGGCGAGCGTAGCTCGTAGGGGGCCGAGCACCCTAGTGTTTATTAAAAATCGTATATTTTGCATTCATATGTCAGAATGAGTAAAGATTTCAAATTTATATTGCAATGTTAATTTTACTCTCAACCATTTTTTTAATATATCTGATGAAATTATGTTTCTACTAAATTTGTGAATGACCCCTAAGTTGCAGCAAAAAATTTGCTCCAACTTTAAACAGTTATTTCTCGGTCAATTTTAATCGTGGAATAACGGGAATTTTTTTTTGTCTTACTTGTCAGTGTAACAGGAAAATTTTACTAAATATAACTTATAGGACCTGGGGACCGTATAAAAATTTAAATTTCGTAATTTTTTAAGAAATGTTTTTATTCACCCAAATTGTTTTTAAAACATTCCTTTACCTTATCTAAAACATTTTTTGTAATTGGAACTATATGTCTATGGCTAACGGTTTAGGAATTAGCCATTGGACATCGTTGAGAGTTGACACCCTGTATAATGAATGATACTCCACGTGACCTACTAAAACATTGAGTTTCCATCTATTTGGGTTAAAATAATCCGCTTTAGCACTTCTCCCCCCTAAAAAAAACATGGTAAAACAACTTAATTTTTTCGAGACTCATCGGATCTTCATTTATTGGGGCTGGTCGATATGATGTGGACTGTAGACGTTAATTTTCTTTTTAATTGATTTTATTCACACTTAACACTGCACAAGACACTTACACAACATAAATTTCACAAACTTGAATAAATTGAAAATCATAATTAATATCCATCGCGTAGTTTGGATGGAGTGTTTTTAGAGACGTGTTGATGCTTTGACGATCAACAGCTTAACTAACTTTTTTACAGACTGCTCGCTAGGGGGAAGCTCGTTCTATTTCCGGAACGGAACATGCCACCCGGGGATGAAATATGACATATTTCAGCAATTAATATAAACATAATACAATAGATAACTAATTAACACAACAAATGATACCAAAATACAAAATACTAATATACAAAACAATCAGGATAATTACTTAAAAATAATATTTATAAGAAATACAATGATGCATAAACATTATTTAAGAGTCCTTAATGGGCAACAGGCACACTTTTGAGATGCCTCTTAAAAATATACCACATGCAGTTTTGACTTTGACTGCAGGAACCCTATTGTCCCTGCCTGGAATTATTTCCAGAATTCGGGCTAGAGCCCACTTACATGGTGGGAGATTTTCTTCTTTTAATAACACTAAAGATCCTAACTTTATGTTTTCTTTTGTAAATTGCCACTTACCGCGCTGCTGCAAGTGATTTAAGTAGTCAATAGACCAACGTTTCCAAATGCATTGAACATATTTGGTAATTAATTGCCAATGGGTTAATCTATTTTCAGAAATATTTATACCATTAGGCTCTGGAATACTATTAATGGGTCTGCCAATTAAAAAATGCCTTGGCGTAAGCACTTCAAACTCATTTATGTCATCAGAAAGCGGAAATAAAGGTCGGGAATTTAGGATCCCCTCAATTTGGACTACTAGAGTTTCAAAGTCCTCTAGAGTAATTTTATTATTACCTACGGCTCTAAGCAAATGATGTGTGAAGGACTTAACGCCAGCTTCCCATAGACCGCCAAAATTAGGAGATCGTGGTGGGATAAATTTCCAAGTTATGAATTCTTCGGCAAAGAAATTTGATAATTCATCGTTAGGAGTGGCCAATAATTTCTTAAAGTTATTTAATTCTGTTGACGCACCTTTAAAATTAGTGGCATTGTCAGAAGTTGGCGTATTTACTTTGCCTCTCCTGGCACAAAATCTTTTAAGCGCAGCGATGAATGCAGCAGCGGATAACTCGCTTACTATCTCTAGATGAATAGCCTTGGTAGCCATGCATATAAATATGGCCACATAACTTTTGGAATAAGTGCCCTTTCTCTGATTTTTGTACTTAATGTGGAAGGGGCCACAAAAATCGACACCTGAACTGAGAAACGTGTGGTTAGGTGTTACGCGTTGCGATGGGAGGTCTCCCATTAACTGATCTAGCGTTTTGGGGTTATGCCTGAAACATGTGACACAAGTGTGCACTGTTTTTCGGGCAATGCTTTTAGCCTTTATAGGCCAATATTTCATCCGCACTTGATGAACTAATCCCTGAGCACCTATGTGAAAGTACTTTTTATGAAAGTACTCAAAAATTAATTTAGTGAGCTTATGATCACCGGGCAGAATTAATTGGTGCTTAGCATCAAAAGGCAAGTCAGAATTGATTACTCTGCCCCGTACACGAAGTAATCCACATTTGTCAATGAAGGGGTCTAATCTCTTTAACTTACTGGAAGAAGGAACAGTTTGTCCCTTTCTGAGTGCTGCTAATTCAGGAGCGAACTTACCTTCCTGGGCCTTTTTTACTAAAAATTGTAAACTATTTTGTAACTCAATTCCTGTGACCTGCTTCCGTTTTATATCTCTATGGCGGCTGTTATTGATGAACCTAAAAATAAAACTACATATTCTAATTAATTTAAGAAAATTATTAGAAGAATTATATAAACCATTAAAAAAATCGTTAGAGTCCTTATGGATAGTCAATAAATTAAAATAAGTTTTTAGTTCATGATCACAGTCAATGTCCTTGAGTTTAGGAAATTGTTTGGGAACTATAATTTCCCTTTGAAGAAATTCCGGACCAAACCACCACAAATCATTATTGATCAGATCCTTGGCTGTTGCACCTCTGGAGATGATATCTGCTGGATTGGATTTTGAAGATACATGGTTCCAGTGATAATTCTCAGAAATAGACTGGATCGTGATGACTCTATTGGAAACGAAAGTTTTAAGTTTGTGGGGTGGTGTGTTAAGCCAAAATAGAACAATCGATGAATCTGTCCATAGCCACACCTTTTCAAAGCATAGCTGTAGGATGGGAATTATTTTTTGAGCCAGTTTTGCCAAAAGTAGAGCTGCACACAACTCTAGTCGCGGGATGGTCATTGGCTTTAGGGGGGCCACACGGGACTTGCTGCACAAAAGATTAGACTTGAACTGTCCAGTTGTGGAGAGAGATCTTATGTAGATGGCTGCTCCATAGGCCTTTCCAGAAGCGTCTGAAAATCCGTGTAAATCTAGACCTGCAATGTTGTCAGACAAAACATATCGTGGAATTGTAAGATGATTCCTTTCTGTCAATTTAATCAGAAAATTTTGCCATTCCCGAAGAGAACTGGCAGGCAGATGTTGATTCCAATTTATCTTTAATTCCCATAAATGTTGCATGACAATTTTTGCTTTGGTTAGAATAGCGCCAATTAGGCCTAAGGGATCGTAAATTTTAGCAATTTGTGCCAAAACTTCTCTCTTAGTATAAACATCTTTGGGTTCGATACTAATTTTAAAAGTAAAATGATCTGATTCATGTTTCAAAAGCATCCCTAAAGTTTTTACAGAAATTTGCTGCGAGTGTTCGTCAAATGCATATTCTGATATGGCTGCGTTTTGTAATAATTCAGGATGATTAGAAACCCACTTGTGTAGCTCCATCCCTCCTCTTTTTAAGATCAGAATTAGTTGAGAGTGCAAGTCCTGTGCGTCTTGTAAGGAACCTGCACCAGATAAACAATCATCAACATACATGTCGTTATGAATCACTTCTGCAGCTTTTGGAAAATCTTTTCTTTCTTCATCAGCAAGAGCTTTCAACGTTCGCGTGGCAAGAAAGGGAGCACTAACAGTGCCATATGTAATCGTGTTGAGTTCATACAGTCGACGCTCGTTTTTACGAACTCGTAGGGAACACCCAAATAGTTCGTAAAATAGAAAGTTCGTAAAATAGAAAAACACCAAAAATGATATGAATACGTACATTATTTATGTCTATTTTTATCAAACTACCCCCTCTTCATGGATGAAGCAGTATTTCAAGATTATTTATTATTTAATAAAGTAATACATGTATTTTTAAATATACAAGAAATAAAAGCAAATGCACAAAAAATAATTTTAGTACACAGAAACATACGTTACCATGCTTTGAAAATATTACACATGAAAACGCAGACTGTATTAGTACTGAGTAGATGAAAATACATAGATGAAAACATAAGATAAAAAATTAGGAATGGAAATAATCATCTTTTTTTAAAAAATCACATTTTGAAAAATATATGTTTCTATTTTATCTATGGAAACCTTTACTACCTTTACCTTTCACAGTTATTGTTTCCTCCACTACTTGAAATTGTTGCTGTGCCCCCTCCCTACGAAAGAGATTGGGGAAAATCAACACATTCTTCGACTGTACCTAATGTCTCATTGTACCTGTATAGAGTTTAACTGACGTTGGCACTTCATTCTGATACTTAAAAATAATAATAATAATAATAATAAAAAAAAAAAAAAAAAAAAAAATCAGAAGTACGAAAATTGAGTTCGCAAAAAAGAGATTTTCATAATCTGTAGTTCGTAAATGGGAGCGAAAAATTACATTGATTCTATAGGAGTGTAATCGGGACCACTCTATAGTTCGTAAAATCGCAAGTGTTCGTGAAAAAGAGGTTCGTAAAAACGAGAGTCTACTGTATATTTTTATCGGGTCGTCCGTACTGGACTTCCAAAGAATTTTTTGCAAATTTCTCTGTTATGGGTCAATCAGTATCTGCCTGTACATTTTCTTAATGTCTGCACAGAATGCATATTTGTGGGTACGGAATCTGGTTATAATCGAAAATAAATCTTGCTGAATCGTTTCCCCATTTAATAAAATAGAATTAAGTGAATAACTACTAGATGTATTTGAACTTGCATTGAACACAACTCTCAGGGGAGTGGACATTTTTTCTGGTTTATACACAGCATGATGTGGAATGTAATAAGACAGCTTATTTTCGTTTTCATTTTTAATTTGTGTCATATGCCCCAAAGTTTCGTATTCTTCCATAAAAGCTGTATATAAATTAGCCATTGTTTTATTTTTATCTAATTTAGCCCATAAACTATTTAATCGCCTAGCTGCAATTTCTCTAGAACTTCCTAACACTGATTCTGCATTTTCTTTCAATGGTAGCTGTACTGTAAATCTACCGGTGTGATTGGGCGGCCATCCTCGCGTTTATAGGTTCTTCTAAAATGTTCCTCACAAAATATTTCTTTATCCCCTTTGACAGTTTCTTTATTATCCCCAGGTAAAGATTCTATTTCAAAAAATTTCTGTAAAGTATTGTCTAAGCTATTTTCAGTTAAGAGGCAACAATATGACTTATTTTTAACTTGTGGAAGTGAACCTGCGATTATATACTCAAATACTGTATTCTGTAACATACAATTAGCATTTGCTAAACGAATTTGCTCACTCTTTAAAATGTCAAAAAATACCTCGCTACCAATCAATGCATCAACCTGACCAGGTATATGAAAATTATTGTCCGCTAATTCTATGTAGTTAGGGATGCATAAGTTTGAAATGTCTAATCTTTCAACAGGAATATTGTTTGTAATTTTTGGTAGAACTGCAAACTCTAATGTTTTAGAAAATGTTCCTTTTTCATTTGATATTTTTGCATTGATAATGTGCTTGATTTCCTGTGATGACTCGTTAATACCGGAAATGACGCCTTTGAATGGTTTTGGTTTTAGATTTAATTTCTTGATTGCGCTCTTACTTAAAGCGTTAATCGAAGACCCATTATCTAAGATTGTTCTTAATCTAATTTTATTTCCATACACATCTGTTACTAAAATTATTGCTGTGTTTAATATTGCGCAATTTCTTTTATCTTCTAGTAACAAATTGGAACCAATTAATGGCGTTTCTTTATTATCAGATTCAGAATTGCTTATTTGTTTGTTTTTAACAAACTCGTTATTTTTATTTATTATTGCCGTTTCTGACATCATATTTTCATTTACTTCACATAGTAAGGTGTTATGTACTAATTTGCATCTCCTACAGGTAAATTTAGAATTGCATTGACCTTGATGTAATCGTAAACAATTTGAACATAATTTAGTCTTACTTACAATCATTTTCCTTTCACGAATACTCATGTTTAAAAAAAGCAGAACATTTGAAAAGGGGGTGAGGCGAATTGCATAACACACATGGCTTTACATTATTTTTATTATCGTTGATAAAAAATGATCTGGATATATTTACTGCGTAATTGTTCTTAGATTTCGAAGGCTTCGTTTGAGACGTGTTGCCGTCATTCGAAAGTTTTATCGCTTCTAAAACTAAGCATCTTTTTTCCAAAAAAGAAATTAAAGGATCAAACCTCGGAATATCTGAGTTTTGAAGAGATAATTCAAACTGCTTTTGAGTTTCGTGATGCATTTTTTTCAGAATTATATTTATGAATACACTTTCTGATAAATTATTTTGTGTGTATTCCATAATTTTTAATTTTGAGTGCGCGAATGTTTTTGTTAATACAATCAATTAAATTACGCAATTATTTAGGGGGATTCATATTGCATTTTTTCATAATTTAAAATTGCAGAAATATGTGAATCGATTATCAATCTTTTATTTTCGTGTCTGTGTATCAGAGCTTGAAACAATAAATTGAAATTATCATCAGGTGATTCTAAATGTTTAGCTTCGTTTTTTAAAGAAGATTTTAAATAAAATAGCTTCTGATTATTATCTAATTGAGGATTGTTAACAATCAAGTTAGTAAACTGCGTTTTAAAATTAGCAAAATCACAGTAATCACCTCCGAATGAAGGCAGCGGTATTTCAGGGAGGCGCACCTTTGTTTTGTTTTCATTTGAATGATCATTAATTTTTACACTTGCGATATTACATTTATTTTCAAAAGATGCTAATAAAACTTTTAATCTTACCTCTACTTGTTCGAGCCTTTCATTAGCAGTGTCAATATCCTCCTCTATATCTTGCACTTGTTGCGCAGATAATTCTTGGATGTCAAAATACTGTTCTCTAATTTCCTCTAATTTATTTTGAAGAGCTTCTGTCTTTTTTAATTTTACTTCTAATGTGCTCACATTCGTTGTTTTTATATCGGTCTTATCTGTTATATCTTGTGATAGCAGCCTTTACGGTGCCTTTTAATCGATTAAGCTTATCCATAGTAGCTCTCCGGCTCGACGGACCACAATGGTCGATATGATGTGGACTGTAGACGTTAATTTTCTTTTTAATTGATTTTATTCACACTTAACACTGCACAAGACACTTACACAACATAAATTTCACAAACTTGAATAAATTGAAAATCATAATTAATATCCATCGCGTAGTTTGGATGGAGTGTTTTTAGAGACGTGTTGATGCTTTGACGATCAACAGCTTAACTAACTTTTTTACAGACTGCTCGCTAGGGGGAGCTCGTTCTATTTCCGGAACGGAACAGGGGCCAAAACAAAGTTCTTCGCAAATTTTAGTGAATGGCCATCAATTGTCTCTGAATAAGCATATTTTGCCTGTACTATATGGCCTCTTTTATTTTAATAATAAAAAAAAAAATCAGCACTCGATTGCGTAACATTTTGGTGCTTCTTATTGAAAACGAGAAATCTAAATGGGCATATGTTTAAGATCACCGTTGAATATCTGAAACTCAGTATTATTTATGCATTGTCAGTTTTTAGACTTTACCCCTAAAAATACTGAATCATACAATCCAATTCTAAATGAAAATTAACAATGGAACTGTTTAAAACTCCGTACTTAATCTCTAAGAAAAAGATTTCTTTATACTTAATTGTAATCTTTCATTTATGCTACTGTTCGTCAGGTTGAATTTGTGATAAATTCGACAATGTCATTTCATATCATTCTATCATGTCCTCCACTCCTTGATTTCTAATTAATATGTAATTAGAACATTTAACTAAATATTTGACTCCAAATTTGGAAGCCCAAAAAAATATCATGTTCATCGTCAACATTGCTGCAAGGCATTTTCTGCAAGGACTGTTATTTACATGTGATTATTCTAAATACATTTTCACAACAGTAATACTGTCTGTCAGCAGATGCAATTCCTAAACTTTATCAACAGTATAATTTTGCAATATTTTTTTACATTTTACCACTTATTTTCTTTTTATTAAAAATATGAGAAACTCAAATTATTAAGGAATAACAATTTTCCCACCATATTTGTGAACTTAAATTTAAAAATGTACAGTCATGGGAAACAAAGCAAACCCCCTTTACCAACTCTGCAGCAAACTATATTAGAAGGAAGTTACTGGTACCAAACAAATGGAAATAATGTCTACTTTTAAATGATGTATATAAAATTTGCTTAGGGAGCCATATAAAAATCAAAACCAGCTGAAACTTTTTTTTTTTTTTTGACAACCAAGTTTGCCAAGCTGTAGGCTATCCAATTGAACACCCTGTTGCAGTTGCTAATGCTGTCTATTGTTGTTCGCCTGTCAGCTCTAACCATTTACTCAACCTTCCGCACTGTTTCTTCTGTCGCAATCTCAACAGGACGACCACTTCGTTCTTCATCAACAACATTTGAAAGCCCCTGCTCATCTTGTACAACTGTTGTCTCATAAATTCGAAATTGCTATCTTACAGTTAGACTGTGCTGACAGCTATTGGCATATTTGGAAACAATTTACTACTAATTTCCGACCTCTCAATCGGTTTGTGACCTACTTACTAACTTTCCCTCGTATATGCATTGCTTTTGAATTTCTCTGATATTTTAATTTAAATTTGACATTAATCTTTGTTCCAAATTCACATATCTGTCAAGTTCCACAACATTTATGGAACCATTCATTTTTAAATTAATTTTAGCCTTATGAAATCGCAGTTCTTTTATTCGATGAAGGGAAGATTACTTTACCAAATTAGTGGTGACCAAAAAAAAGCGCAGTAATTAGCACCTATAAATTTATACAGTTTATAATTGAGTAGAGTTCATCACCGATTTCTATTTTGTAAACAACATGCTGTTTAGTAATCAAAAATGCTTTTGCAGATATCCATATTAGGCTTAAGTTTTCTTTAAAGAATCAGAGGTTGATTTGGTCGACTTCGTTTTGAGAATAATTCGATTTTTAGAATAAAATAAATAAAATGGTTGTAGAATATTGCTTAAGATAGGGAATAATTTAATAAACTAGGAGTGTAGAATCGTTTTAGAAAAAAGAATTATAGAATAAATTTAATAAAGCGCGTAAATTCAATTTTCATAATATATGTATGTATATGTGTGTGTATGTGTATATATTATATACATAAAAATGACCGTTATAAGGATCTTCTCTAATTAAAACAGTAATCACGTTCAAACTAACATACAAAAATATAGCAAAATTCCCTCCGGTTCAAACCTTTTCTTCTGTTTAGTTGAAACGTAAAAAAGAGTTTCGCGCTGTAAAAAGAGAAAAAACTCTATGAAGTTTTTTAAACATTTTTTTTAATAATTTAAGCACGGTCAATTTGTAAAAGAAAATTTGTGTGCGTTATCCGATGAGCAGTACGCATTAAGCGGTGTCCTTAGCATTAATTGTAAATAGAAAATGATTTGGTAAAAATAAAATGCCCTCTTTAACTGTATATACGATATACGTATTAGGGAAGATTCTACATTTTTGTCGCGTAAATGTGTAGAGTGTGTAAATTGTTGTCGTAAAACAACTTTGTGATATTCCGATTCCTTACAGTATTTTTTGTTCGTTGAACATAACAATATTTGAAAATGTTATTGTTTTTTTCTAGAAACCATGTTTTTTAAACTGGAGGACCAGTTTTTTCAAGAACGTTCTTCGATACGACTGTTTTTCCTCATATTTTGTTTGAAAGAAACGTAATCTTTTTTTTTTCTTTGGAGCTTATACTTCTTTTTTATTGATTATTTTTTTTCAAGCTCGCAAATTTGTTTTTTTTAAAGGCGAACAAATGATATTTTTTGTTCCAATTGACGTCATTTTATCGAAAATAAACTTTTTAAGCTAAAAGTT
This sequence comes from Maratus speciosus, assembly GCA_963932465.1. NCBI lineage: Eukaryota > Metazoa > Arthropoda > Arachnida > Araneae > Salticidae > Maratus > Maratus speciosus. Next base: position 507,885,582 of record OZ010786.1, on the reverse strand, counting down.
AATATATGACTTAAAAAATTCGTTGTTTTTTATAATTTGGCAACAACAATTTATTTCAGATGCTTGAGACTAGAGAAAAACGTCAGCCCAATTCGGAAATTCAATGCGCGCACCTTCAGATATTTGCCATCGCATAAGGCGAATTTTCATTTTTTTACATTTAAATAATTTAAATATATAAGTGACATGTCAATAAATATAATGCAAAAAGTTCGAAGTTGATAACTGTTATCTTTGTAACCAAAAATAAAATCGTAAATATCACATAAATTTTGGGCAGAAGTAGAAACGCCACTTAAGCGAAAACACATGGACGATTGTCCACTGTATATGAAAGTGCTGCGCGTGCAAAAGTAACTCCTAATAAAATACACCTACGCTATATGGCCATTAATCGCCAGACACTTTCAATATTAGACATTTTTTCGAATATTTAAAAATATATTTGTCGGATTTTTCTCTGAAACTTCAGGATTATGAAGAATATGTTACACGTCGTATTTATCAATGGCGATTTGATCAGAAGGGTAATTAGGGGGCAAATGAAAAATCAAACAAAAATATTAATTTTTGGGATATCCCTGTAAAATAAAACGCACGAAATGATCTATCGCTGTAGCTAATGAGTGTATGGATATTGTACAATATACATGTATTCATTTGTGAAAGAATAGAACTTTTATTCATGAAGACATATCGACTATTTTTTTAAGTTTAAAAAAAAAATTGCATAATTTTTGTTCATATCATGCAGGGCATTTTACCAAATTTAATGCCAGTTTCGGAAAATTTGACAAAATGTAGTAGAAATAATATAGTGCAATTGGAATGTAAGTATGATAAATATTTGATGGAATATGAGCAGTTGTAAGAAATATTTTTCATCTGCGAATGCGCGCACGATAAAAATATTTTTTTTTACTATAATTTGATAGCCAACTTATTGGTGCAACTCATCAAAAAAAGCCAGTCAAATATCGTGAAAATTCAGAAAGATATCGGTAATATAGTGAGCGAATTATTAGTTGCTCTCTAAAAGCTGTTGAATGATAAGGGATTTTACACAAATTGTCATTTTTTATTATCTGGCTTTCAGCTAAAGAGTTTGTGCTTAATGAATGTCGACGAGCAAATTTAGAAGAAATGCTTAGATTATGACACTTTTTTTTTTCTTGGAATAGGCTCGTTCTGATGATTTTCCAAGAAAAACCTGAGGCAACAGAAAATGAAAAGTAAAAATTAAAAACGAAAATTTATGAAAAACCCCTTATCATTGAGCCGTTTTTAGAAAAATAAATATCAACTCAGTCTATCGCCGATATCTTTCTGAATTTTTATGATATTTGACTGGCTTTTTTATGTGTTGCACTATAGAGCTGATTATCAAATAATGAAAAAATATATATTTTTTCTATCGTGCGCGCATGCGCAGATAAAAAATATTTCATACAACTGTTTATATTTCATCAAATATTTAATATATTTACATTTTAATTGCACTATATTCTTTCTACAACATTTTGTCAAATTTTCTGAAACTGGCATTAAATTTGGTAAAAGAAAAAATATGCAAAAATATTTTGAACTAAAATCAATATACCTACATGAATATACGTTCTATTCTTCCACAAATAAATATATATACTGTACAATATCCATATATTCGTAAGCTATAGCGATAGATCATTTCGTGCATTTTAATGCACAGGATGATACCAAACCTCATTTTTTCTTTGATTTTTTTTTTGTTGGTCACCTAATTATCCTTCTGATCAAATGAACTTTGATAAATATGAAGTCGAACATATTCTCCATAATCCCGAATTTCCAGAAAAATCCAACAAATATATCTTTAAATATTCGAAAAAGCGTCTAAAATTAAAAGTGTCTGGCGATTAATGGCCATATAGTGTATACTTGTTTAAGTGTAAGCCCATGCACACATTATTTAACTCAATGCCATAAATGGCACCTGTCTGAAACCTTTTCTAGATTGCTACATTCACCAAATGTGTATAATTGGATGAAAAATGTTTTATTTCTACAGATTCTTGAGACTGGCTGTCACACAGCATACATTTTAAGCATATTTAATGCTTTATCACAGTACCGTGATTGTTTGTAATTACAAATGATCCGGGTTATAGAAAATTCATGATTCCTAAGCCTAAAATGATTCGGATACCAGATTTTTTTTTCTTTTAAATATTCAATTTATTTGACAAAATTTTGAATATAAATATGGCGACCGTTAATTTAAAATATAAAAATAAATTTAAAAAATCAAAAACCGAACTGCAAACAAACTAATTAATTATTTCTCATCAATGTGAAACAATTTTTTATATTACTTACCTATTTTTTTATTTACTTGTATTAAGGACTTTTGATTTGTGTTTAATTGTTGGTTCCTATCTATAAACATTGTTTTGATGAGGCCTCTAGATGTCTATGAAGGCTAGAGGCTGAAGGCTAGTCCAGGTTGTGTAATATTTAAACGGAGCTTCTGACACTAAAATAGTCAATGAAACATCGTCTTCATTTTTAAAGACCTATACTGATTAGAGTGCGTAATTTTTTTTTTTTGTCTGTAAGCCATTTGTATTTTACGACCACCATTTTGAATTTATAAAAACAAAACCTAGCCTATAACCCTCGGACGGTTAAGACGAATGGATAGAGACATCATTCATTAAAATCCATCCAGTGGTTGGGATGTTTCGAGGGTATAAAGAAATTCACATACCCAAATACACGTGAAACACATAACCCTTCTTTGCAGCCGGGTAAAAAAAGAGACATTTAAATTCCTTCAAGCATCGAAAACATGAAATTACATATGCTTATTTGTTTATTTTTGTATACAGGGGGATTCACTCCCGCATGTACACACAATGAGGGGTGATACAGCTCACTAAAACAAATATTTTTTGTATGGAAAAGCTGGTTCGCGATCTACTTATTCAATCATAAATACAGAGTGTCTTACTGCAAGTCGAGCCAGAATTTTTCTTCATAGCTTTAACAATAAAGAAAATGTTTACCGATATTTTCAACAGACATATTTTACTTTCTATGGGATTACATCCTAAGAATTACGGAAAAGAGTTACAATCTGCGTTCAAACATTACTGGCCTAGACATTTCGTAATTCCGAATCTACATATGAATCACTGAGATAATTACAGTGGACTTCCAGTTATATATGAGGAACCAAAATTTTAACTTCAACTAAAGTTAATTATAAGTTAAGGTTATATTTCCAAAACTAGAAAATAGACTCTTGTTTTAAGCCTTTTATGTAAGCTGTTTTAGATTACAAGTCTTAAAATCTTTATGCATTAGTATGTTCCTCATTAAAAGTATTTTGAACTGAAACATTACGTAACGAAATCTAATTACAAGCTTTATCTTAGCATCATCATTTTTACATATTCGTTCGAGAAACATTACTGTGGAATAGAGATTAGTTAACATTTAAGTACGTTTATTAATATACAGAGACACTTTTAGTTAAGATTACATTGTCATTTCAGAATTAGGCATTATAATTGAAAAGAAAGGATGAATTAAGGATATTAACTCACATTTTTTTTGCAAAAAAGAGCAAAAAAATGTTTTCCTTAAAAAATCGGCTTTTATAATGGGTTTTAATTATGGCTTCACATTGAAATTTCAGAATTTATTGCAAGAACTAACAAAAGTAGTGTTTTCTTTATTTTTTTTCTACTTAAAAAATAAATTGGGTTTCATTATGGCTTCACATTGAAATTTCAAATTTACTTATTACAATAAAATTCTCGTTAAGGAAGTTGGTCAGTCGGTTCTTAAATTCCCGTCGTTAACTTTAAACCTATGGGCATAGTTTCATACAATCTTCCTTTATTCTCTCTATAATGGAAGAAAGCGTTGTAATCGAAATTCTTTTAGACTTTCGGTTTTCGACGGATTTACACATGTTAGAGATCAGAGAACCGGAAACATGTTTTTTTCCCAAATGTTTGTCTTTAAGTAGTAAGTTTTGAATATACAAAAAAAAAAAAAGAGTCAACAATATTAATTTTCTTATGAGATATTTTTAAACAACCAGAGTAGACCAAGTCCATTTTGAAAAAAAAAATGAGACTGTCCATTTAGAAGGTGCATATCATCTGTTTTAGAAGGTGCATAACACCTGTTTTATCCACTCCCACAGTGAACGAAGTCTGTTTTCTCATATTTTCTCATATCGTCGCTACCATGTCAAACTATCCAATGTGAAAAAATGCATTTTTCATATTTTGTGCCATTTTATTGTATTGTGCATGATACGTACTAATTAAAATCGTCACATCCCCAGCTTGTTTAGAAACTTAGATAATGACTATTTCGAAGTATCCAATTTGCACTTTTTTCTAAAATTTACAATGCCAAACTGTCCAATATGGCATATTCGATCCTTTGCCGCTAATGTTTGGATATTTTTCTTTTTCTAAGCATCCGTGCCATGTCAAACTATCCAATATGAGAATAGTCTTTTTATCAGGAAGACAAAAACTGTTTTATTTATGGATTGAAATTTAACGCAATTGACACATGTTTTTGGTATTTACTAAAGCATATGTTTTCTATTGTTAATGGAATGTGAGAATTTTTAGTTCATTTAGAGAGACACTCAAAAGAGTCCATTACATTACACTCAAAAGAGAAATAGAGCGGTGTCGTTTAATTGTGTTACGATATTTAAAACATGATGAAATTAATATGGATTTATCAAGTGTATTAAAATATGTTTTATGCAGAATATGGTATACAAGTCATTTATTATTATTTATAGGTTTATCCAAAAGATTTTTGTTGTATAATGGATTATAGAAACAAAAATGTTTGAAGAATATATTAATAATGTTAAAATATTCTAAACAAAGTGAAATTGACATCCGTAATTGATTTAAATTACAAGGTGATTACTTTAGAATGTGACATGTATGACAGTTATCGTTAATTTACAGGGGCACACAAAAAATTCGGTTACTCTGCTGTCTATTAGCGATAGTTGTTTGAAGCGCGTTTTCAATTATAGTATGAGTTTTTAACTATTTGAATATTATGTGGCACGTATAAATTCTGTAGATCACATCCAGGGCTATACAAAAGAGTTTGTAATGGTTACTTTGTACGGGCGTGAATTTCATAAAGGAGGTTTTTAATTGAGTTATGCAATTTCGGTCTTTTATTTCTTTTTACTATTCTAAAATATTTTAGTAGAAATTCCTAATATGCAGGGCTGCGAAAGGAACTGAAAACATTTTCGGATATGACTGGTAATTTCTGGAAGTGTGTTTATAACAATTTTTTGCCTGAATTAAAATTTATCATATTACGTAGCATGTATAAAAATCTGTAGATAATATACATGGCTATAAAAGAAGTTAGGGTATATTATTTATTGGTGAAAATTGCTAAAGGTTGAAAGTGTAAATTGCGTTACGCGTTACTATCGTTACGCGTTACTTATTGTCGCATACTATCTAGATTATATACAAATCTATAGATCATTTACTGGGCTTCCACAAACTGATTCGAGTACTTTTTCTGTCTATGGACGGTAATTGTTTTTTAGTGAATTCTTTTGTGCATTCCTGTATACGAGGTATAGAATTTTTATGCAACACGATAAAAAAAAAAAAAAAGGTTAAATTTAAAAGCGCATACCGAAATTCAAAAAAGCACTTCTAGCAATTATAGACAGTACTGTAACCCATTTCTTTTGTGTGTCCTTGTAAACGAACAACAAATGCTATGAATGCATGCCCTATTCTGTCGTAATCTTCTTGTGTTGAAATTCAGTGATTTATATCAGTTTGGAATAGCGTAATGTCATTAATATTCTCTCCAAATGATTTTTCCCCATATTCCATAATGTAATGGAAATCTTTTGAGTGCCTCTGTAAATGAACTACTAATATTACATACTTCATGTATAATACCGAACATGCCATTGTAAGCACCATTAACATTTTTTAATTGCATGAAAATCCCAGTATATTTACGTGAGTTAGAGCGTGGACAGGCAAACCGAATTCATAAAAAAATTTTCAACCTTGTTGGAAAGTTTTAAAAAGTATAATAGGTTGAAAATTCGCATTCAGTAATTTCTACAAATAGACGAGCATAACTGAATTCTTTTGTACATCCCTGTATATTACCTACAGATTTTTATGCATGGCACATAATGAGCTAAAAATTTAATGGAAGCTAAAAGACGCTTAAGACTACTAAAATAATACTTCCATAAATTATCTTCCTTAATTGCCCATGTTTCTAGGTCTTTTGCATGGCTCTGTAAATGATTTTACTTATATTCTACAAACATCTCATATTCTAGCTATAGCTCAGCTTTGAAATGCATAACACAATTAAAAATTTTTTTTAGCAGTTCAGAATCATACTTAGTAATGCTAACGAAGTATTTTAGGTACTCCTGTGTACAATCTGTAGAATTTATACATACCGCGTCGTATGCATATGGTTTTAAAACGCATATGATAATATAAAACGCATTCCCAGCAATTATCGCTAATAGAATGCACTTTAACTGAAATATTTTGTGTGCCCCTGTAAATGAACTATAACTGTTGAACACTTCATATTCTAACGTAGGCATATCGCTGCACACCTCAATAATGTATATAAATTTCTTTATGTTTGAATTAGCGTAACATAATTAAACTAAACCACGAACTTTTCTTTCCCCAGTAAGCATAATGCAGCAGAATTCTTTTGAGTGTCCCTGTAAAGGATCTAGAAATGCTACATGCTCCGTTTTCAGTGCCAGACATGCCAAAGTAAACGTCAAAAACATAAATAAGTTATATGGCAATCCGAGTATATTTTCGAGAGTTAGAGCACGGTAAGACGACAGAAAGTAAACCAAAAGTCATAAAAACATTATTACGATCAAGAAAGTCTTGAAAAAAGAGATTACCAGTTAATCATTCCCCACGTTCGGGAGAACATTCGCAGTTATTGTATTAAAAGAGCCTATAAAGCCTTTTCCTCAAAGTCATTTGTTCCAACTTTTTTAAATGGGGGATTAAATAAATCGAAGATTTTTTTTTCAAAAATAGTGTTAGAAGCAACCCATGAGTTTCTTAGAATAAACAACGCGAATATTACTATTTATAATTGCGGGTATGAAGTGCCTGTTATTACCCACCCTATTTGAGATATTTTTGCTTTCTTATATTTTATAAAATTAGCAGAATGTTTAAAAATAAGCTTTTCCATTTATTAATTTACTGTATGTATATTCGTTATTAAAATTAAAGAAAATTCTTAAGAGTTTTATATTGGATATGTAAATACGAAATTTTTTACAAATTAAACTATTGAATACGACACATTTGCTAATTTGCTACTATGAAACGGCGAATCTGGACAGGCCAAAATTTTTACAAGTCAAACTATCCAATATGGCATATTCGCTACTATGGAATGGCGAACCTGGGAAAAGCGCAAATTTTTACACGTCGAATTATCCAACGTGGCATATTGGATAGTTTGAAGCTAAAAAAGTTCAACGAAGCTCAAAACATACAAATAAGCACAACATATCAAACTATCCAATGTGATTTTTTGGCGAGTAAAATTATTCAATTGGTTTATCTCAATTGTATGCTTAAAACGGATATAAAACAGCACCCGAAAAATATAATAATTGTTTACTGCTGCTTGGCGCTGATTTTAAATCCACAATTAAAACAGTTTTTTTGCCTACCTGAAAAGTGGCTATTTTCACATTGGATAGTTTGACATGGTACCGACGATATACAAAACATGACGAGAGGTGCTTTCATTCATAAATCACACAATTAACTTTATTGTGAATTTTTGCAGTACAGAATTTTTTTTAAGACTGGCAGGCTTTGAAGCTACGCTGTTCAGTTTCTCCAAACGAATATTGAATGAAATGAAATACAGGATGTATATAAATGAATATCCCAACTTTACAGGGCTATTAAAAAAAAAAAAAAAAAAAAAAAAAAAAAAAAAAAAAAAAAAACTAGAGAACAGGAATTCTGCTTTTTCAGAATTTAGTGTCGCTCCCAACATTTCCATTACTTCATTTTCTTCTGATGGACTGGTGGTTTCTATTATTATGAAACGAAACAGCCATTATAAATGAAGTGTTAGGTGAAGATGAGAGAGCTGTCGTAAAAAGTTAGAACTCTAATTTTTTGGTCAGAATGGAGAAAAAAAATGGCCATTATTTATTTTGTAAAAGAACAAAAAAATGTAAAATGATTGCTGAATTTGTAAAATGATTGCCAAGAAATTCAATCGAATACATTTAACCGAGAGCTAGTGTAAATTCACAGAGTGTCGTTTTTTCCTGTGTTTTTAAAGAAATTTTTAACAGTGTTTTTCGATAAAAATACTATTTTTATATTTTTAAATGCAATAGTTTATTTAATATTAGCCGAGATAGACCTCCGGTCACAAAAAGTTCATTTACGACGGCAGCGTCAAGAGTGATAGTTACTTTTTTTTTTAGAATATAGAGGTTATTGACATTGTAACAAGTGAAAAAGTACTATTTACCGTGTAAGAGGGAAATTTACAATTTTATTACAGTTTTTCGGACACAGAATATCTTTATTTCTGTTAAAATTACGAAAGAAAATCCAGGTTCAGCTTGAAGTGAGATACCCTGTATTTTTGACCGAGTAAGAGGATGCGATTAGTGTTGCTCCGTGTACCTATTTTTAAGCGCTCCTAGACCGTCCCCGCGTAACCATTTTGCATGACGTCAAAAAACTCGATTTTTTAGGGGATGCACAGATTCTTTAAAACTTTTTTTCGTACCATTCTATTCGTGTTATATTCTATTGGTATTCTTTAGTACTATTCGCATCTAATGGAACTTAAAGGGTGAAAAGACCATCGAAATCATTTTTATATTTTTTAAAATTGCACCTTAAAAACTATTTAAGGGAGCACTATATGAATTACGGCATATGGGCATTCTCACAGTCTTTTGACTTTCGGGAATAAAAATCTGGCGAAATTAAACTTGCTAAAATAACATTTTAATCTAATAGACGAATGCCTTAATGATTCAAAATAAAGAAAAAATGGTCAGCAGCGATTTTTTTTTTTATTTAACTGAAGTTTATGTTAAACTTGCAAGTTTAATTTTCCTTACCATTTTATCACTATAACTTTTTATTTCCTTGTACATTTTTACTTATAATGAATTTGCATAATACCCATAGGACATTTAAATAAGAAATAATAACAATGTAGTAATTTTAGTATAAAATTGTGGTATTGTGGTGTTAAAGAAGGGACGCTAAGGTAAAAAGGGTGACGAAATGGGAAAAAAGGTACGGTAAGGAGGAAACGGTAAGAAAAATTACCACCGATTTTAGGCAGATCATGTTAAGACTACGTGGTAGCACAATGTCCATTGATTTTTAGAAACAGCTATTTACATTGGATTAAATAAAATAGAAAAAGAATAATTTACCTCGAAAAGTGCAGGAATAAACCTTGGGGACGGTAAGACTACCAATAAAGCCACGATGCTTGAAATTGATATTTAAATGCTGATTTAAATGCTGCAGTAAATTTCCTGTCAAAGAATTTTAGACATTCTTTCTGTAGCATACTTTTGCATGAGAAAAATCTTGAAAAAAATTCTGTGGCTGAATCTGAAGTGATTTTCTGTATAATTTTATAAGAGGGACGGTAAGGAATCTAAAACCCAGGAACAGAGTTTAAAAAATAATAACAACCCTAAAAATGTGTGCAGGTTACGTTTTTGATACAGGTTTATATAAAGCAACAGTTCCAGTTTCGGAAAAGAATTATATCGAATTATGTTTATTGAAGCAATTTTATACAGACAGCTCCAATCAGTATCAGTGACACGGACGGTATAGGAGTTTTCCTGGTATTTGGAACCCCAACATCGTCCAAAACTTATTTATCTCGTTAATATTGGTATGCAATCATGCAATGGGATGTTCCCTAGTATATGAAAAAAAAAACCCACAAGAACATGTACTAAAAAAAACTATTATTCAGGACCATAAAATTCAAAAGATTGCGAGAATACCCCATATGTTTATCACACAAGAAATAAAAAAAAAGAAAATTGGGAAGAAAGATAAGGATTTTTCCTCAATATTTTAAGCGTTATGAAGAAATCTTCAAAATGTCCCAACTTCATACCATATCGATTAAAATCCTCAATATTTTTTTTATGCCAGTTTGGTTTACATATACAAATAAAACTGTGCATCGAATTTTATATATTTGAATATAAAGGTAAGAAATTTTTTTTCTTCTAAATTTTATGAAATTTTTAGCATTTTTTCATCCTATTTCTGCACTTAACTACCTTTTACTTTTCAATTACAGTAGAACCTCGATTATCCGATGTAATTGGGACCGACCTTCTTTCGGAAAATCGAAATTTTGGGATAATCGAGAATGCTTCAATTTTAAGATTAAGGAGAAATATATGCAATATTTCGTATTATGGTAACAAGTGCTTAATAAAAACAAAGCAAAAGCAAAACAGAAACAAGAATAAATTACTTGAATTTTAATTTTGAAATTAAGTACCTTTTACATATATCTCAAGAGTTTGAAAAAAATGTTTTGTTTATCACAGTTTCGATTGCCTTTGCTTTGAAGCTTTTTTAATATTGTTAGTTCACCAGTATCGGAGTTTTTCTATTGCTCCAGCCATGCGAAACCTTTTGCAAAACATCCAAAAGCATCAAAATTGCAAATTTGTTCGTTTTCTTTGTTCCACTCCACAGCTTAGGGAAGCTCAAGTTAAATTCAAAGGAACTCTAAGTAGGGGAATCGAAAATAGTTATATGTACTCGTAGTTCGGGAAAAACCGCTTGCACATAAGGAATATGGTAGTTAAAAAGAAAAAAAAACTTTTATAATGGATGTTATAGTTAAAAAAAAAAAAAAAAAAAAAAAGCTTTAAAAAGGGATTTTGGTTTAGCGAGAGTTTTGATTAAAAGAGTTTCGGATAAAAGAGGTTTTACTGTATATTTAGTTTAAAAAACTATGCACAGTTTTATTTGCATATGTAAACCAAACTGGAATAAAAAATATTGGGGATTTTAATTTACATGGAATGAGGTTGGGACATTTTTAAAAGTTCTTCATAATGCTTATAATATTCAGGAAAATTCATTATTTTTCATCCACCAAATTTATTTCATTTTCTTGTGCGATACATATATGCCATAATTCAATATAGTGTGCCATTGAATAGTATTTCAAGTGCAATTAAAATAAATTAAAAAATGAGTTTGAAGGTTCCTTGTCCCCTTAATATAGTAAAGCCTGTGAAAACAGAATCTGTCAATAAAGCAATTTGTTTTTTATGATTCCGCCTAAAGGAACACCGTACCCAGCCATACATCTGTTAAGACAGAAACGTGTCTAAAACAAAATATTTTTCTGGTGAATACCGATTCTGTTTTTACAAGTTTTATTGCACTTTGTAAGTACAATAAAATACAATAAGTTTGTAAGTACAATAGAAAAAACTGTGAAAACAGAACTTTTATGATAAAGGAATCCTGTCTTATGCGTTAAAATTTCAGAGTTTCTACAGAAGGAATAACACACAACTTTACTATCAGAAACATCTTCAAAACGAAATTTGTTTGTTTTTAGCTATGATACTTTCATTGGTTATACTGTACACTGTAAAAAAAAATCTGCAAAGTTACTAAAGTTTTTCTAGGAAACTGGGATTCCAAGAACTTTTTATGTAACGGCAACAACAAAAAGTCCTGTAACAGACGTTGTTACAGGAATTTTTGCTGTTGCCGTTACATAAAAAGTTCTGGGAATCCCAGTTTCCGAGAAAAACTTTAGTAACTTTACAGATTTTTTTTTACAGTGTATAAAATTAATTATTTTGTTTATTTAATACAGTAAATCCTAGTAAAACAGAATTCCAAGTCACCGGATAACGTTTTTGTTTTAGACTGATTTCCGTAAAATAAAAATTCATGTAAGAGACACACTTTTGCGTTTAACATAAAAAAAATCTGTAAGTTTATTAAGAATTATGCCTTGAACTTTTCATGTAACTGCGACCAGGGTTACAGATAAAATTTTAGTAAGATTAGTGTAATTTTAGCAAATTCATTTGTAAAGTTACAGATTTCTGTAGCATTACAAAAACAATTTTAGTTGATTTGCAGCTTTTTTTGTACAGTTACAGATGAAAGTTTAGTAAGCATGTAACTTTACATCTGTAGAACTACAGATTTTTCTTTACAGTGTAAGCGTTAAAATTTCATAGTCTCTTCAGAAGGAATAGCACACAACTGTACTATCAGAAATCTCTTCAAAACGGAATTTATGTGTCTTTAGCGATGATACTTTCATTGATTATATTATATAAAATTAATAATTTTGTTTATTTAATATAGTAAAACCTATTAAGACGGAATTCCAAGTAACTGGATGATGTTTCTGTTTTAGACAGATTTTCGTCTTATCAGGTGTGATGGTAAGTTATTTTCTCGTAAGTAGAGTTATTTTTACGTTTAAGACAGGATTCCGTTACAGACAGTTTCCTTCTTCGCAGGATTTATGTATCTTTATGTCCCAATTTAGAAATCCTCGTCCCGAATTTTTAGTCACACTGCCCCGCTTTTTCTGACAATAAACATGCCACCACTAATTAAGACCCCAGTTTCCTACACTGTAAAAAAAAATCTGTGAAGTTACTAAAGTTTTTCTAGGAAACTGGGATTCCTAGAACTTTTCATGTAACGGCAACAACAAAATTTCATGTAACAGACACACTTTTGCGCCGAAAATAAAAAAATCTGTAAGGTTACTAAGAAATTTTTTGGAAACTGGGATTCCGAGAACTTTTCATGTAACTGCAGCCAGTGTCACAAATAAAAGTTTAGTAAGATTACTGAAATTTTAGCAGATTCATTTGTAAAGTTACAGATTTTTGTAGCTTTACAAAAACTAGTTTTGTAGATTTGCAGCTTTTTTCGTACAGTTACAGGTGAAAGTTTAGTAAGCATGTAACTTTACATCTGTAGAACTACAGATTTTTTTTTACAGTGTATACAAAGTTGCTCATTCGGGTAGGTTTTGTAGTCCAACGTATTTTGTAAAAGTAATTTACAAACACCCTGTAGGGGAGGGTAGTACACAGTGAGACAAAAATTTATTATTACTTAACAAATGGCAACGATTTTTATTCTTCTGAAAAAATTTTTGCTACATCTTTAAGCTACACCATTGATGTATAAATGGCTTTAAAAAAATTATTTATAAAAGCACAGATGCAGAATAACGGAGTATCGAAAATTGTCTCACTGTGTACCACAAGTAGTACACAGTGAGACAATGCATATATTTTCATAAATTATATATTTTTACACTCTTCAATAATTTTCTACAGTTTATGATTTCGAATTAATATTTCTAGATTTTCAAAATATTAAAAATATGAGCCTCGGGTGGACAATGGCAGATCTTGGGCTACCTTCATGCAAATTTTCAGACTCTTACGTTTAGTAAATTTCCCTAGCCATCGCACGCCCACACGCACACAGAGAATGAGAGAGAGAGAGAGAAACCTCCTTTTAATAATAAATAACTTTTTTACCATCAGAACCACATAGTAGGTACACAATAAAACACGTCTCACTGTGTACCACAAATGTGTGTCTCGCTGTGTACTTTCGTTACGCTGTAACAAAATGGATGCCACATCTGTTACATCGATTTCATCGCTTTAAAAAGTTTATGTCGTATTGCCGAAATAGTCTATTATTAGATATAGATAGGTTTGGTTAAGTAAATATATGTCATATTGAAGGAAATAAACTCTAAAATAGACGTTTATGTAACTTTAATCACTATAAAATAAGGAATTATTTACTATTTTGTCGGACGAATAACTGAAGTGCCGAAACTACATCCACAAGTTTTATAAGATGAGGTCGTTATGTGTCTGTGCCAGCTTGAAGAAAAAGTTACAACTAAATGTTAAAGTGGCTGCTGTCTCACTGTGTACCCTGTCTCACTGTGTACTCCCCTACCCTATATATATTTACGTAAACTTTTGAAGCAGGTAAAACACTTTTTAATTTTTTGAAATATACCACCTTGTCTATTGACAGTCAAGTTGCTAAAATATATTTGTTTTACCAATTATATATTCTGTTCCGTAGATGTCATTATAAACTCTTAATGTGAAAGAAATTTGAAAACTAAGATCTTATATTTTCGTAGGTAATAAATAATTTATATTATGCCACAAATAATTCAAGTTCATATTTTCGTAGTTTTTAAAATTCTCTTGAAGAAATATTTCATAATAAATACTTAGAAAAAAAAAAGCTTTTACTATAGTTAAAATTATTTTAAAATACTCATAAGTAAATATTATCTATTGCTTTAAAATTCTTGGCGAAATTGCTCTTATTCATTTCCTTTTCATTTAACTGAACGTTAACGTAATTACTTTTAATAATTGAAAAGTCATTACCTGATGACAAGTTAAATATTATTTAAGCATTTTTCTATTTCCCTTTTCTTTTTCATGTATTAAACGTAAATGTATTTTTTGAAGAGTACTGAACAAAAGATTATTTATTAATTCATTTTAAATTATTTTCTAAAACTTTAAAGTAAGCAATTTTACAAGAATTACTATTTCTTTTTAAAAGCAAGTATAAAAATAAAAAAAGTCAATTCGTTTCATGATAGTTTTCTATTTTACTTGTTAAAACCTATTGTAATGAACAAAGGTAAAATGGAATAGTCAGGAAGAAACCGCCTCTCTCTTTTTTTTAAAATGAAGTGAATAATAGTGTTTCATTGTCATACATTTATTTATTAAAAGCAACTTTCACAACAGAAATTTGGTTAAAAAAGATCATTAAATGAATGATTTTAAATTTTTATATATTTATATTTTTTATATATAAGTTTTCAAAAATGTTTAAATATATGTTTTTTGAAACATGAGAACAGTAACTGACAGTTAGACTTTAAAGATAGTATTTTTAGAGATTTAAAAAGTTATTTTGAAATTTAAAAGTAGCATTTTTCAAAAAGAAATTTGATGTTCAATTTTTGCAATACGTTGTAAGGTTTTTATCATAAAATTCATAATAAATTTTAATTTTAATAAAAGCAAATGTAACATTGGACAACACGGAGTTGGTTACTTGACAAATAAAATAAATTTGTGTAATGTATTTCGTTATAAATTTAGACTATGCATGTAAATATCATTCTCCATGTACTGTTTTATTATGTTAAAAAAAGAATCCATTGTTTTTATTTTATTAATAAGAACTGATATTTTTATTTATTATCAAATTATTCATTAAAATTGACCGCAGTAGATACTTTCCACTACATTGCAGCAATTAATTTTGACGGACATATTGTAAAAACGTTAAATTGTAAAATCATAAGCAATAGATGTAACTAAAAGGTGAGATCTACAGTTAAAATCAAAAAGAAAAACAGAAATAGAAAATAAAAACACAACATAAATTACCATAAATCAACATCAACAATAACAAATTCTTGATTTGTTTTTACGCTTATGCTGTTAACAAAATCTCACATTTCGTAAAAAAGTAGTGATTGTAAAAGTAGAAAAAACAAGTAAAAATGTGGTATCAATATAGTTCGAGAAATTTTTAAATTCTTCAATCATTACTTTTATCTTTTTGTTATACAAAATTGTAATTTATTCTTTTGTATTTATTATGCTTACTCTAACAATATGGAAAGATCAACACCTGCCGTTATCCGTCTAACTGCCCAGCTGTTTTTATACGTTTTATAACTCATGTTAGAATGCATAGAACATCTCGAAAATTGCATTTACTATTAAGATGGCATATAGATTTTTGAGACATAATATATGAGTATGTGAGTTTCAAAACTCGCCTAAAAAAATTAATATCGTATTTTTTTCTATTAATCTACTTTTCTGATACACTTGTACCCAAAACATACTACGATATGCCACAAAAGTAGGTTTTTCGACTATTTTTGGCATTTTAAATATTGGTTTACTTTCAAAACATACTAGGAATTTGTGAACAAAACTTCGTCTATCAAAATTGTCTTTCCTGTATAAGAAGAGTTTTGAACTACGTCATCATATAAATATGACATATTTTATTTTATTTTTAAGCAAAACTCACATTAAAATAAAGCATGTGTTTGATTTATTAACATAATCCATAAAGTTTTCACCTTTGAGTTTAAATAAAATTTGGTTGCACAATTTTATTATATTTTGAATGATTTTCTTCTTAAAATCAACTCAATAAGTGCAACTGTTGATTACATACGCAGGGGCACCATCTAAAAATTTGCTTCGTGGGGGCTCGAGAATGGGAGGCCTGCATTTTATTTGAGACGGACACAACTTTCTTCGGAACTCTTTGTGAATAGCTGAGAATAAATAGATACAGTTTTATTATTATTCAAGATATATTAGGTAGCTTTCTTTACAAAAAGCTACCTATTGCAGCCGTTCGGAGGAAAGCGATTTCAAAAAATTTTGGTATATTTTCATCGATCATGACCCCCAGACCCCGAAACCACCCTCCGTTCAAAATTGATATATATATATATATATATATATATATATCCATATATATATATATATATATATATATATATATCTGACCTATGTCACACGGTAACTCTCGTATTTATGAACCGATTTGGATATAATTCGGTGTGTACATAGTACATACCAATGTCTCGACCGAGTTCGTTGGCCAGCTTCATCCGCCATTTTGTTTCAAAATGGCGGCCATTTAAAAAATTTTAAAAAATTTAAAATTTGAAATGTGGTACCAAAAAATTGAAAATGGAAAAATATTTTTTTCTTATGTATTTGACCTTTATACAAAGACTCCGTAGCAGTTTTTGTTTTGTTTATATCTTAAAAAATGGCTGAGTTATAGCATTTTGAATTTCTAGCAAAGCTGACATTTTGAAACGTCCTGAATTTTGTCACGCGATAAAAGGCGTATTTATGAACCGATTTGGATGTAACTTCGTTTATACATAGTACAGACCAATGTCTCGAACGAGTTCGTTGGCCAGCTTCATCCGCCATCTTGTTTAAAAATGGCGGCCATTTAAAATTTTAAGAAAAATTTAAATTTGAAATGTGGTAGCAAAAAATTGAAAATTGAAAAAATATTTTTTTCTTATGTGTTTGACCTTGATAAAAAGATTCGGGAGCAGTTTTTGTTTCGTCTATATCTTAAAAAATGGCTGAGTTATAGCATTTTGAATTTCTAGCGTGGCTGACATTTTGAAACGTCCTGATATTTGCCACGTGATAACAGACGTATTTATGAACCGATTTGGATGTACCTTGGTGTGTACATAGTACATACAAATAACTCAACCGAGTTCGTTGACCAGCTTCATTCGCCATATTGTTTCAAAATGGTGGCAATTTAAAAAAATTAAAAAAAAATTAAATTTAAAATGAGATACCAAAAAATTGAAAAATGAAAAAGATTTTTTTGTATGTGTTTGACCTTAATACAAAGATTCCGGAACAGGTTTTGTTTCGTCTACATCTAAAAAAATGGCTGAGTTATAACATTTTGAATTTCTATTGTGGCTGACATTTTAAAACGACCTGATATTTGTCACGCGATAACAGGCGTATTTATGAACCGATTAGATTGTAACTTGGTCTGTAAATAGTACATACCAATGTCTCGACCGAGTTCGTTGGCCAGCTTCATTCGCCATCTTGTTTCAAAAGGGTTGCCATTTAAAAAAAATGTAATTTAAAATTTAAAATGAGGTATTAAAAAATTGGAAAATGAAAAAGATTTTTTTATGTGTTTGGCCTTGATACAAAGATTCTGGAGCAGTTTTTGTTTCTGAAAATATGTTTTTTTGTTTATATCTTAAAAAGTGGTTGAATTATAGCACTTTGAATTTCTATCATGGCTAACACTTTGAAACGATCTTGTATTTGTCACGCGATACCACACGTATTCGCTTATTTCGATGGAAGAAGGCATGTGGATAGTATACATCAATATCTCGACCAAGTTCGCTGGCCAGCTTCATCAGCCATCTTGTTTCAAAATGGCGGCCATTAAATTAAAAAAAAATTATATTTAAAGTGAGGTGCAAAAAAATTAGAAATTGAAAAAGGTTTCTTTCTTAAGTATTTCACCTTGATATAAGGATTCAGGAGCATTTTTTGTTTGTCTTTATCTTAAAAAATGGCTTAGATATAGCAATTTCAATTTCTAAAGTGGGTGACATTTGAAAAATCTGATTTTTTGCCTGCGACAGCACACGTATATATCAACCGATTCCGATATGAGTGAGCATGTGCACATCAATTACTAAGGTCTCGACCAAGTTCACTGGTTAGCCTCATCTACCATGTTGTCTTAAAATGGCAGGCACTTTAAGAAATCGCCGAATTTGGCAGCCAAATATAAGTGACTTTAAGGGTGTATTCGAAAAAATATTTTTCCACCCTCAACAGCTCGAAATTTTCTGAGACATTTTCAGACTCATTTTTAAAAGTAAAAACATGATACTTGCTGGGGTGATTTCTGAAGACATGTTTAACATGCCGTGTAATTTCATTTTCAGCTCAATTAATTAGAATTTGATTTCTAAACAATTATTTTCTCAGTATGAACATTTTTTTCATTCCCAGATCGCCCGCTTCGGAAAATTCGGTTCAAAACGCCAACTTTGACAGCGTTTTTTTACAGTATTTTCTGCATTTATCAAAAAATTAAGAAGCACCGCACATTATATAGTTTCTAAATAAGAGAATTTTCAGGTTTGATGCGTTTGAGAGCAAAAATGAATTTTAAAATGAATCAGAAAATCAGCAGTTTGGATCGGAATACACCCTTAAATAAAAGCAGCTTGGATAAAGCTGACTAATTTCGCGAAATTCTCATTCATAATGATTTAGTATTGATAAAAATTAGTATTGAATCTCCTACATTCGGTTTCCACTTAATTGAGCTTCGTGTGTTTGAATAATATAAGTTGGCTTTTTAAAAATAAGGAATATGAAAGCTACCTCTTCCTCCCGGCACTGGCCGGAAGGACTTTTTTTTATTAGTTAACTCGCTTACAAATTATTCATTTTCCAACATTGACAACGTTGTAATATCTTACATTAGGGATTTTGTTATTTCTTTGCTGAAAGTGCTTATTTAATGTTAATGTTATTTCTATTTTAACCAGATATGAAATGGTCTTTTTTTAATCCGTTGTTTAATTTCTGAAAAAAATGTCTGAACGATGATGACTGATACATTCTAAAACATCAAATTCCAAAGAAACTGCCCCTTAGACTTCTTGAAATGCCGTCCTTGTACCTATGTTGTGTTATATGGTTCTTATTAGTGCGTTTTACAGTAAATATGCTCCTTAAAACGTGCTTTAAGAAAGGCTATAAAACTCGCTATAATGAGTAAAGATGGCTTTACGTGATTATTAAAGAAAATAAATGGTATTCGAAAGCATATACTTTAATTAGCCCATTTGAAACATTTTACCTTATGCGTAGCTAGCAATAGTAAACGCTGGCTGCTATAAATTGAAAGTTGCATCAGAACAAATAAAACACATTTCGTGCAGTTATTATTTTAAAAAGTGTACTCAGTTAAAAAAAAAGTCGGAAATTATACGTGAAACGTGGCAAATGAGGTGCGTTTGCAGTATAACTAGTTTTATAAATATTCAGATTTTGGTGCAATAGCGGTTGCACCCATATACAAAAATGCATGAATACAAAATTTATAATGATTATATATATATTAAATTCAGTAATACGGAAATAATATGACTCCATTTTAAATAGGACGTAATCACCATGGCAACCTAAAATCAATACTTATCATAGGATATCACTGAATTATTTACATATGATAGGATTTAATATAATTAAGCAAACTTTTGTTAATATCTTCTTAAGTTTTGATTCGATTTTAATAAAATTTGAAATGACTCGACAAAATTCTGCAACGATTGCATACATTAAATTTCAAACCATTCGGTTGGGTAGATTTTTCACTGTTATATGCGAAGAAGATGGACGGACAGAACAGACGACCACTATAGGTGCTACGTATTTATATAATTATGAACACACCTAAAATTGGCCAAACTTTCTTTTTTTTGTCATGGGTTCTTATACGTTATTGAAAAGCGATTGTTGAACAATTACATTGAAACTACTAGCTTTACATTATTCGTTAAAATTCTTTCTGTTGTTATTACTTCGTTAGGCGTAAAAAACTCAAATTGAAAGGAACAACGTATATCAAAAATAATAATTAAGTACTGTACGTTGTAATATCGATACAAAACAAATAAGGTGTTGCTGTGCAACGTACTGATTATTCCCAAATTAAAAGATGTAAAAAAACATATGAATAACATAAATCTCCACGTTTCGGTTTCATCTTTAAAACCTTCGTCAGGAGAAAAATTTTCTAAAATATAAATCATCAAAAACACTTTAAATGCTACAACTTAAATTCAAATTCTAAACGGTAAACAGTCTAACGGCCAACTTCTTACATCCCAAAAAACAGCTCAGTGGCTTGATAAAAAGTTAATATATGAAAACTTTCTTCTAATGCACATATCCAAGCCACTCAGATGTTTTTGGGGAAGTAAGAACTTCGCCGTTAGTTTGTTTACCGTTTAGAATTTGAATTTAAGTTGTAGCATTAAAAGTGTTTTTGTCGATTTATATTTTAGAAAATTTTTTCCTCACGAAGGTTTTAAAGATTACACCGAAACGTAGAGGTTTATGTTATTCATGTGTTTTTTTACATCTTTTAATTTGTGAATAATTAATACGTTGGATAGAAACACCTTATTTGTTTTGTATGTATCAAAAAGTTTAATATGAAGCTTTTATAAGGTTTAAATGAAGAAACTTCGTATGGCAACTGGAACCAGCAGGAACAAAAACTGGACAGACATTACTCATAGTTTTTATAGCAGACATAGTAAAGTAGAAGATAAAACCAGTTAAGTATATTTATATAGCTACAGGGGATCGCGATTCATCAGATTTAGAGTAGATAACATCCAATGAAGTAACAGGAACATAGATAGCAACGGTAGCAGGACATTATTTGCTGCTTGTGTTTCATTTGTTAAACAGGCCAAAAAAATGTCCTCTCTTTTCAAATTTGTCTCTGGTGCGAGAAAGTATACTATTTATGCTAGATATGATTGTATGTTATTTTGCAATGAAGATTTGCTTGCTGATATCTTGAAACAGCAATACCTGTTAATTTATCCTGATGAAATTGCTTTTATGCATTGATATTTTACGTGTTGCCTACCTAGTCTGCTTAAGACTCTGTTATAATCCTTTGTATTTGTCAGATACATTGATTATTTGCGGGTTTCAAAAGCGTCTTTGTAGACGCCAAATCCGTATATTTTTTTTAGTTTTTGTGATTAGAGGAAAAGAACATATACTTTCCGACAGTTGCTTTTTACCAAATTATCGCCGCTTAAAGTGCATAAATAAGGCAATTAGATCATGTTATACCACACATACAATATCACACAGCAATAGCGTAAGTTTTTAATAATAGTAATCGAGTAAGTAAGATAATGTCACATTAAATAGAAATAATTTAAAGCAGAACAGAAACGATTGTTTTTTTTTTGAGGATCAATTGCAGCTGAAAAACTTTTCAATTCCTTTTAATAATATTGTTTCTTCAATTGATTTAATTGTAAGGGAGTCATGAGGTTAACGTTCTCAAAAAAATGCGTTTTTTGTTTGTTTTGCTAATAAAATGTAACAAAGTTACATAAATCAATAAAATGTAACAAAGTGACATAAATCATTAAATGTAACAAAGTTACATAAATCAGTTAAAGCAAACAGCCTATTTCTATGTGGATTACATAAACAGATAAAACGATTTTTGTATTGTGGTCTCAGTCTTTCCCCAGCCCTGACTAAATGTTCAAGTCTATTTATATCAAAATGGAATTTTTCATAATTGTCATGTTTAAAAGGCTATATAACTAGCCTAAACGGGACAGTGAGTTAGCCTGTTAAGAGAAAAAATGGTTAAGCCGAAGAAGTAAAAAAAAATAAACAAGTAACTGCATATTTAATTAATTAAATGCGTAGGATGCATTTAGCTTTTTAATTTTTGTAGTTTTAAAAAAAGTACATATATTCTATATTTTGTGAAATGAATACTAGTTCTGATTCACTGAATTGAAAGAAAAATGATCACTAATAACAAATAGTGAAAAATATTTAATAGAAATTAAATTATCAAAAATCGTACAACATACCTTTATAAGAAGTTGAAATTGTTCTGCATTATGTAAAATTGTGTTAATCAATCATAAAAAAAAATCAGTGATATTCTTTTGTTAAAGGCAAGATGGCCGCCATTTTGCAGCATAATATCTCCATCTCTTTAACATCAAAAGCTCAACCAAGGAAGGTGTCGGCCTGCTGCACAACATAGCGTAGCGCCTACATTAATGATTTTAACCCTTTCGTAAGAGAAATTTTAGCAGTGCCAACTTTATCTGGATCATCATCAGGACGTCTTCATGTTGAACAACATTAGTTGCAGTCCAAATTATATCCTTGTCAAATAATGTAACATGTTTGAGATCTTTGTCACACTCAAACCTCCCATTTACATCTTCTACGGTGATCTGTTCACATCCCTCAAGCTTTTTTAAATGTTTGTATAAAACAGTTTGCAGATAGATGAGGATCAAATGAAGTTCCTTCAGTTTTCCCAGGTTCCATCAGCAGATTGTTCCCGAGTAAGACGTTTTCTCCAAGACTTTATTAGTGTTGATTCAGTGATCTCTATCCACGCTGCAGCTGCCATGTAGACAGAATCTTTCATAGAAATAGCTCTCAGAGAATCTACAAGGCAAGCATTGCTGTCATCTTCCAAGCTCGAAGACGTCAATCGCTTTCTTCTGTATCTGCTGTTGAAACTTTCTATAACGACTTGATCCATTGGCTGTACGAGTGACTTTACATTTGGTGGAAGAAAGTCTTTTTATATTTTTCTATTTTTAAGTTTATTTATATTTTATTGTTCCATGACGCATTTAGAAGTATGAAAAAGAAATACCTAATGCTCTAAGGGTTAGATTTATCATATTCTGTTTATTTTTATTTTTATAAGATTTAATGCGTCAGTCTGAAAAATATATGAAATAGAAATATATATATATATATGCGACGATTTCGTTCTGTTTATATTCAACATGAGATCACCACCTTCCAAACAGACACAGTATAGTCGTTCGAAGGATCAATTGGGGCAATAAAAATCTGTTCCAGTAGGCATTTCTCAATGAAGAGCCTGGATTGACAGGAAACAATGTATATACAAGGGAACCACTTTGGGTGCTGGTCGCACCTATCATTGAGACCTGGTGAATTTTAAAGTCCTATATTAGGAAGTTTGAGAATCGATAAAAAATTTCTGTTAAAATAATAGTTTTTTTATTTTACTGTAGCACAACTTTCTGAAAATGCATTTTTCGAAAACACGTTATCGGACTATTAACATAGATTTTTTTTTTAAAAGGAAAGCATTTAAAAATACAAATTAGTCAATAATAAGTATAAAAATATTGAAAAACGTTTACAAATTCCTTCAAGAACCTATGGAATTGATTTTGGAAAATTACAACATTATATTCAAATTGAGAAAAGTAGGCGTTTTTTTTTTGTTTATTTTTTTAATTTAGTAGAGTTTTCTGGTAACTCTATTCAAATGTCATAATATCTGCTTGTCGTGTCGTGTGTAAATCAACAGTGGTTTGGGCTAGGAATTGTAATGTACGACTTAATTAGGCACAGTAAATTTTCTAAATTGTATAAAAATATCAATTGACTTTATATTTACTTTTACCAAAAGACACAAAATTTAATACAACAACGTTTTATTTCAAACATGCGAAACTTAATTCTACCTGATTTCAAAAGAGAATAGTTTGCTTATTTTGTATTTCAATAAAAAAAATAGTTTTCAATGATCTTGAAAACTTTTAATAGATATATATTTACTATTTATACATTTATCGTCTACATAGAGAAAAGATCTTGTTTCTTATTTTATTATCAAAGAAATCGCAATTTGATTTAATTCTAATACACATTAAATCTAATGCCCATATACGAGACACTAGAGGGATAATGCAGGCAAAAAATTTAGCGCCATATTTCGCGGCTTAACTCACTTTTGGCGTGAAATAAAGAAATTAAAATTCAACAATAAAAAATTAAAAGTATAAAAAATATATAAAATATAATTTTAACAGAGAAATTTTATCGTTTCTCTAACTGTTATGTATAAAGCTACAAAATGCACCGTCTCGATGCTAGGTACGAGCAGCACCAAAAGTGGTTCCCTTGTTAATAGTCAAAAATATCATTAAAAAATCTTGATGTAAGGTGGTAATATTCTACGAATAAAGAGGTTGTTGTGGGTTTACTAGCCTAAAACAATTCCCATACAGTTTCATCTAAGCTTGCGCAGACGAGTTTTATAGCAAAAGGTATAGGAACACAAATAACTGCATTATGACAAATCGAATATCCAATGAGAGAACGAATTTCAGGGGATTGAACAAATCGTTGAAAATCGGCTTTCTTTTGTGCGAAAAACATTCCAGAAGAAAACAGACAGGAAAATTCGAAGGGAAATAAAAAAGGGAAGATTTTTGAAAGGGAACCTGAAGACGTAAAAGCTTTTACTGGTAAAATGTCAAATTGAAAATAAAATTTCGTAGATGATTAAATTATTGAAGCGAGACAGTAAATAAAGATATTTAAAGGGGAAAAATTTAGAATATTCTTTAGTTAGGTTAACAATTAAAATATTTTGCATGCATTGCATACAGAGTGTCCACAGAAAACCTTTTTGATTTCAAATGTAATTTTTACGGAAACAATGAGTCCTTAGAGATTTTCGGTTTGGGTATGAGGAATAGCAACACAACAAGTTTATTTTGCTGCACATTTTTTTTCGAAACAGTAAATGTTTGTTGTATGCATTTTTGATGTGTCATGACAAGTTTATTTTGCTGCAAACGTTTATTTTTCTGAAAAAGTTACATTTTTGTCTACATTGTAAAACAAAATTTCGTTAAAATACGGAAATTGTACTGGCAATCGAAACGCCAGTGCTATTTCCGTATTTTAACGGAATTTTCTCCGTAAATTTGTGAAAAAAACGGATTTTTTTCTGGAAATTACGGAAAACAATTCCGTTAAAATGTAAAAATGGTACTGGCGTCTCGATTGCCAGCACAATTTCCGAATTTTAGCGGATTTTTTTACATCGAAATTCTATATGGGCTCCATCGATGCCATCGAAATACTCAGGGCCAGAGGACAGGAGTTGTGACATCATTCCTAATCCGGCAGATGTGGCAACACTGTGACATTCTGCATCTGGTTGAATTTTCATTTAGGGATTCCGAATTCGAGCCAGTAAGTTTAAATAGTTATTTTTGTTTATAAGTTGATTTGAACAAATAAAATAAAATAAAATTGCTATTCAAAAATTTCCGATGTGAATTCCAACAATTGTGAGAAATCGGTCGATTAGTGATGACGTCACAACTCGTGTCCTCTGGCCTTCAGTATTTCGATGACAGTGGTTCCGATCGTAGCTCTCAGAATGTCCACTTAATAATCACTTTCAATCCAGGGTTGTGCAGCATGTCAGGTGTGACTAAATCAATGGCTTCCGCAATTTTCTGGGAGAGATAACAAGTATCACGTACAGGTTTTGCATCAAAACAAACTTGTTGCTATTTATGATACCGACAGTTTTGCGCTGGCGAGAAATCACTAAATATTCATTATGATTGCAACTGTATTTGAATCGGTCATTTCAAAAACCACATAAGTCAAGTTTTTTCCAAATATACTTTTTTTGTAGCAAATGGTTCTTTAAAGGTAGAGCCATGATCTGAGTAATAACCATATAAAAATCAGTGTATTCTTTCCTCTTCAAACAATACGTTTTATTTTTCGTTAATTACTTAAACGACATAAGTCAACGACTTAAGTGGTTTTTGTATGCAATACCAGGTGACTTTTGAAAGATAACATTCGATTTTATGCAAAATCTACCACTACCACTCATACCAATACAAAACATTTCATTTACGGAAATTATGGTTCATTGTTTTGGCATAAAAGATCTTAACACGTTCGCTGTCAACCTACGAGTATACTCCTAGCTTTAATATTCATGGTTTTAATTTATTAATTACTTTGTGACCATTATTTTAGAATTTAAAAAATTTCCCTATTTATTTTCAGAAATTTTGCTGTATTAGTAAAGCGAAATTTACTTTTCTGAATTTGTGGTGACAAACGACTTTCAAGAAGAAATTTGAAAATTCTTACTTTGTAGGCTTGGCAGTGAACGCGTTAAAACATGTAAATCGACATTTTACATTTATCAGGAAGGCATTGAGAGCAAGTGGGTAAATGAAGTTTCTTCTACGTTTTTGCATTATATTGAAAATAATATTGGACCACATATTAAGAATTTATATCTGTTCTACGATGGTTGCCAAGGGCAAATGAAAATCAATAAGATATTGAAATTTCTGTTGGCTTTGACTGACTCCAGACTATTTGAAAAAAATTATCAGTATTTTCCAGTACGCGGTCATTCATGACCGCAATTTTGAGGCTATAAAAGAAAATGTTAGAAATCATGATCGTATCTACACTGTAAAAAAACCACTGTAAATTTGCCAGCACAACTCGATCACAGTTGAATGTATTGTATCTTTCTTTGGTTTCCTGACTATTTAAACATGAAAAATACAGTAGTTGCGTAAAGTTAACAGTACAATGTACTGGCAATTTTGGACGCATTTGGACCACAGCACAAAATACTGGCGTCCAAATTGCCAGTACATTGTGCTGTTAATTTTACGCAACTACTGTATTTTCCATGTTTAAATAGTCAGGAAACCAAAGAAAGATACAGTACATTCAACTGTGATCGAGTTTGTGCGTGAGATGAACAGTACTTTGTACTGTAAAAATGTCGTTTTTTTTTACAGTGTATGTTCTAGTAGAACACATTGATTTGGTTTCGAAACCCAATTTAACATTTACAGTCAAAGAATTGAAAAGTTTAAATGTTTTGGACTTCACGAAATGGTGGAATACTTTATGTATAAAAACATATTTGTCAACAGAATCGTACGAGAAAAGTGTTCCATAAGAACAAAAGCAATTTGCTCCTTCGATATATGAGTTTCACGATGATTTAGATAAAAAAGACACTATCATAGCCGAGGAAAGTATTGATGGATCCGTTAAAGATTAATTTATCTTGATGAAAAAACTTTAAACCTCCCTGTGTCACTTCTATCAGCCAAAGCCCATGCATGGAAAGTATGAATTAATAGTGAAAAATCAGACGATTTAAAACGAGTTCAAAATAGCATTCTGGAAGAGCATATGCCATTTTATCAAAACATATTTAGCTTGGATTATATTCAAGATTGAGAAAGATAATACAATTGAGAATGATGAAGTATATGATTTCGCATCATAATGACATTAAAACATAAAAATGTTCCTGTATGTTATCTTCATTAATTTTGATTAAAAATATGTTTGACTGTTTTGTTCAAATTAAATACAACCTAACCTTGTTTCTTGCTAAAACAGCATGTCATGGACAGTTTTTCTGTTATTAATCTTTTTATTATTAATATATTATAAAAATTATTCGATTATTAGAAACTTTGAAGTCCAAACTCTATAATCAGTCCAGAGCAATCTATAAAAATTCGTTTACTTGGGAATAATACAGTTTTTAATTTCTGAAAAGTCCTCATTCTGTGACTTATGTGGTTTTTGAAATGACCGATTCATTTGAGTAACGAAATTGGAGTTAATTTTGCGCCGAACCACAATCGCTAAAATATGCCAACTGGCTGTGAAACTGCAGCAACGAAAAATTTTAAACACTAAACAGTCGAAAATAAAACCTAAATTCAAAATAAAAAGTAATTCATATGTATTTCTTTTAAATATGCGTTTATTATTTAATTGTTCAATACTTATTAAAATATGATTATATTTTGAGAAACAATATAAAATTCCCGAATAGATAGTTGAAATAATGTTTTTTTATTTCCTGTTGTCATAGCTTATAAAAGAAGCAGAGCAAAAACTATCTTTTTAAAATAAATTTACAAGTTCCCGCCTTCTATAAAGCCTAGTTCAAAACAGTGAATTTTCGATAATCGAGCCCTCGCCAAATTCAGGTATTTTAACTGACATTTTCTCAAACAAAATGCATTGCAGTCATAAAATTGTACGTGATTTTTAGATAAACATTGAATACTTATGAAATGCTTTTTTTAAGTATTTTTCCTTTATAGTTATTGCTAATATAGGACGTAAAAGATTATTCTTTTTCAGTAGTATACATTCTATAAATTTTGACAAAATAATGTGTTTAATTTAATCGTAACTACCACAATAACCAAAATTTTAACTTCAACTAAAGCTAATTATAAATTAAGCTTATATTTTCAGAACTAGAAAATAGACTCTTGTTTTAAGCCTTTTATGTAAGCTGTTTTAGATTACAAGACTTAAAATCTTTATGCATTAGTATGTTCCCATTAAATATGTTTTGAACTGAAACATTCCGTAACGAAATATAATTACAAACTTTACCTTATCATCATCATTTTTACATATTCGTTCGAGAGACATTACTGTGAATTACAGATTAGTTTACATTTAAGTACGTTTATGAATATACAGAGACGCTTTTAGATAAGATTACATTGTCATTTCATAATTAAGCATTATAATTGAAAAGAAAGGATGAATTAAGGATATTAACTCACATTTTTTTTTTCAAAAAAGAACAAAAAAAAATTTTTCCTTCAGTTTTGCTTTCGGTCTTTATAATTGGTTTTAATTATGGCTTCACATTGTAATTTCAGATTTTATTGCAAGACCTAACAAAAATAGCGTTTTCCTTAATTTTTTTCTACTTACAAAATTGGGTTTCATTATGGCTTCACATTGAAATTTCAAATTTACTTATTACAATTAAACTCTCCTTAAGGGAGTTTGTCAGTCGGTTTTTAAATTCCCGTCGTTAACTTTAAACCTATGGGCATAGTTTTATTCAATTTTCATTTATTCTATCTATAATGGAAGAAAGTGTTGTAATCGAAATTCTTTTCGACTTCCGGTTTTCGACGGATTTACACGCGTTAGGGATCAGAGAACAGGAAACATGTTTTCTACAAAATGTTTGTCTTTAAGTAGTAAGTTTTGAGTATACAGAAAAAATGAGTCAAAAATATTAATGTTCTTATGAGATATTTTTAAAAATAAGAATGTAATCCCATTTCCATAGATTTAACTTTAGCGAGATGAATTTGAGATTTGACTGACCAATCACAATCATTCACAATCATCAGTATAAATGCATTAAAAGAAAATACAGGGTGATTTGCTACCACGTGTGCAAACTTTGAGGGGTGATACAGCTCACTGTAAAAAACCTTTTTACCCGACTGCCAAGAAGGGTTATGTTTTTTATGCGTATCTGGGTATGTGGTTTCTTTATACCCTCGAAACATCCCAATGGCTGGATGGGTTTTAATGAATGAGGTCTCTATCGATTCATCTTAACCGCCCGATGGTTATAGGCTAGATTTTGTTTTTATAAATTCAAAATGGGGGCCGTAAAATACAAAATGGCGGTAGACACGAAAATTTTTTCATCGCACCATATTGAGTGGCATATCATTGGATAGGTCTTTCAAAATTAAGACGATGTTTCATTGACTATTTTACAGTCAGAAGCTCCGTTTAAATATTACATAACCTGGAATTTGTGTAGGTAGGAGGTCTAGCTTTATTGCTACTCTAACCATTATAGACATCTATAGTCCTCATCAAAACTGTGTTTATAGGTAGGAATTAACAATTAAACACGACTTAAAAGTCATCAATACAAGTAAATAAAAAAATAGATAAGTAATATAAAAAATAGTTTAACATTGATGAGAAATAATTAATTAGTTTGTTTTTTACGCAGTCGGGTTTTTTGATTTTTTAAATTTAATTTGTATACGAATGCTGGGTTGCAACCCACTTATTCAGTAATAAATAGAAGACTTATTACTGAAAGTCGAGTATGATTCTTCATTACTCCTTTAACGGTGATGAAGGTATTTTACTGATATCGTCGGTACCATGTCAAACTATCCAATGTGAAATTAGCCACTTTTCAGGAGAGCAAAAAAACTGTTTTAATTGTGGATTCAAAATCAGCGCCAAGCAGCAGTAAACAATTATTATATTTTTCGAGTGTTGTTTTATATCCTATTTAAACATGCTATTGACATAAATCAATTGAATAATTTTACTCGCCAAAAAATAACATTGGATAGTTTGATATGGTATGCTTATTTGTACTTTTTCAGCTTCGTTGAAGTTTTTCGGCTTCAAATTATCCAATATGCCACATTGGATAGTTTGACTTGTAAAAATTTTGTGCTTTTCCCAGGTTCGTCTTTCCATAGTAGCGAATATGCCATATTGGACAGTTTGACTTGTAAAATTTTTGCGATTTTCCCAGATTCGCCGTTTCATAGTAGCAAATGTGTTGTATTCAATAGTTTAATTTGTAAAAATTTTGGCATTTACATATTCGATATAAAATTCTTAAGATTTTTCTTTAATAATTTTAATAACGAATATACAGTAAATTAATAAAGATAAAAGCTGGTTTTTAAACATTCTGTTAATTTTATAAAACATAAAAAAAAAAAATCTCAAATAATGGGGTGGGCAAAAACAAGCACTTCATACCCGTAATTATAAATAGTAATCTTCGCGCTATTAATTCTATGAAACTATTTTCGAATAGAAATCTTTGATTTATTTAATCTCCTATTAACCCTTTCCGGTTTGTGGTTTAGTTTAATTATGTTACACTATTTCAAACATAATGAAATTTATATACATTATTGAGGTGCACAGCAACATGCCTATGTTAGAATATGACGTGTACAACAGCTATCGTTCATTTACAGCGACACACAAAAGATTTCGGTTAAAGTGCAGTCTATTAGCATTAGCAATAATTGCTGTAAATGCGTTTTGCATTTTGGTATGCATTTTAAAACTATGTGCATACTACGTGGTATGTATAAATTCTATAGATTGTATACAGGACTACCTAAAAATTAGTTAGCATTAATTAGTATGATTCTGAACTGCTTAAACGTAGTTTTTAATTGTGTTATTTTAAAGCTGAACTATTATTAGTATATGAGATGTTTGTGGAACATAAGTAAAAACATATACAGGACCAAAATTATATACAGGATCAAAAAATTAGAAACATGGGCAATTATGGATGATAATTTCTGGAAGTATCATTTTAATAGTTTTAAGCGTCTTTTAGCTTGCATTAAATTTTTAGCTTATTATGTTGCATGTATAAAAATCTGTAGGTAATACAGGATTGCACAAAACAATTCAGTTATGCTCGTCTATTGGTAGAAATTACTGAATGTGAATTTTCAACCTATTGCAATTTTTAACACTTTCCAACAAGTTTAAAAAGTGTTTATGAATTCGGTTTGTCTGTCCAGGCTCTAACTCGCATAAATATACTCGGATTTTCATGCAATTGAAAAATGTCAATGGTGCTTACAATGGCATTTTCGGTACTGCATATAAAGTGTGTACCATTAATAGTTCATTTACAGGGGCACTCAAAAGATTTCCATTATATTATGGTATATTAGGGAAAATCGTTTGGGGAGTATTTTAATGACATTACGCTATTACAAATGCATTACATCTGATATATATAACTGAATTTCATTACAAGAAGTTTACGACAGAATAGGGAATACATTCATAGCATTTGTTGTTCATTTACAGGGACACACAAAAGAAATGGATTACAGTACTGTCTTTGAGCAATAATTGCTGTAAGCGCGTTTTTGAATTTTGGTATGCGCTTTTAAATTTAACTATTTTTTGCATGTTGTATAAAAATTCTGTATCTCGTATACAGGGTTGCACAAAAGAATTCACTAAAAAACAATTACCGAAATTAGACAGAAAAATTGCGCGTAACAGTTAATGAAGCCCTGTAAATGATCTATAGATTTTTATATAATCTAGATAGTATGCGACAATTTAGTTTAATTAGAAAACGCATTACGCAATTTACACATTCAACCTTTAGTAATTTCCGCCAATAAACGGAAATAGACTCGACCTTCTTGTATGGCCCTGTATATTATCTACAGATTTTTATATATGCTACGTAATACGGTAAAATTTAATTCAGGCAAAAAATTGTTATAAACTCACTTCCAAAAATTACCAGTCATAACCGGTAATGTTTTCAGTTCTTTGCGTAGCCCTGCATATTAGGAATTTCTACTAACATATTTTAGTATAGTAAAACGCACTCCAAACTACTATCGCTAATAGACAGCAGTGTAGGAGAGTTTTTTTGTGTCCCTGTAAATTAACGATAACTATCACACACATCATATTCTAAAGTAAGCAACTTGTAATGTAAAACAATTACGGATGTCGATTTCACTTGGTTTGGAATATTTTAACATTACTAACATATGCTTCAACCATTTTTTTTTCTTTTTTACTATAAACCATTATACAACAACATTCTTTTGTAAGAACCTGTAAATAATAATAAATGACTTGCAGACCATATTCTGCATAAAACATGTTTTAATACACTTGATAAATCCGTATGTTTTAAATATCGTAACACCATTAAAAGTCACCGCTCTTTTTCCCTATTGAGTGAAATATAACGCTAATCTTTTGAGTGACCCTATAAATGAACTAAAATTTCTCACATTCCATTAACAATAGAAAGCAAATGCTATAGTAAACGTCAAAAACATATGTCAATTGCGTTAAACTTCAATACATAAATAAAACAGTTTTTGTGTTTCTGATAAAAATACTATTTTCATATTGGATACTTTGACATGGTACGGATGCTTAGAAAGAGAAAAATATCCAAACATTTGCGGCAAAGGATCGAATATGCCACATTGGACAGTTTGAATTGGAAATTTTAGAAAAAAGTGCATATTGGATACTTTGAAACTGTTATTATCTAAGTTTCTAAGCAAGCTAGAGACTTGACGATTTTGCTTAGTGCGTATCACACACAGTACAATAAAATGGCACAAAATTTGAAAATGCATTTTTTCACATTGGATAGTTTGACATGGTAGCGACGATATGTTTGAACAGAATCACTGCATTTAGTAATAGGAAGTATAACTTTACTATTTAAGCAGTTTTTGACAAAGAATTTGGATATACTGACAATTTATAATAAGCATATAAAATCTTCATGTAAATGCATATTTGGTATCGAACTGTGTAAATAGGTTTAAGAAATATTTGAATACCACCTTTCGATAAAGGGAATTCTTTTTATTTAACACATGAAAAGAGCATAGTTTTATTTATCTGTAATTTCATTTTGTCTCACTTAGAGAGGTGAAACAAAATCTAAAATATTAGTGCTTTTGTTCCAGATGTAATCTGTGTTCTTCAGATGAAACATACATTAAAAAATATATTTTTCTTAACATTTTAAACTTATTGAAAATTTAAAACCCACATAAACATGGAAAAAATAATTAAAATTTCATTTAACTGTGATCTATTCCAATCGAAATAACTGTAAATTTATTTCATTTATTAACAAAATATTTTAGCATACTATTGAACACAAATATACATTCTACTAAGAAAGAACGAACAACATTAGATAACACAAATGAATGTGTACAAAAGCTGCATACAGCTGTTTTGGGGTTTCTAAAGCTCCATCATCGCTATGAGATTTAAAAATTAAAGGCTAAAACACAGCGAGCTAGAGAGACAGACCTCACAGCTCGACCGTCATAGGCTAAAAGGGCTTTTTCGGTAGTCTAGCTGTGAGGTGAGACTCGCTGACTCGCCATGTTTTAGCCTTTATTTTTTTTTAATTTCGCGTTGATGATGGAGCCTTAGTAGCCCCTAAACAGCTGTATGCACTTTTTGTATACATTCATTTCTGCTGTCTAACTCTGCTTATTCTTTGTTAATATATTTGCACGAAGTACAATCCTGCCCCCCCGCCCTTTTTATATATACACTCTACTCTGTAAAACAAGACAAATGCTTCCTAATCTACGAAAAATATAATATAATCACTCAAGAAAACATACAGTAACCTTTTCCGAGTTACCCACAATACCAGAATGCGTTCGTTATCTTTGAAAACCTCAGAAATCATCATATTTTCAAGATTTATAGTAACATTTGTATAAACAAAAATAATTTTTCTGCCACTGATTATTATCGGGAATGTTTCTGTGTGGTTTTTATATTAATCGTTTTACTCAAACTTAATTATCGGTTTTTAGATACAATGAATTCTCAGTTAAATATTTTAACATGCGTAACTAAATTTATACATGCAAAAATAACAAAGAAATATAAATTTTTATTTTTATTTTAATGCTGTGAATTTATTATGTTTGTTGGTGAAATGCTTACTACTTGAAAATTGTAACATCCGAAAACCCTATATTCCAAGTTGAGAAAACTGATTAATGCATTATAAATAACAACTCAGAAAGGTTTCGAAAAATCAATACAAGTAAAAGAAACTTTTTTATAACCGCTTCTTTAAAACTAGAAAATATATTAGTTGATGAGGTTCCTAAAAATAAAGGATACCTTCGGATTCGTGGACAACTCGGAAAGGTTCAACAACTTAATAAATATTTCAACCTTCATTCCCTTTGAAATGTGCTGACCTATAGCGACCCCAAGCTGACGCACTAATCGAATTTTGTCAAACATGTGACCTAGTCTAATGGTCTTCTCGAACCCTAAAACGGTCGGATACAAAATTTAGTCATAATCGTTAGAGCCGTTTCTTAGATAATATTTACATACAAACACACACACACACACACACACACAAACACACACAAGATTTGCTAGTTGTATATGATAATAAAAAAGAAAAGTGCCCACTTAAACTGATGGCATTGAGCTCACAGGCTATTCACGCTAATTGTACATTATACTCTTATTTCAAAGAATAATTCCTCTCGAACAATAAATTAAGGGGGATTCCATTTCCCCCGTTTCCCTTCCTTATACTTAATCAATGAGCCTACAAATGTCATCAGGGTAACACCTTGTCGAAATAAACTGATATACCGAATTTGAAGCGAATCGGATAGAAAAACCCATTTATCTACGGTAAGGGGAGTATGAGTCCCTCGTTCCCCGCTTTATATTTAACTAATGAACTTTCAAATCTAATCAGGAAAGCGCCTTATCATAATAAACCAGTATACCAAATTTGAAGCAAATCGGATAGAAAAATACATTTATCTAAATTAAGGGGGCTATAAGCCCCCGTTCTCCACCCTCTTTAGACTTAAACGATGAACCTTCGAATCTAATCAGAGAAGCGCTTTATCACAATTAACCGGTATACCAAATTTAAAGAAAATCTGATAATTCTGAATGAAAAACCCATTTATCTAAGTTAAGGGGGATTAGCCCCCCCGTTCTCCCCTTTATATTTAACCAATCCACCCCCGAAATTAATCAAGGAAGCGCCTTACCAGAATGAACCTAGAAAAAAATTGCGTTATTGCGTTAAATACATACGTACGAACATACGTACGTACATACCGGGTGTCCCAAAAAGGACTGACTGATTTTAAAATTCAATAACTTCCAAACGGTGACAGATATTAAAAAAATTCTTGCAGGAGGGTTATGCATAAAGTCAAAAGTTTTTTTACAGTGATTTTCGATTTTAGTTCGAATTACAAACAATAGATGGCGCTGCGATCAATAGAGGCTAAATTCAGGCTCGATTTTTGGTACTTCGTGGCCCGGATAATACATTTCCATCTCCTTTTTCTCCATGGAACAACAGAAAGGACCAAAAATCGAGCCTGTATTTAGCGACTATTGCTTACAGCGCCATCTATTGTTTGTAATTCGAACTAAAATCGAAAATCACTGTAATAAAACTTTTGACTTTATGCATAACCCTCCTGCAAGAATTTTTTTAATATCTGTCACCGTTTGGAAGTTATTGAATTTTAAAATCAGTCAGTCCTTTTTGGGACACCCGGTACATACATACAGAACCTGCGGGCACATTACCTCTCAGGATTTGATAGCCTGTGAGCTAAAAAGTACTCAGAAATGTTTCTGAACATCAATGCAACAAAGTTTTTTTCATGTTTTTTCAATCAAAAAATATGTTATTTACTGATGTTTCTAAAAATAAAAACACTTTTTGGAATCATAGTTAAATCAGAAGGGGTAATTGTATATCTTCGTTCCTGGTTATATTACATTTTTTGTAAATTAAGAAATATTTGTCTATTTTTTACAGTGTACCATACAAAAAGTAATAAAGAATAAAACGATTAAATTCTTAATTAAACCTTCACAAATTTCATAGTAAAAAAAAAAAAAAGCTTATTATTAATAGTATTAGAAATAATGAATTACACTTTCAAGCTAAATAAAATGTGATAATAGGATAAAACTGAAAGAAAATCATTTTAACACAAGACAGATATTAAAATTTAAAAAATACAGTTCGTATAAAAAGAAAGAAAAAAAAATATGTCTCTCTTTAAATCTAAAATATTCCAGCGAATTCATTTTAAAATAATTTTATACTTACTCTTTTTTAACCGTGTTTCAGGGTTAGTATCTTATCTAATACGGAAATTAATTTCTTTTATTGAATTATAGCAGCAGAATAGTTTTTATCTTTTACTGCGACATGGGAAATATATTTTTAAATTATTCCACATTCCAATAAAAATATCAAAATGTTAAAAGTACATTTTTAATACATTTATCTAGTTTGAATCTATGATTTCTCTCGATGCTTATACTTCATAGCATAATCGGCTTACATCGAATAATATAAAAGTTTGCTATTTATTAAAGAAAATCTCTTGGGTTAAGAAAATGTTTTGCTTCATTTATTTTTTACTTATAAGATTTTTAAAGGACATTTTTAAATTATTAATCAACAAACTATGAAGTATTATTATTTTTTTTACTGAAATAACATTTTATTGAACTTCCTGAATATATCTAGAGAATTAAAATAATTACAGTAAAAATAAACGATGTTTATTTTTTGTTAAAATTAATATCATTGAACTTTATTTGTTTAAGAAGTGTTTAAGAATTCGACCAACTTTAAAAAAAATTTAAATGTAGAATTTTTTAGAAGAGCTTTAACAGATTTTGTATCTCTAATGTCTTTAAAGAGTACATTTGTATCAGCCTATTAGAAAATTTTGGCAAAAGTTTATATAATGAAATTATTATTTTCTACTTCATATGAAAACATCATATTTTAGAAATGTATAAGAAACACTCCTCTAAACATAAATAAATTCATTTTAAGCCTACCATATTTCTTAAACATATTACACATTTGTAGTCTTTCGGGTCATAGTAATCCAAAGTTGATTTGGATCATTACCAATATGAAAATGGCATACGCTGTTGATATAAATTGAATATTTATTAAGGTAATATAAAATTGTATATATCACCAATCTTTATAAATTGGGCAATAAAATGCAACACGGCTTTTACATACAAGTTTCTTACAATATGAACAGGACGTAATATCAAAGTATTCATTAATTGCTCTAAGTGATAAACATAAATTTTAAAACGGCAATGTACCTTTATTTATTTACATTTCGACATGTTTCATTGCATCCGACGGCAACATCCTCAAGAAAATAAAATGATAAAAATATTTTCGCAAAAATTCAAATTGAAAAACTTGTAAAAAAAAAAAGCAATTTAACAAATTACAACGACCATTTGGAAAATGATTTTTTCAAATACTAAAATTTAAGACATAAAAAATCGCACGGAGTTGATCATACATTACGTACGCCATGGATTAAACGATAACATTTCTGGACCCATCATGAACAAATTTTAAAAGAAATTTCAGTTTTACAATTTTCAGTACTGTAATTTTTTTAACTTCTACGGAGCTGGTCATACATTACGTACGCCATGAATTAAAGATTAATAGTGTTATTACACGTAAAAATTGCAAGAAAGAAAAATCGCCTGCGACTCGTGAGATTTCCTATGAAACTTACGTAATAGCCAAGCATTTCATTGGCTGTTCGGGAAAAGACTTTTCTATCATCAGATTTCCAAAAAATCTCACGACCAATTTTAAATAAAATTTCATTCTTAAACTTCTAAACAACCGACAATATTACTTTTTATACCGTCGGATAGAGAAAAAAAATGTACTTTTAAATGCAATTTGTTTGAAAGCTGTGTCTCAATTTGTTTCTGATTTATTAATTTTTTTTGTAGTTTTTATTACTTTTTTGTCTTAGTGGCAACACACTGTTGTCCATCGTTGTTGAAACCAAAGGGAAATACAGATTACTGTATATACCAATCAGATAACGAATAAATTGCGGATTAAACCAATGAAAACGTTCAGATATGTTTTTGATTTCCTACCCTGACGAGAACAATAACCATTTTTTCAAATGGTTAAAAAAAAAAAAAATCACTCGAACACAAGCATACTGAAATTAACTGCAATATTAAAAATGGAAATTTGTCAAGTGAATTATTTTATTTTATTGTTTCATTATCCTGAATAGCATTTCTTTCCAAATTTATATTTATTTTTAATATTGCCATTAATTTCATTATGCTTGTGTTCGCGTGATATTTGTTTTTGTTTACAAGTTTTTCAATTTGAATTTTTGCAAAAATATTTTTATCCTTTTATTTTCTTGAGAATGTTGTCGTCTGATGCAATGAGTCATGTAGAAATGTGAATGAATACAGGTATGTTGCCGTTTTAGAATTTAAGTTTATCACTTATAGCAATTAATGAGTACTTTGCTGTTTTGAAGGGATTTTTATATATAGTTTATAACAGGTCATAATAGATTGATTGTCACATGTTGAAGGGCAGAATTTGCATCTTGCCTATTTGCCGATGGTTGGTTATAATGGCGGGAACATTTCACAGATGAAACATCTGCTTTTATTATTATTCTATCAGTAGCAATTACTGGTTCCTTTCGTGAAAGACGTTTTCTGCATTCAATATACGAAATAACAAGTGATACTCCAAGTCCTTCAATAAAAATACTTTTTTTATGAAGATTTTTAGTCTTTTACTGAGGATTTATTTTGGTCCACGGCACAAAAGCAATGTAGGCAGTTACATCCAAGATATTTTAAATTGCAATTATGAACCAACGATATTTTTCGCATGTGTTTGCAGATTTGAGCTTATCCAGCGTATCAGCACCTCCTTTGTACCTTGCATTGTATTCTAGTTTGATTTGTAGTTTTTTGCTATCTTTATGAATTATTACATCTTTATATCATTTGTGCTAAAATTGATCTAATTGATTTTGAGAATTACTCAGGAGTTTATGAAATACCATTTATTAGAGCAGACGGATCAAAGCATTGGTATGACGAGCAGGAAATTTAAATATAGAAAAAGGAGCATATAGCTGATATTAAATATAATGGAAAAACCACAGCTTCTATCTATAGTATATCCAGAAGAAACCATCCAAATAAATTTCGATGAAAGTGAGATAATTTTGCCTTCCAGCTAATACTATCCATATATTATAAGAGAAACAACAGAAATTGTAACACGCAAAAATTCAATATGTAACGATACAGCATCATTCAACACACCAAAGTTATGACTCGAACTAATCAAGGTTTACGAATATAAAATAAGCATCCAAGTAAAATAAAAAATAACGTGCATAATATGAAAGAATACGTGAAAAATTTAATGATGAAGTTTCATAGACCGTGAAATTTTAGAACATGTTTATTTTTATTTGTTTTGAAAATGACTCGGGTAGAGTTGAAACATGTAAACTTTCGAAATAAACGTATTTTTACTGGTTTTAAAGTGTTGATTTACACCTTTTAGCAATTGAAATTAATGTTTATTATCTCCTTATCACCATCCATTGAACTGATCAGAAGAAAAATTTATCCCTCTTTGGAATGTAAGGTACTGAGGTGTTTGTTTCTGTGAAACAGAATTTTGGAATAAGAACAACTTATTATGTTGGTGCTTTAGGGAGTTTTTGGAATATTCTTTCTGATAGTTACTATCAGTGAAATATTTATCTTCTCATAAGCAATTAACCCAACTTATACGACATAAACATTTATCAAATGTAGCAATTCGACCTCTTAGCATGTAATTAATGTCTATGACAACCTGCATACCTGCATGTTTCTCACGTGTCTTATCACCTTTTCTTTCAGTATACACTTGTGATTTCAATATACAAAGCGTAGCAGTATAGCAAAGTGTTCATTTCCTTATGCTGTATCTAGCTAGTTTGCTTGGTATATATTGCTTGAATGAACAATGTCCTCTAAAACCTATCAAATATTCATCACCAATCACATTCTCACCGTAATAGTATATTTTAGAAAATATTTCTTTTCACTTTTCCCCCAAATTCTCGTATAGCTGCGAGTTTGCCATTTTGACTTCTCACCAGTCGCGATAACATTCCATCAAAACGTAAAACATGCGAAAGAATGTTTATTGTGACATTGAAGCAGAAAAGCTAGATCCATATATTAATGGATTCCACAAGCTCTTCCTTGCGTCATCATGAGACTTGTAAAGACCAGCAAGTAATAGTACACCAACGTATGCCTCCAAAGTAACATAATCTATTTTATTCCGTTTATTACAATACACTTTCTGCCCCTCAACGTTAGTCGTTCCCAACAAAGTTTTCTACAAAGTATTGTTTATGATTACATGATAAGAAGATCTTATGTCATATAGTTTGGAATTAGGATATCTGGCTATATCTACTGTCACTTTTATTACGCTTCCACCGGATGCTTTTTCTATGTGAGAACAATTCTATCCTCTACATTATTTCCCCGACTTTCCATTGCACTGTTTTCCCATTATCACATTCTATTTCCATATCTGAATTTGCATGAAAATTGCCATCACGTGCATAATTTTCTGCTTCCGAAACATATTCGTCAGGATCGGACGCAAGCACTAAGTTCACATCATCGTCATGAGGGCTATATCTTTAATGAGATGCCATAATAATCGCAAGCTGAAAATAACGTGATAGTTAAATATACGAGAATTAAAACAGACACACTATTTTGGTGTGTACTGCTTTAGCAATGTTCTGGCTTTCATTTCCTGTTCTCACTATAGAGTTGCCACAACGCGAAAGTTGCCTTTCCATTCACTAATGAGATTGCAAGGCGAGAGTATTTCTTCCCTGAGAGGTAATGTTAGCTTGTAAATCAGTCAGGGAAATCCACTGCCTGAATTTCCGACAGAGCCGATATTATTTTCGAATCGGGTCATAGTGACTCCAGAATTACAAGTGTAGCCAATTTCATTTTACAAAGGAAATTACAATACTGTTTCATTTTGTAGCTATTAGAGTATTAGAATATATTTAACAACAAACACTAAACTTCATATAGACCCATGGAGAGCAGCAGAGTTAAAACTTTTGTCTTAGAGATTTAGAAAATGGAAATAACATTCTAAATTAAGCATTGTTATATATCAAAATGCTTGCATTATGTATAGCTAAACACTATTTTAAGTCTACCAAAAATATAATAATAAATATGAAAACATATTAAACTTCGCCGTTATCATAATAAAAAAGGTGCATAATTAATTGTATTAAAAACAAAATATTTCTGTTTTACATCGTATGCAATTTCATGAAGCTAAAAGAAAATTATTGTAGAATAAAAAGCCTTTAAAAGTGAAAAATATCAATATACTAATGATATAAAATCAAGAAAAACTGTATAATTTCCTCGTTACATGAAAAAAATACCTGATGAAATAATTTAAAACTCATTTTATTTCATCCTTTATTTTCTTAATTAAACTATTTTTTAGGTTTAATTTCATTATCTAATACGTAAAATGATATCTGTTAATGAATAATTACAGCAACAGAATTTTCTTATCCTTTAATATTAGATGAGAAATAATTTTAATGATCATTCTGCAATGAAAAATTTAAAACGTTAAAAGCAATTTCTTTTCTGTATTTAATGCATTTATCTCGTTTGAATCTATGATTTCTCATGATGCTAAAACTTTATAACATAATCGGCTTATCGACCAGTGACTGCGAGATTGAATTTGGAATTAATAAGGGGAAAGCTGGAAATGGTTTTAATCCCTTCAGTTTAGTTCTGTATTGAGTTTTGCACCTCCTATTAGCCGATTTTTAGCCGCTACTTGCAAATTTGTAGTCAAAAACCAAATTGGTTTTTTGTGATTAAATATATTAAAACAACAAAGGTTATGAAAAATTATTACTGCAAAAGTTGTATAAGTTGAAACTCACAATAAAATGAGTTTTATGAATTCTAGTGAACGGTTCCGAATGAAACTTCAGCTATAAGTTATGTAGATCATGTGACCGAGGTTTTCGTAAAAAAAGAAAAAAAGCTTCAAATTTCGCCATCAGATGGTGCTGTGCATCTAACACCATATGCAAATGAGTAGCTAGTGCAATTTTGCTATAAAAGCGGTACTTATGGTTCAAAGAAATCATTCGTCCGCAGTGAACACGCCGCTGAATAAGAAGGAACGCGCCTTGATCGTAACTTTTTTATCAGAATGAGAGCGATGCTTCGGCAGCCCTCCGTGCTTATCGACGGATGAAAAACTTAAGGAGAGGACCCATGTCCGTAAATGCAGATAAATGGATGATTCGTAAGTTTGAAAAAACTGGTTCTCCGGATGTTGCACCAGGAATAGGACGACGTGCAACTGAGCCGGCGATTGTGGAGTAAGTTGTAATTGCAACAGCTGAAGCATCCGCAAATTCTTCAAATGTTACTGTAAGTGGCCGTTCAATATTACAAGCATTGGACTTTCCGTGGTCCACTTCCATGACTTTACGCAAAATTATGGAAATCTACTCTTACAAGATGCATATTGTGCTACAGTTGAATCAGCAAGATCACTCTGCAACTCTTGATTTTGCGTTGCGTTATCTGACGAGTATGCAAGTGGATGAGTACTGGCCA
The DNA here is from genome assembly GCA_963932465.1 of Maratus speciosus. Classification (NCBI taxonomy): domain Eukaryota; kingdom Metazoa; phylum Arthropoda; class Arachnida; order Araneae; family Salticidae; genus Maratus; species Maratus speciosus. The sequence goes on along the minus strand of OZ010786.1, from coordinate 507,842,267 downwards.
TCCCATTTCTTACGTACAGACGAGGCTCATTTTCACTTAGATAGTGTTGTGAACGCACAGAACTGCCGCATATGAGGTTCCACCAATCCTCATGCCGTGCAACAACGGCCGTTACATTCCCTATAAGTCACAGTTTGGTGTGGATTCATGACGAATTTTATTTTGGGCCCGTATATTTTATTTTCGAGGAAGTCACAATGAACGGGTTTGTTAGGCGTACAGTAACAGGAGACCGATGCAGCAAACTACTGGAGAATCATGTTATATCGGCGTTAAGTGACGGTTTGACTACCACAATATTCATGCAATATGGAGCAGCTGCTCATACGGCGAGATGTGTAAAGAATGTGATTCAAGCCAACTTCTCTGATGAACGTGTCATCTGGTTTACTTTCCCGATTTCCTGGCCAGCAAGTTCACCAGATCTTAACCCTTGTAACTTCTGGCTGCTTGGTTTTCTCAAAGATCATGTTTAACAAGGATGTGTAACTAATTTAGCGGATTTAAAAGCTAGCATCGTACGCCATGTCCCCTCATTCCTAGTGATATGTTGCGTGCGGCTGTTGATAACGCGGTGGTATGCTTTCAGCATATTTTTGACAAAGATGGTATGCACATAGAGCACACAGGTATGTAAATAAATAAAATAATTCGTTATTCTCTGATTTTTGAACTGTTATCTTTCATTTTATATTGTTAAAACGCCACCTGGTTGCGAAATTTAAAACTTTTTTTACGAAAATCTTCGCCGCATGATATGCATAACATACATCTCAAGTTTCATTCGCATTCGTTCAGTAGAACCGTCGTTATGAGCTTCTCAGTACCATCCGATTAATTTTAACCACAATGTACTATGATTAAATAGGTATTTCACAGGATCACTTTCTTAAATGTATCAAGCCTAAAAGGGCAAGAAAACATGTAATGATAAATAACAAAGAAAGAAATAGAAACTATTTAATTGAATATTTTAAAAATAAATACTGACTGTTTACCTAAAATTTCAAAACATAACAAAATGGAGTTCTCTATAACGGAATTCTGCCTTTAACGTTAAATGAATAATAATTAATAAAACTGAATGATCAATAAATAAATGACTAAATGAACCGAGAAAAAAATTCAAACAGTTACATAGGATTCAAATATCCATTATTTATTTGACTCAATAAAACGAGTGTATGTCTAGTAAATTCTGTTATGAACATAAAGAAAAATAATTGATAACTTCTGTCTTACAAATTAAGAAAATGGATTTTACATTTTTAATTATGTAATTAAGTGTTTAATCGGTGCATAAACATATCTAATCACATTTACGAGTCTACTATACAAAATATACGGTATTAAACGATAAAATTTAAATAAGACCTAAAAAGTTTTATTAAAAAGAAGCGCGCATGATTAATTGCATTATAAATCATACATTTCTGGTTCCCAATTATATTTTTTATAATTTAAACATTTGACAACAAAAGATAATAAAAATGGTATAAAAATCCAAAATATAAATATAAGTCAGATAAAACCAAGAAAGACTATGCACCTTACTAGTTAATTCTGAATAACTCCAACGAAATCATTTTAAAATAATTTTGTTCTTAGTCTAACCATGCTTCAGGTTTAATGTCCTTATCAATACGGAAATTAATTTTCCTTATTGAATTATATCGGCAGAAAATTTTATATTTTAATGCGAAAAGGGAAATACAAGTTTTAAATTGTTATAGATTCCTATAAAAAATATCTAAATGTTAAAAGAACTTTTCCTGTAACACATTTATCAAGTTTGAATCTATGATTTCTCACGATGCTGATACTTTATAAAATAATCGGCTTACACCGAAAAAAAAAAATTTCATATTTATTAAGAAACTCTTAGGTTTGAAAATATGTTTTTCATATTTGTTTTTTTTTTTCTTATAGGCTTACAAAATCGTATCTCAATTTAATTAATTAACAAAATACAGAAGTATTAATGTGTTTTTTTTATTGTTGTAATAGTTTATTGTTGCTTATATCTTGTGTATAAGATTTATTTGAATAAAATTAAATAATGTCTTTTTTTTAATGAAATTAAATGTTAAAACATTATTTGATAATAGTTACTATGCATTTTGTCACCTTTGAAAGTGTTTTAAATGCAATATTTTATAGTTTCTTTAAAAGATATGTTTCTTCTACAATTTCGCTTAAATTAAAACGGGGTCAATCCATTTCAAGTGGTCCAGCACTGATTGCTCGACCATTTTTAAAAAATCTGAAATCTTTTGTACAACAACCCTAACATGATGGAAGTTCAAAATGACTATTATTCTAATTTTATTAATTTTTGTTTGTGCATGGCGGCCATCTTTTTTTCATCGTCTGCAGCAATTTTCTCGCATGAAGGATTTACGAAATTGTAAATAATTCATCTTTTATTTCTCCAATTCAAGTGCGGTTTACAGCGATTTGTACAGAATACATTTGGCTAAAAATTTGGTAATAGAGTAGTATCCGAAACTAAATGCTTATTGGTGAAATTTAGGCACAAAGTTTCAGTTTTTTCCCAAAATTTGTCCGTTTACAAGAGGAAATTTTTCTAGCAAGGAAGACTGTGAACATGACATACTTTTTTTTTTACAAATAGGCTGAAAGTACTTGTACTCACACGCCAAGTTCCAGATCTGGGACATTCTTTCTTTTCGCTAAAAAAATTCCCAAATTTTTCAAAAATGTCAAAAATCGCACTTTTGAGGCTTTGATATCTCTGGTGGGGCACGAGATAAAAATCTGAAATTCGGGTTGCTGAGAGTATTGTATGGTAGTGTTATGCACAAGAAATTTCAGGATGGAGATTTGAATACAAGCTGAGATATGGCAAGGGCAACATGTCAAAACAATACTGCCAAACTATTGTTTTGTTGTAGTCACAGCTAAGTATTTATCTCAGAGTGTCATTTAAATTTATTTTTTTATTATCTTTAAATATTAGTAACATAAAATAAAGCCTTTTGCAAAGCTTAGAAATTAATTTTAAAAATAATTATCCCTGAGACTTTGTATGATTTCAGTAATTTTTCTTGTAATTTTAGCAACTAAAAGAAATCTCGACACTTTTACATAAAGAAAAAAAAATATTTTTATACAAGACCTAAGACAAAAACAGAATGGGAAAAGAGAAAAGCTGTTAATTTTGTCATACTTGTTGAGACATGATCAAATGTGTCAAAACACATTCTTGCTTATTGGTTTAAAAACCGCAATTTTGATCTTTCTCAAAATTCTATTTGTAAGAACCAAGTCTTGTTATCTCTTAATAACTTGATTGAAGTTTTTGGCCCTGCTGGCTCATAGAAATAAACTTTGAAATCCCTATGTGCGAGTCTCACTTCATTAATAATTCCTAGCTTACTTCTTATGCAAAAATGTCATTTTTCTACAGTATGAATTTTGAAAGGGCTCTGAAAATTACTTGAGGCTGATGCATGGTAATATCATATTATGTTTCATTTACAGGAACATACTTATGGTAGGACCATGTTTCAGGGGCTGTCAAGCAGCATTAAAATTGTGGTTTTTAAACCAACAAGCAGGAATGTGTTTTGACACGTTTGATCATGTCTCAACAAGTAGGCCAACATTAACAGCTTCTTTCTTTCCCTATTCTGTTTTTGTCTCAGGTCTTGTATAAAAATATGATTTTTCTTTACGTAAAAGTGTTGAGGTTTCTTTTAGTTACTAAAACTACAACAAAAATTACTGAAACCATAAAAAATGTATTACTTAGGAATAATTATTTTTTTAATTAATTGCTAAGCTTTGTAAAAGGGTTTATTTTCTGCTACTGTTATTTAAAGATAATAAAAAAAATAAATTTAAATAACACTCTTAGATAAATACTTAGCTGTGACTACAACAAAACAATAGTTTGGTAGTATTGATTTGACATGTTGCCCTTGCCATATCTCAGCTTGTAGTCAAATCTCCATCCTGAAATTTCTTGTGCATAACACTACCATACAATACTCTCAGCAACCCGAATTTCAGACTTTTATCTCGTGCCCCACCAGAGATATCAAAGCCTCAAAAGTGCGATTTTTGACATTTTTGAAAAATTTGGGAATTTTTTTAGCGAAGAGAAAGAATGTCCCAGATCTGGAACTTGGCGTGTGAGTACAAGTACTTTCAGCCTATTTGTAAAAAAAAAGTATGTCATGTTGACAGTTTTCCTTGCTAGAAAAATTTCCTCTTGTAAACGGACAAATTTTGGGAAAAAACTGAAACTTTGTGCCTAAATTTCACCAATAAGCATTTAGTTTCGGATACTACTCTATTACCAAATTTTTAGCCCAATGTATTCTGTACAAATTGCTGTAAACCGCACTTGAATTGGAGAAATAAACGTTCAATTATTTACAATTCCGTAAACCTTTCCTGCGAGAAAATTGCTGCAGACGATGAAACAAAGATGGCCGCCATGCACAAACAAAAATTAATAAAATTAAAATAATAGTCATTTTGAACTTCCATCATGTTAGGGTTGTTGTACAAAAAATTTCAGATTTTTTAAAAATGGTCGAGCAACGAATTAATGATTTTCTGGACCACTTGAAATGGATTGACCCAACGGCAAAAAAACATTTATTTATTTACATTCGACATGTTTCATTGCTCCGATGGCAACATATTCAAGAATTAAAATGATACAAATATTTTCGCAAAAATTTTTTTAATTGAAAATCTAGTAAACAAAAAACACGCGAACACAAGTATAATGAAAATAAATTAACAAGTAAGAAAAAATCATGCGTCAAGCATAGATTAAGAAACACTTTCCAACACATTCAGAATAAGGTAACAAAACAGCACCATTTAAACAATTAAAATATTACGTCTAACTCAACCATATGGAAACGCATAATACATTTCAAAACACAGTTTCAGCTGTTCCCATCCACAATCGGAAAATTATGCGAATTATTTCAGCAGCCCTGTATATGATATATAGATTTGAATCTATTAACTACATGCATGCCAAAATTTAGTTCACTTAAGAGATACATATACCTCAGTTGAAAATTTACCTTCAACAATTTTCTCTAATAAGGAGAACGGTACCTGAATACTGTTGTGCAGTCCTGTATTTGAGGTATAGAATTTATATATAACGAGTAAGGTGCAAAAAATTTATTAAATTTAAAAGTGCATGCCATATTTTAAACCGTACACTCAAGCAATTATTTCTAAAAAACAGTACCGTACTGTAACCGATTTCTTTTTTATGTCCCTGTAAATTAGGGATGCACAACCTGTGGCCCGCCATGGGTTAACTTGTGGCTCGCGATCACAATTTATATAATTTCTTCGGGTTTTTTTTTACACAATTTCGTCAATTTATAACTGGAAAAATTGCTATTTTTTTGTCCATATGTCGCAGGAAAAAATCGCGAATTTCGTCAATTTGCCCCGGGAAGAAATTGCAAATTTCATCAGAGCTAATTCTCAAATTTCGTTGATCGAGTTCGGAAAAATCGCGAAATTTATCGATGAATCGTAGAAAAATCTCAAATTTCGTTGATCAACTGGGGAAAAATCTCGAGTTTTGTCAGTTTATCGCAAGAAGAAATCGTGAATTTCGACAATTTGCCGCTGAAAAAATTGCAAATTTCGTCAGAGTCAGTTAAAAATCATGAATTTCGTTGATCGGACGCGTTAAAAATCGCGAATTTTGTTGATTATGTAATATTTGATCGGTTGCTGAAAAATCACGAGTTCTGTTAGTTGATCGTGAGAAAAACTCGGAATTTTGTCAATTTGCCGCGTGAAAAGTTACAAATTTCGCCAGAGTCAGCTACGAATCGCAAATTTCGTTTATCGGGTGCGGAAAATTTTCGAATTTTGTTGATCGCGAGAGGAAAAATCGCGAATTTTGTCAGCTCGGCGCAGAAAAGTCTCAAATTTCTTTAATCCAGCACAGAAAAATCGCGAATTTTGTCAATGAGGTACGGAAAAATGGCAAATTTTGTTGACTGGCTGCTGAAAAATCGTGAGTTTCGTCAGTTTATCGCGAGAAAAAAATGTCGAATTTCATCAATTTGTCGCGTAAAAATTACAAATTTCTTCAGAGTCAGTTAAGAATCGCGAAAGTCGTTGATCGGACGCGGAAAAATCGCGAATTTTGTCGAGGAGCTTACGGAAAAATTGCAAACTTTCTTGATCGGCTACGGAAAAATCGCGAGTTTCGCCAGCTTATTGCGGGAAAAAATCGCAAATTTCGTCAATTTGCCGCGGGAAAATTACAAATTTCATCAGAGTCAGTTAACAATCACGAATTATGTTAATAGGGCTTAGTAAAATCGCGAATTTTATCGACGAGATACAAAAATTGCAAATTTCGTTGATCAACTGGGGAAAAATCGCGATTTTGCCAATTTGCCGCGGAAAAAAATCGCGAATTTTAACAATTGATAGAAAAAATTACACATTTTCTCAATTGGTCTCAAAAATATTGCGAAATTTGTCAATCGCTCGTGAAAAAAAATCGTGAATTTTCCCAAAAATTCTCGAATTTCGTGAATAGCTGATGGAAAAAGTTACAATTTGTGTGTCGGTCCCAAAAAATATCATGAAATAGAAATCCATTGGTCGCAGGAAAAAATCGTAATTTTTTTTCGATTGTGCGCGTAAAAGAAATCGCGATTTTCGCCAATTTATTGCGCGAAAAAAATCGCAAATTACATTAATGTATATCAGGAAAAAATCACGTTTCGTCGATTGGTCATTGGAAAAAAATTGCAAATATTGACAATTTGTCACGTGAAATATCGCAAAATTCGCCAATCACTAACGAAAAAAAAATCGTGAATTTTGTCAATCGTTCATGGAAAAAACTTGCAAATTTCGAAGCTTGATCGCAGAACAAAAAAGTCGCGAAATAATTCGATCGGGGGCGGAAAAAATCGCAATTTCCGCTGAACCGTTGTGGAAAAAAAATCGCGAAATTTGAAAATTTATCGCTGAAAAAAATCGCGAATTGCGTCAATTTATCGCAAGTATCGCAAATTTGTTGTTTGAAAATATTGTAAATTTTGTCAATCGGGAATGGAAAATTACCGCGAAATCTGTCAATCGGTCGTTGATAAAAAAAATCGCGAATTTCGTCAATCAGTCGCACTTGATTGACAAAAGAAAAAAAAACGAGTTTTGTTAACAGTCCGCAGAAAAAATAGCATACTTAGTCCATCATGCCTTGTTATTTCAAAAATAAGTTTCCTTTTATTTTAAATGAAGTTATTCTTCAATATTTTTTTTTTATATATAATTTTCAATAACGTTCAATTATTTAGAAATTTTGTGTAATTTTAGGAAGATTTCGTAAGAAATACTACCTATTGCAGTCGTTACCATGGTGGGACTTTTTAAAAATTCCTTCATAACTTTTCACTATAGGACCCCAGGAACCCAAAACCACCCCCCACCTAAAAAATTTATATATATATATATATGTATGTATGTACTAAATTTTGTCCGCACGATAAAAGTCGCAATTATGCACGGATCGTCTTCAAACTCGCCAACAACTTTGAGATGGCTAATATCTGGGCAGGGATTGAAAATGGGCAAAATCGGTCCAAGGGAATGGAAATGGGGAGGGTTCAAAATTTTGAATACCGTCTTAACATGATTCTGATAAAACCAGCTCTTACACAACAATGACAGGAAAAAATAAATGTCTTTCGTTATAGCAGTTGCCAACAATAAAAAAAACAATAAAATTCTCACCACAACAATTGCTTTTCTATTGCAAATTTTTCACGTGAAAAATTAAATTAAATAGTTGACGAATTGAAAACAAATTGAATATTACGTCATAAGTTTTCTAGAGCAAGATTTCCGCATGAAAACTCAAAATGAAATAAATAGTTTGACGAATTAAAATATATATATATTGCGTCATATTGGAAATAAAATGGACCTCAGCAAGTGAATATGTAACGCCATGTGAGTTTTTTGAAGAAACGTATTAAAACATGATAAAAACCCGACTATGGAAATATTAACTTATTTTAACACTTTTAGGTTCTCTGAAATTGCTTTAGCTATATTTTTAAACCTATTCCATATTCATGCATGTGTGTATTCGTGTACATTAGAATTTTCACAAAATGTTTAGCTCCCTATAGCTCATTCTTAGTGAAGGAACTGGGTTTATCTCTAATCTTGATTTAAGTTTTGTTGGTGAAAATAGTACTTAACTTCGAAATCTACCTCCGCCTGTAAGCCCGAGCCGGCAGGCTCGTTTTTTTTTTTTCAAGTTACCATTTGTCAAGAAGGAATCGTTAGTCTTCATAATGTTGAATGATTATTCATGCAGATGCGAAGAAGCCCTGCATTCCTTCATACAATTATTTATTTCCGTTTTTTTTTTTTTTTTTTTTTTTTTTTTTTTTTTTTTTATTATTATTATTATTATTATTATAGACAAAAAATAATTATTCATCAAGAATAAAGACTTATTACCCCACCCCCTACCTCCCCGATACAGAATTTTCTCTGTGCTACTAATGTGGCCCTCGACAACCCAAACATTTTTGTAAGTGGCCCTTCTCTTAAAAAGGTTGTGCACCCCTACTGTAAATGTATAAAAAAATGTTATGAATGCCCTGTTTTAACGTGATCGCAATGAAATTTACTGATTCATACCGGTTTCAATGCATTTGAAAAAGCATAATGTCATTAACATACTCTGCAAACGATTTTCCCCCATATACCCTAATTTAATGGAGTACTTTTGAGTGCACCTGTAAATGAACGATTAATTCTAAATACTTCATATACAATACCAAACATACTTTGGTGACCCTAAATACCCTTTATCAATTTCATGAAAATCCGAGTATATTTACGGGCGTTAGAGCGTGGACAGACGGACAAACAAACCGAATGCATAAACACTTTTCAACTTTGATGGAAAACGTTAAAAATGGATATTTGTGAACGTGAATTTTTTGTATTATTGTTTCATTATTCTGTAGAGCATTTCTTGAAAATTTTTAGGAAGCTCCATGGAGGCTGAATCATTGCATATACTTTCGCTGCGTAAAATGATTTCTATTGACTCTCGGATGATGGATGACAAATACAATCTTGATGGATAAATTATTCTACTATTTTTAAAATTAATTTGTAAAGGCTCTTTATTGTACAACATGTATAAGGCTATAGTTTTCTTGTTGTATTTGTTTTTATCCATCAAAATTTTATTTACCATCCATTAACCGAGAATCAATAGATGTCTTCTTACGCAGTGAAAATACACTATATGGCCAAAAATGACCGGTCACTTGCGATTTTAAACGTTTTGTTAAATATCTAGAAAAATACATGAGGAATTAACCTAAAACTGCAGGTGTGTAAACAGTATAGTTTAGAGGTCATATATTTCCGCGAAGATTTTTTCCCGAAACCCCATAGGGAAATGTCAACAAATTGGAAAAGAACGAATATCTTTTGGATAACCCCGTAAAACCTAATGTAACAAAAGCGTTCAAATTCGAGATTATTAATTTAGGCTTATTGTAATATACTGTATTCATTTTTATGGGGATAGAATGCATACTCGTAGAGAAATTAAAGGTTTTATAAAAACAGTCCGAAATTTCGCCAAGCTTTTTGCTTATAATTTGCAGAGTTCTTAATATAAAAAAAAAGTTCTATTCAGAAAATATGGAGAACAACATTGTACATAACACCCTGATATCAGAATTAAAAATAAAAAAAATCGGATGAAAAATGAGCAGGTATACTAAAAAATGGTTCACTGCGCATGCGCGAATGCATTCAAAATATAATATGCATAATGTATTAGATAAATATATAGAGCAACTTTTGTGAAAGTCTCAAAATCATAGCTTGAAAATTCTGCAAATTATCGTCGATAGAATAAGCTCGAAATCCGTTGTTCCCAAAAGGAAGCAAAAAGATGAGGGGCTGTATCAAATATCTGCTGATCAGTGCCAAGATAGCGTACACAATGTTGCACATACTACTACATTTCGATACAACCCCTCATATTTTTGCTTCCTTTTCGGAACAACGGATTTCGAGCTTATTCTATCTGCGATAATTTTCAGAATTTTCAAGCTATGATTTTGAGACTTTCACAAAAGTTCCTCTATATACTTAGCTATGACATTCTGCACATTATATTTTGATTGCATTCGCGCATGCACAGTGAAACATTTTTTAGTAAACCTGCTCATTTTTTATCCAATTATTATTATTATTATTTTATTCTCATTGCATAGTATTGTGTACAATGTTTTTTGCATATTTTCTGAAAAGAATTCTTTTTTTTTATATTAAGATCTCTGCAAATTATAAGCAAAAAACTTGGCGAAATTTGGGACTGTTTTTTTTTTAACCTTAATTTCTCTACGCGTATACATGCTATCCTCATAAAAATGAACGCACTATATTACAATAAACCACTTATTAATAATCTCGAGTTTGAACGCTTTTGCTACATTAGTTTTTACAGGGTTATCCAAAAGATATTCGTCATTTTTCAATTTGTTGACGGTCCCCTATCGGGTTTTCGAAAAAAATCTTCACGGAAATGCGTGACCTATACTATACTGTTTACACACCTGTAGTTTAAGGTTAATTCCTGGTGTATTTTTCTTGATATTTAACAAAACGTCTAAAATTCCAAGTGACCGGTCACCTTTGGCCATATAGTGTATATGCAATCATTCCGTCTCCATGGAGCTTCCTAAAATTGGTAAAGAAATGCTTTAAAAAATAATGAAACAATAACATAAAATAATTCACGTTCACAAACATCCATTTTTAATATTGCAGTTAATTTCAGTATGCTTGTGTTCGTGCGATTTTTCTTTACTAGGTTTCAATTTAAATTTTTTTTTCGAAAATATTTGTATCGTTTTAATTCTAGAGAATGTTGCCGTCGGAGCAAATAAGCATGTCGAATGTGAATAAATAAATATATTTTTTGCCTTTTTAATTTATTTTTATCTCTTACAGCAAATATTAAGTTACTTTGACACATAAAGTAATCAATCAGCATTAAAATGTTGTCTTTGCACTCCTTCAAATTCCGATCATATATTGGACTGCAAAACCGTTCAGCAAAGATTTTCTTCTTTTTTTATCAGTACATTATCATATTTATCTTCTGTTTATCAATGTGCATTATGTGTAAACTCTTTTCCTTTTTTTAGTTAAAAGTAATGCATTTCCTCTTTTATCGCTAAGTTCTTTGTGGATTCAACATTTTTTGAATAATTAACCTGATTTTTTTTCAGTTGATAGGGTGAAACCATGGAGCTATGAACCCATGAAGCCTGTGGAGTCTATATAAAGCCATGGAGCCTATATAAAGGAGTCGACATAAAAAGTCTTTTGATGCCATTGCTACCCCCCTTCCGCGCCCGCCATATTTAGCCGTGTCTTGCACTAGAGACTGCTCATTGGACTACTATCGGTCAAAGTCAAATATGGCGGACGCAGGAGAGGGGGGGAAAAACTCGTTTTTTGGCATCTACTCTTTACCACTAAAGAATATTGTTATGTCTACTCCGATTCTGTTCACAGCTCCAAGGGTTAGACCCTCAGTAATTGATATTTCAGTAAAAATCTGACTCAACGAAACATTTTTATTTAAAATGCTACAAAGTAATGTTATCTAGTGTTAACTTATTTCTAACTGTTATAACTTATGTTTCAAATAATGTTTTGTTTCAAAAAAGGGATGGTGTCAGTTACTGGAGTTATTGATCCTATTTATGAAAAATGTATATTTTTACTAATAAAAAAATCATTTTTAAAATTTTGCCAGCAATATTTTTATGTAGATTTCGTATGAAATACTACCTATTGGCGTCGTTTCTATGTTGGAATTTCTGAAACATTTTTGCAGATCTACACCGATCATGACCCCTAGAACCCAAAACCACCCTCAGTAAAAAACTTTATATATATATATATATATATATCACTTTCTTCTGGACACGATAACTTCCACAATTCTTCACCAATCTCTTCCAAACTGATACATAAAATCAAGGGCATAAAATCTCGACCAAGTTCGTTAATGGACAAAATTGGACCAAGGGGATGGAAATATGGAGGGGTTGTGTGAAAACACGAAGAAACTCCATAACTTCTTAATTTTTGTACATATCAAATCAGTTTAAATTTTTTATTACATCTAAAAATAGGACCAAAAATTTATGTATCACAGATTTTTGATAAAATTAAAAATGGGCTCAAGGGGCGCAAAAAAATAGGGTTTTTGGGAGAAAAAAATTCATAACTTCGTCAATTCTCAAGATATCAAATCCAATTAATTTTATTATACATTTCCTTAATATTATCTACTACTTTTATAGTCACAAGTTTTTGATAGGACCAATTCGTACCGCAAAAAAAAATTAAAAACGAAAACAAAAAAAGGGGGGGGGGGGGTGAAGAAGAAAAATTTCGATAACTCCATCAATTCACAAGATATAAAATCCCCATGAATTTATTATATATCTTCTTAATATTGTCTTCAACATTTATGTAGACGAGTTTTTGATAGGACCAAATCTTTCAGCAAAAACAAATAAAAAATACATAGCGGTTGAAGAAAAAAACATCTTATTAAGAATGTATTCAAATCCAAACTGCTTATTTTCTTACTCATTTTTAAATTAATTTTTGCTCTCTAACGCGTCCAGTTGATAGATTCTCTTCTTCAGAAATTATATAATGTACCGTAATGATCGATTTTTTGATAGAGGCAGAATATATTACAAAAAATGATGTCAAAGTGGGCATTTTGAAGATAATTTCCCGAAGCGATTGTGTTAGAAACGAAAAATATTGCCCTACTGAGAAAATAATTGTTTATTAATCAAATTTCACTTCATTGAAAGGAAAATAAAAACACATGTCGCTTATAAATTTTTTCAAAAATCATGTCAGCAAGTTTCGTATTTTTTCTATTAAAAGTTAATCTGAAAATGTGCCAGAAAATTTCTAGTTGTTGAGCATGGAAAAGTATTTTTTTTTAACACCGCCTTAACATGATTCAGATAAAACCAGCTATTACATAAAAATGAAATAAAAACTCGTCAAAAGCGGTAATATAAAACTGTTAAAGTGGATTTATATCTACTCATGATTTAGTTTTTGTTGGTGCAATTAATATACTTAACTTCGAAATCTACCTCCGCCTGTAGGCCGGGCCAGCAGGTTTTTTTTTTTTTTTTTTTTTTTTTTTTTTTTTTTTTTTTTTTTTTTTTTTTTTTTTTAATGCAGCTCTAACTATACTTTGAAAAACAAAAATAACTATAAAATAGGTTTAAGACTTTGTAATAGTGATTTGAAGAAGAAAGAATCTTGAAGGTGTCAGTCACTGGGGTGTTTCTTCTATGAAGTCCCGTGCACTTTTAAGTTATGACGTATCGAATGTACTAGGTTGAGCAAAAAGTTCTGGGAAATTTGTGAAAGTTGCATTGTTACGCGCTAATTAACAACAAAATCAACAAGGACTATTCTTTAAAGTAGAGACCATCATAGTCCACGACTTTCTGCCAGATTCCAGATTTGCTGGAAGTACCATGGTGGCTCCTTGGAAATGCAAGCCCTTGACATGCTTCTTCAACTTCATTAAAGGATTCAAATCGACGGCCTTTGAAAAAGTGTTGCACTGATCGAAAGAGGCCATTATCGAATGGAGGCGAGGTGTGGAAGTAATCTGGTAACTATTAGATTACTGTCTGGTAACTATTAGATTAAAAATTTCCCAGAACTTTTTGCTCAACCTAATAATATCTGGCTTTATTCAGAATTCTACCTTTAATTTTAGATGGCAAGATTGAACTGAGCCAGTTGGCCCAATATTTTCGGACACTGCATTTAAATAGTTTGAAAAGACAAACATCTAATGGCTAATGTAATAATATCAACCCCCTTGAGGATGGCGGCAGAGGTTCGTTTATTTATTTATTTTTTTTTTTTTAGCTTGCTTTTTTATTTCATCACTATAATGAGCAACAAATGAAATCCACAACAAAAGCTACGTATTTTCTTTTTTAGAATTGCATCTGATCTTTGGTTTCAGGTATTTCTAGCCACTCTTTGGTACTAGCCTCAGTGATGTTCACTGTTTCTTTCCAAAACGAACAATGCCATGATATTGAAATTTAGCACTTTTCGGAAGGCGTTTAGAATAACAGTTTTTACTGCTCAAAACCCCTTGAGGGACGGTGTGATATATTATATCCCACTTCATTTTAATCAAGATTTACACCAGAAATATTTAAATAAATTTATCTTTTATAACTTAGGGGGGCGGGGGAAGTTGGAAAATTTACTTTTTCTTTTTTTGAAATAAACTTTTTCGAAAATTCCGGTGTTAGTTCAACATTACAGAGACACAATTACTTACCTCTGAAAGGGTTAAAGGCGAAGATCATTTTTACCAAAGAAAAAAATAAAATTCTTAGACATAAGAGGGATTCAAAAGCCATAAACGCTATACGATTACGTATTATCACAAAAGCTTTTCTATATGATATACATAGTAAACATTAGTGCTCTTACACGTTTTTATTTATATTTCGGTAGTTCTTGATGACGCAAATAAGATTTTCCAGTTGAGGGTTTTTTTTTTTTTTTTTTTTTTTTTTTTTTTTTTTTTTTGTCTTGCGTTTCAGTCGACATCCCCCCCCCCCCCCCTTATTTGTACCTTGTTACTTTCTTCTATCTTTACAAGAAGAAAGTATTGGATTCGTAAAAATTTTCGACTTCCGGTTTTCGACGGATTTACATGTTTTAGGGGTCAGAGATTCCAAAAAACATGTTTTTACAAAATGTCTGTCTGTGACTCTGTGAGTCTGTCTGTCTGTCTGTCTGTCTGTCTGTCTGTCTGTGTGTATGTGACACAAATTTTGTGGGCGCTCTATCTCAAGAACTAATGCACAGAATTTTATAAAAATTTATATTCAAGTAGTCCTTAATATAAATTGGTGCTGATTAGTTTTTGGTGTAAATCGCCCAACAGGTGGCGTTGCTATGCTTCATTTTTCGCGATTTCTGCACTAGCTCTATCTCAAGAACTAATGCACGGATTTTCATCAAACTTCAGATTCAGTTAATCCTTGATATGAATTGGTGCTGGTAACGTTTTGGTGCAAATCGCCCAACAGGTGGCGCTGCTATGCTTCATTTTTCGCGATTTCTGCACTAGCTCTATCTCAAGAACTAATGCACGGATTTTTATCAAACTTCAGATTCAGTTAATCCTTGATATGAATTGGTGCTGGTAACGTTTTGGTGCAAATCGCCCAACAGATGGCGCTGCTATGCTGCATTTTGCAGCATTTACACGATTTTCGTAATAGCTCTATCTCAAGAAATAATGCACGGATTTTCATCAAACTTGAGATTCTGTTAGTGCTTGACATGAGTTGACGTTTTGCACCTTGTGGTGTAAATCGCTCCACAGGTGGCGCTGCTATGCTGCATTTTTTGTGATTTCCGCAATAGCTCTATCTCAAGAACTAATGCTTGGATTTTCAACAAACTTCAGGTTCAGGTATACCAGTATATGAATTAGTGCTGTTTATGTTTTGCTGTAAATCGCTCAACAGGTGGCGCTGCTATGCAGCATTTTTCTCGATTTCACAATAGCTCAATCTCCAGAACTAATGCACGGATTTTCATCAAACTTCAGATTCTGTTAGTCCTTGACATGAATTGACGTTTCATAGATTTTGGTGTAAACCGCTCAACAGCTGGCGCTGCTGTGATTTTTTTGTGATTTCCACAGTAGCTCTAGCTCCAGAACTAATACACGGATTTTCATCAAACTTCAGATTCCGGTATACCATAATATGAATTAGTGCTGTTTGTGTTTTGGTGCAAATCGCTCAACAGGTGGCACTGCTATGCTGAATTTTTTAGAAGTTCCCCTACAGCTACAGCTCTATCTCAATAACTAATGCACGAATTTTCATCAAACTTCAAATTCAGGTATACTTTGATACGAATAAATTGATGTAATTTCTTTTACTATTTAAATGATTTAATTGACGTGATTTATGTAGAAGAAAGTTTTGTGATGGCCACAACATACTAGTTTTTCTGTGTTGTATTGTAAATTTCTTGATTATAAAAAGCCAGTATATACGTAAAATACATTTGATATTTCTTATATTACAGATTGAGGAAATGGAATTTACATTGTAAATAAACGTACCTAGCAAAAGTGTTAGTAACGACTTTTGTAAGTCTAACATAACATAAAATTAGAAAAATTATTTAAAATTTCACTAAATTCATAATAAAAATTGCACATAATAAATTGCATTATGGAAAATAAATTTATCTTTCATATATATATATAGGGTAGGGGAGTACACAGTGAGATATGGTACACAGTGAGACAGCAGCCGTTTTGACATATAGTTATAACTTTTTCTCTTAGCTGGAACACACACTGAACCACCTCATCTTATGCAACACGTGGATGCAGTTTCGGCACTCCGGCTACTCGTTCAACGAAATAGTAAGTAATTACTAAGTAATTACTGTAAAAGCACTTATTTTCGGGAGTCTTAATTTTCGCGAAAATGAAGATATCGGTGATTTCGCGTGCTGAAAATTTCGCGAATTTTATATGAACTGAACAGTAACTTGAAAAATTCCGAAACTACCTAAATAGAACTCCTTTTGCATAAGGAAATTTAAGAAACTTCCTTTTGTCGGAAAAGTCCCCCCCCCCCCCCCCCCCTGTCCCATCGCTCTCAACCCATCGCTCTAAAAATAAATGGCTTCAAAAAAGCTGGTATAAATATTGTAAATGAATGAGCTGCATTCTATTAATTGTATTATTGTTTTTATTCAAGAAGTAGTTGTATAATATTCAAGAAATAGTTGTAAATATCCAAGAAATTTTTGTACTTATTTCTTATTTAAGTAACTATAATCATTTGATTTCGTAAGTGAAAATTTTCTGATTTTTCATTATTATTTGAGGCGAAAAAATATATATATTTCGCGAGGCTTAAATTTTTGCGATTACGGCGGGCTCGCGAAAATAAGTGCTTTTACAGTATTTATTTCACAGTGGTTAAAGTTACATAAACGTCCATTTTAGAGTTTCTTTCTTTCATTATAGCGTATATTTACTTAACCAAACCCAGTTATATCTAATGATAGACTATGTCGACAAAACTACACAAGCATTCAAAGCTGTGAAATTGATGATGAAACAGATATGGCATCCATTTTGTTACAACATAACGAAAGTACACAGTGAGACACATATTTGTGATACACAGTGAGACGTGTCTGACTGTGTATCTACTGTGTTGTTCTGATGTAAAAAAAGTTATTTATTAATAAAAGAAGGTTCTTTTTTTCTCTCTCTCTCTATCTGTGTGTGTGTGTGAAGGGGGGGGGGGACGTGCGATGGCTAGTGAAATCTACTAAACGTAAGAGGCTGAAAATTTGCATAAAGGTAGCCCAATGTCTGTCATTGTTCACCCGAGGCTCATATTTAAAAAAAATAATCTAGAAATATTAATTAGAAGTCGTAAACTGCAGAAAATTATTGACAGAGTGTAAAAATGTATGTTTATGAAAATATATACATTGTCTGAGACAATTTTTGATACTACGTTATTCTGCTTCTGTGCTTTTATAAATAAGTTTTTTTAAACCATTTATACATTAATGTGTAGTGTATTTGTGTAGCTTAAAGATGTAGCACAAACAAAACAAAAAATGTAGCAATTTTCGTCTCACATTGTACTACTCTCCCCTATATATAATGCAATAATTTCATGAAGCTAAAATATAAACATTTTTAGTATAAGAAACCTATAATATTTTAAAATATAATATAGCTCTTATAAAAATAAATTAATGTATTTTACTATTCAAATCGAATAACTCTTCCGAAATCATTTTAGAATAATTTTATGCGTACTTATTTCTAACCATGTTTCACGTTTACTTTCCTTATCTAATACGGAAATTAATTTTCTTTATTGAGTTATTGCAGCAGAAACTCTGTATCTTTTAATGCGAGATGGGAAATGTATTTTTAAATCATTCTGCCTTCCAATGAAAATTTAAAAATGTTAAAGCTTTTTTTCTTATTTTAATACATTTATCTAGTTTGAATCTGTGATTTCGAGAAGTGCTTATGTTTTGTAGCATAAGCGGCTTACTACGAACAAGAAAAAGTTTTCTATTCATTGAAGAAAATCTCATAAGTTTCGAAAATGTTTTATTTATTTGTCTCTTATAAGCTTATGAAAATATATCTCAATATAATTAATCAACAAACTAAAAAGCACAAACTTTTTCATTCAAATATAATATTTTGTTGAACTTTTTAACATAGCTAGTGAATAAAATATATTAGAACAAAATTATGTGTATGCTGTGAGTTATTTTTTTATATAAGTATTATTATATCGACAAAGTCACATCGTAGTGACATCGTCAAAAATCTATATTTTCAAAACTATTACACATTATAATAAGTGATATATTAAAATAAAGAAAACCAGTCGAAGAAAAGAATACAGCGTATGTATAAATTCTTGGCATTAGATATCTTATTTCATTCTATGACAAAATTATATTTTAATATTATTTATTACATATATTATATTTAAATTAAAAAAAAAACAGTTGAAGGAAACAATACCATATATGTATAAATTTTTGACATTATATCTCCTATTTCATTTTGTGACAAAATGAATGTTTGTAATAATATTCTGTTAGTGTTGAAAGTGATTCATAATATATGGCTAACTGAAGAGTTTTCACTCTTGTTTTGTCTCTTTTTGAGATTGTTTCATATTTTGAACCAGAAAAAATAACAATTTAAACATAATAAATTAAATCAATTAAAAACATCGTAGTCAGAAGCTCATTGAATTAAATTTCTAGTTCAAATCATCCAAAATTAAAAACGCACATTAAAAATTAAAACTTAGTACTACGGGGAACAGAAAGATTCTAAAATGCGTAACTATTTTTAGAACATTTTTAAATCGCATTTTGTTTTGTTTTTAATATCTCTAAAAGAGTTTTTTTTTTTTTAATTTGTTAAAATATTCAGAAAACATTGGCGGAAACTAAAAAATAGATTATTCTCCTTTTTTTGCACAAAAATTAGAATTCTAGAAAGATATTACAGAAAACTATAACAAACGTAAATAAAGGAATTTAATAATAATATTCTTATAGATTGAAGATGGAGGATTTGATTTCTAAGCATAATTTGTGTATTTTAAATTTGTGTAGGCCTAAACCGTTTTGAAAATCTATCATAGAAAAAGTAATAAGAGATAAAATACTAATGTAGCAAAAAAATCTTCTGAAATTCAATAAGAAAATGACCCACGAGCGGTATTTTTTATATTTTATACGATACATTATTTTTCCAAAATATACACATTAATATATTTACACAATTATTGTGTTATGCATATAATACATTAATTAAAATAGGAATCATTATTATATTACATTAATTTGTAACACAAACACAGATAATATTTTAGTCTCAATAATGAAACAAATAAAACTAATGTCCATAATCGGAGATTCCTGTTCTAAAAACGAAAACTAGTTAGCACGAATGTTTTAATAGTACAGGCTTAGTCTAAATAAGCGGCCGGATTTTACAAATTTATATTTTCAAAACTATTATACATTATAATAAGTGATATATTAAAATAAAGAAAACCAGTCGAAGAAAACAATAAAGCGTATGCAGTAGCCAGCATTCTCTCCTCAGTTAAATCCATTCGAGCATGCCTGCAACACACTCGGACGACGCGTTGCATGCCTCTGTTGAATGTTTGGGACTTTGACATAGCGCTTTTTGAAGAGATAATTCTCTAATCTCTTATTGCCAATCTCATCGAATACGTAGAAAACAGATGTTCAACATATCTTAACTGATCGAGGTGATCACACATCATATGAAAAATCTTTTATTCTCTCGAAAGAACATATTTTTTGGCAACAACAGATACTCAAATTGGTACAGAGAGTTTCTTCAAGTTCTTGATATCATTTCAAAGAGTTACGATTCTGATGTACGATATTTAAGTGTTTTATTTTCTGTATTACCTTTAATGAACGTGTACTTCTAATTTTATACTCATACATGGTTGTCTTGCATGGTTTGCTACCCTAATTTTTTTCAACAGAGTACAGTTTCATAATACGGGATTAACACAAATAAATGACAGGATTTTTAAAACTTAAATTTCAAAACTATTGCACTTATTATAATAAATGATCCATTCAAAAACATTTCACGTTTTTTTTTTTTTTTTTTTTTTTCAGTTAGACATGTTCGATGAGAGATTTTAACAGTGTAATTTGTATATAGTATTTTATCCTACCAATCAATTTTTATCATTTGAATATGTGCCATTGTATAATTAATTAAAAGTACCATCTTATTTTCATTACTTGGCAGAAGTTATTATTAGATCTATGTGCTCAGCAATATCGCTCAGACTAATCCCTCTGAGGAAAGTCCTAGTATTTTCGGAACTATCACACATATTATAATAAACTAGCCGCCCTTGGCGACCTTTTTCGTCTCCTTTAAAATTTATGTTTGGGAAAAAATGCTAAACAATGTATCATATTACTTTTATTCATAACTTAATTTACTTGGACTCCCTTAAATATAATTAATATAATCCTTTAAGCCAATATTAGTTTTTGTTGCATTAAAATATCTCAATTTTATTGATTTTCTGCAAGCAAGTAAACCCTATTAGTTTACAATGGAAGTCTATGAGAATTTGACGAAAGATTAAAATTATCGCCAAGTTGGCGTAACTTTTAGCGACTAATTTTGGTCGACAAATTGGCGACAAACTTGGCGACAGAAAAGGGTCCCCCCTATGGTTATTCCTCTTACAGGTATGGTGATGCATTAAATGCTGTTCAATAACCAATGAGATACGTTTTATTCTGGCATTGTCATTAAACAATTAACAAATAATCGCGATTTTTGTGACACGTACGATAACGTAATATATATAAAGATGATATATTAAAATAGAGAAAAGCAGCCCAAGATTTTTTTTTCGTCACTCTACGCTGGATTAGACGTGCGAGTAACGATGATTTCCCTTATTCACATAGCCAGCAAGATCTCCGTATTTTGCTCCATGTGATTTCTTTTTCAGGGTTACATAAAAGATCTTGTTTAGAAAACACCATTGCGGAAAACACTGGAAGAATATAAAGAACGCATCAATGCTGCATTAATAACCGTTGAGAGTGAAAAAATGCAAAATGGGTTGAACGAACGTGATTACAAATTAGATGTTTGTGGTGGTACAAAATAATCTCTCATCGAACATGTCTAAGTGAAAAATAAAATAAAAAAACGTGAAATATTTTTTTAATGTATCATTTATTCTTGTATGTGTAATTGTTTCGAAATATAAGTTCTAACTAGTAAATCTGCAGATCAGAAGCCTCAACGTCAGCTCTGCAACTCATTGTTTTCAGTGCACTTTGAGTAAAATGAATCTTTCTACAAAAACGAAATTTAAAGTTTTTAAATTACATAAACATTTATAAAAGAGAAATATTTCGAAGGTTTCAGGCATTAGAAGCGTTAAATTAAACACGTTGTTATGTAATGGTATTCTGAAAATCTCATGAGCTACTTATTTTGGTAATTTTTAGATAATAAAGTGGATTTCTTCAGGGGGGCTCTGCCCCCCAGAACCCCCGTAGTGTACTTTAATTTACATTTGTAATTTTCAAATGATTATGTTAATGTCCTTTAGTTATTTCTATCAATAGACGGAAAAACGTACATGAACTCTTTTCTACAGCCCCGTATATTACGTGAAATTTTTTACGCGCCACATATTACATTTAAATTTAATGCAGACAAAAAAAAAAAACCTCTTAAAACTGCTGATATCACATTTCAATGGAATTACTATGCATAGTGTGCACCATGTATCCAGTTTTTGCAGAGCCCTGTATATGATTCTATTTAAATTCTGCAAACATCTGTTAGTATACTAAATGCAGCTGAGCGTGAAAATACGTAACTCAAATTTAAAAAAAGCACGCTGAAGCAATTCGCGCTCATTTTCATTAATATTTACGAATTTATTTGTGTAGCCCTGTATATGGTCTACATAATTTTTACACACCACATAGTAAGCAAAAATTTAGTTAACGTTAAAACGCATACCTTGATCGAAAACGCTCTTCAGCAATCATTTATAATAAACCAGAACTGTATCGGAAATCTTTTATGTGACCCTATAAATGAACGATAAATGTGATACAAATCATATTCAACGGTAATCATATTCAAGATTCTTGTAGTAAACCACAGTAATGTATTTTAATTTCATAATGTTTGAATTAATGCAACACAATTAACACACTGACGACAGGAAATTTTTTATATCAAATATGTGTTTAAAAACAGTAGAAGCTCCTCCCTCTTCTGAAAGTCTTTCGGAAATTGGTTTCTGAGATAAGATTTTCATGTTTATGCCGCAGTAAATATCTTTGAATGTACGGGTGTAATATATAACGCCTTACAATCTATAAAAGATATGGACAACACGATATAAATGCCTTTTCTGTAAGGTAGAAATCACCCCCTTAGCCAATGATGTATTCTGAATAAAAAACGAGAATTCTTGTTTCCCGTCGCTAATGTATTAAAATGAACTGTGAAGAGATTTTCCCGTAGATTATATTTTAATCGACCAATTCCATGTGACCCTGAAAAAAAATATATGCTTTGCACACCATATACTACAAAAATGATTCAAAAATACATATCAATTTTATTATTTTGTAACAAACTAGCATCATTGAAAAACGCCACAAAAGAATTTCTTCAACGATTGTAATATTATGAATACTTTTGAGTTCCCTGCAAGCATGTTGTAAGTGCTACATATAACATATTTTATATTAACCAAGTTCTTGTGCACCTTAATAATTATATAAATTTCATTACGTTTAAAATCGTGTAACGTTATTAAAATACACCGCAGTTGATTTTTTGCAAAGACGGAATGGTTTTGAGTGCCTCTGTAATTGAGCTATGAATGCTACACACTTTATTTTAAATACCGAACATAGTTTGGCAAACCTCAATAACGTATATCAATTACATGTAATCCCGACTATATTTACGCGAGTTACAGCGCGTAGAGATACTCGGCAGGCGACAGATAGACCAACTGAAGCCATAAACACTTTTCATCTATATTAGAAAGTATTAACACATTCGGGACGAGCGTCTTTTATAGAATTTTTAATCTTTAATCACCGGTTCTTTAAAACAGAAATTTTTGCCAAATTGAATCGGGAAAATGCTCGGATTAAATAAGTCAAAATTTACAATAAAAATTTACTGGTGAGAGTAATCCCCGATTCTGAGCAGCTTACGCGGCACGAATACCGGTCGCTCGTCCCCAAGGTGTTAAAAATCATTTATATGCCTTTAACTATACTTTTTTTCACTTATAGCATGATGAAACATTAGTTTAAATATACATCCTAATCCATGCGAGAGCAATAACATATTAAAAGCCTCCCAAAATAGGCATATCTGGAGGTCTATAAATTTACTGGAAAATCATTCATTATCGTGCCCACTGTTAATTGCATAAATTGCATCGATTTGGCACTATAAAATATTTTTTGTGATAGCCTTTTAATAGTATCTACATTCAAATCAACGTAATTTACTAACTTCATTCATATTTGACGAAATGATTGACTATGAATAACAGTCGCTAGGCAACGGAGAAAAGGGAAAAAATGATCATGTAAAATAAGAAAATTAATTAAAAAAATGCTTTATATTATTGGAATACGTGTATAAAGTTCCACAAAAAATTATACACGTAAATTAAAAAATCTGACAAATTTATTCTCAAAAATTCAAAAGAATAGGAATGATTTAAAAGCCTTATTTGGAAATTTTAGTATCCATAATTTAACATTTAAATCCATTAATCAAACGTGCCTTTTTCTTTCAACAAATGGAAATTTGAAAATCGTCTGACTTGCCGTAGAAAAGCATTATGGAGCAAAATAAAATCTTCCATATTTTCCGAACGAATGAACCAAATTTAACCAAAAACTATACAGCTACGTCCGGGTATCTCACGAATATGCCCACTTAATTTCAAGCTAATCGGATGCTTTTTACGGAAGTTATCGCGGAACAGACAAACAGACAGACTAACAAAAAACAAAACATTTCGTGCCTCCACAGTAAGCCTTCACTGACATTTCGGCAAAAATCCTGTAATTTATTTATGCTAATTCTTTATTATAAAAATAAATTTCTGTTACTCATTCTACACAATGTGAAAATTTGATAAAATTGAAAAATATATTAAGAAGCCTTAAAATATAATGCAAAAAGCCTTAAAAGTAATATATATATATATACATATATATATACATATATACATATATATATATATATATATATATATATATATATATATATATATATATATATATATATATATATATATATATATATATATATATATATATTTCATATAATAAGCAAGAATAGTTACGTGATTTTCTCTTTAAATTTGAATAATTCAAACGAAATCATTTTATTCTTATTGTTTCTTAACATGTTTTAAAATTAATTTCCTTATCTAATACAGAAATTATTTTGTTTGATTGAATTATAGTAGCAGATTTTATTTTATCATTTAATGGAAGATGATAAATGTATTTTTAAACCATTCTGTATTAAACTGAAAATATCCAAATGGTAAAGATTTTTTTCATCATTTAATACATTTATCTTGTTCAAATCTATTATTCTTATGCCACAGATATTTTAAAACGTAAATGGCTTATACCAAAAAACTCTTTCTATTCATTAAAGAACCCTTTCCCTCCCCCCCCCCCCCTTGTAGTTCTTACGTTAATAAAATGCGTTGCTCTTTTAGTTTTGACTTTTAAGCTTATAAAATTATGTCTCAATATAATTAATCAACGAACCTTAAGGGATTAATGTTTTTACTTTCTTCTATCTTTACACGAAGAAAGTATTGGATTCGAAAAAATTATCGACTTTCGGTTTTTGACGGATTACACGTTTTAGAGGTCGGAGATTCCAAAAAACATGTTTTTACAAAATGTCTGTCTGTGAGTCTGTGAGTCTGTCTGTCTGTCTGTATGAATGTGACACAAATTTTGTGGGCGCTCTATCTCAATAACTAATGCACGGATTTTCATAAAACTTCAGATTCAGTTAACCCTTGATAAGAATTGAAGCTGGTAACGTTTTGGTGCAAATCGCCCAACAGATGGCGCTGCTATGCTGCATTTTGCGGCATTTACACGATTCTCGTAATAGCTCTATCTCAAGAAATAATGCACGGATTTTTATCAAACTCCAGATTCAATTAGTGCTTGACATGAATTGACGTTTTGAACCTTGTGGTGTAAATCGCTCTACAGGTGGAGCTGCTATGCTGCATTTTTTGGGATTTCCGCAATATCTCTATCTCAAGAACTAATGCTTGGGTTTTCAACAAACTTCAGATTCAGGTATACCTTAATATGAATTAGTGCTGTTTGTGTTTTGGTGCAAATCGCTCAACAGGTGGCGCTATTATGCTGCATTTTTCAGAATTTCCCCTACAGTTCTGTCTCAATAACTAATGCACGAATTTTCATCAAACTTCAAATTCAGGTATACTTTGATATGAATTGGTTCTAAATTGATGCAATTTCTTTTACTATTTAAATGATTTAATTGATTTATATAGAAGAAAGTTTTTTGATGGCCACAACATACTAGTTTTATTCTAATGTAGTTTTTATTTCTTTTTTTACACCAATAGTGAATGAAATTTATTAGAATAAATGTAAAAAGGATTTTGTTTTTCTTATAAAAAAAAAAAAAGCCTTTGGCTATGCGATACATGAAGGATAAGACCTACCGTGCCTAACCCTGTTTACTTGACCCTGGGGGCCAAGGTGCCATATAGTATACGTCCTGTTCAGGCAGTCAGCCTAACGCGAGATAATAGGTGTTTAGTTCCCAAGCAAGCTTGATAATCATTTTATCGACCCCGAAGGGTGATGAGTTGAGTGGCTCTTGCCCAGCCGGGAGTCAAACTCGCGATCTGTAGCGTGGCAGACAGGCGTGTTGACCACTACGCTACTATAAGCTTCATAATAATATTAATTAATGCAGTTATTATTAGTCTGTTTTTTATATTTTATTTATTTTCTTTTAATTTCATCTCTTCCAATATTTTAATATATGTGTGTGTTTTCATTTTATTATAATTTATTTTTAATTTAATTTTATTTTATTTTCATGTAATTCTTTTTTCTTCCTTAGTTCTATTCTACTCTGTGATCTTTTGTTTTGATACTCGTCTGTGATTGACTGTTGCCTTCTGCTTCCCTATTGCCTGTTGATTTCTACTATCCTATTGGTTGTTACTTCAGCTTGTTTCCTTTCCTTTATCTCTCATTTCAGTCTTGCTGCTGCTTTCATAGCAGAAGCGCGTCTTCTCTGCCCTTCACGAAGAAAGACTCATATCTTTCGAATGGCCTAGCTCATTTAAAAGTTTGTGGTGGTGTTTTAAGAAGATGCGTTAGTTCTTATTGATTCATACCAGTTTCAACTTATTTTCTTTAATAAAGATTAATTTACTTAAATGTTATAACAATTTTCTAACAATAAATGAAATAAGATTTGAATTTAGACAGTGTCATGCAAAATAAATGTCTTGTCAAGTAATATAATACGATTAAACGTCCCAGGACAGATTTTTTTCTGAAGTCTAAGACAAATGAGGTATGTAGTTTAGCTGAATGTGTTAAAATGCGTTATTTAGTCTATGAAGTTCTTTCTGTAAGTAAAATTTTGACGGTTATGCTTTAAGTTGAAGGGGGACTTGAAATTATTTTTTTTTATAATATTATTAATTATTTTTCAAAAAAATGTTATTATTATTATTATCATCGTCCTCATCAGCATCATTATTATTATATTATTTATACTATTTTTATTATTATTATTAATAGTAGTAGTATGTTATTTTTACTATACCCGTACTCTGAATATTCTAAAACGTAATAAGTTTTATTCTTATATTTTCATAAAAGGAATTGTTTTATATATTTTTATATGAAGAATTTACTCATCTCTGTAGATTCTAGCATTCAGGAGAATGAAAGAAAATATGACAAATAAGATTTTAAAATATATCAAAGGAAAAATGCGACACTTGAGCTCAAGATATTGTAGAGAGCAGTGACATCAAACAGTAAGACGAACCATGCACATTGTTCGCAAAAGAATAAAATAAGTTTTGAATTTAAGCCGTGTCATGCAAAATGCCTCATGCCAAGTAATATCATATGAGTAAACATCACTCAACAGACTTTTTTTTTCTGAAGTATAAGAAAAATGAAATTTGTAGTTTAGGTAAATATACTAAAATGTGTTATTTAGTGTATAAAGTTTCGTAAATCAAATTTTGACGGTTATGCTTGAAGTTGAGGTGGGCTTGAAATTATTTGTTATTTTTATAATATTAACAATTATTTTTTATATTAATACTACTACTACTAATAATAATATATTATTGTTTTTATATATTATCAGTAGTAGTAATAGTATCTTATTATTATTCTTATTATTATTACTCATTATATTATTATTATTATATTATTTATGTTATTATTATTATTATTATTTATTATTTTTATTATACCCATACTCTGTTTGCTCTAAAACGGACATATTATCGTATGAGTAAACATAACTCAACAGATTTTTTTTTTCTGAAGTATATAAAAATGAGATATGTAGTTTAACTGAATATATTAAGATGTGTTACTTAGTGTATGAAGTTTTGTAAATCAAATTTTGACGGTTATGCCTCAAGTCGAAGGGAACCTTAAATTATTTATTATTATTTTTATAATATTCCTAATTATTTTTTATATTAATAATAATAATAATAATAATATATTGTTGTTTTATATATTATTATTAGAAGTAGTAGTGTATTATTATTATTACTATTCATTATATTATTATTATTATATTATTCATGTTATTATTAGTAATATTTATTATTTTTATTATACCCATACCCTGATTGCACTAAAAAGGAATAAGCATTACTCTTATATTTAGATGAAAGAAATTGTTTTATATATTTTTATAGGAAAACTTTACTCATCTCTGCACGTTCTAGCATTCAGAAGACTGAAAGAAATGTAACAAATAGAATAAAAAAATGTGTCAAAGGAAGAATGTGACATTTTATCTCAAGATATTGTATAGAGCAGTGACATCAAACAGTAACACGAACCATACACATTGTTCACAAAAGAATGAAATAAGTTTTGAATTTAAACCGCGTCATGCAAAATGCCTCTTGCCAAGTAATATCATATAAGTAAACGTCACTCAGCAGGTTTTTTCAGAAATCTAAGAAAAGTAAGATAGGTAGGTTAGCTGAATGTATTAAAATCTGTTATTTATTGTATTAAGATTTTAAAATCAAATTTTGACGTTTATGTTTGAAGTTGATAGTGGTCTTGAAATTGATTATTATTTTTATATTATTAGCCCCCGGTATGCTATTTCTTTCTCCCAGCTTATTTTGTCTCAATAAATAACGTTACCTTGTACACGCCAGCCGTAAAACAAAAGCCGATGTTACATCGTACGATTAAATACTCTACAGCATTTTTTAAAACTTCTAAGCATCGCACATTTTCAATGTTTATACCATCGTATTGGGGAAAAAAAGTACTTTTTAATGCAATTTGTTTGAAAACTGCATCTCTATTTGTTTCTGAAATATTAATTTTTTTGTAGTTTTTTGCGACATTTGTTTCATTTTGGCAACTCAAGTAATCCATTTCTGTAGAAAGTAAAAAAAAAAATCGTTGAAAAATAGCAATTATATCTTTTTGTTGACATTTTATCATAAAAATTGAAAAAGAAATTAATTAAAATACGCGCTATTTTGAGAAAAATATAAATGAAGAATTTATGATAAAACATGAAACTATTATAAACTATATTTAGTTTTAAGTATCTCTATTAATGCAAATGACGTCATTTTACATGAAATAAAAGCGTGTGCTTTAAGACTTAAAATTGAAATATGTTTTGCGGTAGCGTCCCGATTATCAGAGTCCCGCTTAACCGAGTTATTTTCTTCTGATGGACTGGTGGCTTCTATTATTATGAAACAGCCATTATAAATGAAGCGTTAGGTGAAGATGAAAAAGCAGCCGTAAAATGTTAGAACTCTGATTTTCTGGTCAGAATGCAAAAAAAAAAAAAAAAAAAAAAAAAAATGGCCATAATTTTTTTATTATTAATATTAAGTATCCATATTAATACTACAAACAAATGAAGACATATAAAACACTAGATAGCCGATTTTTTTTTTTTTTTTTTTTTTTTTTTTTGTCGAGTTTACGACATTGCTTATTGCTGTATTTGAGTATTATTCGGCAATAGTGACGACGTATGCATACTTTTCTATAGATGTTATTTAAGACTGGATTGTAAATTCGGAATTCTTCAGCGGATCCAAATAACGTCATTATATATAAAATAAAAACGTGTATTTTGAAATTTTTAAACTGAAATAAGTTTTGTAGAAGTGCATCGTTTTCACTCCACTGGCTTTAAAGTTCTTCACAGGTGGAAATGCTTCACTTTTGAAAATAAGGCAATTGAAATCACACAATGATAAAACGAGGGAGCCAATGATTATTAGAGTTATATATATATAACTCTAATAATTAATGGCCGTCTCATCTTCAAAACAAAGTGACGTATTTGCATAAATAAACAACATTTTGTTATTAAAATAATCTCTGACGATGAGCTTTGGAAAGCTTGAAAGTACTAAGAAGTTTTAAATAAAATATATATTTTTAAATTTTAACATCTTTTTCGTTATCGTAGTCGCCTTTAAAGTAAAACAGTGAACTTTTTAAAGTTCACATTATGGATTTTATGTTTGAATCAAGGTGAAAAATTGGGTCTCGTCTTATGATTTTATTTGTTCCTTTATCTTCAGAAGCCTCAGAAACAGATAGGTTTTCAATATTTAAAGAAGCAATTCTGAAATAAAAGTTTCTTTTGTTGCCCGTTATTTTAGGAAACGATTCCGAGTTGTTTTATTTCTCAAATAGGATTCAGATAAACAATACATTGAACAAGATAGTTTTATTTCATTAAACAAACTGTCCTATTGTAACAGAAGACTAAATTTTATTTAGAAATTACCGTCAATGCAATCAATTTAACAGGATTCCCTTGTTTATACGATAAAGTCTCAATTTCAAATCTCAATTCAACAGGATCCTCTTGTTGATACTACAGAAAAATGTTGTTGCACACAGAAGAAACCTGTATCTGTTAACTGGACTCCGAAGAAATACAGAAAAAAATTGTTGCATACACATAAAGTCTGTATCCTTTTAACGGGTTATTACTGTACAAACTGCAGGGTATTTTTTGCTGGGTTTTTTTTAGTGCAGTTCTTTGCGTAGAATTTATGTATTTGAATTTATGCAAACATCTCGTAGTATTCTAAATATATCTGAGATTTTCATAACTTACCTAAAATCTACATTTTAGCATTTCTCACCCATACACAGTATTGCTTACGAATTTCCTTGCGTTGCCCTATATGATATATAGGATTTAAACATACCACTTAGCATTCAAAAAATTAGATAAAATTAAAAACACATAAAGTCTGTATCAATTTAACGGATTATACCTGTACAAACTACAGGAGAAAATTGGTAGAAATGCTGACAGAATTATTCTGTGAAAGCTACTGTTTTTGTTGTTGTTGTTTGTTAGTGCAGTTCTTTGCCTAGCCCTGCATTTGAATTAATGTAAACATCTCTTAGTATTCTAAATATAGTTCAGTTAGAATTTTCATAACTTACTTATAATCCACATTTAAGCACAGTATTTCTTACGAATTGTCTTGTGTTGTCATGTATGATACATAGGATTTAAACGTACCACTCAGCACACAAAAAAATAGCTAAAATTAAAAACACATACCATAATGCAAAATAATTCTTTTGAGTGCCCCGGTAAACGAACTATAAATGCTACTTTCAATATCCAACATTCCATAATAAAACTCAATAACATATATCAATTACATGCCGATCCGAGTATGTTTACGAGTACGGACAGACATCAGACAGACAAACCGAAGTCATAAACACTTTTCAACTATGTCGTTAAATGTCAAAAAGCATGAGCTTTGTAAATAGGGTTTTTACATGACAATTTGTAAAAGTTATAGGATTATAATCCATAAAATGGAAAGGGAAAAACCTCATTCTAAACTTTTGAAACTTTTGTGGCAATGTTACTTTTGATAATTAGATTTTTTATTCCTTTTGTAAAATCAAAATTTTTCGGTAAATTATTTTTGAGTTTTGAAATACGTAAATTGTACATTTACTCATTTGAAGGAGGTTTCGCATTTACATTTATAAGCAAAACAAATTTTCATATTTTTTAAAGACTCTCTTCTTCTCAGTGAGCATTCTACAACAATCTGCTAAAATTTTGTTTAGTTGCGAAACGCATAAAACTTTTGAAAACTCAACTTCAGTAATTTCTGACAATAGACGTTAATGTATTTGAAATATTTTGTACATCCCTGAATATTGTTTACATTTATTATATACGTTCCATATTAATATAAAATTTAATTCAGCAAAAAAAAATTATAACATTACTAAAAGACAGTTTCAGAAATTAACATCCATATACTCCAATACACTCATTTCTTTCCGTGGCCCTGTATATGAATTTATATAAGTATGCTAAATGTAGTTCAGCTGGAATTTGTAAATCTTAATTAAAAACCAAATTTACGCTATTCCCGTCCATACACAATATCATTTAGGAATTCTCTTGTGTAGCCCTGTATGATCTATAGAATTTATACATACCACGTAGCACGCAAAAAAATTTAATAAAAAACACATACCATAATGTAACAGAATTCTTTTGAGTGTACTGGTAAACTAGCTATAAATGCAACACACTCCATTTTCAAACATTCCATTAGAAAATTTAATTACACGGCAATCCGAGTATATTTACGAGAGTTAGAGCATTAGCAGACACAACGAAGTCATAAACTTTTTTCAATTACATTAATAAATGTTATAAGCA
This sequence comes from Maratus speciosus, assembly GCA_963932465.1. NCBI lineage: Eukaryota > Metazoa > Arthropoda > Arachnida > Araneae > Salticidae > Maratus > Maratus speciosus. Next base: position 507,809,971 of record OZ010786.1, on the reverse strand, counting down.
TGAACATTGCAAAATATTGCTTGTACATGACAATTTGTAAACGTTACAGTATTATAGTGCATGTAATAAAAAGGGAAAAATCTCCTTTTAAACCAGATGAGATTTACGCGATGATGTTACTTTTTGATGTGATGATTGGTTCTTTTTTTTTTTTTTCGTAAAATCGCATTTTTAAGTTCAATTATTTTTGAAATTTCCAATACGTAAATCGTGCATTTACTCATTCAAGGACGTTTGGCATTTACATTTTTAAGCAAAACAAATCTTTCCTTTTTTTAAAGACTTTGTTCATCTCATTGTTTCCTAGTAAAGAAAAAAAAAAGGAAGACAATATGTCAAAGAAAAAACTTGTAAGAAGATCTAAAAAATATCTACCAAAGAATGTGACGTTTCACCTCGAGATACAGAATAAAATTCTAACTTCAAAAAATGTAGAGACTCGTGGACAACGTTCTCAAAGGAATGAAATAGGTTTTGAATTTAAATCGTGTCACTTAAAGTACCTCCTGCCAAGTAATGTCATATGAGTGAACGCCACTCAACATGGTTTAGTTAAAAGTGTAAAAGAAATGAAATGCATATTCTGATAAATTCATTAAAAAGTGTTATTTTAGATCACACGTCAAACTTTTGTCTTTATATTTTTAAGGGACTTTTTAGGTCGCAAAAACCACCAAACCGAATGCTTTGAAATTTAATATATATAATCTTTGCAGAATTTTGTTGAGTCGTTTCAAATTTTATGAAAATCGAATCAAAATTTAAAAAGATATTAATAAAAGTTTTCTTCATTCTATTAAATCATACGTAATTAATTCAATGATATATCATGATAGATCATGATTCTAAGCTGCCATGGTTATTACGTCCTATTTCAGATGGAGTCATGTCATTTCCGTATTACTCAATTTAATATATATTATCGTAATAAATTTTGTAGTCATGCATTTTTGCATAAGAGTGCAACAGCTATTGCACCAAGATCTGAATATTTATAAAAATAGTTTTAGTACGAACACACCTCATTTGTCACGTTTCACGTACAATTACCGACTTGTAAATTATATATAGAACAAAAATATTAAACGATAATACTAATATTTTAGAAGTTATCCATTAAATATTCACATAATAAAAATAAATACAATAAGATACAAATTAAATTTTAATAAAGTAATAAAGAATTAATAATCATTCAAAAGTTTAAAAAATAATGCTATTTATGAGCAACTGAATGTTTTTCTCGAAAGACACGTGTTAAAAGCACAAAATAGTTTTAATTACTATACGTGAAATGTTACTGATAAAGAGTTTAATTAAAATTGGCTTTTGAACAGATTTATTATCCACAAATTAAATCCTCATCATCGGTAAGTTTCTTATAATGGTTAAGTGTGTAATTTAACTTTCATAGTCAAAACTACATGGTCTTAATGAATTTTCTTATTTGTCTGATGTTACTACAGATTAATTATTCTTATCTTTATTGAAGGAGAACGAAAGAAAAAGGTTAATTACACTTTACATTTCATATAGGTATATATATATATATACCGGGTGTCCCAAAAAGGACTGACTGATTTTAAAATTCAATAACTTGCAAACGGTGACAGATATTAAAAAAATTCTTGCAGGAGGGTTATGCATAAGGTCAAAAGTTTTATTACAGTGATTTTCAATTTTAGTTCGATTTACAAACAATAGATGGCGCTGTAAGCAATAGTCGCTAAATTCAGGCTCGATTTTTGGTACTTCGTGGCCCGGATAATACATTTCCATCTCCTTTTTCTGCATGGAACAAGATAAAGGACCAAAAATCGAGCCTGTATTTAGCGACTATTGCTTACAGCGCCATCTATTGTTTGTAAATCGAACTAAAATTGAAAATCACTGTAATAAAGCTTTTGACCTTATGCATAACCCTCCTGCAAGAATTTTTTTAATATCTGTCACCGTTTGCAAGTTATTGAATTTTAAAATCAGTCAGTCCTTTTTGGGACACCCGGTATATATATATATATGGGAATGTAAATATTCTCAACAATGCAACTCGTCTAACTCAAGGGTTTATTAAATCGATATGCAATCATATATGAAATAAAAAGTACAACACGAAGAGCGTGGAAAAAAGCTAAAAATGTGTGGCAACGTTTTTTGATGAAAAAATAAGTAAAAATTCAAGAGATGTTTTATGTTTTTAGAAGTTCGATAGTGTTTATCTCGACATGAACGTTGAAGATTCGTTGTGTATCAAATAAAAGATTTGAGTAAGAATTCTAGGTGAATTACAGTATTTATGTAAACAAATGTATTATATTATTGATGTGGATGAACTGTTGTGATCTTCCAAGCATAATATTTGTTCGAGTGAATAATAAATGTCGTATTAAATTGACGAACTAATAGATGCATTTATTTATAGTTATAAGCCAAGTGAACCTTTTAGTAATTTTCAGATAAAATCCTACAAAATTTGGGGGCTCGGTGCCGGGATTTGAATAAAAAATTGAAACGATTACGGAAAAAACACATCATTATGTCGATTTTGAATAAAGAGCGACGAAGAGATTTGATTGAACTATGCGAGGAATGCGGAATAAATACGCCAGAGAAAATAACCATTCTGTCATTAATTGAAGCAATAAAAACTTGGGAAAGTTTTGATGAAGACTTTATAAAAAACCGTCTTGAAGTAATATCATCGGTTAGCAAAGAGAAAAGAAGGTTAGAACTTGAAGCGCAAGCAGAGAAGGAGAAAGAGCAAAGAAAAATAGAAACAGAGAAGGAGAAAGCGCAGAGAAAAATAGAAGCAGAGAAGGAGAAAGAGGAGAAGAGAAAAGCGTTGGAAGAAAGAAAATTAGAACTTGAAGCAGAAGAGTGAAGACGACAGGCAGAACTTGAAGCAGAAGGGAGAAGACGACAGACAGAGATAGAGGAGAAGAAATTGATGTTAGAAATAGAGGATAGAGAAAAAATGAGGGAATTTGAGCCAAAGAAATTGACAATGCAAGCCGAGATAGACTCTCAGAAGGATGCAGAAATACTAGCTCCAAGAACGGGAACAGGTAAAAATTTTGATTTATTGAAGTTACTTAATGGTTTTGACAGTGAAAATGGTGATATTTGTATGTTTTTAACATTATACGAAAGACAAGTATCTCAAATGAAAATAGACAAGGATGAATGGGTTTCATATCTACTAAGTTTATTACCGTTAGAAATAGCTAGCATAATTACAAGAGAAAAGGAACCGGATCTAAATAATTACGAATACATAAAAAAATTATTGTTGAAAAGATTCAAAATGTCGCCGGAAGAATTTAGACAGAGGTTCATGACTCATAAAATGGAGCCAACAGATAATTGGCGCGATTTGGGGTTTTCAGTTAAAAACGTACTTTAATGAATGGGTACGTGGAATGAACGTAACAACTTTTGAGGGATTAACGGAGTTATTAGTAACTGATCAAATTAAGCGAAAAATACCGCCAGAAACCAGAGAACGTTTATTGAGGAATTTCCAAAGATAAAAGAAGTAGATGTATTAGTGGAAAAACTAGATGATATTAATACGGCGTGTAGAGGATTTAAAACCGCCAAATTGTATAAGGCGCAAAATAGCGTGAACAGGGAGGAAATAGATAGCCTGTGGAATCAAAATTCTCATCAAAATAATATAGGACGAGGCGAAAGAGCTATTAATTCGAGAATTATCTGCCATCTTTGTGGTTTGCCTGGTCATATCGCCACCAAATGTACAAATAGGGATCAGATGAGCACGCACACAAGAATATTATGATAACCCTTTTAGGAAAGCAAACGATAATGGCGCACAAAAAAGAAACATAATGAGCTTATCAAAAGCGGAAAATAACGCCAAATCGACAAAAGAGATACGTGTAGTTCCAATAAATGAGAAACCCACGAAAATTATCATCGACACAGCAAGCGATGTGAGTTTAATAAATGGAGAATATTACACCGAAATAGGCGCACCTGAATTATGCCAAGAAAATTTGCATATATTGACTGGATTTGGCGGAGAAGAAACACAGCCAATAGGATACTTTGAGCATGAAATACAAGTAGACGGCGTGAAACTGACAGATAATTTTCATGTAATATCAGGTCTAGAATGTGACATATTTTTAGGTGTAAGTGCAATATCAGGATGCATTTTAACAGTCACAGAAGAAGGTGTCAAAATAAAAAATCTCGCCAAGGAAGAAAACGCCAAAGGCAAGACCATTATGTATTGTAGATATATTAGGGCGGTAAGGAATACTGATGAAAATTTAAAATATGTGGCCAATGAAATAAATAGACAAGCTATAATGAGAAAAACGGAAAAATCTCGTAAGAAAAGATTAAATTCAATTAACAAAAATTTGAATGAAAGAAATGAAGTATCTTGAATAGTAAGAATGAGCGAGCTAAAAGAAAAACGGAATTTATATGCACGCGCGAATGAAAAGAAAAATGAAATGAAGAATCTTGAAAAATATTATAAACGAAAGAACACGAGAGAAGAAAATAATACTGAAGGAGTAAATGTAAATAAAAAGAGATTTAGCGGAAATTACAAGCGTGATCGCAATGACAAAAATGAAGATAGAAAATATTATCCGAGAGACAATTTTGTAAATAAACGTCCCAGATATTGTAAACAACATACATTTCTTGACGAAATCCAAAAGCTGAATGTTCATTTTTGATTCATACATTACCATGTCAAACTGGTTTTAGAATGCTACATTGAAATTTAACGCAATAAAAGGAGAAAGCAAAACATCCATTTAAATGGATGCCTTGTCTCAGGAGGATAATTATAAAAATGAATTCATTACTTTGAATTTTATAAAATTTCCTCTACTGAAACTAGTCATATAAAAAAAATGATATTTTCATTATAAATAATAAAATTAAAATCTGAAAAGAGAATATACGTATTTTTTTAATTTTAGAATACATACAACAAAAGTAAATAAAAACATTAAAATTAGAACATTTCAGATCAAATAGCATGCTTCTGAAGTCTTCATAAATGTAGTCTGACGTTTTAAATTGTATAATGTGGAAATTCTCCTGACATAAATCTCTATACTATGGTAAGTAACTTAAAGTCATTGTAATAAGTTTAAACTGCAATTTTCGAATTTTCTAAATCGAAATAAGAAAATAAGGAAAATGAAAAGCAACTAGCTTCCCTAGAAACGATTTCATTCCTTTAGATTAAAGAATTACAATATGCATTATGCTGAACGGAACTCATTTCATGAATTGGAAAGTAAAGAAATCCATTACTAGATTCAATTACAAATGCTTTGCTGAAATCATCAGACGTAATATGAAAATTTTACTTTGACAACCAAATACTTTTGATTTATACTAAAATATAATTCGCATTTTACATGAATGTCTCGATGATAAGATGAAGTAATTTTGTAAAGTTGCTCGCTGTACCATAAATATATTTTAAACCTGTATTATCCAAATAAAAATAATTTTATTAAATAGTGAAACTATTACTGTATAATTTATGTGACGATGTAACGTTTTTCCATTAGTATGTAAAATCGATATAAGGGTGTCCTTTATCTTATGGGCCAAACTGTAAGGGAAGGTAAAGTACACATAAAGAAGCAATTTTTGTATAGAAATGTGGAGTCTGAAAATTTTGGCGAAAAACAAGAAATGCGGAGTAAATGAAAACAAAAGTTTTATGGAACAATTAAAGTAAGTGCTCATATGTGCACTAGCACCAACAATACAGACCTAGCCGTGTTTAGCAAGAGATTGGACTACTGTTTCGAAGATTCAAGATGTTTCACGAATAGTCTCAGCAGCGACTGAAAGACTCATTAGAGTCAATTGGTGTCTCGTAGACAGGAAAGCGAAGCACGTAGGGTATGTTCCGTAGCTGCTGTAATACTTTTTTAGGTAGATTTTGTATGAAATACTACCTATTGGGATCTTCCCTTTGTTGGAATATCGGAAACATTTTTGCAGATCAACACCGATCATGACCCCCAGTAAAAAACTTTATATATATATATATATATATACTGGGTGTCACAAAAATGACTGATGGATTTAAAAATTCCATAACTGGCAAACGGTGACATATATAAAAAACATTCTTGCAGGAGTGTTATGTAAGATTTCAGGAGTTTTTATGCTGCGATTCTCAGTTTTAGTTATAAATAGCATCGATATATGGCGCTGCAAGCAATAACCGCTAAATCCAGGTTATATTTTTCGGCCTTTCTATTCTTCCATGCGAAAAAAGGAGATTAAAATGTGTCCAATGGATCCCGAAGTACCAAAAATCGGGTCTGGACTGAGCACCTATTGCTCTCAGCGCCATGTATTGTTTGCAATTCGAACTAAAATCAAGAATCACAGTACAAAAATCCCTGACATCATACATAACCCTCATGCAAGAATTTTTTAAATATCTGTCACCGTTTGGGCGGTATTGAATTTAAAAATTCATCAGTCAGTTTTTGGGACACCTGGTATATATAACTTTTTTATGGACACGATAACTTCCATAATTCTGTACAAATCTTTTCCAAACTGACACATAAAATCAAGGGGCATAAAATCTCGGTCAAATTCGTTAATGGGCAAAATCGGATGAAGGAAGTAGAAATGGGGAGGATTTTTGTGAAAACATAAAAAACCCCATAACATGGTTAATTATGATACATATCGAACCAGTTTAAAGTTATTTTTACTTCTAGGAAAAGGGCCAAAAATTTATGTATGACAGATTTTTGATATAATTAAAAATGGCCTCAAGGGGCGAAAAAAATAGGGTTTTAAGAAGAAAAAATTCAAAACTTCGTGAGCTCACAAGATATGAAATCTACTTGAATATTTATTATAAATTTTCTTAATACTATCTAGAACTTTTATATTGACAAATTTTGATAGAACCAACTCTCACAAAAAGGAGGGAGGGGGGGGGGGGGTGAGGAAGAAAAAAATAACTTCGTCAAATCACAAAATATCCAATCCGCTTAAATTTATTCTGTAACGTAGCTGTTGTAATACTTTGTTTTTATTAATGTCCGTTTTTCGGGCTCGTTGATGTGGCTGGGGTTTGCTGTATGATGATGGGGATCTTACGACAGGATCTCTAATCAATAAACCGAATAGTTGGTGCTTCCGTTGGGTGATTACTAGAGTCTCGTAGATGGGACACCTGGAATCTTTGAAAGGGTATGCCAAACACTTGATGGGCACTTCCATGCCTGTATCGATGTTAGCAGTGGAACATTTGAGCATTTACTGTAATTGTTATGCCAATAAATCGCTCTCTTTCATTTACTCCGGATTTCTTGTTTTTTTGTTGTTTTTTTTTTCAACACTTTTCATTTCCGACCCTACATTTTCTATACCAAAATTGCTACTTTTTGTGTAATTTACCTCCCCTTACAGTTTGGCCCATGAGTTCTGGGATACCCTGTATTACTCATTGTAAAGCTATACATAATATAATGCATAATAGCTACACATAATATTATCTTTCAATATTTTCAGACATATCCTTATATTTCTTTAAAAAAGCAAAAAAATTATAATTCTTAAAATTATCAATTTTGCAGGTATGCTGAATGTCAAAGACTATTTTACACTATATATGTACATACATGGTGTCCCAAAAGTCCTTGACGCATTTTAAAATCCAATAAAAAATCAAGTAATTGTAGTACAGGAGTGCGGTTTGGATTGAAATACTTCTGAAGAAAAATTTTTTCAAGCGATCAAAGAAATTAGTTCCTATCATATACCATAGATGGCGTTGTACCTTAAATTAATCAGAAAGAAGCATAAAAACTCAAGACAATCGGTTGCAGATCATTTTATTTTGCCAAAATCAGTTAAAGAGTAATAATTTGTGCAATCTATTAGCATAGTTCAATGAGTGCATATTTTGTAGTTCGATCCACATTCATTCTGAACTCCAGTTCAATCCACGTTTTCGTTAGAATTGCTTGTGGAATTGACTGAATCACATGCTTGATTCTCGTCTTCAGTACTTTAATTTCAGCCACAGCAGAAACATACAAATTGTTCTTTTTCGTTGGGAGTCGTCATTTCTGTGTCACAGCGTCAAATTTAATCTGAAAATCAGACATAAACACATGTTTGAAAACATTAAAACCAAACATACGGACAAGTGGCGCTATCTAAGGTCAAATTTGGAACTAATTATTTTCATTCGCTTGAAAAATACTTTCCATACTGAGAAGCATTTTACTCCAAACCGCACTCCTGTAGGACAATTCCTTGATTTTTTATTGAATTTTAAAATGTGTCAAAGACCTTTCGGACACCCTGAATTAACCCCTTGAGGGGCGGTGGTATATATTGTATTCCACCTACGATTAATAAATACTTGCACTAGAATTTTTTTTTTTTTTTTTTTTAATTTTACTTTTCTAACTTTGGCCGAAAAAAGTCGTAAAATTGGTTTTATCTAATTTTGCAATAAATCTTTTTGTAGATTCCGGTGTGAATTCGACATTACAGAAGCACAATTACTTGCCCCTCAAAGGGTTAAATAATCTATTTAGTTAGGAGAAGGTATATTGCATAAATGGGTGAACACAAGACATCTCAATTTGACTTAATTTCCTGGCCCCTCTAGCATCTAACGCTTGAAATAATTAATTTTACGCAATAAAACGAAACAGCCATTATGGTTACCCTATACTGTCAATATGTTTGGAGGCGTATTTTGTAGGGATTTTTTGTGGCTGTTGTTTTAATATTTTTTAGTTTGCAACATTCTTAAATATGAATACATTTAAATTGTTGAAACATTTAGCATTGCTCTGTGTAGCATATTTAAAACGGTTTTATTTCCCATAATGGAGCTGCTTCTAGCATTTGTAGGTACAGTTTTATGGCTTAATTTGCGGCCCTCACTCTGTCGCGTGTACAACAGAATATTTTACGTAGCATAAAAAAGAATATTAGAAAGCTATAATTAAAATGCCTGTAAATATTTTTTGAAGAAAGGGCATTAAAAATAACATGGTCAAGAGTGGATATGATTTTTATGAATCTGATAAGACGTGAACCTCTTTTCTAGAATAATGAAGTTAAATATCATTTTAGTCTTTAAATAACAAGACATTGTAGTATTTATAAATAAAATATTATTAGTTTAGTTCCTTAATTAAAGTTGTAAAATGACATATATTGTTCTTTTTAAAAATAAAGCCAAAACGTTCCATTTCCAATAAGATTAATATATCCATGCTATCCACCATGGCGGCCAGTAGGTTAAGATCCGATGAAATAACTTTTTATAAGTAATCATTTATTAATAAAAATGTGATGAACTAAACATATATTCAAAACGATTTATGGTAGTACGCAAAGTTACATTAAATTCTGTTAAACATTTTAGCTTGAAAAATGAACTGATAAAAAGATACATATGAAATCCGGCATTATATATAATGCCGAGAACACGGGTTCGCAAACTTTTAGACCAACGTACCAGTAAATAAAAGTCCATACTTCCGCGTATCTGCAGGTGACAAAATCAAAGCTAATACAGAAAAAACTATTTAAACGGAATATGTCTAAAACAGAATATTTTTTCCAGTCTTTTGTTCTTCCGTCTAAACAAATTTTGCTATATTTAATTGCATGATCACATTATTAAATTGGTATTTTGATTGAATGTTTTATATTAACATTCAAATAAAACGTAGTTTCATCATTACACTTTAATAATATGTACATTATCAAAACACAGTGCTTTTGTAGAAAGAAAGTTACAATACTTAATGACAGATTGGATTAAATTAATACTTATACAGGAGGGCAAATTTGTTAATTCCCTTGTATTGCTAATGGAAAAGATGTGCTTGCTTGGCGCTTCAGTACATAATCGGATAAATCGCACACCTTTCTGAGCAGCCGGGTGGTACAGTTGGCAGCACGCCAGGCTTCTAAATTTTCACTTTCGGAACTTTGTGGGTTCAATACTCGACAAGACTTTTTTTTTTTCGCCATGAATTGGGTCTTCTGAAATACATCCTTCACTATTTGTAAATTTAGAAACTTTTTCACTGGGCATGTTTTTTTCATTTTAATTACGACAAAAACATCACATGTAAATCTACGTAATTAATAAATATTAATCCTCATGAAAACATTTTTTATTTTCGAAAACAGTTGTTTTAATTCCAAACATAAAAATTCCGACATAAAAAAAAAAGATTTTTTCAAAAAAAAATATATATATATATATAAAATTATTAATTGTAAAGTATTTGAAGAGATTGAAAAGATGAATTTAAAATACCATATTTTAATTTTATGCAGCTCATTTTAATGGATTTCGCTGGGAAGAATAGAGGTTTATTCGTATAAAAAACTATAAATAAATGTGAATAAAATAAAAATTTTGCCGTTTAAGGAATCTGAATTATGTATTTTTTTTCATTTACTTTTCATTAGATGCATAAAACTGCCATAAAATTGCAGTTTCTCTGTAAATAAATAAGTATATATTCGTGCGCAAAGAAGCATGTTTTTATTTATATTTAGCTCAAATTTAAATAGTTATATCGCTCACCCGCAAGGAAAGTGACACATTTCGCAAAAATTCATTTTGCGTTTTATTACACAAATAGGTCTGTCATAGGTGCGTCTTGCTACACAAAAAGTTTCATAAGTGTAGTTACACGGAAAATCCCTTTATTACGCTAAATTCCATTTGTGACCACAGAAGAAGGATGGATTGTGTGGGGAGGAAACATTACCCAATCCCCTAAACCTCATCCTATGTCTTCATTCTTAAGGCTTTTATGCTTTTATGTACGTTTTTACTCCAGCATGCAGATCTAAGTGCTATAATTTCATGTTACAGTAAAATCATGCACATTTTCTTTTGCCTCTTCTGTGAAATTTACTTTTGTCTATATGTGTCACTTTTTTTGCGGGTGAGCGATATATATGTGTTTCTTTTATTGTAGTTCGAAAATAATTAATCATTATTTTGTCTGCGAGAAAGAAAAAATTAAAAGCCTTGTCGAAGTATCGAACACACAAAGTTCTGAAAGTGAAAATTTAAAAGCCTGGTGTTCTGCCAAATCTACTATCTGGCTGCTCACAAATGCGCATAAATTATCCAATTATGTACTAAAGCCTCAAAATTGGGTGACTTTGGGGCTTCTTTTTTAAGACTCCCTTGCATATTGTGCTTTATTATTGTGATATGTTTATCTACTAACTATACTCTCTCATTGTACAAAGGGTCGCTGGATTCTGTGTCCACAACCTCGTGTCCTCTCCTTGTTAGTTAGTTTTAGACGTAAGTCAGATTAGATGTGTAGTTTATTCCTGTATTTGTTTTAAATAAAGAAGTGAAGAAAAAGCACGTTCACAAAGATATTTTATGCAAAAAACAAGCAGGAATTTTAGACTTTTTGTAGATATCAGATGGTATTTTTTTCTCGCCAACCAAATATTGTTACATTCATCATTTTTAATATTACATACATCCTTTTGAATAAGGATTCCAGTAATCCATCACAGGAGTGCTGAATAATCTCATTTCTTTGTAATTCGTGAGAGTCAATGTCAGGGTATCTGAAATGCGAAATAGATCAAAAGCTCATCTCTGCATCTCTGCATATCAAAAGCTCTGAAGTTAAATTTGAGGGAAATAGAGTTGTTTTTCGATCTTACATACTATATTTTTTATTTCATTTTACGTACCAGTATCGGACTTTCACGTACCAGTAAACAGAGCTTCATGTACCTGTACTGGTACGCGTACCATAATTTGAGAACCCCTGGCCTAGACCATATACAGATTGCTGAAAATTGCACTGTTAAAACACTATTCTTAAAAATAAGTAAATTTTACTAATTATGGAGCACTTCCCGATCTTAAAATAGCTCCGAGTACTTAACTCTTAAATTTGAAAAACGCATGTACTCATTTTTTTAGTACATACAGGGACTCTAAAATAAGTATGTATAGAAGCACACATACACTATAAGAAAAAAAAGCGAAATTACACAGAACCGACAAATCACCATTTTTAATTGCGAAGAACTACAATTTTTGGAGTAAAGAACAACGAATTTACTATTTTAATTCTTGAAATTTTGTGTATGAGCTGCCCCGTAATTTGAACCAGAATCCTCTAGGTGGGAAACCAGTATTGTACTGACTGTGCTATAAGAACAGTTACCAGTTGTTTTCAAATGACACCTTTTATGAATCAGCGACGGAAGATCGCTAACAGCAGAGATGAATTTTCCCTTTCTTAAATATTCTAATTTCTAATAAAACAATTTTTAAACTATATTTTCTTCTTTAACATTTCTAATGAAATTGTAAATAGATTTCCAAAGTGTGTATTATAAATTAAAAATTATAACAAAGGTAGCCATAACCTTAAATAAAAGCTACTGTCAACTCGGTATAAGTACAGGGTTTATCAGAAAACTCATATTACTTTTGAGCACATAGGATTGAAACATGAATATTAAGATTTTAAAATACAAAATACATGTATTCATTTCTGCGTACATTTATAAATCAAGTATAAGTATACACAACTTCAAAATATCATGTACTCATTTCTGAATTAATTGTACTTAAAAAAAATCGAGTATAAAGAAATTTTCATTTTTACGAAGATTAATGCTCCTTTTTGGAGCAATTGCACTTTAAAAATATGAGTACGTAGAAATACTTATTTTTAAGTAGATTATTTTTAACAATGTACTTCTTTTTGAAACAATTGTACTTAAAAAAATACGAGTACATGGAAGTTCTCATTTTTAAGTAAATTATTTTTGAAAGTGTGGACACCAAAATATAAAACAATTAATATTTTACACATTATCTTGGCATTCTATACAATGCCAAAAATTAAACTGCCAAAAATGTAAACAACGAAACTATTGGCTGCTGAATTACTAATATATGATATTAGTAGACAATAAAAGTTAACTGATTTCGCTGTCTCTGATTTAACATTACCCATTACGCTCATTTTGCCATTGTCTGCAGACAAATTAATTGAAAGTAGAAAGAACACGCAGCCAAATACAAGGACTTATACTTTTAATTTTGAAATATCACTAAAATACAGCTCTCACTTATCCGCCTCTCAGTTATACACAAATTTAGTAAGTTCCCGCCATGAGGAATAGGAAAATAAATGCTATAGATCTTTCACTTATAAGCGCGAATTTGAATTGTCTCTCGCAGTTATACCCGGAATTAACAGCGCAATTCACAAAGTCTGGCTTAAGTGCGAAACTTTCATTTTTTTCTATAAAGAATTTTCTGCACTTGTCAAAGTTAACATACCATTCCACAAAACGCCTGAGCGGTTGGTGAGGTTGTTACAATTACACTTTTCACCCTTTCTCTTCAGTTCTAATAGTTCCTTCTTTTTTTCTGTTTTATTTTTATCAAAACACGCGCGTGTTCTCTTCCCTCCTTGCCTTTACAGTAGCATCTAGATATTTTTTGCAATAAAAATGAGCAAAAGAAAGTTAACAATTTCGTTCGAAATAAAAGTTATTCAAGCATCAGAAAATGATCCTAAACTATCAAAAATAAGTTTAGCTCGAAAATTCTATTTGCCAGAAACAACGCTCAGAGGAATTTTACAGAACAAAGTCTCGATAAAGAAAAAAAAACGAACACTGAATATTCTACACCAGCGAAGAAATGATCAAGAATTCGAAATGGAAATTTTGAGATTTTAGAAACCACTTTAATTAAGTGGTCCAGACAAATGAGAGCTTTTAAAATACGCATTAGCGTTGAGCTGTTCAAAGAAAAAGGCACACACTTTGTCGTCAAAAATGGGAATCGAAATTTTTTCGGCTTCTTGTGAATGGCTAGAGAAAATAAGAAAAGATACGGTTTAACAAATTATTGCCTGAGTGGTGAAAGCGCAGCCGTTTCAGATTCAACTGTTAATGAATGGATCGCAGACCTTCAAAATTTATATTCAAAGCTTTGATGTTAAGAACATTTTTAACTGTGATGAAACATGTTTATTTTATCGTCTTTTGACAAACAAGACGCTGTATTTAAAGGAGAAACATGTCATGATGTCAAACACAGCAAAGAAAGAGTGAGCGTACTTTTATGTTGCAATGCGAACGGATCAGAAAAGTTACAGGCAATAGTGATTGGTAAAGCCAAGAAACCACAGTTTTTTAAAAAATGTAAAGATATTGCCATGTTGTTATGCAAGTAGCAACAAAGCCTGGATGACATCGAATTTTTTTTTTTAGACTTTTTGAAGGAATTTGATATGAAGATGGATAAAAAAAAGAAAAAGAAAAGTTCTGCTATTTATGGATCAGTGTTCGCCCATCCTTCAGATATCTCATTGTTGACACATACACGAGTTAATATTTTCCCCGGAAAATTCTACTAGAACACTCCAGTCATTAGATCTCGGTATAATAAGGTCAGTCATGGATCAGTGTTCGCCCATCCTTCAGATATCCCATTGTTGACACATACACGACTTAATATTTTCCCCGGAAAATTCTACTAGAACACTCCAGTCATTAGATCTCGGTATAATAAGGTCAGTCATGGATCAGTGTTCGCCCATCCTTCAGATATACCATTGTTGACACATACACGAGTTAATATTTTCCCCGGAAAATTCTACTAGAACACTCCAGTCATTAGATCTCGGTATAATAAGGTCAGTCATGGATCAGTGTTCGCCCAACCTTCAGATATCCCATTGTTGACACATACACGAGTTAATATTTTCCCCGGAAAATTCTACTAGAACACTCCAGTCATTAGATCTCGGTATAATAAGGTCAGTCATGGATCAGTGTTCGCCCATCCTTCAGATATCCCATTGTTGACACATACACGACTTAATATTTTCCCCGGAAAATTCTACTAGAACACTCCAGTCATTAGATCTCGGTATAATAAGGTCAGTCATGGATCAGTGTTCGCCCAACCTTCAGATATCCCATTGTTGACACATACACGAGTTAATATTTTCCCCGGAAAATTCTACTAGAACACTCCAGCCATTAGATCTCGGTATAATAAGGTCAGTCATTATCGGGAAGATTTTGTGTGAGGAATGGTTATATCACTAGAGCAGAAAAAGAATTAAAAAAAGTTTAGATTCTGGATGCTATGCATATTTTGTTTCCTTTTGGAATAACGCAACAGCCACAACAATTTCTAACTACTTTAGAAAAGCAGGTTTTGTTCACTCAAATATGCTTAAGTTATTCCCTTACAGGATAATGAAAACAACAGCAATGATTTTAACAAAGACGAAGAGGAATGGAAACTCATAAGCCAAGGTTCTCTTTCTTTTCAATATTTCGTCAGTGTTGATGAAAACTTAACATCAAAGGTAATAAGATATACTGAAACAGTTTTTCATGACATGACAGCTGAAAAAGAAGAAGAGGATGATAATGATGAAACTGATACTGTAATTCTCCGATCTTATGCTACTGCTTTAGGAGCCCTGGATACTGAGATGTCACCTTCAAAATGCTGATGTAGCATCAAATACAATGACGCACTTTAATGCATTAAAAAAGATCGTTGTACAAACTCGGCCTAAGCAAAAAGAAACTGGCATTGATGACTTCTTAAAAGAGGACTAATTGGCATCTTTTTAATGTAAGTATATCTTCTTCTATATAAAAAGAAATTTTACGTTTATTGTATTTTTTTAAACTAAATTTTATTGTGAAAGTGTAAGGATTTTTTAAAGTACACTATGCTAATATTACACCCCTTTTATTTTATAAAATGTTATTAATCATAATGCTTATATTTCAAAATGTTTTTCTTTCCCATAATGCATATAATGTGTATAAATGATTACTAAATACAACATCCTCTCTGTTATTCGCGGTTCTCAGTTATACGCGATTTTAAATCAATCCCTTTAAACGCGTATAAGTGAGAGGTAAATGTAATTTAATTTTGGATGACAAAGTAGTTTTTTACAGGTATGTTTATTATAAGAAAAGGGCAAAATAGAACTGGAGTTTTTCAGAAATGTGATAATAGGATTTATGGGATTAAAAATCCTAACATGTTTCCCAGTTAGTTCTGTAAAAAAATATGGTTTCAGTACAGATCATATAATTTTGTGTGTGCCCAGATATTATTAGAATATGCCTCAACACGATGTGGATTAACTGATCCTTCACTCTTGTGACTCTACAAATCCGATTCTTCTGATTAAACAGGTATAATTTTCTTATTTTCCTTCTGCCTATAGAAATGTAAGATTATGCATTTTATTGAGATCAAACCCTTGCCAGTTATGGGATCGAGTTGGTTATTTAAGTATGTATATATTTAAATAAATGAGAATAATTAGGCCAATTATGTTTACCAAGTTCAAAATAAGATGTCATCCAAAGAAGATTATTGATACAACCAGTATACTGCAAATTGTAATTAACATTTAATTTAAAAAGCTTTGAGCTATTTTTATTGAAATATGTTAGAGGGATTATTGTATATTTTCGTGTTGTTTTTATATGTTTTCTTGTAAATAAATGTAATGTCTGTATTTTAAATTGCGTAAGTATCTAATCATTGGCATTATGTGTTATCTTATTTTCAATGTAGCAGAAATGAGCATCAAAAGTTAACTGCCTTATAAGGAATCTCGTCGTCAAAATAACGATCACCAATTATTATATATCTTAATTAATCTTTTCCTAGTTAACTAAAATTGATTCACAAAATGTATTAGTGACGCGATAGACATATGGATTTATGAGAGCTAGTGAGATAATTACAATATTTTTTAGGTGTCGAAAATTCTTCTCATCAAGGATGATTTAAAAACTTCATTTAATTTTTAATAAAAATATTCGAAATACGAAAACAAAAATAAAAAAACTGTACGAGTTAATACCGTGAACAAAAAATTACGCCGTCACACTAGATAAAATATGCTAATCCGCATTATTTATAAGGATCCGAGACCACGTATAGACGCTAGTTTTTTTTTTTTTTTTTTTTTTTTTTTTTTTTTTTTTTTTTTAGAAATTTTTACCATTACTTCTCAAATCCATACAATAGCCGTAGTATCACGTAATATCAATATATCAATATAAAATTTTCATAACAAAATTAATATAGTTTGGTTTGTATTTTAAACTTTTTCAAATTTCTGCTTGCTACTAGAGAGAAGCTAAATTATAAAAATATATCTATATTTTATGATCGAGGTTCCATACTTTTGATGGATATTGCAAGCAATGTTTTAGAAATAAAAAATATTCGTGGCTAATTACAAATCTTTCAAAATCCAGTGCAATACCGCAATGGCTATGTCAGAAAGTATTCCTCTCATATAAGTTGAAATATTAGGTGAAAAGAGATTAAAAGTCAAGAAAAATGTTAAAACATTGGATTCATTTTAAACAAATGTTCTGTAACTTCTATATGAATACCTTCAAGTGTTAAAATTATTTCTAAAGTGCATTGTAAGTTAAAGAAAAAATTTTGTTGGTGTAGCAAGAAGGTTTGCAAAAACAAAATGTATTAAATTTACTCTTCTGAGTTACCCACAATTTCGCAAAGCATTCCTTTATATTCGAAACCTTAGAAACTGAGCGATTTCCGAGATTTAAAGAAACATTATGAAAAAAAAGTTTCTTTCTAGATTTTTCTATGCCGTTTGAAAAAAACAAATGAAACTAAACTAAACGAAAACTTTACAAGTAGTTTTTACAGTATATTATTCAGTTTTCTGGACTATCGATTTCCGATGCTATCGATTCCCAAGTAAACATTTTCAGAATTTATACAAGTAAGAATGTCAAAATAATGTTAATTTTTATTGTTAATGTTAATGTTGTTAATTTAGCAAATTTGCCTGTTATACATTTTTTTGGTTATGAAAATGTTTATTTCAGAATCAATAGAAAAATCGTTATTTCTTGCTGTGAAATTTGATTAATACACTATAACAAATACTTGGAAATGTTTCAAATATTTTGCGCACCAAAAGAAGCTTATCATTCAGAAATTCTTCTTTAAATCTCAGAAATATATTAGTTTCTGAAGTTAAAGATACAAATTTTTGAATCCTCGCGCTGTAAAGAAAATTTGTTGATTTTACAGATAAAAAAAATTGTGGGCCAGGATACCAATAAAAAAATATTTTACAGAAATAATCTGTTAAAATACAGAAAGTTCATTATAAATAGAGATTTTTTTCAGTAAAATAATCAATTTTTTAATGGCGTCCTGGCTGACAGATTTTTGTTACAGTGTGGTAACTTAGAAGAGGTTTTAATATATTTTCGTAAACCTTGTTGCTCGATCAAGAAATATTTCTGATTTTTTACAGTGAGAGTTTTCTGATTTTTCTCAGCGATTTAAAAATTGCAGCTGTTATTAGCAATGAAGTAAGTACAAGCATTGTTGAAAAAGCTAAGCCATCGACTTATATTAGAAAATTAAAATATTATATCTCTCTCATTCTCGTTTAATTGCATTATAGATTAGAAACCATTAAATCTACCGACGAATTTCGCGTTCATATATAAGGGTGAATCAAATGAAAACGGAAGGGTGGTTATAATTTGGCTTATTTTTGTAGGAGTGTAGTGAAACTTTGTATAGGGATAGAGCGGAAAATAAGGAATGTAACAACAACTATGGACTAAAAATAGACTTGCACAGCTAGTCGCGCAGAAGCACGTGATATGCGCAGGAGTACAGATAACAGTATCGTCTGCAGGTAATCGGTTGTTGGTATTATTCATCTGCGTCTTCGGAATATTTGTCATAAAAAAGTGTCAACGTTGCTTTATTCGTTAATTAGTGGCGGAAGGCGTGTATTTTATTCATTGGCAAATGAAGTCATCGTACGGAGAATATGAATATCATTGACTGGCGTGACAGACGGGCACAAACATTTTCGCGAGGGAATCTGGTAAAGTTTCGGTGGGCTGTATTGAATACCCACTGGATAGCACGGATCTTTTGCCATGCGACTTTCCCATTTGATCCGCTGAAAAAGGTTTTGAACGGTCACCTTTTTTACTCGGACAGCAAAATGAAGAACTTTTCCTGTGTAACTTTGTAGATTATGTTTGAAATAAACTATGCCATTTCATTCAGTGGATCCTGTTCAGTTTTCCTCTGATCCACCCTTTTAAATCAAAAATGTTTATTTTTGTACGAATCAACAAAAAACCCTATCGTAAAAAAAGAAACTTATCTCAAAGCAAAAAATATCTTTTCAAAACCGAAATAAAATAAACCTATGTAATTCTTGGAATTTATTCCTTAGAAAATTTCCCACGCCTTGCATTCAATAATATTTCAAATTTTAATTTTTTAAAAGCCGTACAGGCATAGAAATTTTCTAAAGAAAATTTTTTAAAAATTATACAGGTTTAAACAATTTCATTGATGCTGGATTCTGTTTAGTTTCGTGTTTGCCCCAGAGTTGGTGGCTCACGGAAAAATATATTCCATCTTGTGTTGCGGCTGTAGCCTTACCAACATAAGATAGTGAGGAATGCCAGGCTGGGTATCGTTCCAATTGGTTCAGTTGGTAGAACATCGGTGCGCTATACCGATAGACCCGGGTTCGGGCCCTGGCTTGAATACTTTTTCACTCTGTTGGCTATAGGCCTTTTAAGCAATTAAAATTTGAAATATTACCAAAATAAAACTTCAGAGAATTAATTGACATAATAAAAAAATTGTTTTTCATTAACGACGGCGAGATAATTTTTAGGAAGTCTGAAAAATACTTCTGTCACTGTGAAAACTTTTTAAAAATAAAATATATTCAGTTATTCCTGTCATAGTAAAAGAAATGTTAGAAGTTTCCTACTTAAATCTAAATAATCCCACTGAAATTACTTTAAAATCATTTTATTTTACTTATTACTAACCATCTTTTAGATTCATTACTCTTATCTAATACGGAAATTAATTTCGTATATAGAATTGCGGCGAAAGAAAGTTTTAGTTCTTTAATTCGAATTAGAAAATGTATTTTAAATTCATTCCGGTTTCCCTCGAAAAAAAATCGACATAAATGTTAAAGCTAAGTCTTTTTAATAAATTTATCTAGTTGAATCAATGATATTTCGCAGTACACTGATATTTTAATTCATAATCAGCTTACGACGAACGATAAAAAATATTTTATTAATTGAAGAAAGTCTCTTAGGTTGCAGAAAATAATTTGTTTCATTTATTTTCTTATCAGCATGCAACAGTATGTCCAAAAATAATTGAACAAAAAGCTAATTTGTATTGATATCTTATTTCTGAAACGTAGTATTTTACTTAATTGTTGTTAGAAGTCAATGAATAATTACAAAAATAAGCTTATCTTCTAAAACTACCGTTAAAAATTTACCATTTTTAATGTTTTAATTTTGGAAATATAGCCTGAGAATCCATATCTCAAAAATAATATTGCTACATAAAGTTATAAAGAAAACCTGAAAGGGTTTCTAATGACTGAAATATTTTTAACGTTTCATATCTAACAACACAAATGTATCACTAAAAAGTAAATAACATAACAAGTGCGATTAAGACAGTTACCTGACTGCTGCGTACTGTAATGTCATATTACCGTAAAGCTCAGTAGGTTCCTTTGACAAATACACAAAAATCTGAAAATCAACAACTGATAATTGTATGTCGATTTATCACGTGAATTTCCATAGTAAGTTTTTTTTTTAATTTCAGGAAGGATATGTTATTGAAACATAATTTTATTATAAAAATGACACAAATACAGAGTACATTCACAAGCAAGAAGAGATAGAATGTAGATGAAAAATACGCAGATGCAATTGCATTTATTACACGAAAAATGTCAGATGGGTTCGGACACTAAGGACACTGGTTTCGGACAATAATAGAGCCTAACCAAAGCTTTATCTCATTGGAGATCTTGTTATTTCAAAGAATATTTGCTCATTTTTTATCGTTTGCCAAAGCAGCTGTCCCGCTATCAAAAACTGCATATCGCAGGTCCCAGAGAGCATTACTTTCTTCTGATTCTAAATTGCACATCCTTTCTGGGGCCTCTCAGCATCTTTATTTTATAGAATCGGTATCTTTGAGTGTTCTGAAATGGTACTGAAGTTTGCAACTACTAGTACGTTATGGGAGAAGTTAATGTCCCTATAATGTCACAATTAAGCGTTTCTATGCCAGTTTATAGTTCTGTAACGTCATTTCAAGGTTATGTGAGTTGACTAGATAACCACTCAAAATAATCCTTGTTCGAATTTAACAAGGCCCTTGATTGACATCACTGTTAAAGAGGAGAGAGAATGTAATGCTACACTATGTCTGAACAATCTATATTCCCGATTATGGAAATTTATGAGTTTCTCACGTAATAAATCAACTGACATAGAATTAGAATTAATGATTTTCGGGTGTTTTCCTATAAGAGTTCTAAGAGTTTCCTTTGTGGTTAATCTCAAGATTCTAGAGCATCGGGAAGTATCAGATAGGTTTTGCTGTCAAAAAAGTATACAGCTCTTCCCGCTGAGTAGAACCTTACAATTTGGCACGAAGTAAGTTCTTATAGCACATATAAAGGAAAATATCCGAAAATCATTAATTCATAATTCCATGTCGATTTATTACGCGACAAACTTATGAATTTCTGTTATCGAGAATACCGATCGCGTAATAAATCGACTGAAAAATAATGATTTTCGGATTTTATTTTCCTTTACATGTACTACAAGACCTTCCTTTGTACCAAGTTTCAACATTATAGGTCAACGAACAGTATCCTATAGGTTTAACTATCAAAACCTATAAATTAGTTCTCGTTGAAATTTAACCATTTTATTTTTATTTTTTTCATTTTGAAAATATATCCTGTAAATCCATACCTCAAAAAAACTATTTAAAAAAAATTAAAGAAAACTTAAAGAGTTTCTTAAGACTAAAATATTTTTAATGTTTTTTATCTGATAACGCAAATCTGTCACTAAAAAGGGATAAATACGACAAGTGCGATTAAGACTGTTACCCTGAGAGTTCCGTATTGTTATATTTTGTTTACTTTAAAGCTAAGTAGGCTCCTTTGAAAAATATGCAAAAATCTGGAAATCATTCATTTATAATTCTATGTCGATTTATTAGTTTGATTTCCATAGAACCGTAATTTTAGTTTTCAGGAAAAGTATGTTAATGCAACAAAATTGTTTTACACATAAGACACAAATACGGAGTACAATCACAAGCAAGTACAGATAAAATGTCGATGAAAAGTTCGTAGATGTAATATCTTTTATTACACGAAAAATATCAGATGGGTTCGGACACCGGTCAATAGAGCCTATCTAAATCTTTATCTCGTTGATTCAAAGGAAATGTGCTCCTTTGTCATCATTAGCCAAAGCAGTTGCCCCGCTATGAAAAACTACGTATCGCAGGTCCCAGAGAGAATTATCTCTACTGATTCTAACTTGCACATCCTTTCTGGGGCTTTTCAGTATCTTTATATTATAGAATAGGTATTTTTTAGTGTACTGGAGAGGTTTGCAAGTACTAGTACTTTACTGTAGAAATTTGTGTCTTTATAGTATTAAAGTTAAGTGTTTTTATGCTACTTTATAGTTCTGTAACGTCATTTAGAGATCATGTGAGTTGAATGGATAACCACTCAAAATGATCCTTGTTGGAATTTAACAATTCCGTTGATTTGTGGCACTCTTAAAGAGAAGAAAGAATTGTGTCTCTCTTGGGTCTCTGTGTATTTAATTATTTGTGACTAAGTAATACGGAATATGTATGCAATGCTACACTGTGTTTCCGTAATCGATATTCCTGATTATGAAAATTCACGAGTTTGTCACGTAATAAATCGACATATAATTATGAATTAATTATTTTCAGATTTTTTCCTTTAAATATCTCTTCGACTTAGCTTTGTGGCCAATTTCAAGATTCTAGAGCAACGAGAAGTACCAGATAGGTTTTACTCTCAAAACAGTATACAGTATTTCCCGTTGACTTGAATCTTGCAATTTGGCAAGAAGTCTTATAGCACATATAAAGAAAAAAATTCGAAAATCATTAATTTATAATTCTATGTTCATTTATTACGTGACAAACTCATGAATTTCTGTAATCGGGAATACCGATCACGTAATAAATCGACACAAAAATATAAAATAATGATTTTCGGATTTTATTTTCCTTTACATGTACTACAATACCTTCTTTTGTACCAAGTTTCAAGATTCTACGTCAAAGAAAAATATCCGATAGGCTTTATTCTCAAAAGCTACATTTAATTAAAGCTACAATTAAAAAACGACATTTTTACAGTACAAAGTACTGTTCATCTCGCGCACAAAGTTTGTTCTGGCCAATTTACAGTGGTTTTTTTACAGTGTATAAGTTTACTTCCCCGTGACTAAGAAAGTAGGAATTTGGCACGAAGAAAAGTCTTACAGCTCATGTAAAGGTTAAATCAGAAAATCACTAATTTATAAATCTATACTGATTTATTACGTGATTTTCCATAATACCGATTTCATGAAACGCTGTTTTAAGGCCATGGCTCTTTATTGCATTGATTTAAAAGCTGTAAATTTTAGCCGTTCCTTATAAAAGTGCTCTTGACAAACAGACACACAACAAAGTGAGAAGATAAAATCTTCTTTTGAGATACGTAACCATAAAAAATGGAATACATAAAAATGCAAAGAATATTTTCAAAAATGTTATAATACAAAGTGCACGTAACTATTTTTATTGTACAAATAAATCCTAAATTTGACCTTAAATGTAATATGATGGTTTAGTGTTATTCTAGAAATTTACAAAAAATAAAGAATAGCTAAATTCATTTCTGCCCAAGTGCACGAAATTTTGTGAAGTTGCGTATTTAAATCCAAATAATCCTTACGAAAATTCTTTATTATTACAAATCATTTTATTTTTATTACAAACCATGATTTACATTCAACACTCTTATCTGATACAGAAATTAATTTTGTTTATTGAATTATGACAGAAGAAGTTTTAATTATTTAATAAGAAAGGTGAAATATATTTTTAATTTATTCCACTTTCTCTCCAAAGAAAAAAACCCAACATAAATGTTAAAACCCATTATTTTTAATAATTTCATCTGATATCTAACAGTATATTGATATTTCATAGATTAAACAGTTTACTCTGAAAAAGAAAAAACATTTTAATAACTTTAAAATGTATCTTAGATTGCAGAAAAAGGATTGTTTCATTTAATTTATTCTTATCAGTATGTAACATATCTCAAAATAATTGATTAAAAAGTTAAATTATAGAGATAGCTTAAGTAAAATATCGTAATTTTTTTATGTTTTATAAAATGATTCTATCAATTAAAACAAGCAAGGGAATCAGATAATGAAACACTTTCCAACATTACTATAATACTTTTAGAAACTTCGCCGTTTAATAAGCTAAAAAATATGCCCAAATAAACAATTTATAAAAACAAAATAACACAATTGACAATGAGATTTCAGCAACTACCGTCCATAGCCGAAAAGACACTGGAATACTTTGCTACAGCCCTGTATAAGATCTATAGATATGAATATATTCTACATAGTATGCTTAAATCTTGTTTAGTTAGAAATCGCAACAGGCAGTTATTTAAATTTCAGCAATTTTTACAAACAGACGGAAATGTACTTGAATTCTTTTGTATAGCCTTGTTTATTATCTACAGATTTTTATACACGCCATACATTACTCTAAAATTTCATGCAGTCCAAAAACTATTGAAACTACTAAAATTACACTTCCAGAAATTTGCACCTACAGTCGGTAATGAATATCGTCCTTTGTGTAGCCCTGTACATGAATTTATATTTTATAAAGTATATTCTCTTAGTATACTAAATATAACTCAGCTCGAAAACGCGCAACTCAAACTCCTATAAACAATTCACGCCCATACTGAGTAATGACTACAATTTCTTTTGTGCAGTCCTGTATATGATTTATAGAAATTATACACATCATATAGTATGTAAAAATCAAGTTAAACTTAAAAAAACATACTATAACTGAATTTGCAAAAACAGCAATTATTGCTAATAGATAGTACCACGTTTCTATCGCTTGTGTGTCCCTAAAAACGGACGATAAATGTTATCCACAACATATTCTACACTAAGCACCTTATAATAATCATCAGTGTTATATATGAGTTTCATTATAATAAAACACACACACACCACAAAATATAATAAAACACACATAAATCACGCCTGCATTCAACTGTTAATGGTATATAAAAATATTAAACAGACATACATACAATAAATGCAATAATCGCAACTGGAGTGAAAAATTTGCCAGAGCCAGGAATCGAACCAGTAACCATAGCATTCCAGGCTGTCGCTCAAACCACTGAGCTAATCCGGTCGATACCTATGTCCGCAATTTTTCACTAATAAACCATGTTGTGGAAGTCACCAGCCATCTATAGTTTCATATATATAGAAGTTTCATTATGTTTGAAATTGTTTAACGTAATTAAAATACGCTGCAAAGAATTTTTCCTCCACAGAATATTATGTAACCGAATTCTTTTGTGTGACCCTGTCAATGAATGATAAATGCTATGCACATCATATTCAACATCTAATTACTAGGCATTCATTGGAGGGGGAGCGGGGTTGTTTTTTAAATATACGTTAATAAACCATCTAGAGTTCCGCCCGTTTCATATGGATAAATTGACTTTAGTGAAAATATTGATGGCACACGTAGTCGCGTAGTATGACGCTTCGGGAAATATATCTAATACATAAATTTGTCTGTCAGGACAGAAAAGGTTTTAAATTATTATAGTAATAAACCTTGAATTAACATTAAATATAATATGATATGATGATTTTGTATGATTGAAAAAACTTATACTTTCAATATCAAGAGAAAATATAAAGAGAAATTCATGCTCTCCAGGAATGCATGGAATGATTTCAGTTTTTTATTTAATTCGTGGAAAATCCTTGAGAAATTACTTTAAAGTAATTTTATTTTTACTTATTGCTAACTGTGTTTTACGTTCATAGTCCTTATCTAAAAAGAAAATTAATTTCGTTTTTTCAATTATGACGAAATAAAAGCTTTAATTATTTTATAGAAGATAAAAAATGTATTTAAAATTCATTCAGTTTTTTCAAAATACACTGCTCAAAACAATTAAAGGATATTTGAAGTTTTATATAAAATAGAGATATAAACGAATTTTTTTTTTGCCGAAAATAGAAGAAGAGAATCACAAATGCAAATTTTTCTGGTTTTCAAACTGTGGAGTATGCAAATTTTGAGTTCGACGTCAAAAACGTCGCTTCAGCGGCAGCGAATGAAATTTGACTTTCAACTGGATAAAAGAGAATGAAGACAAGGATGATCGGCATTCAGTTATTGCTTTGTTTCGATGAATACGATGTCTCAGCGAAGTCATTTGACAGATTCAGAAGCTTTGAGAATTGTTGGTAGGTTAGAAGGGGGCCAAACTCAAGCCGAAGTAGCGCAAGCCATTGGAGTGTCACAAAGTGTCATTTCCAGGATACGGAACCGTTTTTTGGAGAGTGGATGTGCAGGCCGAAGACCAGGGCAAGGTCGTAGACGGGCAACAATGCCCAATGAAGATCAGTATTTGGCGTTAACAGCTCGGAGACACCGAACCATGAACGCTACTCTTCTCCAACAACACCACCTTCGCTCGGCTACAGGCACCACGATTTCAACTCAGACTGTCTGAAACCGGCTCCATGCTGTAGGTCTGTATGCTCGCCGACCGATGGTATGTGTTAGATTAACATCAAGGCATCGTCGCGACCGCAGGGAGTGGGCAACCGAGCATGTCAACTGGAGGATAAATGAATGGAGCAATATTCTGTTTTCTGACGAGTCCCGTTTTTCTGTGCATCCGGATAATAGGCGTATTTTCATCTGGAGGGACCGTGGCAGTAGGAATAATCCTGCGTTCGTGCACGAAAGTGTCAGATTTGGCGGTGGAGGAGTATTGGTGTATGGTGGCATCTCCATTGACGGGCGCACTGACCTCTACTTCATTCGAGATGGAGCTCTGACTGGCCGCCGATATAGGGATGAGATCCTCAGACCTATTGTAGTCCCTTACGTTGGAGCAATCGGAGATAACTTCATTTTAATGGACGATAACTGCAGGCCACATCGTGCAAACCTGGTGGAGGATTTCCTTTTCGAGGAAGGAATCGTTCGAATGGAATGGCCAGCGTGTTCTCCAGACATGAATCCAATCGAGCACGTTTGGGACGCTCTAGGAAGACGAGTTTCTGTCCGCCAACAACCCCCACAAACTCTCCAAGAACTGGAAAGAGCTCTTCTGGAAGAGTGGGGCAGAATACCCCAACTCGTCATTAATAGCCTCATTGAGTCCATGCCTCAAAGGTGTTCAACGTTGCTGGCCGCCCGTGGAAACCATACCCCCTCCTGAAAATGATTTTCTTTGAAGAAAACACCTTTTCTTATTCTTTTTTTCTCATATGCACAAATTGTGTTTTTTTCCTTTAGTACACAAATGCGCAATAAAATGCATTTTTTTTCTGCCAAACATGTGTAATTTATTCTCATATAACCTACTATGTCTGTCGACCATGTATCAATCAGCTAAACAGTTTAACAAATACAAAATCCACCTAAAACTGCAATATCCTTTAATTGTTTAGAGCAGTGTATTAAACACCATAAAGTGAGTATTTTATTATTTCTCATGCTACTAATATTTTATGGCATATTTAGCTTACTCCGAATAATGAAAAAAAACTTGTATTAACTGAAGAAATTCCCTGCGATGTTTAAAACAGAGTTTATTTCAAATCATTCGCTCTTATCAATTGTAAATCTATGTCTCAAAGTAATAAGTCCAAAAATTATAATGTACTAATGATTTGTTTCTGAAAGATTATAATAAACTGTTTTTTTATCTATTGAAGAAGAGCGCACCAAAATATGTTTATCTTGTAAAATTACAATTAACTGTTTTACCATCATTCAACAGATTTTTATTTTTATTTCCTGCGGCGTCATGTTTTAAAAATCACAGTAACGAAAATTAAAAACATAAAATTCAGTCCTACGTAGTAGAAAGGAAAACATCCCTGCCAGCCCGGCCTACAGGCGGAGGTAGATTTCGAAGTTAAGTATATTAATTGCACAACCAAAAACTAAATCATGATTAGATATAAATTCACTTTAACAGTTTTATCTGGCCGCTTTTCACGAGTTTTTATTTCATTTTTATATAATAGCTGGTTTTATCATAATCATGTTAAGGCGGTATTCAAAAAAAATACTTTTCCATGCTCAACAACTCGAAATTTTCTGGCACATTTTCAGATTCATTTTTAATAGAAAAAATACGAAACTTGCTGACGTGATTTTTGAAAAGATTTATAAGCGATAATCGCTTCGGGAAATTCTGTTCAAAATGCCCACTTTAACATCATTTTTTGAAATATATTCTGCCTCTATCAAAAAATCGATCATAACGGTACATTATATAGTTCTGAAGAAGAGAATCTATCAATTGGATGCGTTTGAGAGCAAAAATAAATTTAAAAATGAGTAAGAAAATAAGCAGTTTGGATTTGAATATACTCTTAATAAGATGATTTTTTCTTCAACCGCTATGTATTTTTAATTTGTTTTTGCTGTAAGAATTGGTCCTATCAAAAACTTGTCTATATAAATGTTGAAGACAATATTAAGAAGATATATGATAAATTCATGGGGATTTTATATCTTGTGAATTGACGGAGTTATGGAAATTTTTCTTCTTCACCCCCCCTTTTTCTGTTTTCGTTTTTAATTTTTATTTTGCGGTCCGAATTGGTGCTATCAAAAACTTGTGAATATAAAAGTTGTAAATAATATTAAGGAAATGTATAATAAAATTAATTGGATTTGATATCTTGAGAATTGACGAAGTTAGTATTTTTTTCTCCCAAAAATACTATTTTTTGCGCCCCTTGACACCATTTTTAATTTTATAAATCAAAAATCTGTGATACATAAATTTTTGGTCCTATTTTTAGAAGTGATAAAAACTTTAAACTGATTTGACATGTATAAAAATTAAGAAGTTGTGGGTGTTTTTCGGTTTTCACAAAAACCCTCCCTATTTCCGTCGTCTTGGTCCGATTTTGACCATTAACGAACTTGACCGAGATTTTATGCCCCTTGATTTTATGTATCAGTTTGGAAGAGATTTGTGCAAAATTGTGGAAGTTATCGTGTCCAGAAGAAAGTGATGTATATATATATAGATAGATAGATAGATTAGATAGATAGATAGATAGATACAGTTTTTTACTGAGGGTGGTTTTGGATTCTAGGGGTCATGATCGGTGTAGATCTGCAAAAAGTTTTCAGAAATTCCAACATAGGAACGACGCCAATAGGTAGTATTTCATACGAAATCTACCTAAAAACATTAATTGCTCGATTCTGACAAATTGTTTTTGTGAGTAAAGGATTATCAAAAATTA
Organism: Maratus speciosus; assembly: GCA_963932465.1. Lineage (NCBI taxonomy): Eukaryota > Metazoa > Arthropoda > Arachnida > Araneae > Salticidae > Maratus > Maratus speciosus. The sequence continues at coordinate 507,780,382 of OZ010786.1, read as the reverse complement.
GTAATTAAAAATAAGTAAAACGTACTCATTTTATGGGTTTTTTTCTTTTGCTTATCAATATTGTAGACAGAAGAATGAAGTTCATCGAATGTCGATCTAAAAAATAAACAGAAACATTGCTAGATTCGAAGCATCTACTATTTGATCTACTACCCGATGTACTATTTGTTTGAATAACTCAGCAAAAAATATCTTCAATTAATAAAACAAACAGAAACATTTATTATAACAAAATAAATCGAAAGAATACTTCTTAAACATTGTACGTCTTAACCGTACATGTTCTACATTTCAACCATTTCAACTGACTAGATTGACTAGAATATTCTTATATTTCTTAATAAACAAAAAGTCCAATGATAAAATTGTTGCCATTTTACAAAAAGAAATCATGATAATCAATAAAATGTAATGAACAAAAGAATCAGTTTTTATGCAAAAAGATACAAAAAAAAAAATAAATATTAATGTGACAACCATGTTACGTAATCTCCCCTCTCCTGAGCTGAGAAAAATATAGAAAGATTACGCGACAGTAGCTTTGAATATTTATGTCTCAGTTTAAACAAATCATATGCACACATAGTTTTGTTGTTGTCGTTTTGTTTTTTAAATGTTAATCAAGCCAGACACATATACAGGACTGTCACTGGCGACTATATTTTTATTATTCTTCATACCACTTTTCCTATACGGTAATAATCCACTATAAAGATTAGTAAAAAAAATTCTATTGTTATGCTGTACTTAACCGTACTTCTCAGCATTTTTAGGTGCGTTCGTAATTAAATAAATACGTAGCACCTATAATCGTCGTCTGTGCCGTCCGTCTGTCTGCATATAAGAGTGCGAAAACTACCCAACCGAATGGATTGAAATTTAATATATATATATATATATATATTGGTTACAGCGTTTTGCCGAGTCATTTCAAATTTTATGAAAATCGAATCAAAACTTAAAAAGATATTAATAAAAGTTTTTTTAATTCTATTAAATCCTGTGACACGTAATTAATTCAATGATATCCCACGATATGTAATAATTCTAGATCGCCATGGTGATTACACCTTATTTCAGATGGAGACATATTATTTCTGTATTACCGAATTTAAAGTATATGGAATCGTAATAAATTTTGTATTCTTGCTGTTTTGCATAAGAATGCAACAGCTAATGCACCAAGGTCTGAGTATTTATAAAATACGCACATTATTTGCCACATTTGACGTACAATTCCCGACTTGTTATTTGTTCTATGAGCTCTTTTCCCTTGCATTTCCTTATATTTTTTATACCCCCCCCCCTTCACATTGCTACCAACTATGAAGTGCTCTACCAGTTAACTTTCACAATCTTCGTAGTGTCGGGGATGGAGGACGTCAATCCCATGCTTCTCGGGAAAATTGTCTTCGACATGAAGATTATTGTTTTGATTTAGTGGTAGAGAAAATGATAAAAAAAAATATAGTCCCCAATGGTATCTGTGCATATAGTAACAGTTAGTGGTTGTTTAGGAACGCTACGTTCACAGTTTGCGAACGATGATTAAACAAACAAGGAAACCCATTTAAAATGACATCCTACCAACACAACCAAGCTTGAAACGGGAGTTTAACACATCACCTCTTTAATTGTAGGCAGTGCCATAAGGATGGTGGTCAGTGATATCTTAAGTTCTTCTCGCTAATGTTAAACCTGTAAGAATGCAATGCATTCTTTTTTTTTAAGTACCGCTTAAGAAAATTCATATTTTTAACGTTTCTAAAACCTGTCTCCCTTTTTTAGTTTACAAAATATTTATAAAATCTATGATTAATTTTATATTGTGTGCGTTAAAGGTTGGTAAGTGGCAAATAAGTTTTTAACATTTCACATAAACGTACATACTACTTTTTACAAATATTTTGACAGCTACAATAAGAGAAATATTATTTTAAAAGAGTACACAGACAAAAGAACTTAAAAATGTTAAAAGCGAGGGGGATATGAGACAACACTGACTATGTACCAGAGAAGGAACGCATATTTTCAATGCATTTGCTATGAGTATATAAATAAAGTCTGAAACTTTTGTTCTTTTTACCCGACTGAAAAGAAGGGTTATGTGTTTCACGCATATCTGTGTATGTGGATTTCTTTATACCCTCGAAACATCCCAACGGCTGGATGGATTTTAATGAATGAGGTCTCTATCAATTCGTCTTAACGGCCAGATGGTTATAGGCTAGGTTTTGTTTTTATAAATTCAAAATGGCGACCGTAAAATACAAAATGGCGGTAGAGACGAAAATAAATTACGCACCCTATTGAGTGGCATATCATTGGATAGGTCTTTCAAAATGAAGACGATGTTTCATTGACTATTTTACAGTCAGAAGCTCCGTTAAAATATTATACAGCCTGGAAGTTGTGTATGTAGGATCTCTAGCTTTACTGCAACTCTAACCATCATAGACATCTATAGACCTCATCAAAACAGTGTTTATAGATAGGAACTAGCAATTAAACACAACTTAAAAGTCATCAATACAAGTAAATAAAAAAATAGGTAAGTAATATAAACAAGTAATATAAAAAAAATATTTTAAGTCAGTTCCTACTTAGGTCAATAAGATAAATTTTTTTCCTCCCATTCTTCTTTCCTCTTGAGTGGCGCTTAAAATGCCTTGATCAAGAAGAGGGCTCTCTCGATTATTGAAAATTAATTAATTTAATTTAATTAATGGATTAATATTTGAAAAAAGTGGATTAATATCAAGTGTCATCCAGTACAAGTTTAAAAAAATTTATTTCGACTTGATAGGATGAATAATAAGTATTTTATTAACGATTGAAAATTTGAAAAGAATACATGTAGCGAGAGTGTGAGCTAATAGTAGGAATTGAAAAAAAAATAGTTTCACATTAATGAGAAATAATTAATTAGTTCACTTTTTACGCAGTCTGGTTTTTGATTTTTTAAATTTAATTGTTTATTAACTGTTCGAGGCAAATAAATTGCATTTCGTACAGTCCACGCCAAGAAGTAAAAAAAAAACGATAAGGTAAAACTGCCGTTATTTATATACTGTTTACAATAAAATCACTAGTAAAGCGTCATGTTACTCCGGGTGAAGTAGTCTTTCAGAATATGAATCCAATTTTTGAAATAAAGATAGTCTAAATATTAAAGTCTGAAACTTTTTTTTCTTTTTAACTATTCGAGCCAAAGAAATTGTATTTCGTACGGTCCGCGCCAAGAATCTCTCTATTCTAAAAAAAAGTAACTACCGCTGTCACCGCCGCCGCCGCCGCCGCCGCCGCCGCCGCCGGTTTTGATTTTTTTGTGACCGGAGGTCTTTCTTCGTTAATATTAAAAAAACTGTTGCATACAAAAATATAAAAATCGGTGGTATTATACAGAAATATTTGATAAACACGCTGATGCAGACAGTTTTCAAATCGAAGAATTAATTTAAGAGATATTTAATGCCAAAGTTGGACAAAATCGTTCCATTAAAAAAGTTTTATAGGAGCAAAAACTGTACATAGGAATTTAATCATTTTTAGATCATTTTATGCGTCAGAATTTCCCGGTGTGCAGATTGCAGTTAGTTTTTTAATTTGAATAATTTTTCGAGGTTTTATTTCTATTTTAAATTCAAATTTTAGCATTTCGAGAGATATTTTTTACAAATTTTAGAAAATTGTATTAATTTAAACTGTTGCCAGCTGTATAAACAGCCCACACAGTAATGTTTGCTTCAAATTAAAAATTTATTTTACACGTGACTATTATAAACAAAAAATATAAAAAGCAGGAAATCATTGAAAATTACGTCATAAAAACTATAGTTACACGTGAATTTTAAATGAGAAAGAATATTGTAAAATAATAAATTCAGTAATATGCGTTAGAAGTCCTAAATAGGAGAATTTACGTCATATTACACTTATTACGTAAAATGAACAAAAAATAATATTGCAAAGCAGTTTTAATTTAAAAATTGCACGAGACATTTACTTGACATTTTAAGATGATCATAATATTTCATTTCTAACAAAAGTATTTTGACGTGAATATTAAAAAGAGAAAGAAAAGTTTGATGAAAATTACGTCAGATTATAATAGTCAGATTCAAATTATAATTCAATCTTCCGAAATCTTTTTAAAGGCGATCAAATTAGCGTGCTGTTAGAGTCTGCGGTGTCTGAACGGGGGTTGACGAGCGTAGCTCGTAGGGGGCAGAGCCCCCTAGTTAAAAAAAAAAAGATAAGGTAAAACCGCCTTTATTTATTGACTGTTTACAATAAAATCACAAGTAAAACGTTACGTTACTCCGGGTGAAGTAATCTTTTAGAATATGACTGCAATTCTTGAAATAAAGGTCGTCTAAATATTAAATATTATACCCTCTTTGTTACTTTTCAAATGATAACACTCCCTTTTGCCACCAAATTTAATTTCTTAGATCAGGGTCGGCGAACCTATGGCACGCGTGCCACTTTTGGCACGCGAAAGGATATTTATGGCATGGCACTGCTATGGCCCTAAATCAAAATAAAGAGAGATTTAGAAATGATCAGTCCCGATTTTGTGCAAATTCTATTAAATGTAAATTAAAAAAATCAAATCGCGGCATATTATATTCCAATCTAAATCTAATTAATTATGGTCTCAAAAATTATTCGAACAAATACGATATTCGAAAACTATCGATAAGAATTGGTTATTGGACATTACTAAATTCCGATGGTAAAGTTGTGGCGACTTAGAATTTATTTCAGAGCTTTTCAAAGAAACTGGCGTTTGCTATTTTAAGTTTTTCTGTCTATCTACTCTTTCCAGTCATTGTTTTCACAAATGAATAATATCAAAACTGAAACTGAAAGCACTTGTCAGATAAAGCCGGTTCAGTTTGCATTAAAATTAACTTGATATTAAGATGCAGCAATAGAAATCAAATTACATCGCATTAAATTTTTTTAATTATTTTCAAAAATATATTTGTTTCCATAATTATTATAGTGTAAAACCTACATGTACGTTCTTCATATTTTTCAAATCTTAATAGAGAATTTTAAATAATTTTAAATCATTATTTTTCCACCTACTAAATTGTTTTTTAGTTGGCACGTCATAGTCACGTAAAATATCTTTTGATATAATTTGGCAAGCGGCAACAAAAAGGTTCGCCAACCCTGTCTTAGATCATAGCAGCCCATAAAAAGGCATTATTTACATAGTTATTCGTAATCAGAAAATTTAAAAATTAGAGTACGCCAATGTTAAATTTATAGGACAGATTATAATTTATGTCTTTCTAAAAATTTTTACGATTGTAATAGTTTTTTCTTTTCGTAGTAAAATGAATGCATCTAAACACAATCTAGGAATTTATTTATTATAAAAATTATGAATAAATCCATAATTTAAAAAAATGAATCATGGCTTACTTTAATTATTACATGAACGAAAAAAGCGAAATCTTAAAAGTAATTCTATAAATTATTCCAATCGTTATTTAGAAATAGAGAAATTTTAATTTTCCTAATATCTACTGCGACTATGTCCTAATAACGTGCAATCACATGTATAAAAAATTCTATGAAATATATCAAAGAAAATTTTTTAATTCTTAGAGATTTTCTTGTTAAGAATTGTATTATATATTTTAATGAAAAGAAGTGTTTGATTTCGTACTTAAAATTGGATCAAAAAACTTTTTTCGTTTTTATTATTTAAAGCTACTCAGAGATGATTAAGATGAAAAAATAAGGAAAAAGAGATAACACTTAAGAAAATAAGGAATATAAAGTGGCACTTTACTTCAAGATTTAGTGTATTCTCGTGATATAAAACAGTAAGGAGGATTACCTGTGGACATTGTTCACAAAGGAATAAATAGGTTTTGTTTATATGTATGTATAATAGGTGAACCTTGTCATATATAGCGTTTCTTGTTAAGTAAGTACAAGTAAGTGTCAATTTTTTGGAATTGCCTAAGAAACGAAAGATTGTTTAGAAACTGTATTGACATTTGCCTTTTAAATCTTACTTTTTACACTTGCGATCTATTAATAGTTCGAAGATTTTTTTTTTTCGTCTGCTAACACTCCCTTTTGGCACCATATTTTAGTTTCTTGTTTAGTTTAAAACCCATAAAAGGGATTTTTTACATACTTATTCATAAATCTTTAAAATTAGAAGATTTCAAAATTGGAAGACGCCAATGTTAAATCCAATATGACAGAGAATAATTTATATCTTCCTAAAAAAGCTTCCAATTGCAATAGTTTTTCCCCTCAATAAGATACTATGAATGCACCAAACATAATCTAGGCACTTTTTATTATAAAAATTACTATTAATAAATCCATAATAAAGAATTGTGCATTATAGCATACATTAATTTTGATATAAACGGAATAAGGGAAGTTTAAAACATGCGTGCGGAAATTTAAAAATTATTCCAATCATTATTTTTCGAGAAATATAAAAAGTTTAATATTCGTCGATCTAAAGCGATTATATCATTGTGATATAAACGGAATAAGTGAAGTTTAAAAAAATGGAAGCGTAAGTTCATAAATAATTCCAATCATTATTTTTCAAGAAACAGGGAAATTGTAATTTTTTATGATCTAAAGAGAGACTATATTATTTTTATATAAACGGGATAAGAGAGATCTAAAACGATGAATGTGCAATTTCATAAGTTATTGCAATCATTATTTTTCGAGAAATAGAAAAACTTTAATTTTCGACGATATAAAGAGACTATATCATTTTGATATAAACGGAATAAGTGAAAATTAAAACATCGCTGCGTAAGTTTATAAATAAATCCAATCATTATTTTTCAAGAAACAACGAAATTTTAATTTTTGACGATGTAAAAAGGCTATATCATGATAACGTTCAATCAAATACATAAAAATAAAATAAAAAAGAAGAAAATTTCTATGAAGTAAAAAAAAAATAGTTTTTTAAGGCTTAGAATTTTTCTAGTCAAGAATTGTATTAATACATTTTAAATTTAAAAAAAAGTTTTATTTAGTGTTTACAAATGTATCATTTGTTTTCATTTTTATTGCACAAAGCCACTCAGCAATGTCTACGATGAAAAAATAAGGAAAAAGAGATAATTCTTAATAAAATAAGGACTATAAAGTGACATTTTACTTCAAGATTCAAGAGAGAACCGTGACATAAAACAGCAGAGAGGATGACCTGTGGACATTGTTCACAAAAGAATAAATAGGTTTCGTTTATATATATATATATATATGTATATATATATATATATATATGTGTGTGTGTGTGCGTGTGTGTGTGTGTAATACGTGAATCTTGTCGCATATAACGTTTCTTGTTAAGAAGTATCATCAGTACTCTTAAAATTGGAAAAAATGAAAAAAAAGACCATTTTCAACATATAATATCTTAAAATGTGTATGATTTTAAAACACAATTTTAATTGGGATGAAAGATAACAGTATGTTCTTTCATTTCATGTATTTAAAAAATTGCAAGATGCAGAATTAGCATCTACAGGGGTCTCCAATCTGTCAGTCATTTTACGAGCGGAAAATTTGCATAACGGCTTACGCGCAGAATTACAAAATAAATTTGCAACTAGAATGAAAATTTTAATGCGTACTTGTACTTCAGATTGTAATAATTAACCTGAACATAAAATAATTTGTATTCAAAGAATTTTTATGTTTTTAATTCAAAGTTGTATTTAGCTAATGTAAAATTTTTAAAATTTCAACAGTGTAATCACATAAAAAAATATTTTTTGGAACAATAAAAAGAAAATTTTAGGTTGAGTTCATACAGACTAACATGAAATATACGGTTTGAAATTTTCATAAATAAATATTCAGAAGTTTTCGAGATATCGTGAGCGTTATGCCCAAACACGTCATTTGGAGAAAAATGACATCAAAGTTTCTGAAACGCCGCTTCAGCTATTCAGCGGTAATGATTCTAAAAGCCATAACTTCTGTTCTAATGGGAATTTGAAGGAAACATCAAAATGTTAAGAAAAAATAGGAGTTTAACATCTAAAAAAATTAAAATTTCGAAAATTTTGAAGCTTTAAGAGTCCTGGGACCCCTTAAGTAGTAACATACAAATAAGTAACAGTTTTTTGAAATGGCCTAAGAAATGGAACACATACATAGTTTAGTTACTGTATAAAAATATGCCTTTTAAATCTTACTTTTTACAGTTGTGATCTATTAATAGTTCAAGGTTTTTGTTTTGTATATTTAAGTGCTCGTTACGCGATATGTAAATTATTGGCATGATATTTTTTTTATTAATAACACAATACGCTAAAATAACAATAAAACCAACAACAAATATTAAAATTTTTGAATTGAATCTTATATAAACCCCTTGGTTGAAATAAAAAGATAAATGTTATTTTGATAATTACTAGATTGAGCAAAAAGTTCTGGGAAAATTGTGAAAGTTGCGTTGTTATGCGCAAATTAACAAGAAAAGCAACAAAGACTATTCTTCAAAGTAGAGACCATCATAAACCACGACTTTCTGCAATCGTTCTGTCAGCTTCCGAATTTCTGGAAGTACCATGGCGACTCCTTGAAATCGAAAAACTCTTGACATGCTTCTTCAACTTCATTAAAGGATTCAAATCGACGGCCCTTGATAAAGTGTTGCATTGATCGAAAGAAGCCATAATCGTATGGAGCCACTGTAGGCAGGATCTGGACTGAAGGCAGGGTATGGAAGAATTTCGACTCCATCCAACTGCGCAAAAATTGCCCTTGGTCCTCTGGGATACTAGCGGTTTGGCATTGTCCTTTGAAACAAAGCGCGCTTTCGGCGAACCAATCTTGGATACTTCCGCACTAATTTGTCGTAGACGCGATCCAACTGCTAGCAATAGAGCTCCGCATTGATGGCATGACCATTTGGAACCAACTCAAAATGCAAAACGCCTTCAAAGATCCACCACACGCAGATCATGTTTTTCTTGGCGAATCGATTGTGCTTTGGAGCTGCTGGCGTATCCTGGCCTTGTTGAACCCAACCCTTTCTTCAATCGCGATTGACCAAGAAAACATACTTCTCGTCCGATATCACAATTCTCTGCCAGAATCGGTCATTCAATGGATTGTTGAGCAATTGCCTACAAATCTCGACTCTTTTGGCGGCTTTTGCTTCGGTGAGCTCATGCGCATCCTGGCGAGGCTTCTTGTGGACAATGTCAAATTGATGCAACTTGTTGACAACGGTACACTGCAAAACACCAAGCTCTGCAGCCAAATCACGAGTGCTTGATGAAGGCTGAGTATCCACAGCGGCTACCAAGTCACTTTCATCGGCCAGAACGAGGGATGTCTTTGAGATTAAAATTACCTTCTTCGAATCACTTAAACCATCTGCCCACAGTCGATTTTGTGCCCGTATCAGCACCTTCACCCTCATTAATCTCATCGACGGGTTTCAAAATCGTTAGACCTTTCCTCCAATAATGCCGGATCAACACACGTAAATCATACAATAGGCATCAATAGGCATTTTGGAACCAAAATTCCTGAACTCCTATAGATATACCACTAGTACTCCTATATACGATACAAATTCTGGTAAAAATTAGATTAAAAATGTTCCAGAACTTTTTTCTCAACTTAATATCATGTTTGCATTTGATTAATCGTAGCGTATTTTTCAGCAGAGGATATTTTTTAAACACTTTTCTAATATAATGTTGAAAAAGATATAGACAAACTGTCTGGAAGAAAAACACCCGTGACAGCAAAAGCTGTTAATGATATAGGAAGCAAAAATGGAAACAACCCAATAATGAGTTTTAAAATAGAATTTATCAATATGTTTAAATTTAAATGCTATAGAATTTTCATTGATCGAATAAAGATTTACGACCTTAAAATATAGCCGAAGTATAGATACGAATATAAACACGAATTATAACAATTTAAGAAATAATTTGTATTTACTGTGGATTTAGAGAAGTGGTTCCCAACCTTTTATTGGCCGCACCCAACCGAAAGCATCTCTAAAATTGCAATGCCCCCCAGCCCTCACACTATGACATATATTTCTCAGTACTTAAAAGGTAGATAAATTTCATATGTAGAGAGCTTAAAACAGTTTTATTGTTTCTTGCCAACTTACCTCAGTGTAGAACAAAAATATTGTATAGTCTGTATTTTTATCTTCACAGCATCTTTTGAACAGGCTTTCACATTTGGCCTTAAATTTAACAGCGCTTATACATCTTATAATACATTTTAATTACTCATTAGGAAATAGAGAAATACTTTTGGACACTCTAATATTTCATTATAAATATGGCAAATATGATTTTACACAAAAAATTGCATATCTTTCCCATCATAACTCACGTGTATATTCCAATTTTAAAATTTCACGTATATGTCATGATATATATTTATTTATTTTGTATGAGGTCTAGACTAGAGACATAATAAATTTACTATTTGGGCTGTTGATTTAAAAAGTGGGTTATGTCCATTTTATGTTATTACTAAGATAATCACATTGAAAATCAACGCATTTGAAATATTGTTGACCCAATTAAAGGACTAGGACGAAATTTATTATGATATTAAAAGATACTTATTGTGAATTGATTAAAAACCCAATATTTTTGTTAATTTGTAATAAGATTTAACTAATTAATAATGATGTTTTTTAGAAAATGCGGTGCCCCATTTTCAAAATCAACGCGTCTCATTTATCCAATTCTTTTTTCTGATGCACATTTGTCATTTATACATTACATAAAGTTTGTAATACTTCGTTCAGCTATTTCATATATTTTTCTGGATTAGTGAGGTACACACTTAAGTAGTTTAGTTTCACATATAAAAGATTCGTCATGTGTAGCAACAGGAATGAAAACACGAGTCTTGTTCAACAAATAGTCAAAAATAAACAGCTTGAAATGCAATAATAACCAGAAAAATTATAATGCGTTTTAAATAAAGAATATATGGTACAAAACATACTTAAAATATTTATTGTATAATTATTCTGGTAGGGATTATTTTAATTACTAATTTTTGGAAAAATCAGCAATTTTTTTAAATTATTTTATTCATCGCTTTTCTTTTATGTCTTTAACATTATTTTTCCAAAATAAGGCAAAAAATATTACAGAGAATGGACTTATACAAGATTGAAATTGCCTCCCTGTGGGACGTACGTTGGGAACTACTAATTTAGAGATTCTTATGAAACATTTCATCAAAGCTTTCATGTATACTGTGATAGTATCAGTGTTGCCAGATTGGGGAATTCAAAATATTTATCCGTGTTTCCGACTATTAACCCTCGCAGTACTAAGATGGGGTCAATTTGACCCCATATGGATATTTTACATTTTGTTGTTGTTGTTGTTGTTGTTGTTGTTGTTGTTGTTGTTGTTGTTGTTGTTGTTGTTGTTTTCATTTAGAATGCTAAAATTATTTCCTAGGAATTTTCCTATAAAGGTTTCGTTCATAATTTTTTCTACTTAGTAAGTTTCGCATAGTTAATTTTTTTTGTTTATTTGTAGAAATTGTGAATGGGGTCACATTGACCCCATCTTATGCAATCAGGGAAGCTTTCTATCATTTATCACGTTTCAAGAGGGAAAAAAAGAAAATTTTTGGCATCCTGCCAAATATAGTTCACCATGTGGTTCTGTGGGTAAAACTTTTCCATGCAAGCGAGCGTAGGCGCCTCAATCATTTTGTTATTGCTTGTTCTTGTGTTGGGTTATGTGTAAATTTCGCTATTCAATGAAATGAATTATCGCAGTTTCTCTATCGAGGGCGGACATGCTTCGTTATTTGATGAAGAGCCAGGTAAAAATACCCCCATCTTTGGCATTTACATAATATTTTGATCTTAGTACTGAGAGGGTTAACCATCGCTTTATCTAATAACAGAATACCTGCATTATATGAAGCAAATATTAATATTTTGAAATAGTGGTTGATATTCTGAATAAAACATTTTTCAATTTATCAACACTTCATATAATACTTTATGCAGTACTTCATATAATACTTCATACAGTCGTGGAAAAAAAAGTAAACACCCCTACAAACTCTGAAACTAATTATAATAGAAAGAAGATATTGGTACGAACGATTTGAAATAAACTCTACTTTTAAATGATTTATATAAAATTTTCTTAGGGGTCATCTACAAATCAAACCCAGAAGAAACTTTGTTTTTTTTAAAGGCAGCACCCAATTGTGACGATATATTTTAAATGTTGAGTTCAAACTATGCCTAGAAACGAAATTTTAAGTCAGCTGGATAATAAGTTTTTGAATTATAACCATTAATGTTTAAAGCTTCTACTGTTAAATTATATTTTCATATTTTTATTAATATCTCCTGAAATTATACTTCTAATGTGATAATTTTTGTGTGGTTATGAAACTAAAAAATCCAAACATAAATACATTGAATTTGTAATTTATATATTTTTATAATACGAATTATGAAATTAATATTAAAAAAAATGTGAATTGCAACCTACAATTTGTTTTATGTATTTATATTTATTATGTCCTGCTTTATGCGAATTCTCAATTTCAAATTTTTCATCCAAGTAGTTTTAGATTACGATTAAAAAATTTCAAAATAGTGATTTAAGGGACAGTCTATGATGTGCAGAAAAGCATAATTAGAAAAAAGTATAAGTAGTGTCTCGAAAATCCGAGTCTCAGAAACCCGAGGTTCCGCTTAATTCGAGGCGTCAAAAATACAAATTTCTATTTTTTTTCCTCGACCGAAAGAATGCCAGTTCTTTTCGTTTCTTCCTGGAAGAAATTTCATTGCCGTTTGTAGTCACCCACCATGTTTTGTTCTCTTGTTCAGGCAGATGGCTAAGGGTTGGGGTTGGTATGAAAGGGGTTGTTCCAGAAACAAAAAAGAAACTGAAACAAAAAAAAATCTACCTTGCAAAGCAATTTGGATTTTGGATAATGGTCCCTCTCATCCAGACGAAGATGTGCTACCGTGTCGGGAAATTCGTGCTTTATTTTTTCATACCAAAGTTACAAGTTTAATGCAGCCACTGGATCAGGGTATTGGAGAGAAAATATATCAGCACGTTAGTTGGAACATTTAGTGCAGTCTGATGATTGAAAGTATTGAGAACGTTTTAAAGAGTGTAAACATGAGAGATATTATAATAAAATACTCATACTACAATATATATTAAAACACACATGCACACATAAATAACGCCTGAATTCAACATATTGTAGTATGAGTGTTTTATTATAATTATCGTAGATCGATGTAATAGTAAAATCTATCCATCGTTGTCCGGTCATCCAAGGCTGTCGTATAGATGGTTGGTGACTTCCCCAATATGGTTTATTAGTGAGAAATTGCAGGCTCGGGCATCGGCCGGAGTAACTCAGTGTTTAGAGCAGCAGTCTTGTATACTGTGGTCCCGGGTTCGATTCCTGGCTCCGTCCAATTTTTCACTCCAGTTGGGTTTATTTTATTTATTGTTTGTATGTCTGTATAATATTTATATATAGCTTTATGAGAGATATTGTTTACTCGATAGCTGCATTTTGGGAAGAAATTCAATCTACAACACTGAATAAATCGTGGCTGAAATTTTTACCTAAAGTGGTAACATCCCTTTAGAATCTTAATGACGACAATAGTGAAAACATTGTTTTGAAAGATTTGGTGAAGGAAGTATCTGACTGTGAAAATTGTAATGCAGATGACGTTAAAATGGTTAAACAGTGATGAAATGCTAGAAATAAATGATTCGACTATTGTAGAAATCATAGAAGATGATGAGGAATGTAATGCTACAGAAGAAAACGACTCTCTGCCATTTGAAAAAAAATTCATAGTAAAGGTTCTGCATCTTTAGAACTAGATTTAAAATATGTAGAACATCAAAATGAAGCCACCCCTGCTGACGTTATGCTTTTTAAGCGTTGCCTAGATATTGCATCTAAAAAGATAATTAATGTGTTAACGCAACAGAAAATTGAACATTTTTTTAAATTGTAAAGTATCCTGTATATCATTACAAAAGGAATAAAGGTATGTACAGTCGTGGAAAAAAAAAAAGTAAACACCCCCTACTAACTCCTCAACAAATTATCGTAGAAGAAATTTACTGGTACCGAACGATTGGAAATAAAGTCTACTTTTAAATGATGTATATAAAATTTGCTTTGGGGGCCATCTACCTATTAAAACGAACCATAACTTTGCTTTTTTCAATAGAAGTACACAATTCTGACAACATAAATGAACTCTACACCCTTCAGTTAGCCCCAAAACAGATTTTTATGCAATTCGTACCATGAGTTTCCGAGAAATTATTTATTTTAAAACGAGCGTATTTTAAGGGCTGTATCCAAATTGAAGTTCCGTACTTGATTATTAACCGAGAGAGCCCCCTTCTTGATCAAGGCACATGAAGCGCCACTCAAGGAATCAATGAAGCCTGTTAGATTACAGATTTGCGGAATAAATTTCAAAATATCTACTCACTTCTATCATAGACGGCCCCTTAAACCATCATTTTGCCGTTTTTTAGGCATAACTTGAAAACTACTTGGAAGAAAAATGTGAAATTTTGGATTTCCATAAAGCAGGTCTTAATAAATCTAAATCCACCAAAACAATTGTATGTTGCAATTCATAATTTTTTCGAATATTAATTTCATAATTCATAATTCATATCATAAAATTATAAAAATTGCAAATTCAGCGTATTTATGTTTGGATATAATACTATTATTGCTACAAGAAAAATTAGCACTTTAGGAGCATAATTCTAGGAGATATAAATAAAAATATGAAAATGCAATTTAACATTACAAGCAGTAAATTTTGAATATTTATAATTCAAAAACTTATCATTCAAATGACCTGAAATTCGGTGTCTAGGCATAGTTTGAACCAAAGTTTTGAAATATTGCGCTAAAATTGGGTATTGCCATTGAAAAAAAAATGAAGTTTGGATTCGTTTTAATATGTAGATGGCCCCCTAAGAAAATTTTATATACATCATTTAAAAGTAGACTTTATTTCCAATCGTTCGGTACCGGTAACTTTCGTCTACGATAATTTGTTGAGGAGTTAGTAGGGGGTGTTTACTTTTTTTTTTTCCACGACTGTACATCCTTTGCCATCCTAATTGAGTAAAATTAAATTGGAAAGAGTTTCCTTCTTTTTCGGAAAATCCGAGTTTTCAGTAATCCGAGGTAGTGTCAGCCCCAATTACCAAAGATTTTCGACACTCTACTGTATGTCATATAAGTGTGAAAAGCATAAGTGTCAAAAAGTATATTTTACTCATTGTATTGAAACATTTTTGCTGGCAATAGTCGAAAGGTATTAAGTGAGTGAAATGGCCATAATTGAAAAAAAAAAAAAAAAAAAAAAACATTAATAGAAGTGACTTAGTCATTCTGTATCACTTCAACAATCGATTACCAAACTTCATTTTGGATACAGCCACTAAAATAGGTTCATTTAAAAATAATTAATTTCTCTATAACTTATCGCAAGGATTTCATAAAAATTGTATTGAGACTAATTGAAGATTATATAATTTATTTATGGTGTCAAACCTGGGTAATGCTATTAAAAAACCAACGTCTGGGTTCGTTTTTATATGTAGACGGTCCTCTAAGCAAATTTTATGTTTATATATCATTTAAAAGTAGACTTTTTCTCAATCGCTTGGTACCAGTAACTTTCTTCTACAATAAATAGCTGCAGCGTTAGTAGAGGGTATTTACCTTTTTTTACCACGATTTTACATAATACTGTTTTCAGTATTTATTTCAGTTGTTCCAACGATATGCTTTTTCTGAGTCAAAGATTATTTAATAACATTTCCTTCATTTAAAAATGTTTTAGCAAATTACTTTATAAGCGCACTCTTATTTTTCTATGGTATAAAAGAAAGCGCTATTTCCTAAAAATCTTAAGAATATCGTTTATTAGAAATTCACAATCTTTTTTATAGCTTTATTTTATTCTTTATAATACATTTTTATGGGTTTTAATAATAATAAAAGGAAAAAATTCTTATAAAAATAGAAGTTTTTATTTCCAAGAAAAGTTTTGAAAAAACAACTGTGATAATTAACTTTAAAATGCTGACTTTGAGTTTCCCTAAAGAATAATTTTAAAGTAAATTAAGAATGAATTCTTGTATTCTACAACTTTTTAAAAAATAATTATTTTTTTTTAATTTTTTAAATTGTTAAACTGAATGAAAATGAAAATTAGAAAAAATAGTTAAGTAATATTTAATTCATCATTAGTTATTTTTAAGTCGCGAAAAGAAGTTTTAAAGCAAGTTAACAATGCATTTTTGCAGCTTTGTACCATATTAAAAAAAAGATTTCATTTTTTTCCCACAAACGCTTAAAGAAAGGTAAAAGATATAAAAAAAAGGCGGTAAGCTATATTTAAATTATACTCAGTACAAGACTTTTCAATAATTTAAAATAAAGACCTTTTTTCACAAAGTTTTAAACAAAGGTAAAAGATAAAAAAGGAAGAAGTAAGCAATATTGGATTTACGAGTATCATCTTTAAATCACTTTTCAATGATTAAAAAATGGTCAAAACTGAATTAAAGGAACGCTAATAATATTTTTTCTGAATCTTTTAAGATGCTACACGAGTTATTTATAAACGCATTAAGTTTTGGAAGAATTGTGAATTCATTCTTTAAATAACGCTTTTTTTTTGTAGTTCGTTTAATATTATATTAAACTAATTAAAGACCTGCGGTTACTTTAATAGATCAGCCACCGGTAATAAAAATTCTTAAGCTAAATACTAGTATTTTTTATAGAAAAAAATTGCCTTACTTAATCACGCGATTAAATAAGGCATATTTTTCTATAAGAAAATACTAGGAATTTTTCTAAAAAAAAAATCCCTAGTCACTCTGTTTAATAACCACACTAAATTATTTTATATTTTAAGTTTTCGCTTAATTTTAAATTATCTGTTGAGCATAATTGTATTTCAATTAATGTTAGCTTTTTATTATTTTTTATTTCTTTCTTTATAATTATCCTATTAAAATGAATTAAAAAAATCTGTATCTTATTTAAATTTTTATCCGTTGTACATGCTGTGAAGCGAATAATTTTTTATGATAAAATTTTGAATAATATAATAATGTTAAAAATCAGTAAACCAACGTTTAAAATGCACAAATAATGCGTGAAAAGCAGCAAACAGCTGTTTCGAATCTACAGCGAGATTCTTCTTCAGTGCAAGATAGGGAAAAAAGAAACCAGAAACAACCAATGAGAGAGTCTCTCTCATTGGTTGTTTCTGACGCTTTCGCTACCCACATAGGGTATATAAGGCAGCGCGTCTCTGTCTATCATTTTGCTCAGCCTTGCTTTTTCTAGCACGCTTTTCTTTTTTCCCTATCTTGCACTGCAGAAGAATCTCGCCGTAGATTCGAAACAGCTGTTTGCTGCTTTTCACGCATTATTTGTGCATTTTAAACGCTGGTTTACTGCTTTTTAATATTCCTGCACAAAGGCTTTAATTGCTATTTTAATATAATAATGTATTAGCTTTTTATTATTTTATTATTTACTTATTTATAATTACCTTATTAAAGGAATTAGAAAAATCTGTAGCATATTTTAATTTTTATCTGTAGCACATGCTGAGAATTTAATTCCTGAGAAGTGAATATAATTATTTTTTATTCTAAAATTTAACACATTACCCGCTGGCGTTGCTTTGACGCAACAGTAAAATTAAATGGCCCAAGCTTAAATTTACTATCATGCTACCATTATTTTTTTAGTTAAAGCATTTGCCTTATTTAATAGCAGAAACTTTCATCATTAAATAAAGCAAAAATTTTCTTTCAAAATTTGTGGTGCCAAACTGTTTTTGCAAAAAAGTTGTAGATTCCTGTGTTATAGTTTTGGCAGTTAATGAGATGATGGGTTAATGTATTATATTTTTATTATTCCATTAAGTATTTCTTTATAATTATCTTCTTAAAGAAATTAGTAAAATCTATAGCATATTTAAATTTTTACGTGTAGTACATGCTGAGAAATTGATTCCTGAGAAGGGAATAGTTACTTTTTATGCTAAATTTTAAATAATGAAGTATTAAGGTTTAATACCTGTGAAGTATAATCCTTTGAATTTGAAAACTTCTTAATAAGCATTATTTGATGGCATAATGATAAGCAGATAACACGTTTATGTGGAGTTATCTCCTTAACTTCTTTATAAGATTTTAACCCTCGTATGAGTGATTTCTTCGAAATATGTTTTGAAGAATAGTGGTGAAGTAACATAGTTCGTACGAGTCCTTGAATTTTAAGACCGGGAAATTCTTCAGTACCAGTACTTTCTTATAGAATTTCTCTACTTTAAATAAGGCGAAATTTCGCATGTTTGAACTAGATTTTTTTATATAAAATAATTCTGGTATTTGACCTTGAAAATAACGGTACTCGTACGAACCCTGAGTAATTGTAAAATTCAGATTATTTAAGAAGCATGGAAAATATCCGTTTTTCAAACATTAGCTTATATTTTAAATATCTATGAGCAAACGCTCATCTGCATCAACTAATATTAACATTTTAAATTTCAATGGAAAATTGAATTAAAATAATCTGTGGCATATTATAATTAATTTCTAAGTATAACTAAAATATTTTTATGCAAAAATGCCGAAAAACCATGTAAGCTACGGTTTTTTCTTTGAGTGTGCATGTATGCGTGTGATTATTAAATTTATTCTCTTTTTTTAACTAATATGTCTTGAAATCGTATTATACAAGTACATTGGAAAAACATTCATCGGTTGTTTGAATCTAATGAACCTATGTTTATAACAGAGCAAAGGTAAAGAAAGTGAGATTTTTTATGTCAAAATATACATAAAAAGACCAAATCAGAAGAAATATTTCATTATTTATTCTTTAATATTTTGTTTGAAATATGTCCAAAATTACTGATAAATAGATGACGTAATATAAGTATATAAAAAATTTAACCTAACAGTTTCAATTACATTTTTCTGTGAAATTTTAAAACATAATGACTAAATTCTACTTAATTCATTTTAAAAGTTGATGTAATGTTTAAGTTTGAAATGAATGAATTTATCACCAAAGTTCTACAATTACCCCCTTCAGAAAAATAAAAACCTCAACCAGTGATCCAAACCAACAGAAAGCAGCCGAAACCAAAACTTTACCACCAGCAAAATTCACAGTTACTATTACGCATTTTAGTAATAGTTCAGTAATGTTCTCCATATTGCCTTCAACCCATATTACTTTCTTCTATCTTTACAAGAAGAAAGTATTGGATTCATGAAAATTTTCGAATTCCGGTTTTCGACGGATTTACATGTATAAATTATGTATAAATTTCTAAAATTCTTTTCGACTATCTCTCACAGTTTTCTTCCCATTATGGTTCTAATTTTGTTTTTTAACGTGTAAAACAAAAAAAAAGCTTACTGATGGAGATGAGAATTATTTTATCTCAAAAAATCAAAAGCATAATATCACTCTCTGCGTCGGTATAGTCCCTATCAACCCACATATCGCATTCTTAACATTGAAAGCAGATCCCCTCCTTCATTCTTGTCCACAGAGAAAGCACCCATACAGAAGACACAAATTTATCATATTCCTCTGGAGGATATTTTCCTTTTTCACTTTTTTAGCCCTCTATTTGCGTAATTGTTTTATCAAAATAGCTTCAAAAATTGCGTATTTAACACCTTCGCGACAAGCGTCTTTTATGAATTTTATTCTTTTGACACTGGTTTTTTCAAAACAAAAGTTTTTGTCTAATTTAACCGGGAAAATGATCCAATTAAATAAGGAATAATTTACAATAAAAAATAACTGTTGGGAATAATCAAAGAGGGTTAATTAGACGGAGAAAAATGCATCCCCGATGAAATCTCGGGTTGCGCAAATTTTGCTACTTTTATGATGGCCAAAGAAATCTCGGGTTGCGCAGTGAGATTGTTAAAATCAAATTTCTGCCTCTTTCTCCTGGTTTACTCCGTCATTTTTTTTTCTTCACATTTATTACAAGCAATTTTGTAATGTCCAACTCTTTTTTGGAAAGTGATCCGGTAACCAAGGTCAGTCCTGAAGAATTACGGCCTTGGTTGCTTTTTTTAATATTGCGAAATGGGACGGGGAATATTTCTGAACCATTTAAATTAATTTATTAATTATGGAACTATTTAAATTAATTTATTTTCCTCCCCTTCAAGCAGAACAACCGAGAGAAGTCCAAATACCAGCTAGCCGGTATTTAGACCACTCTAGGTAGCCGGTATTCGGACCACTGCTATGTTTAAGTTAAAACCGGTATTACTCATTCATATAATAAAATACCAATACTGTGCGCGTGGCAATTGAGAGTTAAATATATCTAGAAAATAACTTAATCAACAATTCAAGCCAATATACGATCAGCATATTTTTAAAAAAAATGAGAAACACGTATCTGAAAAACTTTTGATGTACCAGATTACGTAGATTCGACACTTTTGCATTTACTATTTGTAAATGACACAGACCATAGCGACGTACTTTTCGTAACTTTCTTCTCTCAATTTAAGTTACAAACTCTGCCTATCACCGCTAGGCTGCGCTGCGCTCAGTTCTCAGAACACCTAGTAGCCGGTATTTGGACCTTAGCCGTTATTTGCACCTTATCCTCTATGCAAAACCTGTTATTTTAACTACCATAAAAAATCTAGGCCTCCATCTTTCACCATTTCTGAGAGAAGGATACATAAAGTTGGTGAATTTAACATGGCGGAAATAAGGCTTTCTTGTTTCCCTGGAATTTTCTTCATAATGAGGTGTTTAAGTGTAACGGTGAGACTTCGTTAAATAGAAGTTTTACTGTATATATATATATATATATATACATATATATATATATATATATGTATATGAGATACTACTCGATATTAATCTAAATTGTATTGATGAACACATGACATATCATTTCCAACCAGTAATTAATTCGTAGAATATTTATTCTGCAGTCGTAAGTGGGTAACGATGGAAGACATGAATGAAATCATTGAGAAGATTTTCCTGTTCAATCAAACAGATGCTGCATAATCATAAAGGAATTTATTGAAATTCACATATCAGCAAAAAATCCATTAGTCATCCAGTTAAAATTCGCACCTGGGTTGCATCACGTCATAGCAAAAGAAGGATGATTTCAAAATGTATTAAAACTACACTATTTTTAAAATATCACCACCAGATGACAAGGTTGTATTTAGCAGTCTAAAAACGTACCATTTCTGAGTTCCAAGCCAGTACAATCTCGATTTATACTAGCAATTCCCCCCAGGATATGATGAGCTGCTTTTCGGAGCTCCAATGAAATTCAAGATAGGGGAGAGGTCCGGGCGCACTTAGCTAATTGGATGAAAACGATGAGCAAGGTTGGAAATTCATGACGTAATATCAGAACTCTTTATTTCTAGCCTGCAAAGAAAAAGGTGAATCGTTTAGATGCAGCAAATGCTTGCAAAGAATGCTGGGAGCAGATGCCATAAATTCACGGGGCTGCCATTTTGGAGTTTTTCCTGGTGTGAAAACCCTTTTTCCGCCAAGTAGTAAATGTCGCCAAGCACCGGTTTATACGCATGTTACGTTTAACGAAAATAAAATGTAAATAATAAATAAAACTCGTTAAAGTGGTAATCACTAAACGTCGTATGAGCGCTACGCGCTCATTAACCGAAAAAAACATCACTGGATTCCGCAAACTCGTTCTGCCGCAACCACAAAAATGCACGAAACTCGTTAAAGTGGCAATCAGTAATCGTCGTATGAGCGCTACGTGCTCATTAACCGGAAAATAACATCACTTGATTCCGCAATTCTTGCTGTGTAGCATTCTCAAAATTCAGCAGTTCTCGTTGTGTAGCAATCTCAAAATGTAAAAAATTCGTAAGGCAACAAAATATACATAAAATTATCAACTAGCCTTACCAGACATCTGCTTTTTTGAGAGCTCAAGCACGAAATACCTGTCATAGCATCACCGTCATTTTCCAAAATAGGCTTATGACTACGCATTGACGCACAGTAAACAAAGCTCGTTTTTTCGTCAAAATTTCCTCATATTTCTTAATTACTTCAGCAAGAGCGTTTAAACAGACTACAGAACCCATAGTCAATCAAATACATCCAATAAATTTAACATAAAAATAAAAAGACAGAACGATACAACACGATATCAAAACACATCCACAAAATCCTAAGCGAAAATGGGCCTCAGGGGTTGCCAAAACACGATACGCCAGAACACACACGTCACACGGGGTTCCACATATCGATAAAGATCGCCAACATAAAATCGCCAAGAAATCTCAAAACATCCAAGATGGCAGCCATCTGGGAATATGCGGTATCTAAGCCGAATTCTGGAATATCGAATAATAATTTTAATAAAAGGTACAAAATGGTATTAATAAACATTCGAAAGAAATAAAATTTAAAGTCTCAAAATATGAAAGAATAAAATAAATTAGTGGGTTTTTACGAAGAGTGTTGCTTTTAACAGATTAAGGTTTTTAGAATAAGAAATAAAAGAATGGGTTGATTAAAGGCATGGGATTAAAAATATAATTCGTATTTAAGATACTATAAAAAGACAGGTAAAAAATGTAGATATTATAAGAATTTGGAATTAATTAAGGTAAAATTGTAAAAAAAAAATTATTATTACATATATTTATAAGTCAAAGTGTGTGTATGTTCCTTATACAAATCTACATTTTTTTTCACTGAATTCTGCTAAACTTCTTATACATATGTTTAAGAACTCTTAAAAATTACTGACTACCGTAAAAATTTCCCAGACCACTTTTTACTCCTTTTATCAACCACTTGCCAATGTTTATCTTTAAACAATTTTTTTTCTAATGCAGTTTTTTACACCTATGTTGTCAAATAATAAACTAGTACGTTGTGGCCATCACTAAACTTTCTTCTACATAAATCACGTCAATTAAGTAATTTAAATAGTGCAAAAAATTACATCGATTTAGTACCAATTCATATCAAAATATATCTGAATTTGAACTTTGATGAAAATTCGTGCATTCGTTCTTGAGATAGAGATTTAGCGTAAATTCTGAAAAATGTAGCATAGAAGCGCCACCTGTTGAGCGATTTACACCAAAACATAAACAGCACTAATTGATATCAAGTTATATTTGAAACTGAAGTTTGTTGAAATTTCAAACATTAGTTCTTCAGATAGTGCTATTGCGGAAATCGCCAAAAATGCAGCTTTGCAGCGCCACCTGTTCCGCGATTTACACCAAAATGTATAAAACGTCAATTCATGTCAAGGACTAATTTCTGAATTTTGACGAAAATCCGTGCATTAGTTCTGAAGATTGAGCTATTATGGAAATCGTGAAAAATGCTGCATAGCAGCCCCACCTGTTGAGCGATTTACACCAAAACATAAACAGTACTAATTCATATCCAAGTATACCTGAATCTGAAGTTTGTGGAAAATCCAAGTATTAGTTCTTCAGATAGAGCTATTGCGGAAATCGCAAAAAATGCTGCATAGCAGTGCCACCTACGTTGAGCGATTTACACCAAATTTATAAAACCTCAATTCATGTCAAGGACTAACTAAATCTGAAGTTTCATGAAATTTCGTGCATTAGTTCTGGAGATTGAACTACTGTAGAAATCGTGAAAACTGCTGAATAGCAGCAACACCTGTTCAGCGATTTACACCAAAAACAAATCAGCACCAATTTATATCAGTGACTACATTTTTCGACAGAACTTTCTATTATTTTTAACTACATACTTTCATAAATTTCTTATGGGGGTTTTCAAATTCCCTTGTCAAAAATGCGAAATTTTCTGAGACATTTTCTGATTCATTTTTAAACGTAAAAGTAGCAAACTGTTAGTTGAAGAGATTTGAAATGGAATAGCGTTTTCCTTTTTTAAATAAATAAATTATGCCCCCTAGTAATAACAAAAGAAAGAATTTTAACAATGGTTAAAGAATTTTAATTTAAGAAGAAGATTAATATATCAGAAAAAGCAAGCCCTACTAAGATTATAAAATAATATTAATCCACTTGATACCATGTTTACCTTGAAAATTACTTCATTTTCATTTCCACAGTTTTAATGCATTTTGTTTGCTAACCGAAGTTCATGTCGTCTACAATCGGTGCACTTGTTGCAGTAAATCGTGCAGCTTTCGTGTAATCACCTGCAACAAGCACCACTTTGAATTCAGTCACTGGTCGAAGATGTCTCCTGGTACAGCTCCAGATGTTCAATGTACTCATCCTCATTGACCTTCGTTTTGTTTCCATCAGTTTTTTCTCTACTTTTTCTGGAAGCATCTTATTTTCAGCTGTTTTCTTTCTTTTTTTATTCTTTTTTTGTGGTGGCATCCTTCTTAAGTCTTTTTTTCATGTATATTTTGTGGATCAGTAATATTAGTTGCACTCTGTTTCCTTTTTGATTTCGATAGCATTAAATTACTTGAAATGGGTGAGAGCTTTTCCAAAACAATGTAGATGTTATTTAAAAATTTATTTTAGTTAACAAAATTAATTTATTAGCAAATTAACTGTTCATAAATAAAAAAATATATAAATATTTAATTAATTTATTAACAAATATATTATTAATTCATAAAAAAAATTAATTACATAAAATGAATTTAATAAAAACTCATTTATTAATTTATTAACAAAAGTTTTATCTGCAAAAGTTTTTTTTCAGCTTAATTTTTTTCCAAATTCAGTTTTAATAATTATGTGTTTTTCCAAAAATTATTTCAAAATTGATTTATTCGTATGTTTTACACGTAATTTGCAATTCATGCAAATTTACCGATAAGCTGCGTAATCTCTTCTATCACATAAACATATGGGGAAATGCGCCATCTCTCCTAAATGGCAGATGCGCAAACTCTACTATTTCAGTAGGAGATATTGCGCGGCCTTTTATTTAAACATGGCCACTTCTAAAATGAATTTTTGGTGTTCGCATGCTTAGTCTAGATTAATATATTATAAGAAATCGTTTTAGTTCAAAATATTTTGTACAACTGACAGTGTATATAAATTCTAACGAACAGTTATGAAAATTGAAGCACTTACTTTCGATAAACAAAACTAAATAGTAATGTTTTATACAAGACGCTTGGAACAATCAATGTGCAAATTCATGTGGACACTGCACTAATGCTACTGTACAACTACCTGGAGTGGCTGCGCGTGCACTCTACTCCTTCCCGTCGAATCTCTTTGTGTGCGATCTCTCCTGGCTTTACCTTATTTTTCATTGCATTGATTAGTTTATTATTTGCAAAGCAAGAAGTATAAAAATTAATAAATCAAAGATTATTAATGTTTCGTAAAATTTACATCATAATTTTAGCATTATATTTTAACATGGAGGTAGTTTAGGAATTTCCTTTCATATGACATTTGCTGTTTATAATTGATAAGAGACTAAAATTGACAGTTTTTGTTAGAGGCCTAATATTTAACTTCGTAGAATACTTTTTATTTTCCAGAACTTTCTATTATTTTTAAATATATACTTTCATAATTTTCTCAAATTGGTTCTCAAATTCTCTTGTTAACAATGCGAACTTTTCTGAGACATTTTCTGATTCATTTTTAAACGTAAATGTAGAAAACTGACAGTTGAAGAGATTTGAAATCGAATAGCGTTTTCCTTTTTTAAATAAATAAATTATCTGTATAGTTTTAAACGATTCTGGTCACGTGATGACAACTTTTTTTTTTTACTTTTCTTCCTGTCACATCCGGAAATTCAGGCCACACCACACAGTATTTTCAGAAAGATCTCCTGTCTTTACCAAAAAATGGAAAATGTCTTTCGATTACATTATTTCATAATCACAACACCTACACATTTCATGCGTTTGCGAAGAAATAGGTTTTTTAAATCTGTCAAAAAATAGCCCCTTCTGATTTGATAACACCCTTAATCATAATTTTTAATAAATAATCGTTTAAGTAGTACGTTTTTATGAGCATAAAAAAAACTGGGTTCTTTTAAGAGAAAATTTATGATTAAAATGTTGGTATGAAATTAGTATATTTCATAATTATAAATTCTTACAAATAAGCATTTTTGTGCATGTGCGTGCTTGTGTATGCGTGAGCTCTATATTTTAATTATATTGCTGTAATGAAAGACTGAACAATCGAGAACAACATAAAGTAATAAAAAATAAAAAGCATTTTAAGTAAATTCATTGCATTGGCTATTAACACGTTAAGCGCCACGTCAGTCACCGGTGACTAACACTGAACTTTCCGTTTAGAACGCATCATTTACCGATGACTGACAGTCTAAAATATGATATAAAACTAAAAAGATATATATTGTTTTAAGTAATTACTGAACAACTATTTAAAATTTACTTACCTTTTATTTATTACAGGATTATACTTTCTTTAAAAATTACTTAAATCATTATAAATTTTTCAGCTTCAGAGTCAGTCATCGTGGCACTGGACGTGTTAAGCGGCAAAACTAGCAAACTGCTATTCCGGTCAGTTGAAGAACGGGAGCTACCGCTTTCTTCAAAGATGAAATTATGGCTTTTTCTAGACAATCTTTTGCAGGATGGAGTATACGCAGCCTTACACGCTATATTTTCGCATCCATTATTGACGTCATTCTCAGAGCAGATAATACGCATTTTTCGTAAATAAAAATGTTCTATAAGTGCTTTACAATACTTCCATTTAATAGTTTCATTTAAATATTTCCAGAGTTGAGATATTTACTGTAATACTAAAAATTTAATTTTTTTATATATATTCAGGAAACAAATGTAAAATAATCTCTTAATATGACGTTACTTTCTAAGAGGCACTTTCAGTGTGATGTCACATTGACACACAAGGAATTTCTATATTTTATTACTTTCTTCTATCTTTACAAGAAGAAAGTGTTGGATTCGTGAAAAGTTTCGACTTCCGGTTTTCGACGGATTTGCTCGTTTTAGGGGTCAGAGATCCCGAAAAACATGTTTTTACAAACTGTCTGTCTGTGAGTCTGTGACTCAGTGACTCTGTCTGTATGTGACACAAATTTTGTGGACGCCCTATCTCAAGAACTAATACACGGAATTTAATAAAAAATTATATTCAGATAGTCCCTAATATAAATTGATGCTAATTACCTTTTAGGTGTAAATTTCCCAAAAGTTGGCGCTGCTATGCTACATTATTTGCGATTTTTGCAATAGCTCTATCTCAAGAACTAATGCACAGATTTTCATGAAATTTCAGATTCAATTAGTCCTTGATATGAATTAGATCTGACTACATTTTGGTGTAAATCTCCCAAAAGGTGGCGCTGAGGTGCTGCATTTTTCATGACTCCCGAAATAGCTTCAACTTAAGAACTAATGTACAGATTTTCATCTAACTTCAGATTTAGTTAGACATTGATACAAGTTGTTGCTGATTAGTTTTTGGTGTTAATCACCCAATAGGTGGCTATGCTGGAAATTTCACGATTTCCGTAAGAGCTCTATCTCAAAAACTAATGTACGGATTTTCTCCAAACTTTAGACTCAGACAGATATTGACATAAGTTGTTGCAGATTAGGCTTTGATATAGATCACCTAATACACTGTAAAAAAAAGTCTGTAGGTCTACAGATGTAAAGTTACGTGCTTACTAAACTTTCAACTGTAACTGTACGAAAAAAGCTGCAAATCTACAAAACTAGTTTTTGTAAAGCTACAAAAATCTGTAACTTTACAAATGAATCTGCTAAAATTTCAGTAATCTTACTAAACTTTTATTTGTAACCCTGGCTGCAGTTACATGAAAAGTTCTCGGAATCCCAGTTTCCAAAAAAATTCTTAGTAACCTTACAGATTTTTTGATTTTCGGCGCAAAAGTGTGTCTGTTACATGAAATTTTGTTGTTGCCGTTACATGAAAAGTTCTAGGAATCCCAGTTTCCTAGAAAAACTTTAGTAACTTCACAGATTTTTTTTTACAGTGTAGGTGACGCTGCTAGGCTGTATCTTGCTGGATTTACACGATTTCAGCGATAGTCATATCTCAAGAACTAATGCACGGATTTTCATATCTTTAGAATCCTCATAAGGGGCATATATTGCCATTTAATGCTGACAGTGTGATAGCGAATTTTGGAGTATTAACTTGTATGAGATAGAAGAAAGTTTTGGGATTGGTACATCCGACTAGTTCTTTATTTCGTTTGTATACTACAGATATACTTTTACGCTAAGTGTTTTAATACGTTAGATGCTATGATAATATTTTCCACTCTTTATATTAAATAAGAAATTAAATATAGAAACCGCTCTTTCAAAGTCAGTTCTTTCTATTTTGAAACATCTGAAATTATTTAGAAAACGGTGTCTTTTTCATGTAAATATCGTGCATTTTATTTTATGAATAGAAATGTAAGTTTCTACTTAAAGATTATAATGTTTCATCATAGGAGACCACTTGTTCTTCTAAAATTAACGTTATTATAATGTTTTTTTTTTTTTTTTTAAGCCCACCGAATGGGAATTTGGCATTTATAATTCGGCGTCTTGAACCTTTTTTTAAGTATTGTTTTATATTATGGCAAGATAAATATTGCTTTTATGATGTATATGCTGGCAAAAAACAACAAAAAAAAATTTTTAAAAATTAGAAAATTTAAAAAAATTGTACGAGGTCTAAACCTTCTAAAATCAGAATTTCAACATCATTTTTCTAAAACATTTACAGCTTTGAAATTTAGAATAAAGATGAAGATAATAATTAATAAAAATGTTGGATAAGAACTATTTTTAAAAAGTCGAATTTTAAATGAGCGAAAAGAGCTCAAACACTAAAAAATAACGATTACTCTTGAAATATTCGAAAATGTAAACCATTATACTATTTATACATGGTGTGTTCTCAGATTTTTAGACGATTTCGAGATACACAGTAAAAAAAAATCTGTAATTGTACAGATGTAAAGTTACAAAAATTTGTATGCTTAGTAAAATTTTACTTGTACATTGTACAAAAAAGATCTAAATCTACAAAACTAATTTTTGTAAAGCTACAGAAATCTGTAGCTTTACAAAAGAATCTACTAAAATTACAGTAATCTTACTAAAACTTTATCTGTAACTCGGGTTGTATTTACATAAAACGTTCTAGGCATTCCAGTTTCCTAAAAAATTCTTAGTAACCTTACAGATTTTTTTAATTACGGAACAAAAGTGTATCTCTTACATGAATTTTTGTTGTTGCAGTTACATAAAAAGTTCTAGGAATCCCAGTTTCCTAAAAAAAATTAGTAACTTTACAGATTTTTTTACTGTGTATTTACAGAACTATTTTACATAAAATAGTTCTGTTTTAAGTGCTCAGTTTTGGTAACCCTTATTTAAAAGTACCTTTTAACACCATAATTTCCATGACAATAGGCCTTACTCGTTAAAAAAATAATGTACGTGCTTCTGCAACAATGAAAGTTAACAATGTCCTGTTCCTTAATTCATTAGTACCTATTCATAACAATTACTGTCTGTTATTCTGTATAATATTTACCATTCAAATTTCATTCAAAAGTAAAAGCAAATTCAACAATGAAGCAGCAGTTGTATAGATCAACAATTCATTCCATTCTATCAGTTCCAATTGTTTCTCTTCCAAGTCTGTCGAATTTCGGATATATAGGAAACGAATTCTGTCTTTCAGGTATATTTTGGAATTTACTAAATATTTAAAAAAAAACTAATTTTTATTTATATTAGCCTATAAAACACGGAAAAACTATTCCTTGAAAAATAAATATAAAGCATTTAATGATATTTACTATGTGTGCTTTTAGAAGTATTCTTACTTAAAATTTCTTTATCAACCTTAATCTTTCAACAAATCTACCTCAATTCAACTTCAAATCTGCCCAAAGCACGCACCACATCCATGGATATTTCATCCCATATTTTCCTAAAAAAACATTAAAAGTGAGTCAAATAATATAAGTGTTAGTTCCCTTATAATTTCTTATGGTATGGCAATAAAACCTCTTTTGAAATAATTCGTAGAACACTCTACTTCTCCCTAGACGGGCGATAAATACGCCAATGTGGCAACCTTGGTATTTTCTTATGGAAACCCTAAGATTTCTCTTGAGAGAGCTGTTGATAGTTTAAACTCTTTGTTTTGTAAACTGCTTTCTAATTGGACGCTTATTTTTTGTAAAATGCTTTCTTATTGGACAAAAGATGAGGATCAGAGGACTATTTCAATTTTTTTAGAAATACATTACTGCCGCGCCGAGATCGTTGCATTGTATTTCGCTGTGAACAGTCGTATCTGTTGCAGTCGAGTGATTTTTATTATTCGTTTTCTAATCTCGTATATTTTGAAACAAGTACGGATGCTTGAAAGGTGAGATATTTTTCTCATATTTTTACATGTATTTTTTATCTTTGATTGAATTATGTACGAAAGAGAGGCTGATTGTTTCAAGATATGAATAACTAAAAATGATAGATTGAGTGATGCTTTTGAATGTCATCCTAGAGTATAAGGTAAAATTATGAATAAAAAAACGGGGTTCAGCGCCCCTGATTAAAAAAACAACATTGTTTTGCTCCCATTACTGTTAACAAAGGTCCTTTTTTTAATAATTTGGGTAGGCGAAAATTTTGTTTTTTGGTATTTTTGATAAAATGTATTCCTTTAAAAAATGTATCTCGAACCAATTTGAATTGTTTTTTGGTATTTTTGATAAAGTGTATTCCTTAAATAATGTATTTCGAAACAATTTGAAATTTTAAGTATTTGTTTATTTTCACTCAAAAATACAGGTAAAAATAACCGATCGAATATTTATTTTAACCTTTGAAGTTCCAAAATATACGAGAAGAGAAAATAAATAATAATTTTGCGAGATGTCTCCCGATGTTGCATCTCCGGGAGATAGTACACAAAAATGCGCCAATTTGAAATTATTTAGAAAACGGTGTCTTTTTCATGTAAATATCGTGCATTTTATTTTATGAATAGAAATGTAAGTTTCTACTTAAAGATTATAATTTTTCATCATATGAGACCACTTGTTCTTCTAAAATTAACGTTATTATAATGTTTTTTTTTTTTTTAAGCCCACCAGATTTTAAGCCCATTTATAATTCGGCGTCTTGAACCTTTTTTTAAGTATTGTTTTATATTATGGCAAGATAAATATTGCTTTTATGATGTATATGCTGGCAAAAAAAAAAGATTTTAAAAAATTAGAAAATTTAAAAAATTGTACGAGGTCTAAACCTTCTAAAATCAGAATTTCAACATCATTTTTCGAAAACATTTACAGCTTTGAAATTTAGAATGAAGATAAAGAATATAATTAATAAAAATGTTGGATAAGAACTATTTTTAAAAAGTCGAATTTTAAATGAGCGAAAAGAGCTCAAACACTAAAAAATAACGATTACTCTTGAAATATTCGAAAATGTAAACCATTATACTATTTATACAGGGTGATTTTAGACGATTTCGAGGTACACAGTAAAAAAAATCTGTAATTGTGCAGATGTAAAGTTACAGAAATTTGTATGCTTAGTAAAATTTTACTTGTACATTGTACAAAAAAGATGTAAATCTACAAAACTAATTTTTGTAAAGCTACAGAAATCGGTAGCTTTACAAAAGAATCTACTAAAATTACAGTAATCTTACTAAAACTTTATCTGTAACTCGGGTTGTATTTACATAAAACGTTCTAGGCATTCCAGTTTCCTAAAAAATTCTTAGTAACCTTACAGATTTTTTGAATTATGGAACAAAAGTGTATCTCTTACATGAATTTTTGTTGTTGCAGTTACATAAAAAGTTCTAGGAATCCCAGTTTCCTAAAAAAAATTAGTAACTTTACAGATTTTAATACTGTGTATTTACAGAACTATTTTACATAAAATAGTTCTGTTTTAAGTGCTCAGTTTTGGTAACCCTTATTCAAAAGTACCTTTTAACACCATAATTTCCATGACAATAGGCCTTACTCGTTAAAAAAATAATGTACGTGCTTCTGCAACAATGAAAGTTAACAATGTCCTGTTCCTTAATTCATTAGTACCTATTCATAACAATTACTGTCTGTTATTGTGTATAATATTTACCATTCAAATTTCATTCAAAAGTAAAAGCAAATTCAACAATGAAGCAGCAGTTGTATAGATCAACAATTCATTCCATTCTATCAGTTCCAATTGTTTCTCTTCCAAGTCTGTCGAATTTCGGATATATAGGAAATAAAAATAAAGTAAAAATGACCGATCGAATATTTATTTTAACCTTTGAAGTTCCAAAATATACGAGAAGAGAAAATAAATAATAATTTTGCGAGATGTCTCCCGATGTTGCATCTCCGGGAGATAGTACACAAAAATGCGCCAATTTGGCGATTTTTGAAATCGCGCCAAGAAGTAGAATGTTCTCCGGTCTACTCTATGCATTGGATTTAGTATAAATATTGGGAAGTTCCATAAATGGTTATGTCGAGAATTTGCGTATTTTTGTAATTTTAGCTTCTCCCAAACTAACTTTCATCGGTGCAATGTTGTTTGTTTGGTTGTTTTCTAGACGATTATACAACAAATCACAAAATACAATATCTATTCTTTTGATTTTGCAACGTATTTCTGGGATTATTTTAAATATATTCACGATATAATATGTTATTTCCCAAATTTGTGTTGAATATGAAAAAATCTTAGCGTATTTTTCTAAAATTTTAGATATTTTTTGCATAATTTATTTTGTTAAAAACTAATTCCCTATATTTAAATTTCTTCCAAATCATTCCGCACATATTTCCAAACCATTCGGTAAATTATGCATACATTTCTTGATTAAAAACTGCTCTCATTCTCTTGGTACATTTGATACCATCACCACATTTTTGCCAACATTGCTATTGTTTGATGTCACACTTGGTGACATACTAGCTTATAAAAATTTTGCCACATATGATATAGAATTGTTGTAAGTATATAAGACGGATGGATGGAGTTTATGTATGTAAGTGTAGAAGTATGATTATCAATATAATCTCCAAAAAGTTATTGCATTTTTTAAGCCGACTTTAAAGTCCGCATTTCTTTACAATTAACTTGCGTACTTCTGCATCAATGGAAGTGCACAATGTCCTTTACTTGTATTCCTTAGGT
The DNA here is from genome assembly GCA_963932465.1 of Maratus speciosus. Lineage (NCBI taxonomy): Eukaryota > Metazoa > Arthropoda > Arachnida > Araneae > Salticidae > Maratus > Maratus speciosus. The sequence continues at coordinate 507,747,069 of OZ010786.1, read as the reverse complement.
CCGAATTACAACAATTCCTGTGTATTGGTGCGTACAATAACTTCAGTTTCATTGACGAATCCAACAATGTAGCAATTATAGATTACTATATTCACTTCTTTTTCTCTTTTTAAAAACTTTATTTAGTAACAGATAAATTTCATATTTCTGCAACAATGGAAGTCAACAATGTTCTGTGCACAATATTATTGATTCATAACAATTGCTGCCTATTGTTGCATAAAATATTCTCTATTCTAATGACAAATTCAACATTACAACTAAAATGGCATAAGTCAACAAGTCATTCCATTCATTTGGTTCCAGTTATTTCTGACATAATGCGGGCAATTTTAAGAGGAATATCGAGGAAACGAATGCGGTATTTCAGGTACATTTAAGAAATACTCTAAATATTAACAAATAATGTTGTTTAAAAATGAAGTCTGAAAATCTCCAGGCTGAGATTTCATTCAACGATACGACACTGGTAAGTCGCACACAAATTTTTGAACCGGCATAGGTTCACATATAATGCATTATTCATAGAGTCGATGTGGTTTCTCTGCAACTCGAATCGTTTGATTTTTTTATGTACCTATTAATATCAAATAAAAATTGAATGCTATGAACTTTTGAACCGAACTAATATAGTCATATTGAATAGGGATTGTAGAAGTTCTTCAAGAGATACTATTTTTTTAATTTCTTGTAAAAAATTGTTTCATCTGTTCCACGTATTAAAAAGTGTTGCATGTAAGTTTGCATGCCTGTATACATGATTTAGAAATTTCTGTAGAACCATTCACACGCCTATTTCAAGTAATGTAGCACTACTAACACACTTAGTAGGTGATTTTCTTTTCGAGGAAGAAATCATGCGACTGGAATAGCCAGTGTGTTCTCTGGACTTGAACCCAATAGAGCATGTTTAGGATATTCTAGGTAGACGAGTTGCTGGCCGCCTACTACCTCCACAATCTCTACAAGAACTGAAAGAGCTTCTTTAGAGGAGTGGTACAGAATACCCCAGCTTTTCATTAATTGCCTCATTGACTCCAAGGTTGAAAGGTGTTCAATGTTGCTGGCCGTCCAGGGAAACCATACCCCCACTAAAAACAAATTTCTTTGAAGGAACCACCTTTTTCTCTTTGTTCTAATATGCACTGATTGTGTTTTTTTTTCTTTTTTACTCAAATACTCAAATCAATGCATTTTTTTCTACAAAACATGTGTATTTTTTCTCATATAGCCTACCATGTCTGTCGATCATGCATTAATAATCTAAACAATTCCCCAGCCACAAGATCCATCCACAACCTCAATATCCTTTAATTGTTTTGAGCATTGTACAATAGATGTGTGTAAGTACTTCTGTTATAAAATGAATGCAAGTGTATCAGATGGGATGTCAGCATGTACGTTCAGGTATGAGCGTCAATAATAATTCCAAAAACACTTTCAGGGCCGCCACTAGTGACGATTTTTATTTTCTGATTGTACCACTATTTTTTAATTGTTTTTGAGATTTTTTTTATTGTAATTTCTTGATAAAACGGTAGGCACAGAATTTAAAAAAAAAAAAAAAAAAAAAAAACAGTTTCCATTGGCAGCATTTTTTTCTTAAGTCGTCTTTAAAAACTCTTATTATTTTAAAGATAATTTAGTTCCTTCTGCGAGAATGGAAATTTGTAATTACTATACCTTAATTCCGACTCACAACATTTACGGCTTGTTAGTGTGTAGAATATTTTATGTTGTAAGGACAAACAATGAGTCCTTAGTTGTGTAACTAAAAATTTTATTCAATGATTTCTATTCCAGTTATTTTTTTATCGAAAAGCATCAAGTTTAAAATATAGAGGAAATGAAACTCTCGTGCTTTTAGTAATTTTTAGTAATTTTCTAAATTTTTACAAATAATGTAATTTAAAAGAAAAATCTGAATATTTCTAGGGCTATTTTTCAACCATTGGTACGACACTGATAAACTGTGAGCAAGAATTAGAGTACACAAATTGCATTCATGGGCACTACGAGTTTTTTCAACAACTCGAATCGGTTGATTATGCAATTAAAAAACGTTAAATACTATTAACTTAACTTTTGTTTCAAACTATTAGATTCAAGAAAAATCAGGATTATCGAAGAATCCTCATTAATCATTATTAATGAGGAATGAATTTTATACAAATGAATTTTATAAAATGTACGCAAGTATATGAGATGGATGGATGAATTGCATATTTGAAAATTCACCTTTAGCACTTTCCTCTGGTAGATGGAAATGCACCCGAAAAAATTTCTATTTACAAAGGTTTCAGAAATGTTATTTTTTTCAGGTTCAGATATTTATGAAGGAAAAAATAGGGTCTTTGAATTTTAAATTATGGAATGACAGAATTCGTGAGGCATTTCTAAACAATAATAAGAGTGAACAAATGAAATCGTTTCGTCAAATAATTCTAAGTTAGGGAATCTCGGAGGAATGTCTATGTGAGTATTCTCAAACCTTTACATAATGTATTCTGTATTTATTTAGGTTTGAGATATATACTTTTTTTCCTTTTCAGGTTCGCATATTTATGGAGTCATTATATAGCCCTTCGTTTTCTATACGTATTGTGGGGTGCACAAAGCTTGCTAAGCAATTTTTCAACAATGATAAGAGAGAAATGTAAGTCCCTTTCGATTGAAGAAAACGCTAAATTGTGGAATCGAGAAAGTACGTATAAAACGTGCGTATTCTAAAATTAATAGAATGTGCGTATTCCAAAACACTTACATAATTACATATATTTACTCAGATTTGAGAAAAATATTTTTTTTTTCTTTCAGGTTCACATATTTTGGGAGTAAAGAATGTAGTCATCTAAATTGTGGTCTTTCGTCTTCTAAATTGTGGATGTAGATAGTTCGCTAAGAATTTTTTAACGACACTGAAAAGAAGAGAACAGTGTTTCGCTTTCGAATGAAGAAAACGCTAAGTTTTGGAATCGCGGAGGTACGTATAGAATGTGCGTATTCCCAAACTTTTACATAATTATATGCATTTATTCAGGTTTGAGAAAATATTTTTTCTATTTCAGGTTCACATATTTTTGGAGTAAAGAATGTGGTCTTTCGTCTTCTAAAGTGTGGGTGTACAAAGTTCGCTAAGAACTTTTTAACAACACTCGAGAAAAAGACAGTGTGTTTCCGTTTCGAATGAAGGAAACGCTAAAATTTGGAATCGCGGAGGTACGTATAGAATGTGCGTATTCCCGAACCTTTAAATAATTATATGTATTTATTCAGGTTTGAGAAAAATATTTTTTCTCTTTCAGGCTCACATATTTTTGGAATAAAGAATGTGGTCTTTCGTCTTCTAAATTGTGAATGTACAAAGTTCGCTATAAACATTTTAACAGCACTGAGTAAAAGAGAGTGTGTTTCCGTTTCGAATGAAGAAAACGCTAAGTTTTGGAATCGCGGAGGTACGTATAGAATGTGTATATTCCAAAACCTTTACATAATTATATGTATTTACTCAGATTTGATCAAAATATTTTTTTTTCTTTCAGGTTCACATATTTTTGGAGTAAAGAATGTGGTCATCTAAATTGTGGATATATACAGCTTGTTAAGCCTTTTTTAACAACAATGACAAGAAGATAATAATGATTCGGTTTCGTATGAAGAAAGCGCTAAGATTTGGAAACACGGAGGTACGTTTAGGATGTGTGTATTCTCAAACCTTACATAATATTATGTATTTATTCAGGTTTGAGATAAATATGTTTTCTCTTTCAGGTTCAAACATTTATGGATTAAAGATTGTGGCCATCGTCTACTATATTGTAGATGTACAGAGTTATAGTTGTATATTCTAAAACCTTTACATAATAATATGTATTTATTCAGGTTTGATAAAAAAAAATTCATGTTCACATATTTAGGAAGGAAAGTATGTGGTTCTTCGAATTTTAAACAATGGATATGCTGCACTCGTCCAGCATTTCCAAGCAATAATAAAAGAGAAGAAGTTAAATCGTTTCGTCATTAAAGAAAGCCAAGTTATGGAATTTCAGAAGTAAATATAGACTGAGGATATTATCAAACATTTACATAAAATTATATATTTATTTAGGTTTGTGATAAATATTTTTTTTCTTTTTCAGGTTCACATATTTATGGATTAAAGAATGCGGCTCTTCGTCTTGTATATTGTAGATGTACAGAGCTCGCTAAGCTTTTTTCAACAACAATGATATTGTAGATGTACAGAGTTTTAGTTGTATATTCTAAAACCTTTATATAATAATATGTATTTATTCAAGTTTGATTTAAAAAAATTCATGTTCACATATTTAGGAAGGAAAGTATGTGGTGCCTCAAATTTTAAACAATGGATGTGCAGCAATCGTTCAGCATTTCCAAGCAATAATAAAAGAGAAGAAGTTAAATCGTTTCCTCTACAAAGAAACCCAAGTTATGGTATCTCAGAAGTAAATATAGACTGAGAATATTCTCAAACATTTACATAAAATTATATATTTATTTAGGTTTGTGATAAATATTTTTTTTCTTTTTCAGGTTCACATATTTATGAATTAAAGATTGTTGTGGTATTAGGACATTAACTGTAACCGAAATTAACCTAGAACAAGAGCTCATATTTATACTTATGTTTATGTGATGTTGTGTCGTGCTTGTTTGTGTAACCTAAATAGAATAAGTTATGTGTGAATAAATTTATGCAAGTAATTTCGCTGTATACATCCATTGGAGCCTTCGACGGTTCGCTACAATATTAACATATCTTCATAACAACGCATGGTGGCAGTCGGTTAAAACGATGTTTACTACAGTTGAATATTGAAAACGGATTCATATCTCAAAGTAAGAAGTTTCCTTTTCTTGCATAATTATACGACACATATGTATTCATTTATTAAGAATTAAAATGTCTAAAGATATAGAGTATAGAAATTCATATCAGGTTACACCGCCATAATCGTTTACTTTTTCATCACCGGCACTTTGGTTAAAATGGAAGCAACGTTTCGAAAGGTATCGATTTGCTTCGGGTTTAAAAAATCAAACAGAGGTAGAACAGGTAAATTCTCTTATTTATCTCATGGGAGATAAAGCAGAAGATATTTTTGCGTCTTTTAACTTGTCGGAAGATGATCAGCAGAAATATAACATTGTTGTGAAACATTTTGATGATCACTTTATAGTAAAGAAAAACACAATTTTTGAGCGTGCGCAGTTCAATCAACGCATTTAAAATGAAGGACAATCTGTTTTTATAACTTCACTTTATTCATTAGCTGAACATTATGATTACGGAGTTCTTCATGATGAACTAATACGCGATAGAATATTTGTCGGTATTAGAGATAAATCACTAAGTGAAAAATTACAATTGGATCCAGACCTATCTTTAAGCAAGGCTATAGAAAAAGTTCCGTTATCGGAATCAATTAAAAAGCAACAAGAGATTCTTACTTCTAGTAATGCTTCTGTCCATAGAGTTTCTAGTGTAAACAAAACAAAGGTGAATTTTAAGAGAGGGGTATCCATTCAAAATCCACGGTTTAAAGAAAGTGATAAAAGGAGTTATGGGAATAAAGAGTATCCAAATGCCTTTGATCTTTGCAAATGGTGCGGTAAATCTACACATAACAGAAAAATATGTCCGGCAAAAGATGCTAAATTTCTGAAATGCTCCAAATTAGGGCACTATGCACGAGTTTGTAGGAAAAATGAAAGTAAATCTGAAATTTCATTCTTAGGAACAATTAGGGAAACACGCTGTAATAATAATAATGATTTGTTATGGTCAGTACCTATTCAAATAAAAGGTAAAACCATTCGCTTCAAAATAGATAGCGGAGCAAATCACACTGTTATTCCTGCTACTTCATCGATTTTAAAGGATTCGAAAATCTTAAAACCAGACAAAAAGCTTTGCGGCCCGGATGGGAAAATACTAAAACATACAGGAAAACTTATTGAGGAGATCCAATACAAGGAAAAGAAAATAACCGAAGAAATCCATGTAATTGAAGGATTGCAGAGCTACTTATTGGGAAAACCTGCGATATTAGCTTTTGGATTAGGTCCGAATATTTCAGAAATCACAGTAAGTCCTAAGCAAGATTTTCCTGAATTGTTCACAGGCCTGGGGTTACTGAAAGGTTGTTATACGATTAAGCTTAAGCCGAATTCTGTCCCGTTTGCTATTTCAGCTCTAAGAAGGATACCAATTCCACTGCTGAATAAAACTGAAATGGAAATCAAGAAGATGATTTCACAAAAAGTTAATGTTCCTGTAACCAAACCGACAGAATGTTGTTCACCAGTCGTTATCGTTCCTAAAAGTGATGGTACTGTTCGCTTATGTGTCGACTTAGTCCAGTTAAACAAATCTGTGGAAAGAGAATTTCATCCATTGCCTTCAGTGGAATATTCATTTAATCTACTGACAGGTGCTAAATTTTTTCAAAGTTGGATGCTAATTCATGTTTTTGGCAAATTCCGCTTGATGAATCTTCGTCATATCTCACGACTTTCATCACTCCTTTTGGAGGATACAGATTCTTAAAATTACCTTTTGGAATCTCATCTGCACCAGAACATTTCCAACGTAGAATGTCACAGCTACTAGAAAATATCCCAGGTGCTATTTGTCACATGGACGACATCTTAGTGTGGGGAAGAAATCAGACTGAGCATGACCAAAGACTGAAGATTATACTGAATAAACTTAAAGAAGCTGGTATTACTCTAAATGACAAGAAATGTAAGTTTTCAGTCAAGAGAATTAAATTCTTGGGACATATTGATGACAAAGGCATCCATCCTGATGAAGATAAAATTAGAGCAGTGAAAGAATATCCACCACCAAAGAACAAAAAGGAATTAAAGCAAATGCTAGGCCTGGCAAATTTTCTCGCTAGATTTGTTCCAAATTTTGCAGAAATGTTTTCAACATCTATGTTGTTACGTTAACATCTATGTTAAGTCAAAAGAATGAGTTTATCTGGGATGAACCTCAAAAACAAGCATTTCAAAATTGGAAGAATGTTCTGACATCTCAACCTGTTTTAAAGGTTTATAATCCACAGAAAACTTCAACTGTCACAACAAACGCTTCTTCTTATGGAATAGGAGCCACCTTGAGGCAAGAACAAGAAAATGGAGAAATTTCTGTCGTGGCATATGCATCCAGAGCACTCACACCTACTGAAAAGAGATATGCTCAAATAGAAAAAGAGGCACTTGCTCTAGCTTGGAGTTGTGAGAACTTTCGAGATTACCTAACTGGAACTCACTTTAGGTTAGAAACCGATCATAAACCTCTAATTCCAATCTTCTCAAAGAAAAACCTTGAAGATTTATCTCCACGGTTGCAAAGGTTGAAGATGAGGATGATGCGATATTCTTATTCTATATTCCACATACCAGGAAAGAAACTTTATGCAGCTCATGCCTTGTCAAGACAACCTCAAAAAACTAGAGAAAATGTTGAAGAATTGGAGGAAGAAATTGATGCGTATATTCGTATGGTAATTTCCTCATTACCCGATTCATGCAACAGATTAGAAGAATTAGGACAATCCCAAAAGTCTGATGCAACATGCAAAGAACTAGAAAATTTAATCCTGAATGGTTGGCCATCAAGGAAAAATTTAGAACTAAGTTGTCTACCCTATTGGAATCATCGATATGAAATATCGATCCAAGATGGACTCATAATGAAGGGCTGTCGAATCCTCATTCCTGCCTGTCAACGAAAAAAGGTTCTAGAACAAATTCATGAGGGACATTTGGGAATTACGAAATGTCGTGCAAGAGCAAGATCATCTGTCTATTGGCCTGTAATAAATAGAGAAATTGAAGAAATGATAAAGAATTGCACATCATGTATCAAGGAGACCACTTATCGCCATCAACCACTTATCCCTACCGAATTTCCTGAACAACCATGGGAAACTGTGGCATGGATCTTTTTAAGCTTTATGGATTTTGGTACTTAATCGTGATCGATTACTTCTCAAGATATCCAGAAATCGCCAAACTGGAAAGATTAATTTCGGAGGAAGTAATTCTCCACTGCAAATCAATCTTTGCCAGACATGGGATTCCTAATATCGTTAGATCTGATAATGGTCCACAATTTGAGCCAATTAACTCATCTGAATTTTCAAAATTCTCAAAGCTTTATGGATTTCGTCATATCACATCAAGTCCTAGGTATCCTCAAAGTAAGGGTTTCATTGAATCTGCAGTAAAAACCATCAAGATGCGACTCAAAAAAGCTGATGACCCGTACCTTTCTTTAATGGCATACAGAGCATCACCATTGGAGAATGGCCTCAGTCCTGCAGAACTTCTCATGAATCGTCGTATTAAGACAACACTGCCAGTTGCAAGATCTCAACTAGAGCCAAAAATTGAAAATAGGGCTGAACTTCAAAGGAAGGAAGAGTAGAGAATTGAACGGCAAAGAGAAAACTATAACAAAAGTCACGGGGTACGAGACCTTAGTAATTTTGATATTGGAGATGGAGTGTGGATCACAGACAAGCAAGCTACTGGTACGGTTCACCAGAGATTAGATTATAAACGTTCGTACATAGTCAAATCTGGAAAAGGGTATATCGTCGAAACAGAATGCATCTTGTTCCATCAACTAATTTCCAGCCGGAAACTGATGATGTGGATGATCTTCAACCTGACGTTTCCAGTAATGAGTTTCCAATACCACAGAAAGTTCCTAGTCCAACAAAACAAAGCTCTCAGAATCTTCATCCATCCTGTAACAATGATAAACGTAACTCTATGTCTCCACGAAAGCATCAAGATCAGTATATCACCAGAAGTGGAAGAATTGTTCACCCTCCGCAGAAATTGAATCTTTGGAGAAAGGGAGATGTGGTATTAGGACATTAACTGTAACCGAAATTAACCTAGAAAAAGAGCTCATATTTATACTTATGTTTATGTGATGTTGTGTCGTGCTTGTATGTGTAACCTAAATAGAATTAGTTATGTGTGAATAAATCTATGCAAGTAATTTCGCTGTATACAAATACATCCATTGGAGCCTTCGACGGTTCGCTACAATATTAACATATCTTCATAACAGCGCAATTGTGGCCATCGTCTACTATATTGTAGATGCACAGAGTTATAGCTGTATATTCTAAAATCTTTACATAATAATATGTATTTATTCAGGTTTGATAAAAAAAAAAAAAATCATGCTCACATATTTAGGAAGGAAAGTATGTGGTGCCTCAAATTTTAAACAATGGATGTGCAACAATCGTTCGGCATTTCCAAGCAATAATAAAAGAGAAGAAGTTAAATCGTTTCCTCTACAAAGAAACCCAATTTATGGTATCTCAGAAGTAAATATAGACTGAGGATATTCTCAAACATTTACATAAAATTATATATTTATTTAGGTTTGTGATAAATATTTTTTTCTTTTTCAGGTTCACATATTTATGAATTAAAGAATGCGGCTCTTCGTCTTCTATATTGTAGATGTACACAGCTACAGTTGTGAATTCTAAAACTTTTACATAATAATATGTATTTATTCAGGTTTGATTAAAAAAAAAATCATGTTCTCATATTTAGGAAGGAAAGTATGTGGTTCTTCGAATTTTAAAAAATGGATTTGCAGCACTCGTCCAGCATTTCCAAGCAATAATAAAAGAGAAGAAGTTAAATCGTTTCGTCTACAAAGAGACCCAAGTTATGGAATTTCAGAAGTAAATATAGACTGAGGATATTCTCAAACATTTACATAAAATTATATATTTATTTAGGTTTGTGATAAATATTTTTTTCTTTTTCAAGTTCGCATATTTATGAATTAAAGAATGCGGCTCTTCGTCTTCTATATTGTAGATTTACAGAGTTACAATTGTATATTCAAAAATATTTACATAATAATATGTATTTATTCAGATTTGATAGAAAAAACTTCATGTTTACATATTTAGGAAGGAAAGTATGTAGTACTTCGAATTTTAAACAATGGATGTGCAGCACTCGTTCAGCATTTCTAAACAGCAATAAAAGACAAGAAGTTAAATCGTTTCGCCTACCAAGAAATCCAAGTTATGGAATCTCGGAAGTAAATATAGACTGGGTATTCTCAAACATTTACATAAAATTTTATATTTATTTAGGTTTGTGATAAATATTTTTTTTTTCAGGTTCACATACTTATGAATTAAAGAATGTGGCTCTTCGTCTTGTATATTGTAGAAGTACAGAGCTCGCTAAGCTTTTTTCAACAACAATGATAAAGAGAGAACAGTAAATCATTTTCAAATAAAGAAAACGCTAAGTTTTGGAATCGCGGAGGTACGCATAGAACACTGTAAAAAAAAATGGTAACGTTCCATGTAAAATCCAGGAATGTTTCGCCTTTTCTCAGGTTTTCAGAATAATTTAGCTCTTTCCTGTGAAATTCTGGTTTTCTTATCTGAAACGTTCCTGAACCAAAAGTTGGAAACAGCAAAACGCTGCGGCCGCCATTTATTATTTTTTTTGCTATAATCCGTTGCTCGCGCGCGAGTGTCGAAAAAGAATTCCTTAAATGAATATAAAAAAATCAATATGGAATGCAAATAAATCAATAGACGACATAATCCTTTACGTCTCTATTGTCAAGATAATTCAGATGAAAATACAATACCTCTGTGACATCACTAAGAGATTATCTCTCGTACTTGTCTGTGAAATCTTTAACGAGCAGACTGTGTAAAAAAAAAATACACCTATTATTTGGATCTGCATTAACCAGGGGACAATCGAATATGATTCTCACCTATTTTGATTAATTTAAAGTATGTTTTAGAGTTCTTATCTCTAATTATTCTTGTGAAAGGATTTCTTCAAATGGGCCTTAGATTTTCAGAAATTAGATGCCGAGTTTTAGCATACGTTTCAAATACCCATTAGTTTGCAGTTCTCAACGTGTCTTTCGTGGTGTGGACGCAGAAAGCTTGCACGCCACCCGTACGGCCCGGGTTCGATGCTACCTCTTGACTTTTTTTTTTCTTTTTTAATTAATTTTATATTTTAACACTTTATTACAATTTGATTTAAATTTGACATATATTTGACACTTTGAATTGCTGCAAATTTGAATTTTTTTTTTTTTCGGAAAAAATATACAATTACGTTTAGGTTTTTTTTTCATGAAAATTTATATGTATTTTATCTAACTTGTAAATTAACATAATCACTGACGAAAATCCAAAATATTTTATGTCTAGATTTTTTTTCTAATTATTATTTACATTTATATATTTTTATATTTTAAGCAAAGTTCAGAAACAATATATCACATATATATTTACTTTATTGAATTTTAACTGAAAATTTATTTTTTCGTGTAAATTATAAATAATAATTTTGATGTCAATTTCAAAATATATTTTCATTCTAACAAATAATGATAATAAAGCGAAAATTGTCAACTGGAAATGTAAAAATCGTCTGCGGATCCCGCATGCTGTGAAATGTCAGTAATGTCATAATGAAGGGAACGAACATCCAGAGTGAATTATGTCAGCCAGGTATCGGTCCGGATAGCCTAACAGGTAAGGCATTGGCACGGCACGCCAAGTATCCAGGTTCGATCCCTGGTCTGGACATTTTTCGCTCTTGTGCTACTCCAGCCTTGAATATGTCAGTAATGTTTTGCTGTCAACAGAAATATTCCTGGTATTTCGCAGGAAACATACTGGCATTTCTGTAGAAAGTTTTTAACATATACAGTAAAGTTCCAGTCATTTTCAAGAAATGTTTCTTGGAAATAATGGGCAACTCAGCTGCCCATTTTTTCCCAGGAACGTTGCGGAATTTTTTTTACAGTGAATGGGCGTGTTCCCAAACTGTTACATAATTATATGTATTTATTCATGTTTGAGAAATATACTTTTTCTATTTCAGGTTCACATATTTTTGGAGTAAAGAATGTGGTCCTTCGTCTTCTAAATTGTGGGTGTACAAAGTTCGCTAAGAACTTTTTAAACACTCGAGAAAAGAGAGTGTGTTTCTGTTTCAGATGAAGAAAACGCTAAAATTTGGAATCGCGTAGGTACGTATAGAATGTGCGTATTCCCGAACCTTTACATAACTAGGACTTCCCTCAGAGGGATTAGTCTGAGCGATATTACTGAGAACATAGTTTTAATAATAACATGCGGAAGCAAAGAAAATGAGATGTTATCTTTAATTGTCCATATACTGCGAAAAATTGTAATGATGAAAATAAACGAATTGTAGAATTACAAAATCTTATATATAAATTCGTATACACTGTTTAAAAAAATGGGAAATCAAACCATTCAAGACAGCCATGCATGGATATAAAACTGAAAGTACGCAATATATTAAAAGTAAAATAGAAAATGAAACACTAATTTACTTATATCGGAATTTTAACTGTATAAAATGATGTCAAGAGCATAATCACCAATTTAACCAAGTTAAGCTCCGCACCAATTTGAGTAACTTTAAATGACAAATATATGATGTTTAAAAATAATGGACTATACTTTATATGGTGTATGCTCCCCCGGAATAGTTAATATTGTACAATATCTGTTTTCCACGGATGCAATGAGGTTGTCGATAACAGTTAAGGAATTCTCTTCTCAAAATCTAATATAGTATCAAAGTACCGAATACATCAAAAGTGGCATGCAATGCTTTGTTAGAGTGTGTTTTAGATATGCTTGATCGGATTTAAAGGATGAGTGTATGCTGGCCACTACATACGCTGTATTGTTTTGTTTTCAAACATATTCTGCACAAGTTGAGCTGTATTTAGCATGTATTAAATAAAAGAAATCGGCAACGATTACAACATAAAGTATGACACAAGATCTGAATATATCGTCTGCATAACTTTTGAGCTGTCAAAGTGTCATTTGAAGTAATTTACAAATCCATACATATTTATTCAGCAAATCATGCAAGCTAACATACGCCAATATGAACCCGATTACAAAATTTCACCAGAATAAGTTAATATATAAAAAATCTACCAATGATAATTGAGAATATGACCTTATGATAAAATGTCTAGAAAAATGAATCGGATAAAAAATTCATATTACATTTAAAACGGCACTTCCCTCTGTTAGTGGCCTTGGCGAGAGAGAGAAAAGCCTAGAGAAGGAACACTTTAACAAGTACTCTCGGGCAACCTACTCCACTGTTTCATACAGGTCTTTATTCAATATTTACACAATTTATTTAATGCTAGGTGGGTATCTATCAGTTTTGTTGCATTTAAATCGCATGTTTTGCGGAGGAAATGCAGCATTATGAAATATTTAAAGTTGCTGTACCTAATAATTCCAAATTAATGGTAATTGAGATCGCTTTCCGTTCATTTCATCTTTTTAAATTTAGAATTTTTTAGAAACCATTCATAGAGACAATTGTATATTTTAAAACTAACCCGAAGCAAAGTTTCAAGATTTTGGGCTCAGCAGTAACAGAGAAATAGAAAATTTTTGAACGTTTTTTGTTTCTGCACTGTTTTATATAGCGACATTTTTAGAAATTGTTCCATTGCGAGAATTTACGTCATGATAAATATAGCCATGTCAATTTTCATGTTTATATCCCTAACAGTTCCATGTTCTTCGTTACTTAGATCATCTTTAGATCTTTTTCCGCTTTGTTTAGTCTTTCTATTTTTTAGAATTCGTTCTACAACGAGCATTTACATCTTATTAATTACTACCATGCCAAAGTTCTAGTTTCTAACCCCAACAGTATCCCAAAAATTTCAGTATTCCAAATTAATCATAGTTTAGAACCTTTCTAGAAATTTTTACGTTTATCCGTCAAATTGAAACTTTTAGAGAGCGTTCATTACGAGTATTTACATCTTAAAAGTAACTACCGCACCAAATTTAAAGTTTCTAACCCAATCAATATCGCAGAAATCACAATTTTAGAGCTTTAGCAATTTTAGAGCTTGCTCCTGCAGCGATGTAGGTTCTTGCACTGACATAAAATATTCTTTTTTTCGGAGCAGAGATGGCCACCAACATTTTTTTAAGTTGGCTATGTAGTTTCAGAGATAACACCTCACACACGTACAAGCATTAATAATATTATATACTTTATAATATTATAACGCTTTATAATATTAGCATTAGATGTACAGATACAAGAGCCATTTATCTGTTACAAACTAAAGTACCGGCGTTGCCCAGGATTTGAAGGATGTTTGTTCTGAAAAATCAATTTCAAAATTTAACATACAACACAAAACAAACATTAAAAAAAGCAGTCGAAATTTTGTTGAATGAATCATATGAAAACGCTATATAAAAATGTATAAATATATATAACAGACGCAAAAGAATACAATCCTAATCAGGTTTTTATCATACTTCAATACTTTTTTCACACTCATATGACGTTATACTATATCCACCATGCCCTTTATATTTCCAATATGACGTAATATTTTCCTCTTTCACGTGGAAACCTTGAAATAGAAAAGTTATGAAGTTATATTCACTTTCATTTAAATTCGTCAAACCATTTATTTCATTTTCATATTTCACGTGAATATCTTGCAATAGAAAAGTTATGACGTAATATTCACCTTTTTTTTAAAATTCGGCAATCTATTTATTTCATTTTCATTTTTCACGTGGAAATCTTGCAGTCGAAATTTAATTGTTCTAGTAATAATTTTATTGTGTTTTTTAATTGTTGGCAACTGCTATAACGAAAAATGTTTAAATTTGATAAGACATTGCTGTTAAATTGGTGGTTTTTTATTAATTAAAAATTAACTATAAGTTATTTCGATTCCGGATTACTTTAGTTGTCTCGGCCACGTTTTAATACACATGTACGTATCTCTTCACAATTTTGGCTTCCAAATTGTGGATTTTTTATAGAATTACAAACAGACAGATAGACAACTTTTCATTTTTATATATCTCTCTATTCTATAAAAAGTAACTAACGCTGTCACCGCCGCCGCCGGTTTTGAATTTTTTGTGACCGGAGGTCTTTCTTCGTTAATATTAAGAAAACTATTGCATACAAATATATGAAAATCGGTGGTATTATAGCGAAATGATTGATCAACACACTAATGCATACAGTTTTCAAATCGAAGAATTATTTAAAGAGATATTTAATGCTAAAGTTGGACAAAATCGTTCCATTAAAAAAAAATTATAAGAGCAAAAGCTATACATGGGAATTTAATCATTTTTAGATCATTTTATTCAATAGAAGATCCCGGTCTGCAGATTTCATTATTTTTTTTTTTAATTTGACTCATTTTTTGAGGTTTTATTTCTATTTTAAATTCAAATATTCAGCATTTTGACAGATATTTTTTACATATTTTAGAAAATGGTATTAATTTAAACTGTTGCCAACTGTATAAACAAACGCAAACAATAATGTTTGCTTCAAATAAAAAAAATATTTACACGTTACTATTATAAACAGAAAAAACCCTTCAAATTAGAATTAAATAATTAGGTATAAAAAGCAGGCACTTATTGGAATTTACGCCATAAAAACTATATTTACATGTGAATTTTAAAAGAGAAAGGATATTGTAAAATAAATTCATTAACATGCATTAGAGATCTGAAATAGAACAAATTAAGTCACATTACACTTATTATGCAAAATGAACAAAAAATAATATTGCAAAACAGTTTAAATTTAAAAATTGCGCGAGACAAAATATTAGAGGTTAAATATTAGATTTTTTCAAAATTTTATTATTTGTCGTTTCATGTGAGGTTTTCAGATATAAGTATACAAAATGTCATGTCTCCAACTTAATTAGGGGCTGAGTTAGAAAAATTGCTTAAAATACACAAGTTAGAGCCCAGAGTGTTAAATAATAGACTTTTTCAAAATTTTATTATTTCTCGTTTGATGTGAGGTGTTCAGCTATAAGTATGCAAAATGTCACGTCTCCAACTTAATTAGTAGCCGAGTTAAAAAAAATGCTTAAAATACAGAAGTTAGAGACCGGAGAGTTAAATATGACTTTTTCAAAATGTTATGATTTATCGTGTTATCGCAAGTGTTCAGCTATAAGTATGCAAAATTTCATGTCTCCAACTTAATTAGGGGCTAAGTTAGAAAAATTGCTTAAAATACAGAAGTTAGAGCCTGGAGGGTTAAATATGACTTTTTCAAAATTTTATGATTTATCGTGTTATCGCAAGTGTTCAGCTATAAGTATGCAAACTTTCAAGTCTCCAACTTAGTTAAGGGATGAGTTAGAAAAATTGCTTAAAACACATAAGTTAGAGCCCAAAGGGTTAAATATCAGTCATTTTTCAAAATTTTATTATTTGTCGTTTGATGTGAAGATTTCAGCTATAGGTATGCGAAATTTCATGTCTCCAACTTAATTAGGGGCTGAGTTAGAAAAAGTTGTTTAAAATACATAAGTTAGAGCCCATAGGGTTAAATATTAGACTTTTTAAAAAATTTATTATTTGTCGTTTGATGTGAGGTGTTCAACTATAAGTATGCAAATTTTCAAGTCTCCGACATATATAGTTTCTGAGAACGGGCTCTCTGACAGACGGACAAACAGACAGAGGAGTGAGACAGGTAGGCTTTCGTTAGATGAACGAAACTCTAAAAACATGCTGCGGATGACTGTAACAACATCCTAAAATTACATTACCATCAGCGATCTACCAATCCCGAATTTAGTTTATATTCGTTTCATATATTCTTATTCTTTTGTGCGGCCCTGTAAAATAATTATCAATATTATATACAGTAAAACCTCTGAATAGCGGACACCCCGAGAATGCAGAATTTGTCCTCTATTTAGAGGTGACCGCTACTGAGAGTAAAACATGTACAGTTATTTAAGAGTTGGTAATCGAAAAAATGTCCGCTAAATAGAGGTATCCGCTAATCGGGTGTGTCCGGTATGGAGGTTTTACCAGTAAAACTTCTGAATAGCGAACACCTCGGGAGGGCAGAATTTGTCCTCTATTTGGAGGTGTCCGCTACTGAGAGTAAAAAATGTACAGTTATTTAAGGGTTGGTAATCGAAAAAATGCCCGCTAAATAGAGGTGTCCACTAATCGGGTGTGTCCGTTATGGAGGTTTTACTGCATAATAATATCATCCTTTACAAGAAAATAGCATGCTGTATGATAGACAGACAGACATCCAGAGAAAGATAACCTCCCGGATCAATAAACACTCATGTCTTTTCTTTTAATCATCCACAATTGTATGTCATACAACATGCCAGATTTTATACAACAGGCTAAAAACGGTCACCGTGGTACGGAATACTGTATTATTATTTGTTTGCCCACCAAAACTGGTTGCCACGGGTTGTTGCAAGGTTTGTGATAACGTGGTTGAAACTGATCTATTCAATATTACTGCGTGCGTATTTTTTTTTATTTGCTCCATGTGTTCAAACCAGTTGTCTCCGAAAACATCAACCGGTGAAAGTGACGCACACCAAATTTCTGTGACGTATGCAGATAAATTGTGCTTTTTTAAGAGTTTTTTCTATATAATTTTTAAACGGTTTGGAACTTATTTTTCATAGTAGGTGCATTCAGTAGGCGACGTTCATAGGTACCTTCTGGTGCAATCAGAAACGAAATCCGACAAATATTTTTTGAGTTATGCTTGACGAAAGGTTTTTATTAGGCTTTTTTTTTAGTAGGACATGGCGTTAATATCCATCGTAGTAGTAAAGTGTCCGGACAGTAATATTTCGCTGAGTATTAGCCTTCGCTTCGCTCAGACAATTATATGTATTTATTCAGGTTTGAGAAAAATATTTTTTCTCTTTCAGGTTCACATATTTTTGGAATAAAAAATGTGGTCTTTTGTCTTCTAAATTGTGAATGTACAAAGTTCGCTATAAACTTTTTAACAGCACTGAGAAGAAGAGAGTGTGTTTCCATTTCGATTGAAAAAACGCTAAGTTTTGGAATCGCGGAGGTACGTATAGAATGTGCGTATTCCAAAATCTTTACATAATTATATGTATTTACTCAGGTTTGATCAAAATATTTTTTTTTCTTTCAGGTTCACATATTTTTGGAGTAAAGAATGTGGTCATCTAAATTGTGGATATATACAGCTTGTTAAGCCTTTTTTAACAACAATGATAAGAAGATAATAATGATTCGGTTTCGAATGAAGAAAGCGCTAAGATTTGGAATCACGGAGGTACGTTTAGGATATGCGTATTCTCAAACCTTACATAATATTATTTATTCTGGTTTAAGATAAATATTTTTTCTCTTTCAGGTTCACAGATTTATGGATTAAAGATTGTGGCCCATCTTCTACTATATTGTAGATGTAGAGAGGTATAGTTGTATATTCTAAAACCTTTACATAATAATATTTATTTATTCAGTTTTGATAAAAAAAATTCATGTTCACATATTTAGGAAGGAAAGTATGTGGTTCTTCAAATTTTAAACAATGGATGTGCAGCAATCGTTCAGCATTTCATAGCAATAATAAAAGAGAAGAAGTTAAATCTTTTCCTCTACAAAGAAACCCAGTTATGGTATCTCAGAAGTAAATATAGACTGAGGATATTCTCAAACATTTACATAAAATTATATATTTATTTAGGTTTGTGATAATTTTTTTTTCTTTTTCCGGTTCACATATTTATGGATTAAAGAATGCGGCTCTTCGTCTTCTATACCGTAGATGTACAGAGTTACAATTCTATATTCTAAAACCTTTACATAATAATATGTATTTATTCAGGTTTGATTGAAAAAAATCATGTTCACATATTAAGGAAGGAAAGTCTGCGGTGCTTCGAATTTTAAACAATAGATGTGCACGCAGCACTCAGTTAGCATTTCTAAGCAATATTAAAAGAGAAGAAGTTAAATCGTTTCGCCTACAAAGAAATCCAAGTTATGTAATCTCGGAAGTAAATATAGACTGTGGGTATTCTCAAACATTTACATAAAATTATATATAAATTTAGGTTTGTGATAAATATTTTTTCTTTTTCAGGTTCACATACTTACGAATTAAAGAATGTGGCTCTTCGTCTTGTATATTGTAGATGTACAGAGTTAGCTAAGATTTTTTCTACAACAATGTAAAATAGAGAACAATAAATCATTTTCTAATGAAGAAAACGATAAGTTTTGGAATCGCGGAGGTACGTATGGAATGTGCGTATTCTCAAACTTTTACCTAATAATACGTATTTACTTTTTCTTTACAGGTTCACATAATTATGGTGAAATGATTGTGGGCCTTCATATTCTATCTTGTGGATGTACAGTCGTGGAAATAAGTAAACACCCCCTTCTAACTCCTGAACAAATTATCGTAGAATAAAGTAACTGGTACCGAACGATTGGACATAAAGTCTACTTATAAATGATATAGATAAAATTTACTTAGGGGGCCATCTACATATTAAAACGAACCATAACTTTGTTTTTTTTTCAATAGGAGTACACAATTCTGACAGCATAAATGAACTACACCTTATAGCCTAAAAATAAATTTTTATGCAATTAGTACCATAAGTTTCTGAGAAATTAGTTATTTTAAAACGAGCGTATTTTAAGGGCTGTATCCAAATTGAAGTTCGAATTCGATTTTTAACCGAGAGAGCCCCGACCTTGATCAAGGTACCTGGAGTTAATGAAGCCTGCTAAATTACAGGACAGCAGAAGAAATTTCAAAGTATCTAGTAACATATATTATAGACGGCCCCTTAAACCAACGTTTTGTCGTTTGGATTTCCATAAAGCAGGACTTAATAAATCTAAATCCATCAAAAAAATTGTAGGTTTCAATTCATAATTTTTTCGAATATTAATTTCATAATTCATAATTCATATCCTAAAATTATAAAAATTGTAAATTCAGCGTATTTATGTTTGGGTATATTAGTATTATTGCTACACAAAAAATTAGCACATTGGGAGAATAATTTCTGGAGATATAAATAAAAATATGAAAATATAATTTAACATTAGAAGCACTAAATTTTGAATGTTTATAATTCAAAAACTTATCATTGAAATGACTTGAAATTCGGGGTCTAGGCATAGTTTGAACCGAAGATTTGAAATATCTCGTTAAAATTCGGTATTGCCATTGAAAAAAATGAAGTTTGGATTCGTTTTTATATGTAGATGGCCTCCTAAGCAAATTTTATATACATCATTTAAAAGTAGACTTTATTTCCAATCGTCCGGTACCAGTAACTTTCGTCTACGATAATTTGTTGAGGAGTTAGTAGGGGGTGTTTACTTTTTTTCCCGGGACTCTACAAAGCTCGTTAAGCATTTTTCAACAGAAATGATAAGAAGTGGACAGTGGGTCCGTTTGGAATGAAGAAAACGCTATGTTTTGGAATCGCGGAGGTACCTATAGAATGTTCATATTCATAAACCTTTACGTAATAATATGTATTTATTCAAATTTGAGAAAATATATGTTTTTCTTTTTCTCGTTCACATACATAAGAAGTAAAGAATGTGGCTCTTCGTCTTCTAAATTGTATGCAACAATTTAGAAACTAAGCATTGTCAACAACAATGATAAAAAATCCCTGCCGGCCCGGCCTACAGGCAGAGGTAGATTTCGAAGTCAAATATATTAATTTCACAAACAAAAACTAAATCATGATTAGAGATAAATCCACTTTAACAATTTTATCTGGCCCCTTTTGACGAGTTTTTATTTCATTTTTATATAATAGCTGGTTTTATTAGAACCATGTTAGGGCGGTATTCAAAAAAATGCTTTTCCACGCTCAACAACTCGAAATTTTCTGGTATAATTCCAGGTTCATTTTTAATTAAAAAAAATATGAAACTTGCTGACGGGATTTTTGAAGAGATTTATAAGCGACCTGTGTTTTTATTTTTTGTTCAATTAATTAAAACTTGATATATAAACAATTATTTTCTCAGAAGGACAGTATTTTTCGTTTCTTACATAATCGCTTCGGGAAATTCCGTTCAAAATGCCTACTTTGACATCATTTTTTTTTAAATATATTCTGCCTCTTTCAAAAAACCGATCATTACGGTACATTATATAGTTTCTGAATAAGAGAATCTACCAATTAAATGCGTTTGAGAGCAAAAATGGATTTAAAAAGGAGTCAGGAAATAAGCAGTTTGGATTTGAGTGCATCCCTAATAATGATTTTTCCAACACAATCCGCTTCGGTAAATTCGGTTTAAAATGCCCTTTTTAACAGCATTTTAAAAATATATTCTGCCTCTATCAAAAAATCAACCATTACGGTACATTATATAATTTCTGAGTAAGAAAACGCACCAATTGGAAGCCTTTGAGAGCAAAAATGAATTGTAAAATGAGTCAGAAAATAAGCAGTTTGGATTTGAATACACCCTTACTAAGATGATTTTTTTCTTCAACCGCTATGTATTTTTAATTTGTTTTTGCTGTAAGAATTGGTCCTATCCAAAACCTGTCTATATAGATGTTGTAGACAATATTAAGAAGATATATGATAAATTCATGGGGATTTTATATCTTTTGAATTAACGGAGTTATGGATTTTTTTCTTCTTCAAACCCCCTTTTTGTTTTCGTTTTTAATTTTTTTTGCGGTACGAATTGGCCCTATCAAAAACTTGTGAATACAAAAGTTGTAGATAATGTTAAGGAAATTTATAATAATATTAATTGAATTTTCTATCTTGAGAATTGACGAAGTTATGAATTTTTTTCTCCCAAAAACCCTATTTTTTGTGCCCCTTGAGCCCATTTTTAACTTTATCAAAAATCTGTGATACATAAATTTTTGGCCCTATTTATAGAAGTAATAAAAACTTTAAACTGATTTGATATGTACAAAAATTAAGAAGTTAGGGGGGGGGGGTTCTGTTTTCACAAAACGTCTCCCTATTTCCATCCCCTTGGTCCGATTTTTCCCATTAACGAACTTGACCGAGATTTTATGCCCATTGATTTTATGTATCAGTTTGGAAGAGATTGGTGCAGAATTACGAAAGTTATCGTGTCCAGAAGAAAGTGATATATATATATAGAGATAGATAGATAGATAGATAGATAGATAAAGTTTTTTACTGTGGGTGGTTTTGGGTTCTAGGGGTTTTTACTACATTTAGGCTGGCCAGAGTCGAAACATATTAAGCGAGTGAAATAGTAAAATTGGAAAGAAATAATGCATTAAGAAAAATGACATAGTCATTCTGTAGCATTTCAACAATCGAGTACTGAACTGCAATTTGGATACAGCCCCTAAAATAGACACAATTTAAAATGATTAATTTCTCGTAAACTAATCATACGAATTTCATGCAATTTGGATTTAGGCTAATTGAAGGGTGAAGAATCTATTTATAGTGTCAAACTTGGTTATTGCTATTGAAAAAAATAAAGTTTGGGTTAGTTTTGTTATGTATATGGCCCCTGAAGCAAATTTTATATACATCACTGAAAAGTAGATTTCAACGTAGTTTATTTCAACTCGTTTGATACCAGTAACTTTCTTCTAGAAAAATTTGTTGCAGAGTTAATAGGGGTTTTTACTTTTTTTTTTTTTCTACGACTGTACATAGATTGTTTAGAATTTCTGAACTGCAATGATAAGATCGGGAAGTGATTAAGGACCTTTTTCAGAAAAAGCTAAGTTCTCTAATATTGGAGGTAGGTATTGAATGTGCGTATTCTTAAACCTATATATATATCTCTATCTCTAAGTACAATTTTTAGGTTTCAGAAAGACATTTTCTCCTTTTTTAGATTTTTATTTTTATGGAGAGAAAATGTGGCTTATGGAATTCTAAAAAATGAATGTACAGAGACCGTTCAGTAACGACAATCATAACAAAGTAGCAGAGATCTCGCTCCATTAAAAGAATACCAAGTTTTCGAAACTCGGAATTGCATATAGGATATGTGTATTCTCAAACCTTTACATAATATATATTACGTATTTTTTCACTTTTGAGAAATATCTATTTTTTTCTTTTTCAGGTTCATATATCTACGGTTGAAAGTATGTGGTCCTCGAATTTTAAACTATGGATTTACTGTTGGTTTTGTTTGAAGATAAAGACGTGCTTTTGATTCTCTGTGGTAGGTAAGACAGCACATTTTCTTAAACCTTTACATAATATTATGTATTTACTCAGCTTTGATAATTTTTTGCTTTTTCAAGTTCCTATATTTATGGTGGAAATTATGCAGTTCTTTGACGCTTGAACTGTACATGTGTAGTGTCAGCTGAATATATTGCAGCAACAAAGATAAGAGGGGTGCAGTCAGTTTGAAGAAAATGAAAAAGCTTCTACTCTTGTTGTTGCGTACCGACAATGCGTATTCTCAAACTAACTTATACGTAATAGTATGTATGTATACAGGTTTAAGAAACATTTATTTTTCCTTTCCAAATTCACATGTATGTGGAGCAAAGTATGGTGCCCTTTGATGTTTAAACTTCCAGCAAGAGTTCCGTATATCCTAATAACAATGATTAGGATATAGTAAAATGTTGGATCCGGTTGAAGAAAACACAAAGCATTTTAAATTTCGGAAGTACATATTGACAGGACGTATTCTCAAACCTTTACATAATACTGTGTATATAATTAGGTTTAGAAATACATTTCTTTAGGTTTTCATATTTAATTCTTTGACGCCTGAACTGTATGTCGGCTCCGGATCCTTCTCAAAATATATAACCAGCAGCATAGAAAAGAGGGTGGCGGGGATAATTCCGTTTAGACCGAATGAAAAAGCACCAAGCTTTCGATTCTCTGAAGTACGCATTGTATATTTTCAAACGTGTACATATTATTATGTATTTATACATGTTTGAAAAATATAATTATTATTATTTTCAAGGTTAACATGTTTACGGTGGAAAATATGTTGCTCTTTGATGCTTATTCTGTGCAAGTCAAGAAAGCTCAGTATTTTCTAGCAACAGTGATAAGAAGGAGTTAAAGAGTTCATATCTATCGGAGACCCATACCGAACCGGAACCGAATTGTTCTTTTTTTATTATCCTTATCTATTTTATTCGTTTTCTTCTCATTACTTCATTCTTTCTTTATTCTCATTAGACTAGAGCCAGCACGAACAAAGCTGGACAATTTTGCTAGTTTATAATAATATGTATTTTGAACAAAATTGTATTTTTGTAAACGTGTGGACCGATTTTTTCGAGGTTAACTTATAAGCAACTTTACTATATACTTGTCTAAATCTGAAACTTTAGTTCTATAATTTCTGTCACTGGATATACCGACTATTATTACAGTATACCTTTAAAAAAAATGTCTTACCAGTACAAGAGAAGAAGCAAGATTGAAAATTAGAAGTGATAGAAAGGGGCAAAATAGCAGAATAGTTGTAAGGAAACAGTCAATTGAATAGCAGAACCTAAAAAAGTCCTTCCGGCCAGTGCCGGGAGGAAGAGGTAGCTTTCATAATCCTTATTTAAAAAAAGCCAACTTATATCATGCAAACACACGAAGCTCAATTTAGTGGAAACCGAATATAGGAGATTCAATACTATTTTTTATCAATATAATGAATGAGAATTTCGCGAAATTAGTCAGCTTTATCCAAGCTGCTTTTCTCTAAAGTAACTTATATTTGGCTGCCAAATTCGGCAATTTCTTAAAGTGCCTGTCATTTTAAGACAACATGGTGGATGAGGCTAAGCAGTGAACTTGGTCGAGACCTTAGTAATTGTTGTGCACATGCTCACTCACATCGGAATCGGTTAATATATAGGAGTGCTGTCGCATGCAAAAAGTCAGATTTTTCAAAATGTCACCCACAATAGAAATTGAAACTGCTATATCTGAGCCATTTTTTAAGGTAAAGACAAACAAAAAATGCTCCTGAATCCTTATATCAAGATCAAATACTTAAGAAAGAAACCTTTTTCTATTTCTAATCTTTTTGCACCTCACTTTAAATATATATATTTTTTTTTTAATTTAATGGCCGCCATTTTGAAACAAGATGGCTGATGAATCTGGCCAGCGAACTTGGTCGAGGTGTTGATGTATACTATCCACATGCCTTCTTACATCGAAATAGGCGAATACGTGTGTTATCGCGTGACAAATACAAGATCGTTTCAGAATGTTAGCCATGCTAGAAACTCAAAGTGCTATAAATCAACCATTTTTTAAGATATCAACAAAAGAACAAATTTTCAGAAACAAAAACTGCTCCGGAATCTTTTTATCAAGGCCAAAACATAAAAAAATCTTTTTCATTTTCCAATTTTTTAATACCTCATTTTGAATTTTAAATTTAATTTTTTTTAAATGGCAACCCTTTTGAAACAAGATGGCGAAGGAAGCTGGCCAACGAACTCGGTCGAGACATTGGTATGTACTATGTACAGACCAAGTTACATCCAAATAGGTTCATAAATACGCCTGTTATCGCGTGACAAAAATCAGGTCGTTTTAAAATGTCAGCCACAAGAAAAATTCAAAATGCTATTACTCAGCCATTTTTTTTTAGATATAGACGAAAGAAAAACTGTTCCGGAATCTTTGTATTAAGGTCAAACACATACAAAAAAAATCTTTTTCATTTTCCAATTTTTTGGTATCTCATTTAAATTTTTTTATTTTTTTATTTTTTTAAATGGCCGCCATTTTGAAACAAGATGGCGGATGAAGCTGGCCAACGAACTCGGTCGAGATATTTGTATGTACTATGTACACACCAAGGTACATCCAAGTCGGTTCATAAATACGCCAGTTATTACGTGAGAAAAATCAGGACGTTTCAAAATGTCAGCCACGCTAGAAATTCAAAATGCTATAACTCAGCCATTTCTTAAGATATAGACGAAACAAAAACTGCTCCCGAATCTTTTTATCAAGGTCAAACACATAAGAAGAAAATATTTTTTCAATTTTCAATTTTTGGTACCACATTTCAAATTTAAATTTTTCTTAAAAATTTAAATGGCCGCCATTTTTAAACAAAATGGCGGGTGAAGCTGGCCA
The DNA here is from genome assembly GCA_963932465.1 of Maratus speciosus. Lineage (NCBI taxonomy): Eukaryota > Metazoa > Arthropoda > Arachnida > Araneae > Salticidae > Maratus > Maratus speciosus. Next base: position 507,721,028 of record OZ010786.1, on the reverse strand, counting down.
ACGAACCCGGTCGAGACATTGGTATGTACTATGTATAAATGAAGTTACATCCAAATCGGTTCATAAATACGCATTTTATCGCGTGACAAAATTCAGGACGTTTCAAAATGTCAGCCACGCTAGAAATTCAAAATGCTATAACTCAGCCATTTTTTAAGATATAGACGAAACAAAAACTGCTCCGAAATCTTTATATAACGGTCAAATACATAAGAAAAAAATATTTTTCCATTTTCAATTTTTTGGTACCAAATTTCAAATTAAAAATTTTTAAAAACATTTTAAATGGCCGCCATTTTGAAACAAAATGGCGGATGAAGCTGGCCAACGAACTCGGTCCAGAGATTGGTATGTACTACGTACATACCGAATTACATCCAAATCGGTTCATAAATACGCCTTTTATCGCGTGACAAAATTCAGGACGTTTCAAAATGTCAGCCACGCTAGAAATTCAAAATGCTATAACTCAGCCATTTTTTAAGATATAGACGAAACAAAAACTGCTCCGGAATCTTTGTATAAAGGTCAAATACATAAGAAAAAAATATTTTTCCATTTTTAATTTTTTGGTACCACATTTCAAGTTTTAAATTTTTTTAAAAATTTAAAATGGCCGCCATTTTGAAACAAAACGGCGGATGAAGCTGGCCAACGAACTCGGTCGAGACATTGGTATGTACTATGTACACACCGAATTACATCGAAATCGGTTCATAATTACGGGAGTTACAGTGTGACATAGGTCATATATATATATATATATATATATATATATATATATATATATATATATATATATATCAATTTTGAACGGAGGGTGGTTTCGGGGTCTGGGGGTCATGATCGATGAAAATATACCAAAATTTTTTGAAATCGCTTTCCTCCGAACGGCTGCAATAGGTAGCTTTTTTGTAAAGAAAGCTACCTAAAAATGAATAGTTAGAACAGTACTTATCCGACGTTTCAAAGTAGGTAAGAGAAGAAAATGTAAATTATAATAATAGTCAGAAATGCAGTTAGTATTAAGAATAACTTTGGCATTTTGGAATTTTAAAAAAATGAAGCATTTAAATAAATTCAACTGTCGTTTTTACATTTAAAATAATAAAATTGTATGTAAAACTAATCATGTTATCGAAATTCTAACTATTTTAATCGTGATGTCATTTTTAACGAAAAAGATTAGAACATTCTATGATGTTTAGAGAAACTCGTGTTCAGCGTAATTAAATAAATTATCTACTGTGTAGAACTTCCATTTTACGTAATGCTTTTTTAGTAAGTTTTATTATTATTGTTCCTTTAATTGTAAATTTGCTTTCTGTGTTTTATTTTCTTTTAGTTAAATGCTTTTTAGCTTACAGGCTTTCAAAGCCGCAGAGCTAATGTGCCCATCGGGTCTGTATATATGTACGTATGTGCATATGTACGTATGTATGTACGTACGTATGAATGTATGTACGTACGTAACGCGATAACTCTTGATAGAAATATCCGATTTGCTTCAATTTTTTTTCTAGGTTCATTCTGATAAGGCGCTTCCCTGATTAGTTTTGGGGGTTCATTGGTTAAGCATAAAAGGGGGAACGGGGGGCTAATTCCCCCTTAACTTAGATAAATGGGCTTTTCATGCAGAATTATCAGATTTTCTTCTAATTTGGTATATCGGTTAATTCTGATAAGTTGCTTCCCTGATTATATTTGAAGATTCATTGTTTAAGTCTAAATGGGGGGGGGGGAGAACAGGGAGCTAATACAGCCCCTTAATTTAGATAAATAGGTTTTTCTATCCGATTCGCCTCAATTTTAGTATGCCGGATTATTCTGATAAGGCGCTTACCTGATTAGATTTGGAAGTTCATTGGTTAAATATAAAGGGAGAAACGGGGAGCTAATACCCCACTTAATTTAGATAAATAGGTTTTTCTATTCGCTTTGCTTCAAATTTGGTAAACCGGTTTATTTTAGTAAGCCGCTTCCCTAATGACATTTGGAGGCTCATTGGTGAATTATAAAGAAGGAAAACGGGCGGGCTAATCCCCCCTTAATTTATTTTTCGAGGGGCATTATTCTTTGAAATAAGAGTATAATATTCAATTAGTGTGAATAGCCTGTGAGCTCAATGCCATCAGTTTAACTGGACACTTTCCTTTTTTATTCTTTTATTTGTGTAATCACGTGTGTCATATATTTATCTACTTATCTACTTATATACTTTATTTATGTATTTACAATGTAATTATTTCGGTAATTTTTATTTATTTGTATTATAAATTTTCATTTTCTAATGTTTGTTTTTTAAATTTCTTTTTCATTAAATAATCTTGTATTTGAATTTTTGTAATTGCATGAATTTTTACATCGCTGACGAGGCGTAAAACCAACAGAGTGAAAAAGTGTCCAAGCCAGGATTTGAACCCGGGTCATTGGTATATCTATACTACTGACTCGGGTTTTATTTCTTTCGCAAACTAAAAAAATATCGTTTAAAGAAAAATTTTTTTTTCAAACTCACTCTACCGACACTCCTTTTTTATGCATACTTTAAAATTATTTATCCGATTTCGGCATCCAAATACAGAAAAACAAATAGCATACATTTACTAAGGGTATATTTAAATTTAAAATGATATCCGTGGTTTTAAATATATTATCATTTACCCTTTGAAAAAAATAATTGACTCGGAGTCAATACACTCTTTATTCTAAGGAGAAAGAAACTCCATATCGATATTTTACCACATTTTCTTACTAAGTGTATGGACGCATAATTTATATCAGAACTAAATGTTTCAAAACGATTGCATAAATCCAAGTATTTGAAACTAATTAAAATCTGCTCCGCTGTTCGATTGATTTGATCGTGAATCTGCAAGTGGCTTTTGCATTCGAGGTGAAATGAAAACAAATTTGAAGAACATTTCTTTTACAGGTAAATATCCGTGTTTTGCCCAATAAAACAAAATATTTCTATAACCTAAAAATATAAAAATCATACAAATTATACAAATTCAAGTGTGTACGCTGCCAGTGGCAATGGGACCCCAAGCATTCGGATCGTTCGGAAAGATTTTCGTTTAAATATGTAAAATGGTTCAATTAACTGATTTTAGATATATGTAAGGTTATTATCAAGGGGCCGAGCAGCGCCGCACAGTGTGAAATTTTGCGAATCTAGCGGGTCAAAATTCAATTCATGAAAATTATTGATATTAAAGTAATAAAATTGATCTTACGATAAAATGGTTTTGTATTATGAAATAATATATCTTTAAGATTTACATTGTACAAATTTACGTCATTGTTATTCCGTCATCATAATCATTATAAACAGATGTTTTATCATTTTCATACGTTTCATTTGCGTGGTGTTATGGTATTCAGTGCAGATTTTTAAAAATGTAGCACATATTTATTTTCAACAAGAGGAGTTTTCTTGTATTCAAAAAGTAGTAATTAATTAATTACATGTTGCTGTAGTTACCAGTGTTATCATAAAGTGAATCACTGTCATTTTTGGTTGTTTGCTATTCTTTTATTATTTGTATATTCAGTGACCGTATAAATGTTAAAACATCACGGTGAATTACAGCCGCTCTATAGTTTTATTAAAATGTTAATGTCATTATTTTTAATTCTTAAGGGAAGATATATTTATCTGGTATCCACATGTCATGTAAAATTGTATAAAATCTCTCAATAAGAGCTTATCAACACCTGTTATGTTAGCGGCCACAGCAGCATCCTTAAAAAATCTTCTTTATCTAGTGCCTACATTGCTATTATCTTGTCCTTGTTTTGGAGTTCTTAATAATAATTCCATTTTAAGTCTAAATCTTTCAATTATATTTTTTTTTCTTTCTGCGATACTTTCTTTTTCTTCAGATTTTCGGAACTGCTATTTCTATACATCAAATCTATAACCAATATGTAAGAGGTATTCCATAAATCTTAATTGGGCCGATAAGTCCAAGAAAACCTGTGAGCATTATTCGTATATTATCGAATCATTTTTAAGTTATTCATCTCCTAGGATTTTCCGTTACAGACATTGCATTTTTAAGTTGCTTTATTGAAGATAGAATTCTGCACATTGTACTACCTACTACTGTGACTTCAAATTTGTGCTCTATGTCATACGTCTGAAAATTGAATTCTACTATAGTGTGCAAGAGGTGTAAAGATTTAATTTCTGACAATTTCAAATTCTTCTGTTATTGACTGATCAGTTTCCATGATGAACTTAAACTTTATGGATCTAGAGTAAGACTTAGATGACGGGTGTTGGCTTAGCCATTATAAAATTTTTGATTTTCTTCATTACAGCCCTTTTTTATATGACGAGTATCCTGTTTTTTGAACGATTTTTTTTTTAATCTCATTGCTCTTTAGAGGCTTTAAAGATATATTTTTAACACACCCATAGCATCCTTTTTTTCTAGATTTTCTCAGTTTCAAACACGTGGCGCGTGGTTATTCATTTGTGTTTCGGGAATAACGAATGCACCTTTTGTCTTTTGATTTCGGTCCACTTAAATAAAAAAATTTGTTTGGTTGACCAACCTTTTTCTGGTATTAATTATTGCTAATGCCCTGCAAATATATTTTTTGTTAATATTCGAATCTGACCATCTCTTATTTTACCTCAAAAAACGTTCTTTAAGCGATGGCGGTTTCTCCATTTGATTACTGCCAATTATAAAAGAATGGATCAGCCGCTTTATCTGGTCTGACATAACAGATGAGCAATGTTGAAGATTATAATTGTTTAATACATAGTCTATCAGGGTATTTTTCGAATTAACACGGTAAGATTCATGTCCAGTAACATAATTTTACAAGATCTCATATAACTCTCTTTTCGAAATTTACAGTTCCGTACCTGAAAAAAAATTACTTATATTCAAGAGTTGCAAATAGTTGCGGATGAAATTGATTTATTTTATATCTATATGCATACATAATTACAAAAATATTATATTACAATGCACCGGCATGAACAAAAGTTTTGGCAGATTTTTTAAAATTTATCATATGCTATTAAATTTGCAAATCATTTTTATATTGACTTAAAAAATATTTTTTAAATATAACACTTCTAAATAACTATTGTAAAATACAAAGTATCTACATTGTTGTAAATATTCCATACTATCATAAAAAATATTTACAAAATAAGTACGTTTTTACCCTAAAATATCAATGGCAATTCAAACTACAGCAATCGCCATTCTAAAAAGTTTAAAAGAAAATTTGGTTTTTGAGCCGATTTTTGAGGAGTTAGGCTGCTATCACTTCACATTTTTTTCTCTAATGTGTTAGATGTTATTTGAAATGTATAAAAGTGAAATTACTGCAAGTCGATTTTTGGGCTTTTTTCCAGCTAGATGTGCAAAATCTTACACTGTGCGCCGGACAGGTCGCCTAGTGTTAAATAAAATTAATGGTCTACTAAAGAAGACCATTTGACAAGATGTTGAGCAGTTTCATTTTCTGTTATTCGAAGTGAACTATCTATAAATTTTCAGCAAACAGAAATAAATGCGATAGAAAGTAACTAATATATATGGGTGTATCTAGCAGATTTATTTTATGAAAAATAGACAAAAAAAAGAGGATTAATCTTTATACAATTAATGCGTTGGTATAATTTTTTTTATTTTCTCTTCAAAAATGTCTTCCTGGCGAACAACATACAAAATAGATCTTAATATATATATATATATATATATATATATATATATATATATATATATATATACTGTACATATATATTTCAAACACAGTTTTGCTAAAAATAAAGAACACAGATACAATAATATTGTTGTCAATTAATTCTCTTATTAGAAAGCAAACATGTGCTATACAATCTCGTTTTCGTCCAAATTAGCAATTAAACTTTGAAAGAGAAGTACTTATTAGTAATACCCTTTGAATGATTTCTTTTAAGTAAAATTAATTGGTAACAGAAATGTTCGCCCAAATTGCTAAAACTGATTATTCGTTATTAGAAATGAATTATCTATAAATTTTAAGGAAGTTAAAATAAAGGAAACAGAAAATTACGATTGTGAGCTTTTCAGCTTTGTTTAATGAAGGTACGATAGCAAACAAATACAACTATTGATTTTTCATCTACTCTTTACAAAATACGTCTTTCCATAAGATACAAAATAGATCATAAATTAATCGAAAGTGTGCCAATTCACATAATTAAAAGTAGTAATAATATTAAGAAACGAAAATGAAAGTTTTGATGGTATTGTTGTACATTTCCCCCATCATAATGTGATTATCTTTGATTGAGCCATGTGAATGTAAATAAAACCTTTCAGAAATCTTATCTCATATGCCTAATGGTAATCAATATACAGGATACCCTGATACAAGATACCCTGTTTGGTCCTACATAGAGTCCTTTCTGGCATACAGATATAGATCAAACTCGGTATATATGTTATATGGACCATGGGAAAAAGAAGTCCGAAATAAAAAAAATATTAGTTCATATTTCGAACAACAGATGGCGGTTTTCATCTACGGGAAAAGACGTTATGCAAATTTGGTGCAGTTTAAAAAGCCAGTAGTTGCTGCCGTAAAGTCATTCTGCACCATGCCGTTAGAGAAGAACGAGTGTTACTGGTAAAGTTGTTTTAACAGGTAAGTTGTAATTTGTCAACTGCACTGCGAGAATATCGACTTTGAAAGGCTTACGAAAAAGACTAATGTCGAGGAAGGCTTTGAAAGATATGATGACTAAATTCGAAGGGACTGGGGAGTTGAGTATGCTGCAGGGAAGAGGAGGGAAACAGATTTCAACGGAATCTGCCGAAGAAGTCGCTCTTGCCGTGGTCGATAGAGAGTCCGATTACCAATATTCGTTAACAAGTGCTCGAGCGGTCTCACGTGATTTGTCACTCCCTTGGTCTACAGTACAAAATGTTCTTCGATCTATTGAAAAGTGGTATGCATACAAGATTCACGTTGTGCAAGCGCTGAATCCTGCAGAAACGGACACACCAACTCAATTTGCGAGAAGATTTTGGTCAGAATAGCAGTTGACAGTGCATGGCCTTGGAACATTTTGTGTTTTGACGAGGCGTATTTTACCCTATACGGTGCAGTGAATACTCAAAACTGTTGCATATGGAGTACTGTAAGTCCTAATGCTGTGCATGAACAGTATTTGCATCGTGATTACATTACTGTATGGTGTATATTTCTGCTGATTTCATTCTGGGTACCTTTTTTTCGGAAAGCGCTTCTCAGGGTCCTAAAATATGTTCTATCACGGGTACCCGTTACTGGGACTTTCTTCAGCACCAGGTCATTCCTGCATTACAAGAACGTAAGTGTTTAGATACTACCGTCTTCATGCAAGATGATGCCCCACCTCACATAGACCGAGCAGTGACACTTCTTCGTGCCCACTTTGCAGGTGATCGGGTAATTTCGAGAAGTTTGCCGACAACCTGGCCTCCTCGTTCTCCGGACTTGAATCGCTGTGACTTCTGGTTGTTGAGATTCCTGAAAGATCGTGTCTATGGAGGAAGCATGCGAAATCTATCTGATTTTTAAAGCAAGCATAACTCGTCATGTTGCTGCGATTGATCGATTAACTCTTCGCGCTACTATTGAACACGCTTTGAACATATGATTGACGCAATTGGAATGCACATTGAACATATGCTGTGAATAAATAAAGTTTTATATTTCCAGTTTGAGGTTTTTTCTTTTCTTTTCTTTTTTTTTTTTTTCATGTGCCCCCTTCTCACCTGTTGGTCGAAATTTGAACTACTACTTTTTAATTGCAGATTTCCTTTCCCCATGGTGTATATAACGTATATACCAAGTTTCATCGATATCTGTATACCAGAATGGACTCGGCGTAGGTCTAAACAGGGTAATTTCGATTATAACCACCCTGTATATATATTATATATAGACCCTGTATATATATTTCTTTTTTGCAAGAACTGCAAATAAATTTCGCATTGGCACAGAAATTTTCTATCAACTGATCGAAAATAAATTCAATTATTGAGTAAATTGTTGGAATTCGAAAAACATATCTAAAATTATAATAATAATGTGTGTATAATATGTGCAAGTAAAGTAAACATAATTATTTAAGGGGTCTTTAATACATATTTAATAGCTCGAAGAACAATAATTCTTTTTCACATGCGGAAATAAATTAATATATTTACCTTTATCCGGCAGAACTTCTGAAAAAAAAAGGACTACATACAGAATGGTATTCGAAATAATAGATGAATCTCTTATCAAATAAAAAGTAAATAAATAATGTCAGAACAAAAATAGCTACCCATTAATCAAGTGAAAAGGTTTGATATAGCACTGGATTCGCTTGACAGTTTGGAAAATCTACAAGCCAACAACATCTAAAAATAAATGTTTTATGATACCCAGAAAGATTTCTTTTGTGGCCGGATTTTATATATTGACTCGAACAAATTAACCGACAGAACTTATTTGATACAAATAAAGGATAATTCTCGAAAACAAAATAGTACTTCAAAAATTTAAATAAAAATTTCTTCATTTATTTTTATTTGCAGGTATTTTAAACTCAGTTAATGTTGTTCCCTTGGAATAAACCAAATAAATTCAATTATATATTCTTAAGTATTTTATGCATAAAAAATTTGTAATTCTTATCGTTCACATTAAAATGTCATGCACTTCAAAAATTATTACTTCACGCAAACGTTTACTATATTCTGAATATTTTTGATTTAAACATAATTATTTTTATATTATTGATAATTTTCTATAATTTCATTTTATAAAACATTTCAACTTAGCTGAAAAGGGCTTGTGACTTCGGATAATCTGTCTGTTTTTCCATCCGTGGTCTACCTTTTGTAAATATACCTGTATTACCATGGAATTTATATACGCTAATGAGATACCACACAGTGACACCGTCGAAAGACATAGTAAAGTGACTTAGAAAGTATTATTTGTGGCATTTGTTATTTGTTTACAAGTAAATATAAAAGATTTCATATGCTTTACGCCCTATAGGTGGTAAATATTTAAAATATAAAGACGAATAATAGATGCTAGTGACGTGTGGCATTCAATTTCGGAAAGAACTACCAATGAGATTTTCTTATTCTACAGTATGCAGAATAGAGCTAGAACACACGATTAGCGAAAAAGTAGTAGTAATTCGGTAATCCATCAGGGATGAGATGTTTGAAGAAACTTGAGTTTCTAAGATTCAGCTGCATCTTATGCAAGCAATGCTTGCAAATTCAGATGACCATCCAACTTAATGAGAAATACAGATGGTTAGTAGATAGATTAGGCGGTGCTCGTCCCATCAAATGGACACTAAGTAAAAAAAGGCACCCAGAGTAACACTTTTAATATACGTTACCGTTCAACATCTTGCGCCGACCACAGAATACCGTTAGTGGAGCAAACACGATTAGAAACAGTTAGCATTGAATAAAGAGTTTCAACTACGACTGCTGGGCTAATAATATGCCATCAGGCTAACAGAACCATAGATCTAGCATGCCAATTTGCATTTGTACAATGTTATGGATATTCAGAAATTAAATGAGAAATATGAATATCAAATTCACAATATATATCTTTACTTAATAGGTGCTAAAATACAAATGTTAAAACATTTTTAAAAACAAACAAGATGTTAAAACATTGGAGTAATATGATGTTTAAAATCCGAGCGCTTTCGACTGAACCATCAGTCGTCATCAGGGAAGGTGAAAGACAACTGCTGGTTAAATACTAAAAGGCGAAACCAACGAACCACAAACAGGAGGGTGGGAAGGAAGGAAATAGAGGGGCAGCTAACCTGAAAAAGAGAGGGGGGGGCAGGGAGGATGGAAACGGTTAATCAAAACCAAATTCACCAGTTACACCTAGTATTTTAAACCAGATTCTTGGTCTATTGTAGGATAGAACGTCATTACATGTACGCTTGCCTCTTGCCAAAAATTCCAACGACTCTCTGATTATTCAAATATTATAATGTGACGCATGTGCAATGATTTTGACATCTTTAAATAGGATATTAATATCTTCAACTTGACTTAACCGGGATAGTTGAAGATATTGATATCCTATTTAAAGATGTCAAAATCATTGCACATGCATCACATTATAATATTTGTATAATCAGAGAGTCGTTGGAAATTTTGGAAAAAGGCAAGCGTACCTGTAATGACGTTCTATCCTATAATATGCCAAGAATCTGGTTTAAAATACTATGTGTAACTGGTGAATTTGGTTTTTATTAACCGTTTCCCTCCTCCCTGTCCCACCCTTCCCCCCTCTCTTTTTCAGGTTAGCTACTCCTCAATTTCCTTCCTTTCAACCCTCCTGTTTGTGGTTCGTTGGTTTCGCCCTTTGGTATTTAACGAGCAGTTGCTTTCCTCCAGAAGTGATTTCCCTGATGACGACTGATGGTTCAGTCGAAAGCGCTCGGATTTTAAACATCATATGACTCTAATGTTTTAACATCTTGATTGTTTTTAAAAATGTTTTAACATTTGTATTTTAGCACCTATTAAGTAAAGATATATATTGTGAATTTGATATTCATATTTCTCATTTATTTTATTAAGGTGAATCTGTCGTTCAACTTGAAATATAGTTTTTCTATATTTATTTATTTTATTCAGAAATTGCCAGAAGTGTATTTTCTGGGCAATGTTTGGGACCTTTTGGTAAATAAATGTAAAACGCACCCTTTCTGCATCGTAATCTGTGCAATCACTTTCATTTTCTTATGTTTTTCTGTCACACGGGTAGCAATGGAATTGCTAACTGTATAAAGTTCATTCCACAGGTCCTGGTTCGAAGAGAATTCCACTGAAATTCCCTTACTAAAATAGTTTACACAAATCTCGAATTTCAATCTCTTTCAACACCATTAGAAAACTTTTGTATGTACCAGCATACTATCCAACACAAGTATTTGATTGATTTATGGAAATTTCTAGCATATGCTTGGCATGGAATGCCTTCGAAACACTTCCGTTTTGTGGAAGGTCTACCTAATCCTGTGGCAGGTGTTAATAAGATCAGAAAAGGAGAAACACTTTCTTAATCGGTGGCACTTCATTGCAATTAATGTCTTTAAACGACCTCCTAAAAGCATCTGGATAAATTTCTGTTTGTAGGCGGTAATTGCAATACGTGCGTTTTCAATTGTCTTAAACTTTTATAAACATTTTAGTACACTTTGTTATTACATTTATCAATGCCAGCTTTTCTATTTCTTTCAAAGTTTCTCCTATGTTTTCTTATATTTTGCTCCGTTATTTGCAAATTTTTCCGAATTTATTTCGTTTCTCATAGCAGTAAAATAGCTTAAGTTTTACAAAAAATAAAATCAAATATAAAGACATTTCAAAATTTGCATGATTCATCCTCAAAATCACAGAAATTGAGTTTAATGCTTTTACAACAAATGATATCAGATAGTTATAAATACTGTGCACATGACTTCACTGTAGTGTATGACTTCAAAATTGAAGTTCAGATGTAAGTAAAATATGTACTGATACCTTAAGAAAGATTCGAAAATTCCATTCGAAAAAGGTTTAATAAATTAGAGAAAATGCATCTATTTAAGGACTCTATCGTTATCTGTAGCTTACAAGTCAAATACCTTCTTATTAAATTTGTATACCTGTCACACCCCCTGAAAAAAAATCTTCTAACGAAGCCATGAAAATAGAACTATAACGAAACAAGAAAATAAAACTATCAAATGAAACCATGAAAATAAAACTATCAAACAGAACCATTAAAATAAAACGATCTAAAGTCTAATGGAGTAAAAGAAGCAAAAATTAAATATATATATATATAAATACTGACTTACAATATATTTTTTAATACTGTATTCAGTGACATACACTATATGGCCTTTGATGATCGGACACTTTCAATTTTTGACATTTTGTCAAATATTTAAAGATACATTTGTCAGAATTTTCTGGAACTTCAGAATTATGTAGAATATGTTCGACTTCATATTTATCAACGGCGGTTTGATCAGAAGAACAATTAGGGGGCCAACAAAAAATCAAAGAAAAAGAATGTTTGAATCAAAATAATGTTTAGGATCACGCTATAAAATAAAATGCACGAAATGATCTATCGCTATATCTTACGAATATATGGATATTGCACAATATATGCATTCATTTATGGAAGAATAGAACGTATATTCATGGAGATATATCGACTTATTTAAGTTCAAAAGGGTTGTGCATGTTTTTGTTGTTGTTACTGTTTATATCATGCAGGGTTTTTTACCAAATTTTCAGAGCAGTTTCAGAAAATTTGACAAAATGTAGTAGAAATAATATAGTGCAATTGGAATGTAAATATATTAAGTATTTGATGAAATATGAGTTTTTTTTCCTGATTTGATAGTGAACTCTATGGCGCAATTCATTAAAAAAGCCAGTGATATCTCGTGAAAATTCAGAAAGATATCAGCAATATCGACTTGATGTGTTCCGTGTGACGACAAGTGCTTACATTGAACACTTGTAAGGTTGTAGGTAAAACTTTTTGGGTTGCTCTTTCATTTAATGTATTAATTATAATTTTAAGTTTTATGTAATAAATACTACCAAGCATTGAAACCCCGATATTCATTTAGAAACACCCCGTATATAACGTTTCATATTGATATACCTGTCTGAAATATCCACGTATAATGCGCACCACTCTTTTTATACCTAAAATTTTGGAAAATAGTTCCATTAAATATGGTAGTGTATTTTGAGTTCGATAAAAAATATTCCCTTTGAAATTAGAAATATGTTCATTTAATGTAGACTTAATTAAAAACAAACCTGTATGTTTCTTCATTTTAGAGGATAAAAATAATGGAAAATTTTATCTCTATTACTTTAAGCTTTTATTCGTTTTAGTACTTACTTACGTTGGAAAAGAGACAAAAGGATAAAAAGAAAGAAAGTCTTTGTAACAAGCAGCGAAATACAAAACTGACATCTCATTTCAGAAAATATCATAAAACTGTGACATGAAACAGAACGAAAAATGACCCGTTGTCGTATCTCATACTATAAGGATGAAATAGGATTGTATTTAATTCTTCTTACATAAAGAACTTTATGCCACGTAAATAGATCAGTTAAGTAAGTAAAAAAATTTCGGTATATTTCAAGGGAAAAAATATAAGTGTTTTATTTAGTAAATCAATACAAATTATATTATTTGGCTGTCAAATTTTTTTTGTAAAGATTTTTGATGAGCTAATTTTAAAATACCTTAGAGGAAAAATTACTTGCTGATTAAGGTGTTCTTAAAATCTCTTTGATAACTTATACTTTTAGACATACTTTGTTCTACATGCAGGGTGAATCTAAACTCTTGGGCAAAACTTTAAGGGGTGATAGTACACACGAAGACAAACAACATTAACCATTTGTTGCATACTCTAAAACTGGTAAATCCCCAATGTTAAATTTAGTATTTCTGTACTAAAAGGATCATACTGAATGAGAAAAAAATTATTTTATGTGTAGTATTTTTTTATTATTCGAGTTACAGCTTGTCCACTATAGTGGACACTATGAACACAGGATTGAAATGCAGTGCTGTTAGGAAAATAAGATTTACGATAGTTATCTTCTAGAATATCATAACATTTTAAAATTAATTGTGGTTAAAGTTGAGAAAACATTCATTGATAGTGAAATTTGTAAAATTAATCAGTTTTTGCATTGATGTAACGGTAAATGTTACATTTTACACATGAATATGTTGACATCATTTTACATAGCTCCATCTTGCATCGCTGTGCACTTTGGGATGTTTGAGGGGAATTTGTTCCACCTTGTCATAGCTGGTGTCCTTGTATACAGAATTTGCTCTTACTGTCAATTGTCTTAGTTGTTTGTCTTCCAACACATCACATTTTTCAGAGTCTGGAATCAAATGCGGTTCACCAGATCGTCGCGTCACTGACTGAATGAGTCCACTTGCTAGAGACAGTTTAAAATTTCCAAATTGTATGTCACAATTTGTAACCAAGCTTCTGTATGCAACGATATTTCTTTAATTCAAATAAGTTTTCAATTAACATTTTTAAAAATATTTGTTCCATAGACATTATTTTTAAAATTGTTTATTGTTATTTTATTGTTTTTCAATATTGTCATACAGATCTATTTCAAACAGAACACATATGCAATTTTTTAAAAACTAATAAATTGCATAAATAAATGAAGTCAGGCAATTATAACTTTTAAAAATGTGAAAGAGATGAAAATTTATATAAAATATGCCTGCATAATATTAAAATCACATAAACACGTCAAAATTATATTTTAAAATTTTCACTGTTCACACTCATGACGTCCACTTCAGTTGACAGAGTAAAATGTCATAATGTTGATGTTGTGCATGGTGTCCACTATAGTGGACATTATGTAAAACCTTCCATAAAATAAACAAAAAAGTATTTTTATACTTGTTTTTCAATGTTTTATTAGGCCAAGACATCTAAAAACAATAATTAATGAACAAAGTATCATTTAAATAATATTATTATAGGTTTAGAAACATTTTAGTTCATGTTGAACAACGTACAGGCATTCTGATGGGTTATCCATATTAATTCTATCTCAAGAAGTAAATTAACCGTCTTGTTTTGCCATCTCGATTTTTTCCCTGCAAGCATGAATGCCAAAAAGTAGCATAAGCTTTAAATAGGAACTGTGAATGAAATAGGTTTTATAAGAAAAAATTAGCAATTTTGTCCACTGTAGTGGACAGTATGCAACAAAGGGTTAAATAGGAAACTAAGGATCCCAAGTGTCTTCCGGAGGAGATAGGCACCATTAAAGTTTAGGGTATAAAATTTCAAATGATTGTAAAAAACGGAAAAATTGTGCGATTCGTTTGCGGTTTTCACTAAAACTGTTCTTTATGTCAGTTTTTTTATGTCAGTTTATTTATGTTTTCTTGAAAATAAATTTAAAAGATAAAGTTAAAAAAAAGTCCAGTACAGGGCGCTTTAGACTTTGGATTAACGAACAACTATTTTTTACCGTTAATTTTTGGTTCTCATTAAATACTTTCAAAAGCTTAGACTTAAACTTAAATTTTGAGCTCAAAATCGGACGTGGTTAAGTAGCGGAAACTGAACTGTGTTCAGGAGTTGAAATTTGAACCCGCCTGAACACACTTCAGTTTGCGCTGCTTAACCACTCCCAGCGTTTCAGATTTTGAGCTTAAAATTTAAGTTTAAGTCTAAGCTTTTGGAAGCATTTACTGAGATAAAGAAAAGGTAAAAAATAGCTGTTCGTTACTCCAAAGTATAAAGCGCCCTCTATCGGCATTTCTAACTTTATCTTTAAAATTTATTTTCAAGCAAGTACTGACATAAAGAACAGTTTTAGCGAAAACCGCAAACGAATCGACCAAATTTTCCGTTTTTTATAATCATTTGAAATTTTGGACCCTAAACTTTAATGGCGCCTAGCTCATTCGGAAGACGTTTGGAACCCTTAGTTTCCTATTTAATATTGTTTGTCTTGATGTGTACTATCACTCCTTAAAGTTTTGCCCAAGAGTTTAGATTCACCCTGTATACCCCTTTATGACCTGAACCTTTGTGGTAGAAATTCAAAGTCTTGGTGGTTAACACTAATTAATAGGATCATATTTGATTGAAAAAAAAAATTAAAAAGGTTTCCATTGCCAGGTTACGTCAAGGTGCGATCCATACAATTTCTTGGGTGCAGGCTGGGCTTTAAGTCACACAAAAAAAGGAAATTGTCTTTATTTTTCCTTAGGATCACCTACACAATTGTGTAGGTCAGGTCTTAAGTACGTCTTAAGTAGATCTTAAGTAGATCTTAAGTACTACGTTGAAAATGCAATTTTAGACGAAATTTGTCAAATTTATTTTTTTTTATTTTATTAAAAACCAACTTTTTACCTTTCCAAAACTGTATTTGTTTTTATTGTACGATAAATACATCCGGAGTTATAGCGGTTTTAAAACTACTCAACAGCTGTCACTCAAACCGGAAGTGCTGTTTAAAGGGCTTTAAAATTTAAAATTTCTAAATTTTTAAATTGCTTTTAAAGGGTCGTATGTTTGGAGAAATTTCGCGATTTTGGATGCATTTGTTTAATAATAAGAAATGTAAATAACATGCTCCATGAAATTTAGATGTATATTAATGTAAATTCTTGCAGTAAAACATAAATCTAAACTTTAAATGCATTTTTTGGACAATTTAATTTTCGGTGAAAATTCCATACGCAAAACATGATTTCTCAAAAAGTTATTCGAATATCACAATGAAATTTAAAATATATCTTATTTACACTATTGTGAAGGCAATGAACTAAATATTTAAATTTAGAATAAATATATTTTTTGTTCTATGGATGTTTTTGTGGAATGACATCGATGAATTTTATGAAAATTAACATGTAAACAGGTGCGATGTGCTATAGGTTTTGAAATACTTAAAGAATCTCTTAGATTTTAGTTCATTGCCTTCACCAATGTCATAAATATGAAGTGTAAAAAGGAAATTAAGATACATACAGTAGAATTTCTTTTAGAGCGTTTTGCGTTTCGGACCAGATTTAACTAAATTTTACTATAAATTCCTCCATTTATCAAAATTTTATCAATGAATGAAATATTTTTTACTTTTTTTCACATTTTCTAGTCCTAATCTTAGTAAAAATAAGTTTAAAAAATAATTAAATAGCTTTTTTGGAAAAAATTGCTCCGTACATAGGCAGGCCCCTTAAAGGGTTAAAAATTTTTGAAACTGCCTGAAATGTAGATTAAGCAGAAAATACACGGAGAAAATACACGTCATATTTTTATATAAAAGGTAAAAAAGCCCTTAATATTTTATTGAATAGTCGATATATGGGGCATTCTCACAATCTCTTGACTTTAAGTCCCTGAATAATTATTTTTATTTTAGTTCGTATTCTTGTGTTTTTTAATTTCATATACTGGGGAACATCCCATTGCATGACTGTATAACAATATTAATGAGATTAATAAGTTTTGGATGATATTGGGGGTCCAAATATACCAGGCACCGTCCCATCAAGGGGTGTCCATTACTGGAAGGGTGTCCATTACTGGCACATCTACCCTATATATATATATACATACACATACATAGATATAATGCTAATAATGTATTATACTTAAATTGAAGGATGACATTTATAAAAATATTTTACTCAAATTTTTCCGATAGATTTCAGTACAATTAAAAAAAAAAAAAAAAAACAGAGCAAACATAAATATTTTTAAATTGAACAGAACTGAAATTATCAATGCAAGTTTGAAAATATGAATTTCATAAAGTACGATAAATGTCACATATAATTTTTCTTTACAAAAAATCCCAAAACTTCCTTAAATAAAATTGCACATAACAAAACTTTTTCAAAGAAAATTACGTCATAAGAACAGTTATTACTTTGTTCATTCTGACACTATTTTCTAGGTGTGCCCACTTGAGGAGAAAAGTAATGTGAAGCTCCCTAATTTTTAGATAATTTCATATATAAACATCAAGCAAACACAATTCTATATTATTAATTGAAAAAATTCTAAAATGCCTATAAATTAGTGATTTGGGGACAAATCTACAACTAATGTCACAAATAATGGCTGTTTGTTTACATCAGATGAATCAGAGATTAAGGGTAATGTTTACATTAATGTCAAGATTATAAGTAATTTAAGGGGGAACAAATGTCATATCTTTCCGTCGAAAGAAAATTTGCAAAATTTGTCAGTCAGTTGTATGAAAATATCTGAAAATTCACCAATCAGTCGCAGATCAAAAGTTAATTATTTTTTTCAGTCAGACATGGAAAAAAATGCAAGTTTTGTGACTCTGTCACAGAATGAAAATACTAAATTCACAAATCAGTCATAAAAAATATTGCAAAATTTTAACAATTGAAGCATTAATTAATCAAACAATGACTTACCTGTAGTGTTTTTAGGTATTTTATGATTTGTTATTAATAATAATCTCAACTTTTTGTATTAAATAATAAAGAGCTAAAAATAATATGAAGCAAAGTAATGGCTTGATGAAAAAGAATATGCAAAACAGAAAAGAAAATCTGTGACGACCGCTGTCAGTCTTGAACTTCCTGCAAACTGGCGTCGGAAAAAAACCCCGCCCGTATATGACATCTGTGCCCATGCAAGTACATGCACTTTCTAATCTTAATCTTTTGGAGATTTTTTTTTTTAATATCTCGTTTGCATTCCCATGCTTTTGTTTGCATTGGGTAACTAAAGACGATCTCTAAAATACACTTTTTTTTTTTTTATGAGGACGTTAATCTTTTTCAGACAAAAATAGCCTCAGAAAAAAAACCTGCAAACAAAATCAAAAAAGTAAAAAACGGCTGTTGTAAAGATCGACCTCAGCTGGCATACAGAATAATTTCAAAATATGGAAATGCAAATGAGATACTTTAAAAAAAATTTCTTATAAGATTAATATTACAGGGCAGGCGTTTTCATGTGAGTGAAGTAACCTCTTAAGTAAGTAGTGGAAATTCTTTGCAAAAATCGACTTCATACTGTATAGTACTGTGTTTACTCTCATAATAGTTGCACTTTTTTTTGCCAAATTTTTATTGTGAAAGTCTAGGTGCAACTATTATGCGGAGAAATCTACTGCATAATATTGTACACTGAAATGCTGAAACATTACTGGTATAAAAAAACACAATAAAATTAGTAACTTACCAAATGTTTCCAGATTATGATGTTTATTAAATACCATTTTCTTTTTATGGTAATATTTTTATAGATGTAAAATTTACAAATAATAATCTTTGTGAAAATTTAAACAAAAAATTATAATAAATTTCTTTTACTAAAGGTTTCAGTATCACTATTGTAATGAGAGTCGGTGTCTGAAGAATCTCCGTCATTCCATAAAATGCCATCTTCTGGCATTTTATACGTAAAGATACCCATCTTCTTAAAATTTTTTGGAAATTATATCGCTTGTCATTAAAGTCAAGCTTTGTAATGTCCAACTACACATTAGTTCCAGGGATGGGCGCCTTACTTTTCCACTGGGAATTTTCTTGTTGTTCCTATTGATTATCCAATATCCATATACTCGTCTTATATTGTCTTGCAGAATCTCTGTGACTCCTCCGGGAATTATCACAAGATCTGTTTTGCCTTCTGAAAGTTTTTTCTTTACATCATCAACAAAATGTCTTCGGAAACTATCAAGTACCAGCATGGCTGTTTTTTTGAGCAATGCTCAAGACCTTTTCTTCCAAACGTTGATCTTTCATAATTTTTTCATCCATTCAATTCATGAAAAGAAAATAGTTTGACGATTTTTTCTGCTTCAAATCAGGGGTGAGACTATTACACAAGTAAACACGGCAGTCTATTGAGTGCTGCTTTGCAGAATTTCTGAGCATCGAATACCAAGTACTAGTGTATACTAAGGAAGAAACATTCATGCACACACTCTAATCAATAATGACCACTCGACTGGAGGCAGAATTTTTTTTAAAAGAAGTTACCAGACAAATTTAAAAGAAAAATTGCTTAAATTAAAAACATTGAAAAGTGGGAAGGGTTAGTTCCAGGCCATTGGACAACCGCTGTGGCTTCAAGTTTAATCTTCAGCAGCAGTTGAGGGTAGGCAGATTTTAAAAAAAAAAAAAAAAAAAAAAAAAAAAAAAGTAAGATTTTTGCATTGTCTGAAAACATACTTTTTCTGTTTACTTTTAAAATTTAATTTTATTCCAAAATTTAATAAGTCATGCACATTGTTTTAAAATGTTTAAAACCAGCAGCACTACTTGAAAAGTTACATTAAATAACCCGAACAATACACACACAAAAAAAAACTTTTCAATAAAAAACTTAGATTATTGAACTCTTTTTCCTCTGTAGTAACAATAAATAACTTAAATTTACACTAACTAGCTTTTAATCAGCTACACCTCTATTATTCTTTAAAGAAAAACCAAAAAATATACATATAAATAGTATCTTGCACCTACAAATCCTCCTCCGAAATATTTTAGGTGCGACTTTTATTTTCTACTGTTGAATAGTATATCCGAATTTTTTAAAAAGGGCCCACTTTTTTGGAAGTATAATAGTCCTTTCAAAAAGAGAGATTAAGCTCGGTACATAATTTAGCAATCTTAAATATACATTCTAAAAGAATAATCAAAGTATTATACGGACAAGTCAGATTTAAAAAATACGAACGCAAAAACCGAACGGCATGGTGTCAGTTCTTTAAAAAATTAGCTCGGTACATAATATTCGCAATGTTATGGTTATTGACATTCATTTAAAAATAATAATAATAATAATTAACGCGAAAGCATAATACGAACAAAAGGGGCTATGAAAAAAAGACGAAGGTCGAATCGCGAGTCACATGTATTGTAAATAAAGCATTCCGCCTAGATCGAAAGTTGAGTTGTACGAGCACTACTGCTTCATCCGCCGGAATCCAGATAGATTTTTCGCTGTTAGCGAAACGAGATCGACCAATCAGGAAGCTTGCTTCCTTAAAACAGGGAAAAGTTCGCGAAATGTGAGCTTCTGATTGGTCAATCTCGTTTCGCTAACAGGGCAAAATGTATCTGCATCCCGGACAGAATTTAGAATAAAAAATATTATTTAAATAATATTAATTTATTATATATTATTAATAATTATTAATTATAAATAATAATTACTAATTATTTAAATTATATTATTCATATTATGTAATATATAATTAATATTATATTAAATATCAATAATTATTAATTATAAATATTATTAATAATTATTAAATCAATTATAATTAAAAATTAACTTAAATAATAAATATTTATTTAGTCAGAAATGCAGCTGCGGGAACAATAATCAAATATTCCAATGTAAATTTAAAATAAAATATTTAATAAGAATTATTTATTTTTCATTCGTTTTTATAAAGTAGAAGTAATTTTCATACGAACTGGGAGTCATGTATTTTCGGGGAGAAGGGCAAATTGTGCATTTAGTAAATCCGGGTCCGGGTGTGCTATGAAAAAGAAAAAAAAGGGGGGGGGGATGCCTCCTCATTGGATTTTGAAATTAAAGTAAAAAAAAAAAAATTCTGCTTTTGAAAAACACAGTAGAATTTATTCCTTTCGAGTATGTTTAAAAAAAGGGAAGCTGGAATTTTCCGTTTAGGGGAGGAGGGGGGCATAGGAGAGCAACTACCCCTCCCTAGATTTTGAAGTAAGTAACTAATTTTATTTTCTTATTTTGAAAAACATAATAAAATTTATTCTTTGCGAGTGACTAAAAAAAAGAAACCAAGAATTTTCCGTCAGGAGGAGGCGGGGGGGGGGGGGGTTATAGAACAGTCATTTGTTCCTCCCAGGATTTTAAAATATAAGTAACTAATTTTTTTTTCTACCGGTTTTGAAATAGTGAAATTTATTTAATTCGACTAACTTAAATTAAAAGAGGAACTAAAAAGTTTCAGTTGAGGGAACGGTATAGGAAGCCCATTGCCCTTCCCTGTATTTTGAAATTGTATAAACTAAATTTTCTTTTTTTCCTATTTTGAAAACATAGAAGAATTTATTTTTTTTCGAGTAACTTAAAAAAAAGGAAACAAGAATTTCCGTTTAGGGGAAGGTGGCATAGGAGACCAATTACCTCTCCCTAGATATTTCAATTTAAGTAACCCAATTTTTTCTCTCCTGTTTTGAAAAACATAATAAAATTTATTCTTTGCGAGTAACTTAAAAATTAAGGTAACCAAAATTTTCCGTTAAAAGAGGGGAGCCTAGGGGAGTCATTGTTGCTCCTGGATTTTGAAACAGATATGTAACTGAATTTTCTTTTTCTCCGATTTTGTACATAGTAAACTTTATTTATATTCAGAAACTTAAAATAAAAGAGAAGCAGTATATCAGAAATATCAGTTGAGCGGGGGAAGGGGGGGATAGGAGAAAAAAGCCATTTCCCTTCCCTGGATTTTGAAATTTAAGTAATTAAATTTTCTTTTTTTATGAAATGCATAGTAAAATTCATTCTTTTTCAGTATTTTAAAATAAAAGAAATAAAAAAAATCCGTTAAGGAGGGGGGGGGGGGGGGGGAGTGGAAGGCTCATTGCCATCCCTGAAGTCTGAAATTTAATTAACGGAAATATCTTATTTTCTCCGATTTTGAAAAATATAGTAAAATTTATTTATTCCGAATAACTTGAAATTAAACAGAAACTAAGAAGTTTCTGTTGGGGGAGAGATTCACCCCCCTATATCTCACTCTTGGTAGTTAATTTTCGGTCGATTTTTTTTTCATGTTTATGTATTTAAACTTTATCTTAAAGTCAGGTTAAAAAGATTTTTTTTTTTTTGGGGGGGGGGGGGGGGGAGCTGTAACCCGAGGACGGCATTCTCTTTCGGACTTTGAAATTTAATTTTAACTAAATTTTCTTTTTCTCTGATTAACACAAAATAAAATTTATTCCTTTCGGACAACTAAAATAATTAAACACTAAGAGAAAAAGACGAAGTGATGAAATTATGAGATAAAATTACTTCATTACTACAGACGCAAAATCTCATTATTTTAAAAGTTTATGATGACTTCACATAAACTATAGAATTTTTGAAGTTAATAGCACTAAGTATTTTTGAAATAAAGTACTACAAAATTACGCCACATTAGCCACAGAATTTCTAAAGTATTTTTACAGTCGAGATTGCACTACAGAAAATCTATAGTTGACTATAGAAAAACCTAAAAAATACTCCACTTCTGTAGAAAAACTGCAGTTCATTTTTAGCTGGGGTGTCCATGATGCTGATTTTCAAGTTTGGAGCTGTCTGTGTAAAATTGTTTCAATAAAAGTAATTCGATGTAAGATTTTTTTCGAAACTGGGACTATTGTTTTATACAAATATGTAGAAAAAAATTAACCTGCACACATTTTTACGGTTGTTATTATTTTATTTAACTCTGTCCCTTTGTTTTAGATTCCTTACCGTCCTTCTTGCTAAAATTATACAGAAAATCACTTCAGATGCAGCCACAGAATTTTTTTCAAGTTTTGTCTCATGCAGAAGTATGCTAGAAAAAGAAAGTCAAAAATTCTTTGACAGAAATTTACTGCAGAATTTAAATCAGCATTTAAATATTAATTTCTAGCATCCTGGCTTTATTGGTAGTCTTATCGCCCCCAAGGTCTATTCCTGCACTTTTCGAGGTGAATTATTTTTATTTTATTTAATCCAATGTAAATAGCTGTTTCTAATCAATGAACCTTGTGGCTATCACTTAACGCACAGTCTTAACATGGTTTTCCTAAAAATAGGTGATAATTTTCCTTACCATCCCATCCTTACCATTCCTTTTTTTCTCTATACCGTCCCCTTTTTTACTTTCTTCTATCTTTACAAATTGGATTCGGGAAAATGTTCGACTTTCGGTTTTCGACGGATTTGCACATTTCAGGAGTCAGAGATTCCAAAAAACATGTTTTTACAAAATGTCTGTCTGTGAGTCTGTGCATCTGTGAGTCTGTCTGTATGTGACACAAATTTTGTGGGCGCTCTATCTCAAGAACTAATGCACAGAATTTAATAAAAATTTATATTCAGGTAGTCCCTGATATACATTGGTGCTGATTAGTTTTTGGTGTAAATCGCTCAACAGGTGGCGCTGCTATGCAGCCTTTTTCACGGTTTCCGCAGTAGCTCAGTCTCCAGAACTAATGCACGGATTTTCATCAAACTTCAGATTCAGTTAGTCCTTGACATGAGTTGAAGTTTTGTACACTTTGGTGTAAATCGCTCAACAGGTGGCGCTGCTATACTGCATTTTTTTACGATTTCCGTTATAGCTCTATTTCAACAACTAATGCTTGGATTTTCATCAAACTGCAGATTCAAGTATACTTTGATATGAATTAGTGTTGTTTGTGTTTTGGTGTAAATCGCTCAATAGGTGGCGCTGCTATGCTGTATTTTTCAGTATTTCCACTATAAGTGTATCTCAAGAACTAATGCACGAATTTTCATCAAACTTTAAAATCAATTAGTCCTTGACATTTTATACAGTTTGGTGTAAATCGCTCAATAGGTGGCGCTGCTATGCTTTTTTGTGATTTCCGCAATAGCTGTATCTCAAGAACTAATGCTTGTATTTTCAACGAACTTCAGATCCATGTATACCTGGATATCAATTATTGCTGTTTATGTATTGGTGTAAGTCACTCAACAGGTGTCGCTGCTATGCTACATTTTTCAGAATCTCCGCTATAGCTCTATCTCAAGAACTAAGGCACAAATTTTTATCAAACTTCAAATTCAGATACACTTTGATATGAATCGGTGCTAAATTGATGTAATTTCTTTTACTATTTATATTATTTAATTGACGTGATTGATATAAAAGAAAGGTTTGTGATGGCCACAACATACTAGTTTTCTTTTCCGTCCCTACTTTAATACCCCTTTATGACAATGTTACATCAAAATTTTGTACTAAAAATACTACATTGTTATTATTTATTATTTGAATGTCCTGTGGGTACTATGCACATTCATTATAAGTAAAAATTTAGAAGAAAATAAAAAGCTATAGTGGTAAAATGGTAATGAAAATTAAACTCGCAAGTTTAACTTAAAGTTCAGTTAATGAAAAGATTTTTGCTTCTGCCCATTTTTTCTTTATTTTAAATCATTAAGGCATTCGTCTATAAGTTTAAAATGTTATTTTAGAAATTTTAATTTAACCAGATTTTTATTTCTGAAAGTCAAAAGCTTGTGAGAATGCCTCATAGACAGAAAGTGTTACCAATATTTCGGTTTTTATTACAACAAAATTTTATTATCATCCCATTTCGAGTTCGTAATTTCAAATATCTGAAATTTGATAATAAATGTATCTTTTAAGCGTCTTAGAAACACGCGTTTCCTCTTAACGATAATGGCAAATAAAGGGTTAAATCACGCTTCCGATTTTCCCTGTTTTATGAAAGACACTATATATTATTAATATAGGCAGATAAAACATCATTTTATGCACCAGACCTTTTTAACTAATTGTAGATTAGTTTCGATAGCATTCAGCGTACCTTTCAGGTTCAGTACGTCAGGTTCAGTACGTCAGGTTCAGTACGTCAGGTTCAATAGCGTCAGTGTCTGTACGCTGATGACGGTGCGCTGAATACTATAGACCAGGCATGTCAAACACGCGGCCCGCCGACAACTTGTTTGTGGCCCGCGAAGCCTTTGTCTCTTTACATGTATCTAATGCATTTGTTAGAACGTGCATGCTGAAAATATACTTTACACGAATAGACTTGCACCAACCGCGGTCTTAGAGATAGCAATAATTCGAAAGATTTGTATTCGAATATTTCGAACAATTATAAAAAGTTACAATTTTCATTTAAAATCGACAAATTATGAATGTGTATTTTCAAAAGACTACCAAAAGACAAAGTGCTTGGAGTTTTCATGTGAAATTAAAAGCCCTGAGTAAATTTTAACTTCAGAGTAAATTTCTTGATGCTATCTTATTATTTAATAGTAGTATTAGCGTCTTCCAATAGAGTTTATTACTTATACAAAATTATTTTTAAAAAGAAAATGCATCTCATTTTAAATATGCCTGGCATTATTACAAGCCAAGCCAATGCTTAGTGCGTAACACCCATCAAAATTGAACAAGGGACATAAAAAGAATTTTTTAAACAAAAGAACGGTCCGAAAAAATAAATTTCCAAACTCTGGTGGAGAACCCAGCAACAGCAGGGTCATTTCAGTGTTTAGAGGATCGGAAGCCCAATACTAGATCAAGATTAGTATGCACATTCAAACTTTTAAATAAATGCAATTTAGAAAATTCTATTAAATTTTATAGATTTTTGTTGTAAAGTAATTTTGAGTATATATTTTTTTCAAATATAACATAAAATAAACAATGCATAATATTAACTTTGGAATTTTGTGCTAAATTTTTTTTAACATGACTGCGTTCTGTACGAAGAAATTTTATTCTATGCAACGGTAATAATATTATGTACTCTTTTTAATGTGGCCCGCGGATTTCTATATAATACTTAATTTGGCCCGCGGCAGTAAATGAGTTTGACATGCCTGCATAGACGCTATCCTGTATTAAGTTAAAAAGTTATGAGGCTTAAAAAGGTATTTTATAGACCTATATTGTATTGCGCTAAATATCATGTTAAATTTCATATGCATTGTTAAGCACAAAAAAGAAATTAATAGAGAAGCTTTCTATTTAATCTTTTCTTAACATTGTGACTTACGAAATGAAAAGAATCCATTTTATATTTCAAAAATGACACTTGTGTTTTCTTAACCCATAGTTTACCAAGTGTTGAAAATACTTTTTTTTTGTTCAAAAATTATGGATTAGCTTCATAAAGACTCAAGGAAAGACATAGAACTTAATTACCAAAATTTTATTATCTTCAATTAATCAGGTTGCCCTGTACATTTGAGGAAAATGACCTGAATCCACTGCTATGACTTTTTTTCGTAGTCAGACTTCTTACGTATTTCAATTAAAATGGTAAAATACAGTTCAAACAGAGTCCAACATCATATGTTTGTGCAGAAAGTTGTTGGTTTTTTTGTACAATTATGTAGTTTCAATAACTTTGTCTTCCGTTCTCTCATAATTGTCATATTTTGAAACTTCCTGATAAATATTTTTTAAATTATAAATTATGCCAGTGTAATGCGTGATTCTTCCACAGTACACTGTAAAAAAAATTCCGCAACGTTCCTGGGAAAAAATGGGCAGCTGAGTTGCCCATTATTTCCAAGAAACATTTCTTGAAAATGACTGGAACTTTACTGTATATGCTAAAAACTTTCTACAGAAATGCCAGTAAGTTTCCTGCGAAATACCAGGAATATTTCTGTTAACAGCAAAACATTACTGACATTTCACAGCATGCGGGATCCGCAGACGATTTTTACATTTCCAGTTGACAATTTTCGCTTTATTATCATTATTTGTTAGAATGAAAAAATATTTTGAAATTGACATCAAAATTATTATTTATAATTTACACGAAAAAATAAATTTTCAGTTAAAATTCAATAAAGTAAATATATATATGATATATTGTTTCTGAACTTTGCTTAAAATATAAAAATATATAAATGTAAATAATAATTAGAAAAAAAAATCTAGACATAAAATATTTTGGATTTTCGTCAGTAATTATGTTAGTTTACAAGTTAGATAAAATACATATAAATTTTCATGAAAAAAAAAAAACCTAAACGTAATTGTATATTTTTTCCGAAAATAAAAAAAAAATTCAAATTTGCAGCAATTCAAAGTGTCAAATATATATAAAATTTAAATCAAATTGTAATAAAGTGTTAAAATATAAAATTAATTAAAAAAGAAAACAAAAAGTCAAGAGGTAGCATCGAACTCGGGCCTTACGGGTGGCGTGCGAGCTTTCTGCGTCCACACCACGAAAGACACGTTGAGAGCTGCAAACTAATGGGTATTTGAAACGTATGCTAAACCTCGGCATCTAATTTCTGAAAATCTAAGTCCCATTTGAAGAAATCCTTTCACAAGAATAATTAGAGGTAAGAACTCTTAAACATACTTTAAATTAATCAAAATCGGTGAGAATCATGTTTGATGGTCCCCTGGTTCATGGAGATCCAAATAATAGGTGTATTTTTTTTTTTACACGGTCTGCTCTATAAACATTCCACAGACAAGTACGAGAGATAATCTCTTAGCGATGTCACGGAGGAATTGTATTTTCATCTGAATTGTCTTGACAATAGAGACGTAAAGGATTATGTCGTCTATTGATTTATTTGCATTCCATATTGATTTTTTTACATTCATTTAAGGAATTCTTTTTCGACACTCGCGCGCGAGCAACGGATTATAGCAAAAAAATAATAAATGGCGGCCGCAGCGTTTTGCTGTTTCCAACTTTTGTTCAGGAACGTTTCAGATAAGAAAACCAGAATTTCACAGGAAAAAGCTAAATTATTCTGAAAACCTGAGAAAAGGCGAAACGTTCCTGGATTTTACATGGAACGTTACCATTTTTTTTTTTACAGTGTAATGTAATACTGGAACAAAAGCAATAGCATAAATATTTTATGAGTATGATCTAGAAATGTATGCTGTCCTATATAGAAGAGGATGGTCCAATATGAGTTTGAAAAGTTTTTTTTTTTCATTTGAATTAGTTTAAAATATCTTTTAATATTTGTAATTAGAAGTTTGTATTTATCTTTTTTCAAACACCAAGTAGAAATATAAAAAATATAAGCGGAAATAAATTTCTTATTTAGCACGATAAACCAAACGTATGCAAGAACATATACCTCAAATTAAAAAAACATATAACGTGAACTCTGACAGAAGTTAACACGTGAAAATTACTCACAAAGAACGAAGCAAATTATAATTATCATTCGTGCTGCCTAAAGCATCGCATGCTATGTAAATGTTTCAGGAAAATGGGTTTATCGTGTTTTGTAAAAGGATCTAAACACGCAACCTCAGGGGATATATTAGGACGTGACATTTAAAAGTGCAAAAATCATATTTCACACATTTTTCTAACAGGAAAGTTGAAACGTACTTGGAATTTCTTTTAAAATTTAAAATTTCTTTCAAGAAAAATATAATATTATCATTATTTTTTTAAATATCAGAAGCAAATTGTATGGAATATTTATAAAAATATTTACTGTCACTAGCATCTCAAAATTATTTAAGGTTGTTACATGCAGCCTAAAAAAATATTAAAGTGATATTTTTTATTTTAAGCATTGTGAGATAGAGAATGTTAAAAAGCAATTCTAATTTTGATGTTTATTTTCAACCTTAAAACAAAGGATTTGATAATAATTTGTTTGTTTATAAATTGAATTGACAGACTTTTCGAATTAGGTATCAAACGCGACCCGTCAAGCGCGTTTGAATATTGCTGTCAGGTCTTTGACTTAAATGAGACATATGCTTAATGAAAATTACTGTTCATTAATTTTATTTTCATCATGTATTGTATTTATCTGTATATCATTATCTACATACTTGAGATGATAAAGAAGTGCGGTTTGCAAGAAAGTGCTCACAAGGTAGTCGGATTTTTTTAGAAGCAAAAAAAATTGTTAAAAAATTACATGTAGAGGGCGCTAACCGAACACACACACGAAACACAGTGAACAGGACAACAATACGCTCCATTCATTTGTTCTTGCAATAACAAATGTTCAACATGACCTCCAGAACCATTCTACGACACAACTGTTGTCCTGTTCATTGTGTTTCGGGTTGTCAGCGCCCTCTACATGTGATTTTTAACTAATTTTTTTTTCTTCTAAAAAAATCCGATTAACTTCTGAGCACCTTCTTGCAAACCGCACTTCCTTATCATAATTTCTTACTTTTTTATGAATTTTTTAAGTTGTCACGGACTTTTGGCTCAACCTTTATTAATATATTTTATTATCCTTTAAAACGAATGGCCAAAAGCAAAATCGTCTCTGGCAGTTCAATATTTATTCTATTACTTTTAAAAGACTCAAATAAAAATCTATTTTTAAGGAACTTAGATGAAAAATACCAAAAAAATTTTAATTTTATTCAATTTATATTGCAGCTCTAATGATTTAATTATGAATGATGCTTTTATTTGTATTACTGTTCTTATACTCAAGTTAATAAATCTAGTAGACAACATTATTAAAAGGTAATCAACAATAAAACCAAGAGATAAACTTTAGATATTTGCTATGTTTAGAAGCGAATCTCATTAAATGAAATTTAGGTTAATCTATTTTTTAAATTGTCAAAAAATTAATTTGCAAAATAATACATGATAATACAAATAATATGAATTAGTAACTGGACATTGCATTACGCAAGTATATCATTATAAGTTGTTATCTAGACTTTAAAAGCCCGATGGCGCATACAGTACGCCTGCCCTGTCTTTATGTATGTCCAAACCGTCCGTGTCTTTAAGGGTAATAACTTGGCTAATTTCCGACAATTTTTGCCGAAAATCATTATCAACAATCCTTTTTATACTTCTGTGACTATAGATTCCTCCAGCATTCCCAAATCCTTTGCTGAATGCCCGCAAATCGCAATTTGTGCGTAAAGAAAAAATGCAATTTTTCAAAAAACTTGTGTCCTAGGGTAACCCCCATACTTTTCCTGCAAAGTTTCAATTAACTTCTAGTACCCCTAATTTTTTCATAATTTTAGTTTCATTATATTCGGAAATAGAGAGGGCGGAGACATACTTCTGCATTACATTTTCGACGATATCTCTGAAAATATAATACCCAAAATTAAAAGAAATGTATCTTTTAGTTCGATGTTACGAAAGCTTTCACACGATGTACAAAGAAATTTTTTTTCAAGTAACTTAATTAGTCCCTCTACATTTTTGTGAAATATATTTGTGAATCGCTAATAAGCTATAAATATGTGGGTCACTAGCCTTTATTACTTCAGCCAATTTGAACTTTCCGCGTTCATAGTTTATGAGTAAAATGGCTGTGATAGACGGACAGATAGACAGACACAGGAGTGATCTTATAATGGTTCTGTTTTAACGTTTTAAGTACGGAAGCTTAAAACTGCGTATGAATTATAAAAAGTGAGTCAATAGTCCTTTGAAATACTATAATGAGTGGTAGAGCTCATTACAACAAACAATTTTTGTATAGGAAACCAGGACCGTAATCCATTTATTCAGTAAAACATACAGTGTCTCTCGCTCCAATCTTAGCCCAGAATATTGTTCATTACATTAAAAATAAGAAGATATTCAAAAGAATTTGCCACAGGCGTATCTTTCTTTGTGTGAAATGTAACCATATAACAAGAAGTTATAGAAGTTGACACTTTCTTTGAGAAAAAAATGCGACAGTGAACAAATGAAAAACAACTGAAAAACAAATCAATAATAAACTTTCTTTCATGTAATTTAATCATATATTTGCCATAGTTCTCTTTATTATTAAAATGTTTCTTTGAAAGTTTTTATATTTAGTTTTAACAAGAAATGGGAATGAAAGGAAAGTTTTCACTTACCTTATTTTCTCAGTTATAAGGGCAGAACGTCAAACTTAGATTTCATGGCATATTCCAGAATAGGAATCCAAGAACACACATTAATACAGGAATATATTAGCATTCATATTTTTTATATAGTGTATTTTCACTTCAAAAATATAATTCTTTCTTCCTTAAAGTATACTTAATTATTAATTAAAATTTTACAGAAAAAAACATACTGAGATTAGTTTCAATTAATTCAACATTAGAATTTAGATTAGGGAAGAAAAGAATCTTCGTCATGCTTAGGGCATGTTTAACTAGTCATTGGGGGCTACCGTAATACTTACCCATCATGGATATACATAATATAAAATATGAAAATATAACATGTCATACATGCTAAGCATTGTATCATGTTACTTTATTTATAATTTAATTTACTTAGACTCCCTTAAATATAATTAATATAATCCCTTAAGCTAATGTTACTTTTTGTTGCATTAAAATATCTCAATTTGTTGATTTTCTGTAAGCAAGTAAACACTATAGGTTTACAATGGAAGTCTGTGGGAATTTGGCGAAATATTAGAGATACCGCCAATTTGGCTTCACTTTTAGCGACAAATTTTGGTCGCCAAGTTGGCGACAAACTTGGCGACAAACTTGGCGGCATTTGGTGACAGCACAGGATCCCCCTATGGTAATCCCATTATAGGTATGGAGATGCATTAAATGCTTGACATTTACGATAAGCCATTATTGGCATCTAATCTTATAGTTTGGCGATAGTTTTTTGGTTGGCGGGATAATCGTGTAGAACCGAATTGCGTAAGAGAAACATCCTTATAACTCGAAAAATTATGATAATATTAACTAACAGTTTACTGCGTCGGATTAAGCGTCTCATTACCAATTAAAATATATCTTTGAATTGAAATTTGAATAAAATACAGGGTCATGAATATTTTTTTATAGTCTTTTATATTCACTCCTTCAAATAAACAATTTCGAAATTTTTTGTATACCTTTTATCAGAACGAATATTTCGAGAGTCCGAAAAAATAGTTCCGGATAATCGAGGTTACTGATATTCAATAGGCTTCTTTCCATTGTTACTTCCTAAGTACACACCGAATTTCAAGTCTCTATCTCAATTTGTTCGGGAGATAGATCGTTTACAGACACACACACATGCAGACGGACGGCAAATTTTTTTTTCTAAAAATATGTTTTTCGGAATCTCCAGTGTCTGAAACGTGTAAATCCCTCAAAAAAATTTTTTCGATTTTTAAAACGATTACAAGACTTACCCTATACTACGTATGATGGGTAAGTAATAAAAGTATGAAAGAACAGAGCGATAGCACAAGGTTATATTTGTATTTATAGCATCATTAGAGTTCTATAATTATGTGGATATTTTGATAAAAGTTAATATAAGTCTATAACAAGTTCATTTAATAGTCATAAATCGTTAATATTTAGTTTTAATTTGATAGTACAAATGTTGGATGTTCTTGTAATTTGATTGATATATCGTAAAACGGAGTTAATCGGAACACTTTTCAACTTTAACGCCAAAACAAGGCAACTACCGATTTTTTTATTCTTTTATTTTTTTTACTAGAAACTTCGATCTTGTTTTGTTCTTGAAATTTTAAGCGAAAACAAAACATATTTTATCATATTATAATATTTATTTGTTACGATTCAACTTTAAAAGGGTTAATAAAATTAGGTAATAATGATAAGGGGTGAATAGGAACACGTAGTTGCTATCAAACAAATCCATTATTTTCTATGCAAGTAAAGGTATGACTTTTCAGAAATTAGAAAGCAACTTTGAACTCAAGAAAGATTAAAATTTGTTCTAAGAAAATGTATTTGAATTGAGAAAGATGGGAATTTAATACAAATTCAATTCACTTATGTCGTTCACAAAAGTTATCATATCCTTGAAACGAGCAGATGTTTGAATGTTGTCCTTTAGCTGAAGTTTCTTTATGACATCTTCTGGAAGAAATGCTACCTCCTCTTCCACCCTTTCTTGAAATCTCCAGGTATGGGGGACCCTTTTGTAAAGTTTCGCCACATAGCCATCAACTTCTGGGTACAGGACATTGGTCACATAGAGTCTGTATGACTTTTTTCTATGCACTTTAACGACAAGGATGTCTCCTGGAGTAAATTTGTTCGAAAGTTGGAGATTTTCTAGGATTCCAAAATCTGGATATTCTTCTAAAGTAGTAAGCGATATGAACTCTTTATCACTGTCTGAAACAGAATAATTGGAATTTGAATCTTCGGTGATGATCTTCTGGATAGTTTCTTTCATTTTTTTTTCTCCTTTTAAATCGCTGCATGTTTTAATACGATCTACTAGTACGGCCTCTTCCTCAGCACTTAGTACTGTTTGCCCTCCTCTCTTTTTTAATTGGTTTCCCATTTTGAGATGTCTGTGTAATGTTGTGGTTGACAGAGAATATGTCTTTGCAACTTTTCTTAGGGATTTGAAGATTTTTAATTCTTCTATTGCATGTTCGATATCTCTTGGATTGGGGATTGGCGTTTTTCGTTCATCTAAGTAATTTTTTGGCATCTTTAAACTCTTCAAGTAACTGGAACAAACAAAATGTTGTTAAATACGATATGACATGAAAATATTACTGTATAGAAGAGTAAACCATGACGTGTTCCGATTCACCCCGTAAATCTTAAACCTATGATGTTTTAAGACATTTTCCACTTTATCACTATGTAGTTTTAGAAATACATAAAATCTAATACAGGATATCGTTTATGGGTCTATCCCTAATAAAAAAGCACCACTCTTAGGTTTCGAATGGGAAAAAGATTGCAGTTACATACAAAATTTTGCAGATGTTGAAAATAGGAGGTTTTCGAGGATCCACTTGCAATTTTTTTATATATAACACAGTAGTGGTGCCAACATGACAAAACTGAATTTCCCAACACTTCATGATATTACCTTCTTAAAAAAAATTGGCAACTAAAAACATTCTCACGTATATTTATTTTGAATTTATTTGTGTATGACTGGGAAGTTTCGTTCCTGTGCACACTGCTGTTCCTATTCACCCCATTTTACGGTAGTTTCTTTTTATTGGAAAATGCGTTATTTCTTTTTATGGCTCAATCATAAATGGAACGAAAAATGATTTAGTTTTCTGCTTTATGACAGTTTATTGTAGAGTGCTTTCAGAGATTTGATTGATCACTGGTAATAACGTGTAGTCGATTGTTTATTTCACTATAATCAATTCACTATAAAATCACTTTATTTATAGTATTTCCAACACTTTCCACACCCAAATATAAATGAACTAGCAAACCCCGCGGCTTTGCTCGCGTAATATTTGAAATATGCCAAGTGATATTTATATGTCTAATTTTTATTAAAAGGTACTAACTAAATTTTTATTTTATTAAAAGGTAATATTTTATTTTATTAAAAGGTACTTATTACTTTTAGGAATAATTAAAAAAATTACTATTTAAAACACAGTTTGATTAAAGATCATTGTTCCACTGCATAAGACAGAAATGAGACTTAAATTAATAAAACGAAATAAAACTAAATAAATAATAAGTAAGAAAATATTTTGAAACTTTTATGCCCAATTAATACGCTCATTTCAGAATTCATTTGAAGTTTTGAATTTTTTAAAAACTATCTTCTTACATCTTAAAATTAACCATCATGTCAAATTCTAAGTCCTACCACCTCTCTCAACATAAAGGGCTATGTTGAAATAGGAACTGTCACTATTAATTTGCCAACATTAATTTTGAAATTGGTTTGTTATTTCCTAATATTCCACAGAAACGTAATTTAGAAAGCTTTTAAAGGCCTTTTTCAGAGCGTTTGTTGTTCCTGTGAACCCCAGGTGGTAGAATCATCGGCATAAAATATAGCCTGTGTAGGATCAGAGACTGTTACCATTGATTCACAACTATTACTTTTATATTTGGTTTATATTCCCTGAAATTGCGTAGAAATCGTAATTTAGGACTTTTTTAGAATGCTTTTCGCACCTCCCCTTCACTTCACCCCTTTTTAATTCGAATTTATTTTCGACAGTCCTTCGAGGACATTTATATTTTATAAGTAACTACCATGCCATATTTAAAGATTCTAGCCTTTTCAGCATCACAGAAATCGCAATTTAGAAATTTTTTAGCTACTACAACCCTCTGGTGGTAGTGGCACAGACATAAAATATAGCTTATGTTTGAGCAGATTCTATCACCAACAATTTGTCATCATTATTTTTTTAATCGGTTTGGTGTTTGATAAGATTACATAAAAATTGTAATTTATAACGCTTTTCGCTCACTTCATCTTTTTAAATTTGAAATTTTCTTTCGACAGTTCTTAGAAAGCAGCTGCATCTTGTAAGTATATACCATGCCATACTTCAAAGTGTTAGACCCTTCAGTTATGCAAAAAACGCAAATTAGAACATGTTTTGCTTTTGCAACCCTCAGATGGTAGTGACAGCAACATAAAATATAACCTATGTTATATCAGGGACTGTCACCATTGATTTGCAACCATTACTTTTGAAATAGCTTTGGAATTTCTTGAGATTAAGTAGAAATCGCAATTTAGAACGCTTTTAGAACGCTTTTCGCGCATTTTCACCACTTTTTAAATTTCCAATTTTTCGAAACTGTTTTTAAAGATCATTTATATGTAATAAATATGTACCTTGCCTAATTTTAAGTTGCTAGCCCCTACCGATCACAAAAATCCAAATTTGAAACGCTTTTTTGTTCCTGCAACGTCTAGGTGATAGTGATACCGACTTAAAATAGCGTCTATGTTAGAGAAGAGGCTGTCAGCATCAATTTCTTACCATTACTTTTGAAATCAGTTTGATTCTTCCTGAGATATTGGTGACAAATCGGCATTCAGCACGTTTTTAGAACGCTTTTCGCTCATTTTGCTCCTGCATCTCCTCTGGGGTAGTGGAAACAGATATAAAATATAGCCTATCTTGGAGCAAGATCTGTCCCCATCATTTTTATACTATTATATTTGAAATCGGTTCAGTATTTCCTCAGATTGCTAGAAATCGCAATTTAGAACGTTTTTTACAACGCTTTTTGCGCATTTTGACCCCCCTTTTAAATTTCGATTTTTTAGGAAATGTCCTTAGAGATCATTGATATCTTATAACTACCATTCTAAATTTCACGATTCAAGGCTCTTCCGTCACGCAAAAACCGCAATTTAGAACGTTTTTCTCCTGCACCCCCTTTAGGGTAGTGGCACCGCCATAAAACATAGCCTATGTTGGAGCAAGGGTTTTCACCACCATTTTGACGCCATTATTTTTTTAATCGGTTTGGTATTTCCTGAGATTGTGTAGAAATCACCATTTAGAACGTTTTTTAGAACGCTTTTCGCGCATTTTCACTCCTTTTAAATTTCGAATTGTTTAAGAACTGTTCTTAGACATCATTAATATCTTATAAGTAACTAATATTCCAAATTTCATATTTCTAGGCCCTTCAGTAATGCAAAAATCGCATTTTTAGAACGTTTTTTGCTCCTGCACCCCCTTTGGGGTAGTGGCACCGACATAAAATATAGCCTATGTTCTAAGTTGGACTAACACCATTATTTTGATACCATTACTTTTTAAATTGGTTTGGTATTTCCTGAGATTATGTAGAAACTACGATTTAGAACGTTTTTTAGAACACTTTTAGTGCATTTTCACCCCCTTTAAATTTCGAATTGTTTAAGAACTGTTCTTAGACAACATTTATATCTTATAAGTAACTAATATTCCAAATTTCATATTTCTAGGACCTTCAGTAACGCAAAAATCGCATTTTTAGAACGTTTTTTGCTCCTGCACCCCCTTCGGGGTAGTGGCACCGACTTAAGATATTACCTGTGTTCTAAGTTGGACTAACACCATCATTTTGATACCATTACTTTTGGAATCGGTTCGGTAGTTCCTGAGCTTACCTCCGACAAATAAACAATTTTTTCCTCTTTATAATAGGAGTACAGATTAAATTGAATCTGAATTAGACGTCTCATATTTCCGAATGTAATTAATATTACATACAAATCACACTGTTAGAAATACTGTATACTAGTAAATCTGCAGATCAGGAGCCTCAACGTCATCTTTGCAAGTCATTGTTTTTTAACACTCATTGCGTAATATTCATCTTCCTACAAATCGCTTTTTAAAGTTTTCAAATTACATAAATATTTATAAGAATACAAAATACTTCGTAAAGTATCAGAAATTAAATATGATAAACAAGTGGTTATACACTGATGTTCTGAAATTCTGATGAGCTGCTTATTCTGGTAACTTTTTAAATCAAAAATTGCATTTCTTCAGGGGGGCTCTGCCCCCCTGAACCTCCCGTAGTCTATTTAAATTTACATTCGTAATTTTTTATTGATTGTGCGGATGGTTATAGTATATCATAGATTTTTTTTACGCCGTGATTTATAAGGATAAGCATAAGTTTTTTTTTATAAATTAATAAATTTAAAATTTAAAATAAAATCATCATATTAACCGTACGCAAACAATAAATCTTGAAGTGACGCCAAAAATGTAACCTTAAAATCCGCTACATTCGACCCAAACAAAACGGCGTGCTTAAAAAAAGAAAGAAAGAAAGGAAAATATTTTTAGTAATACAGTTTTTAATTCATAATACGATGAAATGCTACTTTAGAATGCTTAAATATAAGCAGACCATTTTCATTTTACAGAAAAAATGCACGGATGAAGTCAAAGAATTCGGTCCCTGTTCCACGTGCTTGTTTTGTTTGGGCCGAATGAGGGCATTTAAATCGGAGCGATAACGCACATCATATTGCAAACTGTTTTTACGGCATACTGCATCTCCATCTATCTCTTTACTCCGTGAATAATAGTTAATTTTATTTTAGCCAATATCTTTTTAATCCAACATCTTTTTTTTGATAAATGACGTCTAATTCACCTGCTATTCGTACTTACTCAAAACCTTTCATCTTGTTATACAGTAAACTCTCGATTTAACGGATTAATTGGGACTAAGATGTGTCCGTTAAATCGAAAGTCCGTTAAATCGCAAAGTACTATTTATAATATTATTTTGTTATAATTATAGTACATATATATATTATTACGTACTTGTAATTACATATATTATTACAGTGCAAATTACATATATATATATATATATATATAATATATATATACAATATATACAGTGTATATACATGTATTGTATATATACAATATATGTATATACATAAATATATATTGTATATACATATATACTACTGTATATGTATATATAAACATAATACATTGCTTTTAATAATACAATATTGGTAATGAAATACAAACGAATTAACACATATGCAACTTTTATGCATGCATAGAATGAAAAGCATATCACATGGCCGCATAGGTCGCCAGCATCATTGCGCATGCTTAGAACGAAAACCACGCTGCAATGAGAATCAAAGCACGCGCTTTCGGCATTTCGTGTTCTTTCCCTTTTTTTAAGGTTTCGTTCATTTGATCACGAGACATTGTGTCCCCACAGATATAATAAATATTTTTTTTTATTTTACCGAGAAATCGCTTTTCAAAAATAGTAAAAAGAAATGCTTTGTCGTTGTTCATTGCTTGATTTTTTACATATAAAAGCTTAAAAGAGGGTTGCGTGTTGATTCTCAAGTAGGGGAGGGGGGTGGCAGTAATACCTTTTTTTTTTTTTTTTTTTTTTCGAAGCGTGTTTCATCGTTTTAGAAGCTGTTTTATCATGGAGGCTTCCAGTAAATAATAGTGTTAAATAAATATTTGACATTTGTCAAATATAAAAATTTGAAATCCGGTCGTTGAATTTCAGGTTAGGGAGAGGGTAATAATTTTAAATTAACGATTTTGATTTGTTAATTTAAGGATAAAGTGTTTTAAAAGGTATATTAAACAAAACCCTCTGTGCGATCTGCAATCACACTTACCCACTTGTTTTAATTTAATTTTTGTTTAATTTTTAATTTTTAATTTTTAATTTTTTTTTTATTAGTCCGTTGAATCCGAAGTCCGTTGAACCGAGGTCCGTTAAATCGAGGGTTTACTGTATTAAGAAATACTTGAGAGTTTTCTTTTTATTCCCAATATGTCGCCATATTAATTTTTTTATTCTTAATTTTTTTTTTCATTTTCCTGTTTCACGTCAAAATCTTTCAATTGAAAATTGTTTAAGAGAAAATATTATTCAGGGTTTTGATTTTCTTAGCAACGATTAAAGAAACATTGATAAATTTTATGAAAAAATACCACATTATTCTCTATTAAAATAATGGACTTTTGTATTTTTAAGCAACATATTTGAATGAAATAAATAAAATATTGCCTATTTTTATTTCTGGGGCTAAAATCCATCTATATGCAAAAATACAAATGCATTAATTCATCCGTTTTGACGTTGGCTTTACTGAAACATTATAGACGCATTTATACTAATATTATTAAGACCAAATACGTTGCTAGGCAACTGATGAAAGAAAAGGTAAAAAATGAAATATGTATTATGTCAAATTGATAAAACAAAATGCTTTATATTATTGGAAAACATGCATAAAGTTCCCCCAAAAATTATAAACCTAATTTAAAAAATCTCGCAAATATATTGACATAATTTCAAACTAATTGGAATAATTTAATAATCTTATTTAAAAATTTCAGCATCCAAAATTTACCATTTAAATCCATTTTTTATATGAGCCATTTCTTTCAACAAATGAAAATATGAAAATCGTCTGACTTGCCATAGAAAAGCATTACAGAGCAAAATAAAATGTTCTATATTTCCCGAATGAAGAACCAAATTTAACCAAAAACTATACAGCTAAGTCCGAGTACCTCATCAACATACCCAATTAATTTCAAGCCGATCGGATGCTTTTGCGGCAGTTATCGTGGAACAGACAGACAGACAAATGGAAATCAAAACATTTCGTGTCTCCACAGTAAGCCTTCACTGACGTTTCGGCAACTAGTAAATCTGCAGATCAGGAGCCTCAACGTCAGCTCTGCAAGTCATTGTTTTTAGACTCACTTTGGTAATATTCAGTTTCCTGCAAACCGCAATTTAAAGTTTTCAAATTATGTAATTATTTATAAGAATAAAAAATACGAAGTTTTCAGACATTAGAAGCATTAAATTAAAAACGTTATGGAAGGATATTTCGAAATTTTCATGAGCTGTTAATTCTGGTATATTTTTTAAATAATAAAGTAGATTTCTTCAGGGGGTTCTCCGCCCCCCCCCCCCTGAACCCCCCGTGGTCTTATTAATTTACATACGTAACTTTTTATTGATTGCGCTAATGGTTAGCGCAAATCTTAGATTTCTTTTTACACTTCCGAGCCTTATTTTTCAATACTGGTAACACAGAAAATGATTTAGATTGACGCAATTATATTAAACGTTTAGGTTTTATGAATGAAAATGTAATTTCCTTTAAAAATAAAATAATTTTCATTCATATTTTCTGAAATGAGGCGGCATTAAGAAGTAACACCTGCCAAAAAACATTTTTTCAGGCAATCTAGTTAATGCTTGGTTTTTAAGGATGAAAATATTTATTTCCCGATACAATGACGTCATTTTCGACAGCGATGATTTTGCGGTGCATAATTTTGATATTTACTATATATTTGCTCTTCAAAGGTTTTTTTTTCCTCATTGGAATTTTCGATTAAGAATTAACATTTCTGTTAGCTGTGTCCAGACCATGAGATATTAGTAAGAGTTTTTTTTTTAATAATAAGAATTAATATCATAACACAAGCCCCTTTTATTTCAATATTCGTATTCGTATTCGCGTATTCGTTTTATTTTTGATATATGAGATCAAATTCACCTTCTTTTCGTATTTTCACTTTATTTCTAATATGAAGGCGTATTCATGTCTATTTTTTATTTCATTTTTCCTCTCGCACATAAAAATCTTTCAAATCAAAATTAACTGTTTAGGACAAATTTTTATTCCGGGATTGAATTTTCGTGGCAACGGCAAAAAAAAAAAAAAAAAAAAAAAATGATTGTTAAATTTTATAGCAAAATGTCGATTTATTCCTTATGAAAATAATGAACTTTTTAATTTAAAAGAAAAATATTTGAACAAAATAAATAGAACATAGTCTTTCTTTATTTCTGTGGTAAATTCCATCTATATATAAAGACACAAAGGCATTAATTCGTCCCTTTTGACTTTGATTTAACTTCAAACAATTACACATACTTTCACATTTACGATATTTTTAGGTGTAGTTCGCTGCTAGGTAACAGTTAAAAGATAATAAAAACAATTAAATATGTGCTTAAAAAGAAAATTTATATTTAAAAAAAAAATATTTTATATTATTGAAACACATATATAAAATCCCTCCATAAAAGTTATACACCGAATTTAAAAACTCTGACAAATGTATACACAAAATTTCAAACTACTATGAATAATGTATGGTTCTAATTGCCGAAACGTCAGTGAAGGCTTACTGTGGAGACACGAAAAGTTTTGATTTCCGTTTGTCTGTCTGTCTGTCTGTCTGTCTGTCTGTCCGTCTGTTCCGCGATAACTGCCGCAAAAAGCACCCGATCAGCTTGAAATTAATTGGGCATATTCGTGAGATACCCGGACGTAGCTGTATAGTTTTTGGTTAAATTTGGTTCATTCGTTTGGAAAATATGGAAGATTTTATTTTTCTTTATAATGCTTTTCTACGGCAAGTCAGACGATTTTCAAATTTCGATTTGTTGAAAGAAAATGGCACGTTTGACTAATGGATTTAAATTTCAAATTATGGATACTAAAATTCCAAATAAAGGTTTTAAATTATTCCTATTATATTGAAGTTTTATCAATATATCTATAAGATTTTTTTATTTACGTGTATAATGTTTTGAGGACATTTATACATGTATTCCAATAATATAAAGAATTTTTAAATTAATTTTCTTGTTTTACATGATACATATTTCTTTTTTTTTTCCTTTTCTTCGTTGCCAAGCGACTGTTATTAGTAGCCTATCATTGCGTCAAATATGAATGAAGTTAGTAAATTACGTTAATTTTGTTGCAGGTACTATTAAAAGGCTATCACAAAAAATATTTTATCGCGCAAAATCGATGCAATTTATGCAATTAACAGTGGGCACGATAATGAATTATTTTCCAGTAGATTTATAATAGATCTCCAGATATGCCTATTTTGGGGGGCTTTTAATATGTTATTGCTATCGCATGGATTAGGATGTTTAAACTAATGTTTAACCATGCTATAAGTGAAAAAAAAGTACAGTTAAAGGCATGTAAATCCTTTTTAGCACTTTCCAACATGGATGAAAAGTATTTATGACTTCAGTTTTTCTATCTGTCGCCTGCCGTGTTTCTCTACGTGCTCTAACTCGCGTAAATATAGTCGGGATTACATGTAATTGATATACGTTATTGAGGTTTGCCAAAGTATGTTTGGTATTAAAAATGAAGAGTGTAGCATTCATAGCTTAATTACAGGGGCACTCAAAACTATTCCGTTACATTATAGTCTTTGGGAAAAATCGTCTGCGGTGTATTTTAATAATGTTACACAATTTTAAACGTAATGAAATTTATATACTTTATTAAGGTGCACTAGAACCTGGTTACTATAAAATATGTTATGTGTAGCACTTACAGCATGCGTACAGGTAACTCAAAAGTATTCATAATATTACAATCTTTGAAGAAAATCCTTTTGTGGCGTTTTTTAATGATGTTACTCTGTTACAAAATAATAAAATTGATATGTATTTTTGAAACATTTTTGTAGTATATGGGGTGCAAAGCATATGTTTTTTTCAGGGTCACACAAAAGTGGTCGATTAAAATGTGGTCTACGGGGGAAAAAGCTCTTCACAGCTTATTTTAACACATTAGCGACGGGAAACGAAAATTCTCGTTTTTATTCAGAATACATCATTGGCTAAGGGAGTGACTTCTACCTTACAGAAAAGACATTTATATTGTGTTGTCCATATTTTTTATAGATTGTAAGATATTATATATTACATCCGTACATTGAAAGATATTTACTGCTGCATAAACATGAAAAACATATCTCAGCAACCAATTTCAGAGACACTTTCAGAAGAGGGAGGAGCTTCTACTGTTTTTAAACCCAGATTTAATTAAATTGCCTGTCGTCAGTGTGTTAATTGTGTTCCACTAATTCAAACATTAGGAAATTAAATTTCATTACTGTGGTTGACTACAAGAAGCTTGAATATGATTTGTATCGTATTTATCGTTCATTTATAGGCTCACATAAAAAATTTCGGATACAGTTCTGGTCTATTAGGGATGATTGCTGAAGAGCATTTTCGATTATGGTGTGCGTTTTAACGTTAAGTAAATTTGTGCTTAATAAGTAGTGCTTAAATATTGTATAGACCATGTACAGGGATACACAAATGAATTCGTAAGTATAAATGAAAATGAGCGCGAATTGCTTCAGTGTTTTTTTTTTTTTTTTTTTTTTTTTTTTTTTTTTTTTTTTTTTTTTTTTTTTTTTTTTTGAGTTATGTATTTTCCAGCCCAATTACATATAGTATACTAACAAATGTTTGCAGAATTTAAATAGAACCATATACAGGACTCCGCAGAAACTGGATATATGGTGCACACTATGCATACTAATCCCCGGAAATGTGATATGAGCAGTTTTAAGAGAGTTTTTTGTCTGCATTAAATTTAAATGTTATAGACGATGCGTAAAAATCTTCACGTAATATGCAGGGCTGTAGAAAAGAATTCATGTACGTTTCCGTCTATTGGTAGAATTTACTAAAGGACATTAACACAATTAATTGATAATTACAAATGTAAATTAAATTACACTACGAAGAGGTTCAGGGGGGCTCTGCCCCCCTGAAGAAATCTACTTTATTATCTAAAAATTACCAGAATAAGTAGCTCATGAGATTTTCAGAATACCATTACATAACAAGGGGTTTAATTTAACGCTTCTAATGTCAGAAACCTTCGAAATATTTTTTCGTTTTATAAATGTTTATGTAATTTCAAAACTTTAAATTTCGTTTTTTGTAGAAAGATTAATATTACTCAAAGGATGCTAAACACAATGAATTGTAGAGCTGACGTTGAGGCTCCTGATCTGCAGATTTACTAGTTAGGAAATTTCATCATCCTTAATTTAGCATTTAAATCCTTTAATCATATGAGCCATTTCTTTTCAACAAATAAAAATGGAAAAATCGTCTGAATTGCTATAGGAAAGCATTAAGTCGCAAAATAAAATGTTCTATATATTCCGAACGAATGAACCAA
This sequence comes from Maratus speciosus, assembly GCA_963932465.1. Lineage (NCBI taxonomy): Eukaryota > Metazoa > Arthropoda > Arachnida > Araneae > Salticidae > Maratus > Maratus speciosus. The sequence continues at coordinate 507,676,478 of OZ010786.1, read as the reverse complement.
ATTTAACCAAAAACTATACAGCTAAATCCGGGGATTTCACCAACATGCATCCTTAATTTTAAGATAATCGGATGCTTTTTACGGCAGTTATCGCGGAACAGACAGACAGACTAACGGAAACCAAAACTTTTCGTGTGTCCACAGTAAGCCTTCACTGACGTTTCGGCAATTATCAGCGTATTACTTCATGGCATTTTATTTTACAGAACTCTAAATAGGGGCTGTACATGTACAGTGCATCCCAAAAATTTATAGACAACCATTTTTTTTTTATTTAAGAGCTAACTAAACGAGTAAAAAAGATGAAATAAATTATGAAAATATATAATGATGAAATAAAAATAATAAAATACTCAAGTAACTTTTTGCAGTCATAGATTTAATATAAAAAATTAAAAACAAAAAAATACTTTCTCAAAAATACTACATAGACAACCGGTGTTAAAAGCTCATTTGAGTACTGATGTCCAAATTTGCATATTCCAAGGTCATGTACCTGTGACGCAATAGTTTCCTGAGATAAAATCTAATCTGTCTTCCCGTTTCCGACTGATTACAAAAATGCCTCGCAATGTGCAGTTTTCCAAAAAGAAAATTTTTGGAAATCTATTGTTTAAAAACTTGTGGATTGAAAGTTGTGGACATTTCAAGAAAAACTGGATGCAGCAGGGTTGGTATTTACCTAATTCTATCAAAAGGTGTAAATCTGAAGCAAAATCTCGTTTTAGACGACCAAAGAAAACAACTAAATGATAAGACCAAGAAATGTTGACATTCATTTCAACCCGGAACGTGTGTGTACGGTTAGTTTCTATTGAAGTAAACGTTTCAGTACCAATATCCACGGTTCATCGAAGGCTGCTAGCAAGTACATTTCTTGATTTTCGCAAAATGCGCCAATCGCCAAAGTTTACAAAATGAAATAAAGACGCTCGTGTTCAGTGACCCGAAATCACAGGAATTGATCAGATGAATGATTAAGTGTTCTTGTCAGTGATGAAAATAAATTCAACTTAGATGGCCCCGAAGATTGGGCCTATTAATAGCACGATATTCGGAATAATTCACGAACTTTTTTTAGTAGACAACAAAGAGGGGGTATACTCATTGTGTGGACAGCATTCTATTATAATGGAATAACCCATATTTCTTTTTTGAAAGTTTGCCAATGTTCCAAAAATTACCAGAAAAGGCTTGCAGTACACTTACTTCCATTTGGAAAATTACTAGGGGCTGGACAAATGGATGTACCTTCAAGACCATTGCTGCATGCTCTTGTCCTCCTATACAATGCAGGGGTTTGGGCAAAACCAAGTAACTGTTATGGGCTGACCAGCCCTTAGTCTTGACATGAACCCAGTAGAGAATCTCTAGAAAAGATTAGCTAGAGACGTATATGCTAAAAGGCGTCAATTTGCAACGGTTCAAGATATAAAGCTGCAAGTTGAACAAAGTTGATTCTCTTTAAAGTCAGAACTTCTTCAAACTCTTGTTTTGAGTATGCCTGATCAAGTTTTTGACGTGATTAGAACCAACGGCTTAAACAACTAAACGTTAAAAGAAAAAAAATGAGTTCTCTATATACTTTTGGGACTGTCAAATTTAAGTTTTAATTTTTTTTCACAAAGTCTATGGTTGTGTAATATTTTTTGTCTATAGTATTATTATTCTCTTGCTATTTTTTTATAATTATAAATTGTTTTGAAATTGTTACTCTTCTTTTAGGTAGCTTTCTTTACAAAAAGCTACCTATTGCAGCCGTTCGGAGGAAAGCGATTTCAAAAAAATTTGGTATATTTTCATCGATCATGACCCCCAGACCTAGAACCACCCTCCGTTCAAAAATGATATATATATATATATATCAATATATATATATATATATATATATATATATATCTGACATATGTCACACTGTAACTCTCGTATTTATGAACCGATTTGGATGTAATTCGGTGTGTACATAGTACATACCAATGTCTCGACCGAGTTCGTTGGCCAGCTTCATCCGCCATTTTGTTTCAAAATGGCGGCTATTTAAAAAATTTAAAAAAATTTTAAATTTGAAATGTGGTACCAAAAAATTGAAAATGGAAAAATATTTTTTTCTTATGTATTTGACCATTATACAAAGACTCCGTAGCAGTTTTTGTTTCGTCTATATCTTAAAAAATGGCTGAGTTATAGCATTTTGAATTTCTATCGGAGCTGACATTTTGAAACGTCCTGAATTTTGTCACGCGATAAAAGGCGTATTTATGAACCGATTTGGATGTAACTTCGTTTATACATAGTACAGACAAATGTCTCAAACGAGTTCGTTGGCCAGCTTCATCTGCCATCTTGTTTAAAAATGGCGGCCATTTAAAATTTTAAGAAAAATTTAAATTTGAAATGTGGTAGCAAAAAATTGAAAATTGAAAAAATATTTTTTTCTTATGTGTTTGACCTTGATAAAAAGATTCGGGAGCAGTTTTTGTTTCGTCTATATCTTAAAAAATGGCTGAGTTATAGCATTTTGAATTTCTAGCGTGGCTGACATTTTGAAACGTCCTGATTTTTGCCACGTGATAACACACGTATTTATGAACCGATTTGGATGTACCTTTCTGTGTACATAGTACATACAAATAACTCAACCGAGTTCGTTGACCAGCTTCATTCGCCATCTTGTTTCAAAATGGTGGCCATTTAAAAAAATTTAAAAAAAAATAAATTTTAAATGAGATACCAAAAAATTGGAAAATGAAAAAGATTTTTTTTGTATGTGTTTGACCTTAATACAAAGATTACGGAACAGGTTTTGTTTCGTCTACATCTAAAAAAATGGCTGAGTTATAACATTTTGAATTTCTATTGTGGCTGACATATTAAAACGACCTGATTTTTGTCACGCGATAAAGGCGTATTTATGAACCGATTTGAATGTAACTTGGTCTGTACATAGTACATACCAATGTCTCGACCGAGTTCGTTGGCCAGCTTCATTCGCCATCTTGTTTCAAAAGGGTTGCCATTTAAAAAAAAAAATGTAATTTAAAATTTAAAATGAGGTATTAAAAAATTGGAAAATGAAAAAGATTTTTTTTATGTGTTTGGCCTTGATACAAAGATTCTGGAGCAGTTTTTGTTTCTGAAAATTTGTTCCTTTGTTTATATCTTAAAAAGTGGTTGAATTATGGCACTTTGAATTTCTATCATGGCTAACACTTTCAAACGATCTTGTATTTGTCACGCGATACCACACATATTCGCCTATTTCGATGGAAGAAGGCATGTGGATAGTATACATCAATATCTCGACCAAGTTCGCTGGCCAGCTTCATCAGCCATCTTGTTTCAAAATGGCGGCCATTAAATTAAAAAAAATTATATTTAAAGTGAGGTGCAAAAAAATTAGAAATTGAAAAAGGTTTCTTTCTTAAGTATTTGACCTTGATATAAGGATTCAGGAGCATTTTTTGTTTGTCTTTATCTTAAAAAATGGCTCAGATATAGCAGTTTCAATTTCTAAAGTGGGTGACATTTTGAAAAATCTGATTTTTTGCCTGCGACAGCACTCGTATATAACAACCGATTCCGATATGAATGAGCATGTGCACAGCAATTACTAAGGTCTCGACCAAGTTCACTGGTTAGCCTCATCTACCATGTTGTCTTAAAATGGCAGGCACTTTAAGAAATCGCCGAATTTCGCAGCCAAATATAAGTGACTTTAAATAAAAGCAGCTTGGATAAAGCTGACTAATTTCGCGAAATTCTCATTCATAATGTTTTAGTATTGATAAAAATTAGTATTGAATCTCCTACATTCGGTTTCCACTTAATTGAGCTTCGTGTGTTTGAATAATATAAGTTGGCTTTTTAAAAATAAGGAATATGAAAGCTACCTTTTCCTACCGGCACTGGCCGGAAGGACTTTTTGAATTGGAAAATAAAAACAAACTGTTGTCTATAAACTTTTGGGAAGCACTGTATAAAGTTATCACTTTATAAGGGAGGGATGGTGTCTGGCACTTGATATCGCAAGATATCGCTAGGGGGAGGGAGGAGTTGTCTTTAGATATCGTTTTCATTTTTTGATCCAACAAACATTTTCTTTTTTTGATAACTTGTTCTTTACATCTAAATAAAATGTTAACTTTTTTCTTAGTCTATTATCTGCTTCTATGAACATACAAAGTTATTATGAAAACCGTTAAATAATTATAAAATCATTTTAATCCAAAATATGGAATATCTCAACGTTAGGAATTCCTATTCTTCTACCATATGCGTATAAATGCGTTGTTAGAGAAACCAGGTTCGAAATTATACTTGTTATGTTTACTAGTAAAAAAATGGGGAAGAATGTTGGCCACCTGTTTTGTTGATAACACGTTCTGCTTACTCTTTTCCCGTACATGGGACGAGTGCAAGAAGACAATATTACTGCTGAATGCATTATGTAACAAAAATCTAATATTAAATACTTTTAAGTAATAAGTATTTTCTTAAAATGTTACTCGATATAAAGTTATTTCTTGTATAATAGAGTCATTTTATTGACTTCTCTGCATTTAAACTAGTTAAATATGCAAATAATAAATGTATATCATTACAAATGTATAAAAAGAAAAAAAAAAGAAAAAAATGTACAAAGAAACATAATTTTTAGACACTGATAACAATACTATTAGGAAAAGGGGAGGAGTCGAGGAATGATAAAGTATGATATTGTAAGGAGGGAGAGGGGTCCAAAATTACCAAAAAGCTGATAACGCTATACAGGGTGTCCGAATATTCCTGGACGACACATTTTAAAATTCAATATAAATTTAAGTAATTGTCGTACAGGAATGCGGTTTGGACTAAAATACTTCTCAGAACGAAAAGTTTTCTTCAAGCGATTGAAAATAATTAGTTATAAATTTTGATCATAGATGGCACAACGTGTCCGTATGTTTGCTTTCAAACATGCCGGGTTTTTTCTGATTTTCAGATTAGTTTTGACGTTGTGACAAAGAAATAATGATTCCTAGAGCTGGAAGTCATCATTACTGCGTCACAGCGACAAAACTAATCTGAAAATCAGAAAAAGCGGAAGTTTGAAAGCAAACATACGGACTTGTTGCGCCATCAACGATCTAAATTTGGAACTAGTTATTTTCATTCGTTTGAAGAAAACTTTCCACCGTGAGAAGCAATTTAGTCAAAACCGCACTCTTGTACGACAATTACTTAATTTTATATTAAATTTAAAAATGTATCCAGGGTTTTTTCGGACATACAGCCCCGGTTTTACAGCCCCATATTTGGTTGAATAAATGAATTATGACCCTGGTATACAAAATATTTTTGTTGTATTAACCTCTACCACGGTTTAAAGTTTGCCTAAGAACTTTTTAACCACCCTGCAATTTTATTATTTTTATTTCGGTTTAGACATTAAACCATTCGTAGATTTGATCAAAGTTTCACCAGAACGTTTTATTACATAAACTTTCATGCGGTAAAATATCTTTCTTTCACATTCTGTCTTTATTTGTTATTTTGTTTGTTTCCCACTGCACAAGAAGAATTAGTACAAAAAAAGAATTTATTTTACTTATACATGATGAAGATAATATAAATCTGGAAGTAAATAACGGGATGCATTAGGATCTGTATATCTGATTCGATAGTGAATAATTCATCAATTTTCCTGGAGATAAAATAAATGAAAGAGTAATGTTAGAAAATATCTCATCAAATTTAGTTTCGATTTTCTCTTAAATGGGTTATTTCTGTTTATTGATTGTCAAATTTCAGATGTATTTGGTTTTGACAAAATTAATGTTTCTTTGTCTTTTAACTATCGACTTCATCATAGTTGTTTTTCACATAAATCTCATTCAGCAATTTCTACAAAAATTACTATTAACTTTATTTTTTAATTTAACTTATAGTGTCCATACCGAATTGGAAGCACCTCCATCTTGTGGACTTTTTATTCACTAGGTTCAGTCGTGGGGGAAAAAAAGTAAACACCCCTTACTGACTCTGCAAAAAATTATCGTACAGGAAAGTTACTCGTACCACACGATTGATAATAAAATCTACATTTAAATTATGTACATAAAATTTGCTTAGGGGGCCATCTACATATTAAAACGAACCATAATTTTGTTTTTTCAATAGCAGTACAAAATTCTGACAGCATAAATGAATTCTACACCCTTCAATTAGCCTAAAAACAAATTTTTATTCAATTCGTACGATACGTTTCCAAGAAATTAATTGTTTTAAAACGAGTGTTTTTTAGAGGTTATATCCAAATTGAAGTTCGGCACTAGATTGTTGACCAAGAGAGCCCCCTTCTTGAACAAGGCATCTGAAGCGCCACTCAAACATTCATTGAAGACTGCTAGATTGCAAGACAGCATAAGAAATTTCAAAATACCTAGTCACTATCATAGATGGCCACTTAAACTATCATTTTGCCTTTTTCTAAGCATAATTTGAAAACTACTTGTAAGAAAAGTGTGAAATTTTCCATTTCTATAAAGAAGGACTTAATAAATCTAAATCCATAAAAAAACTGCAAGTTACAATTCATATTTTTTTCGAATATTCATTTCCTAATTCATAGTTCATATCATAAAATTATAAAAATTGCAAATTTAACGTATATATGTTTGGGTATTTTAGTATTTTTGCTACACAAAAAATTAGCACAATAGGAATGTAATTTCAGGAGATATTAATGAAAATATGAAAATGTAATTTAACATTAGAAGCACTAGATTTTGAATGTTTATAATTCAAAAACTTATCATTCAAATGACTTGAAATTTGGTGTCTAGGCATAGTTTGAACCGACGATTTGTAATATCTCGTTAAAATTGGGTATTGCCATTGAAAAATGAAGTTTGGGTTCGTTTTTTATGTAGATGGTCCCCTAAGCAAATTTGATGTACATCTTTTAAAAGTAGACTGTATTTCCAATCGTTCGGTACCAGTATACACGTCTACGATAATTTGTTGAGGAGTTAGTAGGGGCGTTTACATTTTTTTTACCACAACTGTACATATTACATGAATTACAATAAAACTTAATTCAGTCAAAATTTTATAAAATGTGTTTTATACGTTGTTAAATATAAAATATATGAAATACAAAAAAGATTGTGCATCTAAAATTTTAGTACTTTCACTTACACTAGTAATCGTTATCAGGGCTTGATATAAAAACACAAAACACAAAAGAACTGTGTCCTTTCAAGTCAAAAATCGCGGTGGAATGTTCCAAATTGAAGTGTAGGGTAGATCGGTTGATGGGCCAAAACTGTTATTCTAACTTATTCAGTTGATCCAGATCAAGGATCAATGCTGTTATCAATACTATTATTAAATTATTAAATTGATCTAGATCTGGATCAATTGAGTATAATAATTGAGTTAGAATAACTGTTTTCTCCCACTACACTTTATTTTGGAACATTCCACTGTGATTTTTGACTTGAAAGGACTCAGTTCTCTGTTTTGTATTTTTTTTCGAACCCTGATGACAAGAAAGGATGTACTTGACAGCACTAGGATTTTAGCTGTACAATTTTTTTGTATTATATATATTTTATATTTAACAATATGTTAAATTCCTTTTAGTAAACTTTGACTGAATTAATTTTTACTTTAATTCATGTAATATGTTTTAGCTAAGATGGTTTACGGAATCGTCTATAATTTGATTTATATCGTAAATAAGTTTAGTCTATCTGGGTACAGTTTGACCGTTTTCAGATATGTATAACAAACGAATTTTTTGAAAGTCTTTCTCAGCTAACTTCGAAGTTTAAGCGTTTTCAACATTCCTTCCCACTAAGATGGTGAAAACCAAAACAGAAGTTTTCGAGTTGGGTCCAGTTCCATTATCGGTTGAAACAAAATATTTAATGACTATGTATGGTACCTTCTATAACCTGACTTCTTATTTATATTATATTCTAAAACAATCTATTTCTTTCAACATTCTTAAATAATGATTCTTTAATTTATTGAAATTCATTATTAGCATAACATTTTTAATACTTACGAGGAGAATAACTATATTAAATAAAAATATTACCGATTAGTGATTAATTTCACATTCTTATTTTTCTACCGTCTTTGCAGCTTTTCCTATTTAATCACTGTTTCAACATACATACTTTTTTATGAGGTAAGAGACATCTTTTTTTTCACATTCTGTCTCCATTTATTATTTAACACTATTCACTATTTATTCTTATTATTTAACAATTTCCACTGGAAAAAGGAAACTAATAAAAAAAAAAGTTTTCCTTTCTCTTATGCATAATGGAGATAATGTGTTTCTGGAAGTAAATAAAACGATGCATTAACCTCTTAATGGGCGCTAGTTCCTTTTTAGACTACTTAACTTTAATCTTAAATGCCAATTGGCACCAGACGTTTAGAATGAAATTTTCCTTTTACTAAGTACGTGAAGAAAAGTTCATACATATTTTGAAATAAATTTATTTGTAAATTCTGGTGTCATTCAGTCATTTCAACATTTTTACGAATAGAAGTATTTTTCCCCTGAAAGGATTAACATTTGTGTATCTCATTCATTTATCACTTTTGCTGCAGATAAAATAAATGGAAGAGTAAGGTTAGAAAATATATCATTAAATGAAATTTATCTTTTCTGTTAAAAAGATTATTTTAGTTTATTCATTTCCAAAATACAGATATACATTCTGTATAAAAAGTGCTAGGACTTGTTAAATAAAACACACACAAAAAAAAAACTTTATTCATCGAAATTTATTTTGTTGTCTTCAAAGTAGACCCCATCGCGTTCAGTGCAACTATGTCCGCGCAGGACCCAATTATCCATACAATGTCGTTTAAAAGCCACACTGGGCCAGGCGAGTACTGGATCAGGCGAGTACTGGAAGGCGAGTACTGGAATTGGTCAATGACTTTCGTTGCGTTTTTGGCCAAACACTCTTGCACAACGATAGGGCGAAATTGAGCTCTTATGGATAATGTCGTGCGACGGCGCGTTTCATTTCCAAAGTGCAGATCAGTGTTGCCAGATTGGGCGCTTTTTTAATTCAGATTATTATCTGTCACCACTTTTTTAAAAATAGTATAACTCGCTTTATTTTTCAGAATTTTAATCTATTTTTAAATAGGCCGAATATTTCTGTTTCAAAAAAGCGCTGACAATCAACAATCTGGGGACAAAAAAGTCCCCAGTCTGGTAACACTTGTGCAGATATACATACTGTGAAAAACGTATGCGAAATTGTTAAATAAAACATACAAAAAATTTATTCATCAAAATTTATTTTGTTGTTTTCAAAATAGACCCTATCGCGTTCAGTACAACTATGCCCGCAGAGGATCCAGTCCTCCATACAATTTCATAAACAGATAGGGATATGGCCTTTAGATCCTTCAGCAAATTTTCTTTCATGTCCTCAGTTGACTCAAAACGACTTTTTCGGAAACGCAATTTTAGCTTAAGGACCAGAAAATTCACATGGGACCAAATCAAACGAGTACTTGGCTTCGCCGATGACTTTCGTTGCGTTTTTGGCCAAACATTCTTTCAGAACGATCGGACAAAATTAAGATCTTTTGGAGCCTACCGTGTGTCGGCGCGTTTCCTTTCTAAAGTGCTGATATACATTCTGTATATAAAAAGTGCCCGGAATTGTGAAATAAACACAAACAAATTTATTTATTCCTCGAAATTTATTTTGTTGTTCGAGTTCAATACAACTATGCACGCGCAGGCACAATCCTCCATACAATTTTGTAAGCAGATTGGGGTATGGCTTTTCGCTCCTTCAGCGAGTTTACTTTCATGTACACAGACTCAAAACGCCTGTTTCGGAGTTGCACTTTTAACTTCGGGAACAGAAAAAAATCTCACGGAGTCATATCAAACGAATACCGGACTTTGTCGATGACGTTCTATGCGTTTTTGGCCAGAAAGTCTTTCACAACGTTAGGACAAAATTGAGCTCTTTCGGAACCTGTCGTGCGGCGATGCGTTTCATGCACAAATATTAGTCATAACGTTATGAACGGGCTTAAAATATATCTTCACCTCTGGAAAAAACTGTGTAAGACTCATACGACGATTTTTGAGCACTAGCTTGTTGATTTTATTGATGTTTGAGTTGACCTAGACTTTGAAGTTTGAACGGAACGGGGCAAATCAACTACCAATTCTCTGCCGTCTTTCAATGCTGTATACAGTTCATATACCTATATTTTAGACATACACGATTCACCGTAGTTTTTCTTCAACATTTTCAGTGATTTGGCACACAAACTTTTGTTTGTAAAAGGCAAAAGTTAAGGCAAACTTTTTGTTCAACTAATTTTCCCACTGTAAAAATCGCAGAGGATTCTAGTATGTCTGAAAAAAAACAGCTGCTGTTAAAACACTAAGTCACAAATGACGTTCAAACCCCACGTTGTAACTCGGTCCAATAGTTCCGAAATACAGAAAAAAAATTGTGATACATTTTATATACGTTTTTAAATGATAAATTCCTGGTACTTTTTACACAGAATTTATCTCATTCTGACAGGATTATTGTTTTGTTATTGTTGTTGTTTTTACTTTTATTTAACAATAATCTCATCGTTATTTTTCACATAAAATCTATTGAGAAATTATAAAAAAAAGTATATTATTAACATTTATGTTTTAATTTAGCCGAAAACAGGCAACCGTACTGAACTGGTAACACTTATGTTTTGGAGTTTCCCTGTTAGTAGTGGCAGCTTGAATGTTGTAAATCTTATGTTACGGATTTTTCATAAAGTCTTTGAAAGTTAATGTGATGGGAAATCACATATATTTTTCTTAAATTATTCATTTTCTCTAAATTCCAGTTAAAACTAACTTTTAATTACTTATTTATTTTATCATAAGTTTAGATTCCCGTCATAATTTTCCTCCATTTAAAAAAAAAGAATAACTTTTCTTTATCGGTAAAATAGCTCTCACACAAATAGAATTCATTTATATGATTAGTCACCACACCACGGAGAAAGAACTAGTCATCCTAACTAAATATCCTCAAACAAAAAAGGAAATAATAAAGATTGATTTTGTAATCAGTTTGCATTTTTTTTTCCCTCATTCTATCCAACGTTCGTTAGAAATATCTCTTTTTTTCTGTCTAATTTTTTAGTTTAACTTACTCGTTGGATCATAAAACTATCCAATACCTGAGATTTGTTTTGTCTTTCACACTATGTTCCAAAAACTTTACTCTTAAGTAGGAATTGGCATTCGAATACGTTGGTTTACTCGTTGTATCATAAAACTATCCAACACATGAGATTGTTTTGCCTTTCACACTATGTTCCAAAAAACTTTACTCTTAATGCACGAATTGGCATTCGAAATTCTTGCTAGCGTACTTTTTAGGACTGCTATTTTGGTTGCCCTGCCACGAAATTCAGAATTCTCTTAATTGACTAAAGGATAATATATAATTTTTTTAATCAGACATCATTCATTTTCATGTGCTTTTTTTGGCCAATTTATGTATTACAGTACCACCATGTGGTGTGTATAGTGTCTCACTCACACACTCTCTCTTCACGATGTTAGTAATGTAGACTCACATTACTTAAAAATGATCTTCGGAACCATCCCAATCCCTTCCTATACTGGCTGTACAACTTTACATTTTTGCTTTGTAATCGTGGTGGGTATAGTATCTCACTCACACACTCTCTCTTCAAGTTGTGATGTTAGTAATGTAGACTCACATTACTTAAAAATGCTCCCCGGTACCATCCCAATCCCTTCTGACTGTACACCTTTACATTTTTTCTTCGTAATCTTAATAAATAAATTTCATAAGAATATTTTCCGAGGATTCCTTTCTAATAATTACTATAGCCTACAGCTTTTTATGGACTACAACAAATGCATTAAATAGAAATTGAACCTGGTCCTGGCTATCGATCTACGAAATATTTTAAAGCCTTGAACTCCGCAATAGTAAGTTCTCAAATTTTCGATGTTTGTAACCACTAAAATGGAAAACACTAAAACAGAAATATTTCTTATTCGACTGTGAATCATTTATCGCTGTTACTGAATGATAAAATGCATGAAAGATATTTGAAAGCGTCTCATAAAAGATAGTTTTTCTTTTCTGTTAAAGGATTTATTTCTGCTTATTGATTATCAAATTTCAAATATATTTGATGATCACTGGATTAATATTTCTTTAGTTTTATTCATCGAATTTGCTTTATGGAGGTTAATGTACACACTTAAAAAAAATACTGTAGTTTTTTCTATTAAAACAGAAATCTCTCATGGACGATAATTTAGCGAATTTCGCACGAACATCTTTAATTTAAATTCTTAAACATATGACTGTCTATTTCTTAAATATATAACTACTTCTTTAAATTTCATAATTTAAGTACTCAATTTCTTAAAGAAATTATTATTTCTGTTTAACCAAGAATTTCAGTTTTGATGGTTAAAGATTATTAATTCCTTAGCTGTGTCGTTTTAAAAACTGTGTTTCTGTTTTAAGTATCTTAGATTATGAATCTTTAATTCATAAATTTTAACTTGGTGTCAATTTCAAGCGTTAAAAGCTAAAGAAGAAATTTCTTAATAAAGAATTTTTTAATTTATAAATTTTAACTTGAATTTATTATTAACATAAATGGTTTAAGCATCAAAAGAAATAGAACTAAATAAAGTCCACAGACTACTTATTAACAAGTATTTTATCATTCGTATTTCTTCTTCATTTTTACATCGTTTCTCCATTAAATCAAAGACTTAACAGAAGGTTTTATTACATACATTTTTATGAGATAGGAAAAATCTTTCTTTCACGTTCTGTCATTATTTATTTTTTAGATTGTTTTCCCCCAAACTAAAAGAATTCATATAAAAAAGAGCTTCTTTTTTTAGTACGTAATGAAGATAGTAGGCTTCTAAAAATAAATAAGAAAGGAAAATCATGCGACGAGCATAGATTATGAAACACTTTTCAACATGTTCAGAATACTGTAATAACACTTTAGAGTTCGTTAAACCGTTGAGGGTCTGTGGGATATATTACGTCCCACATAATTTCAATCAAGACTTACAAAAAAAGGTTTAATTAAATTTTACTTTTATAACATTAGTGGAAAAAAGTTGAAAATTTGCTTTTCCTTATTTTGAATGAAAATTTTTCGAAAATTCCAGTGTGAATTCAACATTTCAGAAACTGTATTACTTTCCTCTAAAAGGGTTAAGGTGAAAGATGATGCCTAAATAAACAATTTAGAAAATGCATAACGCATTTCAAAACCGAATTTCTGTTATTACCATTATTAGTCAGGAAAATATCCGCATTTTTTGCATAGTCCTGTATATGATTTATAGATTTTTATGTATACTTCATAGAATACTAAAATATAATTCAACACACAGATGAAAATTCCCATTCGGCAAGATTCGTCAATCAACAGAAATGTACTCGAGATCTTTTGTGTAGCCCTGGAACTCTATAGAATTTATACACACCAAGTAATGTGCAAAAAAATGGTTACATTTTAAAACGCGTACCAAAACTGAAAAAGCATTTCCAAAAATTATTGTTCGTAGGCGGTACTCTAGACAAACTCTTTTGTTTGTCCCTGTAAATGAACGATAAATTATATGCACACCAGATTCTACAGTAATCGCCTTTTAGTACACCTCAGTGATATATATAAATTTATATTTGTTTAAAATAATGTAATATCGTGAAAATAGATAGGTATCCATATAAATGAAGCGTAAATGCTGCGCACTTCATTTTCAATACCGAAAATACCACGGAAAACAGCAATAACTTATATTAATTTCTTAGCAATCTGACTATATTTAAGGAAGTTCTGGAACCCTAGTAGTGAGTTCTACGGTCTAAGATATATCTTACACAGGGTATCTGAAATGCTTCAACAAACTTAGAGGGTGGATAGTACTCATGAAGACGAACAAAAATGCAATGGAACATGGGGCCGCAAATGACGTTTAAAGGATAAAAATCGAGAAAATGTTTCTGGAAATGAACAAACTGAGACAAGGAAGAAACACTCCAGAAAATTATTTATTGCACAGAATAGGTATAACACAGCTCGTGATGTCCTGAGAAAACAAATATTTTACAACAATTGTTCAAAGTGTCGACCGCGGACATTATCACACAGAGTACATATACGGAAGAACGACTGGGGGACACGCTCAAATTTGAATACGTGGATTCCTGCTCATAGATTTGTTTGGTTTTCTTCAGGGTTATTGTTATCTCTTTCTCACCGGATATGCACAAAGTGAAAGGAAAACCAGTTTCGTGCTACTATCCAGTTCTGAAGAAAACAAGCATGCGAGATTTTGATAGTTTATTTGTTTTGCGATTTTTACTCTTTAAACGTCATTTGCGATTCAATATTCCATTGCATTTTTTGTTCGTCTTGATGAGTACTATCATCCCCCTATGTTGGTTGAAGCATTTCAGATACACCCTGTAAATCCGGTCTGAACGGGGAATTGGATGAATAAAGCAAATGTAAATGTTAGAAAACGTCCCAAGATTTTTTTTTCTGTGAAAGAGATTATTTCTTCTTATTGATTATGAAATTGCAGATATATTTTATAATCATTAGATCCAGCAGGACGGTCGTTCTGCCAATCCAAGCTATAAAAAAAATGCTAACCCCGCCAAACAAACAAACGCCAAGAAACAAAAGCCAGAACAGCGTAACTGCTTATTATACTGAAGACAACTTGTCCATGTTAAATCTGCCAAACGAGGTATTTTAAAATTTCAGATATTTAAGAAAGCAAGTATCGGAGAGAAATAAAATTAAGACTAGAAGAATCTACTGAAGAAAAGCTGCAATTTGAGACCAAACTCGTCTCTATAAAATAGTTATAAACAGAGATACAGGATTTTTTTTTAAACGTCGAGATACTGAAAATGATCAAAAAATCCTTCGTCAAACATATATTAATTAAATTAAGCTACAGACTTAAATAATGGACAGAAAAAAGTATGGAATGCATTTTCGGACTGGTAATTACTCGATCTACGTGCTTTTATAAAATTTAGTTTAAAAAAATAAAATTTCTATCCTTAATATGCAAAAAACTGTTAATTCAGTCTAAAATTATCAAATTGTGCCAAACAGTGATAAACCCGCCAACGAGCGCGTACTATCCACATTATAATAGCACAAATCCACTTCAACTTCAATCTGGTAGATGAATATTTTCCATCAAGATTATTTTTTCGAATAAAACTGCATAAAAGTTAATTTTTAGAAAGATTTTTAAAATAAAAATGATTTTATAGGGAAATGGTACCTTTTAAGAAGTATGCATTCAAAGTTATCGGCATTTTATGTTTCATTCCTAATGTAAACAAAACTTTTAAAAATGAATTGAGCTGAATATAAAAAGGTTTTCAGGTAAAAAAAAAAAAAAAAAAAAAAAAAAAAAAAAAAAAAAAACAGAGGTCATATACGCATATTGGCGCGATTTGTTTCTGACGCCAATGTCATATACGCAACGGGTACTTAAATGGCGCCAAAGTGTCGTTATTTTGCTTGATATGGTAACCCGGATGTTGTTGTTTATTATGTTGATGTTTTCGCCAAATTGGCGTCGGAAAAAATCGCGACAATATGGGGCGTATATGACATCTGTGCCAAATCTCCCTATTATTGAACTTATTTCAACATATGAGCAAACGGAGGCAAAGACGATGTCTCAGACGCATTGGGGTATCCTTTTAGTACCAAAATGGCAATTTTATTCCATAGCAACCCAGAAATTTTGATGATATTATCCTTCATATGACAATCCAATAGAAGAGATTGCGTGTGTTTTACATTAAATCAAACTTTGTGCATTTTATAATAAAATAATTTGTGTGTGTTTCTAATAAAAGTTTTGGCACAGATGTCATATACGCCCCATAATGGCGCGATCTTTTTCTGATGCCAATGTCATGTACGCAACGGGAACTCAATTGGCGCCAAAGTGTCGTTATTTTTCTTGATATGTTAACCCCGACGTTATTGTTTATGCTGTTGATGTTTTCGCCAAATTGGTGTCAGAAAACAATCGCGCCAATATAACATCTGTGCCATAGTTTTGTGTATTTTATAATAAAATTGTGCGTTTATACCAAATACACAGTTTCTTAATAAATAAAACCAACATGCTATTTTCGCCAGCTAGGTCTAACAGGTAAGAGGTAACAGGTAAAAAAGCTGAAGAATATGAATTTGGGACTACTACACACAGAAAACCGGGAAATAAACCATTGAACACCAATTAAGTTACAAATGAAACAAGATTAATAAGGATACAGGAAAAAATCCATACTCTCATAGGATTAGGTATAACAAATATACTCATTATGCATTTTATTCTCATTAAAGATAGTACCTATACTATTAGAAATTAATATGATATTGTCCTGAGTAGGCGAAAAATTAAATATAATTTAATCGTTAACTTTATTAAATATTAATGAATATGAATATATACACACACACACACATATATGTATACATACTATATATATATATATATATGTATATGTATACATATATATATATATATATATATATATATATATATATGTGTGTGTGTGTGTGTGTGTGTGTGTGTATGTATATATAAGCTGCGTCGGCGTTAATACGTAAGTACCCCCCAAAAATGTATTGCGCCAACCACAGTGCGTTTGAGATAGCTGTGCTCAAACGAACATGAAGCATAAATGCCTACGAGAGTTAAGCGGTTTTCTCAAGAAAGATGAAATACATAACAACGAAAAAGATACACAATGCTGACATGATCGGAAGAAGTTCTTGGTACTTTTATGTTAGCCAGGTTCAAAACTCGCCAATGGTATTTTTTACCTCGCCAGTTTTTATTTTTTAGTAGTAGCAGTTTTTATTTTTTGCGTGGTAAATTAAAAACAATGCTTTTGATAATGAAATTGGCATTTTTTTATAATTAGCCTCGGGTACGGTATGCTATTTCTTTCTCCCAGCTTATTTTGTGTCCAAAAAATAACGTTATCTTACAGAAGCTAGCCGTAAAACAAAGCATTACGATTAAATACTCTTTAGTAATTTTTTAAACTTCTAAGCATCGCACATTTTCAATTTTTATACCGTCGTATTGGAAAAAAAAAAGTTCTTTAAAATGCATTTTGTTTGAAAACTGTATCTCCATTTATTTTCGAAATATTAATTTTTTGTAGTTTTTGGAGCCATTTGCTTAATATTGGCAACGGAAGTACTTCATTTCTGTAGAAAGTAAAGGAAAAATAGTTTTAAAATCGTAATTATATATTTTTGTTGCCATTTTCTCGTAACAACCAAAAGAAAATGTAATTAAAATACGTGCTATTTTGAAAAAAAAATATATAAACGAATGATTTCTGTTAAAACAATGGAGCTATTATATACTATATTTAATTGTAAGTATCTATGAATCATTAGAAAGCCGTTTTTTTTTTTTTTCGATTTTCTTGAATGACGGAATCTTTTTGCTGCATTTGTGCATTATTTCGCGATAGTGATGTGCTATGCTTGCTTTACTGTAGATGTTTAAGAGTAGATCGTAAAAGTGGAATTCTTAAGCGGATGCGAATGACGTCATTTTACATAAAATAAAACGTGTGCTTTAAGTCTTAAATTTGAAATATGTTTTGTACTGCAGTAGAGTACCGCTTAACCCAGTTATTTTCTTCTGATGGACTGGTGGCTTCTATTATTATGAAACAGCCATTATAAATGAAGTGTTAGGTGAAGATGAAAGAGCAGCCGTAAAAAAAAATTATGGCCATCCACCCCCCCCCCCCCCCCCCATTCTGACCAGAAAATCAGAGTTCTAACTTTTTACGGCTGCTCTTTCATCTTCACCTAACACTTCATTTATAATGGCTGTTTCATAATAATAGAAGCCATCAGTCCGTCAGAAGAAAATGCAGTAATGGAAATGCCGGGGGCGACACTAAATTCTGAAAAGCAGAATTCCTGTTCTCTTGTTTTTTTCTTTTCTTTTCCCTTTTTTAAAAAAAATAAATAATGAAAGGCATGTATCTTAAACGTTTGTATTTTAAATTAATGTTATGCATTTTATATAAAATAAGTGAAAGGATTAAAGTTTAAGTAAAATTAAGGCAATACGAATGCATGAGAAGGAAACAATAATAGGCGATTTATCACCTGCGCCCGCTAACATAAAAGTAACGAGTTCATGATTTCTCTATCAGAATCTTCTTACTTGGCGAAGGATTGAGATAGTTAATTAAATTATGAATAAAAGTAACATGATGTAATGTTTAGCATACATTTAACGGGGATCAAACTGCTAGACAAAGGCGAAAATAATCTATTAAATTCGAAATTGAAAAGAATAGAAAAGAAAAGAAATTCCTAAAATTGAAATTTCTGTGATACCGTTCGGAATAGAAACCGACAATTTGGCACATAGTGGTTATTTTAAATACTCGATAAGAATAATTTCTAAAAAAAGGTAGAAATTAAAAGTTCGAAATGACATAAAAGCGTTCTATGAACGTTCTAAATTATGATTTATTTGCAATTGTTAGTCTGCAACAATTGCTGAATATGCAAATTGTTAGAAACATGAAATTGGACGTGCTTTTTACTTATAAGGCGTAAATGATCTCACAGAAAAGTTCCTAAAATATTCGAAATTTGAATGGATGCAGGCGTAAAAAAAAAGTTCTAAAATTGCGATTTCTGTAATATCGTTCGGGATAGTGGTCTGAATTTCGGCATGGCGATTTGTTTAAACATGTAAATGCACGCTAAGAACTGTTAGTAAAAAATCGAAATGTTAAGAGGTGAACCGAGCGGAAAACGTTTTAAGAACGGTTTGCATTATGATTTTAATGAGATTGTTTGGGCTAGGAACATAAAATTTGACACAGATGTCATTTTCTAAGCCGTAAATGCTTTGCGTTTCCTAATACATTAGAAATTTTTTAAGTGTACAAGAGCAAACAAAATCTTGTATTTTTGAATCTGTGATACTGTTCGGGATAGAATCCTTAAACCTCGCATGGTGGTCACTTACAAGATGTAAATGCTCATTAAAAACTGTTTCTAAATAAATCGAATTTTAAAAGTGTGAAATGAATGGAAAGCTTTTTAAAAACTTTCTAAATTCCGGTTTGAATGGAATTGCTAGAGCGTGAACTTGAAATTTAACATGATTACGGCTACTAAAACGAAAATGCTCGTCCTAAGCAATTTCTAAAAAATTCGAAATTTAAGAGGTTGCAAGAGCAAAAGTCATTCATAAATTAAGATTTCTATGAAACTGTTGAGGGGAGAAACTTAAAATTTGATATGGTGATTACTTTTAAGATGTAAGTGGTCGCTAAATGCTATTTCTAAAAAAATCCAAAATTAAATGGGTGAAACGAGTAAAAAAGCTTTCTAAAAATGTTCTAAATTATGATTTATTTGGAATTCTTAGCCTTAAGGAAATCAAAATTTGACATAATTGTAACGTTTAAGACGTAAATATTCACCATGAACAGTTCCTAAAAAAATCGAAATTTTTAACGGCGCAGGAGCAAAAAAGTTCTAAAAGTGGGTTTATCTTGATGTCCTTAAAGATTGAAACCTGAATTTTGGCAAGCTGTTAATTTTAAGATCTAAGCGCTTGTTAACCCTCTCGATCCGCAGCCTGAGCTATGCTCTGGCATGCATTTTCCCGTCAAATTAATACTATTTGGTTATTCCCACTAGTTATCTTTTAAAGAAAACTTTGTCTGATTTAATCAGAACATTTTCTCCGATTATGATAGTCAAAAATTTCTGCTTTAAAGAGCCAGTGATAAACGATTAAAAATTTTGTAAAAGACGCTCATCGCGAAGAATTACTTACACAGCGAGAGTGTTAAGAACTGTTTCGAAAAATGAAGTCTATCTTTAAAGAGATTAAACAAGCAGAAAACGTTCTAAATAACGATTTAAATAGAATTGTCAAAGCACGACCTTGAAATTTAACATGGTTGTAACTTTTGAAACATTAATGCTCTCAGAAATAATTTCCTAATAAGTTCAAAGTTTAAAAGGGTTCAAAAACAAAAAAAAAAAAGTTCTGAAATTCCAATTTTTGTGATACCGTTCGGGGTAGAAGCCTGAATTTGGCATACTAATTATCTAAAATATGTAAGGGTTCATTAAGAATCGTTTCTAAAAATATCTGCACTGTTTTGTATGTCGTCCTTCATTCTTGGATTAGCCGTAGATATTTGCAAAGATAAAGCAATTTTGCAAAAAATAAAATAAAAAGTTATCTTTAAACAAATATCTGACTAAATATCTAACAATAAACAAATATCTAACTAAAAGACCAACTATTATGTCTATAAGTTATTTCGACTCTATCATATTTTTTACAAAATTTTCAGTCTTCATAAAAATTAAAATACCATATAAATTGAAGAAGATCGATACTTTGAGAATAGAAATTACCTTCCATTGCTTTTAAATCCTTAATTACTCTAAGAAATGAATAATATGTAAACAAAATGTACACATATTGGGTTTCCTTTCTACTTACAAAGGTTCTAATAAAACTCATTTTAATTTAAGTGAGTAGATTATTTAAATTATATACAATTTGTTTAAAAAAAAGAAATGATATCTACTAAAAACCAACTTTTCAAAAGTAAAAAAAAGCCAAGCTAAAAAAAAAAAAAAAATTATGAAACTTGTGGCTAAAAAATGGTGTGATATCATATTTCCAAGCTTATATTATGGTACTTTTTTAACATTTTCCACTAAAAAATTTACAGTTTGTAAGTCGAGTGACTTCGTATATGTTGATAGAAATCCTTTTCTCCTGTACTAAATACATCATAACGTGTTTCTGAAAATTCAAATGTTTTAAAATTATGCATCATGGGCTTGGCGGCCATCTTTCCATATTTTACACAAATTTCTATGTACCCTAATCCATAGTTAAAATCCGAAATTCAAAATTGTTACTTAACCTTCAGACTACCAAAAAAAAGTATATGCAAGAACTACCATTCGGGTCCATTGGACCCATATGTAAAATATATAGGATTTCAAAATATACAAAACACCCATTTATCTACAATGAATATATTTGTTATTAATGCACCTTATACAATATATAAAAGTGATATATATAGTAATAGAGTAAGAAAGTAACACATACAGTAAGAAAGTAATATATATAGTATATTATAATGACTACAAAACGTTTTTCATCATAATAAAATTATTCTGTACATGAAGTACAAATAACGACGGAATGTTCTCCGCAAACATTTTTCGTACACTTCTTGCATAATGTTCGTGTTTTTCGATCTTTTTTAGAGGGACAAATATGAAATCTTGATTTTTTTCGTGGCGGTTCAAAACTATTTGCGTAAAGTTGTTCTGAAGTAGATGTTGAGACGGCGATACCTCCTTCACCTACTAATTCTTCTGCAAGTTGAATAATGAAATTCCGCCTTTTTTTCATTTTCGGATCACATTCAGCATTCAGTGACAACCATATTATGTATGCATTCATCGCACTTATATCGATCATATTATAAAATACAATCAAAGGCCACCGACGTGTCATGCGTTTCACACTATATGCTCTTACCATTTTGTCCATCGTATCTACTCCGCCTTTGGTTTTATTATAATCTAGGATTATTTGTGGCTTTTTTTCTAAGCTGTTGTCAATATCATAAGTGTTATGCATTGTGCTTAGCAAAGTAACAATTCTACCTTTTCTGGGACAGTAAGGATGATGGTCGCCTTCTCTTGAAACCCAAATAAAGTAGAATATACAGAACGATGTTTTGGATTTGTGAACACAGCGGGTAATTCAGGTTTATTTTTTCGAATTGTTCCAATAAGAGATAATTTTTTTGAAGTAAGATGTGTTGCTAATGCATATGACGTAAAAAAGTTATCACATGTAATATTACGACCAGAATTTTCAATTTCCTTCGTCAATCTTTTAACTACATTTTCTCCCTGATGAGATTCTCTTACTTCATTTTTGCCTGTATATAGTTCCAGTTTCCAAGCATACGATGTTACGCTGTCACAAATAACCCAGAACTTCAATCCATACTTTCCAGGTTTAGATGGCATATACTGACGGAAAGGACATTTTCCACGAAAAGAAACTAATTGCTCATCGACAGTCATAGACCAATTAGGAATATAAGGGTCTTGTAAATAGCTATTCCACAATTCAAAGCATTCTCTTATTGGCTCTAATTTATCAGTTGATCTTCTTTTACGCCTCTCAGCAGCATCATCAAATCTTATGACACGTAATATACTTGTGAATCTATTGCGACTCATAATGTCCCGAAATATTTGTCTTCCATTTTTTATGCTCCAAAGTTCGCTTACTGTTTCATTTTTCGATTTATATACTCCAATAAGTAATAAAAGTCCGATGAATTTTTTAAGTTCTATAATATCTATAGGTTTCCACTCTTTATCGAATACTCTATTGCCTTCCGCGTTTGTCCATTTTACTATAATTTCCAAAAGTCTTTTTCGGAAATAGATAAGAAATGAGGATGATATGGAATCCACTTCACGATTTGCAAATCTTGAAGGTCCAGATTTTTCACGTAAAATATTGATTTCAGTACGTCTTCCTTGTGGTCTGGCAACTTCATTCTTATACCAGATCTGTGAATTATTTTTGGAAACAAAAGTAGAATTTGAAGTACTTGTGGTTGCTACATTTACTTCATTGGAATCATTATCAGATTCTGAGTAGGAATCAGAAATTTCATTATGTATTTCAACATAATCTACTTCACCTTCATCAGACGACAGATTTTCATCATCGGTATCGAATTCTATATCGTCCGGATTTTCCATAATTTTTTGAATTTCCTCTTGAGTCAATACTTTTTTTCTGTTCATCTTCAATTCAGTTTTTAACAAAAAATAAGTTAGGAAATAAGAAAATGATGAATATTTGTAAAATAACAAAGCACGTACAAACTACACTTATTACTTGTCTTCAAATATCAAGTCCTATTTTCAATGAAAAGACTCAAAAACATCAATAGACACCATTCGCTCACTAACTGTGTCTGTTGATAAATGACTCTCTGAACCAGAAGTAACCTTTTATATATAGAGCACGAAGTTTACTAGATCAGTCTAGAATGTTCTCAAAACTTCATTATAAAGTCGCCAAATTTGGCGAGATTGGCGCTAAAAATCCATCGCCAAATGGACGATAAACAGCCAATTATGGTAACCCTGTTCCTCCTCATGATTTATGGCAACCCTAGAAAAAGAAAGCAACAGTATATTACGTTTGTTTTAATGTTGGGTCCAATGGACCCGCGTGGTAAACAATGAAACAAATTAAAAATAGGTAAAAAATTTCGAACAAAATTTTAATCGCAATTGCATATACATAGAGGAGACAATTGCAGGAAAAGTCATGTAATCGCGAAACTTTGAATGCTATTTTTCATGAGAAAAATTTACATTA
Source organism: Maratus speciosus (assembly GCA_963932465.1). Taxonomy (NCBI): domain Eukaryota; kingdom Metazoa; phylum Arthropoda; class Arachnida; order Araneae; family Salticidae; genus Maratus; species Maratus speciosus. The sequence continues at coordinate 507,652,912 of OZ010786.1, read as the reverse complement.
AATATTGCTGTCGGGTCCAATGGACCCGTCTGGTAGACGGAAGGTTAAGCAGACATTTTAAGCTTTGCCGTTACGGACTTGTATTCGGAGAACTTTGTGTCTTAAAATAATAGTGACTTATCTAAAGGATTCATCTAGTGATTTATTTCATAAAGTAATTAATCATTTAAAGGCAATAAAAATATATTTCTTTTCTCAAAATATTAGTCTTTTTCAATTTATCGGATGTTTGCAGTTGAAAACCAAAGTTCGACACTTTTACCAAAGCACACATTTTATGCTTTTCCTTCACGGAATTGTGTGCTTAGAAATTTGTGTGTTAAGGTAATGGTGACATATCTTCGCTATTCCTCTTATGATTACTTTTTTAGAGTAATTAATCATTTAAAAGCAGTAACAATGAACTTTTTTTTCTCAAAATAAGTCTTTTTAAATTTATTTGTCCGTAGTTAAAATCAGAAGTTCTAAATCGTTATTAATGCAAAGTTATTACCCTTTACAGACTTGAGTGCTTAGAAATTTTTGTAAAATATGGAAAGATGGCCGCCAAGCCCATGATGCATAATTTTAAAACATTTGAATTTTCAGAAACACGTTATGATGTATTTAGTACAGGAGAAAAGGATTTCTATCAACATATACGAAGTCACTCGACTTACAAATTGTAAATTTTTTAGTGGAAAATGTTAAAAAAGTACCATAATATAAGCTTGGAAATATGATATCACATCATTTTTTAGCCACAAGTTTCATCTTTTTTTTTTTTTTTTAGCTTGGCTTTTTTTTACTTTTGAAAAGTTGGTTTTTAGTAGATTAATATTTCTTTAGTTTTATTCATCGAATTTGCTTTCTAATAGTTAACTTTCACGTGACCTCTTAATCAGTTAGTTAAAAAAATATATACTATAGTTTTTTTTTTCTATTAAAACCATAATCTCTCATGGGCGTTGACTTTAGAGAATTTTCCATGAGTGTCCTTAATAAATTATTTTCTTAAACATATGACTGTATATTTCTTAACTATATAATTATTTCTTTAATTTTCATAATTTAAGTAGTCAATTTCTTAAAGAAATTTTTATTTCTGCTTAACGAAGAATTTCATTATTGATGGTTAAAAATTATTAATTCCGTAGCTGTGTCGTTTTCTTTTTAAACTGTCTTCCTCTTTTAACTTTCTTAAATAATGAATGTTAAATTCATAAATTCTAACTTGATGCCATTTTTAACAAAAATGTTTTAATGAGATAGAAGCGAAAGAAGAAGCTTATTAATTAAGAATTTTTAAATTTATAAATTCTAACCTGAATTCATTAGTAAAATAAAAGGTTTAATAATCAAAAGAAATATAACAAAATAAAGTACGCAGACCACTTATTAACAATTATTTTATCATTCTTCTTTCCTCTTCATCTTTACATCGTTTGTCCATTAAATCAAAGCTTTAACTGAACGTTTTATTACATAAATTTTTATGAGATAAGAAATATCCTTCTTTCACGTTCTGTCATTATTTATTATTTAGATAGTTTTCCACCAAGCTAAAAGAATTAGTACAAAATTGAGCTTCTTTTTTTAATACGTAATAAAGATAGAACATTTCTAAGAACAAACAAGGAAGAAAAACCATGCGTCGATCATAGATTATGAAACACTTTCCAACATGTTCTGAATACTGTAATTACGATTTACAATTTATTTAGGTGAAAGACGATGGCTAAATAAACAGTTTAAAAAACGCATAACGCATTTGAAAACCGAATTTCTGCAATTACCATCAATAATCGGGAAATTATTTTCGTTTTTTTCGTGTAGCTCAAATTATGATTTATACAGGGTGATTCAAAAAAGCGTTTACAAAATGACATGGCAAATCAGGCATACAGCAACGATAAAAAAATTACATAGGAACATACACTGTAAAGAAACGGACTAAAAAACAGAAATACTACTGGCAATCTAGACGCCAATACTATTTCCGTTTTTTTACGGGAATTTTTACCAATAAATTACAGAAAATTTTCCGTTTTTCTGATTAAAAACGGAAATTTTTCTGTAATTTATGGGTAAAAATTCCCGTAAATAAACGGAAATAGTACTGGCGTCTAGATTGCCAGCAGTATTTCCGTTTTTTGGTCCGTTTTTTTTTTACAGTGTAGGGTCGCAAACCGCTTATTTAGTCGCAAATACAGGGTGTTTCATCCTAACTGAACCACGGTTGACGGTAATAATTTCGAGAAAAATAACAAGATTGTAATGAAAATGCAACGATATGTAGAGGAAAAGGTCCAAATACCGGCTAGGGTCCAAATACCGGCTACTAGGTGTTCTGAGAACTGAGGGCAGCGCAGCCTAGCTGTGATAGGCAAAGTTTGTAACCTTAATTGAGAGAAGAAAGTTACGAAAAGTATGTCGCTGAAGCCTGTGTCATTTACAAATAGTAAATGCAAAAGTGTCGAATCTACGTAATCTGGTACATCAAAAATTTTTCAGATATGTGTTTCTCATTTTTTAACAGTATACTGATCGTATATTGGCTTGAATTGTTGATTAAGTTATTTTCTAGACATATTTATCTCTCAATTGCCACGTGCACAGTATTGGTATTTTATTATATGAATGAGTAATACCGGTTTTAGCTTAAACATAGCAGTGGTTCGAATACCGGCTACCTAGAGTGGTCTAAATACCGGCTAGCCGGTATTTAGACCTCTCTCGGTTGCTCTGCTTGAAGGGGAGGAAAATAAATTAATTTAAATAGTTCCATAATTAATAAATTAATATAAATGGTTCAGAAATAGTCCCCGTCCCATTTCGCAATATGAGAAAAGCAACCATGGCCGTAATTCTTCAGGACCGACACTGGTTACCGGATCACGTTCCAAAAAAGAGCTGTTGGACACTACAAAATTGCCTGTAATAAATGTGAAGAGAAAGAAAAAAATGACGGAGTAAACTAGGCGAAAGAGGCAGAAATTTGATTTTAACCGTCTCGCTGATTTGACCCGAGATTTCCTTGGGCATCGTAAAAGTAGCAAAGTTTGCGCAACCCGAGATTTTCTCGGGGATGCATTTTTTACATCTAATTAATCCTCCTTGATTATTCCCACCAATTATTTTTTTATTGTAAATTATGCCTTATTTAATCGGAGCATTTTTCCGGTTAAATTAGACAAAAACTTTTGTTTTGAAAAACGGGTGACAAAAGAATAAAAATTCTTAAAAGACGCTCGTTGCGAAGGAGTTAAATACGCAATTTTTGAAGCTATTTTGATAAAACAATTACGCAGCGAGAGGGCTAAAAAAGTGAAAAAAGAAAATATCCAACAGAGGAAGATGATAAATTTGTGTCTTCTGCATGGGTGCTTTCTCAGTGGACAAGAATGGGGAAGTGGATTCTGGGTCCAATGTTAAGAATGCGATATGTGGGTTGATAGGGACTATACCGACGCAGAGAGTGATATTATGCTTTTGATTTTTTCAGATAAAATAATTCTCATTTCAATCGGCAAGCTTTTTTTTTGTTTTACACGTTAAAAAACAAATTTAGAAACATAATTTGAAGAAGACTGTTAGAGATAGTCGTAAAGAATTTAAGAAATTTGACAAAAATACTTTTTTATTAAAAATTGCGCATTCTTTCTGTGCATAAGAAATGTTATTAATCAATACAATTAATTAAAATAATATTCTTATTGCTTAATAATTGTCATTAGCTCTATTTGTGCAATCTTTTGGGAAAAAAAACTTAAGTAGCCGGTATTTAGACCCCATTTTAAAAACTCAAAATTTGAAGACTTTCGGAATTTTGCTTCTTATAAACAGAAAACGCCTTTTAAACTGATTTTTTTTTCTCTAAACAGGTGTATGACGTGTCAAGGTACCCTGCTGTTACTTTTTATTTTATTAATTTTGAAAATTGTATGATCTAGATTGAAAACAAAAGTGGTAGCCGGTATTTGGACCTTTTCCTCTACCTTGTTTTGTGTGAAGCATGATAACATCACGAAAAGATGTGGAAAAACATATTGCTCAAGCAATCGATAATACCGTATGAATGGATAATCACAGGCCAAAATCTGGGTCAAGTTTATGCTGCTGGAGCGTATAATGCAAACTTCTACCACTTTTTTTTGTGTTATCCCATTTACAACAAAGGTGAGAATATCTGTTAAATGTTTTATTTTAATGTACTTCAGATTTCTGAAAGTTCCCTCAACCCAAATTGAGTTAATATGAAATACCCTGTATTTGTGACCAAATAAAGGGTTTGAGACCTTATGCTCATATGTGATTTTTCATCCTTGTTGTATGCCTGATTTGGCATGTCATTTTGTGAACTTTTTTTAAAATCACTCTGTATATTTGCACGCATACTTCATAGTAAGCTAAAGCATTATTCAGTTAGCATAGCTGTGTTGAAAATTCCCATGCGGCAATTTCAGCAGAAAAACGTTGTCGTAATGCTTCTAAAAAAAGGCGTACTTTCTGACATACTGCTTCTTTTTGTTTTTAGAAGCATTGCGACAACGTTTTCCTGAGAAGGTCACAGATGATGATCGAAATGTTGAATATATAAATTTTATTTTAATGTTTGTGTAGACTTTACAACATTTTAAGTAAACTAATGTTCAGTAAATTTGTGATTTTTTATTTTCACGTTTATATGTAACTGTTCATGGTATAAATTTCCAGATCTGTTATTGTTTATATAATACTAGGGGGCTCTGCCCCCTGCAAGCTACGCTCGCCAACCCCCATTCAGACACCGCAGAATCTAAAAGCACGCTAATTTGATCGGTTTTAAAAAGATTAGAGAAGATTGAATTATAATTGAAAAAACCTATAGCGATCTCCCTGTAAACGGGTTTCCATTCAATTCCCTCTGATTGCAAAAATTTAAGGCCGAATCATTTGCTATTAAGACATCCAACGTTTGTTTTCGTGTTTGATTAAAGAAGACCAGTTAAACATTTGAAAGGAAGCTAAAATAAAATGAATTAAGTAAACAGAGTCTTTGCCTCCTGGTATTTTTAACAGAGTTATAAAACGATTGGCATAATACAATTTACTACAATTACTACAATTTACCGCTTTAAACCCTTCAAGAGCGGTAGTTCATTTTTGGACCACTTAATTTTAATTCTTAAATGCACCAGAATATTGGAATGAAAATTTTCCTTTTATTATTATGTGAACAAAAGCATTTTCATATTTCGAAATTTGTTTGTAAATTCCGGTGCCATTTACTGATTTCAACATAATACGAATAGAAGTACCTTACCGCTGAAAGAGTTAAACGCATATTAATGTATTTATTATTTTAAAGTTTCCTTTCTCTTTTAATATTCACGTGTAAATACAATTTTCAAGACATAATTTTCAATATTTTCCTGCTTGTAACACGTACTCATTTAATAGTAATTTTAAAGGGGTTTTTTTCTGTTTTTAATAGTCACGTGTAAATAAATTTTTAATCGTTAGGAAATATTATTCTTTGCGCTGTTTTAGAATTGAACATAATCTCTATAATAATATCCTAAGCCATGTGACTATTATCAACAAATCTGGGCGGATTCCTTGGCTTTTTATATTCCAGATGGTCATTTTGGTACTTTAATGTTAGCCATACACAGGCGATAAGTCGCCAAATATTATTCTATCGCCATGATTTCACTTATATTACAATAGCCCCTTTCCTGGTGCACCGTGTGATGATCAGCAGTGATCACGTACACGTACGTAGTTTGCCTTACAATAGCCCAAGTCCTGTAACTGCCATAAACAATTACAACACTTCGCTTATCCTAAGAAAGGTTTCCATTTTGATTAAAGAATCAAAGTTATTTTTTCGAATAAAACTACATAAAAGATGCCATGATCACAAATAATTCTTGATACTTTTATGTTAGCCGGGTGAAAATCTCGCCAATAGCTTTTTTTAACTCGCCAGTTAGCATTTTTTTATTTTTCGAGTGGTAAATTAAAACGGTACTACTTGGTTATCCCATCGACCAAAATCTATCGCCAGAATATAAGATTAAATGCCGATAATGGTTGATCGTAAATGTCACATTCACTTGACTGTAAGGAAGTTACACGTGTTTTCGCCACCAAGGGATTTTTATTTCGACGTTTTATTTTTATTTTTATCAATGCTAGGCACAGATGTCATATACGTGGCGCGACTTTTGCGCGACGTTGGCGCGACTTTTTTCCGACGGCAATTTGGCGAAAAATCAACAGCATAAACAACAACGTCCGGGTTACCATATGAAGCAAAATAACGACACTTTGGCGACAGTTAAGTACCCGTTGCATATATGACATAGGCGTCAGAAAAAAATCGCGCCAATATCGGGCGTATATGACATCTGCGCCCAATGCTATACTAATTAATTTTGGCACAGATGTCATATACTCCCCATATTCGCCCGGTTATTTTCCGACGCCATTTTAGCGAAAACATCACCAACATAAACAACAACATCCGGATTACCATATCAAGCAAAATAACTATACTTTGGCGTCAGTTAACCTTTAACCGGAATCGCTAAATTGTTCCACATTAGTGGAATTAATTTAAAAATTTGGATTTAAAAATCCAAGTTATTTTCTAATATATATGAAATTACCACTTAGATGGGTTATAAGCGCATTGAAAAAAGTTTCTTGTACTATATAAATCAACTTTTATTCATATATATCTTGAAATTATACAATTTTTTTTTTAATTTAGTTCTTTAAGCGTTGATGCGCGCGTTTCGAAATTAAACGGTTTTTTTTTGTCGTTGGCCGATCAAAATGGGCCCACGATTCCGGTTAAGGGTTAAGTACCTTTGCGTATACGACATTGGCGTTAGAAAAAACCGCGCCAATATGGGGCGTATACGACATCTGTGCCTTGATTTGTTCTTTCGTTATTTCAAATAAAAATTACGTCAATTTGTATAATTTGGTGAGTGCTTTGGCGATTTATATAATTTGGCTAAATTGGTCGACTGGATAACTAATGCTCGTATTCACCATCTACCTCGACCTAGAAAACCTCGGTCGAACGCTCAAATGAAATTCAAGATAACATTTGATTGGACATTATCAAGGAGACGTCCAATCAGGATTAAAGGTGCATACCGTTTGAGCGTTCGACCGAGGTTATCGGCATAACTCGGGGTCGAAGTAGTTGGTGAATACGAGCGTAAGAGTACATTTAAAACATTGCTTTGAATTTGAAATTAAATGTCAGGATTTCTTGCAATATTTAATCGGGTTTGGCGTGGGTTTTTTTTTTACGACAATTTGGCGAAAACCTCGTTTTCGAATACCAGAACATATGTATATGTATATTTAAATTATTTTCTATTGTTTTTAAAATGAACTAATAATAAATAAAAATAATTAATTAATAACTGTAGAACAAAGCAATTTATAACTTTTTTGTTGTTTTAAATAAAAAGAAAATAGAGGTAAATAAACATTTATTAATAAATATATAACAGTAGCCGGGTTACCATGTCAGGCAAAACAACGCCTTCTGGCGCTATTTAGATAACCCGGTGCGTATATGACATATTTTTCTTTTCGTTTCGTTTTAAAAAAAGGAAAGAAGTTAAAGCCATTGATTTTTAAATTTTCAGTTTGAAATGAATGCTTTGTATTAAATAAAATGATAATGAAATAATAAAAAAAAAACATTGTTCTTAGCATAGATTCAAGTGAGGCCAAATTAATTTAAAATAATAACCCTTTCTGAAATACGAAAAGAAATATCAGCTATGATTAAAATTTGAGTTGCCATCATTAGAAAAATGTATATAAAATTAGAAAAAAATTAATATTTCGAAAACTAATTCGAATTTAAAAATTCTAATACCAGTTTTGAAATCTACGGATCAATATTGATTTTTGGTGTTAATTTCATCGCAAAATATTCCATATTTTAGGAGAAATCGCTGTGAAACATAATCAGTTGTTTAATCAGTCGATACTTGCGTTTCATACTTCCGTTACATACTTCCCTTTCATAAAATGCGTTTCATTAGGATTTTATATATACTAGGGGATCGTACCCGGGCTTCCCGGGTTAAAAAATATATGTGAAAACATTTTTTTTTAAATTAAAATCTAATAATTTTTTTATGCGCAATAATTTTTTTAGATTGCCCACTTACATTAAAAAAGTATTTTTCATATGGAAAATACGAATTATACAATCAAATAAATTTTTGAAATTTATCAAAAGCGATATTTTCTTATTAGCCGCATGCTAAGAATTATTTGACCAAGATTTTGCTACTTACGGCATCCTTTTATATTCTGATAATTTCAGAGCTTATACATGTCTGTTAAATTTTTGTTTTGTTTATATTATTTTATTTATTTATTCATAGGGAAGTTTTTTTAATGGATATTAGCCGTAAGAAAATGATGAACTCTTTATTTTGTTCTAAGGTCAAACGGATTAATCTTTCGTAATCGAGCTCCGTGCAATATAGATAAATAAAAAAATATTTCACGCTTTAAAATTGTTTTTAAAACCATAGACAATCAGTAAACTGAGATGGACTTTGCAAACAAATTCCATTTGAAAAAAAAATCCTATTTGGTGATCTAAAAATTTAAATTGTACGATTACAAATATGCTGGATTTGTGTTTTTTCAATATTATTCTTTTATTTGTTTATAAAAGAAGTATTAATTTCGTTAATTTGTCTTTCACAAATGTGTTTGATTGGTGGTTTTTTAAATATTATTCTTTTATTTGTTTATAAAGGAAGTGTTAATTTCGTTATGCAAAAACAGTCAGAAACAAATGCTGAAAAATGTTATGTGCAAAATGTTATGCGAAAAATGTTTATTTTTATTATTTATTGAAATCGGCACGTCATAAGATAAATTTAAAAAAAATCATGCTTAAAAATTATTTTAGAAAATATAATACATCAGTCAATTAAGATACAGTTTTTAAACAAATTGCATTTGAAAGTAAATTTTTTCCCTATGCTACGAAAATTGAAAATGTACGATGGTCAGAAGATTAAAAAATTGCAGTAGTGAAAATTTCAAGACCGAAATTTTATCGTGAAGTGTTGCCATTCGCAAAATGACGTCAGCGTTACGTACAGATAACCTTGTTCTTTATAATATAGATACTTAATCAGTAACATATAATAAAGATCAGTTATTAGGATGTGGTTATCAATTGAGACTCTTATGGCTCGTATTCCGAAATGAAAAAAAGCAATTTTCACTTTCTCAAAATTTTCATACGCACTTCTCATATCCATATTCATCAATTAAAAAAAATTTGTATTTTGTTTGATCATTTAAAAATCATTTTAACTCAAAACTTGAAGTCACGATTGTCAACAACACATTTTATGTGAACAGACGCACTCTTTACTTGAGATTCTAATCTCAATTCCGAAGAGTAAAAATTTCCGTAATTTATGTTTTTTAGACGCATTTGTGTTAAAATGTTTAGTTTTATCTAAGAAAAGGATCGTTTTCTTTTAAACATGATTTCATTTTCACTTAAATAAGCATTTCGCATAGTGTCTGAAACTTAGTATCAGTACACGTGCAGAAGGAAAAACAATATAGAAAATTTATGAGGAAAAATGCGTGTTTTCAAAAGCAGTATGTCATTTTCCTTTATTATGCCCCTAATATAATATTCTGCTCCTAATGGAATTTCACGCCACTAAATGCTATACAACAATTTTGCAGTTTTATCAGAAAATAGCATGAATAAAGATAAGAATTGTTTCTCCCTTGTCTGCAATAATGAAAGCTATGTAATTTTCACCATTTTGAAGAAATTTCATAAAATGCTTTTAAAATTAAAATATAAAATTGGAGATATTTAAAAAAACAGATAGTGCGATCACATCTACAATTGAAGAGCTTTTAGTTAAAAAAAATATTAGTAAAATTGGTTCAGCAGAAAGATCAGGGCAGATGACTAAAAAACACACTTGTGTTTTAAATATATAGATTATATAAAATCGGGAAAAATTAATTTAAGCAAATTATGTTATTTTGATAAAATTGTAGTAGAATGTCCTAAAGAATAGCATCTTATTATTTGAGAGAATTTTTACAAAAACTCCAGGAACATGATACTATTTTAAGCCACAAATTATTTGTTTTCTTGTCTAACTCGGCGAAGCAAATCCATCCTGGAGATAATCATCAATTTCTGTAATATAAATCGCTATTATTTGCATGTCACATCTCTTTTATAAAGACACTCTAAATTTTTGTAACATATTGCGTTTTATCAGTATGTGATTTCGATTACATTATTCTAAAAAGGAAAGCATTTTTACCTGTGAAGAATTTCGAAGCAGCTGGACTGTGATAATGACGCACTTCTACAAAATATAATTCAGGTTTAAGAATTAAAGTACACGCTTTTTTATAAAATGACGTCATTTGCATTCGCTAAAGTAATCCACTTTTACAATACAGTCTGAAACTTCGTCAACAGAAATGTATGCATATAACGTCATTATCACGTAACAACATACAATATTCTTGATATAGCCCATATTTTAATTAAATTTTTTTTTTCAGGTTTTATGAGAAAATGGCAACAGAAACAGTGTCTCCTATTTTCGAGTATTTTCCGTTTACTTTCAATAGAAATGGGATACTTCTGTTGCCACGATAAGAAAAATTTTATTAAAAAATACAAAAAAATTAATATCTCAAAAATAAATTGAGATACAGCTTTCAAACAAATTTAATTTAAAAGGGCATTTTTTTCCTTATACGACGGTGTAAAAATTTAAAATGTGTTATGTTTAGAAGTTCAAAAATTGGCAGTAAAGAAAATTGCAAAACCAAAATTTTATTTCAAATTTCAAAGTGTTGCCATTCGCAAAATGACGTATGCGTTACGCACAGATATGTTTGTCCTTTATAATATAGACTAGGGGATCGTACCCGAGCTTCCCGGGTTAAAGAATGTAGGTGAAAACAATTTTTTAATTGAAAACTAAAATTTTTTTTTATATGCAATAATTTTTTTAGATTGACCACTTGCATTAAAAAAGCATTTCTCATATGGAAAATACGAATTATACAATCAAATAAATTTTTGAAATTTATCAAAAGCAATATTTTCTTATTAGCCGCATGCTAAGAGTTATTTGCCAAGAATTTGCTACTTATGGCATCCTTTTATATTCTGATAATTTCAGAGCTTATACATGTCTGGTAAATTTGGGTTTTATTTATATTACTTTATTTATTTATTATTCAAAAGGAAGGTTTTTTTTAATGGATATAAGCCGTAAGAAAATTATGAACTCTTTATTTTGTTTTAAGGGGAAACGGATTAATCTTTCGTAATCGAGCTCCGCGCGATATAGATAAATTAAAAAAATATTCCATGCTTTAAAATTGTTTTTAAAACCATAGACAATCAGTAAACTGAGATGAACTTTGTTAACAAATTCTATTTGAAAAAGAAAATCCCATTTGGTGATCTAAAAATTTAAATTGTGCGATTACAAATATGTTAGATTGGCGTTTTTTCAATATTATTCTTTTATTTTATTATAAAAGAAGTATTAATTTCGTTAATTTGTCTTTCACAAGTATGTTAGATTGGTGGGGTTTATTTTAATATTATTCTTTTATTTGTTTATAAAGCAAGTATTAATTTCGTTATGCAAAAATAGTCAGAAACAAATGCTGAAAAATGTTTGTTGCTTTATGTGCAAAATGTTTATTATTATTATTATGTATTGAAACCGACACGTGATAAGATAAACTTTAAAAAAATCACGCTTAAAAATTATTTTAGAAAATATAATACATCAGTCAATGAATACAGTTTTTAAACAAATTGCATTTGAAAGTAAATTTTTTTCCTTATGCGACGAAAATTGAAAACGTACGATGGTCAGAAGATTAAAAAATTGCAGTAGCGAAAATTTCAAGACCGAAATTTGATCGTGAAGTGTTGCCATTCGCAATATGACGTCAGCAATATGCACAGATACATTTGTTCTTTATAATATAGATACTTAATCAGTAAAATATAATAAAGATCAGTTTTTAGGATGTGTTTATCAATTGAGGCTCTTATGCTTGGATTTCCGGAATGAAAACAGTAATTTTCACCTTCTCAAAATTTGCATAGGCACTTCTCATACCCATATTCATAATTTTTAAAAAATTGTATTTTGTTTGATCATTTAAAAATCATTTTAACTCAAAACTTGAAGTCACGATTGTCAGCAACATCTTTTATGTGAACAGACGCACTCTTTACTTGAGATTCTAATCTCAATTCCTGAGAGTAAAAATTTCCGTATTTTATGTTTTTTAGACACATTTGTGTTAAAATGTTTAGTTTTGTCTAAGAAAATGATCGCTTTCTTTTAAATATGACTTCATTTTCACTTAAATAAGCATTTCGCCTAGTGTCTGAAACTTAGTATCAGTACACATGCAGAAGGAAAAATAATATAGAAAATTTATGAGGAAAAATGCGTGTTTTCAAAAGCAGTATGTCATTTTCCGTTATTATGCCCGTAATATAATATTCTGCTCCTAATGGGATTTTGCGCCACTAAACCCTATACAACAATTTTTATCAACAATTTTGAATTTTTATCAGAAAATCGGATGAATAAAGTTAAAAACAACTCATTATTTCTCGCTTGTCTGCAATAATGAAAGCTATCTAATTTTTCTCGTTTTGAAGAAATTTAATTAAATGCTTTTAAAATTAAAATATAAAAGTGGGAATATTAAAAAAAAAACAGATAGTGCGATCACATCTACAAAGGAAGAGCTTTCAGTTTAAAAAAAAAAAAAATTAGTAAATTTGGTTCAGCAGTAAGATCAGGGCAGATGACTGAAAACACACTTGTCTTTTAAATATATAGATTATATAAAATTAGTAAAATTAAATTAAGAAAATTATGTTATTTTGATAAAATTATAGTAGAATGTCCTAAAGAACAGCATTAAAATTTTGTGGACAAACGCCAATGAGTTTGGACGATGTGCTAAAGATAAAAGCACAAAAGCACAATCAAGAAAAAATTGTCAGCAAAATAGCTTTTGTTATTTAGATTTGTTTTCCTTCCTTTCAGTATTGCATATCTATTTTTTCTTATTATTTATCATTTTGGTATTTAGAGATCGAATAAGAAAATGCATACAGAAGGATAAAAGAAATTCAATATTTATATCAAAATGAAACATGCGAAATAAAGATTTTATTGCAAAGTATTATTCGAGAGAATTTTCCACAAAAACTTCGGGAACTCGATATTATTTTAAACCACGAATTATTTGTTTGCTTGTCTAACTCGGCGAAGTAAATCCATCCAGGCGAGAATCATCAATTTCTGTAATATACAGTACATTTACATTACAGTTTTCTGTAATATAAATCGCTATAATTTGCATGCCACCTCTCTTTTATAAAGACACTCTAATTTTTTGTAAAACATTGCTTTTTATGTGATTTCGATTACATTATTTTCAAAAGTGAGGCATTTTTACCTGTGAAGAATTTCAAAGCAGTTGGGCTGTGAAAATGACGCACTTCTACAAAACAGAATTCAGGTTTAATAATTAAAATACACGCTTTTTTTTATAAAATGACGTCATTTGCATCCGCTAAAGCAATCCACTTTTACAATCCAATCTTAAACTTCGTTTATAGGAAAGTGTGCATATGACGTCTTTATCACGGAATAACAGACAATATTCTTGACATAGCGCATATTTTAATTTCAACTTTTTTTTTCAGGTTTTATGAGGAAATGGCAACAAAAAGATACAGTTTCTCCTATTTTCCGTTTACTTTTAACGACTTTCAATAGAAATTAGGTACTTTTGTTGCCAGGATAAAAAAAAATGGCATTAAAAACTACAAAAAAATTAACATCTCAAAAATAAATTGAGATACAGCTTTCAAAAAATTGCATTTAAAAGAGCATTTTTTTCCTTACATGGCGGTGTAAAAATTTAAAATGTGCGATGTTTAGAAGTTTAAAAATTTGCAGTTAGAGAAAATTGCAAAGCCAAAATTTTATTTCAAATTTCAAAGTGTTGCCATTCGCAAAATGACGTATGCGTTACGCACAGATATGTTTGTCCTTTCTAATATAGATAGGGTAGATTCTATTTTTAAATGCATTTTTAGGGTGTTTTTATTCATTGGAAGTAATCTGGATTTCATTCGATAAGATATTTTTTAATAAATAATATTCACTAAATCTTTCTTTTCGAAAAAAGAATTTTATAAAAACGTCAGATTTTAAATTTTATATAATTCTCGTGGGCAGATTTACGTTTGCATAAGTATTTTATTACACGAGATTTAATCTAACATCTACAAAAAATGCCGATGTTTTGTTGTTGGCAGGTACGTAAGTATATTATTACACGAGATTTTATAAAACATCTACAAAAAATGCCGATGCTTTGTAGTTGGCAGGTACGTCGGTATTTTATTACTACAAGGAGTTATACCAGGGTTACCCGGGTTATAGAATGTAGGTGAAAACCATTTTATTAATTGGTAACTGTAATAGATTTTTTACATTTAATATATTTTTTAGAATGCGCAGTAACAATACCAACTAGTCGGATGTACCAATTCCAAAACTTTCGTCTATCTCATACAGGTTAATACTTCAAAATTCACTATCACAGTGCCGAAATTAAATGACAATCTATGCTCATCATGAGGATTCTAAAACATGAAATTCCGTGCATTAGTTCTTGAGATATGACTAAAATGAAATCATGTAAATCCAGCAAAATGCAGCATAGCAGCGCTATTGGGCGATTTACAATAGAACCTAATCACCATCAACTTATGTCAACGTCTAACTGAATATGAAGTTTGGGGGAAATTTGCCATTAGTTCTGAGTTAGAGCTATTGTGGAAGTCATGACAAATGCAGCATAGCAGCGCCACCTGTTGAGCGATTTACACCAAAACATAATCACCAGCAATATTAATCAAGGTATACTTGAATCTGAAGTTTGATGAAAATTCGTGCATTAGTTTTTGAGATAAAGCTATTGAGAAAATCGTGATAAATGCAGCACAACAGCGCCACCTATTGGGTGATTTACACCAACAGGTAAACAGCATCATTTCACATGAAGGACTAACTGAATCTGAAGTTTGATGAAAATGTGCACATTAGTTCTTGAAATAGAGCTATTGTAAATCTTGCAAAGTGCAACATAGCGGCGACATGTGTTGGGCGAATTACACCAAAACATAAACAGCACCAACTCATATCAAGGATTAACTGAATCTGAAATTTTATGAAAATCCGTGCATTAGTTCTTGAGAAAGAGCGATTGTGGAAATCGTGAAAAATGCCGCATAGCAGCGCCACCTGTATGGCAATTTACACCAAAACTAATCTGCATCATTTTATATCTGGGAGTACCTGAATATAATTTTTTATTAAATTCTGTGCATTAGTTCTTGAGTTACAGCGCCCACAAAATTTGTGTGACATACAGACAGACTCACTGACAGACATTTTGTAAAAACATGTTTTTGGGGATCTCTGACCCCTAAAACGGGTAAATCCGTCGAAAACCGGAAATCGGAAATTTTCACGAATTTAGTACTTTCTTCTTGTAAAGATACTAGGGGGCTCGGCCCCCTACGAGCTACGCTCGCCAACCCCCGTTCAGACAACGCAGACTCTAAATGCACGCTAATTTGATCGGCTTTAAAAAGATTTCGAAAGATTGAATTATAATTTAAAAAACAGTGGCGATCTCCCTATAAACGAATTTCTATTCATTTCTCTTTGATTGGGGAATTTTAACGCCAAATCCGCTGCGGTACTACTTGATTATCCTGTCGACCAATTTCGCCAAATTATATAAATCGCCAAACCACTCGCCAAATTACACAAATTGATATAATTTTTATTTTAAATAACGAAAGAACAAATAAATTCGTACAACATTAATAAAAACACAAATAAACGTCGAAATAAAAATAACTTGATGACGTAGACACGTGAAACAACATTTCAAAATAAGCTAATATAAAATGAATTAAGTAAAGAGAGTCTTTTTCTCCTGGTATTTTTTTAACAAAGCGAAAAGGAAGTTCTTTTAAATGAGACATTTTAAATTAATTCTCAAAATATCAAATAAATGTCTAGCGCAATTTCTAAATTTAAACTTTTTTGCAATATTATTTTGTGTTCATTTTATGTAATAACTATAATGTGACGTAAATATGGCGTAATTTCTCCTAAGACTTCTAATGCATGTTAATGAATTTATTATTTTACAATATAATTCACGTGTATACTTTTTATGACGTAATTTTTAATAAGTACCTGCTTTTTATACGTAATTATTTAATTCTAATTCGAAAGTTTTTTTCCTGTTTATAATAGTCACGTGTAAATAAATTTTTAATTTGAAGCAAACATTATTGCTTGCGCTTTTTATACAGTTGGCAACAGTTTAAATTAGTACAATTTTCTGAAATTTGTAAAAAATATCTCTAGAAATGCTGAAAATTTGAATTTAAAATAGAAATAAAACCTGAAAAAATGAGTCAAAATAAAAAAATTAATGCAATCTGCACTCCGGCAAATTCTAACGCATAAAATGATCTAAAAATGATTACACTGCCATGTATAGTTTTTGCTGCTATAAAACTTTTTTAGTGGAACGATTTTGTCCAACTTTAGCATTAAATAACTCTTAAAATAATTCTTCGATTTGAAAACTGTCTGCATCAGCGTGTTTATCAAACATTTCTGTATAAAACCACCGATTTTCATATTTTTGTATGCATTATTTTTGTTAATATTAACGAAGAAAGGCCTCCGGTCACAAAAAAATCAAAACCGGCGGCGGCGGTGACAGCGGTAGTTACTTTTTTTTAGAATAGAGAGATAAGAAAGTAAAAATCATACTTTCATGCTAAATAGCAGTTATGCGTTTAAATAAAGTTTTTAAACTAAAGTTTAAAAACGATAGTTTTGTATTGTCCTCGCGCCAAGAGTTAGCCGAAGAAATCGCCAAATACCACTATTTGCAATCACCTTATTGATTTTGAGAATTTAAGTGGTTTAAGTGCATATTTTAAATGCATGTCTTGAATTTGTGTTTTTACGTATGACATTTTATTCATTTATTTATTTGTGAATGTTTTAATTTCGTTATGGAATGTAAGCTGGAAACACATTTTGAGCTATTTATATTAATTTAAGTGCAAGCAGTTTATGTTTCGTAATCTTATGCTCGCCATAGAGATAGATTTTTAGAAAATCGTACTTAAAAATTATTTTAAAAACTGTAGAAACTAAGTAAATGGCGATAAATTTTTCAAACAAATTGCGATACAGTTTTCAAAGAAATTTCATTTGGAAGTAATTTTTTCCCCTATTTGACGGTGTAAAAATTTAAAATATACGATGCTTAGAAGTTTAAAAAATTACTGTAAAAGTTAAATTTAATCGTCTGTTGTTACCACCATCAAAATGACGTCAGCGTTACGCGCGGACACGTTTGTCCTTTATAATATAGATAGGATAAAACCTCGTGCATAAAGAGTTCACTCATTGTAATAAAATATAGTGTAAAACACACTTGTAGGTCTACCTGAATCTTGAAATAGCATAATTAGTGGCAAATGAAACAGTAATACAATGCGAAAAGGAGGGGGAAGGAGAGGCACAGCCCCCTGAAGAAACAGACGTTTTTATTAAAAAAAAAATGAAATAATAAGCAGTTAAAAAGTATAACTGAATGAAAACGTTTTTCAATTTAATAGTTCTTTAAAGTTATATTTTCTGAATCTTCGGGGAAATGTTATATGATTATAAATATACATATAATCTAACTCTATTAAATTGCGGATCGAAAAAATTTAAAAATTGTGTAAATTGAGACGAAAATATAAATGTCTTGCAAAATTGACGTTCAGGCCCCTGATATGATGATTTAGTTGTTAATAAATTTTTGTATCCAGATAAAGTTCTTGCTGTGCATATACCATTTCTCATATAAGATTACTCTGTCGCGAGAACCTTAAACTCGGTGGTGGGCCTTTTTCAAGGTCTTTTGTTAACCAGATCAAGTTCTTGCCGTGTCACCAATAAATTGAGAAACCTATCATCGTATCATCGATGTAATGAAATCACCACGCCACGCCAACCATTCTACCGTTCATTTTACTCACCTTTATTCGTATCTATCTATTAATAGAGCTTTTTTTTTAACAAAAAATCAGAAAGAAATCATAAAAATTTTAAAAACTTATTATGAAACTGTTTTAAAACTATATTAACCCTTTATCGGGCAGGTCAATTATGTGGCTGAAATGTTGAAAAGATTCACTGCCACCAGAATCTGAAAACAATTAATTTGAAAATAAAAAGAATATAATTCTTCATGTGCATTATAAGAACAAAATATTGTAATAAAAATTCCGATGTCATTCGATCAATTTTCAATAAAAATTAAGAGGTAAATATATTACCATTGCCCGATAAAGGGTTAACTATAATTAATCTTTCTTTATTATTTATTCATATGTTTCCCATTTCCATGAGCTCATATTTGATGCATTTTTGTAGCTCTCCCCATTTTTTTTTTTAATCTTTTTGTTACTAATTGAAGAACTTGCTTTTTATCGTTAATATCCTACGATTACTATGCTCTGGGGAAATTGGCCACAGGCGCTTCGATAAAATCTCTTTGAAGTCCAAGCCTAATTAATAAATTAAAAACAGTATAACTGAATATAAGGTAAAACTATATATTGATTTTTTTAGCATTCTTATTGGCCTTTCGTCTTTGTGCCGCTCTGCCATTTAATCAAAGTTTCAACAGAACATCTTATTATACGCTTTTTTATAAGGTAAGAAATATATTTCTTTCACGTCCTGTCTTTATATATTATTTAACTTGTTTTCCACCAGGCAAAAACAATTAATATAAAAAAAAATATCTTTCTCTTTTATACAGGAGGAAAATATGTTTCTGTACGTAAATATAAGGATGTATTACTATATGTGTATTTGATTCAATAGTGCATCATTTATCACTTTTGCTTGAGATAAAATAAATGGAAGAGTAAGGTTAAAAAATATCTCATTAAATTGAATTAATATTTTCTTTAAAAAAGATTATTTCTGTTTATTGATTATCAAATTTCAAATGTATTTGATGTCCATATGATTAATATTTCTTTTCATTTCTTAATCGACCTTTCTTTTACTTTTTACCGCTTGTCACTCAGTTGCAAAAAAAAAAAAAAAAAAAAAACTATTATTTTTTTTCTATTAATAAACAAAATCTCTCATGCACGTATAATATCACCTAAAAAGAATAAACACTGCCTTTTTCTATCCTAAAACAAGCAAAAGAATTTATTTGATGATGGTTTAGATAATTTTTCATGAAAATCATCGACAATTGTATTTTTATCATATCATTGTATATTTCCCTAATATAACATATTTCTTTAAAATATAATTTCTTACAAAAGGATCACTGTTGATTAGCAAACCATTTCATGATTAATGATTACCGATTACTAATCTCTTAACTATATAATTCTTTAAATAATATTTCTCATTACTTTTTGTGGACAATGATTCTTAAAATTATAAATTATGTCCAGAATTATAACATATACATTTCAATAATTAAAAGAAGTATGCTAGAAAAAAGTCTAAAATCTCCCGATTAATATTTATTTAATCATATAACATTAACACTTCACATATTTTGCAACCATTTCAGAGTCATATGTTTAAAATTTGTATAAACTTTTCCTTTCATCGTTACATCATTGTGTCATTTAATCAAAGTTTTAACGGAACATTTTATTACATGATTTTTTATGAGGTAAGAAATGTCTTTCTTTCACGTTCTGTTTTTTATTATTATTATGTAGTTTGTTTTCCACCGGGCAAAAAGAATTAATATTAAAAAAAGTACCTTCCTCTCTCATACATGATGAAAATAATATGTTTCTAGCAGTAAATGTGAGGATGCATTAGAATATGTGCGATTGATTCGATAGTGAATAATTTATAACTTTTGCTTCAGATAAAATAAATGGAAGATCAGTGTTTGACAATATCTAATTTAATTAAATAAACCTTTTCATTGGAAGAGATTATTTATGTACATTGATTATCAAATTTCAAATTTTCATATGATTGATATTTCTTTTACTTTTCCTAATCTGACTTTCTTTTACTTTTGACCGTTTGTTAGTCAGTTTAAAAAAATTACTATTACTTTTTCTTTCTATTGAAAGCAAGATCACTCATGCACGTATAATGTCAGCTAAAAAGAAGAAACTGTGCCTTTTCTATCCTAAAACAAACATAAGAAGTTCCCTGTTTGATGATGATTTAGATAATATTTCATGAAATAAACAATTTTTTTTATCATGTTGTATATTTCTCAAATATAATTAGAGAACCATTTCATTATTAATGATTAATGATTACAAATCTCTTAACTATATCATTCTTTAAATAAATTTTCTCTTTATTTTTTAGAAAATGTTTCTTAAAATTACAAGTTCTAACCAGAATTAATTATTAACATAAACATTTTAATAAAAAGTATAAATGAATAAAATCTAAAATCCACCTATTAATATTTCTTTTAGTATTCTTCTTTTCCTTTCATATATATTCTGTTCTGCCATTTAATCGAAGTTCCAACAGAACGTTTTATTACATGAAGTTTTATGATGTTTCTTTCACGTTCTGTCTTTATTTATTATTTAGCTTATTTTCCACCGGGCTATGTACAGTACATTTCGGTTACAACGAATTCCATTACAACGAAAAATCCCATTACTACGAAGTTTGACAAATCCCTTTTCAAATTGCATTAAACCCAGTTTATTACAAATTCCGATTTAACGAAGTGCATTTTTTAGGAATTCCGTTACAACAAAAAATCTTCATCGAGCTCTTTTTTTCTTTTTTTTTTCAATTGCTTAACAGAAATGAAATATGCTTCGAATAGAACGTCGAAGATGAAAAAAAATAACGTTGTTGTTTTAGGGATAGGTGCTATTTCAGATTTTTCTCCCCTTTGCTATTTTTTCTTTTGTCTACATCTTTACCAAAAACATGTTACATCTTTCCTCCTACATCTTCTCATCGAATTTCTTTTCTTTCATTAGAGGGTACGTTTCAAAATGATCACGTGACAGACAGCGGGTGGACTTCACTGTGAAAGGAGTGTTTGTGCTTATTCTGGGATACTTCTATTGCCAGTACATGTTGCAGTGTGTTTTATACTTCGTTCGTTGATAAAATGGCTTGTGTGAAACGAAAATAATTTTCGTTGGAAAAAAAGAAAGCCATAATTTATGAGATTCATAAAGGACTGTTGATTGAAAGACAATTCCAAAATGGTTCATTTTCATTGGTTCCCATTGAAAACGAATGTGACAGTCCCGATTAGAGATCTGCACGGACCGGCCCGTGGCCCGAAGCCCGAACCTGGCCCGGCCCGCGGGCCGGGGTCGGGCCGATTTTCATTCACGGTACTCGGGTCGGGCCCGGGGCATACTTTTTTCTGAAGGCTCGGGCTGGGCCGGGCCTAACTTAATTTTTCTGTACAGAGCCGGGCCTGGTTTCCTTCCTAGTCTTCACGGCCCAAAATTTTCTATCCTAGTTTTGAGCCAGCCCGTATGAAAATCATTGTCTCAGCGCGGCCTGGTCCATTTGAAGGTCAGTTAAATTAAGCCTGGCCCAAAAGTTTTTGCAAAAAATGCATACATTTTTTAATCGCCATTATTCTACACTTAAACATTAAAATTTATTATTTTTAAAGAATAGTAGATTTCTACGCATATTAAAATATAACTAAATTAAAATACAGTAAAATGTGTGAAAAGGAACCTGCCTATGACGGAACCCTGTTTTAAACTGAAAAAAGTGTTGATCCATGCAAAATTAATATACTAATAAGTAAGAAAAAATATATAATACATTTACACTTGCTAAGAAGGGAACTTGTCTATAACGCATCTTTTTTTCTATGCAATTCCACCTTAGAAGATTTTACTGTATAGCATTTTTCCGATTTTTAACACTTCTATACATGGAATATGGATTAACAATATTAATAATAACTGAAACATTTACATGCAAGAAATAGAGATTCATTAAAAAAATAAATATCGCAGCCTGCTGCACTTCTATAAAAATAAAGATTATAAACATGAAAAAAAAGTTAAGATAAATATTTTTGGTCAGAACTCCTCATACGAGACAAAATTTTAACCAATTCGACGTAAAAATCAATGTTTTGTAGAAGTTCACTCGGGCCGGGCCGGGCCGGGCCCGGGCCAGAATTTTAACTTTTTGCCGGGTCGGGCCGAGCTTTTAATTTTTTTTATCGGGCCGGGCCGGGGTGGGCCGGGGCAATATTCTTTTTTCTACGGGCCGGGCCGGGCCGATTTTTCTTCTCTATGAGTCGGGCCGGGCCCGGGCCTGGAAATGTCGGCCCGTGCAGACCTCTAGTCCCGATTTCAAGATGTCGATAAAGCCGTGTTCAAATGGTCGAAGATGTTCGTTCTCGCAATGAACCTCTAAGTGATCTTCTGGTAAGGAAACGAAAGCTCAAGAGTTCGGAACGATGCTTGGTATCGAAAATTTCCAAGCCAGTGTCGGATGGCTCAGTCCCTTTCGTTCTCGCTGCGGAATTGTAATGAAATCAATTTGCGGAGAAGCAAGTGATGTACCTACAAAGACTGTAAATGAATTGAGAACTGTAGAAGTAGCTACTCTTATAAAGACATACAGCTCCAATGATATTTTCAGTGCTAACGAAGCTGATGTCAACTCGAACATAGAAAAACCATTACATTTAAATGCGACAAATGCATTGGAGGAAAAACTTCAAAGCAACGAATTACAGCACTTTTTTGTTGTAACTCATCTGGAACCGAGGAGAGAAAAATATTAATTGTTGGTCACTCTGGCAAGCTCCGTTGCTTTAAGAACTGTCATTTATTGCCTTGCGATTATAAATTCAATAAGAAGGAATAGATGACGAAAGATATCTTTAATGATTGGCTAGTCCAATTTGACGAAGAAATGAAAGCTAAAAGACGGAAAGTTCTACTCCTGCTTGATAATTGCTTGCCTCATGATATCCCCCCCAAATTAACTGTATCCAAGTTGAGTATGTTCCGCCGAACTGCACTTCTATTTTACAGCCTCTAGACCAAAGCATCATCCGTTCTGTAAAATCTCGCTGCAGAACTCTTTTGCTAAAAAAAATTCTTTGCGGCTTAGACAATGGCGAAAGGCCAAAAATAAATCTCAAAGAAGTAATTGAAATTACCTCTGGTTCGTGGCAAGAAATTAGCCAGAAAACAATTTCTAACTGTTCGAAACATACCTGGTTAACAGAGACATAAGAAAATGAATCAGAAATTTTAGATTTGGATGAGTCCTCTGAGTTAAACACAAATTGGAAGGCTGCAAAAAATTAACATCAGTCCCTGAATTTGGAGGATTTCTTATTTGTGGTTGACAGTATTCAAACATACTCCCATTAAAACTACACTAGACCGACAAAATGATAAAAGCAGTGATGATGATATTGATGTTACCGACGATTCAAAAGTTAAGAGGTCTCAGGACTCTTAAAGCTCTAAAATTTTCGAAATTTTAATTTTTTTAGATATTAAACTTCGATGTTTTCTGAACATTTTGATATAATTGTTATCTTGAAATTCCCATTAGAACAGAAGTTATGGCATTTAGAATTATACTCGCTCAATAGCTAAAGCGGTGTTTCCAAAACTTTGAAGTAATTTTTCTCCAAATGACGTTTTTGGGCATAACGCGCACGATATCTCAAAAACTTCTGAGTATTTTTTCATGAAATTTTCAAAACATATGTTTCATGTAAGTCTGTATAAACTGAACCTAAAATTTCCTTTTTATTGTAAAAAGAAAATATTTTTTAGGGGTTTATATTGTTGAAATTTTCTAAATTTTGCATTAGCTAAATGCAATTTTGTATTAAAAATATAAAAATGCTTTAAATACAAATTTATTTAGGTTCAGTGTCATTATTATAATCTGAGGTATAAGCAGGCACCAAAATTTTCATTCTAGTTGCAAAATTTATTTTGTAATCGTGCGCATAAGCTGTTATGCCAATTTTCTGCTCGTCAAATGTCTGACAGTTTTGAGCCCCCTGTAAATGCTAATTCTGCATCTTGCAATTTTTCAAATATTTGAAATGAAAGAACATACTTGTATCTTTCATTCCCATTTAAAATTGTGTCTTAATATCATATACATTTTAAGATATTAACTGTTGAAAATGGTCCTTTTTTTTTCTTTTTTTTCCAATTTTAAGAGTCCTGAGACCCCTTAACGCTTCGGAGGGTCTCTCATGCTTGGCGAAAATGCGTGTTTATGTTTCTCATCAAAAGAATGTTCCAGGCGAGGTATTTTCTCACATTCATTCGTTGCACACGTTTTTGTTATCATCAACTACACATTCCTTTGTACAAACTAAATTCACAGAATCTCTGCAATAATGTATTACTAAATAAAGGTTAGTCCGTAATTTTGTATTTTTGATATTGAATTTTATTTTACTAACATTTTCTATGTTAACTTAGCTAGTCTTCCATTAAAATATTCTATAATGAAGTTTAAATTTGTCTTACATAATTAGTTTACGTGTACCTATATGTAATTCATTAGATAAATAGGAGTAATTCCGTTACAAAGAAAAAATCGTTACAACGAAATATTTTAGCGATCCCGTGGAGTTCGTTGTAACGGAAATCTATTGTATATAATTAATAGTAAAAAAATTACCTTTCTGTCCATACATGATGAAGATAATATCTTTCTGGAAATAAACATCAAGATGTATTAACATCTGTGTATTTAATTCGATAGTGAATCATTTATAACTTTTGCTTCAGATAAAATAAATAGAAGAGAAAGATTAGAAAATATTTCCTTAATAAATTAAATTAAACTTTTCTTCGAAAGAAATTATTCCTGTTTTTTACTTTTCTTAATCGGACTTTCTTTTACTTTTAACTGCTTGTCAGTCAGTTGCAAAAAAAATTACTATTACTTTTTTTTAATAAAAGCAAAATCTTTCATGTACGTATAATATTACCTTAAAAATGGAAACTCTGCCTTTCTATCCTAAAAAAAAGCAAAAAAAAATTTCTAACGCTTTCATTATTAATGATTAATGATTACTAATCTCTTAACTATATCATTTTTTAAATAATATTTTTCTTTACTTTTTTTAAGAAAATGAATTAGAATTGTATATTCTAACAAGAATTAATTATTAACATAAACATTTTAATAATTAAAAGAAGTATAACTGAATAAAATCTCAATTCTACATATTAACAGTTGATTTATCAATCTTATCCTTTCCTCTTTACACCGTTCTGTCATCTAATCAAATTTTAAACAGAACAACTACATTTGATTAGCGAAATTATTCTGATTAGAAAATTACTTTTAAAATTGTAATTTCTAATAACTAATATTTGTAAAAAAAATCTTTTTCATTATTAAAAGAAATACTATTTTTGAATAAAATGGGCGTAAAGTTTATGTCTAGTCCGAAACACCTCAAAATGTTCACTCACACTATTAAGCACGGAATAAAACCTAAAGTCTACCTAGTAATATTTGTGCTATTAATCCTTTCCTTTCATATTTACACCGTTTTACCATTTAATCAATGTTTCAACAGAACGTTTTATTATGTGAATTTTTATGAGGTAAGAAAAATCTTTCTTTCACGTTCTTTGTTTAGTATGTAGCTTGTTTTCACCGGGGAAAAATAATTAATATTAAAAAAAGTAACTTTCTCTCTCATATATGATAAATATAATATGTTTCTGGAAGTAAATATCACGATGCATTGGGATTTATGTGTTTGATTCCATAGTGAATCATTTATCGCTTTTGCTTCAAATAAAATGAATGGAACAATAAGGTTAGAAAATATCGTATTAAATTAAATTAATCTTTTCTTTGAAAGAGATTATTTCTATTCATTGATTATCAAATTTCAACTGTCCATATGATTCATATTTCTTTTACTTTCCTTAATTGGACTTTTTTGTTCACTTTTGGCCGTTTATCAGTCAGTTGCAAAAGATTACTATTACTTTTTCCTTTCTATTGAAAAAAATCACTCGTGCAAGTATAATATCGCCTAAAAGGAAGAAACTGTGCCCTTTCTATCCTAAAACAAACAAAAGAATGTTTTAACGATTTCATTATTAATGATTAATGATTACTAATCTCGTAACTATATCATTCTTTAATTATCCGACTGAAATGAAGGGTTGTGTGTTTCACGCGTATCTGTGTAAGTAGATTTCTTTATACCCTCGAAACATCCCAACGGTTGGATGGATTTTAATGAATGAGGTCTCTATCAATTCGTCTTAACGGCTTGATGGTTATAGGCTAGGTTTTGTTTTTATAAATGCAAAATGGCGGCCGTAAAATACAAAATGGCGGTAGAGACGAAAAACATTTTTACGCACCCTACTGAGTGGCATATCATTGGATAGGTCTTTCAAAATAATGACGATGTTTCATTGACTGTTTTACAGTCAGAAGCTCCGTTAAAATATTATACAACCTGGAAGTTGTGTATGTAGGATCTCTAGCTTTACTGCAACTCTAACCATCATAGACATCTACAGTCCTCATCAAAACAGTGTTTATAGATAGGAACTAACAATTAAACACAACTTAAAAGTCATCAATACAAGTAAATAAAAAAAATAGGTAAGTAATATAAACAAGTAATATAAAAAAATATTTTAAGTCAATTCCTACTTAGATCAATAAGAGAATTTTTTTTCTGCCATCCTTCTTTCCCCCTGAGTGGTGCTTAAAATGCTTTGATCAAGATGAGGGCTCTCTCGGTCTTATAATACCTTGATCAAGAAGAGGGTTCTCTCGATTATTGAAAATTAATTAATTTAATTTAATTAATGAATTAATATTTGAAAAAAAACTGGATTAACATAAAGTGTCATCCACTACAACTTAAAATAAAATTATTTGAGCTTGATTGGATGAATAGTAAGTATTTTATTAATGATTGAAAATTTGAACAAGATGTATATAGCGAGAGTGTGAGCTAACAGTAGGAATTGAAAAAATAGTTTCACATTGATGAGAAATAGTTAATTAGTTCGCTTTTTACGCAGTCGAGTTTTTTTATTTTTTTAATTTAATTGTTTATTAAGCTTTCTCTTTACTTCTTTTTAAAAACTGATTCTTAAAATTATAAATTCTAACAAGAATTAATTATTAACATAAACATTTTAATAATTAAAAGAAGTATAACTGAATAAAATCTGAAGCCTACATATTAATATTTCATTTATCAACCTTTTCCTTTCATCTCTACACCGTTCTGCCATTTAATCAAATTTTAAACAGAACAAATACGTTTGATTAGCGAAATTACTCTGATTAAAAAATTATTTTTAAAATTATAAATTCTAATTATTAATATTTACAAAAAAAACCTTTTAATTATTAAAAGAAGTATTATTTTTAAATAAAATGGGCGTAAAGTGATGTCTAGTCCGAAAAACCTCAAAGTGTTCACATTATTAAGCACGGAATAAAACATAAGATCTACCTAGTAATATCTGTGCTATTAATCTTTCCCTTTCATATTTACACCGTTTTGCCATTTAATCAAAGTTTTAACAGAACGTTTTATTATATGAATTTTTATGAGGTAAGAAAAATCTTTCTTTCACGTTTTGTTTATTATTTAGCTTGTTTTCACCGGGGTAAAGAGAATTAACATTAAAAAAAGTAACTTTCTCTCTCATACATGATGAATATAACATGTTTATGGAAGTAAATATCAGAATGCATTGGGATATGTATGTTTGATTCCACAGTGAATCATTTATCACTTTTGCTTCAAATAAAATAAATGGAGGAATAACGTTAGAAAATATAGTATTAAATTAAATTAATCTTTTCTTTTAAAGAGATTATTTCTGTTCATTGATTATCAAATTTCAAAGGTCCATATGATTGATATTTCTTTTACTTTCCTAATTGGACTTTTTTTCACTTTTTGCCGCTTATCAGTCAGTTGCAAAAAATTACTATTACTTTTCCTTTCGATAGAAAAAAAAATCACTCGTGCAAGTATAATATCGCCTAAAAGGAAGAAACTGTGCCCTTTCTATCCTAAAACAAACAAAAGAATGTTTTAACGATTTCATTATTAATGATTACTAATCTCTTAAATATATTATTCTTTAAATAATCTTTCTCTTTACTTCTTTTTTAAAAATGACTCTTAAAATTATAAATTCTAACAAAGAATTAATTTATTAACATAAACATTTTAATAATTAAAAGAAGTATAACTGAATAAAAACTAAAGTCTACATATTAATATTTGATTTATCAAACTTTTCCTTTCATCTCTACACCGTTCTGCCATTTAATCAAATTTTAAATAGAACAAATTTGATTAGCGAAATTACTCTGATTGAAAAATTATTTTTAAAATTATAAATTCTAATCATTAACATTTTAAAAAAATCCTTTTAATTATTAAAAGAAGTACTATTTTTGAATAAAATGGGCGTAAAGTTGATGTCTAGTCCGAAACACCTCAAAGTGTTCACACTATTAAGCACGGAATAAAACCTAAAATCTACCTAGTAATATCTGTGCTATTAATCTTTTCCTTTCATATTTACACCGTTTTGCCATTTAATCAAAGTTTCAACAGAAAGTTTTCTTAGATGAATTTTTATGAGGTGAGAAAAACCTTTCTTTAACATTTTATATTTAGCTGTTTTCCACCGGGGAAAAATAATTAATATTAAAAAGGATAATTTTCTCTCTCATACATGATGAAGATAGTGTTTCTGGAAGTAGATATTGGGATGCATTAGGATATGTATGTTTGATTCGATAGTGAATCATTTATCACTTTTGCTTCAAATTAAAAAAAATGGAAGAGTAAGGTTAGAAAATATCGTATTAAATTAAATTAATCTTTTATTTGAAAGAGATTATTTCTGTTCATTGATTATCAAATTTCAAACGACCATAGGATTGAGATTTCTTTTGATTTCTTAATCGGACTTTGTTTTACTTTTTACCGCTTGTCAGTGAGTTGCAAAAAAAAAAAAAAATACTATAACTTTTTCTTTCTATTGAAAAAAGATTCTCTTGCAAGTATAATATCCCTAAAAGGAAGAACTATGCCCTTTCTATCCTAAAACAAGCAAATATATCTATATATATATATATATATTTCTAGTATAATGTAGATAATTTTTATTGAAAACCATTGACAATTTTTTTTATTGATAAAAAAAGGAAGGAGTAAATACCGTATTAAATTAATTTTTTCATTGGAAGAAATTTCTTCTGTTCATTGATTTTCAAATTTGAAACTTCCATATGATTGATATTTCTTATATTTCCCATTTATAATATATTTCTTTAAAATATAATTTCTTATAAAATGATCACTGCTGATTAGCATCATAACTATATCATTCTTCATATAATCTTTCTCTTTACTTTCTGTGGAAAATGATTCTTAAAATTATTAATTCTAACCAGAATTAATTTTCAACGTAAACATTTCAATGATCGAAAAAAGTATAATAGAAAAAAATCTAAAATCTGCCTATTAATAATTGTTTTATCAATCCTTTCCTTTCATCTTTACATCGTTGATCGTTCTGCCATTTAACGAAAATTTCAACAGAACGTTTTATTTTATTACATGCATTTTTATGAGGTAAGAAATATCTTTCTTTCACGTACTGTCTTGTTTTCCACTTGGCAAAAAGAATTAATGTGAGAAAAAGTACATTTCTCTCTCATACATGGTGAAGATAATATTTTCCTGGAAGTAAATATCAGGATACATTAGGATATGTGTATTTGATTCGATAGTGAATCATTTATCATACTTGCTTCAGATAAAATAAATGGAAGCGTAAGGTTAGAAAATATCTCATTAATAAAATCCTACGATTACTATGCTCAGGGGAAATTGGCCACAGGCGCTTCGATAAAATCTCTTTGAAGTCCAAGTCTAATTAATAAATTAAAAACAGTATAGCTGAATATAAGGTAAAACTATATATTGATTTTTTTAGCATTCTTATTGGCCTTTCGTCTTTGTGCCGCTCTGCCATTTATTCAAAGTTTCAACAGAACATCTTATTACACGCTTTTTTATTAGGTAAGAAATATATTTCTTTCACGTCCTGTGTTTATATATTATTTAACTTGTTTTTCACCAGGCAAAAACAATTAATATAAAAAAAATATATTTCTCTCTCATACATGGTGAAGATAATATTTTCCTGGAAGTAAATATCAGGATACATTAGGATATGTGTATTTGATTCGATAGTGAATCATTTATCATACTTGCTTCAGATAAAATAAATGGAAGAGTAAGGTTAGAAAATATCTCATTAATAAAATTTATCTTTTCTTTGAAAGAAATTATTTTTGTTTAGTGATTATCAAATTTCAAATGTATTTTATGTCCATGTGATTGATATTTCTTTTATTTTTCCTAATGAGACTTTCTTTTACTTTCGACTGTTTTCAATCAGTTAAAAAAAATTGCAATTACTTTTTTTTTCTATTAAAAAGAAAATCTCTCGTGCACGTATAATGTCACCAAAAAACAACAAACTCTGCCCATTTTATCCTAAAACGAACAAAAGAATTTTATTTGATGATGATGATGATTTCGATAATTTTTCACTAAAATCATTGACAAATTATTTTTAATGATATCTTTTTATATTCTCCAAATATCATATATTTCTTTTTTTTTTATAATTCTTAGGAAATTTTCACTGCTGATTAACGAACCATTTAATTATCATTAATGATTATAGATTACTAATCTGTAAGTATATCATTCTTCAAATAATCTTTCTCTTTACTTTATTAGAAAATTATTCTTAAAAATAAAAGTTATAATATGAATTACTTACTGACATAAACAAAAAAAAAGTATAACTTAATAAAACCTAAATCAATCTAACAATATTTGTTTTATCAATCTTTCCTTTTCGTCTTTACACCGTTCTGCCATTTAATTAAAGTTTCAACAGAACGTTTTATCACATGAATTTTTATGAGATAAGAAATAACTTTCTTTCACGTTTTGCCATAATTTATTATTTAGCTTGCACTGTGTAAAAAGAATTAATATTATTTTTTTTAAAAAGTACGTTTCTCTCTTATACATGATGAAGTTAACATGTTTCTGAAAGTAAATATTAGGATGCATTAAGCTATGTGTATTTGATTCAATAGTGAATCATTTATCACTTTTGCAGAAGATAAAATAAATGGAAGAGTAAGGTTAGAAATTATCCCATTAAAATTGCTTTTTCTTCCTGTTAAGCAGGTTATTTCTTTTTATTCATTGTCAAATTGTAGATATATTTCACGATCGTAAGATTAATTTTTATTTCTATTGTTATTTCGTCTAACAGTTAACAGACTTCCTGAAAGTTATTTTTTATCTAACTTTTAGCGGGCCACGCACAAAAAATTATAATACTTTTTTGTCAATTTAAAACAAAATGTCTGCTAAATTTACACTATCCCCCAAAACGCAAAAATTGTCTTCCTAATACCGGGATGATTTCAATTACTTCTATACTTAATGTGCTACTTAAATCCAAACCAAGAACAAAAGATATTTTAATCAGTGTTGGA
Source organism: Maratus speciosus (assembly GCA_963932465.1). NCBI lineage: Eukaryota > Metazoa > Arthropoda > Arachnida > Araneae > Salticidae > Maratus > Maratus speciosus. The sequence continues at coordinate 507,621,116 of OZ010786.1, read as the reverse complement.
TATGCTTTGTTGAGAGTATAGGTATGATTTAGAGTCCTACATCGGATCAGGTAACTCAATTTTATCCGAAAATGACTAGACCGGTAGTACTGGTCGTAACGGCACGAAGCAATTTTGTTTGTTTCGGGTCTGTTTCGGATAGGGTTTACTTTAATTGTTTCAGTTTCGGGTCAATTTTGGACTAGGTTTTGAATCTTTTGGGTAGGAGTCGGGTTGACACAATTTGTCAAAAGAAATTTCTGAATATTTATATTTAAAAAACTATACATTTGATTATTAATGAGTATACCTGTGTTCATTATTATACAAAAAAAGATAAAACTGATATTAGCGATAACTTTGTTGATTATTTTTTCCGTAATTGTATTAATTTCCTTTTACTTCAGGTTTGGATCACATGTTGGGTTCACGAAATTATTTTTGTCGGATCCGGGTCAAGTTTCAGGATGATTTTAAGCAGAAATTTCTGGTTCAGTCGGGTTTCACCCGACCCTTACAAGACTCTGATGTAATTCAGAAATGCACGGCAGGTAACATCACTGAGTAGTAACACAGTCAGGGGATCCATTTGGGTAATTCTAGAGGAAAGCCCCCCCCCCCCCGCCTTTCCCAAGGAATTTAAAACTCCAGACTGTGTCAGTCACTGTAGGTCAGACACATACAAAAATTCAGAAATTCTACAAAAAGTAAAATAACTTAAACATTAAATAAACATTTAAAGTGAAGAAATTAATAATTATGAATATTATTAAGTCTGAATTTTAATTACATAAATTTTTATTCATAATGTTATCAATGCGTAAAACCAACAGAGTGAAAAGTATCCAGGTTAGGATTCGAACCTCGGTCTCTAGTTAAGCGTACCAACGCACTGCCAGCTGAGTTACCAGGACATACCGGGTCTGTCCAGTAAGTAAAGAGACTGATTCCATAAAATTCGTCTATTTGAAGATAATTTTACAGACACTTAATATTCGTCAAAGTAACGTCCTCCTGCATTAATACATCGTTTCTTTCAACTCTGCCAACCATTTGTGCCCACCTGGAAGTCTTCAACAAGAGTGCTGTTCAGAAGGCGCGTTATGTTTTTCTGAAAGTTCTGCGGATTGTCAAAACGATGTCTTTTTAATCTGTATTTTAACCGATGGAATAGAAAAAAGCCCAGCAGTGACAGATTGTGGCTGTAAGGTGGTTGGGGGCAGGGTTGCAATGCTGTATTTTGCCAGGAACTGGGTCACTTTGAAGGATGTACTGGAACCAGCTTGCACTAATTTTCCGTATTTGAAGTTCTTCCGTGAAAATTTGATGCACAATCAATTTCGTAAGTCCCAATGTCTCCGCAATCATTCGGACACTCGTCCAACTATCAGAGACCAAAAGCACTTACATTTTAGCGACACTGTCTGAAGTTCGAGAACTTGATGGACACCCAGCACGTTGTTCGTCATCGATGTCCTCTCTTCCGTCTTTGAAGGCTTTGTGCATCTAAACACTTGAGCCTTGGACAAAAAATCATTTCCCTAGTCTTCTTGAAACATGGGAAGCCTCTCAATAGCCGATTTGTTTAGTTTTACACAAAACTTTATGGCGTATATCTGCTCGACAGTCCACATGATTCTGAAAACCTAACACATCATTCAAACACGTCTCTGCTTTACGAGCGATCGGTGCGCCGTAAAGGCTCAAGGCCAACTGACTTCCGTTAGAATCTCTATGTGACAGTCCTCACCGCACGCATTGCTCGCAAACTCCGTTCCCTTGGCCTTCTGCTTGGCGCTAAAAATTTAGTCTCATTATTAATGGACAGACCATGTACCTAGCTTGCCACTTCTCACTCTTATGTTGTCAAGGCTGCAAACAGAGCACGAGATGGGATAACCCTTTAAGACCGGGCAGCTTTTTGAGATTTTTTTTAAATAATGATATAACTGAAATTTGTAACTGATAATTCACTATCTGTTGATAACATTCATATAATATAGTTTCTGTTAACCAGCCCAATGACTCGCTTCCAGCATTTATGGAATAGATAACCCAGGAAGATAGAATTTTAGTTATTGCCTAACCCGCACGATCGTGCGGGTACAATCTTAAAGGGTTAACCCCATGAATAACAACCCTGCGGCAAACATGAGTCAGAAATAATCCAACATATATATATTACAATTGAAACGATAAAATACGCCCAAGAAGTAGTAAGTTTGAATTTTAATTTCATAAATTTTTATTCACATTGCTGATCAATGTTTTTTCACTCTGTTGGTGTTACGCCTCGATAGCAATGTCAAAAAAAATTTCACGTTATTAAAATTCAGACTTACTATTTCTCGGGCGTATTTCATTGTTTCAATTGTTATATATAGGAATATTATTTTCCAAAGTCTTGCTATTACTAGATTTTCAAAGTGTAACTTAATTATTATTGATGAGTGTTTTGTCTAATTTTAAATCTATATGTGAGAATGAAATTCTATCACTTGGGCTTCTCAGCAGTGCAATTAAATTTTAGAATCTCCACAAAAGCTAAAATAACTTGTCAAATTTTAAAAAAAGAAACGTTAGCATTAAACAAACACTTTAATGCTAACAACAAGAGAAAAATACACCTTCCCACCTCAAATAAAACCTCTCCTTTCTAAAACATAGCTTCGAAAATCGCCCCTAAACACGGTACAGCCAAAATCGATTGAAAATATTTTTTATTTAGGTCCAAGTATCCCTCATCTGAGTTCAAATAATGCCAAATTATGGCAATTCTTTTTCATGTAATCTCCAGTAAAACTGTTGTAGGATTCTTGCAACTTTTATTTTCAATTTAACAATTTGACATTCTAAGTTCAGGGCTGCCTCAAGCGACTATTTTTTAATTCCACCTCACACCACTTTCCCCAAACAAAAATTATCGACTTACTGTTCGAGAACATTTGCAAGAGAAATTTACTACAAAATCTGCCTTTTTAATAGTGGTGCGAATAGAATGACAAAATAGTTGCCTGTGGCAGCCCTGTAAGTTTAACCACAAATCCACAGTCTCCGTATAGGTATCAGTGGAGTTCAAAAAGTTAAACTAAAAGCTTTGATGACTCTATACAACATCTTTCAATACCATGAAATTCTTAAACTATAATACAACAAATAAAGATATCTTTAAAAATTATTTTTAGTAAAAAGATATCAAAAGGGATTTTGAAATTCATATTCACTGTTAAAAATTAACAGCAAACTGCCCAGTCATTGACCGTTTTTATAGAAAACTGTTATATAGGGTAAACCAAAAGTCTTACCCTGATTATAAATATTTATTGTGTTCAAACTATTATAACTAGATATATGTTTGTTTGGATACATTGCAAGTACTGTTATACACTTTTTTATACGACCACGTACCTCAGTAAGTTTCAACGTGCTCCCTTGGTAGCTTGGGGAATATCTAAGCGGTATTCTAGTTCCCGCCAATTGTTCTTTAACATGGCTTCTGTTACAGTGCACACAGCAGCTCATGTCCTAGTCTTCAGTTCTTCGACGTCGGAAATTGCTGTGGCAAAGACTCAGTCTTTGATATAGCCCCCAAAGAAAAAATCCAGAGGATCAATATCTGGAGAGCGCGGAAGCCGGGGTGTTTATCCATCTCTTCCGATCCACCGGTCAGGAAATGTTTCGTTCTATTGCACAAAAAGAACTACTAAAACTGACCTATCCAATGATACAACAAGTTACAATATTATACAAACAGCTAATTTGTAATGAATTATTATAACCATAATTATCAGGGCAATACTTTTGGTTCACCCTGTATAACCGAAATAAATTCTGATCATGCACCCTTAAAAAATTTGCAGAAAGCTGTTCAGTCATTCGACCGTTTTTATAGAAAACAGTTACATAACCGTAATTTAACTGTATTCTATCTACAATATGTGCAATAGTATGGTCAGAATAGAGTTAAATTACGTTTATGCAACCACTTTCTATAAAAACATCTGAACGACTGGACAGTGTGTTGCAAATTTTTAACAGTTAACGCTGTTAAAAATTTGCAAAAATTTGCGCAAACTGTCCAGATATTCGACAGTTTTTACAGATAATGGTTACTTCACAATAATATGAAGCTAGTCTGACCATATCATTGATCATATTATGGTCAGAATAAATATAAATTACGTTCATGTAACCATTTCCTTTAGAAACGGCCAAATGACTCTCTACTAAAAATTTACCGCTAACTTTCATCATTCAAATCATTTGACCGCTTTCTTCAAAAACTGTTACATAACAGTACTTTAAATCTATTCTGACTATATTATTCCCCATTTATAGTCAGAATACAGTTAAATTACGGTTATATAACCGCTTTCTATAAAAACGCTCAAATGACTGGACAGTTTGTTGCATATTTTTAAGGGTGTATTCCGATCCAAACTGCTCATTTTCTGATTCATTTTAAAATTCATTTTTGCTCTCAAACGCATCAAACTTGGAAAATCTCTTATTTAGAAACTATATAATGTGCCGTGCTTCTTAATGTTTTGATAAATACAGAAAATACTGTAAAAAACGCTGTCGAAGTTGGCGTTTTGAACCAAATTTTCCGAAACGGGCGATCTGGGGATGAAAAAAATGGTCATACTGAGAAAATAATTGTTTAAAAATCAAATTCTATTTAATTCAGCTGAAAATGAAATCACACGGCATGTGAAACTTGTCTTCAGAAATCACCCCAGCAAGTTTCATGTTTTTACTTTTAAAAATGAGTCTGAAAATGTCTCAAAAAATTTCGAGCTGTTGAGGGTGGAAAAATATTTTTTCGAATACACCCTTAACAGTGGTGTACAGTTTGCTGCATATTTTTTACAGTGATGAACACACACACACAGTTTGCTGCATATTTTGTAACAGTGATGGACAGTTTGCTGCAAAGTTTTAACAGTGTAATTTTGTCAATAATACGGTCAAGTTAGCGTTATCGTTAAAACAGTTGAATGACTGGATTAAATGCTTCATATTTTTAACAGTGTGTCGTTAGAATAAAACAAATTACCCGAGAAATTTTGCAGACAATACGTATTTCAAAATATTTCAAAATGAAACCGTAAGTGGCAACAGCTGTGAAATTGTGTTTAAAACAGCTGTCAGTAATGTGTCTTTTTCTAGGAAACTATGGAAGTAATTTTAAATATACATATGTATTTATGTTAATTACAAAAATAGATTTCGTTTGTTCCAAAAACAGCGTAACTATCTCTTTTTTATTTTTATTTCTCGTGGAATGATTAATTTATAGTTTAGCTACTACTAAAAATTTTAATGAAAGTATTGAAATCGCTTTTGTAGCTCTCGAGAAAAAGTAACAGTCATGGGGAAAAAAGTATACCCCATAGTAGCTCTTTCACAAATCATCATATAAAATCAGTACAGTAACATACAGTCGTAGAAAAAAAAGTAAACATCCCCTACTAACTCTCCAACTAATTTTAATAGAAGAAAGTTGCTGGTATCAAACGATTGGAAATAAACTTTATTTTTAAATGGTATACATAAAATTTACTTAGGGTGCCATCTACAAATCAAAACCAGGCCAAACTTTTTTTTACAAAGGAAACATCCAATTTTGACATTTTATATATACCGTTCAAACTATGCCTAGAAACTAAATTTCAAGTCGTCTGGATGATAAATTTTGAATTAAAAACATTCAAAATTTAGAGATTCTAATGTTAAATTACATTTTCATACTTTTATTAATATCGCTGGAAATTATTACCCTAATGTGACATTTTTTTGTGTGGTTATAATACTAAAAAACATAAACATAATTTTTTTTTTTCTTTTGTAATTTAAAAAATTTTATAATATAGATTATGAATTCTGAATATAATATTCGAAAAAAATATGAATTCCAATCTACACTTTTTTGATAGATTTATATTTATTATGTCCTGCTCTATGCGAACTCTCAATTTCAAATCTTCATTCTAAGTAATTTTTGACTTATTATTAAAATACATCAAAATGATGGTTTAAGGGGCCGTCTATGATGTGCAGAAAAGCATAATTTGAAAAACATATATATTTTACTCATTTTATTAAAACATTTGTGCTGGCAATAGTTGAAATATTAAGTTCGTGAAAGGCTCATTTTGGCAAGAAATAATACATTAATATAAGATGCATAGTCATTTGGTAGCATTTCAACAATCGAGTACCGAACTTCAATTTGGTTATAGCCCCTAAAATATTCTTATTTTTAACCACTTCCGTACTAGCATATGTATATGGAGATTACGTATAAAACCAATTTTTCAGGCATTTAGATTTTAAATATGAAGTAGTAGTTTTCAGAAAAATGAGATGCTTTTTTTTTTCATATTAATAAAAAGAGATATATAAACATTTTCCAACATTTCTCATAATACCAGCTATACACAAACATATATTCCTGCAATAATATTTTTAGAAGCAACAATAGAATAATGAATGGACATGCATCCATACATGGATCCACTGGTGCTTGGGGAGAATCAGGCCATGAATCCTACGTGGATCCACTGGTACGGAAGTGGTTAATTAATTTATCTGAAACTAAGCGTATGAATTTCATGCAAATTTGTATTTATGCTAATTGAAAGGTGTATAATTTATTTATGGTGTCAAAATTGGGTATTGTTATTAAAAAAAGAAAGTTTGGGTTAGTTTTAACATGTATATGGCTCCCTAAGCATATTTTATATACATCATTTAAAAGTAGACTTTGTTTGGTACCAGTAACTTTCTTCTACAATAACCATGTTGTAGAGTTAAAAGGGGGTGTTTACTTTTCTTTTCTACGACTGTAGATAATCAATTAGTCATAAAATCTACTTACATTTTCGATATTCAGTTTTTGCCTACGGAACCGCCTATGTAGATATTGTATCAAAATTTAAAATTTTCAATAATAGCACCTAATTTCGACATTATATTTGAAATCTCCGACACCAGCCAAGATGTCATTTCATCAAATGTTTTAGGAACTATGAAGATGTACAGTTTAAAAGTTCTAATGTTAAATTCATTTTAAATCGCTGCATAATAGATTGCAATGGGGGTGGATTTTGAAGCAAAACTGAAAATCTTCTCTGTAGAATAAGCTGTAATTTTGGATTTCTACATTTGAGGCTGTTAGAAATCGATTTCTGTTAAAATACCCATAGGTTACGATTCGTATTTTTTCCGAAAATTACTTTCGAAGAAATATATTTTTTTTAAATTATTTTTGAAAAATATATAAATTGTAACATTTAATTTGTTTAAACAGTAACTGATTTCCAGAAACGACAGATTTCATCATTCTGCCAATTTGTTTCGAGTTTTAAATTATTGAGTAATTCAGGTTGAACCAGAACGCTTAAATTTGACTCGAAGGGAGGTCATGCAAGGGGAAAAAATGAAGCACTAGATCAATTTTAACACAATTATTCTAATTGGTAAATAATTCACATAAGTTTTAATTTTCCAAGTGGGAGAGTCAAGAATCGAATTAGAGATGTCTTGGCTGAACCTGCCATTGATCTGCCTACTGAGCTATCCCGGACGAATCTGTGAGATCCAATTCACCCAGCAAACCTTATTAATCAATTAGGTTACGATAACCTTCGATCAATAAGATTAGTTGGGTGAATTAGGTCCGGCAGATTCGTCCGGGATAGCTCAGTAGGCAAAAAAAATGAAATATTTCGAAAAACTTCTGAATTTCTATAATTCGGACTAATGCCGAATTAACGTATTAAAACGGAATATTTTGTATATTTTCATGAAACTAGGTATTTACTAAGCTTTACGATAATATGACAAGGAACCCTCAAGGTGCTACTACTACTCGCACTTGTTCTGATTTTTTATTAGATAATGGAAACGTGTCTCTAAATATAACTTATAGGGATCAAGGACCGTGTATAAATTACAGTTTCGTAGCTTAAAAAAATAACTGTTTTGCCATAAATGGATTTTAATATGATGGGGAACAACAATATTTTAGGTAGCTTTCTTTACAAAAAGCTACCTATTGCAGCCGTTCGGAGGAAAGCGATTTCAAAAAATTTTGGTATATTTTCATCGATCATGACCCCCAGACCCCGAAACCATCCTCCGTTCAAAATTGATATATATATATATATATATCTGACCTATGTCACACTGTAACTCTCGTATTTATGAACCGATTTGGATGTAATTCGGTGTGTACGTAGTACATACCAATGCCTCGACTGAGTTCGTTGGCCAGCTTCATCCGCCATTTTGTTTCAAAATGGCGGCCATTTAAAATTTTTTAAAAAACTTAAAATTTGAAATGTGGTACCAAAAAATTGAAAATGGAAAAATATTTTTTTCTTATGTATTTGACCTTTATACAAAGACTCCGTAGCAGTTTTTGTTTCGTCTATATCTTAAAAAATGGCTGAGTTATAGCATTTTGAATTTCTAGCGAAGCTGACATTTTGAAACGTCCTGAATTTTGTCACGCGATAAAAGGCGTATTTATGAACCGATTTGGATATAACTTCGTGTATACATAGTACAGACCAATGTCTCGAACGAGTTCGTTGGCCAGCTTCATCCGCCATCATGTTTAAAAATGGCGGCCATTTAAAATTTTAAGAAAAATTTAAATTTGAAATGTGGTAGCAAAAAATTGAAAATTGAAAAAATATTTTTTTCTTATGTGTTTGACCTTGATAAAAAGATTCGGGAGCAGGTTTTGTTTCGTCTATATCTTAAAAAATGGCTGAGTTATAGCATTTTGAATTTCTAGCGTGGCTGACATTTTGAAACGTCCTGATTTTTGCCACGTGATAACTGACGTATTTATGAACCGATTTGGATGTACCTTGGTGTGTACATACAAATAACTCAACCGAGTTCGTTGACCAGCTTCATTCGCCATCTTGTTTCAAAATGGTGGCCATTTAAAAAATTTAAAAAAAAATTAAATTTAAAATGAGATACCAAAAAATTGGAAAATGAAAAAGATTTTTTTGTATGTGTTTGACCTTAATACAAAGATTCCGGAACAGGTTTTGTTTCGTCTACATCTAAAAAAATGGCTGAGTTATAACATTTTGAATTTCTATTGTGGCTGACATTTTAAAACGACCTGATTTTTGTCACGCGATAACAGGCGTATTCATGAACCGATTTGAATATAACTTGGTTTGTAAATGAGTATGGTACATACCAATGTCTCGACCGAGTTCGTTGGCCAGCTTCATTCGCCATCTTGTTTCAAAAGTGTTGCCATTTTTTAAAAAAATGTAATTTAAAATTTAAAATGAGGTATTAAAAAATTGGAAAATGAAAAAGATTTTTTTTATGTGTTTGGCCTTGATACAAAGATTCTGGAGCAGTTTTTGTTTATGAAAATTTGTTCTTTTGTTTATATCTTAAAAAGTGTTTGAATTATAGCACTTTGAATTTCTATCATGGCTAACACTTTGAAACGATCTTGTATTTGTCACGCGATACCACACGTATTCGCCTATTTCGATGGAAGAAGGCATGTGGATAGTATACATCAATATCTCGACCAAGTTCGCTGGCCAGCTTCATCAGCCATCTTGTTTCAAAATGGCGGCCATTAAATTAAAAAAAAATTATATTTAAAATGAGGTGAAAAAAAATTAGAAATTGAAAAAGGTTTCTTTCTTAAGTATTTGACCTTGATATAAGGATTCAGGAGCATTTTTTGTTTGTCTTTATCTTAAAAAATGGCTCAGATATAGCAGTTTCAATTTCTAAAGTGGGTGACATTTTGAAAAATCTGATTTTTTGCCTGCGACACCACTCATATATATCAACCGATTCCGATATGAGTGAGCATGTGCACAGCAATTACTAAGGTCTCGACCAAGTTCACTGGTTAGCCTCATCTGCCATGTTGTCTTAAAATGGCAGGCACTTTAAGAATCGCCGAATTTGGCAGCCAAATATAAGTGAGTTTAAATAAAAGCAGCTTGGATAAAGCTGACTAATTTCGCGAAATTCTCATTCATAATGATTTAGTATTGATAAAAATTAGTATTGAATCTCCTACATTCGGTTTCCACTTAATTGAGCTTCGTGTGTTTGAATAATATAAGTTGGCTTTTTAAAAATAAGGAATATGAAAGCTACCTCTTCCTCCCGGCACTGGCCGGAAGGACTTTTTACAACTGGAAATGTATATCTAAAACTAATGGTTAAGAAATCAGCTATTGGTCTAAGATATGAAGGTACACTCTGTATACACCATGTAAAAATACTTAGATCATTATTCAAATTAATCTTAATTTCAAAATATCCGGATTTCCAATTCATGGGACTCAATTGTAAAGGATGTCCCATAATTCATGTAAGAAATAATTTTGATAGAAAACCCAGGTTTATAATTAGAAATTATAAATTTTTTATTGCTTTATAAAGAATACAGCTTAGGGTTATGTATGGAATAGTAATGTCAGGTAATAGGCCCCCACGGCTTTGCTAGCATACGCACTCTTTTTTGTTGAAATTTTCCATGACCGTTTCGCATAAATTGGGCTAAGTTTCGTTGATACAGCGCTGAAATTCCTCCTTCAAGACGTGAGTGGTCGTGGATTTGTTGGAATAAACCTTAAACTTAAAAAAAAAAACAATGAAAAAGTCCATCAGGGACAAGGGATCTTCAAACCATTTTTTTTTCACCCTAAATACTATTCAAAGGCACACTTTATGCATTATGCCATATAGTTATCAAAAAGGGTTTTTTTTTATAGAAAAATAAGGAATTTCCTTGAATATTTTAAGCGTTATGAAGAACTTTACCAAAAACATCCCATGGGAATTCCATGTCATTTAAAGTCCCCTATGTTTTTAAAGTTGTTTGTCGTTATATATGTCATAAAACTGTGCATCGTTTTTTTTAAACTAAATATAATTGGAAAAGTTAAAGGTAGTTAATTGCAGAAAGAGGATGCAAAAATGCTGAAAATTTTATAAAATTTAGAAAATATAATTTTTTTTAAACTTTATATTCAAATATATAAAATTCGATGAACAGTTTTATTTGTAAATATAAAACAAACTTGCGTAACAAATATTGGGTATTTTAATTGATATGGAATGCGCATGGGGCATTTTGAAAAGATCTTCATAACGCTTAAAATATTCAAGAAAACTCTTTATTTTTCTCCCCAGAAAAATTTATTTTTATTTTTTGTGTGATAAATATATGCCATAATGCATATAATATGTCCTTCAATAGTATTTAAAGTGAAATTTAAAAAAAAAAGAATAAAAAAATGAGTTTCCGGCTTATCCCCTTAAATCGCCTTGATCTGGGTGGTTATTCTTGATTATGAAAAGGAGGAAATTACACGAATAGGAAATGACTCGTGCAGCAATTGAACTGTGAAAACGCGTTGTTCTTTCATGTAGCGCTACATTTTTAATACCCTTCAACTGTCAGCTGTCACGCTGTCTTTTTTTTTTTTTTTAACCATTTTGAAAAATGGTTATTGTTCTCGTCAGGATGGGAAATCAAAAGCATATCTGAAGGTTTTCATTGGTTTAATCTGCATTTTATTCGTTTTATGATTGGTCTATACAGTTATCTGTATTTCCCTTTAATTTCAACAACGATGGATACCTTCTATTGCCACTATGACAAAAAAGTAATAAAAACTACAAAAAAAATTAATAACTCAGAAACAAATTGAGATACGGCTTTCAAACAAATTGCATTTAAAAGTAATATTGTCGGTGGTTTAGAAGTTTAAGAATGAAATTTCATTTAAAATGTATCGTCAGATTTCTTGAAAATCTGACGATGGAAAAGCCTTTTCCCGAACAGCCAATGAAATGATTCGATATTTACGTAAGTTTCAAGTGGATAATTAGACTAATGTCAGACGGGCGTCTTTCTTGCTGCTTTTTTGCTTAAGTATTATCCATTCACAATGCTATAGCATTGTGAATGGATAATACTTAAGCAAAAAAGCAGCAAAAAAGACGCTCGTCTGACATTGGTCTTATGTTTCATGAAATCTGACGGATCGCAGGCGATTTTTTTGGCTTGCAATTTTTACGTATAATAACACTATTAATGTTTAATTCATGGCGTACGTAATGTAGGATCAACTCCGTGCGATTTTTTATGTCTTAAATTTTAGTCTTCGAAAAAAATTGTTTTCCAAATGGTCGTTGTAATTTGATAAATTGCTTTTTTTTTTTTCATTGGTAACATTTTACCACACAAATGGCGGAAATTTTAAATCTTACATGAATTTTTGGTCACACTTTAACTGATGCTTGAAGACTTCGCTCATCACATTTTGCTTTAGTATGAAGAAAAGAGAAAGAGATATAGCAGGGAAAACAGCTTCTAATAAAGTAAGAATTAAAAATCAAATAAAGCGACATTTTATCTCGAGATATTTCAGACAGCTGTGATATCAAACAATAAGGAAAACAATGGATATTCTAGGCTGAAAAATTAAATAAGTTCTGAATTTAAACGACGTTAAATAAAGTGTCCTAATTTATGTCAAGAATATCATGTCAAAAGGCATCCATTTGCATATGAATTATTATTTGAGATACAAACTCATTAGAAATTGATAAAATTCTGGAAATTTTAATTCCTACTATAATTTAATTAAAGACTTATTTTACTTTAGATGAGATTTATTTATTCCCGTAAAATATTTTGTTTCAAAAACGAACAATACTTTACTCATTTAATTAGTTAATGCATTTTCTGACAAAGTTTAAATAACTGATTAAATACACTGAAATTCTATCGCCCATTTCCAAATAAAATTTATTTACAGTAACAAATGACACGAAATTAGATATGCACTTATTTCGGTTTCAATATCGAATTCTCCCTATATCTATCTTTATCTCAATACCATTTAGGAAATATTTTTTTTAAGTAACTAGAAAAATTTACTATCGATTCTATAATATTTTGTAGTTTTTGAAATTGTAGTGATATAGCTGATGGCTTTGAAATTTATGTCGCTTCTCATTGCTGTTTAAAGATTGATTTTTTTTTTCAGTGGAATTCTTAAATGTGAAGATTTTCTCTTTTAACCCCTTAATTCTCGCTCCCGTCAATATCACGGGTTGAGTTGTCATTCGTTATTTCTCGTGTCCGTCATATTTCCGGGCTGAAGATTTATTGCTGCAAAAAACTTCTGAAACCAAAAAAAAATTAACTGGCATTTCGGTGTAAAGCCTTTGCGTATGGGTTTGGTATTTGCCGCTGATTATGATGTTGCATTTTTGTATTGCAAAATTTGATGTATATTATATTATTTCAAATATTATTTGTAAAACTTTGTTTGATGGTGATAAATAAAGATCTAAGATGTGAAAAATAAAGGTCTTATTTACATTAATTTTTATGGTGTAAAACAAACATTAAAACATAGAATTCTCGCATGATGGTTTTCCACAAATGTGAATTTGTTCTATATATATATATATATATATTTTTTTTTGCCTTAAAAAAAACTAATTGTATATTTTATATAAATACCTTATAATTATTCTATTTCTGTAATAAAAAAATGGGTACTTTTTTCATGTTTTTTTGCAAATATTAAGCGACCGTTAAAGGGTTAATAAAAAAATTTAAAATCCATTTTCTGAAAAACATCACAGAAAATGATCTGAGATCCACTTTTATTTATTAGTTAATATAATTAAATTTATCGGGTCAAGCAATTTAGAAAAAATAAGTTCATAGAAAAAATGCGCTTTGTGGTGTATGCATATAAAACTGGGAGGTTAAATAAAACGTGACAGTAGGTTAATATTTATTTTTAGGTACGTTCGTATTTATATAAATACGTAGCCTCAATAGTCGTCGTCTGGTCCTGTCCGTCTGTCCGCATATAATAGCGTAAAAAACTACCCAATCGAATAGTTTGCAATTTATTATATACTAGTTGGATGTGCCAATCCCAAAACTTTCTTCTACCTCATGTATATAAATATTTCAAAATGTTGTTACAAATACCAATAACTCATTTTCATTAGTTTTATTGGTATTCGTATTAGAATAATGCATAACTTCATACACTTTTCGGTAGTACAATATTGAAAATGGCGCAAAAATCCCTATTACAGCGCCCCCTACCGTCGGATTTTTTCCAAATTCAGGGAGGACCTTCTTGCCATGGATAAAAACATATACAAAAAATTTGGTCAATTCTATGCATAACTTCATACAATTCTCCATAATACAATATTCAGAATGCGTAAAAATCGCTATTATAGCGCCCCCTACCGGCGGAATATTTCCAAATTCAGGGGGACTTCTTGTTATGGCCAAAATCATACACAAAAAATTTGGATCAATTCTATGCATAACTTCATACACTTTTCGATGGTACAATATTCAAAATGCATAAAAATCGCTCAAAAATAGCTATTACAGCGCCCCCTACCGGCGGAATTTTTCCAAATTCAAGGACGACATTCTTGCCATCTTGCCATACACAAAAAAATTAGTTCAATTCTATGCATAACTTCATACACTTTTCGATGGTACAATATTCAAAATGTACAAAAATCGCTATTACAGCGCCCCCTACCGGCGGATTTTTTCCAAATCAATGGAGGACCTGATTCCCATAGCCAAAAACTTTTTAAAAAAAATTGGTTCAATTCTATGCATAACTTCATACAATTTTTTATGGTACAATGGCGACATACGGACACACGGACAGACAGACATTTTCTATAAACATGTTTTTAAGGATCTGTGACCCCTAAAACGTGTAAATCCGTCGAAAACCGGAAGACGAAAAAAATTTCGATTACAATACTTTCTTCTATTGAAGATAGAAGAAAGTAATAATCGTTGTCGAATTTTGTCGAGTCATTTCAAATTGCATGAAAATCGAATCAAAACTTAAAAATATATTAATAACAGTTTTCTTCATTCTACTAAATTCTAGCATACGTAATTAATTCAATGAATCCCATGATAAATAATGATTCTAGGTTGCCACGGAGATTACATCATATTTAATGTGGAATCATATTATTTCCGCATTAATGAATTTAATATATATAATCTTAATAAATTTTATATTTATGCATTTTTGCATAAGAGTGCAACAACTATTGCACCAAGATCTGAATGTTTATAAAACTAGTTACAATACGACCGCACCTCATTTGCCACGTTTGACGTACAACTTCCGACTTGTGTTATTTTATATTGGTTGACTTCAAATATAAAACACATTAGAAGATAAAATACCTAATAGGCCTCTATTTATATTTTAATTACTATTTGAGACTTAAATTTATTAGTAATGACTGAAATTCTGCTAATTTTAATGCTTACAATTCAAATATTTAGTTCAGTAATTAAATACTTTGCTTTAGAAGCAATCTCTTTATTCAAGTGATTATTTTGTTTCAAAACAATGCAGAAATACTTTACAAATAACTCATTTAATTAGTTAATGCTCTTTCAGACGGAATTAAAGTAAGTAATTAAATACGCTGAAATTCAATCCCCATTTCCAAATAAATCTTACTTACTATAAGAAAACGACATCAAATTAGTGATATATTTATTTTGGTTTCAATATTGAATACTCATTTTATCTCTCGTAACTGCAATAAGATATAGTAAAAAAAAAAAAAAAGTATATATATAACCATTAATTAAACATTACCGACCATCATCAAAAACCGCATTATTGTGAATGATTGACAATAAAAATGGATGCCACAAACCTATAATATAGAACTGTATGTATAAAATAAAGTGCCTTATACTTAATTACAAGAATTAATAAGGAAGAATAAAAAAAGAAGAATATGGATTCCGAAAAAAAATTAAAAACTTACGTATTGAATTACGTTTTCAAGAGTACAGAATTCAATGATATAAGCAAATCGGTTGTTTTCTGTGAGATAAAAGCTTAAAGCTGAAAAAAAAATTTCTCCTGTACTCGAACAACCAATAGATCCAAAAGAATAGTCTCAAGATGAAAACAGAACATTATCAAATGGTATGAAATGGAAAAAAAAACTACAACCCATTAAATATTTAATTTATAGCAATAAAAATCTTACACAACTTACCGAATAAATTCCCAGTAGATTTTCAAAATAGATTCCCGCACATGGAATCCATAAGCATGATAAGATTAAGGTGAATAAAACAGTTAAGTTAACACAGAAATTAAAACCTATGGATTCAGTTAATTCATTTTGAAATACCGTGATAAATACAATTAATATAATATAAATAGAAAATAATTAAATTATTTAAAATACCTAAAAACAATTTTAAATTGTTTAATATCAATTTTACAATATTGCTAATATACAGCGTTAAATACCACCTGGCGTAAAAAAATAAAATTATAACTTTAATAGAAGCTTTAAAAAAGACAAAATTTTTGGTGCTGCCAATTATTATTTTATTTTAAAACTATTATCATTATTCAAATGTCACAAAAAGAAGAACCTAATAATAGCCAAAGAAATAAAAACATATCAACTGCATTACTACACAAATCCTAATGTAAAGTTATTCAAAAAATTATTTAAAAAAATTAAATTAATTAAATGTTAATAAAATGCTTTCAATATATTCTATTACCAAACCGATTTTTATCTACACTGAGAAAGTAAAAAAAGAAAATTAACATTGATAATATATAGAATATAGCTATATGCTATAAAATAAAATAAATTATATATAATAATAATATTAAAAAACCTTAATAATTGCCATTACATATAAAAAATGAACAGTAAAGAAAATAAATAAATAAATAAATAAATAATGGATGTTTATAGAAGATTGTCAGATTCTAAAATTCCCAATATCCTAAAGATTACAAATATAGTGTGTGAATTATCTTCCTGTTAGCCATAAAAAAGATAAAAAAAATATGATTGTGACAATCAAACAAATTAAACTGATAAATAAACATGGAATACAAAGTTGAAAATAAAACAATATCAAAAAGTATAGAGGAATAATAATAAAAACTATTTACCCAATTTTAATACATACAGTATAACATTAGTTATATCTAATAAACGTATATGCATAATAATCACTAAAAAGATGGCATACTATTATTAATTAATATGATATTGTCCTGCGTAGACTAAATTTTAAAACAAGTTAATACTGAATTTGATTAAATAAGTTAAATTTAATATGAATTGAAATAAAAAGAATAGGCACCAATTACATATAAAACATCAAATCAACATCCATATAAAATACGTATTAGAAATGTAGTTATAATACTAAAGTCTCATCATTTTTTTTAATTAACCATTGCGTATTATCCAGACAACACCACCTTCCTCCGTACTCTAACATCTACCCACCCAACCATCCTATAGAAATGTTTTATTATTATTTTACAATTTTTAATTTTTTATAAATATTTTTTTATGTTATAATTTTTTTTGTAATTTTGTTTATGCATGTGTTAGTTTGTTTTTTTAAAGATCATGTAAGTACTAATTGTATATTAATGAATATATGAATTTTTTTGAAAAACCATGATTTAATGCGTCATAAATTAGTTTTTTCATATTATTGTAAATTAGATAAGAAGAACATAAACATTTTATTCTTTATAAATGATTAAGTAGTATATTTCGAAATACAGAATAATGAAGACAAAATTTAAAATTTGTAAATGTATTAACTTTGAATTTAAATTCTTTACGTTTATCATATAAATCTGTTATTGTTTTGTTGTCTTTTATTGTAATTTTAAGATCTAAGAAGTTAATTGTATTGTTAGATAAGAGGTTTTCCATTAATTCCAAATTAGTGGGATAATCGACTGGAAATTGAGAAATTTTAGATTGATCAGTGGCAATTAAAATTATGTCATCAATATAACGATATAAATGTAGATTATTATTAGTAAAAGTACGTTCATAGTGATATAAGTATAAGTATGATAATAAACTGGATGTACAACCACCTTGTGGTATACCGACGTGCTGTAAATATAATATGTTATCTTGCAATATATAATTATTATAGATAATGAAGTTTGTTAATGATTTAAAATATGCGATATCAATATTAGATGGTAATTCCAGTTTTTTATAATACTTTTTAAATAATGCATTTATAATATTATGTAAATCTAATAAGTCTATATTATTAAAGATATCTTTAAAGTCATGTGTCGTTATATTATGTACACAATGAAGATTTTTTTAAATATTGACCAGTTGATAGCTATTTTTTATACAATGTGTATTATCATTGTTTGTAGTAAGTATATATAATTGATTAAGAATTTTTAATAGAAGTTTATTGGCTTTATTATTATATGTATTGCAACCAATAGTTACAGTCCTAAATTTAATTGGAGTTTTATGAAATTTGGGAATAAGAACTAAATAAGGATAATTAAAGTTAGTATATATATATATATACATATATACATATATATGTATATTAAGACATCGAAAAGAATTACTATCATTAGGGTTTCGTTCATCTGACGAAACCCTATTCGTCTCGCTCCTCTGTCTGTCTGTCTGTCCGTCACAGAGCCCGTTCTCAGAAACTATACATGTTGGAGACATGAAATTTTGGGTACTTATAGCTGAGCACCTCACATCATACGACAAATCATAAAATTTTGAAAAAGTCGTGCATTTAACCCTTTGGGCTCCCGCATGTGTATTTTAAACAATTATTTCTAAGTGAGCTCCTAATTAGTTTGGAGACGTGAAAATTTGCATACTTATAGCTGAACACCTCGCATCAAACGACAAATCATAAAATTTTTAAAAAGTCGTACATTTAACCCTTTGGGCTTTCGCATATGTATTTTAAACAATTCTTTCTAAGTGAGCTCCTAATTAGTTTGGAGGCGTGAAATTTTGCATACTTATAGCTGAACACCTCACATCAAACGACAAATCATAAAATTTTGAAAATGTCGTACTTTAACCCTTTGGGGTCCCACATGTGTATTTTAAACAATTATTTCTAAGTGAGCCCCTAATTAGGTTGGAGGTATGAAATTTTGCATACTTATATCTGAACACCTCACATCCAGCGACAAATAATAAAATTTTGAAAAAGTCGTGCATTTAACCCTTTGGGGTCCCACACGTGTATTTAAAACAATTCTTTCTAAGTGAGCCCCTAATTATGTTGGAGACATGAAATTTTGGGTACTTATAGCTGAACACCTCACATCATACGACAAATGATAAAATTTTGGAAAAGTCGTACATTTAACCCTTTGGAGTCGCGCATGTGTATTTTAAACAATTCTTTCTAAGTGAGCTTCCTAATTAGTTTGGAGACGTGAAATTTTGCATACTTATAGCTGAACACCTCACATCAAAGACAAATCATAAAATTTTTGAAAAAGTCGTACATTTAACCCTTTGTGCTCCCACATGTGCATTTTAAACAATTCTTTCTAAGTAAGCCCCTATTTAGGTTGAAATTTTGCATACTTATAGCTCAACACCTCAATCTCACGTCAAATAATAAATTTTGAAAAAGTTTTATGTTTAACCCTTTCAACTCCAGCTTGTGTATTTTAAGCCATCCTTTCTAACTGAGCCCCTAATTAAATTGGAGATTTGAAATTTTGCATACTTATTGCAGTACACCTGAGGCCAGGCGACAAATCATAAAATATTGAAAAAGTCTTGCGTTTAACCCTTTGAGCTACCACATATGTATTTGAAGCAATTCTTTTTAAGAGAGCCCCTAATTAAGTTGGTGACATGAAATTTTGCATACGTATAGCTGAATGCCTCAGACCACACGACAAATCATAAAATTTTCAAAAAGTCTTTTATTATTTACCCCTCTGGGCTCTAACTTGTGTATTTTAAGCAATTTTTCTAACCTGCGCCCATTTAACCCAGGGAGAAATTTTCCAACTTTTGCCGACACCCCTTTGACCATTCTTTCATATTATGCACCATAGCCTTACATATTTTAGTTCCATTTTTTCCCGCCAGGTGCGCCTACTTATCTCGGGTGCTATGGGCCCAATCCCCTCGACTAATATATCTACGGATAGTATGTAAAACGGATTTTCGTTCGGATACAGGTTTGTTTAGAATCAAATGCGCCCCCTGGTTTTGAAATATGGAACTAACAGATTTTTCAAAAGGATAAAGTGTTTTGAAAGGAATATTAAACGAAACCCTCTGTGCGATCTGTGATCACACTTACCCACTTGTTTAATGACGTGTTATTATGTATAAACCTAATCACCACCAATTTATGTCAGGGACTAACTGAATATAAATTTTTATTAAATTCCGTGCATTAGTTCTTGAGGTAGGGCGCCCACAAAATTTGTGTCACATACAGCAGACAGACAGTCAGACAGATTCACTGACAGACATTTTGTAAAAACATATTTTTTGGAATCTCTAACCCCTAAAACGTGTAAGTCCGTCGAAAACCGATTTTGAAAATTTTCACGAATCCAATATTTTCTTGTAAAGATAGAAGAAAGTAAAAATGGAATAGTAAGTATTCCAATTATTTCTTTCTTAGTTTTGAATACAATATTTCCTTTCTATTCTGATAAAATATCATTTATTATTAAATGTACCATCTGTAATGCAAAATAATCTCTGCAGGCTCGGCCTGCAGAGGTAGAATTTGAAGTTAAGTACTAATTTCACCAATAAAAACTAAATCAAGATTAGAAATAAACCCAGTTTAACAATTTTATCCGGCATATCCGGGCCACTTTTGCCGAGTTTTTAATTCAATTTTTCTGTAAGAGTTGGTTTTATGAGAATCATGTTGCTACGATAATTTTTTCTTCAACCTCAAATCATTTCATCCCTTGAGAATAATTTTACTAATGCTATCATCCATTAGTAGAGTTCATCTTCTCAAAAACTTGTTACAACAAAAGTTATAGATAAAATTAAGAAGATTTATATAATTAATTTAAACCGTGTGGTGAATGTTTCATTAAATGCAGCACACAAATTCTGACTTTCTCTTTATTGATACACACGCGCGTTTAATAATGCAACTCTATATACAGCATTTCTGAATGTTGGCAAAAATTTTCATGACGCCAATTATACTTTTTTATAACCTTAGTGGCGGATTAGCGGAGATGTATTTTTTTTTTTCATCTACAACACCCCCCCCCCTTTTTTTTTCTTGCTGCAAGAGTTGGTTCTATCAAAAACTTGTCAGTATAAAAGTTGAAGATTATATTAAGAATATTTATAATAAATCTAAGTGAATTTGATATCTTGTGAATTGACGAAGTTATCAATTTTTTTTCTTCATAAAACCATATTTTTTTCGTACCTTGATGCCATTGTTAATTATATCAAAAATGTGTCATACATAAATTTTTGGCCCTTTTCCTAGAAGTAATAATAACTCTAAACTGATTCGATTTGTATCATAATAAAGAAATTCTGGGTTTTTATCTGTTTCCACAAAAATTCTCCCCATTTCCACCCCTTTCGCCCGGTTTTGCCCATTAACGAACTTGACCGAGATTTTCTACCCGTTGATTTTTTGTATCATTTTGGAAGAGATTTGTGCAGATTTATAGAAGTTCTCGTGTCTGTAAAAAAAAAATGATTACTGGATAATAGATAAATACATAAAATTTTGAACTGGGGATGATTTTGGGTTCTAGGGGTCATGATTGGCGTAGATCTGCAAACATTTTTCAGAAATTAGAACATAGGGGAGAATGTAACATGTAGTATTTATTACGATATCTACCTAAAACGATCATAATAGTAGCTAAAGAAATCTTATCGTTTCTTAATAATTACCCAAAATATTCTAATCCGGAAATGTAATAAAATAATAGACCAAAATAAACAGACAAAAAAAACGTATAAATGATAAATTAATAGATCTAACTAAATGCACAAACCGTTTCAGTGAACCACTTTATCTAAGACCAAAAAAAGCATATGAATACATAAGTGCATGAAAATAAAGGTTACCATAAAAAAAAGCAATTTAACAAATTACAACGATCATTTGGAAAATGATTTTTTCGAAGACAAAAATTTAAGACATAAAAAATCGCACGGAGTTAATCATACATTACATACGCCATGAATTAAACATTAACGTTCCTGGACCCATCATGAACAAATTTTAAAAGAAATTTCAATTTTACAATTTTCGGTACTGTAAATTTTTAAACTTCTACGGAGCTGGTCATATATTACGTAAGCCAGGGATTAAACATTAATATTCCTGGACCAATTTTAAATGAAATTTCATACATTACGTACGCCATGGATTACATTTTTCGGTACTGTAATTTTTTTAACTTCTACTGAGCTGGTCATACTTTACGTACGCCATGGATTAAATATTAATATTCCTGGACCAATTTTAAATGAAATTTCATTCTTAAACTTCTAAATATCCCACAATATTACTTTTTACACCGTCGTATATAGAAAAAAATGTACTTTTAAATGCAATTTGTTTGAAAGCTCTATCTCAATTTGTTTCTGAATTATTATTTTTTTTTTTGTAGTTTTTATTACTTTTTTGTCATAGTGGCAACAGAAGTATCCATCTCTGTTGAAAGTAAAGGGAAAATACAGATTACTGTATAGACCAATCAGAAAACGATTAAAATGCGGATTCAACTAATAAAAAGCTTCAGATATGTTTTTCATTTCCTACCCTGACGAGGACAATAACCATTTTTCCAAATGGTTAATAAAATAAAATATTCTTAAAATATTTTTAAAATTAAAATTTCCTTTGCTTAACAAAATTACATTTCTTATTTTAAAATATTTCAATTAAATGGCAGGATATACATTTAATTTGATATTATTTATTTCTTTTGGAGATAGATCAATAACAAATGCTGGCCTTTACATATCATTTAAAAATAATATAGGGTATTGCTTCAATATAAAATATCACTGGAGAGGAATGCATTCTTTCCATCATTATATCATTTCTTACACTGCCAAACAAAAGCGGTCGAATAATCACATTTCTACTTCCGGAATCTCATCGATTTAGTAATCGATAAACACTTAGAATTTTATCTTACAGGCAGTCTCTTATTACAAAATACTCGATATTTCAAAATCAAACATGTTTCTCAGCATAAAGTAATAGTATACTACAATATTTTTAAAGATACATCTTAAAAAAAAAAAAAAAATCATACTCAATCTTTAACTGATGTCTCAGAAAATGTCACATAACTAGTGTGAAGTGGTCTGTGAGACCGCTCCATCAAAAGATGAATAAAAGCGGAGATTAACTCATAGGATGTTGTTTTTGTACTAAACGTTTTGTGCAGGACTGTTATAATTAAAATTCACCTATTCAAAAATCTCTGGTGATAGTACTAAAGTTCTAAACGAAACAAAATTTCCGTAGTGTTTGTAGATAAACTGAAATTTGCAAGTTAAACTACGAAAATTGTACAAAGGCACCGATCTGTCAGACCGGTAACATCAGTTAAAGGTTAAACAAAATTGCTTTTGCTATTTAAGAATAGTAACTCATAAAATTTCACTTAACTATAATTGAAAATCTTTTTGATACCTGTTGTTTATTTCGTTTAGTCGATAAGTCGAATTACGTCGATAACATATGTTGCCCATTTACAAGTAACTGTAAGGGAAAAGTAGAGGAATGACGCTCACTTAAGGGAAAACATGAATAGCTAGTTAAATTTAGACAAAAAAAATGAATATTTTATTAACGAAGTGTAACTCCAAAGCATAAGGAACTGTTTGCAATCAACCAATTTACATAAAAGTTTAAGGATTTTTTTTTTATCGTTTTATTTAAATAACCATCGATTAAGCGGTAATGCCCGACATGGTAGGGTAATTCCGCTCAGAGTTTAAATACAACATTTAAGTAAGACAAAAGTCACATATGTAGTTGTGTAGGCTGTTCTCACCACTGCAGAC
The DNA here is from genome assembly GCA_963932465.1 of Maratus speciosus. Taxonomy (NCBI): domain Eukaryota; kingdom Metazoa; phylum Arthropoda; class Arachnida; order Araneae; family Salticidae; genus Maratus; species Maratus speciosus. The sequence goes on along the minus strand of OZ010786.1, from coordinate 507,597,167 downwards.
TTTTTGCGAGCACTTTACACATATCGTGTTACACATATAGTGGGCTACTTTTTTAAAATTTAGGTTTTTTGATTTTCACCACTTATTTGAAATCGTAAAATTCTCCTTGTTTAATGACATATTAATTAAGGCGAAAACAGTGGAATTTTACCATTTCAAAAAAGTGGTGTCAATCAACAAATTTGAATTTTAAAAAAGTTGCCCACTGGCAACACTTCTCTGGAATTCAACGCGAGCGCCATTACCCGCTATCGCCATGTTGTGTTTTAATGCATTATAATTGGCGTAACAACGCACTACAAAAATAAATAAAAGCATGAAAGTACATCTAAATGTATATATTTTGTAGACATAATGAGTAAATTAATATTTGAAAATAAGAGTACACACTTACCTTCAAGTTAGATGTTGTAGAATTTTATAATAAAACAACTTCAAACTAATAATGTGAGGACACAAAAATACTTTCATCCCGACGGGCATTAAATCCTTACTGGAAACTTAGGATGAAGTTCGCTAGGTACCGGTACCGATCGCACGTTTTCAATTCTATTCTGTTTAGAGATATTTGGTGAGCGGGATTACCCTTCCGAGCGTCATTACCCTACTTTCCCCTAATCAATAAACACTTAGGCTCTTTCTCTTACAGACAATCTCTTATTTAAAAATAGAGGGAAACCACCAGTTATTGACACCTAACCAGATACTTCAACAAAACTCTAACTCGAATAAGCATTTTCTTCTACAATTCTGCAAAGTAATGTCATCTAATTGTAACCTTATGTGTTAAAACTTAAGTTTCAGTTATTGGTATTCTAAAATCGGAATAGTTGAGTTACTGAAGTTATTGACCATATTTATGAAAAAAATTAATTTTTAGTAATAAAAAGCATATATTTTTAAAATGTTATAATCAATGATTTTGGCAGTATATTTCTACCATACTTTCAAAAACAAAGCTAAGTATAAAATGGATTTAAAACTTTGTAATAGTGATTTAAACAAGACAGAATACTTAAGGTGTCAGTTACTCGAGGTTTCACCATACTCGATATTTCAAAATCATACATGATTCTACCTATATAAAGCAATAGTATACTATAATATTTTTAACTGTACATCTTTTTGTTTTTTAAATAAAAATTTTCACACTTTAACAAAATGGCTTTTGCTATTTGAGAGTAGTAACTCATAATATTTCACTTAACTACAATTTAAAACCTTTTTGATAACTGTTGTTTACTTCATTTAGAGATACGTCGATAACATACGCTGTCCATTTATAGCTAACTATTACATAAGATCGAATAATTTTCCAATATATCATATCACTTCATTTTAAAAATGTAATTCGTTTTTTATTAGACTGTATTTTTTCACCACCTTTTTATTTCTTACATGAACGCATAAGAGCATTCTAATGATTTTACTTCTTCTTCCGTAACATTATTGATTTAGTAATCGACAAATATTTAGGCTCTTTCTGTTACAGGTAATCTCTTATTAAAGAATAGAGTAAAACAACCAGTTATTGACACCTAAACAGTAACTGACACTTCAGAAAAAATCTAACTCAAATAAGCATTTTCATCTAAAATTCTGTAAAGTAATGTCATTTACTGTTAAATTATTTTGGTACTACTTAGTTATACTGTTGACCAAGTTCGCCAAATTATAGAAATTGGCATAATTTTTATTTTAAATAATGAAAGAACAAATAAATTAGAATAACATTAGTAAAAATGCAAATAAAATATCGAAATAAAAATCACTTGATGACGTAAACACGTGTAACTTGCTTAAAGACAAGTGAATGTGACCTTTACGATCAACCATTATTGGCATTTAATCTTATAGTTTTGCGATGGGTTTTTGATCAACGGCATAACCAAGTAGTACCCTTATTTTTTTAAACTGTTAAAACTTATGTTTCACTTTATTTAAAAATAGAGATAGTGTCATTTACTGGAGTTATTCACCATATTTATGAGAAAGAATTTGTTTTTAGTAATAAAAAGTATAATTCTTCAAAAATTTTGACAACAATGATTTTGTAATGTATCTTTCGAAATCGTACCATATTATCGAAAACAAAGGTAAGTAGAAAATAAACTTTGTATTAGTGGTTTAAACAAGAAAGAATCCTTAATGTGTCAGTTACTGGGGGTTTCACCCTACACGATATTTCAAAATCAGACATGTTTCTACCTATATAAAGTAATATTAGGTTGAGCAAAAAGTTCTGGGAAATTTTTAATCGAATAGTTACCAGAATTTGTATCGTATATTGGAGTACTAGTGGTATATCTATAGGCGTTCAGGAATTTCGGCTCCAAAATGCCTATAAAACAGTATGATTTCCGTGTGTTGATCCGGCATTGTTTGAGAAAAGGTCTAACGATTCTGAAAGCCGTCGATGAGATTAATAAGGATGAAATTGGTGGTATAGTGACAAACGTCGCACTTCCAGCAATCCGGAATCTGGCAGAACTATGTCAGAAAGTCGTGGACTATGATGGTCTCTACTTTGAAGAATAGTCCTTGTTGTTTTTGTTTTTAATTTGCGCATAACAACGCAACTTTCACAAATTTCCCAGAACTTTTTGCTTAACCTAGTAGTATACTACAATATTTTTAACTATACATCTTTAAAATAAAGACATTTTTCACACTTGAACAAAATTGCTTTTTCTATTTCAGAATGGTAATTCATAATATTTCACTAACTATAATATAAAACTATTTTGACAACCGTTGTTTATTTCATTTAGAAATACGTCAATAACATAAGTTAACACATTTACAGCTAACTATAAAATAAGATTCAGTAATTCCCCAATATACCATATCACTTGATTTTAAAAATGTAATTCGTTTTTTATTAGACTGTATTTCTTCACCGACTTTTCATTTTTTACATTAACAGATAACAGCATTCTAATGATTCTACTTCTTCTCCCATAAAATTTTAGGTAAATTTCGTAAGAAATACTACCTATTGCACTCGTTACCATGGTGCGCCTTTTGAAAAATTCCTTCACAACTTGTCATTATAGGACCCCAGGAAGCCCAAACCACCCCCACCTAAAAAGTTTATATATATATATGTACTAAATTTTGTCCGCACGATAAAAGTTGCAATTATGCACGGATCGTCCTCAAACTCGCCAACAACTTTGAGATCGCTAATATCTCAGCGGGGATTGAAAACGGGCAAAATCGGCCCAAGGGAATGGAAATGGGGAGGATTCAAAATTTTGAATACCGTCTTAACATGATTCTGATAAAACCAGCTCTTACACAACAATGACAGGAAAAAATAAATATTTTTCATTATAGCAGTTGCCAACAATTGAAAAAAAGCAATAAAATTGTCACCACAATTAATGCTTTTCTATTGCAAGATTTTCACGTGAAAAACAAATTAAATAAATAGTTTGACGAATTGAAAACAAATTGAATATTATGTCATAAGTTTTTTAGAGCAAGATTTCCTCATGAAAACTCAAAATGAAATAAATAGTTTGACGAATTAAAAGATATATATATATTGCGTCATATTGGAAATAAAATGGACCTCAGCAGGTGAATATGTAACGTCATGCGAGTTTGAAGAAACGTTTTAAAACATGATAAAAACCCGACTATGGAAATATTGACTTATTTTAACACTTTGAGGCTCTCTGAATTTGCTTTAGCTATTTTTTAAACCCATTCAATATGCATGCGTGTGTGTATTCGTGTATATTAGAATTTTCACAAAATGTTTAGCAACTGGGTTTATCTCTAATCTTGATTTAAGTTTTGTTGGTGAATTTAGTACTTAACTTCGAAATCTACCTCCGCCTGTAGGTCCGAGCCGGCAGGGATTTTTTGATTTAGTAATCGATAAACACACAGGCTATTTCTCTTACATGCAATCTCTTATTTAAAAGTAGAGTTAGTAGAGTGAAACCATCGGTTATAGACACCTAACCAGCAACTGACACTTTAGCGAAAATCTAATTCAAATAAGCCTCTTCTTCTAATAATCTGCAAAGTAATGTGATCTAGTGGTAAGATATTTGTCTTAACTATTAAAACTTATGTTTCAGTTATTGGTATTTTAAAATAAGGATGGTTCAGTTACTGGAATTATTAAGCTTATTTATGAAAAAAAAAACATTTTTAGTAATAAAAGTATAACTTTTCAAAATTTTGTCAACAGTGATTTTGTGATGTATCTCTACTATAACTTAGCACGAAAGAATCCTTAAGGGGCTACTTCAGTCAGGCGAAAACACGCATTCGCTAATGTTAATCTTAAGGAAGAAATTTTTTTAAGATAGCTCGCTTGAATTTTAATATTTTTAAATGATTTTTTTTTTTTTAATCATTGAGTAGCTAAGGTCGGTCTATACGAAGGCTGTTTTTTACATTTTGGATTTTCTTGGTAGGTTTTTTTTTAATGAGAATGCTTTCACTTTCGAAACCTGTTCTGAAAGTAAAAGCATCCTAATTTAAAAAAAAAGAAAAAAAAACTTGTACAAAAAATTAAAAAAGTAAAAAATGGCCTTTGTACAGATCGATCTCAGTTAGTCAATGAAAAAAAATCCTTTATAAATAATAAAGTGCAAATGAGATATCTTAAAAAAAATTCTTCCATAGGATTAACATTAGTGAACGGATGTTTTGGCTTGACTGAAGTAGCCTCTTAAGGTATCAATTACTGGAGCTTTCACTCTACTCGATATTTCAAAATCATACATGTTTCTACCTATAGAAAGTAATTACTACAATACTTTTAACTAAGTTCGGGTATTATTGAATGCCATTTTATTTCTATTTGTAAATCAGCATAAACAGAAATGAGATACATTAAAAGTTAGAAAAAAATAAACTTTGACCAATGTTTCTTAACACATTTTTAATGCATTTAAATTAGAAGGAAAAACACATATTAGCTTTTTTTTTTTTTTTCAAATTACTCTTTTCGGGTAATGGCAACCAGTCCGTAACGGGGAATAGAGTCATAAAGAAAATTAAAATCGTAAGAAAAACCTACGATTTAAAATAATAACCCAAATTATTTAATGAGTAAACCTTAGTACATCATCTATAAATTATCAGTATCTTTGACCCCCCAGGAGGATACCTTCTTTAGGTATTTACGGGCTTCGCAACCCCGGGTTCCTGAGCGATCTTTCTCTTTTTTTTTCCTCTTATTTCTCTTGCCTTTCTTTCCTCTTTGTTTCACTCTCATTGTGGTTTCCTCTTAGGAGGTGAGGGCAATTCTGCATGAGCCGATGTCATCCTGTATATCGACTCATGGAAAATTGTAAACCACCCACGTGTTTGCCGTGCGTGGCAACCCGTGTCCCTGGAAAGGGGGATCCTGGCAGTTGAGGGTAACCAACACACTGCTTTGGCCTCTGCTAAAAGTACACGGGAGGTGCATATTTGTCCCGTATGCATCAATCGGCTGGTCAGATGACTTGTCACTGGCTGGGGATCAAGTGAGCGAGTACTTACTAGCCATCTCGTTAAGGGTGGAGACTGGCATAGGAGTGTCTTGTGACCGTATGGGCCCTGGTTAGCACTGGTGCACGAATGTGCATCCCCTTGTTGGGCTCTGTAGTGGGTGGTGCGACCGGGGTCTGAACTATTTTTCTTTTCAAATATGGATGGAAATACTAAAGTTCCTTCTACTTCTCTCCCATGTGGAGAGCAACAAGATGTACAGTCTTTATTTACTCGTTTTTTTTTGTTATTAAACGCACTGATAGTCTCTCTGATAGTTCTTTCAAAAAAACTTCACCATTTCTTATAGTAAAAACTTTCCCGTCTGTCTTGGGGGATGGTCATTCTCTAAAAAAATTACAATCTGGTGATTTACTGGTTGAGGTTTCTTCAGCCAGACAGTCTGAACTTTTGTCAAATCCCAATAATATAAGTACTTTTTCTGTTTCTGTTAAAGCACATCATACTCTGAATATTTGCCGTGGTGTAATATCTGAACCAGATCTTTTATTTTCCACAAAAGAAGAACTATCTAATTTAAGCGATCAAAATATAATAGATGTTCGTCGTATCACTATCCGGTAGAAATGGGCAAATTCTTCCTACAAAACACATTATTCTCACATTCAATAGCCATATTTTACCTACTAGAATTAAAGCCGGTTATCTGAACTGTCCAGTCAGGCCTTATATACCTAATCCTCTCCGCTGTTTTAAATGCCAACGTTATGGCCATACTAATACAACCTGTCGTAGCAATGTTACCTGTGCATGTTGTGCAGAGGTCGGACATGATGGTAAAACTTGTGAAAAACCCGAACGCTGTGCAAACTGTAAGGGTGATCACACATCATATTCTCGCTCTTGTCCTAATTGGATCCGTGAAAAGGAAATTCTTGCTGTTAAAATAACCCAAAAAATCTCCTACCCTGAAGCTCGTAAACTTGTTGAAATCAGGACCCCATCTGTTGGGGCATCATACTCCAGTATACTCAAACAACAATCAAAATCCGTAAGGCACATAAGTACCCAGACCGACTGCTCTTTTCCACCAAATAATTCAAGTATTATACAATCAACTAGCACTTCAACTAAAGAAACCCGCGACGTGTCTCTTGGTACTAAATGCTATGTTACCCCATTATTGGAACGTTGGCTACCATCCTCAGAACCAGTTACAATAGAATATCAACTTACTCAGTCACAGAAATCTCCAGTTGGATCCAAAAAGTCATCTAATCATCAGACTGAAACTAAGGCTGCTTCATCACCAATATCAGTACCGAAACCTAATTCTCCCCGAACATCATCAGTTAAATCAAAAATATCAACTGAACATAAGACTAAACAAACGCCAGTTCCAGATAAAAGCAAATTGGTGAAACCAATTCGCCCAACTCAGAAAGCAAATGAAAAAACTTGTGCGCAAAAAGAAAGGAAGAAACCTCCAACTCAAGTCTCTTCACAGTGGAAAACTGTGAAGAGAAAAGACAAGAAATCATGCCTGAGCCCAGCAATCACAAATGTAAAGGATACCAAAGAGTTACTGAACTATGCAGAAGAGGCTATGGACTCTTACAGTTATGACTCTGATGACGATGAAAATGTTGTTTTCGAAAAATTTAATCCTACATGATTTTTTATTGACTTTTTTAAATTTTGAATTATAACTTTGTTTTTAGGCAGTATTACTATAAGATGTTATGCTTTGTTTTTTGGGTTAATTTTAACTTTTCATAACCTTACAGCTTTTAGAGATTTTTAATTTAAATATTTGCTTTGTCTTTTAATTACATTTTGGATTTTTAAACCTTGTGTATTGTCACTTTCATTGTACATTATTTTAATTACATGTATCATCACATTTCTTTCTTCAGTTTACTTTGTTTATAACTTATATATCTCATACAGTCTTTTAATGTAACTTTTAAATTTTAACCATGTTTTACACCTTACTTTTTTCTTGGCGCAGCATGTCCCTGAAGGGACCTTGTGCCATAAAACTCCAATCAACCAACCAACCAGTATCTTTGAAAAATTGTTTTAATTTTTAGACTCGTCTTAAGACAGTTGCTTAGCTGATATTCCGTATTAATCTACGCACCATCTTGATAAACATAACCTCTTCACTCGTCAACAAGTTAGCATGGGGGAAAACTGACTAGCACACCAATAAATATAACTGTTCAACTTAATACTAAACTTGGCTAACATCACTGACAATGAGATTTTATAATTAATACGAATTTTATCAAATTTACCTCCAAACAAACTACAAAAATTGAGAATAAGACTTTATTTCACCATGTGGCTCGAGCAACCGGTATCCAAAATGAACTGAGAGTACTCGTGAGAGTATTCATGAGAGTACTAGGAAGTCGTATGGCAGATTTACGCTGCACTGCAACACCGTATGAACCAGATATATAAGTATCCCATATTGCCCGATCATTCCATAATACACGAACTGCCTCAACAACTTAAGAAAAATAAAATTTTTCGTACTCCAACAAAATTGTTTTTGCTATCTAAGAAAAGAAAGTCATACTATTTCACTTAATTATAATTGAAAATTTTTTGATAACCATTGTTTATTCCATTTAGAGATACGTCGACACATTATGTCGCCCATTTACACCTAACTATAATATAAAATGGGGTAATTCTCCAATCTACCAATATCACTTGATTTACAAACTATAATTCGATTTTTATTAGACTATATTTTCTCACCGCTTTTTTATTTCTTACATAAATAGATAACATCATTCTAATGATTTTAATTCTTCTCCCGTAAAATTATTGATTTAGTAATCGATAAACACTTAGTTCCTTTCTCTTACAGGCAATCACTTATTTAAAAATAGAGTGAAACCACCAGTTATTGGCACTTAACCAGTTACTGACACTTCAGCAAAAATCTAAATAAAATAAACATTTTCTTCTAAAATTCTGTAAAGTAATATCATCTTCGTAGTAACTTATTTGTGTTAACTGTTAAAATTTGTGTCAGTTATTGGTATTTTAAAATACGGATGGTGTCAGTTACTGGAGTTATTGATCATGTTTATGAAATGAAATTATTTTTTAGTAAGAAAAAGTATAATTTTTCAAAATTTTATCAACAATGATTTTGTAATATATCTGTACTGTACTTAAAAAAAATCTAAGTATAAAATAGATTTAAAAATTTGTAATAGTGATTTTATTTTTAAGTTAACATAAAAAAAATTGAGATACATCAAAATTTAGTAAAAGACAAACTTTGAGTATTTCTTAACACTTTTTTAATGCGTTTAAAGTGAAAGAAAAGAAGCGTGTCAATATTTAGCTTTAAAAAAAAAAATACACTTTCCTTGCAATGGCAACCAATCGTTTAATATGGAATAGGGTCATAAGGAATATTAAAATTGCAAGAAAAACCACGATTTAAAATAATAACCAAAATTATTTAATGATTAAACCTTAGTACATCATCTATAAATCATCAAATTCTTTGAAAAATTGTTTTAATTTTTAGCCTAGTCTTGAAACAGTTGTCTAGCTTATATTCCATTTTACCCAACACACCATCTTGAAAAACATAATTTCTTTACTCGTCAACAAGTAAACATTGCGAAAATCTCAGTAACACAGAAATAAATATAACTGTTCAACTTTATAATAAATTTGTTTCACATCGCTAATAATAGGATTTTATAATCAATATGAATTTAATAAAATTTACCTGCAAAAATTCAGAATAAGATTTTATTTCACCGCGTCGCTCCAACAATAGGTATCCAAACAGAACTAAGAATATTGCCTCGGGAGTACTAGGAAGTTGTATGGCAGATTTACGCTTGGCTGCAACACCGTATCGGACAGATATTGAAGTATCCCATAATTTCCGACCATTCCATTCCACCAGAACTTCCTCTACAATTTTTTAAAAATATAAGATTTTTCACAATGCAGCAAAATTGCTTTGGCTATTTAAACGTACTAACTCGTAATACTTCACTTAACTATTATAGAAAACCTTTTTGATAAACGTTGTATATCATTTAGAAATACGTCGATAACATATGTTACCCATTTACAGTAACTATAACATACGATTGAGTAATTCCGCAATATACCATATTACTTGATTTTAAAAATGTAATCCGTTTTTTATTAGGCTGTATTTTTTCGCCGCCTTTTCATTTCTTACATTAACAGATAACAGCATTCTAATCATTTTACTTCTTCTCTCGTAAAATTATTGATTTATTAATCGATAAACAATTAGGCTTGTTTTCTTACAGGCAATCTTTTATTTAAAAATAAACTGAAACCACCTGTTATTGACACTCAACTAGTAACTGACATTTCGACAAATATCTAACTCTAAGAAGCATCTTCTTTTAAAATACTGCGAAGTAACTGTAATGTAGTGGTAACTTATTTGTCTTAATTGTTTAAACTTATCTTTCAGTTATTGGTATTTTAAAATAGGGATGGTCTCAGTCACTGGAGTTATTGAGCATATTTATGATAAAAGCTTATTTTTGAGCATTTAAAATAATAATTTTTCAAAATTTTCCCAACAATGATTTTTGTAATGTATCTCAACTACGCTTTCAAAACAAAGTTATGTATAAAATAGATTTAAAACTTTCTAATAGTGATTGAAACAGGAAAGAATCCTTAAAGAAAGAATCAGTTTCCGGGGATTTCACCCTATTCGATATTTTAAAGTCATGCATGTTTCTACCTATATAAAATAATAGTATACTATAATATTCTAATGATTTTACTTCTTCTCCGTACAATTATTGATAGTAATCGATAAATACTTAGGCTTTTTCTTTTACAGGTAATCTCTTATTTAAAAATAGAGTAAAACCACCAGTTCTTGACACCGAACCAGTAACTGACACTTCAGCAAAATTCTAACTCAAATAAGCATTGACCTCTAAAATTCTGTAAAGTAATGTTATCTAGTGGTAACTTTTTTCAGTTATTTGTATTTTAAAATAGGCATGGTGTCAGTGACTTGAGTTATTCACCATATTTATGGGGAAAAAATCTTTTTTAGATAAACTTAACGTTCTATATACATCCATATATCTATCTATACTATAATCATTTAACTTAACTATCAATGTCAACCATTTTAATAGGAGTTATTTATTTTTTGGAGATAATTTAATAACATATGTTGTCTATTTAAAACAAACTATAGGGAAATAAAACTATTAGGCACTGAAATGTTCAAAATGAGGTAGGAATGAAGTCTATATCAATGAAAGTCATGTTTTCGGTGAGTTTTGGTCAAACAAAATTTAATTGTGTTATGCATGAACCTATTGTACCTGTTTTACTTCTCATAGCATACAGAGAAACGTTTTGTAAATATTAAGGGGACACAGGACCTTTAAACTTTCTAAAAATCAGTTTTCGGATATTTTTTATTCTGAATTTTTTCAAATTTCTCAACAATATGTAAAAAACCCATTCAAAAATCTGCATTATTTCTTGAGTTATAATTATTTATAGACGGTGAGTACATTAAAAGTCCGCTGGTATTGAAACTTTAAAACTCGTTTTCTCAGATTAGTAAATTTGGAATATGCGCGCACTATTACCTTCAAACTATATGAGCTACAGCTTTAAAAATGAGCCAAATATGCGTTTCTTTATAGTTTTCATGCTAAAACAAAAAAAATTTCCCATATTTTGGTTCTTTATTTATTTATTTTCTTGCACGTGGAAAAACTTGAAAATTTTTTTGAAAATCCTGTATTTTTTGTGCTAAAATTAAATTTTTAACAAACCTTTTTGTATATATTTTGGTTTTAATTAAGAGAGATGTGTGTTATGTTTCTATTTAGTTCAAAAAATTGTTTTCTATATGCATAATTTAGATTTTATCATGCGCGCAGCTGTTAATGATTTGTATTCACGCATTAGTGAGATGAACTTTTAAATTTTAAATTTAAATATTAATTAATTATGTACAACATTTATTTTTCTGGATAATATAGCTAAGAATATATACTTTAAGCAGAAAGCAAAACAAAAGATCTTAATTACATATTATTTGTGTTTTGGTACTATGAAAATAGCCAAGATTTTGATCGTTTCTACAAACTCAAAGGTCCTTTGCCCCCTTAACGTATAGGACACAGCGACCATATAAACATTTTAAAAATGGAAATCAAAGTAATCTTAATTCTTACCTTATTTTGAATACTTTTGCAATTTATTTTGTCTACGTAACCCCGATGAGTAAAACATTAAAGCACGTTTCATTCTTTTCGTCCATCCTAATCCTGTATAAGATGGCATTATTCTCCAATAATAAATAAAACTTCATTTCAAAGATTTTTTTTTTTTTTTTAGAATGCTTCTTTTTATCACCATATCATTCTTTACATTGATAGATAAGAGCGATCTAATAGTTGCACTTCCGTAAAATTATTGATTTAGTAATCAATGAAAACGTGTTCACGTCTTCTGTCGGATTTTTTTCCCTCATGCAGACATAAGTCTACAAACTTTTTCCTATTTAAAAAAGGATTCGATATTTTAAAAGATATATACAAATAGATCTATATGTGTTTTTTAAATCATGCCTCTTTCTGTATCAATATCGTAAACAACATTATCTTATTTAAAATTTAATCTTTTAAAACATAGACGGCTTGTACCAGATAAGTGAGACTAAATATACTAAATACTATATAATAAATATAACTAAATACTAAATGTAATTATACTAAAGTAAAAACACTCGGAGAAAGGTATTGTACACTGTAAAAAAAAATCTGTGAAGTTACTAAAGTTTTTCTAGGAAACTGGGATTCCTAGAACTTTTCATGTAACGGCAACAACAAAATTTCATGTAACAGACACACTTTTGCGCCGAAAATCAAAACATCTGTAAGGTTACTAAGAATATTTTTGGAAACTGGGATTCCGAGAACTTTTCATGTAACTGCAGCCATTGTTACAAATAAAAGTTTAGTAAGATTACTGAAATTTTAGCAGATTCATTTGTAAAGTTACAGATTTTTGTAGCTTTACAAAAACTAGTTTTGTAGATTTGCAGCTTTTTTCGTACAGTTACAGTTGAAAGTTTAGTAAGCATGTAACTTTGCATCTGTAGACCTACAGATTTTTTTTTACAGTGTATGGGCTAAAGCATTTGAAGTGTAAATAACAACTTTTAATGATATTCTTGTTTAATGTCATATCAAGTAGTAGTATAAAAGTAGTAAACATTAAATTGATAAACGTAGACTAATTTAATTAGAAATTTGTTTTTAAATACGAAATTTTCGTATACACTGTAAAAAAAATTTGTAATTCTACAGATGCAAAGTTCCAAAAATCTGTATGCTTACTAAGGTTTTACCAGTACACTGTACAAAAAAAGACGTAAATCTACAAAACTAGTTTTTCTAAAGCTACATAAATCCGTAGCTTTACAAAAGAATCTATCAAAATTACACTAATCTTACTAAAATTTTATCTGTAACCCGGATTGCAGTTACATAAAAAGTTCTAGGCTTTCCAGTTTCCTAAAAAATTCTTAGTAATCTTATAGACTTTTTGATTTTACGGTGCAAAAGTCTATCTGTTACATGAATTTTTGTTGTTGCCGTTATGTAAAAAGTTCTAGGTATCCTAGTTTCCTAGAAAAAGTTTAGTAAGTTTACAGATTTTTTTACAGTGTATTAATTTCTTACAATGACAGATAAGGAGCGCTATTCTCAGCTGGAATAATATGTGAAAATGTGCTCAATCTTTCTGTCGGTTTTTTCATTCTCTCTTTATTATTTTTATTTTTTTTACTAACACATCACAAGGTGAAAAGGTATGTCTCATTTAAAAATAATAATAATATCTCAAAACACACTTTTTGAAATCATGTCTATTTTAAATAATGTCGTATGATTTTTATAAGAATATAAAGCTATTTTTCATGTTTTTCTTTCAGTTAAACTTAAAAGAATGCTATGAAAAATATCGTAAACAAGAGTGTATCAAAATTGACAAGAAAACACTAATTATAATATGGGTTAAATCCTGCAATGAACGAAACGAGGAAATTTTTTCCCAAAGTTAGCCTCTCGAACTTAAAAGAAAAAAAAATTAGATGTTACTTATAAGTAAGGTAAAATATTCTAAACATTATATAGGCCTCAAACAGTGTTACCAAATTGACGGATTTTTATTCAAAAATTTCGAGTTTATACCATATAAATTTTAATATTATTATATATATATATATATTATTCGCGAAATATCTGTCATATCTTATCAAACTTAAAGGATTTAAAAGAATAGTCGTGCTCTTCGGCTAACACAAATTTTTTTTGTCTTCTTTTTCTATTTATATAAAATTTAAAAAAATAAAATTACTTCTATTTACTATTCTTCTGTAAAGTTTTTTAGACTTAAATTTACTCTTATATATTAACCCTTAAATGCCGGGTGTTGCCTTTCAGCAACATACCCAATTTAGGCTTATAAATATTATTAGAATAATATTGAAGCTATAATGCCTAATGTTGCCAATAAAATAATTCTTAAAATATTATTAAATCGATTTTCAACACTTAGATGGCAATAATTGTGCTGTTTAAGAGTAAAGATAGATTTATTTTTTTCAATTGTTCATACATGTTCTTTTTGGGTTTTTTTTTCTTTTGGAAGCTTGCGAAATACCCTATTTTGTTCTGGAGTGAGCAAGTAAAATTTATTTCTTATCACAGTTCTCAAAATTCTTGTGAGTTTAATATTATAGAATTTTATCAAGAAAAATTATTTTTTCAATTAAACACCAGTATTGCCGATTAGTAATAAACAGTTTTTTACCCGTAAACCAGACTTAAAACAAAATATGAATTTTTAAAGTATTTTTCCCATGATTTATTTAAAAAAAGAAAGCCGAAAAACATTTTTTAAATGATTTTTGAAAACTCAGGCATTTAAGGGTTAAAATGGGTATGGCAACGAAAATTCGCCTTTTCTTGAGGGAAAGGGGGTGGGGAATAGGCAGCTTTTCTTAACATCTATCTTTTTACTTCCTTCAAACGGGTATTTGTACTACTTTCACCAGTTTAAACCTTTAATTGTTCTCTTAAACTACCTTATCGCTTACATTTTTATCTTTTTTTCAGTTATAATTATTCAATATTTTATGACATACTGTCTCAAAACCTTCTACTAATCGTATTTCTTGTATTTCCCAAGCAGCTCTGCGCCCTTCTCTCGGATTATCCCATCCAAATTTATCACCTTTTCCCATATCCTCTTAATCGCATCGTTTTCTTTAATAAAAACACATTTTTTTTTTCATTTTTCATTATCCTTTCTTAATTATACTAGAAAATAGCACGGCAGGATGATGTGTTTGCATTTTTAAAAGAATGGTATAACATTGCATTATAAAAAGAAATACGAAGTAATAAATTCTATCTTATAGCATTTTAAAAATCTATAACCTTCAATTTCTTGTAATTAAAAAAAAAACTTTAAGACTTCAATTTCTAATAAATTTGTTAGCTAATAGTAAAAAAGAACATACGTTATAAGATAGAAAAATCAAATCTAAACAGTAAACAATCACTCGTGATGCCACTTGAAAGAATATATTTTTAGAAATAACAATGGAATCACTCTCAAGAGTAATTTACGGCTGTGAATAAAAAATTAAAACAGCCCGAGTATAAAAATTATAGCAATACACACCTTCGCTTGCCTTAAATTGGCATTTTTAAGAAAATTTTAGTGCATGGTGTTCGTTCATGGAGTTCGTCTATATTGCTGATGAGCTCTATGGTCTATAATTGGAAACATTTGTTTTGAAATCGTGAAATGATTACAAAAATCAGTAGAGTGTTTTTAAACTTAAAATTACATTATGCGCAAGTTACTTAAAATATGAAAAAATATATAAAGAGGGGTTAAATTACTTTAATATCCTTAGTACTTTCAACTATATATATATAGCCTTCGTGAGAGAATACAAAAATACAAGCGTCTTATTTTCAAACTTCACGTAGTTGGCGCGAAAGGAGTGAAAGTCAATTTTTAGATCCGGAAAACATTGGGAAAATAAAAATATGGATATAGAGGAAACTGGAATATTACGTGTTTTATGATTCTTTAAGCAAACTGAGCCAAATTCTGGGTATGTTATAGGATAAAACGTCATTACAAACATCATTTTCTTTAGTAATAATTTCTATTGATTCACGGATAATTAAATCATGATAATTCATTAAGAGGCATATGATTTTTGTATCTTCAAAATGAATTTGTATATTCTGCTTCTGTTTTAATGTTTTCTGATAAAATGTTCTTAGTTTTGCATGTTTTATATTGCCATTGAGCAAAATTATTGCATCCATGGTCTATATTTTAATGAATCTCAAAGGAATGAATCGCAAATTGTTTACTATCGCTACTCGCTGGGTGATACGATTTTCAGTGCAAGATATGTGGGAAAACATGCATATTCCGATGTAGCTCATCCTTCAAGTTCTTTTGTTTCACAATCTTTCTAAAAAGGTCAATCTTATGTAGCTTTATTGAAAAATTAAATCTCTAAAATTTAAAATAAAATGGCTGATCTCAACGAAAGATTATTTGGATCCGGAACTTAGCGCTATTATATATACTAGGGGATCGTACCCAGGATTCCCGGGTTAAATAATATAGGTGAAAACATTTTTTTTTTATTCAAAACTAACATTTTTTTATGCAATAAATTTTTTAGATTGACCACTTACATTAAAAAAGCATTTTTCATATGGAAAATACGAATTACACAATCAAATACATTTTTTAAATTTATCAAAAGCGATATTTTCTTATTAGCCGCATGCTAAGAGTTATTTACCAAGATTTTACTACTTATGCCATCCTTTTATATTCTGGTGCTTTCAGAGCTTATACATGTCTGGTAAATTTGTGTTTTATTTATGTTATTTTATTTATTTATTTATAGGGAAGTATTTTTTAATGGTAATTAGCCGTAAGAAACTGATGAACTCATTATTTTGTTTTAAGGTCAAACGGATTAATCTTTCGTAATCGAGCTCCGCGCGATATAGATAAATTAAAAAATATTTCATGCTTTAAAATTGCTTTTAAAACCATAGACAATCAGTAAACTGAGATGAACTTTGCAGACAAATTCCATTAAAAAAAATCCTATTTGGTGATCTAAAAATTTAAATTGTACGATTACAAATATGTTAGATTTGTGTTTTTTCAATATTATTATTTTATTTGTTTATAAAAGAGGTATTAATTTCGTTAATTTGTCTTTCACAAATATGTTAGTTTGGTGGGGTTTTTTTAATATTATTCTTTTATTTGCTTATAAAGGAAGTATTAATTTCATTATGCAAAAATAGTCAGAAACAAATGCTGAAAAATGTTTGTTGCTTTATGTGCAAAATGCTTATTATTTTATGTATTGAAACCGGCATGTGATAAGATAAACTTAAAAAAAATCATGCTTAAAAATTATTTTAGAAAATATAATACATCAGTCAATGAATACAGTTTTTAAACAAATTGCATTTGAAAGTACATTTATTTCCCTATGCGACAAAAATTGGAAATGTATGATGGTCAGAAGATTGAAAAAATGCAGTAGCGAAAATTTCAAGACCAAAATTTGATCGTGAAGTATTGCCATTCGCAAAATGATGTCAGCGTTACGCACAGATACGTTTGTTCTTTATAATATAGATACATAATCAATAAAATATAATAAAGATGAGTTATAAGGATGTGGTTATCAATTGAGGCTCTTATGCTTTGATTTCCGGAATGAAAACAGCAATTTACACCTTCTCTAAATTTGTATACACACTTCTCATATCCATATTCATCATTTTTAAAAAATTTGTATTTTATTTGATCATTTAAAAATCATTTTAAGTCAAAACTTGAAGTCAAGATTGCCACCAACATCTTTTATGTGAACTGACGCACTCTTTATTTGCGATTCTAATCTCAATTTTGGAGAGTAAAAATTTCCGTAATTTATGGATTTTAGACGCATTTGTGTTAAAAGGCTTAGTTTTATCTAAGATAATGAACGTTTTCTTTTAAATATGACTTCATTTTCACTTAAATAAGCATTTCGCCTAGTGTCTGAAACTTAGTATTAGTACACATGCAGAAGGAAAATCACTATAGAAAATGTATGAGGAAAAATGCGTGTTTTCAAAAGCAGTATGTCATTTTCCGTTATTATTCCCCTAATATAATATTCTGCTCCTAATGAGATTTTGCGCCACTAAACCCTATACAACAATTTTTATCAACAATTTTGAATTTTTATCAGAAAATAGCATGAATAAAGTTTAAAATACCTCATTATTTCTCTCTTGTCTTCAGCAATGAAAGCTATCTAATTTTCATCATTTTGAAGAAATTTTATAAAATGCTTTTAAAATTAAATATAAAAGTGGGGATATTTAAAAAAAAAAACAGATACTGCGACCACATCTACAAAGGAAGAGCTGTCAGTTTAAAAATATATATATTAGTAAAATTGGTTCAGCAGAAAGATCAGGGCAGATGACTAAAAATCACACTTGTGTTTTAAATATATAGATTATATAAAATTAGGAAATGTTAAATTAAGCAAATTATGTTATTTTGATAAAATTATAGTAGAATGTCCTAAAGAATAGCATTAAAATTTTATTATTTGAGAGAATTTTTGAAAAAAACTTCAGGAACACGATATTATTTTCAACCACGAATTATTTGTTTGCTTGTCTAACTCGGCGAAGCAAATCCATCCAGGCGAGAATCATCAATTTCTGTAATATAAATTGCTATTATTTGCATGTCACCTCTCTTTTATAAAGACACTCTACATTTTTGTAAAACATTGCGTTTATCAGTGTGTGCTTTCGATTACATTATTTTGAAAAGTGAAGCCTTTTCACCTGTGAAAAGTTTCAAAGCAGCTGGGCCGTAAAAATGACACACTTCTATAAAACATAATTCAGGTTTAAGAATTAAATTACACGCTTTTTTATAAAATGACATCATTTGCATCCGCTAAAGCAATCTACTTTTACAACCCAGTCTTAAACTTTGTCTATAGAAAAGTGTGCATACACTGTAAATTAAAATGTCTGAAATTCAAACACTTAAGTGTCTGAAACGGAGTGTTCAGTTTTCAGACATTTTAAAATGTCTGAATTTTTTCAGACACTTCAAACGTCTTAATAGCATCCATTTTTTTTGTAAGCATCATACGTAGCCATGTTTGACCACGTTGAATCCTGGAAAAATATTTGGCTGTGGTCCTGCCCCTGGGGTCCCCCTCCCTCCCCCCCCCCCCTACAACCTGATTTTTCTGGTGCTCCCAATTTTCGTACGCAATTTTTGTTAAGCTGATAATTTAAATCTTTTACGACATTTTACTGATTATAATCAATATTTTGAACTTCAGGAGTAGAACAAGATTAAAACAAAAAATATTTATCTAAATATTAGATTTTTTTAATTTGTTTTATTTTTAATCTTATTTTATTTTAAAAGTTCAAAATATTGATTATAATCAGCGGAATTTCGAAACAGATTTAAAATATAAACTTTACAAATATTGCACATCAAATTTGTGGGCACTAAAATCGTAGGGGGGCGGGGCACGGCCCAGTATGCCCATTCTTTAATCAAGAAGTTCTTTTGCAAAAAATGCAACCCTGCATTATTGTTATCTTAATTGAGATGTCCGGTATTCGGGAGTATCCGTTGTGGAGGTTAATGGACATTCCCGAATAGCTATTCTGAAACATCTATTTTGCGAATACTTTTTTAATCCGCATGGCATACATATTTGTATATTTTTACCTCACAAAAGCAGACATCTCCGATTACATTACAAATTCAGCGGCAAGGGCTATTGAGGGCTTTTAAAGTACATGGATAAATATATATATTTCTTATAATCTTGTCCTACTCTACTTCATATAATTTAAAAATAGATTTTTTAAAAATTTATATTGCCACATAGGCAATTTTACATATATATCAGATGATAATCACAACAGCTATTTAACTATGAATAAATAAATAAATATTCTACTTTACCCTTTGCACTAGAGGGCTCCGGAGCGGAGCCATTTAAAATTTGTCTTCAAACTCGAGGGCTCCGTTACGGAGACAATGCAAATAATTTTGTGATACCTGTCTAGAAAAGCCAAGATTACATGGTATCACAAAATTATTTGCATTGTCTCCGTAGCGGAGACCTCGAGTTTGAAGACAAATTTTAAATGGCTCCGCTCCGGAGTCCTCGAGTGCAAAGGGTTAATATTGAGAAACAAATTACTTCGGTATTTTGTTTATTTATATTTTGTGTTTTTTAATCTTGTGCTACTCTAAAAGTTCAAAACTTTCATTATAATCAGTGCAAGATTTAAGGTATCAACTTTACGAAAATTTCATACAAAATCCGCCCCCCCCCCCCCTCCCCGAAAAAAAATAAAAATCCTTATCATTTAAAAATTAGATTTTTTAAAAATTTATATTGCCACATGGGCTTATTGTTATCATTCCTATGAGGTACTAAACAAGACATCTTTAAAGCAAAATAAAGCCAAAAAAAAAAAAAAAAAAGTTAGCACATGATATCACTATGATACAAACTTGCGATGCTTATCAGTAAAGTCTAATTGGAAAATGACCTTCGAATCCACGCATGCAGCGAAATCTAAATAAACAAATGATTTCCTTTTTCCTGACTGGCTTACTTCTATGTTTCCAAATCAAAAGTTTTCACACATTAAAAGATTTAATAGCTTTAGAAATATATCTAAGAAATACTTGAGATAAACATTCATTTTCAATTATATATAAATTTCATGAAAATCAATTGATTTTTTTTTTCCAAAAGCGAAAGTTTATAAATATATTTTTTTAATTTCAGCTGAATATTGTTCAATGGAAAAAAAAAAGGCAATCCCGAAAATACCGGAATTTTCCAGTAAAAATTCCGGGATTTTCGGGGTTAAAATTAAAGCGGGATCCCGGGATCTCAATCCGGTATTGTAATCCCTAGCTAGGAAGTAAGAAAACTTTAGGAGATCTTTCAAAGTTTTTTTTTTTTTCTATTTCCTTGCGGTCGAGTATGAGATAAGCATTAGCCATTGAAATTGAAACTAAGAACTGCCATATTGAAAACAAAACAAAACAAGAGAATGAACTTAACTTTTAAATATGTCTGTTTTTTAGTGATGTTATTACTTTAAATTTGAGAAAAAAGATGAGAATAAATAATACATAATTTGTAATAAAAGACAACGTCATAAATTTAAAAATATATACTTCTAGAATTAGTGGTTTTTTTTGGCGAAAATATTCAAAACTAATTAAATTTCATGTAAGATTTTGTTTAGTACAATAAATAAAATCATAAAAGACAATAATTTTAGTACTATAAAGAAATTATAACACTTACTTCAATCGCTGTTTGCAAGAGGTAAGAAATATTCCTCGATTTGAAATTTTAAAAACTACCACAACCACAGTGAGGGAGAAAGACTTTCATCAGTTTAAAAGGTAATCCCATAATACATCCGACTAGCCATATTTAAAGAATGAGATGTTTCATCCTAAAAACAGGACCCGCCGGACAAAAGTTTCTTTTTTTTTCCAGCTTCGACAGGACGAAGATGAATAACACAATATTATTGATATAAATTGATACGAGTTAACACTAAGCCCATTGCACACGCTTTGTAGAATTTCCGGGTGTAATCTTCAACCGTCGTCTACTTCTGTTCTGTGTCTATCCCGCCCTTGTATCGACGACAGCTTCTAAGAGACATTTGATGTCGAGCACACACGTCAGATGTATGTATTAAATAAATAAATAATCCAAGTTAATACGAATTAAAATCACAGTACTTCACATTTCGCAAAAAACGAATTAAAATACACGCGTACATAAAAACAAACTTTGTTTGAATTACAACGTATACCACTTCGAACGAAGACATCTAAAACGCATGCGCAACTGGGAGTGCTAGTGCCCCCTGGTGGTTATTGCGTCGGAAGAATCAAAACGTCTTAAATTAAGACACGTTTAAAGCAATGAAGTGTCTTAAAATAAGACGTTTGCGGATATTTTAAACATTATTCTCAGTTCGTTTACACCATGGTCATAGTAAGACACTTATGTATCTTAAATTAAGACATCTATAATGTCTGAATTTTCAGATTAAGACACTTAAGTGTCTAAAATTCTTTTTCAGTCACATATGTGTCTAAATTTAAGACGCTTCTATTTGCAGTATATGACGTCATTATCACGGAATAACTGACAATATTCTTGACATAGCCCATATTTTATTTTCAACTATTTTTTCAGGTTTTATGAGAAATGGCAACAAAAAGATACAGTATCTCCTATTTTCCGTTTACTTTCAATGACTTTCAATAGAAATGAGGTACTTTTGTTGCCACGATAAGAAAAATAGTATTAAAAACTGCAAAAAAATTAATATTTCAAAAATTAATTGAGATACAGTTTTCGAACAAATTGCATTTAAAAGAGCACTTTTTTCCTTATGCGACGGTGTAAAAATTTAAAATGTGCGATGTTTAGAAATTTAAAAATTTGCAGTAGAGAAAATTGCAAAACCAAAATTTCCTTTCAAATTTAAGCCCCACCAGTGGCCGAGAGGTTCTGCCCTCGAAGCTGGTAGACGGGTAGACGGGAAGCTGGAATCGCGCCCGTCGGCCTAATCGTTCGGAGTTTTCGTGGGTTTTCTTCGAGCCGTTGATTTTCCATGTGTAAATACGGATTAGGTTCCCTTAGAAAGACCCCCACGGAGGGCACTCCCCCCGGGCCTATATCCCTCGTGTAGATAATCGGCCGTCAAAAAATCAACCAACCAACCAACCTTTCAAATTTAAAAGTGTTGCCATTCGCAAAATGACGTATGCGTTACGCACAGATATGTTTGTTCTTTATAATATAGATAATTATAATACACCTATTGTTCTAGGGCTATACTAATTTTCTATGACTCTTCTAAGGTGGGATACACAACTATTCATCCACAGGGAGTTGAGTTGCATTGCAATTGCGTACCCATCAAAGAATTCACCTATTCTCCTATCATTATAATAACTAAAAATAACTATTAAAACTTTCTAGTGATAATTTAGAATTTCAGGGAGTTCAGTTGCACTACAATTGGGTAGCCCATCAAAAAATTCACCTATCATTATAATAATCAATAATAACTATTAAAGTTTTTTGGGTATAATTTAGAATTTCTTAAGGATAGTTTTATAAGTACATGATATAGTTTTATAAGTACATATAGTTTTATAAGTAACGCCGCCTGTATAGTGTGAATCTCAAATCCTAATTTAATCTCTAAAAAGTTTAATTTTTCGATACCTTAACAGGTTTTTCTTTTTTTTATACGAGACTATTAATTTGTAATATTTCATATACCAGTGCTATTTTTACTTTCTTCTATCTTTACAAGAAGAAAGTATTGGATTCATGAAATTTTTCGAATTCCTGTTTTCGGCGGATTTACACGTTTTAGGGGTCAGAGATTCCAAAAAACATGTTTTTACAAAATGTCTGTCTGTGACTCTGTGAGTCTGTCT
Organism: Maratus speciosus; assembly: GCA_963932465.1. Classification (NCBI taxonomy): domain Eukaryota; kingdom Metazoa; phylum Arthropoda; class Arachnida; order Araneae; family Salticidae; genus Maratus; species Maratus speciosus. The sequence goes on along the minus strand of OZ010786.1, from coordinate 507,574,022 downwards.
GTCTGTCTATGTGTATGTGACACAGATTTTGTGGGCACTCTATCTCAAGAACTAATGCACGGAATTTAATAAAAATTGATATTCCGTTAGTGCCTAATACAAATTGATGCTGATTAGTTTTTGGTGTAAATCGCTCAACAGGTGGCGCTGCAATGCTGCATTTTTCACGATTTTCGCAATAGCTCTATCTCAAGAACTAATGCACGGATTTTGATCAAACTTCAGATTTAGTTAGTCCTTGATATGAATTGATGATGATTACGTTTTGGTGTAAATCGCCAACAGGTGGCGCTGTTATGATGAATTTTGCAGGATTTACACGATTTCCCCAATAGCTCTATCTTAAGAACTAACGCACGGATTTTCATCAAACTTCAGATTAAGTTAGTCCTTGATATGACTTGCTACTGATTAGGTGTTGGTGTAAATCGCCCAACAGGTGGCGCTTCTCTGCTGCCTTTTCCACGATTGCCCCAATAGCTCTATCAATAGAACTAATGGACCAATTTTCATCTAACTTCAGATTTAGTTGTATGTTGACACAAGTTGTTGTTAATTAGGTTTTGGTGTTAATCACCCAATAGGTGGCGCTGCTATGCAGAAATTTTCACGATTTTCGCTATTGCTCTATCTCAAAAACTAATGTACCGATTTTCTCCAAACTTCAGATTCAGTCAGACGTTGACATAAATTGTTGCTGATTAGGATTTGGTGTAAATCACCCAATAGGTGGCGCTGCTAGGCAGCATTTTGCTGAATTTAGACGATTTCAGCTATAGTCATATCTCAAGAACTAATGCACGGAATTTCATATAGTTAGAATCCTCATGAGATGCATAGATTGCCATTTAATTTTGGCAGTGTGATAGCGAATTTTGAAGTATTAACATGTATGAGATAGAAGAAAGTTTTGGGATTGGTACATCCGACTAGTTTTACTTAACTTTATTTATTTATTTCAGAAATAGATGAATAACATATGCTGTCCATTTGAAAGTAACTTTAATGTAAGATGCCATTATTCTCCAATATAAAATATCAGTTGATTTGAAAAAAAAAAAATGTTTCTTTTCATAAAAATGTACTTTTTCAACAACGTATCATTTCTTATGTGGGCAGATAAAAACGTTCTAATGATCACACTTCTTTTCCAGTAAAACTATTGATTTAATAATCAGTAAAAATATTTTCATCTCTTCAATCGGCCTTTTTTCTTGTTATTGACATATCATGCAGGGGTTAACCACCAATAGTTATTATATATAGAAAATTTCCACTTTTTTAATGCAATGGAACAATGTAGGAGGTGTTCTGGATTACCTAGTTGCTAAGCAACTTTACATTCAATGTAAAGGTTGTTCGTCTAGGTGAAGCATAGGAAGCCATGAGAGAAAAAAAATTTTTAAGTTTGGTTAATCCACATTAAAAATGAAAAATATTATTTGAATGACTAAGGTAGAAAAGAGAGTAAAAGAAATACTTAAAAGTTTAACAATATATAAAAATAAAGAATAAAAAACAAAGAAAAATAAAATATTTCCATTGGATCCAAGAGAGGCAGACGAAAGACCTACCGGGAAAACCCCATCATAAAAAAAAAAGAATCTCAACAGAAACCATACATTTACATTAATGAAAATAAAAATGCTAAAAAGATAGCAGATTAACAGTAATATTTTTAACAAACAAGGACAGGGCAGACAAATAAAGTTTATGTATAGCAGAAGAGTGAAAGATTCTCAGACTTCATCATCAATTAAAAGAGCAGATCTAGGTCGTTTATGGTTGGCGGCGTAGGAGACCTCATATTCTGGTAACACTACAACTATTTGATTTCGAATATTTTAGACGTTTTTATAGAAGTTTTTGGCTAGTTGATTTATTTATTTATTTTTTTTTTTTTTGAGTGAAGTTGTGCCTAAGTCTCTAAGGATAGTGGTGTTTCTAAGATAAGGGTGGTCATTTCTGATATTACATAGGTTTTTGTTCTGTGCTTTGTAAAGATATTTCATGTTTGTTTTATATGCAAAGTCCCAAATTGGACATTCATAAGTAATTATAGATCTAATGCATGCATTAAATAGTATTCGTTTATTTAATACTCTATAATGCATTCATCAGATCTAAACTTGTACTTCTCTGTATTAAATAAGTCGAAAGTTTCTGTAAAATACTGGTGGAAGTTTGCCATTGAGGTAATCGACTCTAATATAATAAGCGTAAAATAGTTCACCTATTTAGAAATACTCGATATTTTAAAACCACGCTTTTTAAATTCATGTCTCTTTATTGTATATATCAGGTCGTAACGAAAGTTTTCCGCCACAGCTAATACGGTCTGTCCAAACAGTTCGCGTTGATGTATTTGCTCCTATTTTATCAAACGAGTTTTGGCATTTTAAAGAAAAAGACTTACTTTATAACACTGTGTTGTAAAATTTGTAAGAAAAATTTCGTTATCATTAAGTATAAGGTGTCTGAATTGGAACTATCATGTTACCACATTAGAACTATCATTTACTTCTAGTTCTGTTGCAAAAAGTCAGCTAAAGAATGGCACCGAATAAAGTGTACAGATTTAGCTACTAGTGTTCTATCATATGACACTGTGATTTTTTGGCGGAATGATGGTTATATATAAAATTACAGTTAATTATATATATTATAATTAGTATTATGTAATGGTGATTTGGCGGAAAACTTTCGTTACAACCTAATATAATCCTCATAAGGTCGCAACAACGTACCTCATTTTTTCTTAAAGTAAATCTAATTAATTTACTTAATGTTACTTATTTTCTTATGCACACAAGGCGATAAATTATACTATTCATTCACTACTAACTTCAATATAGCTTAAGGTGCCTGCCTACCTTTAAAATGCAATTTTCGGTCAAAAATCAGATTTTCTATATTTGGTTTAATATTAAAAACTGACATTTTAGCTTTCTAAATCAGTTTGAATTTTGTTTCTATCTTAGTTAGAACTTGAGTTACAGGCATTTTAATATTAGCCAGCCGCAAGTTTTTGAAACTAAAATTAGCCTTCCACTACCGAAGTGGCCGTAAACGTTTGCACATAAATTTTAAAAACCATCAAGAAAAAAAGAATAATTGTTGTAAATAAAATAGGGATGAACTTTATAAATCAGGAGCTTTTATTAATTAGATTTTTCATTTAATATGTAAAATCTGGTTTTTAATTACATTTTCTACTTTTTCTCAAAATGAGATTTTTAACATTTTGCTTTATCGCAAAACATCATAACTAGAAAATTTATAATTGTAACGTTACAAAAAATTGCAAAAATACTTTAAAAGAGTTTATTTAGGTAATGTGCCTTTATTTTGATTACAGTTAGTTATTTTTTCATATTTTAGTTGATACGAGTTCCGAATTGTCGTATATTTTATTGATCTTTCTGTGCGTAAAAACGTTAACTTCTATATTTTTATTAAAAACACAGTTATTGTTATAAAAGTGCCAGTTCCTCAAGAAAGTTTCATTAATCATAATAAAATTTACAGAATAAAAATATCTTCATTTAAATTTGAGTTTTGATGTTTTGAAAAAGTACCATTTTATAGCAATTTTTATGTATGTTTTGAGCCTAAAAATCAAAATATTAAAAATATACATATTTTTACATGTTATTCACAATTTCTAGCTATATTCTACAAGGGGTGATCAAATGAAAAGGTACGAAACGACGTAAAAACGTAACAGTTAAATATTTGCATATTCCGCCATGGGAGAACGTAGCCAGACATCTCGGGATGCGATTGGAGTCTCTGACTGGGATCGGAGCATGCGCGGGCACCCGCATGCACAGTTGAGATCAGAGGCTCTTATCAAAAGCGGCGTCCAAATGATGCGGCAGTCCGTATGAGGACAGGATGGCGTTCGCGTTGTAAAATTCGACGATTGAAGAGCAGAGAGGTGTTATCCGATTTCTGACAGCGGAAGGTGAGAAACCGGTAGCTATTCATCGCCGGATGGTGACAGTTTACGGGGAGAAATGTGTCTCTGACAAGTCGGTCAGAAAATGGAGTGCCCATTTTCGTGCAGGAAGTGAGAGTCTGGGTGATGACCCGAGACCAGTTCAAGTGGGATACGTTGGACCATCCGCCCTACAGTCCGGACATGTCGCCTGCGATTTCCATGTGTTTGGTCCACTGAAGAAACACCTGAAAGGAAAGCCCTTCAACTCGGACGACGTACTCAAGGACGCTGTGAAGGACTGGGTCTCGTCACGGCCACAGGAATTCTGGGAACAAGGAATACTGCGGCTTGTTCGTCAGTGGGATCGTTGTGCTCAGGCCTATGGTGAATATTTTGAATAAAGTCTACAGTTGTACCCACCGTGTCGTTTCGTACCTTTTCATTTGATCACCCCTTGTATAATATAATGCACATAAGTAGTCAATGTTTCAAATATTAAAAAAATCCTCTGAAGATAGGCAGGCATCTTAATGCGAAAGCTCCGATCGACTCTTGCACGTTAGAAACGTTTACGTATAAATTGAGAAAGGAGAAGATAAGAGGCACCTTCCTGGGAGGTTGAGCCAATAGTTTTAAAGCCGGAAATACCCCTAAATGCCAACAGAAAGGTTCTACGGCAGGAACGGCGAACCTATGGCACGCGTGTTAGAAGTGGCACGCGAAAGAATAATTTTGGCACGTTGTTACTTGTGACTCTAAATCAATATAGAGTGAAACTACACAAAATACATAAACTCTAGATGATCTAATCTTGACTAAATTCGATTTATTGGAAATTGAAGAATTTTAATTGCGGCTTTTTTAAATACCATAAATCACCATATTAGTAAATGTAGCAATGATAAGATTATTTCAACTTAGAAATTAATTTCAGGGCTATTTAAAAAAAAAAAAAAAAAACTGGTGTTTGATCTTTTAATATTTTTCCATCTATCTTTGTCCACAAGGTCATTAGTTTCTAAAATGAATAATACAAAAAATCAAATAAAAAGCAATTGTCATATAAATCCGGTTCAGTTTGCATTCTGTTGAAATTAACTAAATTGAACCTGATATTAATTACTTTCCTTCCAAGATCCAACAACGCAATTAATCACATATATTTTTTTAATAATTTCTAGAATTTAATTTTTTTATGATTATTATAGTGCAATACCTCACCTGTATGTTACACACTTATTTTTGCTTTGTTTAACTTAATGTTATTATTTAAAGATTTTTTTTTTTCATGATTTTTTTCAATCCACTAAATTTGTTGGCACGTCAAGGTCTTGTAAAATCTTTTTTGGAAACCAATTGGCACGCGGTTATAAAAAGATTCGCCAACCCTGTTCTAGGGTGTGGTTTACTTGTTGTTATCGGGATTTCATATAATGTAAAAGTAGACACACCCTACTAACTCTGCAACTAATTATAATAGAAGAAAGTTACTGGCACCAAACGATTGGAAATAAATTCTACTTTTCAATGATATATATAAAATTTTCTTTGGGGGGCATTTACAAATCAATACCAGACCAAGCTTTATTTTTTTTCAATAGCAACACCCAATTTTGACAATATATTTTAAATCTTCGGTTCAAACCATGTCTAGAAGCGAAATTTCAAGTCACTTGGATGACAAGTTTTTTAATTGTAAACATTCAAAATTTAGAGCTTCTAATGTTAAATTATATTTTCGTATTTTTATTAATATCTCCTGTCATTATAATCCTAATGCGATAATTTTTGTGTGGTTATAATACTAAAACACCCAAACATGAATACATTGTATTCGTAATTTTAAAAGTTTTTTAATATTGATCCTGAATTATGAAATTAATATTTGAAAAAAATATGAATTGCAATCTACAATTTTTTTGATAGATTTATATTTATTATATTTATATTTATTATATTTATATTTATTATATTTATATTTATATTTATTATATTTATATTTATATTTATTATATTTATATTTATTATATTTATTACTTTATGCATTTGCAATTAAAAACATTTCTTCCAAGTAGTTTTTGAATTATGATTAAAAAATATCAAAATGGTGGTTTAAGGGGCCGTCTATGATTTGCAGAAAAGCATAATTTGAAAAAAAATATATGTTACTCATTTTAGTGAAACATTTGGGCTGGCGAAACATATTATCCAGTGAAATGGTCATATTAGCAAGAAAAAATACATTAATAAAAATGACATAGTCATTCTGTAGCATTTCAACAATCGAGTACCGAACTTCAATTTGGATACAGCCACTAAAATAGGCTCATTTTCAAATAATTAATTTATCTGAAACTAATAGTACGAATTTCATAAAAATTTGTATTTAAGCTAATTGAAGGGTGTAGAATTTATTTATGGTTTCAAATTTGTGTATTACTATTAAAACAAAAACAATGTTTGGGTTAGTTTTGATATGTAGATGGCCCCCTAAGCAAATTTTATATAAATCATTTAAAAGTAGTCTTTATTTCCAATCGTTTGGTACTAGTATCTTCTTTCTACAATAATTTGTTGCAGAATAAGTAGTGCGTGTTTATTTTTCCTTTCAAAGACTGTATCTGACAAGAGAGGATGAAATTTGCTAAGTCCAAACTAGCTGAGTTATTACTTTAACACTTTATCTATTGATGTCACTTATAAGTACGATTAGAATAACTTTTTATAAAATTCATTTAATACATCAATTAGTAGTAATACAGTTTAGAATGAGTAATAGATGCATTACTTTATCTTGTTCCAAAAGCATTATTGGTTACACAAAACAAAAAGATTTTTAAAAGGATGCTTTCTTTTGCCTTTTCATCTTTTCAGCTTTCCTGGCATTGGTGGGGGTGGAGGGGGGAGATTTTTCGCTTCGGAAATCTATATCTATATTATAAAGGACAAACATATCTGTGCGTAACGCATACGTCATTTTGCGAATGGCAACACTTCGAAATTTGAAATGAAATTTTGGTTTTGCAATTTTCTCTACTGCAAATTTTTAAACTTCTAAACATCGCACATTTTAAATTTTTACACCGTCGTATAAGGAAAAAAATGCTCTTTTAAATGCAATTTGTTTGAAAGCTGTATCTCAATTAATTTTTGAGATATTAATTTTTTTGCAGTTTTTAATACCATTTTTCTTATCGTGGCAACAAAAGTACCTTATTTCTATTGAAAGTCGTTGAAAGTAAACGGAAAATAGTCGAAAATAGGAGATACAGTATCTTTGTTGCCATTTTCTCATAAAACCTGAAAAAATAGTTGAAAATAAAATATGGGCTATGTCAAGAATATTGTCTGTTATTCCGTGGTAATGACGTCATATGCACACTTTTCTATAGACGAAGTTTAAGACTGGGTTGTAAAAGTAGATTGCTTTAGTGGATGCAAATGACGTCATTTTATAAAAAAGCGTGTATTTTAATTCTTAAACCTGAATTATGTTTTGTAGAAGTGCGTCATTTTCGCAGACCAGCTGCTATGAAATTCTTCACAGGTGAAAATGCTTCACTTTTGAGAATAATGTAATCGAAATCATACACTGATAAAACGCAATGTTTTACAAAAATGTAGAGTGTCTTTATAAAAGAGAGGTGACATGCAAATAATAGTGATTTATATTACAGAAATTGATGATTCTCGCCTGGATGGATTTGCTTCTAGGATGGATCTATATTATAAAGAACAGACGTATCTGTGCGTAACGCTGACGTCATTTTGCGAATGGCAATACTTCACGATCAAATTTCGGTCTTGAAATTTCGCTACTGCAATTTTTCAATCTTCTGACCATCGTACATTTTCAATTTTTGTCGCATAGGGAAATAAATGTACTTGCAAATGCAATTTGTTTAAAAACTCTATTCATTGACTGATGTATTATATTTTCTAAAATAATTTTTAAGCATGATTTTTTTTTAAAGTTTATCTTATCACGTGCCGGTTTCAATACACAAAATAATAAACATTTTGCACATAAAGCAACAAACATTTTTCAGCATTTGTTTCTGACTATTTTTGCATAATGAAATTAATATTTCCTTTATAAGCAAATAAAAGAATAATATTAAAAAAACCACCAAACTAACGTATTTGTGAAAGACAAATTAACGAAATTAATACTTCTTTTATAAACAAATAAAAGAATAATATTAAAAAAACGCAAATCTAACATATTTGTAATCGTACAATTTAAATTTTTAGATCACCAAATAGGATTTTTTTGTCAAATGGAATTTGTTTGCAAAGTTCATCTCAGTTTTCTGATTGTCTATGGTTTTAAAAACAATTTTAAAGCATGAAATATTTTTTAATTTATGTATATCGGAGCTCGATTACGAAAGATTAATCCGTTTGCCCTTAAAAAATCAATAAAGAGTTCATTTTCTTACGGCTAATTTCCATTACAAAAAACTTCCCTATGAATAATAAAATAAAATAATATAAATAAAACACAAATTTACCACACGTGTATAAGCTCTGAAATGATCACAATACAAAAGGATGCCTTAAGTAGTAAAATCTTGGCAAACAACTCTTAGCATGCGGCTAATAAGAAAATATCGCTTTTGACAAATTTCAAAAATGTATTTGATTGTGTAATTCGTATTTTCCATATGAAAAATGCTTTTTTAATGTAAGTGGTCAATCTAAAAAATTTATTGCATATAAAAAAATTATTAATTTTCAATTTAAAAAAAAATGTTTTCACCTATATTCTTTAACCCGGGAAGCCCGGGTACGATCCCCTAGTATATATAAAAGTCTAGTGTGTGTGGGTAAAGCCAGACTTTTCTCCATGAACACGTACTTCCACAGACACACGGTTGGTGTGGTTAAATAGCCCTTGGTCTCCTGCTGTTAGTAAGCCAGTTTCGTCGCGATGCGTGGAAGTGGGAGATTACAGGGACACACAAAAGAATTCCATTACATTACGGCCTATGGGGGGAAAATCGTTTGCGATAGTTCTTAATAATGTTACAGCCTTTCGAACATTATGAAATTGAAATGCTTTTATGAAATGCATTAAAATATATATTCTGTAGCATATGCGGTTCAAAGAGTATTTATTATTAATTTACAGGGCCACACAAAAGAATTCCGAAACGTTCTAAATTGCAACTTTTACACAATCTCAGAAAATTCTGAACCGATTTAAAAAATAATGGTGTCCAAATGATAGCAATAGGCCTTGCTCCAAAATAAGCTATATTTTATGTCGGTGGCACTACCCCAAAGGGGGTGCAGGAACAAAAAATAAATTCTAAAAATGCGATTTTTGTGTTACTGAAGGGCATATATTCATGAAATTTGGCACGGTAGTTACTTATAAGACATAAATGATCTCTAAGAACATTTCCTAAAAAAATCGAAATTTAAAAGGGGTGAAAATGCCCGAAAAGCGTTCTAAATTGCGAATTTTACACAATCTCAGGAAGTTTCGAACCGATTAAAAAAATAATGGTATCAAAATGATAGTAATAGACCTTGCTCCAAAATAAGCTATATTTTATATCGGTGGCACTACCTTAAAGGAGGTGCAGGAGCAAAAAAAGTTCTAAAAATGAGATTTTTATGTTATTGAAGGTCCTATAAACATGAAATTTGGCATGGTAGTTACTTATACGATATAAATTATCTGTGAGAACATTTCCTAAAAAAATCGAAATTTAAAAGGGGTGAAAATGCGCGAAAAGCGTTCTAAAAACGTTCTGAATAGCGATTTTTACACAATCTCAGGAAGTTCCAAACCGATTTAAAAATAATGGTGTCAAAGTGATAGTAACAGGCCTTGCTCCAAAATAAGCTATTTTTATGTCGGTGTCACTACCACAAAGGGGGTGCAGGAGCAAAAAACGTTCTAAAAATGCGATTTTTGTGTTACTGAATGGCCTATAAACATGAAATTTGGCATAGTAGTTACTTATAAGATATAAATGATCTCTAAGAACATTTCCTAAAAAAATCGAAATTTAAAAAGGGTGAAAATGCGCGAAAAGCGTTCTAAAAACGTTCTAAATGCCGATCTGTAAGCAATCTCAGGAAGTACCAAATCAATTTCAAAAGTAATGGTTGGAAATTGATGGTGGCAGCTCTTGCTCCAACATAGTGTCTATTTTATGTCGGTGTCACTACCAGTTGTGTATTGCAGGAGCAAAAACGTTCTAAATTGCGTTTTTTGTAGTACCGCAGGGTCTAGCAGCTTGAAATTAGGTATTGTAGTTATTTAAACATATAAATGATCTTTAAGAACATTCCCTGAAAAACTCGAATTTTAAAAAGGGTAAAAATGGGCAAAAACCGTTCTAAAAACGTTCTAAATTGCGATTTCTACGAAATCTCTGGAAGTATGAAATCGAGTTCAAAAGTAATGGTTGGAATCTTTGGAAATTGATGGGGATAGCTCTTACTCTAACATAGGCTCTATTTATGTCGGTGTTACTGTCACCTGGAGGTTGTAGGAGCAAAAAACATTCTAAATTGCAATGTCCTAAAAATGTCCTAAATTACGATTTCTATACAATCTCAAAAAATAAAGAACCTATTCCGAAAGTAATGGTTGCGAATCAATGGTGACAGGTTCTGATACTACACAGGCTACATTTTAAGCTGGTACCACTACCACTTCGGGTTTGACAGGAACAACAGGCGTTTTAAAAAACCCTTTAAAAACTTTCTAAATTACGTTTTTAAAGGAACATTAGGAAATACAAAATATACGTCTATACAATTCTTGCTTTCAAATGAGTTCGTTCGGGGCTACATCAATATGCAACGTAGAAAATTTCAGACCAGTTTTTAAAGTTCAAGGGCAAATTTGTCATCGAGTAGGCTCGCTAATGCCCACACCAAACGAAACACCGAAATTCCTACAAATATATTTTGTTAGTGAGAAAAACTCAAAATAGATTATCGTTGCACTCACGTTCTGGGGCTACAACGAGAAATTATTCAGGGGTTACAACGTCTGTTCCATAACCATAATCAAGTGATGAATGTGTTCAAGACTAGAACGAATGGTTGCAGACAACTACAAGATCGTCATTCTGGCCGACAAAAGACCAGCCGGTGAGCAATAACGAAGGTTTAATGCGCCTCAAGTCATTGAAGTTGCAGTGATAATTGTGGGTAACAAATATAGCCATCATGCTATCTTTATTGAACGCCGAAGCAATGAGCTGCAACACTGCTGAAATTGCTGAAACACATCGCTTAAGGAGTCTGGTCCTCATGTCATAAAGCGTGCAATATATTCTGACCCGGTCAACGCCGGGTATTGCAGGCAGTATTTCTATATTTCTATCGTTAGAACATTATATTTGTACATTTCCTAATTCTACAAAATACTAAGAAAAAAATTTGAAATAAAAGATTTGAATGGTGTTATAAATATTGCGCAAAATCCCTATAAATTCAAATTTAATTAATTCTTCTAAATCCTTCAATCCTTATAAAATCCTTCTAAAATTTATTAAATGAGTATGTAAATCTTTTAACGTAATTTCAAAAATTCCCGAAAAATGCCTTAGAAGATAAAATTTTCATGAATTCATAAAGTGTTAAATACCTATGGCTGTGAGTATTATAATATAACGGCACGGAAACTTTTTAAGATGCGCATCTTTATTTGAAACACAATAAGCAGAATCATACACAAGCCTTGTCGAAATGGAAATGTGGATGCTGGAGAGGAGTTAATACATCACATAATGTTAACTATAAGACAGAAGACAGAAGAATGATGAACAATTTCGCTAACAGAGACTGGGGCATTGGATTAAAACAGAAAGAATAACAACAAAAGTGGATATCCTGGAAAACCGCATGATTAAAAGTTTTAGGGGATTCCTAAAGATAACTGGGTGGAGCGCAAGAATTATAAAGAGGACAATAACGAAAGTTAATTAAGAAAACGAAAGTGAGTAAGTACGAAATTAAATTAATCTATACGCAGCAAAAACTGAGCATCAAGGTGTGCTAACGGGCAAAAGTATATAAAGGTACCGTCAACCGGGGCTACTATGGTTCACTTTTTCCTGGTTCCACTAACCAGGAAAAAGCTAACCACTAACACCTTTTCCATTATTAAAAAATAGTATATATAATTTTTCAACGTCGAAATTTAGTTGCAAATAATTAACATGTAACAATGAAGCAAACGGTTTAAAGAGGAATTTTTTTTTATTTTCTTGTTTCTTAACCCTTAAATGCCTGGTGTTGCTTTTCGGCATCATACCCTATTTAGCCTTCTAAAATACTATTAGAATAATATTGAAGTTCTAATGGATAATGTTGCCAATAAAATACGCATAGAAAATATTATTAAAACAATTTTCAACATGCCGATGGCAGCACTAGTGTTGTTTAAGAATAAATACAGATTTATTTTTTCAATTGTTGCTACATGATCTTTTTGTTTTGTTTGGAAGCTTGTGAAATACACTATTTTGTTCTGTAGTGACCAAATAAAATTTATTACATAGAAAAGTAAGGTATGTAGCCCGTATTTATGATTACTTTTGGATATTTAACTGTAATATATTTCTTGTAAGCAGATTTTTGAGTGTGTTGCCAATTGGCAACAACAGGCATTAAGTGTTCCACTAAGCCTGGAGAACAATGAGCAGTTTTAGTTTTACTTTCTTCTATATTCAATAGAAGTAGTTTATTTTTCTAGTTGTTTATAATTGTAGTTCACCCTTTTTTAAATGTATGCAAGATATTTTTCTACATTTTATTTTCTGCAGATTTTGCTCTATAATTTTTTGAATACCTCAAAAAAAGTATTTGAATCAAAAACAAAATAGAAGAATTGGTTCATAATTACTCTCATAATGATATTGAAATGGCTATTCCGAAATGCAGTAAAGAGATTTCAAAGTAATGTAATCTGCCAAACAGGTAGATTGTTTGAAAAAAGAGAACATAAAGGTAAATGAAAACCAGATAAAGCTTAGTGGAAATGATATTATACACCAAACGTGAATGAGTTGGATACATCACTAGCTTTTTTCAAATATTTCTCTTCAGATGAGGTTATAGAAAAAATTGTCAGTGAACGCAATTAAATATGCCTGCCAAAAAGATCCTTATAAACCTACGAATTTCACATCACAAGATTTAAGGCAATTTATGTGGATAATATTATACATGTCTTTAGGGCATTTGCCCTGTTTTCGATCGCATTGGAGTCATGAACTTGGTTTTCCTTTAACTCAGGACACAATGAGTAGAGATCAGTTTGAGAAAATCTGAAAATTTATTACTTTCAATGACAACCAAAAACATCTACCTTGAGATGATACGAAACATGATAGATTAACACAAATTTCGACCTATCATTGATATTTTAAACAATAATTTTGCTTTTAACCCTTTTAAGAAAAATCTCCAAATTGATGAACAAACGTGCAATATGAAAATTCGACATTACATGAAGCAATATATGTCAAATAAAACCCATAAATGGGGATTTAAACTTTTTGTACTTGCTGGTATTTCTGGGACTGCTTGTAACTTAGAAGTATATTCAGGTCAAGATAATATGCTAACGGGACCAATTACTGAACCAAAATACTGTGAAGAAGAATAACAAGATTAGTAAACCATAAGTTGCATTTTGACAACTATTATACGGCTTTGCAGCTGATTGTACATTTGACAAACACTGGCATCAATACATTGGGTATACAGTCAGACGAAATAGAATTCCTTGATCCAAACTACCCGATGAAAAACCCTTAAAAGTTTTAGATCGGGGTTCTTGATTCGAATATATTACAACTGTAGATGGCATCGACATTTCATCACTAGTCTGGAAAGACAATAAATTCGTCACGATGCTGTATCTTCTTTCGCCGGAACAAATCCTGTAAAAAATGTCAGTCGTGTTGACAGGAGTGAAAAGAATTATACGTAAAAAAATTATACGTATTAAAATCCATACGTAATTAAGGAATAAAAGCGACATATCGGAGGAGTTGACCGATTTGGATAACTTAACGGCCCGCTACAATATTAATAATCGTAGTCGCAAATAGTATCTACGAATACTTTCCCATTTGCGTGAATTCACTACAGTAAACGCATGGCTTCTCTACAAAAGAGTTTTGAATGCTAATGATCATCAATCGGAGATAACGCCTCAATAAAAGATCAGAGCAGAATTTGCAAGATCATTATGCATGGTGGGAAGTAAATACATCCCTAAGTGTGGAAGAAACTCATCAGTGGTTGAAGAAGAAATTCGGGGGAAAAAAGTCATTGAGGTCCATCACAGTACTCACATAAAGATGTCGATTCGACCAAACAGGACATATGCCTCTATATGCAGAGAAAAAGATGAGGTGCAAATTACCAAATTGCAAAGAATACATTGTAATAATATAGGAAAAATGTGGTGTTTGACAGTGTTTTAATAAAAATAATAATTATTTCAAAAATTTCCGTACAATTGTCTATCTAAATAATTTGTACTCATATTATCAAGTATCATAAAATAAACAATTTATTTTGATTTTTATAATGTTTTACCATAAATCTTTGTATTTGTAATAAGAATTAATTACTTTTATAAAGCACTTTGAGAAAATTCCTTATCATAATTCTTAAAATTCATATTAGTTTAATATTATAAAGCTTTATCAAGGAGAATTATTTTTTCAATTAATGCCATGTGTTGCCAATTGGCAACAAACCGTTTTTTAGCCGTAAACCATACTTAAAACAAAATACTATTTTTTTTAAGTATTTTTCCCATGATTTGTTTAAGAAAAGAAAGCCGAAAAACATTTTTAAATTGATTTTTAAAAAGTCAGGCATTTAAGGGTTACACTAGATTAATTTTCACACAATTATTCTAATTGGTAAACAAAACTTCTAATATTTAAGGGTTAACTATCTTTAAAGTTTAGGAACAAAGTAGACCCTGCTAGAGGTTTCTTTGGTCCATTCACATAGTTTCACATAAATTGAATACATCTACTATATGTAAAGATCATCCGGGGTCGTACCCATCGATCTTACCAGTCTCCGATAAGATGGAGCCGCGTTAGGCTTAATTAAGATTTGAGATGTGTAACAGAAAACTTATCTGCCTAAATACAAATCTTTTCTACTTGAAATCCTTTCTGTTCAACATAATTTATTCAAAACTAACAAAATTTGAATGATTTGCGCAGTTGAAAAACAATTTCAGAACTCGAGTTAAAAGCATATATTAGTGCAAAACGTCAACAAACGGTAGAGAATCATTCACTTGATTCATTGAAAAAAAATTAAACCATGGAGGTATACTTCTCTTGGCGCAAACAACTTCTGTAAACAAATTAACTATGTTCTCCCGATCTGGGAGAAGAACAAATCCACGCTCCCTCCCGCACTAGAGAAACACGTTCTCAACAAGGTCGAAACGGTTGCAAAACTTCGGCTCTTTGGCGGTCGTTTTCAAAGTGAAAATGGCAAAAAGCTTTGTTGAAAGGAATGAAAAAGGATACCCATTGCTATTTTTATTCGCAGGCAAGTTTTATGAATGCTTTTCACTCTTTCCTAAAAATCTTAATTTTTCAGATATTTATGTAGTTTTTAAGAGTTGTAATACAAAGAAGAAAAAATTGTTAATGCCTGTTTTTAATTGTAGTGATTTTAATATATGTCTGTCTAAAGTTTAGCTCAATAATCCGAGAATTGTTCGTCATTTATTTATTTACTAAAAAAAATAGTAATGTTATACTTAAGAATAATTGATAGTCAGTCAGAAGAGTGTAAACAAAAATAATAAGATGATCGACTTCGCTTTCTAAATTTTTCATTGATTTCTGAAAGCAAAACGAAACGAGGGGGGCGGGGGGGGGAGTTTACAATATCAGCAGAATGTCTTACGTGTATTTAAAAATAATTTAATGTGAAATCATTAAATTTAAATAAATAACCATGAATATTATTTTAAATATTTATTTTAACATAAAAAATTATTTATTTACATATTGCATTTAGACTATTTTTTTCATTTATACATTGGCCTCCAAAAGTTAAGGTACAGGGACTGGATGCTTTCGGTTGCACACGTTTTGTCGAATATCTACAAAAATTATTGGCGAATTGTTCTTGAACTTCTGGGATGAAAAGTACATGTTTGATTTTATATTTCCCGGTGAAGATTTAGTCGGGGGTACAATTAGGGGGCTAATAATAAATTTAATAATAAAATAATATTTGCGATCCCCTATGTAACAGAAAAGGTTCGAAATGGTTTGTCACTATGGTAAATGACTATTTGGGTCCTGCTCAACGTTTGTATGCATTTGTGTAAGCATAGCACTCATATTCGTGAAGATGTTAACGTTTTTGTGAAAAATTCAAAAGGTTTTTGTTTATAGCATACAGAGTTTTCAACCAAATTTAACACAACTTTCCAAAAATCTGACAAAGAGTAGTAGAAACATTATAATGCAATTAAAACATGAATATATTGAATATTCGATGAGATATGGACATTTTTATGAGATAATTTTTAACTGCGCATGCGCGGAAGATTTCAAAACTTTTATTTCATAATTTGGTAGTCAGTATTTTGGGGCAACTTCAAAAAAATGTTCAATGAAATATTGTGAAAACTTAGAAAGATATAGCGAGCTGAATGAAAAGTTGTGGAAAATCCCTTATAATAAAGCTATTTTTAGGAAGCAACTCACTATATCGACTCTATCTTTGTGAATTTTCGCGATATTTGACAGGACTTTTTATATAAGTTGACCTAAATAGCGTACTACCAAATTATGAAATAAAAGTTTTGAAATCTTCCGCGCATGTGTAGTTAAAAATTATCTCATAAAAATGCCCATATCTCATCAAATATTCAATATATTCATGTTTTAATTGCAGTATAATGTTTCTACTACTCATTGTCAGGTTTTTGGAAAGTTGCGTTAAATTTGGTTGAAAACTCTGTATCCTATAAACAAAAAACCTTTTGAATTTTTCACAAAAACGTTAACATCTTGACCAATATGAGTGCTATGCTTACACAAATGCATACAAACATTGAACAGGACCCAATTAGTTATTTACCACAGTGACTAACCATTTCCAGCCTTTCCTGTTACATAGGTGATTGCAAATATTATTTTATTATTAAATTTATTATCAGCCCCCTAATTGTACCCCCGACTAAATCTTCACCGATAAATATAAAATCAAACATGTTCTTTTCATCCCAGAAGTTCAAGAACAATTCGACAATAATTTTTGTAGATATTCGACAAAACGAGTGCAATCGAAAGCATCCAGTCCCTGTACCTTAATTTTTGGAGGCCAGTGTATTTTACGTATAATAAAGAAACATTTATATGACTGATAAAACTAAAGTTTGAAAAGGTATATATTTAAAGACATTTAGTCAAATTCATTTAAATAAGTTGAAAAAGGGAGCAGCTAATTTTAGTCTGAATATTTTTTAATATAACGTATTTTTCGAGTAAAAAACATTTTGTACAGTTATTAAAAATAGGCATTAACCATGTTTGATTCTTCTTTGTATTACCAAAATTTCAAACCTACATACATATATAAAAAAATTAAGATTACGAAACACTAAAAGGCATTTATAAAACTTATCCTTGAATAAAAACAGCTTTCGCCTTTTGCTTACAAGTTTTATTGGCAGATTTAAAACACCACACTGAGACTTTTATTTCTTTAAAATGTAATTTTTTTTTGGAGGGACGGGGGGGGGGGGGCGATAAAAATACAGTTTCAAACATGTTATTTAAAAAAAATTATTAATTTTTATTAGTAATAATTCCATAGTTGCAGCACAGGAGACTTTTTTTTTTACTCATAATTTTATTGCATATTTGTTAATTTTTTGTTTTATTAAGGAATATTAATTTTGTTATGGTATAATAGCAAGAAAGCCTGGTTTACCCAGAAGTATTGTAAATGCTAATAATGTGCTTATTAGAACACAAACTAGCCGAATTTTGCTCATCTAAACCCTTCCATATTGTCAATTACTTTTATCAGTTTTTTCAAATTTTAAGTGAAAAACACAATTTTTACCCACCGTCCTAGGACGGGCATTTACACTAGTTTCATATGTTAGACTATTGAAACCCTCTTGCAATAGGATCTGCTAATGAATTAACACTACAAACTCGCTAAACATTTTTTTTTTTTTTTTTTTTTTTTTTTTTTTTTTTTTTTTTTTAACATTTAAACACAATAAACCAAATGTAATATAAAAGACACGAGAAACAGTTTTCGTCATGTCATCCTCAGAAACTGGAACAAAAACAATTAATGTAACATTTTGCTACAGCAACATTTGAAAAAAATATTACTTAAAACATTTTTAAAGAGATTTTGTTGTATAAGAGGCATTTCGAAGTAACTGGTGCTACTTCGGATCAACCAGGCCTGGCACAAAGTAGCTCCGAAAATCTAGTTTTCGGCTTTGTTAGCTTTATGAAAACGTAAATCTTTCCTGTCAAAATAAAAAGTTAAAGGAAAAACTATGATCACACATGGGTTACAGGTTACTAAAGGCAATATTTAGACACTTACCTTATTTGTACCTCTTATCTAGATTGTTTCCCTATAGAAAGTTTGGAGAGTTAAAATCGACATACGAAAACAGTTCTTTACAAACACATCCGGTGTTGCTGCTAACAAAAATTAAAATTACCCCGAACTATTCAAATATCCTGAAGTAGGGTACAAAATACTTTTCAGGGGCAAAAACTCCAAATAACCTTGTATTGTTTGCTCAATACAACGAAGAATCACTTTTTTTATGTGATGGACCAAGGACCAAAGTATCGGTCGGTGGTAGTATCTCTGGATAATTTTGCATGCCAACCAAATTAAACTTGGGAACGAACATTAGAGTTTGTTACTAAGCGAATAAAATCTTTCCTTTTTTTTCTTTTTTTAAACAGAGCCAGACGCGATCTGAGAATTATTAACGGTGAATTGAAATGGCAGCTACATTCATTTAGATTCTTTTACAATAACATTACAATTTGGCATTGTACACGTAAGATTATGAATGTCATGATTTGAAAAATGTAAATGTTTATATTATTTACAATGGCATTGTTTTAAATATATATATATATGCATGCAGTAATAATATCAGTCTATAACGTTCATGGAGATAATTTAACTTGTAAATTTTAGTTTAAATGTGCAACAGAATTGGATTGCATCACTACAAATTGAGACAACGTAGCCCCATCCATTTACTATAATTTGATCTACTTTTCAATTTACTATCTATGACTAGACCAGATGATAGCCAATTAATAAGAAAAGATAAGTTTAAACGTATTTATAACTATCTCAAATATTATTTATGCAAAATTCCTCTAAGTAAAATGTTTGAATGTTGCCGTTTGAGTTAGTAAAAATTAGGATAATATCCAAACACAATTTAATATATTTTTGCTCTTAGACATAAAGCAAAAATTCTTGAACGTTAGAAGTGTGGGATGTTCATGCCATTAAAATCGTATCACTTTCAAAAGAAAAAACGCTTTTTCATTCATAAAACAAACAGCATACTACTATCCCATCAGACTTACCTTATTTTCGAAGCCTTTAATTCCATTGTTACTGATATTAAAGCAAATGATTTTTCAATAGCTTTTACGTTAAATTCTTAAATGTGGTAAACTTATTAAATAATTCCATTTAAATGTAAAGTTGTCTCTTTGTCACACTTTTTAAATAATATTACAAGAAAGAAAAATCATGCGTCAAGCATAGACTATGAAACACTTTCCAACATTTCCAGAATATTTTTACAAAATTTCGCTGTTTAATAAGATAAATAAGATATCCAAGTAAACATTTTAGAGAAAAGAATCACAGATTTGAAAACCAGATTTCAACAATTACCGTCCATAGCCAGAAAAGTAGTACTATAAATATTTTGTGTAGCCCCGTATTTTATGTTTATATTTGTATATATTTTACATAGTATGCTTACTAAAATTTAGCTCAGTAATAAAATGCATAATAGGTTAAAAATTAACACTAAGTAGTTTCTATCAATAGATGCAAACATACTTGAATTCTGGTAAACTAAGATATTCTTTATACATCATCTTAAAAAGTTAATTCTCAATACTTAAAAAAAAAAAATTACTTTTGTTATATCCGTTTGATAATTCATAATATTTTACTTACTATCGCAGTAAGGTTTTTTTTTCTGACGTTAATTATTTCTTTTCCAAATAAGTCAAAAACATATGTTATCCATTTACAGCTAACTATAAAATACGATAGTTCTAGTCTCCAATATAAAATATCAAATTGGAAAAATATGTCTATTTAGTGGACAGCATTTTTTCACCGTCATATCATTTCTTACATTGACAGATAAGGGCGTTCTAATGATCGTGCTTCTCCAATAAAATTATTGATTATGTAATCAGTAAAAACGTGTTCATCTCTTCGGTCGTTTCTTTTTCTCTTTCTTACTGACAGACCATCCACTGAAAAAGTGCCTCCTACTTAAAAAATACTCGATATTTAAAAATAAATTTATTTGAAATCATGTCTTTTATATCAATATCGTATATACAGGTGCTCCAAAGTAGATACCAGAACTTTAAATTACAGTGTTTCATTAATTATCCGAAATATAAAGCTGAAAATGGTTACATGGCCATATGGTATCTCGAAAATTTCATATACTGTAATTTATAAAATAATTCAGATTTTAGTAAATAGATGGCGATGTATTGCCTGAATCACAAACTAACTTCAATAATTGAAAATGTCATCCCTTTATTTTCACAATTCAATAACTAACCTGAGTGAAAATTGAAAACTGGACTTTTTTTATCAATACAATGCTATAAGTTAGTATAAATATTCTTGCTTTTTTTTTTTTTTTTTTTTTTTTTTTTTTTTTTTTTTGCTAGAGGGCTTTGTTCGCTAAGCTGGTCTGTTTCACCAAACGAACCTATAAAGTGAAATATATCTGTGAATTTGACCTTTTGTTTTAAAACGATGTGGACTTTTACCTTGAATATCCTTTTGCTTTGCTGAAAACAATACAAACGCCATTACGCTTATATTTTCTAATGTATCAAACAAAATTTGGGCTGTTAAGGACCGAATCTTTTATTTCATCATTTACAGTAGAATTTAATAACGAACAATAGATATATGTGCAATATACAAAAAACATCCCTGAAAAATTAAATACATTGGGTGATTCGTGCGCGGGTTTTGAACTGAATTGTATCCATGGGTTGATAAAAATTAAGAATAACTGAATTTTAAATTTTGGGTACCCTCTTTTTGGCGAACCATGTATATAGGTTTGGTATGTTAGTAAACTAATATGGTCAAAATATATCATCTTAAAAAGTTAATTCTCAATACTTTAAAAAAAATGCTTTTGTTATTTAAGACTGATACATCATAATATTTCACTTAACTATCG
Organism: Maratus speciosus; assembly: GCA_963932465.1. Classification (NCBI taxonomy): domain Eukaryota; kingdom Metazoa; phylum Arthropoda; class Arachnida; order Araneae; family Salticidae; genus Maratus; species Maratus speciosus. The sequence continues at coordinate 507,552,573 of OZ010786.1, read as the reverse complement.
CAGTAAGCTTTTTTTCCGCCATTAATTATTTCTTTTCGAAATAAGTCAATAACATATGTTATCCATTTACCTCTAACTATAAAATACGATATTTCTAGTCTCCAATATAAAACATCACTTAAATTGAAAGAATATTTCTGTTTAGTGGACAGCATTTTGTTACCGTCATACCATTTCTTACATTGACAAATAAGAGCGTTTTAATGATCGCACTTCTTCTCCAATAAAATTATTGATTAAGTAATCAGTAAAAACGTGTTCTTTTACTTCGTCCGTTTCATTTTTTTTTCTCTTACTGACAGACCATCCACTGATAAAAAACCTCCTGCTTAAAAAAATGGTTGATATTTAAAAATAGATTTTTTTAAATCATGCCTTTTTATAATATCGTATATACAACGTGCTCCAAAATAGATTCCACAACTTTAAATCACAGTATTTCATTAATTATCCTGAATATAAAGCTGAAAATGGTTACTTGGCCATACGGTATTTTGAAAATTCCCTATACAGTAATTTATAAAGTAGTTCTTATTTTAATAAATAGATGGCGATGTATCGTATGAATCACAAATTAACTTCAATAATTCAAAAGGAAATCCCTTTGTTTTCAAGGTTCAATAACTACCCAGATTGAAAATTAACAAGTAAGAAAAATCATGCGTTAAGCATAGATTATGAAACACTTTCCAACACTTCCTGACTGCTTTAACAAAACTTCGTTATTTAGGGAAATAAGGTACATAAGAGAACTAAGTAAACATTTTAGAAAAAGCAAAAAACATTTGAAAAACTGATGATTTCAGCAGTTATCGTCCATAGCAAATATGTATTCTAATTCTTTTGAACAGCCTGTATTTGATCTGTAGGTTGATATGAATACTATATAACGGGGAAATTTAGTTTAGCAAGAAAACACATAACAGGTTGAAATTTCTCTTTCAGCAATTTATACTAATAGATGGAAACATACTTGTATACTTTTGTACAACCTTATAGTTAACTCTAGTACCTTTATTACACGCCACTATTTAGCTAAAGTTTAATTCAAAGTAAAACACTCTTAAAACTACTGGAATCACATTTCCAGAAATTATCATTTATAGACGGCCATGTATCCAAAAATCCATAACTCATTTAAAAAACACCTTTAAGCAATTTGCAATCATACCCAGTGCCCATTACGAATTCTTTTGTGTAGCCCTGTACATGAATTACAGCATTTATACATACCATATACAATGCATAAATATATAGTGAAATATAAAGTCACATAACATAATTAAAAATGCATTTCCAGCAATCAATCGCTACCGTACAATACTTCGGATACAATATAGTATCTGAAATCTTTTGTGTTTCCCTGTAAATGCTATGTCCTTCGTAGTATACATGAAATAAGTTATAGTAAACCTCAGTGACGTATATCAATTTCATTATACATTAAATAATTTAACATAATTAAAGTACGCCGGAAAAAATTCTCTCCATTTCTATAGCATTATGTAAGGGAATTATTTTGTGTGGCCCTGTAAATGAATAATAATTATTCTTTGCACCGCTTATTCTACAGATTGTATATTTTAGTGACTTAATAAATGCATATCAATTTTATCATGTTTGAAAGCATGTAACATCATTAAATATCATTTTAAACGATTTTTTCCCATAGGCCGTAATGTAAAGGAAAACTTTTGACTGTCCCTGTAAATGAGCTAAATATGCTACAAACTTCATTTGGAATAGGGTTTGTGCTATGGTAGATGTCACTAACATCCAAAAATTTCAGAACGATCGGAGTATATTTACCGGAGTTAGAGAGCGGACAGACGGACAGGCGGCCTGACAAACCGAAGTCATAAACACTTTTCAACTTTGTTGGAAAGTGTTAAAAACTGGATATTTGCCAATACAGTGTTATACGTTAGTATATAAGTGTTCTTTCAAGTTTTCATTACTAGCGGGCTTCGCCTGCTACGCTGTTCGGTTTCTCCAAACGAGCCTTGCATCATGTGAAATATATGTGTGAATTTCACCATTTGTTTTAAGGCGGCAGATCCCGTTAACGGTTAAAAATAAATGATATTTTTCACAAATTTCACAATGGATACTTTCAAAAGTTAGAAATCCACTGCAAAAATAATTTTACAAAAATACGAATTAGAACAGAAGTTATGTCTAAAAATATATTACATAACAGCATTTTCTTTAATGTTATAAGCCAACTTTGAAGTCGTCTTTCTAAAGATTGATTTTTTGGTATTGCGCGCACTCTCATTTAAAAACTAATTATCATAGAACCTTGAAATTATGAATTTTCTTAGTTATATGTGTTAGTTTATGCTGAACCTAAATTTAGTCTGGTTTTTGTCACAGAAAATTGTGGATTGAAAAAATAAGTACAGTAAACCGTGTCTAAGGCGCAGTCGATCGGGACCGAGGAAATTTTCCGTAGTAGACAATATTCCGCCTTAGACAAATTTTACTCTATGTCTATGGATTCGCAGGGAATTGAAAATCGTTAGACAGATTTCCGTCTTACACAGAGTCCGCCTTACAGAGTGTTTACTGTATACATTTTTGGTGAAATTTAGTGAATATGATTAGAAAAGCCATTAATTATACTAAAAATAATTGAATATACTTTCAAATTTAGGTTCAGTGTAAAACATAGTATTTTAAGTAACAAAATATAAAACATTAAACATATATCTGCAGTATAATTTGTAAAATCGTGCGCGCAAAATGCATATTTCAATATTCATATTTTTCAAAAGTCACTTTTGTCGTTACGATTTAATTAATTAATATTACTTTATATATGTGTATTTGAATGTTTTATAAAACCATAAGAATGTGTGAAAATCAAGAAAAAAAATTGTTGCGTTTCATTCATTGGTTAAGAAACTACAGAGTTTTTCATACTGCTTTAAATACGGTCATTTTCTGGCTGCTTGACGTCATCCGTCCATTTAGCAATGTGGACTTTTACCTGTAAAATCCTTTCGTATTGCTGAAAACTCTATTTCATTAGACAAGGTGGAATTAAAATTTCACTTATAATGCAATTTATATTTACGTGATTCGAAGCTTCCTTTGCCTTTAATTTCATTCCAGGAGACTTAATGTTTTAGACAGTAACATGACAGTAGTAATTTAATAAAGATATACGTCCACGTGCATCAATTTTCCCCGACTAGATTTGAAGAAAATGCATGTAAATCGCTTAAATTTTTTAAAAGTTTTAGAAAATGTTAATTCTACTGTATATATATATATATATATATTGCAACAGTTTGAAGATTATTGTAACTGACGGAAGAAACCTGCAAAGGAGTAAAATGTTTTTATTTTAATATGAAAATACTTTTAAATGTGCACACTCATATCGCTATAAAAAATAAATAAAGAGGAAAAACACTCCAATTTAATTTTATTACTAATACGTGTTATATTTGCATGATTAGAAGCTTTTTTCTACACTTAATTTTATTCTCTGTTATTTAAAATTCTAGACAGTAATATAACAGTACTCTATATAATAAAATTATATGCCGCTATTTAACACGTTTCCATTGAATTAATTTACAAAGAATGTATTCCACTTCGCCGGCAGCAGGTATGGGGCATTCTCACAATCTTTTGACTTTCAAGAATAAAAAAATCTGGTGAAATTAAACTTGGTAAAATAACATTTTAATCTGATGGACGAATGCCTTAATGATTCAAAATAAAGAAAACATGGTCAGCAGCGAAAATGCTTTTATTTAACTGAGGTTTAAGTTAAACTTAGGAGTTTAATTTTCCTTGCTATTTTACCACTATAACTTTTTATTTTTTTTCTAAATTTTTACTTATAATGAATTTGCATAGAACCCAAAGGACATTCAAATAAGAAATAATAACAATATACTATTTTTAGTACTAAATTTTGGCATAACATTGTCTTAAAGCGGTGTTAAAGAAGGGACAGTAAGATTAAAAAAAGGTGGGGGGGGGGAGGTATAGAAGAAAAAGGACGGTAAGATAAAAAAAGGGAAAGTATAGGACAAAGGGGACGGTAAGGGAAAAAAAGGGATCGTAAGGATGGGACGGTAATGAAAATTACCACCTATTTTTAGACAAATTATGTTAAGACTAAGTGATAGCCACAGTGTTCATGGATTTTTATAAACAGTTATTTACATTGGATTAAATTTAAAAAACAATTAATTTTCCTCGAAAAGTGCAGAAATAAACCTTGGGGACGGTAAGACTACCAATAAAGTCACGATGCCTGAAATTGATATTTAAATGCTGATTTAAATTCTGCAGTAAATTTCCTGTCAAAGAATTTTAGACATTCTTTCTCTTGCATATTTCTGCATGAGAAAAAACTTGAAAAAAATTCTGTGGCTGCATCTGAAGTGATTTTCTGTATAATTTTAGAAGAGGGACGGTAAGGAATATAAAACCCAGGGACAGAGATTTAAAAAATAATAACAAACGTAAAAATGTATGCAGTTTAATTTTTTTCTACATATTTATATAAAACAATAGTCCCATTTTGGGAAAAAAATTACATCGAATTACTTTTTTTGAAACAATTTTATACAGACAGCTCCAAACTTAAAAATCGCATCAGGGATACGGGAAGGTATAGGAGTTTCCTGGATATTTGGTCCCACAACATTGACCAAAACTTATTTATCTCGTTAATATCGTTATGCAGTCATGCAATGGCATACTCCCCAGTATATGAAATAATAAAAAAACACAAGAATATATACTAAAATAAAAATTATTATTCAGGGACTTAAAAGTCAGAAGATTGTGAGAATGCTCCGTATAGGGAAACAGTGCTTTTACCCTCGACTTATCTCGGGGTAAACGTTGAAGTGGTTAAGATATTCTCAAATTCCCTGGTCAACAACGCGAAACTTTCTAATACATTAATTGATTAATTTTTAACACTTTCCAACATAGATTGAAAAGTGTTTAACAATTCGGTTTGTCTGTCTGTCTGTCTGCAGTCTGTCCGTGCTCTAACTCGCGTAAATATAGTCATATTTCCATAAAATTTTTATGTGTTATTGGGGTTTACTATTAGCATATTTGGTATTGATAATGAAGTGTGTAGTATTTACAGTTCATTTGCAGGGATACTCAAAAAAAATTTGTTACATTGCGGTCTATGGGAAAAAATCGTTTGTGGTCATTTTAATGATATTGCACTATTTGAAACATATTGAAATTTACGTATATCACTTAACTACAAGCCGCTTACTGTAGAATCTGGTGTGCATATAATTTATTGTTCATTTACTGGGACACACAGAAGAATTTTCTACAGCACTGTCCACGAACCACAATTGCTTGAAGTGCGTTTTCAGTTATGGTACGCGTTTTAAAATTTAGCTTTTTTTCCACATTACTTGGTTTGCATAAATTCTTGAGATCATAAGAAAGGCTGCACGAAAGATCTCAAGTACATTCCGTTTATTATCGGAAATCGCTGAATTTTCAACTGCGCTATGTGTTTAATTGAACTAACGTTTATTATACTCTGTAGTACACATAAACATTTTTAGATTATATACAGGGATACATGAAAAAAATCGGATTTTTCGCAACTATTGATGGTAATTGAAACTTTTGGTTTTTCAATTGCGTTATGCGTTTTTAAAATTGTTTATTTAGACATCATCTTTCACCCTAATAAACTCTAAAGCTTTGTTACAGTATTCTGAATGTGTTGGAAATCGTCATAAAATATGCTGGACGCATGATCGTTTGTCCCTGTTAATTGTAATGGCATAAAATTGGCAGGCCTGATTATTGCAACGATTTTGAATCCAGTGGTGTTTACCAGTTTTTGATAAATAAATTTTCGTACTTATCGAGTTGTACGCGATTGTTGTCACGTGACGACAGGCTTTAGACATTTTCTGCGTTGCTGCGGTCGGAAATTTGGCTCAAAACAACAACTTTGACAGGATCGTCTGAAAGAACTTCTGAAAGTCAAAGGTTAATGGAGCGGCCGAATTAAACTATCAGTGATCAAATTATAAGCTTGAACACTAAAAACTGAGCGAGGTGAATGCTATTCTCAAGAAATTCACTAAGTTCAAACACTAACTTACAACAAAATGGCCACTGTGGAAATGTTAACCTCAGATCAGTCAATATCACACATAGCATTTTTAGTTTGCAGATAATTTGCAGAAGTCTTTCTTTGAAAACCTGCAAAGTTGCAACAAGCTTAGGATGACAAGACTGAAAGTTCATAACGAGACTGCAGCAAGATAACGCATACGTCGAAGTCACCACACTTTGAACTTGCAGCTAACTTATCGTGGAAGTTAAATTCATGCTGTATCAAATTTATTGCAAATTAACGGAAAACAAGTAATCAAAAATACTGCAAACTTACTGCAAAGTAATAATCATTCAATGCCACACTAACTGTTTACGACTGTTACACTATAAGTTTAACCCCTTCGATGGGGACCATAGACCTGATGAAGTCTATTGATGCATACGCACCGTTAAGGTGCATGCATAGTTTTTACCACCATAAACAAGTTAGGGTAATGTTTGTACTTTTTCAATTCAAGCCTTTTTTGGTATTTGATAAGTATAACGTTTACAAAAAGCGGTGCCAACCGAATAAAATTTATGCAATTTCTGCGTATCTGCTGATTGTCTATTCTCTCAACAGCGGGATTTTTTGCTTTCGTCACTTTCGGGAATTAAAGACAGTCTTGCCATCAGTTTCACAACAAACTACTCATGCAAGTGGTTGACGGTATACCTTACAGGAGATTTGCTGCGAATTTCTCAATTCAAATTTGTCACAGCAAGATAATATCAGAAAAAAATCAAACTTCCTGCTAATGTTCATGCAATCTGAGATACTGTAGCTATAACTATAAACTGCCAGTGAAATCCTTAAAAACGTCACTTTGCCATACCGTGATAGCACGAGCAAGGAAACACCGTGTATTCCAACTTTCCTTATTTGAAATACCAAGTTTTAATGCCTTACCAAGCTGTCAAAGCTATCAGTCGGAGATTCAACTCCAAAAGAGTAGTTCAAATGGACACGCTGATCAACGCTATCGGCAGATTTCTAGCTTCAAAATTCGGAAGCAATGAAACTATAGTTTGATTCCCCGCAAAGGTTAGGATGCGACTAAATGCGGTAACTGTAACTTCTACCTCCATGTGTATACCAGATAGACGACCACGGATATCTAATTAACGTGTCATTGCTCGAAGCAACAGTGAAAACCAGATTTCCGTTGATTCAGACACTCTTTGGGAAAATTAAAGGTACTTTCACACGCAAACATTAGAATCAGGACAACACGTTCAAAAGAAAAACTCAAAAATCCATTAGACCCTAGATTACCTTCATAAAGGAGTAGCTAGGCACTATTCTACAGATGTTTTATTCTAAGCTGATTTGAAGATTAATTGCTCAAGAATACAAAAGTGTAAAATGTTCGGTATTCATTATGAAGTAACCTGCAAAGTTTCATTTGCATTTGCATATGGCTAAAAACCAAATAGAGATAACGTTTAATTCAAAACTTCATTCTTAATGCGTTTGCGTTTTATATTTGCATAATTTGACGCTTTCTTCACACTTAATTTCATTCCATTTCTGTAAAAATTATGTATAGCACCATTACAGTGTTGATTTAGAAAGGTTTTATAACGACATGTACAATCAGCTTCTGTAAAAAATGTATGAAATTAATGTTTAGAAATTCTTTTATTTTTAAAGATTTTGGGAATAGTTTAACACTAGAAAAACGGGGAATTTTACTCAAATTTTATAAAAATATTTCACACCAGAATTTTTATTTTAAATTATTAACTTATTTATTTAATTAGTTTTTTTTTCTTTGTATCTTTTAAGTTAACTTTATACAGAAATTTCTGGTTCGAACCGAAATACAGTCTGAACCGGATATATGGTCACCCGCTTATAAGGTCACCCTGCTTATAAGGCCACTTTTCGTAAGTCCGGACTGACTGAATAGGTATTACGTGTTAAAAAACACCGCCTATATGGTCAGGTTCTAATGTCTACTATCGGATATATGGTCATTTGGTCATCTTTTGTCTCTCTTTAAAGTATCTTACATTTTTATGCTTTTGCCTTCCCTTTTTTATGGTGTAGAGTGCCGAATAGACGAATCATTCATATTCAAGTATCTTCAACTGTCGGCCTTTTTGTATAGGTCACGCGGTGCTTTTCAATTTTAATAGCTATAGAAAGAAGTGGATGGACATCCTGAAGGAGGAACGTCTTTCCTTCTAGTCAATCTTCCCCTTTTTCCATCGTTGAATCTCCCGTGCTTTTTCTAAAATTCACAAGTACGAACTTCCGTCGTATGGTAAAGAAAGGCCAGTTGACATTTTTATAGCTTTAGAATGAGAGGGAGACCTTTTCCTTTTAAAACGGAGCCTTGGAGATCACGATAATATTGCATACCACGTGACTAGATGCGCATCGACACTCGGGGTAGGAGCAAGAGGATCTCCTCTTCCCGGCTGCAGCCTATATGAGAAACTTTTTCCTGTCGGTAAGTTTTTCCAAAGGTCTAGAGATTTCTCCCTCAACTGTCGCATTAGATACCGATTCTTGAAAAAAGATGCCATGCCCCTTTGCGACCGAATGAAAATTGTCCTCCGTGCTGATAAAAGTTAAATCACGCATTTTTAGTTTTTTGTATTTTTCATTACATGTCGCTGTGTGTAAAGTCTTCTTTCATTTGTTAATTGTCATTTGTGAATACAAGATGTCTGCAAAACGAAATATGTCACATATTTCGTTTTGCAGACATTGTGGAAAAATTGAGGAACAATTTTGTACAAACACAATTGTGGATAAAAAAAATTAGTAGAAATCTTTGAAAAATCGAATGTATCGAAAGCAGCTTTCGCGAAGACTGATGAAATAGAGAGAGCGACACTAAATGACGCCTTAGGGTTCAAATCTTGTTAAACAGAAGATGTGATATACCAAAAGAGAAAGCGAGAACATGTTTCAACATTTGAGAACGTTGAGAAAGATCTTTTCACTTGGATAAAATGTGCCAGATTGCAAAATGTTGCAATACATGGATTATCGTAAAAGAAAAATCTCAGAAAATTGCTGCATAACTAGGAAAATCGAATTTTACTGCCAAAGAATCGAAGGAATGGCTGTTAACATGTTAATTGACATTATCAATAGGTACAGGCCTTGTGATGTTTCTAATTTTGATAAACTTGAGGTTTTTTTTTTTCATGTTTTCCCAGATAAAACTGTTACTTTTAAAAACGAAAAATAAAATGGTGGGATGGTAAGCAAAAACAAGATTGTCCATTTTATTAGCAGCGAATATATATGGATGACTCAGGTAAATTGATTCCATTAGTTATTGGTAAATTTCTCTAGCCTCGTTGTTTTAAAAACTGCAAATCTTTGCATGTATCTTACGATGCGAACCGAAAGGCCTGGATGAGAATAATCATTTAGGAAGAAGAAATTCGGCGTTTCGATAAAATTTGCACAAACAAGTAGCTATAATCGCAGACAAATGTACCGCCCATTGCATGATTCCTAATTTAAATCCGATTGAACTTGTTTTCTTGCCTCCAAACTGAACCAGTATGGCACAACAATTAGATCAATGGACTATTAAAAGTATTAAGATAAATTATCGAAAGTGTCTTCTAAAAGACGTCATTTCTGCCATTGATAAAAAAAGAAGTTTCGAGTGACTGTGTTTTATGTCATGTGTTACGTAGACAAGAGTTGGAATATGGTATCAAAGAAAACCATTGAAAATTGTTTTTGACATCCTTGGCTTCCAGAATGGGAAGAATTATCGTTCGAAGACAACGATGATGATGAAGGTGATCAAGTCTCCTATTTGAAGTTGCACAAGAACTACAGAATGCCGTTGGTACAATGCATGACGAACTGACATATGCACTTGTTGACATCGGAAATTTTAAATATAAACACTGATGGAAACGATAATATTGACAGTGACTTTCGAAGCTGAACCAACAACGCGAGCAGAAGCTCTCAAAGCACTAAATACATTCAGAATTTTTTTTTAATCCCAAAGGCAATGAGGAACATTTTAAAACTGTTTGTGAATAAGAAATTGCAGTTTTAACAACTACAATAAAAAACCTGCATAAAAGATTATTTTTACTACCACGAGTATACTCATCAATTCGAAATTTTAAGTGTAAAACAATTCTTCTTTATAACTCTTGTTTTATAAATTATATGTTCATAGATTCTTTGTATATTATTGTATTAATGTAATTAACTTATTAATAATATTTTATTGTCCAAAATAAAATTCCTGCTTACACCGCATATAAGGTCACCTCGCTTATAAGGTCATATTTTTCAGGACCGCATGGGTGACCATATAACCGATACTGACTGTATATCCATCTAGTAGCGGTCAAAATAACCGATCGTCGTCTTTCTAGTGTTAAAAGTATATATTCCTTGTAATTTTTTCTTATGTTATGCACTGGATGCAAGATTACAATTTGAGTAACATATTTCAAATTTGCATTTTTCTCCATACAATGTACCATGTGTGTGCAGAACGCCAAAAAATCCAAATGATGGTCAGTAGGAAAAATAAAAGTATCAAATTAATAATTAGAAAGTATATCTTTATAATCATATATGAGTAATTCTCTCTGCATGGGATATTTACAGAACGTGACGCAACTTGGAAATTTCCAAAACAATGCTACAATTTATTTACATATTTAATTTCAGCATGGTAAAAAACTTACAGATGCAAGTTTTCATTAATTTAATAATTAACATTCTAAATAAGTGATAAATTATTTAAAAATGAACCAATCAAGCATAAAAAGGAATTATTGTTTTTAGATATAATTTTAACAATAATTTATGTAATTCATTACTTTTTGTTTTGTATGATACTATGTGAAAGATCAAACATCACGCACATACATATATTGGATTGAAATGTTTCTAAATACTAATTATCAATTATTTAGGCGATTATTATAAATTTAAAAATCGAAACATACATATTTTTTGTCATTATCAGAGTCCGACAAGTTTAAACTGTTATGGTTAACTTCTGACAATTAGTTGTCAAGTTTTTGGCAAATATATAAAATATTTAATATTTAAGAGTACTTTATATTAAAATTTCAAATCTATTTTTAGACATTTCGTATATGCTCCTTACAGCACGTCAGCAATATATTTATGGATTTCTTGAAGAGTCATATGTTACTCTCGGTGACAAAAAATTATTAGATTCTATTATTACAATGAACTCGTCTAATACGAGCACAGCTGACAGGAAAGCACCCTTTAAACGAGCAAGTTGTTCGTTAAGAACGGTTCTTCATTTAAACTATGTTAAGATTTCCACACTTTTTACGAGCTACAAAATAGGGTAACGAGTAATACGAGCAAAACGTTTGTTAATTTTGATGTGATTTTGGGCGCAAAGTTGAGTAGAACATTCAGTCAAAATGTAGTCACATATCAGTTTTACCTATTATTACAGTGGAACTCTTCTAATACGAGCACGGCTAAAAGGGAAGGACCGTTAAAACAAGCGAGTTTCTGGTTAAGAACGATTCATCATTTAAACTATATTATGATTTCCACATATTTTACGAACTATAAGAACAGGATAACGGTTAATACGGGCAAAACATTTGCTCATTCCTATGTGATTCAAGGAAAAGTACGGTTACAATTAGATAAGAACTCCCTTTCTTATAGACCACTGTTCTCTATCAGTGATAACACTTCTACATTACAACATTCGGACAAAATATGGTGATTTATCAGTTTAATATGTGAAATCAATAGTTCGAAAATTGCGAAGTCTATTGCAATGTCAGCCGACTTTTTCAGGAAGAAAGAAAACCGATAAGTTGCGTTATTGTATGTCTTTCATGTTCTTTGGAATTACTACTTCTTTAGAAACTTTGACTCCAGTACCTTGATTTTGTCTAAAGAGAAGACCCGTCTAAAGAAAATGCTAAGGGATGTCCTGAGGTCTTAAAAATTACGTTCTAGAATTATTCAAATACCACATTTTTGTACGATTTACAACTGACCATGGAAACGAGGGACCATACAGGTAAGCCTTTATTTCTTTCTTTAAATCCAGAAAGAACATGACATTTACAAACACTTAATATTTAATATTATCTTTATGATATTGAGTTAATTTTAACATTAAGATAATTAGAACAATTATTAGTAATAATTAGTTTAATTATGCGTGTGTTTTTTAAGATTTTTATTATATTCACCGGTGTTTCGAGTAGCTGTTAATACGAGCTATTATAATCACGTTGGTTCTCTTATTAACCGAGCTCGACTGTAGTTTTACACTCAATATCATTTAATCTTCAAAATGCCTGCCAACACTGAAACAATTTTCGAAAAGATTTAGCGTGTTTTCATGGTAGAACAATAACAAAATTTATTTAGTGTAAATATGGCATTTTAAATTAAATAAACATGTATATATATGATGGTTTGTATTGAGATTTCCAACGTTCGTATAAAAACATATAGACGAGACTGGGGAGAGTTGAGCATAGGAGAGGCTTGACCCACCCTTCAGTTTTCATATTTAGAAGAATTTCAGAGGTTTACCAATAGGTAGCAACCAAAGATAGTGAAATGCTCTAACAGTGGTCTTTGTTTCATGAAGATAATTGAAACAGGTGAGGAAAAATCAATTGTGAAAGGTTTTCAGCTTAAATAGTGTATTTTTTAGAAACATTTTGTAAGATTTTCTCAGATAAAGTATATCATAGAAATTTAAGTAAGTGGGTTTTAGGTAATGTAGAAATATTGAGCTTTCATTCCAGGCATAAAGATTGTACAGTAAATTAAGCTAAGCATAACCATGTGCTATACTTTAAAAAGTGGCTATGTGGGGAGGTTGGCCAGATGGTCAAAGTTCCTTTATTAAGTGTTTTTGAAAATCATATTACACTCTGTACATAATGAAGGGTTAATGATTATATTTCTAAAATAAGGTAAATTTATTCTATAAAGCTAAAGTAAAATGGGGTGATAGAAAACTAGTATGTTGTGGTCATCACAAAACTTTCTTCTATATCATACTTGTCAATACTTCAAAATTCATTATCACAGTGAATCTATGCTCATCATGAGGATTCTTAAAAGATGAAATTCCGTGCTTTAGTTCTTGAGATATTAGTGTCCCTAAAATCGTATAAATCCATCAAAATGCAGCATAGCAGCGCCACCTATTGGGTGATTTACACCAGAAGCTAATTATCATCAATTTATGTCAATGTCTAACTGAATATGAAGTTTGGGGAAAATCCGTGCATTAGTTCTTGAGATAGAGTTATTGCGCAAATAATGACAAATGCAGCATAACAGCGCCACCTGTTGAGCGATTTACATAACCACATAATCAGCATCAACATTTATCAAGGTGTACTTGAATCTGAAGTTTGATGAAAATTCGTGCATTAGTTCTTGAGATAGAGCTATTGAAGAAATAGTGCAAAATGCAGCACAGCAGCGCCACCTATTGGACGATATTGACCAACACGTAGTCAGCATCATTTCATATCAAAGAGTAACTGAATCTAAAGTTTGATGAAAATGTGTCCATTAGTTCTTGAGTTAGAGCTATTGCAGAAATCGGGAAAAATGCTGTATAGCAGCGCCACCTGTTAAGCGATTTACACCAAAATGTACAAAATGTCAATTCATATCAAGGATTAACTGATTCTGAAGTTTGGTGAAAATTGTTGCATTAGTTCTTGAGATACAGCTATAATGGAAATTCTGAAAAGTGCAGTATAGCAGCGCCACCTGTTGAGCGATTTGCACCAAAACACAAACAGCACTAATTTATATCAAAGTATACTTGAATCTGAAGTTTGTTGATTTTCCAAGCATTAGTTGTTGAGATAGAGCTATTGCGGAAATTTTAAAAAATGCAGTATAGCAGCGCCACCTGTTGAGCGATTTACACCAAAACGTAATCAGCCTCAATTCATATAAAGGATTAACTAAATCTGAAGTTTGATCAAAATCCGTGCACTAGTTCGTGAGATAGAGCTATTGCGAAAATCGTGAAAAATGCAGCATAGCAGCGCCACCTGTTGAGCGATTTACACCAAAAACTAATCAGCATCAATTTGTATTAGGGACTCACTGAATATGAATTTTTATTAAATTCCGTGCATTAGTTCTTGAGATAGAGCGCCCACAAAATTTGTGTCACATACACACAGACAGACAGACAGACAGACAGACAGACAGACAGACTCACAGAGTCACAGACAGACTCACAGAGTCACAGACAGACATTTTGTAAAAACATGTTTTTTGGAATCTCTGACCCCTAAAACGTCTAAATCCGTCGAAAACCAGAATTCGAAAATTTTCATGAATCCAATACTTTCTTCTTGTAAAGGTAGAAGAAAGTAAAAAATGTTTAAAGCTGATTAAATGAAGATGAGAAAATTTGATATAAGAAGCATAAGAAAATTTAATGAAATATAAATTGGAAAGTTGATAGGAACTTTTATTTCATCTAAATATTACCCATAGTAGGTAAATAGCAAGAATGAAAACGACTAAAAAGGGTGAAAGCAGCAGCCTTGAGAAATGTTAGGCATTTAATCCTCTGTAAATGCACACAGTATTGGTCAAAACTCTTTAGGATGATATGTAGACAAATTTTACCAAGATGAACACATTGAGAAGAAGTCAAACTATGTGGCAACTAGTGTTGCCAGGTAGAGTGTAAAAAAAGTGGGTTTTTAAAACGGAATTTTTCTCCTTTGTCTTAATTCCGTCTAAGCAGGTTTGTTTACACATCACATCTTCTCAAATATTTTATAATAATAATTAAAAGTTGTAGCATAAAGTAATTCTGGCTTTTTAAGAGCTGATTTTATTTCCCTTAACAAATATTTCAATATAAAAAAAGTGGGTAAAGCCTCTTATATGTGGGGTGCCTTGACCCATTATTTTCTCATGTTTAAAATCAATCATTTTTCAAGTTTCTTATATGGTACACTTATGTCGCTATTTTATTTTGATAACTCATTGTATAATGAATAAAATGCTATATGAATCTTTATTCTAAGTTCGATATTTAAAAGAATAAAAAATCATTTTGGAAAAAAAAACAGGGTTCGTACGGATACCGTTATTTTCAAGGCCAAGTATCAGAATTTTTTTATAGAAAGATTGTAAAAAATCCGCAAAACGTACCACGCAAAGCAGATTTTTGTTTACTTTTAAATTCTACGAATGAAAGACTTTTAATAAACTTTATATTTTAAACTTAAACCATACTCACATTAGCACTTTTGTGCTCGTATAGTTGTACTATTTATGGAACAACTCCTACGGTGAGATAACTTCAAAACTTAGTAATAATAACTCATAAAAAACAAGCTACCAGCATTTATTTTCTTTCTTACTTGAATCTACAAAAATATAAGAAGTTGCCACAGAATACATCAAAACTTGTCCCTTTTTCTTTTTTAACCAGCGACAATAACATGTGAACGCGCAAAAACAAAATAATAAATGTCATTTCAAGTCAATTGTTTTTTCTTTACATTTTTCATCTCTGATCGCGTGATTTTGAACAAAAATAAATAATGCCGATCCCGTAACATCCTCCCACCTTCTGATTACCTTGTATAATCAGAACTAATTTTAGACGTAGAGAAATTGACAAAGTCACTTGCTATAAATTCAGTCTTTCAGGAATTTTCAGTATCCTTCCAGCCCTGCTGTGTCTAGGAGATTCCTTGCTTGAGGATACATCCAAAATTGTAGCTTTGTTAAGTATTTTCACTGGATTGTGAGAAATCTTTGGTTTCGGACAGTCAGTAGACGAAGCTATCTCTAGTGGATATATTCTTTGTATAGGTCGTAAAAGCTCATGTTGTGATGTTTGAACTCTTACGAGTCGAACTTTCTTGTCTCTACCAGGTATAAGTTCTGTAGTTCGACCTAAAGGCCAATCAGTTCTCTTTTTATTATCAGATCCGATCAATACAACATCACCTACAGCTATAATTTGCTCTTGGTGTTTGTTCTTTGCTCTTTCAATTAATGCACCTAAATATTCGGACCTGAAGCGATCCTTCAATTCTTTTTGTAATGACTGCCGATACTTCAATCTCTTGCTTAATGATTTTTGTTCCACAACATCCAGGTCTGAAAGATTGCATTCTTCTATACTCTGCAGAAACATAGATGGGGAGATAGGTTTCACAGTTGCGTCTTCCGAAAGGTATGTTAGCGGTCTTGCATTTATTACACTTTCCACATCTGTCAAAATTGTGTTCATTTCTTCATAAGTGAGGTAAGCATGACCTAATACTCTTTTGAGAAGATCTTTCATTATTCTGATAAGCCTTTCCCAAAAGCCACCCCACCACGCTGCGGTTGGTGGATTAAATTTCCAATCAATAGCATTAACAGAACTGTATTTTTGTATTCGTGACCAATCTAGGCTTTTCAATAAATTAGCTGATCCAGTGAAGTTTGTGCCGTTGTCAGAATAAATGACAGCGCATTTTCCTCTCCGTGCTACGAATCGTCTGAGTCCCATCAAAAATGCCTCAGTCGAAGCAGCGGTCACTAGCTCTAAATGCACTGCTCTGTATATTGCGCAGGAAAATATCAATATCCAAGATTTCTCAATTTTCTTCAAGTATAACGGACCCACCATGTCTACACCTGTGATCTGAAATACGTTAGCATCCTTTATTCTATTTTCCGGTAGAGGCGCACTGTCTCTCCATAAACTCTTCCCACTGAAGCGTTTGCAGACAACACACTGTGCTAACACTTGTTTTACATTTCTACGACCATTAAGTATCCAGTATTTTTCTCTCAATAAATTAAGTAGAATCTGTAATCCAGCGTGACAATGTTTTACATGTACATGATATATGAGTCGTTTTACAACTTCATGTTTTGCTGGCAGGACTATAGGTTTCAGAAAATCTTCATTGTCTTTCCTGTACGTTATTTTAGTCTCCAGTCGAATTATATCTTGTTCATCTTTCCATGTTTGTAAAGTTCTCAATCTGTTATCATTCTCGGGAAAAAACGCTTCTTTCTGAATCATACGTAGAGTCTTTAATTCAGCTTCTTTAAATTCAGATGACGTCAGGTCTCCTCCTCTTTTCACTTCGGTACTTCTGCAGTTATGCCTAAAACGTAATATCCATGCGACCATCCATATGATTTTTACATAACTCGAGAAATATCTGTAATACCAACCATCTTGTTTAACATCAGAATTCGTTATCATGGAAACTGACTTTATTCGTTCCTTCCGAATTTCATCTTCGTCATAGTCTTGATCACTGAAGTTCGTATATTTTTCAAACTCTGCTGAATTTCTCAACCAAGCTGGACCCTCCCACCATCTCCTGGCAGCTAGCTGTCTCGCTTTACATCCACGAGTTGGCAAATCTGCAGGATTTTTATCACTTGGCACATAGATCCATGATGAAGGACTGCTTAATCTTCTGATCTCTAGAACTCGATTTCGCACAAATACTGACCAATTGACATCTCTGGATATCCAAGCGAGTACTGTAGATGAATCACTCCAATAATATCTCTTCATCTTTTCCCAACCGAGGGCATCTACGATAGTTTGCGCCAAACGAGTTCCCATAGTTGCCACCAATAATTCCATTCTTGGTATTGTGACGTTCTTCAAAGGTGCAACTCTTGATTTGGCTGCTATAAAAACTAACTCGACTTGGTTTCCAATTTCTATTCTAAGGAATATAACTGTTGCGTAAGCATCTTTACTTCCATCTACAAATGTGTGAAGTGCACACGCTTCTATGTTTCCTGGAGTCATTTTCATGTATCTTGGGATCTCTATATCCTTCAAAACTGTTAGCTCTTGAAACCATAGTAAAAATTCTTTACGTAACTCACCAGTTATCTCTTCATCCCATTTAAAACCTAATTTCCAGGCTTTTTGCAACATTATTTTCGGACAAATCATGACTGGCGACGTAAAACCAAAGGGATCAAATATTTTATGCACAGCTGACAACATACTGCGTTTGGTGATCTTTTCTGTGTCAAAATCTTGTAGCCAACTTAGGTTAATTTTCAACATGTCGGATTCCTTATTCCAAACAAGTCCTAAGACGTTAGTTTCATTCGTGTTTGGCGTTTCTTGGCGATCACCTGTGTACTCCCACTGTCTTAGATCAAAACTGCCTTTCGCCATGAGCATCCTCGCAGCTTCGATGAAATGTTTCAATTCTTCTTCGCTATTTACACTGGTTACGACATTATCCACATAAAAACTGTGCAACAATCTATCTTTAAAACTTTCAGAGAAATCTGGAGCCCTTCGGATGTGATATTCAATGACAGATGAAAGAAGAAATGGACTGCATTTCACACCGAATACTACTCGGGTATGCCTGAATGTCATTAATTTCTTTTCCTTTAAGTCCTTCCACCACAAAAAACGTAGGAAATTTCTATCTTTCTCACAAATGCTGATCTGTAAAAAAGCTTTCCTAATATCTGCAATTACACCAAGTTTTCTTTCTCGAAAGCGTAGAAGAACATCTGGAATGAGCTCGATCAAGTTGGGTCCACATTGTAGGCATTGATTCAGAGATGAATAATTTGCTAATCTTGCTGACGCATCAAATACAGGACGGATCGGGGTTGTAGTACTACTCTCTTTTATGACTGGATGATGCGGCAAGTAATTGCCATAAGATTTCGTTTCGTAAGAAGGAACTTCCTCTATAATACCTTCGTTAATCCAATCATTAAAAACATTCTCGTATTGTTGAAACATGTTCTTGGCGATTAACTTTGAGGTGATGCCTTCCAAACGTTTCATCGCCAACTTAAAGTTATTTGGCAGTGTTGTTATGTCATCAGCCCAAGGAAGACAAATCTCATACCGATTTTCATCGTTTATTTTTACTGTTTCGAAGAAATGCTCCTTAGTTTGGCGATCTATCTCTTCTCTTGACTTCTTCTCTATGGGATCTGTAATTCCGATTAAGTCAAGTCTCCATAGGTTTGAGATATCCGCTTCTTTTACAAACATTGATGTTACTGTCATCGCCAAGTTTTCGGATGAATATGGCTTTTCACATGGTGCTTTTCCCATTAATGTCCATCCGAGATATGTTTCCACTGCAACTAAACCAGAAGACAATATTTTTCTTTTACCAGTTAACATTTTCCCCATAACATCAGCTCCAATTAAAACTTCTATACTACCACAACATTGACTCACATCACTTAACATGATGCCACTTTCCTTTAATTCTTGTAACCATGGCCCCTGTGTAACGGGTTGAATATCTCCGCATATGCTAACTTGATCTTGTACTTCGAAATTACACCTGAATTCTTCGCTCAAATCTCTAACTCTTATTTTGTAACAGTTGTGTTGGCATTCTTGAGTATTAATGTCGCCAAACAGAGAATGTATTATCTTTTCTTGCCGAATAGGCTTGTAATTCATTTCTTCCGCCACACTTTTTAATATATACGATTTCTGTGATGCTGAATCTAACAATAAACGAACAATCTTCTGTTTACTTTCAGAAACTAGCTTCACCTTCAAGGTCTGCAAGAACACTTTGGCGCTCTTCTTACTAATATTTGTCATATTCACTTCATCTCTTTTAGACTTCTCCTCAGCTCCCTCTTGAGTATCTTTACCGGATGACTTACGTTGATCGCATAGTAATGGCACATGCCGCTTATTACAAATAATACATTTCACCATCGCTCGGCATCTTTTAGCGGTATATTCTGGTACTAAACATATGAAGCAGCATCTTTTCTCCTTGGCGATTTTTTGTATTTCCGCTAAGTTTAATTTTCTCGGAGAAAAGCATTCCGAACTTGCATGTCTCCTTTTTTCTCTGTTACGGAAGAGGTAGTCAACAGACCTGCCGCTGTCAAAGTTTTACCGGTTTTATGTTCAAAATTATGGTGATTCCTTTTTGCGACATATTTACGGTCTTCACTTTTAGCTAATCCAAAACCAGATACGGCGAGTGACACCCTTTCTTCACCTTCTACTTCAGTTCGCAAAAACTGCATCAGACTATTTAATCTGTCCTGTGCCTCAGTTTTTTCAGACGATATGTTCGTGCGATTCCACGCTTTTAGAAACTCTGCTGGAAAACAGGACTCAACTAATGGATATAAAATTGATGCACATTTGTCAGTTGTGACACCTAATGTATCTAAGGCTCGTAAATATAATTCCAATTTATCATATAACGATGTCAACGAGAATTTTCCCTTCGTTTGTACTGATATTATTAATTTGAGTAATTCTCTCACGTAGACTTCTACCAATATATCTTCTCTACCAAAACGGATTTTTAAACTCTCAATTGCCTTGGCGTAATTAGTGCCACTTGGCGGGAAACTCTCTACCACTTCTCTTGCTCGGGAGCCGGCAACTGTTGCTTGCACCAAGTACTGAAATTTATCTTCTGGTGCTATTTCTGTATCTTCATCAATTTGTCTAAATTGACACCAAAACGGTAACCAGTCTATTATTTCACCGCCAAACTTTCTGAATTCTAATTTGGGCAGCGTAAACTTTCTTCTCATTGCATAACTATCGTTAATTGGATTAAGAGCTCCACCTTGGCTGTTTACTGCTGACTGAAGTTTCGCCAATTCTAACTCGTGCGCCAATTTTAACTTTTCACCTTCAATCTTTGCTTGTAATTCCATATTCAATGCTTCATCTTTTTCCTTTGACTGTCTCTCTAATTTTTCCTTTTCCTTTCTTTCTGAAACGGCATTTTCTAAAACGCTCTGTACAAATTCAGGATCATCTTTATATGCCTTACAATTCAAAATTAAATCTTTAAGTGCCACAAGTGAAGCTGTTGGTGCTGCTATTTCACCTAATTGCTCGGCTACGAAGATCAAATCTTCCTTTTTAAAACCTTTAACCAACTTAAACATCATGGAAAATCTTTATTTCATTTAAATTTTTTTTATTAACACCTTTTAAACTACGTGTGATAGATAACCTTGTTTAAACTCAGATCCTGTCGCGGCGGACGCCACTAATGTAAAAAATCCACAAAACGTACCACGCAAAGCAGATTTTTGTTTACTTTTAAATTCTACGAATGAAAGACTTTTAATAAACTTTATATTTTAAACTTAAACCATACTCACATTAGCACCTTTGTGCTCATATAGTTGTACTATTTATGGAACAACTCCTACGGTGAGATAACTTCAAAACTTAGTAATAATAACTCATAAAAAACAAGCTACCAGCATTTATTTTCTTTCTTACTTGAATCTACAAAAATATAAGAAGTTGCCACAGAATACATCAAAACTTGTCCCTTTTTCTTTTTTAACCAGCGACAATAACATGTGAACGCGCAAAAACAAAATAATAAATGTCATTTCAAGTCAATTGTTTTTTCTTTACATTTTTCATCTCTGATCGCGTGATTTTGAACAAAAATAAATAATGCCGATCCCGTAACAAAGATAATCTAATTTAAACGGAGGAAATTTCACCTTATTTAAGCGGAGATTTTCCAGAAGAAAATATTGGTACCAAAGAATTTCTTAGTCTGGAAATTCAAGGACCCGTACGAACCCTGAAAAAAGGGTCAACCCTCGACAGTCTCCCGTATATCGTCCCTCGAGAATTTTTAACTATAATGGAAGTATAGCAAATCGTATAGCAGGTATTTTAATGCAAACAACATTACTACACTGTAAAAAAACCACTGTAAATTTACCAGCACAAACTCGATCACAGTTGAATGTATTGTATCTTCTTTGGTTTCCTGACTATTTAAACATGAAAAATACAGTAGTTGCGTAAAATTAACAGTACAATGCACTGGCAATTTGGACACATTTGGATGATGGCACAAACTACTGGCGTCCAAATTACCAGTACATTGTGCTGTTAATTTTACGCAACTACTGTATTTTCCATGTTTAAATAGTCAGGAAACCAAAGAAAGATACAGTACATTCAACTGTGATCGAGTTTGTGCGCGAGATGAACAGTACTTTGTACTGTAAAAATGTTTTTTATTACAGTGTATGCAATTTTTAAGATTAGATTTGTAAGTTACGGCAATTTTATTTCTTAATACAGTAAAAGCGGAATAAAAAATTCTATACTATACTCTTTAGAAACATGTAAGGTACGTTTAGAAGGTTTTCGTAATGGTATGTTGAAATTTATTTTATTATAAGAACTATGTTTTACACTAAAACAAGTCAACTTGCAATATTTAAAGACTAAATTGTAAAATTTATACCTTTCTACTTCACTCCGGGAATGCTCATTTACTTTTTTTTATTTTGCCTTTACACTGATTTATCACTGCAGACGCAATTTAATCTTTATTCAATAGTCTTATTTCACTTCTTTTATCAGTGTGAAACATAGCAAGACTTCCGTTTTGTAATCATTAGCTGAATAAATTTCAAGAACAATTTTTATAGATAGAGACATCTGTTTCAATTTTCTCTAAAGAATGGGGTCGATTCTGTTTTTTAAAAAATGAGAAAATGTTTTGAACATTCTTTGACGAAGAGATAAATTAAGTTTCCTCGACTTTCTTGGAAAATTCATTTTATATATATGTACGAAGAGACAATAGTCTATTAACGTTTCATTGTTATTTAAATGTCATAGTATAAAATTGAAATTGAAAATTAGATAATGATCTTTTAAAGGTTTTGTTTAAGGAAAGCAAATATCTCAAAAAGAAATCTAATTTATAGTATCTTACGCATGCTTTACATGTTACTATGTCCTAGTTTGAAAAATTAGAATAATTAGGATCACTTCCGTTTCTTAATAGTTTCCTTAGTATTGTGTCAATAGTGTGTCACTTCAAGGTTTTTTAAATAAATTACAAATAACATATTCATGATTCGTTTTTTGTTTTTTGTTTTCTTATAGAAGATGTGATTGAATATAAAATCAAGATCTAAATATCTATAAATTATATTACAAACAGAAAAAAAAAAACATTTAAACGTTAGAACTTCATTATGGATTGAAAATCGAGTTTAAAGTGACGACATCTTGAAATGAATTTTTTTATATATAATTTCTATGCATGAATATTGTCTGAAACATTATGCGAGAAGTTAATATTTTCTCCCCATATACAAGGTGTGTACAAGGACAGTACTCAGCGTGTTCTGTAGCGCGATCTAATTGCGAGAATGAGGCCAAATTTTGTAAGAAGGTTAAATAAGACAGAGGAACAAAGGATTCTGCAAAAAAAAAAAAATAGTTCCAAAAGTAACCGCTAGGGGAATATGTGACGCTGTGTAACAGAAAAGAGAGTTTTTAAAAATGTAGAATCAATACTAAAATCGTAAAATGTGCAAAATAAAAGGTAATTATATTTAAGTATAGATTCTGCATTTTTCAAAACAGTATTTTCTGTTATGCAGCGTCGCATATTCTCCTAGCGGCGACATTTGGAACTGAGTTTTTCTACGGAATCCTTCGTCCCCCATCTTGTTTAATTTTCTTACAAAAATTGGCGTCATTCTTGGAATTAGATCGCGCTAGAGAACACTCTGAGTACGTCAGTTTAATTATGGGCACCTTTTATATAACTATATTATAAATGATAAACTAGTCCGTGCGTAACGCTGACGTCATTTTGACGCTGGCGATTAAATTAGCCTTATAATAACTTTTATTTCATTTTTTTACGTTTCTAAATACCACACTGTGAAGGCGCTTACCTTCACATATTAATATTAAGACATTTTCTCTTTCCCCCTTTAAAATTACATTTTTTAAATTCTTAAATTTCATTATCTGTCTGCATTCGGATTCAATCTGTTTTTAGCGCTCTTTTCCCTTCATAAATTAAGCATTCAATTCTCAGTCTCTTTAATATGTTAACCGCAGCGCACTGCATTTAAAAGAAAAGAAATAAATTCCTCTTTTCACATAGCAACTGGATTCTAATTTTCATCCTTCTGCTTAAGTTTTGATGATATGCAGAAATTAGTCAGACAAATTACTTCTACATTCTTATCCGTTGGTCCAGATGTAAGATATATTAGTCATTTCAGTTATTAACCCTGTCTTTATTTTGTTTTGTTTATTAACGGGCGCTTCGGACGCTTCAGTCCCTTGAGAACTTTGGCAAACCCTATCGAATGTTCTTTTGCGGTTTATGAGCTATAATTCCTATGTAATCCGTTGGCGTTAAATATTTCTTATCACTCTGTTACATCCCCCATTCAATTTCAATTATCGTACTTTGACCGCATGTCTTTCCCTCTTTAATATCGCCATATAGTATATGTTTTTGGCGAAATTGTGTATGTACGCTTGCCAACACTCGAGATTTCGAGAAAGTGTAATTTTAAGTCAGACGAGCTTCTGAACTCGCATGATGTGAATAAAAAGAAATGTAACTCTTCGCTTCCTTCTCCAACATTGGACGTGTAATTCTCGGCGGTGGTGGAAACGATCCCGGTGCACAATAAAGACCTTCAGAAAATTTCTGCCTTCTATTGTCTCAGCAGTTTCTTGCCTCCTTCTTAAAATAATCAACAATTGATTTTTTTAGCCTTAGAGTCAGTATTGAAGCTCAGCAACATGAACCACCTGTGCAAGAACAAACACCTACTTTACACACACTTTTTCAATATTTACACCATCGAATAAGGGAGGGGGGGGGGGTGCTTTCAAATGCAGTTTGTTTAAAAACTGTATGGCCATTTATGCAATTTTTATTGTTTTTAAAATAATTTTCAAGCATGAATTGTTCTCAAATCTATCTCTATCGTGCGCAGACAATTACGAAAGATAAATCCGTTTGCATTTAAATTAGTATAAATAGTTCATCATTTGCGTCGAGCTTATAATCCATACCGGAATTAAAAATTTATCATCCAATGAATAAAACAACAAAATATAAATATAAACAAATTTAAGACATGTAATCGAAATTCGTACTTAATCCACTAAAATGAACAGAATAAAAAAAACTGATTGTAAATAACGATATTTGGCGATTTCTTGGCTGTTAACTCCTGACCGGAGACCACTATATAAATATTGCTTGTAATGCGTTTCAAAACTTTATTTGAACGCATTAATGCTATTTTTCATATAAATATGATTTTGGTATTGTTAGTCGGTGTTCTAAAAAATATATTAGACGTAAAAAATATGTTAGAGTTTTCAAGTTAAAAAACAAACTTCTAGACAAGCGAAGGTTTGGCGTAGAAACATTTGACTTATTTTCTGATACGTTTTTTCATTGTTTTTTGACGAGCTACAATTTTTTTTAAATCAAACAACGTGTTTTAATGACATATAGGCATCCTACATCAAAAGCCGCTTATAGAACATTTCGAAAAATACCTCATTCATCTCTGTGTTTTTAATATGTGCTGAGAAAAAAGGATTTTAATATCAGAAATAATGTATATGATGTATAGATGTAAATTTCCAACTGGGCGAAAAATGTCCGGAACAGGATTCGATTATGATTTGTTTATCAATTGGAATAACTGTGTTGATATTAATCTAATGTATATGATGGTTTTCGCCTACATTCTGTAACACGGAAAGATCGGTTTTATATCCTTGTTAAAATAAAATTACAAATTTCTGAGAATAACAAGTATGGAGAATCTACGCAAACAATATAAATTCCCTTTTAATTATATTAGGACTGAAAATATAATAAACATCAAAAGCATTTTTGTTTTTAAGTTCTCCGTACTTTTGTAAAGAAAATTGTATTCTAATTTATATTTACTGCACTGTAAAATAAATTCTGTAATTCTAGAGATGTAGAATTACCGAAATCTGTATGCTTACTAAACTTTTATCTGTACACTGTACAAAAAAAGATGTAAATCTACAAAACTAGTTTTTGTAAAGCTACAGAAATCTGTAGCTTTACAAATGATTCTACTAAAATTACAGTAATCTCACTAAAATTTTATTTGTAACCCGGGTCCCAGTTACATGAAAAGTTTTAGGCATCCCAGTTTCCAAGAAAATTCTTAGTAACCTTACAGATTTCATTGATTTACGGTGCTAAAGGGTATCTGTTAGTTGCCATTACATAAAAAGTTCTAGGAATCCTAGTTTCCTAGAAACATTTTAGCAACTTCAAATTTTTTACAGTGTAGCCGTAGAAATGATATAATAAATTTCACAAAGATGATTTTATCTGAAAATGTCCTCACCTAATATCCAAACTTTTATTATAACATTTTGTTGTTAATGTTAAGTACGCCTCCTGGGCCACCAGAAACCGGATGACAGGTTCCGAAGTATCACAAGGGAAGATGTCTATCTAGACTTCAAGTTATCCTAACAACTTTTATCCTAAACAAAGGGGGAGGGGATATCGAGTCTTAATATCTTTCTCTCGCCAACCAATCTCTGAGCTAGAGGTTTACAATTTGTATGTCTGTCTGTTGTTTAAGTACTAGCGAAAAGTTAGCTTTTCTTGCAATGATCTTTTCTTAGAAAATTCATTTATTGTGGAGAGTTTCAGAGACACGCCAATTTCTAACTGAAATAGTGTAACAATAGTAATTCTGTCATCAAATAATAGCCTTAACAAGATTGTGAAAAATTCGTCGTTGTGTATTACTAGCCACAGTGGATTATCTGATATTTTTGTCAAAAATGTACATATTATTGTCTCGATACTAATAGCCACAGTTGAATCCCATGCATCGATAGGCTAATCCAACTTTAGGGTTGGGTTGGGTTGATTTTTGACGGCCAATTATCTACACGAGGGATATAGGCCCGGGGGGAGTGCCCTCCGTGGGGGTCTTTCTAAGGGAACCTAATCCGTATTAGCGCATGGAAGATCCACGGCTCGAAGAAAACCACGAAAACTCCGAACGATTAGGCCGACGGGCGCGATTGGGATCGAACCCAGCACCTCCCGTCTACCAGATTCGAGAGCAGAACCTCTCGGCCACTGGTGGGGCCAATCCAACTTTAGGATTTCTCGAATTTCACCATCGATAGTGCCACAGTACGTTTTGTCTTTTCGACACTTCCCAATACACATCATAAGTGTTTATAATTTCGTTACGTCTGTCTGTCTGCCCATAGGCTATTATCCTCGTTTTAAAATAATTAAATATGCTTAATATTTATATACATTATAAGGGTTAAAATTAAATTCTGTATACTTTACGCATATCATTACTCTCCTGCTTTATAAATACAGCTCTAATATGTGACTTCAAAACTCTATGTTTCCAAATTATGAAAGTCCTTTTTAAAAGTTTGTGATTCCGTGTTAAATATTGATTAAATTCACATTTTGATGTAGTTAACTGAAAATCCAGGAATTAATAGTGAATTATCTTTTGCATATGAAGCTGCAGATAACTAATAAATTTAATTTAGCGTGTCATAAGCTGTAAATAAAAATCTGTAAAGTTACTAAAATTTTTCTAGGAAACTGGTATTAGTAGAAATTTTTATGTAACGGCAACAACAAAAACTCAGGTAACACATACACTTTTGAACCGCAAATCAAAAATTCTATAAGGTTACTAAGAATTTTTAGGATACTGGTATGCCTAGAACTTTTTATGTAACTACAATTCGGGTTACAAATAAGATTTTAGTAAGATTACTGTCATTTTAGTAGATTCTTTTGTAAAGCTACATATTTATGTAGCTTTACAAAAATTAGTTTTGTAGATTTACATCTTTTTCTATACAGTGCAGCAGGTCCACCTTCAATATAGAAATATTCCGCCGGAAGGGGGCGCTGTAATAGCGGCGTTTGTGCCATTTTCAATATTGTACCATTGGAAGGTGTGTGAAGTTATGCATAGAATTGAACCAAATTTTTGTGTGCATGTTTTTGACTATGGCCATTAGGTCCTCCCTGAATTTGAAAAAAATCTGCCGGAAGGAGGCGCTGTAATAGCGATGTCTGTGCCATCCTCATTATTGTATCATCGAAAAGTGTATGAAGTTACGCATAGAATTGAACCAAATTTTTTGTGTATGATTTTGGCTGTGACAAACCGATACTCCTTCAATTTTGAAATATTCCGCCGGAAGGGGGCGCTGTGATAGCGGCTTTTATGCCATTTTCAATATTGTACCATTGAAAAGTGTATGAAGTTATGCATAGAATTGAACCAATTTTTTTCTGTATGTTTCAGGCTGTGGCCAGCTGGTCCTCCGTGAATTTGAAAAAATTGTGCCGGAAGGGGCGCTATGATTGCGATGTCTGTGCCATTTTCATTATTGTACCATCGAAAAGCGCATGAAGTTATGCATAGAATTGAACCAAGTTCTTTGTGCATCTTTCCGGCTATGGCAAGCAAGTCCTCCCTAAATTTGAAAAAAATCTGCCGGTAGGAGGGGCTGTAATACCGATTTTTGTGCTACTTTCAATATCGTACCGTCGATAACTGTATAAAGATATTCATACAATAGAACCAAATTTTTTGAGTATGTTTTTGACTATGGCCAGCAGGTCCTGCTGGAATTTCGAAAGATTTCGTGGAAAAGGTGCGCTGTGATAGCGACTTTTGTCTAATTTTCTTGATTTTCAGTTAATCTATTGTCTATCGGCGTCTCGTGCAGCGACAAGAACTCGCGTCCTGCTAAGCCAGTTATTCACAAACAGCTGATGACAACAGAATAAGGAAACACGGTTGATTTTAATAAATATCATGATCTAGATTAACTCGTTTTATTCCGATTAATTGACTGAAGCAGAAATTTGAAAATCAAAGTTGGTATAGTATTGAACTAATAATATTAAAGTATTAACATGCGTAACTACTTTTTAAAATATTAAGATTCATGAAATAGAAGAAAGTTTTGTGATTGGCACATGCAACTAGTCTTTTCAGAATCGGGAAAACAGCATTTTAATTATACCAATTTAAATGATCTTTAAAACTAATTCTTGAGCGAGAGGATTAGTCATACGTATATGCTCCCGAATGGAATTACAATTTGACTGACGCCTAACAGATATCGGAACTTCATATGTGATATAAATATTTTTTTTTCTGCACAAACTAGAACAGCATTTTAATTATACTAATTTAACTGATATTTAAAACTAATTCTTTAGCGTGAGGTTTAAAGATACTCGCTAAGAGATGGTGTGACGTAACATTAACTTTCTGCAGGATTAAGGAAAAATCTTTCGGATCAAAGAATAATCTTTTAATTAGGAAGTTTGCATAATTTTTCACTTTTTAAGAAACAATTCGGATAATTTCAACAATTTATTTTTCTACATGTATGTTTGTATTTTAATGTTTACTTCATAACTCTGTAAAGGTGCTCTATAAAAATTGGTGTAGTATAAGATTAAAAATTTCTACCGGTGCCAAATGACACCTTTTTAAAATTTTGATTTATGTTTATTCTGCTCGTAGTTTTTTAACGTAATAAACATAAAAAGTCTCCAATGTATTAAGAATGATTTGTAATTGTTTCAATCTAAAAATTACAAATGGAAAACCATAAATCGAAATCTTTTAAAAGGTGTCAATAGAAACCTATAGAAATAGTGTTAATATTCTCAAGCATTGGAAATTGTTCTTGTAAGTATGTACTTTTCATAGTTTATCATTTTTTAAGCAACCGAGCATTCAAACAAGTTGTTTCTCTGCATGATATAGTATGTACGCATGTATTTTCTATTTTAAATTTAACGTTATAACTTTGTAAAAATAAGCGATAACAGAAGGTGTGATGAATTATTAACGTTCTGTGGGATCAGGGAGTTACAAATGTTCTGTGAGTAATTTTTCTTTTTTTTTTTTTTTTTTCATGTAACAATTCAGAAAATTCAAGTAATTTTTTTCTGCATTATGAATATATGCATGAAATTTACTGATAGATAATATTTTGAAAAATTAATCTAACAAAAGACGAGTTGATACCATTATCATATTTGCATGTAATATTTGTTGAATACAACAACCATTTTTTTAAATATAAAAATGATCCAAAGTTCAAAGCTTGAAAATAATTACATATTTCTCTCATAAAACTTCGTACATAATACATTTAATTAATATAATAACTGATTAACTGATTAAAAGAAAATTGTCTTACTAAGTAACAAAAGTCCCTGTTCATTTTTAAAATAATCACTAAAACTTCAGAGATTAAACTTCATATTCTTTTTCTAAAAGATTATCTTGTTAAATAGATAAAGGAATATCTTTAAAACATGAATAAAACAATATCTTCAAAAATTTTCTAACATATATTAAATTTCAAAATCAGTCAAATATATCAAATTTAATAACAGCGAGGAAAGTACTTTTGTAAAAACTTCTTAAAAATTAAATCTTTTATCTTTTCAACTATAATCTGATTTTTGTATATTTAAATATCCAACCACCAATCCCTCTCTTTCACTTAGATCATAAAAATAGAAACATAATCCTTTTACAAGTTGTAGATAATCCTTCATTTTCTTTTCGTGATAATAAAACTTCCGAAACCAGGTAAGACATCTTTATGTGTTTTTCTTTTTGTTTAATATTAATTTACTACGTAGATTTTATGTACAAAGAGCAATAAAAATGTGGAATATAAAACAGAATATCTGAAATGTATTATTATGTAGAACATTAATTTAATTTTTCGTTGTGTCTAACCATTAATGCAAAAAAAAAGCTTTTTTATTTCGTTATTGTTTTCTTCTAATGTAAATATAACGAGCAAACTTACGTAAGTTTTACGCATCAAATTATGCCACTTTTTAGGTCGTATTTATAAGCATACGTAGCCCCTATAGTCGTCGTCTTGTCCGTCCGTCCGCACGCATATAACAGCGCAAAAACTACCCAACCGAATTGTTTTAAATTTAACATAGTGTGTATCAATAAGTTCTTTCCCTCACATATAAATAATTGAGTGAAATTTATGAAATTGCTGCATTTTATGAGTCCTTTTCTATATAATCAGTGTGCACAATAACACATTTGTGCAACCGGTATTTCAAAGAGAGGGGGAAGGTTGTATTCTAGAAGGCGCGACAGTAGACCCAAAGGGAAGGGGGCATTTTTCTAGCTTTTACAGACCCCCACATGTGGCATGTTGTTGGAAATGCCTGTGACCGCTTATTCATGCTATGCACCTCCCGAGCCCCTCCCACCAAATTTGCCCTCCGGGGGCACTTTTCTAAGTTCTACGGACATCATTCATGCCCTCGGGGGCAAATTTGGGATGAGGAGCTCGAGAGGTGCATAGCATGAATAAGTTGTCACAGGCCTTTCCAACAATATGTCACATATGGGGGTCGGCAAAAGTTAGGAAAATAACCCCCTTGGATCTACTATCGCGCACCCTGGAATACATCCTCCCCCACCCCCTCTCTCTTTGAAATACCTTTTGCAGAAATGTGTGTTACTATGCACGGTGACTATAGAGAAAAGGACTAATACAATGTAGCAATTTCATAAATTTAACTCAATTATTTTTTGTAGTGAATTGTAGGGATGAAATTATGCGTAATTTTTTAGTTAACATTGAATACTTATAAAAGAATATTGTAAAAAGTATATAAATTTACTTTTATTCTATTTGTACAAGGTCAAACATAACGCGCGGCATGTTTTAGGTTAAAAGGATTTTTTTAGTGATTATTATTAATTAATAATGCAGTCTTAAAAATTTATAAATAGAAACATGCAATTTTATGACTAATGACATTTGTGTTGTCGAATATTTATCAAAAAGCTTTTTGCTCACTTCTGAATTAGACCGGAAGCCGGCAGCACAAACAACCACCTCATCGAGTTGGAGGCTGAAATTCCAGAATTAGATAAAACTCGATTCCCATATTAAAACGCAATCGGTCTGCCAAGTCATATCTTGGTGGTAAAAACCTAAAAACTCAATTTTAGCGGTCGACTCGTAGGTTTACCATTGCGTTTCACTGCATCCAAAGGTATGAAAACACGGCGGACTGGGAGCAGGTAAACACAATGGTAAACCTGTGAGTCAACCGGTAAAATCGTGTTTTTAGGTGTTTTTCCACCAAGATATGACTTGGCAGACCGATTACGTTTTAATATGGGAATCGAGTTTTAGCTAATTCTGGAATTTCAGCCTCCAACTCGATGAGGTGGTTGTCTCCATAGTTCGTATGCCTCCTTGAATTTTGCAGACTAGACAATTTTTCGGCACCAGTATTATCTTATAAAAAATCTCTTCTTAAAAGAAGGCGAAATTTCGTGCGTTTAAACATAGATTTCTCTTTCTATAAAAAGATACTGGTAGTTTTCCTGGAGAAATAACGGTATCCGTACGAACCATATGTCTGTGCTGCCGGTTCCTGGTCTAAATATTGAATGGGCCAGTTATCAGCAAATACACTGTAAAAAAACGACATTTTTACAGTACAAAGTACTGTTCATCTCACGCACAACTCGATCACAGTGAATGTGCTGTTTCTTTCTTTGGTTTCCTGACTACATTAACATGGAAAATACAGTAGTTGCGTAAAATTAACAGCACAATGTTCCGGCAATTTGGACGCCAGCAATTTGTGCTGTAAAAAAATGCGTCCAAATTGCCAGCATATTGTGCTGTTAATTTTAAGCAACTACTGTATTTTCCATGTTAATATAGTCAGGAAACAAAACAAATTTACAGCACATTCACTGTGATCGAGTTTGTTCTGGCAAATCATCATTTTTTTTTTTTTTTACAGTGTCTGAAAATCAGCAAAGTTAAAGGACCATACTTTTTAAATTAAAGTTGAAACTCTCCTTTCTGCTTTTTAGAGCAGTAAGTGTGCAGTATATTTATGAATCTGCACATTTATTATATGCTGTTACTTTCGTCAAGAAAAAAATGTTGTATTATTATTTTAATGTTATTAGACGCAACATAATTAAATCTCCAAAATGCGAATCTCAATAATGACAAATCCTTTGAACACATTATATTTTAACTCATATCTAGCGCGATTTTCAAGATAGCGCAATGAAAATGTGTATTTTGAGTGTATGTTGTATGATATATTAGTCCAAGAGCCGGCAGCACAAAAACCCATGTTATCAAGCACATGAAAAAAGCCTTTATTTTATGGAAGAGTAGAAGTAAGGGAATATAATGATCCATGTCTGCCGGAAGTGAAGTGGTGCATAAGCCAAAAATTAATACCACTAGTGGTTGACTCGTTGGTTCATCATTGTGTTTTCCTGCTCCCAGTCCTCCATGTTTTCATATTTTTGTTTGTAGGACGAACATAGTGATAAGCTTACGAGTCAACCCCTAGGGGTATTAATATTTGGCTTGTGCACCACTTCGCTTCCGGCAGACATGGATCATTAGATTCCCCTATTTCTACTCTTCCATATTATAAATGGTTTTTTCTTGTGCTTGATAACATAGGTTTTTGTGCTGTCGGCTCTTGGACTATATCTAATACAAAGAGAGAAATGTAAAAACTCATATTGAGATTTCTGAGGTTCGTATAAAAATAAATGTGTATACGGATCCTCAAATTAATGTAAGTATAACAAAGATAAAGAAAATCCTCAACACGGGACTTGAATAATGACAGTTTTGTTTGTGATTTTTGGCATTGGAGTTATAACTATCTGTCGGAGTTTTTATATTTGTTGATTTTTTTTCGTTTACTTTTTTATCTACTGTACATACTGGATGTAACAAAACGACTGATGGATTTAAAAATACAAGAATTTCCAAACGTGACAGATATTAAAAAAATTCTTACATGAATGTTATGTAAGATATCGGAAGTTTTTATGCTGCAATTCTCAGTTTTAGTTACAAATAGCATCGATAGATGGCGCTGCTAGCAATAACTGCTTAGTCCAGGCTCGATTTTTCGGCCTCTCTCTTCTTCCATGCGAAAAAAGGAGATTAAAATATATTGAATGGATCCCGCAGTATCAAAAATCGGGTCTGGACTCAGCACCTATTGCTCTCAACGCCATCTATTGTTTGAAATTCGAACTCAAATCAAGAATCACAGTAAAAGAACTCCTGACATCATACATAACCCTCCTGCAAGAATTTTTTTTATATCTGCCACAGCTTGCAAATTATTGAATTTTAAAATCCATCAGTCATTTTTGGGACACCCGGTATACACTAAATTTTATGTTCCTCTATTTCTCTGCATCCACTCATCAACACGTCTGCATTCACACAGCTACAACTACATCAATATACACACAACTGCAGCTACAACAGCATACGCACAGCTACAACTGCATCAACATTACACTCAGCTAAATCTATGCTAACCACGCTGTAAAAAATGACAGACGTTTCTTAATCTACAAAAATGTACTCTAATCATGAACGAAAACGTACAATAACCTCTTCCAAGTCACCGAAGATTCCAAAAAGCGTTCCTTTACCTTTAAAAACTTCACAAAACTGTTTATTTTCGAAATTTAAGGGGTCCGGGACACAAAAATTTTCAAATTTTATAAAAACATTTTATTTTATTAAAAATTTCCCTGTTTTTTTCCTGCTTAAAATCACTTTTAAATCATGTTTCTATCTTAAATAGAACCAGAAATATTAATTTTTCGTTTTGGTTTGTTTTCAAAGTCTATCTCTCAGGCAATGGCTGTCATGGAAACGACTTCTTGTAAAAATGCGTTTTTCGTCATGATGGGTTTTTTCAACATTTGTCGTATTTAAATTCTTATAAGTCAGGAACCGTTAAAGGTAAATGGTTCAAACTTGGAACATGTCCTTTTCAATTATTTTACTTTAATTTTGAATCAGTATATTTGAAAAAATATTTACTTTTGAAATTTTTTTTTTTTTTAAGTTGCACCATTTTTTTGAAATTTTTTCGATAAATATTTTTATTTTTTTTTAATTAATATTATATAAATGCTGAATCCAAATTAAAACGTATATATTTCTGTTTATTTAAATGAAAAAAAGTTGAAATTCTATTAATAATATTTCGAGTTATAACGATTTTATTTTACTTCAGTTTTTTAATAAATTTTAATTTTTTTTTTTTAAGATATGAGCAGTTTTATCATGTGATTTTGTTTACAAATGATATGGTTAACTATCAAAAAAAAATTCAGAATTTTAACTCAATAAATAAAAATTATTTGAAAATGTGTCTCGGACCCCCTTAAAGAAGAATTTATAAAAATAAATTTTTATAAGCTGCCTGCCATTTTCGGAAACGTTTCTGAGTAGCTTTTACAGTGCAATAATTAGTTTTCTCAAATTGGAATATCATTTTTTCGTATGCTATCAATTCTCTGGTAAATACTTTGATATTCAGAAAACATGTGTAATACACAAACAACCATATAAACAGCATAACTTTAATATGAAAATTAACATTATTTTGTTACAATTGCACCCACAAAAACAGTTATGCAGCTCAAAATGTCTATTTGAGAAATGATAGAATCCGAAAAACCGATTTTCGAGGTACAGAAAACTGATTAATACATTGCATAAGCAACTAGGAAATTGCAGGCAGCTAATAAAAATTTATTTTTTAAAATTCTTCTTTAAATTTTGAAATTAAATAGTTTTCTGAAGTTTTTAAAGATAAAGGAATACTTTTCGGAATCTTAGGTGATTCGGAACGGATTTTTACATATTTGCGTTCGTGATTATTGTACATTTTCGTAGATTAAAAAAATCTGTCATTTTTTACAGTATACTTATCAACATCTGCACAACTATACCGATAATATCTATTCATCAATATTACACTCAGCTAAATAAATTCTACCTACCTATCAATAGCTACACAACTATGCCGATAGTTCTTATACAACAACATTTACGCATCTAGTGTGTCCGTACATCTATATCTTGTGTCAAATAAAACTTAAAAATTTACATTTGAAATGAACAATCTTCCATAATCGGAGTACTCAATATTTTTTAACTATTTAGCTAGAATTGTTTTATCTTAATAGATGAAAAGTATAGTCACTATGTCGTTTAAAAGCTTCTTGTTAAAGAAGAAAATTAATTTTTAACATATCTTACTCCTATATTCGTGAAGGAATCATAAACTTCACTGATTAACCTCGTCACGCACTTTGCTACATATGTGGACGTTTAGTTTTTTTATAATTACTAGCGGGCTCTGCCCCCTACGAGCTATGCTCGTCAACCCCCGTTCAGACACCGCAGACTCTAACAGCACGCTAATTTGATGGGCTTTAAAAAGATTTCGGAAGATTGAATAATAATTTGAATCTGACAATTATAATCTGACGTAATTTTCACCAAACTTTTCTTTCTCTTTTTAATATCCACGTAAAAATACTTTGTTAGAAATGAAATATTATGATCATCTTAAAATATCAAATAAATGTCTTGCGCATTTTTTAAATTTAAACTGTTTTGCAATATTATTTTTTGTTCATTTTACGTAATAAGTGTAATGTGACGTATATTCTCCTATTTAAGACTTCTAACGCATGTTAATGAATTTATTATTTTACAATATTCTTTCTCTTAAAATTCACGTGTAAATACAGTTTTTAAGACGTAATTTTCAATGAGTTCCTGCTTTTTATATTTTCTGTTTATAATAGTATCGTGTAAAATAAATTTTTAATTTGAAGCAAACATTACTGTTTGCGCTGTTTATACGGTTGGCAACAGTTTAAATTAATACAATTTTCTAAAATTTGTAAAAAATATCTCTCGAAATGCTGAAAATTTGAATTTAAAATAGAAATGAAACCTCAAAAAATGAGTCAAATTAAAAAACTAAATGCAGTCTACACACCGGGAAATTCTGACGCATAAAATGATCTAAAAATGATTAAAATCCTATGTACAGTTTTTGCTCCTATAAAACTTTTTTAATGGAACGATTTTCTCCAACTTTGGCATTAAATATCTCTTAAAATAATTCTTCGATTTGAAAACTGTCTGCATCAGTGTGTTTATCAAACATTTCTCTATAATACTACCGATTTTCATATTTTTGTATGCAACAGTTTTTTTTTTTTATTAACGAAGAAAGGCCATGCTTAAGCATTCAAATTGGATGCCGATCTGCCGGGAATATCTACGCAGATTTTCACTGGTCCATTTCCAAATCTTTATATATATATATATATATATATAGAAGGATAATTACTATCAATAATAAAAAGAACAAAAATTTGATAATAACTTATTCACTACAAAATCACTACAAGAGAAGTAACAATTTTATGGTTTGGCTGTACATATTTATAGTTAGGGATATAAAAAAGCATGAAATAATTTTTCTGCAGCCAGTGTTGATGGATTATTTGAACAAATCGTTAATATTTGATAACAAGTTGGAAATTGCACATCAAGCGTGACAAATGAGCGTTCGTACTATAACTAGTTTTATAAATATTTTTTGCATTGCATATTGTACTGAATGTAAATTTAATGGACTTCATAACTGCATATCAATTTCATTCTTTTCCAAAAACAGTAACATCATTAAAATGCACTTGAAATAGATTATTCCCATTGGCCGTAATGTAACGGAAAACTTTTGACTGCCCCTGTAATTAAACTATACATTCTATTTTTATAAAATTTGAAATGACTCGACAAAATTATGCAAAAATTATACATTTTAAATTTCAAATGATTCGGTTGGGTAGTTTTTGCGCTATTATGGACAGACGGACAGAGGAACAGACAGACAGATAGTCGGGCTGAACGACGACTATAGGTGCTACGTATTTACATAATTACGAACGCACCTAAAAATAATATCAGATATATTAAATACATTAAGTTTTAATAACTTGTAGAAATATGACAAAGAAATTTAATATTAGTTTTTCATTTTATAGTCATTTCACTCATAAATTACCATTAACAATCAGCGCCCGCAAATGTAGCGTTATTTTTTGTGAATTTTTATTGTTTTTTCCTTTTTTTGCATGTTTTGAATTCTTATTAATGTAAAATGGTTGAATCGAAAAAAAATAATAATTAAGTCATTTTTTTCATCATAAAAAATCGTCTCTGAAGAAGTTAAAGAAGAAATCTCCTACAAGTCTTTCCCCTTTTCTATGTTAAAATATTCCTTTCTGATATCTCGGAAAACAAATTTATGCAACATAAACTATGAGACGGGGCTTGTTATTTGCACAAAATATGCTGCAAGTCTCAAAAATATCAATTAATTTGTTCATAATTTCTGCACTTCTGACTAAAGATGCCAAACGCCTTTTATGATATAACCTTGTCGAATATTCACAAGGTTTCGGCATTCATAATTAACTCTCATGTCATTTTCAAGACTCTAAAAGCCAATTGTTTGCTAATGCAGGAAATTTAAAGTAGCAATTTGCATGTTCAAGTTAATAAAAATATTACTTTATTTGTAAAGAAAGCAACTTAATGAAAAAAAAAATCACACCATCTTCCGTGAAGATTTTGTTGTATCTTATGTTGCTGCTTTCGAAATGTCATTTAAGTCATCATTACTGGAAAAAATCAGCGCTGTATCTTTTATTGGTGTTTTACTTATCAACATCTGGAATTTATACATCTGCGGCAATACAGTAACAGCTACATAAACAAACACACAATTAAATATATGCTACCTTCTCATTAACATCTATGCACATCTACATATCTAAACATCACTATTTTCCTCTATACGTCTAAAGCATCTACATATCTACATCTTATGGCAGCCAAAATTAAAAAAATTAATTTAAAGTGAACAATCTTCCATAATCAAAATGCTCGATTTTTTTTTTTTTTTTTTTTTTTTTTTTTTTTACAATTTTCCTCTTAATAAACGAAAAAGTTTGTCACTAGGTTGTTTATAAGCGTCTTTTAATTAAAGAAGAAAATAATTTTGAACATATATTACTCATATGTTCTTTAAGGAACCATTAATTGCAGTAATTAAGGAAGAAATCTTCAAATTCCACGTTTTCTACAAAAAAAATCATTTCCGATCTCTCTAAAAGCAAGCTTAAGCAACCAAAATTAGGAGATTTGCCATGTTCGTTTCAGGAAATATGTTGCAAAAATATCAATTAATTTTCTTTTCATTTCTGCTCTACTGACTAATGATGCCGAACGGCTTTTGTTACATAACCTTGTTGAATATTCACAAGATTTCAGCATTCATAATTAACTCTCATGTCCTTTTCAAGGCCAATCTCTCGGGAATTAAGAA
The DNA here is from genome assembly GCA_963932465.1 of Maratus speciosus. Taxonomy (NCBI): domain Eukaryota; kingdom Metazoa; phylum Arthropoda; class Arachnida; order Araneae; family Salticidae; genus Maratus; species Maratus speciosus. Next base: position 507,513,312 of record OZ010786.1, on the reverse strand, counting down.
AATATAAAAGTATTAATTTGGATTTTCAAGTTAATAAAAATATTGCTTTACTTATTAAAAAAAAAAGCAACTAATGAGAAAAATTACATCGCCTTTCGTTAAGAATTTATTCTATCTGATGTTCCTGCTTTCAAAAATTTATTTAAATTATCATTAGGGGACAAAATCAGCTCTGTAGCATTTATTCATGTTCTTAATTAAACAGGCTTGCATATGCATTTAATCCAAACACGTAGAAATGACGAAAGAAATGCCTACTTCCAGTTTTTATTTAGATTTTTATGTTTAGATAATTCAAGTGTAAGACCGCAGTATTCAGTATTTTACTAATTGTTTCAGTAAATTGCCGAACACTTATTTTAAATACATTCCTACTTTAAATGAAATGGTGCGTCTGGTGAATCTAAGTAAATGGCGATGTTTAATCGATCTTGTTCTTTTTCAGTTAGAGAAGGTAATTTGTCGAAGTCGTCTATTTAATTAGTGGAATAATTTGCAACTTATTTTAAAGAATGCACTGGGACGGGAATAAGTGGAAATGCGCTTGATTTTCTGCACGCAATCTCCATTCCATATCGCTAATGTAATATTCAAGATGAGCAGATTTTCATTTGTAGAAATGTTAAAAAAAATATTACTACTGTCTGTGTTTTCTAATTGAAAGAAATTTAAAAAGTAATATTTCTTTTCATTTTCTCGGAGTCAAAAAAAATAAATAAATAAATAAATAAAAATAAAAAGCAATTTAACAAATTACAACGACCATTTGGAAAATGATTTTTTCAAAGACTAAAATTTAAGACATACCAAATCGCACGAAGTTGATCCTACATTACGTATGCCATGGATTAAACATTAATAGTGTTATTACACGTACAAATTGCAAGCGACAAAAATCGTATGCGATACGTCAGATTTCCTGAAACTTGCGTATTATCCAAGCATTCCATTGGCTGTTCGGGAAAAGGCTTTTCCATCGTCAGATTTCCAAGAAATCTGACGACCCATTTTAAATGATATTTCATTCTTAAACTTCTAAACATCCCACAATATTACTTTTTACACCGTCGTATAGAGAAAAAAAATGTACTTTTAAATGCAATATGTTTGAAAGCTGTATCTCAATTTGCTTCCGAGTTATTTTTATTTTTTTTTTTGTAGTTTTTATTACTATTTTGTCATAGTGGCAACAGTAGTATCCATCTCTGTTAAAAGTAAAGGAAAATAGAGATTACTGTATAGACCAATCAGAAAACGAATAAAATGCGGATTAAACCAATAAAAAGCTTCAGATATGCTTTTGATTTCCTACCCTGACGAGGACAATAACCATTTTTCCAAATGGTTTTTAAAAAAAAAAATCAAAAAAGATGTAGATCTTTAATAATATAAAATTTTAGAATTATTATTACTTTCTTTTATCTCCAATAGAAGAAAATATTCTAATCGAAATTTTTTTCGACTTCCCGTTTTCGACAGATTTACATGTTTTAGGAGTCAGAGCTCCAAAAAAACATGTTTATAGAAAATGTCTGTCTGTCCATGTGTCCGTGTGTCGGCATTGTACCATCAAAAAGTGCATGAAGTTATGCAATGAATTGAACCAAATTTTATTTATTTTGTTTTTGGCTATGGCAAGCAGGTCCTCCCTTAATTTGTAAAATTTCCGAACGAAAGGAGCGCTGTAGTAGCAATTTTAGTGCCATTTTCATTATTGTACCTTCCAAAAGTGTATGAAATTATGCATATAATTGAATGAAATTTTTTGTGTATGTTTTGAAATTTCGAAATATTCCGCCAAAAGGGAGCATTGCAATAGCGATTTTTGTATAATTTTCTTGATTTTTCGTAGTTCTATTGTACACCGGCGCCTCGTAAAGCAACGGGAACTTCGCATACTATGAAACCTATTATTCGCGAACAGATGATGTACAACAAAATAACGGAACACTATTGATTTTACTAAATATCATTATCGAAATTAACTCGTTTTTTACTCTCATTAATTGACTGAAACAGAAATGTAAGATGAAAGTCAAAGTTGGTCTAGTATTGAACTAATAATATTAAAGTATTAACAGTTTTAACTACGTCTTGAAATATTAAAGTGTATTACATAGAAGAAAGTTTGGAGCTTGGCACATCCAACTAGTTTTTATGTGCGTTCGTAATTATATAAATGCGTAGCACCTATATTCATCGTCTGGTCCGTTCGTCTGTCCGCATATAATAATGCAAAATCTACCCATCGGAATGGTTTGAAATCTAATATATACTAGTTTCGTAGCAACCCATTGTGTTGCTTTTGAATTGCCTGAGACAATCGATATTTTTGCGAAAAATGAAATCTTAACTTTATTGTAAATTTAGAAAGCCATTACAATATTAATTTTATTAAACACAATATTTCAAATAATAAGTTATATTTACAATTTAAGTCAAAAGCTTTCCCAATAAAAATGCACTTATATTATAACTTTCTTTGCCTAGAGCTTTTCGATCTTCCAAGATTTTGCTTCGAAATTAGGAGTTGGTAGCAATGATGTCATTTGGGTCATCTAATACAAAAATAAATTTGTATGGACGAATTTATTCAGATACATTTCATATTTATGAATTAAAATAAATATTTAGAGAATTATTTTTTTTCTCGCTAAAACATTTCATTTTTAATGTCCGCTTCTGAAATGTTTTATTAGCCATCTTAAGGGAATAGTTGAAAATCTACATTTCGACTTTAAATTAAATAAAAATAACGCACGATGTTTATTTATTTATTTATTTATTTATTTTTTTTTTTTTGACGTCAACAGAATTTATCTCAATATTCCAGTCGAGAGTCGAATTTGTGTTTCTAAAATAAACGGATTCCCGAAGCTTGAATATGTGTCAGTTTGTATTTCGTGAAATTTTCTTGAAAACTACAATAATGTTTTCACTATTTAGTCAAATAAACGTTAATTTCAATTTAAAAATGATTTCAAACAATGACACTTAATAATCCTTGTCATTTTCCCTTTTCTTTCTTTTATCCACAAAAATGGAGCAATTTTATTTTCCATCATTACAGAAATGTCATTAAAAATAACGTAAAAATTTTTATCTCGAAAACTAACCGAATTTTAAAATTCTACGACCACTTTTCACATCCTCGGACCCATGTGGATACCTGGCCTTAATTTGATCACCTAACATTTCATATTCTAGGAGGAACAGCTGTGAAATACAAACGGATAGTCACTTTTTAATATAATAGATTGATGAAGTTTTAATTTCGCTATAAAAATTAGTCAGGGACAAATGCTGAATTATTTATATTATTTTAACTTCAAATGGATTATTTCGTAATGGAGCCTGTACGCAATGGATATAGATTAAAACACATTATACTTGAAAATTATTTAAAAAGACATAATAAATAAATAAATTAAGATAAACTTTTCAAGCAAATTGCATTTAAAAGTAGATTTTTTTCCCTATATAACGGGTGTAGAAATTGAAGATGCGCGATGTTTAGAAATTCAAAAAATTGCAGTAGTAAAGATTGCAAAACCGACATTTAATCGTCAAGCGTTGCCATTCTCAAAATGACGTCAGCCTTACGCACAAACATATTTTTCCTTTATAATATAGATAGATTTTCAAACGTGAAGTATTCCGTTTGTCAGCTAAAACTTTGCATGTGAAAATGTATTCTTTTGGCTTGAGGTTCTAATTTCAGTACCGCGAAGTACAAATTCCAGAAACTGATGTCTTTTAGATGTATTCGTGCAAAAATATATAGTTTTATCAAAGAAAAGGATTGTTTCTTTTAAATATGGCACTTACTGAAGCATTACGCCAAGTGTCTCAATTTCGGTATCAGCCGAATGAAAATATATTGTGGCATTAGCTTTATGAGCGAAAATGTTTTTTAAATATTGACATCATTTTCTGTTCAGACTTAAAATAAAGTTATTTTTAATTGTAATGAGTAAATGGTATCATCAAGGATAAATAAACCTCAATATTTCTTTTTTTTCTGCAACAGTGGAAATAATACGATTGCTACCATTTTCATGAAATTTCAAAAAAAACTTTTCAAATTAAATTAAAAATATAAAAGTGGAAATATTTAGAAAAATAGCTAATGCGAGGACATCTACAAATGAACAGCTTTCATTTAAAAAAAAGAATTATTAGCAAAATTGGTACAGTAGAAAGTTCAGGGAAGATGTCTAAAAAAACTATCTTGTGTTTTCAATGCATAGATTATTTTTTCTCTTCTACATTAACAGTTGCCTAGCAACTCTATTTCATACAAATTATATTTAAAAGCACATATTTTTCCCAATTCGGCTCTAAAAATTTAAATTGTTCGATTACATATATGTTAAATACGTGCTTTTTTATACATTATTATTTTATTTATTTATTGATGAAGCTTTAATTTCATTGTAGAAAATTAGCGGGAGAGAAATTCTGAACTTTTTTTATGTGCAAATTGTTTATTAATATTTCGCAATGGAGCTGGCATAGTAAAATCATTTAATTGATAAATAAAAGCGAAATAAAGCCAAAACTCACTAGGTTTTATAACAGACGATATTCTTGACATAGCACGTATTTTAATTTCAATTGTTTTCTGTTTTTATGAGAAAATGGCAACAAAAAGATACAGCAATCTACTATTTTCATTTCCCCCCTTTAGTTTCAATATGAATTTCAACAGAAATGGAGTACTTCAGCTGCCACAATTACAAAAAAAGTAATAAAAACTACAAAAAAAAAAATAATATCTTAAAATTAAATTGAGATACAGATTTCAAACAAATTGCATTTAAAAGAGCATTTTTTTCTTTATACGGCGGTGTAAAAATTTAAAATGTGCGATGTTTAAAAGTATAAAAATTTGCACTAGAGAAAATTACAAAACCAAAATTTTATTTCAAATTTCAAAGTGTTGCCATTCGCAAAATGACGTATGCGTTACGCGCAGATATGTTTGTCCTTCATAATATAGATAGTCATTGCAGAATTTTGCCGTGTCATTTCAAATTTTATGACAATCTAATCAAAACTTTAAAAGATATTAATAAAAGTTTTCTTCATTGTATTAACTCCTATCATACGTAATTAATTCAATGATATCCCATGATAGGTAGTGATTCTAGGTTGCAAAGTGATGACGTCCTATTTAAGATGGAGTCATGTTATGTCCATATTACTGAATACAATATATATAATCGTAACAAATTTTGTATTCGTTCATTTTTTGCATAAGAGTGCAACAGCTATTGCACTAAGATCTGAATATTTATAAAAGTAGTTGTAGTTCGAACATTTGAAACGCTTGACGTACAATTTCCGACTTGTTTAATTTATATTTCTGTAAAATATTTTTTATGAAATTATTGTTGTCGCTTCAATAATATAAAGTTATTTCATTAAGAAAAACTTGAAAGATTCTCTGATTAAGTGCTGTCTACGTTGAATATAATTAATATATTTAATAACATTGACATAATATATTTTACATATAATACTTTTCTGCATAAAACCTGGTTATGTATAATTTAGTGGTTTTTTACCCGACTGAAAAGAAGGATTATGTTTTTCACGAATATCTGTGTATGTGGATTTCTTTATACCCTCGAAACATCCCAACGGCTGGATGGATTTTAATGAATGAGGTCTCTATCAATTCGTCTTAACGGCCCGGTGGTTATAGGCTAGGTTTTGTTTTTATAAACTCAAAATGGCGGTAGAGACGAAAAAAATTTACGCACCCTATTGAGTGGAATATCATTGGATAGGTCTTTCAAAATGAAGACGATGTTTCACTGACTATTTTACAGTCAGAAGCTCCGTTAAAATATTATGCAACCTGGAAGTTGTGTATGTAGGATCTATAGATTTACTGCAACTCTAACTATCTTAGACATCTATAGACCTCATCAAAACAGTGTTTCTAGATAGGAACTAACAATTAAACACAACTTAAAAGTCATCAATACAAGTAAATAAAAAAATAGGTAAGTAATATAAACAAGTAATATAAAAAAATATATTTTAAGTCTATTCCTACTTAGGTGAATAAGAGAATTTTTTTCTTCCATTTTTCTTTTCCTCTTGAGTGGCGCTTAAAATGCCTTGGTCAAGAAGATGGCTCTCTCGGTCTTAAAATACCTTGATCAAGAAGAGGGCTCTCCCGATTATTGAAAATTAATTAATTTAATTTAATTAATTAATTAATATTTAAAAAACTGGATTAACATCAAGTGTCATCCACTACAAATTTAAAAAAAATTATTTGAGCTTGATTGGATGAATAATAAGTATTTTATTAACGATGGAAAATTTGAACATGGAACATATATATAGCAAGAGTGTGAGCTAATCGTAGGAATTGAAAAAAAAAATAGTTTCACATTGATGAGAAATAATTAATTAGTTCGCTTTTTACGCAGTCGGGTTTTTTGATTTTTTAAATTTAATTTATTTATTGTATTTTATTAGCCACTATTATAATTAACTCCTGTCATATTTCTGGAACTTTTAGTATAAATGAGAACTATTTTTTTTCTAGAATCATTCTATGAAATATCCGAATGCATATAACAGTTACTTGACTGCGGAGTTCGAGCTTAGTCCAAAAACATTTTTAATCTTTTTCCACGATTGCGGCCAAAAGTTCCTTGGTGCGTTAAAATTTTTATTGATTTATAAGACATTCGGGACGCAAGCTTGAATGAATATGTGAATGAATTCCTATTAATTTAATTATTTTTGTAACAGTGCAACACCATTAAAATACACCTGCCGCAAAAGATTTTTCCCCGTAGAATATAATATAACGGAATCCTATTGAGTGCGTCTGTAAACGAACTGTAGATGCTACTCGTAACATATTTTGCAGCAACCATCTTTTAATGCACCTCAATAATGTATAAAAATTTAATTATATTTGAAATAGTGCAACACCATTGAAAAACAACGTAAACGATTTTTCCCACATAGAGTATAATGTAACCGAATTATTTTGAGTATATCTGTAAAGGAACTATAAATGCACAAGCTTCATTTTCACCATCGAACATTCCACATACTGTTAAAAATCTGCAGCAAACTATCCAGTAATTCGACCGCTTTTATAGGAAACGGTTACATAACCGTAATTTAACTTTATTCTGGCCATAATATTGTCAATAATATGGTTACTTGTGCTTAATAATATGGCCAAGTAACCATTATTGGGTGCGTTCGTAATTATATAAAGTACGTAGCACCTATAGTCGTCGTTCAGTTCGTTTATCTGTCCGTCTGTCCGCATATAACAGAGCAAAAACTACCAAACCGAATGGATTGAAATTTTAAATATATAATTGTTGCATAATTTTGTCAAATTCATTTCAAATTTTATGAAAATTGGATGTTTAGTTTAATTACAGGGACAGTCAAAAGTTTTTCCTTACATTACGGCCAATGGGAAAAATTATTGCAAGTGCATTTTAATGATGTTACAGCCTTTCGAACAGAATGAAATTGATATGCACTGATGAAGTGCCCTAAAATATGCATTCAGTACAATATGCTGTGCAAAAAATATTTATAAAACTAATTATAGTACGAACGCACCTCATTTGCCACGTTTGACGTGCAATTTCTAACTTGTTTTTAAAAACGGTCAAATTGCTGGACAGTTTGCTGCAGATTTTTAGCAGTGTAGTAAACCTCAATTACACGGCAATCCGAGTATAATTACGCAAGTTAGAGCTCGGACAGACAGACGGACAGATAAACCGAATTCATAAACCCTATTCAAATATACTGGAAAGTGTTAAAAACGAGTGAATTTTTTTTTTCGAAAAACTTTTATATCTACATTGAACATACGTTTTCTTTGTACCCAAATGAAAGTAAATGTTGCGCTCAAACTACAGGTCATTTCGAGCATTTTATTTTGCAACGTGATGGTAAATATTATATCATGTTCAATTTACTGTTGGTCCCCTACTTGCCCTCGTGACTAAATGTGAAAAACATGATGTCAAACATTCTCTTTACATACTTGAAGTTTTAGAAGAATTCGTCAAGATTGTTCTAGATATATTTGACACCTAATATCAAAAGTGCCCGAATAGTTTAAACCAGATATTGTACATTCTGTGTAAAAAGAACCTGTAATTTATCCTTTAAAAGGCACACATAAAAGATATAAAGACAAATTTCTTTTCTGTAATTTGGGTCAACATTACTGAGCTATAACGCGGAGATTGTCATCTGTGGCTTAGTGTGTTGAAAGCAGCTGTCCTCTTTTATTTCAGACCTTCTTTTAAATGCTCTGCGGTTGTTACGATGGATAAATTAGTTTAACAAAGAATTTGCCTCCACTTTAGTGTGTCAAACAAATTTTCATATGCCGAATTACTGAAACTGTTGCAGAAAATTTTTGGTGAATCATACATGTCAAAAACACAGACATTTTAACAGTATAAAGAATTTAAAGCCGAGAAGTAGCAGTTGATGTGCAACGTTCTGATCGACCTTTACGAACGACGCAAATATCGATAAAATCAAAAGGCTGGTAATAGATAATCGTCGTATCAGACAGAGAATTGGCTCAAGGGGTAATGATATCTTTAAAGAACCCGTAATTTATCCTTTAAAAGACACGCATAAAAGATATAAAGACAAATTTCTTTTCTGTAATTTGGGTCAACTGTACTGAGTTATAACGCGAAGCTTAAGCGTCATCTGTGGCTTAGTGTGTTGAACGCAGCTGTCCTCTTTTATTTTCAGACCTTCTTTTAAGTGCTCTGCGGTTGTTACGGTGGATAAATTAGTTTAACAAAGAATTTGCCTCCACGTTAGTGTGTCAAACAAATTTTCATATGCCGAATTACTGAAACTGTTGCCGAAAACTTTTGGTGAACCATGCATGTCAAAAACACAGACATTTTAACGGTATAAAGAATTTAAAGCCGAGAAGTAGCAGTTGATTTGCAACGTTCTGATCGACCTTTACGAACGACGCAAATATCGATAAAATCAAAAGGCTGGTAATAGATAATTGTCGTATCAGACAGAGAATTGGCTCAAGAGGTAATGATATCTTTAAAGAACCCGTAATTTATCCTTTAAAAGACACGCATAAAAGATATAAAGACAAATTTCTTTTCTGTAATTTGGGTCAACTGTACTGAGTTATAACGCGAAGCTTAAGCGTCATCTGTGGCTTAGTGTGTTGAACGCAGCTGTCCTCTTTTATTTTCAGACCTTCTTTTAAGTGCTCTGCGGTTGTTACGGTGGATAAATTAGTTTAACAAAGAATTTGCCTCCACGTTAGTGTGTCAAACAAATTTTCATATGCCGAATTACTGAAACTGTTGCTGAAACTGTTGCCGAAAACTTTTGGTGAATCATGCATGTCAAAAACACAGACATTTTAACGGTATAAAGAATTTAAAGCCGAGAAGTAGCAGTTGATTTGCAACGTTCTGATCGACCTTTACGAACGACGCAAATATCGATAAAATCAAAAGGCTGGTAATAGATAATCGTCGTATCAGACAGAGAATTGGCTCAAGGGGTAATGATATCTTTAAAGAACCCGTAATTTATCCTTTAAAAGACACGCATAAAAGATATAAAGACAAATTTCTTTTCTGTAATTTGAGTCAACTGTACTGAGTTATAACGCGAAGCTTAAGCGTCATCTGTGGCTTAGTGTGTTGAAAGCAGCTGTCCTCTTTTATTTTCAGACCTTCTTTTAAGTGCTCTGCGGTTGTTACTATGGATAAATTAGTTTAACAAAGAATTTGCCTCCACTTTAGTGTGTCAAACAAATTTTCATATGCCGAATTACTGAAACTGTTGCCGAAAACTTTTGGTAAATCATGCATGTCAAAAACACAGACATTTTAACGGTATAAAGAATTTAAAGCCGAGAAGTAGCAGTTGATTTGCAACATTCTGATCGACCTTTACGATCGACGCAAATATCGATAAAATCAAAAGGCTGGTAATAGATAATCGTCGTATCAGACAGAGAATTGGCTCAAGAGGTAATGATATCTTTTAAGTTCGCTCATAAATTTATGACTAATGTTTTGGGAATGAAATGCGTTGCCGCACGACTGGTACCGAAAAATCTTAATTTTGTTAGCGAAGATCCGTTCTTGAAAGTTGCTGCGATTTACAGTTAAATACGTTCTCGAAAGTTACTGTCATTTAACAGTCTAAATAGATAACGGTACGTACTGTAATATTACAGGAAATACAGGAATCTATACTGCCAAACTTTTCCCGTAACCTAAATCTGATATTTTTACCAGCGCGGTCTCTTAAACTGGTTGCCGCAACTTATATAATGTATGGAGTTAAAAATTCTTCTGACGGCATATTCTAGATAAGGGTTCGGAAATGCTAAAAAAATGATTTTTTTGAAAACTTCACGCGAAAAACTCTCCATAATTAAAAAAAAACTCTATAAGACTTAATGATACATTGTTCATACGATATGATACAATGTTGCGAGAAAGTATCATTTTACTTACGCTGATAGAATAAGATCATTACAAAAGATAATTGTAAATAATTACATTACCGTATGTTGAAAAAAACCTTTCTTCTTTTCTAACGAATTATATAACCATTATCGTAGGATAAATATATGTTCTTCAAAAGACGATAAAAGCAATTTATCAAGATCAACATTACGAAGAGTTTCCTTTTGTCTAGAAATGATTGAAAGAAAAATATGATAATAATAATATAAAGGCGCCTTGTACAGTCGTGGTAAAAAAAAAAAAAAAAAAGTAAACACACCCTACTAACTCCTCAACAAATTATCGTAGAAGAAAGTTACTGGTACCGAACGATTGGAAATAAAGTCTACTAAAATGATGTATATAAAATTTGCTTAGGGGTCATCTACGTATTAAAACGATCCATAACTTCGTTTTTTTCAATAGCAGTACACCATTCTGACAGCATAAATGAACTCTACACCCTTAAATTAACATAAAAACAATTTTTTATGCAATTCGTACCATAGGTTTCCGAAAAATTAATTATTATAAAACGAGCATATTTTAAGGACTGTATCCAAATTGAAGTTCCGTACTCGATTGTTAAGTGAGAGAGCCCCCTTCTTGATCAAGGTATCTTAAACGCCACTCAAGGAGTCAATGAAACCTGTTTGATTACGGGACAGCAGAATAAATTTCAAAATATCTACTCACTTCTATCATAGACGGCCCCTTAAACAATCATTTTACTGTTTTTAAGCATATTTTGAAAACTACTTGGAAGAAAAATGTGAAATTTTGGATTTCCATAAAGCAGGACTTAATAAATCTAAATCCATAAAAAAAAAATATAGGTTGCAATTCATAATTTTTTCGAATATTAATTTCATAATTCATATCATAAAATTATAAGAATTGCAAATTCAGCATATTTATGTTTGGGTATATTAGTATTATTGCTACAAAAAAAAATTAGCACATTAGGAATATAATTTAAGGAGATATAAATAAAAATATGAAAATGTAATTTAACATTAGAAGCACTAAAATTTGAATGTTTATAATTCAAAAACTTGCCAATCAAATGACTTGAAATTTGGTGTCTAGGCATAGTTGGAACCGAAGATTTAAAATATCTCGTTAAAATTGGCTATTGCCATTTAAAAAAATTAAGTTTGGATTCGTTTTAACATGTAGATTGCCCCCTAAGAAAATTTATATACATCATTTAAAAGTAGACTTTATTTCCAATCGTTCGGTACCATTAACTTTAGTCTACGATAATTTGTTGAGGAGTTAGTAGGGGTGTTTACTTTTTTCCACGACTGTACCTTTTAAGCGCGACAAAAATCAAGAAAAAAATTCAAAGATTGATTTAGTGTCTCTTCAAAACCTTTTTTTGTATATAAACATGAAATTTTGACAATTAATTAAACAGATTGTGCTTTTTAATATAACATCATTAAAAATTGACTAGTCTTCTACAGAATTTGTGCACTGTTGAAATTAAAATAACTCTTTTTTCACTCTATAAGTCATTGCGCGTATAATATCTTGGGAACATATGCAAGGATTTCTACGAAATTGGATATATTTAATAAGCACATAAGTATTTTTAAAATGATCTACTTTTAAATATTTACGGAGATAAGATTTTTAGTTATAACTATTTTTATTCATTAAAAAATGTAAAAATGTAATTTTTTTTTTTTAGAAAAATATCTTTTTTTCATGGTTAATGAAACAGTTTTGACCTAAGAGTAGATCATTATAAAAATGCATATGTCCTTATTATATGGATCAAATTTCACAACACTCCATGTATATGTTCTCAAGATATCATGTGCGCAATGACTGACGAAGTAAAAAAAAAAAAAGAGCTATTTTAATTTCAACAATACACAAATTCTGTGAAAAATTAGTCATTTCTAATGGCAGTATATTAAAAAGAATAATCTGTTTAATTAATAGTCCAAATTTCATATTTATACATAAAAAGATTTTGGAGATACACTGATTCAAACAATTGTTGACTTTCGACTCGTTTAAAAAGGTAAAAGACATCTTAAAGGAATTTATATATATATAGGGTAAATGCACCAGTAGTCGCCCCCCCCCCCGGTAGTCGGCCACTTTGAGATAAAATATGTTATGAATAGCTTATTGTTAGTTTCAAATGAAATACTACAATCCCCCTATATGCAGCCCTCCTTTATACGTCATAAGCCATCAGCAAAGAGTTGTGGGTATTTTTATTGCATTAGTAATCAGCCATTTTTTATTTGGTTACGATCAAATAACCGTTTTTGCTATTTTTTCGTTAACCAATGGCAAAACTTTTAAAAGACTAGTATTAATTTCTTTTTTATTATTTTCTAAAATTATAAGACTCTACTATTAAAAAGTTTAATAAACTAATGATTTCAGTGTCAACATTAAATAAGAGTGTTTGTATTAACTAATTTCAATGTGGCCGATTATTGGATATTATATTTACTTACATGTTCAATAATTGGCCACCACGGATGACTCATAGCTAAAAGGCCATTTCACTTTTTTAAGTCTATTTTTAATAATATGATTTTTTTCGTAATTTCATTTTCGAAATTTGAGATTTATATAACTTTTTACTTGCATTTTATTTTATGCACGCTATATATATAAGGTGTCTCCAGGGGTAATAACTCCACGTTAAGGTAATACCAATTTTTACGGTTTAGTTTAAGTTTTTTTTTTTCCAAACAAATATAGGATTTGATACAGCAACTTATTGATTATGTATACAAGAAAGACTATTTTAGCAGATATCTATTCATAAAATGTAGTGGCGTGATTTCTTGACCAATACTATTAGGCGTTATTACCCACCTGTTGTGTAATAACACCATGCAAAAAAACCCTATAAAATAAGATGAAATAACAGTATATAAATTGTCCAATTCTAAAGATACAATCCCTACACCTTTAGAAATTTACAAATTGTTTTTACTTACCATTAATTACGATATCAGGATGCAGTAATAATCATATGATATTTTATTCTTCTAACATGAAAAAATTAGCAGTATTTAGGACGTACAAATTTCTCTTTATCTTTTTTAGTTTTCAACAATCACAATAATGGTCTCTCGTGTATAAAATAAAAATAAATAAATAAATCATGTAGTTCTGCCACTGAAAAGAATCAACCGGTGTAATAACACAAGTGGATGGCGTTATAACCCCGGTATGCATTTTCCGCAGTATAGTTTAAACTACAAGCTACCTCGCGAATACATCCAAAATCTCACACAACATTTTGAAAGTACATGAAATACACTACAAATTTGTGTATCTAGACGCACCTACGACCGATATATTAGTGGAATAAAACGCAAAATGTATTTTTGCGAGATGTGTCACTTTTCTTACGGGTGAGCGATATAGTCTTCACATCACAAAACTTAGCAAATTTTCGATTGGGCGTTGACTCTTACGGGCTTATTCCAGCGATAAGGTCTATAAATGTAACAAATTAACTTTTAGCTGTTGTTTGTGATTCAGATGACTCAGAGACTTTGAGCGCAGAAGCCGAAGTGCCATTTTTCCGGATTCCTGCATAACTAATACACCTAGTATTAGCACTTGGCGTTATTACCGACCCTGGCGCTTATATTCCAGGACACCTGATATAAAATGCAAATGGGAATTTCGTTCCGGCCGCTTATAACTTTAGTTTTGCTGAATAGATTTCGATGGAACTTACAATATTAGTTAGATAATTTTTCAGGAAAAGTTTTCATTTATTATATATCATTCTACGTTGCTTTGTTATATCATCACGGGGGGAAAGTTCTATAATCAGGTGAACTCGGTTATGAAGTATTAGCATTTTTAAAAAAACACTGGATGATTTTAAGGAGATTTCATTGTTAATTAGATAATGCTTTAAAGATGTTTTAGTATATTGCATTATATCGTTCTACTGTTATTTACCAATCCTACTGTAAATGATCAACTCAATTATTGTTCAATAATTTTTATCAGCGAAAATTTTGTCTGACAAATTAAACATATAATAGTGCAATGATATTCGTATATATTACTTCAATTCGCAATGACATTTCAGCCAAAGGTACATTTTTCTTTAAAATTTGTAATGAGGGCGATAGAAATTATGTAAACTGTGAACTTAACCTTCTATTTACAAGGTTAAATTCACCGATATATTTCGTTTGGAAAAATCGACCAGCATGAAGCCTTCTAATGTTCTAAGTGTTATAAAGAAGACACGTTTGTTTGTTTCTTTTGTAAGAGGAAATCTTTGGAACTGCTGAATCACTTTTTAACCCCTTAACGCTCGAATTAAATTATGGTTTAAAAATTCAAATTGCTTATTGGCACCACTTTTATGAAAAAGAAATATTCACCTTATTTAATGACAGGTAAAACGATGCTAAAATATAGCCAATTTCACTATTTTACAAAACTGGTGGTAATCAAACAATTTGAGTAAAAGACACAGCCCGTGAATATGAGAAAATTAATTAGAAAAATGAGAGAAAATTAAGGGGTTAACGTAAAAGTTAAAAAATGATGGTGACAGTCTCTGCAGAAGCAAAACACGTTCTAAAATATCGCTTTTTTGTAATACTGAGGGTGTTACATATTTAAAACTTAACATGGTGATTTTTAAAGAAATAAATGCCCACTCAAAATTGTTTCTGAAAAAAGCGAAATATGAAAAGCTGAAATGAGAAAAAAATATTCTAAAAACGTTGAAAATTGTGAATAACATCAAAATATTAAGGACAAAGACTTGAAATATTAAATAACACTTATTTATAAAACGTGAATGTTTGCGCATAATAGTCGCATAAATTTGAAATTTAAAAAATAAATTAATCAAAAAACTTTATACTTGTTAGGGATAGAAGTAAAAGTACGTAATTTAATCTTTAACAGATGTTACAGGTCTCTCAGACCGCGGCTGTTTTCAATTTTTATAATTTAACTTGCAATTTTCAGTTTAACTACAAACACTACTGACATTTGTTCCGTTTGGAACTTTAGTACTATCACCAGAAACTTTTGAATAGGTGAAATTTAATTATAATAGCACTGTACAAAAAGTTTAGTAGTACAAAAACACCATACTATGAGTTAATAGCGTCTTTTATTCATCTTTCGATGGAGCGGCCTCACAGACCGCTTCACACTAGTTGTGTGACAATTTCTGTGACATCAGTTAAAGGTTAAATAATGGATTGAAACTCGACATTGCTGTTGCTTATTCGCACTGAACAGGTTTTTTCAATATGGAAAATTTAAAGTGTGAAATATGCTGAAAGCATACTTAAAACGATGATTTATTTGGGAATTGCGACGTCCTATTGCTAGAAACTTCAAATTTCACATGGGTTTTACTTTTAAGACATAAATGCTCTCAGAAAATAGGTTATAAGAAATTCGAAATTTTAAGGGGTGAAATATTTTTCACAATCATCTAATGGGTTATTAGGATGAAATTTCAACAAATTGCGTTTTAATTAATAATATTTAAACTTTCTGCTGAAATACAACTTCTTCCTAATTTTAATAGGCACATAAATATAATTTCTCCCTAATGTTAATAAGCACACAAATATCATATGAAATATTTCAATAACCACAAAGCCACGAATTGTGATAACTTTTCAATAATATAAAATAAAACTTATCTGGTTGATTAACTCAATAGTCAGCAATAATATTACAGTGACCTCTCACTTATGCGCATCTCAGTTATACGCGAATTTCGTAAGGTCCCGTCAGGAGGAATAGGGAAATAATGCTATACATCTCTCACTTATAAGCGGAACTTTGAATTGTCTTTCTCAGTTATACGCGAAAATAAAACGCAATTCACAAACTATGAATTACATTCGAAAGTTTTTTTTTATCTATAAAAATTTTTCTGCAGGTGTCAAGGTCAAAATACCGTTCCGCGGCCCCTGAAAGGGTGGATAGGTTGTTACAATTAGACATTTCACCCTCTCCCCTCAGTTCTAATGGTTTCTTCTTTTCTTTTTTTAGGTGCGTTCGTAATTATATAAATACGTAGCACCTATAGTCGTCGTTCAGTCCGTCCGTCTGTCCGTCCGTCTGTTTGTCCGCATATAACAGAGCAAAAACTACCCAACCGAATGGTCTGAAATTTGAAATATAAGATTGTTGCAAAATTTTGTCGAGCCATTTCAAATTTTATGAAAATCGATTGTATAGTTTAATTACAGGGACAGTCAAAAGTTTTTCCTTACATTACGGCCAATGGGAAAAATTATTGCAAGTGCATTTTAGTGATGTTACAGCCTTCCGAATGGTCTGAAATTTTAAAGATATAATTGTTGCAAAATTTTGTCGAGCCATTTCAAATTTTAGGAAAATCGGATGTATAGTTTAATTACAGGGACAGTCAAAAGTGTTCGGGGAATGGGAAAAAAATTATTGGGAGTGCATTTTAATGATGTTAAAGACTATGTACTTTATGAAGTGCAAAAAATTATACATTCAGTACAATATGGGGTGCAAAAAATAATTATAAAACTTGTTATAGTACGAACGCACCTCATTTGCCACGTTTGACGAGGAATTTCCAACTTGTTCTCTTTTATTTTTATGAATCTACTCGCGTGTTTCTTTCCGTCTTTGCTATTACGGTAGCACCTGGATTTTATTTTTGTTTTCTTTGTGCAATAAAAATGAGTAAAAGAAAGTTAACAATATCGTTCAAAATGGAGGTTATACGAGTAGCAGAAAATGATCCTAAACTGTCAAAAATAAGTTTAGCTCGAAAATTCGATTTGCCAGAATCAACGCTCAGAGGGATTTTAAAGAACAAGGACTCGATCAAAAAAATGAACAATGAGTATTCTACACAAGCGAAGAAACGAACAAGAATTCAGAAAGGAAAATTTGAGATTTTAGAAACCACTTTAATTCAGTGGTTTAGAGAAATGAGAGCTACTAATTTACCCATTAGTGGTGAGTTATTCAAAGAAAAGGCACTCACTTTGTCAACAAAATTGGGAATCGAAACTTTTTCTGCTTCTTCGGGATGGCTAGAAAAACTTAAGAAAAGACACGGTTTAACAAATCATTGCCTGAGTGGTGAAAGCGCAGCTGTTTCAGATTCAACTGTTAATGAATGGATTGCAGATCTTCCAAATTTAATTCAAAACTTTGATGTTAAGAATATTTTTAACTGCGACGAAACAGGTTTATTTTACCTTCTTTTACCAAACAAAATGCTGGATTAAATGGGAGAAACATTTTATGGGAGATGTCATGGTGGTAAACACAGCAAAGAAAGCGCGACTGTGCTTTTATGTTGCAATGCTGACGGATCAGAAAAGTTACCGCAAATAGTGATTGGTAAATCGAAGAAACCACAGTCTTTAAAAAATGTGAAGAAATTGACATGTTCTTATGCATGTAGCATCAAAGCCTTGATGACATCAAAAATTTTTTTAGACTTTTTGAAAGAATTTGATACGAAGATGGCAAAAAAAGAAAGAAACGTTCTGCTATTTATGGACCAGTGTCCCGCCCATCCTCCAGATCTCCCATTGCTGACACATACACGAGTTATATTTTTCCCTGCAAATTGTACTAGCAGACTTCAGCTATTAGATCTCGGTATAATAAGGTCAGTTAAAGCGCAATATAGGAAAGATTTGGTGAGAAGAATGTTCATATCACTAGAGCAGAAAAGGGAATTCAAGAAAATTTCGATTCTGGATGCTATGCATATGTTGGTTTCCTCTTGGAATAATGTAACAGCCACAACAATATCTAACTGCTTTAGAAAAGCGGGTTTTTTTAAATTCAAATGATATTAAAATTATTCCATTACAGGAAAATGAAAACGACAGCAATGATTTTAACGTAGACGTGGAAGAATGGAACAGCATAAGCCAAGATTCTCCTTCTTTTCAAGATTTCGTCAATGTTGATGAAAACTTAACATCAACGGCAATAAGAGATATTGAAACTGTTTTTGATGACGTGAATGCTGAAAAAGAAGTAGAAGAGGATGATAGTGATGAAACTGATACTGTGATTGTCCCATCTTATGCTGCTGCTTTAGGAGCCCTGGACACTTTGAGATGTTACCTTCAAAATGCTGATGTAGCATCAAATACAATGACGCACTTTAATGCATTAGAAAACTTCGTTATACAATCACGACCTAAGCAAATACAAACGACCATTGATGACTTCTTTAAAGAGGACTAATTAGCATTTTTTTTCTTTTGTAAGTACTCTATCTCTTTCTACGTAAAATTAAATTTTACGTTTATTGTATTTTTTTAAACTAATTTTTATAGTGAAAGTGTAAGAATTTTTTTTTTAAAGTACGATATACTAATATTAAACCTTTTTTATTTTATAAAATGTTATTAATCATAATTCTTATATTGCAAAATGCTTTTTTCCCCATAATGTGTATAAAGAAATACTACATCAACATTCTCTCAGTTATGCGCGGCTCTCAGTTATGCGCGATTTTAAATCAATTCCTTCAAACGCGTATAAGTGAGAGTTCATTGTAATTAGAGAGGCTAACTATTGGGTTTTAAAATCCCATCTTCTGCTTCTATAGAACTTAAATTTTAAAATATGAAGCTAACATTGTTCATTTTCAAAGGAACTGGTACTTTAAAATATGCATTACACAGAATATCAATAACCGATGTCTATGACATGTTAAAATTTCACATCGAAACTCGATCTGTTAGTACTGCCAAAATGACGAATTGACGCCTTATTCTGATCGTATTGTATCAAGATATCACGAAGCGGATAGTAATATTTTTACTGTACTAATCTAAATATGCAACATATTAAAATTTCATTCCGAAATTCGATGACGCGATAGTACAACTAAAAGGAAGAATTGGCTCCCATTTTTCTCATATCTTATAGAGATATCACGAAACAGACTGAAGCATTTATATTATACAAATCCGTAACTTTAATCTTTAACATTTTATGATCAAAATTTAAAACGAAATAATACACACAAAATAATGTGTTGGTGACCCGTTATGCTTGTATAGTACTCAGATACCAGGAACAGACTGAAATATTTAAATCGTGTTAATCGAAAGAGACATATTAAAATTTCATCTCGAAATTCGATGATCAGTATATACCGCCAAAATAAGAATTGGCGCCTCATTCTGCTCATATCGTTCAAAGATATTACGAGGTAGACTGTAATATTTGTAATGTACTATTCGAGATATGCAACTTATTAAAATTACATTTCGAAACTCGATGACGAGATAGTACCTCGAAAATGAAGAATAGGCGCCGCGTTCTGATCATATCTAACCAGGAAATCCCAAGACAAACTGAAATATTTGCATTGTACTAGTCGAGATATGCAAAATATTAAAATTTCATCCCAAAAATCTATGACATGATAGTAACGCTAAAATGACGATTTGGCGCTCCCTGATGCTAATATCATATCAAGATATGCATCGACAGATCAGTCATTTATGTTTTGTTAATATTCTTGTCCTACACCATAATTTCATTTTGAAACAAGATGACGTAATAATTTTTTCTCTTACCCCCACTTAGTCAATGATGGCTGAACATAAAATTCGAAAGGCCGACTACCAGATAATTTGGTAATTTTAACTTTATTTTCCATGAAACAAGAATGAAAAATGATGCATCAAGAATAGGTTACAAAAGCACTTCCCATGACTTGCAGAATTCTTTAACGAAATTTAGCTGCTTAGTACTGTAAAAAAAAGTAAACATTTTAGAAAAGGCATAATACTTTTGAAAACCAGATTACGGTTCCTAACCGGAAAAGTAGTTCAATTCTTTTGTGCAGTCCCGTATTTAATCTAAAGATGTGTATATTATTCTTTACATAGTATGATAAACTTAGCATAGTAAGAAAATGCATAACAGATTGAAAATTCACCTTCAGCAATTTCTACCACTATACGGAAACATACTTGAATTATTTTGTACAGCCCTGTGTATGACCAACAGATTTTTATATGCCGCATATATTAAGCTAAAATTTAATTCAGGTTAAACGTGGTTAAAACTACTAAAATCATACTTCTGCACATTATTATCACTGGGAGGTCATGTATTCAGTTCGTTGCGTGGCTCTGTGTATGATTTTATTTATGTTATATAAACAACTCTTAGTATACTAAATATATTTCAGCTTGAAAGAGCATAACTCAATAAAAAAACCTCTTTTTAAGCCATTCACGTTGATACTACGCAAAGCTTACAAACTCTTTTGTGTAGCCTTGTATAGGATCTATATCAGTTATACACACCGCATACTAAGCAAAGATTTAATTAAACTTAAAAATGCATGTCATAAACGAAATCACACTTTCAGCAATTATCGCTAAAAGAAAAATACAGTACTATATCCGAATTTTTTGCGTATCCCTGTGTATGAACGATAAATGCTATGCATATCATGTTATACAAGACATACATTGTTGTAAGCCTCAGTAATGTAGTATATAAATTTCATTATATTTGATATTGTCTAACAGAACTAAAATACGCTGCAAACAGTTTTTCCAATGACACTATTATGTAAAGGAATTCTTTTGCGGGGCCCTATAAATGAACAATATATACTTTGGTCCACATATTATCCAGAATGCATAGTTTAGTGCACTTCATAAATGCATATCAATTTCATTATGTTTGAAATGACCACCACCGTTAAAATAAACTCGAAGCAATTTTTTAGCATTGAGCGTAATGCATCGGAATACTTTTGACTGTCCCTGTAGATGAACTATAAATTCTACACACTTTAATTTCAATAGCGATCGTGCTATTGTTAACGTCAATAACATACAAAAAATTCATGGAGATTCGAGTATATTTACGAGTGTTAGAGCTCGGACAGAGTGGAGAAAATCCAAATTCACAAACACTTTAAAATTATGTTGGAAAGTGTTAAAAACTATTACAATATTTTTAATTATTACTGAAACATTATAAGAAAAACATATATTAACGAATTTTATCGTTAAAATGTTGTTCTGTTCATAAAAATTATACTTTAAGTTATTTACAATAACAAAGCATTTAAGTGGCCGACAACTGGTCCAGTGATGGCCGAACACCAGAATTGAGTGGCCGACTACTAGCGATTTTGCTACTTTTAAGTTTAACTTTTTATAAATAAAAACTGTAATCAGTTTTTTTAAAGAAAATTGCTGAAACAGTAAAAGAAAAGTATACATTAACATATGTCACTGTTAAAAATGTTGTATTGCTTTTTAAAATTCCGCTTTGAGCTATATACACTGGCCTCCAAAAATTAAGGTACAGGGACTGGATGTTTTCGATTGCACACTTTTTGTCGAATATCTACCAAAATTATTGGCGAATTGTTCTTGAACTTCTTGGGATGTAAAGAATATGTTTGATTTCATATTTCTCGGTGAATATTTAATCGGGGGGACAATTAGGGGTCTAATAATAAATTTAATAATAACATAATATTTGCGATCACCTGTGTAACGGAAAATTCTGAAAATGGTTTGGCACTGTGTTAAATAACTATTTGGGTCCTGTTCAACTTGTGAGTGCATTTGTGTAAGCATAGCACTCATATTCGTGAAGATTTTTTGTGTCTGTGAAAAATTCAAAAATTTTTTGCTTATAGTATACAGAGTTTTCAACCAAATTAACACAACTTTCCAAAAACTTGCCAAAGAACAGTAGCAACAGTATACTGCAATTAAAATATGAATATATTGAATATTTGATGAGATATGGGCATTTTTAAGAGATTATGTTTAACTGTGCATGCGGGGAAGATTTCAAAATTTTATTTCATAATTTGATAGCCAGTATTTTGAGGTAACTTCTATTAAAAGACAAGTCAAATATCGCGAAAATTCACAAAGATAGGGTCGATATGGTGAGTTCCTTCTTAAAAATAGCTTTATTATAAGGGATTTTCCACAACTTTTCAATCAGCTCACTATATCTTCCTAAGTTTTCACAACATTTGACTGGACTTTTTATAGAATTTGCCCCAAAATACTGACTACCAAATTATGAAATAAAAATTTTGAAATTTTCCGCGCATGCGCAGTTAAAAATTATCTCATAAAAATGCCCATATTTCTTCAAATATTCAATATATTCATGTGTTAATTGCAGTATACTGTTGCTACTATTCTTTGGCAAGTTTTCGGAAAGTTGTGTTAAATTTGGTTGAAAACTCTGTATGTTATAAGTAAAGAAATTTTGAATTTTTCACAGACACAGTAACACCGTCACGAATATGAGTGCTATGCTTACACAAATGCACACAAACGTTGAACAAAACCCAAATAGTCATTTAACACAGTGACAAACCATTTCCAGCATTTTCTGTTACATAGGTGATCGGAAATATTATTTTATTATTAAATTTATTATTAGCCCCCTAATTATCCTCCCGACTATATCTTCACCAAGAAATATGAAATAAAACATGTTCTTTTCATCCTAGAAGTTCAAGAACAATTCGCCAATAATTTTTGCAGATATTCGACTTGCACTCGAAAGCATCCAGTCCCTGTACCTTAACTTTTGGATGCCAGTATACTAAAAGAAAGAGTTAAAGTGGCCGACTATTGGTGCTTTTACCCTATAAAACGACACAAACCGGTAATGGTTTTTTGTTTTAATTTTTGATAATTGACTTTTATTTATTTTTTAGCGTTAAATTTGAAAATGACCTTCATTTTTAACTATCACGTCAGGATCCTTTGCACATCGTACATTTCAAAGATAAAAAAAAAAAAAAAATAGCGAAAATCTGGTACTATAAAATCGATGTGGTGGTTCTGTTTTTTTAACTTTTGATAATTGATTTTTACGCATTTTTAAGCGCTGAATCCGAAAATAACCTTCATTTTTAACCATCACGTCAGGATTCTTTGGAAAGCATAAATTTCAAAGATAAAAAAGTCAAAAAATAGTGACAATCTGGTACTACGATATAGATGTTATGTTTGTGTTTTTTAACTTTTGATAATTGATTTTTATGTATTTTTAGCGCTCCAGACTCCTCATTTCAACTTTTGCAGCAATTTAAGTTCGGCGAGCAGTATGGAGTCTGGAATTGTCATGCAGGAAGATAACACCACCACTCTGCTTACCGGGGCATTTGCTTCACGTAATCGTCTCAAAGTAGCTTGAGCAAGACCACATTTCTACGTCTTTCAATTTCAAATGCTCCCACGCGTCTGCGAACTTACACTACCTACCCGCACAACCGCTGTATGATAACTAGCGCCATCTGTTTCCACTCTGCGGAAAAAATTAGTTTTAACTTACAACCAACAATTACTTTTCAAATACTGCTTGAAACCTTTTTCTTTGTCAACCCTCGTATGTACAATAAAAAGATGCTAATACAAAGCTTTTCAAAATAATTATTTAATTTATTCATTACTCGCAAAAGACTACGGACGAGAGCAGAGGATAATTTTCTTTTCTTTCTCGTACGTAATACAAGTAGTATGTACAGTATGTTTTCTCTGTGCATCTTGTTCCATTCTATCTTCCCCGTATGTCCAATTCTACTCCTACAATGTTGAAATTTCACAAGAATTTTCAAACAACTTCAGTTGAAAATAAATTAAGGCAATTTTAAGACCGTTTTCTCATACGTTTTCAAAGCAAAATTCTACTCAAAAATTCTGAAATTTTTTTTAATTAAAATTAACTAGTGTGAACAATATACCACCGTACTTCAAAGAGTACGACCCTTTAGAAACAAAGTTTTGGAAATTAACATACAAAATTATAATCTTAAAGAATTATAAATGTTAACAACCGTTTTTCTGTTGTGAAACTTTTATCAATCAAGCTTACCGAATGGGATAAAATGGCATGTCCATTGCATTTTTACTTCTATTTTCTATAGATGAAAATATTTTAATCGAAACTTTTTTCGACTTCTATTTTTCGACGGATTTATATGTTCTAAGGGTGAGAAATCCCGAAAAACATGTTTATACAAATTATCTGTCTGTCTGTCCATATGTCCGTGTGTCTTCTTTGTACCATTGAAACGTGTATGAAGTTATGCATAGATCTGAACAAAAACTTTTGTGTATGTTTTAAGCTATGGCCAGCTGGTCCTTTTTGAATTTGCAAATATTCCGGAAGGGAGAGGGGACTGTGATACCGATTTTTGTGCCATTTTCATCATTGTACCATCTAAAAGTGTATGAAGTTATGCGCAGAATTGAAAAAAATATGTTTGGTTTATGGATAGTAGGTCAACAATGGTGACAATCCGCCGGAAGTGGGCGCTGTAATACTCTCGATTTTTTATAGTTCTATTGTACATTGGTTGTTTATGCAGCGATCGGCAATTAGCATCCAGCTAACCCGGCGATTCTCAAGCAGCTGATGTACAACATAATAAGGAAAAATATTGATTTTATTACATATAATGATTGAGGTTAACTCGTTTTTACACCAGTTAGTAAAATTAAGCAGAAACTTAAGATGAAAATCAAAGTTGGTGTACTATTGATGTAATAACACTGAAGTATTAACATGCGTAACAACTTTTTGAAATATTAACATATGTATGAGAAAGAAGAAAGTTTTGTGATTGGCGTATACAACTAGTTAATAATTATTTAGGACCCCACCACACCCCCCAAAAAAGGGAAATTACAAAATAAACGAACAATTCTAAATTGTCTTTTTTATTTTACTCTTAAAAAAAGAAATCTTTCAAATAAGTCTTTCACCTGTAAAAGGAATTGTGCATATAACGCAAAATCAAATTTTTAAAGATAAAAATATTTATCTGACTTTTTTTTTAATTAATAGTTATGAATATTTCATTTGGCAGAATTATATTTCTTTAATATGTTTTGTTTTCAAACTCCAAAATTCCTCTCAATTTTTTTTTTTTTTTATCTTCTCATTAAAAACAGATTTAAAACATTTTCGTGATTATTAAAAATTTCAAACTTATTTACATTTCCAATTTAGAAATGAAAAATAAAAAATGTCATTTTTTTCACAAGACTTACCATTTAAAAAAAAAATAACTCTTTTGTATATTTTAATATTATTTCAAGAGGTATAAAATTCTTATTGTCTGTTTTTAACCTAATAAGCAATATTTCGTTTATTACAGGTGTTGTTTTCCAAAAATATTGTTTTTTTTTATCATTATTATTTATTTCAAGAATATTTGTTTTATTTTTAAATATATGAAATAAAAAAATCTAAATGGCAAATCTTGAGTTGAACTTAAATATATAGAAGAAAAAAACAAATGAAGAAAATCACAATAAAGCCGTAAGAATGCTTTGGAGGCACAAGGTAAACAAACGTACTAAACATGTACTGTGTTTGACAATACAAATTTTTCAAATCAGCTGTTTCTACAATTCATTTTTTACGAGCTTTTACCGTATCCTACAATAAAATGTATACTGCATAAAAATAATTAAAAAGAGAATAAGCTGGGAAATATCCTGCTGTTTCGGTCTCTAGTACCTTTTTAGTGCAATATAGCCATGACTGGCCATTATGGTACAATGATCTCGTCTCTCACGTAGTTAAAAAAGAAATAGGATTCTAAAAAAAGATTTGTTCTTGGATTTGCTCCTAGTTTTGGAATTATAGGAGACTCCCAAATAACTTATATACGCACATTTCCATGAGCACTTGTCGTGTAAGTCATATGCTACGATTTTTGACTACCTGTACTTTACAACGGAAAAATGCAACTTATTTTATAGGAGATATCTCATTAATTGAAAAGGCGAAAGAAACTTTTCGAAAATAATGGTGGCCAACAAGCATAGGACTTACACTACAAAAACTCATGGAACTACCTATACCATTGTTTTACCATTACAAAAATGTAGTATCCCAAAAACCTTTTTTGCGATACCTGAGCCCCTGTAAAGTAAACGTTGTCCCTGATTATACCAAATCGGCCAAAGATTCATTAATGTAATTTACTTTTAAACTATTTGAAAGTGGTACTTAGTAAATACACTGAAAATGATCGTCAAAAATTTGAAGAAAGCACAACTTAAGTTTGACCGGTAAATACGCCATATAATCGGTTCTTAAAAAACAGCAAAATTATGGACTAACATCAAAATTTCTAAAAATCGAAAGTACATACCTCTATATATTCAGTGATTTGCAACGACTCGTTGTATGCCATAATCGACAAAAGATGTCGCTGACTTTTGAATTTTGGGAAAAAGACCTGGAAAAGCTTGAACCACATAAGAGGCGATAAAGACAAAAAACAGAAATCTGAAGAGGCCCACAGAGAGAAGAGTGAAAATATTTTTTAACGTATCTTAACTGGGGTGTAGAAGATTTTCATATAGAAAATGTTTTAATGCCTGTAAATAGGTAAATACAAAAAAGAATTATGCAAAATTCAGCCAAAGGATCTGCAATAACTCTACGTTAGAGCTCAAATTTGATATTTAAATACATTTAAAGCCACTTTCCATTTTTCTACGTTTTTATTTTCCTGTAGTATTTTATTTCAAATTACATAACTTCTCATCGTCAACACTTTATATCGAGGGATTTGAACATTTTTTTTCTTTTTCCTAGCGTTTCATATTATATAAGTTTGAATCTGATATGTTATTGCAAAGTTTGGTAAAAAATAACAAGTTCTAAAAAGTATGAAAATTCAAAAACACTAACGGATATTCCAGATACAAAAGCGAAACATGTGAAAATCTTTTTTCGATTTTGATTTAACATCTATTTGCATTTTAAAATAACTAATTTTCAAACTTATTAAGTGCATCAGAAAACTTTGAAATGACGAAAGAAAATATTATTTTATTGTGATTATCTATATTATAAAAGACAACTGTGTTCGTCCGTAATACTGTCGTCATTTTGACACTGGGAATAACAAACGCATTAAATTTTATTTTAACTGCAATTTTTTTTTATCTAAACATCGCACATTTTCAGTTTTTACCTCGCTGAATAGGTGAAAATATTCTTTCAAATGTAATTTGTTTGAAAACTGCGTGGCAATTACTCAATTGTTATTGTTAGGGTTTCGTTCATCTAACGAAATCCTATTCGTCTCACTCCTCTGTCTGTCTGTCTGTCCGTCACAGAGCCCGTTCTCAGAAACTATATATGTTGGAGACTTGAAATTTTGCATACTTATAGCTGGACACGTGAGATCAAACAACAAATCATAAAATTTTGAAAAAGTCGTAATTAACGGACGTTATTAATTAAAAACTCCCAATTTTACGTCTCATTAACGAAGAAACAGTATGAAATGAATGCAGGTACGAACGGACTCTTGAAATATTTTCATTTCCCTTCCGAGTTGGCACAAATCTGCGCTTGGAAGTTGCAGGTTTGCCAGAGCGCGCTTTAAGCAAAAAAGTGTACCGGGCATTTTTAAATCGACTTGTATCTCAGAAAGTTTTTGGGCGACAAATTTTTAACTTACATAGACATACGCAAAAAAAAAATCTACTTTCATTTGGTATACAGATCGTTTCTCTGCGATGTATATCAGTTAAAAAATCCTCAATAATCGATCGATAAAAATTTAATTTTCTTCCATTACGAAAGCAGGTGTCCATAGATTTGATTTCCAAGGCCTGCCATAATTTTTTCTCTCCAGACAAACAGCACTGGGTCACGTGGTTTCTCATAGTAGGATATTTTAATACGAAATTTAAACTTTTTAAATATTAAATTTTTAGATTAAATTTTCAGACATCCCGGCGTGAAATTCTTCGCTGATTTCATTGATGCCCATTTCTAAGTCCTGTCTTAATTACAAACTGAGATATTAATTATTATTTAATTAATTGGTTTTATTGCTATCAAATGCGTATTGTATTTTTAAAAAAAAACGAATGAAGGCACGTGATTTCAAGAACCGCGATTTCATTTAAGTTAGGAAATCTAACAAGGCGATCTGTCTGAAACTTGAAGATAGTTAGTTCATAATACATAAGAAAAGTTTAAATAAAGATTGGCGCGTGAAACTTCTGGTAAAGGGGGGGGGGGGGGGGAGGAGCGCTAATTTCACTAATTAGTATATTTCTATTATATACTTATTTTAAAAGGCAATCACGTGATTTTTCATTGCAGCATCCTTCTGAAAGGTGTCCGATTTTTAAAAATACAGCATAAATGTTACTTATGACAGATAAAAGTTTCAGAAGTATTAATACCACTATTTTCGAATAGTAATTTCAGCAAAAATATTAAATTTTTGGTTAAGACCGCCACCCCCCTCCCCGATCCATGTATCTGCCGATAGGTTGTGTAAAGGAGTTTCGTTCAGATACACTTTTGTTAAGAATAGAGTGCGCTCCCTAGTGGTGGAATGTGGAACTAACAGACCGCGATTTCATTTTAAGTAGGAATTCCAACAAAGCGATCTGTTTGAAACTTTAAGATAATTTATAACAAATACTAAAAGGTTATAAAAAAGAATGGCGCGTCACATTCCGGTTTGGGAGGAGGGTAAGAGGCACGAACAAAATTAGGCAGTATAACAGGGCTTTATGTACTGCTTTGCGCTTGGATTTTTGATGGCGTGATGAGATAACTATTACTAATTCAATATCAAACGTTTTATAAATGTTCATACCTCTATTTTCGAATAGTAATTTAAGCAAATATCTTAAATCCTTGGTTAAGAACGCCACCCCCTCGACTAGCATATCTCCTCATAGGTTGTTTAACGGAGTTACGTTCAGATACAGTTTTGTTAAGAATAGAGTGCTCTCCCACGTGGTGGAATGTGAAACTAACAGGCCGCGATTTCATTTAAAGTTGGAAATTATAACAGCTGTCTGACATTAACTTTGCAACTGAATTTGTGTCTGGAAAACTAATTATAAGTTGTCTGTTAACCAAAGAGTAATACGTTGCCTGTAACTGTAGATCTGGCAGGGTCGTAGCGACATTGGTAACGTCTGGTAGATTAATATCACAAATAGTTAGTAGAAATAGATGTTATAAACAAACATAATGCTAAAATGACGTAATTTTGAAGTTTCTTGACCTACATAACCCTTTCTCCCGCAGGTAAACGCAACGTCTCCCGGCTGCCAGACCCCCAGCAAACGTACTACAGCATAAAACGGAAGAACATATAGAAAAATGAGCCTGGATAAAATGACGTAATCTTGAAGTTATTTGACCTGCATAACCCCTTCTCCCGCAGGTAAACGCAACGTCTCCCGACTGCCAGACCGCCCGCAAACGTACTACACCATAAATTGGAAGAACATATAGAAAAATGAGCCTTGATAAAATTACGTAATTTTGAAGTTTTTTACCTGCATAACCCCTTGTTCCGCAGGTAAACGGAACGTCTCCCGACTGCCAGACCGCCCGCAAACGTACTACACCATAAAACGGAAGAAAATATAGAAAAATGAGCCTTGATAAAATGACGTGTTTTTTTGACGTTGCTAGCTCTTAGACTAGAAGCTCTCGTTGTGCAGACTGCATTTATTTTTTTTATTTGATTAATTTTTTGAGTGCTTATTTCCATTTTAAATTAAAATTTTCAGCATTTCGAGATATATTTTTTACAACTTTTAGAAAAGCGTATTACTTTAAATTGTTGCCCATTTCAAAAACAGCGCAACGAATAATATTTCCTTCAAATTTAAAATTTATTTACACGTGACTATTATAAACAGAAAACTTTCAAATGAGAATTAAATGATTACGCATTAAAATATTGATAATTACGTCATAAAAACTATATTTACACGTGAGTTTTAAAA
Organism: Maratus speciosus; assembly: GCA_963932465.1. Classification (NCBI taxonomy): domain Eukaryota; kingdom Metazoa; phylum Arthropoda; class Arachnida; order Araneae; family Salticidae; genus Maratus; species Maratus speciosus. The sequence goes on along the minus strand of OZ010786.1, from coordinate 507,482,972 downwards.
GAGAAAGAAAATTTTAAAATAATAAATTCATTAATGTGCGTTAAAAGTCGTAAATGTAAGAAATTACGACATATTTAAAATTGCGAAACCATAATGTTGCCACACAGTTTAAATTAAAAAATATTTTTGCGTGAGACATTTATTTCATATTTTGAGATTATCTTTTTAAACTATTGTTGAGAATTCTAAGACAATGCAAATAATATTTCCTTTCTAACAGCAAAAGTATTTCACGTGAATATTAAAAAGAGAAATAAAACTTTGGCGAAAATTACGTCAGATTTAAAACGATACATTTAAAATGTCTTATTTAAAAGTACTTTCTTATAGTGTTTTTAAGAAATACCGGGAGACAAAGACACTATTTACTTAATTCATTTTATATTAGTTTATTTTCGCATGTCTTACTGATATGATTTAATCAAAGACGAAAACAACCCGTTAACAGGGAAATCGCCACTGTTTTTTTTTTTGTTTTTTTTTTTTTGTTTTTTTTTATTATAATTCATTCTACCGAAAAAGTTTTTAAGCCCATCAAATTAGCGTGCTTTTAGAGTTTGCGGTGTCTGAACGGAGGTTGGCAAGCATAGCTCATAGGGGGCAGAGCCCCTTCGTAGCTTTAAAAAATAATAATAATTTTCAACTTATAAGAAAAAATATGGTCAATTTTTATGGAATTTGAATTTTTATGATCTTTTAATTGTAGAATTTTTCTTTGTTTTTGTTTGAGGTAAAATCGAGAGACAATGTAATAAGCAGTATAAATAAGAAATTAAGACCTAAAAATATGGAACATAGACTAAATACTTTAAAATACTTAAATACTTTAAAATTGCACCAAAACTAGTTTTCAAAATTAATTTTGTCGTACATTATTAAAACTTTTGTTATTCCTTTTTTACAATTTAACAAATGGATTTCAATTTCAACAAAACACAAATAAATAAATGCAAAAATTAAGTAGTAATTTAAATTAATTACGGCTTCATCATCCTGGATCAAACTTCACTCAAGTTCCTTTATTTCAAAAATTATCTGGTCTCATTTAAATTTTAAATTACCAAATTTAACATTTTTCAGGAAATGATAAGAAGTACGAAAATTAAAATAAAAATTATTAAAAGATTTTTTAACATTAAAATAAATTATAAAACATGATGTAACTCATCTTTTTCATACATACATAATTTTTAAACTAAAAAAAAAATTCTTCAGATTACACAAGCCTACGATGGTTGTGTTTTTTAATTTTTGATAATTGTTTTTTAAGTATCTGTTAGCACTGAATTCGAAAATGATCTTAATTTTTTACTATCACCGCCAGGATTTTTCATAAATCGTAAATTTCAAAACTATTAAAAATTCAAAATATTGCAAAAATATAATACTATAAAACAGGTTTAAAACTTTTTTTTTCATAACTATGTGGCTCTGCCCCCTACGAACTACACTCGCCAACTCCCGCTCAAACACCTCAAACTCTAAAAGCACGATGATTTGATCTGTTTTAAAAAGTTTTCGGAAGAATGAATTATAATTAAAATAACAGTGGAGTAACCTCCCTGTGGTTTTCGTCTTTGATTAAATCAGGCCAGTGAAACGTGTAAAAATAAGCTAATAACTATAAAATTAATTAAGCAAACAGTGTCTTTATCTCGCGGTATTTCTATAAGTTTCTTTAAATAAGACATTTTAAATATATCACTTTAAATCTGACGTAATTTTCACCAAAGTTTTCTTTCTCGTTTTAATAATCACGGGAAAATACTTCTGTTGTTAGAAAGGAAATATTATTTGCGCTATCTTAGAATTCTCGACAATAATTTAAAAGGATTATCTCAAAATATCAAATAAATGTCTCGCGCAAATATATTTTTAAATTTAAACTGTTTGGCAATATTATGAATTTTCAATTTTAAATATGACGTAATTTCATCCATGTACACTTTTAACGCATATTAATGGATTTATTATTTTACAGTTTTCTTTCTCTTTTAAAATTCACGTGTAAATATAGTTTTCATGGCGTAATTATAAATATTTCCCAGCTTTTAAAACGTAATTATTTAATTCTCATTTGAAAGTTTATTCTGTTTATAATAGTCACGTGTAAACAATTTTTTATTTGAAGTAAATATTCTTCATTGCGCTGTTTTTAAGTTTGGCAACGATTTAAAATAATACCCTTTTCTAAAAGTTGTAAAAAATGCCTCTCGAAATGCTGAGAAATTGAATTTAAAATAGAAATAAAACCTCAAAAACTGAGTCAAATTAAAAAAATAAATACAGTCTGCACACCGGGCACTTTTAATATATAAAATGATCTAAAAATGATTAAATTCCCATGTATAGTTTTTGCTCCTATAAAACATTTTTAATGGAACTATTTTGACCAACTTTAACATTAAATATCTCTTTAAATAAATCTTCAATTTGAAAACGGTCTGTATCAGCGTGTTTATCAAACATTTCTCTATAACACCACCGATTTTCATATTTTTGTATGCAATAATTTTCTTAATGTTAACGAAGAAAGACCTCCGGTAACAAAAAATTCAAAACCGGCGGCGGCGGTGACAGCGTTAGTTACTTTTTTTTTAGAATATAGAGATACTTTATTCACTTTTTTTATTCACACTATTGTACACTATTTTACACTATTTACTCAAAATATTTTATTCACTAAACAATTGAAGTAGCTGATGAGGGAAGGTGAGGTGGGGTGGGGTGGGGGGGTGGTTGGTAGAGGGTGTTTGTTGAGGCTGAGAGAGAAAAACTAGAACGTAGCTCAAGGTAAAAGGGAACATACGTCATGCATATTATAAGCCAAAAAATGAATAAATTATCATTAAAAAACATTTTACGTCCATTTTATTGCATCATCCTTTCGCACTATTTCGACTTTTCAAGAATTTAAAAATTTGCGACGTGCAAAAAAACCAGACGTGATGGTAAAAAATGAAGGTCACTTTGGGACACAGCTCTAAAAAATACATAAGAATCAATTATCAAAATTTAAAAAACATGACACAACCCAAATTTTGCAGGTTTGTGTTATGGGAGCTAGAAATAATATTAAGAAAAACATTTGATATATGTTTTAATATTACGGATTAAATGCTCTTTCTTCATATTACGCTAACAAGCAATACTATTATGGAAAAAAACATTTCATTTTTATTTTAATCTTAGGAGCTTAGGAATCTATCAACAATGTCCTGGATACATGTCAATAGTGTACAATTATAGAGAGATAATATATGACTCAATATCAAGTGTAAAGCTTGAATCTAACTGCATGTTCACCGAGTGATTAAGAATATATTTCAACACTGCGTTGTGACTGCATACATTAATGAGCGCAAAAGAACTGCATAGAATATTATAGAATAGTTTTACCAAAAATTTAAAATATTTTTTTAGAAAACATAAACTATGTTTATTGCAGCAGTACTTTTATATTTCTTTTACTTCTAAATATTTTTTATGACAGTGTTTAGTTGATAGAATACTATTGTGGAAGGGCTTTATTTCTATCGACAATGTCCTGGATACATGCCAATCATTTACAAGTATACGGAGATAATATCTGACTCGATATCGACTACAAAGCTTGAATGGAACTGTATATGCACCGAGTAATCAAGGATATGTTTCAACACTGCTTTGTGACTGCATACATTAAGGAGCGCAATAGAAATGCATAGAATATTAGAGAGTAGTTTTACCAAGAATTTAAAATATTTTTTTAGAAAACATAAACTATGTTTATTGCAGCAGTATTTTTGTATTTCTTTTACTTTTAAATATTTTTAATGACAATGTTTAGTTGATATGATTTATTATTTTCTTAGAAAATAAGTGGTTGTTCAATCTCAAAATGTTCATTCTAATAGATGAAAGTCATTATGCACAAACATTTTCTTGAGTAAAAAAGTTTTGTCTTGAGTTATGTAAATTTATCTACATTTTAAAAAACGAAAACAACATCTAACAATACGTACAATGACAATTTTTCACCAATTTAAAAGAGTTTGTTTTATGAACTCTTTAATTTTTTATGTGTTTTGAAAGAAATTTTTGAATAGTGCATGACATAGAATATGGCAAGCAATACTCGTAATAGTTAAAGGGCTTCATTTGTACAGGGAATGTCCCTGATACATTCCAATAGTGTACAAGTATACAGAGATAATCTCTGACTCGATATCGAACATACGGCTTAAATTTAACCGTAGTGTGCAATGCGTAATCAAAGATTTATTTCAATACGGCTTTGTGACTATATATATTTAATGAGGGCAATAGAAATGCATAGGGACATTTGAAAACAGTTTTACCAAGAATTTAAAATATGATTGTTTTATACGCTAGTAAACTATATTAATTGTACTATTTCTTTTATTTTTAAAGTTTTACAATAGTTGTTTAGTTGATATGATTTATTCATTTTTCATAAAATAGGAGAAATCCGAAATGCTTGCTTTCATAGATGATAGTAATTCATTATGTGACGTACAGACATATTTTCTTTGAGTAAGCAAATTTTGAGTTCATTCATGTAAATTTATCTGTATTTTTTTAGTGTAATAACAATTTGTCATCAATTTAAAAGAGTTTCTTTTATGCGCATGACGCTTTACTTTTTGTTGTATTTTGAGAACAATTTTTCAGTGTTGAATAAAAGAGAACTCTTAAAATTAATTCTCTGTAAACAAAGAATTGACGTGACGTTGTAAATAAAGCTTCACCATTTTAAAACTCTTTCTTTTCAGATAATAACTTTTATAAACAGCTTCTTCATAAAAGAGTAAATGTATAACACTACGTTTATTTCGCTTCTTTTATCTTTCGTTGTTTATTTAAGTTTTTATTAAGTAAAATTCTTTCAAAACAATACGTATTCAAAAAATTTTATATGTAAGCAATCTTTCAAGTAGGACCTTTAAAAAACACTAAATTTCATTTAAGGAAAATAACGTGTATTTTTATTTAATTAACAACTTTTAGATTATAATAAGTGTAAAATTAAAATAGTTAAAAAAACACTCAATTGAAAATCAAATTTGAATGTAATTGCTTAAAAGGCGCTAAGACCAACACAGTGAAAAAGATTCCATGCCGGGACTCGAATTGGGCCATCAGTATAGCGCACTGACGTTCTACCGACTAAACCACATGGAACGATACCCAACCTGGAACTTCTCACTATTACAGGTTGGCAAGGCTACAAACGCAGCACAAGATGGAATATTTTCAATGAGCCACCTACATGGAGCAAACACAGACACTTAATTATATCCAGCATCTATTGAATCTATATTATTTGGAAATTTTTTCCAGAAAGAAATATTCGCCTTGCATACAATATTTCAAATGAAAATCAAATTTCAAACTAATTGCTTAAAAGGCCCTAAGGCCAACCTAGTGAAAAAGATTCCATGCCGGGACTCGAATTCAGGCCATCAGTATAGCGCACTGACGTTCTACCGACTAAACCACATGGAACGATTAATAACTTTTACATTATAAGTATAAAATTAAAAATAGTTTTTTAAACGGTCTTTTATAAGCATGCATTGTTCATATTCAAATAACGCATAATTTTTGTCTGCATTTGATATTTTTTGCCAAATTTTTCTGTTAAATACATTAATTTGACATGGGCACCGAAATCGATTATGAAAAATTTGCTGACTTTTTTATGCTTGTTAGAAAGCACTATCAAGTGATTTATATTGAAAAAATATATAATATTTGCTCAGTTTCTTTTTTAAGATCTTTTTTCCAACAGGGAAAAAATGAAACATTATTTAAACTATTTTATTAGGATTTCTATATTGATTACTTAACGTACTCTCTTAAATTTATAACTATTAAACTATTAATTGACAAAAGCGCATTTCAAAAAATTACTACAATCTTCATTTTTTATTTATGATTTATTTACTATTTTTTAGTCTTTAAAATGTTTCATTGTTGCAGTTTCACAACGAGTTGGCCTATTTTGGAGAGCGTTTGGGTTCATCATTAATTCCCGTCTTGTTTCAACTCGTAGACAGTTGGGCACAGATGTCATATACGCACCATATTGGCGCTATTTGTTTTCTGAATCCAATGTCATATACGCAACGGGTATTTAACTGGCGCCAAAGTGTCGATATTTTGCTTGATACGGTAACCCAAATATTGTTGTTTATGCTGTTGATGTTTTCGACAAATTGGTGTAAGAAAAAAATCGCGCCAATATGGTGCGTAGGGGAAGGTGGCATAAAATGATCCTAGCGGGCAAAACGATCCACATAGGTTTTTTTTCGGACAGGTCACGCTATCTGCAGGGTAACACATAAACTAATTGTGTCAAGTGAAGAAGAAGCGATTGCGGTATTAAAACGATCGCAGTATTACGCGTCTGAAAAGAATTCTTTGAAAAGTGGTTTTTATAACATCTGTTATAAGATAAGCACTAACTTTCATATTTATTTAGATATGCAGTCTTTCATGTACAGAAATATGACTTGGTTTACTTAATACAGTATGTTTTTAGATGTGAATTACACTTGCTAAGTTTGTTATGTTTTTCGGCGTCATCCAGTTATATGACCTAAAATAAACGGCCATGTTGCCGGGTAAAATGATCCATTATGTGGATCGTTTTACTACCATTTCATTGGGTGAATAAAATACGGTACCGCGTCCTAGCCATCATGGGAGCCAAATGTGTGACTGCCCAAAACCTTTCTCTTTGAGTCCATGTGTTATCCTATGATCATAATTTTCAAATATTCCATTTATTGTTTTTTCAAAATTATTTGTGACACTTTTTATTTTAAATTTAAATAAAATAAATTATGTATGTTATTTGATTGCAAAACTTATTTTATTTCATTATGCATTGTCATAATTACTTTTATATCATTTATTTTGCCGATAAAAAACAATTTACAGTTATTTTTAAATGAAGGATCCTTTTGCCCTTGGGTGAAGGTAAAATGATCCTTCGGGCACTTTAAAAAATCTATTATTTTCATTACTCAATTCGGGTTTAAAATATTATTAAAATATATTTCTAATGCAAAATATAGTGTAAAACATATTAGCATAGGGCTAAAGTTTCATTTAAACAGTTATGTTATTTTACACAAGTTTTCCCCTTAAGGAGATCATTTTAGGCCACCTTCCCCTATATGACATCTGTGCCGACAATTGTACGAGTTACAGAGAATATTTGTCGATTCATCACCTGTGGACGGAAAAGTGCCTTAAATCCTTGACCTCCAGGACGTACACTGCTGTGTACGTCCTCTTTTTCCAGTAATCAACGACCACGACATACACTCCCTACGTCGTTCACTACGCAGTAATGATTGCATATTTGAAGTGGATTGGTCTGTGGTATGCAAATGATATAACAGGGCACTGGTGGAAGGAATGGAGTTATGAATAAAAAGGAGGTAACATATAGCGTACTGTCTACCAGTTGCGAGTGAAGAAACTGAGGAGGTTGTCACAAGATGGGATTAAAGGATGTCTCTTTTTTCTTTGTACTCAAAATATTTCTATATTCTATTTTTAGTTTTAGTTTAGTTAAAATCTTGCTCACAGTTCGTCAGCTTTTAACACATAAAATATAAAATTAAGCATAGATTTTAGAAACATTTTGAGAACTAAGAAAAAAAGAGACATCCTTTAAGAAGAGTACACAGAAAAAAAGGAGTTAAAAACATTAATTTCCCAAGGAGATATTTTAAATATACGAACGCATCAAACGCTCATAGACTTTGCTTTAGCGAGGTAATTTGAAACCTGAGTGACTAGCAACCTTAATGAAAATGGCTTTTTAATTTTCCCAATGAGATCTTCCGTGATCGGACTCGCTACCTTCCCTAGAGTCTTGAAAGCGGTCTCGAGTCCCCTTTTGTTCAAGTAACGGTGGGCGTGTCAGGCAAACGGTTCTACCCGTTCTCCTACCATCTCTATACTGATATCAATGAATAAGCTCGAAGCCGGTTAACCCGTCGAGGTATAAATTTTCTTGTATTTTTTCTTTAAAGGTGTTCTCAAACTCAAAAGGGCAACTTTCTGACATAAGTTTTAATTTATTTTTGTTCGAAAATGCATGAAACTAGCTAGTGTTGTTGTTCAGAAACTATGTAATTGGGCTGTTTTTTCCATTTTTTTTTTTTTTTTTTTTTTTTTTTTTTGCAAACGCAATACATCTTTCAGAAAATAATGTCAAAGTAGGCGTTTTGAATCGAATTTCCGCGCGAAGGAAGAAAAAACACTCAAGAGCGGACGAAAAACATGTTCGTCACGTGATCAAATTCACTTCTAACTCAATAGGTAATTGATTGATCAAAAAATGGAAGAAAAAGTTCAATTCTAAATCGCTTCCATGGCCAGGCTTTCCAATTTTATACCTTTCCGTTAAAAAATGAATTTGTAAATGTGTCAAATCATTTTGCGCTTGTTGAGCAGAGCAGTTAAGAACAGCCTTAAGGATTTTAATGGAGCAGGAAAAAAAATTGAGAAGAATGATGTGAGATTGTTTTGCTTTTCATCAGATTTCCTTTCACTACGAGAAGTGGTGTTAATATTGGATCCTTGTAGTTTCTTAGTAGTAAATAGGAGCATCAGGTAAACAATGATTGGCAATACAGCTCAAAGACCACCACAGTGTTGCCAGTGGGCTACTTTTTTTAAATTCAGATTTCATGACTGACACCACTTTTTTGAAATCGTGAAATTCACCTTATTTAATGACATAAGAAAACAAGGAGGATTTAACCATTTCAAAAAAAGTGGTGTCAATCAAGAAATTTGAATTTAAAAAAAGTTGCCTACTGGCAACACTGCACACAAGTGTGAACAGAAAGCCAGTTAATCATGCTCATTGTTGCTTTCATCAAAACATTTTGCGAGGTAAGTGATTTTATTTGTTTTTCATATCCATGATGATGGAAGGCAATTTTTAATCCTTTATCCTCGACTAGATGTCTCAGGCTGAAAAACTTTTAATCGTAGTATTATTCTGCCTTTATTTGGGAGTGCCGACATATACACAGGGTGGATGCTCAGGCTTAGCTTAAACAAACAAACGTTTTTGTACAATTTAGGGAAAGCCTACGTTCCAGAATTTGATGATACTCGACTGGACGAGTCCGAATAGATTAATCAAAAAAGTTAACAAACACTAGTTGGATATAATGACAAGCTCGTCAAGATGCTCGGCGTTTCATTTTTGTCCAAAATAACCCCAACCAATTATGACTTTCAGGTGTAAGCCCGAGTATTTCTCGGGTTGCTGTTTTCGGTGAAGCGAACTAAACTCGAGAGTTTCTCGGGGTCAACTTTTAATTCTCTGAGCTATAAAAGTACCTATTATATACGATCACGGTGTCTTCAGATATTATCTACGAACCTTTTAAAGGTAGCAGCACTAAACAGAAGTACGTATACGAAAATAGCTAGAATCAAAGCTTAATTCGAACTCATTGTAAACACTGTGGTGTTGCTCTTTGTGCTTTGAAATATGCTACACAAAAACAATTTTTACTAAATAATGTTTATATACACAGAAAATCTATTTTCAGATATTTTTACAAGATTTGGGCAAGTTTTTATTCAAATCTATGTAAAATTTTATGTTAAAAAATTATGTTTTCTTATGAGGAACTTTTAAAAATATATAAAACATGCTTTTTTCAATAATTTCTTATTAGGTATTAAATTTTAGTACATTTAAATAGTTCCTTGATGATGAATAAAAATATTCTGAAGTTTATAATAAAAAAATATACTAAAATGCACATCTTGCAAGTATTTTTAAAACAAAATCATGAAAAGTACCAAATACTCTCAGTCCAGAGGGAGATATGGGATTGAAATAGCTCAAACCTCAAAGTGTTAAACCTTGTATCAAGTATGTCTCTGTTTTCATATATAGGCATCCTAGAAGTATGATTTTCTTCCGCTGCTGGGCGATATTCTTTTTCATTGGAGTAAGAGAGTATGTTCATATTATCGATATATTGCCATCGGTGTAGGGATTTTGAATTGTATTTAGCTTTATTTCAGCGTAGTACAATTGGAAAAGAACAACGTTTGATTTTTTAATAAATTTGCATGTTATTTATGAAAATTAAAACTGTAAAAGATTAAATTTTGAGTGAATATTGTATTTTTGTAAAATTATTTTCATTATTCAAAATATTAGAATACTAAAAAGAGTGGTTCAAAATTTAGAATACTTATGAATTTTCTTGACTGTTTCAGAAGGTTGCATAAATTAAGCATAAAATTAGCTTCTACGGGGACTTCTTCTTAAGTTATAGAAACGCTTTGCATCGTCATTGTTTTTATTTTGTGTGAAACATGAGTCGCTCGTCCGACATAACGGAGTTTACAAAACATCGCATTATTGATTTGCATAAAGGACGTAATGAGCAATATATCGCCAGTTACATAAAATGTTCTCAACTAAGTGTTATTAGAGCAATAAAGCAGTATTTTAAAGACGGAAATTTGGAAAACAAGCATCTGAATAGCGGCCGAAAGCCAAAAACTATTCAGAGAGATGATAGAAAGCTAAAGAGTATTGCTAAAAAACCGTTTTAGAAGTATTAAGATACTTGCATTGAAAGTGGAAAGAACATGGTGTTGATGCGAGTAAATCTACAACCCTAAGACGTCTCCATACACTTAGATTTCAATCTATTGGAAAAGATATTGCTTAGTCATGAGAGTGTATTTTGCGTAACATATGGTGATCAAGGTGTTCGTGTGTGGCAAATGAAGCAAGAAGCATATGTCAAGGACTGCATTAAAAGATCAGTGAAATTTGAAGCCACTGTATGGTATGGACTTGCATGACTGCATATTGTCCATAAAGGCTATGTATCGTTAACTAAAGGATTAAATCTGAGATATATCAAGAAATCCTTGAGCATTTCATGATAACATCGTCGGAAGATCTGTGTGGTGACGATTTTATTTTCCAACATGATTTAGCACTAAGAACTTGGCTTAGCCAACACAAATTAACGTACTTCCCTGGCTGGCTAATTCACCGGATTTAAATCCAATAGTGAATTTGTGGGGAATAATGGAGAAGAGATTGCAAGATATTGCGCCAAAAAACAAAGATGAGCTTCTTTACAGCATAAAGAGACATGGTCATCTCTGGGCAGAAAACATTGTGAACCATTTGTAGCTAGCTTGGCAAAGCGAGTTCGTGCTGTTATAAATCGAAAAGTGAATCTCCAAAATATTAAAGCATAACTATTTTTAAATTAAAACACGTATTATTTACAATGCATTATTCTAATATTTTGAGCCAGGTAAATGGTTATTCTAATATTCTGTTTTTTCCCCAAGTGTGAATAATTATTTTAATTTTTGTATTATTTCTTTAATTTTTATGCTAAATGATTCTACAAACTATGTAGATTCTTACAATATTAAGTTTTAACCTGCATTACTTTTTGTATAAGCGATACATAAAAAAACCTTTTTTCAATTCCTTTTTTTCTGTTATTCTAATTTTTTGACTTGGAGCTGTATAAGAGACATGCTATCGCCATACGAAGAATAGAGGGAAAACATTGTCCTTTTCAATGTTATTGACCAAATAAATTTAGGCCTATATTAACACTACTTCCGCAAATGATTTTAAAGCAATTAGAAGCAAAAATCATTCAAAATAAATTCAACGTGAAACAAAAATACATATATAGGCGCACATATAACAGAACGTTTATCAAGATAAATTATATATTTTTTTAAATAAGACCCCAAATTTATTTTAAAATATGTATAAAACATACGCGAAAAAATTTGGCACATTAAAAATTTAAGAGTAAAATATGTTTGCAAAAAAAGCTGAATTTTTCAAAGCAGCATTAAGACCAAAAAAGCAGCATTTTTCTAAGTAAATCTCAATTACTGATACGAAACTAGCTTAAAGCTGTTTTATTCTTTACGCATTGCTAATAATGTTTTACGCATATCTGCCTGCTCTAATACAGAAACTAATCCAGACATAACCAACTTAATTGAATTAAATCAGCAACGTTTTTCACATACCTTCAAGGAATTGGGGAATTCATTTTTAATTCGCCTTGTTTTCCTCGAAAATATCAAAATGCCAAAGGTGCATTTCGTAATTAATTAATCCGTTTAACTAATATTAATCAATGATTTCCCTCGGTATTGAAATATTATTGTACAATGGGATTATGCAGAAAATAAACAACAAATGTTTATAAATTAAAGAAAATCTTCTTTTTTTAAAAATGCTTCTAATTATACATTTTTTCACTTGTTAAAAAATCACAAGTCAAAAAAGAAATATTTAATAAATTTTAAAGCAATAACGAGATTTATTTTGAATAAAATATTTTATTTAATATGTGTGTAACGAGTGAATCAAAATTATGAAAACAAAAATTAATCTCTTTTAAAGGTTGTAGTTTTTTTTTCTTTTTAAGACTAAGTTAATTTAAGTTATTTGAATATGTCCCATGGGTTTTTTCACCAATTACAAAAAATTGTTTAAATAATCCCTGAGAAGTATTCTTTAAAAAAATATATCTTTAAAGCTTTTTATTTATTTTTTTTTTTTTACAAGCCCCTGCAAATGCCATTTATCTTTAATTAAAGATCGAACGAAAATGCTGTTTCGTTTTCATTTTCAAATTTTTCATCAAATTTGAGTTTCGGTGAAAATTCTGCCGGACCGAAACTGTCTGTATTCCAAAAATCTCGTTTAAATTTTCAAAATTACAAATTGATTTGAACGATACCGGCTCAAATGAGACACTGTTTATTTATTGTTGAAAACTTCACTGTTTATAATTATCAGTCATGACTGACTCAAGGCATGAGGCAAATCATAAAACAAGCAGTGCATATATCACTAAACTATGAAGACGCTTTTCATGTGCTCGTTAAAAGCTGCAGACTTAACAGTAATAGAAAATTTTTAGTTAACCCGCAGAAGGGTTTCGAATGCTCTCTGAGAAAGTTCTAGTATAACAGATGATCATTTACAAAAATCCATATAAAAAGCAAATCGAGGTATGTATACCTAAAATGTTTTTAATTATATGAAATTCGTATAATTTGCAAATCATTCTGTGTCTTTGATGCATTAATTACATTTATTTTAGAGGAAAATAAAAAGTTTTGGTTCAGAGGCAAATGAGTCCACTTGCACCACACGTATAATTAATTAATAATTATTAATATTTAATAAACATTTATAATTAATTAATAGTTATTTATATTTAATAAACACATATAATTAATTAATAATGATGTATATTTTATTTATGTTTGTATTAATTGCTTTTAAAAAATTGGGACTTTTTTGTTTTGGACCGAAAATAGGAAGATTACCAAAATTCGGTTTTCGGCTTCGATTTCGATCTTAAAAACCTGATTCGGTCGATCCTTATTAAACTTTAAATTTGATTTTTCTGCAGTGCACTGTTAACTCGGAAATGCTACGCTTCAAAAACCTGCGATGGTTGTGTTGTGTAACTTTTGATAATTGTTTCTGAAGTACTTTTTAGCGCTGAATCAAAAAATGACCTTCCTTTTTAACCATCATGTCAGAATTTTTTGCAAATCGTAAAATTCAATGGTAAAAAGACAAAAAATACAGAACATCTGATACTGAAAGATACAGGAAATGGTTGTATTTCTTAACTTTTCATAACTGATTTTTATATATTTTTTAGCGCTGAATTCGAAAATAACCTTCATTTTTAACCATCAAATCAGGATTTTTTTACAAATGGTAAATTTCAAAGTAAAAAAATAGCAACATTCTGATACTATAAAATAGATGTGATGTTTTTTTTTTTTTTTTTTTAAGTTTGATAATTGATTTTTATGTACTTTTTAGCACTAAATCTGAAAATAACCTTCATTTTTAACCATCGCGTCAGAATTTTCCGCAAATCGCAAATTTCAAAGTTAAAAAGTAAAAATTTTGCAAAAAAATCCTGACGTGATGGTAAAAAATAGCAACATTCTGTTGCTATTTCCTCCTGACGTGATGGTAAACGCAACGTCCTGACGTGATGGATCCTCCACCGTCATCCTGACGGTGGTAAGGACGTCAGGATGCCGGTGATGACGTGCATCCTGACATCCTGACGTGATGTCCTGACGTGATCCTGGACGTCAGGACGTCCTGTCGTGATGGTACTGACGACATGGTAGTACCATCGTCACTGACGTGGTGACGATCTGACGTGATGGTAAAATATGAAGGCCACTTTCGGATTCAGGGCTACAAAATACGTAAGAATCAATTATCAAAAGCTAAGCAATATGTCACAACCCAAATTTTGCAGCCTTGTGGTTTTTGTTTATGTACATAAACAAACTCGGTAACTAAAGTTCAGAACTACGGCAAATAAAGCTTGCATTTTTTACAATTCTAGTTTTTAAGATTTTTTTTGCAAAATAACAAAAGATAAATTAAATATCCAAAACGGAAGAAAATATATATTATAAAGTAGGTTTTGGAGTCGTGACTGATGTCATTCTTATAAAAAAAACACACATGCACCGTTCATGTGCACATTGCTTTATTGCAGCTGAATTATTTCCCAGTAGTCTTGACATCGTAGCTACTAGTAGGAGACTGCCTGAAATATTAGTGTTTCTATGAAATGAATGTCCTGTTAGAGAAAAGCTAATTACAGGGATGAGACAGCTCCGACCCAAATGGTTGGTTTTCACCAATAAATTTTAATAGTATTCTGTGTTTTATTATATCTCAGAAATTCTGTCATTAAATACGGCGAGAAATACTATTCAAATTTAGTGGTAGCAATTCTCATTTGGGTCGGAGCGCTCTCATCCCTGTAATTAAGATTTATGGATTAAAAGTAATCTTATTTTGATGCCAATTTGGTTTATCATTTATTATAATGATTTATTCTGATTTATATAAATCTCATAACTGACAAATGTGAGGAAAGTTAAATCAGTTTATAGCTCATGTAATCGTCTAATGTTTATTTTAACTGAAGTTTATTATGAGTTATGATTTTAAGTACATTTTTCAAAATAAACTTGTCAATCAACGTCTAATTTTGTATATTGTTTTCAGAATGTTTAATATCTCTCTCTCTCTATTCTAAAAAAAGTAACTACCGCTGTCACAGCCGCCGGTTTTGAATTTTTTGTAACCGGAGGTCTTTCTTCGTTAATATTAAGAAAAATAATGCATACAAAAATATGAAAATCGGTCGTTTTATACAGAAATGTTTGATAAACACGCTGATGTAGACAGTTTTTAAATCGAAGAATTATTTTAAGAGATATTTAATGCTAAAGTTGGACAAATCGTTTCACTAAAAAAGTTTTATAGCAGCAAAAACTATGCATGGCAGTGTAATCATTTTTAGATCATTATATGCGTTAGAATTTGCCGGAGTGCAGATTGCATTAATTGTTTTATTTTGACTCATTTTTTGAGGTTTTATTTCTATTTTAAATTCAAATTTTCAGCATTTCTTGAGATATTTTTTACAGATTTTAGAAATTGATATTAATTTAAACTGTTGCGAACTGTATAAACAGCAGAAACAATAATGTTTGCTTCAGAAAAAATATTTAAACGTGTAATAAATTAAAAATTTATTTACACGTGACTATTATAAACAAAAAAAAGCATTGGAATTAGAATTAAATAATTATGTACAAAAAGCAGGAACTTATTAAAAATTACGGCATAAAACTATAATTACACGTGAATTTTAAGAGAGAAAGGAATTTGTAAAATAATAAATTTATTAACATGCATTAGAAGTCTTAAATAGGAGAAATTAGGTCATATTACGTCACATTACAGTTATTACATAAAACGAACACAAAATAATATTGCAAAACGGTTTAAATTTAGAAATTGCGCTAGACATTTATTTGATATTTTGAGCGGATACTTTTCAACTATTTTTCTTAGGAAAGCGCAAATAATATTTCACTTCTAACACAAGTATTTTCACGTGAATCTTACAAAGAGAAAGAATAATTTGGTCAAAATTACGTCAGATTAAAAACGATTAATTTAAAATGTCTCATTTAAAAGAACTTTCTTTTCGCTTTGTTAAAAAATACCGGGAGACAAAGATTCTGTTTGCTTAATTCCTTTTATACTAGCTTATTTTGAAAGGTTATTACACTTGTCTACATCATCAAGTTATTTTTATTTCGACGTTTTATTCGTATTTTTATTAATGTTGTACTAATTTATTTGTTCTTTCGTTATTTAAAATAAAAATTATGTCAATTTACTTAATTTGGCGAGTAGTTTGGCGATATTAGTCGACGGGATAATCAAGTAGTACCGCAGCGGATTTGGCGTTAAAATTTCCCCAATCAAAGAGAAATGAATAGAAATCTGTTTATAGGGAGATCGCCACTGTTTTTTAAATTATAATTCAATCTTTCGAAATCTTTTTAAAGCCGATCACATTAGCGTGCATTTAGAGTCTGCGGTGTCTGGACGGGGGTTGGCGAGCGTAGCTCGTAGGGGGCCAAGCCCCCTAGTTCATTAAGATATTCCAATGGGTGGGGTTCTAAAGATTTGAAGTGCTATTAGGGCAGATATACAGTGTGTCCTAAAATTTCCCGCACTCCAACTTAAAGACCTCATTGTCCGCGATTATTTTTTTTATATTAAATTTTATCCTCTGATTATCATTGCATCAATTCTTGAATTTTATTGTTTGGTTCTTTTTGTACTTAATTGGTGCGAGAATAAAGTTCTATGTTATTTTATTCTTCATAGTTAAATTAATTTATCACGCATTCAGAGAATTGCGCTGCTCGAAACTTATTTTGAATGTAAATAGGTTGAATGGTGCAAAGATGTTTGGCGAAATAAATATCCAAATGATGCAATACCGAGTAAAGGTACGTAATATCGGCTCGTTTGACGATTTTGTAATACTGGTTCAGTGGAAGACATGTACAGGAGTGGAACGCCGAAAGTTGTTACACCAATCTTTTACATTCTCAAAAAATTGACGTACGGTGAGGTGTATCACGCAAAAGGATAGTTGGACCTCTGTTTTTCGAATCAACTGTTGATAGCTTCAAAACATATCCAGTAATATGTTGTATTGTTAGAAGTGAATGAACGAAGTTCTTTGTTCCAACAAGATCGTGCAACAATCTGTATAAGTGGTGAAACCATGGACATGCCTGAAGATTTTTTTGTAAGTCGACTCATTTCAAAAAATCTTTTGCCAGCTGTATCCCCTGATCTGAGCATACCGGACGATTCTCTGTGGAGATATTTAAATTAAAAAGTTTATGCAAATAATCCTCATACAATAGATGATCTGAATATTTCCATTACTCAAAGGATACAAGAAGTCACTCCCAGTATATTAAAACGCGTTTCTACAAACATGCGCAAAGAAGTTCAGCTTTGCCCCCTAGAAAGCATTGGATATTTCGAAAATTTATTATAAATGTAAGCTCAGAATTTTTTCCTACGTGATGTTAAAAGTGCTTTTTATCATTAAAATAAAATTAATCATTTGAATGTTTGTTCTTTTGCGAATAATAAATACATATGTCGTCAGTATGGGAACTTTTAGAACACTCTGTAGAATCTGATTTAGCAACTAAGGGGGAAGATATACTAATTTAAAAACTTTATAAAGCATCTTATCAATTTTATAACATATATCTAAATACAATTATTGGGTGGACAGTTGTATCCCAAGTGGCATACCAGCGTTTAAAAATGTTTTGAACTCTTTACCAAAACATGGTGCCAAAATCTTGTCACCATTAGATGATGAAACCTTCTTCCAACATTTGATGTCCCGGTTGGATCACAATGTTTGTATAGAAACTGGTGAAATATTCTGCCATGCTATGGTAAAATGCTGAACAATAAACTGACAAGTAAAAATTAAATTTAAAAAAATCAAAAAACCTGACTGCGTAAAAAGCGATCTAATTAATTATTTCTCATCAATGTGAATTTTTTTTTTTATATTACTTACCTATTTTTTTATTTACTTCTATTGATGACTTTTAAGTTCTGTTTAATTGTTAGTTCTTATCTATAAACACTGTTTTGATGAGGCCCATAGATTTTTATGAAGGTTAGAGTTGCAGTAAAGCAAGAGATCATACCTGCAGCAGTTACGCAGAATAAATCACAGGTAATGGAAAATCCAAGAAACGTTAGACACGTAATTACATTTATAAAACGCAGGTAATATAACTCCAGAAAAAAGGCTGGATACGTATTTATACATTAATAATTAAAATGGCAATTTTTCCAAACTGGCCGAAAAAGTGTCGAGCCATGGACCTGATTGGCTGAAGTCCCCAATGATCTACCAACTGAGCTATCCCGGACAAACCTGGCAGACACATAATTCACCCAGAAACCTAATGACTATGCCATCTGGTCTAATATGTGTATCAGTTACGCAGAATAAATCGCAGGTAATGGAAACTCCACGTTAGACACGTAATTATTTTTATAAAACGCAGATAATATAACTCCAAAAAAAGCTGAATACGTATTTACGCATGAATAATTAAAGTGGTAATTTTTCCAAACTGCTCAAAAAAATGTCGAACCAGGAACTTTTGGCTGAAGCCGCCAATGATCTACCAACTGAGCTATCCCGGACAAATCTGGCAGACACATAATTCACCCAGAAACCTAATGACTATGACATCTTGTCTGATAAGTGAATCCGTTAAGCAGAATAAATCACTGGTAATGGAAAATCAAAGAAACGTTAGACACGTAATTATATTTATAAAACGCAGGTAATATATCTCCAGAAAAAAGCTGGTTTAGTGTTTACACATGAATAAATAAAGTGGTAATTTTTCCAAACTCGGCGAAAAAGTGCCCAAGCCAGAATTCGAACAACGGACCTTTTTGGCAGAATGATTCACATATCAGACCCGATGTCCTAGTCATTAGGTTTTTGGGATAGCTCAGTTGGTAAAGAATTGGCGGCTTCTGCCAAAAAGGTCCCTGTTTCGACACTTTTCCGCCCAGTTTGCAAAAATTACAACTTTAATTATTCATGAGTAAATACGTATCCAGAGTTTTTCTGGAGTTATATTACCTGCGTTTTATGTATATGACGTAAGTAAATGTACTGTAATCCTTCTTTAGATGGAAAGGTTTTTGTAATAGCAAATATTTCAACTGATATTTTTTAATAAGACTAATAAGACAGAGCAACACCGGTATTTATGTCACCTCTGTATGTGCCAAATCTGTTATTTTTTTTTTTTTTTTTTTTTTTTTTTTAGAAAAAATATCTAAAACTTTCGATCAGTTCTACTCGACTATCGATTTTAATATAGGATAATTATTTTTGTCTAAAAATGATTTTATCACAGGCCATTTTATCATTGTGTTCATTTTTTTTAGAAAAAATATCTAAAACTTTCGATCAGTTCTACTCGACTATCGATTTTAATATAGGATAATTATTTTTGTCTAAAAATGATTTTATCACAGGCCATTTTATCATTGTGTTCATTTTTTTTAGAAAAAATATCTAAAACTTTCGATCAGTTCTACTCGACTATCGATTTTAATATAGAATAATTATTTTTGTCTAAAAACGATTTTATCACAGGCCATTTTATCATTGTGTTCATAGTAAAACTTTCTATTGTATAAATCAGATCGTCTGCAACCAAAGTTGGATGACAGTATATTCGTTCTTGAAATATATCTATCACGTAAATCGGGAAAAACAGAGGATAGTAACGACACCTATTGGGCGGTATGCACCCAAATTTTATAGGAATCTATTTATGTCAAGGTCTAACAGAATATAAAGTTTTATTAAGCTCCGTGCGTTTCATCTTGGCATATAGCTTTCGCGGAGATCGTGGAAAATGCAGCTTAGTAACGCCAACTGTTAGACGATTTCACTAAAACCGAACCATCACCATGTTATGTCACGGTCTAATTTAAGGGGGCTGTTCACTCAGCTTCGTAATTCTCCTCCGTAATGTTAAGTCTGTGGACTTTTGATAAATTCGTATATTTAAAATATCTTCTCGGAAATTCATATTTTTGAAATCTTTTTTCTGTGTACTCTTCTTAAAGGATGTCGTTTTTTTTCTTAGTTTTAAAAATATTTCTAAAATCTATGCTGAATTTAATATTTTATATGTTAAAAGCGGGCGAACTGTGAGCAAGATTTTAACACTTCATATAAAATTAAGTCTGTACTTTAGAAATATTTTGAGTACTAAGAAAAAAAAGAGACATCTTTTAGGAAGTGTACACAAAAAATAGAAATTAAAAATATTTATTTCCCGAGGAGATATTTTAAATATACGAATGCATCCAATGTCCATAGATTTACATTAGTGAGGGGAAATCGAAAGCTGAGTGACCAGCCCCCTTAATCTGAAGTTTTATTAAAATCAGTACATTACCGTCAACCGGGGAGCATCATATCCAACCATACACTTATACTTTGGCCCATCCCATAAAAAAAAATTATTCTTTGTATTGTACAAATAATACAAGATAATTCGGAGTTTTTGCCCTTGAAAAATATTTTACACCCTACTACAGGATGTTTGAATTGTTTGGGGGTAAGTTAAATTTTTTGTTAGTGGCAATACTCGATATGTTTGAAAACAACAATTTTCGTGTTTAGATTTTAACTCCACAAACTTTCTATAGTGAGACAATCTGGATAAGAGATACAAATAAAGTAACTGTCAAAATATTACCTTTAGTAACCTGTGACCCATATGTGATCATAGTTTTTCCTTTAACTTTTTATTTTGACAGAAAATGTTTACGTTTTCATAAAGCTAACATTAAAACTTGTTTTTGGGGGGCTACATTGTGCAAGGCCTTTTTTGGCCCGGAAGTAGCCACAGTTACTTAGAAATTACTTTTATACAACCCAATCTCTTAAAAAATGTATATTGAGTAACATTTTTTTCAAATGTTACTGTGGCAAAATGTTACATTAATTGTTTTTGTTCCAGTTGCTGAGAAAAACATGATGAAAATTGTTTCTCGTGCCTTTAATATTAACAATTGGTTTGTTGTGTTTAAAAAGAAAAAAAAAAAGAAAGAAAAAAACATTTTTTTTATCGAATTTGCAGTGTTAATTCATCAGCAGATCCTATTGCAAGGAGGTTTCAATATTCCCAGCAAAAAGGAAATTGCTGGACAGCAGCAAGATAGGTGCTGGCAATGATGGAGAAGTGCTGGCTGATGGTCTACCACTGCTGAACAGCTTCAGTCAACATTGCTGTTAGAAATAATCAGATAGAATTCTGGTGGGCATCCATTTTATCTCATGCGCTGGCCCACCACTATATGGAAGCGCACGAACTTTTGCAGTATTATTGCTGGGAACCCTTACTCTAGGTGGCGCTGCGAATATCGAAGACATTGAGTATTTGAACACAAATCCGAAATGAATATCTTAACACAATTTAAGCTGTGAAGCTAATTTTTTTTTAACTGTAAAAAATATAACACCACTGCCACCAACAAAATAAATAAGTAAATGAATAAATAAATAAATTCTTTATTTCAATGCACTTTTTTTTCTCCTTAAATCTGGTTTTACTAGGTTACAAATGATTTCGGTTTTCATAATTTACGCAGTTCAGAATCAATAATAAAAAAAAGCGTATAAAATACATAGGATTTCTATACAATAGAATAATTTCTATACCAGTTTAATGACTGGGAACGTACATCACAAAAGAAATAAACTTGAAATAGTGTAAAGAGAGCATGAAAACTACGAGCCATCGTAGCGTACTCTGAAAGCACTTGTTCATGTCCGATCACGAAAACCAAGCAGCATCGATCGCGGTCAGTATTTCGGAGGGTGACCTCATGCAGTTCAAATATTTCTATAGATGTTTCTATTATAGACACTTCTACAGATGGTTCTATAGCTCTTGGTGAAACTAGTTTATAGAACAAAGATCCATAATACTTAGTTTTTTATAGAATTCTATAAGAAATTTTTGTAAGGGAAAGTGCTGGGCCAGCAGAGTAAAAGCAGTGGGATAGGTACTAGTACTGCAGGAAAAGTGCCGGATTGAAGTAATGTGATGGCATACCAATGCTGGCCTGCTGTTGGCCATCACTGATGGGCCAGCTGCATTCGGCTTGGACAGTTTTCGACAGGTTTAAGTAATGGCGCCCTTGCACTTTACCGCTGATAGCACTGCTGGCTGCCATCTTTTTTCCAGCTGATGGCCCACTGTTCCTTTCTTTGCTGGGTTCCAACATATGAAATGTATTCATTTTATATGAAAATAAGTCAATGGACCAAAGAAGCCCCCCAGGAAGGGCTACTTTGTTCCAAAACATTAAAAATATTTAAACAATAAAAAAATAAAAAATTGCCTCTTTAAAACCATACAGTTTACTTCATTGTTTCATGTTAATTGCTTGCATTTCAATTTCAACGTTGAAAAATCATACATAATAATTTTTAATAATGGAAATGTTAGTGGAACCAGGAAAAAGTGACTCAAAGTAGCCCCCCACCCCACCCCGAATTACGATAGTTCTTGAGATAGAACGCCCCTAAAAATTTGTGTCACAAACAGGCACACTCACAGACAGGCATTTTCTAAAAACAGTCAAATCGTATTCAGAACCTTCTGAAACGTATAAACCCGTCAAAAACCAAAAATCAAATTTTTTTACGAATCCAGTACTTTTTTGTAAAGATAGAAGAAAGTAAAAAGATAATGTATATATATAACACTAGGGAGCTCTGCCCTCTACGAGCTACGCTCGCCAACCCCCGTTCAGGCACATCAAAATCCAAAAAGCACGCTAATTTAATTGGCTTTAAAAATATTGAATTAAGATTTAAAAAAAAAGTAGCGATCTCTCTGTAAACGGGTTTCCATTCGTTTTCCTTGGATTGGGGATTTTTAAGACCAAATTTGCTGCTGTTAAGAGATACATTGGCTGTTTTCGTACTTAATTCAAAAAATTAGTTAAACATTTGAAAATAAGCTAATGTAAAATGAATTAAGTAAACAGTGTCATTGTCTCCCGGTATTTTTTAACAGCGTTATAAGATAGTTCTTTTAAATAATTCATTTTAAATCTATCGTTTTAAATTTGACGTAATTTACATCAAAGTTTTATTTGTCTTATTAATATTGACGTGAAAATACTTTTGTTGTTAGAAGGAAATATTATTTGCGCTGGCTTCAAATTCACGATAATAGTCGAAAAGATTATCACAAAATATCAAATGTCTCGCGCAAATATATTTTTTAATTTAAATTGTTTTGCTATATTTTTTGGTCATTTTAAATATGACGTAATTGCCTCCATTTACAAGTTTTAACGCATAATAATGATTTTTTTTATTTTAACATTTTGTTTCTCTTTTGAAATTCAAGTGTAAATATGATTCTTATGACGTAATTTTCCTGCTTTTAACGTGTAATCCTTTAATTCTAATTTTAAAGTTTTTTTTTCTGATTACAATAGTCACGTGTAAATTTTTAATTTGAAGTAAACATTATTGATTGCACTGTTTATACAGTTGGCAAAAGTTTAAATTTATAACATTTTCTAAAAAACGTAAAAAATCTCTCGAAATGTTGAAAATTTGAATTTAAAATAGAAATAAAACCTCAAAAAATGAGTCAAATAAGAAAAATAAATGCAATCTGCACACCGGGAACTTATAACGTATAAAATGATCTAAAAATGATTAAATTCTCATGTATAGTTTTTGCTCCAATAAAACTTTTTTAATGGAACGATTTTATCCACCTTTAGCATTAAATATTTCTTAACATAATTCTTCGATTTGAAAACTGTCTGCATCAGCGTATTTATCAAACATTTCTTTATAATACCACCTATTTTCATATTTTTGTATGCCACAGTTTTTTTAATATTAACGAAGAAAGACCATACTTAAGCATTCAAATTGGATGCCGATCTACCGGGAATATCTACGCAGATTCTCATTGGTCCATTTCCAAATCAAAACTTTTTTATATATATAGAAGGATATTACAATTTTAGTAACAATAAAATAAAGAGAAGGACAAGATTTTCATATTTCTATGTAAATGAGAATTAGTTTTGTAAATTTATTTTAAAATTGTTATTTTAATATTATTTTGATTGTATTCTATATGTAGTAACTAATCACGATTTACACATGATGGCCCTTTTTAAAATAGAAATAAATAAAATTAATTGAATTAAATCAGAAATATTTTTCACACACAAGGTGGATAGAAAAATCAGTATAATCTCTAAAAATTCATTTATAAACAAGTTGCAAATTGTATATCAAACGTGGCAAATGAGGTGCGTTCGTACTATAACTAGTTTTTTAAATATTGAAATCTTGGTGCAATAGCCGTTGCACTCGTATGCAAAAATACTTGAGCACATATAACGCTTATGTATATTAAATTTAGTAATACGTAAATAATATGACTCCATTTTAAATAGGATGTAATCACCATAGTAATTTAGAATCACTACCTATCATGGGATATCATTCAATTAATTACATATGATAGAATTCGATAGAATAATCACCATGGCAACCTAGAATCACTATCTATCGTGAGAGATCATTGAATTAATTACGTATGACAGGATTTAATATAATAAAGAAAACTTTTATTAATATCTTTTTAAGCTTTGATTCAATCTTCGTAAGATTTGAAATGACTGGACAAAATTCTGCAACGATTATGTATATATTAGACAAATGGACAGACAGGCAGACGGACTGACCATAATAGGAGTACAGGTGCTACGTATTTATATAATTACGAACCCACCTAAAAAAAAACAGAAATGATAAGAAGTGATAATGCTCTCCATAATACGCTTTTCCCAGCGATTCAATTTAATAAGGAAACCTATCTCTCAATAAATGTATAGCAAAATAACTTTCATTATTAAAATATTAGTTTCTTTAGTAACTTTTATATGAAGCAAGGCCTCAAAATTAATAATTTTGGGTTAATAAATAAATACACACAGAATACAGTTTTCTAATATCATAAAACATACATTTTTAGATGTTGTTGGCTTGCAGTTTTCCCAACTGTCAAGTGAATAGAAAATTATATGTTTTCGTTTGATTAATATATGTGAGTTTTTCTTTTGGCATTATTTATTTGTCTTTTGTTTGATAATTCATTTATCTATTATTCCCCATTGATTCTGCATTTATATATATTTTTATAAACATTCTTCTATATAAACACTCCTTTATACAAGCATAAAAGAATAAATTATTCTTGTTATTTATCTAAGACTAGAGTAAACTAAAGTTTAGATGCTAAAAGTAAAACAGTACGTTTAAAGGCTTATAAATTTCTCTAATACACATAAATACATTTTTAATGTACTGCTTTCACTGTTAGCATGTATACGGTAGTGCAAGAAGTACCGAACCGGACGTATAGATGGGGGTAATTGTTTGAAAAAAATGACTAAGGTCAAAAATACCAACGTTATAAAGCTTAAATTTGAAGTTTCAAGACGCTACGTTGTTTAGTAATTGTTTGACAGTCACCAATAGTGAACACTCTTAGGGAATTTTTAAATATAAACAAAATGGTCATGGTTATGTGATACTGCATTTGAAATCTCTGAACTGAGTTCAATCAATTCAAATTCGAGCTAGGTTCTACTCTGGGGGAAACTTCTCCTTCGTTTACAACAATAAAATATTGGGTAGCAGAGTTTAAACGAGGCCGTACTAGCTGCCAACATAGACATCACAGTGGTCAACCAAATGAGGCTACCACGCCAGAAATGGTGAAGAAAAACCAAAAAATGATATTAGTTGACCGAAACTGAAAGAGCGTGATCTAACCGATATGATATGTATTTCACAAAGTGCTGTATATCGCATATTTGCTGAAAATTTGGACATGAGAAAGCTATGTGCAAGATGGGTGCCGCATCTGATTACATCGAGGGAGGCTTTCGTCTGTGGAAGCGCTTCAACGTCAACTCAACCCTGTGGTGCTATAGGCGGAAAAACGCCAGGTGTGACTTCCTCTTCAACACATCATCATACACAATTTAGCTCTGGTAAACATTGACAACACGGATGCCACATTCGAAAAGCAGGGCATCGAGGGTAATGTTATCGCCAAAGGCTGGCCTGACCTAACACTCATTAACTCCTACGCTCTCCCAAAAATCAATTCATGGTCCGTTTCAGAGAAGCATAGTGGCTCCGATCATAAATACATACACTTTATCTGCCAAACAACCCCACTCTACACCCAACGCAGACGCTTTAACATAACAAGAAGTAATCTTCGAAAAATTAAAGCTGTCATCAACTCTCATAAGCACTATCTTAAGGAGTTGCTGAGAGAAGTTGATAATACAGACTTACTTAACGAATTCACAACAAAGTTAATAGAAACCATGCGTCTAGCAGCGAAGGCCTCATTTAGACTAAAGACAGTCCAAAGATCACACACGCTCTCATTCTGGAATAAAGAACTCAGCAAAAGCAGGAATCAGCTTACGGCGCTAAGGCGCAAGCTCAAATCTCTACGCAAGCTGGACCCAAACTCTCCAGAAATAAAAACGTTCGCAGCGAAGCGCACACACCTCGCAGCATTGCATAAACGAGCAGTCCTGACGGTGAGAAGGAAAGCATGGGAGCGCTTTTGCAGCAGCAATGTTAATCCTTTCGGCACTGCTCAAAAATTCTTTACCGACAGATTCTTCACTCCAGATGAAAAACGTCTTGAACGCCCTCCAAACCAAACATCACAACAAAACAACCTAGAATTCCTCACACAGACACTTTTCGGCCACACGGCACACCCATCCACAGACACTTTTCGGCCACACGGCACACCCATCCACAGACAAAACAGATATCCATTTTTCAGCGCTGGATGACAAGCCCTTTACAAAAGCTGAGTTAAAAACTGCACTCCATATGCTAGACGACAAGAAAGCCCCAGAACCGGATGCGATAGACTTCAAAATCCTCAAGATCACACACAAAATCATCCCACAGGATTTCACTCGCTGGGCTAACCTCTGCCTCACACATAAATATTTCCCACTCGTCTTACGACAGGGCGAGGTCGTCTACTTTCTAAAGCAAGCCAATTCCCCCTCTGAACCCCAATCCTACCGACCTATATGTCTCCTCCCCGCCGTAGGAAAGCTGCTGGAGAAACTCTTGGTTTTCCGACTAAAGCAATTCCTAGAAACAAATAACCTACTCCATCCACACCAATTTGGGTTCAGAGAAGGGAATTCATGCGAACTTGCACTAAACTCAATTATGTCTGCTTGCAACGAAAGTATAGCCCAGGGTAATCTCACTTCTCTGGTCTCACTTGACATCCAGGGCGTCTTAGACAATGTTGAATGGCGCGACATTCTCCTACAATTACTACACCTCAACTGTCCGGGGAACATAGCTAGCCTCATCGGCTCGTGCCTCTCACAGGGGATCGTCCTAATTAAGGGAGGCGCGGGCACCTTGACCCATCGGTTGCAAAAGGGATGCCCTCAGGTCTCATGCCTTAGGCCAATTCTCTGGCTATTGGTCTCAAATATGCTACTAACAGAATTGAACCGGTTGGACTTTATACTATACGCCTTTGCCGATGGCTTTAGCTTCATCTTCTCTGCACGCATACGCAAAGATCTGGAGGAAAGATTTGCCGAGGCCCTTTAAATCTTCTGCCAGCTCCTAGAAACACTCCATCTCACACTGTCACCACGCAAATCAAAGTCGCTTCTCTTCAGTAAACAACGCAAACTTGACCCAAAACGGCCTCCAGACATGAGAATCTACAATACAAGTATTCACCACGTTCCACATCTTAAAATTTTAGGCATAATAATAGACAATAACCGCAATTGGATCCCACATATCAATAACATAAGACTTAAACTAACAGCATACCACAATAACTCACTCAAACTCGCATCTAAACTGGGGGGTATAGACAACACTACATTAAAAACTTGTTACCTAACAATAATAGAACGCATAATTTTATATGAAGTATGTATCTGGGGGGGGGGGCAACCTCACACAACAAGCTCTTAAGAAACTAACATCAATACAAAGAATTTTCCTTCCTCGAATTTCTCGGGGATACAAAACAATATCAACAGACCCACTGCAAGTACTCACAGGCATTCCATCCATCACACTACAATTAAGGTACGAATACGATAAATCATCTATCTTACAACTTAAAAATAATACAAAAGCGCACGCTCTTTTCTCCAACAAAGACATACAACACAATGTTAGGAGCTGGCAGCTTCATCCAGCAGAAGTGTCATCACACATACACGTGAACATTAAACTTAACAGTTACATACCTTCCCAAAATCTCACGCTTTTTACTGACGGCTCTGGCACCAAGACCGGCGTTGGCGCAGCTTTCTGTGCAATGGAAGGCGTGGTGAAGGTACATCAGTGGGTCTGCAGATTGGATGATAATAACTCCGTGTATCAAGCGGAACTTTACGCCATACTTAACGCATTAGAATGGATTGAAGAAAACACAGGCAGAAGTATTCCCATCTTCAGCGACAGTCTCTGCGGTCTGCAGGCTATACACGCACACAGAACAAAAGACCCACTTGTACTACAAATTAAGAAAAAACTAAAAACACTCATTCACCGTACCTCGCTGGATCATGTCTCTGCTCATAAAGGTATATTTGACAACGAGCTGGCTGATGATCTAGTGAAACAAGCTGCACAAAAACCTACCATAGACGCACATCTCTGAGTGCTCCAATCATACGTCAAGAGGATCCTGAGATCCAGGATTCTGACGCCATGGCAGGAGTACTGGGACACATCAACAAGGGGCAGGCAGACACACGAACTCATTCCTGAAGTTTCTCTTCAACTTTACAACCTCACGCCGTACACGACCAACTTTCTGACGGGCCATGGCCCCTTCAAGGCCCACCTAGAGAGATTTAAGTGCGCCTCTTCTAACCTGTGTTACTGCGGTGAGGTGGGCACTGCAAGCCACTTTCACTGTGAACTCACACGAAGCTGGCACTTAAAACGCCCGGCATCTCTACCAGAAGGCTGGCTCCATAATATACTTGCACGCACCCTCCTACTAAACAAACTAAAACACGTCTATAAACACCTTTTTGAAATTTCAATACTAACAACGTAGCCTGGGCATGCAACAGTTTCAGCTGCCCCTTGTCGCGAGGTAATTTTGTCGCACATTCACCCGCCCCTTGTCATGTAGGGGATCTGTTCCCGGGAGGAACGAATATTGTTCTGTATTTTTTTTTGCCTTTCTTCTCTTACCTGCCCCCTGTCGCGTTAGGTTTTATTCACCTGTCAGGTGCAGACCTGACACGGGATTTTATATACATACCGCCCACTGTCGTGATTCTGACGGCTTCAGCTCTGGCTGAAAACTGTATTTTTTAAGACCTTAATAAAGGCGACCGGGAGAGACAGTATGCTCTACAGACTTGGTTTCCTTGTCTGAGCTATCCCTCTTAGACATTCAAAGATGGGTGCCGCATTTGGTCGCAGTGGAACGAAAACACAGAAATGTCGATGTTTCAATCGAGTGTTACGTCGATTAATAACCATGGATGAAACATGGATCCATCACTTCATACCTGAGATGAAAGAATAGTCAAAACTGTGAACTGAAAAGAAATAACCGGCTCCAAAGGAGGTAAAGGCCTCAGAGTAAAGATACGTAGAGAGCGGATCCCATTGCTCTTTCAGGCAGAATTTGAATCCAACATGTTTCCGCTTTCATCGCCAAAACGGTGTCTGTTTTTGGATGTGTTTCCTTTGTTGGCAGCTTTCGGATTTCATTCTCGCAATAAAATAAACATAAATATAGAAGATAAACAACAAGTAGGCATCATTTTAAAAACTAAAATAAATGATATGTTATTAAAAGGTAAATTAAATGGCAAAGGAAAAGTGCGGTGCCGTCAACTTAGGAGAAACTCCGACACAGTAAAATTTCAGGATAAATCCTAAAGGAAATTTAGAAAAGATTTCGGCAGGAGAAAAACCGGTTTGTCACGTTTCCTCTGCCTACCATCATGTGACGCTGGGCAGGGATCTTGGATTCAAGAATTTTGGATTTAAGAAAATATTAACAGTTCTGATTCTACTTAAATTAAAAGTCTGTGATAAAGACAAGTTCCCTCTGCTAGATGGATCGCCGTATTAGTTTTATGGGATGCGTATGGACTAATTTTTACTGATTATTTTCAAAAGGAAAAACAGTCAACTGGGAGTACTGTGCAAACTTATTGCAGCGTTTGAGTGATGAAATAAAAAAAATGGCCACATTTGGCGAAAAGAAAGTGTTTCATCAAAACAATCCATCATATCAAGATTAATTTACGCTGAAGCTCGCAGGAGGGAACTCCAGTATGTCTTTATTTCCAGTGAATATTTAAATATTAGTCGGAACCCACAAGAGTTTATAAATACCGCACAACGAAGCCCACCGGAACAGAGCTGTGTGTTGTATTTTGCTAGCTGATATAGAGTAATCTTTGGCGAGTAAGACTTTCTTAAATATTCTTAGTCCGAATTTTTATATTTTTGGTCTGTTCATTTATCAGATTTTAATATATATATATATATATATATATATATATATATATATATATATATATATATATATATATAATTGCATATAGATATAGTCAAACTATATTATTTTTTTCTTTTGAAGAAGACGAAATTGCTTTAAAGTTTGCAAATAATGCATGAAATATAAATATACGCTTGGAGGGAACGGGGAGGTAGGACTACACTGTAGTTGTTATTACTGCGGAAAATTTAAGAACAGGTACTTTTTATTAGAAATTAAGGCCTGACTTCAGAAAATTAAAAAGAACCCAAAAGATTCATTTTTCAATAAAAAAAATAATACAAACTTGGATTTTCAATGTTACAAATATGTGGGTTTTATGCAAAATCTAAATATTTTTTTCTAGTTTTTAGATGTCAAAAAATCTTCCGAAAATATGCTTATGTTTCAAGCCAAAAAAATTCCATAATATTTAAGTGATAAGTTCTCAGGTTATAAGAAACTGCAAAAATACGAATGTAAACTTCAATTCTCGGGAACATTTAGAAATATTGAAGTATTGCTCATATTGGGTTAATTGAGCTATCATACTACTTTTATTTTCTACTTCCCAAATAATTAGTGAATAAATACAACAAACAGAAGAAAACTCTTCAGTATCATAAAACATTTATTTATACGCTTTCGGTTTGCAAATTTTTCTTTTTGTCAAGAGAATCGATCTTTCGTTCCATTCATGAATGATTGATGAATGTTTTTCTTTTACCATTATTTATTTAACTTTTGCTTGCTAAGAGATTCGTGTGTTATTTCCAATTCCGATGTATCTTTGGATTTTTTTTTTTTTTTTTTTTTTTTTTTTTTTTTTTTTTTTTTTTGCTAATCTTCTAGAAATGGGATTGGATAATTTTTTTCTAGTATTATTAATTTCTCTAAAGATCTGTCTAAGTATTTGGGGGAAATCATAATCATAGCTGGTAAACCTTCCGATTTTTAAGTACAAATATTTCCAAATAGTAATCTTCGTCGTATTTACTCACAAATTTCGAACATTAAATAAAGCAAATGTTTTTTTTATTCTAAAATAGTGGAGTTCAAATTTGTACAGTGTGTATCTGTATTTTTGTATATGTGCTTTGGCAGATGTTCACAGTACATAAAATAAATATTTTAGCATTGGAAAACTATAGCAATGAAAGTTATTCTGATATTATATGTTTAAATGCTTGTAAGATATTAGTTTTATATGAACTACGGCCTTTTAGCTTCTCATTAAACTATTTTAGCAAATTTATAAATATATAGATAAGGAAAATTCTCCTACGTTGAATGTTCCAGCATAGAACATCGTCGTATTATGTCCTACTTGATATTTTTCTTATTCGATTCCGGTACATATCGCTCACCTCATGAAAAGTGACACATCTCGCAAAAATTCATTTTGCATTTTATTCTACTAATATGTCTGTTATAGGTGCTTCTTGCTACATTAAAAGTTTCATAAGTGTAGTTTTCAGGAAAGTCGCTTTAACGCTATATGTCCATTCGTGACCACAAAAGGGTAGTAGATTGTGTGGGGAGGTAAAATTACCCAACCCTCCAAGCCCCATCTACGTCTTCATTCGTAAGGGTTTTAAGTTTTTATGCACGGTTTTACTGTTGCATGCAGAGCTAAGCGCTATAATTTCATATTACAGTAACATCGTGCAAATCTTCTTTGCCTCTCCTGTGAAATTTGCTTTTGTCAAGATGTGTCACTTTTCTTGCAAGTAAGAGATATGGACACACAGTAGAAGATTAATCACTTAGTCATCATATCCTTTAAATCAGTGTGGTCCAACCTTTAGTTACCCGAGAGTCAATCAAATTTTATGATAGGAATGTGAGGGCCAGAGACATTCCAGAAAGAGAAGAATTGCATATTTTATTCAAAAAATTTATTAAAATTTATATTAAACGAAGTTTAATATACCACTTCATTTTGCAGTCTAGAAATGAATGTGATGATTGGCGCTGCTTTCCTGATACAAATTTACCATTGTCTACTGTAAGTTCAGTAAGGCAAAGTCTCATAACCGATTCCAGTGAAGCACTTTCAATTCGATAACTCGTTCGTGATTTAACTTGTTTGAGAGCAGGAAAAGCACTTTCCATGGTTTGTACGGATACCGTTATTTCTCCAGGAAAACTACCAGTATCTTTTTGTAGAAAAAAATATGCAGATTAAATGTGCAAAATTTCGCCTTCTTTTAAGAAGGGATTTTCTATAAGATAATACTGGTGCCGAAGAATTTTCTGGTCTGCAAAATTCAAGGAGGCGTACGAACCATGCTTTCGCACGCATATGTATTGACAAACAGCGATAAGTCCTGAAAATTTAAGCAGTCCCTGAGAATTTAAGCAGTTTAGGAAAATATTCTTTAGAAATCAGTTTCCAGAAATTTTCAGGGACATCACACTTTTAAGTCTGGTATAATGGGTCTGCCTGTGGAGCACAAATTTCCATTTGAATGTCGCAGGGCATCTCACTCACTTCAATACCCTTGGGGTTGTTGGACAGTGCAGGGTTTGGCTTTAAGGAGTCGAAATCCTGGAATCTGTCCTGGAACACTTTCTTGATATCTATTATTATTTCGTAAAACGTACTAACAAAAAACAATATATATAGTTAATATAGAAATTATAATATAGATAAAATCTTGAATCATCAAAAAGCTGGTGTGTATGAAATTCTGATTACTCTCCCAAATAAAGAAAGATTAGTGTATATCGGCGAAACTAAAAGAAAATTTTCAGAAAGGTTGAAAGAGCACAAGCGGAACATTTCACAATCGAAACAAAATACAGCTCTCGCAAGATTTTGTTTTGCTAATGATGGGAGCAGAGTTATCTTTGATGAAGCAAGAATCATAATTCCGTGCAAGAATCCATACCTAAACAAACTTTTAGAATCCATTAGGATTATTAAGCTTGGACAGCACACCTGTAACGGCAATTTATCCTACACCATTCATAAAATTTGGCACAATATGTTATAAACTGTTTTTGGAGTCAGTTCCATTTACCCCCCCCCCCCCCTCTTCCATAGTTGGATTGGTTTCCTCCCTTTCGTTACCTTGGCAAATTTGTGATGCTTGGTGCGCTCTCTGGACAAGGTCGTCAGGGACTCTGAGATGTTTGCCTCCATTCTTGAAACATTTAGACTTGTGTGTGTTATGTAGACTTGTGTATCATCTTGAAGACGTTCGCAGATGCTAAACGAAACGTTGATGTTTTAATGTATATTTTTAATGTGTGTACCTTTTAGCAAATAGTGTATTTTATTTTAAATACATAATTTTTAAAATGCATAACTCATTTAATATCCACCTTTAAGCTATTTTCTTTCATACTCAGTAACCCTTAAGAATTCTTTTGTGTAACCCTGTATATAATCTAGAGCAAGGATGGCAAACCTTTTCCCATCCACACGCCAAATTTCTCCAAAATATATTTTACGGGATCATGACATGCAAACAATAAAACATTTTAATGGGTAAAATAATATGGAATCAAAATTACTTAAAGTTTTGCTCTTAGCATTAAGAAAATGTGGTTAACATTTGACGTTTTTCTTTAGAAATTTATTTGAAAAATATTATTTCTGTTATCTCATCTAGATGCCGAATAATTTATCTCAGTTTCATACTTAGTTATTTTTAAGAAAATGCAAATTTAATTGGACTCATTTGACAAGATGTTTTTACTTGAATTTTTCAGATTAGTTATTTCAGATTATTCTAGATCAGTTCAGATTAGTTATAGTTAAAAATGTCTCGCAGAAAAAAATTCAAAATAGCAAGCGCCAGAATCTACAGCTTTTAGTGTCTGGAATTGAATTCCGAGTTTTTATAATTTTACCATCGGCATTTTCGCTTATAATGCCTTTAAATCTTTCTTGTGCTATAATCTCTTAATTTTCTTTTATTCATAAAATTTTGTGAGCCAATATTCATTTAGATTGGGATACATTAAGTTATATTTCAGTTTCTTCATCTGTACGGCATTGACAACCAACCGAACAAATCGATTTCAGATAAACAGAGACAACGTCTAGATTAATTAATGCATTTTGTGAAATTCTGCTATATTTTGATAAAGAACCTGAATCTATTTCGTGCCAAAAATAATCTGCAGCGTACTACTTATGGCACGCGTGCCATAGTTTCGCCGTCCCTGATATAGAGCATTTATACACACAACGTAATGTGAAAAAATTTAGTTAAGCTTAAAAACTCATATCACATCTAAAAATGCACTTCCAGCAATCATCGCTAATATGCAGTACTTCGGATACAGCATAGTATCCGAAATCTTTTGTGGGTCCCTGTAAATACTGTGCACTTTCTATTATACAGGAAGTAACTTGTAGTAAACCTCAGCAGCGTATATCAATATCAGTACATGTGAAATAGTTTAACATAATTAAAATACGCCCCAAATAATGATTGCCCTGTATCATTATGTAACGGAAAACTTTTGTGTGGCCCTG
Source organism: Maratus speciosus (assembly GCA_963932465.1). NCBI lineage: Eukaryota > Metazoa > Arthropoda > Arachnida > Araneae > Salticidae > Maratus > Maratus speciosus. The sequence continues at coordinate 507,447,808 of OZ010786.1, read as the reverse complement.
TAGATGAATAATAAGTATTCTTTTCACCTCCTATTTTACAGAATAGATATTTTAGTGTACTTCATAAATGCATATCAATTTCATTATGTTCGAAAGAGTGTAATATCATTAAAATGCACTTGAAGCTATTTTTTCACATTAGCCGTAATGTAACGGAATATTTTTTACTGTCCCTGTAATTGAATTATGCATGCGATTTTTCACAAATTTTGAAATGTCTCGACAAAATTTTGCAACAATAACATATTTTAAATTTGAAACCATTCGGTTTCGTAGTTTTTGGCACTGTTATATGCGGACGGACAGACAGACGGACGGACTAGACGATGACTAAAGGTGTTACGCATTTATATAATTACGAACGCACCAAAAAAGAGAAAGAAAATTTTAAAATAATAAATTCATTAATATGAGTTAAAAGCAGTAACTAAAAGAAATTGCGTCATATTTAAAATGACCAAGTAATAATATTGTAAAACTGTTTAAATTTAAAAATATATTTAGACATTTACTTCATATTTTGACATGATCTTTTTAACTATTGCTGTGATTTCTAAGACGGCACAAATAATATTTCCTTTCTAACAACAAAAGTATTTTCACGTGAATATTAAAAAGGGAAAGAAAAATTTGGTGAAAATTGCATCAGATTTGAAACGATACATTTAAAATGTCTTATTTAAAAAAATTTCTTATAGCGCGGTTTAAAAAATACTAGGAGGAAAAGACTCTGTGTACTTCAAATGTTTAACTGATCTTATTTAATAAAAAGACATCTAAATAGCCAGTAGACGTTTAACAGCAGCTGATACGACCTTGAAATTTCCCAATCAAAGAGAAATTAATGGAAACCCGTTTACAGCGAGATCGCCACTGGTTTTTAAATTATAGTTCAGTCTTCCGAAATCTTTTAAAAGCCGATCAAAATAGCGTGTTTCTGGTATCTCAATGGGGGTTGGCTAGCGTAGCTCGTAGGGGGCAGAGCCCCCTAGTGTTCCATAATAAGATAAACTGTTTCATAATAAAATAAAACTAACATGCTATTTTTTTACGCTAAGCCTACGAGGTATTCGAAAACGGGGTTTTCTCGCTAAAATGGCGTTAGAAATCGTTCCAACCCCGTTGCGTCCACGACATTTGTTCGTTTATTTTATGTAAACAATCTGTCACGTAAATAAAAATCTACCATTAAGGCTGTTTTTTTAATTCACATTTACATTAAATTTTCTTTTTTATTATAAATATTTCAATTTAATTGTATAGTATTTTGTAAATGATTAATTGTATAACTGTTTTTCACTTAAAATATTTCTTCAGTTTTCGAAAATTTCCTTTAGCAAAGATATTCAATAAATGAAAATATTTTGGACGATGTAAATGAAGGTCCAGTTTTTCGAGAGTCGAAATAATGTATTCTTTTTCCTATTTCTGGCGGAAAAGCTGAAAAGCATCCAAAGACAAAATTGAATTTGGAATAGCATATGAATCCCTTTTCTAACAAAAGATAAACAAATAGCGCCAAAAGAAAAACAAGGAGTCATTAATCAAGCGAAGAGGTCTGACATAGCCTTCAATTCGTTTGACAGTTCGGTAAAAGTGCAAGCCAACAGTATATAAAAATAAATGTTTTACGATATTTTAAAGAATTCCTCCAAGAACTTTCCTATATGGGTTCGAAAATTTTATATTATTTTTTGGAGGAAATAAATTTAATTCTTTAAGTGTATTTGCTGGAGTGCTACAGACACAGCAACATAAACTGAATAAAAAATGCATTATCACACGAGATATGATTTGTTATCTTACTTTTAGGTCAAGGAAGTTAGATATGGTAAATGTCTGTATCGTATAGTATAATAATAGCATCACTGGCTCTAGGAATGTGATGTTATAATCTAACTTCAAAGGATCAGGGTCCATAAGCCGTGTTTTTGGCCCATGAAATAGACTAAATTTCGATTATGTTATACTGACTGAATTGTTTCACTTTTTAATATTAGAAGGTATATATTGTACGATTTTAAGAATAGTTTTTGTATTTTGTTCGGATTTATATGACTTACACAAGCTCAAAGTTCGTATAATTCGTAGTTTTGGTGCAAAATACTTAATTTCTGCTATTTTTACCTCAATTATTTATATGAGTGCAATCGTGCAACACTTTTGTCAGAAACTCAAAATAACAACTTATAAATGACATAGAAACTCTGCCGCTAAACTGCGATGACACGCTCACAGGGCAGCTATACTTACTCTAAAAAATACACACTAAACTTCAAATTTAAACCAAAACAAATTAATAAATCTTAACTTTAATTAAACATTTATAGTATGTTCGAAATTTCGAACATTTATGTTCGAAAATTTTATATTATTTTTTGGAGAAAATAAATTTAATTCTTTAAGTGTATTTCCTGAAGTACTACAGACACAGCAGCATAAACTGAATAAAAGATGCATTATCACACGAGATATGATTTGTTATCTTACTTTTAGGTCAAGGAAGTTAGATATGATAATTGTCTGTATCGTATAGTATAATAATAGCACCATTGGCTCTGGGGATGTGATGTTATAATCTAACTTCAAAGGATCAGGGTCCATAAGCCGTGTTTTTGGCCCATGAAATAGACTAAATTTCGATTATGTTATACTGACTGAATTGTTTCACTTTTTAATATTAGAAGGTATGTATTGTACGATTTTAAGAATAGTTTTTGTATTTTGTTCGGATTTATATGACTTACACAAGCTCAAAGTTCGTATAATTCGTAGTTTTGGTGCAAAATACTTAATTTCTGCTATTTTTACCTCAATTATTTATATGAGCGCAATCGTGCAACACTTTCTTCTTGCCATATTATAAAACACATCAAAATATACAAAGTATCCTAAAATAAAGAGAGCAAGAGAATTTACAAGAATTTACAAAAGAAATATTATGTCGCTTCACAACATACCATGTGTGTGGTCCAGTGTTGGGTATGAACGCGTTCATTGAACGAAAGTTCACGAACTTAGCTCACTTTCTGTGAACGTTGAGTTGAACTTGATTCACTCTTTGATAAACGAACGTGAACTGAGCGAAAGCTCAAAAAATCCGTGAGTTTGAACGAAATTTACAACTCAAACTCAATTTTTTTCATAACGTATTTTTAAATTTTTCCAGCCGTTAAGAACATGTTTTTCCCATTCAAATGCCATTTAGAGGCCTAAACCGACTCGGGACAGGTCGAGTCTGATCATCAGTTTTTCTGGGTCGTATCCGGGCCTTGCTTTCTCTGGAGGCTTGGGCCGGACCGAATCGAACTTATTTCTGGACCTGTGCTTTATTCTTCCTAGAAGTCTGCACCGACAGAAATTTTCTGACCCGGTCGCCCCTGCTTGTATGAAAATTATTGCACCGCCCCAGTCTGACTCGTGGAAAAATCTGTTTAAGGAACAACCTACCTTGGGTCAATAATTTTTTCCGAAAAAATATATTTTTTAAAATTACCATTGTTCTACAATTAAAATTCTCTTTACAGAATAGTACTACATATACATTTCTAGGAGGCAGGAGATACAGTACTTTAAAACCTGTTATAAGAATCTGTGTCTGACGAGATCCTGTTTTAAACGGAAAAATTTCTTGATGGGTGGATCTGAATCTTCAAAATGGATATAATAATCCGCTTGAAAATAAATACTACATTTGCAAGAGACGGCATACTTGGTAAAAAAGGAACTTAGCTATAACGATTTTTTTTCTCTCCTATATGATTCCGTCTTAGAAGGTTTTTCGATATAGAATTTTTCACATTTTTAAGTTTTTAAGCCGTGTAAATAGATTAATGGTATTAATAATAATGCAGATATTTACTTACAAATAGAGGTTGATTAAAAAATCAATATAGCTTACAATAGGATATGTAGAAAGAAATGTAGTAGAAACAGTATTTTGGAGCGGATGTCCCAGTTCCCAGTACTATGCAATCTAAGACAGAGGTCTGCACGGGCCGAAATTTCAAGGCCTGTCCCGATCCATAGAAGAAAAATTCGGCCCGGGTCGGTATAAACATTAACAGTTCGTGCGAGCCCGTCCCGTAGAGAAAAAAATATTGGCCCGACCCGGCCAGGTATCAGCTAAACGTTCGGACCGAGACCGGCCCGGCCCGAATGAATTTCTACAAAACATTGATTTTTACGTCGATTTGGTTAAAAATTTGGAAGTTCTGACCAAAAATACTTATATTTACTTTTTATTGTTATGTTTATAGATTTCATTTTTATAGAAGTTATTGCGATATTTATTATTTTAATGAATCGCTATTTGTGCTATGTAAATGTTTCGGTTATAATTAATATAGTTAATCCACATTCAAAATATTAGAGATTTAAAAATCTGAAAAATGTAATATAGTAAAATCTAATAAGACGGAATTGCATAGGGAAGGAGAAAAAATGCGTTTTAGACAAGTTCCCTTTTTAGGAGGTGTAAATGTATTATATATTCTTTTCTTATGTATTAGTACATTCATTTTGCATGGACCAACATATTTTTCACGTTAAGAGAGGATATCGCCATAGGCAGGTTTTTTTTCACACGTTTTACTATATTTTAATTTTAACAATTACTACATTTTAATAAGCCTAGAAATCTACTATTCTTTATAAAGAATAAAATTAAATGTTTATTTGTAGAACAATGGCGATTTAAAAATATATGCACTTTTTCCAAAAAATTTTCTGCCTGGCCAAATTTTACTGGTTTTTGAATGGACCATGCTACGCCGAGACAATAATTTTCATACGAGGCTGGATCAAAATCAGGACTGAAAATTTAGGTCCGTGAAGACTAGGAAGAATGATACCATACCAGTCTCGGTTCGGTACGGAGAAAATAAGGAGAAAATAAAGAGACGCCCTGCCCGGTCCTTCAGGAAAAAAGGTCCGAGCCCGGCCCAAAAAGTGCAGTGACTAGGCCCCTCCCGGCCCCAACCTTCAGAAAAAAGTACGACCCGGACCCGGCCCGTTTGCTGTGAATGAAAATAAGCCCGTGCAGATCTCTGGACTATGGCACTTTTATTTAAAATGAACAGTATAAACATGAAAAAGAGACTGAAATAATTATTTTTACTTTCTTCTATCTTTACAAGAAGAAAGTATTGGATTCGTGAAAACTTTCGAATCCAGTTTTCGACGGATTTATACGTTTTAGGGGTCAAAGATCACGAAAAATATGTTTTTACAAAATGGCTGTCTGTGAGTCTGTCTGTGTGTGACACAAATTTTGTGAGCGTTCTATCTCAAGAATTAACGAACGGAATTTAATGAAACTTTAGATTCTGTTAGTCTCTGATATAAATTGGTGCTGATTACTTTTTGGTGTAAATCGCTCAACAAGTGGCGCTACTACGCTGCATTTTTCACGATTTCCGCAATTGCTGTATCTCCAGGACTAATGCATGAATTTTTATCAAACTTTAGATTCAGTTAGTTCCTGATATAAATTGATCTTGACAAGTTTTTCGTGTAAATTGCCGAACTGGTGCCACTGCTATGCAGAACTTTTCACAATTTCCGCAATAGCTCTATCTCAAAAACTAATGCACGGATTTTCATCAAACTTCAAATTCAGTTAGAAGTTCACGTAAGTTGTTGGTGTAAATCACTTAACCGGTGCGGTGCTGTGCTGCATTCAGGGCTTAATTTGCGCCGGAGCCCAGCTGCGGTACTTTTCTGGTTTTAGTAATTTTTTAAATATTGGTCGGCATTCACCGGAGCTCATAAATACAGGGCTCCGGAGCCCAATGCAATAGTGCTTCCGAAAAACTGAAGCCTAAATTATCCTTCCCTTCCCTTCCCATCTCCAAGCTTTTCCATTCTTTTTTATCAAAACACTTATATTTGACGTAATGTGTCGCACACGCAGGAGATGGAGATAAAACGGACTCAATTTTTATATCAGTTTTGGAGCTTGGACCGACTCGAGCTCAATCTGTCTTACATTCAAAATTTTAATTTTAATGCTATTTTGATCAGAATGAAGGGAAAACAGAAATCGTGTTTTTCTATTTCAAATTTATGTTGGCGACTTGTTGATATAGTGCCACTAAAGAGACTGAACAATGAATTTGCTTTCAGTTCTATTTTCTTTTGTGACAGTAGGATAATTTTTAATTGGCTGTTTTTTATTTTATTATTATTTAGATATCTAACCTGAAAAGAATATTTTCTGTTTTTAGCCTACGAACATCAGCTTGAGGGTTTTTTTTTTGTTTGAGGTTTGTTTCTCAACTATTGCTCACGAGTATTAAAATCACGTTACTGATTTTTCTATTTATTATGTATCATGAACGCTGCTTATGCTAAGTCTCTGCTTTGCACATTTATGAAGTCACTTTCATTTTAAGTAGATATAATTGCCATGCATTGTTATTCTGATAGAAATACAATCGAGCGGTGTTCCCCCTTTTTCTATAAAAGCATAGAATCTTTCCGATGTCAAAATTTTAAATTAATCTAATTTCAGGGACTCAGCACAAAAGATTGCTAAGCGGAAAGAATCGATTATAGTTTAAGATATGCACCTTTTATAGGAAATTAAAAATATTTGTTCCATTCTTCAGCATAAAAATATTAATTTCTGTAAATTTCATTAATTTTTTTCTTAAAAATGCATAGCTGCGAACTATTCCTTTTTTGTGTTACCACTATCTCCGAATCATAATGCTTACCATATTTAATCTCAGAATTGTGACATTAATTAACATTAAAATTAGGGAAATATTACTATTCAGAAGGAGTGATAACTAAAAAGTGGAATTGTTAACAGCTAAGTACGAGTATATGCTGATAAATATACTACTTAAAATTTTTATTTTGCTAAAGGAAAAAAAATGCTTTAAATTTTGCAAATAATGTACGAAATATAAATATGGAGATTGGAGTGACAAGGGGGGGGGGGGAGAGAACGGTACAACTGTTAGTACCGTTATCGCAGAATTTCAGAACTCCCATACTTTTTTTCTTAGAAATAAAGCCCTGGCTGCATTGTATTAGCATGTATGAGACAGAAGAAAGTTTTGGGATTGCCACATCCGACTAGTTTTTTCTGTCAAAACGCTTTCGCACATGACCAAATTTTAAACATATGGACGTAAAAATAAATATCTTTACAGAAGAATGAACACTATATGGGCTGCTGATGCATTTTATGCAACATTTATAAAAACTATCATTAAGGGTGTTCTCAAATCCAAAAGGGCAAAATTCTGACATACGTTTTAATTTATTTTTGTTCGAAAATGCATGAAACTAGCTGGTGTTGTTGTTCAGGAACTATGTAATTGAGCTGTTTTTTCCATTTTTTTTGCAAACGCAATAGATCTTTCAGAAAATAGAGTCAAAGTGGGCGTTTTGAACCGAATTTTTGCGCGAAGGGAGAAAGAGCACTCAAGAGCGGGCGAAAAACGTGTTTGTCACGTGATCGAATTCGCTTATAACTCAATAGGTAATTTATTTATCATAAAATGGAAACACAGTTCAATTCCAAATGGCTTCCATGGCCAGGCTTTCCAATTTTATACCTTTCCGTTAAAAACGAATTCGTAAATATGTCAAAACGTTTTGCGCTTGTTGAGCAGAGCAGTTAAGAACAGCCTTAAGAAATTCCAAATTCTTCCCAGAAAGTTTGAATAGTTATTTTTATTATTATAAATATAAATATTTCGTAAATAAAATAAAGGAAAATTAGTATTGAAAATTTTATTCTAAATGTAAAAAGAAAAACATAATTAAAAATTTTCTTCCACGGGGTGTTCAGAGCGCAAATTTCTCTTTCTTAGTTTTCTTGGTGTTTTTTTGCGCCACTTAGGACGAGTAAATTTTACTTTTTTTTTTTTTTTTTTTTTCAGATCATATCAGACATAGAGCCCTGCGCTGGTCGAGAGCTCGACCCGAACCCAAAAATTCTATTTGAAATCAACCCGCAATCCGACCCGAGCCCGACAAAAAGAATAAGTTCGATCCGCAACCCGACTCGAACGCACTAAAATAATTTTCGGCGATCAGCAACTCGACCAGAACCCGAAATGAAAGGAAAGTAAATTATGTTTTAATGCAATTGTGGAAAGTAACCTACATTTATATCTCTACTACCAATTTTATGTTTTTATAGAAAAAAAGGCAAGTGTTTAAATATTCAAATATTCATAAAAAATCAATCATCTCAAAAATATTCGCTGACTAGATGTGCACTTTCAGGAGTATCCATTATGAAAATTTTATTGTATATAGATTTTTAACCCTTTAACCGTCTGGCCCGGATTTTTCCGTTCCTATAAATCATGTTAAAGTGGCTGTAGACAAAAATATTTTAAACATAATTTTATTTTAAACCATATATAGAGAGAAGTGATATTAAAGATATTATAGCATCAAACTGCACTTGATAAATATATATATCCTCGAATTTACAAGCATTTTTATAAAAATATAGGAAAACCCTAGGACGGTGAAAGGGAATGAAAAACTATTTTGGATATTCTTTTGAAAAATCTGGTCAACCCGAACCCGAATCACAAGAGTCAAAATCCAATCCGAACCCGAAAAAGGATAGTCAACACGACCTAAACCCGACCTGCAGTAAGAAAGTAAAAGTGAACTTAATCCGAAACCGCCTAGCAACGAAATAACATCACGCCAAGCCAACTCCATCCGAGCCGCTGGTCGGGTTGGGCAACCCGATTCGATGCAGGATTCTAATCAGAGGTAAACGAAATTCAATTAACGGCAACTCTATCTTTTACGAATGAGAAAGCAAAACAATGAAATTAAATCTTAATTATTATTTTTCATGTTTAAAAAATTAAATCAAAACGCACTTTTCATTGCATTGTCTACCCCCGCCACTTTTTTTTTCAGAGTCCCTCTAAGTTTTAATTGGGAAAATATAAAAGCCCGATAACCACGAACACTTATAATTGATATTCCAAAATTTTCGCAGCCCACACACCATGAGGAAATAAAATAGTCTTATCTTTAGGATGAAAAAGTCTCTTTTAAAGAAACAGGAGAATTTGTGGAAGAGATAATATCTTTGTCCCAGATCCCAGATACCAGACTATATCGTAAAAGGAAAGGAAAAAAGCGTACAAAGGAAAGACCCCACATCATGTTGAATGAATCCAAAAAGTCAAGTTCGCTTAGGTATACCGTCGCAATACCGTTTCGATACGGCATTGTTACAAGACAACAGGAAGGGACGCCAAAGATGTTTGTTTTGTGCTTTGTTGAATAGAATATAAGTAATCGGGGCCGGCCCAAGGACATTTAGGCGCCCGTGCGAGTACCCATAGGGGCGCCCCCCCCCCCCATAAACACAAGAAAAATTGCTTGACATAGTCTTAATTTTTTTAAATATTCGTACTTTTTATATATACTATTACTAATTATTTAAGGTATTAATTTAAAGTATTTTAAAAACAGGTAAAAGATTTTAAATTTAATCCCATCTTTGAGTTTGTATTTGGTAAATTGTAAAATCAGGGAAATTTCAATTTTACAGTAATTATCAATCTTAATGTGTAACATTACGGTACAAATGTAAAACACAAGTACACAGCACATGATATTGGACGAAAATAACAATAATAAGTTAATGAATTAAAATAAACTTTTTTAGAAGAATACTGTTTGGAATATTACAAAATAAAGAAGCGGAACTACTAGTAAATAGCAACTATGAAAGATGAAAACTATAATCTTGTCTCATTATTTAGTACATAAAAAGTACGAATAAATGTCATATTTAAATATCGATTTTCGTACAGGGCTCACTTTTCATGGTGAAAACTTTCGAAACAATGAAAAACCCTGTTTTCTCTTCAGCTAATTCCGGAAACATAAATATTTTTATTCTTTCTTTTCATTTTTTGAATGGTTCTCAATCTCTGTGATGATATTTACGAAAAAAATAACTTACTAAAAATTTATTTTTTTAAGTAACCTAAATTATTAAACACTAAGAAAAAACTATGACTGAGAATAAGAGTTGTATTTATAATAATAAGGAATACGGTTAACAACCCCCCCCCTCCCCCACTCCAAAAAAAAAAAAAAAGTTTCCTGGATTTCATTCTACTGGTGCCAACACTAAAATTAAACAAACCATCCAAAGAAAATCTTTAAGTATTCCAAATTTACGTTTCGGCGCCGCACTGAAATTGGATAAAGAAAGTGTCATTATAAAATCATAGGTGTAGGACATCATAAAAAAATCGACGTATCGGGCACTAAATGGAAAAAAGTTATTTAACGATAAATGTATTAAATGAAACATTTTTTCAAGACGATTACAAAATAAAATTTATATGCAGATAAATTATTATTATTATTATTTATTTATTTTTTTTTTTAAATAAACTCCAGTTTCACAATTTTGCATTATAAAGCTTATATTGATTTATTCAACGCGCTCTTTTCTCCTGTTTATGAGAAATCAAGGTAAAGTAACCTTATTATAAACTTCTGTTTAGTAGATTAACAAATAATAAAGTGTATGTCATGGGTGCAGGTGGGAGGGAGAGGGGGGGCGGGGGCAAGGGGAAGGGCCTTTGCTCCACCCTTTTGAAAAAAAAATTCGTCATTGTAGATGATTTAAAAAAAAGAGGGGGGGGGTAAAATTTACTTTTTTCGCTTAATTTTAAATAATAAATCACTAAGGGAAAAATTGCGCTTGGGCATAAGTCTATGCATATAATAAAAAGGCTTAGAACAATATTATCCCAAAGAAACCTTACCCCTAAGCAGATTTCGTCCTTCCAGTACTTAAGATGCAAATTATTTAACAAAATAATGAATAATCTCTGTAATTTTGAATAGAATTCCTTTTCGGTTTAGGTAACCTTTGACTCACTATCAAATACATAATCTGATTCCAAAAAAATCTTTTTTTTTTTCATTTTAGTTAAATTTCCAGCAATTTTTATTTTTAAATTATCAATATTTGCTTAAAATTTCCGTTATTTTAATTTCAGTATTGCGATTACTCCACTTATAAACCATACTTATATTCCACTAATAAACAATCCCTAATGATGAATGATACAGTGCATTATTATAACGCAATTATATATTTTTATGACGTTATTTTTTACTGGCCTTCCGCTCAATGTTCCTTTCAGAGCACGTTTCGGAAAACTGGGCAGTACGTAAATTAAAAGAATATGGCATAGGGCTGAATGAAATCACTGAAGTGGGAAGATTTTGGAACAAATGTGTGCCTGTAACAAAAAAAGAAATAATTTAATCTCTTTCCGTCAATTGAGCTCCGGCCGCCCTTTAAGATGATAAATATTGGAATAATTAAACACTAAAAGAATTGTACTGCTGATCGAAAAATTTCCCAAGTAGGGGGTGGGGGTTGGGGGTCTTGCGCCAGAGAGGCACTACCTTCCACGATATGTGCCTGAAAGAAACATTGGTTCCGATCAGAGCCTGATTATCGCAAGGGCAAAAGAGGTAGCTGCCCAGGCTCTCAACTCTAAAATACCCACAACCCACTTCAAACCCCAAAATCGTTTTTTTAATAAGTAGAAATTGTGGCTAAAAGCATGTTATAGGGGGTCCCATCTGAATCTTTGCCTTACGCACCAGGCGCCCTATAGGCCCTTGTTTCGTCTCTCTGAGTTTAGGGCGCAATGTCCTTCGTAATTTCAAGAACTGACAACTTTGAAATACTACGATCATGCTTTGTAACCTTAAATATTGTGCTATGTTTCACATTCGCATGAAAATTTCTCATTTAAGCGAAATAAATAACTGAATCAAGCTACTTGAAAAATGTTTGGTTTGATTCATTTTTACCTATTAAATATTCAATTTACAGCAGTTTAATAAAATAATTAGTGAACGGCCGAATTGTATTGTCTCGATACTGCGGTATTTTAATAAGAATTATTTACCTAGATATTTTGTATATTTGACGTGAATGCATAGATTGATAAAACATAAAGTATTATTAAATGAAATTTTAACTTTGTTTTGTCTGATTGATCTTTAACCACTACTATTTGAGAATAAAAGACAATAATAATAAATAAAAAATCATGCATTTCGTATGGTATAATGAGATATGATGCACGTGTAATAATTATAAAGATATTATGCTGGCTTACGATACTTTAGTTTCCTCCAAAAAAATATATATAACTTCTTTTAATAAGTACAATCTCCAATATTTCACAGTAAATTTGAGAGATTTAAAATATATATTTTATATTTTTTAGCAATGCAGCTTAAATTACTTAAGCATGGAAATCCTCTCTGAGTATAGCCCCACCAGTGACCGAGAGGTTCTGCTCTCGAAGCTGGTAGACGGGAGGTGCTGGGTTCGATCCCAATCGCGCCCGTCGGCCTAATCGTTCAGAGTTTTCGTGGTTTTCTTCGAACCTTGGTTCTACAAGCGTTAATACGGGTTAGGTTCCCTTAGAAAGACCCCACGAAGGGCACTCCCCTCCTTAGGGCCTCCATCCCTCGTGTTGATAATTGGCCGACATAAATACAACCAACCTCTCTGAGTATAAAAGGGACTAGGATGAATTACGATTCTAAACAAATATCAATTTAAACTATTATATATTTCTAAATATATATATTTAAATTTAATTCCAACATTACTATAGTGAGTTCCGAATCTTTATCAATGTCATTGTTTAATAAAATAAAAGGGGGCCAGCAGTTTTATTTTATTTTTAAGGGGTGGGAGGATAATAAGGACTATTATATCTTTAATGCATTCCATTTTCTCTATGAAACTAAAAAGAGACGAACTTTTAATATGAATATATGATGCGAATATCTAATTATTACACAATTACCTTTTTGTATAAATGAAAAAGTATAAAAAACAAAATAATAAATTTTTAGTACCATTGAACGATTGAAAATATATCTTCCATGCTCGTTAGATTTAAACTTTATTTTTCTTTCGTTTTATATACAATTATTTCATTAAAAAATATAAATTTGTAAAGAAAAAAAAACGCCAACTTATCGTGCAGATGCGATATATAAAAAAATACATTGAATTAGAGGTATGCACGGAAGGAAATTTTCAGGCCGAGCGCGACCGAGACAAACCGTACACAATTTTTCTTTTGGCCCAGTAAAAAAGTTTTAAGTTTGGGCAGAACTGCTCCGAGAACAACTCGGCCCGTTCAAAAAAGTTATTGAAAAAGAAATCCGGTATAAAAACTAAAACTTCGGCGCAGCATTGCACAAAAAATTAATTGGCTCGGCTAGGCTCGACCGGGCTGAATAACGCCTATAAGGTTAAAATTGTCTTTTACGGGAAGTCCTAACTAAAAATGCGTATTTTATCTTTTTATATCATGTTTATATTCTTCATTAAATAAAAAGTTTTCGGAGCTGTGGAATATATTTTTGTATGTATAATTGTATTTTTGTATAATTGTATGGTGGCTAATTAAGTTACTTAAAAAAAATCTTTTCTTTGTATATTGTGTGTGTATTGTAATGTATTATTAAACATATACAAATATTTTTAGGAAAAATGTACAGTGGCTAATTAAGTTACTTTAAAAAATATATCTTTTCTTTGTATATTGTGTGAGTTATTTGTATATCGTGCGAAAGCTTTCGTAACGCTGAACTCAAAAATACATTTCTTTTAATTTTAGGCATTGTATTTTCAGAGATATCGTCGAAAATGTAGTGCAAAAATATGTTCCCCCCATCTATTTCCGAATCTACTGAGCCTAAAATTATGAAAAAAATTAGAGGTACTAGATGTTAATTTAAACCTTGCAGGAAAATTATGACGATTAACCTAGGTCACATAGTTTTTGAGAAAAGCGCATTTTTCCGTTTCACACAAATTTCGATTTGCGGGGCATTCAGTAAAGGTATTGAGGAGCGCTGGAGGTACCTATCGTAGCAGAAATATAAAAGCATTGTTGATAATGATTTTTGAAGAAAATCGTATGTAATTAGCTGATATATTAACCCTTAAAGACATAGACGAATTGGACATACACAATGACAGGGGCGGCGTACTCTATGTACCATCGGTTTTTAAAGCCTAGATAACAACTTTTAATGATACATTTATGCAATACAATGCCCAGTAGCAGTATAACAGCAATAAACGTCAAATTGCTAAAAACAGACTAATGTAATTAGAATTAATCACATAAATACTTTGGGATTCGTGACTAGTTTGCATTGAGTAGATCTCTCAATACGCCTCCCATGTCTTTAAAAGTTAATTAAAAACCTATCTGGAAAAAGGCGGCGTTGCTACTTTGCGACCTCCTTTCGAAGCGTGCTTAGCAAAATGCCAAGTTTAAACTTTGAACAAGGGCATTGTTTCAGCTACACTGTAAAAAGAAACTATTATTACGATGCTGAATATAGTTTTATGAAATGCCAAATGAAGTTTAAATATGTGCTACTTTTATTGTCAGTGCTGAATTAAGTTCATCATAAACAGGTTAGAATAACATTTAAATAAGAGTTATACAAAATAGCAATATTTGATATTATTTAGGCTTCATATCTCTTTGAACTTTTACGGTGTACTCCTTCATACTTTTCTAGTATATATACAGCTATACCAAACCCTACGATTTATAGTTTTTTACAAAGTCTTATTTTTCTTTTAGTAACGATTTTTTTAATAAAACAGTTAATAATTCATACATATATTGTACGGAACCCTCTGAGCGCGAGTAATACTCGCACATGACCGTTTATTTGTAAATGCATTACATTCTTTTCACAATTACTCTTATCCTCATTTCAAATATATCAACATTTTGTTTTGTTAAACACGGGATTCCATCATAAGCAGATTCTTTTTCTCAGGTTTTACCGTACTTTAATTTTAGTGCCTAAAAGTGCATTTACCCATCTTTAAAAAAAGGGAAAAAAACAATCAATTTTAATTGTGGAATAATAGTAATTTAAAAATACGTGTATTTTTTGAAAAAAAATTGCCAAATATTACAATTATTTTTATTGGACAGGTAAGAGCCGTGCCGGTCTAACGATTTTCATATGACTAAGACTGAAAATTCCTGCCTGTTCAGATCTCAAGAAGAATGCAGTCCAACCCCGTCGTGGTCTGGAAAATAAATCCAGTCCCGGCGCATCTGGGTCCGATCCTCTAGAAAAAAGTAATCCCAAACCAAACGCGGGCCGAGTGTCAGGAAGGAAAATTGGGTCGGGCCCATGAAGACCCTTACATTGAATAACCAAAAGATTAGTTCACAAATTTTTGTAAATTTGGACGATAAAGTTCTAATATATTTTAAAAAAAAAAAAAAAAAAAAAAACGAGTTTTTAGTGAACTTCGTTCACTGTTATAGATGAGTTTGAGTTGAACGAG
This sequence comes from Maratus speciosus, assembly GCA_963932465.1. Lineage (NCBI taxonomy): Eukaryota > Metazoa > Arthropoda > Arachnida > Araneae > Salticidae > Maratus > Maratus speciosus. The sequence goes on along the minus strand of OZ010786.1, from coordinate 507,432,414 downwards.
TTCGGTTGAAAAATTTCGAACTTGAACGTGAACTTGACTCATTTTTGAGAAATTGAACTTGAGTTTGAATTAGTTCGATTTTTTTGTGAGCGTGCCCAACACTGGTGTGGTCCACATAATATTCGGGGTAGATTGCAAATTTTCACAGATACCATCACATGTTGACCCCAGGCGACGAGTGGTCGCCAGTGATTGACTGCCGATAGGTCCGAGATTGTTCGTGTTCTGCGGAGGATTTTCTGGAAAGTTTCGGAGCGCAGGTCAGTTCAAAATGATTGTTTTTGACGAGGGAGGTTATTCGAGAGATATAGTAACGACAAGAGAGTGCTGTCGTTGTTGCGAGAGCGATACATAAAATAGCGGAACTTGAGGAATGGTGTGTTGAAGATGAGAAATGACAATTTCAGTGAAAATGGCAGGAAAGTTACTTTTTTGATGAGCATAATGGAAACCACAGTGAGTTATCTGTTCTGAAGTCTTAGGTATTCCGAAGGAGTGCAACGTGAGTATACACTATACCATACCAGCTTGCATAAATCAAAATGCGATCAATTTCAGGAGAGTGCCGAATTTGTTTGTTTAATTATTTGAAGCTAAAACTAACTAGAATGGAGAATATCTTGCACCCATCAAACACTGCTGGTTTAAAGGCATATGTTGATATATGTTTAGAGCTAGCTAAAAGTACAAATTCTTTTAGGGATGGTAAGTTCATTAAGAGATGTGCTCTAAAAATGGCATCTTCATTTGGACATAATGAGATATCTCAAATTTTTTAAACAGTTTCCTTATCTCATCAGACAGTAAGTAGAATAATTAAGGATACAGGCGGTGAAGTTTCAGTTTCTCTCAAGGGAATTTTGGAAAAATGTGAATTTTACTCTTTAGCTCTAGATGACAGCACAGATGGGTCATTCCATGTTACGTGTGGGACAGTTTTTCTACATATTTCTGCTATTTTGACAATGTTATTATATCTTCAAATTAAAACAACCATGCTAATATGAAAATTTAGAGTTTTTTGTTATTTTTAATGGATAGTTTTCGTTTTAACAACTTATAAGTCAATAGATATAGCTATTTATTCAAGTGTCACGCGCAGGACATTTTGTCAGTTTTTCATGGAATGGCCCTGAAACGGACAGATTACTTAGGTCTAGGATTTACAATGTGGAGATTTTTATTATCTGTTATTATTATTACTTATTTATTATTAAAAACGGGCTGCTTACTAAGGTTTAGGTTTAAAATGTGGCGATTTGTAAACTTATTAAAGGGCTATTCCATATCACGTGTGGAACAGCTTTTCTACATATTATTGCTGTTTTAACAATGCTATTGTATCCTCAAATTAAAACCACTTTGCTAAAATGAAAATATAGGTTTTTATGTAAATTTTAACGTATAGTTTATATTTTAACGACTTATAAGTTAATAAATATAGGTATTTATGTAAGCGTCACGTGTGGGGCATTTTGCCCGTTTCTCATGGAATGACCCAAATATAGCTGACATCCGCCAGCTCCTTATCTTGTTCAGAACAATAAACGAAGAATTTGAAATTCATGACAAACTGTTAGAATTCGAATAATTAGAAACCACCAAAATAGGTATTGACATATTCAACGCACTGGATGATGTCGTTTCTAAATATGGAGATTTCGTGAAGTGCTCTGCCATTGCAAGAAATAGAGCTAATTCAATGGTTGTTCATAAAACTGGGTTAGTCGGACTATGTAAAGAAAAAGGCATGAATTGTTTGTTTTTCCACACTGTTAAAAATTTTGCAGCATTCTGGCAGGTCATTCGACCGTTTTTTGAAAAAACGTTTTCATACCCATAATTTAACTATATTCTGACCATAAAATGGCCAATAATATGGTCAGACTAGTGTCAAAATTACGGTTGTGTAACTGTTTTCGGAAAAACGGTCAAATGATCTGCCAGAATGCTGCAAATTTTTAACAGTGCAGTGCATTATCCACCATGATGCTCTCTATGAAAAAATTATAAAGCTCAGTGAGACAATGAAAACTGTTGTAAATACTGTAAGTTTAATAAGGGGAGGCAATAAAGCACTTGGACACCGCGCATTAATTGCATACCTGGACAGTCTGGAAGCTGAATGTAGTGACACTTCATTGTACTGTGAAGTGCGCTTGTTGAGTGCTGAAAATGCCTGTAACTGTTATTTGTGTTGAGGAATGAAATTCTTTCTTTTCTCAGAAATGCGAACATTGGGCATGAGTATCAAGAAAAACTAGACGAAATCCAGTTTTTAAATAATCTTGCTTTTCTGACAGATTTAACATCCAGTCTAAATGCTTTAAACCTGAAACTACAATGCAAAAAACAAAATATATTCCATCTTTATGGACATATTGAGGGATTCCGCAAAAAACTTGATGTAATGCAAACTGCACTGAAAGTAAATAATACGCACACTTCCCCTCTTGTCAGAGTTGAAAGAAGAAAGAAGTGACAGTACGTACGGTTAGACACGAAAAAAAAAATTTGCGCACCCTATTGAGTGGCAAATCATTGGATACGTCTTTCAAAATGAAGACGATGTTTCATTGACTATTTTACAGTCAGAAGCTCCGTTTAAATATTACACAACCTGGAAGTTATGTAGGTAGGATCTCTAGCTTTAGTGCAACTCTAAGATTCATAGACATCTGTAGACCTCAATAAAACAGAGTTTATAGATATGAACTAACAATTAAACACAACTTAAAAATCATCAATACCAGTAGATAAAAAAATAGGTAAATAATATAAAAAATAGTTTCACATTTACGAGAAATAATTAATTAGTTCGCTTTTTACGCTGTCGGGTTTTTTTTATTTTTTAAATTTAGTTAATAATGAAATCTTTGCCTTATTATTCAATTTCTATTCAGAAATTTAGCAACGAAAAAGAAATTTCTTATTTTAATTAAAATTAATTTAAGAACCTTATAAATATATAAAAATTCTTTTTATCTTTAAAATTTCTAACATAATTGATTAAGAGTATTGCGAAAGTTGGCAATTATGTTTTTGGTTCAAAAGTTGGTTCAAAAGTTGGTTCAAAGTTATATACAAAAGTTGGAAACTACGTTTTTGCGCATGTTTGAATGATTCATCCGAATAGTAAAATAATTCATTCCGCCCATCACTAGTTTGTACATGTAATCTTTTATAATGTCACATATCAATCACTAGATTCATTTGTTCTATCTCTACAGAGTGATTAACACTAGAAAGATGGCGAGCGGTCATTTTGACCGCTACCAAATGAATATATTTCAGATCGAACCAGAAATTTCTTTATAAAACTAGTTTAAAAGTCACAAAGAAAAAAAACTGGTTAAATGAATAAGTTAATAATTGAAAATAAAAATTCTGGTGTGTCAAATATTTTTATAAAATTTGAGTGAAATTCCCCGTCTCTCTAGTGTTAAAAAAACAATTTACAAAATGTCATGACAAATCAGGCATACAACAAGGATGAAAAATCACATAGGAACATGGGGTCACAAATCACTTATTCAGTTACAAATACTGGGTGTTTCATACTCACTCAATTTGGATTGACGGTAATAACTTTCAGAAAACTGAAGTATATTATAGTAAAACAGTTCACAGACATTCTCACCTTTTTTACCCGACTGCCAAGAAGGGTTATGTGTTTCACGCGTATCTGGGTATGTGGATTTCTTTATACCCTCGAAACATCCCAAAGGTTGGATGGATTTTAATGAATGAGGTCTCTATCGATTCGTCTTGACCATCCGATGGTTATAGGCCAGTTTTTGGTTTTATAAATTCAAAATGGCGTCCGTAAAATACAGAATGGCTGTAGAGATGAAAGAAAATTACGCACCCTGTTGAGTGGCCTATCATTGGATAGGTCTTTCAAAATGAAGACGATGTTTCATTGACTATTTTACAGTCAGAAGCTCCGTTTAAATATTACACAACCTGGAAGTTATGTAGGTAGGATCTTTAGCTTTACTGCAACTCTAATCATCATAGGCCTCATCAAAACAGTGTGTATAGATAGGAACTAACAATTAAACACAATTTAAAAGTCATCAATGTGTGAAATGTGATAACATCACGAAAAGATATGTAAAAACATGTTTTTCAAGCAATCGATGATACCGTATGGATTGATAATCATAGCAATGTGAGGCGTCAAGTGCATACAAGTAAATAAAAAAAATAGGTAAGCAATATAAAAAATAGTTTCACATTGATGAGAAATAATTAATTAGTTCGCTTTTTACGCAGTCGGGTATTTTGATTTTTTTTAAATTTAATTGTTATTTGTAAATGTGATAACACCAAGCAATAGTGAAAGAAGTTTGCATCATACGCGCCAGCAGTATGCACTTGACGCCTCACATTGCTATGATTATCAATCCATACGTTATCATCGATTGCTTGAGAAACATGTTTTTCCATATCTTTTCGTGCTGTTATCACATTTAACACAAAACAAGGTACATATCGGTGCATTTTCATTACAATGTTTTTATTTTTCTCGAAATTATTACTGGGTTCAGTTAAGATGAAACATCCTGTATTTGCGACTGAATAAGTGATTTGCGACCCTATGTTCCTATGTGATTTTTTATCCTAACTGTAAGCCTGATTTGCCATGTCATTTTGTAAACTTTTTTTTTATCACCCTGTATATCCAGACATATAGCTTTAAGTACACTAAAATACAATAAGTTAAAATACACTAAAAAGAAGTGCAGAGGTTCAAAAGTTTAAAATAGCAGCAATAAATACATATATTCACTGAGCTCTTAAAGAGAGCTCAACGTAAGACCTCCTATAAACAAAAATAAACAAAATTAAAACAATAGCCAAGGATGCAGAATGCGCCGCAAAATAGTACAAAAACTAATCGACAAAGCGATACCAAGATATAAAAGAATACAACCAGCGCAAAAAGAAATTAAATGTACAAATTCAATCCCTTTTATAAAAGGAATTTCATTAAAACTAAAAGGAGAATTCAAACAAGTTGGAAATTGTACGTCAAACGTGGCAAATGATTCGTATTATAACTAGTTTTATAAAGTTTTGTAAATATTCAGATCTTGGTGCAATAGCTGTTGCACCAAGATCTTATGAAAAAATGCATGAATACGAAATCTATTAAGATTATATATATTAAATTCAGTAATATAGAAATAATATCACTCCATCTTAAAGAGGACGTAATGACCATGGCAACCTAGAATAATTACCCATCATGGGATATCATTGAATTAATTATGATAGGATTTAATAGAATGAAGAAAACTTTTATTAATATATTTTTGAGTTTTGATTCGATTTTCATAAAATTTAAATTGATAAAATTCTTCAACGATTATATATATATATATTAAATTTCAAACCATTCATTTTGGGTAGCTTTTGCGCTATTATATGCGGATGGAACAGACGACGACTATAGGTGCTACGTATTTACATAAATACGAACGCACCTAAAACCTAGGAATGAACACCTCCATCACCCCTAATTCTTCGATCTTTACATTAATCAGAACAGACATCGAGAAAATTTCATATTTACGCACACCAAGAATATACAGAGTTAACTTTTAAAAAAGTGAAGCCATCTCCTATATAGGTATGACAAAACGGAAAATAGAGGACATACTAAAAGCACATAAACGTGATACACAACTAAACAAATCCTCTAATGCAGTAGCCAGACTAAATAATAAATCACCCATCACAATACATTTGAACAATGTCGAAAAATTAGGAAGCTACAATAATTTAACTTAACCTCTCTTTTGCGCTCTATGACGTACGCAGCGTACGTCAAGCTATTTTGATCATTTCTGACAATGACGTCATGATATGTGGCTGATTTTTTAATTAGACATTCCAAATTCTCACCAGAAAGTTTTAACACTCATTTTTTCTTCACAAAATAATTCAATTTCCATAAATAAAGTAAAAAGAATTACCAATTAAATTTTTGTGGTATGAATTCAAAATATCTATTTAAAAAAACTGCCAGATGTAGCTCCGCTGGTGGCTAGTGGCATGCATCCGCTAGCAGCGGCAAAGCAGAAGGGATTAAGCAGCACTAAGGGACAGTGTTGCTAGATTGGGAACTTTTTTGTCGCCAGATTGTTGATTGTCGCCGCTTTTTTGAAATAGAAATATTCGGCCTATTTAAAAATAGATTAAAAATTCTGAAAAGTAAGGCGAATTATACTATTTTTAAAAAGTGGTGACAGTCAAATAATCTGAATTAAAAAAGTTTCCAATCTGGCAACACGCTACGGGAAGCCATTGAAATAACAAAAGCTAATTCTGAAATATGTAATGATATGGTGCACGCAAAAACGGACAATAGTGGCGTAACCTGTTAAAAATAGGGAAAAGTTCAAAGGCAGTAACCAGCGAGGACGAGTGAAAATATATTAAAACCATTTTAAATCTGTGCGGGTTTTTTATTTATGTTTTTTATTTATGTTTTAAAAAGTAGGTATTTCTTCTGTTGGATATCGAAACTTTCTTTTGGTGTATTTTAAATCATTGTATTTTAGTGTATGTTAAAGCCGATAATGTCTGGATAAATAAGTAGAACAAATGAAACTAGAGAATTAACCCTTTAGTGCACAGCTTTGCATATATGCAAAGAACAGTGTTTTGAATTTAGTAGATTTTTATAATCGTATATACCTAAGTCACACCAGAAAATTAAAATAGAAATATTTGCTTTAAGTAATAACAGACTTTCCATATTTGAATAAAGCGAAATTAACCATTAAAACTTTCTGGTATAAAATCAGATTCGTTTCACTACGTAATTTCTTGAACGTACTCTATCATGGGAATTTATGAGTTAAAGGTTAAGCTTTATAAAATAAATAATTATAAAAAAATAAGGTATTTGGAGACATACTTATTAAAATATTTACTATTTTGCAATATTTTAGCGTAAAACAGCCACACGACAGTAGTTTTTACTTGTATTACAGATGTGTAACAGAAGAAGAGATTGGCGTATTATATAAAAAATATATCTAAGATTTTTTTTCATTATTTTTCCTGTGTAATAAACCTTTCAGAGAATCATATATAATTTTTTCGAAACAAAATAAAAAATCGCGCATTTAAGGGTTAAGTCATATTTACACTTAAACAATTAATATTTCTATCATAACTTTTATTTACTCCAAGCAAATAATATCTAATAAGTTTTACGTGTCAATAAAGGAAAGAAAGCAGAGAAATTCTCTGAAATATCATGAAACATTTATTTTTAGATAGTGTTGGCTTGCAATTTTCCCGAACTGTCAAGCGAATTGTTAGACTTCTTCGTTTGATTAATGGATATTTGTTTTTCTTTTGACGTTATTTATTTATCTTTTGTGCGATAAAGGATTTGTCTGCTAGTCCAAATTCCATTTTATCTTTGGATTTTTTTGAGCTTCTGAGACAGAAATAGGAAAAATAATAAATTATTTATTCTTTCAAAAAACTGGACATTTGCATAAGATCTCCAAAATATTTTCTTTTACTGACTACATTTGCAAACAAAAAGTTTTGAAAAGTATCAAAAAAATTTTCGCAAAAATGATTACAAGATTAATGTTTTGTTTATTCAGTATTTCAAATCAAAACAACAATCCCACACACTCAGAAATGAATACTCAGATTTCACGAAATTTTCTTTGTTTTTGTCGAAACCGTTTCCTGGGAAATGCTCCAAGCGAATATTTTGTCAATTTTATGAAATTACTTTCTTCACTTGATTGACGATATAAATTTCGTCAAAAGAGGGCTGGTGGTGCCATCTATCAAACAGTTTGGAAGCTCCTGTATTTATTGACTGGGGAAGAAAAAATTCACTTTTCGTTTTCCCCGGGGTGATTCGAACCCGCGGCCTTTGGTATCGGAGACCGTTGCTAGTGGGGATTTGTATAGACGTGCTTAACATTGATGTAATGAATTCTACTGCGTGTTTATATTTTCATAAGGTACATTGTAATTTTATTGGTGCTGCTATAATTTCTGAAAGTTTTAAGTAAGTCTAATTTATTGTTATGGTTTTCTCGCGGTCAATGAATAATTATAGTTTGATTAAATAATTTATTAGTGAAATTTTCTTTGCTCAATGAATGGTTAGAATATGGTCTGGTTAATTTGTTGCTCACAAATAACGAATTGTGAAGTGCATTTTGGGTAAGGTTTTACCACTTTGAGTAGATGGATAAGATTTTAACACTTTACTGTTTATAAAGGGGAGAAGGATCAATTATGTTTATTTTTAATTTGATTGAAAACAGAATATACTTCTTAAATAAATTTAAAATATATATATCCTAAAAGTTTGAAATTTTATTGACCAAATTTTCTTTTTGAATGATTTTGAAGAACACGGGAAATTTATTCTTTTCTAATTAAAACATAACGAACAACGACATATAAATAAATAAATAAATAAAAATAATAAGCATTCCTAAAAATTTAACAGCTAAAAAAAAACTAATGAAGAAACATTAGCTACCTATATTTCAGTATTTTCTGAAAAGCACTAAAAAATTTTAATAAAACATCTAAAATCGCAAGTGGCCGGTCACCTTTGGCCATATAGTGTATTTAGTGTAATATTTTAAAAATATCTAACACTTCAGCATCGGAACGGAAGAACTTCATAGACACACCTAAAAAATAGGACTGATCCTTTTTCCCAGACTGGTATATAATTAGCACAGTGAGTGCGACATTTCACTGAAACTCTCTCTTGAAAATGATCGCGTTTGCGATCAAAAGATCGCGGGAATCATCTTTTCTGTTTCATATGATTTTTAACATTAATGGTTTTTAAGTTTTTAAAGACCAGTTCATTTTGTATCGGAATGTTTTAATAATTTTTTATGCACGTTTTTAGTAAACAGATCTTTTAATTTTAGTTATTTAAACGCAAGGTGAATGTATCATTTCATTCTGAACTCGTTCTGAGTTTTATGTTTTTCAGTTATGAAAATATTTTTCGTAAAAATGATTAAAAGATTAATATTTTGTTTATTCAATATTTCATACCAAAACAACCATTAAATTACTTATAAACTAAGACTACAATATTAAACAAAGACGAATCCTCCTATTCGAACTGGACATGTTCTTTGTAGTAACGCGCAGAATGAATGATTTTACTATCGTATGAATCATTTGGGCATTCGCAAATATATATATTTTCAACCCTTGTATGTATTTTTAATCAAATACCACCAGAAATTTAGTAAAAAAGAAGAAATAAAATCATAGTTGCCAACCTTCGTAATTTTTTAATCAATTATCTTCAGAAATTTTGAAGATGAAAAGAATTTTTATATTTTTATGTGATTCTTAAATTAAATCTAATTAAAATCAAGAAAAAAAAATTCAATACGAAATTTCTGGTAGAAACTGAATTTAAAAAAAACAAACATTAGCAGTTATGTTTTTACGCAAACCCGAATGATTCATTCGAATAGTAAAAATCATTCATTCTGCCTATCACTTAGTTCTTTCCGAGCAGTAATTTCTAGTTATTTTTACCCGACTGCCAAGAAGGGTTGTGTGTTTCACACGTATCTGTGTATGTGGATTTCTTTATACCCTCGAAACATCCCAACGAAAGGATGGATTTTAATGAATGAGGTCTCTATCGATTCGTCTTAACCTTTCAATGGTTATAGATAAGATTTTGTTTTTATAAATTCAAAATGGCGGCCGTAAAATACAAAATGGCGATAGAGACGAAAAAAAATTTTTACGCACCCTATTGAGTGGCATATCATTGGATAGGTCTTGGTGTTTCAAAGTGAAGACAATGTTTCATTGACTATTTTACAGTCAGAAGCTCCGTTTAAATATTATACATCCTGGAAGTTGTGTAGGTAGGATCTCTAGCTTTACTGCAACTCTAACCTCATCAAAACAGTGTTTATAGATAGGAACTAACAATTAAACACAACTTAAAAGTCATCAATACAAGTAAATAAAAAAATAGGTAAGTAATATAAAAAATAGTTTCACACTGATGAGAAATAATCAATTAGTTAGCTTTTGACTCAGTCGGGTTTTTTGATTTTTTAAATTTAATTTTTTATATGTTTTCTAGAAATTTGTACAGTTAAATAATACATTTAAAACTATGCAGAAAAACTGGTGGGGAAAAGCATGGTTATATTTGGTAGCAAAATTCGCACTGGTATTTAAATATAAATGTTTAAGAACAAGTTATTCAAACCTAATACGAATTATAAATAATAAGCTTAACCAATTAAATTTCCTATAATAAATCTTTATCTACTCCAATAATGAAAATTTGTTAATTTTTCGAGTCCATACACGAAAGATCTTGGAGAATTTTTTTTTTCAAATTTCATAAAACATATATTTTTAGATACTGTTGAGTTAAAATTTTCCATCTCAAGCTAATTGAAAGCTATGTTAGACTTCTTCATTTGATTAATGGATATTTGTTATTGTTGATGTTGTTTTTAAGGGTTTTTTTATGTTTTGTTCGATAAAAGATTCATCTGTTATTCCAAATTCCATTCTGCCTTTGGATTTTTTTTTTAAACTTCTAAGACAGAAATAGGAAAAATAACAAATTATTTATTCTTTCGAAGAACTGGACATTTACAAAAGTTCTCCAAAATATTTTATTTTGTTGAATACTTTTGACAAATGATAATTTCAAAAATTAGGAAAACATTTTTCGCAACAATAATTATTAGATTAACTCCTTAAGAATTTTTTTTTTGACATGATAAACTAAAACTAAGTACTATATACCACTTTTATCGAACTGAAATATTCGCCTTGTACAATCGTCGTTATAATCACATTATACGTCTGCAATTAAATAAAGTGAATATTGCAATTTAAAATTAGTGGTGTCGAAAAGCTTTTAATAACCAAATAAGCAAATTCTTCTTGAACATACGGTGTACAGGCAAACTTGTTAAGTGGTTAATATTTTGTTCATTCAATATTTCAGATCCTTACTTATTTAGTACAATATTTAACCTTTAAATGCGCGATTTTTTATTTTGTCTTGAAAAAAATTATATTGATTCTCTGAAAGGCTTATTACACAATGAAAATAAGGAAAAAAATCAGAGATATATTTTTCATATAATACGTCAATCTTTTCTTCTGTTGCACATATGCAATACAAGTAAAAACTACTGTCATGTATCTGTTTTACGCTAAAATAATGCAAATTGGTAAATACTTTAATAAGTATGTCTCCAAATGCTTTATCTTACATAATTATTTATTTTATAAAACTTAACCTTTAACCCTTTAATTCCCATAATAGCATACGTTCTAGATATTACATCGTTCAGATAATCTGACTTTACACCAGAAAGTTTCAATGGGTAATTTCGCTTTCTTTAAATACGGCATGTCTGTTTTTTGATTAAATCAAATATTGATGTTTTAATTTTCTGGTGTGAATTAGGTATATGCGAATAAAAAATATCTATCAAATTCAAAACAGTGTTGTATGCATATATGCAAATCTGCGCACTAAAGGCTTAACAGGGACGAATCTGTCTATTTTTAAAGTGGAGATGTTCTTTCTCACCAGCAATTTTTAGTTATTCTTTCCGATTTCTGTTTTAGGGCGTTTTTAACGATTAAATAATATGTAGAAAACTATACAGAAAAACTGGAAGGATAAAGAATTCTTATATTCACTGTAAAAACAAACTCCAGTAAAAAAACGGAAAAGGTTCTGGCAGCAGAGTTGCCGTATCTTTTCCGTTAAATCACAGAAATTCAGTTACATGATTTTCCGTTTTGTAGACTGCAAAGTTCCGTTTTGTAGACTGCAAAGTTCCGTTTTGTAGACTGCAAAGTTCCGTTTTGTAGACTGCAAAGTTCCGTTTTGTAGACGGTAAAGTTCCGTTTTGTAGACGGCAAAGTTCCGTTTTGTAGACGGCAAAGTTCCGTTTTGTAGACGGCAAAGTTCCGTTTTGTAGACGGCAAAGTTCCGTTTTGGAGACTGCAAAGTTCCGTTTTGGAGACTGCAAAGTTCCGTTTTGCAGACTGAAATGCTCCATTTTGCAGACTGAAATGCTCCGTTTTGGAGACTGAAATGTTCCGTCTTGGAGACTGAAATGTTCCGTTTTGGAGACTGAAATGCTCCGTTTTTGAGACTGAAATACTTCGGTTTGAAGACAAATATTGTTTTTCAGAATGAAATTTTCCATTCCTGAAACAAATTTCAGATTTAAGCATGGTTATTTTCCATTTTACAAACTGATATTTTGAAATTTCTCCATACTGATCGAAACCTATATGCACATAATAGATTCGTATTTATGTCGGTAAATAACTATTTGTAACCAATTTTTTTCTGCGTACTTTTCTTCAAGAATGTTTGCCAAAATATTTCTAAAATAATAATTGCATGTATTAAAATATCAAATTAAAGTAACACTCAAATAAAATTATATATTTGAAATATTTAGACAACAAAAAGAAAAAAAGCTATTCAAGAAAAGAGCAGAGATACACATTCATTGGTTTAACATTAGAGGTAAAATAGAGATGTCACCAACATTGCAGTTGATATTTCTGGACATATTTACTCAAGAACTAATTATTTTACTTATTTAAATGCTCCGTTTTTGAGACTGAAATACTTCGGTTTGGAGACAAATATTGTTTTTCAGAATGAAATTTTCCATTCCTGAAACAAATTTCAGATTTAAGCATGGTTATTTTCCATTTTACAAACTGATATTTTGAAATTTCTCCATACTTATCGAAACCTATATGCACATAATAGATTCGTATTTATGTCGGTAAATAACTATTTGTAACCATTTTTTTTCTGCGTACTTTTCTTCAAGAATGTTTGCCAAAATATTTCTAAAATAATAATTCATGTATTAAAATATCAAATTAAAGTAATACTCAAATAAAATTATATATTTGAAATATTTAGACAACAAAAAGAAAAAAGCTATTCAAGAAAAGAGCAGAGAAAAAAAGTTGAAAATATTAATTTTATTAGAATGTATACATTACACATTCATTGGTTTAACATTAGAGGTAAAATAGAGATGTCACCAACATTGCAGTTGATATTTCTGGACATATTTACTCAAGAACTAATTATTTTACTTATTTTTGGCAATATAATTTGCAATTATTAGATTGGGGGGGAAAAGATACATACCTATCAACTGTTTTCCATTGTCACAAATTCTGTTGCCCCTGGTGATTTTAGTGTGAATTCAACACTGCAGAAACGCAATTACTTGTCCTGAAAGGGTTAAATATGTTAATTGTTGCCCTTTTCTTGTGCTTATGTATAATTTACTGAACTGTATACAAGCATTTTCTTTGATTATTTATGTGCATATAAATATATATTTAAAAAAATAAAAATGTTTTCACACATGTGCTACAAGTGTAATAAAATAATTGACTATTTTAATTTCTTTTCATATTTAGAGAAATATTTTGAAAAATTATTAAAACTTTACATTTCAATTGCATTTAAAAGTAGTTTTAGCGTAAATATTTTTAAGTATTTTGATTAACTGTCTACAATTCGCTTTGGATTTACTTACAGAAACAGAACACATTATAAAGAGGGGGGAGGGATATAGCATAATTGCTCTAATAATGAATAAACTGTTTTGATATTTACCCTTTAATAAAACCATAGCTTGAAAAATTAGCGCTTTTTTATGTTTAATACATTTTCTAAGCTTTAAATATGAAATCTGACTGAATAAGTTTAACTGTATTTTTTTTTTTTTTTGGAAATTTCTCCATAACAGAAACAAAATAAGTATATTAAACATTTTGGCCATATATAACCTTGGCAAATTGAATGATTCAGACATATACACCAATGAGAATATGCTGCAATAACTACAGAAGTTATACAGTTATCCAGATTTATGCTATATATTCAGTAGAGAAATGCATTTTACTTCCTATAACAGAGTAGATTTTCTTACACGGCAAGTGTATTTTTAGGTAATCCTTGAAAAACTTCATGTTATATAAGGTATGCCAAAAACTTATAACTTATTAAACGTATAACTTATTAGTTATATTTTGCAACTTTAGATTACCACAATATAAACATATCACTAAGTTCTATCCTATACTAAGCTTTCTTAAAAATTATAAAATTACATTGCAGTAAGTGATTATTTTTTTAGAATAATTTTCAACTGTGTTCTTACTAGTTGCAATAGACTGAGAGGCGGTTGCACGAACCATCACCTCATCAAGTTCATGGTTCAAACTACCTAGATTAGCATATTAAAATGGCACTGGTCTGCCAAATCATATCTCAGTGAAAAACACCCTCATTCTCGATTTTATCAGTGGGTACATAGGATTATTATAGTATTTTTCTGAAGCCAAAGGTATGAAAACATAGAAAAATGGGAGCAGGAAACACAAAAGTAAACGTAACAGTCAACCACTAAAATTAGGCTTTCAGATGTTTTCCATCCACATGACTTGGCAGACCAGTTGTATATTAAACCTTGTGTAAATTATAAAATAACTTTTCTGACGGCCTTTCCTCAAATCCAAATTGTCTAAGATATGACATTTTTTTCATTCATTTTCGTTGTTATTGAAAACTCATTTTCTGGGAGTAAACTTAAAGGATTTTTACAATTGTTTATAACTCAATAGATAATTCAATTATAAAAAAGAACAAAACTCATTTTGATTTCTGTTAATTTTAAATGAGCCAAAACATTTCGTCGAATTTTATGGATATGAAGAACTGCCTTAAAAATATAATAGCTCCTAATCCTCTTAATTAAATAAAAGCGAATTTTATTTTTTAAATTTTCTTTCATTTTAAAAAGCTGCATGTTTTTTATTACAGTCAATTCTGAACTTTATAACATTTTCCTTAATTATTTACAACTAATTTTATCTTTGCATGTTGAAAGGTTCAGGTTGAAATTCACATTATCAGAAAGTTAATATGTAAATATATATAGTAAAGCATTTTAATTTTATTTTAAAATATCACTACTATTTGCAACTTTATCATCAATATCAGATACTGTCAGCCTATTCAAGTGAAGAAATATCAGTATGACATCCATTTCTCTGCTGCTAAAACTGCCTGGTTTTCAAATTAACTTTTGAAGAACCCTGGTTAATGCCGACTTTATTATCAAGTAATGAAAATTTTCTAAATCTTTAAAAATGTAAACAAAGATTTTTAAAATTGTTTTATCTTAAATATTCACCCACACACAAAATAATTTTTCCTGAAGACCATGTTTCTTAAATGCAATATTACATTTTCATTTGGTACATCTTAAATTCATGAAAACTCTAGATTGCTTAATTATGCACATATTAAGACAGTGCTTGTAACAAAAAACATAATAGCTGAATGTATACAGATTAATAAACAAATGAAAATGCAACTATTTCAAAATATAAAATTTAGACTTCTTGTATCACCGTACAAGATGACAAATATCCTGATAAATTCACAGTAATTTCTTTACTTCCTTAATTCTTATGGCATTTGTGAGAAACAAGATCATAATCATAATTCCCCTGGTGAGACCAAATTACATTGAAAATATGAGATAAATATAAAATTATCAGTAAAGAAAACACTAAATAAAACAAAAAAATTATTGATTGTTGCATCACAAATTAAAATGACATTCAAAGTCTCTAAGTCCATTCACAAGATTTATAACTGGCTTGACAAACATATTATTTCTTTTCCCTTTCACCCTAGGAGCTTTGCTACCTTTATCCGGATTAATATCGGCAAAGATTCTGAAAAATGTGAATAGGAAAGATTGTAATAAAAGACACTGATAAACTTAAAAGAATGTAAAAAGATATATAATACACAATTACCACAGCAGAGTTTCCCCCAGGCAGTTTCAGGAGGGTGTTGCACCCAATCTGCCTTTTGGTTTACAAAATAGCACCCCTCTTGCCCCTCATCAAAAGAATTAACACCCTTCTTGCCTCTCCATTAAAAAAAGTGCCTTTTTTCTTTTTTGCATTAAAAAATTTGCTTACATAGTGAAATCTGACTCAATGTTGTTTTGAAAAGAGATATATAAGTTTTAAATAGTAAAAGTGACTTTAAAAATCAAAAAAGTGTTTAAGAATCCAAAACATGCCCTTAAAAATAAAAAACGTGCCCTTTTCTCACCGGCAGCGCCCTGCCTTTTTTTAAACCAAGGGGAAACTCTGCCACAGTTATAACTTTTATTTTATTTTACAACAGCCTTTTGTCATATAAGAAAAGCTACAGGCAATAAAACAGACCCCCCCCCCCACCTAAAAAAAACTTAAAAGATGACTTACAATAACTTATACTCTCACATATAAGGATTAGAATACACACCATTATATAAAAATTAATTTCGGAAAAAAAAATGTTTACTTAATGATCAAGCTCAGGAGTCGATGCAGCTTTTATTCTTGGGGCCCATTTTGTGAAAACTAGAATTTACTTTTTGTGAATTCTATTAAACATTTTGCAACGGAAGATGGAATCCAATTACTCAAATTCAAACCAAAAATTTATTAACAAAAATTTCTTTACATCCGCTTTCTAAAGTTTTTGTTTTTAACTCGTTTTATTTACAAAATTACGCATATTAAAACAGTTTTTATGAAAAATAATTTTAAGAAGGAAGCCTATTTTATTAAAAGGAATGTTGTGAAGGGGCCTGTTTTATTAAGTTCATGTTTGTTAAGGTTTGTTTGTTTGTTTGTGTTTTTGACGGCCAATTATCAACACTAGCATTTTATTAAATTATTTTTTATGAAGGGGCCCATTTTATTGAATAGATTTTTGTGAAAGGGTCCTAAATTTTTCCTGGATCGACCCCTGAAGCTACACTGCATTTATAAAGAAATTGATCTACTATTTGGGACGGGTATTTTCAGATGTTCCAATTGATTCTTGGATGATTATTACAATACATAACCACTCTTTTTACAATAAAATTCTTATCTTTCACTTTCTACATTTCATACACATATATACAGTGTGTCCACGTATAACCTGACCGACCTTTATTTTCGCAACCGTTGGTCTTAAATGCATACTTCCAATTATAAAAATGGTTTAAATAAGCTAAAGAATTATTTTTAAAGCGATTTGAGTCAAGAAAAGCATTTATAAAAAATTACGAAATTTTCATTTTTATACGGTCCCCCGGTCCTATAAGTGATATTTAGTAAAAAATTACTGTAACACTAACAAGTAAGACAAAAAAAAAAAGTCCCATTCATCTAACATTAAAATTGATCGAGTATATGGGACTTTGAAATGCATGACTTATAAAACTTTTTTCCATATCAAAAAAGATGATTGCGACCATGCTTTCAGGGCTCGTGTATAAAGTAGTTAAACTTATTTCGCGGTATCTGCGCTTTGAAAGAATTCGTACAAATATTAGGATTAACTTTTATTAGTTCAGTTTCAGGTTAGTTAAAATAATTGTATTTTAACATATGTTTTATTTTTTAAGGATTTGAGGCTATGATTTCTTTTAACTAAAATTATGTTACTTTCATAAGGTTTTATTTAACTTGCAATGATCGTCTTTCCAGTTTAAAATTTGTACTCGAAATTTAAATTTTACTTTCAAATGTCCGATAGAAGTTAAATTTTATATACTGACTTAAATCCGATGACAATGCAATATTATTATGATTTTCGACTCTTACCATCTTATACATACTTATATTAGAGGATTACACAAAAAAAAAATTCGGATAGATTACCGTCAAGAAGTTTAAGAAAGAGTTTTAGATTAGATAACATAAACCTGCGATGGTTGTGTTTTTTAACTTTTATAATTACATTTTATGTATTTTTTAACGCTGAATCAAAAAATTACCTTCACTTTTAACCATCATGTCAAGATTTTTCGCAAATCGTAAATTTCAAGGTTAAAAATTTTGGGAAAAATCTGATACTATGAAATAGATGTAAGACACTTTTATTCAGTTTAATTTTATTTAATTCAATAATTTATTAAATATTTTGGCCTATACTGGGTTTCTGACAGTTAAACAGCTCGGGGGTCCGATGAGGTTGGGAGGGGAGGGGGGGGGATCAATTTTAACTTTTAGCTTTTTAACTTTGAAATTTGCGATTTGAGAAAATTCCTGACGTGATGGTTTAAAATGAAGGTCATTTTCGGATTCAGTGCTGAAAAATACATAAGAATCAATTTTCAAAAGCTAAAAAACATGCCACAACCCAAAATTTGAAAGACAGTGTAATCTAACAGCATTTTAAAATATGTATCATTTTATAAAGAATTGAAGCTGTTGTTTTTCATCCTTTTATTTAACAAAAAATCTGTTATTTTTATCCTCTTATAATGTTCAGTACAAATTGTACATTTTGCAGTAATATGTCAGAATGATTAAAGATTTCAAATTTATATTGCAATGCTAATTTTACTCTCAACCATATCTTTAATATATCTGACGAAATTATATTTATACTGAAGTTGTGAATGACCCCTAATATGCAGCAAAAAGTATACTCCAACTTTAAACAGCTATTACTCGGTCAATTTTAATCGTAGAATAACAGGACTTTTTCTTGCCTTACTTGCCAGTGTAACAGGGAAATTTTACTAAATATAACTTACAGGAACGGGTGAGCGTATAAAAATTTAGATTCTGTAATTCTTCACTAAAATGTTTTTTCGCTTCAAACTTTTTTTATCTTAACCCTGCACGTAATTTTGACCATTTTTTTAATTGGAAGTATGCATTTAGGACCAACGGTTTCGAAAATTGTTGTTCTTTCACTAATATTAATTTTCACTAAGTCCGTGGATACTGACAGAACAAACAGTTTATTAAACGAAAACACTGCACAAACACATAACAATTAATTTAAAGATAAATTTCTCACACAGAATACTTTTTCATAATAACTTCACACAGAATATTTTTTTTACGTCTACACTCTTCTATCGTTCGCACGCAGACTGAGTGCGCCGGGGGAAAAGACCGGCAGTGCGCAGATATAATGCGCATAAAAAATGTTCGCTCGCCTTTAAACCCAACACACCCCTCCTGCGAGAGATACATTTTTTTTTTCTCTTTAAACAATTCCAAAAAATACATATACATACAAAAATTATACACAAATTACATACAATAATTACACATATCATAATAGTGAAATACTTTCCATAGAATATAACAACTTATCTTCATTTACACCTTTAGTAAGGAAATCAGAAATAATATGTTCACTTTGAACATATTCCAATGAAATAATACCTTCTGACAATAAATCCCTGACAAAATGAAATCTCAAGTTCATGTGCCTAGATTTATTTGAGGATTTTGTACATTTAATCCACTGTATTGCTGCTTGGCTATCAGTGCTTAAAATTATGGCATCTTTTATAAATTGGTTACAATTTAACTCAGACAATAAGTTTACAGTCCATATTATATCCTTACACATTTCTGAAATAGAAAATAATTCTGCTTCACATGTAGAAAGACTAACACTTTTTTGTTTACGACATTTCCAAGATACTAATGACTTTCCTAACAATACAACTCCCCCTGAAAAAGACCTTCCATTTTCCCCATTTCCCCAACTAGCATCTGAACTACTATTTAAATACCCAAATTCGTTGCTGTAAAATAATTTTTTGTCTTTTGTACCTTTTAAATACCTTAATACTCTTTTAGCCAAAATGTAATGTCTTTTCTCTGGTTTGTGATTAAATTGAGACAAATAAGTTGTGACAAATGATATATCAGGGCGTGTTCTATTGGCTAAATATAAAAGTTCACCAATAATTTCCTGATACATAGTTATGTCAAACAATTCATTTGTTGGAGGAAAACTTTTATCTTCACCTTTAACAATAGGTGTTTTCACAGATTTACAATTTTCTAAATTATGTTTTACCAACAATGACTCAATATATTCCACTTGTGACAAACTTATACCTTTTTCCTGTTTTTCAATTTCTATACCTAAAAATTTAGAATTCTTATTTTCGTACAATTCGAATACATTTTTAATTTTAGAAACAATATTTTCATACATTATTTGGTTATTACAAAATATAGCTAAATCGTCTACATACATACATAATATAAAAATGTTATCATTTTCAACTTTAATGAATACACAGTTATCAGAAGCTAATTGATTTAATCCAATATTACCAAGTTCCTCTTTTATTTTTAAATACCAATTTCTACCCGATTGGGGTAATCCATAAATACTCTTTTTCAGTTTACAAACTTTATTAACCCCTATCAGTTTTTCATATCCAGGTGGTGGTGACATATATAAAGTTTCTTCCAAATCACTGTATAAATATGCTGTTTTTACATCAAAAAACTTAACAATCAAATTTAATTTAGCTGCAAGTGCAATTAGTAATCTAAATGACTCAATATTTACAACAGATGAATACGATTCAGTATAATCTTTGTTTTTAATTTGATTAAATCCAGCTGCCACTAATCTGGCTTTATATTTTATTTCCTTACTGTCGCCCTCTTTTAAAGCATAGACCCATTTACTTTTAATCAATTTCGTTTTTTCTGGCATATCAACGATTTCCCAAACATTATGCTTAATTAAAGAATCCAATTCATTTTTCATAGCTATTTCCCAATCATGTGAATTCACACTATTTATTGCCTCTAAATAATTGCTCGGGACATTATCAGTTAAATTAGCTGACGAATATTTACTTTTCAATCTTTCTGACCTTCGAACTTCAGTCATATTTTCACTTCGGTCTTTTATTTTGTTGTTTCGATTCCTTTTCTCCGCGCCTTCATGTCTAGCTGGAGACAAATTAAGTTTTGTTAATGGGGTTGCGCAACCGTTTTTTATTTCGCTTGTGTCAGAAATTTCTAAATTGAGAGATTTATTCTTTTGATTTTCACGAATTTCATTCTCATCCGGAAAATTTTTATTTATTAGCGGTTCAATATCCCAACACTCTGAACATTTACTTAATCCAAAATATCTACTTCCCTTTATAGTTTCATTGAACTTAACAGAACGTTCCTCAATCACTTTCTTATTTTTTACATCATAAATACGATATCCCCTCCTATCTCTAGCATATCCTAACATAATTCCACTTCTTCCTGGTACATCGAATTTATTTCTCATTGTTTTAGGAATATGAAAATAAGCTAAACAACCAAATTTTCTTACATAATTTAAATTGGGCTTTTTACCTGTCCAAATTTCTAAGGGGATTTTTTCTTTTCCTTTACGGGGTGTTATATTAGATACCTGTGTACTGCAATTGATAGCTTCTGCCCAGAATTTGGTGGGAAGTTCGCTTTCATATAACAAAGACCTAGCCCTTTCTAATAGAACTCTATTCGCCCTTTCAGCCTTTCCATTGCTTTCGCTGTTATATTGGACAGTTTTTTCGTGAAAAATACCTGCATTAGCAAGATAATTGTCAAATTCCGTATTTACGAATTCGAGCCCATTGTCACTTCTCCCTTTTTTAATTCTTTTACCCATAAGATTTTCATATTTAGCTTTAAATTTATAAAATACATCAAATGCTTCATTTTTACTTTTGAGGAAATAAGTAAAATACATTCCAGAAAAATCATCCACTAGTACCATAAAATATCTTGCCCCACCAAGCGATTCGGGTTGTATCGGGCCACATAAATCCAAATGAAACAACTGCATAATATCAGAACTTTGGTCAATATCAATATTAGGATGACTTTTCCTGGTTATTTTACTTATGTCACATGTATCACACTTAAAATCAGACACATTTACATCTTTAAGATCAATATACTCTTTCATTTTTAACATATATTTTGAATTTAAATGACACAATCTGTTATGCCACAGTTCATAATTACTAGCACTCTTATCAGTAAAATTACACTCAGAATTATAGGCAGGTTGAAGTTTAATCTCTAATCGATTATCATTTTTAAATGCTTTAGTTAGAAATTTATTATATTTGTCAAAAATTAGCACACAGTTATTTTCAGAAATAATTCTACAACCCTTATCCATTAAAGCAGTAACAGATAATAAATTATATCTCAAATCTGGTACAAAACTAACATTGTTTATTGTTAAATGTATAGAATCATTTTTACTTACCGTATTACATGATACCGTACCTGTACCCTTCGAAATTATTTTGGAATTTTTACCTGCTTGATAGATATCCTTTTCTTCAGGAATTAGATTCCTGAACCATATTTTATCTTTACACATATGCGAGCTAGCCCCGCTGTCTAATAACCATATATTATCACATAGTTCACATTGTTCCGATGAAATAGTAAGTACCGAATTGTTTCTGTCCTTAACTGGATAATTTACATCGTGGTGCGTTTTTCTTCTTTGTCGATTTCCATTGGACCTATCATTTCTTGAAATATTATTCCTGTAAAAACAATCCCTGGCTATGTAATTCAGACGTCTGCAAATGTAACAAAGTCTCGGACTTTTGTTTTTCCTGGAGTAGAATACTTCAGCGGCGGTCCCTTCAGAACGAGCGGTATTCGTCAGTTCTTCTTCCCGAAGAATTTCTAGTACTTCATCCATACTTTTCTCACGTTGAGTCTTTAATATATCTCTCACTTTCGAGAACTTTCCTTTCAGACCTCGTACCGTGTAGAATACAAGTTCTCTCTCTGTTATAGCCAATCCAAGTGTTTGACATTTTGTTGAGATGCCTCGAGCTCTGGCTATGTAGTCATTTGCAGATTCATTTGATTTTATTTCTAGATTCTTTAACTCATTGCCGGCATCTATTCTTCTATCTTCTGCTTGACCGGTAAAAGTCGATCTTACTTTTTCCCATAATAATTTCGCATTTTCTTCTGCTGCAAACTGTAGCGCCTGTTCATCAGACAATGACAGCTTTATATATGCGACGGCATCGCTATTTTTTTGGTCCCATTCGGTGGAATCCTTTTCACTCAGTCCTTCTGCTTTTACTTCGGATATGAAAGTATCCAACCTTTTAAGGCTTAAAGCAGCTTTAATTTTTAGGCTCCATATAAAATAATTAGTTCCGTTTAATTCGGGGACGTTTAACTTGTCCATGGTTTCTTTTAACAAAACTAATTTCGATTTAGAATATCAACCGCGAACTGCTACCATTTTGTTGTTCTTTCACTAATATTAATTTTCACTAAGTCCGTGGATACTGACAGAACAAACAGTTTATTAAACGAAAACACTGCACAAACACATAACAATTAATTTAAAGATAAATTTCTCACACAGAATACTTTTTCATAATAACTTCACACAGAATATTTTTTTACGTCTACACTCTTCTATCGTTCGCACGCAGACTGAGTGCGCCGGGGGAAAAGACCGGCAGTGCGCAGATATAATGCGCATAAAAAATGTTCGCTCGCCTTTAAACCCAACACAGGGGGGAGGGGGGTGACCTTATATGCGGTGTAAACAGGAATTTTACTTTATACAATAAAATATTATTGTATTAGTAAAATAATGTACAAAGAAAATATGAAAATATAATTTATAAAAGATGAGGTATTAACAAGAATTTCTTTACACTTAAATTTTCGAATTAGCTGTAATTGCTTGTTATTTAGTATTTTAAACTAGATCCATCTACATTAACTAAAATATCAATTATTGATATTCTAATTGTTAAATATATTGTAAAATAATTTTACTAGTGTACTGTTATTAAATTTTGGTAACAAATGCAATCATAAGAACAATTCTGTAGTTCTTTTCACTGGGTGTTCCATTAGTGTAATTTTGATGTATTTCTGAAAATGTATGTATTTGATATATTAATGGAAAATGAACTATGAGGATGGCTAAATATTGATAGATTAATATAATATAGAAAAAACTGATAACTGTAACAGTAATTAAAAAATAGTTGTTAAAAATTCAATAAACTTAAGCGATTAAAGAAAAAAAAAATTTTATTTATTTTTCAGTAAAAATTAGGGGAAAAAAAGCTTTTTCGGGAAGGGAAAAAAAAGCTTTTCTTATAAAATATGAAAACACGTGTCCCACTTTACATTAAACATGCTATCTGCACACAAAATTCATAGTCTACTTCTATTAAAAAAATATATATTGCAAGTAAATAAAGATATAAAATGGTTAAGTAAAAATAATTCTCAGTAAAATTTTCATCGAAAGAAGATTAAACATTTTCTGCTTCCTGGCTGGTAAAGATTGTTAATGATAACCCAAATTATAAAGCATGCATGAGAGAATCTTTTATACTAGTGTTAACCTTTTTTTTATATGTGTAGAGAAAACAAAAATTACTTTTCCCTACTAAGAATGAAAACGTTTAACCCGCAGATCTTGGATAGCATGTAGGCCTAACGTGCAATCGCAGAAATAAACAAGGTTTTACGTAAATCAAACATTTATTTAAAATAAATACAACATTCATTATAAAAAATAATTGCAAAATAAAGCTGAATAACTTACCTTTTTTCACAACTGTAACGGAAACATGGAGTAATAAAAAAATAAGGAAATCTCTGTAAACAAAACAACGTGCTGATCGCAAGAAGACAAAGGCAAACTGCTTTCAAGGTCGGTAGGAAGATGTTTTCAGTTCTCTTCTTCTCTCGAACTATGAATCAACGTTGTTTATTATTAGTGTGGTTTTTTGCTGCAGCTGACCTCAAATGATTGCAGAAACCCATTCTAAACGTAGCCCGAACATTGATAACCGATAATAACATAAAATCAACATGGCTGTCGCCGGAGTTCTTGTACGGAGATATTCCGTCTTTGATGCGTCTACTCCCAGATACGGAAACTCTGAGAGTTCAAGGTCAACAGAAACGGAACATTTCCTGGAATTCCAGGGAAAGTAGCAGTTTTATCTAAAACGGAATTTTTCAGTTAAAAAAGGGAAAATTCACAGAATAACACCTGTTAATTTCAGGACATTTTTTTACTGTGTTGGGTAGCAGGATTTGTCGTCATATATATTAAAACATTAAGATAATTCTGTAAGATCAGCACAAAATGGACATTACTGCGCATGCGTAAAATTAAATCTAGAACCTGTTCAGATTTTGATGAAAGTAGAACGCGATCAAGTTAGCCCCGTGGTTTAAGGCTTGGAAGGATTAATCTAGAAAGTCTACTTAAAATGATTCAAGCAATGAAGATCTGTAGAGAACGCGAATTCGATCCCACCGCTCGACAGAATGGTTTCCGCGGTATTTTTTGGCGGTAATTCATTTCAATATTTTATTTTAGGCGGAGAAGTTATATGATTTGTATTTTTTTTTTTTCAGTGCTCTTCAAATTTAACACACAACAATAAATTTTAAAAAGTATAGTTTTCTAATAAAAATATTTAAATTAAAAGTTTCGCATGTAATTATAAATTAAGTACATTCAATTGATCTACAATTTTTACTATATTCTGTGACCATTATCAAGAAGATACATATACATGTACTAAGAAAAGTATGTCATTATTTTCTGTTTAAAAAAAGTCAAAAAGAAGGGAAAATGTTCACATAAGAACTATAAAACAAATCACCTTGATATTCATGGTTTAAAAGTTAAATAATGCATGAAAATTTAAAATAAAGTTCAATTAAAAAATATATGTTATAAATTATCAGCTACAATAAAAAAACTTCAGGTTCAGTGTTTTAGAGTCAATCTGATAAAAAAAATAATAATAATGAGAGATTTTGAAGATCGCGCAGTTTAAAAAAAAATTAAAATATTGAATATCGTTCTTTTTTCAAACATTTGAGGCTGTCGTAATTTTAATTTAACACCCAAGATTCTTTTTTTTAAATACTAATTTTATATTAAAATATATTGGATGTAATTATCGATTAAATAAATTGATCTGACCTACAATTTTTGCTATAGTTTGTATGGTAATTATCACGTAGATATATATATATATATATATGTGTGTGTGTGTGCGTGTGTGTGCGTGTTGGTGTGTGTGCGTGTGTGTGTGTGTACTAAGAAAAAGAAAGAGAAAAGAAAAGGAAACAGAAAGAAAGATGATTTAATAATTAAATAATGTATGAAAATGTAATATAAAATTCAAGTAGTAATTAAAAAAAGTCCTTCCGGCCAGTGCCGGGAGGAAGAGGTAGCTTTCATATTCCTTGTTTTTAAAAAGCCAACTTATATTATTCAAACACACGAAGCTCAATTAAGTGGAAACCGAATGTAGGAGATTCAATACTAATTTTTATCAATACTAAATCATTATGAATGAGAATTTCGTGAAATTAGTCAGCTTTATCCAAGCTGCTTTTATTTAAAGTCACTTATATTTGGCTGCCAAATTCGGCGATTTCTTAAAGTGCCTGCCATTTTAAGACAACATGGTAGATGAGGCTAACCAGTGAACTTGGTCGCTGTGCACATGCTCACTCATATCGGAATCGGTTGATATATACGAGTGCTGTCGCAGGCAAAAAATCAGATTTTTCAAAATGTCACCCACTTTAGAAATTGAAACTGCTATATCTGAGCCATTTTTTAAGATAAAGACAAACAAAAAATTGCTCCTGAATCCTTATATCAAGGTCAAATACTTAAGAAAGAAACCTTTTTCAATTTCTAATTTTTTTGCACCTCACTTTAAATATAATTTTTTTTTAATTTAATGGCCGCCATTTTGAAACAAGATGGCTGATGAAGCTGGCCAGCGAACTTGGTCGAGATATTGATGTATACTATCCACATGCCTTCTTCCATCGAAATAGGCGAATAAGTGTGGTATCGCATGACAAATACAAGATCGTTTCAAAGTGTTAACCATGATAGAAATTCAAAGTGCTATAATTCAACCACTTTTTAAGATATAAACAAAAGAACAAATTTTCAGAAACAAAAACTGCTCCAGAATCTTTGTATCAAGGCCAAACACATAAAAAAAATCTTTTTCATTTTCCAATTTTTTAATACCTCATTTTAAATTTTAAATTACATTTTTTTTTAAAAATGGCAACCCTTTTGAAACAAGATGGCGAATGAAGCTGGCCAACGAACTCGGTTGAGACATTGGTATGTACTATGTACAGACCAAGTTACATTCAAATCGGTTCATAAATACGCCTGTTATCGCGTGACAAAAATCAGGTCGTTTTAAAATGTCAGCCACAATAGAAATTCAAAATGTTATAACTCAGCCATTTTTTTAGATGTAGACGAAAGAAAACCTGTTCCGGAGTCTTTGTATTAAGGTCAAACACATACAAAAAAAATCTTTTTCACTTTCCAATTATTTGGTATCTCATTTTAAATTTATTTATTTTTATTTTTTTAAATGGCCACCATTTTGAAACAAGATGGCGAATGAAGCTGGTCAACGAACTCGGTTGAGTTATTTGTATGTACTATGTACACACCAAGGTACATCCAAATCGGTTCATAAATACGTTTGTTATCACGTGGCAAAAATCAGGACGTTTCAAATTGTCAGCCACGCTAGAAATTCAAAATGCTATAACTCAGCCATTTTTTAAGATATAGACGAAACAAAAACTGCTCCCGAATCTTTTTATCAAGGTCAAACACATAAGAAAAAAATATTTTTTCAATTTTCAATTTTTTGCTACCACATTTCAAATTTAAATTTTTCTTAAAATTTTAAATGGCCGCCATTTTTAAACAAGATGGCGGATGAAGCTGGCCAACGAACTCGTTCGAGACATTGGTCTGTACTATGTATAAACGAAGTTACATCCAAATCGGTTCATAAATACGCCTTTTATCGCGTGACAAAATTCAGGACGTTTCAAAATGTCAGCTTCGCTAG
This sequence comes from Maratus speciosus, assembly GCA_963932465.1. Taxonomy (NCBI): domain Eukaryota; kingdom Metazoa; phylum Arthropoda; class Arachnida; order Araneae; family Salticidae; genus Maratus; species Maratus speciosus. Next base: position 507,404,566 of record OZ010786.1, on the reverse strand, counting down.
AAATTCAAAATGCTATAACTCAGCCATTTTTTAAGATATAGACGAAACAAAAACTGCTACGGAGTCTTTGTATAAAGGTCAAATACATAAGAAAAAAATATTTTTCCATTTTCAATTTTTTGGTACCACATTTCAAATTTTAAATTTTTAAAAAAAATTTAAATGGCCGCCATTTTGAAACAAAATGGCGGATGAAGCTGGCCAACGAACTCGGTCGAGACATTGGTATGTACTATGTACACACCGAATTACATCCAAATCGGTTCATAAATACGACAGTTACAGTGTGACATAGGTCAGATATATATATATATATATATATATATATATATATATATATATATATATATATATATATATATATATATATATATATATATATATATATATATATATATATTGATATATATATATATATATATATATATCAATTTTGAACGGAGGGTGGTTTTGGGGTCTGGGGTACCAAAATTTTTTGAAATCGCTTTCCTCCGAACGGCTGCAATAGGTAGCTTTTTGTAAAGAAAGCTACCTAATATAGATATTATCGTTAGCTGCGAGCATCAAATTTTAAGTTTAGGATTTTAAAATGAAACTGATAAAAATAAAATTAATGAAAACTTTTAAAAGTCGCGTAGTTTAAAAAAATTAGAAAATATTTATTGAAACTCTGGTTAAAAAATTAAATACCCATTCATTTAATTAGTCATACTTTTGCTAAAAAGCAAGCATAATTGGTTATAATTTACAAACTTAAAATTTGTTCCCTTCATCTATTGAGTAAGTTAGACCGACAGCACCATCTGTCGCCTTAAATCTATAGGAGTCCCTTATACAATATAGCACCTCATCAAATTTTGAATACTTAATCCTTTCAGGGGCAAGGTACCTCTATTCGTAAAATGTTGCAACGAGTGAAAGGCGCCAGAATCTACAAACAAATTTATTTCAAAATAAGCAAAGGTTCGCGTACTACTTAAAAAAAGAATGATTTACATTCTAATATTCCGGTGCCGGTTTTGTATTTAGTAATTAATATTAATTGGTCAAAAAATTAATCACCGTCCTTCAAGGGGATTTACTTTTAAAAATCAGGCGTTTTTCTTATGAAACTTTCAAGTTGTTTGCCCTCAAATCTTGACGTGTACGGTCTAGTTGATATTTAAATATACATTTTAAAGAATAAGTTATCCAAATCAATAATAAAAATAAATTTAATTAATACGCTTAACCAATTAAATTTTCTATCAAAAATACTTATTTATTTCAACAAAGAAAATTGATGAAGTTTTCGAGTCCATGTAGAAAAAGCTTACAGAAATTCTTTCAAATATCATAAAACATTTGTTTTAAGATACTGTTGGCTTACAATTTTCCCGAAGTATGAAGTGAACTGAAAACTATGTTAGATTTCTTTGTTTGATTAATGGATATTTGCTTTTCTTTCGACGTTATTTATTTGTGTTTTATACGATAAAGGGTTGATCTGTTATTCGAAATTCCATTCTGTCTTTAAATTTTTTGGAACCTCTAAAACAGGAAGAGGAAAAAGCATAATTTACTTATTCTTTCCATAAAATTGGATATTTAAGTAGGGCCTCAAAATTAGTTTCTCTTACTCAATATTTTTACCAAATGAAAGTTTCGATAACTATGAAAATATTTTTCGCAAAAATGATTGTAAGATTAATATTTTGTTCATTCAATATTTCAAATACAAAAAAAAATCCCAATATTTATAAACAGATATATTTAAAATGGACGAATCCTTCTATTCAAACTCAACTTGCACTTTGCCACCAGTAAATTCTAGTTTTTTTTTTTTTTTTTTTTTTTCCAAAAATATTTTCTAGGAAGTTTTACGATTAAATAAACCGTTGAAAACTATACAAAAAGAATGGTGGGAAAAGAATGCCTAGATTAAGTAGCAGGATTCGCCTCGCATATTTAAATATTACTGTTAAAGAACAAACATAAATAATAAGTTAATCAAATCTAATAATAAAAAGAAATATATTCTATAGGCTTAACCAATTAAATTCCCTATCAAAAATATTTATCTACTTCAGTAAAGAAAATTTATGAAGTTTTCGAGTCCACGCAGAAAATAAGTAAGAAAAATTCTTTCAAATATCATAAAACATTTAATTTTAAGATGCTATTGGCTTACAATTTTCCCGAAGTGTGAAGTGAATTGAAAACTATGTTAGACTTCTTTGTTTGATTAATGGATATTTGTTTTTCTTTCGACATTATTTATTTGTCTTTTATATGATAAAGGGTTGATCTGTTATTCGAAATTCCATTCTGTCTTTAATTTTTTTAGAACTTCTAAAACTGGAACAGGAAAAAGAATAATTTAATTATTCTTTCGAAGAACTGGACATTTACGGATGGCCTCCAAAATATTTTCTCTTGCTGAATACATTTACCAAATGAAAGTTTCGATAATTAAGAAAATATTTTTCCCAAAAATGATTATAAGATGAATATTTAAAAATATTTGTAAACAGCAATATTTAAAAGGGACGAATCCTTCCATTCAAACTAAGCATGCTCTTTCCAACCAGTAAATTCTAGTTTTTTTTTTATTATTATTCTTTTATTCAAATATGTTTTCTAGGATATTTTTCGATAAAAAAAGCCGTTGAAATTTATGCAAAAAAACTGGTGGGGAAAAGCATGTCTAGATTGGGTAGCAATCTAGACATGCCTTATTCTTAAATATAACTATTAAATAATAAGAATAAATAATAAGTTAAAATTTAATAATAATGGAGAAATTCTTTCAAATAGAGTAACTCTAGGCCATAGAGGAAAGATAGCCAGTCTAAATATTTCCAAAACTTGATCATAGATTGCAACATAAATTTGTTCGTATGAAATAGTTCAACTATTTCGTTCATTTCGACGTGCAATTGTGTTATTCGATTATTAAAATTAAGTGTAATTTTAATGATTATTTAATTTAGTGGTTGAATATTTTTTTGACTTAGGTATCTGAATGCTTTGCAGTACGTACGTTATATATATTTTTTACTATATGGACTTTCAAGGCACGTATATAATATAATCTTTAATTCTAAGCCTAAAAGAAAAACATACCATGGCTATTGATGCTTTAAATTGGGCGGCCATCAGTCCTTCAATTTCAGGAGAGATGGCCACATGAAATCGAGGAGAGATGGCTACCTTTAATCAATATTTCAAAATTATACGGAGTGATGATTTTAACTAAATATAATTAAATTTAAAAAATATATAGGGTCACCCGGGGTAAAATGGGTATAAAAAACAGCTTTTTTAATTTTAATGTTTCATAGCAGAAACATTATGAAATATAATCATGTTTTTGTTCAATATTTTTTACATTATGTATCTTAGGTCTAAATTAAACATAATTTTTGTTTCCTTTTTGTTTTAATTTTTGTGTAAAAGACTATACCTATTTTACCCCGGTGTATACCCATTTTACCCCGTGGTTCGGGGTAAAATGGGTATGCACCAGGGTAAAATGGGTATATGCTGCTAAAAGTTTAACTACATTATAATTAATGTGTAAACCATTTAAAATTTTTGTACCTTCATCCTCTCAGTCATATATATATAAAGTGGGGCGAGGAGGGAGGGCAAAAACCGCCACTTTCAGTTTGTTTACATGTTTTTCTTGACAAATAAAAACACTGTTATGAAACTAATAGAAATAAGATGCAAGTACCGACAAATCCTATCCTACACACCTCCCATCCCAAACTGCTCCCGATTTTCACTACGTCAATTTATGCCCATGCTCTGAATGTTTCTGACAGTGTTTCATTTTAAAAGTTTTTTTTTTATTTAATGCAGTTCAAAATCAGATTGATATCAGCATGAGTATCTGTAGGAAAAAATGAGAAATTAAGTTAACTGAAAAATATTTTTTAATCAAAAGCAATTTATGAAGTTAACTAGCTATAACTGAATGAAAATTTATGCACAAAATGTATACTAGCAACGAATGGTGCAGTTCTGTTGAGATAGACTTCCTGACAAATCGGGATGCCTGCACATCAGCAATGTCGTCTTTCTCAGAGAAGATATAAAATAATCTGGCAGATGACTTTGTTACAAACTTCACAGTGTATTCATCTTCATCAGGGATATCAATAATAAGACCTGTGAATTCTTGAACAGACTTCTTTACGCTGAATTTCACAAAGACCCAGTCACCAATCATTGGATTCACTGCAGCGAGAACCTAAAACTTTCATTTAACTTCCATGGATTGCTTCGAGTCTTTTTACTGTTTGTCCTCTTTTAATTCACTCAATTTAATAATTTAGTATAGTTAGTACATGTGTTTTAATTTAATTTATGGCCAAAAATACGATACTTTGATTTAACGTGATTTTTGAGAAATTGTCTGTAAACAACGATTTTTAATGTTTACATTCCAATGTGTGGTGCGGATAACTGATATTCTCGATGAATTTATAGCCTAATTTCATACAACAAAGCATAATTTCAGTTTTAAACATAGGATCAATAAAAATTTGCTCTCAAAGGTCTTTCAATTTTGATCAATATTCATATGTTGACCTCAACTCGCACAAAAAAAATCGCCTATACCCATTTTACCCCATGTGACAAAAAATGGTATAAAATTTTTGTGAGTAAATAAATTTACTCATTTTTTGAGTTTTCTATTAGAAAAATCCTTCTTCTTTAAAATCCAAACAGTTTATTTTTAAAATTCTTCCTGTATATTTTTTTGGAAAGAAGTTTATCATCCACTAAAAACACTTTGTTCTATCTTCTGGAAAACAAAATGGCTACCAAGCCCAGTATATATATTGCTAGTTTGTTTTTACCAAGTTTAAATATTGCCAGATATGTGAGCATTTCATTCATACTTTAAATTTTTCAAAAAAAAATTTCTGGTAAAATAAAAAGAAATATATATAAAATATACCCATTTTACCCCGGTTCCCCCTATATAACGTTTACGTTTATAAATATATTAATTGATATAATTGTTTAAATTTTAGCTAATATAAATATTTTAATAATAATAATAATAATAATAATATAAGACCTGACGATTTATTTGTTTCAGAAAATATTAAGAAACGTCGGAAACTTTCATAACAGAAACTGATAAAGTTGATGAATAAATTAAATCAGAGTAATAAACCTAAAATTAACGCGAGAAAAAAAACACGGCACTTCCAGTAGCAAAGAAAACGAAATATATTTAAAATTATCAGATTTTACAGATTTTGAGTAAATAGAATTGGATTAGGATCACTGTGTTGGTTGTGCAAAACAATATAATATCACATCCAAAAAGTATGTCTGGATACAATGCATAAGGTACCTGATGTGATTCCATGAAACGTGTACAAATTATCAAGACCTTTTCCAAACATGCGGTAAGATTTTACAAAAAGTGAAGTATTGAAATTATACTTCAAATTTTGTTTATTTGAGTTTTATTCACTCATTTTCCATCATATAACTGCATCTTTACAAATTGCTATATGTTTTTCATGATTAATTAAGGTTAGTTGGGGTAACTGGAACCTCGAGGTAACTGTGCCATAGGCTATTTTATAAAAAACTGTTCGTGTTTTTTTAAGTTTTAGCTTTTGTGAACAATGCCCTTAATCTCTACTTCCTAAAACAACGTATATCAACTCAATCATAACTCTCACTTTGCTGTGATAGGTTGTTAAAAATATACGTTTCTTTTTTTAAAAACAACGTCTATATGGGTGAACTTCCTCGGCTGATTATTAAAATACTGTAAGTACTTTTATTAAACAATCATTTTTTTTAAGATTGCACATATAACTACATTAATATTGTTAGGTATCTATATATATTTACTGGACCATGCTGGATCCAGTTACCCCAATAGTTATAAATAATTTTTTTGTGTTTCTCTTACTACGGGAAGTAAATTTCTCCATTGTTTTTTGCTCACAATAAAGAAAATGATAGAATACCTCATTAAAATTATGTAACGAAATTTTAAAAAAGCATATTGAGTGGTATCAACCCAAATTTCTTGGCCCCTTAAGAGGCGGTGGTGCCGTTATGGCATCACTTAATTTTAATTCCTAATTGCCACATTGGCACCTGAATTTTATAATAAAAATTTCACCTTTATTAAGTACGCGAAAATATACTTTTACTTGTTTTCAGATAGATTCTCTTGTAAATATCGGTGTCATTAAATTATTTCAACATTTTACGAATGCAAGTACCTTGCCCGTGAAAGCGAGATAGCCAGACCTTGAAATTGTACTATACACAGGGGTCGCATTCCATAGGGAAACTTTTATCTTTCCTACCACTATTTTGAAAATAATATCTTCATAAGTTTTATGTTTTTGGTATAAATAAATCTAATATTTTCACTTTTAGTGTTTTTTTAGACACATTGACAGCAAAGGTTTCCCTTACAACGCTGTTTATTGACATATAATTTACATGATCTGCCTGGTTTAAATTTTTTTAAGTTGTTTACACTTTTTCAAACAGGACCTGATATCCGATATGAAAAAATATGAACGCGTGTGGAACATAGACTCCCCTGGTCCAGTTATCCTATTTTTGGGGGCAACTGGACCCACGAGGAAAGAAAGATGAAATATGCATATTTTTATATTTTTAAATATTAAAATGTAATTTTGAGCATTTCTGTCTGATAGAGGGAACCTAACTGAACACATTTACAGAAGTTCAGACTTTAATTCAAATGAACATTAGTTTTTTGAATCTGAATTGTCCTAAGCTCCAGAATCACATTGTAAAATCATGTCCCAGTTGCCCCAACTAACCTTATATGAAATGTGTTATTTTTTTGCAATTTATTTTCACTTTTTCTTTAACTCAATCTATAAAAAAAAAATTTGGTAGTAGAGTATAAATATAAGATCATATGTGGCAGACGGTTTTAAATTCTTTTAATTAGTTTCAGAAAAACATTTCTGAAAATAGAAAATTTCCGAAAAATTGCCATTGCTCTAAAATAAAAAGTTTTAGTCGCAGAAAAAAACTGTCTTGAGCATAATCCAGTGAATAGGAATTCAAAATTTCATGAAAATCAGTTTGGTAGTTTTCAAGGCGACAGGTCTTAAAGCTCGCATTTTTCCTCTATGATTGCACCCAGTCTTGTCTTCTCTCAAAAACACATTTCCGCTTAGTTATTTTGCAACACAAAGTACAAGTTCACAAAATACAAGAAGTTGGCACCTTTTGATTGAATAGAGTCAAAACACTGTATTAAACACTAGTGTCGTGAAGGAAAATTTCACCTTGTTATTAATAAATAATATAACATACATATAACTACTGAAAAGGTGAGTCAAATATATAACAATATTATTTATTGCAATTGATCTTTCAAACACGCACGCGTTCATTTTCAAAGGGAAAAAGATGACTGACTGAATAGAAATATATTTTAAAAACAAAAACAAAATAGTGCGCATGCGCAAGCGGAGTTCAATCCATTTCTCTACAGAGGGGTGAAAAGATTAGTTCATATTATCAGGAGGTCTTCAAATATTTACGATATTGTACCAAATTGCGGGAATATTATAGGAAAGGACAACGTTACAAACATTATCACTTCTAAGTAAAATTTCAATGGATTACAGGATCATGGAAGATTAATGGTTAGACGTTGAAATGATCATTTTAGCTTTGTCGACGTTTATCTTCATATTTTCTTTTTGATGCAATTCTGGATAAAGCTGTACTTAGTTTTTTAAACATAATATCAGAACATAACAACATAAGAATTTATTTTATATTGGTATGACATCTCAAAAATTCAAGGAAGGATTAAAACAGCACATTTCTGATATTAAGTTTAACAAACCAAGTACAGCTTTATCCAGATCGCATCAAAAAGAAAATATGAAGATAAACTTCGACAAAGCTAAAATGATCATTTCAGCGTCTAACCATTACTCTTCCATAATCCGTGAATCCATTGAAATTTTACTTAGAAGTGATAATGTTTGTAACGATGTCCTTTCCTATAATATTCCCGCAATTTGGTACAATATCCTAAATATTTCAAGACCTCCTGATAATATGAACTGATCTTTTCACCCCTCTGCAGAGAAATAGACTGAACTCCGCTTGCGCATGCGTACTATTTTCTTTTTGTTTTTTAAATGTATTTCTATTCAGTCAGTCACCTTTTTCCCTTTGAAAATGAACGCGTGTGGGTTCGAAAGATGTCGGGTTGCAATAAATAATATTTTTATATATTTGAGTCACCTTTTAAGTAGTTATATGTATGTTTTATTGTTTATTGTCGTTTGATTGAACAATAAGAAAGTTTTAAAAAGGTTTACAAACATTCGACCGACTATAGACACTCCCAACGTCTCTTCTGTCACGTAATCAGAAAATTCGATTTGTTATTCGCAAACAGCGGGAATTGTGAATATCTAAGTTTTTTGGCTCTACTGAAAAATCGTACTTTTCATGTAATAATCCCATTATCTCAAAAAGTACTTGAGCAATTTTGATATTTTTTTATGGTACAGTATAAATATAAGATCATGTGTGGCAGACAGTTTAAAAAATAATGTTAATTAGTTTCAATTAAACAAAATTCTGAAAAATTACCATTGCTCTAAAATAAAAAGTTTTAGTCGCAGAAAAAAACTGTCTTCCAACAGTCTTCAGTATAATCCAATGAATAAGGATTCCAAATTTCATCAAAATCAGTCGGGTAGTTTCCGAGAAAATGAGTCTTAAAGCTCGCATATCTCACATAGGATTTTACTCAGTCTTGTGGTCCCTTAAACTTTCGCGTCCACACAGGAAAAATCTTTTAAAAATTCTTTCAAATAAGGTTAGTTGGGGCAACTGGGCCATGATTTTACAATGTGGCTCTGGAGCTTCTGACAATTCAATTCCAAAGAACTTGTGTTCATTTGAATTAAAGTCTGAATTTCTGTAAATATGTTCAGTTAGGTTCCCTCTATCAGACAGAAATATTCAAAATTACATCTTAATATTTAAAAATGTAAAATTTTGCATATTTCATCTTTCTTTCCTCATGAGTCCAGTTGCCCCATAAAAATGGGGTAAGTGGACCACGAAGGTCTATGTTCCACATGCGTTTATTTTTTTTTTTCATATGGGATATCAGGTCCTGTTTGAAAAAGTGTAAAGAACTTAAAAAAATTTAAATCAGGCGAATCATGTAAATTATATATCAACTAAAGAGCGTTGTAAGGGAAACCTTAGCTGTCACTATGTCTAATAAAAGCACTAAAAGTGAAAATATTAGATTTATTTATACCAAAAACTTAAAAATTAAGTAAGTACTTATGTACTTTAGTATAGGTTATAAGTATAAAAGCCACATGGGTATTTTAAGGAAAAAATGGCAAGGTAAATCTATGAACAAACGGTTATGTAAGTACTTAACTGCTTTATCTGTATCCAGGGGTCGCATTATATCGGAAAAAATTTATTGTTCCTACCAGAACCGTTAATGAGTTACATTCATGATAATTTTATTTAACATATTTTAAAGAAAGTTGTGATGAAGATATTATTTTCAAAATAGTGTTAGGAACAATAAAAGTTTCCCGACAGAATGCGACCCTTGTGTATCGTAAAAATTTCAAGGTTTGGTTACCTCGCTTTCAGGGGCAAGATACTTGCATTCGTAAAATATGTTGAAATAATTTAATGACACCAGTATTTACAAGAGAATCTATTTCTAAACGAGTAAAAGTATATTTTCGCGTACTTAATAAAGGTGAAATTTTCATTATAAAATTCCGGTAAAAATTAGCGATTAAAATTATGTGATGCTATAACTGCATCACCGCCTCTCAAGGGGTCAAGGAATTTAGTTTGATACCTGAAGCTGACAGTTCTCTTTTAACGACGCGGCAATTCTATTTCCAATATGCTTTTTTATGTAATTTTAATGAGGTATTCTATTATTTTCTTTATTGTGAGTAAGAAACAATGGAGAAATTTATTTCCCCCAGCAAGAGAAACTCAAAAAAAGTATTTATACCTATTAGGGTAACTGGATCCAGCATGTTCCAGTTACCCCATTCTTGAAATATTTATGGGGAAACTGGGACACCGGGCTTACATTTGAAACATGAAGTAAATATGTATAGATACCTAATAATATTAATGTAGTTATATGCCTAATCTTTAAAAAAAAAAAAAAAAAAAAGATTGTTTAATGAAAGTACTTACAGTATTTTAATAAAATGCCGAGGAAGTTCAACCATATTGACGTTGTTTAAAAAAAAAAAAAGAAGCGTAAATTTTTGACAACCTATCACAGCAAAGTGAGAGTTATGATTGAGTTGACACACATTGTTTTAGGAAGCAGAGATTAAGGTGCATTGTTCACAAAAGCTAAAACTTGAAAACATCAACAGTATTTTGTAAAATAGCCTATGGCCCAGTTACCTCGTGGGTCCAGTTACCCCCAACTAACCTTACCTTAAAACATTTATTCTTAGATACTCATGGCCTGAAATTTTCCCAAACTGTCAAGCGAATTGAAAGCTATCTTAGACTTTGCCGTTTGATTAATTGATATTTGTTTTTTTTTCTTTTTTTTTAGTTTTTTTTTTTTTCAATAAAGAATTCATGTGTTATCCAAAATTCCATTCTATCTTTTGATTTTTTTTTCACTTTTTTAAAAAAAGAATGAACTATTTCTATTTTCAAAGAACTGTACCTTATGACCTGTAGAAAACATTTTTTTTTTTTTTTTTTTTTTTTTCTGATTAAGTTTTTCAAACGATATTTTTAAAAGCAATGCAAATATATTTTTAATAAAGATAGGTTATAAGTTTTTATGAATTTACTCAAAATGTTTATATCAAAGAGAAAGGAAGGAAAAGGAAATCCGAACAGTAGCTCCAAGCTGCAAGCCTGGTGCAGTGTCTTCCTACGGGCGGCCGAAAGCCATTTGTTAGTCCATCCTTTTGATAGCAGTTTTTAAAAAGACTGGTCAATGTTTATATTTATGCTTTAGTAACTCAAAAAAACTGTAATGTTCTCAATATAGCTGCCTGATTTAAAACATGACGATTTATAATAAATACGAAATATTAGTAACAAAAAAACTACTTGTAATAACTGTAATACCAATAATAATATAAAAAATATTAATAATAATTAATTAATATATATAAAAACTATTTACAATGGAAACAAAGAAGAAAACAAAAAAAATCATATTTCATCGTCTGAAAAAGTGTCTTAGAGGCATGGATAATTATTTCTAAAAAAGAGCAATCTCAACATTTGTAAAGTACAATATTCGAATATCAATCTTTAAGGGGTACATCAATTCTATCTATACCTATAACCAGAGCCGGCGCGACCACCGGACAAACAGGGCAAATAACTGCCCAGTGCCCGCGCCTATAGGGATCCTGTTAAGGGCCCCGCTTCTCTATCTATTATTAAAAATAATGTTTCCTCTGTATAAAATAACAAGATAGAAAAATCATGCGTCAAGCATAAATTATGAAACACTTTCCAACACTTCTTGAAATCTTTAACAAAATTTCGTTATTTAGAGAAATAAGTTAAATAAGATAAGCAAGTAAACATATTAGAAAACAGATAAAACATTTGAAAAACTGATTTCAGCAGTTACCGTTCATAGATAAATTTGTATTCCAATTCTTTTGAACAGCCCTGTGTTTGATCTGTAGGTTGATATATACACTATATAATGCGAAACTTTAGTTTAGTAAGAAAATGCAAAAATGTTAAAATTTCTCTTTCAACAATTTATACTAATAGAGGGAAAAATACTTGAATACTTTTGTTCGGCTCTGTAATTTACCTAGTAACTTTATTACACATTTAGCTAAAATTTAATTGAAACTAAAACACTCTTAAAACTAGTTAAATCACATTTTGAGAAATTATCATCTATATAGACGGCCATGTATCCAATTCTTTGCGTGGCTCTGTATATCATTTTACCTATATTCTAAAACCATGTCTTAGTAAAGTAAATGCAGTTCAGCGTAAAAATACATCACTTATTTAAAAACCACCTTTAAGCAGTTTGCGCTCATACCCAGTAACCCTTACGAACTCTTTTGTATAGCCCTGTATATGAATTATAGCATTTATACACATCATATAGCATGCATAAATATAGTGAAACATAAACGCGCATATCATAATCAATAATGCATTTCCAGCAATCATCGCTAATGTACAGTACTTCGGATACAATATAGTATCCGAAATCTTTTGTGTCTACCTGTAAATGCCATGAACTTGGTATTATACATGAAATAAGTTATAGTAAACCTCAGCGACGAATATCAATTTCATTATTTATGAAATAGTTTAATGTAATTAAAATACGCCGCAAACAATTCCCTCCGCCCCTGTATCATTATGAATTGGAATTCTTTTGTGTGGCCCTGTAAATGAACAATAACTATTCTTTGAACAATAACTACACCGTATGCTCTACAGAATGCATATTTTAGTGCACTTCATAATGCACATCAGTTTTATTATTTTTGAAAGCGTGTAACATCATTAAAAATAATTTGAAACGATTTTTTCTCGTTGGCCGTAAGTAATGGAATACTTTTGACTGTCCCTGTAAATGAACTAAACATGCTACAAACTTCATTTGAAATAGGAAACGAGCTATAGTAAACATCAATAACATCCAAAAATTTCAGGGCAATCCGAGTATATTTACAAGAGTTAGAACACGTTTAGACGGACGGACAGACAGACAAACCGAAGTCATAAACACTTTTCAAATTTGTTGGAAAGTGTTAATAAAACTTTTGCTCTAGATTTGTTTTTAAAATGTTTCTTTTTGAGAAAATGTGATTATTAACTTTATTTCTAACAGGTAAAATTATCGGGGGGGGGGGGGGGACATAGATTTGATGATTGTGAAATTAATAGTGAACGCAAGAAATAAATATCTAAAATATTGTAAAAAATAGAAGATTTTGCGAAATTAATTATATTTAGTCACAATAAATATGTGAAAGTGGTATTTTTTTATACATTTCATTCCGTATGTTATATATTACTGTATGATATATGCAACAGTTTTTTAATCCAATATTTGTATCAAACTAATTGTTTGCTAGGCCCCTTGCGACGTTGCGCCGGCCCTGCTTATACCTATTGTTTTGTACCTTTAATTCCAAGATTTTACCTTTATTTCAGTGTATCATATTTTACTTTAAATTTATTCGATTTGAACCTATTATTCAAAAATTATTCTTTATAGTCTGATTCCATCTTTATTCCATGATTCATTATAATATCAACGAATAAAAACTTTATTTAAGACACGCAAAATATTTGTCCTTTTTCAAAAAAAAATAAATTTTAATACAACTGTTGCATGCAACAGCACAAGCACAAGAACGAAATTTTATTTTCAACTTTGCTGTTTGGTTAATATAAATACATTAGATATAAACCTAGACCTACTGTTTTGTAAAATATGTGATATAAATTTTATTTTTTGTGATTAGAACGTATTTTTAAATGAGATATTTTCCATAAGTTAATTATATAATCTTTACCATTGAAATATTTTTTATATAATCCAAGAACTTTTATTATAAAACTGGTAGGCTTCGCCCGCTACGCTTGTCGTTTTCTCCAAACGGACATTTAATCAAACTAAATATTTCATTGATTTTGACTTTAAAGTCAAAGTGTTTTAAAGCAATATAGACCTTTACCTGGAATGCCCTACCGTATTGCTGAAAAATGATAAAAACGTCAATGTACTGTTGTATTTTCTAAGTTTCAGAGAAAATCAGGCTGTTAAGAACAAACTCTTTTAATAGGTCATTTATAGTAGGATTTGATAAAGAACGGTAGAACGATATGCAGTTATATTAAAATCATACCTGAAAATCTATCTAACAATGCAATTGTCTTCAAAATCAGCCCAGTAGAACTTTTTAAAATGGTTAAAATTCCATAATCTTTTTCCCCCGATTATAGAACTTTTCTCACAGATCTGTAACTACGAAACCTAAAACGATATACAATATATTAAAACCTTCCTTAAAAAATTGTTTAACTAACAGTGTGAATTTCATCATAATCCATTCCGCAGAACACAATTATAAGCAGTGGAAAGGAAATCTCAATTTCCATTAAATATATATATAGTCTAACCATGCTATAGTGAACCGTCTGCGGACCTGGCAATATGTCCACTATAAACGATGGTCCACTATATCCAAATTTTTTGAAAAAAAATATTTTTTAGCATATGATATAGTATTGTTAAAATAGTGATTGCAATAATGCGTAACTTGCTTACAGTTTATTAACTAATTAAATAGATAATAAATCAAATGTTAAAAAGAAAAATAGTTACTTACTAAAACCCGATTTTATATTTACATTCTATTGAAGAAATTGGTGATTTTTGATTGAATACAATTCGATTTTAAGTAGATTTCATAAATTTTCTGGTCAACAATTAGTAAAGAAATATTTTCTGATCCACATTTTCTGTAGAAAAAAAATTCAGGATATTCGCTGTCGATTTCCCGTTTGAGATAGAAGGTGCTGAAATTTCAAGTTCTTCTTCTAAGTCTTCTTCAGCATCGTTGTTTTGTTTAACTTCAGATACAATGTCATCACCTGTAGGGGTATCAGAAGTGTATACTTTATCATCGCAAGATTCGAAGTGCTAACGTCCCTTGGAAAAATGTTCACGCTATGCTTTTCCAGCCACAGGGCTATTGGTAAGTTTTCTTCGTCGTCTTCGTCCACCACGTTGGCATCTTTTCCTTTCAACAACACATACTTCGAAAGACCTGCACGTCGGAAAAAGTTGCAGATTGTTGGTGATGCCACCTGTCTCTATGACTTTTCCAGCAGAATGATTGCTTCCAAAAGACAGATGTTGTATTCCATCTTGTTCTCTTCGTAGTTCTTCAAAACACGCATTACTATATATTTCCTATGGTGGGACTTCATGCTGCTAATAACGTCCAGTTCCATAGGCTGCAGCACAGAAGTCGTATTTGGAGGGAAAAAACGAGCTTAATGTACTTCAGATTTTCTAAGTGAGGATGAGTTGTGCAATTGTGGACAAGGAAAACGATTTTACGTTTTTGTTTCAACAAATCATTGACCCATTGTCGAAGTTATTCTTAAAAATATTTGGAAGTTATTCAGAATTTTTGATTGGCTTTGTAGTTAATGGGCAGTTTTTAAACATTTTTAAAACACCTCGGCTTTTGGGATTTACCTACGACAGTTAATTTTCGCTTTTCTGAGTCGTTCATATTTCAACATACAAGAACAGTTATTCTCACTTTCGAGAGCTTCCCATTAGTGCACTTTTCTCCTTTAACCCTCTCACTGCGCAGCCCGAGATATGCTCGGGCATGCATTTTTCAGTCAAATTAATACTATTTGGTTATACCCACCAGTTATATTTTAGCGAAAACTTTGTCTTATTTAATCAGGACATTTTTCCCGATTACGATAGTCAAAAATTTCTGCTTTAAAGAACCAGTGATAAACGATTAAAAATTCTGTAAAAGACACTCATCACGAAGAATTGCTTATGCAGCTAGAGGGTAAAATTTTAACGTATGATTGGGAGTCATTTTTTTAAACAATCCAGCTTCGTCCGCATTAAAAATATCCTTCTATTCATAATCCTAGATTGCATCCGACTACTCTTGAGCTTTCCACTTTTCCATATGCAATGCACAAACGCTTGGTGCTTCACCAACAATTTTTCTACAAGAAATATTCTTCCATTTTTTTTAACCTATCTAGTCATCCGTTAGAGCGCACGAAACCGTTTTCTCCGAATCTTTCGGCAAATTCATTTGCTTTAATTTGAAGCATAGGTCCGGTCACAGGAAGATTTCTATCCACTGAATGGTGAACCATTTTAACAGAGCTTCTTCCACGTTTTCCCCTTTCAGCCCGACGTAGTTTCTTCGAAGAATCAAAGACTTTTTCATGTGCAGCAAGAGTCCAACTGAGATTTTTCCGAATGTTTGAAACTATAGATTTTGTCAAGGAAAATTTCTTGCACAGTGCCGATTGATTAGTTCCATCTTTAATACGTTTAATGATTTTAATCTTATCCTCAATCTAAAATGCTTTCTTTTTTACAGAATTCGCCATTTCCACGAAATTTTTAACTGCTCTTGAAAACATGTCTTCTTATCTCAAATCAATCATAAGAAAAATGAAGAGAGACGCTGTAAAACTAGGGACATTCTTGGACTGTTCCGATTATGCCGAGGAGCGGAGTCGGAATTAGCAAGTAAACACCAGACGCTTATTCTAAGAATTAGGGAGGGACAAAGAAAACAGGTTTGTACCTATAATGTGGGAGGGAGAAGGGAAAAAGAAGCGTCTGCTGTTTAACAACTTGTTCGCCCCAGTTAAATGCGATGAGCGTGAAAGAGTGAAATTTGACACAATGTAAAAGAATACCAGCCATCATTTGCAATTACAACTAATGCAAGTTTAAAGTTGGAAAACTAAAAGAAAATCTGGGGAAATAGAATTTGAGTCCACTATAAATGAACTACCAAATTTTCAGCTGCCCACTATAAGCGTATAAAATAACATTAGTTAGATGGGAGTTCGGACGGGACCACAAAAAAAGTTCACTGCATCCGAGTGTTCGCTATATCCCGGGTTCATTATAGATAGGTTAGACTATAATAGATAAACTAAATTTAAAACGAAACAAAATTCTAAACACTTTGCAGTTAATATCTAAGATTTACTTTTCGATGGATGCAAGCGGTAATAGAAGATGGTTCGCGGAGTGGCGAAAAATAAAATTTCTCTATATATTGAAAAATAATAATAGAAATTAGACATTAAAATCATATAGCCATGTACTAGACTGGGAAGCGGCAGCTCAGACAATCACCTCATCAAGTTCAGGGCTGAAATTCCAGAAACAGTTAAAACTCGATTCGCATATTAAAACACAATCGGACTGCCAAGTCATATCCTGTGGAAAACACCTGAAAACCCGATTTTAGAGGTTGACTCGTAGGATTACCATTGTGTTTTCCTGCTACGAATCCTCCTTGTTTTCATTCATTTGAATGCAGGAAAACACAATGATAAACCTACAATTCAACCACTAAAATTGGGTTTTCAGGTGTTTTCCACCAAGATATGACTTGGCAGATCGATTGCGTTTTAATATGCGAATTGAGTTTTAACTAAGTCTGGAATTTCAACCGTTAACTCGATGAGGTGATTGTCTGTGCTGCCTTTTTCCGGTCTATATGTAAAGCTTAACCTAATTCGTAAAATTTATGCTTAATATCACAGCATGCCGAAAGTCATAATGAAAGCTAATTATTGCTTCAATTCATATGGTTTCGTAATGAATTTATCCACTGAAATTTTAAACATTACTTTTGTATTCTATTATCCATTTGATAGATTTTCGTATATTTTACCTTCCACTTATTATCTATTCGAAATACGGTTTATTATAAAAACCGTTTTTTAATCGCATAATAATTTAAATTTTTGCTGAATTTTGAAAATTCCTTACTAAAAAGGGGAATTCTGTTTTAAACGCTAAGGTACTTATCAAAAATTTTATCATTATGCATTTTTCTCTTAATAACATATATTTTGAACACTGTATGAATTCATTCTGGCGAATAAATGATGCGTAAATGCTGCTAATTAAGAACTAATTCGGAAAATTTGCACTGAATATCTCAGCATGTACTAGAACGTCATCAAGGCTAATTGCCTCTTCAATCTGAAGGATTTCGCAATCATCTAATTGTTATACCCGCTTCATAGATTTCATTAGTATTTTCTACATTTGATTTATTTCATGTATATTATAATAGTAATAACAAATTTAAGATTTCATAACGATCATGTCATAAATATCAAATTGAAATCTAAACTTCATTTTATACCGAATGAAAGCATTCCCGTGTTAAATGAAATTGAAATATGCAATTATCCCCAGATCAGCAAGAAGCTCAGAACAAGAAAATGGTTTGTTCCCTCCACCACTGTAACTTTTGAATTGGTGAGCACTGCTGCTTGTAATCGGCGGTTCTGAAACAAACAAAAAAGAGTTGGAATTTGCTTTATTCAATATAAAAATTCGACAAACTGCTCATTTTCACAAAAAATGTAATGTTACTACTTCTTTAGTGAAATCTGGAGTGCTGGAGAAAGATTTTCTTGCAAGGAAGGTCTCCTTACTGGGCATATTCAGAATATTTTGAAAAAAATACCAATTAAACTACTTAAGTATGTAATAAAGGATCAGTCAAATTTAGCGGCGGAATTACAGTAGAAAGTCTGTAGAAAAATAAAATACTTTCGAATATTTAGCGCGAAAAGACGGAAGCATCACGCGATTTGGCGAGCAGAACTTTTCCTCGCCAAAAGCAAACGATTTTAATGCACCTGAAAATTGTTTGTTAATTGATTTTTAGAATGCGTGTAAGAAGAATTTAATGAATTTAAACATAAACAATGAGACAGTTTAATACACGTTTTCATGTTGCTTGTTATTTAATTTTATTACTTTAAAAACAACTTCATATATAAAAAATACTTTCATATATTTAAGCGTATTCCAAAATAAAGGCAAAATTCATTTACCAATTGTTCATTTCAATATCAAAGAATTCGTAGTTTCCATAGCAACAAAACTGAATCAACAGTGCTCAATTGGACTTAATTTTGAAATATTGAAACAATTTTAATTTATTTTAATTTTGTTTTAATTCATAAAATTTGATATTAAAGTTTCATTATAAATATATATGTACACTATGACGCAAAAGTTTAGACAATGAAGAAATGCTTACATACTTTGAAAAATATTTATTCAATTTTCAAATCACTGCTTGAAATTAATGTGCTGTACATATAAACAATATTTATAACAAAGAAAAGTGGAATTGTGCATATTGCAATAAATTAAATGGTAACAAAAATAAACTGCTGTCTCAAAAGTTTAGACACAAATTAAATAAAATCGAAATAAACAATTTTTAAAACCTGGTTGCGCATCCATGCTTATGTATTACGTCATATACACGAGATTGCATGGAAGAAACTAAATCTTGCATAGTTTGTGGATCGATATCGTACCATGCATTCTCAATAGATGTCTTAAGTTCCTTTTCAGAAGAGTATTGTCTAGCGTTGCTATAAACTTTGCGACACATGATGCTCCAAAGGTTTTCTATAGGGTTAAGATCTGGGCTACATGCTGGCCAGTCGAGAACTCTTATATTATGGGAATTAAACCAAGATTTTGAATGTTTTGCAGTGTGAATTGAAGCATTGTCTTGCTGAAATTCCCACTGAGGACCCCCTAGAAGCTCAGCAAATGGCAGTAGGTTTTCTTCTAATGTCTGTGTATAATGCTGTGAAGTTTGACGACCACTGGTGAACGTCAGAGATACTTGTCCATTATAGCAAAAGGCTGCCCAAACCATCACCGAGCCCCTTCCTTGTCTGCGACTAAAAAAACGTCGAGGTTCCTTCCGCAAGTCATGCCAATACGATAAACAACCATCTGGACCATCCAGATTCCACTTTTTTTCATCGCTAAATATGACTGACTGCCATTTCTCTCCATATGACATATGCTTTCGAGCCCACATAAGTCTTTGTAACTTATGATATGGTTTCAGAGCTGGTTTCTTCTGCATTTTGCTATAAACGATTGTTCCTTTTTCCAAAATTCGTCTACGAATCGTATCCTTTGATACAGAGAGTCCCGATGAGCTTTGAACTCCACGTACGGTCATTTGTTGAGTACTCGCTAGTCTTTGTATCAGGCGATCCTCTCGTACATTTGTCACACGTGGCCTCCCAGACCGACATTTTGCTTTATATTCGGAACCACTCGATAAAACTCGATAAATAGATTTTTTTGACCTATTAATAATAGCAGAAATTTCAGAAACGCTCCTCCCTTCACCTTTCAACTGCCAAATCCTTGAAACCTCATTCACTTGAATTTCTTTAGCTCTCGGCATGTCGACTATGAAGCGCAATCGTTTGCAGAACTTAAGTACTCCAAATTTGTGACATCATCGATTCTAAATTTGCATATGCCAGCGAATATTCAAAGAAATTTAGAATAGTGTCTAAACTTTTGCGACAAGCACATTTGAATTTTTATGAAAAAAATTAGTATTATAGCAAATAAAACGACTGTCTTTTGTACATAGCATTTTAAACCAGTTTTTGAATATATTTACAGGTTTTTGTAATTCTGACGTCATAATTCTACATTTTAAAGCTGAATGACGTCATTGTCTAAACTTTTGCGTCATAGTGTATATGACAAAACTATAGTTAAATCACACTAAAGCTGACAAACTAATGTTATTTACATCAAATTTATTTAAACAATTTCAATATGAAACATTTTTATCTTAAAGGGTATTCGACATAAAAAAAAAGTATTTTTCGAAATTTCATTTCATCGCCAACCGATGATAAATCGACAAAAAAACGAAATTTTCATTATTTTTTTTACGAACGTTCTATCGATGTTCCGCCAAAAAAATTTTATAAACATATATATCCAAATGAGAAAAACCCTCTGTAATTTTTTCAGATTTTTCTGAATATGCCCGTATGGAGACCTTCCTTGCTGGAAGCAGCGTATCTAAAAAAGAAGAAATAGTGGCAAATTTAATGATTCACCAATTAAGTATTTGTCTCAAGTAGCTTCACACCCAAAACAAGAAAATGAGTCGTTCTCTCCAGCACAGAAACTTTCTCATTGGTGAGTACTGCTGTTTGTAAACGATTGTTCTAAAGCAAACAAAAATGAGTTTGAATTTGTTTTATTCAATGTAAAAATCCGACAAACCATTCATTTTCACACAAAAATATATTGTTATAATTTTTTAATCAAATTTGGCGCAGTTGAACAACGATTTTCTTAGAAGCCACATATCTAAAATTGAAGAAATGGTGATAAATTTAATGATTCACCAGTAAAGTAGAGTAGCTTCGCACCAAACAAGAAAAATTATTCGTTCTCTCCAGCACAGAAACTTTCTGACTGATGAGCACTGCTGTTTGTAAACGGTGGTTCTGAAAGAAACAAATATGAGTTTGAATTGTTATATTCAAAGTAAAAATCCGACAAACCGTTCATTTTCAAACAAAATACATTGTTACTACTTCTTTAATGAAATTTGGAGTGTTGGACAAAGATTTTCTTGGAAGCAACGTATCTAAAAAAGAAGAAATAATGACAAATTTAATGATTCACGAATTAAGTATTAGTCTCAAGTAGCTTCACACCCAAAACAAGAAAATGAATCGTTCTCTTCAGCACAGAAACTTTCTGATTGGTGAGCACAGCTGCTTGTAAACGGTTGCTCTGAAGCAACCAAAAATGTGTTTGGATTTGTTTCATTCAATGTAAAAATCCGACAAATGGTTCATTTTCACAAAAAATATATTGTTACAATTTTTTAATCAAATTTGGCGGGGTTG
This sequence comes from Maratus speciosus, assembly GCA_963932465.1. Classification (NCBI taxonomy): domain Eukaryota; kingdom Metazoa; phylum Arthropoda; class Arachnida; order Araneae; family Salticidae; genus Maratus; species Maratus speciosus. The sequence continues at coordinate 507,383,032 of OZ010786.1, read as the reverse complement.
GACAACGATTTTCTTAGAAGCCGCGTATCTAAAATTGAAGAAATTGTGATAAATTTAATGATTCACCAGTTACGTACAGTAGCTTCGCACCAAACAAGAAAATTATTCGTTCTCTCCAGCACAGAAACTTTCTGACTGATGAGCACTGCTGTTTGTAAACGGTGGTTCTGAAAGAAACAAATATGAGTTTGAATTTGTTTTATTCAAAGTAAAAATCCGACAAACTGTTCATTTTCACATGTTATTTGGTTCACATGTTTGGGTCACATGTTATTTGGTTGGTATGATTCATATGTTATTTGGTGTGCTGAATTCGAAAATGACCTCCATTTTGTCCCATCACATCAGGATTTTTTGTAAATCGATATCGATATTTTTGCTAAAATCCTATTTGAAAAAGAATTTTCTCGAACAATTTTGCATCTACTATCTGGCAACAGTATTTTTTATCCATGTAAATGTATGTAAAATAATCTATTATCGGTGAGGCAAATTGATTTTTCAGTAATCGATTACTTTTTAATAGGTTTAAGTGGATGAAAACAACTGTTGCCATATCGCACGAGCAGCCTCTGGTCGAGGATAAAACCAAAAGTTCCCTCGAGTTTAAACTTTTTACATCAAATTATGGTGCAGTTTCTAGAAAAATATCCTCTACATACTATTTTAATTTGTTTTTATTAAGGCAATGTACATAAAATAGAGAACTGACCAAGAGGAGCAAATATTATGTATATGCTCGGGAAAATTTCAAACAAATTTTAAACTGAGCAGAAACAAAACAAAAAAGTTTCTATTTAAGTACGTACTCTTTTTCTAGAAACTTCTTTTTGATGTTCTTCTTTTCTATTCAATCAGGCCTATCTTGTGTTCGTGTTTACATCCAACAGCAGACGGCGAGCATGATCTTATCCCATCTTTCGTTTGAGCGCTTCATATCTTTGATGTCTTGATGGAGCCTTTCACCTTGTTCTTCGCTGACTGATTCTAAATTTGTGGGTGAAAAAGTGCACATGTGAGAGAAGGAAATGTATTTTGACACTTATGGAGCAACTCAACGCTTGAAATTTGTCCATCATATTCATTAAAATTGGTTTATAGTCAGGATTCTTGTTATTACACAGAAATTTGCTGACGACATCTTTGAAGGCAACCCAAGCTTCTTTTCCTTGATTGTCATACTAGTCTCAAATTCTTTATCCTTCATAAGCTTCCGGATATTTGGACCAACAAAGATTTCCTCTTTCAACTTGTCTTCGGATAAACCTGAAACTTTTTGCACAGGTATTAGAAACAATCGCAATCATTTTAAATAATAGAATTTATGGCTCAACTAAAGTGTTCCGAATCTCATTCTTAGTATCTGGTTTAAGATTTTGTCTTTTCGGCCCAATGTTGAGTCTTATAATTGCTGTCCCACTCACAAATGAAACATAGATACATTGTGTATAAGGCTTGTTGACCAAGAAGCATGGAGGTAACTTTCAAATCACTGCAAACGGTCCAACCGAGGTCGGCATATTTAATTTTGTTGAGGACGTAAGCCTGGTTTTAATAGCGTTCTTTTAAATGCACCGAGTATACAACTGGTACAGATGCATATTGGCTTCCGTGATGAAGAAGGACAGTTTAAGGCTCCTTCTCGAGGAATGTATAAACAGCCTCCATTCATCTTTATCGTAGGTGATATTAAAATTGCTCATCAATCCGGGAACATCAGAGCAATAGACTATGTTCTCCCCCTCCTCAAAGTACTACTTAACAAATTCCTTTTCTCGTTTCCTGTACTAATATAAAGCGGCTCCTTTGGCTAATATGTTTCTTTTCTTTCAATCTGGAGCGCAACAATTCTGTTGCCTTTTTCAAAAGGCCCAGATCTCTAGTAAGATCACTAAGTTCAACCTGAGAGATGAACTGAGGTGAATTGCTTCCATAGAGGGTTTATATTCATTATCAAAGCCTTGAAACTCTGGATGTTCCGAGTCTGAAGACCCTGAAAAAATGACTTTGAAATTCAATTGAAGGCAAAGTTACTGGCACATCAGGTCCATGAAGAACGATGGAATGTTAATAAAAATCCAACTAAAATTGAATTTTTCAAGAAAACGTGACGTGATAGAAATTTTCATTATTTCTTTTTAAATTAGCACCAAACAATACATAAAGATCAGCTATCAATTCCCTTGTATTTTTTTTCATCGCAGGCCTGTGGTATATGCCTGAAGTAGCTTCACACTCAAACCCAGAAAATGAGTCGTTCCCTCCAGCATAGAAACTTTCTCATTGGTGAGCACTGCTGCTTGTAAACGATTGTTCTAAAGCAAACAAAAATGAGTTTGAATTTGTTTCATTGAATGTAAAAATCCGAAAAATCGTTCATTTTCACAAAAAAAAATATTGTTACAATTTTTTTAATCAAATTTGGCGGGGTTGGACAATGATTTTCTTAGAAGCCACGTATCTAAAATTGAAGAAAGGGTGATAAATTTAATGATTCACCAGTTAAGTACAGTAGCTTCGCACCAAACAAGAACATTATTCATTCTCTCCAGCACAGAAACTTTCTGACCGATGAGCACTGCTGTTTGTAAACGGTGGTTCTGAAAGAAACAAATATGAGTTTGGATTTATTTTATTCAAAGTAAAAATCCGGCAAACCGTTCATTTTCACACAAAATGCATTGTTACTACTTCTTTAATGAAATTTGGAGTGCTGGACAAAGATTTTCTTGGAAGCAACGTATCTAAAAAAGAAGAAATAATGGCAAATTTAATGATTCACCAATTAAGTATTTGTCTCAAGTAGCTTCACACCCAAAACAAGAAAATGAGTCTTTCTGTACAGCACAGAAACTTTCTGATTGATGAGCACTTCTGCTTGTAAGCGGTGTTTCTAAAACAAATAAAAATGCGTTTGAATTTGTTTTACTTAACGTAAAAATACGACAAACCGTCCATTTTCGTAAAAAATAGATTACTACTATTTTTTTAATGAAAATTGGGGAGTTCGACGAATATTTTCTTTGAAACCGCCTATCTAAAATTGAAGAAATAGTGACAAATTTAATGATTCACCAGTTAAGTATTCAAGTAGCTTCACACTCAAAACAGGAAAATATTTCGTTCTCTCCAGTACAGAAACTTTCTGATTGATGATCACTGCTGCTTGTAAATGGTGGTTCTGAAACAAACAAAAATGTGCTTGAATTTGTTTTATTTAACATAGTAATACGTCAAACCGTTCATTTTTACAAACAAATGTATTGTTGCTATTTTTTAATGAAATTTGGGAGGTTGGACAAAGATTTTCTTAGAAGCCACGTATCTAAAAGAGACGAAATAATGACAAATTTAATGATTCACCAGTTAAGTGCATGTCTCAAGTAGTTTCACTCGTAACTTGCCTCGGGAGGGGTGAGGGCAAGACCAGAAAAAACGCATCCTTTACATATTGGTCATAAAAAGAATGAATACAGCTGTAATATTTTAATTGTAAATGCACCAAACCAAAATATGGTAACCTCGACTTAAAACAACCCCTACAGAATAACATATTTAATGCTAATTTTGAATTCAGATTTTGACAAACCATTTATCAATTGCCGTAACTGAAATTTTAATGCACATGTCAAACGCCAAACAAATATTAGAAAAATCTGTATTAACGAACATAAAGAAAGTTTTAAATTATACTATTAGGAATGAAAGCACCTTATAATCCAAACACCGTCAGCAATATAAATGTACCGGGTGTCCTAAAATGGACTAACTATTTTTAAAATTTAATAGCTTGCAAATGGTGGCAACTATGAAAAAAAGTTCTTGCAGGAGGTTTACGTAAAGAACCAGGAAGCTTTTTTACTGGGATTCCTGGTTTTAGTTTTAAACATGGCGGTGCAAGCAATAGATGCTCAATCAAGGGCCAAAATCAAAATCACGCAGCATTGATGCGAAGGAAAGAGTTAAACATATGGAGTGGTAAAAAACATAAATTCGCGTTTTGTCGCGAACATCATTTTAGAAATCTTGAAATGATAGTTTAAATAATGTTTCATTTTTTTCTGTCCAGTTGCCCACTTATTAAAAAAGAAACAGGGCAAAAATTGTATATATTTTTTAATAAATTCAACTGCTTGGCATGCAGTGGCATGCATATGAAGCGGTTAAACATAAATTCGCATTTATTTAGATTACTGAAGAGGAACTTTAAACAAGTTCGAAACGTTTAATGTTATTTTTTAAAGATTTTTATATGTATTTAAACATTTTAATTAAATTGTCTTTATTATTGTTTTTACTAATTACGAACAGACGTAATATATTTTTTCTCTTTAAATGTCTCAAGTAGCTTGCAGTCTATAGCTCAGTTTCTAACTTCCCTACGGGAGACAGTAATCATATTCCTGGGCAAGAGACCCACGTGGTTTAGGTCCTTGCCCGCGACGCCCGAACACAATTCAGGCAACGCAATGCGCCAATTTTGAAATGCCCGACCTGAGTTCGGGCAAGAGAAAAATCGGTGTTTCAATTCCGTGAAGCCCGAACTCAGTTTGTCCAATTCATAATATGTAATTTACCATTTTCCCAATAGATGGCGATACTTTCCCGCAAAATGTTCGGCAGTTTCGCGCCATTTGTCGATTTTTTTCTAATTTTGCAGCTCAGAACAAAATTAAAGAGAAAAAAAAATCTATTTCTGGCATATTTTTCTCAAATATATTCCACAGGCAAGGGTTAAAGCAGAGAATATTCCTAAAGCGCAGGAGAAGCATCTAATACCAGCTAACCCAGTTGTGAACCAGAAAGAAGGGATCCCGATTTAAGCTTCTAAGAAGAAAAATTACATTGTTTTACAATGATATTACAATTTGGGAATTTACTTACGGAATTTTGAATGTCATAGTTCAAAAAATAAAAAACTTAAATTATTAACATTAACATTTTTACATTCTTTTATTTGACTCGACTTGGTTTTTGTATGCAAAGATAGAATTTTTTAATCGATTTTTGACACAATTCCTGATAGGCTAGAATTATAAAAAAAAATTGCACGCACGAGTTTTTCTGACGTCAATACATTTTTTTTTTTTTTAATTTTGGAACTTAATTCTAAGTTTTAAAAAAAAATAATTTTAATACGTTTTCCCGTTAGCCTGCCACAGTTGGTAAATCGCCAAATATTCTGGGGGGTTACAATTGTATCGCAATTCCAACAATATGGATTTAATAATGCTCATAACCGAGCTAGAACAAATATGTCAAATGGCTATGAAATTACAGCAATGAATCATTTTAAACACTAAAACGTAAAAATAAATAAATAAATAAAAAGTGTACTATTTAAAAAAAGAAGTAAGCTTTAAAAAATTAATAGTTTGATATTAATTAACTTACGATTATGCGTTGAAAAATTATTTTAGAAATCCTAAAATGATAGTTTAAATAATGTTTCATTTTTTTTTTCTTTCCAGTTGCCCACATAGTAAAAGAGAAACAGAGAAGAAATTGTATATATTTTTTAATAAATTCACTTGCTTGCATGCAGTGGTTAAACACATAAAGTGATTAAACATAAATTCGCGTTTATTTAGAGTACTGACGAGGAGCTTTAAACAAGTTCGAAATGTTTAATATTATTTTTTAAAGATTTTTATATGTATTTAAACATTTTAATTAAATTGTCTTTATTATTGTTTTTACTAATTACGAACAGACGTAATATATTTTTTCTCTTTAAATGTCTCAAGTAGCTTGCAGTCTATAGCTCAGTTTCTAACTTCCCTACGGGAGACAGTAATCATATTCCTGGGCAAGAGACCCACGTGGTTTAGGTCCTTGCCCGCGACGCCCGAACTCAATTCAGGCAACGCAATGCGCCAATTTTGAAATGCCCGACCTGAGTTCGGGCAAGAGAAAAATCGGTGTTTCAATTCCGTGAAGCCCGAACTCAGTTTGTCCAATTCATAATATGTAATTTACCATTTTCCCAATAGATGGCGATACTTTCCCGCAAAATGTTCGGCAGTTTCGCGCCATTTGTCGATTTTTTTCTAATTTTGCAGCTCAGAACAAAATTAAGGAGAAAAAAAATCTATTTCTGGCATATTTTTCTCAAATATATTCCACAGGCAAGGGTTAAAGCAGAGAATATTCCTAAAGCGCAGGAGAAGCATCTAATACCAGCTAACCCAGTTGTGGACCAGAAAGAAGGGATCCCGATTTAAGCTTCTAAGAAGAAAAATTACATTGTTTTACAATGATATTACAATTTGGGAGTTTACTTATGGAATTTTGAATGTCATAGTTCAAAAAATAAAAAACTTAAATTATTAACATTAACATTTTTACATTCTTTTATTTGACTCGACATGGTTTTTGTATGCAGAGATAGAATTTTTTAATCGATTTTTGACACAATTCCTGATAGGCTAGAATTATAAAAAAATTGCACGCACGAGTTTTTCTAACGTCAATACAACATTTTTTTTTTTTTTTTTTAATTTTGGAACTTAATTCTAAATTTAAAAAAAAAAATAATTTTAATACGTTTTCCCGTTAGCCTGCCACAGTTGGTAAATCGCCAAATATTCTGGGGGGTTACAATTGTATCGCAATTGCAACAATATGGATTTAATAATGCTCATAACCGAGCTAGAACAAATATGTCAAATGGCTATGAAATTACAGCAATGAATCATTTTAAACACTAAAACGTAAAAATAAATAAATAAATAAAAAGTGTACTATTTAAAAAAAGAAGTAAGCTTTAAAAAATTAATAGTTTGATATTAATTAACTTACGATTATGCGTTGAAAAATTATTTTAGAAATCCTAAAATGATAGTTTAAATAATGTTTCATTTTTTTTTCTTTCCAGTTGCCCACATAGTAAAAAAGAAACAGAGAAGAAATTGTATATATTTTTTAATAAATTCACTTGCTTGCATGCAGTGGTTAAACACATAAAGTGATTAAACATAAATTCGCGTTTATTTAGAGTACTGACGAGGAGCTTTAAACAAGTTCGAAATGTTTAATATTATTTTTTAAAGATTTTTATATGTATTTAAACATTTTAATTAAATTGTCTTTATTATTGTTTTTACTAATTACGAACAGACGTAATATATTTTTTCTCTTTAAATGTCTCAAGTAGCTTGCAGTCTATAGCTCAGTTTCTAACTTCCCTACGGGAGACAGTAATCATATTCCTGGGCAAGAGACCCACGTGGTTTAGGTCCTTGCCCGCGACGCCCGAACTCAATTCAGGCAACGCAATACGCCAATTTTGAAATGCCCGACCTGAGTTCGGGCAAGAGAAAAATCGGTGTTTCAATTCCGTGAAGCCCGAACTCAGTTTGTCTAATTCATAATATGTAATTTACCATTTTCCCAATAGATGGCGATACTTTCCCGCAAAATGTTCGGCAGTTTCGCGCCATTTGTCGATTTTTTTCTAATTTTGCAGCTCAGAACAAAATTAAAGAGAAAAAAAAATTCAACTTTTGGCATATTTTTCTCAAATATATTCCACAGGCAAGGGGTTAAAGCAGAGAATATCCCTAAAGCCCAGGAGTAAGTATCTATCTAATACCAGCTAACCCAGTTGAGGACCAGAAGGGAAGGATCCCGATTTAAGCTTCTAAGAAAAAAATTCCATTGTTTTACAATGATATTACAATTTGGGAGTTTACATATAGAATTTTGAATGTCATAGTTCGAAAAATATAAAACTTAAATTATTATCATTAACATTTGTACATTCTTTTATTTAACTCGACTTGGTTTTCGTATGCAAAGATAGAATTTTTTAATCGATTTTTAACACAATTCCTGATACGCTAGAATTATAAAAATTTTGCACACAAGAGTTTTTCTGACGTCAATACAACATTTTTTTTTAAATTTTGGAACTTAATTCTAAGTTTTAAAAAAAAATAATTTTAATACGATTTCCCGTTAGCCTGCCACAGTTGATAAATCGCCAAATATTCTGAAGGGTTACAATTGTATCCAAATTACAAGAGTATGGATTTAATGATGCTCATAACCGAGCTCGACAAAATATGCCAAATGACTATGAAACTACAGCAATGAATCATTTTAAACACTAAAACATAAAAAATAAAATAAGAACGAAAAGTAAAAAGTGTTCTATTTTAAAAAAGAAATAAGTTTTAATAAATTAATAGTTTGATATTAATTAACTTCCGCTTATGCGTTGAAAAATTATTTTAGAAATCCTAAAATGATAGTTTAAATAATGTTTCATTTCTTTTCTTTCCAGTTGCCCACATATCAAAAAAGAAACAGAGCAAAAATAGTATATTTTTTTCAAATGCGAGGGAAAGTCAGTAAGTAGGACACAAACTCATATGAGAGATCGGAAATTTGTAGTAAATTGTTTCCAAATATGCCAACAGGTGGCAGCATAATCCAACTATAAGATATTAATTTCGAATTTATGAGACAGCAGTTGTACAAGATGAGCAGGATCGTTCAAAAGTTGTTGGCGAAGAGCGAAGTAGTCGCGCAATTGAGATTGCGTCAGAAGAATCAGTACGGAAGGTTGAGGAAATGGTTAGAGCTGACTTGCGAACAACAATAGACAGTATAGCAACCATTTCCTCAAACTTCCGCACTGATTCTTCGGTCGCATTCTCAACTGGACGCCCACTTCGCTCTTCGTCAACAACTTTTGAATGACCCTGCTCATCTTGTACAACTGCTGTCTCGCAAATTCGAAATTAACATCTTATTGTTGGATTATGCTGCCACCTATTGGCTTATTTAGAAACAATTTACTACTAATTTCCGAACTCTTATATCAGTTTGTAACCTACTTACTGACTTTCTCTCGTCAATTCACTTGCTTGAGCTTTCTACCAAGAGTAAAAATAGCAGAGGATTTTCATAGGCGAGTTTTGTGCCCAAGCCAAACAAATGTATTCTAACTATAATTTCTGTAAGGGGAGAGGGGAGGAACATGAATTGCAATCGTGAAATTAGGCGTGATTTTAAAGATAATATAGAATGCTTATAAAAAAAAGTGCTGTTTTTTTTCACTATTTTTAATTTTATACTTATTTTATTATTATTATACATGAAATAATAAATCAGTTTGTGAAGTTCATAAAGTTTATTTTGCTTGCAAATTTTAATTCAAATTTTATATGAACAACAGAATCAGGTTGTATGGCTGCATAGCTGAGAAATTATTCTTGATTTTGTTTAAAATATCTTATTTGTGAGAAGAAGTTGTGAAAGAGGAGATCGCTTCAGTTTTTTTTTTTTTTTAAATAATAATTGAAAAATTCTTATATGATAAAAAATGTTCTATGTCTTTTTTAACTTTCCTACAATGCCCACCAGTTGAAAAAAAACACCATATTGGGAAAAACGCATGTAAAAGTTTTCGAAGCAGTACTGATGCTTCATCAGACGACAAAGGCAAATTCTTGTAAAAGCCTAGAAATTCTTTTCCTTTTTCTTAACAATTGGGTTCTGAACAAGGAACACTGGAAACAGAAAGATACATGGAAACTTTTAGGCTAAAAGATTGATTTAGGCTAAAAGATTGATTGGTTTATTTGAAAGTTTTGGCGCAGCAACTCCTCTTTTAAACTAAGATAATGTTTTTTTTTATTATTATTATTATTCAAATAATCAAATTTTATGTATTATTATTTGTAATTCGCGAATGTGTAAAATCTACTTATTTCGGATTACAGAAAATCAATTTCTTTCACTAATTTGATTTTGCATTTATAATAGTGTGCTATTTTTGTTGCCAGTAAAATTATAAAGTAATTTAATTTATGTTCCTTTTTCTAATTAAATTAATATGTTTACAAAAAACAATTCCGTTGAGCTCATTAAATTTTAAGCTGCTTAATGTCAATAAACGGATTATTTGGAATGAAGAATTACATCTTCTTATTCCTACTATTTCATTCTTTATTCAAAACAGCTTATTCTTAAAAATATATATATAAAAAAGAATCTTCACTCAAAAAGATCTCTGTTAGTAAAATTAAAAACATTTTAAAAAGCTTCTGTCAATTTGTAAAATCAGAAATTAATTCATTCTATTTGACTACAATAAAAAGAAATGTGAATCTTGTTTATTTAGTTTTAAGTGCGGGTAAACTAAATTTTACGCAGAATAAAAGTATCGTATGAAAAATAAGGTTTTTCCAGCATAATTTTATATGTATATGTTATATAAAAATTTTACTTTGCAATATTCATTTAAATTATTCTAAATTTTCGGCATATTCATTATTTTCCTATTTCTTAATAACTTCTATTACATATTTCTAGCTCATTTCTTTTAAACTTAAGACTCGTATATTAATAATTATATTATTCGAAATCTTAATTTAAAACTTTTAATCCCTTTACAAATTTTTATCAGCTACCAAAACTATAATATTCTGAGAGAAGCTACTTCTTATTTTCGAATGTTTTTAAAAGCCTATTTACTATTATATTATTTACTATTTTCATTTCTAATTTTATTCCACGAATCAACTTCCCGCGCATTTGCCGGCGTCGAACTTTTTACGCAGAAATCCTTCCGTGATCAGATACGGAACTCCTTTCCTCATACGATCCTCTCTCTCTCTAGCCATTGGCTGCGTTACAGTGCACCTTTCGCTGGGTGGTTCGGTTCATTCCTGAAGTTTACATTCCAATAAGCCTTCCTACGCAAATGCTAACAAAACCGCCGTGCTTGAGCCCGGAGGTCAGAATTCTGTTTTTTTCGAGTGTTTTAAAACTATGTTACCCGGTGTCTTATAGTCTGTGGAACATCTAAATTTGTTGTTTTAAAATCTTTTAGGTAGCTTTCATTACAAAAAGCTACCTATTGCAGCCGGTTCGGAGGAAAGCGAATTCAAAAAATTTTGGTATATTTTCATCGATCATGACCTCCAGACCCCGAAACCACCCTCCGTTAAAAAGTTGATATATATATATATATATCCATATACATATATGTATATATATATATATATATATTTGACCTTTATCACATTGTAACTCTCGTATTTATGAACCGATTTGGATGAAATTTCGTGTATACATAGTGCATACCAATGTCTTGACCGAGTTCGTTGGCCAGCTTCATCCGCCATCTTTTTTCAAAATGGCGGCCATTTAAATTTTTTTTTAATTTAAAATTTGAAATGTGACACCAAGAGATTGAAAATTGAAAAATATTTTTTTCTTATATGATTGACGTCGATACAAAGATTCCGGAGCATTTTTTGTTTTGTCTATATCTTAAAAAATGGTTGAGTTACAGCACTTTGAATTTCTAGCGTGGCTGACATTTTGAAACGACCTGATTTTTGTCACGTAATAATAGGCGTATTTATGAACCGATTTGGATGTATCTTGGTGTATACATAATACGTATCAATGTCTCGACCGAGTTTGTTCGCCAGCTTCATCGGCCATCTTGTTTAAAAATGGCGGCCATTTATAATTTTTTTTTAATTTAAAATTTAAAATTAGGTACCAAAAAATGGGAAAATGAAAAATATTTCTTTCCATATGTGTTTGACCTTAATACAAAGATTCCGGAACAGTTTTTGTTTCGTCTATATCTAAAAAAATGGCTGAGTTATAGTATTTTGAATTTCTATTGTGGCTGACATTTTGAAACGACCTGATTTTTGTCACGCGATAACAGGCGTATTGATAAAAATTAGTATTGAATCTCCTATAATCGGTTTCCACTATATTGAGCTTCGTGTGTTTGAATAATATAAGCTTGCTTTTTAAAGATAAGGAATATGAAAGCTACCTCTTCCTCCCGGCACTGGCCGGAAGGACTTTTTAGTTTGAAGTTGTGATTCGTGCTCTAGCCTAGAACTCTACGAAAATTCTCATAATGTAGGAATTGCTTAAGTTTTTATGTGTGAATGAATAAACCTTTTAGTAAAATGACATTGGGCTGGGTTTCAATGGAGAAACTACCGGATTTCTCAATCCTTTGCCTTGTTACACGTATGACCTGACCATCGAAATATAATACGACTGCTAAACCAACCATGGTGTTTCGATTGGTTTTACACAATCTCAATTATTACCAACAAATTTATGTAGTTGATTAGATTTGTCAACTATAAAATTGTCACGGTCTGTCAACAGCTGCCAGTGCTCTGCGAGTTCGGTGCATCCAACTACAATATTTCACTGGTTTGATGGGAATTTTATGCAACTTAACATATATATGTTGCATTATTAGATCTTCCTACGCGATTTTCCTTGTTTTATATTAAATTATTACCATATTCATTAATTCCTTATTCTTAAATAATATCTATCGTTAATTCTGTTAAATTCCTCTTAAATTAATATTTACCTTGCCCGAATTACTTAAATAAAAAGCTTTTAGTTATTCTTAAATTATATCATGATCTCTGATCATTTCTGTGAATTCGAATGTTTTTTAAGAGCCATTTTCTTTTTATTCCGAGAAATTATTTTCGCGCCTTGGGTTACTTTTTTTGTATATAATCGTCCGCTACAAATTGTTAGGACTCTTTGCTTTATCTCTGCCATTGGTCATGACGTAGAATATAGATGTATTCCTTTTTTCCGCATTGGTTCAGATATTTGTATTGCTTTGCTAGGCAACAAAAAGCAGCTATGCGCGATATTTCCGCAGGATTTCGTCAGATTTTAACCAGATTTACTTGACCGCGCGTCTGACTCTTCAATTCCAAATGCTTACCCAAATGATTTATGTCAAATTGCTGATGTTCGACGCATTTTAAAGCACATCTGGTGATAGCTAAATGCGGTAGCGATGGTACTACTATTTCAACTAGGTGTGAACTGTTCTCCTGAAATATATTCAATAAAAGTATTGGACTTGAAATCGCCTTGTTATTTTGATTAATGGAGAAACGCCTATTGTTTTGATCTATTTCCTTACCCAGCCATGACGAGACTGCACCCATATTATCATGTTCAGGATGGACGACTGCTTATGAGAATATAATTCTATGGCATTGCCAAAATGCTGTTTATCTCTATCATTGCTGACCTAGCATCCTAGCTCCAATCTGTCCATTACATCCCATCATTCTATTCGCTATTCATTTTATTAGACATCTATCGCTGCCGATTTCTTAAACTATCTACATTCATTGAATCGAATTGTTGCATTTATTAATATTCATTCTACTCTCATTCTTTTTTTTTCTTTTTTTTTTTTTTTGCATATATAATATACATACGGCCAAACCCTTTTAATACGAGCACGGATAAAATGACGATACGGTAAAAACAAGCAATTTGCTCGTTAAGAAAGATTCGTTATTTAAAATAAATTAATTTTCACCCTATTTACGAGATCAAAAGTAGGATCATGTTTAATGCGAGCAAACCTTTTACTCATTTCAATGTCATTTTCGGCGAAAAGTAGGGTAGAATCATATTTTATCCTGAGGACGACTACATATGCAGTTCGAAACGTAGATTTTATGTTTTTATTATCCTATTTATTCATAAAAGTTCATATAAAGGTTCTTGTTTCATGCACCATTTAGCAATTTTGTGTGTTTTTATAAATATATTTTTTTTATAATATTTCTTTATGAATATATTCTTATTTATAACATTCCATGGTGCAGTTGCCCAACATGTGTTAACAAATAGTTAAGTATCGTAAGCGGGTGCATGGATGAAAATTATAAACCACCTGTTTGGTAAAATTCTAAAACACAGTTAGTGATATATAATGAAATTTGAGTATTACGAAAAGTCTGGAAAAAAATAGGTTGCATGAAAAAGAGTAAAAAAACACTGTGTAGAGTTCAAATATAAAATTTAATTTAATTTAATTTAATTATTAAAATTAAACATGTCTAACATCTGAAGACTTAAATTTTAATATATAATTGCAAACAAAGATAATTCTCTTTAATGTAAAATTTTTCTTCTTAGTCTAATTAAAAAGTCTTTCTTCTTAGGAAATAATAAAATTATTTCATTAAAATTATTTAATAATTGTAACTTCTTATAAAACAAATCAGAGATATTCAGAGAATTCAAATTAAATGATTCTTAAAGCTTTAACCTTTTTTTCTATTCATAAATTTTATTCAGTTGTTACATATCAAATTTAAATAAAATTTGTATTAAACATAAATCTTATTGTTACTTTTAAATTTATTAATAATTATTTCTCTACAAACATATTTTTAAACAATTATAGAATGAAATATTGCAAAATAGTAAATTAAAGAGATTTCCTTGAATAAATAAACATTTTTTATTTCATTTTCTGTTTAATTCCTCTATACAATATAATTTTAAAACCTAAGTAGATTATGCATTAATATCAGATAAATGGATTTATTAATTACAAATCGTCCCTTTGAAAATTTGATATTATTCAGGAAAACAGGGGGATTAGCGATCAATTCCCAAATATCATGGAAGTATGTGAAAAGCGCTGCTTATTAAATTCAATCTTAATTTTTGCTTTAAATAAGGCAAACGTATGTAAAACATGATTAGTTCAGAAAGAAAAAATAAAACAGCTTAAAAATAAATTTTAATAAATATTTCAAACATACACAAAAAAAAAAAAAAAAAAAAAAAAAAAATCGAAATTATTTTGCGATTTTTGTTAGGAAATTTATGTTTTGAATCTTAAATTTTTCTCATTTTTTGCAGTGGTAAAATACTTTTTATAGACGAAAACGTTTTTTTTTTTTTTTGGGGGGGGGGGGGGGAAATTAAACAGAGTCGGGTTTTTTTATTTCTTTCTATTCAATCTTTGTACCATTGAAGTTTTAAAATTCATATATTTAAAAAAATAATAAAAAACAAAAAGAAAACCTGGGTTTTGTATGTAAAGGTGGAATTTTACAATTGATTTTTAACTAGCAGACCCGCCCGGCGTAGCCCAGGGTAACTTACTGATGGGTCAAAAATTATGCAAATTACTTACAGAGGTGGGTTTTGAATAACAACATTTTTATATTTTTATAACTTAATCATAAATTGAAACATCAATTTTAAGGCCTTTTTCAATTAGCCCGCCACACTTGATAAATCACCAAATATTCCTTGTAACTTGTACAATTATATGCGGATTTAAAAAACAACGAATTTAACCCTTTATGTACTGAATTATGAATTCATGAAAATTTTATCTTTTAAAGCATTTTTGAAACTACGTTAGAAGATTTACATAATCATTTAATAAATTTTAGAAGGATTTTAGAAGGATTGAAAGATTTAGTAGGATTAATTAAATTTGAATTTATAGGGGTTTTCTACAAATATTTTTCTTACTATTTTGTAGAATGAGGAAATGTACAAATATAATGTTCTTACAATAGTAATATAGAAATATTTCCGAATTGGAAAATCCCTTCCCCCACCCCCACCCCCTAACGCCAAGAGAGCTGAAAAGATGCAAAGGCAAAAGAAATCATCCCTTTAACAATATCTTTGTTTTGTGTAACCAATAATTCTTTTTGGAACAAGATAAAGTAATGCATCTATAACTCATTCTAAACTGTATTACTAGTAATCGATGCATTAAATGAATTTTATAACAAGTTATCTTAATGGTACTTATAAATACTGTCAGTCGATAAAGTGCCAATGATACACCAATAAACGCTCGCCAAAATATAGCGCATTACTGAGAAACTGTAAAAAGGAATCATTTTAAAGACTAAACCGTATAAAATAAATTATAAATAAAAAATTAATATTGTAATATTTTTTTAATACGCATTTAGGAGTCAACGGTTTAATATTACTTAATTTACAATTATACGTTGATAAATCATTGTAGAAATAATAAAAAGATTGTTTAAATAATGTTTCATTTTTTCACATGTTGCCCTTCTTTAAACAAGGAACAGAGCAAAATTTATATATTTTTTAATAAATTCACTTCTACTGTCACTAATAAATTCACTATTAAATCAAAAATCACTAATAATTAAATTACAATTATACGTTAAGAAATCAATGTACTAATCCTAAAAAGATTGTTTAAATAATGTTTAATTTTTCCCCCTGTTGCCCTTATTTAAAAAAGAAACAGAGAAAAAATTATATATTTTTTAATAAATTCACTTCTACTGTCACTAAAAAATTCACTAGTAAATTAAAATTCACTAATAATTAATTTACTATTATACGTTGAGATATCAATGTACTAATCCTAAAAATATTGTTTAAATAATGTTTAATTTTTTCCTCTGTTGCCCTTATTTAAAAAAGAAACAGAGCAAAAATTATATATTTTTTAATAAATTCACTTCGACTGTCACTAATCAATTCACTAATAAATTAAAATTCACAAATAATTAATTTATGATTATACGTTGAGAAATCAATTTAGAAAGCCTAAAAAGATTGTTTAAATAATGTTTCATTTTTTTCCTGTTGCCCTTCTTTAAAAAAGAAACCGAACAAAAATTATATATATTTTAATAAATTCACTTCTGTCGCTAATCAATTCACTATTAAAATTCACAAATGATTAGTTTACGATTATACGTTGAGAAATCAATCTAAATATCCTAAAAAGATTGTTTAAATAATGTTTCATTTTTTCACATGTTGCCCTTCTTTAAACAAGAAACAGAGCAAAATTTATATATTTTTTAATAAATTCACTTCTACTGTCACTAATCAATTCACTAATAAATTAAAATTCACAAATAATTAATTTATCATTATACGTTGAGAAATCAATTTAGAAAGCCTAAAAAGATTGTTTAAATAATGTTTCATTTTTTTCCGGTTGCTCTTCTTTAAAAAATAAACCGAGCAAAAATTATGTATTTTTCGATAAATTCACTTCAGTCACTAATCAATTCACTAATAAATTAAAATTCACAAATAATTAATTTATGATTATACGTTGAGAAATCGATTTACAAAGCCTAAAAAGATTGTTTAAATAATATTTCATTTTTTTCCTGTTGCTCTTCTTTAAAAAATAAACCGAGCAAAAATTATGTACTTTTTGATAAATTCACTTCAGTCACTAATCAATTCACTAATAAATTGAAATTCACTAATAATTAATTTTCGATTATACGTTCAGAAATCAATGTAGGAATCCTAAAAATATTGTTTAAATAATATTTCATTTTTTTTTTCCTGTTGCTCTTCTTTAAAAAATAAGCCGAGCAAAAATTATGTATTTTTTGATAAATTCACTTCAGACACTAGTCAATTCACTAATAATTAATTTACGATTATACGTTCAGAAATCAATGTAGAAATCCTAAAAAGATTGTTTAAATAATATTTCTTTTTTCCCCTGTTGCCCTTATTTAAAAAAGAAACCGAGCAAAAATTATTTATTTTTTAATAAATTCACTTTTACTGTCACTAACGAATTCACTATTAAATTAAAATTCACTAATAATTAATTTACTATTATACGTTGAGAAATCAATATAGAAAGCCTAAAAAGATTGTTTAACCCCTTAAGGGGCGGTGGGATATATTATGTCCCACTTCATTTTAATCAAGATTCGCACCAGACACTTTTAACTAAATGTTATATTTTTAACTTTGGAGGAAATGTTGCAAAAATTGCTTTTGGTTATTTTAAAGTACAATTTTTCTATTATTCCGGTGTGAATTCAACATTACATAGACGCACTTGCCACTCAAAGGTTTAAATAGTGTTTCATTTATTTATTTTTTTCCTGTTGCCTTTCTTTAAAAAAGAAACCGAGAAAAAGTTATATTTTTATTTAATAAATTCACTTCTGTCACTAATCAATTCAGTAATAAATTAAAATTCACAAATAATTAATTTACGATTATACGTTGAGAAATCAATGTAGAAATCCTAAAAAGATTGTTTAAATAATGTTTCATTTTTTTCCCCTGTATGCCATCTTTAAAAAAGAAACAGAACAAAAATTATATATTTTTTAGTAAATTCACTTATCACGCAGTGTCGCTAAATAAGTTAAAATTCACAAATAATTGATTTACTATTATTCGTTGATAAATCAATATACAAATCCTAAAAAGATTGTTTAAATAATGTTTCTTTTTTTTTTCCTGTTGCTCTTCTTTAAAAAATAAACCGAGCAAAAATTATGTATTTTTTGATAAATTCACTTCAGTCACTAATCAATTCACTAATAAATTGAAATTCACTAATAATTAATTTTCGATTATACGTTCAGAAATCAATGTAGAAATCCTAAAAAGATTGTTTAAATAATATTTCATTTTTTTTCCTGTTGCTCTTCTTTAAAAAATAAGCCGAGCAAAAATTATGTATTTTTTGATAAATTCACTTCAGTCACTAGTCAATTCACTACTAAATTGAAATTCACTAATAATTAATTTACGATTATACGTTCAGAAATCAATGTAGAAATCCTAAAAAGATTGTTTAAATAATATTTCTTTTTTCCCCTGTTGCCCTTATTTAAAAAAGAACCCGAGCAAAAATTATTTATTTTTTAATAAATTCACTTTTACTGTCACTGACGAATTCACTATTAAATTAAAATTCACTAATAATTAATTTACTATTATACGTTGAGAAATCAATATAGAAAGCCTAAAAAGATTGTTTAACCCCTTAAGGGGCGGTGGGATATATTATGTCCCACTTCATTTTAATCAAGATTCGCACCAGACACTTTTAACTAAATGTTATATTTTTAACTTTGGAGGAAATGTTGCAAAAATTGCTTTTGGTTATTTTAAAGTACAATTTTTCTATTATTCCGGTGTGAATTCAACATTACATAGACGCAATTGCCACTCAAAGGTTTAAATAGTGTTTCATTTATTTATTTTTTTCCTGTTGCCTTTCTTAAAAAAGAAACCGAGCAAAAGTTATATTTTTATTTAATAAATTCACTTCTGTCACTAATCAATTCAGTAATAAATTAAAATTCACAAATAATTAATTTACGATTATACGTTGAGAAATCAATGTAGAAATCCTAAAAAGATTGTTTAAATAATGTTTCATTTTTTTTCCCCTGTAGGCCTTCTTTAAAAAAGAAACAGAACAAAAATTATATATTTTTTAGTAAATTCACTTATCACGCAGTGTCGCTAAATAAATTAAAATTCACAAATAATTCATTTACTATTATTCGTTGATAAATCAATATATAAATCCTAAAAAGATTGTTTAAATAATGTTTCTTTTTTTTTCCTGTTGCTCTTCTTTAAAAAATAAACCGAGCAAAAATTATATATTTTTTGATAAATTCACTTCAGTCACTAATCAATTCACTAATAAATTGAAATTCACTAATAATTAATTTTCGATTATACGTTCAGAAATCAATGTAGAAATCCTAAAAAGATTGTTTAAATAATGTTTCTATTTTCCCCTGTTGCCTTTATTTAAGAAAGAAACCGAGCAAAAATTATTTATTTTTTAATAAATTCACTTTTACTGTCACTGACGAATTCACTATTACATTAAAATTCACTAATAATTAATTTACTATTATACGTTGAGAAATCAATATAGAAAGCCTAAAAAGATTGTTTAACCCCTGGACGGGCGATGGGATATATTATGTCCCACTTCATTTTAATCTAGATTCGCACCAGACACTTTTAACTAAATGTTATATTTTTAACTTTGGAGGAAATGTTGCAAAAATTGCTTTTGGTTATTTTAAAATACATTTTTTCTATTATTCCGGTGTGAATTCAACATTACATAGACGCAATTGCCCCTCAAAAGTTTAAATAGTGTTTCATTTATTTATTTATTTCCTGTTGCCTTTCTTTAAAAAATAAACCGAGCAAAAATTATATATTTTTTTAATAAATTCACTTCTGTCACTTATCAATTCAGTAATAAATTAAAATTCACAAATAATTAATTTACGATTATACGTTGAGAAATCAATGTAGAAATCCTAAACAGATTTTTTAAATAATGCTTCCATTTTTTTTTTCCTGTTCCCTTTCTTGAAAAAATAAACTGAGTAAAATTTATATAATCTATATATATATATATATTACGCTAACGTACGCGGCACAGAAATCGCGATTATTTGTTATTGTTTAATGGCAACGCCCGAGAAACGCACCTGATTGATTATTGTGTAAGATTCCTTGGCAGGATTTCGGGCGATCGGGTTTGTTTACGTTTCGCTTTTTCGGTGCAATTCTGTAGCTTCAAAATATCATTTGAAATGCCCGTAAAAAAACTCGGTGAATGCTTGAAAGTGAACAAGAAGTCGAATTCGAGTCGAATCGAAATAGATTCGAAATCCAAATAGAACTGATCGAAAACGCCGTTAAGCGATCGGCAAAATAGGCTTAATAACTGTAGCATGCACGCGTTGCTTCTGAAATCGAAATTACTGATTTAAACGTACCGAGGCATGCATAACTGTGAGTGAAACGTGCAATTTCTGCAAAGCACTGTATTGGAAATGCGAATTAAACAGCAGCAAGAAATTTATAAAATGTTGTCATGACGTAAAAAGTAATTTTGTATGGACAGGTAGTTTTGACTGTGCAGACCTGCGATACAAATTTCAGGTTCATTTAAGACTTATTACAGGCCACCCAGAAGTAAGATAGAATAAAACCTGATTAGACAGAAATGAAAACGAGCAGTGATAAATTCCGTTTTATGCAGGGTTTTTTTAATTGAACAAAGCATAATAGCTTTTTTTGGGGGGGGGGGAGAGAGAGCTGGAACTTTTTTTTGTTTTTTACAGGATTCCGTTATAAGCAGGCTTTACTCTATTAGAAAATAAATTTGCTGGATGGTACATTTAAAAAAAATCTATATAGTAATATTTGCTTACAATTTTATTATTTCTTTTTCAGTATTACACTTTATGTTGTATTCGTAATTGCTTTTTCATATAAAGATTTTAAATAAAAAATTAAATTATTGAAAATATAATTACATTTTAATTAAAATTCATCAGTTAATTTGGAATAAAAAAGTTTAAAGTATGAGACATAAAAAACTTACCCTTTGACTTTACACAACTTTGGAACTGAATAAGAGATCGGGTCCTGGTAATTTGCACCGTCTCCACCCGCCCCCCTCTGTACGGACCTGCGATAAAAATTTCAGATTCATTTAAGAATATTATTACGGGCCCGGGCAACGCCGGGCGGGTCAGCTAATTATAATAAATTCACTTCCTTGCACTGTCTTTCAAACATTGCCATGAATTTTTCGTAATCGAGTTTGGCGCCCTCACCAAATTAATGTATTGTAGCGAAATTTTTTTGGAAAAAATATGAAATGCAGTCAAAAAATTAAGGGTGATTTTGAACAAGGACATACAATCTATATTATAAAGAACAAACCTGTGCGTAACGCATACGTCATTTTATGAATGGCATTAGTTTGAAATTTGAAATAAAATTTTGGTTTTGCAATTTTCTCTACTGCAAATTTTTAAACTTCTAAACATCGCACATTTAAAATTTTTACACCGTCGTATAAGAAAAAAAATGTTCTTTTAAATGCAATTTATTTGAAATCTGTATCTCAATTTAATTTTAAGACATTAATTTTTTTTTTTTTTTTTTTTTTTTGCTTTTTTGCTTTTTTGTAATTGTGGCAACTGAAGTACTCCATTTCTGTTGAAAGTAAAGGGTAAAAAAGGGAAATAGTAAATTGTTGTATCTTTTTGTGGCCATTTTCTCATAAAAACTGAAAACAAAATTGAAATTAAAATACGTGCTATGTCAAGAATATCGTCTGTAATAAAACCCAGTGTGTTTTGGCTTTTTTTCGTTTTATTTATCAATTAAATTATTTTTAGTTTATTGCAATTTAACTTTACAAACGATGCAAAACTTTCTTTTTGCAAAAATATATTTTAAAGAATATTTGTGTGACTTATTTTCTCCGCAGTTACTTAATTCGTATCAAAAATCTGAAAGAATGCAATTTTATTAATCTGTGTGTAATTACATTTTCCAAATTTTGAAAAAAATACAAATGAATGATTTCTGGTAAAACATGGAGTTTAATTAGTAAAAGAAAAGACATATAGATTGAATGCAATATCAGTACAAATAGCATTTCATTACAATTAAATAGAAAAACATATTTTCATTTGAATATGCTGTGCTTAAGCCATAGATATAGTAAAAAGAACTTTCTTTCTTTTCTTTTAGTTCTTTTTATTGGATCTATGGCTTAAGCATAAAAGTATGCTTATAAAATATGTTTCAGAAGTTTGCGCCGGTGACGTTATGCTTAGCTTAAAATGTATTTTTACATTAATAAAACTAAGGAGAAACGTTGATATGATTGTGTCAATATGACCTAATTTTCACTGATTTCTCATTTCTTAATTCTAAAGATTAGAATCGGCGCCTTTATTGATCGTTGAACTATTTCAGAATTTGAATATTGAGTGAAACAAATATCCTCATCATTTGTGTTTCTAAAAAGCATTTGTCATTTTAAAATGTACTTTTCTACAATACAAACATTTCAATAATAAATCTTCATACTGCTTGTTTGTATGAAGTCTTATGACAATTAATCGCAGATCAACATTCCGCCATTTTTCATGGGTGTTTTGTACTAGTTGTTATCCCCCAATATGCTATTTCTTTCTCCCAAAAAATAAAGTTCCGTTGTATAAGCCGGCCGTAAAACAAAGCAGATGTATAATTGTACTATTAAATACGCTACTGCAATTTTTAAAACTTCTAAGCATCGCACATTTTCGATTCTTATAACATTGTATTGCGAAAAAAAAAACTTTTTAATGGAATTTGTTTGAAAACAGCATCTCCATTTATTTTTGCAGTTTTTTGCGGCATTTGTTTAATTTTGGCAACTCAAGTACTCCATTTCTGTAGAAAGTAAAGTTTTCATCGGGGGGCGACACTAAATTCTAAAAAAACAGAATTCCTGTTTTCTAGTTGGAATATATTTCATTAATCGTATGATTTTCCATTTATTAACAGTTGTAAAATAAATATTTTGGACAAATAATTTCTAGATAAATTTTCTTTTTTCAATGTTTAATTTTTTAAGAAGTACCTTGTAAAATCAATTACCTTATTATAAACTTAATTAAGGTTAGATTTCATAAATGAGTTTCAGTATCATGCTCATTAAAAACAAAGACTGCCAATATAATTAATTAATTCTCTTGTACTATCAACCCACTTAAAGTATTCAAGAAAAAACAGTTTAACGATGTTTCTCTTCGCATGCTTTTTCACTTTTAAATTACATTTAGTGTGAATATTCTTTAAAAACAGTTTCTAGTCTCTGTGCGTTACCATCCGGCAAATAAAATGATTTTAAAACCATTGATTGGCGATGTTTCTAAAATAAAATCTATAATAAAAAGATAAATATAACCAAATTCTATAACTAAATATCATATAAATATGTTTAACATACTCAAATCTTTAATCACCAAATTATCTCAGAAAAGTACAAGTCGGAAATCGTACATCAAACCTGGCAAATGAGGCGCGATCGTACTAGTTTATAAATATTCAGATCTTGGTGCAATAGCTGATGCACACTTATGCAAAAATGCATGAATACAAAATTTATTACGATTATATATATATATTAAATTCAGTAATACGGAAATAATATGACTCCATATTAAATAGGACGTAATCACTATGAAAACCTAGAATCATTACCTATCATCGAATATCATTCAATTAATTACGTATGAAAAAATTTAATTGAATAATCACCATGATAACCTAGAATTATTACCTATCATGGGATATAATTGAATTAATTACGTATGATAGAATTTAATAGAATGAAGAAAACTTTTATTACTATCTTTTTAAGTTTTTATTCGAGTTTCATAAAATTTGAAATAACCCAACAAAATTCTGCAACTATTATATATTAAATTTCAAACAATTCGGTTGGGTAGTTTTTGCGCTATTATAACCGGACAGACGGACGAGCCAGACGATGACTATAGGTGCTACCTATTTATATAATTACGAACGCACCTAGAAAACCAAAACAGAAATAGCAATTTGACTTTAAATTATGTGATATGATAATTTCTTATAATAAAAAAACAACTTCATATTGAAATTGGGCCAAACTCTACAAAGTTTCTATACGAACGCCCAAATTTGACAGTATACTTGATTTTTAAACGGAAAGTCATTTAGTCAAATAGTTTATGAATTACGAAAGTTTAAAATTTAGAACTTCTTCTATTAAATTTATTTTTAATCACTGTAAAACGGATTGCAATGCCGTAGTTTTTTAAGCATAACTTCTAAACGTAGAAGGATCTGTAATCATAGATTCGCTTATTTGAAGCTTCTGGAAATCGATTTCTGTTAATATTATCATTGGTAAAAATTTACATGTTTTTTCGAAAATCAATTGCAACATATGTATATTTTAGAGATAAATTTTAGAAAAATATGAATTGTTAACTATGTTTGTTTGTTTTTTACAGAAATTGATTTCTGGAAGATTTAAATATTCAAATCCAAAATTACAGCTCATTCTGCCGTCTAGTTTTGAGTTATGCTTTAAAAACTACCCGTATTGACATGATTAACAGTTAACTTTAACATTAATAGCTCGAAACTTTAAACGTTAATAATTCCAAATTCAACACCTAATTTTTTTTTAACATAAATTAGAAATAAATAACAGATCAAGAGCTAGTATTACTCGCGCACAGAGGAATCCGTACAATAAATAAGTGAATTATTAACTGGGCATTGCATTACACGAAATATATCATTAAAAGTTGTTATCTAGGCTTTAAAAGCCGATGGCGCATAGAGTACGCCGTCCGTGCCTTTATATACACTGGTGTCCAAAATTAAGGACCAATCACAAAATGCTAATTTTCAAGTACACGAATACTCAAAAGGAAATAACATAATTCGAATAATTGCTATCTCTACAGCACAGCTAGTCCATATAACATCTGTCACAAGTGTCACAGTCACTACAGTGAAGCAAAAAATAAGAAATTCCATACATCTCATTATCAGTCTCAAATGATCACTGTATGTGACTCTACTGAATCGTCACTGTGACAGCTGCTTTGTGACAAGTCACCATGAGACTTTACAATGTAGTTACATTGTGACTCTCATGTCACTGTCATCTGCGGACTCCATTTCAAAGTCATCGTGAACGCTGCATTGTGATAAGTTACCAAATAATGCCACATTAAAATCACATCATGACTTTCACGTGACAGAGAGACTACTGTGAAGTCACCATTGTGCTCTTTTGTGAAACGTCACCATGTGACTATAATGTGATGTTATTTGGTGACTTATCATAATGCAACGTTCATGATGACTTTGAAATTGAGTCTAAAAATGACAGTCACATGAGAGTCACAATGTAACTACAGTCAGTATCGGGTATACGGTCACCCATGCGGTCCAAAAAAATATTACCTTATAAGCGGGGTGACCTTATATGCGGTGTAATCAGGAATTTTAACTTAAAACAACAAAATATTATTAATAGGTTAATTATATCAGTAAAATAATGTACAAAAAAGCTAGGAAAATTTAATTTATAAAAGAAGAGGTATGAAAAAGAATTGCTTTACACTTAAATTTTCGAACTGAAGATTATACTTGCAGTGTTAAAAATAATCTTTATGCAGGTTTGTTTCTTTTTTATCGTAGTTGTTAACCCCTTGAGGGAAGTGGTTCATTTTTAGACCACCTTATTTTAAAACCTAAATGCCATATTGACACCAGAATTAAGCAATCAAAATTTTCCTTATATTAAGTATGAAAAGAAAAGCAATTTTCAAATTTGGTAATAAATTCTGTTGTCAATCAATCATTTCAGCGTTTTACGAGTAGTAATCCTTTGCCCTGAATAGGTTGAAACTACTTTTTCTTATTCACGAATAGTTTTAAAATATTCTAATGTGCCTTTGGGGTTGACAAAAAGCATCTGGGGATATTTAGTGCTTTGAGAGCTTCTTCTCGCATTGTCGGTTCAGCTTTGGATTCACCGTCATTGCCATCGTTTCCATCAGTGTTTATCTTTAAAACTTCTGAAACGATGTCTGGTAAGGAAGCTTCACCATGGACTTTACCTATGTCACATTAGCTTCAGGTATCTAGAAGAAAAACACCAATAGGCGTGAGGAACATTTTAAGACAGCTTTACCTTCCCCAATAATGTCTTTTTCGGATACCCGCAGAGGCGTGACTGTTGCCACTCGTGTGTAACTCCATTAGTAGCGACCTCATTGTCAACAGTTGCATATGTCAGTTCGTCTTGCATTGTCTAAACTGCATTCCGTAGCTTTTGCGCAACTTCAAGTAGCGGCACATCATCATTATCATTGTCATCGTCTTCGAACGATAATTCTTCATATTCTAGAAGGCAAGCATGTTTAAAGCCATTTTCAATGGTTTTCTTTGACACCATATTCCAACTCACAGGCACTCGAAAATTCTTTTTTTTTTTTTTTGTTCAATTGCTACAGTGAAATATTTTAGAAACAGCTTTTGATAATTTATCTTAAAATTTTGAATAATCCCATAGCTGTGCCATACTAGAGCAGTTTTGAGGCAAGAAAACAAGTTCAATCAAATTTAAATTGGGAATCATGCAATGGGCAGTACAGCTGTCTGTGATTATAGCCACTTTTTTTGTGTGTCTGTCCAAATAATACTCAAATGACGAAATTCTTTTTCACAAATGCTTGTTGGCATCCAAGCCTTTCGGTTTATATCGTAAGATACAGGGACAGATTTGCAATTCGTCAAACAACGAGGCTTGAGAAATTTACCAATATCTACTAGAGTCAATATCTCTGAGCCATCCATATTCGCCGCTAATAAAAGGCCAATCTTTCTCTGCTTTTCTTCCCACCACTAGATTTTTCGTTCTTAAACGTAGCAGTTATGTCGGAAGCAACATGAAAAAATAGCCCACATTTATCAAAATTAAAAACATCACAAATGAGAATGTCACATAACAAGTTAACACCGATTTCTTCGATTATTTTACTTCTACACGATCATAAACAGCACCAGCTTCACCACACATCTTTTTAAAAGTAAGATTGTGCCGTAAGTTAAACCTTTGTAACCACACGTTGCTGAAAATAAAATTCAGGTTTCCTAGTTCAGCAGCATTTTCTAAAACTTTTATTTTAACCCGTAACTGGAGACATCAATTTTCTTACGCATTCAGAGATATAATGTTATTTTCCTCTTTTGTCTTTTGTAAACAGCATTAGAATTTTTTTTAGAAACTCAATATATTCTGGAAATCATGTAATGATAAATGAACTACTTGTCGGTACTCAGTAATGATTTTATTCAAGGACAAAAAAAGACATGATAATCAGAGCCACAGAACAACGCGGAGTCATTCTGACTCCCGTCTCCAGTTACGGATTGAGATAATCCATCATATTGGAACATTCTGCGACCTGTATATTTTATCCAAGTAAAAAGATCTTTCTCAACATTCGCAAATGATGAAACATGTTGTCGCTTTTTCTTTTAATTGATCACATCTTCTGCGTAACAAGATTTGGACCCCAATACGTTATTCAATGTTGTTCTGGTTATTCTTTGAGTCTTCTCGAAAGCTGCTTTTAATAGATTCGGTTTTTCAAAGTTTTCTAACAATTTCTTTTCTTCCTCAATTGTCAAATTTTTCATTTTGTTGGTATGTTGTATTCATAATCGAACACGTTACACTCCAGCAACAAGTAATGAACATTACTAAAAATTAAAAACGCGTGACTTTCCTTTTTACCGCACGCAGGACAATTCTTTCTGCCGCAAGGTCTGATGGAATGTTTTCCAAGAATCGGCACCTAATGCGATAGTTGAGGAAGAAGTCCACAGAGTTTTGGAAACTCTTACCGACAGAAGAGAGTGCATGTCTATAAAAAATGTCAACTGGCGTTTCTTTTCCATACGGAAGTTCGTACTTGTGGGTTTTAACAAAAGGACGGGAGAATTAACAATGGAACATGGGAAAGATTTACTAAAAGGAAAGGTTTTCCTCCTTCAGGATGCCCATTCACTTCCTTCTAAAGTTATTAAAAATAAAATCCCCGCGTGATTAATACAAAGAGGCCGATAGTTGAAGATAGTTGAATGATGCGTCTATTCGGACCTTTACACCATAAAAAAGGAAGGAAAAAGCATAAAACTGTAAGACATTTTGCATTAAAAAGAGAGACACAATATGACCATATATCCGATAGTAGCCATTAGAATCTGACCATATAGGCGGTGTATTTTAACACATAAAACCTATTCAGTCAGTCTGGACTTACGAAAAGTGATCCTATAAGTGGGGTGACCTTATAAGCGGGTGACCATATATCCGGTACTGACTGTACATTGCAAAGTCACCTGGTGACTCGTCACAAAGCAGCGGTCACACTGACGTCTCAGTGGAGTCACTTATGGGTTGGGGTTGGGTTGATTTTTTGACGGCCAATTATCTACACGAGGGATATAGGCCCGGGGGGAGTGCCCTCCGTGGGGGTCTTTCTAAGGGAACCTAATCCGTATTAACGCATGGAAGATCCACGGCTCGAAGAAAACCACGAAAACTCCGAACGATTAGGCCGACGGGCGCGATTGGGATCGAACCCAGCACCTCCCGTCTACCAGCTTCGAGAGCAGAACCTCTCGGCCACTGGTGGGGCTATAATGTCACTTATAGTGATCATTTGAGACTCATAATGAGACGTATGGAATTTTCTATTTTTTGTTTCACCATAGTGACTGTGACACTTGTGACCATGTGTGACATGAATGAGATACTATATAGACTAGCTATACTGTAGGGATTGTAATTATTTGAATTATATTATTTCCTTTTGAGTATTCGCTTACTTAAAAATTAGCATTTTGTGACTGGTCCTTAATTTTGGACACCAGTGTATGTCCAAACCGTGCGTGTCTTTAAGGGTTAATATCTCGACTAATTAGCGACATTTTTTTTTTCAAAAATCATTATCAACCATCCTTTTATACTTCTACGACGATACGTACCTCGAGCTCCCCTCAACTCTTTTGCTAACTGCCCACAAATCGAAATTTGTGTGTAACGGAAAAATGCAATTCTCAAAAACTATCTGACTTAGGGTAATCGTTATAGTTTTCCTATGAGGTTTAAATTAACTTCTACTTCCCATATTTTTTTTATAATTTTAGTTTAACCCTTAAATGCCTGATTTTTCAAAAATCATTGTAATAATGTTTTTCGGCTTTCATTTTTTAAATAAATCATGAGAAAAATACTTTTAAAAAATCATATTTTGTTTTAAGTATAGTTTGCGGCTAAAAAACAGTTTGTTACTAATCGGCAATACTCGTGTTTAATTGAAAAAATAATTTTCCTTTATAAAATTCTATAATATTAAACACACAAGAATGTTAGGAACTGTAATAAGAAATAACTTTTACTTGCTCACTGCAGGTCAAAATAGGGTATCTCGCAAGCTTCCAAACAAAACAAAAAGAACAAGTAGCAACAATTGAAAAAATAAATTTATCTTTATTCTTAAACAGCACAATTGTTGCCATCTACATGTTGAAAATCGATTTAATAATATCTTCATAATGTATTTTATTGGCAACATTAGGCATTATAGCTTCAATATTATTCTAATAGTATATTAGAGCCTAAATTGGGTGTGTTGCCGAAAAGCAACACCAGGCATTTAAGGGTTAAGTAGATTCGGAAAAAGACGGGGGGGGGGCATATTTTTGCATTACATTTTCGACGATATCTCTAAAAATATAATACTTAAAATTAAAATAAATTTATTTTTGAGTTCGGCGTTACGAAAGCTTTCACACGATACCCCACACGTTATACAAAGAAAATGTATCTTTTGTTAAGTTACTTAATTAACAGTCCAAATTTTTCGTATATATATTTGTGAATGGCTAATAATCTATAAATATGTGGGTCAAAAGCCTTTATTACTTCAGCTAATTTGAACATTCCACGTTCCATAATTTATTAGTCTATGTGAAAGAGGAACAGATAGGCACAGGAGTGATCTTATATTGGTTCCTTTTTTTACTTTTTAAGTACGGAACCCTGAAAGACGTAATTTTCAGTAGAATATCCGTTTCTGTTTATTTTGGGCGGGGAAGACGGACAATTTTCTGAATAAAATTTATAAGATGTGTCTCCTTTTTTTATTTCTGTTTTTGCCCGCTGTTCCTTTTAATTCGCTATGCAAAAGTTATAAGTTTTTTTTTTGTTTTTTCCACGATTATGGATTAATATTAAAGAATAAATATAATAAATCTTAATTCCTTGTAATAATGATTAATAAAGCATCTTTCATAAACATAATCTAAAAACAATAATCATTACAATAACGAGCGTTTTTTTCTACGATTGATTTTCTGTTATCATTAAAGACACAATGCATATCTTGAAATCCATAAGAAGCTAAAAATAGTAAAACTCAATATAATACGAAAATGAAATTTGATTTAAGTAATTAAATTCAAACATATTTAATTTATTCGGATTAAAATTTTTATAAATGAAAACAAAATGAATTATTTTTTCAAATTTGAAAAGAAAAAAAAATTCTGAAGGATTTCTTCTTAGGGATTATTAAAACAATTCCCTGATTTAATAATTTTCGACTATTGATAAAACCCATGGGAGATATTGAGAGAAATTAAATTAACTAATTCTTAAAGTCTTAAACTTCATCCTTTGAAAGGGATTATTTTTTGTTTTCGTAATTTTGACTCAATCTTTACATACAAAAGTTAATGAAATACTGTACTTAAAATATATTTCTTCTATGCTTATAACTTTATTGAATAATTGTTTTTCGGAGGTAATTTTTTGTTAACAATTGAAAAACGAGGCATTTAAAATAAAATTAAAGAGATTTTCTCTAATGTATAAACATTCTTTTTCATTTTCTGTATAATCCCATTATACGATAAAATTTCAACACCGAAGGAAATTTTACATTAATATTAGATAAATAGATTACTTCATTACGAAATAGCAATAGTAAATTTTTAAGTAATGCTAATTTTTTAACAATTAAAAAAATACATAAAATGAAACAACTGAAAATAAAATAAAGAGATTTTCTTGAATGTGTAAACATATCTTTTTCCTTTTTCTGTATAATTCCATTATACGGTAAAATTCTAAATACCAAGGGAAATCTTAGATTGATATTAGATAAATGAATTATTTAATTTGGAGGATACCTTTGACATTTTCATATTTTAGTCAGAAACAGAGTAAATTAAAGATCGATACCCTATCTCTATAAAAAATATAGGATAAAGTCACTGATTTACTTCATTTAAGTTGGTTTAGATATCTGCACGGGCCTGTCCCTGTCTGAAGCCTAACTTTTCATACTTTTTTCTGAAGGCTGGGGCCGGACCTAGTCACTACTCTTTCCGAGTTGGGTCAGGCCAGGTGGGCTCAGACTTTTTTTCCTGAAGAATCGGGTCGGGCCAGTCCTAATTGGTTTTTTCCGTACTGAGCTGGGACTGGTTTCATTCTTCCTAGTCCTCACAGGCCAAAATTTTCAGTCCAGCTTTTGACACAGCCGGTATGAAAATCATTGTCTCGGTATGGCTTGGTCCGTTCAAAGATCACTAAAATTTGACCTCGCCCAAAAATTTTTAGAGAAAAGGCATAGATCGCCATAAATTTTAATCGCCATAATTTTTAATCGCCTTAATTTTTAAATCGCCATAATTCTACAATTAAACATAGAAATTTATTGTTTTTAAAGAATAGTATTTTCTAGGTGCTGATCAGATCTGGGCTCCATAAAAGCACACTATCTAGCTAATGTAAATCTAACCCAGACATATAAGAGAGAAACCCGGGGAAAAGGTCCCTGAAATGTAAATTTATTAATTGGTAATGGGGGAGTAAAAGAACAGAAGAAAAGGGGAGACTCAACACCCAATTAGACAGAGTGCTTAAGGGTAACAAGTCCTAATCACTCATTACCTGAATATTCTTAGTGTTAACAAAATTACTATAATTAAATACATAATAACGTTGTGATCGTTAAGTGTCCTGGCTAATCTTTTGAGATAAATGAATTCCTCAATTATCCCAATTAAGATGGGATGCGACTGCCTCAGACCTACCCAAAAGCGATGTGTAATTTTTTGAAGATGATGTTAGCTTATAGACCATACATCCCCTGCGTATTCCGGGTCGAGAAACTACCGACCAAATAATTTTGAGAATATAAATTTTATCATTAACAATCCTTATTACCAAAGATTACTTGAAATAAAACTCATAACATTAATAAAATTAAATTCGACTAATGGTTGTAAAGTAAATACCCAAAATTAATAACTAACATATTTATTAACAGAAATATTTACAATTTACGAAAGTGTGTCATACGACAAGCTCACTCCAAAGCGAGAGGGAAAAAAGACTTTGCTTTACTTATGAAATATACATTTAGAATTACTATTCAAAATACTATAATTGACACTTGACTGCAATTGAGCATACATTGCCCTACTTATACTAAATGTATCTCTCTATTCTAAAAAAAAGTAACTACCGCTGTCACCGCCGCCGCCGCCGCCGCCGGTTTTCAATATTTTGTGACCGGAGGTCTTTCTTCGTTAATATTAAGAAAAATAATGCATACAAAAATATGAAAATCGGTAGTGTTATACAGAAATGTTTGATAAACACGCTGATGCAGACAGGCTTCAGATCGAAGAATTATTTTAAGAGATATTTAATGCTAAAGTTGGACAAAATCGTTCCACTAAAAAGGTTTTATAGGAGCAAAAACTGTTCATAGGAATTTAATCATTTTTAGATCATTTTATGCGTTAGAATTTGCCGGAGTGCAGATTATTAATTTTTTTATTTTGACTAATTTTTTGAGGTTTTATTTCTATTTTAAATTCAGATTTTCAGCATTTCTAGAGATATTTTTAACAGATTTTAGAAAGTGATATTAATTTAAACTGTTGCCAACTGTATAAACAGCGGAAGCAATAATGTTTGATTAAAAAAAAATATTTATACGTGTAAATAAATTAAAAATTTATTTACACGTGACTATTATAAACATAAAAAAACTTTTGGAATTAGAATTAAATAATTATGTACAAAAAGCAGGAAGTTATTAAAAATTATGTCATAAAAACTATAATTACACGTGAATTTTAAGAGAGAAAGGAATTTGTAAAGCAATAAATTTATTAACATGCGTTAGAAGTCTTAAATAGGAGAAATTACGTCATATTTACGTCACATTACAGTTATTACATAAAATGAACACAAAATAATATTGCAAAACGGTTTAAATTTAGAAATTGCGCTAGACATTTATTTGATATTTTAAGAGGATACTTTTCAACTATTTTTGTTAGGAAAGCGCAAATAATATTTAATTTCTAACACAAGTATTTTCACGTGAATATTAAAAAGAGAAAGAATAGTTTGGTCAAAATTACGTCAGATTAAAAACGATTAATTTAAAATGTCTCATTTAAAAGAACTTTCTTTACACTTTGTTAAAAAATACCAGGAGACAAAGACTCTGTTTACTTAATTCCTTTTATATTAGCTTATTTTGAAATGTTGTTACACGGGTCTACGTCATCAAGTTATTTTTATTTCGACGTTTTATTTGTATTTTTATTAATGTTGTACTAATTTATTTGTTTTTTCGTTATTTAAAATAAAAATTATGTCAATTTGTATAATTTGGCGAGTGGTTTGGCGATTTATATAATTTGGCGAAATTGGTCGACGGGATAATCAAGTAGTACCGCAACGGATTTGGCGTTAAAATTCCCCAATCAAAGAGAAATGAATAGAAATCCGTTTATAGAGAGATCGCCACTGTTTTTTAAATTGTAATTCAATCTTTCGAAATCTTTTTAAAGCCGATTAAATTAGCGTGCATTTAGAGTCTACGGTGTCTGGACGGGGATTGGCGAGCGTAGCTCGTAGGGGGCCGAGCCCCCTAGTACATACTAAAATTACATTGGGAACAAAATATAGAAAAATAGGAAATACCTTCAGCCATCTCATTGGCAGAAGAAGGAACAATCCATAGGTTTACAGTAAAGGACACTTGAAAAAACAGTCCGTATATTGTCACATCCTTTTGCGCACACACTAATATAGGGGAGATGGGGGCACATGTGAACATCACAATTTTTCCATAGTTATTATAAGTTTTTTTATTTGAAAAAAATTACTAAAGATGATAGCACCTGTAGACATACGATAAAAA
This sequence comes from Maratus speciosus, assembly GCA_963932465.1. Classification (NCBI taxonomy): domain Eukaryota; kingdom Metazoa; phylum Arthropoda; class Arachnida; order Araneae; family Salticidae; genus Maratus; species Maratus speciosus. The sequence continues at coordinate 507,348,770 of OZ010786.1, read as the reverse complement.
ATTTTTGAAGCTCTATGACATTTTGTTTGTTCTCTGTAGCCAAAACACTGTTTTTAGATCTCAAAAGTAAAATCTTTGTTCCAAGTTGATAAGCGAATAATTTTATTTATTTATTCATTTATTTGAATTTGAGTGTTTTAACATGTACTATGAATACTAATAGACATTTTTGATAAAGTTCTTTTTCTTCTAAAATTGAGAAATGTTAATGATTTATCAATTTAACAGAAGCAGCAATGTGGGGCACTTGTGAACAGACTTGTTGGGGCAGATGTGAACAGATCATAAGTGCCTCAATAATCATTCTGTAATGCTGTTTCTTTCAGTGAACTTAATGAGAAATAATGTCAGTTCCATTATCTACAATTTTCTTGAAATAGAAGATATTTTCCTCACACAAAGTTGATTTTGTATTGAAACTTGCACAAACACATATTTCAACAAATACACAAAGAGCAACAAGCTCGTTTACGTTCAATTGTACTTTAAATAAATTTAATGTTTTCTAAAATGCAATAAGTGTTGTATATTATTTTACTAAACGGTTTACAACAATATTTTTTATGCATTGTTTTTTATGCATGTGTAAAAAGCATTACCTTGAAGAACTTTGCAATTTTTTCAATTACATTTATTCTGACCTTGTAATGATGGCTTACTTCCATCTCTGAAACAGTTATGTATATGATGCTTTGAATGGAGATAGATACCAGTAATATTTTAAGAAAGTAAAATTTTTAAACTGATAACTACCGTAAAATCCCGATTGTATAACCCACCCCCCCTCTTTCAAAACCAAAAGAAGTTGGGGGGGAGGTTATAGTCGAGACTTTTTTAATCATTAAAAAACCCTTCTTTATCTATAATTTACAAGTAAATAAGGCAAATACAGGAGTGAGAATCTTTCGTATTTCGTCAGATTTCCGATAAATAGTATGTAAATGCTCCCTCCCTAAAATTCCCCCCAAACAAAAACACTTAAGCAAAATTTAAAAGTTTTAATTTCTTTTTTTTTAATTGCTTCTTTATTTTTTTATTTTATTGCAACAATACTTGATGAATCACCTAAGCCTCTTCCCCCCAAATCTACTTATTTTCATTTTATAATCTTTTGCTTTAACAAATCACCCAGAAACTAGAGAAATATATATATATATATATTTCTTTATGGTGAATTTAAAAGGTAATATAACAAATGATTACGATGACAAACGAATAACAGAATAAAAAGCATGTTAAAGAATATTTTTTCCTTGTGTTCACATGTGCCCCACGTGTGTTCACAACTACCCCGCTGATGGGGCACATGTGAAAAACTTTTTGAATTTAGAAAACTATTAAGAAATGTAAGAAGAACTATACAGATGATTTTAAAAAAATTACTGTGTGTAAAAGAAAGTTCTGTTTACTATATTAAGTAGATTTTGTTTATAGGAATTAATCCAGTTATGAGAAAAAGCTATATTTATGCGAACTGTTCACATGTGCCCCCATCTCCCCTACATATACTCGATGCTATTTCGCGACGCTGGTTCTCAAACTGCCCTAGCTCTAGATCGAGCTAAGAATGTGGTCAAAACTATTAAACTAGCCGACCCGGTCGATGAGCCTCAGACATACATCTGTCAAGGCTGGTAAAAAAGATCCTGTTGCGGTCGGCTAAGAAGCTCGACCAACTCAGGAACGCTTAAGAGCGGAGGCCACACTACTTCTCCAAACAATTACGATCGAATACTTCATCTCAACTACTCTTACTACTCGTAATACTAGTACATACTGCTAATACTCATTCTTTTTTTAACTGTCTCTATTAGGGTGCTTTCTACATTATTTGTAAACTCTTTAGGGTAATTAGGGGTAGGGATGCCTGTGGATCCTGGTCCTAGCAGCGTCCTGCCCCCCTAGCCCCTGAGACCCGCGACACCTCGTCTTCGGCTTATTCGCCGAGACTTTCTTAGAGAGTTGGGCGCTTTCTCCCTTGGACTCCTCCTTGCGTCGGGGCTCCCCTAATAGCTGTACCCACGTGATCGTGATGTGTGGGCCACTTTATTACGTACAATAAATTCACTCATAAATTGAAGCATAAATTGAAGCTTGACATAAGCTGTCAAGTCATTGTTTCCTGCTTGCTACACTGGCGACACTGGTAACGCCCTAAAGATGTCTATTCCTGATAACTGAGCCACCTGGCTGTATTTTGTAAACAAGGTTGTATTTGGACTATCTAATGTAAATATATTTAAATACATACACATACATAAAATATAAGAACAATAATAATAATACATTTAATTACTCAATTTTGGGAAACATAAGATAACAATAATAATAATTACACTCTTTAGTCTGTAAAATCGAGAGTAAATTCTATGTGACATTCTTTTATCTGCGAGTGTCCCCGCACTAGGCTTATTAAAATATTGCTAAATTAAAATATAGTAAAACGTGTGAAAAAATCTGCCTATCACGGAATCCTGTCTTAAACTGAAAAATATGTTGATCCATGCAAAATGAATATACTAATGCGTAAGAAAAGAATATACACTGCTCAAAAAAATTAGGGGAGTAAGCAAAAAAGTGAAGACAACACTGCGAGACAGCTTTGCATGGGCATAAAATTGTGAGTAATATGTATATCAACGGGCAATACAGAAAAAAAAGACGCAAAAAAAATTGCAAGGGAGATTTAATTCTTTGAAACGATGGGTAGAACATGAAAATATGGTTTAGGGCAACAATTGGTTACATGAAAATGAAAAAGAAAAAGTACTGTTTAGGAATAATCCAAGGTATTTCATATGGCATGTTGTCCATTCGAATAGATAAAACTGTCGCATACCTGTCAGGTAGCTTTCTTTACAAAAAGCTACCTATTGCAGCCGTTCGGAGGACAGCGATTTCAAAAAATTTTGGTATATTTTCATCGATCATGACCCCCAGACCCCGAAACCACCCTCCGTTCAAAATTTATATATATATATATATATATATCAATATATATATATGACCTATGTCACACTGTAACTCTCGTATTTATGAACCGATTTGGATGTAATTCGGTCTGTACATAGTACATACCAATGTCTCGACCGAGTTCGTTGGCCAGCTTCATTCGCCATTTTGTTTCAAAATGGCGGCCATTTAAAAATTTTAAAAAAATTTAAAATTTAAAATGTGGTACCAAAAAATTGAAAATGGAAAAATATTTTTTTCTTATGTATTTGACCTTTACACAAAGACTCCGTAGCAGTTTTTGTTTTGTCTATATCTTAAAAAATGGCTGAGTTATAGCATTTTGAATTTCTAGCGAAGCTGACATTTTGAAACGTCCTGAATTTTGTCACGCGATAAAAGGCGTACTTATGAACCGATTTGGATGTAACTTCGTTTATACATAGTACATACTAATGTCTCGACCGAGTTCATTGGCCAGCTTTATCCGCCATTTTGTTTAAAAATGGCGGCCATTTAAAATTTTAAGAAAAAATTAAATTTGAAATGTGGTACCAAAAAATTAAAAAATGAAAAAATATTTTTTTCTTATGTGTTTGACCTCGATAAAAAGATTCGGGAGCAGTTTTTGTTTCGTCTATATCTTAAAAAATGGCTGAGTTATAGCATTTTGAATTTCTAGCGTGGCTGACATTTTGAAACGCCCTGATTTTTGTCACGCGATAACAGGCGTATTTATGAACCGATTTGAATGTAACTTGGTCTGTACATAGTACATACCAATGTTTCGACCGAGTTTGTTGGCCAGCTTCATTCGCCATCTTGTTTCAAAAGGGTTGCCATTTTTAAAAAAAATGTAATTTAAAATTTAAAATGAGGTATTAAAAAATTGGAAAATGAAAAAGATTTTTTTTATGTGTTTGGCCTTGATACAAAGATTCTGGAGCAGTTTTTGTTTCTGAAAATTTGTTCTTTTGTTTATATCTTAAAAAGTGGTTGAATTATAGCACTTTGAATTTCTATCATGGCTAACACTTTGAAACGATCTTGTATTTGTCTCGCGATACCACACGTATTCGCCTACTTCGATGGAAGAAGGCATGTGGATAGTATACATCAATATCCCGACCAAGCTCGCTGGCCAGCTTCATCAGCCATCTTGTTTCAAAATGGCGGCCATTAAATTAAAAATATATATATTTAAAGTGAGGTGCAAAGAAATTAGAAATTGAAAAAGGTTTCTTTCTTAAGTATTTGACCTTGATATAAGGATTCAGGAGCATTTTTTGTTTGTCTTTATCTTAAAAAATGGCTCAGATATAGCAGTTTCAATTTCTAACGTGGGTGACATTTTGAAAAATCTGATTTTTTGCATGCGATAGCACTCGTATGTATCAACCGATTCCGATGTGAGTGAGCATGTGCACAGCAATTACTAAGGTCTCGACCAAGTTCACTGGTTAGCCTCATCCACCATGTTGTCTAAAATGGCAGGCACTTTAAGAAATCGCCGAATTTGGCAGCGAAATATAAGTTACTTTAAATAAAAGCAGCTTGGATAAAGCTGACTAATTTCGCGAAATTCTCATTCATAATGATTTAGTATTGATAAAAATTAGTATTGAATCTCCTACATTCGGTTTTCACTTAATTGAGCTTCGTGTGTTTGAATAATATAAGTTGGCTTTTTTAAAATAAGGAATATGAAAGCTACCTCTTCCTCCCGGCACTGGCCGGAAGGACTTTTTTCCATGGATTCGATGACATTACCGATAAGTTTTCGGAGAGTACTATTCCACTCCTCAAGAATTGCAATAAAAGGAGGTCTCAGACTCGCGGCAATGCCTCGTCCGAGTATGTCCCACACATGCTCGATAGAATTCAGGTCAGGAAAGCACGTTGGTTATTCCATATGCTGTATTGTTTCAACTTTAAGAAGGTTCTCCACAAGACGAGCTGTATGCGGTTTGGAAATATCATGCATGGAAAAAAAGAACTCTCCAATTGCTGCAACATAAAATACGACATGATGTCTCAGTATCTCGTGTGAACTTCGTATCGCCAAAGTGCTATTCCGAATGATATGCAGGCCCGTACGTCCATCTATGCGGATTCCAGCCCATAGCATCCACCCATCTCGTCTGTAATGTGATCTTTCACGAACGAATGTGGGATTATTTTGAGTGCCCCTTTCTCTCCATGCCAAAACACATCGAATGTAACATCCAGGCTGAATTGGGAATCGTCTGTAAACAGAATTTGATTCCAAACTCGATGTTCAGTTGCCCAATTTCTTTGGACCACATGGTTGCTTGAGGTCAACGGAATACAGGCCATTGGCTTACGTGCATAGAAACCACCCTGATGAAGCCTATTTCGGACTGTTTGTTTGGACACCTTTCGTCCTGTGGTCAAGAACAGCCATGTTTGCAGCTGAGTATCACTGTCCGTTCCGTCTCGACGAGCTGTTAACAGGATATATCGGTCATCACTTTCTGTGGTAGTACATGGCCGATCTTGCCCTTTTCGATTTTTACCATTCCATGCGTTTTTGAATCGACTCCACAGCCTTTCATTGACACTTCTTGACACTTCTTGACACTCCAACAGCATCTACTACACTTCGCCATGTTTTCCCAGATTCAACTGTCCCGAAAACACGCCAAACCATGGATTCCGGTAAATCATACTGTTCTGATATTTCAAGTAACTTTTTGCCAAAACACAAGCTGCACATTTGAATTTTACAACTGAGACAGTGAAACAGACGTTTCTGCAAAATCCCGATTTCTTCACTTATCTCCTTTTTCTAGTTTTTGATGTCATAAACTTTAATTTGCATGTGAAGTTTTCTTTATCTGTTTTCTACTACGCTTTAAATTATGGATATTTTATTTTACGTTACTTATCAGTGTAAATATTTGCGCAATTTTCTTAAAACCATGTGCTCCCCTAATTGTTTTGAGTAGTGTATAGTGGAGTTACACCTACAAAAAAGGGAACTTGTCTATAACGCATTTTTTTTTTCTTTCTTACGCAATTCCATCTTAGAAGATTTTACTGTATATAATTTTTCATATTTTTAAGTCTCCATTACATTAAATATGGATTAATAATATTAATGAAAACTGAAACATTTACATACAACAAACAGAGATTTATTTAAAAAATAAGTATCGCAGCCTACGGCACGTCTATAGAAATGAAAATTATGAACATGAAAATAAAAATTAAAAAGTATATGTATTTTTGGTTAGAACTCCGAGTACGAGACAAATTTTTAACCAAATCGACGTAAAAATCAATGTTTTGTAGAAATTCATTCGGGACCGGCGCGTCGGGCTCGGACAGAGATTTTAACTTTTTCCAGGTTGTGCCTGTTTCGGGCCGAACTTTTTGCTGTAATACCAGGCCAGGTCGGACCAATAATTTTTTTCTACTTGCCGGGTCGGACTCGAGACAAACTTTAAACTGTTATTCCGGACCGGGCAGTGCCAGACCGTACCAGACCGAACTTTTAATTTTTATACCGGGCCGGGCGGAATTTATTTACTGTGGGTAGGACCGCACCCGAATCCAGAAATTCCGTCGTTCAGACCTATAGGTTAGATTCTATTTTTACAGTCTTTTATTTGACTCGAATTTGGGTTTTGTGTATAACAATGGGATTTGTTACTCGATTTTTAACTCACTCCCTGATACACTAGAATTCTTAAAATTATATACAAATTTGTGTTTCAACAGGTTAGTATTTTTAGAACTTAATTATAAATAAACAAATTAATTTTATGCATTTTCAGTTAGCCCATTACCGGTAGTAAATCGCCAAATATTCATTATATTAGTTTACAATTGTATACCAATTACAACAACAGTGGATTTAACCCTTTATCTACTGACCCTACATATAAGTACCATTAAAATAACTTGTTATAAAATTCATTTAATGCATCGATTAGTTGTAATGTAGTTTGGAATGAGTTATAGATACATTACTTTATCTTGTTCCAAAAGCATTATTGGTTACACAAAACAAAAATATTTTTAAAAGGATGATTTCTTTTCCCTTTGCATCATTTCAGCTTTCTTTGCGTTGAGGGGGGCGGGGGTGGAGTATTTTTCAATTCGGAAATATTTCTATATTTCTATTGTAAGAACTAGAGATGTGTCCTTTGTTGAGGAACGACTCCAAAGGAACGATTCCGGCAGTGAAACTGAAGGAACGATTCCATTCTGTAAAAAGGAATCGGTCCTTTTCGGAACGGTTCCTCGGATTCGGTCCTTTTCGGAACGGTTCCTCGGATTCGGTCCTTTTTGGAACGGTCCTCGGAATCGGTCCTTTTCGGAACGATTCCTCGGATTCGGTCCTTTTTGGAACAGTTCCTCGGAATCGGTCCTTTTCGGAACGGTTCCTCGGATTTGGTCCTTTTTGGTCCTTTTGTTCCTTTTTATCGGTCCAAAATGTACCGACTCCGAAAAGGACCGAATCCTCGGAGTCGTTCCGAAATGTACCGACTCCGAAAAGGACAGATTCCTCGGAGTCGTTCCGAAATGTACCGACTCCGAAAAGGACCGATTCCTCGGAATCGTTCCGAAAAGGACCGATTCCTCGGAGTCGGTCCGAAATGTACCGACTCCGAAAAGGAACGACTCCTTGGGAATCGGTTCTTTTCTTGTAGACTGGCCAGTTTTAAACGCTATTTTATTTCAAAATAACAGATTTTGATTCTATTAAAGCTGACTTTATTTCCAAAATATCATTCTAATGTGTGTGCCCCCCCCCCCCCACCGCCCTCCTCAAAAAAAAAGAAAAGAAAGAAAGAAAAAAGAAATTGAAGTGCGGGGCGGAGTAGTGCGTTTAATAAACATTATTATTTGATCTTCTTGTGCTAAATTAATCTGAAAGAAATAATTTAAAAAAATATTTTATACGAATTGGATTTTTTCCACCTGAGTGAAAAAGTGCCCGAGAACCCAGAAACTTTACGTGCTTTACCGATTGAGTACCTGGACCCCGAAAGTAATGAAACACCATGTGTACTTTAATACACTAATACTTTTTCTAATTGGTAAATGTATCATACGAAATGAATTTTTTCTAAATGAATTCTTAAAGCTGTTCTCAAATCCAAAAGGATAACTTTGTGATAAAAGTTTTAATTTATTTTTATTCGGAAATGCATGAAACAAGCAGGTGTTGTTCAGAAACTATGTAATCAAGCTGTTTTTTTCCGGGTTTTTTTTTTTTTTTTTTTTTTTTTTTGCAAACGCAATAGATCTTTCAGAAAATAGTGTCAAAGTGGACGTTTTGAACGAATTTCCGCGCGAAGGAGGCATAATCGCTCAAAAATGGGTGAAAAACATGTTTGTCACGTGATCAAAATCGATTATAACTCAATAGGTAATTTACTCATCAAAAGATGGAAAACACAGTTCGATTCCAAATCGCTTCCATGGTCAAACTTTTCAATTTTATATCTTTCCGTTAAAAAATGAATTTGTAAATGTGTCAAAACATTTTACGCTTGTTGAGCAGATCACTTAAGAACAGCCTTAAGAAAAACAAAGAAAATGCTTATTTAATTAATAGTGAAAAATATTTTTTTTAAATCTGATTAGAAACAGTTTTGAATAATATAAGAAATATATGTCACTAGGCCATAAAAATTGCATTTTAATAGGATAATAATAACTGATTTTAAATTATTTTAATAATTGTAGAGTTACGCACTTTCTTGCATATTTCACTATTTCATGTTTTTTCCTCAAACATAATTTCAATTTGGGAATCCTCTTTGTCAAAAGAAATATATGACCAGCTACGAGCGCTCGAGTACCACTTTATTTCCACATTTTGGCGTCTTGTTTTTCTCTCCTGAAAAAGATGATTAAAAAAATCTCGAAACTCTCGAAAATTGTTGTTTTAATCAACTTACATTGAGGTTTATTACATAGAGTAAAATCTGTTAGAACAAGGAATTTTTGTAAAACGTTTCTTTCTTTCTTAAGATAATGAATATTTCAAAACGCATAATGTCTAATAATAATAATAAGGTAACAGTAACAGTGGTGGCTGGGGTTGAAATAATTTAACCGCGGTTCGCTCTCTTAATGGCCGTTTTGAGTATAAAAACGGGAAAGAAAAATCACGTGCTACATATAGATTATCGGACTTTCTCCAACACTGCGACATATATGTAAAGCTGCATATTTTATGCTTGTTTCGGTTTAATAGATTTATGTTAACCCTCCACCTACCAGAGGGGTTCAATGGCCCCGACAGGTACATTTATAATGATATTTCTAATTTATTTTAAAAACTGAAATTTCTGTAAATATGGGTTTTTTTCTGGGATGTTCTATCCTTTTGAGTAGAACATTCCAGAAAAAGTCACATATTTACAAAATTTTCATTTTTTTAAATGTAAAAAATCAATTTGAATGTACCTATCGGGTCTGTTGCACCGGTCTGGTATGCGGAAGGTTAATATTGCATTTAAAAAGTTTTACAATATAAGAATTTAATTATTGGTTTCCAAAGAATGCACTTTGTGATTTTGTACAGTTTTTTCATTTGTTATTTTATTTCTATTTCTTGCTAAATAATTAGAATTTATATAACTGTGACTTTGTTTTAATTCAACGTAAAATAAAAGCAAAAAAAATCGTTTATCGTAATAATTTCTTATAATAATTCAGATTTCTTGATCGTTATTGATACTCACAAATCCCGAAATCAATGCCACGATTAATGCCTGTTACTGTGGTGATGGATAATACATATCTGAGTTTAATTTCGATCAAAGCAAGGCTCCCTTCATGCCAAACTAAATTTAATGTTTCAAGCCTAATACCAAACTTCCGTTTTTATTGAGGTAAAACTTACTGCAAATACGATACTAAATTTTATGTATTTTCCTTTCTTATTGTTATTCTTTTCACTTAGAAGATTTATTTATTTATTTTAATTTTTTTTAATTACATAAAGTTTTCTGAAAAGTTCGAATTTAACAAAATGTTTTATCTATTTTAAATAGTTTTGACAGTAAAAAGTTTAACTCCGAATAAAAAATAGTCAAATTCTCAAAAAAAATAAGGTTGGTATTATCTATAATACGTTTACAACAGATGTCTTTCATTCAACGGCCGAAACATCGTCAAAAGGATAGTTCTTTATATTGTACTACACTCTGTAATAATAATGGACATACTTTTAATTTGTTTAATTTAATTAAACGAATAAACCGTTTTTCAGTTAAAATGTTAGCAAATTTCAAATTTAAAGAAATAGAACTTTAAAGTTTAGTGAATCACTATATCTTTTGGCGGAGGTAATATGTACTATATATGTATAAAATCATATATATTACTATATATATACATATTATAGTATTAATATATATATAATATTATCTTATGAATATCACTAGCCATAGCCATGCTGCTAATGAATCTGTTTACAAATCATCTGAAGGAACTTTTACCCTTTCGTGTAACACAAGTGTTCCATGACTTCATGAGTTATGAAGCTCCAAAGATATCCAAACAAACATATTAGCATCGCAATTCACTTACACCGAACTGAAGTTCAGTATAAATAGAAAGGGTGACGGCGGATGAGGGTGTGAAATTAGAGAAATTCCTCTAGTTTCTCGTGAAATTGGAGATTCAAAAAGAGTTGTAAGTTTATTGAAATTCTACGTAGTTAACAGCAGTTCACAAATAGCGATGTTAGGGTATAAGACAAGACATACATCAGTCACTCAGGAAAGACAGTGTACAAAAACGTGCTTTACTTTTTAACCCTTTCCAATAAAGTTAGTGTTTATGAATGCGGTTTGTCTGTCCCTCAGACCGTCTGTTCACTCTCTAAGGCAAATCACACACTAAGGCGACACATAAGACATGTCACTTGAATTCGCTAGAAAAACTGGTTTAAAACAAGTTTGTAACAACTTCGTTCTTTGTTTCGACCGGTTTTTGCACTTCATGTTGCGCTTTATGTCGTTCTGTCGTCTCACTGTGTGATATGCCAAACTCCCGTAAATATACTCGGATCCCATGCAATTGATATATGTTAATGATGTTTACCATGGGATGTTTGGTATCCAGTATGAAGAGTGTAGCATTAATAGTTCATTTACAGGGGCACTCAAAAGTGTTTCGTTACATTATGGTCAACGGGAAAAAATCGTTTGCAGTGCATTTTAATGACATTAAGCTATTTCAAATGTATTAAAATTGATATATATCACTGAATTGCACTACAAGATGATTGCTATATTGCTGGGTGTTCCACTTCTGAACCAGATCCTGAAGACAGTGATAATAATGTTTATGAATTATGTGAAATATCCTGTGTGCGTAAAGTTAGGGAACTGAGGAGCAAGATGATAAAGGGGATAAAGTTATTGAAAGTACGGACACTGGAACAAAACGAACTCTACTTTAACAAGTTACATATCCAAACCAGTAGGGCCATCCAAATGAAAAATGAGATTCAGAATGAAAAATGAAATTAAGATTACCTAAAGGTAGATTTTGAAGAGGAATCTATGAGACTAAAAATTCCTAGACCCTGGTGACAAATATCAGAGCAATAATAAAATTTCCTATACAGGATGTCCACTCTCAACGATGTCCAATGGCTAATTCCTAAACCGTTAGTCATAGCCATATAGTTCCAATTACAAAAATGTTTTAAATGGGGGTAAAGAAATATTTAAAAAGTGATTTGGGTCAATAGAATCATTTCCTGAAAAATTACGAAATTAAATTTTTTATACGGTCCCCCGGTCTTTCAAGTTATAGTTAGTAAAACTTTCCTATTACACTTACAAGTAAGACAAATAAAAGTCCTATTATTCTACGATTAAAACTGAATATGGCTGTTTAAAGTAGTAATGGCTGTTTAAAGTTGGAGCATATTTTTTGCTGCGAAATAGGGGTCATTTACAAATTTACTAGAAATATAAATAATCTTCAGATATATAAAAAATATAGTTGATAGTAAAATTAACATTGTATTATAAATTTGAAATCTATAATCATTCTGAAATATTAATGCAAAATATACAGCTTGTACTAAACATATAACAGGGAAAAAAATAGAATTTTCGTTAAATAAAATGTTGAAAAGCAACAGCCTTGATTCTTTACAAAATGACACATATTTTGAAATGTTATTAGATTATACTAGGATGCAAATTTGTGTTGTGTCATGTGTTTTAGCTTTTGATAATTAGTTCTTACGTATTTTGTAGCACTGAATCTAAAAATGGCCTTCATTTTTTATCACAAAGTACGGATTTTTTGTAAATCGTAAATTTGAAAGCTAAAAAGTGAAAAATTTACGGAAATCTGATAGTATAAAATAAACGTGATTGTTATTTCTTTAACTTTTGATAATTGATTTTTATGTATTTTTTACTATTGAATCCGAAAATGACCTTCATTTTTAACCATCACGTCAGGATTTTTCAAAGTAACGTTTTTTTCAAAGTAACTTTTTCAAAGTCGTCACGTAAATTTCAAAGTTTAAAAGTTCAAAGTTTTAATTGAACCTCCCACATCATCGGATCCCCGAGCTGTTTAGCTGTAAGAATCCCAGTATAATCCAAAAATTGAATAAATTCTTGAATTAAATAAAATTAAATTGAATAAAAGAAGTTTTACATCCATTTTATAGTATCAGATTTTCGCTATTTTTTAACTTTGAAATTTACCATTTGCAAAAAAGTCTAACATGATGGTTAAATATGAAGGTAATTTTTACATTCGTTGCTAAAAAGTACATACAAATCAATCGTAAAAGTTAAAAAATATAACCATCGACTCTATTTTATAGTATTAGCTATTTTTTCAATTTTGAATTTTACTATTTTCGAAAAATCCTGACATGATGGTTAAAAATGAAGATAATTTTCTGATTCAGCGCTAAAAAATACATAAAAACCATAATTTTTAAAATACATAATTTTAAAAACAAAAAAAACACAACCATCGCAGTCTTGTGTTATCTAATCTAAAACTTTTTAGTAAACTTGTTGGCAGTAATCTATCCGAAATTTTTTGTGCTATCCTGTAAAATAAGTACATATGGTAAGCACTGAAAATCATAATAATATTACATTGTCATGTGATTTACGTCAATATGTAAAATTTAACCTCGATCGCATATTTTAAAGTGAGTTGAATTTCGAGTACAAATTTTGAACTGGAAAGACATACATACGATTGTTTCAAGTTAACCCATTACCCGCTGGTGTTGCGTTCACGCAACGGTCAAAATAATTGCTCATGCTTAAATTAATTACTTTGTCACCACTATTTTGCAATTAAAAAAATTGCCTTATTTATTGGCAGAAATTTTGATATTTTAATAAAGCGAAAATTACCTTTCTGAATTTGTGGTGACAAGCAACTTTCAACAAGAAATTTGAAAATTTCTACTTTATAGTTTTGGCGGTTAATAGGTTAAATAAAAGCTTATAAAAATAGCATAATTTTTGTTAAAAAAATCATGAAAAGAAACAGCTTCAAATCCTTACAATAATCTGTCGTAATGCAATTTCTTTCAAAGCGCAGCTACACATGAAATAAATCCTTCAAATACTTTAAGCACTTTCTTTACGACCCCTAGAAGCATGGCTAAAATCATGTGTATTTAGATGCAGAAAAGTGGCATAAGTCTTGCATTTCAAAGTTTCGTATAACTTCATGAATTTTAGTGTTAGATGAATGGGACTTTTTTTTGTCTTTCTTTTAAGAGAACAGGAAATTTTTACTAAATATCACTTATAGGGCCGGGGACCATATAAAAAATTAAATTTCGTAACTTTTTTAGAAATATTTTTATTAATCCAAACGACTTTCAGAATAATTTTTTACCTTATTTAAAACATTTTTGTAACTGGAACTATAGGTCTATGACTAACAGTTTAGGAATTAGCCATTGAACATCGTTGAGAGTAAAGACACACTGTATAATATAATAATATAAATGGACGGTCATTTGACGACATATTTTCAAGAGGAAACCAATGATTACGCTGGAAATCGAATGGACCTTGCGCCGCCCTTAAATTTCCAAGAGGAATTATGCTTTATACCACAAATCATAAAGTTAGAAATAACTGCAAATTAATTGCACACACTGATCAATGAAATGAAACTTTAAAAACAAAATTATCTGTCCAAAATATTACAAAATTAAGGTGACTGGATGCGTAAGAAAATGGATGGGTACATAAGAAAATAAATTAGTAAAAAATATTATGGATTGCATGTGGTTCTCTTTATCTCGGAAGCGTTTTTTTCCCCTTGGAATCCTTTATTTTTCAAAATCGTTCTTTTTTTCTCGGAATCGTTCCTTTTTTCTCGGAATCGTTCCTTTTTTTCGGAACGATTCCGAAAGGAACGACACCAAAGAACTCGTTCCTTTCGGTGAACGATTCCGGCTGGAACGATTCCTTAAAAGGAACGATGTTACCCATCCCTAGTAAGAACATTATTTGTACATTTCCTAATTCTACAAAATACTAAGAATATTATTTAAAATAAAGATTCGAGTGGGGTTATAAATATTGCACAAAATCCCAATAAATTCACATTTAATTAATCCTTCTAAATCCTTCTATCCTTCTGAATCCTTCTATCCTTCTAAAATCCTTCTAAAATTTATTAACGATTATGTAAATTTTCTCACGAAAAGTGCTTTAGAAGATAAAATTTTCATGAATTCATAATTCAGTACATAAAGCGTTAATTAGGCTCCAAACTGCAAGTTTGCCACAAAATAAATAAACTATTTGGGTGTGCCAAACTCAAAACTTTCTTTTATTTCATATATGTTAATAGCTCAAAATTCGCTATCGCAGTGCCAAGATTAAACGACAATACATGCCCGTCATGAGGATTCTAAAGATATGAAATTCCGTGCATTAGTTCTTGAGATATGGCCATCGTTAAAATCGTGTAAATCCTGAAGATTAAATGTAAATTTCATAAAATTAATTATGAGCTGAGGATTAACATTATTTCCATGTAAAAAGTTTATAAAAATTAGATATTACATTTATAACAACTTTTAAATACTATGCAATTATTTTTGGATTGCATACTTTTAACATCGGTCTCAGGCGGGCTGGGATTTAAAATTGTCGGTCTCGGGCGGGCCTGGTCTCCGAAAAATGAGCTCGAATTCATCTCTATTAAGAATATACACTGTAAAAAAATGGACTAAATTACAGAAATACTACTGGCAACTGAGACGCCAGTACTATTTCCGTATTTTAACGGAACTTTTTCTTGGTAAATTACAGAACAATTTCCGTTTTTTGGCATTTACGGGGGAAAACTTCCGTTAATATACGGAAATAGTACTGGCGTCTCGATTGCCAGTAGTATTTCCGTATTTTAGTCCGTTTTTTTTTTTTTTTTTTTTTTTTTTTACAGAGTACAAATAAACAATACCTTGACGGCACAAACACACATTTGAGACGTTCAGAAGGTAATCCCACTAACTCCATTTTAAGTGGCTTTTTTTTTAAACAAAGGATATTTGAAAATTTTCTTTATATTTGTACAGTGATAAAAAGTTACCCTTGATTAAAAGAAAATTAATGATTTCAATCAAAATATCCCGAGAAAAAATATTATATAAGATACAATATTTTTGTAGTTACAATAACTTTAACTGTTTATACTGAACATTTTCATTTGATGGAATTGATCGATTTGTGCAATGAACGGCTCATTTAATAACATATAAAAAAAACATAAAAACAAAGCATTAGCTCTTTAGCAACGCAATACATATCAGAATTCTACATATCAACAAAACATTACTTTTTTTCAGCTTGGAAGCAGAGAGATCAAATGTCGCATACGCTGGCTAAATACGTGTTTTGCAAATTAGCCGGAACAGTTATTATTATTATTATTTAATTTTGAAACAATCTTTATCTACAAACATTCAATAAAATTCTTTATTCAACTAAATCTCATATTAGCTTTTAAATATATTGAAGAGCAATACTTCAATGTACATTTTGAAATGTTTAAAAAAGTATATAATTAATATTTTAAAATGAAAATTGTTCTTGAATACATACACATTTATTTTTCATTTTCTTAATAATCTCATTACATAATAAAATGCAAATACCGAGGGAAATCCCAGATTAATATTACTTAAATGAATTATTTAATTTCGAAATATTTATTTTAACATTTTTGAGGAAAAATGGTGAATTACAGATAAATTTCCCATTTGCATAAAATTAAGATAAATGATTTAATTATAATTAAAAATTAAATATAAATGATTAAATATATATAACAGCTCCAAAATTGTAATCTGGTTAGTACTTGAAAAAAAATAATTTTCTAAGCTCTAAAGAGAAAAATCTCCGTACAGATTTCTTCGTAGTAATTATTCAAATAATTTTCTGGTTTAGTATATTTTAACTAATGACAAAAACCCATGTGAAATATTCAAAGAATTTAAATAAGCTACTTCTTAAAATCTTTAACTTTAGTCTTTTAAAGAGCTTAATTTTTGTTTTCATAGATATTAATCAATCGTTACATCTAAAATATTTAATAAAATATTTTATTCAAAATAAATCTCATCGCAGCTTTAAAATGTGTTGAAAATTTACTTTTTTGAGTAACAGTTTTTTAAAAATTGAAAAAATGTATAAAAATTTACATTCTAAAATAAATTAAAAATATTTTTAGTTTATTGAACAGCTGTGTTTCTATGTACATTTTCTAATGATTATAAACAGTTGGAAAACTAAAATCTGGAAATAAAGGATTTTTTTCATTCCGTAAACTTTTTTTTTCCATTTCCTCAATAATTCCACTATACAACTAACTTTGCATACCGAGGGAAATCATAGACTAAAATTAGTTAAATCAATTAATTAATTACGAAACATTTCTTTTAAATTTTTGAGGAAAGCAAAGGGAATTAAAGATTCATTAATATCAATGATTTAATTAATAATTGAAGATTAGATATATATATAATTACATATAAGTATCATCTGCAGAAGTTTTATTGTTGTCTCTAAACGAAAAATAATTTTGAAAGCTCGAAAGGTAAAATCTTCATAAGGATTTCCTCGCAGGAATTATTCAAACAATTTTCTGATTTAATAAGTTTTAGCTAGTGACAAAACCCATGTGAAATATTCGAAGAATTTAAATAAACTAATTCGTAAAATCTTTAACTTCAGTCTTTAAAGAACTTAATTTTTGTTTTCATAGTTATTATTCAATCATTACATCTAAAATATCTAATAAAATATTTTATTCAAAATAAATCTCATCACAGCTTTAAAATGTATGAAATATTTATTTTTTGACTTACAATTTTTTTAACAGTTCAAATAAATGCATAAAAATTTACACTCGAAAATAAATTAAAGATATTTTCATGAATAGATAAACATTTTTTTTTCATTTTCCGTATAATACAATAAAAAATTAATACCGGGGGGAAATCATAGACTAATATTAGTTAAATGGATTAATTAATTATGAAAAACACATTTGACATTTTCATACGCTCTCGGGAAAAATCAAAGGAACAACTAAAGAAGTATAAAAATTAAAAAAAAAAGGTTATAAAACAAGAAAGAAAAATTATGCGTCATGCACAGACGATCAAACACTTTCCAGCACTTTCAGCATAGTTTAACAAAACTTCGCCTTTTAATAAGGTAAGAAAGATACCTAATTAAACATTTTGAAAAAAACATATAACTCATTTGAAAACTAAACATTAACAATTACCGCCTATAGTCGGAAAGATATTCCGATTATTTTGCGCAGATCTGTATATCATCTGTAGATTTGTACAGATTCTATATAGTATGCTAAAATTTAGTTTAGTAACAAAACGCATAACACAGTTAAATATTCACTTTCAGCAGTTTCTACCAATAGAGAAATTGTACTTGAATTCTTTCGTACGGCACTGTATATGTACATTACATACAGATTTTTATACACTCCACATATTAACAAGGGAACCACTTTTGGTGTTGCTCGCACCTAGCATCGAGACCTGGTGCGTTTTGTAGCCCTATATATAAAAGTTAGAGAACCGAAAAAATTTCTCTGTTAAAATAATATTTTATATACTTTTTTATACTTTTCATTTTTTATTATTACATATTTATTTGTTTATTTCACGCCAAAAGTGAGTTAAGTCGCCAAATAGGGCACTACAATTTTCCCGCCCGCTTTATCCAAAGAGAAAATATACAGAATATATTACTAGAATTATATTAGATTGCGATTTTTTTTTTAATAATTGATAGCATAAGAAACAAATATTAGGTTTTCATTTTTTTTTCTATGCAGACGATAAATATATAATAAATATAATTCTATAAAAGCTTCGAAGATCATTGAAACTATTTTTTAGTGAAATACAAAATAAGCAAAATATTTTCTTTTGAAATCGAATGAAATAAAGTTTCGAATGTTTAAAATGAAATGTTGCTGTATTAAATAGTCCTTCGGTAAAAGTAATCGTAAAGTAAATTAATGTTTTTACTCAATTTAGAAAAATTACTGTGGCGAAATAGGTCGGACATTGCAAATTCTACCTATTACAAATTCAGCTACGACATTTGGCTAGGGTTGCCGAAAGCTCTACTTCTGAAAATAAACGCCAACTGTTTCCCCGCCAAAAATATGAATATAAAGTTGCAATTTTTAAAAATCAAATTCGTGGGTTTTTGAAGGAATTTTCAAACCTTTTTCAATATTTTATACTTATTATTAACTAATTTTTATTTTTAAATGCTTTTCTTTAAAAAAATTCAATGTTAATAGTTCGAAAAGTGGTCTCGAAAATTGCATTTTCCGAAAGTTATGCTGCTGTATAATCAAGAAATATTATTTTAACAGAAAAATTTTATCGATTCTCAAACTTCATAATATAGGGCTTTAAAATGCACCAGGTCTCAATGCTAGGTGCGAGCAACACCAAAAGTGGTTCCCTTCTAAGATGTAACTTAATTCTGGCAAAAACTTGCTTAAAACTACTGAAATCACACTTCCCGAATTTACCATTCATAGGCGGAAACGTATTCTTAGCATAAACCTATATATGATTTTATTTATATTCTACAAACATATCTTTGTATACTAAATGTAGTTGACCTTGAAAGTGCATAATTCAAATTAAAAATCACATTTAAACAATTCGCGCTTATTCGGAGTGACGCTTATGAATTATTTGTTGTAGCCCTGTATATGGGCTACACTCTAAATAAACAAGTTGGAAATTGCGCGTCAAACGTAGCAAATGAGGTGCGTTCGTACTATAACTAGTTTTATTAATATTTTTCGCACCGCATATTGCGCTGAATGTATATTTTAATGCACTTCATAAATGCATATCAATTTCACTCTATTCGAAAGGCTGTAACATTATTAAAATGTACTTGAAATGATTTTTCCCATTGGCCGTAATGTAACGAAAAACTTTTGACTGTCCCTGTAATTAAACTATACATCCGATTTTCATATAAATTGAAATGACTCGATAACATTTAGCAAAAATTATATATTTAAAATTTCAGACGATTCGGTTGGGTAGTTTTTACCCTGTTATATGCGAACAGACAGACAGACAGACGGACAGACGGACTGAACGACGACTATAAGTGCTACTTATTTATATTATTACGAACGGACCTAAAAAGAGTCACTATTCACACTGGAGGAGTGAATATTCGCTCTATCGCAGAGTCAAAATATGAATAGAGTGAATACTCACTCCTGGAAAACGAATATTCTTTCTAAACAGGGGTGTATAATCACTCGTTCAGAGGAGTGGCAAGGGTTGCTTTTTTTCACTCCTGACAGGAGTGAATAGTCACTCTTTCATAGAAATGAATGTTCACTTTTCATGGAGTTCATTCAATTTATGTTGCTTTTATGGGCATTTTAAAAGAATAACATCTTTTAGAGCATTCAATGAAAATAGATACAAACGTGGAAAAGTTTGGAATAAAATACTTTATTGGCAATATTTATTTAATTCGTAATTTCTAATACTAATTGAACTTTTAAGGGAAAATTCAATTAAAATTAAATATGAATTAAATTAGATTACTGGTAGAAATTACTGGCTAAAATATTGTATTCAAATCTTATCACTCGTGTTTGCTTTCATTGCATGCCCAATAAAGATATGATAGTTTTAAAATGCCCATAAGGGCAAGTAATTAACCCTAACCTTAATCCGTTAATGTTATTTCTTTCTTTTAGGATACCCGTTAAGTTGTATTTAGTATTTTAATAATTCCCGTGACGTACATTAATTATGTTCTTTCAGGTAGCTTTCATTACAAAAAGCAACCTATTGCAGCCGTTCGGAGGAAAGCGATTTCAAAAAATTTTGCTATATTTTCATTGATCATGACCCTCAGACCCCGAAACCACCCTCCGTTCAAAATTGATATATATGCATATATATATATATATATATATATATATATATATATATATATACAGGGTGTATCTAAACTCTTGGGCAAAACGTTAAGGGGTGATAGTACACATCAAGACAAACAATATTAAATAGGAAACAAAGGGTCCCAAACGTCTTCTGAAGGAGATAGGCGCCTTTAAAGTTTAGGGACCAAAATTTCAAATGATTATAAAAAACGGAAAAATTGGTTTATTCGTTTGTGGTTTTCACTAAAACTATTCTTTATGTCAGTATTTTCTTGAAAATAAATTTTAAAGATACAGGCCAAAAAACGCCGATAGAGAGCGCTTTAGACTTTGGAGTAACCAACAACTATTTTTTACCGTTATTTTTTGTATCTCATTGCATGATTTCAAAAGCTTAGACTTAAACTTAAATTTTGTGCTCAAAATATGAATCGTTGGGAGTGGTTAAGTAGCGCAATCTGAACTGTGTTCAGGAGTTAAAATTTCAAATGATTATAAAAAACGGAAAAATTGGTTTATTCGTTTGTGGTTTTCACTAAAACTATTCTTTATGTCAGTATTTTCTTGAAAATAAATTTTAAAGATACAGGCCAAAAAACGCCGATAGAGAGCGCTTTAGACTTTGGAGTAACCAACAACTATTTTTTACCGTTATTTTTTGTATCTCATTGCATGATTTCAAAAGCTTAGACTTAAACTTAAATTTTGTGCTCAAAATATGAATCGTTGGGAGTGGTTAAGTAGCGCAATCTGAACTGTGTTCAGGAGTTAAAATTTCAAATGATTATAAAAAACGGAAAAATTGGTTTATTCGTTTGTGGTTTTCACTAAAACTATTCTTTATGTCAGTATTTTCTTGAAAATAAATTTTAAAGATACAGGCCAAAAAACGCCGATAGAGAGCGCTTTAGACTTTGGAGTAACCAACAACTATTTTTTACCGTTATTTTTTGTATCTCATTGCATGATTTCAAAAGCTTAGACTTAAACTTAAATTTTGTGCTCAAAATATGAATCGTTGGGAGTGGTTAAGTAGCGCAATCTGAACTGTGTTCAGGAGTTAAAATTTCAAATGATTATAAAAAACGGAAAAATTGGTTTATTCGTTTGTGGTTTTCACTAAAACTATTCTTTATGTCAGTATTTTCTTGAAAATAAATTTTAAAGATACAGGCCAAAAAACGCCGATAGAGAGCGCTTTAGACTTTGGAGTAACCAACAACTATTTTTTACCGTTATTTTTTGTATCTCATTGCATGATTTCAAAAGCTTAGACTTAAACTTAAATTTTGTGCTCAAAATATGAATCGTTGGGAGTGGTTAAGTAGCGCAATCTGAACTGTGTTCAGGAGTTAAAATTTCAAATGATTATAAAAAACGGAAAAATTGGTTTATTCGTTTGTGGTTTTCACTAAAACTATTCTTTATGTCAGTATTTTCTTGAAAATAAATTTTAAAGATACAGGCCAAAAAACGCCGATAGAGAGCGCTTTAGACTTTGGAGTAACCAACAACTATTTTTTACCGTTATTTTTTGTATCTCATTGCATGATTTCAAAAGCTTAGACTTAAACTTAAATTTTGTGCTCAAAATATGAATCGTTGGGAGTGGTTAAGTAGCGCAATCTGAACTGTGTTCAGGAGTTAAAATTTCAAATGATTATAAAAAACGGAAAAATTGGTTTATTCGTTTGTGGTTTTCACTAAAACTATTCTTTATGTCAGTATTTTCTTGAAAATAAATTTTAAAGATACAGGCCAAAAAACGCCGATAGAGAGCGCTTTAGACTTTGGAGTAACCAACAACTATTTTTTACCGTTATTTTTTGTATCTCATTGCATGATTTCAAAAGCTTAGACTTAAACTTAAATTTTGTGCTCAAAATATGAATCGTTGGGAGTGGTTAAGTAGCGCAATCTGAACTGTGTTCAGGAGTTAAAATTTCAAATGATTATAAAAAACGGAAAAATTGGTTTATTCGTTTGTGGTTTTCACTAAAACTATTCTTTATGTCAGTATTTTCTTGAAAATAAATTTTAAAGATACAGGCCAAAAAACGCCGATAGAGAGCGCTTTAGACTTTGGAGTAACCAACAACTATTTTTTACCGTTATTTTTTGTATCTCATTGCATGATTTCAAAAGCTTAGACTTAAACTTAAATTTTGTGCTCAAAATATGAATCGTTGGGAGTGGTTAAGTAGCGCAATCTGAACTGTGTTCAGGAGTTAAAATTTCAAATGATTATAAAAAACGGAAAAATTGGTTTATTCGTTTGTGGTTTTCACTAAAACTATTCTTTATGTCAGTATTTTCTTGAAAATAAATTTTAAAGATACAGGCCAAAAAACGCCGATAGAGAGCGCTTTAGACTTTGGAGTAACCAACAACTATTTTTTACCGTTATTTTTTGTATCTCATTGCATGATTTCAAAAGCTTAGACTTAAACTTAAATTTTGTGCTCAAAATATGAATCGTTGGGAGTGGTTAAGTAGCGCAATCTGAACTGTGTTCAGGAGTTAAAATTTCAAATGATTATAAAAAACGGAAAAATTGGTTTATTCGTTTGTGGTTTTCACTAAAACTATTCTTTATGTCAGTATTTTCTTGAAAATAAATTTTAAAGATACAGGCCAAAAAACGCCGATAGAGAGCGCTTTAGACTTTGGAGTAACCAACAACTATTTTTTACCGTTATTTTTTGTATCTCATTGCATGATTTCAAAAGCTTAGACTTAAACTTAAATTTTGTGCTCAAAATATGAATCGTTGGGAGTGGTTAAGTAGCGCAATCTGAACTGTGTTCAGGAGTTAAAATTTCAAATGATTATAAAAAACGGAAAAATTGGTTTATTCGTTTGTGGTTTTCACTAAAACTATTCTTTATGTCAGTATTTTCTTGAAAATAAATTTTAAAGATACAGGCCAAAAAACGCCGATAGAGAGCGCTTTAGACTTTGGAGTAACCAACAACTATTTTTTACCGTTATTTTTTGTATCTCATTGCATGATTTCAAAAGCTTAGACTTAAACTTAAATTTTGTGCTCAAAATATGAATCGTTGGGAGTGGTTAAGTAGCGCAATCTGAACTGTGTTCAGGAGTTAAAACTTCAAATGATTATAAAAAACGGAAAAACTTGTCGATTCGTTTGAGGTTTTCACTAAATCTATTCTTTATGTCAGCATTGTCTTGAAAATAAATTTTAAAGATAAAGTTAAAAAAATACCGATAGAGGGCGCTTTAGACTTTGGAGTAACGAAAAACTATTTTTTACCGTTATTTTTTGTATCTCATTGCATGATTTCAAAAACTTAGACTTAAACATAAATTTTGAACTCAAAATCTGAATCGTTGAGAGTGGTTAAGTAGCGCAAACTGAACTGTGTTCAGGAGGGGGGTTCAAATTTCAACTCATGAACACAATTCAGTTTGCGCTACTTAACCACTCCCACCGATTCAGATTTTGAGCTCAAATTTTAAGTCTAAGCTTTTAAAAGCATTTAATGAGATACAAAAAATAACGGTAAAAAATAATTGTTGGTTACTCCAAAGTCTAAAGCGCCCTCTATCGGCATTTTTTGAACTGTATCTTTAAAATTTATTTTCAAGAAAATACTGACATAAAGATAGGTTTTAGTGAAAACCGCAAACGAATCGACCAATTTTTCCGTTTTTTATAATCATTTGAAATTTTGTACCCTAAACTTTAAAGGCGCCTGTCTCCTTCGGAAGACGTTTGGGACCTTTAGTTTCCTATTTAATATTGTTTGTCTTGATGTGTACTATCACCCCTTAAAGTTTTGCCCAAGAGTTTAGGTACACCCTGTACATATATATATATATATATATATATATATATATATCTGACCTTTGTCACACTGTAACTCTCGTATTCATGAACCCATTTGGATGTAATTCGGTGTGTATATAGTACATACCAATGTCTCGACCTAGTTCGTTGGCCAGCTTCATCCGCCATTTTGTTTCGAAATGGCGGCCATTTAAATTTTTTTTTTAATTTAAAATTTGAAAAGTGGTAATAAAAAATTGAAAATGGAAAAATATTTTTTTCTTATGTACTTGACCTTTATACAAAGATTCCGGAGCAGTTTTTGTTTCGTCTATATCTTAAAAAATGGCTGAGTTATAGCATTTTGAATTTCAAGCGTGGCTGACATTTTGAAAAGTCCTGAATTTTGTCACGCGATAAAAGGCGTATTTATGAACCGATTTGGATGTAACTTCGTTTATACATAGTACATACCAATGTCTCGACCGAGTTCCTTGGCAAGCTTCATCCGCCTTTTTGTTTAAAAATGGCGGTCTTTTAAATTTTTAAGAAAAATTTAAATCTGAAATGTGGTACCAAAAAATTGAAAATTGAAAAAATATTTTTTTTTTATGTATTTGACCTTTATACAAAGATTCCGGATCAGTTTTTGTTTCATCTATATCTTAAAAAGTGGCTGATTTATAGCATTTTGAATTTCTAGCGTGGCTGACATTTTGAAACGTCCTGAATTTTGTTACGCGATAACAGGCGTATTTATGAACCGATTTGGATGTAACTTGGTCTGTACATAGTACATACCAATGTCTCGACCGAGTTCGTTGGCCAGCTTCATTCGCCATCTTGTTTCAAAAGGGTTGCCATTAAAAAAAATTAAATTTAAAATTTAAAATGAGGTATTAAAAAACTGGAAAATGAAAAAGATTTTTTTTATGTGTTTGGCCTTGATACAAAGATTCCGGAGCAGTTTTTGTTTCTGAAAATTTGTTCTTTTGTTTATATCTTAAAAAATGGTTGAATTATAGCACTTTGAATTTCTAGCATGGCTAACATTTTGAAACGATCTTGTATTTGTCATGCGATAACACACGTATTCGCCTATTTCGATGTATGAAGGCATGTGGATAGTATACATCAATATCTCGGCCAAGTTCGCTGGCCAGCTTCATCAGCCATCTTGTTTCAAAATGGCGGCCATTAAATTAAAAAAATTATATTTAAAGTGAGGTGCAAAAAAAATTAGAAATTGAAAAAGGTTTTTTTCTTAAGTATTTGACCTTGATATAAGGATTCAGGAGCATTTTTTGTTTGTCTTTATCTTAAAAAATGGCTCGGATATAGCAGTTTCAATTTCTAATGTGGGTGACATTTTGAAAAATCTGATTTTTTGCCTGCGACAGCACTTGTATATATCAACCGATTCCGATGTGAGTGAGCATGTGCACAGCAATTACTAAGGTCTCGACCAAGTTCACTGGTTAGCCTCATCTACCATGTTGTCTTAAAATGGCGGGCACTTTAAGAAATCGCCGAATTTGGCAGTCAAATATAAGTTACTTTAAATAAAAGCAGCTTGGATAAAGCTGACTAATTTCGCGAAATTCTCATTCATAATGATTTAGTATTGATAAAAATTAGTATTGAATCTCCTATATTCGGTTTCCCCTAAATTGAGCTTCGTGTGTTTGAATAATATAAGTTGGCTTTTTTAAAATAAGGAATATGAAAGCTACCTCAACCTCCCGAAACTGGCCGGAAGGACTTTTTTTTTTCATGTGTAATTCAAATTTTATATCTTTAGATCTCAGTATTCAAAGCTAATGAATTTAAATCTAATTAAACGTTACTGTTTACTGTATTTTAGTTGCTTTTAAAGTTTTATTAATAACTATTTTATAGGTGGATGTTATTTGATTAACAATGTGTGATTTAAATTTAATTTTTGTTTGAAATATACATTCTTATCTTTTTACCTACTTTTCAGTAAATTATCGCTATTTTGAAAAATCCTATTGTTTTAAAATATTTTTAATTGTTCCACTTAAAAAACAATGCTTATCAACTCCCACCTTTTTTAATAAGTTCTAAGCGTGATCTAAATATTATGAATGTGTAAGAATTTTTTCTGATTTCACTTCTTTTTATGACTGTCATTTTAGATTTGTTGCTTGGCGCGATCATTTACAACGAGCTGCTTTTCATGAGATATCACTCCTTTTTTAAAGACATTTCATTTGCATTATACACATTACATTATAATTCAGAAAAGAAAAGATAAACGAAAGATGATAGGGGTAAAAAAATAATTTAATACTTATGCTATAAAATTTTCAAATGTGCAATATGTCTAATAAAGATATAATATTGGACTATTTTAAAATAATTTAAAATCATTTTGAGTCAATCTATTCCAAACCACCAAGATGGCGTCGCTCGACATTTTTAATTTTCCTAATCTTTTAACCAAGTAATCTTCATATTTTCCTGAGTGTAAAAACATGGTTAAATTTTTTTTGAACATATAGTTTTTTGGAGGAGGCCAATTTTAACAAGCTACGTAGCCCTTTTTGGGCGAAAAACGTGTTTTACGGAAAATGCTGTAACTGCTTTATTTTTGTACCTATCAAGACGAATCAAAAAACAAAACTTTCAGCATACAATTGTCGACATTTATGTAATTATAAAATTTTCATTAGACTTAAAGATCTAGGTCAAAAACATGCTTAAAAACCAGAGAGAAAAAAAGGTCAAACACCAAAATCCGCTGCTTGTTTGTTTTTTTATGAAGGAGATCAGACTCACCTTAAATATTTTTTCTTACACAGACCTGTTATAGGACTACTTATTTTTACAACTTTCAATCCTGAAAACCTTTTCCTTTTTTGTGCAGCTCATCAAAAACTGTGTTAAGTCTCTTTTTTGCAATTTTCACTATTTAATATCTCAAAAGTGACTGACTAAAAATTCTGAAAACGTAGGATAATAAACAGCTTTGTAATATAAAATTAAATTGTAAACTTTATGTTTGAGACTTGACTGGTTTTTTAATAACAGTTCACTAAAAATACACCCCTCCCCCCTCATTTTCCTTTCTGTTTTGTTCCAGATACATAGCTTTACATGTATTTTTTGCTTAGGTACGTTCAAATTGACTATAAAAACACATTTTACGCATTATTGTTTAGTTAAATAGGGCAGTAACACCTTTTCAAAACTTTCTTGAAGTGTGGGGGGGGGGTCTTTTGATTTTATTGTGCACAGCTGAAGAACACCTAATACAGTTTTATTCTGACATGTTTTTGAAATTAGCCTAAGAAGTTACTTCACTTCACGAGCGAAAAAAATTCTCGCTAAAGAAATTTTATAAAATATCTCGTGCCGTTTACGAAGGAGACGCTTTTTTTAGACGTTCAGTATGAGAGATGCAGCAATGATGTGTTGCTAATGTGTATATATATTCAGAAATTAAATTTTGTTTATTTTCTTCAAATTAAGAAGAATTAATATATGTACAGAAAAAAAGCACACAGTTTTCACAAAAGGTTCAGAAAATGCCTTGATGATCACAATTTATTATAATAATATGGATACATGGTTTCCTGTAATGTGAATACCCCTGACGGATACCTGATCACATCGGATATCTTGGATTAACAAAAGGCAAGCGAATTTTGTTGATTGCTTAGAAATATTTCCAACAAAATGAAACAATTGTTAAGTATCCCTCATAAAAATATGAAAAATTGTATAAATAACCAAAAGTGTTTTTTTTTTTTAATGCGGAAGTGTTTTAAAAATGCCGTTAATATTAAGACAAATGAGGGTTCATTACTTTCGAACATTAAAAGGGTAAGTACAGAACTTGTGTGGAAATATAAATTATTTAAAAACAACGATTAAACACACAATAAAATAAGTTGATTTGATCAGACGTATACGTTTCTAGTACGAGTACTAGGACTCACATCCTCAGTGTAAAAAACTTTAAAAATAATATCCCCCCAACTACCTGCACGGTGAAAACCCAAATGTCAAAACAAAATACCAAAAGAGCATCAAGTTCCACAGCCAATGAAATAAATGCGGAAGTGAAGTGTCGTGACACAGCAAATCCACCCAGAAAGTTGAGATGTATGGTGTACTAGATAAATCATTAACCAAGGAGTCTTTAAATTTATGGATATGAACAGCCTCGAAAAAGTCTAAATCCAGAGGAGATTCTTGGACCATTTCTTGATAATGGTAGCTGAGTCACAATTAAAATTATGTCCCTCCCCCCAGCAATGAGAGGCGATAGAGGATTTCTGTAATTCTTTTTTCTTTACATAGTTTTTGTGTTCATTGACTCTGTAACGGAGTTTTCGTTTAGTTTGTCCAATGTAGGACAAGCCACATTGGCATTGAATGTTGTAGACTCCCCAATAATTATGAGGAGGAATTTGATCCTTAAGTTGCGAAAAAGTTAATTTATTAACTGGTTTAAAAACCACACTAAAATCATAATGTCTTAGATATCAGCCATCTTAAAGTTAATGCTATTATAAAATGGTAAAATTATAAGGTTAGAAATGGAAACCGCAGTAACAGGAGAATCAAGATTATTAACACATTTATTAAGACTATGAGAAATTAAATTATTGATATAAGATAAACTAAAACCTCGATCAATAGCCACAGATCTAATGTAATTTAATTCTGTAATAAGTGAATTATTATCTGAACAAATTAAGCTAGCTCTATTGATTAAATAAAGAAAAGCCGAAGCTTTTTGGGTAGGGGAGTGACATGAATTGAAATGGGGGAGAGTGTGACAGCAAAAGGTTTACGGTAAACGCAAGTGTCAAAGGTGTTAAGCTGACGTGTAACCAACACATCCAGAAATTGCAATCTATTATCTATTTCAACTTCATAAGTAAATTGAATGACTGAATCTATTGAGTTTAAACTCGTTAATATATTGTCAACAGAAAATAGAGAAAGGTCTAAGAGTGCAAAAGAATCATCTACATATCTACAGTAAAATGGGAAGTTGATAATGTTAAACATTTTAACCTCAAATTAATGCATATATAAATCTGCTAAAAAAGGACTAAGGGACCCATTGCTAAACCATCTGTCATAGAATAATATTGATTAGAAATTTGAAATGAATTTTGTTTTAAACAAGTACTGAATAACTCAATAATGTGGTTGATTTCATAATCTGTGTAATGAAATTCTTTTAATCTAGCAGTGAGATTTTGTAGTGCACCTTGAATTGGAACATGGGTGAACAGAGAAGTAAAATCAAATAAAACCATGCGTAAAGAGGGGGAGGGGGTGAAGTTTTTAATCTGATTTACAAAAGAAGTAGAATTTTTAATAGTATAAATATTAGAACTTGAAAGGAATGAAAAGTGTTTCACTAAATATTTAGCAAGAGGATATGAAGCAGAACCGTTGTTTTTAAATAATCTATTAAAAGGGTGACCTAGGCGTGGTAGAAAGTGGACCGGCGACTTACCGCTCCCGTTCTATTAAGCTGTTCACTGGTTTAGATTTAATCTTTAAATTACCAC
This sequence comes from Maratus speciosus, assembly GCA_963932465.1. Classification (NCBI taxonomy): domain Eukaryota; kingdom Metazoa; phylum Arthropoda; class Arachnida; order Araneae; family Salticidae; genus Maratus; species Maratus speciosus. Next base: position 507,318,980 of record OZ010786.1, on the reverse strand, counting down.
TATTTTAAGTGTTCATGAAAATACGTTCTGTAAAAAGGGTATCTAAATTCCAAAGTTCATGATTTTAGAACAAGAATTTTCATGCACTTAAAAAATGACTCTTTCATCTTTAGAACCAGAAATTCTTGATACAATTCAACTATTATGACTCTATAAACTGTAGTATCGCAAAACTACATTTTTTTATTTGTGTGTTTTACTTGCTACAGTGTTCGAAAGCGTTTTACTATATATTACTTATGGAACCAAGGGACCGTTTAAAACTTTAAATTTTGGAACTTTTGCAAGGATAGCTATTTTCCCGTTTCACGTACATAGCTTTCAATATGATGGAGCAAAACATTTCAAAATTATTGCAACTTGAAGTATACCTCTAAAACTAATAGAATTAGATTTAACTACAGATCAGTAATTAGAGGGGGATACATTATAAAGTGCACATTAGATTCATTTTTGCAAAAAAAAAAGTGAAAGCAATAATAACTAATGTAGGCTTCCATAAATTCTAGTCCACTACGCAAAAATTACTATAACAATTGTCTCTTTCCCTGATCAGGGATTACAAAAATATTTGACATTTTTCAGGGAATTGAGAACAATAAATAACTCTATAAGAAAACGGAATAAAATTTAAATACAGCATGGGGATCAAATTAAACTAAAATAATTAAAATTTAAAATATATTACATCTGTATAGTTAATGGTTTATATGTATTTGAAAACAAAAAATCATTCTTTCCGCAGCATTAAAGATAAAAACGTCTTATTAAGTATTTTGTCTTGTGGATTATTAAAACAATTACCCTGTTTAATAATTTTAAACTTGTAATAAAACCCATGGGAGGCATTCGAGAGAATAAAATCAACCAATTCTTAAAGTTTTATCTTTATTCTTTAAAAGAGCTTATTTTTGTTTTCGTTTTTATTTTCACCTGATCTTTTCAGAAAAAAAATGTAAATAAATTCATTGTTCAAATAAATCTCTTCATTTATTTTAAATTTATTGAGTGTATACTTTATCTATGTACATTTTCTAACAATAAAAAGATGTAAAACTAAACAATTGAAAACAAAGAGATTTTCTTCAATATGGAGAAATTTTTTTAAACAATCCTTTAAATGCGTAAAAATCTTCTTTTTTTCCTTTGAATAATCCCTTTATACAATAAAATTACAATATCCAGAGAAATCATATATAATTAAAGATAAATGGATTAATTAATTACGAAACGCACCTTTGACATTTTGATATTTTTGAGGAAAACAAAGGGAATTATATGTCAATTCCCCATTTGCAGGACAGCCTGTGAAAAATGATGCCGATTTAATTTATTTCTCATTTGAATAATTTCTGCTTTAAATAAGATAAAAACGCGTGAAACAATTAGTAATATATTGGTGTAGAATGAGATCTTCTGTGACCTTTCGACAAAATGCGTAAGAGAATCTCTCTCCCCGTGGTGCCGGTGTTCCATGCAGTTTACCAGTTGTAAAGGAGCCGCAATTTCAATTTTCTTTTTAGAAATGAAGGTGTATTCTAGTTCTGTTTCATTTTATTATTCTATTAATTAATCGCATTGCTTATTGTTATTGGTACTTCTATCGTTTATTATTATTAGCATTTGCATCTTGTTTGTTTTATTTGGCATTTTTAGTGTTGTCATCATTACAATATTCATTAGTGCCAAATTTGTTTTCATACACTTAGAGTCGTCTCCTGCACCGTGTTTCATTTATAAATAATAGTCTACTGCGTCAATTTTAATTTGCAAAGTGTGAAACTTTTTTTTTTTTTTTTTTTTTTTTTTTTTTTTTTTAGTAGCACTTGCATATTTTCTTTGGTTAAATTTTTACTTGCATGATATGGGTGTTGGCATCAAAATAAGAATTAAAACTTACTTGAAAAATAGCTCTATCATTGAAAACACAGTATTGTTTTGAATAGTGTTATTTGGTTTCTAGCATTGTGCTTTTCTGTAAATAGTCTCCTGCGTCAGTACCTATTTTTTTTCTCTTTTTTTATGTGTTAATCTGTTATCTAGCACTGTGTCTTATATGGGGAAAAAAACTTCTTTTAACACCCTTTATTTTTGTTGTATCTATAAGTCCTATTGAGTGAATTTTCCACATTTGGTTCACACTTGGACTTCTTTTGTTTTGTGTATTTTTATTGTATTTTACATGCCCAGCAATGCATGATACTGCAATACTGCATTGTAAGTTTTTTTTTTTTTTTTTTTTTTTTTTTCTTCAAAATTTGCAATGTACAATGTTGTATAATGATAAGTCCTGCACGCCTGAGTTAAACCTAGGCTGCCAATTGTAACATTTTTACATAACTTTGTAAGTTTTAATGTATACAGGTCTCATTCAACGAAGGTTTTTCCGGGCTCTGCCCCCGGCAGAGGCCCGTGATGATGGATGATACATGGTAGTTATTCTGCTGGGCGTATCTTGTTGAGCTAAAACCATATTGGTACTCCTCCCCGCCTGGCCTGAGACTGAAACTGAAACTGAAACTGGTAATATACTAGTGATTGCAAAAGTTCATAACCTATTTCAAAACTGCCAGAGACTTGCAATTTTGACTGTGCTGATGTTTCTTTTATAACCGTATTATTAACTGACAGTTATCCAGATGTGTCGTGAGAGAACATAATGTTAAAAGAAAGTTTTTCAAATTAATTTGTATGCAAGATTCAGTGTTGCCAGATTGGGGACTTCTTTAATTCAGATTATTTGACTGTCACCACTTTTTTTAAATAGTACACTTCGCTTATTTTTCAGAATTTTTAATCTATTTTTAAATAGGGCGAATATTTCTATTTCAAAAAAGCGGTGACAATCAACAATCTGGGGACAAAAAAGTCCCCAATCTGACAACACTGGTAAGGTTAGTATTCAAAATGGAAAATGAAAAATGAAAAGTTTTATTTTCATCATGTTACGTTATATCAGTTTGAAAAATGAATGAGTGTTGGACGTGCTACGAAAAATATTCAAGACGTTTATTTGGATCGTGCTCTCACTCTTAGGATAGTTCAAAAGTGGTTTTGTTGATTTGGAAATAGTGATTTCAATCTAAACGATAAAATTCGCTTTGGACGACATTCTGGCATTGGCAATGATTTAATTCGTGATTTAGTGAATTATTTCGTGATTTTAGTGAATGGATTACGACTGAGGAGATTATTGAGAGACTATATGTTGACAATTCGACTGCATTTTGCCATTTAAAACAACTTGGGTACTGTAAAGTCTTCAACTAATTAACAATAATTAGTTTTAGTTTGTCAGTGTATTACTAGACTTTACATCTGACACCAATTTCCCACGGGGAGATAACAATGCTTCCAGCACGGACAATGTGCAAGCGTCGTAGTGTCTACATTTTCTATACCGGTTGACACTAAAGTTCGTCTCGCTACCTCCTTTATTAAGGGGACTTATCTGGTGGAGGAACAAAGGAGGAATCCCATGTTATCCAATGGGAAAAACACTTATCCATCTTGTTCATTCAAATTTAGAAATGTCAACAATACCTTTTTTTTTCAGCATGTAGATAGAAAGGTTCTTTATCCCTCTGTAAGCTTAAAATATGTTTAAGATAAGGATGAATATTTTACAATTTGTGCTAAAATTTCAAAAATACCGAAAAGTATAAAAAGTATTCTTTACTCGGTTGTAATTTATGACTGGAAAAAGATATAAAAATTTGGAGCTTACAGAGGGATAAAGAACCTTCCTATCTATGTGCTGAAAAAAAAATATTGTTGAAATTTCCAAAGTTGAATGAACAAGAAGGATAGGTAATTTTCCCATAGGATAACAAGGGGTTCCACTATTGTCTTCCCCACCAGATACGTCCCCTTAATGGTTTTATCTTACATTCGACCCCCGTGAGAGAAACGTTTCAGTTTCAGCTATAGACATGAGTTGGCATCACGAAGCGTCTAGAGAAAAGAAAAGCTTTCAATGAAAACTTGCGAACTCTTTTGCCATTGGGAGCTACGTTAACCCTTTATGTCCTGAGTTATGAATTCATGAAAATTTTATCTTCTAAAGCATTTTTCGGGAATTGTTTCAATTACATTAGAAGAATTACATAATCATTTAATAAATTTTAGAAGGATTTTAGAAGGATTGAAGGATTTAGAAGGATTCATTAAATTTAAATTTATAGGGATTTTGTGCTATATTTATAAACCCACACAAATCTTTTATTAAAAAGAATTTCTTAGTATTTTGTAGAATTAGGAAATGTACAAATATAATGTTCTTACAATAGAAATACAGAAATATTTCCGAATTGAATGATGTATCTATCACTCATTCTAAACTGTATTATAACTAATCGATGTATTAAATGAATTTTATAACAAGTTATTTAATGGTACTTATAAGTACCGTCAGTAGATAAAGGGTTAAAGTGAACGCCTTGCTCCACCCCCCCCCCACCCCCCCACACACACACTTTCTCCGAGGGAGTGGAAGAGAATGATCGTGGATGCGGAGAAAAGACCAAGAGAGTCGGAAAAAAGTGCGGTTCGGATGAAAGTGGTGAAAATCGGGAGGAATCCTGGAAAAAGAAGAGCACGTATGAGTTGTGAGGACTTGCAGATAGTGATCGACACTGGAAAATCCCCTCCCGGTAAGAGACCTCCTGTCTCTTGATATGAAAACTAGACCAAACAAGTCACTGAGCCTATAGTACAACTAATTTCCAGAAAACTTTGTCTCCAAAGCGAACTCTAAAGTCTGTGCCAGAATTTTGAACATCCGTTTATAATTTGACGTTGGACCCAGTACTTGAACTTTGTATTCTTTTACCCTAAAATATTAAGGGGTCTCATGACTCTTAAAGCTTTAAAATTTTCGAAACTTTAATTTTTTTAGATGTGAAACTCTTATCTTTTCTGAAGATTTTGATATAATTGTTTCCTTGAAATTCCCATTAGAACAGAAGTTATGGCTTTTAGAATTATACCCGCTCAGTAGCTGAAGTGGAATTTCCCAAACTTTGAAGTCAGTTTTCTCAAAATGACGTTTATGGGCATTACGCGCACGACATCACAAAAACTCCTGGATATTTTTTCATGAAATTTTCAAAACATATGTTTCATGTTAGTCTGTATAACCTGAACATAAAATTTCCTTTTTTTTTTGTTTTGTTTTTTGTTTTGTTTTTGTTTTTTTGTTTTTTTTGTTTTGTTTTTTGTTTTGTTTTGTTTTTTGTTTAGAAATATGTTGTTTTAGGTGATTATACTGTTGAAATTTCCTGAATTTTTCATAAACTAAATACAATTTTGTATTAAAAATATAAAAATTCTTTAAATTCAAATTTATTTAGGTTCAGGGTCATTATTATAATATAAAGTATAAGTAAGCACCAAAATGTTTATTCTAGTTGTAAAATTTATTTTGTAATCCTGCGCGTAATCTGTTATTCGGCTCAGATTTTCGGCTCATCAAATGTCTGACAATTTAGAGCTCCCTGTAAATGCTAATTCTGCATCTTGCAATGTTTTAAATACATGAAATGAAAAACCATACTTATATACTTAATCCCAATTAAAATTGTGCCTTAAAATCAAATAAATTTTAAGATATTAAATGTTGAAAATGGTCTTTTTTTTTTCTTTTTCTCCAATTATAAGAGTCCTGAGACCCCTTAACCCAGAATAAAAATTTTGGTTATTATATAAAATTTAGGATTTCTTAATTCCTTAACTACCAAATTTTTTGAATTCGGACGTGAAATCCTCACAGTACATTTCGAAACTCAATGCATCGGAAAGTGGGTACGAACATTAGAAATCACCCAATAGAAAGAAAGAAAAGATGTGAATAATTGAAGTACACATAAAAAAACACAACTTTTTCAAGAATTTGTTATCAAATTTATAATACATTTTACTTTTTCTCAATTTTTTTCCATGAGTAAATTATGTGTTAGACAGAAGAAATTGTTTAACTTTTACATGATATGACAGCGCAGTTCTGCATTTGTTTTAACCATTAAACTATTTTCTTTAACAATGTAATCCTTATAAGATTGAAATTTAGAAATTCCTATTATAGTAATTTTTTTTAAAGTCGATGTAACTATAAGAGTTTTTGGAAAATATGAGATGATATTGTCCATTTTCTCATATTCGATGTCTTTTTGAATGCACCAACGCATAGAAGAAAGCGAATAATTTAAATGTGTTCATTTTTTAAGCATTTTAAAAATAAACTTCGATATCATAAAAAACTTCGCAGAAAAAAAATGAGTTGCGGCGGTTGGCCATTTCATTCTTTGGTAAGAGTACTCAGTTTGAAATGTGTCCGCTGTTTCCTGCGAAATAACTTTTGTACGTGGATGTGAATCCTCTTCTGTCTCACTTAAATTTCATAAAGGGCCCAGAGGAATTGTAGTGTTACTTAGAAGTTTGCAAATGTATGCTAATTAGTTTTGCACGTTTTTGCTTGCTATATAAGGTGAATTTGTCACTAGCACAAATAATATATAACTATTGCAAAGAAACTCGTTTATGATAGACATATTTTTAGTGCTATTTTTGAAAGCTGGATTAAGATTAGTGAATTTAGTGGATTGTTTTTGTTAGAAATAGTAATCTCTTTAGAAATAGATAAAACTTATCATATATCAAGTTAATTGCTTTTCAAAAACACTTAATGCCTGCAATAAGTAAAACTGTTTACATAATCCATCCATCCTGTTACGAAATTAGAACATTACTTCCTGTTTCATCTTTTGAACTGCCAATCAAATTTTATAAACACTTGCATAATAGAGCTGCAGTATTGATATTATAAAAAACTATATCAATAATTTAGTGACTTTAAATGAAAATGAGTGTTTTATTAATGTACATAACCTTGAATTTATTTATGTAATTAATGAAGTCTAAATAATGTATTATTAAATAATGTATAATGTCTAAATAATGTATTATTAAATAATGTATAATGTCTAAATAATGTATTATTAAATAATGTATAATGTCTAAATAATGTATTAATAATCTTTCAGTATCTGTAATTGTTTTAACCGAGAAAGGAGCAAAAAATGAATGCTCCAATGTATCTTTAGATATATAAAAATTCAGTTTACAACCATAAGTGCTGCAAAATTCCTGGGATACAAATACTAAGAAAAATACACATGTTTTAATAAGCAAATTGATGGATTTATAACCATCTCAGGTATCATTAACTTATTTCAAAACAGGAAACCATTCAAGAATACAAACATTTGAACACGTAAATAAATACATTAACCTTCCGTCTAACAGACGGGTCCATTGGACCCGACAGCAATATTTAATGTAAATTTTTCTCATGAAAAATAGCATTCAAAGTTTCGCGATTACATGACTTTTCCTGCAATTGTCTCCTCTATGTATATGCAATTGCGATTAAAATTTTGTTCGAAATTTTTTACCTATTTTTAATTTGTTTCATTGTTTACCACGCGGGTCCATTGGACCCAACATTAAAACAAACGTAATATACTGTTGCTTTCTTTTTCTAGGGTTGCCATAAATCATGAGGAGGAACAGGGTTACCATAATTGGCTGTTTATCGCCCATTTGGTGATGGATTTTTAGCGCCAATCTCGCCAAATTTGGCGACTTTATAATGAAGTTTTGAGAACATTCTAGACTGATCTAGTAAACTTCGTGCTCTATATATAAAAGGTTACTTCTGGTTCAGAGAGTCATTTATCAACAGACACAGTTAGTGAGCGAATGGTGTCTATTGATGTTTTTGAGTCTTTTCATTGAAAATAGGACTTGATATTTGAAGACAAGTAATAAGTGTAGTTTGTACGTGCTTTTTTATTTTACAAATATTCATCATTTTCTTATTTCCTAACTTATTTTTTGTTAAAAACTGAATTGAAGATGAACAGAAAAAAAGTATTGACTCAAGAGGAAATTCAAAAAATTATGGAAAATCCGGACGATATAGAATTCGACACCGATGATGAAAATCTGTCGTCTGATGAAGGTGAAGTAGATTATGTTGAAATACATAATGAAATTTCTGATTCCTACTCAGAATCTGATAATGATTCCAATGAAGTAAATGTAGCAACCACAAGTACTTCAAATTCTACTTTTGTTTCCAAAAATAATTCACAGATCTGGTATAAGAATGAAGTTGCCAGACCACAAGGAAGACGTACTGAAATCAATATTTTACGTGAAAAATCTGGACCTTCAAGATTTGCAAATCGTGAAGTGGATTCCATATCATCCTCATTTCTTATCTATTTCCGAAAAAGACTTTTGGAAATTATAGTAAAATGGACAAACGCGGAAGGCAATAGAGTATTCGATAAAGAGTGGAAACCTATAGATATTATAGAACTTAAAAAATTCATCGGACTTTTATTACTTATTGGAGTATATAAATCGAAAAATGAAACAGTAAGCGAACTTTGGAGCATAAAAAATGGAAGACAAATATTTCGGGACATTATGAGTCGCAATAGATTCACAAGTATATTACGTGTCATAAGATTTGATGATGCTGCTGAGAGGCGTAAAAGAAGATCAACTGATAAATTAGAGCCAATAAGAGAATGCTTTGAATTGTGGAATAGCTATTTACAAGACCCTTATATTCCTAATTGGTCTATGACTGTCGATGAGCAATTAGTTTCTTTTCGTGGAAAATGTCCTTTCCGTCAGTATATGCCATCTAAACCTGGAAAGTATGGATTGAAGTTCTGGGTTATTTGTGACAGCGTAACATCGTATGCTTGGAAACTGGAACTATATACAGGCAAAAATGAAGTAAGAGAATCTCATCAGGGAGAAAATGTAGTTAAAAGATTGACGAAGGAATTTGAAAATTCTGGTCGTAATATTACATGTGATAACTTTTTTACGTCATATGCATTAGCAACACATCTTACTTCAAAAAAATTATCTCTTATTGGAACAATTCGAAAAAATAAACCTGAATTACCCGCTGTGTTCACAAATCCAAAACATCGTTCTGTATATTCTACTTTATTTGGGTTTCAAGAGAAGGCGACCATCATCTCTTACTGTCCCAGAAAAGGTAGAATTGTTACTTTGCTAAGCACAATGCATAACACTTATGATATTGACAACAGCTTAGAAAAAAAGCCACAAATAATCCTAGATTATAATAAAACCAAAGGCGGAGTAGATACGATGGACAAAATGGTAAGGGCATATAGTGTGAAACGCATGACACGTCGGTGGCCTTTGATTGTATTTTATAATATGATCGATATAAGTGCGATGAATGCATACATAATATGGTTGTCACTGAATGCTGAATGTGATCCGAAAATGAAAAAAAGGCGGAATTTCATTATTCAACTTGCAGAAGAATTAGTAGGTGAAGGAGGTATCGCCGTCTCAACATCTACTTCAGAACAACTTTACGCAAATAGTTTTCAACCGCCACGAAAAAAATCAAGATGTCATATTTGTCCCTCTAAAAAAGATCGAAAAACACGAACATTATGCAAGAAGTGTACGAAAAATGTTTGCGGAGAACATTCCGTCGTTATTTGTACTTCATGTACAGAATAATTTTATTATGATGAAAAACGTTTTGTAGTCATTATAATATACTATATATATTACTTTCTTACTGTATGTGTTACTTTCTTACACTATTACTATATATATCACTTTTATATATTGTATAAGGTGCATTAATAACAAATATATTCATTGTAGATAAATGGGTGTTTTGTATATTTTGAAATCCTATATATTTTACATATGGGTCCAATGGACCCGAATGGTAGTTCTTGCATATACTTTTTTTTGGTAGTCTGAAGGTTAAGTAATAATAAATCATTGTGTAATAAACAAACTTTTCTATTTTAGCTAAATTATCCTACTCAAGATAAACAATTACATTAATAAATAAAATATGATTATAGATCATCCCACGCACGAAGCAAGAGTCTGACGACATCATCGAAAGGAACTTATAAACATTTCATATTATTTTGTTAGTTGGTTGTTAGTTTCTCTAAGTATAACGTGTAAAATTAATATAAGAAAAAGCTGCAATATGAAGCAGCAACATTTGTATTTTTTAAGATAGAATATAGTTTTAAAATGTTACTCAACAAACACGGAGAACTTGTCAGTTTCATTTCTTTCAGTGTTCATAAAATTAATTAGAAAAAAAATATTTTCTCTACAGCTAAAAAAGGATACGTCTTGATGGATTTACACTCGTACGAAGCTGTATAATGAGGATTGCTGATGAAGAAAGATAAAGGTAAGAAATTACCTGTATTATTATTATATTTAAATGTATTTTCATGGCCAGAATCAGAATAATATTTATTTATTTATCTAAGTATTAGCGCGCGTAACTTACTGTACAGAGCAGAGGCGGCTTTTTTGCCAACACAAATTTACAAGCTCTTTACAGATGAAACCACTATGGATAATTCACATAATTAATGGATTAATCTAAGTTTACCTGGATAAGCAGAAAATTGCCGTGGACGATCCTGAAGTCGAAGGTAAGCTGATCTCCCTTACCTTTATTATATGATTTAAATGTGATTATTTTTTATATCACATTAGTCTCCGTTCAAGTAATCATCTAACAGTTTTTGTATTCCGAACAGTTTTTGTTTCCAGCATTCAGACGTCTGTGAACATAGATTTAGCTTTTAACCCTTTCGAGGGCGATGTCCTTAAAAAAAGACATCTAATTTTAATTCCAAAACTGACAAACGGCACCATGAATATTTAATTAAAAATTTCCTTTTATAATGTACGTGAAAATAAGCAAGTTCGTATTTTCTAATAACTTCGTTTATAAATTCTAGTGTTAGTCCTTTATTTCATCAGTTTATAAACATAATTACTCCACGCCGGAAAGGGTTAAACTGTTGAAGATGTGAAGCGTAGGAGAAAGTCTTCTTTTAAAGCTAGCCAAGTTGAACATTCAAGTTTTGTTATTATAGAAAGTCTTTTTGTTCTTTTTCGCTATTCGAATTCTCGTAAGGTGAAATATTTTCGTCCGCATCTGCACTTTGAGCTATTAAAATTTGACCCAGCATGCTACATTTTTAAAGTATTTTTAAAATATAGAAAATATTCCGTAAATAAAGAAAATATGTGTATTTAATATAATTAATAAAATATTATACTATTTGTCTGTTTCTAATAAAAATCTATTAAGAAATTCTTTGATTTACAAAAAAAGTCATGCAGAAAAGTTAATTCAAACATATGAAATATAGTATCATATAAAATGTCCCGTTCTAACTATAGTTGAGGATGTATACCTATAACTCAAAACAAATCTTTCATTATTTGGAAGGATAACTCCCAAACCCTCCCAAACAATGAAATATTTGTTTACATTGGTGAAACTATGCAAAGATTTTCACAAACGTTAAAGGAACTCCAAAGAGATATTTCGCAATGGAAACAGAATACAGCTCTTGCAAGATTTTATTACTCAAATGAAGGTAGCAAAGAAGACTTCGACGAGGCTAGGATTATAATACCATGTAAAAATCCATATGTTATTAAAATTTTAGAGTCCCTAACAAGTATTAAGCTTAGGCGATATGCCAGTAACGATAATTTATCATTTAACATTCATAAAATCTGGCATAATTTGTTATAACCAATTAATACAGTCTGTTCATTTTGTCTTCCACACACCCCCCCCCCTCCTTTTTTTAGCTGCTGTGGTTTGCTCCAATAGGTAACCATGGGAACTTGGTGACGTTTGCGTACTCTCCGTTCAGGCATTCTTCTTTGCTCTGAGACATTTATGTCCGTTTTGAACTTTTAGACTTGTGTGACATCATTTTATCCTGATGAAGATGGCAGAAGCTATTCGAAACTTAGATTTTTAATGTGTTTGTGAAATAACTGTATTGTTGTATGTACCATTTAGCATGTTGTATTTGATTTGAATACAAATTGTTTTAAGTATATTTTATGTTACAATTGTCCAGTATATAATTAAGATGTAAGCATTACATGAACGTTTGGCTTTTAAAAGAGAATAATTTGATGCGAAGATTCGGAAAATAAACAATCAGATTCTTCGTAAATTAGTAGATTTCTGAGATTTGTGGAAACATACCTAAAATAAAAGAAACATTTTGCGGTCCGAAATTTTTGAAAACGTTATGAATTAGTTTTTACAGTGTTACCAAGTGGCCATCTTACAATATTTTATCCACAAAACGCTGGAAAAATTGTTTGTAAACATGGAAATAGGTAATATTATCAAAGCTTTTACACATATGTTTAAACAAGGATTGAAACTCATTTTTTTTAAACATTTGTCAAATTTCTTAACAGTTTTCTTCTAGCATGTTAAATAAATTTTCCTTTCTAATCGTTATAAAAATCAATAACAAAAGTAAATTTTATGAAAAGTCAAATATAACTATATAACTACATCACTATGTTCTATTTTTAATATCTCTGTGAAAATCTTTTAAAGAAAAAAATAGAAAGAGTAACTGAGAATACAATAATTGGCTGGTTATGTACTCTAAAGATATTTTTTACGAGTTTAAAATGAGTAATTTTAAGTAATTTATACAACTTTTTTCTAGAACTTCCTCTAAAACAATAAAAGCGTCTTCTTTTTTTGAACTAGTTTTTTTTCTAACTGTCAAAAGTTATTGAAAGATATGAGATGGAATGTAAGGAACCTTTTTAAGGTAAAGTAGAAAGTAAACTGAGGATTGTTTAATATTTCCGCCCATGTGTCTCTTTTTTCTTTGTAGATAAAATCGAAACGTGCCTTCTTTTATTAAATACAAAATTTATCTTGAGTAAAACAGGATAAAGATGTTATGACTCAAAAAATATTATAGCCTTTGAAAAAAGAATTTCAAATGTGATTTAAAAATATGATGCATGTTATTATGATAAAGAATTACATATTTGTAAATTAAATTCATTCTAAATTATGTACTCTTTTATTCCAAATTAACGATCCCATTTCATTACTAAAAGGCTATAAATTACTCTTTGGCTAAATCTAAACATCAATATAAATTATTAACGATTTTCTCATTATATTATTTCATAACAATAATAATAATAAATAAAAGAAATTATTCAATTTATAATCTAACGGTATTTCTGTTATTATAGTAATATAAATTTTAAAATAAACATTCATATCCCTATAACTCATCGTAAGTGAATTAAAATTCATTTTTAGGTGCGTTCGTAATTATATAAATACGTAGCACCTATAGTCGTCGTTCAGTCCGTCCGTCCGTCTGTCCGTCCGTCTGTCCGTCCGTCCGTCTGTCCGCATGTAACAGAGCAAAAACTACCCAACCGAATAGTCTGAAATTTCAAATATATGATTGTTGCAAAATTTTGTCGAGCCATTTCAAATTTTATGAAAATCGGATGTATAGTTTAATTACAGGGACAGTCAAAAGTTTTTCTTTACATTACGGCCAATGGGAAAAATTATTGGAAGTGGATTTTAATGATATTAGAGCCTTCCGAATGATCTGAAATTTTAAAGATATAATTGTTGCAAAATTTTGTCGAGCCCTTTCAAATTTTAGGAAAATCGGATGTATAGTTTAATTACAGGGACAGTCAAAAGTTTTTCTTTACATTATGGCCAATGGGAAAAATTATTGCAAGAGCATTTTAATGATATTACAGCCTTCCGAATGGTCTGAAATTTTAAAGATATAATTGTTGCAAAATTTTGTTGAGCTATTTCAAATTTTAGGAAAATCGGATGTATAGTTTAATTACAGGGACAGTCAAAAGTGTTCCGAAAAAATTATTGGAAGTGCATTTTAATGATGTATCAGACTATGCACTTTATGAAGTGCAAAAAATTATACATTCAGTACAATATGGGGTTCAAAAAATAATTTTAAAACTAGTTATAGTACGAACGCACCTCATTTGCCACGTTTGACGAGCAATTTCCAACTTAAATGTATATATAAATATTTTACAGACATACATACAATAAATACAATAAACCCAACTGGAGTGAAAAATTAGCCAGAGCCAGGAATCGAACCCGGGACCACAGTATACAAGACTGCTGCTCTAACCACTGAGCTACTCCGGCCGATGCCTGAGTCTGCAATTTCTCACTAATAAACCAAGTTGGGGAAGTCACCAGCCATCTATACGATAGCCTTGGATGACCGGACAACGATGAATAGATTTTTACTATTACATCGATCTACGAATTATAATAACAAACACACATACTACAATATATATTAAAACACACATTCACATATAAATAACGCCTGAATTCAACAGTTAAATGTATATATAAATATTTTACAGACATACATACAATAAATACAATAAACCCAACTGGAGTGAAAAATTAGCCAGAGCCAGGAATCGAACCCGGGACCACAGTATACAAGACTGCTGCTCTAACCACTGAGCTACTCCGGCCGATGCCTGAGTCTGCAATTTCTCACTAATAAACCAAGTTGGGGAAGTCACCAGCCATCTATACGATAGCCTTGGATGACCGGACAACGATGAATAGATTTTTACTATTACATCGATCTACGAATTATAATAACAAACACACATACTACAATATATATTAAAACACACATTCACATATAAATAACGCCTGAATTCAACAGTTAAATGTATATATAAATATTTTACAGACATACATACAATAAATACAATAAACCCAACTGGAGTGAAAAATTAGCCAGAGCCAGGAATCGAACCCGGGACCACAGTATACAAGACTGCTGCTCTAACCACTGAGCTACTCCGGCCGATGCCTGAGTCTGCAATTTCTCACTAATAAACCAAGTTGGGGAAGTCACCAGCCATCTATACGATAGCCTTGGATGACCGGACAACGATGAATAGATTTTTACTATTACATCGATCTACGAATTATAATAACAAACACACATACTACAATATATATTAAAACACACATTCACATATAAATAACGCCTGAATTCAACAGTTAAATGTATATATAAATATTTTACAGACATACATACAATAAATACAATAAACCCAACTGGAGTGAAAAATTAGCCAGAGCCAGGAATCGAACCCGGGACCACAGTATACAAGACTGCTGCTCTAACCACTGAGCTACTCCGGCCGATGCCTGAGTCTGCAATTTCTCACTAATAAACCAAGTTGGGGAAGTCACCAGCCATCTATACGATAGCCTTGGATGACCGGACAACGATGAATAGATTTTTACTATTACATCGATCTACGAATTATAATAACAAACACACATACTACAATATATATTAAAACACACATTCACATATAAATAACGCCTGAATTCAACAGTTAAATGTATATATAAATATTTTACAGACATACATACAATAAATACAATAAACCCAACTGGAGTGAAAAATTAGCCAGAGCCAGGAATCGAACCCGGGACCACAGTATACAAGACTGCTGCTCTAACCACTGAGCTACTCCGGCCGATGCCTGAGTCTGCAATTTCTCACTAATAAACCAAGTTGGGGAAGTCACCAGCCATCTATACGATAGCCTTGGATGACCGGACAACGATGAATAGATTTTTACTATTACATCGATCTACGAATTATAATAACAAACACACATACTACAATATATATTAAAACACACATTCACATATAAATAACGCCTGAATTCAACAGTTAAATGTATATATAAATATTTTACAGACATACATACAATAAATACAATAAACCCAACTGGAGTGAAAAATTAGCCAGAGCCAGGAATCGAACCCGGGACCACAGTATACAAGACTGCTGCTCTAACCACTGAGCTACTCCGGCCGATGCCTGAGTCTGCAATTTCTCACTAATAAACCAAGTTGGGGAAGTCACCAGCCATCTATACGATAGCCTTGGATGACCGGACAACGATGAATAGATTTTTACTATTACATCGATCTACGAATTATAATAACAAACACACATACTACAATATATATTAAAACACACATTCACATATAAATAACGCCTGAATTCAACAGTTAAATGTATATATAAATATTTTACAGACATACATACAATAAATACAATAAACCCAACTGGAGTGAAAAATTAGCCAGAGCCAGGAATCGAACCCGGGACCACAGTATACAAGACTGCTGCTCTAACCACTGAGCTACTCCGGCCGATGCCTGAGTCTGCAATTTCTCACTAATAAACCAAGTTGGGGAAGTCACCAGCCATCTATACGATAGCCTTGGATGACCGGACAACGATGAATAGATTTTTACTATTACATCGATCTACGAATTATAATAACAAACACACATACTACAATATATATTAAAACACACATTCACATATAAATAACGCCTGAATTCAACAGTTAAATGTATATATAAATATTTTACAGACATACATACAATAAATACAATAAACCCAACTGGAGTGAAAAATTAGCCAGAGCCAGGAATCGAACCCGGGACCACAGTATACAAGACTGCTGCTCTAACCACTGAGCTACTCCGGCCGATGCCTGAGTCTGCAATTTCTCACTAATAAACCAAGTTGGGGAAGTCACCAGCCATCTATACGATAGCCTTGGATGACCGGACAACGATGAATAGATTTTTACTATTACATCGATCTACGAATTATAATAACAAACACACATACTACAATATATATTAAAACACACATTCACATATAAATAACGCCTGAATTCAACAGTTAAATGTATATATAAATATTTTACAGACATACATACAATAAATACAATAAACCCAACTGGAGTGAAAAATTAGCCAGAGCCAGGAATCGAACCCGGGACCACAGTATACAAGACTGCTGCTCTAACCACTGAGCTACTCCGGCCGATGCCTGAGTCTGCAATTTCTCACTAATAAACCAAGTTGGGGAAGTCACCAGCCATCTATACGATAGCCTTGGATGACCGGACAACGATGAATAGATTTTTACTATTACATCGATCTACGAATTATAATAACAAACACACATACTACAATATATATTAAAACACACATTCACATATAAATAACGCCTGAATTCAACAGTTAAATGTATATATAAATATTTTACAGACATACATACAATAAATACAATAAACCCAACTGGAGTGAAAAATTAGCCAGAGCCAGGAATCGAACCCGGGACCACAGTATACAAGACTGCTGCTCTAACCACTGAGCTACTCCGGCCGATGCCTGAGTCTGCAATTTCTCACTAATAAACCAAGTTGGGGAAGTCACCAGCCATCTATACGATAGCCTTGGATGACCGGACAACGATGAATAGATTTTTACTATTACATCGATCTACGAATTATAATAACAAACACACATACTACAATATATATTAAAACACACATTCACATATAAATAACGCCTGAATTCAACAGTTAAATGTATATATAAATATTTTACAGACATACATACAATAAATACAATAAACCCAACTGGAGTGAAAAATTAGCCAGAGCCAGGAATCGAACCCGGGACCACAGTATACAAGACTGCTGCTCTAACCACTGAGCTACTCCGGCCGATGCCTGAGTCTGCAATTTCTCACTAATAAACCAAGTTGGGGAAGTCACCAGCCATCTATACGATAGCCTTGGATGACCGGACAACGATGAATAGATTTTTACTATTACATCGATCTACGAATTATAATAACAAACACACATACTACAATATATATTAAAACACACATTCACATATAAATAACGCCTGAATTCAACAGTTAAATGTATATATAAATATTTTACAGACATACATACAATAAATACAATAAACCCAACTGGAGTGAAAAATTAGCCAGAGCCAGGAATCGAACCCGGGACCACAGTATACAAGACTGCTGCTCTAACCACTGAGCTACTCCGGCCGATGCCTGAGTCTGCAATTTCTCACTAATAAACCAAGTTGGGGAAGTCACCAGCCATCTATACGATAGCCTTGGATGACCGGACAACGATGAATAGATTTTTACTATTACATCGATCTACGAATTATAATAACAAACACACATACTACAATATATATTAAAACACACATTCACATATAAATAACGCCTGAATTCAACAGTTAAATGTATATATAAATATTTTACAGACATACATACAATAAATACAATAAACCCAACTGGAGTGAAAAATTAGCCAGAGCCAGGAATCGAACCCGGGACCACAGTATACAAGACTGCTGCTCTAACCACTGAGCTACTCCGGCCGATGCCTGAGTCTGCAATTTCTCACTAATAAACCAAGTTGGGGAAGTCACCAGCCATCTATACGATAGCCTTGGATGACCGGACAACGATGAATAGATTTTTACTATTACATCGATCTACGAATTATAATAACAAACACACATACTACAATATACAGTCCCTCAAATATGTAGCTGAATCAGCTGCCAATTTCAAAATCCTTCCATTTACAAATTTTGAAAGCAAAGTTAAATATTAAAGATTTCTTTACGTTATGTAAATATTAAAGATTTCTTTATGTTATGTAAATATTAAAGATTTCTTTATGTTATGTAAATATTAAAGATTTCTTTACGTTAGGTAAATGTTAAAGATTTCTTTACGTTATGTAAATGTTAAAGATTTCTTTACGTTATGTAAATGTTAAAGATTTCTTTACGTTAGGTAAATGTTAAAGATTTCTTTACGTTAGGTAAATGTTAAAGATTTCTTTACGTTAGGTAAATGTTAAAGATTTCTTTACGTTAGGTAAATGTTAAAGATTTCTTTACGTTAGGTAAATGTTAAAGATTTCTTTACGTTAGGTAAATGTTAAAGATTGAGGTAATGGCTTTTTCGGCGGCTCAGTTTTGATATTTAAATTAATTTCTAGTGGATAGCAACAATTTAAAAAAAAAATATTATACTTATTAGAAGTGTAAAAAATACAACGCACCAAAAATTTTAAATTTTAAGCATACCGGTTTCGGTAGCATACCTTCCTCAGTGCTAAGGATGGCGGAAATTTGCTCACATATATAGGAAATATGGGGATTCAAGTTAAAGGTTATATTTATTATATATTTATTATATTTTCTTTTTTTTAAAAAAACTCATTTGATTATAGATTATTTGATCATAGATTGCGTTAGTTGAAACGAGATTCTCTGGTAATAATGTAAAATAAAGTAAGTTAGACGGGGGTGCGCTATAACTAGTTTTATACCCCCTCATATTGAACTGAATGTATATTATTTTGCACACTCATCCTTAAAATGCACTCCTTTTTTTTAAAAAAAGGAGTGCATTTATATATTTTTTTCGTACAAGGAAGATATGAATGACCTCCGTGGGTTTATGAATTTTTTTCCGCATTCATAAATAACTTTCTTGTACGAAAAAAAATTATAAATCTTTTTTGAAAAAAGGATTATAATATTTTTTTTCGTACAAGGAAGTTATGAATGACCTCCGTGGGTTTATGAATTTTTTCCGCATTCATAAATACCTTCCTTGTACGAAAAAAAATATTATAATCTTTTTTGAAAAAAGATTATAATATTTTTTTCGTACAAGGAAGTTATGAATGTCCTCCGTGGGTTTATGAATTTTTTTTCCGCATTCATAAATAACTATGATTGAACGTGATGGAAAATAAATTAAAGTTATTTATTAAAGCGCGATTCCTGTTTCGTATGTAGGTTTGTATAAGAAAGTTGTGAATAATAAATTAAAGAATTAAAAAAAAGATTATTATGAATTAAAATTACTTATAAAAAAAGTGATTTTTTATTTCTGAACATTATTTACAAAAATAAATATTTTGGTTGGAAAATGTTGCATAATCGGCTAGCATAATTTTTTTTTTATTTTTGAACATTATTTACAAAAAATAAATATTTTGGTTGGAAAATGTTGCATAATCGGCTAGCATAATTTTTTTTTATTTTTGAACATTATTTACAAAAAATAAATATTTTGGTTGGAAAATGTTGCATAATCGGCTAGCATAATTTTTTTTTATTTTTGAACATTATTTACAAAAAATAAATATTTTGGTTGGAAAATGTTGCATAATCGGCTAGCATAATTTTTTTTTATTTTTGAACATTATTTACAAAAAATAAATATTTTGGTTGGAAAATGTTGCATAATCGGCTAACCTGATTTTTTATTTCTGAACATTATTTACTATTTATTATCTATCGGTTGACTATATTATGTTATCTGTTCCAATTTAAATTGAATCAAAAATAACTATTTTGAGATTTTTAGTTGTTTTTTGTACACCCAAGGGTTAACTTTTTTGAATCAAGAAGCTATGAAATCTTATGAGGGATCTTACCATTTATAGTATTTTTTTTCCATTTAAATTCTTAAAATGCATTTAAAAGTAAATGTATATTTTGGATTTCTAATTTGTGTCTGTACGCGCAAGGATTAACTGATTTGAAAGCGAATGCTATGAAATGTTTATAGAGGTGCCTAAGGTCTTCAAATATATTCTTTTTTTTACTGGCGCATATTTAAACTTTTTTGAAAATGAACGTATAGTTTTGAGATGATTTTGGGTTGTTTTCTGTACGTCCAAGGGTTAAGTCTTTTGAATCAGGTGGTCATGAAATATTTTGAGGGATATTAAATTTTGCCATTTTTAGTATTTTTTAAAAAATTAAATTCTAAAAAGGGTTTTAAAGTAATTGTAAACTTTAGATTACTAGTTTGTGTCCAAAGGGTTAACTGATTTGAAACTGGATGTTATGAGATGTTTATAGAGGTGCTTAATCTCTTCATATATATATATATATATATATTTACTAGTAAGTATTTTTTCCCATGAGATCAAAATTGATTAAAAAAAAAAAAAAAAAAAAAAAAAAAATTTATTTTTTTTTTTTTTTTTTTTTTTTTTTTTTTTTTTTGTACTATATCCAAGTATATAACATCTTATTATCTCAATACAATCAAATTTTAAAAAAAATATTGGAAAGTGTTTCATAATCCATCCACAAGTTTTTTTTTTTTTTTTTTTTTTTTTTTTTTTTTTTTTATACTATATCCAAGTATATAACATCTTATTATCTGAATACAATCAAATTTTACAAAAAATATTGGAAAGTGTTTCATAATCCATCCACAAGTTTTGTTTTTTTTTCCTTCTTAAAAGTTTTTTATACTATATACTTGGATATAACATCTTATTATCTCAATACAATCAAATTTTACAAAAAATATTGGAAAGTGTTTCATAATCCATACACAAGTTTTGTTTTTTTTTTCCTTCTTAAAAGTTTTTTATACTATATCCAAGTATATAACATCTTATTATCTCAATACAATCAAATTTTACAAAAAATATTGGAAAGTGTTTCATAATCCATCCACAAGTTTTGTTTTTTTTTCCTTCTTAAAACTTTTTTATACTATATCCAAGTATATAACATCTTATTATCTCAATACAATCAAATTTTACAAAAAATATTGGAAAGTGTTTCATAATCCATCCACAAGTTTTTTTTTTTTTTTTTTTTTTTTTTTTTTTTTTTTTTTTTTTTTTTCTTAAAACTTTTTTATACTATATCCAAGTATATAACATCTTATTATCTCAATACAATCAAATTTTACAAAAAATATTGGAAAGTGTTTCATAATCCATCCACAAGTTTTGTTTTTTTTCCCTTCTTAAAACTTTTTAATACTATATCCAAGTATATAACATCTTATTATCTCAATACAATCAAATTTTAAAAAAAATATTGGAAAGTGTTTCATAATCGATCCACAAGTTTTGTTTTTTTCCCTTCTTAAAACTTTTTTATACTATATCCAAGTATATAACATCTTATTATCTCAATACAATCAAATTTTACAAAAAATATTGGAAAGTGTTTCATAATCCATTACATCTCTGCATTTGTGTTCAAATTTTGTAACAAGTACTGATAAAATGTACTGATCTTGTATTAAGTATTTTAGCCTGAAAATTAAAATGGTTTGGACATGTAAAATAAAAGTTTTAATCTATATCTTGTAATATATATTAATTATTTTAACCTGAA
This sequence comes from Maratus speciosus, assembly GCA_963932465.1. Lineage (NCBI taxonomy): Eukaryota > Metazoa > Arthropoda > Arachnida > Araneae > Salticidae > Maratus > Maratus speciosus. Next base: position 507,296,938 of record OZ010786.1, on the reverse strand, counting down.
AATTAAAATGGTTTGGACATGTAAAATAAAAGTTTTATAAACATTGATTTATAAATATACATGTATATAAAAAAAAATGAAGTAACGGTACCTGATACACATCTTGCATCGTGAAAAGAAAATGAACTTGCAAAGCTATATAAACTGCAGAAATAGGATTTCTTCAGTTTATATAGCTTTGCATGAGACTTTATTAATGCGGAAGTTATAATGACCTTTTTCGGATAAATGACTCCCGCATAAAAACCACTTACCCAAACATAATTTCTGAGTTTATTCAACTATGAATGATAGTGGCTAATCTTTTATCTATTGAAAATAATCTCTGAGTTTATTCAACGGTGAATGATAGTGGCTAATCTTTTATGTATTGAAAATAATCTCTGAGTTTATTCAACTGTTAATGATAGTGGCTAATCTTTTATCTATTGAAAATAATTGTTGAACAGATGGATTTAAAAGAAATGTAACACAATGTTTTTCTTTTTAAGAGATTAAGGTTAAAAATCTAAATGCGTTTTTCTTTTAATCGGATTAAAAGGTATTATCTAAATGCACTTTACCTTTTCAGATTAAAAGGTATTATAATAAAATGAATAAGAGATTAAAATAATTAATATATATTATAAGATATAAATAGATATTAAAACTTTTATTTTACATGTTTTAAGTTTTAAATCCAAAACATTATAACTTTCGCATTAATAAAGTCTCGCGCAAAGCTATATAAACTGAAGAAATCCCATTTCTGTTCATTACATGTTTCAGGATGCAAGATGTATATCAGGTACCGTTACTTCATTTTTATATATTTATATACATATATATTTATAAATCAATTTTTATAAAACATTTATTTTACATGTCCAAAACATTTTAATCTGAAAATTAAAATAATTAATATATATTACAAGATATAGATAGATATTAAAATTTTCATTTTACATAATTTAAGTCATTTATCCGAAAAAGGTCATTATAACTTCCGCATTAATAAAGTCTCATGCAAAGCTATATAAACTGAAGAAATCCTATTTCTGCAGTTTATATAGCTTTGCAAGTTCATTTTCTTTTCACGATGCAAGATGTGTATCAGGTACCGTTACTTCATTTTTTTTTATATACATGTATATTTATAAATCAATGTTTATAAAACTTTTATTTTACATGTCCAAACCATTTTAATTTTCAGGTTAAAATAATTAATATATATTACAAGATATAGATTAAAACTTTTATTTTACATGTCCAAACCATTTTAATTTTCAGGCTAAAATACTTAATACAAGATCAGTACATTTTATCAGTACTTGTTACAAAATTTGAACACAAATGCAGAGATGTAATGGATTATGAAACACTTTCCAATATTTTTTTGTAAAATTTGATTGTATTGAGATAATAAGATGTTATATACTTGGATATAGTATAAAAAAGTTTTAAGAAGGGAAAAAAACAAAACTTGTGGATCGATTATGAAACACTTTCCAATATTTTTTTTAAAATTTGATTGTATTGAGATAATAAGATGTTATATACTTGGATATAGTATTAAAAAGTTTTAAGAAGGGAAAAAAAACAAAACTTGTGGATGGATTATGAAACACTTTCCAATATTTTTTGTAAAATTTGATTGTATTGAGATAATAAGATGTTATATACTTGGATATAGTATAAAAAAGTTTTAAGAAAAAAAAAAAAAAAAAAAAAAAAAAAAAAAAAAAAAAAAAAAAAAAAAACTTGTGGATGGATTATGAAACACTTTCCAATATTTTTTGTAAAATTTGATTGTATTGAGATAATAAGATGTTATATACTTGGATATAGTATAAAAAAGTTTTAAGAAGGAAAAAAAAACAAAACTTGTGGATGGATTATGAAACACTTTCCAATATTTTTTGTAAAATTTGATTGTATTGAGATAATAAGATGTTATATACTTGGATATAGTATAAAAAACTTTTAAGAAGGAAAAAAAAAACAAAACTTGTGTATGGATTATGAAACACTTTCCAATATTTTTTGTAAAATTTGATTGTATTGAGATAATAAGATGTTATATCCAAGTATATAGTATAAAAAACTTTTAAGAAGGAAAAAAAAACAAAACTTGTGGATGGATTATGAAACACTTTCCAATATTTTTTGTAAAATTTGATTGTATTCAGATAATAAGATGTTATATACTTGGATATAGTATAAAAAAAAAAAAAAAAAAAAAAAAAAAAAAAAAAACTTGTGGATGGATTATGAAACACTTTCCAATATTTTTTTTAAAATTTGATTGTATTGAGATAATAAGATGTTATATACTTGGATATAGTACAAAAAAAAAAAAAAAAAAAAAAAAAAAAAAAAAAAAAAAAATTTTTTTTTTTTTTTTTTTTTTTTTTTTTTTTTTTTTTTTTTTTTTTTTTTTAATCAATTTTGATCTCATGGGAAAAAATACTTACTAGTAAATATATATATATATATATATATGAAGAGATTAAGCACCTCTATAAACATCTCATAACATCCAGTTTCAAATCAGTTAACCCTTTGGACACAAACTAGTAATCTAAAGTTTACAATTACTTTAAAACCCTTTTTAGAATTTAATTTTTTAAAAAATACTAAAAATGGCAAAATTTAATATCCCTCAAAATATTTCATGACCACCTGATTCAAAAGACTTAACCCTTGGACGTACAGAAAACAACCCAAAATCATCTCAAAACTATACGTTCATTTTCAAAAAAGTTTAAATATGCGCCAGTAAAAAAAAGAATATATTTGAAGACCTTAGGCACCTCTATAAACATTTCATAGCATTCGCTTTCAAATCAGTTAATCCTTGCGCGTACAGACACAAATTAGAAATCCAAAATATACATTTACTTTTAAATGCATTTTAAGAATTTAAATGGAAAAAAAATACTATAAATGGTAAGATCCCTCATAAGATTTCATAGCTTCTTGATTCAAAAAAGTTAACCCTTGGGTGTACAAAAAACAACTAAAAATCTCAAAATAGTTATTTTTGATTCAATTTAAATTGGAACAGATAACATAATATAGTCAACCGATAGATAATAAATAGTAAATAATGTTCAGAAATAAAAAATCAGGTTAGCCGATTATGCAACATTTTCCAACCAAAATATTTATTTTTTGTAAATAATGTTCAAAAATAAAAAAAAATTATGCTAGCCGATTATGCAACATTTTCCAACCAAAATATTTATTTTTTGTAAATAATGTTCAAAAATAAAAAAAAATTATGCTAGCCGATTATGCAACATTTTCCAACCAAAATATTTATTTTTTGTAAATAATGTTCAAAAATAAAAAAAAATTATGCTAGCCGATTATGCAACATTTTCCAACCAAAATATTTATTTTTTGTAAATAATGTTCAAAAATAAAAAAAAAATTATGCTAGCCGATTATGCAACATTTTCCAACCAAAATATTTATTTTTGTAAATAATGTTCAGAAATAAAAAATCACTTTTTTTATAAGTAATTTTAATTCATAATAATCTTTTTTTTAATTCTTTAATTTATTATTCACAACTTTCTTATACAAACCTACATACGAAACAGGAATCGCGCTTTAATAAATAACTTTAATTTATTTTCCATCACGTTCAATCATAGTTATTTATGAATGCGGAAAAAAAATTCATAAACCCACGGAGGACATTCATAACTTCCTTGTACGAAAAAAATATTATAATCTTTTTTCAAAAAAGATTATAATATTTTTTTTCGTACAAGGAAGGTATTTATGAATGCGGAAAAAATTCATAAACCCACGGAGGTCATTCATAACTTCCTTGTACGAAAAAAAATATTATAATCCTTTTTTCAAAAAAGATTTATAATTTTTTTTCGTACAAGAAAGTTATTTATGAATGCGGAAAAAAATTCATAAACCCACGGAGGTCATTCATATCTTCCTTGTACGAAAAAAATATATAAATGCACTCCTTTTTTTAAAAAAAAGGAGTGCATTTTAAGGATGAGTGTGCAAAATAATATACATTCAGTTCAATATGAGGGGGTATAAAACTAGTTATAGCGCACCCCCGTCTAACTTACTTTATTTTACATTATTACCAGAGAATCTCGTTTCAACTAACGCAATCTATGATCAAATAATCTATAATCAAATGAGTTTTTTTAAAAAAAAGAAAATATAATAAATATATAATAAATATAACCTTTAACTTGAATCCCCATATTTCCTATATATGTGAGCAAATTTCCGCCATCCTTAGCACTGAGGAAGGTATGCTACCGAAACCGGTATGCTTAAAATTTAAAATTTTTGGTGCGTTGTATTTTTTACACTTCTAATAAGTATAATATTTTTTTTTTAAATTGTTGCTATCCACTAGAAATTAATTTAAATATCAAAACTGAGCCGCCGAAAAAGCCATTACCTCAATCTTTAACATTTACCTAACGTAAAGAAATCTTTAACATTTACCTAACGTAAAGAAATCTTTAACATTTACCTAACGTAAAGAAATCTTTAACATTTACCTAACGTAAAGAAATCTTTAACATTTACCTAACGTAAAGAAATCTTTAACATTTACCTAACGTAAAGAAATCTTTAACATTTACATAACGTAAAGAAATCTTTAACATTTACATAACGTAAAGAAATCTTTAACATTTACCTAACGTAAAGAAATCTTTAATATTTACATAACATAAAGAAATCTTTAATATTTACATAACATAAAGAAATCTTTAATATTTACATAACGTAAAGAAATCTTTAATATTTAACTTTGCTTTCAAAATTTGTAAATGGAAGGATTTTGAAATTGGCAGCTGATTCAGCTACATATTTGAGGGACTGTACCAATACGTGTCGATACGTGTAAAACATTAGGTTTGACTAGTTTTACACGAGATCAAGTGTTTGTTGATATTAACGGGTCATTAGATTTATTTTTAACCTTGCTTTTGAAATTCGTGGATTCTGAAACTGGCAGCTGATTCAGCTACTTTTTTGAGGGGTTGTAACGTTACGTGTCGATAAGTGTAAAACATTTAGTTTAATCAGTTTTACACGAGATCAAGTGTTTGCTGATAGTAACGGGTCATTAGATTCTATCTTTGATCCTCTAGAATGATTCGTTTTTTGGGCCCACGATTCCGGAAAGCGTTTTTTTTTTGTGAAAAAATTATGAAAATATTTTCAAAACAGATTAGCAAACTTTTTAACAATATACCCACCCTATTTACAAAATGAATCATTTTGGGCCCACGAAAGCGTTTTTGTGAAAATGTTTTAAAGAAAAAATTGAAAAACAGATTAGCAAACTTGTTGCCTTTTAACATTACCCCCACCCTCCTCTAAAATGAATCATTTTGGGCCCACGAAAGCGTTTTTTGTAAAAATATTTTAAAGAAAAAAAATTATGAAAATATTTTTAAAACAGATTAGCAAACTTGTTGCCTTTTAACAATATCCCCACCCTATTTACAAAATGAATCATTTTGGGCCCACGATTTCGGAAAGCGTTTTTGTGAAAACTTTTTAAAGAAAAAAAATTATGAAAATATTTTACATCTATTTGTTTTTAACAATCTTCTCTAAATTGGGCCTCACCCAATTTATAAAATGAATCATTTTGGGCCCACAAAAACGCTTTCGTGAAAATATTTTTAAAACAGATTAGCAAACTTGTTGCCTTTTAATAATATCACCACCCAATTTATAAAATGAATCATTTGGGGCCCACGAAAGCGTTTTTTGTGAAAACTTTTTAAAGAAAATGTTTTAAACATTTAAAACAGATTAGAAAACCTCTATTTGTTTTTAACAATCTTCTCTAAATTGGGCCTCATCCAATTTATAAAATGATTCATTTTAAATTCAAAACTGTATAATAATAATAATCGTTTCAGCCCACCAATCCGTAAAAGCAATGTTATAGCTTTAGAAACTTTTCAACTAACGCAATCTTTAGAAATTATTTAAGATATCAAAACTGTAGAATAATAATAATAGTTTCAACTTACAAATCTGAAAAGCAATGTTATATCGTTAGAAACTTTTCAACTAACGCAATCTTTAGAAATTATTTAAAATATCAAAACTGTATAATAATAATAGTGATAATAATAATATTGATGATAATGATAATAATAATTCCCAGTGAGAGAATTATCTTTCTCGGAAATAAAGAAATCTGAATCAAGATCAGATGAGTCCAGAAAGTTTATTTGCGAGTGAAAACTTTTTAATATTGATTGACATAATCAATATGTTGTTTTTTTAACTCAATGGAACGTCCTCTAAAACTTTGGTTTGAAACATTATTCCTTGTAAAGCACTTTCATTTTTTTTAAAAGTAAACTAAAAACCCACGCCCTTCTAGTTTTAAAATTTTATTCGTGGCCAAGAATAAAATTTTAAAACTAGAAGGGCGTGGGTTTTAGTTTACTTAAAAAATAAACTGCTGTTGTGTAGATTAGCGTGTAAAACTCCCATTATTTGGGTAAAACCTCAACATGTCATTATTTTTTTTAGTTTTATATAATTTTAAAGGTAATAAATTTTTTTTAAGGACTGGCCAGAAAAAGCGCTTCTTTCAGCTGAGCATTTTGTTTAATTGTTTCTGCATTTCGTTCGATTGTTTCTGCATATTGTTTAATTGTTTCTGTATATTGTTTAATTGTTTCTGCATTTTGTTGAATTATTTCTTTTTGAATGGCCATTTCAACTTCTTTCTTTAAGAGAGCTTCATTCAACTGAACATTTTCTACTCTATACTTTTCCATGGCGTGTAAATATCTTTGTTGAAAAGGGCGAGGTATCCAGAATTCATTTCCTACAACATTATAAAATAAATTACCTAAATTCGCTTGCATTCGTCCCCAACTATAAGAATCCTAGGTAGCGAGGGAATCGTCTTTTTCGAAATAAAGTTTACAATCTCGATTCAAATGCAAAAAATACTCTGTACGTTGATGGGTGGGTTTAAATTCTTTGGATATCGGTAGCACGAGATTGAGTTGGATTTCAGGTAAATCTTTCACTGCAAGATGAAAACGGCCATTTATAATTTGTATTGGGGCAAAAGCTAAAATATCAGGTTCTACGTTTCGGTATTCTTGATTAAGCAGGTCGATAATACCTCCATCCCATTGTAAAGCAACGTAAAGTTTAAAGTTTTTCGGGAGAGCCGTAAAGATCCAAAAATGATTCAAGTTTTCTTTTACAATTTTCTGTTCTTTTTCGCTAAAGGTAGCATTACATCGAGATTCTCGTTTGCTCACGTAAGCGATCGTATTGACTAAATGCATAGCCGATTGAATAAGTTTTTTTCGAATACAATTAAAATTTTTATAAGGTCTGTGGGAAATGTTAATTTTCTTCCAAACTTTGTTATGAAATCTACCTTTTGTGGGTGAAACGATAATCATGTGCCGATGTTGCCTGTGAATCGCTTCCTTTTCTTTATCTCCATTACACCAACATGAAAATGGCAATATTTTCGATTGACCTCGATCCGCTTCCATCGCTCGCAAGAAACTTTCAAAAGCAACGGCTTTCACCATGCAATGAAAGAATTCATAATTTTCGTGCAATTCTAAATATTTATGAATGCAAGCTACAGCCAAATTAATTCCTTCGTGTTGAAAAGGGAGCGAAACTGAACCCAATTCCATAGGAAAAACTTGTTCGTAAGCATGTGGTGGTAAATCTGGAATTTTCAAACGACCAAACAAATCCTTTTCTGCACATAAAAGTTCCAAATCATCCATTATAAAATTTTCAACTGGCAAGTGGGATGATGTGAAAGTTTCAGAAGGTTTGGGTATCTTTTTATGGGGAGTTATAAATTGTTTCCAGCAAACGAGCAAATGATTTACATTTTTACATTTAGTAAATCTTTTCCAAGATACTTTACCTTCGCACCAAATGCATTCGAGCGCCGGATCGAGTTTGAGGCAAGATTTACAATGATTTTCAAACTGTTTAGAGGACATGATTTCATTACAACGAGGGCAAGGAAAGGTGATTGAACACCTACCTAATCGTTTATAATAAAGATTAAGTGATGTATCCTTTTTCTTATTAGGCATTGTTGGACCTTCTAAGGAAAAGGGAGATGAAAAGGTCTATATATATGCCATCTTTTTTCTTAAAAAAAATTTAATTTTTTTAAAGATTATTTAAGTAAAAAAATATTTTATTTAAGAAAAATAAAATATTTTAAAAAAATATTTTATTTTTCTTAAATAAAATATTTTTTTACTTAAATAATCTTTAAAAAAATTAAATTTTTTTTAAAATATTTTATTTAAGAAAAATAAAATATTTTTTAAAATATTTAATTTTTCTTAAATAAAATATTTTTTAAAATATTTTATTTAAGAAAAATTAAATATTTTTTAAAATATTTTATTTAAGAAAAATAAAATATTTTTTAAAAAGATTATTTAAGAAAAATAAATATTTTTTAAAGATTATTTAAGAAAAATAAATATTTTTTAAAGATTATTTAAGAAAAATAAAATATTTTTAAAGATTATTTAAGAAAAATAAATATTTTTTAAAGATTATTTAAGAAAAATAAAATATTTTTAAAGATTATTTAAGAAAAATAAAATATTTTAAAAAAATATTATTCAAGAAAAGTAAAATATTTTTAAAAAATATTATTTAAGAAAAGTAAAATATTATTTAAGAAAAATAAAATATTTTTTTAAAAATATTATTTAAGAAAAGTAAAATATTATTTAAGAAAAGTAAAATATTATTTAAGAAAAGTAAAATATTTTTTTAAAAATATTATTTAAGAAAAGTAAAATATTTTTTTAAGATTATTTAAGTAAAATTAACAATTTCTCTTTTTAATTAATCCATTTCTCTGTTCATTGAGGGTCTCTTTTAGGTTTCTGTGTTGCTAATTGTACAATTATTGTAGTTTTTAACATGCATCCCAGACCCATTTAAATGATCCTTTCCTTCGAGAATTCCCTTTAAGTGGGCATTTTCAACTTGTTTTTCTTTAATTATTTCTTTCAATTGAACATTTTCAATTTGTTGTTGTTTTAGTGTTTCATCTTTCATTAAGAGAGCTTCTTTCAGCTGAGCATTTTCAATTTCTTTTTGTTTAATTGATCCTTTAAGAATAGCATTTTCGACTTCTTTCTGTTGGGCTTTTTCAACTTCTTTCTTTAAGAGAGCTTCTCTCTGCAAGAGAGCTTTTATCAACGTGTTATTTTGACTTTCTTTTCGTTCAATTATTTCCTTTTGAGTAGCCAATTCATCTTCTTTCTCTAAGAGAGCTTCTTTCTGTTCATCATTTTCTACTCTATACTTTTCCATAGCGTGCAAGTACCTTTGTTGAAAAGGGCGAGGTATCCAGAATTCATTTCCTACAACATTGTAAAACAAATTACCTAAATTTGCTTGCATTTTCCCCCAAGTATCCATATCTAATGCAGCGAGGGCATCGTCCCTCTCGAAATAAAGTTTCTGGTCTTGATTCAGATGTAAAAAGTGTTCTGTGCGTTGTTGGGTGGGTTTAAATTCTTTAGATACAGGCAGCACGCGATTCAGTTGGATTTCAGGTAAATCTTTCACAGCAATATAAAAACGACCGTCTATGTACTGTATCGGGGCAAAAGCTAAACTATCAGGTTGCAAGTTTCGATATTCTTGATTAATCAGGTTCATAATACCTCCATTCCATTGTAAAACGCCGCAAAGTCGAAAGTTTTTTGGGAGAGCTGTGAAAATCCAAAAATGATTATTTTTCTCTTTTATTCTCCTTTGTTCTTTTTCGTTAAAAGTGCCGTTACATCGAGACTCTCGTTTGCTCAAGTAACCCATCGCGTTCAGTAGATGCATAACCGACTCAATAGGTTTTTTTCGTATAGCATTAAAATTTTTATAAGGTCTTTGAGGAATTTTAATTTTCTTCCAAACCTCGTGATGAAATCGATCTTTTGTGGGTGAAACGATAATCATGTGCCGATGTTGCCTGTGAATCGCTTCCTCTTCTTTACCACCATCACACCAGCATGAAAAAGGCAAAACTTTAGATTGGCCTCGATCCGCTTCCATCGCTCGCATAAAACTATCAAAAGCAACCGCTTTCACCATACAATGAAAAAATTCATAATTTTTTTTGCAAAGTTTTAAATATTTATGAATGCATGCTACAACCAAATTGATTCCTTCATCCTGAAAAGGGAGAGAAACTGGATCCAATTCGATAGGAAAAATATGCTCGTAAGCGAGAGGTGATATATTGGGAATTTTCGAACGACCCAACAGCTCTTTTGCTGGACAAAAAACTTCCAAATCCTCCATTATAAAATTTTCAACAGGCAATGTTTCGGAAGGTTTGTGTGCGTTTTTGTGAGAGGTTAAAAATCTTTTCCAACAAACGAATAAATGATTTACATTTTTACATTTTGTAAATCTTTTCCAAGATACTTTACCTTCGCACCAAATACATTCGAGCGCCGGATCGAGGTTGAAACAAGATTTACAATGATTTTCAAACTGTTTAGAGTTCATGATTTCATTACAGCGAGAGCAAGAAAAGGTGATTGAACATCTATTTCTTCGTGTATAATAAAGATCAAGTGATCTATCCTTATTCTTAGGAGGCATTGTTGTATAATAATGCCTTCTAAGAAAAGATCGATATATATACTATTTTTTTTTTCAAAAAATTTAAAACTTTTTTTGTAAAAGAAAAAAGATTTAAAATTTTTTTGTAAATGAAAATCTTTTTTTCTTTTATAAAAAAAATAGTATGAAAATTGTATTTTTCGAAAAAAAATATTCTTTTAATACTTTTCTTTGTAAAAAATGGATTCAATTACGAGGACTGACCTCAAAAACTATAGTCTAAAACATTTCTCTTTCTATAAAACTTTCATTTTTTTAAGTGAAATAATTTCTCACCATTCTAGTTTGAAACTGTATTCGTTGCAAAAAAAACTTCATTTTTTTGCAACGAATATAGTTTCAAACTAAAATGGTGAGAAATTATTTCACTTAAAAAATTGAAGTGTTTTTGCGTAGAATAGCGTGTCCAATTATTTCGGTAAAACCTTAACATGATTACCTGCCTTTCATTTACGTCATTTTCCAGCTATATGAGGGTCCAACAAAAGGGTACAGGTTCCCTGTCACATATAGATTTTTTATTTTTTTTATTTTTATATAATTTTTTTTCAAAAAAAATTTTCTTTTTTTCATCTCGAGGGGATAAAAATATTTTAATTTCTGAAGACAATTTTTTTTCATTTTTCCAAGAGATTTTTAGATTATTTTTTTATTATTTTTATATAAATATTTTTTGGAAAATTATTTTTTTTTCATCTCGAGGGGGTAAATTTGTTTTCATTTCTGATGTCTTTCATTTACAAGAGATTTTTGGGTGGCTTATTGCAAAAGTTTTCTAAAATTTTTTGAAAAAATAAAAATACATATAAACTATGCTATTGATTGTTGTTGTTTTCTATCAAATTTACCCCCAGTGAATATTTCCTGTTAAATAGTATATATTGGGTTCTATTCAATAAACTCTTTTATAGTGATCCCATGTGTCCTATTCAATAAACCCTTTTATAGTGTTACCTATGAAATGAACCCTTTTATAGCGTTACCTATTCAATGAACCCCGTCATCTATGAAATGAACCCTTTTATAGCGTGCCTATAAAAGGTGCATTATTTATCTAATAAACTCTTTTATAGCGTTATCTATGAAATATACCTTTTATAGCGTTATTTATTAATAAACGCTTTTATAGCATTATATATCTAATAAAACCTTTTGTGACATTATCTATGAAATATACCCTTTTACAGCATTATATATCCAATAAAACCTTTTACAGTAAACATGTTCTATTTAATAAACTCTTTTAATAGCGTTATCTATTAATAAACGCTTTTATAGCGTTATCTATCATTCTTTTATAGCAAACATTATTTATTCAATAAACCCTTTTGCAGTAAACATGTTCTATCCAATAAAGGGTGCATTATATATCTAATAAACCCATTTATAGCAAACATTATTTATTCAATAAACCTTTTTATGGTGAACTTGTTCTATTCAATAAAACCTTTTAAAGCATTATATATTTAATACACCCTTTTATAGCGTTATCTATGACCCTTTTACAGCGAACATGTTCTATCCAATAAGCATTTTTATAGCGTTCATTCTTTTATGGCGTTATCTATAACCCTTTTATAACGTTCCAATAAACCCTTTTATAGAGTTATCTATAACCCTTTTATAGCGTTCTTTATAGTGGAAAGTTCTTTGGCCAAGTAATGACTACAATTAACAAAATGGATTATATTTCATTTATTGGTCTTATAGTGGTTATTTCTTCTATATCGAAACCAGAGTATTGCAAATGGAGATTACATTCGCAATCTCGATTCGAACAATAGCAAGTACATATACAAACGTTTATTTTATCCAAATTTTTAGTCGGATCCATCTTGTCCACTGCATCGTTTAAATCAAATGTAATTTCAAATTCTGCATTACCAGGAGTATCCAATTTATACCAATCGTAATTCAATTCATAAAGGTACGTTTTTTAAAATCGATTAAACATAGTCTCAAATACAATAGGCCGAATTCGGTATCGTAATCGATACAGATTTCAACGGGTTCGAATTTGCCATCCTCCTTTCGTTCAAAGGAACCGATTGCTTCTGCTTCGCATTTGTAATTATCTTTCCAACCACAACCATCAATACACAGCGTACTCAACATTCCTTTCAACTTGATAAAAAAATAGTAAGAAGAAATCTCTGCTACTTTTTTTGTTCATTTGTTCATAATTTCTTCTTCATACTCTTTTTAAAGTAAAAGTTTTTTTTAAATAAAAGTTTTTTTATATAAAACTTTTTTTAAAAATAAAAGTTTTTTTATATAAAAGTTTTTTTTTTAAATAAAAGTAAAAGTCTTTTTTTTAAATAAAAGTAAAAGTCTTTTTTTTTAATAAAAGTAAAAGTCTTTTTTTTAAATAAAAGTAAAAGTCTTTTTTTTTAATAAAAGTAAAAGTCTTTTTTTAAAATAAAAGTAAAAGTCTTTTTTTAAAATAAAAGTAAAAGTCTTTTTTTTTAATAAAAGTAAAAGTCTTTTTTTTAAAATAAAAGTAAAAGTCTTTTTTTAAATAAAAGTAAAAGTCTTTTTTTTAAATAAAAATAAAAGTCTTTTTTTATAAAAGTTTTTTGTCTAAAAAAAGTTTTTGTTTTTCTAAAAAAAGTTTTTGTTTTTCTAAAAAAAGTTTTTGTTTTTCTAAAAAAAAGTTTTTGTTTTTCTAAAAAAAAAGTTTTTTTTTCTAAAAGTGAAAGGTTCATTTGCTAGATCTTCATAAAGCTAGTGAAAAGTTCTTTTGCTAGTCATGCATAAAAATGCAATAAAGAAAAAAGTTTTTTAGATTTCAATTATCGTTGGTGTTACAGTGGTTATTTTTTCTATATCGAAACCAGAGTATTGTAAATGTAGATTACATTCGCAATTTTCCTTCAAACAATAGCAAGTACATATGCAAACATTTATTTTATCCAAATTTTTAGTCGGATCCAACTTGTCGACGGCCTCGTTTAAATCAAATGTAATTACAAATTCAGCCCTATCCAAATTGAAAAAATCGTGTTCCAATTCGTACAGGTACGTTTTTTTAAAATCGATTAAACATATTCTCAAACGCAATAGGCCGAATGCAGTTTCGTGTTCGATACCGATTTCAACGGGTTTAAATTTTCCATCCTCCTTTCGTTCAAAGGATTGGATTATTTCTGCTTCGGATCTATAATTATCTTTCCAACCGTAACCATAAACTATTAAAGTACCCTTCATTCCCATGACTTGATAAAAATAATAGTAAGAAGAAATTTTTAGCTAGTTTTTTGTTTATAATGTCTTTTTCATACTCTTTTTAAAGATTTTTTTATGGCTAAAAAAAAAAAAAAAAAAAAAAAAAAAAAAAAAAAAAAAAAAAATTTTTTTTTTTTTTTTTTTTTTTTTTTTTTTTTTTTTTTTTTTTTTTTTTTTTTTTAACTCTTTAAATAGCGGAGATGAATAGAAAAAGTAAGAAGAACTTTGTAAGAAATCTTTCGTTTTAGTTGGTTATCAAATATCAAAAAAATTTAAAAGATGGCAAACTGTGATGATTTGGATAATAAAAAAACTAATCCAGACGACCTTTGCGTTTGTTGCTATCCTCCAGACTTTAGCCCATATAAACTCGGCAATGATGCTATACCGGATGATACACTTTCTGATATCAGAAGAAGATGTATAAATGACTACAATGTTCAAGAATTAAAGCTTCGTAGATTAAGAAAAAATCTATCGGATGACAATTTATACATACATCACATCGATCCTAGAGTTGAAAATAACAATATTCCAAAAACTATCATCAAAACGGATTCATTCACTGGAAAGCAATTTCAACGCATTGAATATCCTCACAAGTATACAAAATACAAGATTTGTTCAAAATGTGCTGATTTACCAGATCTAACGACTAAAATTAGGGAAATATTTGATATTCCATTGTCATATATAGGTAGACAAGAAATCGAAGTATAAATATAAAAGAACGATTGTATGTTAAAATTATATAACCTCTTTTGTAAATGTTTACTTTTTTTGCAAAATTAAAATTTTTTACTTTTTATATTTAACATGTTAAAAATTTTTGTTGAATACTTTTTTTATACATACATATATATATATATATATATATATATATATATTGTATTTAATATATAAAAAAATAAGTATACCACAAATAAAGTATAAATTTATCAAGTAAACATTCTTTTTTTTCGTATAAAACGTTATATATAAGATAATAAAATTTTTTTCAACCAAAATGTTTTTTAAATTAATATATCCGGATAACAAAGGTACTTGCATTACGGCTTTTTTCGCATGGGGTTACAATATGTATTGGAAAGCTTCCGATATTGTTAAAATGTTTTATTTTACAAGTACAAACAATCCTTTAGAGAAATATTTGCCTAATGAATATGTATTCAGATACGAAAATGATCATGAAAAAGATTACGGTAATGTTACAATTTTTCTAGATTCTGTTCAAGTATTACGATTTATGGATAATATACCTCCACCAAAACATCAAAACTATTCATTTAAACGTTGGTTAAAGAGCGTGATTGATGGAACTCAAACACTTTATTCGAATACGGATCTTTCTGAATTTTCAAATTTTTTAAATTATCCTGGTAATGGTAATACTATTACTATTGAAAGCGACAAATACAATATAACAGATCCTAATTCAACAACTGATACAATTAGAGATTCTTTGATTGAAAAAGATGATCCTTTAAAAGCATTTCCTGATCATGTTTATACGTTACCTGAAATTATTAGTAATATTAGAAAGAGAAACTTGCCTTTTAAAATGCAAAGTATAACATAAGATATTTTAATCTTGAAATAAAAAAAGTTATCTACTAAAACAACAAATTTCTTTTTATATATATATAAAAAAATAATTATAATATAAAAATAATAATGAAATGTGTGAAAGATATGAATTATTAGTAATATTAGAAACAGAAACTTGCCTTTTAAAATGCAAAATATAACATAAGATATTTTAATCTTCACATAAAAAATTATCTACTAAAACAATAAATTTTTTTAAATGTATATATATATATATATATAAATTAATTATAATACAATGAATTTGAAAAATTCATTGAATTATATTTGAATGAATATATGAAACAACATATGAACAATGAATTATAGGAAATTCATTGAAAATTTTAAATTAATATTTTGTAAAGTTGCCTTCCGCTTTAATAACATCATCTAAACGTTTTGGCATTGATCGAACCAAATTTTTAATATATTCTTCATTTGTTATAATCTCTTGATAGGCATCATATACAATATTCCATAAATGTTCACGGGATGTGGGATTTCTATTTCGTGTCATATATTCCATTTTACCCCATAGATTTTCAATCGGATTTAAATCAGGGGAATAAGATGGCCATTCTAATACTGTAATATTATTATTTTCACACCACTGTTTTACAGCTTTCGCAGTATGAATGGGTGATTTATCATGAAGTAAATAAGCCTTATCCGTATCATGTTTTAAATAGACATTTAAAATTTCTCTTATAAAATATTTGTGTTCCAAATGTGAAATTTTTATTAAATGAATATGATTTTTCAATCCAATACAACCCCAGATTGGAATAGAAAATCTCTTTGAAGTTTTATGGTAATTTAAAACGGATTCATGAAATCGTGTAATTTTATCATCATCATCATCATCTGATTTATCCCATCGATTTAATTTAGGTCTCCACACTCTCTGAGATCCATTTCCAAATGATTGAAATACTTTTTCATCCGCAACAAATACATTTTCCCACTTTTCAGGTGTCCAATGCCTATATGTATGAGCAAATTCAAGCCTTTTAGTTTTATGAACTTCAGATAAGAATGGTTTTGTTGAAGGTTTACAATTTTTTAAACCTTTTTCTACCAGTCTATTTCTCACTGTTTGATGAGATATATTCAACTCAAGTTTTCGATTTATATCAGTTGCTGGTAAAAATGGATCTTTAACAGAAAGTGAATAAATTGCATCATCTTGATCAACCGTTGTTTTACGATGTCTACCCGTTTTTGTCTTTGTAGTTAAATCACCTCGCCGATTTATCCAAAGGTTAACGGTTGCCGGTGATATAAAAAGAAGTCGAGCAATTTCTTTTTGAGTATAACCTTCATCGTGTAACTGTAATATTTTTTCTCTTTGAGTAATATCAGTATATTTTGAAGTTGATTTTGTACCAGACATAGAATATGCTTTATTAATGAAAAAAAAAAAAAAAAAAAAAAAAAAAAAAAAAAAAAAAAAAAAAATTTTTTTTTTTAAGTAAAAGATATTTTTTGGAAAAATATCACTTTTATAATATTTTTTTATTGTCCAGCAATATTTATATAAAAAAAGAAGAAAACTAGTTGAATAATAGTTTTAAATTATATTTTTATATTACACATTTTTTAAAAACACACCTATATAAGTAATTTGTTCATATTTAAAATTTCAGTTTAAAATAAACCTCATAATGGAGAATACAAATGCATTTTCCACATCTTATGGCCTCATTGTTATAACCAAAGATAAAAAAACAGTTATACTTCAACGTAAAATACCATATTGTGTTCAAGATTTTTTAATGAAACATACATCTTTAAATATAAATGATTACAAAGAAACTTTTTTTAAAAGTTTTTCAAAGACGTTAAGTGTACCTGTAAAGTTGGATTATTTACGATTTGTATGTGGTTTAGAATTTGAAGACCAATTTGATTTTCCTCACGGCCAAATACAATTAAATTTAGAATCATTTAAAAATATAATGAGCACAATAAAAAAAAGTTTAGATCAAGGTAAAAGACACTTTAAATGTCTTGCATTTTTAACTGCATTTCGTGAATTTAAAGAAGAAACAGGATATTCTTTTGATTTTCATCGTAAAAATATTGCCAACTTGGAAACAAAATTAATTAATTTTATTGGTTTAGATAATTGTTTATATAAACAATTATATTTTATAGTAAAAGTTGATAAATTGAAAAAGTGTAACAATTTTAAAAGAGATAATTTTTATGATCCTCTTCTTATAGATATAGAGACAGCAGTAAAGTTATTTGAAAAACAACAACTTATAAAATGTGACGGTAAAGATACTATTTTATCAAAACTGTTATAATTTTTCAACAAAATTTGTTTGTAATAAATAATTATATAAAATAATTGTTTAATTTTTTCTTCATTAAGAGTCAATATCCAATTTCATTTTTTAAATATTTTCTTGACACTATTTTTGTGATATTCTGCAAAAAAAATAATAAATAAATATTTTAGAATAAATAAATATTTGATTTCTTAAAAATTAAATATTTAATTTTTAAGAAATCAAAATTTATTTATTCTAAAATATTTATTTATTATATTTTTTAAATACTTATTTAATTTTTTAACAATTAAATAATTATTCTAAAATATTTATTTAATAAATTTTTAGAATAAATATTTAATTTTATTAAAAAAAACAATATCGAATTTAAAATTTAAATCTTTTCTTGACATTACATTTTTTTATATTCTGCATTTCCTTTTTTTAATAAATATTTAGAATAAAAAAATTATACAACAAATATTTTTAGAATAATTATTTGATTTAGAATAAAAAAAATATACAATAAATATTTTATGAATAATTCTTTAATTTTATTAAAAAACAATATCGAATAATTTTAAATCTTTTCTTTGACATTACATTTTTTTAAAAATATTTATATACCAAATATTTCATTTTCTTAAAAATCAACATCCAATGTAAATTCTAAATCTTTTTTTGATGACATAACATTACATTTTTGATATTCGGCATTTCTTTTTTCGAAAAAATTAGTTTTACCTTCAATACAAATATTATCCATAAATTCAAAAGGATTTTTAGTTAGATAATATTTTATTAAACCCAATTCTTTTAATAATCGATCAGCTACAAATTTAATATATTCTCCCATTAAATTTTTATTTAAACCAATCAAACTAACAGGTAAAGCTTCCGAAAGAAATTCAATTTCCAAATCTACTGCCTCTCGAATAACTTTTAGTATTTTTGATTTTGGAGGTTTATTATTTAAATATTTAAAAAGTAAACATGCAAAATCTGTATGGAGTCCTTCATCTCTACTAATAAGTTCATTGCTAAAGGTTAAACCTGGCAATAAACCCCTTTTTTTAAACCAATATATAGCAGCGAATGATCCTGAAAAAAAGATACCTTCCACAACAGCAAAAGCTAGCAATCTATCCGAAAAAGTATTGTTTTTATCATGTATCCATTTTAAAGCCCAATCAGCTTTTTTACCAATACATGGAATGGTTTCAATAGCATTAAACAATTTTTCTTTTTCAGCAGCATCTTTGATATAAGTGTCAATTAAAAGACTGTACATTTCCGAATGAATATTTTCCATAAATATTTGAACACTGTAAAAGGATCGAACTTCTGGAATTTGAACTTCTGAATATAATTTTTCAACCAGATTTTCATTCACAATACCATCACTCGCAGCAAAAAAGGCTAAAATGTATGAAAGAAATTTTTTTTCATTTGAATTCAAATGATTCCAATCTTGTAAATCTCTTGATAAATCTACTTCTTCCACCATCCAAATGGAAGCTTTTGCTTTTCTATACATTTCAAATATATCCCAATATTTGACGGGATATAATGTAAATCGATTACAATTTGTATTTAATAAGGGTTCATTCATGTTTGTAAATTTTTTTTCAACGTTTCTTTACTTATATTTAAATAATTACTTGAAAATAAAAAAATAAAAAAATAAATATTATTAAAACAATACAAATTTATTTATAAAAATAAAAAAATAAAAAAATAAAAAAATACAAATTTATTTATGAAAAATTAAAACAATAAAATTTATTTATAAAAATAAAAAAATAAAAAAATACAAATTTATTTATGAAAAATTTAAACAATACAAATTTTATTTATGAAAACAAAATAATAATGAAAAATATTTATATAAAAATTAAAACGTAACAAAAATTAACAAAATAAAAAAATATATAAATTCACAAATTTAAATACAAATGCAAATTATAATAAAAACAAAATTATAAAAAAATAACAGAGTCATCTTTGCAAAAAGTTAGTCTTTGAAACACCACTCAGCTGTATATCCCAAAATCATAATTGTTTCATACTTATCAATATCATGATGATGCACTCTGTAACTCATTCCAGACACATTAAATTCAGGAATTTGTTTCCAAACTTCAATTACAGATTCTTTATGATGTTCAAGATCTTTTAAATAATATTGTACAGATTTCAATTTTGTCAGTTCATTATGTATACCTTGAATACTTACACCATTTTTAAAATATTCAAATAATTCTTTCAATTTATCTTTTTCCGCATCAGGAAATTTTCCCCATCTTTTACCAGAATCAGGTGCAATGTTAGATGTTACAGGCAAGAACTGTTTTATAGCATATTTCCAATGCCGCCAATTTTGATTTTCTATTATATATCTGCATTCGGATAAAGACACCTTTATACCTTTTTTTCTGAAAACACCCCAAACGGATCCCAATAAATCACACGTGAGTTCCATCTTAGCAATTTCCGGCATTTCTTTATCTGGATCTGTAAAATGTTCTGGATGATGATCATTTTTGTCATAATGTTTTTTTAAACACCATTTATACAAATCCGCTAAAGTAGCACATTCACTTGCCATCGTTACTTTATTTAGCGAAATGAAAAATTTCATTCCAGCAAGATGTGTATATATATATATATATATATATATATATATATATATATATATATATATATATATATATATATATATATATATATATATATATATATATATATATATATATATATATATATATATATATATATATATATATATATATATATGTGTGTGTTTTGAGTTGACCAGTTAAAATTAAAGTTATTTATAGTAAACGAAACGTGCTAATGTTTCTGATTATTGTAAATAAATTTCAATGTTGAAATTTATTTACAATATAAATAAATTTGATTATTATAAATAAATTTGATTATTGTAAATAAATTTCAATAATCAAATTTATTTATAATAATCAAATTTATTTACAATAATCAAATTTATTTATTTATAATGTAAATAAATTTCAATATTGTAATTTATTTAGAATAATCAAATTTATTTATAATGTAAATAAATTTCAATATTGTAATTTATTTACAATAATCAAATTTATTTATAATATTGTAAATAAATTTATAATGTAAATGAATTTCAATATTATAAATTTATCTTTAATATTATAAATAAATTTCAATATTGTAAATAAATTTAATTATTGTAAACAATTAAAAAAACCAATAGTGTAAAAAAATTTCAATATCGTAAATAAATGTCGTTTTCCTAAATAAATGTCATTATCATAAATAAATATCATCATTGTAAATAAATTTAAATTTAAATTTATTTACAATAATGTAAACAATTTTTTATCTATTTAAAATTTTTCTTATTACCAATAGGAATATCATTATCAAACAAATTATTATAAATATAATAAACTTGTTTTTAAGAATATTTTGTTTCAATTGTTGAATAATGTTATTAACAGGAATAATGCTTTTGTTAGAATTTTTATTAGTAGTAGAATTACCAGCATTATTATTTGAATTAACATTATTATTTGAAAGGAGATTATTCTTCGAAATTGTATTGTTGCTTAAACTTGCCATGTTATTTAAGTTAATGTTTGCATTTTTATTAGTTGTACTACTAGGATTAACAATATTATTTAAATTGGTATTACCGTTGGGATTTACATTATTACTCAAACTAACATTGTTAATAGTGTTTGTTTTATTATTCGCATTTGTACTATTATTCGAATTTACATTGTTGGAATCACTAATACAGATGATTTTAGTGCTCCACTGACCATCTTCTTTACATTTAGTTAAAAATTCTTTTTTTGTGTGAGGACATTTAAAAGCAAAAACATGACCGACATCATAACTATCTTGAGATGCACTACGAATAGGTTTTGGACATGTAACTTTTTGACAAGTGGGTTCGTTACCATCCCACATTCCAGAATTTGTACATGTACGTATTTTATTTCCTTTTAAAATATACCCTTTATCACATGAATAGGTAGCTGTTGAATCATAATTATTACCATTACTATAGTGTATTGAACCATTTAGAGGAACAGAGAGATTAGGACAAACAATGGGTGTGCATAAAAATTCGGTTGTGGGAGGCCACCAAAATCCCGTAGATTGACACCATGTTTTAAGTAGTTTGTTATTTTTATAACCTTCATTACATTCATAAGATACAACTTTCGGAAAGAAATATTCTAGTCCTTCCATTTTAGCATTTTCTACATAACCTGGATATCCACAGCTGACCGGTCTACACGCAGATGCATCAAAATCCCATATTGCTACATTATTTTTTAATTTGCAAGTAAAAACAGGATAGTTTTCAGTTTTTTTTATAGAAGAGTCTGTAAAAACATAACCTGCGCTACATTTATATTTTATAGTATCGTTTATATTAAAGGGTACTTGTTGATTATTTTCTAATAGTAATGTTGTAGTTATTTCTTCAGGCAATGTTAAACATTGTTGAGACATTTCTTTTTTTATATAAAAATTCAAACTATTTAAACTACATTTTTTTATTTTAAAATGAAAAAACAAAACAAAACACAAGTAAAATTTAAAATAATTGTAAATATAGATTGTAAAACATAAAACACATTTTAAAAAAGTACATTAAAAAAAGTGATGTTCAATTTTAAACTTGAACATTACCTTTTTTATACATTTTTTTAAAATTTATATATTTTGGAATATTTTACATTTTAGAATATTTTAATTTATACATTTTGTATATTATCTTTAATTTTTTATCTTTTTTTTATAAATTATTATTTTTTGTATTTTTTTAAAAATTTATCATCTTTTTTATATATTTTTTTATATATTTTTCATTTTTTTAACAAGTATTCAAATTACGTTAATTTTATTTTGGAAAGTTTTATATTATTCTTCAACCTCTTCTTCGGCTTCTTTTGGCTTTTTCTTTTCCTTCACATTAAATTTTACTTTTAGTTTTCGTTTAGTTGCTTTACTTTTCTTCTTTTGATTTTTTACCTGAGCCAATTTTGTTAATGCAATAGATTTCAGCTCAAGTGATTTAGAATTGATAGCATTTTCATAAAATTCCGTGATATCATCTATATTGTAATTAACCATTTCTGTTGAAAGTTCCTCTGTTAATTTGGCTATAAACTTTTGAACTTCTTCATCGGTTGTATAATTTTCATACATTTTCAGTAATGTAAAATAAACCACTTTTACGGGAACTTTAAATTTTCGGTAAATTTCTCTAATAATCTGTATATGATCATCAGAGCCTTTATCTCCAATTTTTAAATTTTCTACATAGTTCTTATGGTCTTTTAGTCCTTGAAATCCATCCATAGCTAGTAATTCCGCCAGAAAATCTTCTTCATTTTTGTTGGAAAGAATATTAATAAATTTTTGCACATCCAGAATATTGACGAAATCTGAAGATTTTAACAACTTATACGTATTTTGTTCATCATGTAATATTTTTTTACCTTCTTCAGCTAAATTTTGCCATTTTAAGTCTATTTTATCCATATTGTCTGGGTGTATATACATTATATTTTTATTTGTATAACTGTTTAAATCAATATTCATTATTTCTGCACATTCTTGAAGAACTCTTCGTGAAATACTTTCTTTTGTAGCATATGGATTTGAATTTTTTAATATAGTTACTGTATAATTGTCAAGTGCGTTGCGTAATTCTATATCACTATTCGTAGTCATCTTATACTTATTTTATAAGAGATTCAGAAAGTTGCATCTTATATATAGCTCTAAAAAACTGACATTAGATTTTTATTTCTTTTTTAATTTTTTTATTTTATTTCAATATGTAAATAAAAAATAAATTATAAAATAGGTATGAAATTAATACAAAAATATATAAAAAATAATAAAACAAAATAAATTTCAAAATGTATTTTGTTTCATTTTCTAAAAAATGCAAAACAAAAAACTATAATACATGTTGTTTTTTTCATTAAAAAACAATTCATCAAGGATAAACTATAAATACATGTTAATTTTTCATTAAAAAAACAATTCATCAAGGATAAACTATAAATACATGTTAATTTTTCATTAAAAAACAATTCATCAAGGATAAACTATAAATACATGTTAATTTTTATCTTTTACAAAATAACACATAAAAGTTAAACTATAAATACATATTTTTAATCTTTTACAAAAAAACACATAAAAGTTAAACTATAAATACATACTTTTTATCTTTTACAAAATAACACATAAAGTTAAACTATAAATACATATTTTTAATCTTTTACAAAACGACGCATTAAAGTTCCAATTTAGCAAAATCACGATCATAATGGTATTTATATATTTTTTGCATCATATTATGGATACAACACCGCTCGTAAACTAAATCATCTTCAAATTTAGGTTTTTCGTGGAATTTTATACGAAATTCCAATTCATCTTTACAGGGTGATACTGAATTAATAATCATAGAACCAATAGGTTGTAATTCTTCTGAAAAATGTTTAATTCTATTGTAGTTTTTAGTAACAAAAACTGCTTTTTCCATGTGAATACTCATTATTGAGTCACACAAATGCACACATCTTGCATTGAAATCGCTCTTTTTAACCACAAATAGTTCATTTAAATTCGTATCGTGTAAAACATATAATTCATGATCCTCTGTTCTGTAAATATTTTTATAACAGCATCTTACCAGGAAATACTTTTCTCCACCTAAAATGTTTAATGTTTTGTCTTTGGGGTTAAATTCATAATGTTTATCATTTTGAGTAATGAAAAGTTCATCTCCTTTGTTGTAAGAGAAATATTCTTCATCTATATAATCCAATAGATCTTCCAAAGTATTCGTATCTGAATTTAACTTAAATTTCATATTAACACGTCCGTAAACTTCATTAAAACGCCCGTATTCATAAATTTCTATGCACGTGTCTAAGGCAATAATATGTAGGATATGTTTAGTATTGTTATCAAAATAAAACTTTTCCCTATTCATTCTTAAAATACTTTTTCAAAGATGCTTCTTACAAAATATTCAAATGTAAAAAATATCTGAATACCAATGCAATATATATATACTTTCAATAAGGAAGTTATGAATATTAAAATTAAAAAAAAAAAAAAAAAAAAAAAAAAAAAAAAAAAAAAAAAAATTTTTTTTTTTTTTTTTTTTTTTTTTTTTTTTTTTTTTTACGAAAATTTTTATTAAATATTTTTTCGAAAATTTTATTAAATAATTTTTCAAAAATTGTATTAAATATTTTTTGTTTTAGTGGAGAAACTGACTGTAACTGATTATTTTTTTAATTAAAAGAATTTTTTATTTCTTTCATATTTTGTTTGTATTAAAAAACTAAAGAAACAGTATATTTTATTAACAGCAAAAAATAAAAAAAATGTAAATAAGTATGTTATCAGAATCAAGTGAAAAAACTTATAATTATTATTTAAACTGTTATCAACGTTGGTGCATAAAAAATGAAATGGATGAACAAACTAGTTTAGATGCTTATAAAGATTATTTACAAAATATTAAACGATCTGATGCCTATATTCGAAATAGCATTCATGTAATATCTAAAAAGAAAAATGTACCGTTATTAGAAGCGTTTGCATCCAATAAATCAACAGAAAAATTTAATACAGATGAATTAAAAATATTAAAAAATGTATGTAAAACTAATTATAAATCTGAGGAAATATCACTATTACTTTTAATTTTATTAGAAACCAGTTTAAAAATGAAAGATGTGTTAAAATTATCAAAATTGGATATTCATAATATATTATCTAAAAAAGAAACTATAAGAGGTAAAAAAATTCCACAAGAGGCATTATACATATTTGAATATTTATTATCAATATCTTTACAAAAAGAAGCACAAGAGTCTTTTTTTACAAAAACATATCATTGTTATTTACATAAATTTAAATCACGACAAAAATATTTATTTCCAAATAAACCTTACAGATCTTTTAATTCAATTCAATTAAAATAACTTTAAAACATAAACAAAGGATTTATTTACAAATAAATATTACAGAAAATTGGTGTTTTACAAATAAATATTACAGAAAATTGGTGTTTTACAAATAAATATTACAGAAAATTGGTGTATTTACAAATAACTTTAAAACATAAACAAAGGATTTATTTACAAATAACTTTAAAACATAAACAAAGGATTTATTTACAAATAACTTTAAAACATAAACAAAGGATTTATTTGTAAATAAATATTACAGAAAATTGGTGTATTTACAAATAAATATTACAGAAAATTGGTGTATTTACAAATAAATATTACAGAAAATTGGTGTATTTACAAATAAATATTACAGAAAATTGGTGTATTTACAAATAAATATTACAACTATTTCAATTCCATTCAACAAGTTCCGATTATCCTTCTAGTATTCTTTTTTTTACCCATTCGTAGAATGCAGTACATTCTACCAGAGGACAATGAACTTTTTCCATTTTAATATGAAATCCACAGTCTTTGATGGCAGGTGTTGGTAAGTTTTCATATTTAGGGCAATCATAATCTTCCAAATTTAAAGATGGTATTTTCAATTCATCTAAAATATCCTTTTCCAAGCGACCACCTTTATAGGCAATAATGTTTTGATCAAACGTTTTATGGTTCGTATATAATTTTATAATAATGTCTTTTAATTCATTTTCGGGAATCGTGTCTTTTTCATCAGGTATTGGCCTAAATGCAAGACCGTGAATGTTGAATTTACAATAACTAGTAGTTTTAATATCTTTTTCAGTAAGCGTTTTAAAAAGATGCTTCAAGTTAAATCGAAATGATTTTACATAGTTTTTAGTTAAGGAAGCATATCCCATTTCTCTTGCATGAAATTTTTTATCAATACCAAAATGGAATCCATCAAGATCAATAATTAAACAAATTTTGCGAAGATATTTTGCGTCCATTTTTTTTAAATGAGCCTACAAAACATCTTATGAATGTATAAAAATGAATGTACAAGGAATGTTATGAATGTATAAAAACTGGTACTTATATAAAAGAAAATGCGTGCTTTAAATAACTTTTAAACTGAATTAAAATTTCATTAGTTAAAATTTATTTCCTTGTATTAAATAAACAACATTTAAAATAAAATAAATGGCTGTATAATTGAGAATTTTTGCAAAACAATCAGAAAGTTTTTAACTTTCTGATTTTCCCTTTTACACGAAACTATAAAATGATTCTTATATATACACAATAAAAGGAAATTATATGCTGCTTATATATACAATAAAAGGAAATCAAATGAGGCTTATATATACACAATAAAAGGAAAAAAAATTACAGAAAGTAGGTTGGTTAAAAAAATGAACCAATCAAAAAAAAGTAGGCCATCTCTTTTTTTTCCTTTTATGGTATATGCACGTGCAGGATATTATTCATAAAAACACAACAAGGAAGTAATAAATAATTAGAATTTGATTGCCATGTATGACATATCTGGAAATTACGTTATGAATATTAATGATCTCATAACAAAAACAAGGAAGTAAGAAAACATGAGAGCATGTTTAATATAATAATATTTGGGAGTTGTGTAACAAATATTAATGAACTCATAAAATGTTTAAAGTGACTATTAATTAAACCATAACAAAAAAAAAACAAGGAAGTGTTTGAAAGATTGTATCTAAAATAATGTTGAATGTAATTATATATGGAGTTATGTAATAAATATAATGAAACAGGTGTTTAAATATTTTTTTTATACAAAATTTTTATACAAAAAATATTTAATAAAATTTTCGAAAAATTATTTAATAAAATTTTCGTAATAATAATAAAAAAAAAAAAAAAAAAAAAAAAAAAAAAAAAAAAAAAAAAAAATTTTTTTTTTTTTTTTTTTTTTTTTTTTTTTTTTTTTTTTTTTTTTTTTTTTTTTTTTTTTTTTTTTTACATTAAATATATTGAATAAACATGCAACGAGTTAAAATGAATAAACATTTATTTCAAGACATTTTATCCCGGTATTCATTATTCAAAATTCGGAATAATTTTAATAAAGATGAATTTGATGTACGTTTAAAGATTTTAGTTTCTATAGCAGATTATTTAAATTTAGATATAAAATCTACCGTTTGTACAAACGCTACATTTATCCATCCAGATCATCGAAATATTATTGATGAAAAATGGAAACAAATACTAAAGAATAATTTCCAAGTATCACAGGATGAGTTAAATATTTATTATTGTTTTATATTTGATACTTTGAAAACTAATAAAGATATCATTAAAATTATTGATTTTTTAGCAAACCATGATTATATTATAAGAGATGGTACCGAAAAAATTTTAAAATCTACTACGTTAGTTTCTTTATTAGCTGTAGACGGTTTTTTAGGCTATACATTTGAAGATTTAACTAATTATGTTGAAAATTTACAAACAAGCAAACAATTGGAAAATAACATTTTAGATGTGCATGTAAAAACTGTGCGCCAAATGTATAATACCGAATGTGTAAAACATTTATCAGGAAATGATGCAGCCGCTTTAATATTTTTATCGTTATTGCAAATATATGAAAAACATGTCAAATTTTCAAAATTTATAGAATTTTGTAAAAATGATGTTGATAATTATTTATTAAAGAAATCAAAATCTGATACCAATATCAAAAATGCAAAGGAAAATATTAATATTATTAGAAATGTTTATGAATTAAATACACAGAATATTTTTAAAATTGCAAATTTGAAAATAAAACAGTTTTTAAAATTTAATAATAAAGGATAAAAAAAAAGAATTTTTTTATTAATTTTGTTTAAAAATATGTTTTTTATTTAAATTACTTTTAAATTTTTTAAAAAGTGTTACAATAAAGTACATATAAAGGATGACAACAGAATACAATATTATAGATAAATTCGTTAATATTAACAAAGGAGACTTAAAACATAATACTCAAGTAACAGATATAAATTGTTTGTCTTCAACCAATTCTGAACCGCAGCCTATTATTAACGATACGAAAAGTTTAACAAAAGACACTTTAACAGAAATGGCAACTGAAGGTGGTGATGATTTATCCGAAATAAATCCCCACGATTTTAATAAAGCAGAAGATAAAGAACAAAAAGTCTTTTCAAATTACGGAAATTCTTGTGAAAGTAACGTTATGGAACCTGTTAACCCATTAAATGAAACAATAAATGATGTCAGCAAATCATTCAACGAAGAAAACAGTACAAAACAAACTTTAAATGAAGAAGAAGAAACATCTTTAAAGAATAGTAATGGGCAAGCTGTTGATGATTATTATGATAATGAAACCACAGGATATTCACGCGAAGTAGTGAATGAAGTATATTACGACGAAGACATGCTAACCATTGTATGGAATGAAAGTTTAGAAAATTCACCAAACGAAATATCAGAAAATGTTACTGAATCCGTAGCAAATGATGAAGAAAAAATTGTTCAAGATTGGACGATGGATGCAGAAAATTTACGAGAGGAAGGAGAATTATCAGACACTGAATATGATATGAATGATTTGAAGGAACCCGCTAAAAATTGGAGGCAAGATGAAATACCGTTAAACAAAAAAATAAAGCCAATGCAATTAGTATTTGGATTATTGTGCATGTCTTTTAAAAAGGGACCTTATGAATTTACGTTATCAAATATGTCTCATTATATAAGCGGTAGATGTGATAAAAACAATTATTGGTTAAAAAATTTAAATTCATATATTCGAAGATTAAATATCACAGATTTATATGTAATTGGAAATAAACAGGCAAGTTTGATTGAAAAATATGTTTACAGTGCAAAAATTCGAGTTTTATATAAACATTTATTGCCTGTAAGAGAGAATAGTTGCCCAAATTGTTTTAGATATGGTTGTTCAAAATATAAAGTTTCATGTATCTTACATTATAATTTTAATTATGATTTTAAAATACCTTGTTCTTTTAAAAAAGACTTTTAAAGATGCTTATTCTTGGAATAAGGAATTTATTTCGTTTTTAAACACGTTATTCAAAATAATTTTATTATAATTATATACTTGTTATAAATAAGTATGATTCTCTTTTATTTCTTTTTACTTCCTATACTTTCACAATCTCAATATGCAGAACCTTTTGCCTTATGGTGTAAACATTATTTGACTTATTCTGTAGAAAATTACTTTAATAATACTGAAGAAATAAAAAATGCTATTAAAGAATGGGATATTTCACCTATTTTAGAATTTGAACATGTTGAACAAGGTAAAGGAGATATCAAGTTTTATGTTGTAGATAGTCTACCAAATCATGTTTCAGGTAGAAGTTCAATACCTGAGTTAGGTACAATTAGAATTAATAGGCTTATATATTCTATGCCTGAAATTAATAAAACGAAAGTATATCAACATGAATTTGGGCATGCATTAGGAATGCGACATTCTGATTCTTATTTTTCCATTATGTATTTTACAAATACTCCTTATAAGCAAATTTTAGAAACCGATAAGAGATGGTTAAAGGAATACTACAAATGTAGGTATGATAGTGTAACCCTTTTAAATAATCAAACATACATTAAATTTAGAGGCAGATATTTCGAAATGATAGATTTACAAACAGAAAATGTAAGTAACGGTACAATATGGCACCCTTCAATCAATAAAGTTACAACAATGTACAAAAACAACAGTTATTATTACATTATACAGGATAATAATTATTATCAATTTAATATGTCATTGCAGTTTGAAAAAATGGGCCTTGTTAGTGAAATATTTCCAAACTTTGGACATAATTTATCATCCGTACTGACGTTACAAAATGACACAATGATTTATTTACTGGAAGGAAATCGTACTTGGTATAGAGGTGTTGAACGTTATTATAGATTTAATAGAATATACCCGAAAAGTTTTATACAAGGATCTTATTTGGATGCAGGCAATATTTATTTAGTTTCCAAAGATGATCTCTTTGTGTACGATGAAAATTTTAAATTGCTAAATAGAACGCGGGTATGTGATGATCCCAAATTAAGTAAAATTCATTGTTGCAATAATTATTCAAAAATAGAAGGATATGGGGAAAGATTTGATGTATTGATTAGCCGTTATGATTAGTC
Organism: Maratus speciosus; assembly: GCA_963932465.1. NCBI lineage: Eukaryota > Metazoa > Arthropoda > Arachnida > Araneae > Salticidae > Maratus > Maratus speciosus. Next base: position 507,266,025 of record OZ010786.1, on the reverse strand, counting down.
CAAGATTTATAACTTTAAAAGATAACTTTTAAAAGATAACTTTTAAAAGATAACTTTTAAAAGATAACTATTAAAAGATAACTTTTAAAAGATAACTTTTAAAAGATAACTTTTAAAAGATAACTTTTAAAAGATAACTTTTAAAAGATAAATATTAAAAGATAACTATTAAAAGATAACTATTAAAAGATAACTTTTAAAAGATAACTATTAAAAGATAACTTTTAAAAGTTATCTTTTAAAGTTATATTTTAAAGTTATATTTTAATATTTATCTTTAAAATTTATCTTTAAAAAGATATCTTTTACATATTTGTTTAAGAATTTAATTAATAAAGTAACATGAGTTATTTATGGTTCTACATTTGTATGCAATTTTTATTCATTGATGCCGCTTTATGGAATAAACATTATATAACCTATTCTATAGAAAGTGATCTTTACAATCCAAAAACAATGAATGAAGCTATTAAGGAATGGGATATTACACCAGTATTAGAATTTGAGCCCATTGAACGAGGTCATGGAGATATTAAAATTTATTTCAAACCTTTATCCAAGTCAATAGGTTTAGCTTATCCTCCCAAAGTTGGAATTATTATTATTAATTCAAATATATCTAATATAAATATATCTCAAATAATTCAACACGAATTTGGACATGCTCTGGGTTTAAAACATTCTACTAATTCTGGATCCATTATGCATCATACCCTTGTACCTAATATGCGAATTTTAAAAAGTGATAAGCAAAAACTTGAGGAATTATATAGATGCCGTTATGATAGTGTAACACTTTTAAATGGTTATACCTATTTAAAATTTAAAGGAAAATACTATCAACGAATCGATTTAAATACAGAATATATTACAAAGGACAAAATATGGCTTTCTTCTATCTCCAAAGTGACAGCTATGTACAGAGATAATAATTATTTTATTATAGCAGACGGTAAATATTTTGAATTTAACGACACCATGCAATTTGAGAAAGAAGGATTTATTACGGAGAAATTTCCAAATATTTCTTATACCATATCAGCTGTTTTAACTTTAAAAAATGGTACTATTATTTGTTTTTTAGAAAATAAACGTATTTGGTATAACAATCGCTTAATGACTCAAAATTTATTTCAAGAATTTCCTGAATCTCCTATTCAAGGAGCCTATTCTGATTTTAATTTTATATATTTAGTTTCTAGGGATGATATTTACATTTATGATGAAGATTTTAATTTTTTAAACAAAACTCGCTTATGTGATGATCCTCAATTACGCAAAATCCATTGTTGTAATGACTATTCATCTGATTAAAAAAAGGTGGGTTTATAAGTTTATCATGTCAACTGATAAATTTTTAAAAATCTATCAAATTTCATAATTAAATTTTAAAAAATTTAATTATGAAATTTGATAGATTTTTAAAAATTTAAATGTGAAAAATTGATTAATATTAAAAAAAATATTTAAATTATAATTTAAATAATTTTTTAATATTAATCAATTTATTAACAAAGTATATGATACATTTTTTATTTTATTTTTTTATAAGTCCATTATTAATACAAGCAAAAATTTCCTTATGGAATAAACATTACTTGACATATTCTGTAGAAAATGACTTTAATAACACAAAAATAGTGAATGAAGCTATTAAAGAATGGAATATAAGCAGCTTAGAATTGAAACAAGTTAGTCCAGGTCAAGGAGATATTAAATTTTATTTTAAAAATTTATCACCTAATGTACTGGGTTTAAGTGAAGGACCAGGAAAAGGTGTTGTAATAATTACGAGAAATGAATCTAGTATTAATATAACAAAAATAATTCAACATGAATTTGGTCATGCACTTGGATTACAGCATTCAAAAAATGATAAATCTCTTATGTTTTGGGTACATGCCTCTTACCAACAAATTTTAGAAAGTGATAGGCAAGAAATATATGAATTATACAAGTGCCGCTACGATAGCGTAACACTTTTAAATGCTTACACTTATTTAAAATTTAAAGGTAGATATTATGAAAGGATAGATTTGAACACAAAATATACCACTAAAGATAAAATTTGGCACCCAGTAATTACTAAAGTAACATCTATGTATAGAAATGATAGCAAATATATAATTTTATCAGGTAATAAATATTTTGAGTTTAATAATAGTATGCAATTTGAAAAAGAAGGATCCATTTTGGAAAAAATTCCAAATATTTCTTATAATGTATCCGCTATTTTAACTTTAAAAAATGGTACAATTATTTGCTTTTTCGAAAACAAATATATTTGGTATAAAAATACCGTCGTAAAGTATCAAAACCTTTTTAAAATATTTCCAGAAGGTATAATTCAAGGAGCTTATTCCGATTATATATACATATATTTAATTTCAAAAGATTACATTTTTAAGTATGACGAGAATTTTAATTTTCTCAAAATATCGCGCTTATGTGATGATACAAAATTAAACAAGATTCATTGTTGCAATAAATATTCGAATGTGTAAAAAAAGTTGAGGCAAATGAATGCATTGGGTGAAAACAACGCGAAACACGTCAGTCTCTAAAAGAAGCCTTTTGATTAGTCAGACAGGTTTCCTAGATCCCAAGTTGTTATTCAAATGACCATTTTTCTTTCTTGACCAATTATCCATAGTGAAGCATTTAAAAAGTCCTCCCAGCCATCTCCTATATATAAATAACCGTATCTTGATGCTCCCGCAAATTTTCTGGATTTGGATACTTAGTATGTCTCATCTGATAACAGTGATGAATCATGGATTTATGGGGTGCAATTTTTGTGGTCATATTTCCTGCCATAACGCAAGAAAACCTTCGATAATATGGGTGCTTTGCAAAAATTGCAAATACATTAATGATTTAGGAGGAAATCCATTAAAAGGTTTAAAAAGGCCATCCATCTGCCCGTTTACTAAGCCACCACAAGTGAATAGAAGCATACCAAACTGTTATTCATGTCATCAAAAAAGTGAAATCTTTTGGTGGGATACGTTTGATGTAATGCCAGAATACAGAGACTGTTATCATTTATTGGTATGTAAACCGCAGGAGGATAGACTGCACTCCATAAAAATAGCAGTGAACAGCCCAACTTATAGTACTGCATATAGACTGGTATATGGTATTAAACCAGAAAGCGGAGATGATGATGATGATTCAGATCTGTCGGTAGATTAAACTAAAAAGGTCATTTTATATATGTGTATATATTATGTATATATTTTATGTTAAATTCAAAATGTTATTCTATATATATTTTATGTTTAATTAAAAATGTTATTCTATATATGTTTATATTATGTATATAAATATTATGTTAAAATAAAAATGTCATTCTATATATGTGTATAAACTTTGTTAAAATTCATTCCAAAATTAATTTGTAAAAAAATACTCTATTGGAGAAAATCTTCTTGTCCTCTATTGTACACAGAAATACGATATTCTGTTCAGCAGACTTTTATTTTTAAGATAAAAAAATTTTAACAACTGAATTCAAAAATTATGCTTACAAATAAATGCGTATTAGAAAAATTATGCTGCGCAAGTTAAACATTCTGTATCTACTGTAAATTGAATTGGTTTAGCAGCCCCTTTAGATCGTAAATAGTACATTCCTGTTTTTAATCCCTTTTTCCAACTATAAAAATGCATACTAGTAAGTTTGGCATAAGTTGGATTTGCCATATAAATATTTAAAGATTGACTTTGATCTACATAGGGGGCTCGATCAGCTGCCATATCTATAATATTTTTTTGAGGAATTTCCCAAGCTGTTTTATACAATGATTTTATAGCATCTGGAATTTCTTTAATATTTTGAATGGATCCATCATTGGTAATTATTTTATTTTTCATTGTTTCATTCCATGCATTTATATCCATTAAATCTTTGACTAAATATTTGTTGATGATTTGAAATTCGCCCGATAAAACTCTTCGAGTATAAATGTTATTAGTAAAAGGTTCAATGGATTCATGATTACCCAAAATTTGTGCCGTCGATGCGGTTGGCATGAGGGCTATTAATAAACTGTTGCGTAATCCGTATTTTGAAATATTTCTTTTTAAAACGTTCCAATTCCATAAATCAGAGGGTTGTACTTTCCATAAATCAAATTGTAATAATCCTTTCGCTGAAGGTGAGTCATGAAAAGAATCGTAAACACCATTTTCTTTGGCCAATTCACAACTTGCTTCTAATGCTCCATAATAAATTGTTTCAAAAATTTGAATGTTTAATTTTCGAGCCTCAGTACTATCAAAAGCATAGTTCATCAATAAAAATGTATCTGCTAAACCTTGAACACCAATACCAATAGGCCTATGTCGTTTATTGGAATATTCAGTTTCTTTTAAAGGATAAAAATTATTATCAATAATTTTATTCAAATTGTACGTAATAACTTTAGTTACATTTTTTAAAATTGTAAAATAAAATTTTTTATCAGTAACAAATTCGTTTAAAGCTATAGATGCTAAATTGCACACTGCAATTTCATCTTTGGAAGAATATTCAATAATTTCTGTGCATAAATTACTAGATTTGATTGCTCCTAAATGAATTTGATTTGATTTTGCATTACAAGCATCTTTATACAACATGAACGGAGTTCCAGTTTCAATTTGGGAATCAATAATTGCTCGCCATAAAGTTCGAGCTGGAATTTGTTTTGTAAATATCTGTTCTTTTTCGTATTTTTCATATAACTCATTAAATTTTTTGCCCCAACATTCAGATAAACCTACACTTTCACTTGGATCCATTAACGACCACATTTCATTATCTTTAACTCGTTGCATGAATAAATCCGGAATCCATAAAGCATAAAATAAATCTCGAGCGCGTTCCTCTTCATTTCCCGTATTTTTTTTTAAATTTAAAAATTCAAATATTTCAAAATGCCAAGGTTCCAAGTAAATTGCAAAAGATCCTGGTCTTTTGTTATTTCCTTGTTCGACATAACGAGCTGTATCATTGAACACTCGTAACATTGGAACTAAATTTTTCATTCCATGCACGGCTAATCCAATACCACCAGCATATTTTGAAATAATAGCGCATTGCGTAATAGTTTCGTAAATATCAGATACATTTTTTTCGCCTTTCATATTCATTAAAAAACAACTGCTCAATTGTGCCTGGGGAGTGCCAGCATTAAAAAGTGTTGGGGTTGCATGAATAAAATATTTTAAAGACATGAAATTATAAGTTTGTATTATTTTTTGTGAATTTTTGCCATGGATTTGAATAGCAACACGCATAAACATATGTTGGGGCCTTTCTGCAATTTTACCTTCAATTTTTAATAAATAAGATTTTTCAAGAGTTTTTAATCCAAAATAATTCAAATTAAAATCACGCCAATAATTTACTGCCGATTCCAGTCTTTTAGAGTTTCTCATGGTATTATGGTAAAAAATATCAGATACAATCGAATGTTTATGTAAATCTTTAACAACTTCAATAAAACTTTCTTTTGTTTCTTTGTGTAATTTTGTAATTGTAATGTAAGCAGCGACTGCCCCATATTCAGGATGAACTATGATCATAGATGCACAAATTTCGGAAGCAAAATTATCCAACTCTGTTGTTTTAATATTTGGACATAATCCATTGATTATTTTTTCTGTAATTAATTCAACATTAACAAATTTTGTTTTCAAGATGTAACAAATATTTTTAATTCGTTTAGAGATCTTGTTAACATCAACTTTTTCTCTTTTCCCATTACGCTTAATAACATACATTTTTATTTGATTTGTAATCTTGAAAGTTTTGTTCTATATATTAAATTTTTGTCTAAAAATATATATTTCTTTACTTATTAAAACTAATTATAATTAGGTTTTCAAAAAAAAAAAAAAAAAAAAAAAAAAAAAAAAAAAAAAAAAAAAAAATTTTAATATAATAATAAATTAATATAATATAATTAAAATAATAATAAATTTTAATCCAAAAAAAATAATTATTAAAAAAAAAAAAAAAAAAAAAAATTTTTTTTTTTTTTTTTTTTTTTTTTTTTTTTTTTTTTTTTTTTTTTTTTTTTTTTTTTTATTATTTTTTTTGGATTAAAATTTATTGTATAAATAAAGGTTCTCTCTTGGAATACATTATAACCGAAAAATGAATTCAACAGTCGACACGTTTAATCCCAAAGTAAAACAAATTTTCGAATCGTATAAAAATCCAAGCAATTCTTTTTCATATGATTGTTTAATAGAAAGAGTTTCAAAGCATACAAAGTTAGAAAATTGGATTAATGATAAAGTAACAAATAATCCGAAAATAATAAACTTAATAAATAACAATTGGCATAAAATCTTAGAAAATAATCCGACCTTTCAAGAATATATGAACGGAAATGTAGATTTTTTTAAATATGATAGTAAAGTAAATAAAAATTTATGCAATTATCGAGTTCAATCTTATACAAATAACATTAGTGTAATTGTTGTGGGTACATTTAAAATAATTGAAGATGAAATTAATCATAATTTTAGATTAAAATTAATAGAATGTATTCCTTTACAATGTATTGCAGAAATTATGTGTATTAAATTGGAAAAAAATGTATTACCGAATGCAAAGTTTTTTATCAAAACCTGTAATGGTTGTTGTATCAAATGCAGAAAAAATAATGTAGCGAGTGATAATATCTGGTGTATACAAAGAACAATGGTTTATGATGATGAAGATTTACATTACGCTGAGCGCAAATATTGCACATCTCTGTATTCTAATGAAACTAAAGCAATTATTCATTTGGAAATCAATTCTGCTTATACGTTTGGAGATGGATGTAAAATAGGAGGAACTGTAGAGTCAATTGTTTTCATTGAAAATATTTTTAATGTTGACAATAAAAATATTCAAGGATGTTTAAAGACAGATGAACATTATGTACCACGTCAAGAAAATGAAGATGATGATATTCAAGGAGAATTAAAAACAGATGAAAATTCAACACCACATCAAGAATTTGGAATAAAAAGAACAATTGAAAATGAAAATAGCAAACCTTTAAAAAGTGAAACTACACACCAAGAATATGGATTAAAACGCAAAAATGAAGATGAAATGGAAAACGGTAACAAAAAAAGTCTACAAGATATGGAGAATACCAAAGATGATATTTTAGCACTTCCTAAAGGAACTAATTATACAAAACCACAAGGAAGACGTTATGATGTTAAGTCAACCATTGAGACCATGCCAGAAACATAAAAAGGTTGATATTTTAGAAATTCTTAAATGGACTAATTATACTTTTACTTGTATGTGAAAATTTTATAAAATAGTTTGACTCTCTGTAATTAAAAAATATTTACTCTTTGAAATTAAAAATATTTACTCTCTGAAATTAAAATATTTACTTTCTGAAATTAAAATAGTTTGACTCTCTGTAATTAAAAAATATTTACTCTTTGAAATTAAAAATATTTACTCTCTGAAATTAAAATATTTACTCTCTGAAATTAAAATATTTACTCTCTGAAATTAAAATATTTACTCTCTGAAATTAAAAATATTTACTCTCTGAAATTAAAAATATTTACTCTCTGAAATTAAAATATTTACTCTCTGAAATTAAAAATATTTACTCTCTGAAATTAAAATATTTACTCTCTGAAATTAAAATATTTACTCTCTGAAATTAAAATATTTTGACTCTTTGTAATTAAAATATTTTGACTCGCTGAAATGAAAATATTTTGACTCTCTGAAATTAAAATATTTACTCTCTGAAATTAAAATATTTTGACTCTTTGTAATTAAAATATTTTGACTCTCTGAAATGAAAATATTTTGAATCTCTGAAATGAAAATATTTTGAATCTCTGAAATGAAAATATTTTTACAATCTAAAATGAAAATATTTTTACAATCTAAAATGAAAATATTTTTACAATCTAAAATGAAAATATTTTTACAATCTCAAATGAAAATATTTTTACAATCTCAAATGAAAATATTTTTACAATCTAAAATGAAAATATTTTTACAATCTAAAATGAAAATATTTTTACAATCTAAAATGAAAATATTTTTACAATCTAAAATGAAAATATTTTTACAATCTAAAATGAAAATATTTTTACAATCTAAAATGAAAATATTTTTACAATCTAAAATGAAAATATTTTTACAATCTAAAATGAAAATATTTTTACAATCTAAAATGAAAATATTTTTACAATCTAAAATGAAAATATTTTTACAATCTAAAATGAAAATATTTTTACAATCTGAAATGAAAATATTTTTACAATCTGAAATGAAAATATTTTTACAATCTGAAATGAAAATATTTTTACAATCTAAAATGAAAATATTTTTACAATCTAAAATGAAAATATTTTTACAATCTAAAATGAAAATATTTTTACAATCTAAAATGAAAATATTTTTACAATCTAAAATGAAAATATTTTTACAATCTAAAATGAAAATATTTTTACAATCTAAAATGAAAATATTTTTACAATCTAAAATGAAAATATTTTTACAATCTAAAATGAAAATATTTTTACAATCTAAAATGAAAATATTTTTACAATCTAAAATGAAAATATTTTTACAATCTAAAATGAAAATATTTTTACAATCTGAAATGAAAATATTTTTACAATCTAAAATGAAAATATTTTTACAATCTGAAATGAAAATATTTTTACAATCTGAAATGAAAATATTTTTACAATCTAAAATGAAAATATTTTTAAATCTGAAATTAAAATATTTTGACTATAAGGAAATTAAATCTGAAATTAAAATATTTTGACTATAAGTAAATGAAATCTGAAAAAAAGAAAAACAAGAAACGTGTAGGTTTGCATAACTAATTTAGAAGATCTTCTAATTACAAGGAAGTGAAATGGAAAAAAAGAGAAACAAGAAACGTGTAGGTTTGCATAACTAATTTAGAAGATCTTCTAATTACAAGGAAGTGAAATGGAAAAAAAGAGAAACAAGAAACGTGTAGGTATATTTTTTGCAACGTGTTTTGCATAACTAATTTAAAAGATTTTCTGTCTACAAGGAAGTGAAATGAAAAGGAAAAACAAGAAAAGAGTAGGCGTGTCATTTGCATAATTAATTTAGAAAATCTTCTGTCTACAAGGAAGTGAAATGAAAAAGAAAAACAAGAAAAGAGTAGGCGTTTCTTTTTACAGAATGGTATAAAAAGCCTTGCATAGATATAATTTTGTTACATAATGATTTGTTCTTCAAAATCACTATTTTATGCTCCTTGGAATTATTTATGAAAGTGGATTATAAAATGATCAAAAGCTATTCTTTTTGCTAAAGTCATACAGAAAGATGTAAGTAGATAAAACTATTTTATGAAACTTTTAAGTTTAATCAGTTAAACTTTGTGTTGCACCGTGCTACCAACACTTATAATTTTTATGATATCCTTTCTTACATTTTGAAACTTTAAAAAATTCATTAGTGGCACTTTGTGTTTTTTTAAACTGTTTATATCTAAAAAAAATTTTCAGTATCTATCGAGTAACAATGGATGACTTGAATAGAAAATCAACAAAATATGAAAACTTGGGGAAAAAAAGTGAACCTGTGAGTGCCTTAAAACAAAAATATATTGATGACATTTTCCAGTACTACGTATCTTATGCCATGTGGATTTTAATTAGTAAAAGTGGCGGACAAGTAAGTGTAAATAGATTAAAAGGCCTTCAGAGAACAGCCTTTTTCATCTCCGGATTAATACGGCCAGCTCATCGAACATTTTACAACTCGTTATTTAAACTGAAATCCGTCGCTTTATACACAAAGCGAAAAAAACTTCGTGAATCTACAGTAAGGGTGATGTCTGAAGAAATTTATGATAAAGATTTCTGTGAAATCTACAAGATGATAAAAACGCTTTGTAAAAAGTTGTTATACATTCCTATCTTAGAGGAATTTACTAGTGGGTTAGATCCAACAACCTTTACTTTTAAAATTGATACTATTTCAAATAATATATATAAAATTGCAAAAAAAGGTTAAATTGTGAAAACCTAGTAATATTGTATTATTTAAATATGTTACATTTTTTATATAAATATATTAGTATTGTTTATATTGTAAAAAAATGTGTGAAAACATTTTAATATTTATTATGTTATATCATATCTTATATATATATTTTCTATTAAATGATTATTCTTCATATGTATGGTTTATTATATTTTTAAACATAAAAATATAAATTAATATTGTATTATTATAATATGTATATATTAAATTAAATTTTTTTATATAAATGCATTTTTATTGTAAAAAATATTGTGAAAACATTTTAATATTTATTATGTTATCATATGTATTTATACATTTTTTCTATTAAATGATTATTGTTCATATGTATGTTTTATTTTATTTTTAAACATAGATACCATAAAAAATTATAAAAGGATTTACTAACCTTTCATAAAATTGAAACAAATTTATTATTTTTACATTATTGCATGAAATAAATTGTATTGCAGAACTTTACTTGATGAGAAATGAAATAAATGTTAAGTGGATATTTTATTTCTAATCAAGTAGATGTAATTAAATATTTAAAAAAAAATCTGTTTTGTTAGTTTAATAAATAACTGTAAATTTAAATTACTTTCTTATAAAGAAAATTTTTGCAGAAATACAAATTTGGCAACTTTGAAATAATAATCGTATTGACTTGATGAGAAGTTAAACATTTGTTTAACTACAATTTAATTTTATTCTTCATTAATTTGCGATAATCAAATATAAAAAAACACATATATTGTTCATCTTGAATTACTTTCTTATAAAGAAACTTTTTCCAGAAATATAAATTTGTTTACTTTGAAATAATTATCGTATTGCAAAACTTTACTTGATGAGAAATAAAAAAGTTTAATTACAATTTAATAGTTTATTCTTCATTAATTAGTGATAATTACATATTTATAAAAATACATGTGTTAGTTTAATACACAACTGTGAATTTAATTCACTTTTTTTATAACAAATTTTGCATAAATACAAATTTGTTTACTTTGAAATAATTATCGTATTTGTTCAAAAGTTACTTTCAGTAACTTTTGAACAAATACAATAATTATTTCAAAGTAAACAAATTTGTATTCATGCAAAAGTTTTGTTATAAAGAGTTTGATTAAAAGTCAAAATTGTTTTAAAACAATTATATATATATATATATATATATATATATATGCTATTTGCATTTTTTCAAGTTGTAATAAGAAAAAACATTTTAGATAAGCAAACATTTTAGATAAGCAATTTGATTGTGTTTGGAAAAAATGATTTTGTTAATTCACGTGATTGTAACCCACCAATTGTTTCATCAAATCTGTAACTATTAAAACATCTTTTTCTACATGAGGAACAGGTTGTCCAAAAGTTTGAGGTATGATTGAAAATACTTTAACTTTATGTGGCCAGTGATTACAAGTTCTTCTTTGTTCAAAGTAATAAATTCTTTTTTCAATTTGGGATTTTTTTGCAAGAGTAGCTGGAGTCATGCAAATATAAGGAGTGCACCTTATATTCATTTTAGATCTACCTTTCTGAGGTTCAACTCCTTGGTGAATAGTTCGACTATCCCATAATACTAATGAACCAGCTTTTGCTTTAACACAAATATCTGAAGAGAGTCCTAAATTTTGAATGTAAAAATCTTTTTCTTCTGGAGTTAACTTGTGCCAATCGCTTGATTGTTTAATTTGAAATTTTTCTTGAAATTTTCCATGTAATTTATGACTTCCTTTCAAAACCCTTAGTGTTGCATCTCCTTCAGAAACATCATAAATATTTACTAAACTTTGTACACATTCAAAATTATTTCGTTTAAAACATTGATCACTATGAAACCACTCCTTATCCTTATTATACCAACCTCGATTTGTAATTTCACATGGAAGAGAAACGCTAATACCATCAAAACTTGTCAATAAATCGTTTGTATTCCATATTGATGCAAACTTTTTAATTACATTCGCATTTTGCCTAACATGCCACGATAATGGATTATGTCCAAAATCCCAATGTTGAAATAACATTCCATGTTTGGGCATCAATTGAAATAGAGAAACATAAGTATCTGTTTTATTTTTTTCTACAGGTTTTTTTAAATTTTTGGTTTTGTGATTGAGCCATTGCCACATTATTTCTCTGAGTTTAATTATTTCATTGTGATCTAAGACATTTTCAACAACTTCAACTCCTTCATTCTTTAAAGTATAATTTTTACAATCATCATAAAACAACATTCTTAAATCTCTTTTACTATAAAAAAAAAAACGTGTATGCTATATATTTAAAATATTTTTTATATAAGAAAAAAAAGGATTTATGTTTTAAAAAGAATTACTTTACATATATATATATATTAAATATCTTTTTTTTTTAATTTTAAAGCGAAAAAAAAGATTAATATAGTAAAAAAATCTTAAAAATGTTTTAAATTTTATTTAAATACAAATTTTGGGAAAGAATAATTTTCTATTTTTTTTCAATTTTTTTTAATTACATTACAACAAATTTCATCAGATTACCAACAAGTATATATTTTTACGCGTATTTCATTTATATCTTTGGAAGGATCAACTGCTTCATTTAAATCAAAATTGAGAAAAAAGTCGTCACCATTGTTATCCATATCAAAACTATACCATTTATCAAAATCTAGAAGCCTTATGTTCAAAGTTAATTCACCGTATCCCATTTCGTAGCAGCAATAGATACTAATAGATTCAAATTTTCCATCTTCTTTTCTTTTAAATGTTTCCTTAAAACATGCTTGGTTTTTATAATTATCTTGTTCATAACCATTAACAATTAAGGTACTATTCATTCCCATTTTTTTATATTATACCATAAAAGAAGACGATTATAAAACTACTTCAAAAAAAAAAAAAAAAAAAAAAAAAAAAAAAAAAAAAAAAAAAAAAAAAAAAAAAAAAAAAATTTTTTTTTTTTTTTTTTTTTTTTTTTTTTTTTTTTTTTTTTTTTTTTCGTCTATAAAAAGATACAACTTTTTTTCAATTTATACACAACTGTCATTTTAACAAACAATCGTTTCAATTTCAAGATGATTACTGCTGCGGTAGATATTAGCGGTTCTACAGATAGTTTAGAATATCGTGCACGCTATAAAGATACGATATTTCAGGTTTTATCAAAATTAAAACCACCCATTCGTGTACTTTATTGGAATCATAAAGTAATAAAAGATGTAATTTTTAATAGTATAAATACAGACATTTCCGAATTCGAACCTAGAGGATGGACAAATCCTTCATGTTTCATTGAACGTTTACCCACTGATAAGCCCATTGAATTATACATTATCACAGATGGAAAAATAGAGCCTTGGGACGTTAAAGAATGCTGTTATGTTTTAAAAAAACGAAACATTCAGTTTACAAAGATTCATTTATATTATATAGGCATAGAATCTGATATGAATTTGAGATTTATTGATATATTTGAAGGTATCCCTCAAGTAATTCACATCAACGAAGATTATGTAGGTTGTGTTGAACCGACTTTAATTGATTTTAAGTATGTCGATTATGATTATATTATGAAGGATAACTCATTTAAAGCAACCATCTTGGCCAAAATCAATTCACCCAACGTGGATAAATCAGAGTTGAAAAATCAATTAAATTTACTCACTTCTCGTATTTTACAAGAATATTTTGATGATAAGCTGAGTATTCAACAATTTTATACTCAACGAGATGTCAAAGGATGTATTAAGTATGTTAAAGAACATTCGTATTATAGAGAAAAAGCAAATTTTCAAAGGAAAATGACTGAGATTTTAAATTTATTCGATAAAAATATTGACACTTATTCTTTGAAACATTTTAAACCGACTCAAAATCATACTTTGGCGTGTAAACCCGAGGATAAACTAGATGAAATGGTAGAGAAAAAAGCAGAAGCCAATGAGGAAGAACCTTTAGATTGTAAGTACTTAATCTGCGATATTTTGTTACAACAATGTAACCTTCCTTGCATTCCTCTTAAAATTTGCAAAGATGATATTTGGCCCGATAAAACAATTATACGAAATCCATTTACACTATTAGAGTCGGATGCTCTCATCGAACGAATCGTTAACAGAGTTGAACCTTACGTAATGGATTATAAGAATGCTTATAATCGACTTGAAAATCCTGATAAATCTCCTTTCTCTAGAGATACTTTGCAAGGTGTTTATTTGCTCCATAATAATAGCATTGATGTGCAGGAAATGATTAAACACAACAATTATGTTTTATCAACTCTTTTTCAAAACAGATTGCCCGGAAAACCTGTCATTTGGCATATGATCTTTTTATACATAATGGCTCTAAAAAGATTTCCAGAAAAGAAAGATATTTTCTTTGAAGAAATTTGCTTTTTAGGTAAACATGATAAATATTTCGTAACATTGGTACCTTTTTTAAATCCCCCTATCATTGAGGATTTAAACTGTTGTTTTTGGTACGTGGCTCATGTATGCCATAAAGCCTTTCCCAACAGCAAAAAAAATGTGCTTCGAAAAAGCGATTTCATATCAGGAGTTTTCCTCGAATTTTATAAAAATGTTTATGAAGAAGATTACACTTATCCACCTGAATTACCTGAATGGCAGTTATGGCATATGCTAAGTCGTGATAAAAAGTCAATTTTCCGTATTTTATCATATTACTTTTATCATGAGCAAGTAGATGGTTTGGAAGATGCATATCAAATTGTTTTGTATAGGGAAAAGAAACCGATTCATTCAGAACTACCCAAAGAATTTAAATTTATTTCTCAGTTAAATTTGGAAAAAGTTTTGGACATATATGCAAAATGTTTAAAAGCTTCAACCTATTTTGTAGACTTGAAAAATATAAAACATCCAAAGATTAGTTTATATGATGAGGAAGAATCTAAAGTGAATATGTTATCTCATGTTCAAATAAATCCCGAAACATGTCATCCATTTGTAACATGTCCAATTACTGGAAAATATTGGAAAGATTGTATTGGTGAATATGATGAAAAAAAACATTCTTACATACGTTTGTTTAAAAGATTTTGTGAAAAATATAAAAAGTATCCAGAAAATAGTGATCAGCTACTATGTTTTTTAAACATGTACGTTTTTCAGTGTAAATGTGCAATTCCAGAAGTCTTTGATTTAAATACAAAAAAAGAAATGAATCAAGTTTTGGGTATTTTCAAACCCATTATAAGCAAGTATTCCTGTCAAGACTATTTGGAATGTGCTAATAAAAAATTTGACGAAGAATTTCGTCTAAAATGTGAAGGAATATCTGCTTAGAATGTAAGAAACTGAAGATGAAAGATGTACTTGCTTAGGATGTAAGAAATTGAAAATGATAAAAAAATTAAAAGTGTATTAAAATGAAAAATACATGTTTAAAAATGTAATGAAATTTTATTTTAAAAATGATGTTTTATTAATTATCATATAATGATTATTTAATTAGTTTAATCATAAAAAAAAAAAAAAAAAAAAAAAAAAAAAAAAAAAAAAAAAAAAAAAAAAAAAAAATTTTTTTTTTTTTTTTTTTTTTTTTTTTTTTTTTTTTTTTTTTTTTTTTTTTTTTTTTTTTTTTTATTTTTTTTTATTTTTTTTTTTTTTTTTTTTTTATTTTTTTTTTTAATTAAAATTTTATTTTTTTATGCTTATAAAAAATTAACATTAATAATACAATAAAATTCATAAAATTTAAATATATAAACACTAGTAATCATTAAAATTATTCAATTGTAAAAATATATAAATACTAAAAATCATTAGATTTTCTTTAGATAATACGCTGCTAATCATTTCACCTGTAGTATACAAGAGATTTTTAAAACAACTTGGATTTGATGTTTTAAATACATTTTCCTTTTGAACTGATAAGCTTGTTAAACCCTCCCAACCATCATGATCTTCTATCCACAATTCTAATTTTTCCTTCACCAGTCTAGAAAAACATTCATACATTACATCCACAATTGATTTAGGTAATTTTTTTCTGATACATGTGATAGTAAATTCCCCAACGAAAACAAAGAAGGCTATTATCCGGCTCCAGGTTATACCTTCAGAAAACAGTTCATTAGATGTATCGGATAAAATAGAACCTACAGCATCTTCATTTATAACATCTATTTCAGCACAAAGTATTTTTATCGGATCAGAATAACTGTCTCTAAAAGCATTAAGACTTTCCTTTATTCTTTCAAAGATTTCTTTTTCTTTTTTATTCATACTACTGATTGCATCAAATTTATAATAATTACACACTAGATAAGAAAATACATTGTCAAGAATAAAATCTGTTCTTATTATAGTTTCTTTAGTATAATGTCTTTTTTCAAAATCATCAAGTTTTCCAGTCATAAAAGCTGCTTTAAATTCGTTATTTAAAGCCATTTTAATATTATATTTACTTTACTTAAAAAAATCTTATAACTATTTTAGAAATGTATCGTAGTTTTTATTTTATATATATTGTATAATTACAATATATATAAAATTTTGATGTAAAGATTTGATAATTTTACGCAACTGATTCCAATTTGCAAATGTTAAAAAGCTGAATAAAGAGAAAAAAGAAAAACAAACATTTTTAAAGTAAAAAACTAAATTTTTATTATTTATTTTTTCTTAAAAAATAATAATAATAATAATAATAATACAAAAAATGGTATAAACCTCATAAAATAGCTATTGAATTTCTATTCAATAGACATTACACCTTTTTCAAAGGACTCTGTTTTTAGTAAAATAGATTCATCTTCATCACACTGTCTATGCAATTCACTTTCAAATGTATAGTTGTACAAGTTATAACACTGGTGATAAAGATCATCACATTTTAGTCTATACACTTTATTTACAACTATACAGTTGTACAAGTTATAACACTGTTTATAAGATAATATTTGAAAAAGAGGAACTTGTTGACACACATGGCACCAATTCAGTGGGTTTAGGATAAATGACATATTTGGTATTAAGCAATATTTTCTCTGATAATCACCATTTTTGTTTTCGAATTTCATGCATTTTAAACACATTTTAACGTTATTGTTATCAGCTGTTACAAAATAAAAAAACACGATAAGCGAGTGTAAAAGATAACGATGTATCTCGCACCAGGATGTACACTGAAAACAAGCTACAAATTTTTTGTGTAAAACAATATCTTGTTGGGCAAAAGATTCAAATGTTAAACAGTTTTTTAAGCAATCATGTTTGCACGGTTCTGGTAGATGAAAGTAAGATTTACTTTGCTGAAATATATCTATCAAAAGAGGTTTGGGAAGCTGCAACTTTTCCATATTGTGCAAATAATCCAAGTTTTTTAAAATGGATTTTATACACACTTCTTTTAGTGAGGAAATTTTAAATGTAACATTGCAAAAAAAGTCGTGTTCCTTTTCCAGGCAAGTAATAAAATGTTTGTTAATATAATTTAATTTTGATAGTAATTCTGTTTGAATTTGTCCTGACTTTGATAAATCAATTCGTTCTGATATAATTCCCGTTCTCTTTTTCAACTGGTTTGCTGAATGAATGATTAAATGTATATGGTCGTTTTTCCACAATTTTGAAATTTTAAAAAAATGCACATTGGTTTTAAATGCTTTCAAAGCTGATTTGTGAACGACAACATGATAAAAATTCATCCTCTTCAGTCGATCGTCACTACGGAAATGTAAATGTATTAATGACTTACATCGGTTCTTTATATTTTTATAAAACTCGTCAAAATTTATCTCCATAATAGCCTATAAAAATAAAGTAAAACAAACGCATAAGTTGACTCTTTAACACAGAACAATAACAGAATTAAAACCTTTAAAGCTCTCAACATATATACTTAAAAAAAAAAAAAAAAAAAAAAAAAAAAAAAAAAAAAAAAAAAAAAAAAACATGACCTACTTTATGTTTTATTGGTTAAAAAAAACATGACCTACTTTATGTTTTATTGGTTAAAAAAATAAACCAATCAACAGATAGTAGGTCATATCTTTTTTTTCCCTTTTTTAATATATACACGTGTGAGCAAGGAAAATTATTTCATAACAAGAACAAAAAGAGTAATAAATCATTAGAGCATGATGAAATGTTTAAGGTAATGAATATTAATGAGCTATGAAATATGGTAAAGTAATGTAGTAATTAATTCATTTTTTCAATATTCTAAAATATTGCTTTTATTTTTTGAATATTTTTTTACAATGTCAAGTTTAAAAATAAATTGAAATTATATAGATTTTTTTTACTGATTTATATTATTTTTTTAAGATAATCTAGTGGATTAGCCGAAAAATTAAATATTTTCTTATATTGAATTTGACCACTTTGGTTATTCTGATGACAATAAATAGGGTATTCTTTTAAAGAGTCTATAGTCATACAATTTATAGCCCCTGAAAAAGTATTTTTAGTCAATTTAAAAGTTTCTTCAACACAAGGAGAGGTTAAATCGTTTGGATTTTCATGCAGCAAATGACCGCAATCGCATTGTTTAGTATTGTGATTCCAACCGGGAATACCTCTTTTAAAATGTAACTTGGATAAACAATAATCAGAGACACATTTAAAAGGTAAATCATTTAAATGAATTAACTTATTTTCATTTTTATCTAAGGAATTACAAAAACACTGATATCGCATTTTACCATTATAAATTTCGTAATAATCATCAATCATTTGATTAGTTACAGGCGTGTTGTTTTTTGTATCCATTAAAACATTTAACGAATTATCATCCGCATATGGATTTTGACAAGCAATAAAACTGTTTTTATTCCAAATGGCAGGGTTTTTTGAAATGCAAACCCACCCGTTTACGGAATATATCGGCATAGAGGTTTGTATATTACAATGTTCAAATCCTTTGGGTAAACAGTATGTTCCAGGCGATAATTTCTCATTAAACATTACAACATTTTCATTGGGATATATTACAAATTTATTGTATTCTCCTTTACAAATACTTTTACAATCACATCGTTCATTCTGACATTTGTAACCATTAATTGCACAAAATAATTTTCCATCCGAATCTAAGACGTCGGGTAATTCAATAAAATTTGAAAGTTTTTTATTACCATTAAATAATTTGTAAATACTTGGTTTATAGAATACGTTGTAAATGGATATTACAAATATAAAAAAAATTATTATATAAATAAAATTTTTTTTCATGACGTTTTAGGTTTTCTTAATTTAATTTATAAATTTTTTACAAAGTAAAGGTTTAAAATAAAAAAAAGTATTTATTTCTTAAATTTAGAGTTTTAAAATTTTAAAACTCTAAATTTAAGAAATTATTTGTTTTATATTTTATTAATTTAATTTATATATTAAAAAAAGTATTTGCTTTTTATTTTTATTCTTTTTTTTTTAATTTTTTAAACTTTTATACAATAAAGAAATCAATTTAGTATTTGTTTTTAGTTTTATGCTTTTTTCTTGATATTTTACAGTTTTAAAACGGAGCAGCGCTAAAGGATTGTTTGTTTTACGTTTTCTAAAATTAATTAATAATTTTTAAAAGATAAAGGTTTAAAATAAAGAAATTAATGAAGTATTTGTTTTTATTTTTATGCTTTTTGTTAATCTTTTACAATTTTGAAACTCTGAATTTATTAAGTAGTACTAAAAATAGTTCAATTGTTATTATCTGGAAAATAACAGATGAAAAATATTTATTTCATATATTACCATACGATGTGCATGTTTTATTAGATGAGGAAAATTTTTATTTGTATTTGGACAAAGAAAATGAAGAGACATATGTTCCAGTTATCAATTTAAAAACAAAATATAAAGCAAATGTTATAAATTATATCCATTTACGTGAATTGACAGACTATTCACCTAAAATAGTAGGGTATTCAGATTCATTAACAAATATAATCGAGATTATAAATTCTTTGGTGTAAAACAAATGTGATACATTTTATTCATTCAAGTGAATAATCTCTGTATTTCACATTAAATACAAAGATTACTCAGATTCGTTAACAAATATAATCATGATTATAAATTATTTGCTATAAAGCAAATGTGCTAAATGATATTAATTTACGTGAATAATTTCTATATTTCACATTAAATAGTAGTATATTCAGATTCGTTAACAGATATAATTGAGATTATAAATTCTTTGGTGTAGCAATATCATTTAAAACAGAATTAAAATAAACATATTTTTTAATACAAAGAATTAATATTCGTAATTAACATAATTATATAATTGTATTAGAAATGTAAAATATTTGTTATTTTTTAAATGTCCATATCTTTCTCATTTGCCGTTATCTCAACTGTTGTTTTATAACTTTTTTTATTTAATTCCTTAACTGCTGCTTGAAATTTATCTTTATCAATTGTATTGAACTGAAAGATGTAACTACCAGTTTTATCAATACTATATAAATATGTTCTTGGATTATATACAATATCATGATAAATAGAATTGTTTATAAATAACGCTTCTTTAATTTCATAATAAGAAGAAATGTCATGCATTAGCATTAATTTATCCTTTTTGTAAATTAATATAGGTAAATAATTATTTTTAAAATGAACAATGTTTATAATGTAATGCAAATATTGACGAACACGTACTTTAGCGTAAAACATTACGAATATTTCTGATAACATATTTCCTTTATTTGTATTTAAAAAAAATATTTAAATGCTAGTTTTAAACGAATGTTTTTTATCAAAAACAAAATCAACTTTTATCATTCTCAAATCCTTATTTATTTTATTTTTTTATACATTAAAAAGTGTGTAAAATATTTTTTTTAAGAAAAAATATTTATATTCTTTAAAATTTATATATATTTACAATTATATTCTTTAAAATTTATATATATTAAAAAAGTGTGTAAAATGTTATTTTTTTAAAGATTAAATAATTATATTCTTTAAAATTTATATATATTTATAATTATATTCTTTAAAATTTATATATATATATATATATATATATAATTATATTCTTTAAAATTTATAAATTTTATTAAACTTACAAAAATAGTAAAAAGCACTTGGTGGATAACATTTAATCGAAGGATAATGTTCTTTAATTTTGTATAATATTTTTTTATAATTTTGCATTTTATAAAATGCAATATACTTAATTTTTGTAATTTTTATATATAAAAGTAATAAATCTATACTATCTTTACATGGTAAAATTCTGTTTTTACAATAGGCTGTAAAAATACAAATAGGAAACACAGAAGTATTTGAAAAAAATTCATCGTTATGAAATGTCATAATAATTAGTGATTTTGAATTTGTATTCAAATTTGTTAAAACTGGAATATCATTATTAAATCTTATAAAATGTGACATATTGCTATATATTTCTACGAGACTGATCCAATTACAAATAAATTGTTGTACTAATTTTTTTTTATGTTTATTATTAAAATATTTAAAGTAATGTTCATAAATTTCTTTTTTAAGAGTTTTAAAGTCAAACATAATTATATATTTTTCGTTTGAAAGCAAATACAAAAAATGAAAGTTTTATTGATTTAGTATTCACATTTAAAAGCTCTTTGGCATAAAAAATATTTTATATTTAAATATTTTAAATGAAATAATTTTTTATATTTATTTATGATTTAAATTATTATCTTTATTTTATTTTTTTCAATTTCTACAGTCCATCTTTTGCCATTTAAAATAGAAATAAAATTAATCATATTTAAAATACGTTTCAGACTCTTTGATATAAAAATATTTTTTTATATTCCAATATTTTAAAAGAAACAAAAAATTATTTATAATGTAAATTATTATCTTTATTTTCTTTTTTACTCAATTTTTACCGTCCAACTTTTAATATTTAAATTGGAAATAAAATCAATCATATTTAAAATACATAAAAAAATTTCATTTTTAGATTGATAGTGTGAAATTTTCATAAAAACATTTGGTTCATTAAAAAAAGGAATACGATAATTACAAAATAATTGTGGCGTAAAATGATAGAATAATTGTGGTGTAAAATGATATATATTTGAATTTTTGATATTTTTATAGCGTCCAAGAATTTTCATGATATTTTGATTATTTCCTAAATATAAGGATTTTGTTGGGTAATTGGCCGGATTATAGTATTGAAAACTGGTTAATACTAAGATACTTTTTGCATAATTTACCTGGTTTATAATTTGATTATTTATTTCGTATGGTAAAGGTTCTAAAATAATCAACATATCGCAAGGGGATTGATCGTCTCGATAATTTAAATCAATGTTTATATTCTTCCACCAAGAACTACGAATATGAACAATTTTGGTTGAATCAAAATACACATCTAAATAATATTCTAATATATAGGGATGTCTACCAAGATTTCCCAAAACTATTAAAATACCTTTTTTCATGGTTTCATGAAATATTTCAATAATTTTAGATTTGTAATAATGTTTATCAATTATATTGGGTTCTGTTCTTTGTGCATCGGAAAAACATTCATCCACTTCATTTCTACATTCGGAGTTGTAAGTAAATACATTTACCAAGTTTGAAAAGGTAACTTTTTTTTCACAATTTTCTTTATTCAGCATTTTGTTTTTTTTTACAAGCCCTTTTATTCATTATTTTACACTTTTTTTGAAAAAAATAAACAAGAAAATAATGTTGAGTATATTAAAAAAATATTTAAATACCTGTTTTGTATAAGGAAGTTATAAATAAAAAAAAAAAAAAAAAAAAAAAAAAAAAAAAAAAAAAAAAAAAAAAAAAAAAAAAATTATTCATTATTTTGTTTAATTTCTTTCATTAAATAACAATTGGGAAATTCATTACCCAAAAGTAAATGTTTATTATCAATTTTCACTTCTTGTTGTTTTCTTAAAACAGCGTACGCTCCTGATAACGATAGCAATTTACCCTTAAATACGAGTCGATCATCGTTCCAGTTTTTTATTGGAACGGTTGACAACGGAGGACTTCCATAAGGGTCAAAACATCTACATCTTTGAACATTTACGTTTTCCACAATAAAATAAAATTGTTTATAGTGTACTTGATCGCATCCCGTAAATTCAACTTTAACAATCGGAAAATCTTTCACATCTTTTTTTCTAAAAGAAAATCTATATCCAGTTTCTTCACAAAATTCCCTATAAGAATCCTTAAAATATTGACATAAAGTTTGTGAGCATCTATGAGATAACTGTCCATGCGGAAAATCATAAAGGTCTTCGTACATTTCTCCTTTTATGAAACGCATATAATCTAAACGATCATGTTCATCCAGTGTCGGTAACCATTTTTCTTCAAATAAATCTTTAATGTGGTTAAACGGGTTATGTGTCTTAAACTCGTATGGAACCTTATTTTTATATAAATTGATATAAAAATTTTGTACGCAATAAGGTACTTTACGTTTTATCAACACGACTCGATTTTTGTTTGTTTTAACAATTAAACCGTACGCAGTGGTAAAATTGTTGTAATTTTTCATCTCCGTTTTTATTGCTTGGTAATATTTGAAAAACCTTTATCTTACTTCTTTACTTAAAGTTTATATATACGGTAAAAAAAAAAAAAAAAAAAAAAAAAAAAAAAAAAAAAAAAAAAAAAAAAAAAAACTTATTAGACCTCAACTCTTTGCGGATCATATTAGTTGGTCCTGTTATTTATGTGCATTATTTCTAATTTAATGCTCCATTACAGATTTAATGACTTTCTGTTTATACGCTTTGCCATCATCGTGCGTGAAAAACTTGTACCTTGGATCATAACGGTTGGATAGAAATTGATGAATCGTTGATTAAAGTTCCAAATATGAAACTGAAGTATAAGATTTTGGAAGACTGTTTTAATGTTCACCGTAGCAAAAGACTAGCAGCTAAAGAAAAAGTGCGATATGACATGTAATAAAATTGGAAGAAAAGGAATTATTTCAAATGTTTGAAACCATTAATTACCTAATATTAATTGTGTTTAGGATTTAGAAAAACTTATATGATGATATAATAAAAAAATGGATTAACAAAAAACAAATAAATAATAGTTTTAATTAACTAGATAAAATAAGATTTTTTTTTCGTGTATTATATATTATACTTTAGATGAGCAAAAAATAAAATAACAAAAAATGTATATTATAACAATTGTAATTCAACAGATAAAATAAGAATGCCTGCAAATTTAGTTATTCCAGGAAATGAATATTATCCTTTAGAAAGATATGCTACCACTAAAGACCGTGAAGAAATTTATGCGCAAAAAAATAACAACCAGTTTTACTTATCGAAAAGCAACGATGAAGAAGTTATGGCTAAACAATTCAACTCGCAAAAGGAATTAGTACCGTATTTCGCAGTGGATACAAATCAAAATCCAATATGTCCACTTTTAACAAAAGATCAAAAGTGTTTAATTCAAAATGTACCTTATCCAAAGAAAAGTAAAATAGAAAGGTATCCAAAAAGAAATCAACATGAATATTATATTAATAGAGGTCATGGAATAAAATATGCTAAAAATGAAAATAATGATGACTATTGTGCTACCAATAGTTTAGGTAAAAAGTATTATGCTTTTAAAACTTCAGAAGAGAATGAAGAGGTTGAATTTCCACCAAGCAACAACAAAGATGAAAACACATATATCGAAGAAAATAATACTATAATATACCCATTAAATATCACGAAAAATGTACCCGTTTATTCAAAAGATAAAGATAATAATGAAGTTTATTTTCAAAAAAATAATGTAGAATTTTACGGACATAATAAATCACGATTACCCATCTATGCCAAATATAAAGATGGAAATGATCGCCCAGCTTTGCGAAATAATGTTCCATACTATTCTTTTTTTGACAAAAATGGAACAGTTTATCAATATTATCCAAAATTAAATGATAAAAACGAATTTTATATAAAAGAAGGTAATAAAGAAATGTATGCAAAGTTTGCTACAGCAGAGCGTTATGCACAAACGTCAACTAGGGATGATATTCTTGCTCAGGATAACAATATTCCTTATTATGCCACCGATGAAAAAAATGTTGAATTCTATCCTAAATTGGGAGGGCAAAATTTTTATAGAAGAGAAGCCAATATCGAAAAAATTGCTTTAAATAAGTCAAATAATGAAGGATTTTATGCAAAAAATACTGATGACGATGAATTTTATCCCAAAAATTTTAACGTGTTACCGGCAGAGGAAATTGTAATTCTTAACGTTAACGCACCTACGGAACCAACAGATGATGAAATCAAAGCACATGTATCTTCTAGAAATTCAAAATAATTATCATAAATAAAAAGAAACTAAAAACAAGTTTAAAAAATAAGAATTATAAAAAATTAAGGACAAAAGATTAAAGAATATTATACAAAAGATTAAGGACAAAAGATTAAGAAAAAATTATAAAAAAGATTAATCTCAAAATTATTTTAAATAAAAAATAAATTAAAAATAAGTTAAAAAATAAAAATTATAAAAAAATTAAGGAATACTATACAAAAGATTAAGAAAAAATTATAAAAAAAATTATAAAAAAGATTAATCTCAAAATTATTTTAAATAAAAAATAAATTAAAAACAAGTTAAAAAAATAAAAATTATAAAAAATTAAGGAATATTATACAAAAGATTAATCTCAAAATTATTTTAAATAAAAAAATAAATTAAAAATTTTTTCAACTGAAAATAATTAAAAATTTTTTCAACAAGGAATATCAGTTAAAAAATAAGAATGATCAAGGGTAAGGAATATTATGCTTTAAAACGTTATGCTACAGACCATTTGGGAAATGAAATTTATGCAAAGGATCAAAATAATAATGAAATTTATTTAAATATTGGCAAGGATAATGAAGTAAATGAAATATTTGCTGTAACAAAAGACAAGAAAAAATATTATGCGAAAAATCATAAAGGTGATTTTATATTACCTATTCGAAATGGAAAACCATATTATATTTTTGATAATGGACAACCACTATTTCCTGTAAACAAGCAAAATTTATCAGTTTATGCACACTATAATAATTTTGAAATTTACCCCAATGATGGAACAAAAGATATCTATTTAACAGATTCAGATGGAAATCAATGTTATGCTAAAGATTTGTTAAACAATCAATTTTACTATGCATCCAAATGGTTTGAAAATCATCAGGTGCAGTTTTATGCCAAAGACAAAGATGACAACGATATTTTCATATACGATAAAAATGGAGAGGTAGTTTATCTTGTGAATATTTCTCTCAACAAACCTATTTATAAATTAATTAACAATAAAGAAATTTATCTTAAATCGGGTAATAGAGAAGTTTATGGTCGAAATTTAAAAAAATTGCCAATATATGCTAAAAATAGAGGTCAAGATTATTTTGCTACCGATGAAAATACATTACCTTTTTATGCAAAGTATGACAATGTAGAATTTTATCCAAAAATGAAAAATAATAAACAATTTTATAGAAATATTGAGGGTAACGAACTGTATGCCTCTATAGATAAAAATCAACAGTATTATGCCAAAAATGAAACATTAGAGGATGTGATGGCGTGTAACAAGAATCATATAACATATTATTGTAAAGCATCTGATGTTGAAATATATCCTAAAAGAAAAAATGATGACCAATTTTATAAAATCAACGAAAAAAACATTGAAACACCGGCATTAAACGAATTCCGTTTACAATATTATGCACAAAAAAATACAGGAGATTTATTTTATCCTATGGATTTTTCTTCGCAAGATGTACAACCTTAATACATTGAGTTTTAATAAAAAGGTATACTTTTATTTTTTAAGCTAAATAACAGTATATTATAATATAAAAATTTTTAATTGTCTTATTTTTTTAATAAAATTTCATTTTTTAGATAAATATTGCTTTATTTTTTAAAAAAAAATAATTTTAAAAGATATTGCTATTTTTTTTTTATTTTAAAAAACAATGAAACAAAATTTATATTAAAAAATTTATTTTATTGCTATTATTTTATTTTAAAATATAGAATAGCAATATCTTTTTTATATTAAAACATTTTTTATATTATTTTATACTTTTAAACTAAATAAAGAAATAAATTTATTAAAATTATTTTTTTGCAGTGCAAAAAATATATAGTAGGCTGTGTTACATATAAATTCATTATACCTTGTCATATTCTTTCAAAAATTCATCAGTAAATACTTTTTCAAAGTTTTTTATATTTAGTTTATTAATTTTAAATTGGCCATAATAATTTTCAATGGTATTAATGACATATCCATGCAACTTGTCTGGGGTATATGTTTTATTGATTGCAGATGTTATTACAGTTTTTAAATAGTTTTTAACTCCTTCTAATAATTCATTTTCTAGCTCTGATTTAGTAGTATCAACATCCCAACTATCGTCTTTAATTACAGATTTAAGTAGATTTTCAATGTAAGATTTTTTATTGTCTCTATTTTGAGAAGTACCTACATACTTAAATATATTTTCAGGTGTTTGGGAAAATGATTCATTTTGTTCTGCAAGTCCTATTTCCTTACTCAATTTAGAAGCATCATCAGCAGGTTTACCCAAAGATACATTTTCTGGAGTCTCTTTGTTATTTAGTTTCATTTTCTTTCTTTTAAAATATAAATAATCACTATATTTTAGTAAATGTTCAACTTTAACATCATCATGAGTATCAAATTTGCGTTTTTTATAAGGCAAACACATATCGTTCAGAATATGAGCTAAAGTTTTTTCTGCCTCTCTGTATATAGTGTGTTGATAAGAAGTTTGTACAAGTAAGTTTTCTTCAATAAATGGTATATATTCAAATCCTTTTGCTTGAGCTTTTATGAAAAAATGGAATATCTGTTTTACTCGAACGCGTTGATAAAACAATTTAATTATATTCATAACTTTATTAATATATTAAAAAAAAAAAAAAAAAAAAAAAAAAAAAAAAAAAAAAAAAAAAAAAAAAAAAAAATTTTTTTTTTTTTTTTTTTTTTTTTTTTTTTTTTACAATAATTTATATCAAAATATTCTTTCTGAATAAAGATGATTTTATTCATACTTTGGATTTTATTATTTTTATATTTGAATCATTTTATATATAAAGCTCATTTAAAAGTTAAATACAGATCGTTATACTTTAATATTAAACCAGTAGAATGGAGAGATTATTTAATTCAAAACAAAATTTAAATACATTTATTAAAAACGAAATCTCCAAATAAGAATGTATGATATTCTTGCAATCACTTTTGGTGTGGGTATATGGACTACCATTGTTTTACTTTTAAGTTTAATAGTATCAAAAAGTTTGATTATATTTCTTTTTATTTTGATCAATAGTGCAGTTTTTGTATTTTTTGTATCATCTAAAATAAAACAATTTCAAGTTATGAAAAATTTAGGAAGTAAAATTATTACTGGAATATGTTGGGCTAGAAGTTTTGGATTTGATATAATATAATTTAGTCATATATATATTGTATCAATAACTTTTAGAGAAAATAATAATTTTTTATGTATTAGTAGGATGTACAATCGTTCAACTCAAAAGTATATTTTACAGATTTTAAAACTAATATCATGATTGATTTTTTATATTCTCGCAACGATATAATTTCAGCATTTACAAAACTTTTCCATTTCATTGTATTCAACACTTGATTACATAATTGTACCGATTTTTCAGATTTAAAAAATGCGATATTTAATAAATCTATAAGGATTTTTTTTTGGCTCATGAATAATTTTTCAAAATTGACTTCTTTGCAATCTTCTACTTCCATAATCCATTTCGTGGATTCCGAATAAGCAATATCTGTTGCACTATACGTATATTCAATAAATTCGCCGGCTTTTGAAGGATTTTTTTTAATAATTTTCAACTGAGGACATGTTTTTGATTTATATTCGTGTAATTGTTTTGCTTTTCTCGTTATACAATATGTTTTCGGATTTTTACACATGCTAAAAGCTTGTATTAAAGTGTTTACCCAAATCAACCAACCTGTACCCACATCCGTTTTATTTTTTTTCAATGCTTTGAAAACTTTTTCTGTTATCTCTTTAGTTATAAATTTAGTCAAAGCATTTGCTTTTTTTTCGAATCCTGCCGTTTTGGGTTCATTATTCTCTTCATAAATGTAGCGTTTCTTGGATATAATTAAAAGATACGACATAATTTTATCCAATTGTAAAATCATATATTTTTGATTCAAGTATCGATTGATCGGTTCACAGTTTTTATAGGGATAATTGACCACAAAAATGCCATCCGTATCTCCATATACTGTTTGATATCCTAAAACTTGGGTAATGTATTCACTTATAGCTAACAAGTATAATCTTGCGAAACAAGTAATGGTCATGGCGATATCGAGATATGCAAAAGGAAAATCAGTACTGGCCATCGATCCATAAATTGAATTTAAAAATAATTTTATATTCAGTTGCCGCGTGTATAAAGTAATTTCTTTTGTTTGTTTGTATTTTTTTTGTATCTCTTTTCTTTTTTCCAAAAAAATATTTATGATGCTGGGTAAGAAACCCAACATATCTCCTTTGTATGCAATCATTATTAATTTATCTTTATCCATATCTATTTTAGGATGTGAATAAGTATCGTGATTAAATTTATTATCGATCAAAAAATCATTTTCGGAATGCTGCCGATAAGGAATGCATTCACATTTATTTTTTACATCTTCGGATAAACTTAAATATTCATCCATAAAGATCAACCCGGATGTTTCATAACTTAGATTGTGATTTATTAATATAGATGGATACATGCTTAGAAAATCTAAACTTGCTACATTTTTGAAAAGTGTATTGGTTATTCCAAAATTTAAAGCACCTTGATAAGTCCATTTATTATTTTTATACACGAGAAATTCTTTGTATTTTTCCAAATCATTTTCTACAGTGTTACGGAAAAAATCCATGTTAAAAAAATAACCCATGCAGGTTCCAAAAGTTTTAAACACATCCATTATATATTTAGTATTTCCGAAATGGAGCGCCTGTTCTACAGTTTGGATCGTGACATTAGCTCTTTCGATTAGAAAAGTTAATACCAATTCTTTTTTAAACAATTCGTACACTAGCATGGAATCTTCCAAACAATACTCTAAACAATCCCAATAGGTTCCAAATTCTGATAATTCTACATTTTTCACTTTCAGTGCATGATAAACATGGTGTTTATCTTTAGATGATAATATATCGATTGTAATAGGTCTAGTGTAATAATGATGAATGGCAGTTGGTTTTATGGGAAATTTTGACTTGTTCAATTTACATTTGGCCACAACATCTAATTTAAAACTGGGTAAATTGAAATTTGAAAAAATTTGAATGAAATGATACATGTCTATAACAATTTTACCTTGGAAAGTGGGCACAATATAAGCCCCAATTCTTTTCGAAGAATAGAGGTTCAACTCGTGTTTCATATTTAAAAGCACTATTCTTGCCAACAAACAAGGCAAATCAAAATTATTGATATTGTAACCAGTGAGTATATGACAATCTTGAACGAGCTCATGAAAGGCTTTCAACATTTTCTTCTCTGTATAAAATTCAACAGCATTAAAAGAGACATCATTGAGTTTAGTGCGGATTGGATTTAGATACAAGAGTATTTTTTCAACATTTTCATGATTGTAATTCCATTTAACGATACTGATCATGACTATTCGATCGTTTTCATCATGTCCAGTGGGAACGCGATTCTCTCCATCTAACGGAACAGTTTCCAAATCAAATGAAGCAATTTTAATATTTGGAATTTCTTTATAATCAACATTTAAATTCATCGATTCAAGTAACATGTCTGAATCTGAAACATTATACCACATGTAAAAAAAGTTGTTGGAATTATGTTTTGTACAGAGATCAATATATAATCTCACTAACCAATCATCGGGTGAATAATAGGAAATTTTGTATTTATTCAAAATTGTACCAATATCATTTACATATGCATTCTTGGAATATACTTTATAAAAATTTTTAGGATTATAGGTAAATTTATTTTTTTTGATTAACCTTTGTCTAAAATAGGGTAAAATTTTTTTATATTGTATATTATTCAATTTTGTATAACTTAAATGAATACCTGGTAAATAATATTGAATTAACTTTAATGTTTTTTTTATATCCTTTGTGCAAATTCCAAGCCATTCATTATATTTTTTTTGAATAACTAAAGTTTTACCTTTAGATGTTATACCTTTAATATTAACTTTAATACAATTATAATTGTCAGAGTTTTTATATTTTGCTTTTGACCAATCTAGAGAATAAAACAACATATCTCTTTTTTAATGTATCTATAAAATACCAGATAAAAAATTATAATATATATTAAAAAAAAAAAAAAAAAAAAAAAAAAAAAAAAAAAAAAAAAAAAAAAAAAAAATTTTTTTTTTTTTTTTTTTTTTTTTTTTTTTTTTTTTTTTTTTTTTTTTTTTAACCATCTCTTACGAATCAATGAAATGATTCACAAAGAATTTCCGCAATATAGACGAAAATTCTTTGTAAAGTTTCAGGCCCCAAGATAATTTCAAGAGGGAATAGAATTATCATAATGGTTAAAATGATGAGATTAAATAAAATATAGATTGGAAGTGCAATTAAAAAAAATGTTACAAGTTGAAACAATGTATTAAACATTTAGCTCCCAAAATAATAATTCAAATGATATCCTAGAGAAAATGTATCTTTTAAACACGAAAAAAAAAAAAAAAAAAAAAAAAAAAAAAAAAAAAAAAAAAATTTTTTTTTTTTTTTTTTTTTTTTTTTTTTTTTTTTTTTTAATAATAAAACATAAAATTTATAAAGCAGTTTTTTTATTCATGTTAGAGCTTTTGGATAATTAAGAATGAATGATGAGATAAACATCAGCTTTTATAAAATTATCAACAGTCGTAGTGAAGCACCTCAAGATTCCATTTTAATTTATAATATGAATGGAGGTATGGGTTATGTGGATCGTAAAGATTATGCATTATTTTGCAGATATTATATTGAAGCCAACAGTTTTCCCAAATACCATACAATGGATTTAGCATTTGCTAAATATCACAGTTTAATCTTAGATATTGATTTCAAAGGTAATTTTTCATATCAAGATGTATCCTATTACATGTCCAATTTTTTAAAACCTACTTTAAAATCAATTTTTGATGAATTACCTTGTTTCACAGTTATATCTGCAACTAGACCAAATGGCGGATTACATATTCATTTGTGTGAACTCCTTATTGCACATGATGATTATGTACAGTTTTGTGTACAGTTACAACATCGAATGAACGTCACTTTTTCAAATTATGAAGTGAAAGTGGATATTCCAACAAGTTTTACTTTATCCACGGCTAGTAAACCTGGTGTACAGCCGTACAAACCATTCAACATTTGGTTTATTGATCATACTACAGAAATTTGCTTACCTCTTAATAATAGATCATTTTACACGCGAGAACGTGAAAAGGTAAAATTTAAAAAGAAAAAAAATAATTCCAACTCAATTTTTCGAAAGCTCTACGTTTTTCCATACGAACAAATTATGAAAGAAATTTCAAATTGCATGATGCCTTATGTTTCGGGACTAGAATCTCAAAAAATAACTTATCAAACCATCATTTCACATGAAACTGTTACAGATTATCAACCCATTTGTGACATTTTATGTGAAAGTGGACTCCTTCACATATTCAAATCAAACACACTCAATTTTAAATCTTTAGATTGGCTTTTAGTTTATAATTATTTAAACAATAACTGTTGTAAAATACAAAATATTGAAACAGAAAATTATGCTTTGACCTTTTGGTTTAAAAACATAAAATCTTCTATTGTAACGCAAAAGGATATATTTCAAACTATCAATAAATTGATTAAAGAGGATAATTGTTACTGGCGAAATGATTCTCATCCATTGCAAACCATTATGCAACATAAGGATGGTTTATATTTTCTACCCATTTTTTACACTTTGTGTAAAGTGATGAATCAATATCCCCCTCACGATATATTAAATTATTTTACAGGTACTTGTATGGATAATTTAATTAATCGTTTAAAATTAATTGATGAAAAATTATTAATCGACATTTCTGAAAAATTTACAAAAGAAACCATTTTATATTGCGCTTCCAATGTACGAATTAATAGTTTTGCAAATACAATTCAGCAAAATTCATTTCTTCATAAAATAGATTGCATAATTGAAGATATGAAAGAAACTATTCTTTTGTGTAAATCTAAACTAGAGTACGAAGAAATTGTCATTAATATAATAAAAAGACATACACCGATAATTATGGGTCTATTCCAATATTCAAGTAAAAAAACAGCTAAGTTAATGTGGAATTTTCATGTAGAACAATGGCAAGATTTTAATCCGGATGAGATTAAGCAACATGCGCAGTTGATCCTCCAACGAATAGAATTTTTTCTGTACAAAAATAAAAAATCTGATTCTGAGTTTAGGAAAACTCATAATTATCCAATTTATTGTGTTGTGTGTGGGACAGCCAATATGGAACGAAAAGAGGTTGCAATGGATCAACATAAATTTCATATAAAAACAAAAGAGGGTATTCTCGATTTGTTAACAGGTTATATATGCGCTACAGTTCCTGAATTTTTCATGTCCAACAAAAATATCAATATAAATTTTGAAAGGCAAGAATTTAATTATTTTTATGAGGATTCCCGTTTGATTAACATTTTCAATTTGATTACGTCTAAAAAATTTTTCAGAACTTTTTTAAAATACCTATTAAAAGATACGTCCGATGACTATTTTGATACAGTTAAGATTGTTTCAGAAGAATTTGGAATTTATCACGATAACAAATATAAATACTTGGATAGTATTTTACATTTTTATTGCCACATTTGTAAATATATGGCTTTTGAATACGATATGATTATTTTTATGTTGTATGTTATATCAAGCATGTTTATTGCTACAAATTATTACAGGCGTTTTTTCATCTTTCAAGGTAATACTAAAAATGGTAAAAGTAAATTTTTTGAATTGATTAGTAAAGTATTTGGGAATTATAGTCATTCCATTGGAAGTATCAATCTTCAGGTTTCTAAAAACCTGAGTGGGCCGCAACCAGAATTAGCAGCTTCATTGTATAGTGCGCGTGTTATATTTGTCGAAGAGCTTTCAGGAATTATCAATGAGAATTTCATAAAAATTCTCTCGGGCAACAATCAAGTCACGTGTAGAATGTTATACGAAACAAATGCCGGTGGAATTCCAACAGCCAAAGTATTTGCTTCAACCAATAATCCTCCCGAATGTACAGCTTCTGAAGCTTTCAGAGATCGAGTTTTAACAATACCCTTTGCCTCTTCTTTTTCTGAAAATGCCCCTTTGTTAACATCTCAACAAATTATGGCTAATGTATATAAAATTGATTTAAGTGATGCTATAATACGAAACTCTTATGTGGGTATGTTTCTTTTGACTTATTGTAATTTAATTCAAAATTTTGATCGTGAAACAGGTTTGCTAAATTTACCCACCATTCCCGGTATAATGGTTGAATTTAAAGATGAATATTTAAAAATGACCGATATATTTGCACAATTTAAGCAATATGTTGACCTTCAGATTATTCCCGATACTAAATTATTATACAGTGATTTAGTATCGGCTGTTCGAAAATTTTTAACCCATACAAAAAATTATTTAAATTTAGAGAGTAGTATTTTAAAACGTTTCGATGAAGAATTTTCCGATTATAAAAAGGAAACCGATTCTGGGTGTGATTATAATGCATCTATTGAGGAAGATGAAGATGAGGATGAGGATGATGATGATGATGATAAGGATGATGAGGGGGATAATTATAGTAGCGATAACAATTGTTCTACGCAATCTTTGCAAAAGAAGCTAAAAATGACTATTATTTACTATCAAGATATATCCATAAAACAATTGAAAAAAAGATTATAAAAAAAGATTATACAAAAATGATTATAAAAAAAAAAAAAAAAAAAAAAAAAAAAAAAAAAAAAAAAAAAAAAAATTTTTTTTTTTTTTTTTTTTTTTTTTTTTTTTTTTTTTTTTTTTTTTTTTTTTTTTTTTAAGAAATTAATAAAAAGCAAAATATAGAAACTGCAATTATAATTGATAACAATATGTTCATAATTTATTGTTAAATACAAATAAATTAAAACATATAAATAAAAGTAAATAAGAAAATACAAATAAATTAAAACAAGTAATGTTTTCAAATGTTAAATGTTTAGATAACCGTAGTTATTATGATTTGGATGTATTAAAAAAAGCCATTCGTCCTATAGATAAATTGTTTAATTTATTTATTTATAATCATCCCAATTTAGATAAATACTATAACAAAAATTCAGCTTTAAAACAATTTAATAATATAACTTTACAATTGGTTTTAGATTTTAAAATTGGTGCCAAAAACCACATTGATACGTTAATTAATAATTCATTACAATATGGAACTTTATATTACCTTGCTAAGCAACAATTATTTAACATGTTATACATTGACTATTCAACATTTCCATTGATAGTGCAAGAAGAAAGAGATCGTATTATGCAAGAAATTCAAAAGATAGCTTTAAAATATTTCAAAAGCAGCTCAATTTTTTATGATATAACGTGTTTAGAATTATTATATTTTTTTGCTTTAATAGTTAATCCTAATTATAACTGGATAACTATGGATTATGTATCAGAATGTAATAAAATGCATCAATATGTCATTAGTACTCAAACTTACCATTCAAAATGTGAGTGATCATGAGGGAATGATATAAAATGATTCCTGGGTAAACAAATTTGGCAAAATGAAATAAAAAAATATTGTATTAAATCAATGACAAGTTTCTTGTTGTTTTTAGATAAACATTGTAAATGATATAAAAAAATGATTGAATCAATAAACTGATTCCAAAAAGGGTAAACAAATTTGGCAATATGAACAAAATATTGTATTAAATCAATGACAATTTTTTGTTGTTTTTCGATAAAGAATGTAAGTGATATACAATCATTAAATCAATAAACTGAATACAATAAAAGGCGACATGGTGGCACATAAAATACAACAAACTTTACAAGATAATTTATAATTTTCAATTTTTGGATGAGACATGTAAACAGTATTTTTTAAAGCATCTGTTGTCTTTTTAACATGCTTTTTATCTAAAATAGGCGGTTCTAAATATATAAATTGATTTTTTTTAGTTTTTGCAGGATATTTGATATCATTTTCATTTTTCAAGTAAAAAGGTTTACCACGTATATCCACAGGATAATAATTTCCCTTACCATTGGAAGGATACCGCTCTCGACCTGATTGAAAACGAGCAATTAAAACAGTCCCTTCTCTAGTAAAAGTATATATATTTAATCCTTTATAGGTCGGGTATATCTCGTCTTGGCCCGAATCTTTAGCATAATAAACGTTTTGGAATCTGTTTTTAGCAAAAAAGGGGGGTTTTTTAGGATACATTTCATTTGAATAATTATCTTTAGCATAAATCTCATCGCCATCATTATTTTTTGCAAATATTGGTACCTTGTGTACATCATACAAATAATATTCAGAACCATTTTTCATTTTTGGATATTTTTCGCAACCAGAATCATCCGTTTCATAACTAGATGTACTTTTACTACTATTACTTGAAGAAGTAGAAAAACTTAGAGATTTTAAAAACATTATCTTATTTTAACT